>JAXCHB010000084.1:4800000-7720000 GCA_036926305.1 Uropetala carovei | reverse complement strand
CGATCGCCACCCCCAAAACAATGGGGATAATTGTGCAGAATAATTAGATTAACAGAAGGTCGAGAAGTGTGGAATGAAAACGATACAAAATATCATTTACCACTTCACAGTTACTTGTTGCTACATTCTGTATAATTTCCAATTGTCACCAATGAATAATAATAAATTAAATAGATTAAAATTTGAGCTATGTATATGCATGTATGCTTAAAAATGAATATATACAGGTGATTTGATCTTTCATATTAAAAAATTAACTTCTTATTCATTTTTCTCATTATAGTCATGCTTCATTTAGTGCAATTGGAATCTCGAGACATTAGAATATATATATATGTGTGTGTGTGTGTGTGTGTGTATGTATGTATTCTACTGTAAAATTAAAGTCTGTATTTATAGCCAACTGCTGGCAGTCCACTTAGCCTCAATCTCATACACTTATGTACTGTTATTATTGGGCTAAAGTGTGCCCTTAATCCCTTAACTAGGGTGACTATAGTCAGAAAAAAAAGAATTACTTGTCAGTGGTTTAAGGGACTAGAGGAGTCACAGTTCCTTTTCTGCTTTATACTACCTCCTTCTGCCATCTGCAGTATTTTTTAACTAGGTCGAGCTATTAAGAAACTGCTTCGATATTTTCTTTCATTGTCAGTTCAAGACAGCTTGGCACTAGGTATGAATTAATTTTTACTGCTCTTCTATCTATAATATTCTGAGCTTTTCTTAATCTAAGTAATGTTATTTTACTTACTAAATAAAGGTCATGTATTATAATATGATGCAGTTTTTCTTAAGTCAAAAGAAACAAAACATTCCTTTTTGAAGTAAAAGGAACCATACATCTGCTGCGGATAAATGAACGCATCATTCGGCGATCCCTGAACCTTCAGTGAAAAGTGAAAGTGTTACAAAGAGTAGAAACCCCTTGCGCTACTGATATTTTCGCATGGCATCACCATTTTTCTGCATCTATCACACAGAGGTGGAATAAGGAGAAAACGAGAGCACGAGTGTAAATAGTGTACATATAGAGAAACACTTTCCTTTTTGTAACTGAATTGGAATCAATATAAACCTCAGCATATCATACCTTTCATAGGCCATTTCTCTAAATAATGAACAAATAAATATTTATAAAAGAAACAGTATACCAATAAAGAGATAATAATATACCGTACTAGGGCCTGTTGCCGCAATTGCGGCATGTAAGTTTCAGTAAGTTCTAGGTTCCATTGTAAAACAAGTGTTTCCATGCTGCTCTGGAATAAACATAGCCCATTGCATAACATTCTTTGTCATTTAGATTATCTACAAATAGAGGATAACCATGTAACTTTCAATATGCTTAAAAAATAACATACATCCCTATTCTCATCTAATTTTAAATTTGTGCGTGAGGCTGTGTGTGCTAATAAGCATTATAGATGTATTATATAATGGTATTACTTAGAAAATGGTATGATTCCAGCATTCAAACGATGAAATGAAGATTCAATTGCTTTGATTAAATCGCTAAATACGCTTCGAAATACACAGTTAACAGAATAATTATCCATAAATATTTACGTAGCTATGTGTCAATAATTTCGATCTTGAAACAAAAGTTTGATGCGAATAACACTATTCTTTCATCTATTTGAAGGTTTAATCAACACTAATTGAATCGGAGGTAACAATGATGGTCGCCTTGGCACCGTCCGAAAATAATACGAAAGATCCATAAAATTTCGAAAATGAATGCATATTTCTGAAAATTTTGACCATATAACATGTAAAAATCGCAGGAATAAGATAGTATAGAGTTTTAGCCATCGAATAAAGCAAAAACGAAGAATATCGGTCCATATTTACGTATTTTGATGAATGTATAAAAAAAAACCTTGCACAAAAGAAAAAGTTTGCCTATGACCATGGTTCCCTCAAAGCTGCGTGCCTGCACTGGCATGCAGCAGTTTTTGAAGTGCAGCAAACTAACTTTTTCAAGCGCACACGACCGTGTTTATCTTAAGCCATGTCTATACTTAGTAACATGTCATACAATATGTGATATAACATGTTTGATATAACTTGTTATATAACATTGCTATATAACATTTATATCCACATCATTAAAAATTGTTAGTAATCATCGAGATGTCAACTAAGGAGGATGTGATCTTCACAGCAGCAGCTTGCGTGATTTTAATTAAAGCCAGACAAAATAAAACACCGGGAAGATTTTGGGTACATCCCACTTTACGTTCAAGACGAAAATATAGTGGCCCCAATCTTTTGGAAGATCTGAAACATGACGACTTGGATTCATTAAGTGGTGAACTTCGATCAATGGAAGTTTCAAAAACTTTACAAGAATATCAAGTTCTGATTTTGAATTTTTGATCAACCAAGTGGGCCACAAATATGTAAGAAAGACATCAGTTTTAGAGACACAATAACAATCAGAGAATGATTGGCTATAACACAGGTTTTTGGCCACTGGAGATTATAGCCATATGTACTTATTTACAGTTTCCAAGCAGAACATTTCCCAAATAGTTCCTGAAGTATGTGATTCCTCAATCGAATGTTTGCAAGAATATACAAAGGTAAATAAAAAATATTTAGTAATATTTAAGGTATTATTTATTTTGTCATTTAGTATAACACAATTGCATTAATATTTTATCAAAATCATCATGAGAACCTTCAGATGAAGTCACTGAACCTGGGGTTTAAACAGTACCTAAACAGTACCATAAGGAACTCCACTACATGAAGGTGCAGGTGAAGTACTGGAACTTTGTCTGCAGGTATCATGTGTAAATTGTGATTCACATTGCATTTGGTGTCCAAGTTCTGCCTGACATAGGAGATTGTTGATATGGTATTGGACAGTACTTTAAGCATATGAATTTGCAAGCTTTCTTATTTTGCATGCAACATGTTCATCATAAATATCAAATTCATCTTTTTCTATATTCCTATGGTGTAAAGATTTCATTACATTGTAAGCTCCTTCGGCCATTGCATCACTCTTTCTCTTGAGCACTCTTTTCTTACTCATTGCCTTTGAAGAACAAAATACTTTTTTCACAGGTTCGGCCATTTTTTCCAATGTTTCCTCTGATTGAGGTGTTTCTACATCTTCCTCCACTTGGTTATTACTATCCTCCTCTTCAACTGAAGATTTCATTCCCTCAAAATTTGAAACACCTGATAATTAATTATTGTTATTATATGAATTTTTATATTACTTATTTATTGTTTTATTTTAGGTGCCAACTACCCAAGAAGGGAGGCAAGTTATTGCAAATGACTTCAGTCAGCAAATGAAATTTTCCACGTTGCGTTGGTTCAATGGAGGGAAAACACGTTACTTTACAAGCACCTATTGCAAGTGGAAGCAAGTTTTGCAATTATAAAGGGTTTTTCAGTATTGTCCTTTTTGCTGGAGTTGATGTTAATTATTGCTTTACGTATGTTAATACTGGATGTCAAGGATGTATATCTTATGGAGGGGTTTTCACAAATACAACTTTCAAAACAATGCTTGAAGAATGTACTTTAAATTTGTGTAATGACAGTTTTCTTCCTGGAAGGAGTAATCGTGCTATCCCCTATGTGTTTTTAGCTGATGATACGTTTCCATTAGAACCACATATTATGAAACCTTTCCAGGACTTCAAAAAAAAAGTTCAAAACAGAAAATTTTTAATTATCATATAAGTAGAGCTCGAAGAGTGGTTGAAAATGTATTTGGAACAATGTCAGCAGTATTCAGAGTTTTACAGAAACCACTACTCTTTGAGCCAGAAAAAGCAGAAAAAGTTGTACTAGCTTACGTAATTTACACAATTTTCTAAGAAAGAGTGACACATCAAAATCGAATTACACTCCACCAGGTAGTTTTGACTGGAAGATAAGGACACAGGAAATTTAATCCCCAGGCAGTGGAGGGCAGATCAGACAGATAGTTCATTACTTCCACTGATAAGAATTCCAAGAAAATAAACATTGGCTGCTCAAGAAATTCTAAATGAATTTAGTGATTTTTTTTCTAACAAATGAAGAAAAAGTTTCTTAGCAAGAAAATTATTGATTAAGGCAATGCTTCATAATATATATTTTTTTTACTTCAATTTTCTTTCTTTCTTTTGTTTACTTGTATGAATATAATAAAAATAATAATAAATAATAACAATAATAATATTTTTTTATTTCCCTCAATTCCGGCTTCACAAGTTTGGCGTGGTTTAGTTTTGTCCTTCAGGAACATCAGGCTGTTAAAAGCAAACCATTTGGATTCATGCACGTCATTAGTCCCAGATCCCGATTTCAATTTTTTTATTCTCTTTGAAACTGGCCAATCACGCTCCTCATTTTCTTCTCCGCTTCATATTTTTCAAGATTCATTGCTTTAGAAAAGTCAAACCACGCATCATGTTTTCTTTTGCTTATTTTTAAAAAATGCACCAGTGGTGTCCCACAATTCTTCCTTTTCTTTGAAAAGTTCAATAAGTTGTTATGTTGATTCCTCTGTCCACTCCATTTTTACATATAAGTAAACACAAAAGAAAACTCATACTAGCTACTGACACGAACGAAGAACACTCGTCAACTGCCTCTTTTCTTCATGTCAACTGCTCTCTAGTTCTCTACAAAACCACCAGATGTGAATGCGTTTGCAACATGTTTTGTAATGAGTTATATAATGATCTTTGATCTTTGCTGACACCTAGCAGATAACATATAACTTGCTATATAACATGAGTTTTTGTAATATTTTCATAAAAATCCTAAAACATGTTATATAACACTGTTATTAACAAATGTTATTAACAAGAGTGGATGCAGCATTAGGATATATCCGAACAGGGTCGCGCCAACCTGGTGCACATCTGCACATTAGCTTCATGTAGGCGCACATAGCGATATTCCTTCCGCCCATGGATGAAAAAAATTAGAGGGCACTATGCCTATGACTACAACAAATACAGTAATATAATATAGACTAGGGGCCTGATGCCACAATTGCAGCAAGCAGGTTTTAGGTGTTTAATTTAGTACCTTAATGTAAACTATATTATCAGTAATGACAACAACTTGCGTCCTTGCCCTCTCTTGATTGATCATGTACGATTGCATCGACGTCGCCTGTATAGTAGGTCCTGTAAGAAGTTAAAAGTAGTCGTTGATAGACACTTGAAGGAAAGCAACTGTTTGTGAGTTCGTCTATAAGAGTCAACATTTCGCATTTACGGTTCTCCAGAAATACGCCATTATAATTACGCAAGGCTTCATATGCATGCAGATTCATTACGCGCATAATATATAGGATATATATATTTGTTCATCCTATTAATATATAGGATATATATATATTTGTGCATCCTATCATCCCTTCACCCGACGATGGCGTAGTACACGTATGCGCTGGAACCATGGTCGTTATTCATAATAATAGCGAATTTTTTTTCAAGTTGGTTTCCTTTTATTCCTAAGGAATAAATAAATAATAATACATATTACATTCAATATTTAGGTCTTCGTGGAGATCGCAGCGGTCCCAGAGCACACGCCTGCAGTAACGTGGCTACAATCGCGACGGAGCGCAAAGGGGCCCGGGTGGTAAATGTGCCAAAATACGAATGCACATATTTCGTCTCATAGGTCACGAGGTCACGTATAACTTTGCAGATTATATTAAGTCACCATATACTCTTATTTAAAAGAGCATGAATGAAATCGGGCGGTATCACATTGTGAATGTTCCTTGTTAGATATTTGACTCCCAATGTAAGGTTTGCGTGTTAGAATCTCACTGAGGGAAAGGCAGTGTGTGCATATTTAAAAAAATGGTATCCATAGGTCATCAGAAATCTGTATTTTATAAGTTATGGTAGAGAGTAAATTGATGCAGCACAGTAATTAAATTGAAATGATTAGTGATCGGAAGATTCTTACGCGACAGGCATAAACTGTAGTGTATGAGGAAACAGAAGAATAGAACTGCTAAGACCGGGAGTCAAACTGGGTCTTAACACCTCAAAGAAAGCAAATATTGTGAAAAGAAAGATGTGAACTTTCTGTAATTTACAGGAAATATCATCCACTTAATCAATCACAAAACATAACTCTTGTAAAATCGACGCCACAAAAAATAATTATTTATCCACTTAAGCCAGGCAAAAGTATTAAAAAAGTAAGCGCTGAAACAATTGATTGTAGAATAATGCGGAGTATAAACTTACCAAAGTTTAGGAAGATTCCTCCTCACCAAAGCCTTTGTAATGAAATGGCAGAGTCTTACGCGTATTTCCACTGGTCGCTTCAGTCACAAAAACATTTGGTATTTCCAAAGGTTGAATACTCAGATACAGTATTTTTTAAAATAAATATGCTTTTCTACCACAATCTACGATAAATGCATCCTAGTCACAGAAAATAATCTTACTGAATGTTCTCGAGTTAAATCATTATCTTAATGAATTCATCCATTGTTATATTTATAACAATAAAACTTTAATTAAAGCAAAAATGTAGCGTATAATGATCTTACTAACTTAAGGATTCCATTTTTACGTCAATATGAACGTTTAATCGATGGTAATTGAATCAGAGGCAACAAATAAGGTCGACTTGGCAACGTCCCAAAGGAGAACAAAAAATCGGCAAAATTACGAAAACAATTGTGTATTTCCAAAAATTTCGACCGCATAGGGTATAAACATTGAAAGAATAAGATAATTTAGAGTTTTAGCTGTCGAATAAATCAAAAACAGAGAAAATCGGTCCATATTTACGTATTTTAACGAATGAAGGAAAAAAAACTTGCACTCTGAAAACTCGAAAATCCCGTGTAAACTTATGGGAACATATAATTATCTCCTGGTATCGAACCTGGGACTTTAAGAAATTGAGAATAGTTTTCTAGGGACCTCCTGGCCTGTAGAAACAAAATGCAGTTTACTGCAAATCTCTACAGTAAACGGTTTTCGAGATAGAGGGGGGGACAGAAGGACGGACACTTCAGGAATTATATATAGGATTTCTCTGGAGTCTGGCAACTTCCCTTTACTCTGGAAATCGAGTTTTGTTAAACTAACTTATAAATCCAATGGTAGAGCTAATGTTTGCAATTACCGGCCTATAGTGACTATATCGTGTATTCCAAAAATATTTTAGAAGCTCGTGATCTCCAAGTTGTCTCTCTGTTTTAGAAACATAATAATTCCAAATCAGCATGGATTCTTCTTGGGGCACTCAACAGCTACGAACTTGTTGGTTTATCAACAGGCTATTTTTAAATGTTTTGAGTCTAATTATCAAATGGATTCCATATATCTTGATTTCACTAAAGCATTTGATGTAGTTAACCATTCCATTTTACTATCTAAACTGAAAGCCCTTGGCATACATAGTGTGCTACTGCAATGGATAGATAATTACCTAAACAAAAGATCACAAGTAGTGAAAGTGAATTCTTCTCTCTCAGAGCCTTATCGTTACAGCTCAGGTGTACCAAAAGGGTCTCATTTAGGGCCCTTGTTATTCAGCATTTTTATAAATGATGTTTGTGATTTTTCTCAGATGTGGACTTCTTATTATTTGCTGATAATTTAAAAGTTTTTAAGGTAATAAAAAATATTCAAGATTGTAATGTACTTCAATTAAACCTTAATAGACTCATGCACTGGGTAAATAACAATAAGCTAGCCATTAATTCATCTAAGAGTAATGTTATGAGTTTCTATCATATTCATAACCCTATTATACTTGATTATCAAATTAATAATGTAATATTGGACAGGCCTCAAGCAGTCCGGGACTTAGGAATTTGGTTTGACCATAAGCTAACATTTAAAACCAATATTGATGTAATAACTCAGGATGCTCTTAAAATGTTGGGCTTTGTTTTAAGAAACTGTAGGCAATTTAATAATATTTATGTAATGAAATCTATTTTTGTTACCCTTGTTAGAAGCAAACTAGAATATTTATCAGTATTATGGTCTCCATATTACAGTGTTGATGTATGTAGTATTGAAAATGTTCAAAAAAAATTCTTGAGATTTATAAATTTTAAACTTGGAATCCCAAAAGCTGATTTAGATTACTCCTATTTATACTCTCTCCTCAATATAAAACCTCTAAAAGTTAGAAGAGAAGTTTCAGATATGGTCTTTTTATAGAAAACTGTTAATTCCTTGTTGGACTGTTCTGTACTTTTGGCCTGTTTAAATTACCATATTCCAAGTTACTTTAACCAATATTTGAAATTGAATTTCATAGAACCAATTATGCAAAACATTCATCCTTAATCAGAATGCAAAAGTGTGCCAACACTTATGGCTCTGTACTTGATTTATCTTTTCTTTATCCAAATTCATTAATTTGGCACGTACTGTCATTAAATAATTATGATTTCTCCTGATTAATGGAAGTATGTTTCCTTGTAATGTATTTACTTTTATGATTAATCAACATTGCTTTTATGTATGTTTTAGTATGAAACTACTTCTAATCTCTATTATTAATTTGTCTTAATATTTAAATAGGATGATCTTGTAAGAAAATTATATTATATCAAAGTATTGTCTATCCCTTACTTGCTATATTTACAGTTATGTCCTCTGGCAATGACTTTGTACAATCTGTATTTTAAAGCTATATTTCTGTGATAGTACTGCTATATAATATTGTATGTTCTATTATATTACACTAATTACCCCATATTGTAGGTACCCTATTTTATTTTATATGATTTTGTAACATTATCTATTCTTCTTCTATTTCTATATTGTCTATGTGCAATTTTATATAATAATAGCCGTCGTCCATTGGTTGGTTGGTTGGTTGGTCACGCTATGCAAATGCTAATAACTCGAGAAATAATAATGATAGAAACTCAAAATTTGGTAGGGATGCTTGATTAACACTTATTCAGATGATGACAAATTTAAATCGCGAAAAAATCCCTTGGTTCGTCTCCAAGAGAGGCATTTCCATTTCCTTAACATGAAATGCGATTTTTCTACGTACAGGCTTTTATTCATTTGGAAATTAATATTAGAAGAAATTAACAGACGACCTTCGGATTTGAACCATTTTGAAGAAAAATTTATAAAATTTCTTATTCCGTTCGTCTTTTTTCGACCACAGTTCGAAACATTCCATGTTAAACGTTTAATTTGCATACTTTGTGGAAATCTTGCCATTTTAACATGATGTTGCTATGTCGACCATTATCATTGTTACACCTAAAATTACTATTATTGTATACATCCTTCTGGGAATAAGGGTGCCCTGAGTGCTTCAATACGAGAGCGAGAGAGGAAGGAAGGGGAGAGATTGGCGTGTTTTGTGGAAAATAAGTATATTAACGTAAATATAAAAAATTTTAAGTATCAACAGTGTCATTTTAGAAAAATTGGAAATAAAAAGCATTCTTAAATTAAATTCTTTGTAAACCATACGTGCTTACGAATTTATATTGTTATTCCTCGAATTAATTTCGTAACAATGGCCGAAGTTTGGAAACAAATATAAATTAAAATTCAATTAAAATTAAAAGGACATTTAAAACTGTTAACAGGCAATTTTTGAAGAAACAACAGTGGATCTTTTAATGAACTGATTTGTTTTTATAAAAGGAATTTTGGTGCTTATTTAATACAGAGTAAGTTCTAAGGCTTATAACCTAATAACAGTGGCTATTATAGTTTAAAGAAAGAACTTTATTTATTCACTTTACAGAATGAATTAATTTTAGGCTAGCATTGCATATTATAAAAGGAGTTATCATATATACCTGAATATAAGACGAGGTTTTGTTCCTATTTTTATGACCGAAAAATTGCTAGTCGTCTTATAATCACATGGTGCGTAATAGTTTGACTGACAGAGGAACCGAATGCAGAGATGGCTGGAGATGGGAAGAATCAATTAGCTATAATCGAAATATTCGATTCTTAAAATCGATTATTAAAAGTAGGGGAAGAAAATGAATTGATTCAAATGTATTCAAATACAAATACTCTTTTGAATTTTATCCTATATATTATGCGCGTAGTAAAGCTGCATGCGTCCGTGAGTATGAAACCTCGCGCAATTATATCGGCGTATTTCTCGAGAACCGTTCGTCGTAAAGATATGCAGTAAACGGCGTTTTGTTTCTACTGGCTATGAGGTCCCTGGAAAAATATTTTCATTTGCTAAAGTGTCCCGGGTTCGAATTCAGGAGTGTTGGCCACATCAGATTTTTACTTTCTCCATATGTAGTAATGGGAAAGTATTGTGATCACGAAAAAAATCGACTTCAAGATTTCAACAGTAATACACGTTTTGAGGTCCCTAGATCACATTTAGACTTTTCGGAATTCTGTAAAAATATTCAAAATATATGTAATTTACGGCAATAAGGACGACTGTATTCTTTTACGATACGAAATGATAATTTTGCCTCATAATGCTATTCATAATAATTTAAATATCTATACCCCAAATATGGAGAAAGTCATGTGTTGGCCACTTCAGATTTTTTAGATTAAAATTATAAAGATTTGCATTACAATCTTTAGATATGGACCATTTTGAAGAAAACATTATTAAGTTTCTTATTCTGTTCGTCTTTTTCCGCCTACAGTTCGAAATTTCTCAATGTAAATGTTTAATTCACACGGTTTGAGGAAATCTAGCCATTTTAAGGGGATGTTGCCTTGCCTAACAATTCCATTGTTAGAATTCGATATCATATTGTTAATTCAATCCTTATGGGTATAAACGTGCTTTGAATGCTTTTAATATGAGAGAGAGGGGGTGGGAGAGAGGTAGAGGGGGAGAGAGGGAAGTAGAGGGGAGGGGAAGAGAGGAGAAGGGAGAGATAGAGGGAGGGAAAGAGAGGCAACTTTTTTAAGTTTAACTAAAGATACCCCTTCAACAACACAATACAGTAAATCCCCAAAATTCGCGGCTCCCAAATTCGCGTGCTTCGCAGTTTTGCGGTGTTTTCGACTGCTGCTGTCCTCTTTAAGGCTGAACGCACACTTATCAGACAAAACGTCTCGAGGCAAAACATTTTGTCGAAAGGTAAAACATTTTGTTGGGCTTCAACGCACACTGGTCATACAAAAATGTCTTTACACAAAATGTTCTGTCGTTGAACAAAACTTTCTGTCGAAAGGCAAAACATTTTTGTTGGGCTCCAACGCATACTGATAAGACAAAACGTCTTTGCAAAACATGTTTTGAGACAAGACATTTTGTATACATTGAAATCATTCTTGTTCGGCGCAGTCTCGGCCTGGACTAGTTGCGAGAATGTCGTCCGATGACGAAGTTTATGCTCTCATTTTGTGGCAGTGGATTCAACTCGCTTCCATGGAAGAGAGTGAAAGACGCTTATGGATCCACCCGATTAATCAAAAGAGAACCGGGAAGAATACCATTAAGGAATTTATAATAAATTCCGAAATTTTACGAGATTAAGTTTGAGTTCCTTTTATTATGTTTTAAATATAATTGAAGATGGAATCAGGAAAAGGGATTTTCCAGCAAATCTTTTTGGTGATGTTCTTTCACAGTATAATTAAAAATAGGAGGCCTTTCTTCTATTAAAACAAGTAATTTTTCAGCATCTACATCCATGTTAACAGAAGCACACACAACTTTCCCTCCACCCTACTCCTATTACTTCTCAATAAAGACTGAACTCATGCAGAATGTTTTGCCTCAAAACAAAGTGCAGTGTTTCTGCTTTCGACACGATAAGTCGTCAACAAAGATGTATTGTTGTGTCAAAGATCAACGCATACTTATCAGACAAAAACGTCTTTCGACAAAACGTTTTGTTTACAGATGTCTCAAGCGAAAACACTTTTGTCGGTCTCCAACTCACACTTATAAGACAAATGTCTTTCGAGAAAACATTTTGTCTCGAGATGTTTAGAGGTGTTTTAAGTTGTTTTTTCGTGTTTTTGTGTCCTGTTCGATTAGTGTGTGTTGGGTCCTATTGATAGCATTGCGAAAACAGTTTTCGACGAGTTTATACAAAAACGTTTTGTCAAAAGACGTTTTTGTCTGATAAGTGTGCGTTCAGCTTAAGAAGTTAAAATCAGTCGTTGATAGACACTTGAAGAAAGCAACTGTATATGCCAACTAACACTAACAAAATTGCTTATTTCAATTGGTTCAAATTTTATTAGTCAACGGTATAATAAACCTCGGTCACTGTGTGCATAATAAATTTTTTCCTTTTATTAGGAGTTCAAAATGGGGGGTTGTCTTATAATCAGAGTCATCTTATATTCAGGTATATACGGTACTTTGGAATTTACAGTATGTAAAGTGGAAGTTGTACTGAATTGACTCAAGTATATTTCAAAGCAAAAATCAATTTAAAACTACTGAAAGTTGTTGTTTCGGAAAATGAGAAGTCCAGAGTGGTGAGCGGATGCTAAACGATATTGAGGTACATTTTATTCCAAAATCTATTTAAAGCATTATCAGAGGCAATTGAAGATCGAACAAATTTTTTTGTTACCGGAATTCTGCTTATTTCATGAAATTGAAATCCTAATGCTATAATCAATTTAAAACTAATAACAATGGCTATTTTAGTAGAAAGAAAGGTACTATTTTATTCACAAGGAATTTCTGTGAGATTTTAGTTAATTAATTAAAACAGACTTATAATATAGAAATATTTGATGGTTAAAACAGTGCACAATTTTATTCTTGCGATTTTTACATGTTGCATTGACGAAAATTCAGATTCATTAAACCCGTTGAAATTCAATGGGCACTTACGCTAGCTAATTAATAATAACCTTATATAACCCATATATCATTGATAGAACATGTTATAGCATAATTATTGTATATTTCATCATTTATACTAAATGATATTATTATATCTTTGTACATTATTTTACATTATATTGTAGTTATGTTATACCAATTACTAATTATGTTATATTATACTGTAAGTAGGCCTCGGCCTGTTAAATATGAAAATAAAAATAACGTAATAATATAACTGAAACATTACAAATTTTCATGAATAATTTCTTTCTATACAATATTATCAGTCATGGTTTGTCTTGAAGCAACTGATTTTCCTTGTCTTTGCCCATCTCTAATTTGAATTTTCAAATTCTCACCTTTAGTCACTATAGAGCACACAGTACATCTTGTCTGTTTTGTGAAGACAGCCGTCGACCCGTGAGAGGAGAAGGTAAGGAAGGAGGAGGGGAAACCGTAAGGGGAAAGACGACATCACACGACATGCGTAGTAACGCCATTTTGGTTTGGAAGATGATATCTTCCTAGGGCCTAAACACGGCCTCACCTACACTTCCAGGATGGATTCGTCCTGCCTGCGTACGTCGTACTGCGTATTGCCTTCATAAAGCAGACAAGCTGTACATATATAACTGTCCATGGCAAAAACACGGGTCAGTAAGATATATTCCAACTTTGTCAAATGTTTGACCTTGCACTTTATTCTATATTTTTAGAAAATTAACAAAATGAATTAAATTTAAACAATTAAGCACTTCCAATATATATATTCAGCTTAAAAACATAATTGAACCTTATATAGGAGTGTAAGAGTTAAGTTTCCTGTGTACACAAGTTGTTGCACAAAGATAAGCGTAAATTTCAAAATTTTCATAAATAATCAAGCCCACTGGTTAAACAACACAATTCAAATCTTATCTACTTTCTTCGTGCTCGCTTTGAATGGACAACACCATAAAAACGTAACGACGTTAAAAATTTTCTCACTGGGAATCAACAAAGCTTTTGTTGCGACATAAACAAACACTATGGCATCATTAGATAAGCGAGAAGAAAACAACACTTTTTAACCCTAGAACGTTAGACTACGTAATTTTTACATACAATGTTGCAAGAAACGCTCCCCACTCCTCTCCCTCGTGTGGTACCACCTCCTCCTCCCATCAGTGCTTTCCTCATTTAGTTTGTGACTAATTTCTGTGCTTGCGACATCGCTACATCTCCAGGGCTCTCCATACTTCGGCAATTACCAACATCATATACGTCATATTTACCAACAAGTGACTATTGTTTTACATCAGATTTACGCATATCTACCAACAAGCGACTATTTTAGTAAGTAATATTTACCTATATCTACCATCTTCAGATAATTATTTATACAAAACATTGCCGTATATCAACTATCATATTATAATAATTACTCTACCTATTATTTTGCTCATAATAATCTATTTTCGTCACGATGATTCTCGTCACTTTTTCACTTTCTGACGAAGACTGTTACGATAAATTGATACATATAAGTATACAAGTTTTCAGGAGTTGCATGAGGAAAGATTAATTTATTTATGATAAGATTTTGGAAACATGGAGTCATACAGTGACACCGAAATGATCCCAAGGATTATAAGAGAAATGGACTCTGATGATTAGGGAGAAGACGAATTATTGGAAGTTGATGAAATTGACGACGAACTCTTCGCAGATGGTGACAGTGACGAAGATCCAGAATACGTTCCTGAAAGTGACGTAGAAGAGGAATTGAATAATACGATCAGGCAATTTGAATGAGAAGAACAAGGAGTCAAGAAAAGGAAGTTCTCAAAAAATAGAAATCGAAAAAGCCCAAGTAAATGAGGGAAGTCACCTGGTAGCAGTCGAAAAAACGGGTTTTCCTGGAATACCCATTGTCCCCCTTTGACAGGGAATGTTTCTGGAAGGAACGTAGTTCATATAAAGCCAGGACCAACTTCAAATTCCAGTAACTCGTGCGAACCTATTGAATGTTTCCAACTATTTCTCACTGAAAACATCATGAGTAATATTCTCCGCCATAGCAATGAAGAGATTAGTCGTCAGCGAAAACATTATTCACGTTATAAAGACCCTACCTTTCAACATTTGCAATCCGAAGAACTGAATGCCCTACTTGGTGTTCTCTATTTGGCTGCAGATCTAAAAAACAATCACCTCACAGCCGAGTTGTTGTTCAACAATTCGTTTTGTGATGACCGTTTTCTTGCTTCCATGTCTGAAGGGAGATTCAAGTTTTTGATATGTTGCCTGAGTTTCGACGATAAAGAAACAAGAGACCTTCAAAAGCTGACTGACAAACTAGCCCCGAGTTTTGAAAGTGCAACTGCCCATATTATATTACTCTAAATTTAAAAATTTATTTTCTCATTGTTGTAACTATACTACCACTACTATAATTTTTTAGTATTCTTTTAACTTTTGCTTAAAGTTCCTGTCTGTAAATTGCTTTCTAAAAAGATTTTTATCTAAAGTTTATTCGATGTTTTATAGATATTTCATTTTATTGTTCCTAAAGTATATATAGTGGACATTATTAAACAATTTTGTAGTACTTTTTGCCTATTTGCTTTCATAATGCTATTTACTTAAGAATAATAAAGAAATTTTACAATCTAAATATGTTTTCAAGACTAAAATACCTTGTACGTAAAATTTACATATGTCTACCAATAAGATACAAACGAACAAGTCTACCGTTCTAGGGTTAATAATTAACTTACACAAATTATCTATATTAAATCACTAAACATAACAAATCAATGTATTTAATATTATTATTATCATTTAAGATATAATAGTTTATTATTATCAACTATGATCAAATACTGGGTTCCGTCGCTATGACGTCATAAGTTTTGCTACCAACTACTTCAATATTATTAAGATATTCAGGCTATACGATGCATTCTGATTCTTTATGAGATTTTTCAGGCAAAATAGTATTTTGGTTCACTAAAGCATTTAGGAAGGGCCGCATTCTGTAACATTTCTAGCCATGATTAAGTTTGTATCTGGCAACATTTAAATAAGATATTATGGTGTGATAGCAGTTTACTATAACACTTTAGGTGCACATTATTAATGAAAATAAATAAGGATGATCAAAAACATAAACAAGAAGGAAAATTATACTTTATAAATGGAACACACAAGAGATTTCAGTATTCTTTATGGGATTTACGTGCATAACAACATTAAAAAATTGGGCAGTTCGCAGATTTTTATCTCTGAAACTACAAGTTGTAATTATGTGACAAAGTGAAAGTTCTAATTGACAGATACTGTTCAAAATCATAATTTGGCAATAAATTTTAAAAATTTAATCAAAATCCATCCAGCATTTCAGGAGGTGAAAGTCACGACAGATAGAAGGGTAAGGCATGCCCGTAAGGTGATCTGCTACTATCGCTTTGGGGGTAAATAACGCCTAATAATTTTTTTTTTAATCGACAGATGTAGCCTTCACATGGTGGAATTCCATATTCAGAAAATAATAATCTAACATATAAAAGACAGTGTCACAATGTCACTTTGTCATGTAATGCTTTCTGAAGCTTAATATCTCGCAAACGACTGAACCAAATTTGATGAAATTTTCCAGATAGCATTATGATATAACAACAAAAAGTTCGAATGTATTGAACTCGAGATCAAAGACCCAGGTTCGACTCCAGGGGATAATTTCCATTTTCCATAAGGTAACATGTAAAAAGGGACATTTCGACGTGGTGGCTTTCATTCTTTTATAGATTAATATTGGAAAGATTTGGCCTACAATCTTCGGAGAGGAACCATTTTTAAGAAAACATCATTAAGTTTCTCATTCTGTTCATCTTTTTCCACCTACAGTTCAAAATTTCTCAATGTAAACGTTTAATTCACACAGTTTGAGGAAATCTTGCCATTTTAAGAGGATGTTGCCTTGCCTACCAATTCCATTATTAGACCTCTATATCATATTGTTAATTCAATCCATATTGGTATAAACATGCTTTGAATGCTTTTGATATGAGAGGGGGGGGGAGAGAGATGAAGGGGGTGAGAGGGAGATGGAGGGGGAGTGAGGAGGGAGTGAGGAGGGAGAGAGGAGGGAGAGGAGAGTGGGTGTGAGAGGGAGGGAGGGGAGAGTGGGTGTGAGAGGAAGGGAGGGGGAGAGGGAGGGATTGAGAGGCAACTATTTTAAGTTTAACTAAAGAAAGCCCGTCAACAACAGAATACTCACTGGAAATGCTGTATATGACGAAATATTTCATATGTAAAAGTGTGATATTAATTATTTTAAATGAAAATAATAATAATATATCTATCTATAATTCCTCCGTTGATATTTCAATAGGCATTACACTAGTAATAATAATAATAGGAATGCATGGTATAAAATTCCACTTTATATTAATAATAAAGTGGAATTTTACCATGTCTTCTTATTATTCTCTCCATACCTAATAACTGCCTTGAAACTTGTATAGATCAATGTGCATAGGGATCCTCTCAGCGGTTCTATTAATTAGATTATCAAAGTGCACCACAAATGTTGCATGTGCATTTTTTCATAATGAATCTCCTGATGATAGTGTAGGCATATTTTTTAACTCTTGTAGCCACTGCAATCTCAATATACCTCATGGTAATTATAAAATTTTTATTACATCTACCAGAATTATAAGGTTCATAGCATTAATCGTGCAATGCAACTAAAACATATGAATAACATTGCTAATATACTGAAATTGTAATCACTGTGAGCTGACATGAAAAAATGTGGAATAATGAAAATACATCACTGAAAGTCATGTTTCATATGGTTTTATTGAATATATTAACAATTTCTTTATTATTAATTATTAATATTAATAATGTACATTTTAATGTTTTTGTGATGAATGACCACCAAATATACCACTGGGTTTGGGAATGTGAGTACTGAATACAGTAATAACCTTATCTTCAGTCTATAAGAGACAGTGTGATTTTGAGAGCCATTTTTCTGGGGAAAAAGTGCATCTTATAGCCCGAAAAATATGGTAATAATAATAATATAAAAAATTAACGAATAAGATATAACAGAATATTATGAAGTCTATGAAAATTTCACCCATGTAAGAATACTACCGTTTTACTTGATGATTCATAAATGACCGAATAAGACAACTCAGAAAACACAGATGCCCAAATGGAAGTAAGGGGAAGACCCATACAGTTTGTGGAGCACAGGGTTACTTTTATTGTCTCTCCATGAGTTGTGAAATTAGGCTCGAGACCTCGGCTTAGGTCATGCATCGTTAACTCCCTTTTGTTAGCTCTTTGTGCAAGGTCTACACTCCTCTAACCCTCAGAACTTCAGCATATATGCCAGGGCCTACAATGACATATTTCTTGTGGAGTGTCCTTTTATCACTACCTCCCATTCCATGACAAATAAAACATCTGTGAGCAGTCTCAGAACGGAGGGATCCCAAGAGTTCTCACACGGCGGTGAGAAAATACATTTCACTGTGCCAAACAGACATGCACGGCATTTTAAGGTTCACCCTTTGCTCCATTCTGATCAAATTTTTAAAAATTATTTTAAAATGCCACAAATATGCCACAAGTAAAGAAACCAATCATGAAGAACAGAACGAGGATTAACAAATTAGGAAAGTGTACAGCGTATCACAAACGGGCGTGTTTCGTTAAATGGAGTATTAGAAAGAAATGATATACCTGTACGTAAGGGTAATAGTGTTTTAAAGTTCTTTTCTTCATAATAAATAATCAATTTTCTTCCTATTTAAAAATATTGCATAAACACGTAAGGAAATTAAATGTTTGTTTGTGAGATTGTTTGGTAGTGATGAAGTAACCATGCAAGAAATTTTCTAAGTTAAACTTGAATTAAGAAATTCTTGTTTAATTTTCTTGATAATGACTACTCCTACAATAAAAATGTATAGGAGAAGAAATGCAGTAAAACCTCACATAGTGTGAATTCACAAGACGCAATTTCGCTAAGACGCGGTTTACATTTCACTACCAAACCTCACAACCACTGCGGTTCTCCTCGCTAAGATGCGGTTTGAAAAGTCAAAGCTAAAGTCATTCTTCAGATTTCCCGTAACCTACAAATGATAAAAACTTCGAATTTAATATTTTAAAGAAAAAACACTGACAAAGTGATTCATGTAATCATTTTAAAGAAATGTTACGTCAAGAGATTCGTATGCATGCTTCTCAATACCTTATGGCCGAATTTGTTACACTGTTTCACTTGAAGTTGCAGCAATGTTACTTCTTCCCTTGCCCTTTTGTCTACCAATGTAGTGTTACAATCTCGATCTATCGCATGGCACTCAATAATTACCAAGCTGAAAGAATTTTGGGGAGTAACCCAGTATAACCTCGTGTTCGTATTGTTCATTCAATCAGCAGGCTTTCTGTGTGTCTTATCGTAAGTGGTTGTCTTAAACTTGCCTCCCCTGTGATTTAAAATATTAGGTATTCTTATCCTTAATATTTATCTTTCTTACTGAAAATGGAATGTAAACAAAAAAAAGTGATTTTTCAAGCGAGAAGAAAAAAGTTCAGCACACAGCAATTACCTTAGGCCAAAAACTTGAAATTTTAGATAAACATAAATCAGGACACAGAAGCACAGTGCTAGGGCGGGATTATGGGGTGAATGAGTCGACTATTCATACCATATGAAAAAATGAAGAAAAAATAAGATCCAGAGTAAGTGCAGCAACTTCTGCATGTGAAAAATTAAAAGAATGTCAAAACGAAATGTGCACTTAAACACAGTGAAAAATTACTATGCATGTGGATTGAAGACCAAAACCATAAGCTGGCACCACTGATGGGCTAGATCATGTGTGATAAGCATTGCGTCTTTATAAAACAGTAAGCGAACAAAATGCTGAATCATCCACTAACGTTCCCTTTAGTGCAAGTGCAGGTTGGTTTGAGAAGTTCACAAAACGCTTCAACTACCACAGCATAAAATTAATGAATGAATTCGCCTCTGCTGAATACCAGGCGGCCGAAAATTTCATACCAGAATTTACTAGGTTAATCGAAGAAAAAGGTTATAAGCCGCAACAAATTTTTAACGCGGACAAAACCGCCGTATTTTGGAAGCGAATGCCAGAGAGAACGTACATTTCGAAGGAGGAGCGAACAGCACCCGGATTCAAGGCTTCTAAGGATCGTCTTACGCTACTGTTGTATTCAAATGTTTATTTGAGCTGACAACAGCTGATTGGGTTATGGCCATAAGGTTTGACTTTATGGTTTATTTTTTCTTAATTCTACATCGAGAAATAACATTGCATGAATTACGTAAGTATGACGTTATTTTATGTAGGTATTTAAATACAGATCAAAAAATTATTCCAAAAACTGTAAAAAATATGATATCCAAGAACCTAGGGTGACCACATGTTTGACGATTTTATGGGACAAATCTTTCAGAAATACAGAACTGCTAAAAACTTTTTTAACCTTACGGTTCTGGTTCCTCAGAAGATGTTAGCACCCGACTGTCTGACTAATGAATGTAACTCAATTTCTCAGGATACGATAACCTACAATGTTACATTTGCCTTAAATGTCATATAATATTTTCCTCAAAATAAGAGAAAGTATAAAGGAAATCGACTGGATCGCCAAAGGACGTAGTTTTTTCAGGAAAACATTTTCACTTGCTGCTCTCCCTCTCTCTCAGGATGTTATAATGCTCATGCAACAATGTATGAATCTTCAATGACGTTACAACAATGTATCGCATATATGTTCTCGATGGCTTGTGAAATCTAACGTGGAGTCCGAGGTGACCATATTGTCTTCAAAGTACATACACACACAAAAAGATTCATTGTAATGACTTATATAGGAACAAAATTTAGAAAAAATCGTAATGTGAGAACAAAATCAAGACTTCTTTTTCACGCCACGTATTTGTTTTCTTAAATAGATACTGACTGAGTATCAATGGAATTTTTCACTGAACATATCAGAAGTCAATATATTTCTTATAAAAAAATACGGGACAAAGTGTGTCCCTTATTGATTTCACATGGGATATGGGAC
Organism: Uropetala carovei; assembly: GCA_036926305.1. Lineage (NCBI taxonomy): Eukaryota > Metazoa > Arthropoda > Insecta > Odonata > Petaluridae > Uropetala > Uropetala carovei. The sequence continues at coordinate 7,699,111 of JAXCHB010000084.1, read as the reverse complement.
ATTTGAGGGAAAATTGGCCAAAAAACAGGACGTCCCGTAAAATACAGGACGTGGTCACCCTACAAGAACCTAACCCCTTATTTCCTATTAACTTAATGCTTCATATAATGCAATTTCACAAGACAAGATTTCGAGGAACGCAACTACCGCGTTATGTGAGGTTTTACCGTACCCTACTTTAATAGTTCTACAAGTTTAATTTGAAAAGTATTTTGATATGACCAGTACTTTACGAGATATGACAGAAAGATCATTTTTTGTCACCAGTAAAGTGGTACCCTAGATTGGCTTACATGATTCATTTATGTGATTTTCTTATTATCTTTGTTTGTAGGTCCTTAACATCAAATTTCATGAAAATCCTATCAGTAGAAGCCAAGAACAAACATGCGGACAGACGGACGGATGGCTGACCAATACTTTACGAGATATGATGGAAAGTTCATTTTTTGTCACCTGTAAAGTGGTAACCCTGATTGGCTTGATTAATTTTTATGATTTTCTTATTGAATTTGATTGTACATCCTTAATATCAAATTTCATGAAAATCCGCTTGGCAGAAGCTGAGAACGAACATGGGGATGGATGGATGGGCAGACAGACAGACGGCCGGACAGACCGACGACAACAGGCGCTCACACCTAAAAATGATTAGTGGATAAAAAAGAAATGTCTGGACTGGACTCAATTGATAGGCTTAACCCTCAGTTACAACTGTAGAGCAGTCCTGTGAACCATCACTGCCTCTGTGAAATTGCTAGAACCACACAGTCACCTATTTATGAAAATAATTATCAATCAAATATCAAGGATTTGAGGGTTTTATAATTGTCTCAAAATGTCTTTCAAAGCAGAAGTAATTGAAAGATCAATAAAACCTTTGCATTTCAAGATGTGAAATGAGATATGTTGGTAATATTTACTGCTTGTAGAGTTTATATTTATTTTGCATAGTAACCAAAATATATTATGGGTAAGTTCACTTTCATTTTTCATTCATTATAATATCTCTGGTTAGGGCTGTCACCTTTTTTTGACCTGATTCCAGAACATTCTAGTAAAATTTCTAAAAACTAGAAACATATCACAAAAAACCAAACATAACTGAACATTGTATATTACATTGTCTAATTGGATTAACTATACTACAAACATCTTTTTGTGACTATTAAAATTACTGAAATAGTAATAATTTTAAAAGGAGATTTGACAAAAAAACATTTTGCAGTCAAGACTGTACTCAGACAATCTTTCACCTAATGCAAAAAAAACTTTTTTAACAAAAAAAACTGGTCTGCCTGATTAGGCTAAGGAATTCCTTTACAAAGATGCTAATACACAGCCCAATGCCCAATATAAACATTCAAAAGATATATTTTTTCAACATTCTTTAGAAACAAATATATCAAAATAGACTTTCATTGAAGTAAAATTTTTGTACTCTATTGGACAAATGAAGCAAACTGTAAGAGAAGCGCTTAAAAGAATTTTCTGATAACAACTCTCCAACGTGACTTATCCTAAAATATAAGAGCACCAGTAATAACACTGGAAAATATATTCATCATTTTCCTAAGAAAAGAATTAAGGAGGTCTTGGTAACAGGGGCTTTGACCCCAGTATAACTAACTACAAGAGAGTGGAATTAGAGCATGAGAAGGGAAGATAGTATAAGCATAGTTCTTCATTGCTCTCTGCTATAAGGAAGGGAGCTTCTTCAGCGATTGTTTACTGAGAAAGGAATATAAAAATGATGGAGACCATAACAATGGGGATTGGAAGGTGGGTTTGATCCATTGCTCAAATTTATCATCACTTTTCCTCATGAGGTATTGCTAGGAGAAAGTAAGATATTTTCAAAGTAAGTTGTCTTAACGCCTGAATAAAATTGTTTCATTTGAATAACCGAACACACCACCTTCGGGTAAGCATATATACTGGACACCAAAAAATTTTCAAATTACCTTACTGTTCAGTAAAGCACAGGTACCAAACACCGAACAGTTTGTCCGATTACCGAACAGGTGGCAACCCTATCTATGGTTAATGTGACAATATGAAATCCAATTTATTTCAAAAAAAGAATGGTTATGCAGATACAATTGCAAAGGAAATAAAGAACACAACTTACACAAAGCACTGTGTATGCCAAAGTTCTCCAGTTGAATTAACAATTTCCTCATGAGGCTCAAATCCATCCCCACAGCGGGAACAAAACATATTTCCCAAAGACATCTTTATGCTGAAAGAAAATAATAAAATCAACATATGTATATCAGTGGCGTAACTAACCTTTCATGGGCCCAGGTGCAAAATTAAGAAAGTGGGCCCCTAGCACATTAGTTTCTAATTGAATTTAAAAACAAAACAATTTAATAAAAATGAACACATTTGCCTTAATAAATACAAAATTACATCAAAATATACAAGATTTTGTAATTATGAAATTTACCAAAATTTCTAATATTTATTAGCAAAAATCTCTTTATTAAAAATTTTAAAACAAAACCTTTCCATGAAGATGAAAAATTTTGCTTAACATAAATATTGTATGATTTTTTAGAAATACAGCATTACATTAAAATGTTTTACTTAAATCCTTTAAATATTTTTTCTCCTGACCTTTTCCTTAGCAAAAACCCTATAATTTTGGAAGTTCCAATTTTCTTGCTGTTTCTTTCTCAATTGAAACAACTGTTAAGCATTTAGTCGTTCTTCGGATATGGTACTTCGTAAATAACTTTTTATTATTTTCGTTACTGGCAATGTTAGGAAAAGCATGAATATGGTGCATAGAGCTGGAAAATTAGGAGCTAGTTCACTTATCAATCAGAAGAATGTGTGCCATTTCTTTAATACAGTGGAACCTCCAATAACGGACACTCTCACTAGCGGGCACCTCTTGATAAAGGGCAGATTCTTCAGGTCCCGGAATTCCCTATATTCCATACAAGTAATTTTACCTCTCATTAACGGTCACTCTGAATAGCGGGCGCGGGCAGGGGATTTTTCCACTTTCCCTCCCTCGACCCTCTCAATAGCGGTCAGTCACGTAAGATGAGTCATGGTTCAGGTATAAATTACCCTGCTTTCAAATAGCCTTTTGCAGTTAGTTTATGGCCAAGTGAGTGTTAACATGGCAAACAAACGTAAGTGGCTTACACTCGAAGAAAAAGTGAAGATTTTGGAGGATCACGAGAGAACGAATTCTAGTCATCGCCAGTTAAGTCAAAGGTAAGTCAAGTCTTTTTTTTATTTTGTATTCATATGCACTTTTTAAAACTTGAATGCAGTTAGTAAAATTTTCACTTTGCACTAATTTAACTTTTCGCGATTTTTCCAGATATGCGATTGGGAAAACACAGGTAGCGAACATTTTAAAGGACAGGGAGGAGATTTTAAAACTCTGGCGTGAAAACGGAAATCACCATGCGAAAAAGAAGCTCAAAAGTAACACGGAAATAGATTCAATCGTTTTCCAGTGGTTTTGTGCCGCCAGAAACAAAAATCTTCCCCTATCAGGTCCTATAATTCAAGAGAAGGCGCTGGAAATCGGTAAAGAATTACAGTTAGAAAGCAGCTTCAAGGCATCTAATGGCTGGTTGGAGAAATTTAAAATTCAGCACAATATTAGCTGTAAGGCAATCAGTGGAGAATCGGCCGATGTTTGCGAAGACACAGTCTCTGAGTGGCAAAGCAAGCTTAGAAAATTTTGTGAGGGATATAAGGAAAGAGACATTTACAATTGTGATGAGACAGGTCTCTTTTATAAAGCTTTACCAAGTAAAACTTTGTGTGAGCGAAAAGATCCGTGCTGTGGAGGAAAAGCTGCGAAGCAGAGAGTAACCATTTTATTTTGCGTAAATATGATTGGAGAATTCGAGAACCCTGTAATCATAGGTAATGCTAAAAATCCGAGATGTTTTAAGGGAGTCCGATTTGAGCATTTAGACATGACCTGGAGGTCAAATTGTAAATCGTGGATGACGACTGAAATCATGACGGAATGGCTTCATGTGTTTGACCGGAAAATGAAAAGAGAGAACCGTAAAGTTATTCTATTCTTGGATAACGCTACTTGCCACCCGCAACTTGACTTGGAAAACGTTAAGTTAATTTTTTTGCCACCTAACACCAGTTCCAAATGTCAGCCTCTTGATCAAGGAGTAATAAAAACTTTTAAATGCTTATACAGGAAAAAAGTGTTAAGACATCTGTTATCTAAAATGGACTCAGCTCTCACAGTTTCAGAGCTTACTAAAACCGTGACTGTCTTAGATGCTATAATATGGACAGTTCCAACCCTTAAGGAAATAAAGGCCGACACGGTGCGTAAGTGTTTCATAAAGGCAGGATTCGGCAGTGACTGTGGCACTCTTAACCAGCCGGAAGAACTTGAAACATACGAGGAACTGCAGCATCTTATTACAGAAACAATGTCTGAGGATGCGATTAGCGCTGAAGAGTTTATTTGTTTTGACAACGTAATGCTTACGACATGTAATGAAACCGACATCAAACAAATCATAGCTTTTAGCGCAAAAAATAAAGAAGACGAAGAATGCGACGAGGACGAGTTTGACAGCAGAACTATGGAGGAAGAAGGTGCTCCTAAAACTTATAAAGAAGCTATTCAATTAATTCGTAAACTAGAGACGTTTGTTCGAAACGAAGAAAATACTCATAGTTTGAAATTATTAAGTGAAGTGAAAATTGATTTTGAAAAACACAACGCTTCTAAATTAAATAAAATGGTGCAAAAAAATATCGATGAATTTTACAAAAAAAACTGACGAGCCACGGATTGTGTTGCTTTTTTTAACAAATGTAATGATGATTGCTTTTATTATAACTAATTAAAATATGTAATATATATTAAAAATTACTAAGTATGTACAATGAACACGTTCACATATATGTATTCCTAAAATGTTTATGTATTTTTCGTTGTTGTGGTAACAAAATTAAATAAATACGTTACTTCGTATGTGCACTTATCATTGTTACCAAAAATCATTTACTTAGCTTATTATTTAATAAGTACAAATAAGTAAATAAAATTATTCTTTTACGCAGAGCCCCTCAAAGTTTTTCTTGTTTGGGGGAGGTGGTCCTCTCCCAATAACGGGCACCTCCCAATAGCGGGCAGAAATTCAATTCCCCGCTGGTGCCCGTTATTGGGAGGTTCAACTGTACTTATAATATTTTTAACACATTTAAGGATTTCATTACATCAACAAATCTGTATCATAAACCCTCCAAGCTGTCTTTTTTAGAAGAAAAACGTGTATCACAGAGGGCCGGCTCAAGACATTTTGGCGCCCCAAGCAGATTTCAGTTATGGCGCCCCATCGATATATAAATTTTACATTAAAATTTAGTAGTTTAGTAGTATAATAGAGTATAAATATTTTGATGTTTTGTGTATTTTTATGATTAAACAGTTTAATAAAAAAACAGGACTTTATTCACAGAAAAATAAATTTGAAATGTCACAAAGAAATTATAAATTGTGCCGTACTTATTCCAATGAAAATGAGATAGATTAGAACTATTGAATCGATGTATACACACATGGGGTTCAATCAATGGTTGTCAAACTTGCTGGTGCAGTAAGTTTAATAAAAAATGCAGCATCGACACATTGCCTTATTCATAGACAAGAACATGTTGCCAAAGGCATGAATAAAGGCAGTGACGCACTTATCTAAAGCTAATGGTACAAAATGCCCTTGGAATAAAATAGAAATGCAAAATGCACTTGGGAGTTTGTGAATACTGCAAATGAAGGATGCAGCAGAAAAAGAAGCGATGAAACCAATGGAATAAAAATCTTATCTTGGAAGTGATCTTGGAAAGACGTTCCTAAAAAAAGATTTAAAAAATATGGGTTGGAATGAAAATGAGACCAACTTTATGACTGATTACGAACTTCAAGAGCTAGATGAACATCGTCTATTACTTGGAATGGTTACAACAAAGGACTACTTTCGTTAACAGAAGCAGCTTACGAATTTGTTACAAATTGAAAATTTAAAACGACCTTAACGATGAATTTCTTAAAAGGAAATAAAATTGCCCAATAATAGAGTTAATTACCTCAAATTTTAAAGAGAAACCCCTCTACCTTAAACTACTTATCAAAGGTTGGTTCAAGAAAGAGCATAATAGCAACAAACATTTGAATTAAACTAAAAAATAATTTAACCATACAACGTTTAAAAAATACTGTATTTAATCAATTGTAAGTCGACCTTTTTTTAAATTGTCACTCTGCTAAGAATCCAGTCTTAAAAATCGAAATAAATGTTTCGATAAATTCACTCCCGAACCATCTCTAGTATGCGCGTAATCTTAGGATTTCCTGAGTCAATCGTAATTTCCTCGTTCCTTTGCAAGCGTAAGTTTTTGTCATTTACTTTGGCGAGTTTTTCAGTTTTTCTTAATAATCCCGTAATGGGCCAATGCATTATTCTGCAGACTTGAAGAGAAAAGTGATTGAATATGCGGAAGAAACATCAAATCTTGCTGCACAATGGCGCTACGGGATTGATGAGTCGAATGTGAGACGTTGGAGAAGACAAAGAGAGAAACCGGGATATTTTTGTTGCGAGATTAAAAATCTGGGACATAACCGGGACAGATCACATTTTATTAAAAATTGTATTGAATGCTTGAATGTAACGTAATTTGTGTTGTCGTAATTTTAGTTGATACCGTTTTTATTTAATTACGAATTGAAAAAACTGGGGCATTTATACTTTTCCGTATTTTTTCGCGACAAATTCTGGAAAACTAGGATGTCTGTACACCCAACGTGGAATTTTCCTCGCGTGCCCTTGTGAAAAGTAGGGGTCAGCTTACAATCGATTAAATATGGTATATTAAAAGATCGAATAAAATATATATAACTTAACTTCCTGGTTTAGAAAATCTTTGTTAATCTTAGACTACGTATAGCTCCAACCTCAGGATGAAACACCTGCTTTTATCAATGGGAAAAATAATATTTACACTAAATATTGACGTCACTTGTTGAGCAATGACAAAAACATATCAATTACGCCCAAGGAAAACTAACCTGCTATAACTAGATAACAGATTATTCAAACACTAAAAGACGCACACCACTCGACTGATGTTTCCACAACAATGGACGTATTGGAACTAATGCGGACAAATAGTTCTTTTTCATGCCACCAATGCAAAATGCGAGGGAGGAGGAAATGTTGAAGGAGAAGGGGTTGAAAACAGTGGTGTAATAATATGTACCCAGTCCTCACACACCCTAACACAGCATAGCAATTGCTAAGAAACAGTAAAAGAAACCCAAAAGATATACATTTCGTCCTCAAACAAGAGCCGCAACCAATCAACCGAGAATTTTGAATGTGCCTGAATGAATGCACGTGGAAACAAGGAGAAACCGCAGGAGGGAGGGTCTTCGGATATCCCGTATCCTCCTCGGACTTTCTAAAGATTTCCTTGTTCTTGGGCACCTTTGCAAATGTCTCCCGCTGGCCAACCTCGGACTGTAGCAGGCTAGTAAGGCGGGAGCGATGCCGAGGTATGAACTTTCTTAATCATTCATTCCCCCCCCCCTCCAACCTAAGGGAATGCTTCTCTCTTCAGGTCCGTGACTACATTTGGTGCAAGGGTGCATTGCACCCTGACAGAAACCCTCGGGGGTGGCAAATCACAGAGGGAATCAGCTAGAAATATTAGGCGCAGTGAGAACTGCTTTCACCCGGTCGACAAAGACCCTCGGCGTGTGACAGCAATAAAATGTTGGAAAACCAAATCCAGCCATCTGTATTTGATAGTATTCTCGGAAGCCGCTCTCGCAAATACTATTTTACCATTCGGAGTAGAGCCTGGTTGCTGCCCCTGAACATTTATTTGAAGTCACATTTATTCACCAGCTGCAAACACTAAACATATCAATGGAAACCCAAATGGAAAAACTTAATTAAGGTATTTTTGCCAGGAAAATTTGGCGCCTCTAAAAATTCGGCACCCCAAGCGGTCGCTTGGTCTGCTTGTATTGTTGGGCCAGCCCTGATCACATACATGTTTAAGTGATTTTAGAGGTTCATCAGAATTTGTTTTGTTAATTAATTTCCATCTTATCACACTGTCACTAAAAATACATACACTGAATCAACTACATCAAAAAATCATTTAATTCTTCAATATCTGATGTAGCGTGTTTTAAAACCAGATTTAAATCATGATTTGCTCAATGTATGTATGGGGTGTTTGGCTGAATATCCTGTATTCTTTTTTGTACTCCATTGTAAACACCACTCATTACAGATGTCCCATCATCGGATTGCCCATGAAGCTTCTCCAATCCACCTCATTGTAAAATCTCCTTTAATTTTGAAACAATTATGTTCATCAGTCCTTCTGCAGAATGATTTTCAACTGCAACGAACCCATAAAGTGTTCGTTAATTTTCAGCGCCGAGGCTTTGTGGTATTCATTGTACTCAATTGTTACGTACCGGATAATGATGCTTAACTGATCGATTTTTTGTACATCTTGCGTTGTGTGAACCAATATAGAAAAAACTGCTGATATGCATTCAGAAATGTTTTTTTCCTAAAATGGTATTTGCTAATACAGGCGACTCCCGAGTCTCGATCGTTTGAGTCTCGATTAAATCGAGATTTCGATCCTGCTGATCGATAATATACGCGGAATTAACTTCGCGTAGTTATTGGTTCCAACCAAACGCGAGGTTTAGTTTTGGTGTAGACGTAGTTACATCTGCTCTAATTGTTTGAATTTATGCTGATTTCACTCTTTTTTCTGTTAATCTTTTATTTAAATTTATTTATATTATTGATCTATTTATAAATTTATCACTTGACATGGCATCTAAAAAGAAATGTAATAGTGATAATGTAAGGGAATCAAATAAAAGAGTGCATAAGACTCATAGTTATGAATTGAAATTAGAAATTTTAAAGAGTATTGAGAAAGGTGAAAGCCAAGCTGAAATCGCACGATCGTTGGGAATGTGTCTTTTAACTGTCAGCACTTATGTGAAACAGAAGAAGAAAATTCTAGAAGATGTGATAAATTCACGTAATTTGATAACAACAATAAACAGTCCTAGGCGTGGTGTTGTGATTCCTAAAATGGAAAAACTTTTACAACTTTGGGTAGATGATCAGTGTCAGAAACACATACTGAAAGCCATACTGAAATCGTACGATCGTTGGGAATGAGTCAACTATTAGCACTTATGTGAAACAGAAGGAAAAAATTCTAGAACGTGATAAATTCAGGTAATTTGATAACAACAATAAACAGTTCCCCACCCAATAGCTCCTCTTCTTCCAACTAAAATCTTCCAACTTCTCAATTAATAAACCAAATCCAGTAAGTGCAGTTGAAAAAGATTTAAGCTATGAAAATATTTTTAATTTTGTTTCTTTATTCTTAAGTTATTTTGTACATTTTTAATAACTTATGTATTAATTTCGCTGCGATAAATAGTTGTATGTATAGATAGATGTATGCAGTTATGTTATCCAGCTCACGCGAGTCGTTTGTAACAAACGACTCGCGCAATCCTGACGGGGCTGTCTGTAAAGCATACTGCATACATCTATCTTTGAAGTTCGAAACACAATTTATTTTTTCCTTTTTAGTACAAAAAATAAGTTATACATTTAAAATATTTATTATATAATTTATTCATAATTTAATATTGTTGTATTAACATATTATTAATGTTATTTTATATTTATAGAACGTGAGGGGAGACCTTTTTCCTGAGATGCAGGAACGTATCCCCCGATTATAACATGCAAGTATATGGAAAAACGGCGTTCGACACTCGAATATTCGAGATTTGAACACGTTTTCAGGAACACATCCCCAACGAGACTCTGGAGTCGCCTGTATTTCAATTATTTCATTTTGAATTTTATGCAATAAATACTTTATTTTCCCTTGGGGTGAGTTTAAGAGTCGATCCAACACGTTGTCATACTTTGTTAATAGCTTTATAATTGATAAAATTTCCTCTGTTTTCTGACTTCTTATCATCTCGATGACCATGGAATGGCAGATTCCCCAAAGCTGTGAGCGTAACATTGATTAATCTATCAAGGATTCTTCTCCAGCATGAGGCTTCTTGTCTTATTTTGAGATCGATTTCATCAGAGATTGTTTTTCCTTCACGCCACTGACTCAGCACTGCACGGCACTGTTTGTGACATTGAATTTTTCGAGTAAAATGTTGCCAATCTCTGCTTCCATTTGCCATACTGTTTGGAACTTTCTTATAGAATAACCAGCATGGTTGACAGTAAACGTAATCCTTTATTTTAGAATAACATAGCCAATCTCTTCTAATATGAAACCCAGCTTGCGTGATTTGAAAATAATAACATTCATAGAATGATCTGTTATTCGGTTTAGGATCTTTAGGAAACTGTCCTTTTGGTTGATTTGGTCCACATAAAATAACCGTTCGTCTTTCATTTTCACTCATATCTTTGGAGTATAAGGCTTTGCCTTTGGGACATGCAGATTGTAAATGAGTATCATCAGGTAATTCAATGTAATTTCTTAACTCATCTAATGTAAGGCCAAAGGGCCTTCGAATTCATTCCCTACCGGTTGTGGAGTTTCTGATTCAGATAATATTCTTTCATCGCTGCCCAATCCCTCTCCTTGGTGATTTGAAGATGGTTTTACAAAAGATGTTATTTTCTGACATTTCTTAATTTCGTCTTATTTTTTTTGTGCAATTTTCGTTTCTTGGGATTAGTTCCGTTTCGTACGATATTGGTTACTCTGGATGACTTTTATGTTTACTAAAAAAGCAGTCCTAAAAACCTAAACCAGTCCCCAAATCCCGGCTACACCACTGAGTGGGCCCCCTCTGCGAAGTGGGCCCGGGTGCATTGCACCCCCTGCACCCCGGTAGTTACGCCACTGATGTATATGTACTAGATCCAATTACAACTGCCACGTTTAATTACGAGCATTCCAGTTTTCTTTTAATATTGGCATTCCAAAATGTTGTCTCTGTTGCATGTAAATTCTTAGACAAATCACTACACCGGCAAGAGCTACGTAGCAAGAATTAATGAGCCCTTACTTCAACAATAAAAATAACATTGAAATAGCATATTAAAAAGTTTCTTAATTATTCTTTTGATATATATAGAAAATACACTAATTCCACATTTTACAAAAGGGATGCAGTCCTTAAAAGTCGTTCATTAAGCAAAAATTCTTTAAATGAAAATGAATTTCCCATTAATTTAGTAATTAAAGATACGGTGACCTGAGACAATGCACACACACATAAATAACAGTAAAGAAAGGTAAATATAAAGTACACAGATTTATTTATTTATTATAATGAGCAATAACTAATTTGAAATTACAAAACAAATACGGTATGTACTGTAAAGATTGACGCTGATCTTATTAACCTCATTATCCTTAGATTCTCTGACAGTCTACCGATAAGGATTCCAGATATCGACAATTGGCAGGGCTTACAACATATATACATCTTAGCATATTTTCATTGTAGCGAAAATTCATTGCGTATACCGAAAAGAGGTGTTTTACTATTTCAAATGTGTTGACAAGAAAATTTGATAAATGAACATTTGTGAAAGAGGAATTAGTGTTTCATTTGTATCTTTACATTTAACCAGAAATAAAAACTACACAAATGCATAATTACTAAATTAACATACTCTATTATTTGAGAAAAGTATCTATTGTAAGACACAATACTATCTATAGAATAAGAGATTTATGACAATGTTATTGTTTAACTATATTCATGATAATTTAACAAGCTTACAAATCACCACTGAAGATAGCTTCTAACAAAAAAGTAAGCTTTATCAACCTTAATAATTACACTTAATACCTTGTTCATCATAACAATTCTTTTCATTTAATTCCCCATTACCTCAAAGATTAATGCAACGATAAACTTCCTATCACATACCTGGTTATGGATAAATTACATTATATTTAAACTTAAATATCCAGTTACACCCACAACTTCGTAAAATAGAGGAATACCAGGTATTTCATAGCACTGAGATGCCAATTTTTTAATAGTTAATTCCATAAAAGGACTTCACATAATTCATACGATTTATTGCAAGTGTTCTGGAACAACATTTCTAATGGCATTTTACACAAGTTAGATAATACAAAAGTAATATACCTTTTGCTCTACTAATATTATCAAAATTGACTTGTAGCAGAAAATACTAATTTTTTATATTGCTAGTAGATGAAGTACAACGGAGAAAGATACGTGAAAAATACATCATCTACTATTAAACCGACCTCGTCTTATCCCCTTTGGTTTTTTTAGTTTTTTCGAAAAGAGACATGGGATTGATCTCTGGCGGGCCTTCAACGTGCCATTCCAAGGAATCCTCATAATCGCAAACATCGGAACTCTCGCTTTGGGGGTATGGAGATGATGTTGACGAACTAATTTGGGAGGAAATGCACTCTTGTTGATGGAGCCGCTCCGTTGACTTGCTCATTCGGCGTCGGTAAAGGTCACTGTTACTGAATGCCTTCAAAGTATAACCCGCTGGATTCGACTTTGCCATATTAAATAACTTATTCACTTCTTTACTGCGTGCGTAAAATGTTCCCCGCTTACAACCACGTCAAATGATAAGAATGTTTACCAAAAAACGAAGATAGGCAACGCACATGAGATAACAATTTTATCTCCGATATACAACCCGAGGTTGAATAAAGTTAAGAAAACACGCATCTAAGTAACAACAGTGGCAGCCAATATCACAGGTAGTACTTAAACAATATAAGCATTTACCGATGAAAAAGACTTTAATTAACATTTGCACTACATATGTCTTAGAATAAATGCCAAGACGTTATACTGCAACACTGTAATAGTACTATTAAGACTATACCCAATTAGTTGCAATCTAGTTTTATATAGTGTAGTTTGTTTCTCATTAAACAGAGCTTGTAACTAATTATCTAACAAACGTAGTTTTGCGCGATCAATTACCTACAAAATTCGTTCTTTTTATTTAACGTTAGTGAAAGATATCAAAAACATATAAATGACCAGTTTACCCTGTAATTTAAAACTTACCCAGGCATTGGTGACTGAATGGTTCAGGTGGTAGAATTATTAGGCCTCAGCTATACCCTAGAAAAAATTAATAGTTAAAATTTACCCTCCTCTTTACCATTGTCAGTTACTTCATTGAAAATATCAAGAACAGTATGTTACCTTAACCTAACCTCAAGAGTCGAGGAGCCAATACTATTTTGTTTTGAAGAAACCTAATTTCACTTCAACGAATGCAATATGAATTTTCCTGGCATCAGTGACGTAACATTTTCACAGACCTTAGCAGGTCACACCACACCCTTCCCATATTAGGACATATTTGTTTGAAACCTTATGACGCAAGGAAAAACGAACGCACGTCGTCTGTTTTTCAACTCTCATAAATTAACATCAATTGAACCGTTCGTTAAATACCTTCCGCATTTCAAAAGGAAATATAAATACCCAAAAAAGAATTGCCCATATTATGAACCAAGTACTAAACGCAAGAAACTTATTTCTAGTAATGAGTGCCATTTTGGTTCGTACAATACCCAGGGAATTAATTAAAAATTAATTAATTTTCCTTGTCGTTATCGTCCCTAAATATTCTAATAATTTACGGTTAAGGAGTTCTTAATTTTGAAACAGGGAATTAATGTTTAATTATACAATTTACAGGCTAAAACGGCTTTATTTAGAGATGTTTTTTAACTACAAATTTCTATTATATTCTTAGGACTAACAACTGAAACTAGTTATTTTTTATTTTACGGGTGCCAAAATATTTTGACATTGTGTTTCGGCAAGGAGAACAAAAATTCCAACTTTTTAAGAGGTTTCTATACTAAAAATCTTTAATGATATTACCATAGTTGTAGGCGAATTTTTTCTGATACCCTATTTATATGTGCGTTTTTTCTTTCATTCATAAAAATACGTCACTGTGCACCGATTTTCTTCGTTTTAACTTTATTCGACGGCTAAAACTATATTCTATCTTATTCTTGCGATGTTCACATGTTTCAAGGTCGAAGTTCTCAGAAATATGCATTCATTTTCGAAATTTTCAGGATTGCCCTAAAAACAATTAGCTTATGTTAGACTAGCAGAATTTCCCGTTGTATTTCAATGGATTTAGTGAAGCTACTACAGCACAACATACAAACTCTTTAAAATATATAGTAGATACTTTTAAAATTACAATTAGCTTTTCTTAACAATTAATCATATTTGCTTGTAACAATCCATTTCCGAGCCTATTGCATTCAAATATAACGATAATTTTATTTCCTATCATATTACTTTCGCCAAATCCAGCTTCATTTCTTGTGTAATTATGCCTCACTAAAATATTTACTTTTATGTCTTGAAAACCCGTGAAAAAGCAACGTACAGTTGTCCATGATTAAACACTGACTGGTAAATGTACACCAGATACGTGAGCTTGTTTACGTTAATAAACATTATAATGTAGAATATAATGATTTTACTTAAAAAATGTAAGATTCCAGTATTCAATAGACGAAAGAAGGCTCAATTACTTTCATCAATAAACGCTTCCTGAATAATAATCAGTATCTATTTACGTTGCTATTCATAAACATCGATCGTTTCGTTGCTTAAACAAAAGTGCGAAGCGAATAACGCTAAACTTTCGTGTATTTGTAAGCTTCATTGAAGCTAACTGAATCGGAGGTAACAATGACGGCCGCCTTGGCAACGCCCGGAAAGAGTACGAAAAATCCACAAAATTTCGAATCAAATAGCATATTTCTGAAAACCTCGACCGTGTAACATGTAAACTTTGCAGGAATAAGAGAGTATAGAGTTTTATTCGTCGAATAAAGCAAAAACGAAAAAAATCAGTCCATATTTACGTATTTTGATGCTTGAAGGAAGAATACCTTGCAAGTCAAGAAATGGATTCATACGTGTTATCTTATGGAAAAATGTTAATCCCCTCTATTGGCAGTTTTCTGTTTTATTATAGGCAACTGTTGAATCAGTACTTGGTGGGCATGTACGCCAAGATAGAAACAGAGAGGTTTCTTTTCATAAGAACGAATCAAAAGAAATTGAGAGCAGAAAATTACATTCACCTACAAGATGCTTTGAGGTAAGATAGTTATCATTCAAATCTTGGTCGATTAGTAATTCTTCCATCCAATTTCACAGGAAGCCCAAGGTACGTGCATGAATGCACACAAGATGCCTTCTGCTATGTCCACAAGTACTCCCGACCAGATCTGTTCATAACAATCACTACTAACCCCAGATGGGAAGAAATAATCAATGCATTGTTACCTGATCAGATGCCACAGGTTCGTCATGACATCATATCCCGTGTGTTCCATTTAAAGCTCAGGAAATTAATGGATTTGCTGACCAAGGGTAAAATATTTGGAGAAACCCTTTGCTTTATGTACTCTGTGGAGTGGCAGAAACAGGGGCTGCCTCATGCACACATTTTGCCTTGGCTGCAGCAGAAAATCAGACCTACCCAAATTGATAGTGTTATTAGAGCAGAATTCCTGAACCCTGCAGTAGATCCAGAGTTGTACAGTATAGTAAAAGCACATATGATCCACGGACCCTGCGGACCTTACAATTTGCACTCACTGTGCATGCGGGCCGGCACTGTAGTAAGAGATACCCCAGACCTTTGGTCAATGCCCCACTCACAGGTGAAGACAGCTACCCGACATATCAACGAAGAAAGCTGGGAGAAGGTGGATTTACAGCTCAGATTCGTGTGAACAATGCCATTGTCCAAGTGGATAACAGTTGGGTAGTTCTGTATTCACCTGTACTGTCTAGAACCTTCAAAACTCATATAAATGTCGAGTACTGTAGCAGTGTAAAATCAATAATAATACATCTGCAAGTATGTGAATAAGGGAAGTGACCAGGCCTGCTTCGGACTGAGAAATGATAATGACAAAGTCATGGCGTATCAGTCTGGGAGGTACATAAGCACTTCCGAAGCCATCTGGCGCATATTATCCTTCCCAATACATGAAAGACATCCCCCTGTAACACACTTGGATGTTCACCTCGAGAATGGGCAAAGGATATACTTTAACCCTGACAATGTAAGGGAACGAGCCGAAAATCCCAGAAACACCACTCTCCTTGCTTTGTTCAAACTTTGCCAGGAGAATGAGTTTGCAAGAAGTGCCGTCATACTACATGTTCAACAAACAGAGGGGTGTTTTTTGTCGCAGAAAGCAGGGTAGTCCTGTGGAAGGCTATCTAGCTGTGAAAAAGGATCACGTTATTGGTAGAGTGTATACTATGCACCCCAATAACGGTGAGTGCTATTATTTGAGAATGCTGCTTCACAATGTAAGAGGACCAACTTCATTTGAGAGTTTAAAGACAGTCGGTAGTGAGATCTAGCCGACATAACAGGCAGCCTGCAAAGCACTCGGCCTACTACAAGATGATAGTCACTGGGACGAAACATTGAGAGAGGCGAGTCTGTTTGAGAGTGCCAGAAAAATAAGACCTTTTTTCAATAAGGTTGGTGTATTGCAACCTATCTGATCCTCTGAGTCTGTGGAATAAGTATAGACCTATCCTTTCAGATCATTTACTTAGAAACATGCAAAGAAATAATCCTGACGTGACAGTGACATTCAATCCCGACATGTACAACAGATGCTTGCATATGCTACAACTTGCTGTTACCCAAAACCGTGAATCAAAGCTCCTTGAACACAGAATATTTAAAAGAAACCAGCTACAATTTGAGCCAATTGGTAGAATTTGTGGAAGAAAATGAGAGGAAATTAAGTGATGAGCAAAATGATGTGTACCATCAAATACTGACATGCCTAGAAAATGGTTCAGGAAGAATGTTTTTCTTAGATGCTCCTGGAGGTACAGGCAAGACATTCCTTATTAATCTTTTCTTATCCAAGATACGGAGTAATGGTAAAATAGCACTGGCCATTGCTTCCTCCGGTATTGCAGCCACTCTTCTACCGGGAGGAAAAACAGCTCATTCCACTTTTAAAATTCCTTTTGAACTGGAAAGAACGGAAAATCCTGTTTGCAATGTTGCAAAAAATAGCAATATAGCAAAAGTTCTGCAAGACTGCATATTTATAGTATGGGATGAATGTACTATGGCTAACAAAAAAGGTATTGAAGCCCTAAATCGCACACTAAAGGACTTAAGAAATAATGACTCAATGATGGGAGGCATAACAATGCTCTTTTCTGGTGACTTCAGATAGACATTGCCCATTCTGCCGGGGGGTACAAGGGCTGATGAAGTGAATGCTTCCTTTAAACGTTCTGTTCTTTGGTCACACGAGGAAAAACTGTCCCTGACATTGAATATGAGGGTCTGCCTATGTGGCGATGCAGACAGCCAAGAATTTTCAGACTTGCTGCTTAACATCGGTGAAGGTAACATGGAAAATGACAATGGTGAAATAAATCTTTGTCCATCTCTGTGTCAGGTAGTTAGTAATGTAGAGGAACTATTGCCAGTGTATATCCTGATGTTCATGAAATCGCGGTGAAACCAAGGTCCTTACGCCCAAAAATGAACAAGCAACTGTTACAAATAATATTACACTAGGCCGGTTTGATGCACAATGTACAGGTCTGTGGATACTGTTCTAAACCAAAATGATGCTGTCCACTATCCCACTGAGTTTTTTAATTCAGTTTCTGCCCCTGGACTTCCTGCACATACACTTTTACTGAAAATAGGTGCTCCTATTATGTTAATGAGAAATTTCAAACCTCAAAAATTGTGCAATGGTACATGGTTACAGGTAAAATCCCTCCATAGAAATATAATAGAGACCCTTATTCTGACAGGATGTGGTAAAGGAGAAACAGTATTAATATCCAGAATACCCCCATACCCAGCAATTATTCCTTTCAGTTTAAATGCCTGCAGTTCTCAGTAACTGTATGTTTTGCAATGACAATGAATAAGTCACAGGGACAGACATTCAGTGTGGCAGGCCTTGATTTAAGATCAAGTTGCTTTTCACATGGGCAGCTGTATGTCGCATGCTCAAGAGTTAGTAGCAGCAGACGTCTGTTCGTTTTGCTCCAGAGAACAAAACCCTTAATGTTGTTTACAAAGAGATATTAAAATGAGTAAGACTTAAGTGATAGGACACATTAAACGGAAATCAAGGTCAAGTCTATCTTTTCATATTCACGACTTTTTGATCATTTATTTATTTATGGTAACTCAACTTTCTAAAGCTCTTCATAATTCCAGTCACTCTCTTCTAATGAGAAGGAACCTTTCATTCCATTGGTGAAGTTACATATCACATAGCTAAATCTCACGGTGGCATTATTAGAATCCACATATGTATGTCCCTAAATAACTTACATTCTTTTCAAAACACCTAATTCATAAGAGTTAAATGGTGGAAGTTAACTAATATGCTTGAGTGCACAATACTGATGACAAATGGTAAGATTGAGAAGGAGAAAAATTCCGAACTCTAGTTCAGAATTTTTCTCCTTCTCAATCTTACCATTTGTCATCAGTACTATGCACTCAAGCATATTAGTTAACTTCCACCATTTAACTCTTATTATTTAACATCTTCTCAATGTCTGGGATAAGTGTGGGGTGTTTTCTGCTGTGCCTCCGTGAGGACATCTAGTGTCGGAAGATTTACTAACTGAGTTACCTCTTTCTTCACCATAAATACCCCAATTTGAGATTGGAGATTTAGTCTGGCTTGATAGCTTAGTGGTTAGAGCACCTGCCTGGCATGTGAGAGACGCGGGTTCGTTCCCTGGTCAAGTTCAGAATTTTTCTCCTTCTCAATCTTTCCATTTTTCACCTAATTCGCTACCAACCCGAGCAACACCGGGTAACACAGCTAGTCATTAAATAAAGTAAAATTGTTTTGCCTCCGGCGCACCGTGGAGGGATAACCCCCATCTGATACATAGCTCTGAACCTGAACCCTCCCCCCTTTGGTCAAATCCTGGCTATGCCACTGAACAGCCATATCATGATCAAAATGCTTCCTTAACCAATTCGCCATCATCAAAAGGTATTTTCTTTAACGCTAGTATGTGTGCCACTTTAAATGATGCAGCCTTCGATTTAGTGACAGACTTGACAAGCACACATTGCTGCGCAGCCAATGAAGTTTTTAATTCTTTATTTAACTTTTCTTAAATTGCTGTTAGAAGGATACTTGATGTCATATTTTGGCTAAGGTTCCGTATTGTACGGCCAAAGTTACTAACACCAACCTGTTCCCATATTTTTTATGAAGAGTAGTGAAATGTAGTTCTACATTACATTTTTTCCCAACAGCAACATTTGCGCCGCAAATTAAGCAAAGATATCTGTCTTTAAAGTCAATGTAAAAATACTGTTCTTCCCATCCTTCATGAAAATTGTATTTGTAAGTATGCGCTTTCTTATGTTGTGGTTCACGTGCAGACATAATTGAGTGTATCTACAAATAATAATTATCAAAATAAATTACATATTTATAAGAGGAAAATAAGATTAAAGAAACCACAATAATTACTAGCTCACCTGCAACAATATCAACTAATAATAACAACATTTAGACGAAAATAATGGATTTTAGACAGGTTTGTAGTGATGATCATTTCTAATTCGATTCGCGAAGATCGATCATTGGCGTGCATAGCGTCGCACAGTGGGTTGGGTTGGGTTATTTTCAAAGAAAGAGGAAAAAAATTTTCTGTAGAGTTGCGGCCTCAAAACGAAACGTTTATTTTTCTTGGCGTAAAAGACAAATAATTGACTGTGAGGAATTTTAGTAATAAAATGTCATTATACGAAATAAAGCAAGTTCAATGTGTATGAAACTTGTATTTCCAGTGCTCGAAAGTAATATTAAAACAGTAAAACAATATAAAGTATTCTGCAATATAATAAAAAACAATCATCTTATATAATAAAAAGCAATTCTCTGTCTATAACGCTAACTTAGCTGTCTATCATGCTAACTTTTCTCTGTCTATAACACTAACTTAAACGCTAATGACTTGAGAAGTAATGAAGATAGAAACTCGAAATTTGGCAGGGATGCTTGATTAGCACTTTTTCAGGTGATGACAAATTTAAATCGCGAAAAAATTCCTTGGTTCGTCTCCAAGTGAGGTATTTCCATTTCCCATTACTTAACATGTAAAACGCGATTTTTCAACGTGCAGACTTTTATTCATTTGGAAATTAAAATTAGAAGGAATTAACCTACAACCTTCGGATTTGAACCATTTTGAAGAAAAAATTATAAAGTTTCTTATTCTGTTCATCATTTTTTGCCCGAAGTTCGAAATATCCCATGTTAAACGTTTAATTTACATATTTATGGAAATCTTGCCATTTTAACGGAATGTTGCCATGGTGACTAATTATATTGTTAGACTTCAAAATCCTATTGTTATATCTGTCCTTATGGGTGCAAGCGTGCTTTGCATTTAATACGAGATAGGGAGAGAGAGGGAGGGAGGGGGAGAGGGAGGGAGGGAGAGAGAGAGAGAGGAGGGAGAGAGGGAGGGGGAGGGAGGGAGGGAGAGAGGGAGTGAGAGAGGGGGAGGGAGAGGGAGGGAGGGAGGGAGGAAGGGAGGAAGGGAGAGGGAGGGAGGGAGACAGACAGACAAACGACTTTATTGAGAGCAAAATAGAGACTATATAGTCCCTTCTTACATTTAAGAGAGTGGGAAAGAGCGAGAGAGAGAGAGGAAGGGATGGAGGGAGGGAGGGAGAGAAGGGAAGGAGAGGGTGAAAGGGAGGTGGCGAGATATAGGGAGAGAGGGAGGAGGGGAGAGGAAGGTAATTATTTTAAGGTTAACTAAAGATATCCTGTCATATTGACGGGCAATTACGCTAGTCTATAAAATATTTTGAAGCGTATGTTTGTGTGTTTGTTCATGGAACTCCTCCTAAACTAGGCGTCTCAAACTCGCGGGCCGCATGAGGCCCGCGCGATGCATTTGTGCGGCTCGCGAAGCAATTAACTTTATGCTATGCGATCCGAACTCAAATCTATTTCTTATAAAATATTTCATACAAATATTTCTAAATAATCTAAGAAGTGTACTAAATCATTCCAATTTATAACAGCCTGCACGGTTGAGTTACTGAAGAATGTTTACTCCACTGCCAGCGAGTTTCTTGCGTATCAGGACAACCCTCGACGCCAAATCTAGCATTTTTGTAATAACTGCGTGTAAGACGCGTAATAGAGCCATTCCTCTCTTGTGGAAAGGGACAGTGAATATAATACGAAGAATACGAAAATATGTGAAGACTGGGAAAGTAATTAATGCGGCCCGAGGATCGTCAGAGAGCCGTCAAGTGGCCCGCACACCAATGAGAGTTTGAGACCTTTGTCCTAAACGATAAAAGTTAGAATGACTAACTTTGGTACTATTCTTTCTTACATCCTACCTTAGTGAATGGTCAAGGTTTGGTCAACCAGGATCAATCAGTGCTGCCAATAGAGGGGATTAACATTTTTCCATAAGATAACACGTATGAATCCATTTCTTGACTTGCAAGGTATTCTTCCTTCAAGCATCAAAATACGTAAATATGGACTGATTTTTTTCGTTTTTGCTTTATTCGACGAATAAAACTCTATACTCTCTTATTCCTGCAAAGTTTACATGTTACACGGTCGAGGTTTTCAGAAATATGCTATTTGATTCGAAATTTTGTGGATTTTTCGTACTCTTTCCGGGCGTTGCCAAGGCGGCCGTCATTGTTACCTCCGATTCAGTTAGCTTCAATGAAGCTTACAAATACACGAAAGTTTAGCGTTATTCGCTTCGCACTTTTGTTTAAGCAACGAAACGATCGATGTTTATGAATAGCAACGTAAATAGATACTGATTATTATTCAGGAAGCGTTTATTGATGAAAGTAATTGAGCCTTCTTTCGTCTATTGAATACTGGAATCTTACATTTTTTAAGTAAAATCATTATATTCTACATTATAATGTTTATTAACGTAAACAAGCTCACGTATCTGGTGTACATTTACCAGTCAGTGTTTAATCATGGACAACTGTACGTTGCTTTTTCACGGGTTTTCAAGACATAAAAGTAAATATTTTAGTGAGGCATAATTACACAAGAAATGAAGCTGGATTTGGCGAAAGTAATATGATAGGAAATAAAATTATCGTTATATTTGAATGCAATAGGCTCGGAAATGGATTGTTACAAGCAAATATGATTAATTGTTAAGAAAAGCTAATTGTAATTTTAAAAGTATCTACTATATATTTTAAAGAGTTTGTATGTTGTGCTGTAGTAGCTTCACTAAATCCATTGAAATTCAACGGGAAATTCTGCTAGTAAAATATAATTACAATAATTATTATTGATAATCATCTGCATTTCAAGTGTTTAGTCAAGTGAAGTTACTCCTTTAATAGCCACTGGATTTGCTAACAAATAAATTACTTCATCTGCTATCAATCCACGTTTTTTTGTCGGGCATTTAAATAGCTGGAAATAATAGGATCTGAAGACACAAGGGCCGTTTTTAGTAAATCCTCATTTGTATCTTGCCTCGATGTCTTTCATGTATGAAACTCCCTTATTTGTTTGCAATCTTTATGCCTGGCTTCTTGCGCCTCCTCTGACAACTGACCAACAGGCACCAACAGGAAGTATCAGGGCCGGTCCTACAGTTATGGCGGCCCTAGACAATAGTTTTTAGCAGCCTCAGGCAAAAGAATTTTCTTTGAGGTCGCATTGTTGTAAGAATTTTTTAAATTTTTACCTCTTAATCATAATGTAAAAGATATAGTTTGTATAAAAAAACATTACAGCTGTATTGAAAAGATTATCTTATACATACAAATAGGTAACGTATGTATAATTACAAAATGTGAACAAAATAATTTTATTTCTTCTAAATAGCCATTTTTCTTGCTGTTTTGCTGGCAAATCCCAATTTATCTTTAAATGTGACTTGAAGGCATTGTAACTGTAAATGGGGTGATGCAAAACTGAATGAAATGAACATAGGGTGACGCAGACAAAATAAGGTTGAGAAACACCGCTCTAAAGATTGACTAAGTTCATTTTCAATTGAAATAACTGAAAGGTCTACCAATCTTTCTTGAGTCATTGTAGACCTAAAAACTGATTTTATCAGAGTTAGCTTAGAAAAACTACGTTCACCAGAAGATACTGTCATGAGAATAGTCAAAAGAATTCGTAGATCGATAGAAGTCCATATTTGGCAATACCTCATTAAATCTATTATTATGTACGTATTTCAATATATCTAAACGTGATAAATACGAAGTTAAAACATTTGACAAGGTCCTAAGCTCAGTATGAAGATTTTTTCCATCCACGTCACTCTCAGCTCCGTTTTTAGGATCAGATAGAAATAACTGCAAATACTATAAGACTTCTCTAGATTTTTTTAGCTATTGAAATCATTCATTAATGGACATTATTGATTGATCTAAAGCAGTGTTTTTCTACCTTTTTTCTTTGGCGACACACTTTTTAAATGATCCAGCTCTCGCGACACACCATGAAATAAAAAGTCAATTTTCTTGGTTAAAGCATAACAATAATTCGTAAAATTCATTATTTAACAATAAAACAAATATAACAAGATGTTTATGATTATTAATATCAAATTAGTTCAAATATGACTGAGGTCATTTCAGAGTATGTACAACGAAATATATATATATAGAGTCGAACCTCGATTTAGGGCCACCATTTGTTTGCCTCTGACATTGGCACTAAAGTGGGGGTAGCGCTAAATTGAGGAACTCCAAACCATAGGAATTACATACAGTAATTATTTTGGCATTAAGAAATTGAAGAATTATGACATTATTTTCTCTAGAGAAAAAAGGGAATATCAAATATATTTGTGCATATGAACGATATAAAGAAATATAATGCAGATAGAAAAATATTTAGGGATTACCCAGATGCGCAAAGTAAAGGTTAATAATAATTACGAGAAATAAAATTTGTAAGACGGAGCCCATACTATGTAAATACCTTTAATAAAAAAAGAGGCAGACTGGTAGGTAGGTTTGGCATTAAATGGGTTCGTTTGCAATGCAAAATCGTGCATTTAGTAATTCACAGATATGGTGGAACGCGGGGGTGGGTGGTGCTTTACCAAGGGATTCCCCTATTTAATATTTATGGAGAAGATCCGTTCACAAGTATTCATTGGCGCTTTACGGGGGTGGCGCTATATCGAGGTTTGACTGTGTGTGTGTGTATATATATATATATATATATATATATATATATATATAAATACTCTCTCTCTCTTGTGCTGATGAAGGGATCATCCCGAAAGCTCTAACCTCTACAAATGTGTCTCTCCAACACCCCAGTGGCTCTACTTCCGGTAAGTGTTCACTGGGTTTCCTTCAACACCTAGTTGCCCAAAATATATATATATATCCCTTCCAACTGCCTCAGTTCACTGCCTCAAAGTCGGCGGAAGGGTGTAAACGGAGGCTAAAGGGCAAAGAACAGTGGTGTGCTCGGACACTGGTAGGTTCAACCATGCTGTGAAGTCTTTCTGCAATATCTCCGGCCAAAGTGGAAGAGGTACTCACCAACCCGCTCTGGGCCTGCGTGGTGTTTTAAGGCCCACAATCCCCCCATGACATGTACACCCATAAAAAATGGCCCTCATTCTCTGGAGTTTGGATTGCCTCTGACCTTTGCAGTGGTCAGGAACAAGGCATGAAGGCAGAGGGTGCTAAGAATCCCCGGAGGTTAAACGCCCACTGCCACTCTTTCTCATCCTTACCCAATTCCTTTAACCTCAACCTAACTACCTTTAACTGCCGGACTTTGTCCAGTGAAGATAAACTTCAAGAGCTCCAAGATCAACTGGAGAAGATCAAGTGGGACATTTTAGGGCTTAGTGAGGTGAGAAGAAAAGGTGAAGGCCTATTGGAGTTGAAGAGTGGACATATTTTTTATTACAGGGGAACTGACACAGGAAGAACAGGAGGATTCATCATCCACAAAACATTGAAGAATAATATCGTGGAAATGGAAAGTTCATCCGAGCGGGCAGCTAGACTAGTGCTTCAAATAAATAAAAGATATCAATTTCAAATAGTCCAAGTTTATGCGCCAACGTCATCATACTCGGAAGAGGAAGTGGAAGATTTCTACCAAGAAGTTGGAGAACTGCACGACAAAGGAAGCTGCCATCTAAAAGTGGTCATGGGTGATTTCAATGCCAAGGTAGGAGAACAAAAGGAAGACGACAGCGCAGTTGGAAAATGGGGCTATGGAGACAGAAATGAACGAGAGGACCGACTTGTAGGCTTTGCTGAATGTACTAGTCTATGTATAATGAACACTTTCTTCAAAAAGAGTCCCAATAGAAAATGGACCTGGAAAGGACCCAATGGTACCAAAAACGAAATTGACTACATACTAGTCAATAAGAAGCAATTGGCTGAAGACTGTTCCGTCCTCAACCAGTTTAAAACTGGAAGCGACCATTGCTTGGTAAGATGCAGAATAAAATTCAACTCAAAGTTAGAAAGACAGAAGCTTATAAAGAAGAAGCCTAAGTCTATTATCAACAAGCAGGTGCTAAAAGAACGAAAAGAAGAATTTCAGCTCCAACTGAAAAATCGATTCAGTGCACTGGAAGACCAAGAAGTTGAATCCCAATTTATAGAGATACTCAAGGAAACTGCTGAAGAAATAGGCGGAACAGTTAAAACAAAGCCAGAGAAAAAGTTGACCGAAAAAACAAGACTGCTGATGGAAAAAAGAAGGAAAATGATAATTACTAAAGATCCTAAAGAAATGATCCATTTTGCAGAACTAAACAATACTATAAGGAAGATGTGAAAAAATATAATTATGAGCTAATCGAGAAAGCCATAGAAAACAATAGAAGTTACAAGAAATTGAAGCAACATCTCTCTATCGGAAAGAGACAGCTGGTGGCCCTGATGCTAGAAGACGGCTCCATAACCCATAGTAGGAAACTAATCCTGAAACGGGTACAAGAATTTTACACCAAGCTGTATGAGGATCCTCTAAGAAATGATGAAGTAAATGATGACGGAAACATGCCCACCGAAGAGGTGCCAGATATCCTTCCGGAAGAGGTGAGACATGCAATCAGAAGTATGAAGAATGGAAAAGCATCTGGAATGGATGGTATCATAGCAGAAGTATTCAAAGATAAATGATGCATGTTAGGGATCACCCGAAGAGACCGCAAGAGGAACGACTGGGTAAGAAAGAAGACGGGAGTCTGTGACGTGATTAGAAGAGTGAAGGTGCTAAAATGGCAGTGGGTGGTCCACATTGCTAGAAGAAATGACCAGCGTTGGATGTCCAGTGTCATCGAATGGATCCCAAGAAACATCAAGAGACCAAAAAGAAGACCGAAAGACAGGTGGGACAGAGAGATTGTTAAGTTCTTGGGGCAAACTTGGAGGAGGGAGGCAGTTGACAGGGAAAACTGGAAGAGTCTGGGGGAGGCCTTCATCCGTCAGTGGACTGAAAAAGGCTGATGATGATGATGATGATATATATATATATAATTCATTACATAACAAAATAAACAAAAAGAAATACAAAATCTGTCGAATAACAATTTAAAAAAATTAATGTGAAATTTGGGCCTATTTTCTAAATTTTTGCGACACACCTGGACCTCGTGGACAATGTGGCATTGGCTCAGGGCACCAAAGTTTAGGGTGCGCCAAAAATCGAAAGAGCAACAGAAAAAAATATCACTGTCTTTCAACAAGAAACAAGTGAACAGTTTGAAAAAGGAGTTCTATATAAAACTTAGGGCACGAATTTTTTATTACGTTAATTTTGAATTTTCCTCTTTTTCGAAGAGGAAAGTCTTGGCTCCAGGCGTGATTTGTTTTTTAACCCTTAGATGTCGACCTCGGTACGGATGGGCTACATTATTAAAACTTTTAAACCTCTCATCATCATTTAATCTCTGGCCTTCTGAGTACCTTATCTTTAGTCCATTATGTATCATATGACGAATTTGACGGCCTCTCCGAGTAAGCTTTATTTGTTTACATTGAGGTTTTTCACCACTGCACATTGGTTATTTGTGATCGAACACTAAAAGATCGCGCATAATCTAAAAGACCGAGTTCTCTATTAGGAATATCTTATGCTTTGTCACCTTATTTCATCTCGAGGTCACTATCTACCAATTTTTTGATCTGGATGAGTCCCGTCTTAAGTATTATTTGTGTTTATGTTTATGTTCTCTGTGAGCAAGCAAGCGGTGCCGGCCTGGCGCACCGTACGCTCTCCTATGTAGTGATACATCTGTAAAATGTGTGAGGATAAGCGCTGTCCTCTTAGAACTTTCCTGATATACATAGCAATAACTAGTTGTGCTCGTCTAAGAATCAGTCTCTTGTCTGGCTGAGAAGGTACATTGGCGACTACACAGACCTTTTCAAGTGAGTGTATTTGATGCCACTTATAATTTTTTCCCAGTCTTCGTTATTTTTATGCGGTAATAATAAAAATCTAACATTGTACGAAAAAATCATCTACTCTTCTTCCTGTGAATAACTGTCCTGCACGCCGTGGGGTAAGTGTTTGATACTGCTATTTATCGTATTTAAACTATTTTAACGCATCTTTTTGATGTAAAACAATTGTATGAACATAAATGCATTTAAAAATAAAGAAACAGTTGTATAAAAAAATTTATTTTTGCGTATTTTTGCCTGTTTATCCAACACGATCAAAAGGACTGTGCGCGACCTCTTACGTTACAAATTACCTCTCGACCTCTTAAGGGTTAATGATTTCCAGTGCCGGTTCAATTTGCCAGTCCGCCCTTGAACCTCAGTATGGTAACCACTGATCTAAGGGAAAATCAGTGTAATTATTTTAGTTGGGCCAGTTCACGCGATTTCAGCGCTGATTTTGAATGATTTTTCATGCTTATATGAATGGGATGGGGGCACGAGCACCAAAGAAAAGTTGGCTCAGGGCGCCACAACACCTTGAGCCGGCCCTGTCCACGACACACTAGGGTGTCGTGACACACCGGTTGAGAACCACTGATGCACACATATGTGCATTTCCCTGCAACAGAACAACGAACCGAGCAAAGTAGCGCAACATTTTGGCGAACACGAACGTGCAACATATCTGCACAACAAACTGGCTATCCATGTGTAGTCGGTATTTGAGCGAACCATCAAAGGATGTCGCACACGCATGTTGCAACCTGTCTGGATGGGCGTGCAACATTTAAGAGAACATAGATGTGTTTGCACTCAGTTATAATTTTACCACCAAGGAAAACACGTCGTTGTTCACCTGTGTATATCGTTCAGTTGTAGAGTGTATTATTAAAAATGGAGTGGCCCAATGAAATGTTGGAATTTATTGAAATCTATAAGAGCAAATAGTTACCATAATATGCAAAAAACATGAAACATTTTAATAAATTAATTAAGAATGATGCTTGGGAGGAGATCGCAACTGAAATCGGCTTTTCAGCTGATGAATCTCGGAAAAAGATGACAAGCTTGTTATCATCATTCCGTCGGGAAAGAGCAAAAATTTGTAAAAGCCGTGGAACAGTAAAAGGTACATATGTATGTATTTTTAGAAACAGATACATAAGTTATTTATTAAACGAAACCAATTTTCCTTCTTTTCTTCCTGGAAGCGTATTTATGCATAAAAATATAAGCTGCTGCAGCTACTTGAAGAGAAGTCATGTCTACTCGGAAACCGAATGGATACTGGCGGAATACAGGCGAACAACGATTTGCAACACCGTGCCGAGCGCCCTCTTGTTGCAAGGTTTAGTTCGCTGCTCGGTTCGCTGTTTTGTTGCAGGGAAATGCGCATATGTGTACAAAGCTTAACAGTACATTAAAGAATTCTACCTGAAACTTTTTCACAGGATCACAGATTACCTCACCATCAGCTTCATATGAGAATTGCTTTTTGATGCGTCTACGTTGAATGGACTCTGCAGAAGGGAAAACAGTTTCTTCGGGATTCATTTCTAATTCTTCAGCTAGTTGCCTGGCTATTTGCTGTGAAGTTTGAAATCCATTATCCTTATAACAAATTAAAAATTCTTTTGTCTTTTCCAATAGTACCAATACTTACTCTAATTGTATGTGCTCGCTTTGCGGAACTTTGCTCACATGATTTACCTGAGTTAGAATATCGAACCAAATGCATAGCATCACGAGAAATTTAAAACTTTTAAGTTCTTTCGCCAGGCTTCTGTTCGGCATTTAAAATCGCCGGTTGTTTCAGAAACATCAATCAATGTGACATAAATGTCACTTATTTGGAATAGAAGAGCTTTGACACTTTCAACTCTGCATTCCCATCTTGTTTCCGATAGTTCCTTGACTGTAAGATGTTTTACACATTTCTTTAAATTTGCCACCTTTGAGTAGATGCGGAAAATAATACATAAATTTGTTGTATAACACCAAATAATGACTTCGCTCTTCCCTTCGTCTGAAGAGAAACACTCGTGATAAACATAAAATGTTGAGATCAAACCGCGAAAATTAATAATTTCAGAAAAATATCTTAATCACCTTTCCATATTTTCAAAAGAATTATCCAGGGCTCGGTGAAGTACACGAACGTACGAACTCGAACGGTTGATGTTGTTTCAAAGAGAATCCAAATGAGGCTAATCCTCTGAAATAACTTCCTTTTTTCAAGAGGGGCTCGGAAACATTCTCAGATATGCAAGAAACTCATACAATGTAAATACATACATAGCCCTTCCAATACATTGTTTCATGCATCTGGAAACTACTAAAGGGGGCGTTTCCTTTTACTCATTCATGTGGAGAAAAGAGAAAGACCCTAGTAAGAGCCCCCTGAGACCCTCTCCCTCCTCCTACGATCACCATTCAGTCGGAATATGGGAAGGGGGCAGTAAAATAAGCACAAGGGAATGTGTGAGAAAAGAAATGCTTTGCAATTCTGTGAAGAGAAAGTGAGACATTTAATGATAATTCCATTCATCCGATCACTGTTATTTTTACAGTCTTTGTGCCGTGATTATCAAACCCAAGTACTAACAGCGGCCTCTGTAACTAGCAGCCCCTTTGGAATTGGCAGTCCCAGGCGGCTGCCTAGCTGGCCTATGCCTAATAGACTGGGTCAAATTTCCACTTTTTCAAGATACGGCTATGGGCTAGGTCTCAAAAGTTGTGGTCTTACATCTGTATAAACAGAGAAAAATCCCAAGATCCTGCCATCATATATTCAGTCTGCAGATTTGATTAAAAATTTTGACATTTTCAGTAAAAACTTGTGAATATCGAATTTTTCGCAGGGTTATTTTCCAACATATATGCAAAACATTTTGACTTTATCAGACATAAAATGATGCGTGAAAGGTCATTTAATTATTTTCTAATCATTCTAGGGTCACAGAAAGCCAGCGGAAGATGGGGAAAACACCCAACTTCAAGTAATTCTTACGATTTTTTGCAGTTTTGCAGCTCTTAGTTGGTCATATACAAAACCATCCAGCACTCACACGTGGAGGTGGCTGCAAGTTGAGTGCCTCCCATACCCACCCCATCCACCCTACCACATATGGGCATGGTTTTCAGTTTGCTTTAAATTCTTTTTTCTTTCAAAGCTTTACATGATTTTTCTGTCAAGCAGCCTTGCTCTTACAAAGCCATTTCGCGCGTAAGGTCCGCAAACTGTGGTTGAAGCTTCTGTCACCTCCTTTACGCACCGTTAACACCAGCAATTAAAGAAGTTATTGAAACTGTTATGAAAAAAGGCTCTCATCCTGTTTTAAAATGCATGCCATTAAGTGCAAATACAGTGCAGCGACACATTGATGAGATGGCCGATGATGTGGAGAAAACCTTGGCATCTGAGCTTCAAAATTGCAAGTTATCAATCCAACTTGATGAGTCAACTTTCGGCAGTTCAAATATTCTCATGGCCTATGTGAGGTATTGTAGCCAAAGCCAAAAATGTATTGTTGACGAGTTTTTGTTTGCCAAGTATATGAAAGTTGATGGAAAAGGTGAGACAATTTTTTGATGTTTGGAAGAGTATTTGAAGAAACTCAATGTTCCCTTCAGCAATATAACTGCTGTGGCTACCGATGGCGCACCAGTAATGGTTGGCCATTACAGAGGATTTGCTGCCTTTCTCAAGGAAAAGGTTCCCGATGTGTGTACTATTCACTGTGTTTTTCACAGACAACATCTTGTTGCAAGAAACTCAGTGGCGAATTGCATGATGCTCTAAAAGTGTGTATCAGATCAATTAACAAAATTAAAGCACATCCACTTAATTCGCAACTGTTTGCCATGTTATGTGACAAAAATGATGAAACGTTCAACCAATTACTTTTGCACACTGAGGTAAGGTGGCTGTCAAGAGGTGATAGCTTGCAAAGACTTGTCGACTTGTATGACTCAACTGTGGAGTATCTTACGGATGTGGATCCATCACTATGTGATGAGTTGATAAAGTGTAAGAACCATCTGTTCTATTTGGCAGACTTGTATTCAAAATTTAATGAAGTACAGAACTGTCTGCAAGGTAAAGATCATCATTCAAGCCCGTACAACCCTATTAGGCTTCCAAGTCAAGATAGACCCGCTTAAATCTGCATTAGCATGCAGAGATTTTCAGTATTTTTCAAACTTAAAGCAACTCGAAGAAGGAGAAGATCAAAACCTTTCAGATGGTGACCTGGAGATATACATAAAACACCTTGCGAAATTTAGGAAAGACTTTAAAGTACGTTTCGAGGAACTGGAGAAAATGCATGTACCTGACTGGATTGTTACGCCTTTTGATTTAGAAATAGAAAATGCAATCATTGAATCTCACTTACAAGATGAACTCATTGATATGTGTGTGGATCTCTAAGCTAAATCCTTGTTCAAGAGTAAAAGCCTCAGTGATTATTGGAGCAATGTAAATACTGCTATAAAATACCCCAAGCTTTGTGCAGCGGTTGAGCCATTTTTACTTTCATTCCCAAGTACGTACATGGTTGAAGCTGGTTTTAGCCACATAAATGCAGTTTTAACAAAGCAAAGGAACATACTGAACCTGGAAAAGCATGGTGAGTAACGACTAAAACTCACCAATCTCCAACCAAATATCAATGCCCTTGTTAATGCTCATGAACCACATCCTTCCCATTAATGATGTAAACAAATTCAATAAAGAGTATGTTAACTTATTTTTAATATGTTTAATATTTTCTATATTATTTATGAAGTTTTTCTCTCATATATTATTTTTTTATTTAGTTATTTTTTTATTAAATGCTTAGGGGTCGATGAAGGTTAAAGGATTTTATGGAGAGGTCGTGACTCCAAAAAGTTTGGGGACCCCTGTGTTAGATGAAGAGAAATGACTTTGTAATATTTCGCAGTCTTTAACAGTCACATGCCGATCAGTTTCAACGTACAAAGTCATTACAAAGGTATCATAAGAGATCAATTAAGATCTACAAAACTGCAAAACATCGTAAGAATTACTCAACGTTAGGTTTCTTTCCCCACCTTTCGCTGGCTTTCTGTGGTCCTAGAACGCTTAGAAAATGATTAAATGACCTTTCACGCATCATTTTATGTCTGATAAAGTCAAAATGTTTTGCATATATTTTGGAAAATAACCCTGCGAAAAATTCGATATTCGCAAGTTTTTACTGAAAATGTCAAAATTTTGAATCAAATCCGCAGACTGAATATATGATGGCAGGATATTGGGATTTTTCTCTGTTTATACAGATGTAAGACCACAACTTTTGAGACCTAGCCCATAGCCGTATCTTGAAAAAGTGGAAATTCGACCCGGTCTAATG
Source organism: Uropetala carovei (assembly GCA_036926305.1). Lineage (NCBI taxonomy): Eukaryota > Metazoa > Arthropoda > Insecta > Odonata > Petaluridae > Uropetala > Uropetala carovei. Next base: position 7,666,149 of record JAXCHB010000084.1, on the reverse strand, counting down.
CCTAAGGCCGGGCCTGGGAAGTAAGAGGGAATTATTTATATCCCTTCCGTGAATCAAGACCTTGTGGACGCTTGCAGGCATATAAAATCAGGGGTACAAGGTAACATATCACTTTGCGGTGTCAAATGCATATTTCTCAAATTTGTCAGTGTCTATTTCATATCCGGTTGCTATAGTTTGCAATATGACACTGAAACGTCTAATTAAATTTTCATCCACGCCTGTAGTTTCGGAGGAAAGTGCCGGGTTTTGAAAAAAACGACGCGCGGTATTGCCGTCATTAGTACTTCCCGTACCCTGTTTCGGTATGTCCACGCGTCAATTACTTTTTTCTTCAAAGCTAACATTTTTTCTTTCTCTTCTTTCCCCTTAACCTGCCATTTTTTCACGTCAAGCCTATATGCTATATGTAGCAAGCATTAAAAAAATCTGATACAAGTTCGGTATCCCTTATCCAAAATGCTCTGAAATCCGAAGGTTTTTTTTGAGCGCCAAGACGTCATGAGTGGAAGGCTCTGAGAAGGTTCCTCGACGATGCGCAGCAGACGCTTACAATCGCGCCCCCACTTTCGTGATATGTAAAAATATTTACGTAAGTGCAATAATGTAATATATATGCGTAATTTTAAAAATTAGATACACATGTCTAATATATACTTTTAAATATTTTTAGGATGCAATCCTCCCAAACTTTTGTGCCCGTTCACATGTGAAAAGTTGGAAAATATAAGCTGTTATCACCGTTCAGGATCTTTCTTTCTTTTTGACAGCAGGGAAGTCCCGAGGGGAAAAATTCAACCCTCAACTCTTGATCCTTCCTATTCAGGATCATTTGGGTATTTGCTCAGGTTTGACGTAGTTCAAATGCTTAAGCCTTGCGTTTTACCTATCATTTATTATTGGTGGAGTTTCGCGGAGTTTTTTAGGAGGAAGACGAGGTCTGCCCAGTGCTCGGAACAGTGCCGTAACTAGGGTATGGCGAAGGTGGCATTTGCCATAGGCGCCGCTTGCAAAAGGCACAAATCGTTCCCGAAAAAAGTGCGGAAAGTTCATTTTCCCATAAATAAGTATTATTTTATTACTCTAACGTTAATTTAAGTACTATAAAAACGTAATTATCCTTTATTAAAACGCAGAAAAAATTATATCATTCATAACAAAGGTGTCTCCTAAAATTCTGCCATAGGCGTCATATCGTCCAGGTACGCCTCTGGCTCGGAATGAGGTGGAACGCACCGGAATGCTGCTCCGGCTCGTCACACACACCGATGATACCATTCCATTTCGTCAGACATTTATAAATACCGTCCCTTAAACAAGCATTCCGTTTCGTAAAAATTTCCAAGTGTTCCGTTTTGTAACATTTTTCCATTTCGAGCACTGGGTCTGCCTTATTTGGAAATTAGCTCCTGCAAGTTAGGCAACCTCCGGTCATTTTTCTCAATTCTACTACGGAACCTGGGGTGTGCTGTGCCTCACGGCCGCCCATGTGCAAGACTCATAGGAAGTTGATAAGAGTAGAGTCTGTCTTTCATTTCGTCTCGATTCCATGACAACAACGCAGGCCCGGCGCGTGATTATCGGCCGCCCGTGTGCAGAACAAGTCGGCCGCCCGCCAAGTTTCTATTACCCTTCACACGTTTATATTTCATGTATCGCCCTAATTGTGGGGATTTCTCCTATTGTTGTTTTGATGTTGATTACGTATTCCATATTTCTTCGTTCCTGTTTCCTGTATCCATCGGTTCTCGCGGCCGCACAACTCAACTTTAACGCGATCTTTCGTTAATTTTTGGGGAAAGTTGCACCTGCACCATGAAACACCCCTAATGATAGGTTAGCTGCAAGTACCTTTATATTTAACATTTACGGGTATTAAAATTTTACAACTGTTTTAGCAGTATATTTTTCGAATTAATCCATTTCATTATTTCCAAAAATCTAACTATATATTAATTTTACATTGACGTCTTTAGACATTTGTTTACAATTTATATTGGCGTATTTCTCGAGAAACGTTCGTCGTAAAGATATGCGGTAAACGGCGTTTTGTTTCTACTGGCTATGAGGTCCCTGGAAAAATATTTTCGTTTGATAAAGTGTCCCGAGTTCGAATCCAGGAGACAATTATATTTTCCCATAAGTTTACACGGGATTTTCGATTTTTCAGAGTGCAAGGTTTTCTTCCTTCGTTCGTTAAAATACGTAAATATGGACCGATTTTCTTCTTTTTTGCTTTATTTGATGGCTAAAGCTCTATACTATCTTATTCTTGCCATGTTTATACGTTACACGGTCGAAGTTTTCAGAAATACGCATTCTTTTTCGAACTTTTGCGGATTCTTCGTACTCTTTCCGGGCGTTGCCAAGGTGACCATCATTGTTGCCTCCGATTCAATTACTATCAATTACTAGTGTAATGCCCGTTGAAATATCAACGGGAGATTTTATAGATAGACTAGCTTTTCGTACCCGGCTTCGCCCGGATGCATTTCGGACTGCAAATAGTTACACTTTTTCCCGCTTAGAAGACAGCTTGAGAAAATGATACGTACTAAAACTTCTCCTCTCCTTTCTGTAAACTACATTAGGAGTCTTGAAATAAAGTGGAAAGAACACGAAACGAACCAATACGAAAACTACAAAAACCACCACGAAAAAAGAAATGAATTAAACGCTAACCAATACCCGGTAGAAAAGGATGTAAACCGACAAATAAATAATCGTGGAACATAAATTAAGAGTACAACCAAAGAATATAAGTTCAATGTAAAAACTACGAAGAAAAAAGAAATGAATTAAACTCTAACCAATAGCCGGCATAAAAGGTGTAAACCGACAAATAGGTAATCAAGGAACAAAATTCAAGAGCACAACCAAAGAATATAAACATGGACTACAAAATGAACAACTAAGAACGAAAACAAAGAAAACAAACAAAGAACACAAAAAATGTACACGAAACGAAAGCAAATGAAAACAACAAACTAACCAAAACCAACCAACGAATAATCTCCTAAAGCGACTGACTGACGCTTTCTATTCAGTTACTAAATAAACAACCAACAATCACAAAATAGCGTGTCGTAGTGATGAGTAAATATTGATTACGCGGAATATGAGTTTGTATGTCAACATAATAACAGGAGAAACTAAATAAGAATACCTATTATTACTCTAAATAGATAAAAAAATTATTGATCTTATTTGTGTTTTCCATCGTAATTAATTTAATAATAGATTGAGATATTCGAACGAATCGATTTTAAATAATGTAGTAAAATGTTTTACTTTTCTAACGTAATTAATTACGTGAGTGTATCGGTAGTGTTTACATTTTACCCATGGAACCGCAGACACGAATTCTTAATTTTAGTTCAGAAGACATAATAAAGTTCAACAAAAGTATTATTCAAATAAAATCTTTCGAAATTCACTGCGTTACGTGTTCAAAATGTTAATCTAATTTAGTTCTCGTATTAAAATAACAATTACTCAAGAGTGAACCTTATTTCCAATTGATAAAACTCTCTTTTAATTCAAAACGATATTATATATTACAAAAAAGTATCTAATTATTATTGAAACGCAAAATGGATGAGCATAGGAAAAAACTTGCGTGTTAGCATGAAATACTCAATTCAGTTTTTATTGATAAACTGTTACCTAAAACAAAACACAAAAACTTTAACGTAGTAATTGAATTATATATCTTCAGTAATTTTCACTTAAACAAAATATGAAATAAAATAAGACAAAAGGCATGTTAAAACCAATTTAACTTATATCCAAACATACCTATAATGCGAATGACACCATTACAGAAAAAGAAACAGTTCACTAATGTTTATTCGCAGAATTAACCTGTGTATAGAAGACCATAGATAATGAAAGAAAAACATACAATCAAATCAGAAGATATTAAATGAGTATTTCATCAACTATTTCTGCGTTTACGATATGTTTATAGTTCAAACGTAATTTGTTTACATCGGTTGCTAAGTATATCCAAATGCTGAGCAATAATGAAAAATAAGATTTTCCCTTCAATTCGTCTTATTTGATCTGTAAGCCCCTCTTTTAAAAAATTATTCCAAAAGAGGAGATAATTTACCACAAAAAAGTCTGCGAGAGCATATGTCTGCGATATATATATAAGGAGTTAAAAATTCGAGAAATTTACGAAAAATTTTAAATGGAAATCCCATATAAACGAAAATATTTTATTATAATTAAACAGTACACCGAATCGGTTTAAAAACCTTACTACACCACCGTACACATGATAACGGTTAATATGACACCTTCCTCTTTTTTCTGCGTGTTGTAGTTTCTGAGCCTTAGCAGAACATACATACATACATACAAACACCTTACTTTATAGATATGTATAGACTAGCTTTTCGTACCCGGCTTCGCCCGGATGCATTTCGGACTGCAAATAGTTACACTTTTTCCCGCTTAGAAGACAGCTTGAGAAAATGATACGTACTAAAACTTCTCCTCTCCTTTCTGTAAACTACATTAGGAGTCTTGAAATAAAGTGGAAAGAACACGAAACGAACCAATACGAAAACTACAAAAACCACCACGAAAAAAGAAATGAATTAAACGCTAACCAATACCCGGTAGAAAAGGATGTAAACCGACAAATAAATAATCGTGGAACATAAATTAAGAGTACAACCAAAGAATATAAGTTCAATGTAAAAACTACCAAGAAAAAAGAAATGAATTAAACTCTAACCAATAGCCGGCATAAAAGGTGTAAACCGACAAATAGGTAATCAAGGAACAAAAATCAAGAGCACAACCAAAGAATATAAACATAGACTACAAAATGAACAACTAAGAACGAAAACAAAGAAAACAAACAAAGAACACAAAAAATGGACACGAAACGAAAGCAAATGAAAACAACAAACTAACCAAAACCAACCAACGAATAATCTCCTAAAGCTCAATCAATGTCTCTGATGATGGCGACTGACGCTTTCTATTCAGTTGCTAAATAAACAACGTAAACAACCAACAATCACAAAATAGCGTGTCGTAGTGATGAGTAAATATTGATTACGCGGAATATGAGTTTTATGTCAACATAATAACAGGAGAACCTAAATAAGAATACCTATTATTACTCTAAATAGATATAAAATTATTGATCTTAATTGTGTTTTCCATCGTAATTAATTGAATAATAGATTGAGATATTCGAACGAATCGATTTTAAATAATGTAGTAAAATGTTTTACTTTTCTAACGTAATTAATTACGTGAGTGTATAGGTGGGTATACACGGTGCGATTTATCGACCGATCTCATCGTTCGATAATTCGGGCAGATTTCTCCCGAGCAATAAATCTATACGATTTATCGTTACCAGGATACTAACGTCTACTTTTTATTCTAACGATAAATCGGCCGATATTTTAATTTGAACGTTTTTTCGCCTCGTTTGTTGCCATTGTTCAGATTTATCGCTCAGTTTGACCGATAAATCGTTGATCGCTGGTCGTCTGGAATTTCCCAACCAACCTGGCCAACCTGAACGGAGGGATATATCGTTGGCAACTATCTCTTCGTTTATATCTACCCGTCGTTAAATTGATCTGATTTATCGGTGATAAAATATCGGCAGATATATCGTTCTTGAACCATAACATACTAACTATCAGATTTTTCTAACGATTTTTCAAATTGAAACGATAAATCGCTCAAATCGGCCGATAAATCGCATCGTGTATACCCACCTTATCGGTAGTGTTTACATTTTACCCATGGAACCGCAGACACGAATTCTTAATTTTAGTTCAGAAGACATAATAAAGTTCAACAAAAGTATTATTCAAATAAAATCTTTCGAAATTCACTGCGTTACTTGTTCAAAATGTTAATCTAATTTAGTTCTCGTATTAAAATAACAATTAATTTTAGAAGAAATTGCTAAATATTGGCCACCAGAAATTAAAATGTGATTGTTTTTTCTATTGTTATCTATAACAAATCATTTAAATGTTAATTGGTTTCTTTTAATGTTCTTAAATTTTAAAACATGATTTAAATGGTATTTGTTTCGTATTTATATTTTTAAGTTGGGCTCCCCGTTAATATGTACGTAAGTGACGAAACCATGCAAATGTATATGCCAACGCTGAAATAAATTGTATTGTTATTATTATATTATGTATTTACCATCCATCCAATTTACGTAAATGAATATAGGTGCGGCCGCAATTAGTTACAGTGGAGGGGCAGCACTAATTGTACTGGCAAGTGCTGCCATCTACCAGCCAGTTTGCATAACTAACTGATGAGACCGTCCGGTCAGGCCGCGACAAAGACATCAAGCGTTTTCTTATAGTAGATTTGAGGTGTAACAATGATAATGGTCGACATAGCAACATCACGTTAAAATGGCGAGATTTCCACAAAATATGCAAATTAAACGTTTAACATGGAATATTTCGAACTGTGGGCGAAAAAAGACGAACGGAATAAGAAACTTTATAACTTTTTCTTCAAAATGGTTCGAATCCGAAGGTCAACTGATAATTTCTTCTAATTTTAATTTCCAAATGAATAAAAGCCTGCACGTCGAAAAATCGCGTTTTACATGTTAAGGAAATGGAAATGCCTCTCTTGGAGGCGAACCAAGGAATTTTTTCGCGATTAAAATTCGTCATTCTCTGAAAAAGTGTTAATCAAGCATCCCTACCAAATTTCGAGTTTCTATCATTATTATTTCTCTATTTCCTAGCGTTTGCATAGCGTGACCAACCAACCAACCAACAGACGATGGCTATTATTATATAAAATACCTTCAAATAGGTGAAAGAATAGCGTTATTCGCTTCGGACTTTTGTTTAACATAAGCATTGAAATTAATGAAGCATAGCTACGTAAATATTTACGGATAATTATTTCGTTGACTGCGTATGGGAAGCGTTTCTAGCTGTGTCAATAACATGTGTATAACAAACAAGCTCCCAGAGTATTGAGTTTTATTTTAAATTATGCAATTAATTTGTTTTTTGTTTTGTTTCATCGTCTGAATGCTGGAATCTTCCCTTTTTGTAAGTAGAACCATCATATTACACCTCTGTAATCCTTATTAACGCAAATAGGCTCACGCATCAATTAAAAATTAGATAAGAATAGGGACGCACGTTAATTTGTAAACACATTATATGGTTATCTTCTCTTCATTGATAATCTAAATAAACGCTCGCCTTTATAGTAGGTCCTGTAAGAAGTTAAAAGCAGTCGTTGATAGGCACTTGAAGTAAAGCAATTGTTTGTGAGTTCGTCTATAAGGGTGCAACGATAATCATTGGAACTAAGGTAAGGTAAAGCTATTATACTGCGTTTCCAGAGACCGTACGGGTGAGGCGCGGCTACGGTTAGACTTGCAGGGTGAGGGAGAGAAAGTGTCAGCCAATAAGAGGTCTTAAATTTCCCACGCCTTTCAAAAATTCTTGACGAGCGCTGTTGACACGATTGCTCTCAGAACTTCACTCGTCCACAGCTGCTGTTGAAATGAGCGAAATTCGAAATGTGGCAACATTGGGTCGTAGCCTAAGCGAAATAACCCGAATGCGGACGGAATACTGCGAATCTGACCCGTACGACTTCGGGAAACGCACTATAGCCCAGCTACAGCTGCCAGAGAAAGGAAGAGGAGCCAGAGATCAAAGGAAGAGTATTGTAGGAAAGAGAGAGAAATAGATGCGGAAACTCATAGGATTGCCCGTGTACATGAAGAGCGGAGAGTACTAGAAAGACAAAGAAATAGGGAAACACGTCAAATGAATAGGGAACAAAGAAGATCTAACCTAGGGCCGAACTTATTTGCATTTCATTTATTTCATTAATTATTGAATCAAAATTATTTCACTAAACTTTCAGTTTATTTAAATCGCGTTGAGGATCGGAGATCCGGGGCTGCCCTACTAGTTTATTGTAATGTTTGCATCAAAAAGTAACAATACCTGATTGCAAACCAATAGAACCAAAATACCTTTTGTTGCTTAAAAGGTCTAATTTGCGACATCCACGACTTCAGGAGGAAGCGCATTTCAAATTCCAACAAGTATGCACAACTATCGAAAATATCAAACAATACAGAAATGTAGTTTTCTTTCGTTAAATGACAGGAACAGATCAAAAAATGTATATAAAATATATGACCATAGCCGCAACTTTGGAAGTACATCGGTTCAAATTATTCAATAGGTTCTACCCAATGGAATGGGACGAACACCTTTCTCCTGGCGTTGAGGTAGGAAATCTAGATGAAATAACATATTTTATCGTAACTTCGTCAGAAAATAGCATAATATTTTATGTATGTATGTAACGCGCCTTTAGTTTTGTAACTCACCGCCTCACTGATCTAGAGGACGACCGGAAACGTTTTGGGTCAAAAGCAATTTGTCTTTGGACCCTTAAACACCCGTTGCACAGAATGAGGTGATGCCTGAACTTAGTGAAAACGTAAAAATGAATGTTGACCGAATGGCGGAAAAAGTCTCTGCTTTTACTGTAGCTAGATTTTTTCCCGTCGCTGAATTTCTCGACGGCTTTATATATATATCACAGACAATTTTTGGCTCAAGAAGGAGCTCTTTGTTGCCGCCTCCAAATTTTGGCGGCCCGTGTGCATTGCACACGTTACAGCCGGGCCTTCAACAACGGCGTCTGTGAGCTGCCTCAAAAGAAAGGGTAAGCAACGTAATTGCAGGGAATTTTTACGTTTTTTCCCCCAAAATATCAGTTACGTAAGTGCTGGGAAACATATATCGGGGCAACGTACATACAATGGGGACCCCCTGTATTCCAAAATCCGAAAATCCTTTCGGACCCAAGCATTTCGGATAAGGGATACCGAACCTGTATAGGCGTGAAGGCTCGACAGACCAAAATTAAATGCCATTGGATCACTAGGATTGCTGCTAATTTTATCAATATCATTCATCATCTTTGGCGATGCACCTTAATATTAAATTTCATGAAAATCCGTTCTGTAGAAGCCGAGAACGAACATGCGGACAGACGGACGGACAGACCGACGATAATAGGCGTTCGTGCTGGAAGCAAAACGCGCCTAAAAAGGGAATTGAATAATAAAATAAATATTATCATACAAATCTAATCACCTTAGGGTTTTGTATAGTTAGATATGCAATCCGAACCACTGTCCGCTACGTCGAACCGGCACCATTTTTTCAGAGCGATATTGACCCAGTTCTAATATCGGTACATTTTCATTTTTTTTATTCTTTCAAACTTAAAGTAATAAACGGCTTCTGTAAATGGAAAACATTTTGATTTTTATTATCAACTTTGTTATTAAAAGTTCATCACTAATTTAATAGAGAAGGGGGAGAGGGTGAAAGAAGAGGGGGTGGGGGTACCGGCACCTCTTTTTTTTTTTACAAAAAAAGCACTGGTTAATAATAATACCAGAGTCCTTATAAGGTAATTAAAATAAAGTGTTAAAACAACGAAGGAGAAGAATAACAAAATTAAAGAGAAGAATAAAACAATCCAATTCCCAAAACAAGTCAGTCAGCCAACCATACGGCTACGGAAGGGCCTACCCTACTTTCAGCAGTACATAATTTTCTCACCAGAGGTCAGTCACTATACTTGGATACCCCAAGCATGGAAGAATAATTATTATTTTTGACGTGACCAAAGGTCCGAGAAATTTTGTTTATGCGGACCTTGGCCTATACCAGTTAAACCCCCGTGCTACATATAGTAGTTGTAAGAGGTTATAGACATCGATGGGATCTCCCAATTCACAGACGTTCTGAAAGCTGGTTAGATTTTTCATAAAAACAAGTGACTTCTAAGATTCACAGTTGCGTAAATTATCGTTGTTATTATACGTAAATTTCTGGAGAAGTTTTCTGGCGATATGGTAAAGATTGTTAAGTTATTCCCATTTCAACCTTTTATGAAGAGTCATGACATTCCTGCGTTTTCGTATTCTATAAAAATAATTTACAATGCTTTCGTATTCATTGCATCTTTAATTTTATTGGCATTAAAATTTGAAAATTAAACCCATCATTCAAATTTATTTATGTATGCAAATCTTCCAAATTGCAGGATGTTTTTCTTATGATTCGACGGAAGAAAATGACCATTTTTACGGACACCAAAGAAACAACGTCAGTTCACGAATTAAAGAAAATTATTGAAGGTGGGTTCAAGTAAATGAAATAATTAATAAACTGTTCAATTTTAAATTGCTTGCGATAATATATTTTGATGCTTGCGTTTTTATAATAAATCGAAGGTATTCTGAAGTATCCACCGGAAAATCAGCAACTTTTTAATAAGGATAATCAGTTGATGGAAGATGATAAAACCTTACAAGATTATGGCCTCACGTCTATTACCGCGAAAGCACAATGTCCTGCTGCTGTAGGCCTGGCGATTAGGTAAAATTTTGGCTTTATAGTGACAAATGTTTTAATAATATTTTCCATCCCGTCTAGTAGCCGCTAATATGGTTTATTGGTGCTGTATACTCCTAACAGATTTCTTAATTTATGTTTATAACTTGAATTTGTGGAAAATTTGAAAATAAATTGAAATTTTGACATTTCGTATTATAGAAGTGATAATTAAAATTAATGTTTTATAATAATAAAATTTATGGTAATCATGAAGTTTAGTCACTTTCATTATCCAAGGAGTTCCAAGCTAATGAAGTTTAGTCACTTTTCTTATGAAGGACGTTTTAGCACTCAGGAACACCCAAATTCAATTTTTAAAACATTTATTACTTTTATGTTTAATATAAATTCAAGCGAATCACAAAACATACTCCTCAATAACACAAAGTAAAAAGCTATTAAAAAGATCTGAATCACGAAATGCGTTTTGCCAAATAAATTACATTGGTTCCATTTGCGGCACAACAGTCAAGAGGATATAACATTGAAAGGCTTTATTGATGAGCCTTTGGCTCGCTTTGTTTTAATGGGTAGTCGGCTCCGGGCGCTACTGCGCCCTTCGCCTCGCCCAGAACCATATTAACCCTCCACGTTGTCTGGAGATTGGGTTAGTAAATGTTGAGACAGACCAATTAGTTTCTTGTCTGGAGATTGGGTTAGTAAATGTCGAGACAGGCCAATCAGTTTCTTGTCTGGAGATTGGGTTAGTAAATGTCGAGACAGGCCAATCAGTTTTTACAAACTCAATCTCCAGACAAAAAACTGATTGGCCGGTCTCAACATTTACTAACCCAATCTCCGGACAACGTGGAGGGTTACTATGGTTCCGGGCGAGGCAAAGGGTGCGGTAGTGCCTGGAGCCGACTACACATTAAAACATAGCGAGCCGAAGGCTCGTCAATACATCCTTTCAATGTTGTTTGAAGTATACATATCCATTTACATAATAAAAGTGACTGAACTTTAGCTTGGAACCCCTTCATAATAAAAGTGACTAAACTTCATGATTACCAAATTTATAGTTAGATCTAATTATTAGAATAACCCCAGAAACGGTACATTGCTACCTTCTGTTCTTAAGTTGAACGTTGGGGGAGGTGGATTCCTGGCAATCAAGCGGCAATTACCTTTCCTGGAGAGTTCTCCGCTAACTGCTCATTTCCCTTCATAATAAAAGTGACTAAACTTCATGATTACCAAATTTATAGTTAGATCTAATTATTAGAATAACCCCAGAAACGGTACATTGCTACCTTCTGTTCTTAAGTTGAACGTCGGGGGAGGTGGATTCCTGGCAATCAAGCGGCAATTACCTTTCCTGGAGAGTTCTCCGCTAACTGCTCATTTCCCACGTACTTTAGCTTGTATGGTTTAAAAAACGATTAATGCCTCTCCAGCTAACTGGTGGTTTACTAATTGGGCTATTGTCAGGATTTTAAAAGGTATTTATTTTGACATTCGACAGCCAATTTGGTGGTGTATGTTATTATGATGTGTTGTTATTACCTTCACAATATGATTGGAAATCTCTGTGGCCCATTGTCTGCCATTCTTGATTAATGATGTTTATTCTTGGCAAATATGGTTTTTAGGTTCTCTAGTTTTCATTATTTCAATTTCCAACCAGCTACTATAATAATTTATATCCAACAAACAATGTCCAGACTTTAATGGACCCATGAAATCAATAGCAATTCCATTCTATGGACCTTGAGTCAAAATCCACTTCTCATGGGTTCTGGTGTAACTTTTAGACAAACAGCCACCAAACCTTTGGCCTAAAATTAATTTACATTTTATTTATCTCTGGATGACCTGTATGTTCCTATATATTCCAAGACCAGTTTTTCATATTTCTGGTGTATCAAAAGACTGTCATAACATAAAACTAATTTATCAGAAACTGACATTTTCCTGCCAGGTATTGCTAGAAAAACTTTCCCAGACCTGCTAAAGTTCCCTTTCACTGACATTATTATCTCTTCCAACTTCATAACTTTAGGCGTAGCCAGCTATGCTATACATGGACTTTAACATTGTTTTCATCTTCATATTTCCATCTCTATAAACCCAATAGAGGATCAGCAAAATTTCTTTTTCTGTCTTCACCTGGTAGCAGTAAGACTGCAAATCTAATAACCACCTCTATCTGGACAATGTTTTGAATGAGGCTGGAAGAGGAGTTCCAAGAGTTTATGATCAGTCACTAGAATGAATGATTTTTCATACAAAATTATGTGGAATAGCTCCCAGATCGAAGCTAATGCCTTTTCCTTGATTAGGCAATATTTTTCTACCCATAACACTGACTTCTATTTGCATCTGAGATCACTTTGGGTCTATTTTTACCCCAATGAATTTGAAATCCATGGAGGCCGACTGGGCCTCTATCAACAATAACTTATGTGGGAGCTGATGAGCTATCAATTCAATTAATGCTTAAAGCCATTTAACTACATTACAAGTTTTTTCTGGGAATTTCACTGAAATAGTGGCTTAATTAAAGTTTTCACAGATAGCTAATCCTTGGAGATATTTTGAAAGCATTTTAGTAGTATAAGACAAAGAACATATCCATCTTTCTATTGTGTGGTCTTGGTGAAAATATTTTATGATATTTCAGTAAAAGCTGAATATGAAGTGAACTCAAGTCTTTCACTTCATCTGCACTGTAATCTGTTAATGGACTCAATTCTGGTTAATTTATGCTTCTCACAAGGGAAGGCCATAACATTCATATTGAAATTCGTAAAACCCTTTTAGGAGGTGAAACTAGAACTAAAATATCAAATATATCTCTCGGCGTTTATGCCAATGGGCCTTTGTTTAAAAGTTATTAACAATTTAAATTCAGGTTTAAGCATGGATGCCTCATATCAGAGGCGTACCTTGGCAATGTGGCTCCTATGGAAAAATTTTCGGAAACACCTTGGTTATGTAGGATATAATTTTTTATGCATTTTAATAAAGAACAATATCGTTTTTATTAAAAATAAATCAGTTTGCGCATTGCAGTAACAATTATTTATGGGAAAATTAACTTTTTGCAATTTTTGTGGCAAAGTGGCACCTTTTGCAACCGGGGTCTATGGCAAATGCCACCTTTGCCATACCCTAGTTACGGCACTGCATCATATACCATTAACCTTAAGGCTATAAACGTCAACAGCAATAGCTGAATGGGTAGAATCAATCTGTAGTGATTGGATGGGCTGGGGTATGATCCCAGCTGGCAGCATTTTTTTCAGAAATGGTCTGTATATGTATTTTAACTAGTAAAATTGTGTTATTATTATGTTTTTATTGTATTTTTGTTTTTTTTTTTGTCTTTTTTCAAGTACTTTTGTACTTGATTTATTTGCACTTACCACATATCATTATAACATTATAATTATAAATAAATAATGTAATTTAGAATGTTATAATCATTATTTGATTGTTTATTAAAATATCAATCTATATAATAAAGCGCTACTGTCATAATATATATATATGTAAACATGTAAACAAACCTCATATACTGTCCGTCCCACCCTGTATCTCAAAAGCCGTTTGTTGTAGAGATATGCGGTAAACTGCATTTTGTTTCTACTGGCTATGAGGTCCCTAGAAAACTATTCTCATTTTCATAAAGTCCCGGGTTCGAATCCAGGAGACAATTATATTTTCCCATAAGTTTACATGGGATTTTTGATTTTTCAGAGTGCAAGGTTTTTTTCCTTCGTTCATTAAAACATGTAAATATGGACCGATTCTCTTCGTTTTTGCTTTATTTGTCTGCTAAAACTCTATACTATCTTATTCTTGTGATGTTTACATGTTACACGGTCGAATCATTCTGAAATACGCAATTGTTTTCAAAATTTTACGGATATTTCGTACGTTGTCAAGGCGACCGTCGTTGTTGCCTCCGGTTCAATTAATGCCAATTAAACCTTCAAATAGGTGAAAGAATAGCGTTATTCATTCGCACTTTGTTTAAGCATCGGAATTATTGCTGTAGCAATGCCAACATTTATACATAGCAACATAAATATTTATGGATAGTTATTCAGTTAACTGCGTATGGGAAGCGTTTCTAATGGTTCAATCAAAGCAGTTGAATCTTCCTATCATCGTTTGAATGCTGGAATCATTTCTTTGTAAGTAGAACCATTATATTATACATCTGTAATGCTTATTAACCAAATAGGCTCACGCATTAATTTAAAATTAAATGAGAATAGGGAGATATGTCATTTTTTTAAACACATTACATGGTTATCTTCTCTTCATTGATATTCTAAATAAACGGTTGCATGGATATGTAAAAAAGAGAGGACATATATTTGATTAAAAAGAAAAACGTAAAAGCTCGCGGTCAATTACTGTGTAGGGAAGTGGAGAAACAGGAGAAAAAATCTCCTATGACCGGAAATACGAACCCAGACTAATCCTCCTGTTTCTGAGTGACAATAGTTTCTTAGGTTGGGACTTTTAAATGCAGATTTCTGACTGACTTCGCATAATAAATTGTCAATACGCAAACACAGCTATGCCCTCAGCGAGATTTGAACCCACGGACTTTACATTGGGAGCCAAATACATTAAAATCCTATACCGGAGAAATGCATTATTAGAGTTAAATGTTAATTATTGAGATCAACTTATTTTATTTACTTATTAATTTTTTTATAAATCAATTGAAAATATACTGCGCAAACATTGCGAAAAAGATAGAGTTAAAAACATTGTTTATGTAGAAATATTTTTGTAAAATAAATTTAAATTCTTGAAATGAAAAAGTTTTGTAGTTTTGTTGTTGTTATGTTCCACCAGGGTCGATATATTTCGTTTCGATAGCTCGATGGTTACGAGTGAGATATATCGAACGACCTTGATTTTCCACACCACCATAGAATAGACCGTAAATGTCGTAAATAGTGTTTCTTGCGGGTACACTAAAGTTCAGATAAGTTAAGTATCTTACCCCTAAAACATTTAATAAAAAGTGATGTATGTCTGGATTACGTTCCGCGTACGTAATCCAACTACTTAATAGCTAGGGATAACGGATAAAAAGAAATTACTTTGTAATATTCCACAGTCTTTATTGTTTCTTCAATCACACGCCGACCGGTTTCCACTACAAAATCATTCTAATGGTGTTACTAACCGACGTAACACCTTTAGAATGACTTTGTAGTGGAAACCGATCGGTGTGTGATTGAAGAAACAATAAAGACTGTTGAACATTACAAAGTAATTTCTTTTTTCCAAGATGTCGAAATTCCATAAAGTTACGCCGTCTACGATACTTTTAGTCCAACTCGTTCCAATCCATCCCTTGTAAAAAGACGCAAACAAAGATGTACATACATAAAATTCAAGAAAGGAAGTGCCCGTAAATCTTCACTCATATCAAGTATTTGTGAATTTGAAGCTGTATATATGAAAAAGATTCTACTCTTCACGAAGCAACATAACAACGATAAAGGACCTCACTGTTAAGGTTAGCCTACCATTAGAATGCGTGCGGGTGGCATAACTTCACCGAAAATGCCCGTGAAGATACATGAATTTTAAATCCTCAAATGCATTACTCGTGTATAGTACGATCCCCAATTTTTACAATAAAAATTTGGTCATGAAAACTCGTACTATACACGAGTATATACGGTAATTAAAAAAATGGGCCAATCTTAATAAATCCTAGTAACTTCGCTATTACATTCACTAGCGACCGTAGCCTGGGGGATAATGAGTAGGACTTTCGATGCATGGTCTCGGGGTTCGAGACCAGCGTTGTTCAACTTTTTTCTCATGTAAAATTTTATTTTTCGTACTAGTTTTTCTCCAATTTTTCTGAAAATACTTATTCACAACATTTTCCCCATTTTTCAGAAAATATTTATACACCGCTATTTGCGTACTTTATTCCCAACCTACTCCCTCAAGAAAATTAGCCGCGTCTGTCCATCACTACATTGACACTCTCCGTAGACATTGGCGTATTCGTTAAGCTGTGATATTCCACCATAATTGCACTTCCACCCTTTACATCTAGTTTGTGTTTCCCGCGCATTCCTTTGGATGGTAATCGTCGAAAAAAACGATAATATAAATATTCATGCAATAGGAGAAGCATATATGAATAGCTGCGAGCGGCGCGAGTTATTTCTTAATCTAAATGAAGTTTTGTTCACAGACGAAATAAAAATAAATCGCTGCAGTTGTGGCAAGCGTTCATTTATATGTTGCTCCTGGTGCCATGAATATTTATGTTTTCCGTGTTTCTTCGACGATTATCATCCAAAGGAATGCGCTGGAAATTCACACTAATTTTGAAAGGTAGAGGGTGTCAACCCAGTGAAGGGCAGATCATACATTCCGATGCTATATGCCTGTACCAATAATAACTAATAAGATGGGTTACTTTATTATTATCCGCAAATATATTCTTTATCTTTAGCTCTCGCAATAATCTTCTTCACGCAGGAAAAATGATTAAAACTTACCATAATAAATTCACGGGATTTTTGAGGGTGTAAGTTGGGAATAAAGTACACAAATAGCGGTGTATAAATATTTTCTGAAAAATGGGGGAAAATAGTGGTCTAGTGATTAAAAACCATTATCCTGCATGAATAAAATAAAAATTGCGGTGAATAAGTATTTTCCAAAAAATTGGAGAAAAACTAGTACAAAAAATGAAATTTTACATGAGAAAAAAAGTTGAACAATGCTGGTCTCGAACCCCGAGACCATGCATCGAAAGTCCTACTCGTTATCCCTCAGACTACGGTCGCTAGTGAACGTAAGAGCGAAGTTACTAGGATTTATTAAGATTGGCCCATTTTTGCACTTTTTAATTAATTATTTCTCTTAAACTAAAAGGCGTTGGCCCCTAACTCCAAAATGGTATTTTTTTTGACCTAAACTTTCCACTGGTAGAAGATGAATCAAATCTGAGAGTTACACTCCGTAGCCTCTCTTTGTTAGTTGAGCTTTGTATTTGGCGTATTCAGAGAAGTGCATCATGTGTAAGTGTAATCTACTTAATACTATGTTTTTACTTTCTCATATACAAAGTATATTGAGAAAGTATTGTTATTGTGAAAGAATTCGACCTCGAGATTTTTATGGAAATATGTTTTAGGTGTCGCTGAATCCAAAAAAGTGGTTTTTGCAATGCCGTCTGTCTGTCTTGTCTGTTACTGACTCTAGAGCCTAAACGGTAGAGTGAAAATGAATGAAATGAAATGATGACGACTATGGCTAGTCGAAACATGTCGTAATTTTTACTTTTATACTTTGTGGAACTTTTACCAATTGTTTTTATAGTTTTTACCATTTTATGGTTTTACTGTTTTACGGTTTTTACTGGTTTTATTAAAAAGAATGAAATCTCATACTTAGGCATTTTATCATACATAGAAGAGGCTATGAATAAATGGTTGACATTGCTCAATAATTAAGGGAAGTTTCTTCTGCACATTTTTAACAACAATTTGATCTTCTCAAAAACTGCTCTTACGATTTTGATCAAATTTCTTACAGTTATTTGAGTTTACATCTTCAATAATACAGGTCAAGTACCCTTTATCCGAAATCCTTGGGAAAGACGGAATTTTGGAATTAGGAAAATTTCGGTTTTTTGATATTACACATTAACACTAGGTTTACCGAGCAGTCCGACCTACTCTGTTTACCGAAGCTATTATTACCGTATTCACCTGAATCTAAGACGACCTTTTTTTCCAAATTTTCAGCTGTAAATATCAAGAGTCGTCTTACATTCGAATACGAAGTATATTTAAGCATGTAATCAATGGTTTTTACAACAAATGGTATATTAGAGTAAACAATTCACAACAGCAAATTCAAGTACGTACATAAAGAAGTGAAATAAACAAATAGTAATAACAATAAGAAAAACATGACGGGAATAATAATTATTTAGACTAATAATCATCGTCGACGATCATAACACAGACGACGTACTTTCATCTTCCACGTAATGGCAACCGCAATGTCAAAACAAATGAGAGCGGAAATCATTGGGATTCCCCTTTCAAACGACGCACCGCGATTCACTAAGTGTGACAGTAATTTTGAGTTGTGCATTCTTGATTTAAATGCACAACCCTTAAGTTAAAATGACAGATCATGTTGAAGTACGTGGCACGAGTGCAAAGGGGAAGTTAACAAAGGAATTAGACGGAGCTAAGATACAAATTTTAAGCTGATCGTGATAAATTACGCCGAAAAAACTAATAACTGTGATGCGAGTAGAAAGTTCGGTGTATCTGAGGCAAATGTGCGTCGATGGGAACTCTCAAAACAGGAACTAGAAAAAGCCAAAGCCACAAGGATGTCGCTCAGTGGTCCAAAATTAGGCCGATTTCATGGCATTGAAGAAGTAGTCAAGTTTGTGCGCACCATGAGGAAGAACGGTATGCCTGTTTCGACTGAAAGTATTATACTTAAAGCTAATGAAATTACTAGAGGACTTAATATATCATTGCAAGAATTCAAGGCCAGCAGAGGTTGGTACGTGAGAATGATGCGACGAAATAATTTTTCTTTACGGCGACGAACTTCGCTGTGTCAGAAATTGTCAGAAGACTATGTTGAAAAACTTCCCGCTTACCAGAAATACATAATTGGACTTAGAAAAACCAATAATTACCTTTTGAGCCAAATAGGAAATGCCGATGAAACTCCGGTGTTCTTCTACATGCCATCTAATTATACTGTGAACGAAAAAGGTGCGAAGTCCGTCCTAATTAAAACTATAGGTAACGAAAAAATGCGAGTCACGGTAATGTTGGCGGTTTTAGCAGATGGGACTAAATTACCACCATATGTGATTCTAAAGCGGAAAACAATGCCTAAGAAACATTTGCCAAGTGGAATAATAGGTGTCAAGAAAAGGGGTGGATGACTAAAGAACTAATGAGAGATTGGTTACATGTGGTGTGGAATAGACGGCCAGGAGCTTTACTGAAACAAAGAGCAATGCTTTCACTGGATGCATTCAAGGACATTTATCTCCTGAAATTAAAAACATAATGAGTGCGATGAATATTGATCTTATTGTAATACCTGGAGGAATGACATCGCAACTTCAAGTTTTAGATGTTGCTGTCAATAAGTGTTTTAAAAATAATTTAAAGGTTTTGTATTCTGAGTGGTTACAGAGTGGAACTCACACTTTAACACCAAAAGAAAATCTTAAGAAACCTGCCAATGGATCACGGCATCGTGGCAACAAATAAATGCAAAAGTAATAGTGAAAGGATTTAAGAAATGCTGCTTATCTAATGCCATAGATGGGAGTGAGGATGATGTTTTGTGGGAGACTGATGATGAAGTTGAGAGTGATAAAGATAGTGAGCATGAGGAAAATAGTGAAGGTTGCATAGACAGTGATGATGACTAACACAATAAAATGATTTTATGCAGCACTTGGATTGAAATGTTTTTTTGTTGTCCTGAAATGAGTGTATTCTTTCAATGTATTTACTTTATTTTATTGTTATCTTAAAATGAATGCTACCATTTAATTTGTTTGAAAACCTGAATGGTTCTATTTGTGATGTGATCTTATGATTTTAAAATGTTAAAAGACAATGACATTCAAGAAAAGTATAAGAGAAAATAAATATTTCACAAGATTTATAATTTTTGTAGTCATGAAGGTCAATTTGAGCTTTTTTCTCTTTTGGAATCATCAAAATGGGGGGTTGTCTTAGATTCAGGGTCGTCTTAGATTCAGGGTCGTCTTGGATTCGGGTGAATACGGTATATTAAATGATTCTTACGAAAACCAGTGACGATATATTCACAAAGCGCAAACTCTGGACTCATAACTGCCACCAAATTTCTAAAACCGTAGCATGAAGAAGTCAGTCAGTAGTAGAGTATTACATAAATATCCCATATGTACCTCAAATATTTTCATATTCGAAAGAAATATGGGCTTGATGAAGAAACCAAGCATGCCTTTCATTGTTCTAGTTTTACATTTATCTACTCTGAATCACTCTGCACACTGAGAACACACGAACTTTGGTCACTTTCTCAGTACACGCTCCACACCATTTTTTTGCATGTTAGACATTTGTATTTCGTTTTATTTTTGTTGCAACAACCGATCTGACATTGCTGGCGGCGAGATCTTTCTTCGCCTTGTTTCATAGTAAGATGAGGTATGTATGCTGCTGATTTTTGGGACGATGTTTACTGCTTTGTTAATTCCTTAGCTATTGCACCCCCTGACACACACCATTGCGGTGGCTTGCAGGGTGAACTGTAGATATAGATAATGAATTTCCTGCGAGGTATTTTTTCTCCAGTAATCTCCTTGTAAAGGGCATACGCATTGATGCACATGAGGTCGAGCACATTGAGAAATACGTGCACTGGCCATCTACGACTCATGGATTTCACTGTACTTGCAGGCCATTTGGTCTATTATGTCAACCCCATACTTGGTTGCGTTGTAAAATGATATTGTGTCAGGAATTTTCTTGGAGTGATTCCCGTCAATGACAACATCAGGGTGAATAGTGCTGAGAATCAAGACGATTTTATTTACTTTACCTTGATAAGATGTAAGAGTAATGTCGTTGTGCTTGTAAATAACCGTAGTGTAGAATGGGTCACGTGTAGACTTCACAGAAGGTGGGACTTCCCTTCTGCTTCGGTTTACTGTTCCTACCAGGCTTGTGCACTTTTCCTTCAAAATTTTCACTTGCTTCAGTGAGGTGAAGAAGTTATCACATGTAACATTCCTTCCCTTGTTTACGTATGGGTCAATAAGTCACAAAACCACATGCTCAGCAAGAGTCCAATTGGCGGGTCGCATTTTGTTTTTGCCTAGGTAAGGGAAACCATTCTAAACATATTTTGCCTTGACATCAACAGCTAACCAGTATTTTACGCCAAACTTATCCAGCTTATTTGCCATATACTGTGTAAATGGACATCTGGCTTTAGACGGAAAAAGCTGTTCATCCACAGTTATATTCTCAGATGGCTTATAGCAAAGAATGCAATTATCAATAAATTTCTCCCATATGACTGAAATGAAATAATGGATAATTTCAGTCTCTGTAAATGGGCGCCGCGAAGCCATCCTGTCCTGAGCGAATGATGCGTGATGGACAGAATGCTCACGACAACTGATTATCGTACAGACACAAAGAGTGCAACATAAGATAGTTTTTGACTACACAGAGACCTCTACGGTGCACCGACGACGTATGTATTTTGTCTCTCAGTCACAGGCGCCACTATGTCAGAGGTCCCCTCACTACGTCACAGTCTGCGCAGGAGGATGTCATAAGCTTTTGAAAGTACTATAAAACAACATTCTCTTCGAGAGCGGTGTGACCTTCGTAAATTACGTAGGCTTTTGCCTCAGTGTTCAGAATGACCGCATCGGTAAAAGTAGGTAGAAAGTACCATAACATAAACGGCGATTGAGGTATGGTGATTTGCACTAATATTTTGGAAAGTAAATTAAAAATCAATAAAAGTCAAAAAATTTCAAGTATAAGCAGTTAATGGTAAGGTAATTGCGGCGAGAGGAAAATGAAAAGCGGTCAAAATGACCGCTCCGGTAAACCTAGTGTTAAGATGGCATGCATAGTGTCCTTGACACTCATGCTACCTTTTATCAGCTTGAATACAAATGAACAATTGTTGAACATGTTTTATTATTAAATGCTACAATACCATCCCAAAAATACTAGGACAAGACTGACCGGCCTTGGCGATTTCTTGGATTGCACAGCTGTTGGGGTATTTCTGCCGCATGCTAGCGCGGCAGTCGCGTGCCGCCAATTTCAAACCTGTCCACCTTCGCAGACTTATCCAGCAATAGCCTTCTTTCCTTAATATTGATACTGGCGCCCTTGTTTCTATAGTGATCTCCTTCCTACGTGTCCTCTGCATGTCATAAACATGTAAATTATTAGTAATTTATGTCAAGAAATGTATATGAAACGAATATGGAGTTTCTACATACCGAGAATTATTTTTTTTAATCCAAGATGTCCGGGTGTGAAGATGGGCCAGGATGTGGATCTTGAAGATGCACTTTGTTGTGAGGCCTTCTTAAACAATTCATCCAGCCTCATCTGCCTCATTTGTGTAGGTTTTTCCTTCAAAAGTTTATCTTTGATTTTATACACAGACATGATCTCTTGCTCACTTATAAACTCACGTTGCTCGAGTGCATTTATTAATTTGTCACACATTATCACAACTTCATCTGTGGCAGGGGTTCTTAACCTTTTTTGTGCCATGGACCCCTTTGAGAGTCTGGTGAAAGCTACGGACCCCTTCTCAGAAAAATGTACATAAACGCATAAATAAAAAAATTTACATATAAATAATAGATTGTATTGCAAAGGAAAATCGTTGTGCTCACATGCAGTCATATTCAAAATATAAAAACAATCTTTTCAAAGAATGCATACCTTTTTTCATGCAAAAAATCAATCACAATTTCCTGAATAAAATGAAATATATATAAATTATGTAAATTAAAATTTAATTCTGTTTAAAAGGACATTTCAGTGAGAACTTGTTGCTGTTTAGCTTGAATAAGAAGATGAAATTGTGGAGGGGTCTTTCACAAGGCAACACGCATGTCATGTTTGACATCCAATCGATTTCGATTTTTTATTTTGATGGTGACAAGTATTGAAAATCCTGACTCGCAAAGATATGTGGTTTCAAATGGAATTAGAGCCCCATAACTCACTTTACCAGACGAGGGTAGGCTTGTGTCAAGAAACACCAAAATTCTCCAAGACTCTTCGAGTTAAACTCAAGTCGTATCAAGTTCTTTGTCCTAAGGACAATGAGGTCATCTTTGGCAAGGTCTGCATCATTAATACAATTTATATCAGCAAGGAAAGGATTGCGAATCCACGGTTCAACTTTAACGTCATCTGAGCAGAAGTAACCTTTGAAAGAGTTCTGCAGTTTCCAGATGTCTGTACATTTCTGCCTGCAAAGAAATTGACAGTTTTTTCTCTCTCATCTCCATCCTGAAAAAGCACTTCCTCCAGCATTGGAAAGTTTGCATAGTTGTTGGCCTCCAACCTCCTCTTCCACAGCGGCAGCTTGGCCAAAAGAGCTTGTAGTTTTTCAGTAGCATCCATAATAGTGACTGCAGGACCTTGAATTGAAAGATTTACCTCATTCATATGGCTAAAAATATCCGCCAGGTAAGCCAAGCCATGGATAAACTGCTCCCTGTCAAACTTCCAAGAGTGGGCTTTCCTTTTCTTTCAAAAAAAGTGAAACTTCTGCCCTAAGTTCTAACAAGCGCTTCAAGACATGTCATCTGGAAAGCCATCGAACTTCTGTGTGGTAGAGAAGGACTTCATATTCTGCTCCCATTTCTTGACAAAACTTTTTAAAAAGGCTATGATTCAGATACCTGGCTCTGATGAAGTTGATGACTTTTACGGTAGTTGACAAAACTTCTTTCAGGATTGTTGGCAGAGTCTTTGACGCCAGTACATGCCTATGTAGAAAACAGTGAGTGACAACGACGCGAGGAGCTTCTTTTTTTTACTAAAGCAGCAAAACCAGATGTGTTGCCAAGCATCGCTTGTGCTCCATCTGTGCAAAGAGTATCAAGCTTTTCCTTCCAGTCAAAGTTTTGCTTGGCAAAGAAACTTTTCATCATTTCTAAGATGTTGATGGCCTTTGTAGTTTCCAAAAAGGGACTCACAAAATAGGAATTCTTCTTTGATGGCATCAGGAGCTGGGATGGATGGGATGGGATGGAGGAGCTGGATACATAAAGTATTCGAAAATTAAATTAGTCCTAACTAATCCTTAACAATGTCGCATTTTCTGGTGCAACACTGTTTATAACTGACTTTGAATGCATGTATTTGATTGCAATGGTATTGTGCATGGTTATTAGTAGTTCAATGCATACGAGAAAAGTCACAATCTGTGAAGGCAAAGACAATTACCTATATTCAATAGGTACTTAACACATTCTATATTTTGAATAAAATCTTTAACAGAAATAACAAATGTTCAAAAATAGGACATTCCTCTTGAAAAGAGGACATCTGGTCACCTTAGCATTACTTTGCTAACGACAGTACAACTAATGGTACAAAAGAGTCAACGGTAAAGGTAAACGGTAAGAAATTAGATAAAGATAGCAACATTTGAAGATACCTTATATAAAAATATAGGAAAGTCGAAACCTTAATATGCTCATAAAACACGAAAGAATCCACAAAGAGATTAACAAACATATAATATTTCTAAGAAAAAACAACACTACATCCGCACGCTGAAACATTCATTTGTTTTAATTGCAGCCACCACTCCAATGAAGGAGGTGTTTCAATCGATTTCCCACCCAATAATAGGACCGGTTTCAGAACTGATGAATTGGCCTATAAATTGGTGTGTCATACGGGCTTAATGCATACATTCAATATTGCGTGAAAAGCTAGATATCAGTAAAAGGTTAGTGAAAATAAAGTTCCAATTTTTTCCCGTCAAGTTCACGGGTCCCCTGAAATCCATCCATGGACCCCTAAGGGGTCCGTGGACCACAGGTTAAGAACCCCTGATCTATGGGACTTTTTCGACCGTTTCCACTATTTCATCGTCATCATCACTGTTTTTTGCAAGTATGTCTTGCTGTAAAACCATTTCTGCAATTTCTGTATCTGTCAGTGAGTGAACAACAGGCGCATCGTTGTCAGCATCAAGCACTTCCTCGATATCCTTAGCCTCAAGTGTATTTACACATTCCGAAGACGTACGCTTTGCATACTCAAGTAGCTGGGTTACCATTTGCTTTTCCTTGGGGAATGCGCCGAACAATTATCAATGAGCAATATCATTTTACAGTCATCATCAAGTCCAGCTACTCGGCAATGATCACGTGCCTCCGGTACAAAATGATTGTGAAACCAATTTGTAAACATGTTCCTGTTTGCCCAAGCCCTCTTATTGGAATAGTAATGAACAGGTAATGTGCGAATACCATTGAAACACCTAGGATGTCTGCTCTTCCCAATTACAGCCAGTTTACATTTATGTGTTCCAGCTGCATTGGCACAACCAAGAATAGTTAATCTATCTTTACTATCCTTCAACTCTTTTGGCACCCTTTCATCAGCCATTGTTAACGTCTTCCGAGGGACGTACTGCCAAAACAGACTTGTTTCATCAGCATTATATATCTGCTCAGATGTAAGGTTATGATCTGAAATTAGCTTTTTGAATTGATCAATAAAATTCCCAGCAGCCTCGCAGTCTGCGGATACCTTTTCACCACAAATTTTCAATAACTTTATTCCGTGACGTATCTTAAATTTATATAACTGGCTCGCTGTGTACTCACATGCTTTTTCAAGATTTAGTTCTTCGTGGTAGATTTTGGCTTGTTTCATGATCACTTCGCCTGTCCTTGGAATTCCTTCACTCCGCTGATGGATCCACTCTAACTACACATGATCAAGGTCGTCATTTTTGACATATGCATTGTTTTTCTACTTTTCATTAACTTCTGAGAGTCACTGTCGCTAAAACATTTCGATAACTGATCTTTTTGTTTTATTAAATCATACACGGTGGTGATACAAATGCCATAGTCCTCGCTTAATCGCTTCACAGACGCATCACGATCAAGTTTTTGTAACAACTCAACTTTCTTTGCAATTGATAAAGAGTTGTGCTTCCTTTTTGTTTTCATACTGCTCATAAGGGTATCTGATGGTCTTTTTGACATGTTCACTATCACAAACACGACAATTATAATAACTACAAACATCTTACGTATAATGTAATGTTGGGAACCAACAACAACGAATCGCTTTGATGCAGGAGTGCAGTGCGGGCAGTGTCAGATGACAGGTTACATTGTAACTTAATTTCGTCAACAAAGAATTATTTGAGCATGTCAGACCCAGGGAAGACAATTTAGCTATTTTGTCGCTAGATTTGAAGGATTTAGAGACTTCATTTCGTCTAGCATATATTTCTTACATTCAGCGACGTGGCAAAAATTTCTAAGATTTAATTGTACTGTGTATTAATAATTTAAATGGGATTAGTAAGTAAGATAGAGTAGATTTCATTATTTTATTTATTAGTTATTACAAGTCCTATGTTGACGTATTTTTGCACTTATCCAGCTGTAGCAGCATTATATCGAAATTCCTTTGAGCAAAGCATCTTTTTGAGAGCAGACCATTTTCTGTACACTTTGGCATTGACACAAAAAATTTTGGATTTCGGTTTTCGGATTTGCGGATAAAGGATGCTCGAACTGTACCAAATAGTTCATATTTCTCAAAAAATGAATATAAGGCTAGTTTATTCTAGGCAACTTCAACAATAATTTGATTTTCTCAAAAATGGCTCAAACAATTTTGATAAAATTTCGTACAGTTACTTGAGTATACTTCTGCAATAATACTACATATTTCATTTTTCTCAATGAATGAATATAAGGCTAGTTTATTCTTGGGCAACTTAAACAAAAATTAGATTTTCTAAAAACACGCTCATACGATTTTCATTTTCTAAAGATAACTAAACGATGCATTAGTATATGTGAAAGTTTGTACAAGGTATGTTGTACCGACTTTTGTTGCATTGAGCTGTACGTCATTGTCACGTGGAATGTTTTTTTTTTAGCAACAGCAGTAATATAATGAAATGTGTGCCTCTGACTGTTTATATTAATTTCAGGCTGGAAAATGGAGATTTTGAACCACTTGAATTGACTCCATTCTCATCACCTCCAGACCTACCTGATGTTATGAAAGCTCCTGAGAGCAATGGACAAGAGCAGTCTTCGTGAACTATATACCTGCTAGGTTTTTGCACCTCTTTCCATTCTAGCAATAGAGGTGCCATGGGAAACACTTGCCCAGAGAGGAGACTAATATTATTGCATATGCAGGACTTGCCCCCTGCCAAAGTTAAACAAACTGGTGGTGTGTTTAAGAGGAATTGTGGGCTTGAGAGGATCTTTGATTTTTTATAGCAAAGATTAAGATTCCTTTATCCAGCTAACGTGAAACTCAGGAACGTTAGTATCACTCACAATCAGTGTTTTGGGCTGTGAACTGTAGTCACATGGAAATGGATTATTTGATTTTTAGGAAAATTTTCATTTCTACAGATGTCATATTTGGAGGAGAAAAATACCATCACCACCTTGTAGTGAATCTTATTGAAATCCAGGATTAAATGGTTTCATATTGCAGGATATCAAGTACGTTTAAGAATGCTCTATAATGAATAGGTTATTTGCTTTATGTTTTATTCTCTGGCTTGCCCAATTTTCTGTTATTTTCTCCTGCTGAAACACATACACCTGGTCATCTTATGTTTGTAACCTTAGGCCTATGAAAACCTTCTTGTTGATTTCTTTTGCAAATGCATTTCCTTTGTGTTTAAATATCTTTATGCATCTCATACTCACTCAGCCCTTTAAATTAACAAAAAATTTAGGTCCTGTATTTGAAACATGTCTTCATATATGACTCATATTTTGTTTATATTTGTGTAGTGTACTACATAAATATTAAAATGTTGATACATCCTAGAGGAAAATTACCTGCTCTTAATCCTGTCAGCTTCTGGGCCTTTTACAACAGATGTGTTAAAGTATATTACTTTTTTGCATTTTACTTGTAACAATTTGTTACCCAAAATATAACTCAATTTATTTAATTATGATTAAGTAAATGGATTATCATTTTGTATTATTGATTTGAAGAGGAGCTCACATGAAAGTTAATCCACAAATATCTATTTTGAATTATTTCTGCTGTTATCTCGAGTGTATAAGAAAATTAGTTTAACACTGCATAAAACTATTTCATCTCAACAGTGTTACAAGGAAATAAATTTCAATTAAAGTGCAGCAACTGCCTTTGATATAATAATAATGAAATGTTATTTTTATTTCTGAATGCCTTCCAAAAATCTTTGAGAAAGTTCAAATTCCACATGCGGTTTACCCTGCTATACCACAGGGATGTGTGCATGAGAAAATCATGTCATATAGCAGCGGTGGCCTAACCTACCTGCCTTTGGAGCCGCATACGATAATCTTCAGAAGTTCAAGAGCCACATGACAATTTGTACTAATTAATTTACAAATAGTAATATGTAATCTCTATCCAAAGCAATTCAGATGTAATGCATGTCCTTTAAGCATTTCCAGCACATCTCAAGTCACACTACATCATTGTTTTTTGTAGTGAAAGATGTTGACACGCCTCGGAATGGAAATTTAAAAGATCCACAAGTGGTTCACGAGCCGCAGTTGGGCCACCCCTGTCATGTAGCAAAGCAATTCCCAAGTGTCACAAATTCACCTCTGTTTTTTGTTACCTTATCAAAAAAATTACCTTTTGTTTTTGATATTTAAAGATAAAATATAAACTGAAAAATCACAAATGCACTATCCGAATCCCAACAGAACAAAAGAATGACTGAGATGCTGCTGAATAGAATACAACAAGACGCTGGTTAAATTTTTCTTTATATTTTTATTTACTTTACTAAAAATATATATACCGCACATTTACATGTATCAGTATATCTTTTAAACATTTATACTGTAATAAGTTAAAACATAAGTACTCCTTAATCGTACAAAGTGAAAATATTTAGAGACAAAATAAACAATGAAAAGATAAACAAAAACCGGGTATAGTCCGGTTAAAAGCTTATGGCGGATGCGCATTAGACGAATTTGAGCCTAAGCGAGTCCATTGGTGAGAAACCTCCCTACCGCAGGGGTGAGGGTACTTTCCACGTGGGAGAAAGTCATTCAGTTAGCTTCATGCGTCCGGGTTGCCAACTGCTGCTTCGCTCTTGCTGTCATTATTTGTTTTCATTGTTTTGATTGCTGATCTGTTATCAAGTTATTGTTATTTTATACTTGGCATTCTTTTGTTCATTCATTTTTTGTTATCCATTCATCGTAATTTTGTTTTAAGTTTTGCTATAGAGTTATTGTTATTTTCCATTATTTTATTAATCGCTTTTTTGATACTACGCTCTTGAGATTGTTGTTCCTTTAGTTATTAACAACTTTAACAATATGGATCCCACTCCATCCACCTCAAAGCTAGGAAATAGGAAAGTTATCTGTAGCCAGGCACGGGAAATTCTTTATAACATACTGAGTTTTATGAAGAAGAAGGCTGTGTAAGGAATCAGCATTCCTATTAAAAATGCCTATGAGCAGGTCGAAGTAGCATCAGGCATGTCACGTTGCACATTAGAGCGAATTTCAAAGGAAAAAGGTTGCAGGACAGCCTTCTTGTCTCCGCGTAAGAATAAGATGCAGAAGAGTCTGAAATTGACGGTCGACGATTTTGATGCCCATGTAGTGAGAAGAACAGTGCATCATTCCATGTGAAAAACATTTTGTTTAAAGAAAATTAATAATATTAGGTTATACCCAAAATCGAAAAAAAGCAATCAGATGGTAAAAATCGGACAAAAACCCGACGTCTCTATACCAAATTGTAAGCAAATGATGTGGAAGTGGTGTGCTAGGGAGAGGAATGTTATTTGTAAAATTCGTGGTAGAACAGTAGGGGGTGGAGTGGCACTAAAGGGTTAGAAAGGCAGGAGCAGGGGGTAATTCGAGGAAGGTCTGGTCATTAACCGTTTTGTTCTGGAGTCCTTGCTGCTCACTGCCTCTTCAAAAACTTTTCCTTCCCTGCTCACAATCATAGGTTGGTTCGTCCTATCTCACAAGGTCTTAAGGAGGTTGCCCCGAAATTTAAATAATGGCATTTTAATAAATTTATCTATATTGCTTCTTTAAACTATTCTTTATCGATTCAGTTAAAAAAACAAAGCCTTACCGCACTTGTTTTTATAAAAAATTCAAATATGTTTTCATATAGTGCAATGATGGAGAGAAGCAGATTAGGACAGGAAAAAAACTTTTTTTAATTCTAAAGTAAATGCCATTTTCCCCAGAATCTAATATATTATACAGTGATATTTCCTCTTTCTAAAAATGTAAAAAAAACATACCTTACCGAAGTTACTGAAGAGAAATTAATGGATTTATTCACCGTAATCTATGATTTTTACCATTTAACCTCACTAGCGCCACTTTCTCGTAAAAACTTCATGTTCCCAATCATAGGTTGTTTCGTCCTATCTCTCGAGGTCTTAAATAAGGAATTTCCAATAACTACACGTATGCCATATAAGAATTGGTTTTACTCTCAACTTATGAACAATTTATTTTCTGAGAACTAGTAAAAACATTCTTTCCCACTCCGCTCGTCTTAACAACAAACCTACTCGGTACCGCAAAGTGAATTTTATTGATAAAGGCTACAATTTACTTAAAAACCGTCTAAATGCTTTGCGCGTTCTACATCCCGAGTGTCGCCCGTCGCACCACACGTGAAGACCTGTGTAAACGCGACTAAGTTGGTACCTGTTAAGCTCATTGCTCTTCCCCTCAAGCGTTCATCTCCTTATGCGCTTTTCCCTCCAACGCCAGGCAGTCAGTGCATCCGTCCGCCACAAGCTTTCAATTGGACTATAAGGAAAGAATCGAAGGAAACAAAAACACAGGCTTATGGGGAAAAAAACCCTCGCTGGTGGCCTGGTGTCACACGTTCATGCACTCATTTCCGTGTTTGAGTGATTGTTCTCCTGACAAAAATTTTTTCCTTTGGGGAGGAAATGAGTGCATGAACGTGTGACACCAGGCCACCAGCGAGGGTTTTTCCCCATAAACCTGTAAGTGTTACTTTTCTTTTTCTTTCCTTCGATTCTTTCCTTACCCGGTTTTTGCTTATCTTTTCATTGTTTATTTTGTCTCTAAATATTTTCACTTTGTATGGTTAAGGAGTACTTATGTTTTAATTAATTCATTTCGCCGTAGTCTCCGACTTTCTTTAATTCTTTATACTGTACATCAGTCTTTTTCAACCATTGGCGAAACACTGGAATGGGAAAAAAATTCGCAGAACATCTGCCGTATATACTCGTGTATAATGTGCAGTTTGAAGGTCCAAGTTTCAGGTCAAAAGGTAAGGGTGCACATTATACACTGGTAACACTTTTGTGCACTTAAAATCACCTACCTCGCACCAGATTCTCACTTTTTGGGTGAATTAAAGGGAAAACCACACTAATTATCGATAATCTAGGTTATACTTATAAAACACCTAATTACTTCTATACAGTTATTCCATCCTCTCCAAATATTCTGCATTTCACTACCTCATCGACTGATTGCTGTAGTCTGCAAAATTGCCAGGCAGATTTCCCGCAAAATATGCATCAAAAACAAAAACTTAGAATAAGCAAATTGAAATAATTTTATTTAGTTAATGATTATAGCATGTATAATTAGCAATGTAAGTACGGGCAGTCCTCGACATCTGTACATAATGTGTTCCTGAAAACGTGTACAGAAGTCGAATGTATGGATGTCGAGCAATAGACTTACATGTAATAATAGGGGTTCCATTCCCAGAGAGCCAAAAAATATTATAAAATCTCTAATTATGGTATAAATGTTTAGTTTTTTGAGCAGGGGTCTTTTAGACACAATTGTCGATTTTATAATCTAGAGAGATAAGGCAAAATGCAATAAAATATTTAAATAATTGCACAAATAAACACTGCTGTACGAACAGAGATGGAGACTCCGTGGAAACTGGTGGCTGGCAACCAGCACCACTTGAAATATTTGTTCGTCATTTAGCTGACGCGCGAAAGTCCGAATTTGGCATACAAAAGGCGGTTCTGGGGTGCCAATACTGTAGTTTAATCAAAATATTACATCATACAAAACAAAACACTATACCGGTAATACTGTAAACAGAAAACAGACAAGTGAGCTACGAACTGTGATAATTACAGTTATTTACTCATTTTTCCTTCATTATTCCATAAATATAGGTAATTACAATGTAGTTATTCAATTAGAAGTACAGTTATACATTTACATGCTTTCCCTTAATTTTCATGAAGATAGAAATAGTATGGAAACGAACTAAAGAAAACGCACTATATTTTAAAAGGAACTGAAGGCCGGAACTAAAAATTCCAACTCGCACATTACACGATACATAGGATAAAAGCAAGATTTTGAGGCAAAAAATAAGGGCTCGTATATTACGTGGGATCGCACAATATGCGAGTATATACGGTACTTTGTGATTAATGAAACTCATTCTGTGATTTGTGACTACAATGTGATTACCGGCTATAAATCAATTATTATTATTAATGTGCAAGTTGTACGAATGTCGAGCACAAGAAAGTTGAGGACTGCCTGTAGTGCACATGCGAAATCCCTCTTTTTTTCATTAAAGCATTTTCTATTTTCATAGTTTTTTGTAATATTGCCTAATCATGACCCCAAAGAGAATGGTGATTGAAATGAAAGAAAAGTCAGTAAAAAGGGCATACTTTAATTTGGTAATTTATTAAAAATGTTGGCTTGGCTGACAGACAGATTGCCTCAATTTCATTTCAGAATAATCGATCATCTCCGTCATTTTTGATGGGCACTTATACTAGTTATATAAATAAAATAGAATGTGTATTTGATTGTGTGTTAACGCTGTAACTCCAAAACTAATAAACCTAGAAAGCTGAAACTTGGCATACATACTAAGAGCACCCTGAGGGTGTGCTTATTTTTTAAAAAATTTGTGGCTTGGAACAGCACCAGGAGACAATTATGTTTTCCCATAAGTTTACACGGGATTTTCGATTTTTCAGAGTACAAGGGGTTTTTTCCTTCGTTCATCAAAATACGTAAATATGGACCGATTTTCTTTATTTTTGCCTTATTCGATGGATAAAACTCTATACTATCTTATTCTTGCGATATGTACATGTTACATGGTCGAAGTTTTCAGAAATACGCATTCTTTTTCAAAATTTTGCAGATTTTTCATACTCATTCCGGGCGTTTCCAAGGCGACCATCATTGTTGTCTCCGATTCAATTATAGTCTGTTCACTACCTAAAGTCTCTTGGCCTTCTTACAATTAGAGCAAGTAGCCAATCACGAACGTTTCCCCTTCCATCGCTCCTCTCAACTTTCGTGCGGGAGAGCAGATACCGGTGCGCGTTGCCAGCTCTTGCGGATTTTCGCCTTCAGCTGATATACTACGCAATTTCTAAATAAAATACTTCCCATCCTTTTTGATCCGGGCTTTGGACGGCGGTAGAAATTGAACTCTTTGAGAGCAGGAGTGAGACTGGGTTCCTCCCCACTACCTTCCCAAACAAACCGTCTCCTATTGGCTGCTGCTAACTGGCATACGCCAAGGCCAAGAGACTTTAGGTAGTGAACCGACTATAGTACCAATTAAACATTCAAATTGACGAAAGAAAAGCATTGTTCGCTTCAAACTTCTGTTTAGGCATCGAAATTAATGACGCATAGCAACATAAATATTTAAAGATAATTACTGTTGGCTGCATCTGGGAAGTTTCTAATGGTTTAATCAAGGCATTTCATCATTTGTATGCTGGAATTTTACCTTTTTGTAAGTAAAACTATTATTATACCTCTGTAATGTTTACTAACGCAAATAGGCTCACGCATAAATTTAAAATTAGATGAGAATAGGGACGTACGTTATTTTTAAAAAAATATTGAAAGTTACATAGTTCTTTTCTCTTTGTAGCTTCATTTACGTAGATAAAGTTGTACATTTTGATTTATCATCATATAAATAAAAGAAAATATATGTTAGTTTGTTTTGTGTTAACGCTGTAACTCCAAAACCAATAAACCTAGAAAACTGAAACTTGGCATGTGCACTTAGGGAAACCTGAGGGTGTGCACCTCGGGCTTATATTTTAATTTTTGGCTTGGAAGAGGGGGGGATTAAAAACATTAAATAAACTGTCATAAAAACTAAAGAACTGAAACTTCGCATCTAGAACGAGTGCAGCATATTTTTCATTTGCATTTTAAAATTACTTAGAATTAGGGTTGCCATGCGTCCGGATTTCCCTGGATATGTCTGGGTTTTTCTCCTGTCCGGGAATGCCCTGGTAGGATTTTAATTGTTGTCCGGAGTTCTAAATATTTGTGTTAAGAAATGGGCAGGAGAGTCGCTATAAAAGTTTTCGAACAATGTACTCCCTTTTCTATTAATGAGATGTCACATCTATTTACTACCTACGGAAATTTAAAACTTTGGATATGGGACCTACGAAGAGGGACGATTACTCATCAAACGATGAGATGCTAAGGATTTATCATTCTCAGCAGTATAAACTTATAACCACACGATAGAGAAATTAAAATATCACGTAGGATGTCTGTCTTCCCCTTGTGACTGCGGCTAACAGCAAATTAAAGCGCACCACTGAGATTATTTCATCATCACGTTGAGTTTGGAGGAGTTTTGGGTGATCTGTCCTAGTATTCGTTCAACCACTGACTCCACTGGTCCCAGCTACGTGGCCTCGCTCAGTCTTGTTGTTCGTTCTTCCTTACTTTGCGCTTCAGCGCAATTTTATATTGTTGAGTATGAATTTGAGCTCTGTGTTTGTAATTAAATCAGGCAATTATGTGGCGGCCGAATTTGTAGTTGCGTTTATATTGCACCTTCGCAGGCCACATAAAAGAATTGCGTCTAAGGGAAAATAGCCCTCGACATTCATATTTTCGCTTATCGCCCAGTTTCCACGGAACAAATTAAGGACGAATATCAAGGGACGCCTATACAAACTAGAATCATTAACTAAATAAAATTATTTCAATTTACTTATTCTATATTTTCTGTTTTCGATGCGTGTTTCGCGGGAAGTCTATCTGACGATTTTGCAAAGACTACAGCAACCAGCTGATGAGCTAGTGAAATGCAGAATATTTGGAGAGGATGGAATTATAACTGTATATAAGTACATAATTAGGTATTATATACTTATAATTAATATATGAATAACCTGGATTATCGATAATTATTGTGGTTTTCCCCTTAATACATCCCAAAAGCGAGAATTTGGGGCGAGGTAATTTCCGATTTTAAGTGCCCAAAAGTGTTACCCGTGTATAACGCGCACCCCTACTTTGACCTAAACATTTGGTCTTCAAACAGCACCTTATACACGAGTATATACAGTACTCAAAAAGTATTTTATTATTAATGCGTTTAATATGCCATAAAAACTTTCTTCGAGTGCTTTTTGAATAAATTCCATTGAGAAACTTCAGTTCATTGTCCAGAGATGCCTTTATGCACTCGAGGTCCCTGTTTGTTGATTATTTATGATGCAGAAGAAATTACAATTTAAATAGATGTGATACCTGTGATTCGAAAACATTTCAATTAAGAAATGATAAAATTCGAATTTACAGAATTCAATTGAAAATCTAAGAAAATTTTGTACATTTTATAAACAAACAATTAAGAATTTTTAAAAATTCAAAAATAAAATCTTTTTGTTTTGCAAAAATAATTTATCTTATCTGTCTTAAAGTGATCCAGATATTTTACGTCAAAGCTGTCCTTCATTGTCATAAATATTCTCAGGAAATACAATTTTTATATAAAATTAAAATTTCGCAGATACCTTTCTTCCCAGAAGTCATCTACCCCAACGTGAGGAATGAAAATACTTAGGAACCATTGCTCTATCTTATATGGGTTATGAGTTATCAATGATTTTATGAAAAAGTTCAAATTTTTAACTAATAGTGAACATTGTTAAGGTATAAAATGACGTAAGCGACATAGGCAAAAATTTTCATACGATTAAGCGTTATTAATTCGCTTGCCATCTAGTGGTCAAAATGACATTTCAAGTTGTAATCCGTATTTCCTGCAATCTTTTCTACTGTCATAGCACAACGTGAGCGTTATGACTATGAAGTACTTCAATTTCTTTAAGTTAAAGGCAGGGCTGTCGATTCTGGACAACCAATCAAAACGCTCCCATACACCGGCAGAGAGGTCAACACAAAAGAGATTTGTGATGAATTTTAACTTTCACAGTTTAACTTCTAGATGTGATACAAAATTGATTATGGTCTAAGAACCATCTACAGGTTGTAAGCTTTCAATTAATGCAACATTCATTTCGATCCGACCATTCGTTCAAGAGATATGAGGAAACAACAAATGGTCTACCCCAAAGTAATATAGATAAATATATATTGGACAAACACACATAAATTATTTTATAATAAAAATCACATTTTCCATATTGCTGAAACATTTAAACTTTTCTGGATTAATTTCCTTTTAAAGAATATTCTCTGTAACTGTATTTCCTGACAGAACAGGTTTACCTTGTCTTGGCCCATCAATCACTCTAATTTTCAAATTATCATTTCGTCACTCTAGAACACTCATTGTCAGCATACAATTATCGGTAGCCAAAACATGGTTAAGGAAGATAAAATCTATTCTTGTCGAATATCAGACCTAGTGCTTTACTGATCATTATAACTTAAACCAAATGCTCCAGAAATTGATATTGACCAAAATTGAAAAATAGGGAAGGATATTTTGATGTATCTAATGAAATTCTCAGAATAAAATGAATTGAATCTGATTTCTTTATAACTGCTGATTCTCTTGATATCAAACTTTTTTGTTTTCATTCTTGCTTTATTCATTCATAATGTTATCTTCTTCTGTATTTCCCAACGATGTTTAAAATATCCTTGATGAAATATATAAAAATTAAAAGCAAAGATAATTTTAAACTTTTGTGAATTTTGATGAAACATAGTTAAGGCAAAACAATTGTTCGTTTATTCAATGATAGAAACAAAAATATTTTCATAATTCTTAAAAAATTTTCATACTAACACTTTTTTCCATTTGTTGACTTAAATGCTATGTTAAAAAAAGTGATGTGCTTAACATACAAAGCTTTCTTATCATATTAAACAGCAATGTAAATTTAGTTGTAGCAACGTTAATTTTTAAAAATACATTATAAAGAAAATTAGATAAATCAAATTGTCATTATCAATTTTATATACCTAATGGAATATGTGTCTCTGACCATTTTTATGTTAATTTCAGGCAGGATATAAATATTCTGCTTAAAAACAAAATTGAACCTTATGTAGGAGTGTAAGAGATGAATTTCTCATGCACATAAATTGTTGTGTCAAGAGGAACTTGAATAATATTATAGAGGTTTTAAGGAAAAGAAAGGATCTCAAGTGCAAGAGTAACAAATGAAAGTTTTTCAAGTCTGTGGGATAAATCCAAATGTCACAGTGAATGGAAAATTCGGAGCAGAGGAGGGTATGGGTGGCAAACCTTTTTTTTTTGCTCACGTGCCAAAATTAAAATTGGACATAACTTACGTGCCAATTTAAAATACATTAAAAATAATTTATTCTATTATATAACTATGATAATAGGCATAATGTCAGATTTAGAGGTCAGAAAAAAATAAATTCGTTATATAAAATTCAATATCTCATTTAAAAAGACTAATAGTAAGACAATTATGGATCAGCTACTGTATCAAATTAACTGCCATATTGATGGAAATAGTGTCTTATATTATGTTATAAATGGAAAAAAATCCTCCTATGTGCCATAGGTTTGCCATTCTTGTTCTAGGTGAGGGATGGCAAATACGTTGTATGCATAAGCTTATATTTTCTGAATAAAATTTGAAGTTTCTTAGAGAAAGAATAAATTAGTGGCAGGTAAAAAATTCTCTGATGATTCACATTACTTTCTTGGCATGCAGCAAAAGCATTGCATTGGGGCCCTCACCTGGAGATAAACCATTACATCCTTAAATCTTTCATAATCATAAAAATAACAATTTGAATCAAACTCCATATCAAAGGCATTTATACTATTTACACAAACATAACAATTTAGAAGCAACATTTAAGTAAATGTTTCTGACAAAACATCGACTTGCAACTAGTCTTTTTGTTTTGGTGACCAGAGCCGTGGAACCACTCACCCTCCATTGCTACGCCACTACCCAGATCGTAAGAGCCTCCAGCTCATTAGGAAAAAGGCATGAACCTAAGCATAATTAAAAATCATAATTATCCTAAAACATATATAAAAGACAGTGTCACTTTGTCCCTTTGTCATGTAATGCTTTTTGAAGCTTAATATCTCGCAAACAACTGAACCAAATATGATGAAATTTTCAGGATAGCATTATGATATAATAACAAAACGTTTTAATGCATCAGTAATATATAAAAGCCTTATTCTGTCCCTTTGTCCTTTTGTCACTTCCTCTGTCACACTCTGAAAAACAGAAATATACCTGGCAAGAGGGGACTAAGGTCAGCATTTGGAGTGCAATAGATACTTGCGGCAAGGGTTTCGAACCTTCGCTTGGATCAAAGGCAACCCTCTCAGCAGGAGGTATGATTTCAGGTCAAAGAAGACTGCCCCAATTTTATTTCACAATAATTGATCATGCCCGTAATTTTTGATGGGTACTTATACTAGTAACGACATAAAAAGCAACAATTTTCAAATAAAATTAATATATTTGTGTTATCTTTGGCTATGGCAATTATTCATACCTAGATAGAATATTTTCATTTCTTCCAAAACAATAGTAAATAAAACCTCTCCTGTAGATGACAGTGCTTGGCAAAAGAGTTCTTTTATTTAAAATGACAAAACGAAGAGTTATCGACATTTATTCGGTAAGGCTAGTATCTGGCATGGTATCTAAAATAATTGAAAAATATTTTGCTTGTTAGGCTTTTTGAATGTATTACTTTCTCCATATACGTAGTTTAGAGAAGGTATTGTATTCATGAAATAAATCGAATTCGAGATTTCAACAGAAATACACGTTTTGAGGTCCATAGAACACGTTTGGACTATTTTCTTGATGGTCTGTGTGTAGGTCTGTGATATGAATTTTGTGGGCGCTCTAACTCGAAAAGTATTTGTCATTTCAGTGCCAAATTTCAAATATAATAATTTCA
This sequence comes from Uropetala carovei, assembly GCA_036926305.1. Taxonomy (NCBI): domain Eukaryota; kingdom Metazoa; phylum Arthropoda; class Insecta; order Odonata; family Petaluridae; genus Uropetala; species Uropetala carovei. The sequence goes on along the minus strand of JAXCHB010000084.1, from coordinate 7,626,711 downwards.
TAATAGTGTAAAGAGTTTATTAGTTTTTGGACAGTATAGGTCAAACGGAAGTTGATGTTTACATTGTCGTTTTTCAGTTTTTTGGAATAGCTCCTTTAAAACTCAATTTTCATAAATAGTTGATATTAGAAATGTTGTAGAAAATAATATTTTCTTCAAGTTTTGTTTGAAACAATTTTTCGTAAAACCAATATTTTAATAGATATTTTTATATTTCTTCTAACTTTACATTAAATGTCACTAACAAGGAGAAGGCACTACTGACCCCCAACCGATTTGGCAGAAACTTTGTAGATATAATGTTCATGACGTACGATGAGTGTACATCAGTGGGGTAGAGGAACCATTCTGGACCCCACGCCAAGGACCTCTGCTGGCCTTGCCCCACCCCTGCCACATTAAAGGTTGATTTACACCTCACTGTACCATACCATAGCCGTCCGTGCTTTCCGACACGAGTCTTTACAATTTCCGCATGTCGGCCTTTCTGTATCCGTAGTGTCTGTATCTTTCTTTACAATTTTCACTTTGCACATTTTAAACTTTTAGTGAATCCCTTATTTAACTATTCACTTCATATCAAGATTTTGCTAAAAATGCTAATCAGGTATTTTAAGCGAAAGTATTTGTTTAGTTCTGGTAAATACAATTTGAATTCAACACAACTCATGCAAATTCACTGAAAGCACTTTGCTGGGTGCCACACACATTGTCTGTCCAATGGGAACAGTACTGTCAGTGTCAGTAACATGACTGTGAAAACTTCAAAAATAGCCAATGAAAACTTGCCGACGATATCTGAAAATACGGCACGGACACTCTGTCATTGGATGCCACGGCACTGGATGTGTAAATGCATTGGAGATACATTGGACAATAATAGCTTCATGGTGCCATCACGAAGAGTACCATAAAGTTTTATTAACTTATCTGTTTCAATGCATAAAACTTGGAAAATTAATATAGTTACATTTTTGGTGGCAATTACCTCTAACAAGGCTTATTATATAAAAAAAATATAAACATGAAAATATAAATGCATCATTTTTTCATTCTCATGGGATGAAAACTTGAACCACTTGGGTACTATTGCAGTTAGAAAAAGAAATTTCATTTTCTGAAATGATTGAGATATCAAATTCTAAATCCAAAGGAAAAAAGTAATTCTAAATCCAAAGGAAAAAGTAATTCTAATTTCCACATGCGTCATAGAAAATGCCAATCCTAGAGAAATCTCTTAAGTAATAGAGTGATAAATATTCCTACCTTATTTTAATCGTTGTCTTTATCTTGCGTTGATGTCGGCAAATTTTTCTATGATGTCATCAACATTCAGCTTGGATGCTTGTTCATTCTCAATGCTCAAAATTGCCAGGCTGCTTAGCCTTGTCTGACTCATGGAGTTCCATAATTAGTTTTTTATTAATTTTTACTTTGAGAATGATCTCTCAGCACTTGCAGAGCATGAAGGAGGTACATCTGGAAGACTGGAAGCTATTGCAGTGTTCTGTACTATTAGCAGATTAGCAAGGTCTCTAACATTACTTTGTTTTTGTACAGTCAATCTCACAATCAGTGCCATTCTAAATAACTGCATCTGTTCTGGGAACTGAGTTGAATGATCAGCGGGTTAAACAGACCATAATTCCCAATCAGCGATGTTAGCCAGTATTGTAGGGCATAATATTTTAAATCTACTCAATATATCTTTCATTGACTTAAATCTATTCTGTATTTGACTGATTATGATGTACAATGTTACATAAAATACAGATACTTTGTAGTGAAACTCTGTATTCTTTAATACTTCAACTTTGCATGCAGCAATGGTACCTTTACGGTGCAATCTATTTTCAATAAAACGTGGTTTCTATGCCTCAACCATCAGCTAGCATTTTTGCTGTTGATTTAGCTTCCTCAAACTGTCCTCTATAAGAAACTAGCTCATGTTATGCATTCTCTAGAAGCTTGGTGCTTTTCATAAGATCCGCATCATCTGATTGCAGCAACTGAGACACAGAGTTGATAATTTCTAAAACTTTGCTGTGAAGAACTAATAGAAAAACAAATCGAAAATTTTCCAGTTTAATTTTGTGATTTTCTGCTTCTTTGCGCTCATCTTTCTTTATGGATGTCAAGATTATATTAGAGAGGCATTTCAAAACGTCCTAAAAACGATACCCGAGCGTTATTAAAGTATCATGATGTGATGACCAATGCGTGGGAGATAGTTTTTTTAAAGTTTGCTTTTATCTGCTACTCTGTTGAAATGAAGTAAGCATTTCCCAACGATTGATGCTATTGCCGAAAAATGCATAAAGCTTTTCAATGATAGTGTAAAATTTTTTCGTTTCCGGAACACCCTCAACTGCATCTCTAATCACAAGGTTCAAGTTATGAGCTGCACAGTGAATGTAACAAGCAGTTGGCTGTTTTTCTCTAATTCGTTGCTGAACACCATTATAAATTCCACTCATATTTCGGGCACCATCATATGCTCGACCTCGACATTTAGTCAGACTAAGATCACTTTTTTCAATCGTATATACAATTATACTTTCTAATCCAGAGGCAGACTGATCTTTTACTTCATGAAAACCTAAAAATGATTCCCAAACTTTTACTTCTTTGGCTCTGTTGTTTTCATCAACTACTACAGTTACATATCTGAATATTTTACTTAACTGATCGGTTTTAGAGATATCTTGAGTCGTATCCATTATCACTGAATAAAATGGAGCTGATTTAATTTCATTCAATATTTCGTTTTGTACCTCCTTGGAGAGTAATTCAATAATTTCATTTTGAATAGAAGGACTAAGGTATATCATGCGTCAGTCATCTTTTTGCAAGAGTTGCTGTAATACGGGATCATACTTCAATAAAAGCTGAATGATAGACAAAAAATTTCTGCTTCCTATTTGACCTATTTTCTCTCTGTGTCCCCTAAAAGGGCTACCGCACATTGCAAGGGTCAATGTTACATCAACTACACGACGAAGGACTTTCTTCCAAATGCTGATTCTTTTTTCAAGTTCAATATCTAATCCAGAAAAAACATCTTTCCCTTGTTGCCAAATTTTGTAGGTAACACAAGCATGTAACTGTACTGCTGCAATTTTATGCTAACTAATTTTTTTTTAAAGTCCTTTACAGTCTCTTATGCCTTTACACCACGCTGAATTAAAGCTCTTTGTATTTCTATCAGCAAAAAGCCAACACAGTTCACAGTATGCACAGTCCAATTTTGGAGAATAGCACAAATTCTATATATTTTTTGCCCTGTATCAGTTGTTTTATAATAATAATCTACACTGAAAGATCTATTCAACTTCTTGTCTTTTGGAAAAGGCCCGTTCGGTTTACAAGATCCATACCTCAAAATCATTTTTACTTTCTCTATACAAAGTATGGGAAAAGTATTGTGATCACGAAAAAAATCGACTTCAAGATTTCAACGGAAATACACGTTTTGAGGTCCCTAGATCACATTTAAACTATTTTCGGAATGATGTCTGCATGTGTATGTGATTGTGGGTGCTCTAACTCAAAAAGTACTTGCCATATCGATACCAAATTTCATATATAACACTTTGGTATGGGCACAAAGAACTGATTAGTTTTTGGACAATACCGGTTAACCAGAAGTCAAGGTTTATTCGAAACTCGATATGGTTTTTGCGATATTTCTCTGATAATACATCATTATTGTATACAATGACCATTACAGAAATGTAGAAAATATAATTTCCTATATCTTTTATTTCAAACAATTTTCCATAGCAGTTATTGTTTAGGAATTATTTATAAACAATTGGTTTTTTCTGTTTCCATCAATTATAAATGTCATTATTGGTAATCTTCATGAGGACCAAAGTTGTAGAGAATAACATTTCTTCCATGTTTTGTTTGAAACAAATTTTTGTAGAACCATCCATTTCGGAGATATATAACTTATTCACAAATTTCCAGTATACAGCACCACCACCATGTAGCGGTGAATTCTGTAAACATATTCAAAATATAATTTACGGCAATAAGGACGACTGTATTCTTTTATGATACGAAATAATAATTTTGCCTTATAGTGCTATTCATAATAATTTAAATATCCCAAATATGGAGAAAGTCATGTGTTGGCCATATCAGGTTTTTTAATTCTGGGATCATCAGTAGTTTCAGAAAAAGTTCCTCGATCCGAAGGATACTGGCAAGTTGATTTATCTAAAGAACACTCCGCCTCTGAAAATTCTTCACTCTCTACCACTAAATCTTTTTCACTGGTAATAATACTAGAACCACCTATCGTTAAACTATGTGCATCACCACACGGTACATTACCCACATCCTTGAATATCTCTTCAGTGCCACTAAGATGTTTTTCTCCGGAAGACAAGCTGGAACTCTTCACTTGCGAACTGGGTTTTGCTTGAAAAAACTTGTCAGTAATTTCGCATTCTTTTGAATGGAACACACACCTCGTTTTAATTTATATTTTTGAGTGCCACTTAGGTGAGTTGGCTTTGACATCTTAAAATATGGGGGTCACAAAATTTTATATTTCAATATTTACTACCTATGGGAAAATTTCACTGAAATACACTTAAATTCACAGCTCAATCTTCCACTGCTTGTCTTAGGAGAGAATGAGAAAATCACATATCAAAGAGGACACTAACATTTTCATTTCTGTTGGCAATAACTTTCAAATACACCGAAATGCAACTACTATTGTACAGCAGCCCTGACCATAACACGTAAGGATTGCAATCCCGGGATACCGGGATCCTGCTAAATATCCGAGTCCCGAAATCCCGGGATTCTAATCAAGGAAATCCTGGGATTTACAAATATTTAATATTAGTCATTTTTGTGCTGAGATTCGCTGTTTTAACATATTCAATTCTATAGCGAGACTAATCTGAAAATATTATTATTGTATTTATATTAATTACTAATAAAGAATTATCCGACATTGTTCGGCTTCAAGCTTATGTATAAATGAAGCGAAAAATTTTTTGTTAACGAATGAGCATTCACAATCATTTGATTTGTCATTCAGATCTTTCTCTGCTTCTACACACCAAATTAGTTGGTCCTATGAATTCCGTCAAACATCCTTTTTTAGGTCAGTGGTTTCCAAACTGGGGCGTGTAAGATTTGGTTGATACAATATCACTTTTGTCCTAGTCGTGAGACATACGTTGCACCGCTCTCAAATTCCATTCTAAAGGGGCCAGATCTTTTGCTTCCTTGCTTACCTTTAGGTATTAATCACATTCATACACGAGTACTCTCAACGAATCTTCATTTAAGATGTTTTTGGTTACGTTAAGGTATATTCTAACTTTACGCTTGAGTTCCCATAGTACTGCTTTGGGGCAGTTTAATATTTCTTTCATCACTTGAGCTCAAGTGCTGTATCTCTCATATACCCTTAACGAATTCGTATCTTCTTTATTGGTTATGTGGCTCCAAGATGTCTGTGAATATAATGTAGTATTTTTTCATTTTTCTATCTAACTGGGTTCCCATAGCATCGTACTTCACAGTCGAAAATCTCCTCCAGTTCTAGTGAGTTGAAAATATTTTCACTCTTATGCCGGTTGGAGAAAGATTGGCCGGGCACGTCGGTATAAACAAAAGAAACTACTCTCTCAAACGCTTTGCTCACATTTAAGATAGAACGCTTGCTATGGCTAGTTGGTGGCATTCTTTCGTGTTGCTCGGCCCAACATCTTCGTCGCTGTTCGTCCCTTGTGCTTTATAATATACGTGCACCTGATTGTACAGTGAAAGTGTAAATTGAATTCGTTTTCGTATAGTAACATACAATAAAACCACTGGCGTTTTATAAGATAATAGTGTCAGAAAACACTACACCACTCTCCAACTTCCTCCTCGGGGAGGCACACCCGAAATAACACAACACGTCCAAGGGACTCCAACTTTATTTAAACCCGAATTACACCAGCATTCTGCTCTCCAGCAGAAGCTCTTCCACGAGCCAACACACGGCCCACACTACTACGAGTCCCGTCACACACTCTTCTCTCTCGCGTCACGTGATCTCTTAGTACTCTCCTTCTCCGTCCCGCTTCTGGTAGCACTTCTCGTGGCGGTCGTCCTCGCTTGCGTAACAGTCGGCCTTTCCTGACATCGGGGCCGTCCTCGGTCCCGGTCCGGTCTGCCTCCGGTTGAACTGCTCCTCTGGCGCTCGCGCCGTTCTCCATCCGCTTCTCGTCTTCTTTCCCTCTGCTGTCCGCGGCCTGGTCGTCATCTCCCTCGTCCTGGCTCTCGTCGGCCTGGTCGTCATCTCCTACTTCGCCTTGGGGGGGCTTACACCAGGGTTTCATTCGGTCTGCACTAAACACGGAATTGAACGCTCGCTGAGTCCTCTTTGCCCCTGGTATATCCATGAGAGAATACCTATCTCGCGCTAGCACTTCTGAGACAAGATACGGACCCTTAAATTTCGGAGCTAATTTTCGCGAACACCCTGTCGCTTGCGCTTCTCGTTCTACGATGACTAAATCTCCCTTTTGGTACACTCTCGGCACCTTATGTCTTTGATCGTAACGCTCCTTCTGTTTTTTCTGCGTCTCTGATATCTTTACTAACGCTTTTTCCCTTGCTTCGCCTAAGGTCTCTCTAGTCTCATCGAGTTCGCTTTCTTGCAACGCCAATATAACACGGTTTTGCAATGAATTCCTTGGGTTATAAGCAAACAATAGCTCATAAGCGCTCTTCTCAGTAGTTTTATTTGACATAGAATTCATGGCGAATTGGATGTTTCTCAAATTCGTATCCCAGTCGCCTCCATCCTCTTGTGCATACATAGTGGATATGGCGTTTGTAATGGATGCGTTTGATCGCTCTACTTGTCCATTTGCTCGAGGGGTAGCAGTCGCATTCTTTATATGCTTTATCTGGTTTCTTTCGCATAATTCTTCAAATTCCTTCGCTGTAAATGCCGTACCTCGATCTGTAATTAAACGCTCAGGACACCCAAATAAGCTCGTAATCTCACTGATAGCTTCGCACACTGGTTTGGTTTTTGTGGTTTTCACTGCCTTTAGTAGGATGAACTTGGTAAAGTTGTCTTGATACACGAGAACATACTCGTTGCCCCTTTTACTCCTTGGGAATGGCCCTAAGTGGTCCACGTGAACTGTGTGAAATGGGATGGCTACACGCTCTAAACTGTGCAACTGCCCCTCTTTTTTACCTCCCGGTCTCTTATGATAAGCACACTCAATGCAAGCTGCAATATATTTCTTTACCCTTCTTCTCATCTTCGGAAACCAAAAATATCTCTTCACGTGTTCTAGGGTTTTCTCTTCTGCGTAATGTCCCATGTCATCATGACTTCCCTTTAGAATGCGCCAAATAGAGCTCTTAGGCACAACCCAACGGACCCCACCGTCTACCTTTCTACAGACACGGTTGTCTTTCAGCACATAGTCTGTGTGGATCTGCCTATCCTCATTGGCGACCGCAGGTTGCTGTAAGGTACGATGTATTTTCTGGATAGCTACATCCTGCAGCTGCATCGTTAGTAACCAATCATCCTGATTTATTCGCAACGTGAAGATTTTCAAGTCTGCTGTATCCGGTTCCTCGGAATCTCCCACGGGATTTCGACTGAGGGCATCAACGTGACTCATGTTGCGTCCTGGTCGGTACTCGATCGTGAAATCATACTCTTGTAATCGAAGCCACCACCTCGCTATCCGCGGTAACAATTCTTTCTTGGACATGGTGGTCTTTAAAGCATTACAGTCAGTAACAACTTTGAAGGGTCTGTTCAATAAATACATTCGAAATTTGTCTACGGCTTCAACTACTGCCAACGCTTCTAGTTCATAACTGTGATAGTTCTTCTCTAGATCTGTCGTCTGTCGGCTATAATATGCCACAGGTTTTTGAGATTCTCCTTCTCGACGCTGTAAGATAATCCCCGCTAGTCCATTCTTACTGGCGTCAGTGTGAACTTCATGTTCGGCATTTACATCAAACAACGCAAGTGCCGGACGCTCGATTAATCTTTTCTTCAGCTCTTGAAATGCGTTTTCTTGTTTCTCTGTCCACTCGAATGCCGTATCTTTCTTCGTCAAGAGCGTTAACGGCTTGCTTAACGTAGCGAATCCTAATACAAATCTTCTAAAGAAGCTCGTCAAACCAATAAATTGTCGCACTTCGTGAACATTCTCCGGCCTTCGAAATTCTTTAACTGCCTGAATTTTTCTCTCGCCTGGTCGGATCCCATCTTTGGTTATTTCAAAGCCCAAATAGTCTACTCTAGTTTTGAAAAATTCACATTTTGATACTTTTAGCGCTAGCCCCAATTTCTTCAGTACTTGCAACAGTCTTTCTAATCTCTCTAACCCTTCCTTCACCGTTTTGCTGGGTATCAACAGATCATCCATATAGACTAGGACCTCTCCTGGTTTTGTCATTCGCACTACCCTTTTCATCACTTGATTAAACACTGCAGGTGCGTTTACTACTCCGAAAGGCATTTTTGTGAACTCGTACAGTCCACTTGAGGTGACAAAAGCTGTCAAGGGTCTCGTCTCTGGGGCTACAGGGATTTGATAGTATCCCGACGCCAAGTCTAAAATGGTAAAATAACTGTTTCCTGCAAGCGCGTCTAATTGTTCCTCAATGGCTGGCATGGGGAATTTTATTTTTTTCGTCTTCAAATTCAATGCTCTGTAATCGACGCACAGCCGGTCTTCTCCGTTAGCTTTCTTCACTAACAATGCTGGGCTTGCGTATTCTGATGTCGACTCCTGCACGATACCCATTTTCATTAACTCATCGACTGCCTTTTGCATAGTCGCTCTTTGGGCGTACGGTAGGCGATACGGTCTTAAATTCACAGGGTGGTTATCCAACAATTCTATCTCGAAACTGGCAGACTCTACTGTACCCAGTTCACTCAAATTTTTCGCAAAACATTCTCGATACTCATTCACCATTTCGTATACCGCATCCTTCTCCTCTTCAGACAGGTCGTTATTCAAATTTATTTCTTCCATTTCTATCCCGGCCCTCTCTTTGACATTTCGAACTTTGGCTTCGAAGTTACTTTCTTCCTCCTGCCCATCAGTCTCTCTCCTAATTACAAGTTTCTGATAGCTCTTCTCAACTCGAATCCCCGATTGGTCTAGGGCGCTTCGTCCTAGAATTATGGCATCGTCTTGCGAACAGTTTGGGACCACAAGCACTTCTACCTCAATGCTTACGTCGTCCACAACAAGGGTTAACTGTTTGGAGCCTATTACGTTACTTTTCCCACAGCCGAATCCAATCAGACTTTTTTGACTCGCAAAGTATTCTACACCTAGCTGTTCAGCGACATCTTGCCTCATGGTCACAACATCGCTCCCTAAATCAATGAACCCAACAACTTGTTCATCATTAACCTTTATCCATTTATAATATTCGTCTTTAATTTGGTCGTTCGGCACCGAAATTCTTTGGACTCGCCTTTTCATTTCCAAATTCTGTCTATTAACTTGGGTTCCCTGAGGGCATTCCTTCATCATGTGTCCCTCTTTATTGCATCGGAAACATCGCCTGCTCTGCTGTCGTTCTGGGCAATCCTTAGCCATGTGTCCCTGGCCGTTACAATTATAACACCTCGCCTGCGTTGTCTGCTTATTTCTCCTCACCACATTACCTTCGTTTGGCGGTTCAATTGGGACACTATAACGGTTAGATAAAAACTGTCTTTCACCTAATCTCGCTCTTTCTGTAATACTTTCATAGCGCTTTATCTTGAGCAGTAACCCTTCAACATCTTTGAACTCACACAAAGCCAGCGACCTTACTAATTCCTTGTCACCTAAGCCGTTCAAAATGTATTTAATCAAGGATTCTTTATCTATGTCACCTCGTCGCGCTATCGCTTTCATGGCATACACGTATGACTCATAGGTTTCGTCGCGCTGCTTCTTCCTCTTCGTGAGACTCATGTGGACATCGGCCTGATCAGCTGTTGATGGGAAGCTATAAAGTAACCTTTCTTTAAAAGTCTCCCAAGAATAAACTTCTTCCGCGACACTATTTAACCACAATTTAGCTACTCCTTTCAGCTTATTCACCGCATGAGTAAGCAATACGGAATTGTCCCACGAATACGCGGAAGCGACCCCTTCCACTCGCCGCACCCACTGTTCGGCGGTAAATCCTAAGGTCGTCGACGCGTCAAACTCGGGCAACAATCTTTCCGCCATGTCTCGGTGAGCAACTACAGTTGTCGCCATCGTACTACAATGTCCCGCTTCCATTATTTCTCTTTCGCGGTCTAACAACGCGCGCTCTCTCTCCAGCAACTGTCTTTCTCGCCGTAGAATCTCACGTTCAATGTCGTTATCGCTCGCCCTAGGCGCTAAGTGGTTCTTTGGTCGGGTCACAGAGGGCGTCGACATCGCTCTCGGTAGCTCAGGAAAGCTCGCTGCTCGCGTCAAGAACGCCTCGCTTACTCCTGTTCCCGCCACTGGATACGTCATTTCCGGTTCCCCACTAAACGCCATGCGGTCGCTTTTTTTTCGCTAATTTTGCTTTTTTTTAGGTCTGTTTCGACGCTCACAACCCTAGTTATACTTGGGGTATTGTTCACTCGGGAATCACTTTTCTTTCACGTACTTACGGAGGGGTACAGTCTTCATCGGCAAACAGTCGGCTCTCTCACGACGTGCTCCTTTCCGAAAACTGGTTTTTGATCTTCTTATCCTTATCTGATCCCGATCCCGCCGCTGCTCTGTCAGAAAACACTACACCACTCTCCAACTTCCTCCTCGGGGAGGCACACCCGAAATAACACAACACGTCCAAGGGACTCTAACTTTATTTAAACCCGAATTACACCAGCATTCTGCTCTCCAGCAGAAGCTCTTCCACGAGCCAACACACGGCCCACACTACTACGAGTCCCGTCACACACTCTTCTCTCTCGCGTCACGTGATCTCTTAGTACTCTCCTTCTCCGTCCCGCTTCTGGTAGCACTTCTCGTGGTGGTCGTCCTCGCTTGCGTAACAATAGTATGTTTTATTATTACTGTTTCACCTGTGTTGCTGTCTTCTACCTTCACTTATTACAGTGAAGCAGTTTATATGTGTTATGGAAATGGGATAAACAGAACATTAGTTTCTGTAGCTAAAACCATGGTTTTAATATTTTTATAAAATTTAATAAAACGGGATCGGGATCCCGGGATTGGAAATTTAGAATCCCGAAATCCCAGGATTGTGAAATTCCTCCGGGATTGCAATCCCTAATAACACGTGAAGCTTCCAAGGTGACTGAATTTGAGGATGCTTTTATATTATTGCGTGCCCATCCCCTCAATGCCGACCGACATAGCCATTACGTCTGACGAATTCTTCATATGCATACAGACAGTTATCCTGTTTGGTTGATGTTTTTCTCATCTGTTAACAGTTCTGGAGAGGAAATGCTTTGGCAAGCAAAAGGATATTCTGCTCTCTGGTCCTGGCTTTTGCCTTATCGTATCTTGAAAGCTATATAGTGAGAGAAGAGAGGGATCCACTTCCATGGTTAATTTACAAAGTTCGTCAAAAATATTTACGATCTGCCTCTAATGAAGACTGTGTCCGAGTTGCATGGGAAATATTCTCAATTCAGCTAGCCTTGTCTCACCTCACCAGATGCCATCTAAAGATATGCTAAGGGAAAATGGCACAACAGCTCGAAATGATGACTATGCAGACCAGCTTCATTAGCTTTGTAAGTGGATAATAATGTACACTTACATGATGTTTACGAAGCTGAAACCTTCTAGAAGACAATACCATCCTTTATCTCTCAGATAACCCAGTCAGCAGAGCCTGGTCGAACGCAAGCGAGCATATTTGAGCAAGCTTTTCAATGTTCCATATTCCGGAGAAAGCTCCATCGCTTCGAACGCATGGCTCTTTAATCAACCTCCTAATATTTCTTTTTCCTTGTCTCCATTAGCCATGAAGCCTTTTAGCTGTGGTTCACTTTGGGCCCCCTTTCGGTCCCAGGCCCCCCGGCCATGCGGGGGTGTTCGCTATGCCACTGATGTACATATACCGTATCTGCCCGAATAGAAGTCGACCCCGGATTTAAGCCGACCCCCCCAAAATTTCCACAATTTTTTGGCAAAAACGTAAATTTTGTAGATTCTATGTTGAAGTGTGCCGGGCATTCATGCACGGCTTAGAATACATTATTCAAGATCGAAGAAATGAGTGGGAAATGGTTTAGTTGTTGACATTTTGAAATATTACTCCAATTAATAATTTTGCATTGCTGAATAATGTTCCACATTCAGTGGCAATAATTTTATTCATCTTCATTTTCACAAAAGGTCAAATATAGTAACAGCGATCTCGCCAAGATATTTTTTCATCCAAGTCTATTTCCAATGAAATTAGCATTTACATTGCCTTAAGAAACTGCATTTTTATAAATATACACGTTGCATGTAAAGTTTTACTGAAATTCAAACAGTCGAGCAATCAAAGCCGTCAATGCATTTTGCGTAATCGTCTATTTATGCAAGCGATCTCGCCAAAATATTTTTTCATCCAAGTCTATTTCCAATGAAATTAGCATATATATTGCCTTAAGAAACTGCATTTTTATAATTATGCACGTTCCATACCGAAATTCAAACAGTTGAGCGTTCAAATCCGTCAACGTATTTTGCGTTGTCTATTTACGCAAGCGATCTCGCCAAGATATTCTTTCATCCAAGTCTATTTCCAATGAAATTAGCATATATATTGCCTTAAGAAACTGCATTTTTATAATTATACACGTTCCATGTAAAATTTTACCGAAATTCAAACAGTTGAGCGTTCAAAGCCGTCAACGCATTTTGCATATTCGTCAATTTACGCAAGCGATCTCGCCAAGATATTTATTCATCCAAGTCTATTTCCAATGAAATTAGCATTTACATTGCCTTAAGAAATTGCATTTTTATAATTATACACGTTCCATGTAAAATTTTACCGAAATTCAAACAGTTGAGCATTCAAAGCCGTCAACGCATTTTGCGTAACCATCAATTTATGCAAGTGATCTCGCCAAGATATTTTTATATATATTCATCGTAGGTCAAATATTTACTTTATGAAAAATGTGGTACTATCATTTGAACGCGAAGGCAATGAGAGACATCAGATTTAACCATAACCCAAATTTTCCTCGGACTCGCATTTAAGCCGAGGGGTGATTTTTTCATGATAAATTTTGACAAAAGCATCGCTTTGTATTCGAGCAGATACGGTACATATATATATCAGGGTCAATACCAAGCCGTTTTTATTTTATTAATAAAAATTTATTTTATTAATAAAAATATTTTCTGAGCCACTGCTTAAGTACCATACATGTTAAGTAAATTCCTGACAAGTGGCAGTTGCAGGGTGGGTAGAGCGTCCTGCTGTAAATGTTGAGGTCCTGTATTCGAGACCACATTCTTCTGAATGTATTTTCTTTTTCCCCACATATTCACTTTCCTCATTTTATTTTACGTTTATTTCCTAATGACACAAAGTAAGAGATATTATTGTTTCCGCTGCTATAATAAAACTTTCTAATTGTTGACAGCGGTGCATATGCCTCCAAGAGTGATATTAATTACTCGCAGATATTTTGTTATCTATAGAAACAGCTAACAATTAAATTTGTTTTTTTAAATAAAGACTATTGAAAATATTTTAAAATTATTCTAGAGTGTAATCGCTGATAATTATTTCTGACGTCAAGGCTAAACATATTCATTGCTCTGTATGGAGAAAGTCATGTGTTAGCCATATCAGATATTTTACTTTCTCATATACGAAATATATTGAGAAAATATTGTAATCGCGAAAAAATTCGATCTCGAGATTTTGATGGAAATATTGGTTTTAGGTGTACCTGAGTCCAAAAATGTGCTTTTTGCAATGCCATCTGTCTGTTCTTGGCTCTAGAGCTTAAATGGTAGAGCGAAAATAATAAAATCTCGTACTTAGGCATTTTATCATACAGAATAGAAGCTATGAAGAAATGGTTGGCATTGATCAATAATTAAGGGAAGTTAATTCTACACATTTTTAACAACAATTTGATTTTCTCAATAACAACTTGAACGATTTTGATAAAATTTCATACCATTACTTGATTATACGTCTGCAATAATACTACATACTTCATATTTCTCAAAAAATGTATATAAGGCAAGTTTATTCTTGGGCAACTTTAACAAAAATTGGATTTTCTAAAAACTGGCTCATACGATTTTCATTTTCTAAAGATAACTAAATGATACATTAGTATAAGAGAAAGTTTGTACTATGTATGTTGTACCGAATTTTTCTCAGGTACGATAAGACAGCAATTAGTTAGAGTTTATATTGGTGCAGTGACATCCCCTAACAAACGCTTCTGGCGACTTGCAGGGTATTAACATAAATTACTCACTTTACATCAGATTAGAGAGAAGCAGCTTTCCACTTTATATGGATTCAACATAAAGCTAGGCAGTTGTTGATTTACTTATAAAAATATATGCATCATATGAAAGTATTGGGTAAGTGGTGTGAAAAACAGCACCCTTACAAGCGTTGCACTCTTATTCCTATCTCTGATAAACAATAGAGAAGTATTTTAAGATTCCTCATTTTAAAATCTTGACAATGAGATTTGAATTTTTGGTACTTACGTATTAACGGGGAGCCCAAATTAAAAATATAAATATGTAACAAATACCATTTAAATTATGTTTAAATTTTTAAGAACATTAAAAGAAACCAATTAACATTTAAATAGATAACTACTGAAAAAAACAATCACTGATCGACTTGTCGCGACATTTACAAACCTGATCACCAGACAACAGGGAGGGATAATTTGGTTCCAGCGAGGTGAAGGTCGCGGTAGCACCCGGAGACGACAACTAAAATAAAACCAAAGCGAGCCGAAGGTTCGCCAATATCCTCTCCACTTACGTATTTCTACCAAGATATCTGTAGTCTACAGAAGAATTCCTCTCAGCGCGGATGTCGCCACAGTGTGGCGACCATATTGGCCGGCCCTTCTCACGGATCTCGTCCTCTGGTGGCGAGGGTGCTGTGGCGTCGGAAAATTAATTTTACGGCTCACCAATTTCGTCTTCAGAGTAATAAAAAGAACCATTGACTTCTAAAAGGATTCAGCTTCATAGTCATCTCTTAAGAGGACATGATTCACCACTCTCAAAACCAAAAAAAGAATAAAATTTTTTTCCTATCTCTTCTTCGGGTGTGTTGGAATGAGCTGTTAGGCTGTTGTTTCATTTTCTCTTTGCTTATTCTTTGTTGGCATCTGGTTTATGTTACTCTTTATTAAATTCTGAATCAGGCAGTATGCATTCCATCAAGTTTCAGCTAGAGATTGCAATACCGGATCAAAAAATGAATACCGGTATTACGGTATCCTGACATTTCAAAACCGTGATCCCGGTATTAATACCGGTATTAATAGACGAGTTCATAAATAAAAAAACAACTTTTAATGAAATTGTTTATTAATAGTTTATACTATTATAAGATATAAAATAAACGAAATATACAGTCATTCCATAAAGTAATTAAAAAACAAAGCAACTTGCTGTAGTGAAAATAAAAATATAAACAAAAATATCAATATAATAATGTCATCAATAATTTTAAGGATCACAATTATCGGCATCAGTATTGATGAAGTATGCTCTTAAAAAGCAGAGGCTGTCAATGGTTTCATCATTCAGACGTGTACGGATTTTCGTGCAAAATCGGTTTGCGGCTGAAAAGGCCCTTTCAGCTTCCACACTTGTCGGTGGAATTGTAAATAAATAGTCGTACACAAGTTTTAAATTCAAGCCTCTTATACCTTCGTCTTAAAAAAATGCGATCTCTTTCTGAATAATCTGTTCCAATCCTTGAGATTCTTGAACATTAGGAATTTGAACTTTAAGTCTTTCTTGTATAGCTAATTGTAGTCTCTCTTTCAAAGACGTGCCATCGACGGATGTCATTAATACTGTTCCCTATTTTTTACTGTTATCGTTTGATGTGGAAGATGTTGCTGAATACATTGATTCTGTTCCGACGTTTTCTTCAGAATCTTTTACACAAGACAAATGAAGTCTTTTTATTAAACGAGTTACTATTTTTATGATGGCCGTTTTACTTAGTCGTGGAAATAAAGTTAATCCTAATTCACTTTCATCATGTGATCCAGCATGCAAATACTGAAGAATCTGTGACAGATCTGTACTTCTCTGGCAAATACGGAATTTCAAGGCAGTTTGTAACCTATTACTTATTTCCGAATTTTGTTCGTGAAGAGTTGTCATCATGAATTTTAGAGTTTGGACTTATACAGGACATCCATAACAGCCAAATGAATTCCGTGAGCAAGGCAAAGCTGTTGTTCTGCACTGATGAGTCTTCCAATTTTAGTCATAACTGATGCCCCATCTGTAGTAACACATACTATATCTCTAGAAATCCGGAGACCATGGTCTTCTAATTTCTTATCAACTAGTGTTATACACTTTTCTGCTGGCAAACTTCCATGCACACGAACTAATCCTATGTTGTAAAAGGTACCATTGCTGGAATGGACGTTTATATTTAAGTAGCGCCTATTTCTGGTAGAATTCCACTCATCAAAAGTCAAGCTGAACATTTTTCCTTCAGCCTTAATTTTAGCTATATCATTAATTAAAATATCTGGAATATTTTTACTGTAATTCAAAACCATATTTCTTATAGGATTTGCAGATTTTGGAATATCATTAAATTGTCTTGCAATTAAGCCTTTTCTGATATCAACAGATGTACAAAAGATATTAAAAGGCAAACCATCACGAGCTGTCATACGAGCTAATACTTCTGACAATGTTTCCTTCTTATCACTTTGCAAGTAATTTGTTATTAAACATTGAGATTGAAACTGTACCTTGCCTTGTTTAGATTGACGTGGTTCATTTTCATCGTCATCTAAACTAGTAGATGTCAAAATCCTTTTTCTTAAATCTATATTATGTATTGTCTTTAAGTGAGTATGCAGTCCACTTGTAGATCCGCCTACACAACGTATTTCTTTTGAACATTTCTTACATTTCACTACCTGACCGTTCCTCTCTACCATGTAGTAAAACCATACAGAATTTTCATCACTTCCTTTTCTGTGATCTCTAAATACATGTACCGAGTCCATGACGGCTATTCATTTTGTAAAATATAAATGACAAAAAAGCAATTAAGTAACTTGATAATTAAAAGTTAATTATCTACATAAAACAATTAAAACAACATTAAAAAAATAACTGTTTATTTTTTCACTAAAAGGTTAAAAATAAAATTCATATATAAAAGATTAGTATCAATATTGATTGCTAATTATAAAACATTTTTCTAAATTTATATTGATCATATTCCTGAAAAATATAAAATTTGTCAGCTCAAATATAAAATCCTAAAAGTATATTCAATTTATATTCTCAATGATTGCCTGCCTATAGTAATAAAAATTGCTTCATCAATAAAAGTTATATGAATAAAATGTTTCAATTTAATTAATATAACTTTCTACAAACTGAAAAACCAAATTTTAATTTTCTACAATTGAAGAATTCAAATTACCGTATATACTCGTGTATAGTACGAGTTTTTACGACCAAATTTTTATTGCAAAAATTGGGGATCGTACTATACACGAGTAATACATTTGAGGATTTAAAATTCATGTACCTATCTTCATGGGCATTTTTGGTGAAGTTATGCCACCCGCACGCATTCTAATGGTAGGCTAACGTTAACAGTGTGGTCCTTTATCGTTGTTATGTTGTTTCGTGAAGAGTAGAATCTTTTTCATATATACAGCTTCAAATTCACAAATACTTGATATAAGTGAAGATTTACGGGCACTTCCTTTCTTGAATTTTATGGATGTACATCTTTGTTTGCGTCTTTTTACAAGGGATTGATTGGAACGAGTTGGACTAAAAGTATCGTAGACGGCGTAACTTTATGGATTTTCGACATCTCAGAAAAAAGAAATTATTTTTGTAATATTCAACAGTCTTTATTGTTTCTTCAATTACACACCGATCGGTTTCCACTACAAAGTCATTCTAAAGGTATTACGTCGGTTAGTAACACCATTAGAATGATTTTGTAGTGGAAACCGGTCGGTGTGTAATTGAAGAAACAATAAAGACTGTGGAATATTACAAAGTTTCTTTTTATCCGTTATCCCTACCTATTAAATAGATTAGCGAGTGGAACCATTACGTACGCGGAACGTAATCCAGACATACTAGAATTGTTACGATTTTATTTCATCTTGTGCAATCATGATTCATATCACTTTTTATTAAATGTTTTAGGAGTAAGATACTTAACTTATCCGAATTTTAGTGTACTCGCAAGAAATACTATTTACGACATTTACGGTCTATTCTATGGTGGTGTGGAAAATCAAGGTCGTTCGATATATCTTGCTAGTAACCATCGAGCTATCGAAACGAAATATATCGACCCCGGTAAAAAGCTGGAGTCATACTATATATGATAAAATCAGGTTTGTTCACCAAAAAATCAGGGGTCGTACTATACATGGAGTCGGCATATACACGAGTATATACGGTATATTTTTTTCTACGGAGTGAAAAACTAAATTTTAAATTCGACAAACTGAAAACTAAATTTTCATTTTCTACAATTAAAAAACTCAAATTTTATTTTCTCTAAAAACTGAAAAACTAAATTTTTATTTTCTACAAACAGAAAAACTCAAATTTTATTTTTTTCTACAAACTGAAAAATTTCATTTTTATTTTCTACAAACTGACAAACTAATTTTTATTTTCTACTGTGTAAAAATATTAATTGGAAACAAATATATATATATATATATATATCGCAAACCAAGTTAATAGAAAATTATTTAAAAATTACAAATGTATTTATTCAGTCTTACCTCTTCTTCTTATTGTCACTGCAGCTGCACAACTAATCCCAGCACAGATACTTTTCATACTTGACAGATCAAAACTGCTAAAATAGATTACAGAATTACGTATAGACAGGAGGCTCCACTGTATTCTTTGGAACCGTTCTGACTCATAACACCAATGACGCTTTGGAAAGAAAGAGCGGCATGTACAGGCTTCAGTGCTAGTATATATTATTTGCGATCTAACATTACGTACAGTTTGTATCTATAAGGAAAATACTAACCAGTAAAACATTTTATAAGATGGTTTCACTCAAAGTATCACAATCACCCTGAAGCTCATAGAGGAGGCATGATATAAGTAAGTGCTGCCATGTTATTGCTGCCCTAAAATTTTTATATAAACATTTGTATAAAAAATAAAAATTTATTATAAGAACAGATGCAAAAAAATCCACAAAGGAAAGTATAATAAGCAATACATAAAATAATACCTGCAAAAGTGAGGTAATTTCCATGACAACAATATATAATGCAGCTGAATCAAAAACCAGTCTATTATAGCACTATGATCATAAAAACACGTTTTTGGGAGAGATGGCTTGATGCACAATACACAAGAGTAAACAAGAAAATGATACACGAAGCACAGAGAAGTTAACCCGAAGAGGTTTGGCGTGCGACTGCAACACTATGTGAATACACCTACATGGGACGAAAGAGAACAATGTATAATGAAATCAAAGATTGGTACAGAAACTCTTCGTAATAAATGAGAGGTGTATCAGTTTCAACCATTACTGAGGGAGCAGAAAAATAGCCAAGAAAGCATCAACAATGAAACAAAGGTTTCCTTACAAAGTTACGATTAGTAGAAAAAATAAGAAGAGATAAAAGTGAGGACGAACGAAGAAATCATTTAGAATGCATCATCGGCAAGCCACTGACATTGTACCAAAGCGTAAATGAGAAGCCACCGAAAAAAAATAAGATTGAAGACCAATGAGTCTGAGTAACACATGTGTTCCTCACAGCCCCTTAGTAAAACAAAGGTGAGGATCACCGGTGATACTCATGGAAGTCAACATGTTAAAAATGTATTTAAATTAATTTTTAAGAAATACTGGTATTTTTTGACAAATACCGGTATTTAAATACCGGAGAAAATTGACCGGGATTCCGGTATTCGGGATCCCGGTATTGCAATCACTAGTTTCAGCCCATAGGCTTCAGTCGAAAACTTTCTTTCAAGAGAGTCAGTGGAGTCATCCTTGCTATAATATTCACTATATGCATAGCAATGGATTTGGGTGCTAGTGGTTCTTTTTTGCAGGAAGAAGAAATTGAAAAACTACTTGAAGACGAAGAAGACAATCAATGAAATCCAGGAAGTGACTGCTCAAGTGAAGACAAAGTCGATTTTGCTGCCCTACCTCAAATTCCCGAGAGTGAAGACGAAAATGACAGTGGTCCATCAGGTAGGGCTGAAGCTTTTCATTCATCGTGGAATTGGACTGATATTGACGAAAGTAATATTCCAAAACAAATTTCTTTAACTGGTAAATATGGTGCAACTATCTCTATTACTAATGTTCTTTAGTCTTTCACAAACTTTTTCGATGCAGCCTTAAATGAGATAATCGTTTTGGAGACTAACCGGTATGCAGAGAATTACTTAAAAAATGTAGAATTGTCTTTCAGATCTCGATTTAACAAATGGAAACCTGTCGATTTAGGTGAAATCTACATTTATTTGGGAATCATAATGTTGATGGGTATTGTACAAAAGCCTACAATCCTTTCTTACTTTTCAAGAAATCTGCTTTTGGAAACAAGCATTTTCCCCAAAACAATGTCTCAAGATAGGTTTGAAAGCATCTCAAAATTTTTTCATTTTATTGACAATTCAAAAATATGCAATTATTCCACAAACAAAGAACTTTCAAAATTCAATCCATCATTGATTATTTGCAGAACAAATTTAAAAGTATCTATCTGCTGTGGACGAATCTCTTACACTTTGGAAGGGACGTCTGTCATTCAAACAATATATTCCTTTTAAATCATCAAAATTTGGCATAAAAACATTAGAGCTTTGCAAATCAGACACTGGTTACTTATGGAATTTCATTGTTTACTCTGGCTCAGACTTGACAATTTCTACTTCAGAAACTCCAGATGGACTCAAAATGTCAGCAATAGTGATTAAATTACTTGAACCTTTATTTAGAAAAGGTTATACTTTATGGATGGACAATTATTACAATTCACCTGATTTGGCTAAATTTTTGATGAATCGAGGCACAAATGTAGCTGGAACTTTGCGTTTAAATAGAAAAAATGTTCTAAAAGAAGTCAAAGCTGCCAAGCTGTGGAAGGGAGAACATATTTCAAAGGCGAGTAATGGGATAATGGTTATGAAATGGAAGGATAAAAAATATGTGCCATTTATTGCAACCTTCCATTGTAATAATTTTCGGGAAAAAGATGGAAAATTTAAACCTATTTGTATTTTAGAATATAATATGGCCATGGGAGTGGAGTGGATTAAAAAGACCAAAAGCTTCAGCCCTATCTCTTAGAACGTAAAAGATGTAACAAATGGTACATAAAATTGTTTAGACGGCTATTAAATGTTTCAGTGCATAATGCATTGGTAACATTCAATATTTGTCAAAATAAGGTGGACCATCTAAGTTTCATCTTCTTTTAATTCAAAAACTGTTGGAAAAGCACGGGAGTCTTTTACAGTCACCATTTGCCAGGCAACCACAAATACAGCCATCACCATGCCGTTTGGTCGAGAGGCACTTCATTGAAAGCATACCAGCTACGGGAAAAAAATAATAGGCCCAAAAGAAGATGTCAAGTGTGCTCTGCTAATGGAAAGACAAAGAGTCCTGTGTATTGGTGCCCAGAGTGTGATGTATGCTTATGGTTAGAAGACTGTATTAATACATATCACACGAAACTGCATTTTTAGAAAACTAGTGTCATCAGAGAAGTGTGTTGGGTAAAACACCAACTATGTCATAATTTATTTTTATATTTACTTAACATTTCTCTACAAGTAACCAATTTTTATGATATTTGATCTGTATTTAATAATGTTTTAAAATATTGTCCACAAAATTGCCCCATCAAAGATTTTTGCAAAATTTACTATTGCGAATAGGGCTTACTGGCATTTAAATTTTGACAAGCTGGAAGGGTTAAGTTGAGCTCCCCGTTAATATGTAAGTACCGAATTTTTATATGTACTTTTGCGAAACATACAGCAATAAAGCCAAGCAAACAAACATACATCCATCTTTGAATCAATTCCTTAGAGGGATACCTGTTTCTGAAAGTGAAATATTTAGCATAGTACATACATAAATACACATGGAATATGCTTGTTTATGTACCTTTAAATATTTTTTCAAAGAGAAATATCATCGCATAAGTACAGTGGATTCTCATTATTCGCGGGGGTTATGTACCAGAAAATGGTCACAAATACCGGGGACTTTTTCTCCATATACAAGTACAGTACAGGACCCCTTATCCGGCAGCTTGGGACCAGACGTTTGCCAAATTTGAGAATTTTCTGGATTTTGGGTCCTCAATTTACTATATACTTGTAATATACCAATGGAGTATAAAATTAACTGATAATTTCACTTTATCTTGAATTCTAACACAAAACAATTGAATTTGTTCAGATAAACCCAGGCATCTTTATCATTTAAAATTATTATTATCTAAAAATATGTTGTTTTCTAGAATGAATCCTTCCTCTCTATATATAGGCAGCTGCAAAAACCATCACACATTTCACCTATCTATTATTTGTATTAGCTGATTCTTATTTTGAATTATCATTTTCAATTCATTATCTTATATTCATTATTTTATATAATAATAGCCGTCATCCGTTGGTTGGTCACGCTATGCAAACGCTATGTTGTATAATGAAATTCAAACGTAAATATTTTGTGATATTTTTGTTGCAACATGATGTTCAATAACTTTTGTTTTTAATAAATAATTTCATGTTCGATTGAAAAATTATGTAGTTTTGAATAACGTATCATTTTATATAATAATAGCCGTCGTCCGTTGGTTGGTCACGCTATGCAAACGCTAATAACTCGAGAAATAATAATGATAGAAACTCGAAATTTGGTAGGGATGCTTGATTAACACTTATTCAGAGAATGACAAATTTAAATCGCGAAAAAATTCCTTGGTTCATCTCCAAGAGAGGCATTTCCCATTACTTAACATGTAAAATGCGATTTTTCAACGTGCAGGCTTTTACTCATTTGGAAATTAAAATTAGAAGAAATTAACAGACGACCTTCGGATTTGAACCATTTTGAAGAAAAAGTTATAAAGTTTCTTATTCCGTCCGTCTTTTCACGCCAACAGTTCGAAATATTCCATGTTAAACGTTTAATTTGCATATTTTGTGGAAATCTCGCCATTTTAACGTGATGTTGCTATGTCGACCATTATCATTGTTACACCTCAAATTACTATTATAATAAGCGTGCCTTGAGTGCTTCAATACCATTCAATACGAGAGAGAGGAAGGAAGGGGAGAGATTGGTGTGTTTTGCAGAAAATAAGTATATTAACGTAAATATAAAAAATTTTAAGTATCAACAGTGTCATTT
Organism: Uropetala carovei; assembly: GCA_036926305.1. Lineage (NCBI taxonomy): Eukaryota > Metazoa > Arthropoda > Insecta > Odonata > Petaluridae > Uropetala > Uropetala carovei. The sequence goes on along the minus strand of JAXCHB010000084.1, from coordinate 7,603,077 downwards.
TAGAAAAATTGGAAATAAAAAGCATTCTTAAATTAAATTCTTTGTAAACAATACGTGCTTACGAATTTCTATTGTTATTCCTCGAATTAATTTTGTAACAATGGCCGAAGTTTGGAAACGAATATAAATTAAAATTCAATTAAAATTAAAAGGACATTTAAAACTGTTAACAGGCAATTTTCGAAGAAACAACAGTGGATCTTTTAATGAATTGATTTGTTTTTATAAAAGGAATTTTGGTGCTTATTTAATACAGAGTAAGTTCTAATGCTTATAATCCATTTAAATCTAATAAGTGGCTATTATAGTTTAAAGAAAGAACTTTATTTATTCACTTTACAGAATGAATTAATTTTAGGCTAGCATTGCCTATTATAAAAGGAGTTACTTTTGAATTTACAGTATGTAAAGTGGAAGTTGTACTGAACTGACTCAAGTATTTTGGGTACTTTCCTGTTAACGGGAATACCTCAAAAAATAAACACGTATTGTTGTGATATGTTACGATGTTTTTGTTTGTTAACAATGCGTAACAACGGGGGAATTACTTAAAAATCACACTTTTTGAAACTTATTTATTAATAAAAGCAACAAAATTACTAATACAATCTAAATTTATGTTACTAGGGGGCCAATATGTCTTTATGGCATTTAAAATAGCTGGAAATATGTTGATTTCTTTGTTATGTTGTCGCCACATGAATTCTTCTGCTGACAGGCATTGCATTTCCAAAATATTCTGTCGCAGAACTAAAGTTTCATAATATGATCCTTCTTGCACATTCGCCCTTTAGATAAAATATCATGGTCTTGAAGCAAAGATACAGCTTCTTCTTCACTCCTCGGCAAGCTCCACAAATTCATCATTAAGGGGTCAACGTAAATATCTTAACGAGATTTGTTACGCATTGTTAACAAACAAAATATCACAACATATCACAACAATACGTGTTTATTTTTTGAGGTATTCCCGTTAACAGGAAAGTACCATTTCAAAGCTAAAATCAATTTAAAACTATTGAAAGTTGTTGTTGTACATTTTATTCCAAAATCTATTTTAAGTATTATCAGAGGTAATTGAAGATTGAACAGATTTTTTTGTTACCAGAATTCTGCTTATTTCATGAAATTGAAATGCTAATGCATTAATCCATTAAAATCTGTTAAGAGTGGCTATTTTAGTTGAAAGAAATATATGTACATGGTACTTTTATTCACTTTTCAGAATGAATGAAATCTAGGTTAACATTGCATATTATAAAGGATTTTCTTTGGAATAAGAAGTTTGTTATGTGGTTATTTTAACTGAATTTAATCAAGTTCTCTTCTAAGTTTGAAATCCATTTAAAACTGATGAAAGTGGTTGCTTCGGAAAATGAGAAGGCAAGAGTGCTGAGCAGACGATAAATGGTACATTATATTCCAAAATCTATTTAAAGTATTATCAGAGGCAATTGAAGATTGAACCAATTTTTTGGAACCGGAATTCTGCTAATTTAATGAAATTGAAATCCTAATGCTATAATCAATTTAAAACTAATAACAATGGCTATTTTAGGAGAAAGAAAGGTGCTATTTTATTCACAAGGAATTTCTGTAAGATTTTAGTTAATTAATTAAAACAGACTTATAATATAGAAATATTCGATGGTTAAAACAGTGCACAAATTTATTCTTGCGATTTTTACGTTGCATTGACGAAAATTTAGATTTATTAAACCCGTTGATATTCAACGGGCACGTATGCTAGTCTTATATAAATTTCAATGCTTTTAAATGAGAACTGATCTCACATGCTACCTAGAAAATGAATCAACCACATCCAATATTTATTTTAATTAAAAATCCTCAAAATAATTTCAAACACTAGACTTTATTTTATTTAAATATAAAAATTTCACAAATAAAACCTTGAAAACATAGAAATAATTTTTCATCTCAAGGTTTCAATCATAAACCACAGCAAAGCCATGAAATTTTGCTAGGACAGTTATTCTGTGAACTCATCCGAAGAACAGTTATCATCAGAATGGATATGCAAAGTGGTGGCTGTTGTTTAGGCACAGGCTGAAGAAGTTGAAGGTTGAGGCTCTGTTGAAACCTTCTTGAACATGTCCTTCAGAGTCTGTCATTTCATATGTTTTGGTGTATCTTTCTGGAACACTTCTCATATTTTGTAAACCCATATAATATGCTGCTCTGTAATAAAACTCTTCTGTTCCTTTTCACAAATTAGTTCTTCTGTTAATTGTATACACCTATCAATAGATGCTTTTTCCTTTTCATTCAACACCTCATCATCCCCTTCAGTATCACTCTCATTCATTTTATTATGATTCATAACCATATTGCAAATTTCACTATCTGTAAGTTGGAGGTAAACTGGAGTTCCGTTGTCAATATTTAAATAATCTTCAATAGCTACTTTATCTACCAATTTTGCTGTATCACAAGACAACATTTTTGCAAATGCCAATAAGTCTTCAACAATTTCACTTTCTTCAGAAGAAGGAAAACCTTCAAAATTGGGTTCAGTTTCATCAACATCATTTAGAAATTTGGTGGATGGCCATAAATTGTGCCATCCATTCAACAAAGTAATCTGGGAAACATTGTCCCAAGCCTTTGCAACACTCCAAATAGCATCCTTTATGTTAAATTCTTTTTGGAATTGGGTCACTCTTATATCTTTGTTATATGCAATAAGCATTTTTTGCATGAATTCAGCCTTTTATCTAGTTTTCAATGCCTGAAGAATGCCTTGGTCCATTGGTTGGAGAAGCGATGTACACTTAGGAGGTAAGTAAATACCATAAACATTGTCTTTAATGAGTAATTCAGCATCATGAGTTCCTGCTGCATTTGAACACCCCAACATCGTAAGCCGTTCCTTTGAGTCTTTGAATCCCATTGGTGCTGACTCACCTGCCGTTACGTTTTTTACCCTCTGATATAAGAAGTGTATTGAGTAAGTATTGTTATCGTGAAAACATTTGACTTGAAGATTTTGATGGAAATATACGTTTTAGGCATAGCCGAGTCTGAAAAAGTGGTTTTCTCAATGCCATCTGTCTGTCTGTTATTGGCTCTAGAGCCTAAACGGTAGAGCAAAAATGAATAAAATCTAGTACTTCGGCATTTTATCATACAGAGTAGAAGCTATAAAAAATGGTTGACATTGCTCAATAATTAACGGTAGTTTATGCTATGTATTTTTAACAACAATTTAATTTTCTCAATAACGGCTCTAACGATTTTGATCAAATTTAGTACAGTTACTTGAACTTACGTCATCAATAATACTACATAGTTCGTATTTCTAAAAAAAAAATGAATATAAGGCTAGTTTATTCTAGGCAACTTTAACAATAACTAGCTGAGCCCGTGCAAAATTTGCGCATTTAATTTTAGATTGATTCCTAAAAGAATTAATAAGTTTGTAAAATATGTTGATGTTAATAATTCATATTTTACTCTAGCAATGAATTTACACAGTATAGGATACTTATTGTGTTAAGTGATTCTTCTTTGCATTTACTATAACCACGGGTTTTTCCACTGATCTCGACATTTTTATAAAAATAGGACTACAATACGTGAAAAACAGCATATTCTAACAAAACAACAACGATAAAACAGCAGCGCAGTTATCGTCGATTTTTCGAGATCGCGAAAATTTCTGGTATCGACCAATTTCAAATTGATAACCACACAAGTTTTTGCCGAATCTCAGGTCATGCCGGATTTTCGGATAGCTAATAAGGGGTCCGATAGTGTGTATTATATAAGGGGGGTTATGTTCCGATTCGCCACTAAAATCACTAATGTGACAAAAATGGGGAGTTTTCTCTCATAATATTCCATTTAATAAGGGAGATTAGGTTTAAGTCGTTGGCACTATGACATCCAAACTAAGAAAACAAGTCCGTTTACGGGCATTCCGGTCGTGAAAGGGTTAATATACAGGGCAGTACATCCACTGAACATTAAATAATCTTAATAACCATGAAAATAACTTAAAATTACATAAATACGTATGGAAAACACACATACAAATAATGCACACGAACACAGATATTGCAGGATAAAACTCGCGAGAATCTCGGATACGATGTTCACGGCACCATTCCAACACAAAATGTGATTGTGGTGCATAACAACACACAGCTGGTAATATGGTGTGTTAGTTCAGGCAATTTGAATGAGAAGAACAAGGAGTCAAGAAAAGGAAGTTCTCAAAAAATAGAAATCGAAAAAACCCAAGTAAATGAGGGAAGTCACCTGGTAGCAGTCGAAAAAACGGGTTTTCCTGGAATACCCATTGTCCCCCTTTGACAGGGAATGTTTCTGGAAGGAACGTAGTTCATATAAAGCCAGGACCAACTTCGAATTCCAGTAACTCGTGCGAACCTATTGAATGTTTCCAACTATTTCTCACTGAAAACATCATGAGTAATATTCTCCGCCATAGCAATGAAGAGATTAGTCGTCAGCGAAAACATTATTCACGTTATAAAGACCCTACCTTTCAACATTTGCAATCCGAAGAACTGAATGCCCTACTTGGTGTTCTCTATTTGGCTGCAGATCTAAAAAACAATCACCTCACAGCCGAGTTGTTGTTCAACAATTCGTTTTGTGATGACCGTTTTCTTGCTTCCATGTCTGAAGGGAGATTCAAGTTTTTGATATGTTGCCTGAGTTTCGACGATAAAGAAACAAGAGACCTTCAAAAGCTGACTGACAAACTAGCCCCGAGTTTTGAAAGTGCAACTGCCCATATTATATTACTCTAAATTTAAAAATTTATTTTCTCATTGTTGTAACTATACTACCACTACTATAATTTTTTAGTATTCTTTTAACTTTTGCTTAAAGTTCCTGTCTGTAAATTGCTTTCTAAAAAGATTGTTATCTAAAGTTTATTCGATGTTTTATAGATATTTCATTTTATTGTTCCTAAAGTATATATAGTGGACATTATTAAACAATTTTGTAGTACTTTTTGCCTATTTGCTTTCATAATGCTATTTACTTAAGAATAATAAAGAAATTTTACAATCTAAATATGTTTTCAAGACTAAAATACCTTGTACGTAAAATTTACATATGTCTACCAATAAGATACAAACGTATAAGTCTACCGTTCTAGGGTTAAAAAACGCTCTAATCAATGCATTTACCAAGATTTGATGGGTGAGTCACTTTCTCGCTAAGTTAACAACATAAATAGTTTAAATTTTTATTGCAAATGACGTGGTTGGCTAGTGCCCCCCTCAGCAACTCTGGGAGGGGGCAGCCCAAAAAATAAAAATATTTGGAGGGCACTCCAAAATTTGAAAGTTAATACACATAAAAACGTAGATCAGTATTTTTGTGCCAACGCTCAATTAGCATCAATTAAGCCTTCAATAGACCAAAGGATAGCATTATTCACTTCACACTTTTGTTTAACCAATGTAATTATCAATCTTTATGCACAGCAACGTAAATATATACTGATAATTATTCAGGAAACTGCGTGTGTCAAGAGCAATCATCTTCATCACTCTGTATGGATAAAGTGGAATTTTACCCCAGATCAACTGTTTTCGTGAATACTATACTTTCTTCTATACTACATACAAAGAAAGTAATAAAGCAAATCAAACTAATTAATCAATACAATTTTTTTTAATATTCTGAAAAATAATTCTACTTACAGGAATTTTTATTGAATGCTGCTGAGAAAACTACTCAAAAATCATTGCATCTAACTTGAAATTATCAGCACCACATAATTTTTTCTTCCCTCCTCATGTTTTTCTGTTACAGCTGATTCTATTTTCTCTTTGTGTTTAAAAATTTTAAACATTGTTGAAGAGGCTAAACTGGAGTGCCTACCAATTTCACCTTTGCTAACCTTTTTTTCTTCACATGCCTTTGTGTTACATCGACCTCCCAGTAAGTCATTGGTCCAAAGTACATACAATCACATATCTCATTGATACACATATTTGAGAATCAGGTTAAACAGTTAAACTGCCTTAGATGATGTTCACTAAGTTTATTAGCCCCAATATCAGTCCCAATTTTAGAAATCTGGCAACTCTAAAGCAAGCCTTGCTATTCACATTAGAGTGACCTGCTCTTTTTAATGGTCAGACAGTATTCCATTCTCTATTAATTTATGTACTTGCCTTTAGCCATTTTGGTCCATGGTGTTTTTAAGGAATGCGATCAATGTAAAAGGCAAAGAAATCCTGTACTAGTTATAGCAGAAAGTTAAAAATGCTCATAACCAAACATCATTAAACTCCAGGTGTAGAGAAAAACTCGTTATGGTGGACTTCTTGTTATATCCCATACTTGTTAAATAAAATGAACTCTGTAATTACATTAAGCATGGAAGTATATTTAAGATTGCTTCAATGTTCTAAGATCTAAATACAAAACTTATTTTGTTCAAGGATAGGAATGATTGAAAATTTAAGTGATTTACAAGTATTATAACAAATGTTTATTAATGACTAATAAATTTTACCCAACATTTTAATAATGAAATTAATGTATAAACTATGATACTCATGGTATTTCCATTAGTCACAGAAATAAATTTTATGTATTAGGAAAACATTAAATAATTCATTTAATGGCAGATATGTCAACTACCTGCATCCTTCTCAGGTTCATTACATCCTTTACATTTCAGTCTTTCAGTAAGAAATTCAATATAATCTTGTTTTTGCAAACTAGATGCAGGCACATAATGTCCACCTGCATGCAGCACTGCAACTGGATCTTTAAAGTGAGTCAATAGATCCTTACTGACTTCTGTAAGGAAGACAAAAGTTGAGTTAGTAGAAATCCAAAAGAAGAGCTTTGGTGCACTTTTTAAATGTTACTATTATCACCTTGTTGTTCAGTCATAATTTTAATTATAGTAACATTATAAGCAAGTCAAACAATTAAAATGTAATTATCATAACACCACGTGTTAGAATTTTCTGGGTTCATGGTTGACTTTCAGAGTTGATGAATCAGTCACCAGGCACATAATATTCTCAATGCACCTCACTCTACCAAGCAGTCCCCTTCTCCTGCACTTTGCTGTTTGCACATACGATATTTACTTGAATCCAAGATGACACAAAATACAGGATGAATCCCCTTTTGGTAGACTGACAAAACAGAAAAAAGACTTTATGACCTAAGTACCGTATCTGCCCGAATAGAAGCCGACCCCCCAAAAATGTCCACAATTTTTTGGCAAAAACGTAAATTTCAGAGATTTTATGCTGAAGTGTGCCGGGCATTCATGCACGGCTTAGAATACATTATTCAAGATCAAAGAAATGAGTGGGAAAATGGTTTAGTTGCTGACATTTAGAAATATTACTCAAATTAATAATTTTGGGTTGTTGAATAATGTTCCACATTCAGTAACAATAATTTCATTCATCTTCATTTTCACAAAAGGTGAGATATAGTAATAACGATCTCGCCAAGATAATATTTCATCCAAGTTTATCTTCAATGAAATTAGCATTTACATTGCCTTAAGAAAATTTTTATAATTATACACGTTCCATGTAAAGTTTTACCAAAATTCAATCAGTTGAGCATCCAAAGCCGTGAATGCATTTTGCGTAATCGTCTGCATAGTCAAAACACGCAATTAATGTGATCACTCAAATATTGTGAAAAACCCAGCCTTAAACAGTAACAAAGCACAGGTAGTGCTAAATTCAATATTCTAGCATTTATTATTTATTCATTAATATTCATCGTAGGTCAAATATTTACTTTACGAAAAATATAGACCAGTAAAACCCACAAATTCGTGGCTTCGAAATTTGCATGCTTCTCAGTTTCGCAGTTTTGGACTACTGCTGTCATCTTTGAAGTGAAAAGAAAAAGGACTAAACAAATGAATTTCCCCATCTGCAAGGTTTTTTTTATCACGCTGTGTATTTTAGGAAAATGTCTACCAAGAGGAAAGCAAGTGATAATACAGAAAGCAGAAGTAAAAAGAAGACGTTGACTTTAACCAGCTGAGTGGGTATGCCGTATATATTCGTCATGGCCTGTCGTAATCTGTATGTATATATCTGTCACACCGTTTTTCAGGCCATCCGCTATGGGTATGCCGAAATAATCTGTCATGAAGCATCTCCGGTATCTAGCTGCATCCTTCTAGTACAGGTTAGAGCCCATAGATCGTGTTTTCTTCCTTTTGCTGAGAAGAAATACGCTTCGTACGAAAACCCTGCATGTGTAATGCGGGGATGCCTATACCTGCCCCTGCCGTAGTGAAAGTGGAGGTGTGACTTTCCTAGGCAACTGGAGCAATTAAATCCTCCTCTCCATTGCAGTGAATGTTTCATATGCAAAACATACGTAAAGAAGTATTCTTAGAAGATTGAGAGGGATATTTGTGATATTATGGATAAAAGTGACGCTTAAGTGAGAAGATTGAGTTGCGAAATAAACATGCTAGTGGCCAGAGTGCGGCATCAGTGGGCAGGCAATATGCGATAAACTGTACGGCTACGGCAGATTTAAATGCCACATTGTATTGGGTCAAAACCACTTTTAGCGTACCTTTTCATCATTTATTCTTGTCAAAATAATGTAGAGCTGCGAACCTAACCCCAATTTTCTCATAAGGCCTTTGCTTCTATTTTCGCAGATTCCAAATTCGCGGTGTTTTTGAGAACGTAACCCCCACGAATTTAGGGGTTCTACTGTACTATTATTTGAACGCGATCTCGCTAAGATAATTTTTCATCAAACTTTATTTCCAATGAAATTAGCATTTACATTGCCTTAAGAAATTGCATTTTTATAATTATACACGTTCCGTGTAAGGTTTTACCAAAATTCACACACACAGTTGAGCATCCAAAGCCACCAACTCATTTTGTGTAATCGTCTGCGTAGTCAAAACATGCAATTAATGTGATCACTCAAATAATGTGCAAAACCCAGCCTTAAACGGTAACAAAGCACAGGTAGTGCTAAATTCAATACTCTAGCCTTTATTCATTCATTAATATTCATCGTAGGTCAAATATTTACTTTACGAAAAATATAGTACTATCATTTGAATGTGACAGCAATGAGAGATATGCTGCCATCTATGGGTGACTATGAGATTTAACCATAACCCAAATTTTCCTCGGACTCGCATTTAACCAGAGGGGTGATTTTTTCACGATAGATTTTGACAAAAAACATTGGCTAGTATTCGGGCAGATACAGTACATGTGATCCCTGCAGAAATTAAAAAATTGACAAAAGTAGCAGAAATGTTATTGGGTCCTGTAATTTTCTTGTAAATCATAGGCCACTGTATTATATCAGTCTTCCCATCACTCTCTATGCTCTCTTTACCACTGTCCTTACATTCACTTACTTACTTTATCACTCCAAAATTTGTCCATAGACTACTCCCGCAAAACATTATCTTCACTTCCATCCATTACATACATATTTAGGCATTTTTTTTAGAAAGGAAGTAATCATGTGTTTTTGTGGTTGGTGTGTATTTGTGTATGTGTAAACAAAGAAAAAGGGTCCCTAAACACAGACTGTGTGAGATTGCAGGTGTGTTTGGTCACTGGCGTGGAGTAAATTCCTTTCCTTTTTAAAAAATATTTGTATGGTTATTAGGAGGTTCCTCCATTCATCTTTGTCATTAGTGAAGTCAATGGTATGCAGGGGAGGGCAAGGGGGGAGCACCCTCTGAAAATGCCATCGTCTTACGTGCACCGATCAGAGAATACTAAAATTATTTTATTTTTTTGTGTGATAGGTTTTTTGAATCTGCACAAACTTGACATATGTCATAACAGGAAACTTTGTGCTTAACATTCCTGCTTCATTCACTAAATTTTACTTTATTTATGCCTGCGCACGTGAGGCTAATTATAAATGCGAGGGGTTCTGACCATGAGCCTAAGCAGCCTCTTAGACCGCTCTTTTGCTCAAAAACACGCTTTATCCTATTGAAAACTTTCACTTGGAAATTTGGAAATCTCTGTGGCATATGGTCAACACCTGACTTCATTCAGAAGGAAGAGGCACTGGAATTCCTAGCTAAGAAAAGGAATGGTCACCACAAGCCGATTTACAAATGCAAAATTTTTTAGGCATTGTTTATAGTCACATCAACAGCTAAGGTTATTAGCGACTATTCACGATATTCAGCTCTTTCTGTTTTTGGCAAGCACATACATTCATGCCCATAGCGAGATTTGAACCCGTGACGCTAGAGTTGGGAGTCAACACACAAACCTCTCATCTACCGGGGACGGGAAAAATGCAACTTAAAATAACTTCCGTACTCCGGGTGGCCTGCTCAACCTGCTCCCTCAGTGTCAACTGGGCACAACATAATGTAATACATTCTTACATATGTTCCAATTCAGCCCACATTGTAGACAATTTAAACTTTCATAATATTCCATGAAAAAGGAGCTACATATCAGTTCTGTTCTGAGATCTGTCCAAGTAGTGTGGAAAGTGCATTTGTGATGGCACTTTTTGCTAAAAATCAGGTTTAATTTGTCATCTAGTGTGAGTGTTGTGTTTTTTGATTGTTTTACTATAAAACAACATATATATCAGAGGTATGTACATACTTTAAAGTAATTTGAGTTAAATAATATTTTATAATTTCTAGTTACGCTGTATACTTTATAATTTCTGTCGTTATTTTTGAAAAGGTATATGGATATTTGATAAAAATAAAGAGCCTGCAGGAGCAGGTCTGTGTGAATAAGAAAGGCGTTATCTTTGCAGCCCTCCAATCGCTATTTTAAATGTTAGCTTTAAAGAAGAAAAATACTCGTATATGTATTTAACTAAACATTTTTCGGTTGGAAAAATATAAACACTAGTTTATTTCAGTAAGAAGGTAAGGTAATTTTTAGACGTATTTATTATCTGGTATATTAACCCTCTTAGTGCCATGTAAATTTTGGAGGGTAGAGCCAGATGGGCAGTTCCTGAAGTTTGTATCACCTTAGGAAAATTGTCATTGTGAAATTATTTCTTAAGATAAATTATTAATATTTTCAGTAATTGTAAAAAACACTAATCTTCAAAAAATATTACTTTTATTTCTTTTAATGATAAATTTATCAAATAAAAACTAATGTTATTGCATATCAAGTTACAACAAAAAAAGAAAAAAAAGTTTATCACCAAAAATATCCATTTGAATTTTATTATACAGCATTAAAACTTATAAATTATGAAACCTACATTAGTAAAGAATATAATTAGCAAAAATCAGCAATGAATACAAAAAATTATATTAAATACAAATATTTTCCTGGAAGTTTGCATCTAGAGCAAATAACCGACTGGACTTAAAATATGTGTTAATAAAATTATATTTAATGTAATAAGTTAATTTCTGCATGATTATTAAATAACTAGCATAAGTTCCCATTGAATTTCAACGGGTTTAATGAATCTAAATTTTCGTCAATGCAACGTAAAAATCACAAGAATAAAATTGTGCACTCTTTTAACCATAGAATATTTCTATATTATGTCTGTTTTAATTAATTAACTAAAATCTCACAGAAATTCCTTGTGAATAAAATAGTATCTTTCTTTCTACTAAAATAGCCATTGTTATTAGTTTTAAATTGATTATAGCATTTCATTAAATAAGCAGAAATCCGGTTCCAAAAAATTGGTTCAATCTTCAATTGCCTCTGATAATACTTTAAAAAGATTTTGGAATATAATGTACCTCAATATCGTTTATTGTCTGCTCAGCACTCTTGCCTTCTCATTTTCCGAAGCAACCACTTTCATCAGTTTAAAATGGCTTTCAAACTTAGTTAGAAGAGAACTTGATTCAATTCAGTTAAAATAACCACATAACAAACTTCTTATTCCAAAGAAAATCCTTTATAATATGCAATGTTAACCTAGATTTCATTCATTCTGAAAAGTGAATAAAAGTACCATGTACATATATTTCTTTCAACTAAAATAGCCACTCTTAACAGATTTTAATGGATTAATGCATTAGCATTTCAATTTCATGAAATAAGCAGAATTCCGGTAACAAAAAAATTTGTTCAATCTTCAATTGCCTCTGATAATACTTTAAATAGATTTTGGAATAAAATGTACTTTAATATTGTTTATCATCCGCTCACCACTCTGGACTTCTCAGTTTCCGAAACAACAACTTTCAATAGTTTTAAATTGATTTTTGCTTTGAAATATACTTGAGTCAATTCAGTACAATTTCAGTAAATTCAAAAGTAACTCCTTTTATAATAGGCAATGCTAGCCTAAAATTAATTCATTCTGTAAAGTGAATAAATAAAGTTCTTTCTTTAAACTATAATAGCCACTTATTAGATTTAAATGGATTATAAGCATTAGAACTTACTCTGTATTAAATAAGCACCAAAATTCCTTTTATAAAAACAAATCAATTCATTAAAAGATCCACTGTTGTTTCTTCGAAAATTGCCTGTTAACAGTTTTAAATGTCCTTTTAATTTTAATTGAATTTTAATTTATATTCGTTTCCAAACTTCGGCCATTGTTACAAAATTAATTCGAGGAATAACAATAGAAATTCGTAAGCACGTATTGTTTACAAAGAATTTAATTTAAGAATGCTTTTTATTTCCAATTTTTCTAAAATGACACTGTTGATACTTAAAATTTTTTATATTTACGTTAATATACTTATTTTCTGCAAAACACACCAATCTCTCCCCTTCCTTCCTCTCTCTCGTATTGAATGGTATTGAAGCACTCAAGGCACGCTTATTATAATAGTAATTTGAGGTGTAACAATGATAATGGTCGACATAGCAACATCACGTTAAAATGGCGAGATTTCCACAAAATATGCAAATTAAACGTTTAACATGGAATATTTCGAACTGTTGGCGTGAAAAGACGGACGGAATAAGAAACTTTATAACTTTTTCTTCAAAATGGTTCAAATCCGAAGGTCGTCTGTTAATTTCTTCTAATTTTAATTTCCAAATGAGTAAAAGCCTGCACGTTGAAAAATCGCATTTTACATGTTAAGTAATGGGAAATGCCTCTCTTGGAGATGAACCAAGGAATTTTTTCGCGATTTAAATTTGTCATTCTCTGAATAAGTGTTAATCAAGCATCCCTACCAAATTTCGAGTTTCTATCATTATTATTTCTCGAGTTATTAGCGTTTGCATAGCGTGACCAACCAACGGACGACGGCTATTATTATATAAAATGATACGTTATTCAAAACTACATAATTTTTCAATCGAACATGAAATTATTTATTAAAAACAAAAGTTATTGAACATCATGTTGCAACAAAAATAACACAAAATATTTACGTTTGAATTTCATTATATAACATAAAAACTAAAGAATATAATTAGCAAAAATCAGCAAGGAATAGAAAAAAATACTATAGAATTATTTCAGTGAATGTCTGTAAACGTTAGTTAGTAACAAATAACTTCTAAAAAAGCACACAACATTTGTGTCTTGACAAATAAACACTATGCACTCCCTTTTCACATTCTACGCACAGTGTGCGATACCTCATTCTCTTCCCATCACGTTTTCCGCTACATATAATGCAGTTTTTTTCTTTCCTGCCTGGAAGTTTCCTTAGTCCAAATTCTGAATCTCTCTCTCTTTGTGCACCCAAACCGCTTGAAGTGGAAGGTACACTTGAGTCCTTTCCTTACCACTCTATCTCAAGACCCTCAATAATGCTCGAGTTTCTCTTTTATGAGGGTTCAGGGATCATCCATACGTGCATTTCTCGTGACCAGATGTGCGCATATCTGGTCGTGTATTCGCACGATCAGCGTCCTTTACTTCGAAAGAGAATATTTTGTTTCTTTTATCTTATGTGAAATTTTGTTTACATTATAAATAAACACACTATTTATTAAGTTTAAAATAAGTTTATTTATACTTTAAATAATACAAATGCATAGTTACAACTAATTCAATTGTAGCGCCAACATTTCTTGAACGGCCTACGCATGAAAGCATCTATTCGCTTTCTCACTGATACTATCCAGTTAAAAAATGTCACAGCAGAGGGCAGTAACATTCGGGATAGGATACAAAAGGAATTGTGGCTACAGGACCTTACCCCAATGAGAGAAAAAAATTTGAAGGTCGAGATTATTTGGGTTCCATACCACGCAGACAACTATACGCCACAAATATGACCATTTATAAAGCTTAAGTGATAAATTCACGATCGAAGTACAGGCGACTCTCGAGTCTCGATTAATTCGAGATTTCAATCCTGCCGATCGATAATATACACGAAATAATCTTCGCGTAGTTATTGGTTCCGACCAAACGGGAGGTTTAGTTTTGGTGTAGACGTAGTTATATCTGCTCTTATTGTTTGAATATGTGCTGATTTCACTCTTTTTTCTGTTAATCTTTTATTTAAATTTATTTATTTTATTGATTTATTTATAAATTTATCACTTGACATGGCATCAAAAAGGAAATGTAATAGTGATAATGTATTTATTATTAAAAGGCTTCTCCACTGCTTAGCGGTTGCCTTGTAGTCCCAATCGCCACAGTTGTCGGTCCTCCCACTGGCCATCTCTCAGGTTGCATGCTCTCATAGCTTCTTCCATCTGCCTTCGCCAAGTGATGCGCGGGCGTCCTCGATTCCTGCATCCTGGGGGTGACCAGTCGAATACTCGCTTCGGCCATCTCTCCTGCGACATTCTCCGCAAATGTCCATACCATTGAAGTGACCTGCACTCCAAACGGTCGAGGATAGTCTCTTCTGCTTCCATCTCTCGCCGAATCACGTCATTCCTTACCCGTTGTAATACGCCTCAGGCCATCCATCTCTACTGCATTAATGCGCTTCTTTAACCTCTCCGTGAGAGTCCATCCCTCTCCTCCATATGTCATTATACTTTCCACAATGACCCGTAGAATAATCTTTTTTGTTCTCTTACTAATCTCCCGACTCCACAGCACCCCATTCAACATCTTGATTGCCATCTGAGCCTGATTTACCCTGTTCTCCACATCCTTCTCACAAGTCCCAGATTTGTGAATAATGGATTCTAGGCACTTAAACTGGTCAACCGCTTTTACCGTCCTTGCAGTAAGGACAATGTCCTGACTTTCCTCTCCAATCACCAGGCGCTCTGTCTTTGAGAGATTTAGCTTCAGACCACCCTTCTCATATGCCTCTATTAGCTTACGGAACATATATTCCACGTCATCCTCGTCCTGTGCAATAATCACCTGGTCATCTGCAAAAATCAGAGTGTGAATAACATCTTCCCCAACCTGGACACCCATTTTACCACATGACAAGTTCCACTTCTCTAGAACTCCTTCCAAGTATACCTTGAATAAAGTAGGTGACATGGCGCAACCCTGCCTCAAACCCTTTGATGTTGAAAATTCCTTAGATATCCACTTTCCTTGTTTCACTACCGCTCGACCTCCCTTATACATTCTCTGTATAAGATAGTGATAATGTAAGGGAATCAAATAAAAGAGGACATAAGATTCATAGTTATGAATTAAAATTATAAATTTTAAAGAGTATTGAGAAAGGTGAAAGCCAAGCTGAAATCGCACGATCGTTGGGAATGTGTCTTTTAACTGTTAGCACTTATGTGAAACAGAAGGAGAAAATTCTTGAAGATGTGATAAATTCACGTAATTTGATAACAACAATAAACAGTCCTAGGCACAGTGTTGTGATTCCTAAAATGGAAAAACTTTTACAACTTTGGGTTGATGATCAGTGTCAGAAACATACTGAAAGCCATACTGAAATCGTACAATCATTGGGAATATGTGAACTATTAGCACTTACGTGAAACAGACGGAAAAAATTCTAGAACGTGATAAATTCAGGTTGAAAAAGATTTAAGCTATGAAAATATTTTTAATTTTATTGTTTCTTTATTCTTAAGTTATTTTGTGCATTTTTAATAACTTTTATATTAATTTCGCTGCGATATAGTTGTATATATAGATAGATGTACGCAGGTATGTTATCCAGCTCGCGCAAGTCGTTTGTAACAAATGACTCATGCAATCCGGACTGGGTTGTCTGTAAAGCATGTTGCATACAACTATCTTTGAAGTTGGAGAAACAAATTTATTTTTTCCTTTTTAGTGCAAAAAATAAGTTATACATTTAAAATATTTATTATATAATTTATTAATAATTTAATATTGTTGTATTAACATACTAGTAATGTTATTTTATTTTTATAGAACGTGAGGGGAGACTTTTTCCCGAGATGCGGGAAGATATCCCCCGATTATAACATGCAAGTATATGGAAAAACGGCGTTCGACTCTCGAATATTCAAGATTCGAACACGTCTCCAAGAACGCATCCCCAACGAGACTCGGGAGTCGCCTGTATAATGAAAGGAAAAAAAGATTTATTAAGTAGGAAGCATCCTCTTTCAGATGATGACATTCTCAAATGCCATCTATTGCATCAATGATGAACTATTACGAGTTTAGTTTTGGTTGATATATCGGCCGTGGCACTCTTTGCCCAAGTAGCAAAAGCCGATATATTGGCCCGTGGCACTAATTGTAAGAGGGTTAATAACATGAATAAAATATTACTTTTTTTCAATAACAGCAATATAACCCCATTTATATTACAAATTATTTCAAAAAACCGAAATTGGATCCAGGAATTGATGAAGTGGATGATCAACTTGAGAAATCAGGAGTAAATACCTCTCAGACGGTCAGAAATGCATTGGAGTCCTCATCGCCACAGTTAGAAAGGGTTACAAACAAATCCACTTCACCTAGTATGTCCTTTGATGTCACATCAGAAGTTAGTGAACATTTTGATATTGGATTGTATATAGCTAAAACACCATAATGTATGTTTAGTGAATTTAAATATGAAATATTAACTAATTGCTGGACACCTTCACCGACTTATGGCTTTAAGCATGATAGTGAAAATAGTAGAGTTTTCCGTCATCTGTGGCTTACACAGTGTACTCCCTGGTTGGCATATTCTGCACGTTTAATGGGTGCTTTGGTAAAGTTTGTATACTTTTCCTCAAAGGGTCAAGAGGAGATTTCAAGATTCTTTCGTTAACACATTGTTTAAAAAATACAAAAATTTTCATGAAGCTGCAAGTGCCCATGCCAAAACCCACTGGCATAAACTTCACAAATAGAAGCCAATCACTTTATTTCAATTATGTAAGGCAAAAGTCTTTCGATACAAATGTTGCTAAACAAATCACCTGTCAATGCAGTAGAGGAAAACAGGGCAATACTGTATTGAATAGTGTCAAGCATTGTTTTGTGTGGTGCAAATGACATTTCATTATGAGGTAAAACTTACAATACAGGAAATGTTAAAACCCTGTTAGGATTTCGGATTAAAGCAGGTGACAAAATTTAAATAAAAACATTTAGTAACTTGCAATGCAAATGCAAAATACCAGTGCTGGAAAACATTACATGTAACGTAACGAAATAATTTTGAGTTAACGTAACAAAAAATGTTAACGAAATTTTTCAAAAAGCTGTAACGAAAAACATAACGAAAACCAAAAATTTAATTTCGTTATTTCATTAACAGATTCGTTACTACATGCTCTAGCTGGCTATAAACCTTGTAGGGACATTCATACACGGCATCTTGGCGAGCGAAAGTGGGCTAAAACCATTTGTCACCCGCTGAGCTATTTCTACCGCCTTGTAGTGAAAGGAGGCCTACCCTGCCCATTGTCCTTTTGGGTTTTTCCACAATTATGAAAGAAAGGATTCCTTCAGGAAGCAAAAGAGAAGAAACGAGGAAGATAAAGCATTGATGTTAAATGTATGTGCTGCTTTCACATTCGCTGTTCCCCCTCCCAGTATATCTTCCTTTCAAACTATTGTTTTCAATATTTGTTAGGATTGGGGTTTTCCACTTACTCGTTATACTCAAGTTCCTCTTTTAGAGGTCGGTGCTCTCCAAGTTACTGTCTCATCCTCTCCACCCCTGGATCCTGAACTGTGTCATTTGTTCGTCAGTCTAACTATTTAAGCTGTTGGAAAAAGATTTCACAATCAGTGCTTTTACGATTCAAACACTACCAGCCGAATTCATAATTTCCAGTTAAACCCGGGACTAGGTGGTTTATGCTAGTATCGGTCTAATTATAAAAAATAGTTATTAATTTTACAGCAATTAAATAGTTTACAGAAAAACCTCGACGAACGTAGTTGTATCCCATTGAAAGCATTCCATAAAAATTTCATAAACTTTTTACTTTCTCCATACGAAGTACTGGGAAAGTATTGTGTTCATGAAAAAAATCGACTTCGAGATTTCAACGGAAATACACGTTTTGAGGTCTCTAGAACATGCTTAGACTATTTTTGGAATGATGTCAGTGTGTGTGTGTATGTGATTGTGGGCGCTCTAACTTAAAAAGTACTTGCCATATCGTTACCAAACTTCATATATACCACTTAAGCATGAGCACAAAGAACTGATTAGTTTTTGGACAATAACGGTTAACCAGAAGTCGAGGTTTATTCGAAACCCGATTCGGTTTTTGCGATATTTCTTTCTTAAAACATCACTATTGTATATACAATTCCATACAAAGATTATAGAGAATGTAATTTCCTACAACTTTCATTTGAAACAATTTTCCATAGCAGTTATTGTTTAGGAATTATTTATAGATAACCGGTTTTTCGATTTCCGTCAAATATCTCCTTAAAAACATCGTTAATGGTAATCTACGTGAAGACCAAAGTTGTAGAGAATAATATCTCTTCCAAGTTTTGTTTGAAACAAATTTTTGTAGAACCATCCCTTTCGGAGATATATAACTTATTCATAAATTTCCAGTATACAGCACCACCACCATGTAGCGGTGAATTCTGTAAACATATTCAAAATAGACATAATTTACGGCAATAAGGACGACTGTATTCTTTTACGATACGAAATAATAATTTTGTCTCATAATGCTATTCATAATAATTTAAATATCTATACCCAAATATGGAGAAAGTCACGTGTTGGCCACACCAGATTTTTATCGATTTAAATTTAGAATAGGTATTTACTCATGGAAGCGATTGAATACCCACTTTCAGGGCTGGTTTCGGTTAAAAAGTGTGTGTAAGCGGGGTAAAAATTTTCTCCCCCTCTGGATATGAAAGGCATGAAATAATATTAATTATATATAAAATAGGAAAATAAACTTATTTTACTCAGTTTTGTTTTTCAAAAATATATTCAGCTGAATATTTTCAGAAAACAGAAATAAAACATTCACTGACCTTATAACAAAATGACTATGTAATGATTATATTACCGAATATTTTTATATTGCAACTTTACAATCATGCTTTTGCACAAAGAGACAAACCCTTGAGTAATCAAAATCTCTAGTATTGAAGGTTTGCTGTATTTGGGGCGGGAAGGTTATTTGAAATTACAATGCTTAAGCCCTAAAAGCACATGAAACCCCCCCTTCAACCTCCCCCCCCCTTTGAAACCCTCCCTTTTGAAACCTCCCTTTTAAATCCCCCGTTTGAAACCCCCCCTTTTTAAACCTCCCTTTTTAAACCCCCCCCTTTAAAACCCCCCATTTAAAACCCCCCATTTAAAACCCCTCCCTTTTAATCCTCTGAAGAGGTTAAGTAAAGTTCGCAGTGCATCATCGTGTTTTTTAGACAATGTAAAACTTTAAAACGTTCCTCTTGCCATCCTTCTTAAGTGACACCTGTAAATGGTAGGTTTACGTCTCTTACACCTTGAACCAACCCTGAATGTAAATGACTTATCATGGCGTAAAATATAGTTTTTCGCGATGTTTTGAAGTTCTGTGCAATACACTTTTGGAAAAAATGAAAATGTCAAAATCCGAAATATTGATTTTGCCGCCCCTCTGAAGTGGCGCCTGTAAGCGACCGCCTGCGTCACTTATGCCTGAAACCGGCCCTGCTCACATTGGGTAAAGGTTCCATATTTTTCCGTTTTACCTGAAAAATTACCTATATTCATGGTTATTAACAGTGGATTAAAACTTTATCAAACTATGCACATTTCTCTTTCTCTTCTTTCATATACAGGCGACTCCCGAGTGTCGTTGGGGATGCTTTCCTGAAAACGTGTTCGAATCTCGAATATTTGAGCGTCGAATGCCGTTTTTCCATATACTTGCATGTTATAATCGGGGGATATCTTCCCGCATCTCGGGAAAAAGTCTCCCCTCACGTTCTATAAAAATAAAATAACATTACTAGTATGTTAATACAACAATATTAAATTATGAATAAATTATATAATAAATGTATAACTTATTTTTTGCACTAAAAAGGAAAAAATAAATTTGTTTCTCCAACTTCAAAGATAGTTGTATGCAACATGCTTTACAGACAACCCAGTCCGGATTGCACGAGTCATTTGTTACAAACGACTTGCGCGAGCTGGATAACATACCTGCGTACATCTATCTATATATACAACTATATCGCAGCGAAATTAATATAAAAGTTATTAAAAATGCACAAAATAACTTAAGAATAAAGAAACAATAAAATTAAAAATATTTTCATAGCTTAAATCTTTTTCAATTGCACTTATTGGACTTCGTTTATTGATTGAGAAGTTGGAAGATTTTAGTTGGAAGAAGAGGAGCTATTGGGTGGGGAACTGTTTATTGTTTTTATCAAATTACCTGAATTTATCACGTTCTAGAATTTTTTCCTTCTGTTTCACATAAGTGCTAATAGTTGCCACATTCTCAACGATCGTACGATTTCAGTATGGCTTTCAGCTCCAAGAAAAAGTGTTCCTCTATCACCGTGGACGTCCACAACACCAAGTAAGTGGCCGGCTCCCTCATATCCCACTCAACTACTAGTTGCAATCTTTTATATATGTCAGACTCCAACTTCTTCCCGCGTGGAGGCACACCCGAATCGTCCAATGGACTCCAACTTTATTTAAACCCAATTTACACCAGCATTATGCCCGCCAGCAGAAGCCCTTCCACGAGCCAGAACACGGCCCCGACCACCACGAATCCCGTCACGTGATCTCCTAGTCCTCTCCTTCTCCGTCCAGCATCTGGCAGCACTTCCCGGGGTCGTCGTCCTCGATTGCGTAACAGTCGGCCCTTCCTGACATCGGTCCCGGTCCGGTCTGCCTCCAGTTGAACTGCTCCTCTGGCACTCGCGCCGTTCTCCATCCGCTTCTCATCTTCTTTCCCTCGGCTGTCCAAAGCCTGGTCATCATCTCCCTCGTCCTGGCTGCCTTCGGCCCGGTCGTCATCTCCTTCTCCGTCGTCTCCTACTTCGCCTTGGGGGGGCTTACACCAGGGTTTCATTCTGTCTGAACTAAATACGGAATTGAATGCTCAGTGTCCTCTTTGCCCCTGGTATATCCATCAGAGAATACCTATCTCGAGCTAGCACTTCTGTTACAATATACAGACCCTTAAATTCCGGAGCTAATTTTCACGAACACCCTGTCGCTTGAGCTTCTCATTCTACAATGACTAAGTCTCCTATTTGGTACACTCTTGACACCTTGTGTCTTTGATCGTAATGCTCCTGTTTTTTCTGCGTGTCTGATATCTTCACTAACGCTTTTTCCCTCGCTTCACCTAAGGTCTCTCTAGTCTCATCGAGTTCGCTTTCTTGCAATGCCAGTATAACTCGGTTTTGCAATGAATTCCTTGGGTTATAAGCAAAGAAGAGCTCATAAGCACTCTTCTCAGTAGTTTTATTTGACATAGAATTCATGGCGAATTGGATGTTTCTCAAATTCGTGCCCCCATCCTCTCGTGCATACATAGTGGATATGGCGTTTGTAATGGATGCGTTTGATCGCTCTACTTGTCCATTTGCTCGAGTTGTAGCAGTCGCATTCTTTATATGCTTTATCTGGTTCCTTTCGCATAATTCTTCAAATTCCTTCGCTGTAAATGCCGTACCTCGATCTGTGATTAAACACTTAGGACACCAGAATAAGCTCATAATCTCAGTGATAGCTTCGTACACTGGTTTGCTTCTTGTGGTTTTCACTGCCTTTAGTAGGATGAACTTTGTAAAGTTGTCTTGATACACGAGAACATACTCGTTGCCCCTTTTACTTCTTGGGAATGGCCCTAAGTGGTCCACGTGAACTGTGCAACTGCCCCTCTCTTTTACCTCCTGGTCTCTTATGATAAGCACACTCAATGCAAGCTGCAATATATTTCTTTACCCTTCTTCTCATCTTCGGAAACTAAAAATATCTCTTCACGTGTTCTAGGGTTTTCTCTTCTGCGTAATGTCCCATGTCATCATGACTTCCCTTTAGAATGCGCCAAATAGAGTTCTTAGGCACAACCCAACGGACCCCACTGTCTACCCTTCTACAGACACGGTTGTCTTTCAGCACATAGTCTGTGTGGATCTGCCTATCCTCATTGGCGACCGCAGGTTGCTGTAAGGTGCGATGTATTTTCTGGATAGCTACATCCTGCAGCTGCATCGTTAGTAACCAATCATCCAGATTAATTCGCAACGTGAAAATTTTCAAGTCTGCTGTATCCGGTTCCTCGGAATCTCCCACGGGATTTCGACTGAGGGCGTCAACATGACTCATGTTGCATCTGTTCAGTAAATACATTCAAAATTTGTCTATGGCTTCAACTACTGCCAACGCTTCTAGCTCATAACTGTGATAGTTCTTCTTTAGATCTGTCATCTGTTGGCTATAATATGCCACAGATTTTTGAGATTCTCCTTCTTGATGCTGTAAGATAATCCCCGCTAGTCCATTCTTACTGGCGTCAGTGTGAACTTCATGTTCGGCATTTACATCAAACAACGCAAGTGCTGGACACTCGACTAATCTTTTCTTCAGCTCTTGAAAGGCGTTTTCTTGTTTCTCTGTTCACTTGAATGCCATATCTCTCTTTGTCAAGAGTGTTAATGGCTTACTTAACGTAGCGAATCCTGGTACAAATCTTCTAAAGAAGCTCGTCAAACCAATAAATTGTCGCACTTCGTGGACATTCTCAGGCCTTCGAAATTCTTTAACTGCCTGAATTTTTCTCTCGCCTGGTCAGATCCCATCTTTGGTTATCTCAAAGCCCAAATAGTCTACTCTGTTTTTGAAAAATTCACATATTGATACTTTTTGCGCTAGCCCCAATTTCTTCAGTACTTGCAGCAGTCTTTCTAATTTCTCTAACCCTTCCTTCACCGTTTTGCTGGGTATCAACAGATCATCCATATAGACTAAGACCTCTCCTGGTTTTGTCATTCGCACTACCCTTTTCATCATTTGATTAAACACTGCAGGTGCGTTTACTACTCCAAAAGGCTTTTTTGTGAACTCATACAGTCCACTTGAGGTGACAAAAGCTGTCAAGGGTCTCGTCTCTGGGGCCACAGGGATTTGATAGTATCCCGACGCCAAGTCTAACATGGTAATATAACTGTTTCCTGCAAGCTCGTCTAATTGTTCCTCAATGGCTGGCATGGAGAATTTTATTTTCAAATTCAACATACAGCCGGTCTTCGCCGTTAGCTTTCTTCACTAACAATGCTGGGCTTGCGTATTCTGACGTCGACTCCTGCACCATACCCATTCTCATTAACTCATCGACTGCCTTTTGCATAGTTGCTCTTTGGGCATATGGTAGGCGATACAGTCGTAAATTCACAGGGTGGTTATACAACAATTCTATCTCGAAACTGGCAGACTCTACTGTACCCAGTTCACTCAAATTCTTCGCAAAACATTCTCGATACTCATTCACCATTTCGTATACCGCATCCTTCTCCCCTTCAGACAGGTCGTTATTCAAATTTATTTCTTCCATTTCTATCCCAGGCCTCTCTTTGACATTTTGAACTTTGGCTTCCGAGTTACTTTCTTCTTCCTGCTCATCAGTCTCTCTCGTAATTACAAGTTTCTGATAGCTCTTCTCAACTCGAATCCCCGATTGGTCTAGGGCGCTTCGTCCTAGAATTACGGCATTGTCTTGCGAACAGTTTGGGACCACAAGCACTTCTACCTCAATGCTTACATCGTCCACAACAAGGGTCAACTGTCTGGAGCCTATTACGTTACTTTTCCCACAGCAGAATCCAATCAGACTTTTTTGACTTGCAAAGTATTCTACACCTAGCTGTTCAGCGACATCTTGCCTCATGGTCGCAACATCGCTCCCTAAATCAATGAACCCAACAACTTGTTCATCATTAACCTTTATCCATTTATAATATTCGTCTTTAATTTGGTTGTTCGGCACCGAAATTCTTTGGACTTGCCTTTTCATTTCCAAATTCTGTCTATTAAATTGGGTTTCCTGAGGGCATTCCTTCATCATGTGCCCCTCTTTATTACATCGGAAACATCGCCTGCTCTGCTGTTGTTCCGGACAATTCTTAGCCATGTGTCCCTGGCCGTTACAATTATAACACCTTGCCTGCGTTGTCTGCTTATTTCTCCTCACCACATTACCTTCGTTTGGCAGTTCAATTGGGACACTATAACGGTTAGCTAAAAACTGTCTTTCACCTAATCTCGCTCTTTCCGTAATACTTTCATAGCGCTTTATCTTGAGCAGTAACCCTTCAACATCTTTGAACTCACACAAAGCCAGCGACCTTACTAATTCCTTGTCACCTAAGCCGTTCAAAATGTATTTAATCAAGGATTCTTTATCTATGTTACCTCGTCGCGCTATCGCTTTCATGGCATACACGTATGACTCATAGGTTTCGTCGTGTTGCTTCTTCCTCTTCGTGGGACTCATGTGGACATCAGCTTGATCAGCTGTTGATGGGAAGCTATAAAGTAACCTTTCTTTAAAAGTCTCCCAAGAATACACTTCTTCCGCGACATTATTTAACCATAATTTAGCTACTCCTCTCAGCTTATTCATCGCATGAGTAAGCAATATGGAATTGTCCCACGAATACGCAGAAGCAACCCCTTCCACTCGCCGCACCCACTGTTCGGCCATAAATCCTAAGGTCGTAGACAAGTCAAACTCGGGCAACAATCTTTCTGCCATGTCTCGGTGAGCAACTACGGTTGTCGCCATCGTACTACAATGACCCGCTTCCATTATTTCTCTTTCGCGGTCTAACAATGCGCGCTCTCTCTCCAGCAACTGTCTTTCTCGTTGTAGAATCTCACGTTTAAGGTCGTTATTGCTCGTCCTAGGCACTAAGTAGTTCTCTGGTCGGGTCACAGAGGGCATCGACCGAGAGGGCTCGGTAGCTCAGGAAAGCTCGCTGCTCGCTTCAAGATCGCCTCGCTTACTCCTGTTCCCGCCACTAGATACGTCATTTCTGGTTCCCCACTAAACGCCATGCAGTCACTTTTTTATCGCTAATTTCGCTTTCTGAGGTCTGTTTCGACGCTCACAACCCTAGTTATACTTGGGGTATTGTTCACTCGAGAATCAGTTTCTTTCACGTACTTACGGACGAGTACAGTCTTCATTGGCAAACACGACATGCTATTCTCCGAAAACTGGTTTTTGGTCTTCTTATCTTTATCTGATCCCAATCCCACCGTTGCTCTGTCAGACTCCACCTTCTTCCGCATGGAGGCACACCCGAATAACACAACAACTCGTCCAATGGACTCCAACTTTATTTAAACCCGATTTACACCAGCATTCTGCCCGCCAGCAGAAGCCCTTCCACGAGCCAGAACATGGCCCCGACCACCACGAGTCCCGTCACAGACTGTTCCTCTATCGCGTCACGTGATCTCCTAGTCCTCTCCTTCTCCGTCCCGCATCTGGCAGCACTTCCCGGGGCAGTCGTCCTTGATTGTGTAACATATATAAATATATATATAATCTTATATATAAATATATAATCTTTAAATGTGCAATTAATCTGCAGGGATTGTTTCCTATCAAGAAATGGCTCATAGCTAACAGTCCCAATGTAAGAAAGAAAGAATGGAGGTAATTCAAAACATAATTGTATCTGTTGTGCGTCAGTGTGGTTAAACCTGAAGCTGCAGGATAAATTTTGCGAGTTCCTACAAATAGTCATAACTGCTTTCAATATAATCCCGTCCCAAAAACTCTTAAGAAATTGGTATTCCTGGGCATCAAGATTAGACATGTGCATAAATATCTTATTACATAACGTAGAATTACGTTTAAAAGTTGCTCTTGATCAGCACATTCACCCAAATTGGATGCTTGAGTCACTATTGCACTAACAAGGGGAGGACCCAGACGTGGGATCATGGATTTTGCTGAAACTTCGTAGGTTTGTAGCGCTTGATACCAGGACCACAGCCAACCCCCCTTTTGGGCATATATGAGTAGTTTTTCTGTAAATTGCGTTTAAAGTTTGCAATTCTGGGATGCGACCAATAATTACCCTAACAACCACAGAGGTATCCAACACTAGCCATAGAGCAGCACTAGGGAGTTCTTGTCTGGTGTTGGTTGCTTTTCTTCCCCCACTTTTTTATTAATCCTGTTTTATTTCTTTGCAGTGAAGTGTTACTCAGTCTTCACAATCACTTTTTAATTTTTTTCATCGCTACATTTTCGTTCTTGGAATTTTTCATATCATCTCTTGTTCACCGAATGGCAGACATGCTAGTATATAATGTCAGATCAGATCTTCTTTCATTGATCTCTGTATGTAACTATTATTGATATTCATAGTACATACTTCATAAAAAATCCATAGAATATTTTTGCGAACACTAATATATGCTTTTAATGATCCGTAATTTGCAGAAAAAATATCTTTTAATAATACGAATTGGTGAAGCCAGTTTTAGATATATCCATTCTTTTTCCTATTACTTTGCTCATATTATTTGTCATGCTTCCATGATGATCTGCCTAGGATTCTTAAGAGTGGACTGCAAAATCAGAGTTACGGAGCAAAAGCAAGGAATAGGGACCATGCACTCGTGCTGATTAATACGTATTAAAATATTTATTTTCTATTTTCTTTATGAATCCCTCAGAAATACGGTGGGTTGATTAATTGTAAGATAGAAATAATCAACAACCACCTATCATCACTGGGACTGTAGACAGGATAGGTAGTAGGGGAAAGGAAGGGTATTCCGGTGAATTGACATACTAGATATTAATGTTTTTTTAGTTATGAATTTCACACATTCTTGGATGGTAAGAATCAATGTAGCATTGAAAACAGTAAAAAAATTTGCAACAAAGACATCTAGCAAAGCATTGTTCTCCTCAGCTGCAGGTGGAATTTAAAACCTCATCGGGGAAAATTACCTGTTTCACATTACAAAATACCTCACGGGTACCAGAGTGTTTAGACGCATACCTATACTCACCAGAGCGAAAGAATGTGTCTGAGAATTGAAGGGGAGGGGAAGGCAAAGCCTCTCTCGGCCAATCACTCGCTTAAGCTAGTTGTCGTAGCCTCATTTTTTCATTCAGTCTGCGTTTAGGTGTCCTAGTGTTGAGTTATATTTGTGTTTGAGATCTTCACTTTCTTGGTGAACGAATTGTTTTGGTTTAACTGCAAAATGTGAAAACACGGGAGTCCCAGTGGTTGACAAGGGGTGACATTACATTCTCAAGCTAGAGAAATGCTGTGCAAGGTTCGCGATTACTTCGATAAAGAAAAGGAAAACAGTGGATCTTTATTACCGTTGGTAAAAGTAGTGGAACGGATGGCGCAAGCCCTTCAAATCCACCCTAACACAGTTGTTAAAGTAAGTAAGGAGAAATTAACACCAACCAGAGAACCATACGCCATTCTGAAGACTCCAGGAAAGAAAAGACGCAGAGCGAGTCCTAAATCCAAAATAGATTCTTTACAACAAGATGCTATTCGTTGGCACATTTATGGATATTATCAGAGGAGGGAATATCCTACAGCATCTAAGCTTGTTGTGTCTTTAAAAGAAGCGGATCTGTATGGTGGAAGTGAGACTAGTCTTACAAAAATTTTGTGAAATTTGGGTTTTAAGTGGAGAAAGTGTAGTGGAGGAAGAAAATTTTTAATGGAAAAACCAGATATTGTCGCTTGGTGAGGTAGATTTTTGAGAGAAATGGTCGGAGTGAAAATGGAAGACGTCATTTGGCTTGACGAAACCTGGGTAAATGCAAGTCATACAAAAAATTATACTTGGACAGACGAAAGTGTGCAAGGATCAATGCCCTCTCTTGTGGGGAAGGGGCAAAGGTTAATATTATTGCATGCAGGAGGTACCCAACACAAAACTTCTCGTCCTGTCGAAGAAGCTGGAGATTACCACGAAGAAAAAGATGCCAAAAAATTCAGGAAATGGTTCAAAAATTCTTTGTTGCCTAATGTTAAACACAACCGCATTATTATTATTGATAACGCTCCGTACCATAGTACTCAGTTGGATAAACCACCTTCATCCGCATGGCGTAAAGGTGAAATTTATTCATGGCTAGAGGAACATGGAATTAAGGATTTACATCCAAAAAATCTGATGTGGCCAACACATGACTTTCTCCATATTTGGGGTATAGTTATTTAAATTATTATGAATAGCATTATAAGGCAAAATTATTATTTCGTATCGTAAAAGAATACAGTCGTCCTTATTGCCGTAAATTACGTAAACTTTGAAAATGTTTATATAATCCACCGCTACATGGTGGTGGCGCTGTATACTGCAAATTAAGAAAAAGTAAAATATCTCCGAAATGGATGGTTCTACGAAAATTTGTTTCAAACAAAACTTGGAAGAAATATTATTCTCTACAACTTTGGTCCTCACAAAGATTACCAATAACGACGTTTTTAACAATATATTTGACGGAAACCGAAAAAACCGATTATTTATAAATAATTCCTAAACAATAACTGCTATGGAAAATTGTTTCAAATGAAAGTTGTAGAAAATTACATTATCTATGACCTTTATATATATACTATATATATGTATAATAATGATGTTTTTACGGAGATATTTCGCCGGAACCGAATCGGTTTTCGAATAAACGTAAACTTTCGGTTAACCGGTATTGTCTAAGAACTACTCAGCTCATCATGCTCATACCAAAGTGTTATATTTGAAATTTGGTAACGATATGGCAAGTACTTATAGAGTTAGAGCCCACACAATCACATACAAACACATCATTCCGAAAATAGTCTAAACGTGTTCTAGGGACCTCAAAACGTGTATTTCCGTTGAAATCCCGTAGTCGATTTTTTTCATGAAAATAATACTTTCTCTATATTACGTATATGGAGAAAGTAAAAATAATGAAAGCATACAATCGATTTTATTGTGTTATTTTAATGGGAGATGTAAATGCCTTCCATTGGAATCAAACCAAGCACTTTTTTCGAGATTTTTTTCGTCACCACTTTATCATACGTGAATCGAGCATTCTTGCCAAATTTAGAGTTTCTATCTCTATTTTCACTCGAGTTATCGATAGAGGGGGTGGTTAGCAATGTTACGGTCGCGGGTTTGAATCCTGCCAAGGTCATGTCAAAATAAAAATATCATTATTCGCATTTTTTCTAGCGAGCGAGTTTAGCGTTACATCCGACAAACAAACCAACCAACAGATCGCGGAAAATATCTATAGAATTTCTGAGCTATATAGGCATAGGGGCATTCGGTGTGTTTGTTGCAGTAGAGTATATATTGCTTGGCAGAAGAGCGTGGGGAGTTTGATACATCTAGGGAGGAATATGTTATAGCGGCAGTCAATGCAAATTGGGTGGCATAAATCAGGGGGTAATTTCGTGTGTTGGGTGGTCTATATCGAAGGGGCAATCGAGTGATTGATTGTCGTATATATATTAGGCCCTAATAATTAGGGGTTTGTTGCGCAAGTTGGGTGGCATATATTCCAGCTGATTTTTGATGCGTTTTTGGTGGCACACGCACACCCTCACACACACACAACCTCACACACACCACATCCTCACACACACACAACCTCACGCACACACAAACTCACTCACACACACACAACCACACACACACAACCTCACACACACAACCTCACACACACAACCTCCACACACACCACACAAACATCATCTCATTCACCCAACACACTGTTTTCTCTCACGCATTTACAGGCAGTCGTTTTTGCTTATACACTCACTCACTCATACATCCCTTCACGTACTTCTTCGTACGTACTGGGATATCAAAAGAAATTTTCTCATTCTATTGTTACCGTAATATCCTCAGGCTATCTTAACCCATCGATACGGCTAAAGCGACCGCGTAAATTAACCTAATACATCTCTGAATATTCCATTTAATCTAATCTTCTTCTAGATAATTCTCAATCTACAACGTAGCAGCGAAATTAGTTGAACCATGTTTTCATAATTTTATAATTCCTTTATATCAACTTACAAATCATTCATTGTATTATTTATCCTCTTCTCTGGTCACATTAGCAGGTATAACATGCTCCCATGGCGGCGAGCTCTTATGGGCGCCAAATTTGAAACCCTCGTTTGCTTGCGTGTTTCGGATACCGTTGTTGTCGCCTGGTTGATGTAGGATGGGCTTGGTTGGGCAAATCGCAAAATTCGACGCACGATACGTAGAGGATCCCTCATGTAATTACACATACCTCATATGATGGAAAGGTATTTAAAACGTAAAAACAATGTATCGCAGGAAAATGAATGGCGATTTAACATAAAACATGAGCCATCAATGTTTTAATTCATATCACTGTTCTTTGACATATTTATTAATCTTCCTTTGCTTTCAGGCCGTATTGAATTTTGAAATATGATATGAAATCGAATAATTTCGCCATTCTTTGACTACACTGTCATCTACATCAATACATGTCATAACGTTATTCGTGTAAAGCAAGCGGTCTGAAGGCCTCTTTGCGAGCTCAAGGAGTCTCTACTCGTCATCATCTTCTCTCTCGATCGCTGCAGTTTCTTTGGGATCATTCAAATCTTAGCGATTGCTAGAATATCCATTTAATTGTCAGGAAGTCGCTACCATGCAATCGTCGAAATGTGCTGGATGGTGAGACATTTGGTTAGTTAAATAGAAAAACATTTCTTTCTTCAGAACTTGCTATTAGCTAATTACAGGTTTTTTGGAAAGTGCAATTCCACTTCTTGTTAACAATAAAATACCAACACCAAAAACAAGCTAGGGAAATACGGCAAAAGTAGATATTATAAGAAATATTATAATAATATGTTATAAGAAATATTAGAAGAAATATTATTCTCTACAACATTGGTCCTTACAAAGATTACTAATAACGACATTTTTAAGATGTTTGACTGAAACCGAAAAAACCGATTATTTATAAATAATTCCTAAACAATAACAGCTATGGAAAATTGTTTCAACTGAAAGTTGTAGTAAATTACATTCTCTATAATCTTTGTATAGAATTGTATATAAAATAATGATGTTTTAACGGAGGTATTTCGTCAAAACTGAATCGGGTTGAGATTAAACCTCTACTTCCGGTTACCGTTATTGTCCAAAAACTAATCAGCTCTTTGTGCTCATGCTAAAGTGTTATATATGTAATTTGGTGTTAATATGGCAAGTAATTTTTGAGTTAGAGCACCCACAATGGCATACATCCATACACACACACATACATCATTCCAAAAATAGTTTAAACGTGTTCCAGAGACCTCAAAACGTATTTCCATTGAAATCTTGAAGTCGATTTTTTTCGTGATCACAACTGTAAAAAATCTGATGTGGCCAACACATGACTTTCTCCATATTTGGGGTATAGACATTTAAATTATTATGAATAATATTACAAGGCAAAATTATTATTTCGTATCGTAAAAGAAGACACATCGTTGCCGTAAATTACGTATATTTTGAATGTTTACAGAATTCACCGCTACATGGTGTTGGCGCTGTAGGCTGGTATTAAGAAAAAGCGAAATATATCCGAAATGGATGGTTCTACGAAAATTAGTTTCAAACAAAACTTGGAAGAAATAATATTCTGTACAACTTTGGTCCTTACGAAGATTACCAATAACGATGTTGTTAAGGAGATATTTAACGGAAACCGAAAAACCGGTTATTTATAAATAACTCCTAAACAATAACTCCTATACAAAATTGTTTCAAATGAAAACTGTAGGAAATTACATTCTCTATAACTTTTGGTTAGAATTGTATATACAATAATGATGTTTTAACAAAGAAATATCGCAAAAACCGAATCGGGTTTCGAATAAACCGCAACTTCCGGTTATCCGTTATTGTCGAAAAACTAATCAGTTCTTTGTGCTCATGTTAAAGTGTTATATATGAAGTTTGGTAACGATATGGTATGTACTTTTTGAGTTAGAGCGCCCACACTAACATACACACACACACACAGACATCATTCCGAAAATAGTCTAAACGTGTTCTAGGGACCTCAAAACATGTATTTCCGTTGAAATCTGGAAGTCGATTTTTTTCATGAATACAATACTTTCCCATTACTACGTATGGAGAAAGTAAAAAGGAAAATATCTCCGAAATGGATGGTTCTACGAAAATTTGTTTCAAACAAAACTTGGAAGAAATAATATTCTGTACAACTTTGGCCCTTACGAAGATTACCAATAACGATGTTGTTAAGGAGATATTTAATGGAAACCGAAAAACCGGTTATTTATAAATAACTCCTAAACAATAACTCCTATACAAAATTGTTTCAAATGAAAACTGTAGGAAATTACATTCTCTATAACTTTTGGTTAGAATTGTATATACAATAATGATGTTTTAACAAAGAAATATCGCAAAAACCGAATCGGGTTTCGAATAAACCGCAACTTCCGGTTATCCGTTATTGTCGAAAAACTAATCAGTTCTTTGTGCTCATGTTAAAGTGTTATATATGAAGTTTGGTAACGATATGGTATGTACTTTTTGAGTTAGAGCGCCCACACTAACATACACACACACACACAGACATCATTCCGAAAATAGTCTAAACGTGTTCTAGGGACCTCAAAACATGTATTTCCGTTGAAATCTGGAAGTCGATTTTTTTCATGAATACAATACTTTCCCATTACTACGTATGGAGAAAGTAAAAAGGAAAATATATCCGAAATGGATGGTTCTACGAAAATTAGTTTCAAACAAAACTTGGAAGAAATAATATTCTGTACAACTTTGGTCCTTACGAAGATTACCAATAACGATGTTGTTAAGGAGATATTTAACGGAAACCGAAAAACCGGTTATTTATAAATAACTCCTAAACAATAACTCCTATACAAAATTGTTTCAAATGAAAACTGTAGGAAATTACATTCTCTATAACTTTTGGTTAGAATTGTATATACAATAATGATGTTTTAACAAAGAAATATCGCAAAAACCGAATCGGGTTTCGAATAAACCGCAACTTCCGGTTATCCGTTATTGTCGAAAAACTAATCAGTTCTTTGTGCTCATGTTAAAGTGTTATATATGAAGTTTGGTAACGATATGGTATGTACTTTTTGAGTTAGAGCGCCCACACTAACATACACACACACACACAGACATCATTCCGAAAATAGTCTAAACGTGTTCTAGGGACCTCAAAACATGTATTTCCGTTGAAATCTGGAAGTCGATTTTTTTCATGAATACAATACTTTCCCATTACTACGTATGGAGAAAGTAAAAAGGAAAATATCTCCGAAATGGATGGTTCTACGAAAATTTGTTTCAAACAAAACTTGGAAGAAATATTATTCTCTACAACTTTGGTCCTCACGAAGATTACCAATAACGATGTTTTTAAGGAGAAAACCGAAAAACCAATTATTTATAAATAACTCCTAAACAATAACTACAATAGAAAATTGTTTGAAATGAAAGTTGTAGGAAATTACCTACTCTATAACCTTTGTATAGAATTGTAAATACAATAATGATATTTTAACGTAGAAATATCGCAAAAACCAAATCGGCTTTTGAATAAATCTCGACTTCCGGTTACCCATTATTGTCTAACAACTAATCAGTTCTTTGTACTCATGCTAAAGTGTTATATATGAAGTTTGGTAACGATATGGCACGTACTTTTTGAGTTAGAGTGCCCACAATAACATACACACGCATGCACACACACACACAGACATCATTCCGAAAATAGTCTAAACGTGTTCTAGGGACCTCAAAACATGTATTTCCGTTGAAATCTCGAAGTCGATTTTTTTCATGAATGCAATACTTTCCCATTACTATGTATGGAGAAAGTAAAAATGAATAAAATGGAACTGATGGAATTGGCAAAAGTTCATAGACCCCGATTTCCAACATGAAATCAATGAATTAGCCAAAAGACACGGACACAAAGTAATAAGACTACCTTCATACCATTGCCATTTCAATGCAATTGAAATGATATGGGCACCAATAAAAAATTACGTAGCAGAAAAGAACAAAACTTTCAGAATAGCTGACGTGAAAAATTTAGTGCAAGAAGGGAGTGAAAGGATCCACAAAGCAGCATGGAGGAAAGTTACTTTGCATACATTCAAAATCTTTGAAAATGCATCGGAACTTGATGGCATTGAAGATGAGCAAGTGGAAGAAATGATTATTGCGTTGGGTGCTAGCAGTAGCGGCAGCAGCAGCTCAGAAGATGAAATGTCACAAGTTGGGAAGAGGAGGACTTGAATTTCTGTCAACCTATTGTGAAAAAGTATGTATATTAAAAATTATCAACGAAAGAAAATTTAAATTTTATTTATTACTTACTATTCTTTAATGTATATTTTATAGGAAACAAGATGGACCAACAACATCGCGAGAAGGCGATGCGAGACTTGGTGTTTATCCTTAGCTGGATTGATAGGAGAATTTACTTAACACTCGGACAATGGAAATCAAGTTATTTTATTTTTGTGGTTAACATTTATGTCAAAACTATAACATTTTAGCTATTCCTTCATTAGTTAATAAATCTCGAATTTATGATATGATTTATAGAACTCATTTTTACTTTTTAGATTATGAATAATGTTTTTACTTTCTCCATACGAAGTAATGGGAAAGTATGGTGATCATGAAAAAAATCGACTTCGAGATTTCAATGGATATACACGTTTTGAGGTCCCTAGAACACGTTTAGACTATTTTCGGAATGATGTCTGTGTGATTGTGGGCGTTCTAACTCAAAAAGTACTTGTCATATTCTTACCAAACTTGATATATAACACATTAGCATGAGCACAAAGAAATTATTAGTTTTTGGACTATAACGGTTAACCAGAAATCGAGGTTTATTCGAAACCCGATTCGGTTTTCTCGATATTTCACCGTTAAAACATAATTATTGTATATACAATTCTATAAAAAGCTTATATAGAATGTAATATCCTACAACTTTCATTTGAAACAATTTTCTATAGCCGTTATTGTTTAGGAATTATTTATAAATAATCGGTTTATTCGGTTTCCGTCAAATATCTCCTTAAAACCATCGTTATTGGTAATCTTCGTGAGGACCAAAGTTGTAGAGAATAATATTTCTTCCAAGTTTTGTTTGAAACAAATTTTCGTAGAACCATCCATTTCGGAGATATTCAACTTTTTTCGTAATTTTCAGTATACAGCGCCAATACCATGTAGCGGTGAATTTTGTAAACATTCAAAATATACGTAATTTACTGCAATAAGGACGACTGTATTCTTTTACGATACGAAATAATAATTTTGCCTTATAATGCTATCCATAATAATTTAAATATCTATACTCCAAATATTTCATCGTTAAAACATCATTATTGTATATACAATTCTATACAAAAGTTATAGAGAATGTAATTTCCTACAACTTTCATTTGAAACAATTTTCTATTGTAGTTATTGTTTAGGAGTTATTTATAAATAATTGGTTTTTCGGTTTTCTCCTTAAAAACATCGTTATTGGTAATCTTCGTGAGGACCAAAGTTGTAGAGAATAATATTTCTTCCAAGTTTTGTTTGAAACAAATTTTCGTAGAACCATCCTTTTTGGAGATATTTTGCTTTTTACTTTCTCCATACGTAGTCATGGGAAAGTATTGTGATCATGAAAAAAATCGACTTCGAGATTTCAACGGAAATACACGTTTTGAGGTCCCTAGAACACGTTTAGACTATTTTCGGAATGTCTGTGTGTATGTGATTGTGGGCGCTCTAACTCAAAAACTACTTGTCATATCCTTACCAAACTTCATATATAACAGTTTCGCATGAGCAGAAAGAACCGATTAGTTTTTGGACAATATTTCACTTTATCTTAATACCAGTATACAGCGCCAGCACCATGTAGTGGTGAATTCTGTAAACGTATTCAAAATATACGTAATTTACGGCAATAAGGACGACTGTATTCTTTTACGATACGAAATAATAATTTGGCCTCATAATGCTATTCATAATAATTTAAATATCTGTACCCCAAATATGGAGAAAGTGATGTGTTGGCCACATCAGATTTTTTATTAAAATATGGTACACTTTGTTTGTTTAAAAATTAATCATACGCATATATTTTTAAATGTTTTTTATTAAAATATGGTACAGTTCGTTTGTCTAAAAATTAATCATAAGCATATATTTAGAAAGATAATTATGTAGTAAATTTTGCATTTTGATGTAATAAAACTCATTTTCTTTCAATATACTTATTTCTACCTTTGGTCCTTAATGCGTTAAAAGCATAATTAATATTCATATTATAGAGCCAAATGTAAATTAGACTTACTTTAGTAATTGATTTCTATAGTTAATAAAGAACAAATTTTGGATTTAATATAATTAAATCAACAGGTTTGAATTTCTCTATTAACATAGACCTCTGCTGTGCAAAGGTTTTTGCCAAGACCACCTAGAGTGGTCTTGGTTTTTGCTAAGTAGGTGGAGTTTTAGATAACGGCGATCCGGCAACGTCGCCCACCTCTCTACCTACAACCGAACTCTCCTCGGACACATTCTTTCACTGCGCATCTCTTTAAATACTGGAGCCGATAGCTGATTTTGTATTAATGCATTTCTACAAGGAAGATTGTTTTAATACAACTACGGCACCCGTTAACATTTCAATAACATATGGTTTACTAATCAATCGTACCACGTGGACATAAAAAGATGTTGAACATGGAGACCATTACACGATTGTCTTTAAGATACAATAACATTATTTTTAATATGTATTAACTAGCACGATTGTATGGTCCCTGTTCCTCGCTTCTGCTCCGTAACTCCATAATAATAGTTACATACAGAGGTCAATGAAAGAAGATCTGACCTGACAGTAAATTATAGCATGTCTGTCATTCGGTGAACGAGAGGAGATATGAAAAATACCGAGAACGAAAATGTAGTGACGAAAAAAATGAAAAAGTGATTGCAGACACTGAGTAACACTTCACTGCGAAGAAATAAAACAGGAATAATAAAAAAGTGAGGGAAAAAAAGCAACCAAAACCAGGTGCGAACACCAGACCTCCAGTTTGCTAGCCCAACTCCCCAGCACTGGTCTACGGCTTGTGTTGCATACCTCTGCGGTCATTTGGGTAATTATCTGGTGAGTCACAGAATTGCAAACTTTAAATGCAATTTACAGAAAAACTACTGCTCATATACATCCAAAAGGGGTGTTGGCTCTGATCCTGGAATTTAGTGCTATGCACCTATGAAGTTTCAGCCAAATCCATGACCCCATGTCCAAGTCCTCCCCTTGTAAGTTAATAACATAAAATAGTTTAAATTTTATTGCAAAAGATGTGATCGGCTAGTGCTCTCCTGCTGTGAGGGTAGAGGTACCTGAGCTCGGATTTCAGGCTCTCTCTCAAGCTTTGGGCTTCTAATCCAAGTTAATGAGGGTTGAGGGGTCTGCATCGCGGTCAGTATTTTAGATGGTCCCACATAGTCGACACAAGTCAAGTCTAGTAAGCAAAATTATGCAAAGCGAGTGCATACAATTAGAGCAAGTATTGCTACTTTTGGTAAAGACAAAAATAATTTTACCCAGTTACAAAGAAAACCGATCGTGGTTGGTCGGGACCAATTACTCTGCGAAAATTACTCCGCGTAAAGTAGTTCCCAATTCGATCGGCTGTGTCAAAATCTCGAATTTGTCAAATCTCGAACGGTGGAAACTCGGGAGTCGCCTTTATTTGCACCTGACAAACATAAACATCCATATCCTAGGCGGGATTTGGACCCGTGACCTTAGTTACCGTTGGTAGATACTCTAACCATCCATCTACAAAGGCCGACAGATATTGCTGCAGACATTCTCTAATTTCATAATGGTGTCGTGAACCCTGCCTGGCTGCCATTCAACCAATGAAAAGGCAGAAAAAGTGTTTCTGACAAACCAAGCAAATTATATTAGATTAGATTGGTAGGTAGTGTGCCTACATTCTAATCCAAAGGTCGCGGGTTCGAATTCTGCTTCGGGCATGGTTGTTGTGATTTGTCTTGGGGTTTTTCCCGTACCTGCAGACAAGCCTAAAATTGGCTTTGCGGGGAAGGCATCATTAAAAAAAATAAAATAAATAATAGATATTTTTCCATAAAATATTTGTATTTATCGCAAGATCGTAAGATGTTTTCTGTGTACATATTTAAAAGAAATAATCATTATATAAACTGTAAACATCAAATTCCTAGGTAATGATGAATTTGTGACACACAAAGCTTGGGGTAGGGGCAGCAATTTTTTCCAGGCCTTACAGCACCCAAATGGGTAGAGGTCAGACTTAGCTCTGTGTGCAGTGTGAACCAGCCCTTATACATTTTAATCTTTAAAAATGCAGTTTCATCATTAAATTATTGAACAAATTTTTTACCATTGCCAATGATTCCATCTGTCATCCCAAAAACATGCAACGTAGGAATTTGTATGGTTTCTTGAAAGTATTTGTCATGAGGCATACAACGTGACTTGAAGCCTGCCACCAAAATGGCAAATTCAAACTGGAATGCCAGCTCTGTCAGAAAGGAAAATAAATCAATTATCTGGAAAATGAATTATTAAGCTTGAATTTATAACTAGAAATTTGGATATCTTAGCAAAAAGCTTTTCATTAACATTGAAATTTTGTTCCTAAGGACCAGATTAAATAATACCATATTTTCCCATCGATAATGCACTCCTAGTAGATACTGCACATCACAGTGTTTTTAACACCTGTTAAAATGTATAAATAATGCGGTCTGAAAATTTCTGCAGATTGGTAATTAGAGATTCTTTGAATAAATGAATAACAGCATAAAATGATTTTTGTCTTTACGGTTTTGTTGAGACTTTAATCAAATGAATAACTTTGTAAGGCTTTCTTTTTCCTGATTTTATCTTAAGTGATACATGCCATAATTCATTATTAAATAAAAAGTCCAAGCACAATGAAATTAAATCAAGGCGGAATTCATACACAGTGCAATTTAAATTAGAAGTGGTGAAACTAGCCCAAGAAAAAGGGAATTGGGAAGCTGGAAGAAAATTTAACAGAGGAGAATCCAGTTTTGAGAATGGAGAAAAAGCGAAGTGGATTTGAAGAGTTAACATAGGAGGAAACGTGCAATGCAATGCAAAAAGTGCTTCTGGCCAGAACAGGAAATATTATGATTTGGTTGATTTAGAAAAGTCTAAAGGTTTTAGAATTTCAAATACTCGAGTTTTACTTGAAGCTAAAAATTGAACTGGTTCGAGTACAGAGGCTTTTCATTCCTCCATTTGTACAGCATGGGAATAGATGCATGTTTTTACATTTATAAATTACTTAGTAAAAATTCGGGACAATAATCAGACAGCCCAATGAACAAAAATTCTTTTTCCTAGCGCTGATTTTTGATTGTGTGTTAAATCTGTCAATAAATTGTCTTAGAACTTGAAAATTTTGTTTTTTGTGATGAAAAGTCTTTAGTCGTCATATAATTTCCAACAATTACATACTTTCTGGCTTTAAAAAAGAATGGGAGAAAATATCGTGAAGTTGTTGTCAAAAATAAATGAGAATTCGAAGCATCATAGTACAATGTGTCCTCGGTTTAACGTCGCCTCGATTAACGTTGATTCATGTTTACATCGTTCAAAAATTAATACCCACATTCAAATTAACGTCGTCGATGATTTGAGTTAACGTCACCCTGACTTGGCGCTGAAATGACATATGAAAATAACTGCGCATCTGTTGCAAATTTTGTGGCTAATCACCTTATTTGAGTGGGAAAAGCATTCTGGATTGGTGCATTTTTATTAAATTTGCTATAATTGCATGGTGATATTTTGTTGAAATGGGTCCAAAGAGATGCTGTACTAATGGCAGTATGTCATCAGAGAAAAAATCTTGCAAGACAATTACTTTGGAGCAAAAACTTAATATTGTTATGCGATGTGAACAAGGTGAAACAGCTGCAGACATAGGCAGAGTTTTGGGGTTGCCAGCTACGATGGTAAGGACAATTCTGAAGAACGCGGACAAAATTAAAGAATTTGGAAGAGAATAACTTGAGTTTAACGTCCCCCGATTTTATTTTCATTTGTATCAGCTGTGGCTCGACGAAGTGAATAAACAAATCCCGTAGTTAAATAAAAATAACTAAATACATGTAGACCTTGTCTTTCACAGCTTTATCTTTTGCATATTTCGTTCTTTCGTGGTTCTGCATTTGCGACCAGTTTTGTTTTCTTGCTGTTTTCTTGCTTTAATGTCATAAATTGCCGATGAACTTATATTGTACTCGTTCATTAATACATGTCTATTTACCCCACTATCAAGATGATTGCATATGTCAATTTTCTGTTGCAATGTTAGCACCACTCGCTTCCCTTGCTTTATTCTACTGCTGCTGGGCTTACTCATGATTTTTGGGGTATATTAAAAGTTTAAATCTTCAACACATTTTTAACCTTTAAATGCCGAAAGGGACACCGGTGTCCCGGCAAATTTCTGGGTAAGCCTGCCGAAAGGGACACTGGTGTCCCGCTTAGCTCTGAGGCCGCTCACAGATGTCGTTTTTGTCATAGAATCAAAATTTTTGGAGGAGAAGAAAGATGAGGCATCCTTCTTTTCCATCTGCTCTCCCAAGGCTGAAGGTCTTACGTATTGGGGAAGGGGAGAGTAAACAAACAATCGAGAGTGCCTCACTCAAAGTGTACGTCTCCGCTGAGGTGAGACTCTCTCGCAACACAAAGAGATACAATTAGCTGAACCCCAAACGTCCCTTCCCTTTGTTAGTCTTCCTTTTCCGCATTTCTGTTTTACTACGTTGCAACCCAAAGAGATGCAATAAACTGAACCCCAGGGAAGGAAGCTTTGGGGTAGGGCTTACCCTACCCCAAAGCTTCCTTCCCTTTCTTATTTTCTTCTTCCTTTTCCACATATATGCATATACCTATGTTTTACTACGTTTACGTTCATTCATTTGCAGACTACGAAGTAGAGCAGATGTAGACTTGTGCGTTCAAAATATCTGTAGCTGTTCGTCTGTTTATTTTTTAGTGATTCCTTTATTTTTATATAACTAGTTGAGATAGGATGGCTAACAGCTACACCATCGCTCACCGCACTTGGAAATGGACAAAGAAATTATTTTTTCATTTAGTCGATCTAACTATCCTAAATAGTTGGATTCTCCTTCCCTCGTGCGGTGGCGTATTTTCACATCGGCAATTCCGACTTTCCCTTGTGCGGCAAATGGTTGAAGAGGGCGCTAGAGCTCTTCCTTCCCAGACTCTCTCAAGGGGGCGACCTAGTGCTAGTGGAATGCAAATAAAGTGCTTAGAGGCCAAGGACAATAAGCATTGGCCCATTTCGGGGACCCTTATCTGTTGCCATGTGTGTTCCTCAAAGAGCAAAAACTGAAGGACGAAATATAGGTGCAAGACATGTGACGTGGGACTGTGTGTTGAACCCTGCTTCGAGGAATACCGAACTGGCTCGACTCTATAGGGAAGTGTAAATACTGGGGTTGTGTCAGCTGCAGACTGAGCAGGAACCACATTGCCAAAAAGTGACTAAATGCAGTATTTTTGCACTTTATTTTGATTTATATCAACAATAAGTTATTTCGGCATCGTAATTTAGTCTATTAGGGTTATATAACCCTTTTTATTTCTATAAATAGGCAGAACGATGTAATTCTCTGATAGTTTGACCACAAAATGCTTTTTATTTCAACATTTTATCACCAATAGTTCACGAGATATGCGATTTTTGCAAAAGACGTACACAAAATATTTAAATGTCCAAAATTAAATCCGGCAGCGGGACCCCGCCAGAGAGTATTTAAATCCGGCGGATAAAGGTTAATAGCAAAAACAAAATTCTTACGTAAGGCAATGCCTATCACCACTGTCGACACCTTGTGACAAATTAGGGAACCTCATGCAATACGCACTCAACCATATGCAAAAGTCAATCACAACTATAGTCGCTCCAACATCTAAAGACTCCTGGCCTTGAGACTGTTTGTTTGGGAAGGTAGTGGGGAGGAAACCAGTCTCACTCCTGCTCTCGAAGAGATCACATCCGGATGCGTTGCCATTAGAAATTGCGTAGTATATCAGATGAAGGCGAAAATCCGCAAGAGCTGACAATGCGCACCGATATCTGCTCTCCTGCACGAAAGTTGAGAGGGGCAATGGAAGGGGAAACGTTCGTGATTGGCTACTTGCTCTAAGTAGGCCAAGAGCCTTCCGATGTTGAATCGACTATAGGGCGACATCTAGGAAACGATTGATGAACTTCAGCTTGCCAAAGATGCCGTTGTAGCAAGTTTGCCTTTAGAATTTGACAGTGCGTTGATTCATCCTTATCGTCAACAAAGATTTCGTCATACACTTTGGGGTTAGTCTGACTTCCCCAAGAATCAATTAGCAGAAGAAACTTCATTTTTACATAAGGTAGAAGAGCGTTCTGCAAGAATAATTTGTACAGCTTTGCTGTTAGTTTGCCTGATATCGAACATGATGCAATTACATTTCCAAACTCACTCGTCAAGTTATTTGTGAATGTGAATGATGTGTGTTTCCCAGCAAAATCTTTTTAAAATAACTGTGCCTGTCAATCAATTGGTTTAATAACGTGTGCATGGTGTAATCTAGATCTCTGCTTTTCATGTTTCTACGATAACTACCACCCGAAACATTGTACGTCATATAATAAAATCGATTAATAAATGTGTACAATAATAATTTGCAATGAAGCATTAGCTCCCTGTAAAAGAAAAGAGTTGAATATGTGTGATAAACGACCCTTATTCCCATTTAAGTTTTGCTGATAATTCTAATCCAATTCTTTTTCAACTTTATTGCGTCAAATATTTTTTAATTAGTGAAAATGTAACTATAAATACAGTAAACTTTCAGCAAATAATATATCCCAAAAATTACTAGACAATAGAAACAAATCAAATAATAAAAATTGAAAAAAAAATTTGAACGTT
This sequence comes from Uropetala carovei, assembly GCA_036926305.1. Lineage (NCBI taxonomy): Eukaryota > Metazoa > Arthropoda > Insecta > Odonata > Petaluridae > Uropetala > Uropetala carovei. The sequence goes on along the minus strand of JAXCHB010000084.1, from coordinate 7,559,666 downwards.
AGTATCGAACTCGCGGCCAAAAATTCGCGAACCCGACCCCTAACCTACTCGGCCACGGCCTCAGCTGACTGTTGGGACTCATATTAGGGTATACATTGGACCCCTAGTATTTTCGCTAAATTTAATTGCAAAAATCTCGCGAATGCTTGAGAGGTGCGTCTTCTTGCTTTGGCGTTTTTCATCAATAGGTGTGTGCTACATGCTCACCAAGTTTCAACCGAATCGGCGACGAACATGTCGTAAGGTCCCCTTGTAAGTTGGATTGCGTGTTTACTCGAAATTTTTAGAATGAAGGAGCATAAGATAAACCAATACATAAAAACGAATTAAATAGCATAAAACATTGAAATAAACAACAATAACAGCGAAAACAAAAATAATAATAATTATAAGAATACTGTATTAACTCGCGTTATTTACCCTTTTTACCTATACTTAAAATTCGTGTCTGAAAGGTAGTGTGTAAATCAATTTGAAAGTAATGAGTCTTAATGACTTAACAACATATGCAGTAAATCACTTTTTGTCCGTTACTCGGAAACCTCATTTACGTGATTAAAAATGATTTCGCATGCTTGCTCAACGTAAATAGTTTTGTTGAACAGTGGTGAAGAAAGCTTCGTAAATTACGGGATTATATGATTTATACCAAAATTCATTACTAAAAGTTGGGGTGCGTAAATTATGCAGTAGCGAAAATTATGTAAATACGGTATTCATCAACAACTCCACAGCGAAGCAGATGCCGCCATGATGCCGAGCGTTTTGCAGATGTTAAAACAAATGCCAGCGTAATTCATTGGGATTCCCCTTGTTTGAACGTGAATGTTGGCGATTTTGGCCAATGGGACTCAATTACCACCATATGAGATATTAAAGCGAAAAAAATTGCCCAAGGAACATTTGCCTTGCGGAATAATAGTTAGGTGTCAAGAAAAGGGTTGGATGTCTGAAGAACTAATAAAAGATTGGTTATGTGTTGTATGTAACAAAAGACCAGGCGGTCTACTTAAAAAATGAGGAATGCTTTCACTGGATGCATTCAAAGGACACTTAACTCCTGAAGTTAAAAATACAATTACTGCAATGAATACTGATCTTGTAGTAATACCTGGAGGAATGACGTCACAGCTTCAGATTCTTGATGTTGCTGTCAACAAGTCTCTTAAAGACAATTTAAAGGGTTTGTATTCTGAGTGGTTGTTGAGTGGAGACCACACTTTAACACCAAAAAGAAATCTGAAGAAACCTGAGGTTGCAATTCTCTGCCAGTGGATCAAAGAATCATGGCAACAGCTAAATGGAGACAATAGTGAAAGCATTTAAGAAGTGCTGTTTATCCAATGCAATGGATGGAAGTGAGGACGATATTTTGTGGAAGACTGTGGACGAAGATGGGAGTGATAAAGGTAGCGAGAGTGAGGAAAATGGAAAGAAAAGTGTGCTTGAAAGAGTGATGATGACTAATAAAATAGGTACAATGACTTTATGCATTGCTTGAATTGGAAAAAGTTAGTTTTTTATTGTTCAGGAGTGATTTTGTTTTCAATGTATTTATTTTATTTTGCAATAATATTTTGACTAAAATGCTTTACTTTAATTTTTTAACAACCGGAATAGCCTTCAGATGCAATTCAAGCACTAATTTTATTATGTAAAATGTTAAAGACAATTCAAGAAAATCATGGAAGAATAAAAATTTCTCCCAGGTTTGTAGATTATTTAAAATTATTTGTAGTTAGGTTGGCCGTTTTTTCTGTTTTGACAGTCATCCAAGTGGGGTGTCGTCTTGGATTCGGGTAAATACGGTGTCTTTTTGTTTTTAGAGGGATGTTGAGCCAGAGATTTTGGAACCGATTTTATTGTACAACATGGGTTCTTATGAGAATTGTTGATTCGTTTAACGTTGACTCATTTAACGTCATGAATTTCAAGAACGAATTAACAACGTTAATCGAGGACACACTGTACTAGGCGTAAATACATTTTTGTCACTTTTAAGTCAATCACTTCTTTTCCTGTGTATAACGCACATATCCATATTTCAAAATTTCGAACTTTTTTGTATAGATAACGTAATCTACTGGAAAATATGGTAATTACAAGATTATAATGTTTTAATTTTATGTAAAGCAATGGAAAACAATCAAGTTTTACTATCCTCAAATTACATTAAAGCATTATATGCTTGAGACACAGGTAACCATTAAAGAAATTACTTTCTTAATATAAAAAATGAGTGATAAAATATTAAATAATAAGATTAACACACACAAAAACTAAATATTTTCCCTAACCTTTCCTTTGTTGCATAGCACATAAAACTGCCACAAATGCTGCCCCTTGGGAGAAACCTAAAATACCATCAAAAGGTCCTTCTTCTTCAAATGTCTTCTCCATGAGACTTACACTATCTTCAAATCCATAGCAAACATGAGAGAAGTCAAGGGCTCGAAAGTAATTCCCTGGTCCTGAAAACCACCATCCATATCCATCTGAAAATATTATTGTCTGTTTATTTCGTCATTTTTGGAATAGTCGAAGTATAAATTTCAAATCAGAACAAAATTTAAAACATACTATCATAAATATTGCCTAAGTAATGAACTATTCCCCAAAAATAAAATTGCAGCGTGTAGACTATCTACTCTATATTTTAAAGAGTTTGTATGCATGTATGTGTGTTTGTTCATGGAACTCCTCCTAAACGATAAAAGCTAGAACAACCAAATTTGGTATATTTTTTGCTTATATCCTAACTTAGTGAATGGTCAAGGTTTGGTCAACAGGGATTAGTCAGTGCTGCCAATATAGGGGATTAACATTTTTCCATAAGATAACACGTATGAATCAATTTCTAGACTTGCAAGGTTTTTTTCCTTCATTCATCAAAATACATAAATAAAGACTAGTTTTTTTCATTTTTGCTTTATTCGACGAATAAAACTATACTATCTTATTCCTGCGAAGTTTACATGTTACACGGTCGAAGTTTTCAGAAATACGCAATTTGTTTCGAAATTTTGTGGATTTTTCGTACTCTTTCCGGGCATTGCCAAGGCGGTCATCATTGTTAACTCTGATTATCCAATTAGCTTCAATGAAGCTTACAAATAGACAAAAGTTTAGTGTTATTCCCGTCGCACTTTATTTAAGCAACGAATCAATCAACGTCAATCTTTATACATAGCAACGTAAATAGATAGATTATTATTCAGGTAACTGCATGTGGGAAGCATTTATAATGACCAGATCCATAACTAGATATTTTAGCACCCAGGGCAAACAACTAAACATGTGCTCTCTTCCCCTTCAAGAAATTATTTTCTTTAGTTTATTTAGATACTATTTGGATTTATTGCGCCCTTTGCTTAGTTGCATCCAGGGCAGATGCCCCGCTTGCCCCGCCCTAGTTACGGCACTGATAACGGCTGACTAAAGCAATTGAACCTTCTTTCGTCTATTGAATGCTGGAATCTTAACTAAATAACATCAATATTATTCTAAAAGGTATCAATAATATATTCATACCCTTCATATGATGGACATTAACGTTAGAAGATATCAGTTATAATAATTATAAAATTAACAAACTACATAACATTAGATAATGTCATTCTTTCGTTGATTAAAATATTTATTTATGATTCACTGTATTGTTGACTGTGTGGATTGTTGTATAAAAAATTGAATTTTATTCCGATTACAGTATCGGACCCCTTATTCGGCATCCCAAAATCCCTGAAATTCAGCAAAAACTTGTGTGGTTACTACTTTGAAATTCGTAGATACCAGAAATTTTTGCGATCTCGAAAAAGCGACGATAATTGTGCTGCTGTTTTATTATTTTTGTTTTGTTAGAATATGCTGTGCTTCAAGAATTTAAAATCTTTGTTGTCCTCTTTTTATATGTCGAAAATATCAGTGGAAAAACCCGTGGTTATCGTAAATGCAAAGAGGAAGCACATAAGACTTAGTATTAAGAAGAAAGTGAAATTGCTATAGCGTTTAGAGAAAGGTGCTTTGGTGAAAACATTGTGCATTGAGTTTGGTGTTAGTACATCGACTGTTTATGACTTGAAGAAGCAAAAGAGTCAATGAAATTTTACGCAGAATGTGATGCTCCGAAAATTAACAAACAACAGAAAAACACTCCATCAGTCAAAGTCAATCGACATGGATAAAGTGTTACTAAAGAAATGCAGCAGCTGATCATGAAGCCGCAGAGGAATACTTGAAAGAATTTTCTTCATTGATATCAAAAGAGGGTTTAACAACAGAACAGGTGTACAATGCAGACGAGTTGGCATTGTTTTTGCGATATATTCCCAGAAAGAACGGTACAGCATACATTGTACAAACTTACTCATATACGAATAGGGTTGCCAGGTGTTCAGTTTTGACCCGAACAGTTTGGTTTAGGAACCTCATGTTCGGTGTTCAGTTCGGGTTGACGAGATGTTCAGGTTAACTGATGAACTTAGGACTGTTTTGAGTTTGCTGAATTAGAGTACATTAAGATTTTAAGACACTGATTGGTTGTCACTTTTTTCCTGTACAGAACATCTTATTTGTGTATGGCCCACTGTGAAAGTTTATTTTCAAGAAATTGGAAAAGACAACACACAAAGTAATATGGGATTTTATTCAAAATCAAGAAGACACCTTAAATCATGGCCGTATATAAGGGGGGGATTAAGGGTTCACTCCCCCCCCCCATCAGTTTAGCTAAACTTTTTTTTATTTGCATTTCTTTTCACAACCAGGGCACAAGGGACCTTGGAGAGGTGATACATGAATGTGAATTATTTCCTCGTGCAACCGGGGATATATTATTAATGTTTGTCTTTGTGCGGCTATTTTCAACAAAGTGACAAAGACCCATGGTGAGGCTCCATGCCGTATCTATCTATCTTGGAATATTCGAAAGGCGTAAAAATCATATTGGGAAATACCAATCTGCTATGAAGCATGCCCTCTGCTGCATTCTCGCCATTCTCACTTAGTAACCATAAAATAATTAACTCCTACTTAACTAATAAATAAGCCTTCAAACAACTTGTATTAATTTGTGGGGCACCAGAATTGACATCTGCTTGGGGCGAGGGTATGTCTTGAGCCGGCCCTGGGGGTGGGAAGGTGTTGAGGTGGGGTAGGTAGCCTTAGCTCCGCCCACTGGTCGCCAAGAAGGTTGTTTTCTACACGGTTGAGCTATAATAGTGACTAGCTGAACCTGCGCAAAATTTGCGCACATGTTGCTCAATTAATATATTTAAAAAATTAAGAAATGTGTTAATTAAATATGTAGCAATAACAGTTGTAATTTGCAATTTTTTAATTCATATTTAACTATCCTATATATATTTTGGAGTTTATTTATTTATTTTAGAAAACAAGGACAAGGATGAAGAGGTCTAAACAGTCGTCAATACTTGTGTTTGCAATTAAGAAGTCAAAAGAGGCAGAGAAAGACTCGGAAGAGAATACTGAAGACCCTGAAGATAGCCATAAAAATATTTCAGCTGATTTAACTGAAGATAGCCATAAACATGTTTCAGCTGATTTAAACCTTATTGAGGCATGCAGTAGCAGTTCAGCTAGGCCTACTCCCGAAGATGTCGATAGGTTCGACCTAGGTTTGTACGTACATGAAGCACCTGATGACTCCGTAAAAGTAAGAGCATTAAAAGAACCGTGGATGCCACCTGAAAATTTTAAATTTCCCATCTGTGATCGAAGAAAGCTGGCATTTCAGCGTCATTGGCTAAAGACTTATCCTTGGCTAGTATATTCAAAATATTTAAGTGGTGCATTATGCAAAATTTGCGTTTTGTTCAGCCACACAGTTGGGGGAAGAGGCAAACAAAAATTAGCAGCTCTGGTCACAAAGGAATACACAGACTGGAAACACGCTAAAGAAAACTTTGAGAAACACGGAAGAACAAAATATCATACTTATTGTAATATTTCTGCTGACAACTTTCTTAGAATCATGGAAGGAAAGCAGGCCGATATTACCTCTCAACTGAGTGCAGAAAGACAACGAATTGCCCAGGAGAATCGCAAAAAATTAATATCCATTGTAGAAACAATAATCTTTTGTGGACGACAGGAAATAGTCTTACGAGGCACTGATGACTTTGGTGCTATTGGACTGGATGACCCAGAGAATAATGATGGAAATTACAGGGCTCTCTTGCGTTTTAGAGCTAAAAGCGAAGACGAGGTCCTGAAGACACACTTAACAGAGTCTGCAGGTAGCAGAACTATGTACACTTCTCCAGTCACACAGAATGAGATCATTGGAATATGTGGGGAAATTATCCAAACCAGCATTGTTTCAAAAATAAATGCAGCAGAATGTTTTTCCGTACTAGCTGATGAGACACAAGACATTTCAAGGAAAGAGCAGTTGGCGATTTGCGCCTGTTATGTGGAAGTAAGTGACGGCAAAGAAATACTGCGAGAAGATTTCCTCGGATTTTTTCCAGTTCAAGATGTAATTGCGCCAAGGCTAGCATCAACTATTACCTCAACCCTGTCAAAATTGGGAGTAGATTTAGAAAAAATGATCGGCCAAGGATACGACGGTGCTGCCGTAATGAGCGGGAGATTTAAGGGAGTCCGATCAATAATTTCAGAGAAGTATCCGAAAGCACAGTATGTGCACTGTGCGGCCCATAGTTTAAATCTAGCCATCGCTCATTGATGTGAAATTTTCATGATTCGAAATTGCCTTGGAACTGTCAAATCGGTCATCAACTTTTTCCGCGAGTCTTCTCAAAGAGATGCAGCCTTCAAAAATGTAGTGAAAGAAAGTCAGGACGTGAGCCACCACAATATTCTCCAGTTGTGTGAAACAAGATGGTCAGAAAAACATCAGTCAATAGCTCGATTTGTTGAAATGTATCCGCCAATAGTACAAACTTTACAAACCTTGCAGAACTCCAATTCAAAAGAAACATTGCAGCAAGCTTTTCAGTTTTTGCATTGTGTAACATCAGGACAGTTTGTAAAGTCGTTACTCGTGTGAAATAAACTTTTCTTACAGTGCCACACTATGTCAGGCACTTCAGAAGGTAGATTCTGATCTTGTTCAGTGCTGTGAACATGTGAAAGTTGTAATTCAGACATTACAAGAAATGAGCGAATCCTGAACATTTTGATGCAATTTATTCTTCAGCAGAAGAACTAGTTGGAGAAGAAATAAGGAAGCCGAGAACAACTATACTGCATTTCCAGAGATCGTACGGGTGAGGCGTGTCTACGGTTAGACTTGTAGGGTGAGGGAGAGAAAGTGTCAGCCAATAAGAGGTCTTAAATTTCCCACGCCTTTCAAAAATTCTTGACGAGCGCTGTTGACACGATTGCTCTCAGAACTTCACTCGTCCACAGCTGCTGTTGAAATGAGCGAAATTCGAAATGTGGCAACATTGGGTCATAGCCTAAGCGAAATAACCGGAATGCGGACGGAATACTGCGAATCTGACCCGTACGACTTCGGGAAACGCACTATAATCGTCAAACAGGACGAGACAATGCACCTGCTGAGAGCTCCAAAGAATATTATAAAATAAATCTTTATCTCACACGTTCTTGGACCACTTCATAACAGAACTGAACTCTCGATTTTCCGACCATAATTTGCACATTGCAAAATTGCAACTACTTCCAAGAAAATGTGAAACTGCAGTCTCAGTCCTTGGAGCAGTGTTTTAAAATGTATGATGGACTTGTTGGAAAATTTTCAAGTTTTGAAGCAGAATTGCAAATTGGAAAAATAAATGGCGAACAGTTTCTGAAGACAAAAAACCAGGGACTGTATTAGGAGCAATAGAAAATTGCGACCAGCTTTTTTATCCAAATATTTGCAAATTGTTGGTGATCCTAGCAATTCTACCAGTATCAACCACGACGCCTGAGAGAATGTTTTCCGCCTTCAAGAGACTGAAGTCATGGCTCCGCAATTTCACAGGAGATGCTCGACTGATAGGACTCGCACTTCTAAGTGTTCATCAGACTGTTAAAATCAAAACAGATTATGTCATTTCCCTCTTGGCAGCAAGGAAGAAAAGGTTCAATCTAATTTTGTAGGTAATTGTCTGAAAAAAAGTGGATTATTTACATTTTTAATAATACTTACTATAGCAAAAATTTTAATTAAAAATAGGATTGTAGATGATAAAACTAATTTAATAAATGCATGTTTTTATACATAATGACTGTTTAAATTTTATTAGCCTTAGCCTACTCATAACTAAACACCCCCCATTCTTGATCTATATATATGCCTTAAATAATGACTTAAATTTGGTAATCACCAAGCAAGTGTTATCTCTATTTCATGCATCATTTTATGAATCTTTTCCAGAAACAGATCCTAAAATTAGAAAAAAGAGCTCCATGTGATAATGAATGAATTAAAAGAAGATTTCATGAAAAGATATCAAGACAATTATTTTGGGTTAAAAGTAACTAATGCGCTAAAGTTCTTCCCTCTGGTTATTCTGCAACGGATAACAGCAGACCTAAAAGAAGTAGCTATGTCCATTCTTTGCGTTACTTAAATGACTGGTATGATTTTGAAAACAAACCATTGAAGAAATTTCATTGTTTTAATCTGAACTCAAAAATTAGATATGATGAATTGTACAAAACTGTAGCCAGTTGTGGATTTGAATCAAAAATCAATATGGATGAAATATATGACGAACTGAATCTGTTAAATTTGGTAATAGAGGCGATACCTGAAAACTTAACTGTTTATCAAAAGTGAGTTCATGTCTTGAATAAAGTTAATCTGTGCAACATATACAAATTAATTCAGCCACTATTATCTATATCCATCAACAATGCCAATGATGAAAGGATTTTTTCTTTGATGAAACAAACATGGACAGAGAACAGAAATAAAGTGACCGTTAATTTAGTGAAAGCCGAGTTATGTGTTAAAACTCATTACAACATGACATGTCGGGTGTTTTTTTGAATATATTAGAACTAAAGAAAACGAAAAACTGCTGAAGGCTGCAATTTACAATAATACATACAAATTTTAAGCATAATGCTTAGTAAGCAGTATGCTAAAAATTTTTATTTATTATAGTAAAATTATAGAAAGCAGTGGTTACTATTTTGTTAATTCTTGCTGTGATTACATTAAAGTGATGTTAATTTTTAAGTCAATACGGTATCGGTGTGAGAATTACCTGTGAGCTTGTGATTTTTTTTATAATTTCGTTGTTTGATCTTTTGTATTATAATAATTATATATAGATAAAAAGTTATAATAAACATTTTTTTGTTTTTTTGGTCATATGTTCGGGTCAAGCAAATTGAGGACCTGGCAACCCTATATACAAATGCGTCATTTAGTTATCTTTAGAAAAATATGAACTATGTAGAATTATTATAAACATCAACTTAAATAACTATACGAAATTTGATGAAAATCGTATGAACCGTTTTTTAGAAAATCCAACTGTTGTTAAAGTTGCCCAAGAATAAACTAGCCTTATATTCATTTTTTTAGAAATATGAAGTATGTAGTATTATTGCAGAGGTAAACTCAAGTAACGGTACGAAATTTTATCAAAATCGTTCAAGCCGTTTTTGAGAAAATCACATTATTGTTAAAGTTGCCTAGAAAAAACTAGCCTTAATTCATTTTTTGAGAAACTATTTGGTATTATTAAAGACGTAAACTCAAGTAACTGTACGTAATTTGATCAAAATCGTTTGAGCTGTTTCTGAGAAAATCAAATTGTTGTTAAATATGCATAAATAAACTTCCCTTAATTATTGAGCAATGTCAACCATTTCTTTATAGCTTCTACTCTGTATGATAAAACGCCTAAGTACAAGATTTTATTCATTTTCGCTCTACCGTTTAGGCTCTAGAGCCAATAACAGACAGACGGCATTGAGAAAACCACTTTTTTTGGACTCTGGTACAGCTAAAATGTATATTTTCATCAAAATCTCGAAGTCAAATGTTTTCGCGATAACAATATTTACTCAATACACTTCTTATATCAGAAAGTAAAAAACATGTAATGGCGGGTGAGTCAGCACCAATTCAAAGACTCCAAGGAACGGCTTACGATATTGGGGTGTTCAAATACAGGAGGAACTCATAAGTGTAAATTGCTCATTATTGGCAAGAGCCAGAATCCTAGGCCTTACAAGGGGATCAGGGTATTTCCATTTGTTTATAAGGATAACAAGCATGCGTGGGTGACAGCAAATTTTCCTTGATTGGTTCGAGAACCATTTTGTCCCCGATGCCAGGGTTCACTGTCAGTCTGTAAGTCTTCCTGTGGATTGCAAAATTATACAACTTCTTGATAATTGTGCTGCACACACTGATGGTGAATTACTCATTAAAGACAATGTTTATGGTATTTACTTACCTCCTAAGTGTACATCGCTTATCCAACCTATGGACCAAGGCATTCTTCAGGCATTGAAAACTAGATACAAAGTTGAATTTATGCAAAAAATCCTTATAGTGTGTAACAAAGGAATAAGATTGACCTAATTCCAAAAAGAATTTAACATAAAGGATGTTATTTGGAGTGTTGCAAAGGCTTGGGGCAATGTTTCCCAGATTACTTTGTTGAATGGATGGCCATCCACCAAATTTCTAAATGATGTTGATGAAACTGAACCCAATTTTGAAGGTTTTCCTTCTTCTGAAGAAAGTGAAATTGTTGAAGACTTATTGGCATTTGCAAATACGTTGTCATGTGATACAGTAAAATTGGTAGATAAAGAAGCTATTGAAGATTATTTAAATATTGACAACGGAACTCCAGTTTACCTCCAACTTACAGATAGTGAAATTTGCAATATGGTTATGAATCATAATAAAATGAATGAGAGTGATACTGAAGGGGATGATGAGGTGTTTAATGAAAAGGAAAAAGTATCCATTGATAGGTGTATACAATTAACAGAAGAACTAATTTGTGAAATGGAACAGAAGTTTTATTACAGAGCAGCATATTATGTGGGTTTACAAAATACAAGAAGTGTTCCAGAAAGAGAGATCAAAACATATGAAACAACAGACTCTGAAGGACATGTTCAAGAAGGTTACAACAGAGCCTCAACCTTCAACTTCTTCAGCCTGTGTCTATACAACAGCTACCACTTCGCAAACCCATTCTGATGATAACTGTTCTTCGGATGAGTTAACAGAATAACTGTCCCAGCAAAATTTCGTGGCTTTGCTGTGGTTTATGATTAACCCATAGACGCCGTCATACGTACTATTATGTCCTCCGAAAATTCCCATTTGCCATCATACGTACTATTACGTCCTCCGTCAGCACTACGTGTAATTGTCTTTTGGCACGAGAGATATTCTTATATCTAAGTAAACTTCATATATTTTCAAAGAGGAAGCTTAGGCCTTTCTAGTAGTGCATGTTTTGTAATTTTAGTAGTGTTTTTGTATATTATATTCTACGTTAAATTTTGCGACGAAATTTTCATTTTTGCCACAAAATTACGGTGCGTCAGCACTAATTTTAATTGTCTTTTGATGAAAGGGACATACTTAAATCTGAATAATCTTTATATATTTTGAAAGAGGAAGCTTTGGCCTTTCTAGTAATGCATATCTTGTATTTTTTGTTTTTATAGCTTATAATGTACGATAAAGTTTGCGCTTGATTTTTCACGAAAGTACTGTGTACCTGCACATTTCATCGCCTTTTGGCGAAACGGAGTTTCGTAAATATAAATAAGCTTTATATATTTCAAAAGAGGAAGCTTTGGCCTTTGTAGTAATGCACATCTTGTATTTTTCATTGTGGTTTAGGATTTTATAATGTACGATAAACTTTGAGCTCCATTTTTCATTTCTGCCACAGAATTACAGTCGTTCTTTTTCTAAAAGTAAGATTTTTTTCCTGCCACATCTGTCTTTTTTGTGGGGTTTTTGAGAAAGCTCTTCCTCTGTTTGACTCACGAAAGAAAACGTCTTGTAAATGTTTACACACAGCCTACTAGAGAATTTTCCAATGGAATTCATGAACTAAGTTGAGGAGCATTCGCTTTTTTGCCCCTTCAAGGTCCCTTCCATGACAATTCTTATACTTCATCGCAAAAAAGGAAAGTGTCTCCCCCAACCTCCTTCCTTGTGGAGCCTTGCGAGTATGGTCGTCTGCTTGAGTTATAAAAAGAGGTCTCCTATCTGTATAAACACAATCTACTACTTGAGGCACATTCGTTTCCATGACCAGTGATTCTTCCACAAAAAGGAAACCTCTTTCCTTTTGCTTTCTTCGCAATGGGCGGGTTTACCAAATTTTATTGTTTATCCAAAGCAATTTAGTTGAGAAGTCGCCTATGATTTTCACGGACACGAATTCTTACATTCACTCCATTTTTACTTGTACAGTAATCCCTCGCCAACCGCGGGGGTTACGTTCCTGAAAAGTGCCGCGGTTGGCAAGACCAAAGTTCCATAGAAAATCGGAGTTAGGGGAATGACAATAAAAATGGCATTAAATACGTGTATAAAAACAAAGTAAACTTTATTTTCTGTTTAATCCGCGATAAAATTACTAAAACCGATTGTAAGATTGACAAAACAATATGAAAAAAATTTAAGAACAAGGTGATAGAACAAGATTTACTTATCCCCAAAAAAGTAGACTATCATTCTAGTTCGCGTCTTCATTTAGTACGACGATATCTTGGTTAGCTTGAGCATCACCTCGACCAGACACCTTTATACATAATGGCATACTGAAATGGAAGATGCCATCATTATAAATAGCGTTTGTATATAAAAAGTCTCTGAATAAGCATAATCAACCAGAAATTCAGAGTAGAGATCAAATGTGAGGTCAGTATGCAGAGACGAACCGAAAATGAAAACTAAGCACCAATACTTCTCTGGCTCTGCCATGTCTGATGACGTGAAAAACTATGTACATACATGTAGTAAGATTGCAAAACTACTAAATTACTTGTGTTCTTATTGTTAGTTAAAATACGTCAGACTTAAGAAAAACAATTTCAGAAAAAATAAAAATATGCACCTCAAACCGCGTATACTCGAGACCTCATACCGCGTTTGGTAAAACTGTATACATTTCACAAAACGCGTATACTCAAAACCACGGTTGGCGAGGGATTACTGTAATATACATTTAGTGATGGAATTTTAATTTTTGCCACCAATCTACGCAGTTTTGGTTTCTCAAGTTGACCCATAAAGAAGCCAATGACCTACATCAGTGGTTCTTAACCTTTTTTGGCTGCAACCCAAATTCTGGTTGCGGCGACCCATTTCCTCCAATATATCAATTGTAATAAGTGATAAATTTAATAGGAATTTATTAAATAAATGAAAATAAGCTCTCAGGACATTAGCATTGAACGGATTGTTAGGAGGAATGATATATATGGATATAGAAAGCAATGGATGGTCCACTCAAAATGGTTTGGCGACCCAAATTTGGGTAGCAACCCAGGGGTTAAGAACCACTGACCTACATAGAATGTGCTTCCTTTCCTCGGCGTTCGAACCATATTCGTCAGCACTTGGTAGCCGGGCATGACCTGCAACTCGGTTTCATGAAAATAAGCATCTGGTATCTTGACAGAGAACCTAACTAGAAAGTATGATTAGAGTGTTATAAGGTAAATTTCATGCTGAATTCAATTATGCATGTGTACATTTTCTAAAACAATCGGGAAAGGACTTGTGAGCTAATATGTAACTTTTAAAAGTTTTCCCTATTCTGTGTCTAAAATCTCATGATAAATACAACTTTATAGCTCCGCTTCTAATGAACGAAATGTAACCATTTTTTCTATTTGACTTCTGTAATGATTAAGGATGATAACTGCACAACTAAAACGTTTATATTATTTTTAAAACGTCTTTTAAAAAATCATAAATACAACACTTGGTTAACAATTTCCAGTCAAGACATGGAAAAGTTGACATGCGACAATCTTTTTACCTAATTGGTTTAGATAGGTACATTTCAGCGAATGATGTTTAGTAACGTTTAAATGTTTCTTTGAATAAGATTTCATGTCAATACCTTTCATAGTTCACGCTATGCTGAAAGTTATATAAACCGTGAACGCACACCAGAAAATTAAGCGATTGGTGTTTATTCGCTTCCACTGCAGCAATGTCTATGTGTGACATATGATATTTTAAATGATACTGTTTAAAAATTTCATCTTTTATGTATAATCACAAAAAATTTCATCAAAATAAAAAGAAAACATCAAAAGTTATCGATTTTTGAAAAAATTTCCAAATTTCGCCTGTGTCCGCATCATTTTTGTGTTTTCTAAAAAAACTCATTCGGCGAATAAGGTAGCTTTCCATAAATCTCTTCCAGGCTTGAGGGGTTAAAACCTTGAAATGAAAAATTATTTCTACGTATTCAAAGTTTTATTTGTGAAATGTTTATATTTAAATAAAATAAAGTCTAGTGTTTGAAATTATTTTGAGAATTTTTAATTAGCCCTTTAAAGGGCAAGAAGTCAAGGAATGAAAATCACTTCATTTTCATTTATAACTGCTAAATATCACATTATATTACTAACCAAAGAAATTTACAATTTAAAAAAGTGGAACACTATTGTACCAGTAACCTATAAAGGGTTAAAATAAATATTGGATGTTGTTGGTTCATTTTCTAGGTTCTCATTTAAAAGCATTGAAATCTATATAAGAATGAAATGAAAATGATAATTCAAAAGTAAGAATGAACTAATACAAATAATAGATAATTGAAATGTGGGATGGTTTTTTTAGCTGCCTATATACAGATGAAAGATTCATTCTAGAAAACAACATACTTTTAGGTAATAATAATTTTCAATGATAAAGATGCCTTGATTTATTTGAACAAATTTAATTGTTTTGTGTTAGAAATCGATATAAAGTGAAACTATCATTTAATTTTATACTCCATCAATATATCACAAGTATGAGTATATAATAAACTGAGATCCTGAAATCCGGCAAACGCCTGGTCCCAACAGTATTGATAGGATATAGGAGGAACTAATGTCTGGCCCAAACTACAATAGTTGGAGAGCTGAAATTTAATACATAGGTGAAACGGAAAAAATAATCGTAGGAAAAATTGCAAAATTGCAACAATGTTTACTTTCTTGGCCATTAAATATTATAAACCATTTTACTAAAATTTCATGGTTTAGGTACTTCTAAATGGGCTATCAAGCTGAAATTTTTTCTACCTGTAGAATTCGCCAAATAATGAAAACGGGAATATAGAAATTTGAAAATTTTTATTCGTTCGGACATAATAAATTCTCAAATGTTTAACAAATTGACTAATGTTTATGTACTTTAATTAGAGCCAGGAAGCTGAAAATTTTAACCAAGTTAGGAAATAATGTTCCGGTAGTAAATAACATTTGAAATTTCATGAAAGCTTTATATTGTGGCTGTTAAAAATTCATAAATTTTAAACAATAAACAAACTGAAATTCTTATAAATGCACTTCTAGAGGTGCTATATTGATGAAATTTTGCATGTGAAGTAATCGTAACAAATGCTAAAAACCTATAAATGTTTCATAATTATAAATTTTAGGGGTTGTTTTTACCCCAATATTGAC
Organism: Uropetala carovei; assembly: GCA_036926305.1. Taxonomy (NCBI): domain Eukaryota; kingdom Metazoa; phylum Arthropoda; class Insecta; order Odonata; family Petaluridae; genus Uropetala; species Uropetala carovei. Next base: position 7,544,036 of record JAXCHB010000084.1, on the reverse strand, counting down.
CATAACGAAAAACACGTAAATCGGCAAGAAGGTGCAAACTGTTGCGTTTAAAATTTGTCGCCTCATACTCTTTACTTTAGGGTGAGAGAAAACGCTTGCAGAATGCAAGCACACCTTCACTAGTATCCTATATCCTCTGCATTTTCTCTCATTTAATAAGAAAGACAAAAAGCCGACAAATAAATTCTAAATGCAAAAGCGCCCTGCACCAATTTCAATTGTTTTCTTATGGGAAATAATCTAAAATTTAAGGCTACCTGGAATCGAACCGATGACACCTATGCAGGAGTTGTCAAATACTATGGATATACTCATGACATCTACAAACCCTGAAAATATTATCTATTTATTCCTCTTAGTTTCGTCTATATGAAGGAATTCATATTTTCCATGCTTTCTTATGGGAGATATACCGGGTCATCTGGAGTCGAACCCAGGACACTTGCGGTAAAAGTAATAACCAGCCTGGGCTAACTCTTATGGACACACTTTTGACAATCTTTCATGCCACCTATGTACAGGTTCCAAAACTACGAATCCTCCCCTCCCCTCTAATTGTGTTCCTTTGTTTTAATCACGTGAGCCGCTGTTTGTAATGTGCATCGGTTTGAATTACGTGAAACGGTGTGGCTTGGTAAAACAGAAATCATGGAAAGAAAGAAGTGTTATGTGTGTGGATGTTCAATAGTTGGAGGGAAGTTTGTAAGGATTCCAGTTTCCAAAACAAGGTTAGATTACGAACTTACTACCATTTGATAAATTCTTAAAGGGTCAGCTTAATGATATTCAAGCATTTGGCATTACTAGCCCGATCCATTGCATTGCTCATGGTAGAGAAATACTTAGTAGCCCGGGGATTCTCAGAGTTCTTTCATTTTTGTTTTGCGTGATTTTTTCGCGAAGATAAATACCAGTTGGAGTGTTTACAGTAAATGATTGAATTACTTTTTTATCCGATGAACTCACGGTAAGGTACAACCTTAAGGACACTTGATTACCACGAGAGAGAGAGAGAGAGAGTTGTGAAAGTGTAATGCGTGTTTTGGGCATCGAGTGCCGATATATTACACAGGCAGGTTTGTGGGCATTAATGTAATGTCTCACTCGCATTCAGTGATTTCAAAACATTCGATATCACGATTTTTTTCTTCCCTCCTTACCTTGGATATTTTCACTTGACCTTTTCTGGGCTTGATGCACATATGCAATGTTATCATTCTGCTAAAATCTACTAAAGATAGTGTCAATTCAATAATTTATTCCACCAAAGAGTAGAAAAGATATCTTCTTGATTTTAGTTCAGTAATAAAATACATTAAAGTTATCTAAATTCGTACAAAGGACAAAACTTGTGTTGCTGCGGTGTTATTATTAAATCTCCCCATAGGGTCGATAAGTGGAGGACATTCTGCAGTAACCCAATTTTGGATGGGTATACAACTGAAAAGCTGCACAGCAGCTTCCAAGTGTGTACCCAACATTTTTCCGAGGACAGCTTCACGTATCCATCTTCACAGAGGCTACTTCGTTCTGCATTGCCCACTCCTTTCCTGCCCACTAACTGAAATTTCTCCAGAACATACATCTGGTAATAGTGCACAGTTGTCATAAAACCCATTGTTTTTCTCATTATATTGTGGTTTATCCATTTTGGAGAATAAACAACTAACACACATGTAGTTTTTCCACTAAATAGTGGAAAAAGTACAAGTGTGATAGTTGTTTATTCTCCAACACAGTTGTCATCCTTTTCAGAGCCTCACACATCCTCATTAGAACCACTACCATCTACGTCCTCTTCTGAATCTCCATCATCTGCCACCAGACTCATTAATTTGTCCGAGAGCCTACCTGATGATCCATTTCTGTCTTGTGATGACCCATCCTCGTTGGATGCTTCTTTTTTTCAGCTGGAGCATAGCAATGTGAAACCTAAGAAAGCCAGACTATCAATATTAAAAAGTCTAGGTATCACCCGTTTGGAGAATTTAACACCCAGGAAAAGATTTTTGGTGAAAAGCATCAGTAAAAAAATAGAGAAATAAGCAGATTGAGGAAAGTTAGCTGAAGCATAAAATCAGACTTCCAACAAATACCAGATCTCGCTAAGGGTAATTTAGTGCAACGGTTTGAAAATCAGCTAAGCCCTTCAGCATTCATTTTAGCTTGTTCAATTCTTAAACAAGAAAAGAAAAAACCTAAAGGTAGGAGATGGACACATTCTGAAAAAATTTTGGCCCTTTCCGTTTACAAAAAAAGTCCAAAAACTTACAGGCTACTTCGCTGTTTAATGCCTCTCCCATCAAAGACAACTTTGCTTTCACTGCTGAAATCTGTTCCATTTCAAACAAGTTTAAATCAGGATATTTTTAAGCATTTGTCATCTACCGTGGAAAAATTGAAAAATTACTATTCCTTCTGCTTTCAGCCTTTTCAACTTCTCCGAGAAGCATTTGGCGCCCACATCATTCCTGAAAATGAAGGTCAACTTGGCTGTAGAAGTATTCAGCAGGCATGTTGCAGCTGGAATACATGCATTGGTGGGGAAAAGTAAGTATCAATGAATGCACTTGAGCCACAAATGATTAAAATGTATTTCTTCATTGATGTAACTGTTCTTGTAATTCTCCCCACTCTATTTAGATGTCCTTGGCATGGATGGATTGGCGAATGCGGAATTTCTGACGGAAGTTGATAAGATGTTTGACAGTCTCAATGGCAGCAACAAAGGGAAGAACAATAGATATAAAATCCCTCTCTCTCCCCCTCTCTCTCCCTCCCTCCCTCCCCTTCTGTTAAATGTGTTTTCATCTTGTTTTTTCAATTATCTTGTTCATATCTGATAACATTAAAATATATTTTGTAAATCTTATCTTGTAAACTTGTATGTATTATAGTTATTCCACTATTGTTCTTTTATATATCTAGGGTTTTTGCAGGTTTTTTCCACCCCCCTTCCCTTCGTGGGTGTTTTCCTGTGTGGTCTTTTACTAGGATAGCCAAGTCAGGTCTTTCCTAGGTTTTTACCACAATTACTCTGTCTTTTTATAGCAATTTTCTTAATTTGTAATTTGCTATTTTGCTTGTATGTTTTTCTATTTATCTTATTTTCTGGTTCTTTTCTGTAAAATTATCAGGTTCTACTGGGTTATCCCGGACCCCATTAACAGAAACTGATTGGCCGGTCTCGACATTTACAAACCCAATCACTGGACAACGGGGGGGGGATACTTTGGTTCCGGGCGAGGCGAAGAGTGCGGTAGCGCCCGGAGACGACTACTCATCAAAACAAAGCGAGTCGAAGGCTCGTCGATACATCCTTTCAATGTTACATCCTTTCAATTTGCAGTGCTACAGTCAAGAGGATATAACATTGAAAGGATATATTGACGAGCCCTTGGCTCGCTTTGTTTTAATGGGTAGTCGTCTCCGGGCTGTACAATGCCCTTTGCCTCGCCCAGAACCAAAGTATCCCTCCCCGTTGCCTGGTGATCGGGTCTGTAAATGTCGCGACCGGCCAATCACTCATGGGTTAGGAAAGCTACTGCATCTTCTTCATTATTTGGCAAATTATAACAATGCATTATAACAATGTCAACCAAGTCATTATCTTTTATATAATGTTGAGAGTTGTTTAGAATGAATAAATTATTAAAATGTAATAAAATGTCAAAAGATTATTTTTCAAAAGGGGTCCGGGATAGCCCAGTAGTACCAATTATTATTACTATTTTATTCCAATTTGTAATTGTTGAAGCAGGGTTAAATTTAAGAAGGGACTATGTAGTCTCCATTCCGCTCCAATAAAGTCGTTTGTCGGTCTGTCTGTGAGTAAATACGGTACTGTAGTTCATTCAACATTTCGTCAACAATTAGAGCATTTGGTATTTTTTTTCATAAATATGTCAATCTCTCGTAATTGAATCTTTTTTAATAAATAACATGTTTTAAAATCATACTTTTGTGTTGTTCAATCTGCTACCTTGCCTCTGCCAGCAAATAGTAACATACAAAGAAATAAATGGAATTATAAGGAACCCCCGGGCTGCAAGCAGGATAACCGTACTACTGCCATCTAGCAGTTTCTGGGTATCACTATTTGGGTTGAGTAGTGCCCAGCGCTACCTACGAATCGGTCCCAGAACTTGAATGGCATAGGAAACATGGTCAAAATTTTTAACCCGGGAGTTAGACCTGCCTGATAATAACAGTTCCCTAAGGATCTCGTGGATATCTAACAACCCTCCAAGTTTGAATTATCTATCTTATCAGAAAGTGCCCGAAATTAATTTTCAATTATGCCGCAATGCTTTTCTTATGGGAAATAGTGGAACTTTCGGAATTTCTGGAGTCGAACCCATGACACTAAGGTATGAGATCTCAATTTTTCTGGCGGTTTCTCCATGCTGTCTACAATTACTGAAAATTTTAGCTCTCCATCTATTGTAGTTTGGTCCAGACATTATTATCCTCCTATATATATCCTCTGTAAGAAGAGTGCTTATAGAATGACTAGTTAATTGTGCTTGCATTCTGCAAACATTTTCTCTCACCTTAAAGTAAAAATAAAATCTGAAAAAAAATCTTCAATGCATAAGTTTGCATCTCGGCTCTGAATTACGTATTTTTCTGTTTAAAAAATATTGGGTATAAACAACCCCAAAAATTTATAATTATAAAACATTTATAGGTTTTTAGCATTTGTTACGAATACCTCACATTTATGCAAAATTTCATCAATATAGCACCTCTAGAATTGCATTTATATGAATTTCATTGTTTAAATTTTATGAATTTTTAACAGCCACAACAATAATTATTTCTAAAATTTTCAATGTTATTTACCACCGGAACATTATTTCCTAACTTTGTTAAAATTTTCAGCTTCCTGGATCTTCAGAAAGTACATAAGCATTAGTCAAATTTTTATGTGTATTTATTCGGCCGTTAAAAATTCATAAATGTTAAAAAAACTGACTAATCTTTATATACCTTCGGTCAAACTAGAAAGTTGAAAACTTTATGAAAATTAAGGAATTGTGTTTCAGTTACAATTAGATTTGAAAATTACAGAAGTTTATTATTGCGGCTGTTGAAAATTCATAAAGTTTAAACAATAAAATTTATATAAATGCAATTCTAGAGGTGCTATATAGATGAAATTTTGCAGAAATGTGAGGCATTTGCAACAAATGATGAAAACCTATAAAATTTTTACAATTATAAATTATAGGGGTTGTTTTTATTCCAATATTGTCCATAAAGAAAACACGTAATTCGGTGCAGAGGTGCAAACTTTTGTTTTCAAAAATTATTTGTCTGCACTTACTCTTTATATTAAGGTTAGAGAAAATCCTAGATATCAGAATGTACATAAACATTAGTCAAATTGTTTATCATTTAAGAATTTATTACGGCCGAACGAATATAAATGTTCAAATTTCTATAATCCCTTTTTCATTATTTGACAAATTCTACCAATAGAAAAAATTTCAGCTTCATAGCACATTTAGAAGTATCTAAACCATGAAATGTTAGTAAAATTGTTTATAACTTTTACCGGCCAAGAAAATAAACATTGTTGCAATTTTGCAATTTTTCCTGATTATATTTTTCGATACACCTATGTATTAAATTTCAGCTCTCCATCTATTGTAGTTTGGACCAGACATTAGTATCCTCCTATCATTCTATATCGACTCTTCTTACAGAGAATATAGGATACTATATAGTGAAGGTGTGCCTGCATTCTGCAAGCATTTTCTCTCACCCTTAAGTAAAGAGTATGAGACGACAAATAATTTTTATATGCAACAGTTTGCACCTTCTTGCTGATTTACGTTTTTTTCCTTATGGTCAATATTGCGGTAAAAACAACCCCTAACATTTATAATTATAAGATATTTATATGTTTTTAGCATTTGTTAAGAATACCTCACATTTATGCAAAATTTCATCGATATAGTACATCTAGAAGTGCATTTATAGATATTTAATAGTTTATATTTTATGAATTTTTAACAGCCAAAACAATAAATATTTCTAAACTTTTCAATGTTATTTACCACCGGAACAGTATTTCCTAACTCTGTTAAAATTTTCAGCTTCCTGGATCTACAGAAAGTACATAAACATTAGTCAATTTGTTAAACATTTGAGAATTTATTACGGCCGAACGAATAAAAATTTTCAAATTTCTATATTCCCGTTTTCATTATTTGGCAAATTCTACAGGTAGAAAAAATTTCAGCATGATAGTGCATTTAGAAATACCTAATCCATGAAAGGTTAGTAGAATAGTTTATAATTTTTAGCGGCCAAAATAATGCACATAGTTACAATTTTGCAATTATTCCTCCGATTATTTTTTTTTATTCACCTCTGTATTAAATTCCAGCTCTCCAACTATTATAGTTTGGGCCAGACATTAGTATCCTCCTATATATATCCTGTATATCCTCTGTAAGAAGAGTCGATATAGAATGATATATATACACTAGTGAATGTGTGCTTGCATTCTGCAAGCATTTTCTCTCACCTTAAAGTAAAAATAAAAGCCGAAAAATAATTTTCAACGCATAAGTTTGCATCTTGGCTCCGAATTACGTGTTTTTCTGTTTTGAAAATTTTGGGGTATAAACAACCCCGAAAATTTATAATTATGAAACATTTATAGGTTTTCGGCATTTGTTACAAATATCTCACATTTATGCAAAATTTCATGAATGTAGCACCTCTAGAAGTGCATTTATATGAATTTCATTGTTTAAATTTTATTAATTTTTAACAGCCACAACAATAAATATTTCTAAAATTTTCAAGTTTATTTACCACCGGAACATTATTTCCTAACCCTGTTAAAATTTGCAGCTTCCTGGATCTTAAGAAAGTACATAAACATTAGTCAATTTGTTAAACATTTGAGAATTTATTACAGCTGAATGAATAAAACTTTTCAAATTTCTAAATTCCCATTTTCATTATTTGGACTATTCTACCTCTTGAAAAAATTTCAGCTGCATAGCGCATTTAGAAGTACCTAAACCATGAAATGTTAGTAAAATAGTTTACAATTTTTACCGGCCAAGAAAACAAACATTGTTGCAATTTTTCAATTAATCCTCAGATTATTTTTTTAGCTTCACGTATGTATTAAATTACAGCTCTCCAGCTATTGTAGTTTGGGTCAGACATTAGTATCCTCCTATATATATATATATCCTATATCCTCTGTAACAAGAGTCGATATAGAATGATATATATACATACACAGGGTTATTAAAAAAGAATGTCCCTATTTTAAATGTGTATATTTCTGATAGTTGGAACCTTACAGGCATGGGGTGTGAACCAAACATTGGTAAAACTGTCCGAGTTTCATCTGTTACCGGGTGGGAAATTGTTTTTCTTTCCTGCCTCCTGGCAGTGCAGTGAACGAAAATGGCGACTCCCCAGCAGAAGGCTGCTCCCTCAGTTAGATGAAGATTCTGATGACTACATTTTCCAGCGAGATGTGCACCGCCTCATTTTCATCGGGAGGTCCATCCTTTTCTTAATGATGTTCTCCCATACCTCTGGATCGGACGCGCCAGGGCCAATGACTTTGCGCTACACCGCTGGCCACCCAGGTCCCCAGACCTGATATCGTGCGATTTCTTTTTGTGGGGCTACGTTAAAGACACCGTCTATGTGCCACCCCTGCCCACAGATCTCAAGGAACTGATGAACCAAATCATGGCTGCCGTGGAAGCAGTAACAAGGGACATGTTGCAGCGAGTGTGGGATGAATTGGAGTACCGTCTGGACGTGTGTCGTGTGACACGAGGCGCACACATTGAGGGGTTGTAAGGTCAGAGATGAAACTTGGACAGTTTTCCTATTGTTTGGTGCACACCAGATACTTGTAAGGTTCCAACTATCAGAAATATACACATTTAAAATAGGGACATTCTTTTTGAATAACCCTGTATATATACACTAGTTAATGTGTGCTTGCATTCTGCAAGCATTTTTAAAGTTAAGCATTTTTTCAATTTCAAATTATTCCCAATCAATTTTCAAGTTTCCGCCACATCTGGAAGTGCCTCGTAAATTTGTATATATATGTATGTATGTGTGTGTGTATATATATATATCTACTAGTTAATGTGTGCTTGCATTCTGCAAGCATTTTTAAATTTTAGCATATTTACAATTTAAAATTATTCCCAATGAATTTTGTACAAATTCATATAACCATATCATATTTCAACTTTATAGCTCATTTAGAAGTGCATTATAATTTTATTCGTCGCATACGACAATTATTTGGCAAAACAGTCGCTAAGATATCGAATTTTAACGATATTGCATTTCGTCTTTCTGTTGTAACTAAAAACCCATAATTCTGCCAAATTTATATATATATATATATATTAAAAAAAATATATATATATATATATATATATATATATATATATGTATATATATATATATATATAAATACTTAAGGAAAAGGAAAGGTAATAATAAGGGTAGCAACAAGGTGTTGGAGGAAGCCCAGTGGACACTTACCTAGAATGAAGAGCCGCTGGGGGTGCTGAGGACACACGAAAAACACAAAAGAACAAAAACTACACAAAAATGGAGCTTTCGGGCTGATGCCCTTCTTCAGCGACGGACAGACATGTACTGTTTGAAGTGACACACTGGGGAGGATATGGAGGGGGAAGGGTAATGACAGGAGTTCGGGGATAGGAGGTGGGAGGGGGGACGGCCAATAGGGTTATCGGAGGTTGAGACCAAGGGGAGAGAAGGAGTCAAGGAGTTACAATTGCAATTTTGCAATTATTCCTCCGATTATTTTTCTCGGTTCACCTATGTTTTAAATTCCAGCTCTACAGCTATTGTAGTTTGGGCCAGACATTAGTATCCTCCTATATCCTATATCGTATATCCTCCTCTGTAAGAAGAGTGCTTATAGAATGATATACTAGCTAACGTGTGCTTGCATTCTGCAAGCATTTTTAAAGTTTTGCATTTTTACAATTTCAAATTATTCCCAATAAATTTGTACAAAATCATATAACGGTATCAAATTTCAACTTTGTAGCTCATTTAGAAGTGCATTATAATTTTATTAGACGCATAGGACAATTATGTGGCAAAATAGTCGATAACATTTTTAATTTGTACGTTATCGGATTTCATCTTTCTGTTTTAAATGAAAGCCAAAATTCTGCCACATTTCAGGTTTGTATCTCATAAAGAATTGCCGCATAATTTTCACACTGGTATGGGTCATAAATAGGGAAAAAGGCCGTAAATATTTGGAATATTCACAGTGTTTTATTTTGTCTTCGATTGCAATGAAACTTTTTTTAATCATGCCAAATTTCACGTCTCTAGGTCATATGGAGCTGCCTCATCATTTTTTCTTGTATGGTGCAATACTGGGGCATGACAGCCACAAAAATGTGGATTATATCAATATCAGATTTCCTTCATTAGCCATAGTTTAACATTAATACCATTAAAATGTATGTCCCCGATTTCCATTAAAAGCTTACCCATATGAAACATTAAGACTGTTGCCTAGGAGGCCTATTGTTAGACCGAGAAAAATTACCACTTTTTTGCGATAAAAACTATAAAATTACGCAAATTCTACACGGAATTGAATTTGTCTTCAAAAATAGGAAACTACAATTTATATACTATCCGATAATTTAAGTCTCGAGTTCATATCTTCATAGGAAGTAATTGTAAAATGCAATATAAAAACCTCTACGCCAATTTACATGTATTCTTATGGGCCAAAAATGGGGAAAAAGGGGCCAAAATGGCCCCTCAAACTGGAATTTTGCCTGTTTCAGATTTTATCCTTTGGTTGTGACCAAAAACCTATAATCCCACCAAATTTCAAGTCTCCAGCATATCTGGAAGTGCCTCATAATTAATGCAAGCACAGATTAACTAGTATATACAGAATTCAAATCCGAGTAGAATTAACGTAAAAATATAGTTTTTATCGCAAAAAATTGCTAATTTTTCTGTGTCTAACAATAGGCTTCCTTGGTAACTAGCTCTATCCTTTCATATGGGTAAGCTTTTAATGGGAATCAGAGGCTTATATTTTAATGCTGTTAATGTCAAACTACACCTAATGAAGGAAATCCGATATTGATATAATCCTCATTTTTGGGGCTGTTTTGCCCCATTATTGCCCCATTCGAGAACAAAAAAGGCGATGCAACTGCATAGAACCCAGAGACTTGAAATTTGGCACGGTTATAGAAATTTCATTGCAACCTAAGATGAAATTATAAAATTACAAAAATTCTCATTTTTAAAGGGCGGTTTTGCCCCTTTTCGGACCCATGCGAGAACAAAAAATGTGAGGCAGCTGCATAGGACCTAGAGACTTGAAATTTGGCACGATTATAGAATTTTCATGGCAAACTAAGATAAAATTGTAAAATTGCAAAAATTCCTATTTTTAATGTGTGGTTTTGCCCTTTTTCGGCCCCATACGATTGTGATAATTATAAGGCACTTCTTAATGAGATACAAACTTGAAATTTGGCAGAAATATGGGTTTTTAGTTACAACAGATAGAAAAAATCTGAGACTGTAATAATTCTTAATGTTAGGGGCTGTTTTGCTCCATTATTGCTCCATACGAGGATTAAAATTATAAGGCACTTCTAAATGAGCAACAAACTCCAAATTTGACATGGTTATATGATTATGTAAAACATCGCTTGGGAGTAATTTGAATTTGTAAAAATGCTAAAATTTGAAAATGCTTGCAGAATGCAAGCACATAACAACTAGTATATATATATTTTGAATTATTATATTTTAATTTGAATTTGTAAAAATGCTAAAATTTGAAAATGCTTGCAGAATGCAAGCACATAACAACTAGTATATATATATATATATATACTAGTTGTTATGTGCTTGCATTCTGCAAGCATTTTCAAATTTTAGCATTTTTACAAATTCAAATTACTCCCAGGCGATGTTGTACATAATCATATAACCATGTCAAATTTGGAGTTTGTTGCTCATTTAGAAGTGCCTCATAATTTTAATCATCATATGGAGCAATAATGGAGCAAAACAGCCCCTAACATTAAGAATTATTACAGTCTCAGATTTTTTCCATCTGTTGTAACTAAAAACCCATAATTCTGCCAAATTTCAAGTTTGTATCTCATTAAGAAGTGTCTTATAATTATCACATTCGTATGTGGCCGAAAAAGGGCAAAACCACACATTAAAAATAGGAATTTTTGCAATTTTATAATTTCATCTTAGGTTGCAATGAAATTTCTATAACCGTGCCAAATTTCATGTCCCTGGGTCCTATGCAGCTGTATCGCCTTTTTTGTTCTCGAATGGGGCAATAATGGGGCAAAACAGCCCCAGAAATGAGGATTATATCAATATCAGATTTCCTTCATTCGGTGTAGTTTAACATTAACAGCATTAAAATATAAGCCTCTGATTCCCATTAAAAGCTTACCCATATGAAAGGATAGAGCTAGTTACCAAGGAAGCCTATTGTTAGACACAGAAAAATTAGCAATTTATTGTGATAAAAACTATAAATTTACGTTAATTCTACACGGATTTGAATTCTGTCTACAAAAATAAGAAACTGCAATTTATATCCTATCCGACAGTTTAAGTCTTGAGTTCGTATCTTGATGGGAAGTAATTTTAAAATGCAAATATAAAAACCTCTACACCAATTTACATGTATTCTTATGGGCAAAAAATGGGGCAAAAAGGGGCCAAAATAGCCCCTCAAAATAGGAATTTTTCCAGTTTCGGATTTTTTCCTTTGGTTGTGACTAAAAACCTATAATCCTACCAAATTTCAAGTTTCTGGCACATCTGGAAGTGCCTCATAATTTTGTATCCTCATATATATATATATATAATATATCATGTGTAAGAAGCATCTATATATTATAGATATACTAGCTTTTCGTACCCGGCTTCGCCCGGGTGCATTTCGGACTGCAAATAGTTATAATTTTTCCCTCTTAGAAGACAGCCTGAGAAAATGATACATACTAAAACTTCTCCTCTCCTTTCTGTAAACTACATCTGGAGTCTTGAAATAAAGTGGAAAGAACACGAAACGAACCAATACGAAAACTACAAAAACCACCAAGAAAAAAGAAATGAATTAAACGCTTACCAATAGTCGGCAGAAAAGGATGTAAACCGACAAATAAATAATCGTGGAACATAAATTAAGAGTACAACCAAAGAATATAAGTTCAATGTAAAAACCACCAAGAAAAAAGAAATGAATTAAACTCTAACCAATAGCCGGCATAAAAGGTGTAAACCGACAAATAAGTAATCAAGGAACAAAAATCAAGAGCACAACCAAAGAATATAAACATAGACTACAAAATGAACAACTAACAACGAAAACAAAGAAAACAAACAAAGATCACAAAAAATGGACACGAAACGAAAGCAAATGAAAACAACAAACTAACCAAAACCAACCAACGAATAATCTCCTAAAGCTCAATGTATCTGATGATGGCGGCTGACACTTTCTATTCAGTTGCTAAATAAACAACCAACAATCACAAAATAGCGTGTCGTAGCGATGAGTAAATATTGATCACGCGGAATATGAGTTTGTATGTCAACATAATAACAGGAGAAACTAAATAAGAATACCTATTATTACTCTAAATAGATATAAAATTATTGATCTTAATTGTGTTTTCCATCGCAATTAATTGAATAATAGATTGAGATATTCGAACGAATCGATTTTAAATAATGTAGTAAAATGTTTTACTTTTCTAACGTAATTAATTACGTGAGTGTATCGGTAGTGTTTACATTTTACCCATGGAACCGCAGACACGAATTCTTAATTTTAGTTCAGAAGACATAATAAAGTTCAACAAAAGTATTATTCAAATAAAATCTTTCGAAATTCACTGCGTTACGTGTTCAAAATGTTAATCTAATTTAGTTCTCGTATTAAAATAACAATTACTCAAGAGTGAACCTTATTTCCAATTGATAGAACTCTCTTTTAATTCAAAACGATATTATATATTACAAAAAAATATCTAATTATCATTGAAACGCAAAATGGATGAGCATAGGAAAAAACTTGCATGTTAGCATGAAATGCTCAATTCAGTTTTTATTGATAAATTGATAAAACAAAACACAAAAACTTTAACGTGGTAATTTAATCATATATCTTCAGTAATTTTCACTTAAACAAAATATGAAATAAAATAAGACAAAAGGCATATAAAAACAATTTAACTTATATCCAAACATACCTATAATGCGAATGACACGATTACAGAAAAAGAAACAGTTCACTAATGTTTATTCGCAGAATTAACCTGTGTATAGAAGACCATAGATAATGAAAGAAAAACATACAATCAAATCAGAAGATATTAAATGAGTATTTCATCAACTATTTCTACGTTTACGACATGTTTATAGTTCAAACGTAATTTGTTTACATCGGTTGCTAAGTATATCCAAATGCTGAGCAATAATGAAAATAAGATTTTCCCTTCAATTCGTCTTATTTGATCTGTAAGCCCCTCTTTTAAAAAATTATTCCAAAAGAGGAGATCATTTACCACAAAAAAGTCTGCGAGAGCATATGTCTGCGATATATATGTAAGGAGTTAAAAATTCGAGAAATTTAGGAAAAAATTTTTAATGGAAATCCCATATAAACGAAAATATTTTATTATAATTAAATATTACACCGAATCGGTTTAAAAACCTTACTACACCACCGTACACATGATAACGGTTAATATGACACCTTCCTCTTTTTTCTGCGTGTTGTAGTTTCTGAGCCTTAGCAGAACATACATACATACATACATACATACATACATACAAACACCTTACTTTATAGATATGTATAGATAATATATCATGTGTAAGATGCATCTATATATTATAGATATGAGGATACAAAATTATGAGGCACTTCCAGATGTGGTTGAAACTTGAAATTTGGTAGTAGTATAGGTTTTTGGTCACAACCGAAGGAAAAAATCCGAAACTGTCGAAATTCCTATTTTGAGGGGCTATTTTGGCCCCTTTTTGCCCCATTTTTTGCCCAGAAGAAAGCATGTAAATTGGTGCAGAGGTTTTTATATTTACATTTTAAAATTACTTCCCGTCAAGATACGAACTCGAGACTTAAACTGTCGGATAGGATATAAATTGCAGTTTCTTATTTTTGTAGACAGAATTCAAATCCGTGTAGAATTAACGTAAATTTATAGTTTTTATCACAAAAAATTGCTAATTTTTCTGGGTCTAACAATAGGCTTCCTTGGTAACTAGCTCTATCCTTTCATATGGGTAAGCTTTTAATGGGAATCAGAGGCTTATATTTTAATGCTGTTAATGTTAAACTACACCAAATGAAGGAAATCTGATATTGATATAATCCTCATTTCTGGGGCTGTTTTGCCCCATTCGAGAACAAAAAAGGCGATACAGCTGCATAGGACCCAGGGACATGAAATTTGGCACGGTTATAGAAATTTCATTGCAACCTAAGATAAAATTATAAAATTGCAAAAATTCTAATTTTTAAGGGACGGTTTTGCCCCTTTTCGGCCCCATAGGAGATCAAAAAATGCGAGGCAGCTGCATAGGACCTAGAGACTTGAAATTTGGCACGATTATGGAATTTTCATGGCAAACTAAGATAAAAAATTAAAATTCCAAATTTTAATGTGTGGTTTTGCCCGTTTTCGGCCCCATACGTGTGTGATATTTTTAAGGCACTTCTTAATGAGATACAAACTTGAAATTTGGCAGAATTATGTGTTTTTAGTTACAACAGATGGAAAGAATCTGAGAGTGTAAACATTCATAATGTTAGGGGCTGTTTTGCTCCATTAATATCCCATACGACGATTAAATTTATAAGGCACTTCTAAATGAGCTACAAACTCCAAATTTGACACGGTTATATGATTATGTACAACATCGCTTGGGAATAATTTGAATTTGTAAAAATGCTAAAATTTGAAAATGCTTGCAGAATGCAAGCACATAACAACTAGTATATTATATATATATATAGGAGGATACAAAATTATGATGCACTTCCAGATGTGCTGGAAACTTGAAATTTGGTATGATAATAGGTTTTCAGTCACAACCAAAGGAAAAAATCTGAAACTGGCAAAATTGCTATTCTGAGGGGCTATTTTGGCCCCTTTTTTGCCCATAAGAAAACATGTAAATGGGTGTAGAGGTTTTTATATTTGCATTTTAAAATTACTTCCCGTCATGATACAAACTCGAGACTTAAACTGTCGGGTAGGATATACTTTGTAGTTTCTTATTTTTGAAGACAGAACTCCAATCCGAGTAGAATTAGCGTAAATTTATAGTTTTTATCCAAAAAAAGTGGTAATTTTTCTGGGTCTAACAATAGGCTTCCTTGGTAACAAGCTCTATCCTTTCATATGGGTAAGCTTTTAATGGGAATCAGAGGCTTATATTTGAATGCCTTTAATGTTAAACTATGCTTAATGAAGGAAATCCTATATTGCAATAATCCTCATTTTTGGAGCTCTTTTGCCCCAGCATTGCTCCATAGGAGAACAAAAATGAAGAGTCAGCTCCATATGAACTATAGACTTGAAATATGGCACCATTATAGAAAGTTCATTCTAACAGAAGATAAAATAAAAAAATAGCAGAAATTCAAATTTTTAGGTGCGGTTTTGCCCCATTTCTATCCAATACGAATGTGAACATTATAAGGCACTTCGTAATGAGATACAAACTTGAAATTTGGCAGAATTATGGGTTTTTAGTTACCACAGAAGGAAGAAATCCGATATTGTAAAAATTCATAACGTTATGGCTATTTTGCCCCATTATTGCCCCATACGAGGAATAAAATTATAAGGCACTTCTAAATGACCTACAAACTTGAAATTTGACACGATTACATGATTTCTTTAAAGTAGACAGGGAATAATTCGAAATTGTAAAAATCCTACAATTTAAAAATGCTTCTTCATTATATATTGACGGGCCTCACTTAGAATATAGGAGCATACAAATTTCCAGCGCAAACTACAATAGTTTGAGCTGAAATTTAATACATAGGTGAATCGAAAAAAATAATCAGAGGAAAAATTGCAACAATATGTATTTTCTTGGCCGTTAAAAATTATATACTATTTACTAACTTTTCATGGTTAAGTTCTTCTAAATGAGCTATGAAGCTGAAATTTTTTCCATTGGTAAAATTTGCCATATAATGAAACAGGATTATAGAAATTTGTAAATTTTTATTTGTTTGACCGTAATAATCTCTTACATGTTAAACAAATTGACTAATGTTTATGTACATTCTGAAGAGCAAGGAAGCTGAAAATTTTAAGAGAGTTAGGGAGTAATGTTCCGGTGACAATTAACATTGAAAATTTTGTTAATGTTTATTATTGTGGCTGTTAAAGAGGCAAAATTTTTAAACAATTAAATTTATAAAAAGCACTTCTAGAGGTGCTACGTCGATGAAATTTCGCATAAATGTGAGGTATTCGTAACAAATTCTAAAAACCTATAAATGTTTTATAATTATAAATTTAGGGGTTGTTTTCAACCCCAAATTTTTCAATAAAGAAAACACGTAAATTGGTGAAGAGGTCCAAACTTTTGCCTTTGAAAATTATTTTTCCGCTCTTAATACTTGCAGAATGCAAGCACACATTAACTAGTCTATATATATAGACGCTTCTTACACATGATATATATATATATATATATATATATATATATAGGAGGATACAAAATTATGAGGCACTTCCAGATGTGGTAGAAACTTGAAATTTGGTAGTAGTATAGGTTTTTGGTCACAACCGAAGGAAAAAATCCGAAACTGTCGAAATTCCTATTTTGAGGGGCTATTTTGGCCCCTTTTTGCCCCATTTTTTGCCCAGAAGAAAGCATGTAAATTGGTGCAGAGGTTTTTATATTTACATTTTAAAATTACTTCCCGTCAAGATACGAACTCGAGACTTAAACTGTCGGATAGGATATAAATTGCAGTTTCTTATTTTTGTAGACAGAATTCAAATCCGTGTAGAATTAACGTAAATTTATAGTTTTTATCACAAAAAATTGCTAATTTTTCTGGGTCTAACAATAGGCTTCCTTGGTAACTAGCTCTATCCTTTCATATGGGTAAGCTTTTAATGGGAATCAGAGGCTTATATTTTAATGCTGTTAATGTTAAACTACACCAAATGAAGGAAATCTGATATTGATATAATCCTCATTTCTGGGGCTGTTTTGCCCCATTCGAGAACAAAAAAGGCGATACAGCTGCATAGGACCCAGGGACATGAAATTTGGCACGGTTATAGAAATTTCATTGCAACCTAAGATAAAATTATAAAATTGCAAAAATTCTAATTTTTAAGGGACGGTTTTGCCCCTTTTCGGCCCCATAGGAGATCAAAAAATGCGAGGCAGCTGCATAGGACCTAGAGACTTGAAATTTGGCACGATTATGGAATTTTCATGGCAAACTAAGATAAAAAATTAAAATTCCAAATTTTAATGTGTGGTTTTGCCCGTTTTCGGCCCCATACGTGTGTGATATTTTTAAGGCACTTCTTAATGAGATACAAACTTGAAATTTGGCAGAATTATGTGTTTTTAGTTACAACAGATGGAAAGAATCTGAGAGTGTAAACATTCATAATGTTAGGGGCTGTTTTGCTCCATTAATATCCCATACGACGATTAAATTTATAAGGCACTTCTAAATGAGCTACAAACTCCAAATTTGACACGGTTATATGATTATGTACAACATCGATTGGGAATAATTTGAAATTGTAAAAATGCAAAACTTTAAAAATGCTTGCAGAATGCAAGCACACATTAACTTGTGTGTATATATATATATATCTATATATAGACGCTTCTTACACATGATATATATATATATCTCATGTGTAAGTAGCGTCTATATATATAGATATATATATATATACACTAGTTAATGTGTGCTTGCATTCTGCAAGCATTTTTAAAGTTTAGCATTTTTACAATTTCAAATTATTCCCAATCGATGTTGTACATAATCATATAACCGGATCAAAATTCAACTTTGTAGCTCATTTGAAGAGCATCATAATTTTATTCGTCGCATAGGATAATTATTTGGCATAACATTCGCCAAGACTTTTAATTTTTACAGTATCAGATTCCTTCTTTCTATTGTTAGTTAAAACCCATAATACTGCTATATTTCATGCTTGTATATCATTAGGAATTGCAGTATAATTTTCACACTCGTATGGGGTGGAATTGGGGCAAAATCGCCCATTAGAAATTGGAATTTTTAAATTTTATCTTCGGTTGCAATGAAATTTCTATGCAGATTTCTTTCAATTAATTTATTAATAATAATGTGAATCAATTACTGGTGCAAATGACATCCCCATAGAAAACTATTCTATTAAAGACATATTTTACTATTTTCTTACATTATTGATACATCTCCCTCTCTCTCTGTCCCTATCCACCCCTCTCTATCTCCCTCTCCCCTCTTTGTCTCTCCCTTTTCCCCCTTCCACCTCTGTCCTTTCCCCCCTCCCTCGCCCTGTCTCCTTTTCACATTACCCTCTCTATAATACATTCCTGCATATCTCTTCTTCTCCCCTATTTCCCTCCTCCCTCTCTCTCTCTCCCTATCTACTCTCTCCTGCTTCCCCCTTTCCCCTATCTCCCTTTCACCTCTTTTCCTTTCCCTCCCACCCCTCTCTCCTTTTCCCCTTACCCTCTCTTCATTTAAACGGCTTATAAAACACGTTATTTTTACGCTCATAAGCTATATAGATGTTCATATTATTAAAAGGCAAGAATCCCATATAAAAGTATTGTAGTGTTTCCATGGTAGATAAAATTTCCCATTGTTATAAATTTTACAATTTCTCGTTTTTATGCAGTCAAAATCAAATATTTAAGCTAGTTCAGCATGAATTTGTATTCTCTTTTCTAAAATAACAATTTTCACTCTCTTTTCCGTTTAATACTTCAAGTCCGGAGTTTGAATCATAATTTTAAGTAATTTTAAAATACAATTAAAGAATGGCCTGCACCGATTTCAATGCTTCTTCTTATGGGGTTATGAAATGAAAGTTTGGGGTCAAAAAGATCCCCTCAAAAAGAAAAATGTTCGGATTTTCGATTTTTCCTATTGGTTGTGACCCATGATTGATCATCTCCTCAAATTTCAAGTTTCTAGCATTTCTAGAAGTACCTAAACTTTCGTGTCTTAAAGCGACAAACGTACCTGGTATGTATCTCTTTCACGGAAACATACCTAAGCCTTATATATATATAGATTGCCATTAATATTAAACTACAACCAATAGAAGAAATCTGATGTGAAATTTCGAAATTTTAAGGGGGCTGTTTTGCCCCATTTTTGCCCTCTATGAGGATACAAATATTAACACACTGAGCACAGATTACTGGCTGAGGCAGTGGTAGGGGTATCGTCTTTGTGGCGAGTTACTGCCTCAAGCAGGACGTCCCTCTTCTACCTGACTCGCCAGCCGTGACCCACTGTTCATTGCGAATGGCTCCGTTTTAGCATCTCACCATTGCTGAGTTTTCAGACCACATTTCAATCGTCCATTTTTATTTTTGGAGTTTTTTATTGTGTGCCGAATTATAAGAGCCTAAGCCTCTGAAAGGTCTTAAAAATACGAAATATGTTTCATGCTTTTTAATATTTTACATCTATTTCTATAACATTATTTACTGAATGATGCTCCATTGATTTTTAAGTTTTTCTTTGTAAATTACATCATAATTAAATAATTTCTTAATTGTTTTAGATTTCTGTTACTTTCTTTTCTGATCTTTTTGAAAAACGACGACGTTAACATTTCAGTATTAAATTTAAACTTATTTATCAGAAAATATACTTTTTGCATGTTTTGAGGGAACGTTTGGCACTTATGGCAAATTCCACCTTCGTCATAACCTAGTTATGGCACTGAGGTCACCCCTTATTACACAGCAACTCAACACCAACCCAACCCAACCCTCCCCAACATCCATAACCAACCGTCACCCGTTAATACGTAAGTAATATATGATGGGTTGGGTTGGTGTTGTTGCAGTGTATTAACAGGTGACCCTATCAATTCTATGACTTCATTGGTAGACACATACATAGTTCCATCTTGCTGCCAAAATTTGAATTTTCTGTCGTTCATCCAATAATACAAAAGTACCCACCCACCCTATTCTCACATCCTCACCTACCACTCTTACACTCTTCCCCAAGCCTCCCATTATATCACTCTGTCGACCTAGGAATCTCAGCGACTTGTTGTGGCGCAATGAACTCTCCACAGGTCCATACCATCCCCCGCAGGGTCTTTTCCATGCAAAAGACCACGGTGCTTCACTTGCCCCATCATAGAGACTTCCTCCTCGTTCACCAGCCCAATAACAGACATCACCTACCCAATTATGTCCCACAGAACCCACTTTTCTCTATACTGGGGTAAAAACAACCCCTAAAATTTATAACTATATGAATTATATGTTTTTTCATTTGTTATGAATAATACACATTTCTGCCAAATTTTATTGATGTAGTACTTCTGGAAGTGCATTTATATATACAGCAGAACCTCATAAACCCAGCATTCAAACACCCGACATTCTCAAAAACTCTGCACCTTTTTGAAAGTTATATGTAAAAAATCCTAATACATACTCTAGAAATTACTTTCAATGATGTACGCTTATCTATTTTCATTGTTTCATTTACCGCATTAGAACCACATGTTTAGATTCGTGGTGCCAGCAATTGTTTTTCATTAATGTAATTACTACTTTTGTTAAATTTTATTTTCAAAAAAAAAAAGAAGACACCCATAAGTGGTGTTATGAAATGTAAACAGAAAAATCTCACAATTGAAAAAAAAGTGGAATTACTAAGATAACTTGAAAAAGGTACTTTAGTGAACAGACTTTGCGAAGAATATGACATTGGTAGTTCCACTGTGTATGACTTAAAGAGGAAAAAAAGGAAACATTGAAATTTTATGCAGAGAGTGATAGACCAAAGCTATGTGTAGCTGTAGAACACTACACATCCCAGGTAAATATTGTTGATAAGGTTTTGTATGAGTGGTATCATCAACGAAGAAGTGACAGTGTACCTATTTCAGGCCTAATGCTGATATAGCAAGCGAAAATTTTTCACAATAGCAAAAAGAGTGGTAGAAGATGACATTGAAAACTGGGTTGATATCGACAATGATGCACCTGTCATACTTAAGCTAACTGATGTGAAATAGATGAAACAGTGGGCATGGTTTTGAAACCTGAGCATGAAAAAGATGAAGAAAATGAAAGTGATGATGATCAAGAGATAGTTAAGGGCAAACCTTCAATAGATCAATGTATACAGTTGGTCTCACAATCAGATACAATATCTGTTTTATAATAATGCTCTTGCATTGATTTTCAAGAGATTACGTGTTTGTATCGAATACAAGATAAACTTATGAAGGAATCAACATGGCGGACGTGTTTTTTTGCTGTTTGTGGAAAATCTGTGAAAGATACGGAAGACGCTATAATTTGTGATGGTGATTGTAAGGACTGGTTCCATAAAGACTGTCAAGCTTACTAAATCACAGTATGAAGCTCCCTAAGCAAAGATAATAAGAAGAAATGGAAGTGTAATAAGGAGGATTGCCAGATTAGGGCTCGTAATACACTTATGGTTCTGGATCTTAAAGATACCATTAACAAGGTTAAAGACGAGTTAAATAAAAAGATCGATACAATAGTAAGTGAAAACAAACAGTTAAAAAACCATCTGGAAAGAGTCTGCAAGGACAATAGTGAAATAAGTGATGCTATGGATTTCAAGAATGAAGCTTTTGAGACAGTGAGGCAAGATATCAAAGACATTAAGGAATCGATTAAGAGGATGACCACCCATGGTCAATTTTCTGAAGATCTGGAAGAATATGAACAATATCATCGCTGGAATAATTTCGAAATTCATGGAGCCCCAGAAGTAGGGAAAGAAGATCTGTATGAAATTATGAATACGTTGGCTGTGTCTCTAGGTGTCACGTTAGTTAAAAGTGATATTGATATTGTTCATAGAATTCCAACGAGGAAATCTGAGATGCCTAGACCTATTATCTTAAAGTTAGTAAATCGTTGGAAGAAAGAAGAAATTCTATTTGGGAAAAAGGGTAGGCTAAATTTAACAAGCTTAGATGTTGGAGTTCAAGCCCCAAGCCGTAGAATCTAACTATATATTAATTTTACATTGACGTCTTTAGACATTTGTTTACAATTTATATCGGCGGATTTCTCGAGAACCGTTTGTCGTAAAGATATGCGGTAAACGGTGTTTTATTTCTACTGGCTATGAGGTCCCTGGAAAAATATTTTCGTTTGCTAATGTGTCCCCGATTTGAATCCAGGAGACAATTATATTTTCCCATAAGTTTACATGGGATTTTTGATTTTTCAGAGTGCAAGGTTTTCTTCCTTCGTTCGTTAAAATATGTAAATATGGACCAATTTTCTTCTTTTTTGTTTTATTTGATGGCTAAAGCTCTATACTGTCTTATTCTTGCCATGTTTATACGTTACACAGTCGAAGTTTTCAGAAATACGCATTCTTTATTGAACTTTTGCAGATTTTTCGTACTCTTTCCGAGCGTTGCCAAGGCGACCGTCATTGTTGCCTCCGATTCAATTACTATCAATTATACCTTCAAATAGGTGAAAGAATAGCATTATTTGCTTCACACTTTTGTTTAACATAAGCATTGAAATTAATGTAGCATAGCAACGTATATATTTACGGATAATTATTTTGTTGACTGCGTATGGGAAGGGTTTCTAGATGTGTCAATAACATTTGTATAACAAACAAGCTCCCAGCGTTTTTGTTTTGTTTCATCGTTTGAATGCTGGATCTTACCTTTTTGTAAGTAGAACCATCATATTATACAACTGTAATCCTGATTAACGCAAATAGGCTCACGCATCAATTAAAAATTAGATAAGAATAGGGACGCACGTTACTTTGTAAACACATTATATGGTTATCTTCTCTTCATTGATAATCTAAATAAACGGTTGCATTGACGTCACCTTTATAGTAGGTCCTGTAAGAAGTTAAAAGCAGTCGTTGATAGACACTTGAAGTAAAGCAATTGTTTGTGAGTTCGTCTATAAGGGTTCAATGATGATCATTGGAACTAAGGTAAGGTAGAGCTATTAGCCCAGCTACAGCTGCCAGACAAAGGAAGAGGAGCCAGAGATCAAAGGAAGAGTATTGTAGGAAAGAGAGAGAAAGAGATGCGGAAGCTCATAGGATTGCCCGTGTAGATGAGGAGCGGAGAGTACTAGAAAGACAAAGAAATAGAGAAACACGTCAACTGAATAGGGAACAAAGAAGATCTAACCTAGGGCCGAACTTATTTGCATTTCATTTATTTCATTAATTATTCAATCAAAATTATTTCACTAAACTTCCAGTTTATTTAAATCGCATTGAGGATCGGAGATCCGGGGCTGCCCTATTAGTCTACATTAATGAAAACCTTATTCCAAAAAATAAGAGCTTACATAAGAAAGCAAGAGATTTGCGCCCTAAACTTAAATACGTGTGGGTTAGAGATTGTAAAATCTATGTCAGGAAAGAAGATGGGGAAAGAGCTATATGGATTAAAAAGGAAGAGGATTTAGCAGTTTGATTAGAGAGTTATATGTTAATAGTTACGAATCCCTTCCTGATATGGCAGAAGTAAAAGAAGACCATGAAGAAGATGATACGTTTATAACCCTGTTTGTGCTTGAATACTGCATTGACATAGTGATTCAAGATGTGACAAGTCAATGTTATAGTATAAACTTTATTATCATAGTCTTAAATATGAGAAGTATTAAGAATAAGACAATCGATTGGGAACTCCTGATGGAAACAGAAATTGTTTACATTACTACAATATGGTAGACTTTGACTACCTTAGTGAAGAAATAGATGGTAAGGAATTTTGTTATGAATCTCAATATGATACAATTGGTAGTTATCTTCAAAGTCAAAAGGATACCATAAATGCCAATTTAGTATGTTTAGTATGTCTAGAAGTATAAAGCACAAATTATCTGACCTGGAAATTATGTTGCAAAGATTTGCTAAATTAGATATTGTGATGGTCTCAGAAACATGGTTAAAAGCTGATGAAGCTAATTATTATAACATATCTAACTATAGTGCAATACATGTTAATAGACATGAAAAGCATGGAGGAGGCATAGCTTTGTACATTCATAATTCATGGGATTATAGATTGCTTAAGAAACTGCAAAAATATCATAGTATGCTAATAGTTGAACTTACTAGAGGTAAAATAAAACTTATAATAATTGGGGTATATAATCCTGTAACTAGTAATGTGCCTGCCTTTATGGAAGACCTTGAAGAAATTATTATTAATTATGGACATAAGACATTATTAATAATTGGTGATTTTAATGTAGATATACTTGATAAAGTAAATAGTACTACAAAAGATTACCTCTTATTTTGTAAATCTTTTGGTTTATGCATATGTAATACAATGTTCCCAACTAGGGTGACTAAAGATATAGCAACTCTATTGGATAATGTAATAGTTAATAATTTGAAATTAAATTACAGTATCAATAATATAACGTCTGATTTTAGTGATCATAACTTATTACTTACAAAAATACGGATTGTTGAAAGTATGAAGGTTGATAATGATTCATACATTGTGTCAATCAAATAGTTTTATAGATTATGATAAAGTAAATAACTTTTTCTCTAGTCAAACATTCGTAATTGAGGATGGTGATATAGATTTATGCTTTAATACTCTACTTGATTACATAAACAAGGGACTTGTAGGAGCTAAATCAGTTAAAAGGGTTAAACAGACTCGGAAGACTTATGCTCCTACAGCAAAGTGGATTACACCTAAATTGATTGAATTAATTGCTAGAAGAGATATTTTATTTGCTCAAACCAAAAAGTTTCCAAATAATCCATTTGTAAGGGAAGAATACAGAAGGTCTAGAAATGTTGTTACTACTGAAAAACGTTGTGAAAGCCCATTATTACCAGTTAAATTTTAATACACATAAAAATGATCCAAAAGAATTATGGAAATCTGTAAATGAGATACTTACCCATGTCAATAATTACAATGCTGAATCTATAAAAGAAATAAGGATTAATGAAACTGTTGTAGCCCCATCCATAATTCCTGATGTACTTAATAATTATTTTGTGAATATTGGACCTAAACTTGCATCTATGATACATATAGTTAATTTGAATTATAGTAATTCCTTTTATTTTGTCCCTGTTACTCCTCAAGAAGTTGCAAGTATAATTGCAACACTGAAACCAAAGAAAAATGAAACAAGGAATAGTTTAACTAATTTATTCTTTATAAAATGTAGAAATACAATTAGTTTAGCCTTAGCAGAATTTATTAATAAGACATTCACTCTAGAAGCTGTGCCTAAGGGATGTAAAATAGCTAGAGTTGTTCCTATTTTTAAGGATGGAGATAAACAAGATCCTGGAAATTATCGACCAATATCTATTATACCAGTCATAGCTAAAATATTAGAAAAGTGTGTCAAGAAGAGGTTAAATGACTATAAGATACGATTAACTATTTATATATGTTTCAATATGGATTCAGAGCTGCAACATCCACTCTCAATGCTGCAATTGATGTAACAATTAAAATTCAGGAGGCTCTAGATAATAATAAATTAGCAGCAGGGTTATTTATAGACTTAAGGAAAGCGTTTGACACTATAGATCATGACATATTACTAGCCAAGCTTAAAGGAATATGGATAAGAGGAGTGCCATGGAACTGGTTCCAAAGTTACTTCCATGAAAAGGTACAATATATGCCACCGTGTCTCGTGAGCTCTTCATTTTATTTAATATATGTAAGTTAATGGCATGAATAGTAAAGATTTAGTGGTTAAATGTGGTATCCCACAAGGTTCAGTCCTTGGACCCTTGCTGTTCTTAATATATATTAATGATATGGGGAATTTAAAATTAAAAGGACAAGCATCCTTATTTACAGATGACACAACTATTTTCTATGTTGAGGGAACAGCAATGGAATTGTTACAAAATATACAAGATGATATAAATCTTTTAGAAAATTGGTTAAGAAAAAATAAATTGATATTAAATGCTAACAAAACAAGCTATGTAATATTTCATAAGCCGACAATTTCTGTATCGGTCACATTACCAGTTGAGATAAATAAAACTACCATTTGTAAGACCAATAAAGCTAAGTTCCTGGGGTTAATAATAGATGAAAACTTAACATGGAAGGATCATATTTCATTGCAATGTAAAAAAATTGCACTGGTCTCAGGAGTATTATTTCGACTCCAGGGTATCCTACCCGTCAATTGTTTGAGGAATGTGTATTACTCACTAGTAAATTCTCAATTAACCCTCCGTCGGGTGCAATAGCTGGTGGAACACGATCGGGCACAGTGATAATTATTACTTTTTGTTTCTTTTGAGGTTAATAAATGATCACATTCAAATAAAACACTGTTGTGTTTATTATTAGGAACAAAAGTTATGATCACAGACATAATTCAACCCCTTAAACTCAATATTCTCATTTTTATACAGGAATAAAAAATACGACAAAACACTGATTGTCATACACAAAATATGGTTAAAAATAAACACTGACTTAAACATAAAACTTAAAACAAAAAACCAAATGAGAAATAAAAATTAATATTATTAAACAGTAAACATGATAATATAAAATTATTACGTGAAAAGAACATAGCGCGGGAAAAAGTCATGCAAATGGGTGCAGTGTATCTGTGAGATAAAACTTTGTGAAAATGGAGCAAGCACACACTCAATCAAGGTTGAACCAACACTGACTAGTGAAACAATTTTATTCAAGAAGGTACTCATGAGGAGACTGACGTCGCCTGCCCCACTGCTGAGAGATCAACAATGTTGCACCCTCCGTATCTCACAGATATACTGCGTCCGACGGAGGGTTAACATATACGTGGGGTCATGGATTTTGCTGAAACCTCGTAGGTGCATAGCGCTAGACTCCAGGATCATTGCCAACCCCAATTTTGGGCGTATATGAGTAGTTTTTCTGTAAATTGTGTTTAAAGTTCGCAATTCTGTGGCACGACTGATAATTACCCAAACGACTGCAGAGGTACGCAACACAAGCCGTAGACCAGTGCTGGGGAGTTGGGCTAGCAAACTGGAGGTCTGGTGTTCGCACTTGGTTTTGGTTGCTTATTTTCCCTCACTTTTTTTAATATTCCCGTTTTATTTCTTCGCAGTGAAGTGTTACTCAGTGTCCGCAATCACTTTTTCATTTTTTTCGTCACTACATTTTTGATCTCGGAATTTTTCATATCTTCTCTCGTTCACCGAATGACAGACATGCTAGTATATAATGTCAGATCAGATCTTCTTTCATTGATCTCTGTATGTAACTATTATTGATATTCATAGTTCATGATAAAAAAACCCATAGAATATTTTTGCGAACACTAATATATGCTTTTAATGATCCATAATTTGCGGAAAAAATATCATTATCAATCTTTTAATAATATGAATTGGTGAAGCCAGTTCTAGATATATATTCCTGATCCTTTGCTAATATTATTGGTCATGCTTCCGTGATGATCTGACTAGGATTCTTAAGAGTGGACTGCAAAATCAGAGTTAAGGAGCAGAAGCGAGGAATAGGAACCATGCACTCATGCTGATTAATACGGATTAAAATATTTATTTTCCTTATGAATCCCTCAAAAACATGGTGGGTTGATTAATTATAAGATAGGAAGGGTATTCCTGTGAATTGACATACTAGTTATTAACAGTTTTTTAGTTATGAATTTCACACATTTGTGGATGGTAGGAATCATAGTAGCATTAAAAACAGTAAAAAATTTTACACCAAGAACATCTAGCAAAGCAATGTTCTCCGCAGCTGCAGGTGGAATGTAAAACCTCGTCTGGGAAAATGACCTGTTTCATATTACTAAATACCTCACGGGTACCAGAGAGTTTGGATGCAAACCACGCGTTCCTAATCATCTCTTTAAATACTGGAGCCGATAGCCGATTTTGTATTAATGCATTTCTACAAGGAAGACTTTTAATACAACTACGGCACCCGTTAACATTTCAATAACATATGGTTTACTAATCAATCGTACCATGTGGACATAAAAAGATGTTGAACATGGAGACCATTACACGATTGTCTTTAACATACGACAATATTTTTAATACGTATTAACTAGCACGAGTGTATGGTCCCTGTTCCTCGCTTCTGCTCCGTAACTCCATAATAATAGTTACATACAGAGATCAATGAAAGAAGATCTGACCTGACAGTAAATTATAGCATGTCTGCCGTTCGGTGAAAGAGAGAAGATATGAAAAATTCCGAGAATGAAAATGTAGTGATGAAAAAAAAATTAAAAAGTGATTGCGGACACCGAATAAAACTTTACCACGAAGAAACAAGACAGGAATAATAAAAAAAGTGAGGGAAAAAAAGCAAACGAGCCCAGATGTGAACTCCAGACCTACAGCTCCCAAGCCCAACTGTGCTAGGGCTGGGGGTGCATACCTCTGTGGTCGTTCGGGTAATTATGTGGTGTCGCAGAATTGCCAACTTTAAACGCAAATTACAGAAAAACTACTGCTCATATATGCCCAAAAGGGGGGTTGGGTGCAGAGGCGTAGCAAGGGGTGTGCAGAGGGCGGCAGTTGCCCCACAGGCGCAGGGCTTAAGGGGCGCAAACTCATGGACCAATTTTTATACATGAAAGCAGATCCGCTAAGAGGTCGCAGAGTTACATAATCAGGCCCGCGTAAACCTCTCCCCCTGGAACTTGGCGGCA
The DNA here is from genome assembly GCA_036926305.1 of Uropetala carovei. Lineage (NCBI taxonomy): Eukaryota > Metazoa > Arthropoda > Insecta > Odonata > Petaluridae > Uropetala > Uropetala carovei. Next base: position 7,514,990 of record JAXCHB010000084.1, on the reverse strand, counting down.
AGAAAAAAGGTCATATGGGCCAGACTGGGAATATAACCCTCCCCCCCCCTTAGGGGGGCCAAAAAGATGCCTTGCCCCCGGGTGCAGAGGACTCTAGCTATGCCACCGGCTGGGTGTGGTCTTGGAGTCTAGCGCTATGCACCTACTAAGTTTCAGCAACCCCACATTTGAGTCCTCCCCTTGTAAGTTCTCTCCTTAAGTCCCAATGCATCTGTAAGTGGTTCCAGAACTGAGCGGCATAAAAGTCATGCTGTTTGGCAGATAAAGGAGACATTTGAAGAAAACAGAAAAATAAACAGAGAAATCCTCCACTTCAGCCAAAACCTTTTTAGACCTTGAATTATTAATAAACATCTGGCACTTATACAGTTTACCCACTGCACGTATAGCGTTGCGCTTGCCAATTTTCACTGTTCTTTTGTTATGTGCGAGGGAAGTAGTACGGAGAAATAAAAAGGAACTCTGAGCAACCAGACATCTGTAATAACTTTCAAACAAAACTAAATTGTTGTCATGAAGCTTGCTAAACTTTTTAGCTTGCAAGCCTATATAGCTTGCAAACCAGGGTGAGGGATACGTTCCATTTAAAGTACCTGTTACAACGTTTATGCAAAACAAAATTATTGTCACGAAGCTTGCTGGCCTATTTAGCTTGCAAACCGGGTTGACGGATAGGTTCCATTTTAGGCACCCATAATAACTCGCACGCAAAAAAAGTAATTACATGATTAGCTTTACAAAACTCAAATTTCCCTCGTATAGAACAAAAGAATAGCGAAAGTAGGCAAGCGCTATACATTCGACGTAAACTGTATAATTGCCAAAAATCTTAAGTATACAAAATTTTGTGCTGGTATGATTATTAGTTTTTGAGTTAGAGCGCCCACAAAATTCCTATCACCCACACACAGAGACAACATTGAGAAAATAGTGAAAACGTACTCATGGGACATCAAAACGTCTATTAACGATGAAATCTCGAAATCAATTTTTTCACGAATATAATACTTTCTCCTATACTACAGAAAAGGTATAAACTTTTTAAAAATATTAAACTCGATCAGATCCGTAAAAATAAATTAATTTGAGATTTCTATGTGATGTCGTTGTGTAATAAAATGTGAAATCGTTATTAGGGTAGAGCTACCATATTCTGAGGGCTGCTTTCATTGATGCCCTTTATGGAATCTTTTTGCATAAATTTTGGAATGCATTCTGTTAAAAAATGCAATATGAGAACAATATCTGAATTGGATAAATTTATTTTTCTGGAATTCCTTCCTTACGGTCGAACGCTAAAAATAAGATATCCTGAAAAATTAGGGCCTATGGTAACCCTAGATTAAGGAGATCTCATTTAAATGAACGAATAGCGTCCTCTAAGTAAGGTTGCAGGCATTTAAATATCCTGATATTTTAATTAATGCTTTCATTTATTCACATTTAATACCACTGAATTACGTCTTCAACATTCAAGTTCACGAATTTCCAGAAAATCTTCTGAATTCAATTTCCTAAGAATATGTAACAATGTCGTGATGCCTACTTTAGTGCAATTACAAATTCTTATTTAGTCTTACCAGTAACTGCTCCGCTCTCGTTACGATAATCGTTTTCTGGAACTTTCAGAGGCGCAGTAATGAAAACAAGCTCTGCGACTTTCTTGAGCATTTTTCTTAATCCTCCCAATTTTTCTTTAAATGCCGTGGCATTTTGGCGGTAACCATGAATACAAAGAATCTGAAATTCATAAAAAATAGAAATCGATGGTTTATGGGAAGCAAGAGATATATTTTAACAACCTTTACACCTTACCCGTAACATTACGCGGTTTTTACTTGAAATTTCCTTGACATAAACCACATAAACATACAGCTACATTTCCGGATGTGCGTAAACTGGTGTGAACATTTATCTGGTTTTCCTATAAATAGAGGTACGAATTTTTAGTATTGATAGATGCGAAATAAGTGCTAAAAAAGACGAAAACTCAAAAATCAAAAGATATATTTTTGACATGTCTAGTAAACAAAAAATAAATCGGTTTTTATTTTGATCAAAAAACGTCATACATATACAAAAGAATGCCATCAACTCCCCATCCTCGGAGCTCTACTTCCAAAATCCCCCGCTAGCTGGCGTCTCTCTTATTTGGAGCTTGATTTGGAGTCTCGTATAGCCGTATACGCAAAAACAAAAGAGGAGCATATTTCAGATACGGTTTGTTATTATCAGCCCCTGGCAACTCAACGGTTTTCAGAGTTTCAAGTTACGCTCATCTTTGTTGATAGGTGTCAGTGGGTGCGCTTCAAAATGAAAGTGGGGGAGGGGATGGGTCTGGGGGGTCTGGTTGTAATTCTACGTCCAGGAAGAGTAGGGTCGTGAACGGGTAAGTAACTTTCCGTTCGTAATTCGCAAGAGATTTACGTCGACCTCGTGTTACTGTGATTGATTGTCGGTTTTAAATGCTTTAGTTAGAATTAAGCGAAAATTTAATTGTCGGAACGCCGCATCGGGGTAGCATCATCGCATTAATATTACCGTTCAATTTTGTCTCAAGGTCATTATTTCTTCTGATCCTTAGTTCATAGCTTTTGTGAAATTATTTCTTAATTAAACGAAATCGTTGATCTCTTCACTGAATTTTATGTCGGCATAATCTTTACATTAATTAGGAGAGACCTTTACATAAGATATATGTGGATCTATGCAATTATTTTCCTTGGTGAAAGTTAATCACGTGTATTTTGGGTGAACTGAGTCAAGTTGAGACATGAATATGGTTATTAATTTGTCGAGTGGTTGTGTAAGCGTATAGTTTGAAGGTAAAGGTTCGTTTTCTATCAACTTTGATTTTTAGAAATGATATATGTATACGGTGTTAGCCTATGATCAGATTGGCCAACGGTGGGAGTTTGATATGAGTTTCTGAGGTAATCCATCTCATTTTCGTGTATTTTAATCTCGTTAAAGCGTATGTTTGATAAAATAATAATATTTTAATGCGCAACTGAAAATATATTGATAAGGTTTTCTCCTAATTATTCAGTTTTCAGACAGAATTCTCCGTGTGCAGCTGTATTTGATTTTGGCAACCATTATCGAGAAATTCATTCAAAGCAATGCTGTATTTCGTTTATTGAAATGATATTAATTACGTAATCAATACATACTAGTGTCATGGTTTTGAAATAAGTATTAAGCTTAACTTAGCAACTTAAGGAATATAAGTCTTATATTTTACAAATCTTGGAATTTGAGTTACAATACAATATTTTCGAATATTATCGGAGTGATTTAGCACGAGAGACACTACATAATGTAATCAGGTTATCAGAAATAATATTCAGAATTAAAATACGGTAGGTACATATTTTAAGATTTCATTCTCTTGTTTCAGAGGAATGTTTGCAGATGACGTCACAGAACAGCTGTCATGTTCCCTTGTGTGATATCAAGAAATACATATTAACGGTGAGTACAATCTTTTAAGTAGTTTGCCAATTGCATTTGTATTGGTTGTTACTTGAAGTTTCCAGTGAGAATTATCGACGTATTTTACTGAATAGATAGGATAAATTTAGTCGTGTAACCACGCATGTGTTTTAATTGCGTCTATATATGTGCAATACTTATTGTACTAATTTTTCCATCTATTAATGGTGAAAGTGTAGTAAGTTAAGCTTACATTGGAAAGTGATAAATCTCAATTTATTTTAAGTGAATATTTCATTGAGAGAATAAAATTGATTTTATAATTTCGACTTTGAAAGGTTTGTTAATTATCGTTAACATAAGTGTTATCAATGCTTCAATTTTTGGCATATTTTATGAAATACTTTGTACCTGGGAAATTTTACTTTTCAATCTACTGACATCCATTTCAGCATAAATCAATTAAGTATGCTCTATAAACACGAGATGATTTCATAGAAACAAAATTATTACTTTGTAGTGACAGTGTAACGTGAAATGTTCATTGACTTTTAACTCTTTGGTGAGGTGTAAACTAATGTTGAAATTATGGAGACATTTTGAGGAAAGTAATTAAAATATTTTGCTTGGAAAAGGCTATCTATATGGAAATTGCTAAAGCAATCAATGAAATATTTTGAGGAAAGGGATTTCTTAGTCAAAGTTAGTCGAATTCTTGGAATACATGCAAATTTTTGAAAAGTTTGCTAATGAAAGTTTATCGTGACAATTGGTTTTTATTCTGTTTATTTCCACCGGTGGTTGGTAATCATCAGTTGATCATGCAAAAATTGTACAGGATTTATTCAGATACTATTTTAGTGCATTTTATTTTATAAATATTCAGTCAATCAAATCAAAATAGCAATTAAACTGTAAGAGATAGAAGGCTGAAATGTGGTTATGCCATTTATTACTATGACGAAGGATTTTATTTTAATGAATAATTGAAAGTATATTGACAAGGTTTCTTCCCAAGTATGTATTCAATTTTCGGGCAAACTCCTGTCTAGACTTATTAAATGTTGGAAACCCTTTACCGAAAAATTCATTCAAATCAATGATTTATTTAGTTGATATTCATTTCCGTAATCAATATATGGTAGTCAGGTGGTTTTGAAATAAGTATTGAGCTTAACCAAGCCACTTAAGTAATATAAGTCTTTAATTTCATTACAAATCTTTGAATTTGAGTTACAATAGAAAAGATTCCAATGTTACCTCAGTGATTTAGCACAAGAGACATTACATAATGTAATCTGGAATATTATTCAGCATGAAATTACAGTATATATTTTAAGATTTTATTCTCGTTTCATAGGAATGTTTGCAGCAGACATCACAGGACTGAGCTGTTATATTCTCCTGTGTGTGATAAGAAATAATAACAGTGAGTATATTCCGTGTGTTTCTTTTAAGTAGTTTGCCTATTGCATTTGACATATTGGTTGTTTTGTGATACTTTTGTTGGCTGTTACCTCAAGAAGTTCCCAGTGAGAATTATCGACCTATTTGAATGAATAGCTAGGAGGAATTTAGTCGTGTAACCATGCATTTGTTTTTTTACTATATGTTCAATACTTATTGTGCTAGTTATTCATCTATTAACGGTGAAAATGTAGTAACTTCAGCGTATATCGGAAAGTGATAAATCTCAACATCTTTTAAGTGGATATTTTGTTGATAGAATAAAATTGATTTTATAATTTAGACCTTCAAAGATTTGCTAATTATCGTTAACATAAGTGTTATCAACGCTTCAATTTTTGGCATATTTTATGAAATACTTTGAGCTGGAGAACTTTTACTTTTCAGTCTACTGACTTCCAATTCAACGTAAATCAATTAAAAATATGAGATAATTTCATAGAAACAAAAATATTAGTTTTGTAGCGACAGTGTAATGTGAAATGTTTATTGGATTTACTCTTTGGTGATGTGTAAACTATTTAATGTTGAAATTATGGAGACATTTTCAGACAGTTGAAAGTGATTAAAATACTTTGGAAAAGGTGTCTGAACGGAAATTGTTGACACAATCAAGGAAATATTTTAAGGAAAAAGATTTACTAGTCAAAGTTAGTCGAATTCTTGGAGTACATGCAAATTTTTGGAAAGTTGCTATGCTAATGGAAGTTTATCGTGACAGTTGGTTTTTATTATGCTTATTTCCATCGGTGGTTGGCTAATCATCAGTTGAGCATCAAAAAATTGTAGAAAATTTATTCAAATACTATTTTAGTGCATTTTATTTTATAAATGTTCAATCAATCAAATCAAAACAGAAATTTAACTGTAAGAGATAGAAGGCTGATGTTTGCGGGGTGTATGTCATGTGTTATGCCATTTATTACTATGACAGAGGATTTTATTTTTGGTGGAACTGGTGTGCGACAAGAGGTCCAATGCTTTTTAAAATGTGAAACATATTTCATAGCATTAACATAACGATTTTTATCTTATTAGCCTGTTATTTACAAAGTATTAAAGACAATGAATAAAGAAGTGAGATCAAGTCAGAAGCGATAATGTCAGTTTTTACCTCTTTAAGTGCAGTCTTGTCACAATGCAAGCTTTAGGAAGATTAGAAATATTTTCTTACTATTCTTTGGCTTAAAATACAATTCTGAATTCATGTTCTTTGATCGTTTTTAATGGTAAAAACAAACTGTAATTTTATCCAATATGACAATGGTTTTAGGTTGTATTATAGATATAGACATTATAATAAATGCTGTGATTTGTCGATAATTTCCAATGAAGAGTACATGGAATGATTTTTATAAAGTTAATTGATCAATTTAGTTGATTTTATAGCATAAATTAAAATGAATATTGCTGTTACTACTTGAAATTATTAACAGATAATATTTAATACTTGTCAGTAGTTAAACCTCTGTATTAATTTTCATATTTCCTACCTGTTATCACTAGTCTATTTATCATTTTCTGGAGTACTTGATCGTCCTCGTATTTCACTGTTCTTATAATCCTTCCTCTGATTTAGAAATCTCCCATGCCTTCTAACGGTTCCTGCATTAGCCTCTCTCCATATATATTGAATGGAATCGGCGATAGACAGCAGCCCTGTCTTACTTCTCTACCGATATGTACTCCGCTGGTATCCGCATTCTCCAACCTGACTTTTACCAGTTGATTTACGTATAGATTACCGATCAGTCTCCTGTCTTTCCAGTCTACACCTATATCCTTTAATATCCTCATCAGCAGTACCCAATTTACTCTTATCAAAGGCCCTCTGCCAGTCGAGGAAACATACACAGCAATCTTGACTGTATTCTATTGCCCTTTCTGATATGATTCTCACTACACCGATAGCATCTCTGGTTCCTCGTCCTTTTCTGAAGCAGAATTGATCTTCCCCTAGCATTTCTTCGGCATTTTTCTCTAGTCTTTTATTAAGAATCCTCGTGATGATCTTCGAAGTGTGTGACAGTAGGGATATCGTTCTGTAGTCCTTACACTGCATTGCCTTTGGCTTCTTCTTTAGAGGGATCATTGTCACATCTAAGAAATCCTGAGGCCTCTTTCCCGAGTTGTAAAGCTTGTTAATTAGTTTCGTAATCACTTTTAGTCCTTCCGATCCCATGACTTTAAGTACCTCTGCCTGTATTCCATCGCTGCCTGTAGCTTTCCCTTTATCCAGTTCCAGAATTGCCTTTTGTACTTCGCTTTCCATATTACTTGTTCCCAAGTTTGTCTTCTTCAATGTTATCCTCTTCTTCCGTTCTATTTGTGCTGATCCTGCCTGCTTGCTGTATAGTTCCTTAATGTATACTTCTCATACCTGTGCTACATCCTTTGGTTCTGCGACTATTTTTCCATCTGCGTTCATAATTGCTTTACCACAAATCCCATTAGACTTCTAATCTTCTAACTCCAGTGCCCTAGCACACATCATATCATACCGTCCTAACTTCTCAGTTGTATTTCCTCACATTTTCCTTTTATTCAAATTTCCCTAGCTTTATCTGTTACCCTTCTCGACTCATTGTTTGTGCATCTATAGTTGGCTCTACCTTCTTCACTGTTAACATTTTTTTCCATTTTTTTCTCTCATCCATTATCTCCAGCATTTCCTTAGTGATCCATGGGTTTCTGATTTTCTTCTCTTGTTTCCCAATCTCTTTATTCAAGGTGTCTTTGATGCTGGCTTTAATTTCTTCCCATTCTGTATTCACGGTCTCTGGTTTGTTTTCCAAATTTCTAAGGCGACCTTCCGACTTCATGCTGAAAGCATTCTGCCTTTCTTTCATTTTTTTTAGGTCCCAAGTCTGTCTTTCTCTTCTCGTTTTCCTTATTTGTTTCAGCTTTGTGGTTACATCGAGTATTAGAAGGATGTGATCTGAATCAATGTTTGCTCCTGGTAATGTCTTAGTATTTTTTATGCTGTTCCTGAATCTTTGTTTTACTAGGATGTAATCTATTTGGCATCTCATTTTATCTCCTGGGCTTTTCCAACTGTGTTGTTCCAATCTCCCATTATTGTGCAGTTCTACTTCATAAATGTCATTCTTTTGCTCATACATCTCCCTGATTTATTCTTCTTCAATAGCGGTTGTTGGCATATATACCTGGATTATCAACATGTTAACTGGGACAACTTTTAGCTTTATTGCCATCAACCTATCGTTCGTTGCTGTTATTTTTGTCACGCTATTCATCATATCTTTTAAGTACCAGAGCTACTCCCCTTGCCTCACTATTTCCTCCGGTGTAAACTACCGTGAATTCTTCCGAGCGGATCTGCCCTTCTCCTTCCCATCTGACTTCGCTCAGCCCTATGACGTCAATCCTATTTCATTTTTCAGGTTCTCTAGCTTTTCTGCCTTCCTCGTGGTTTTTAAATTCCAAGTATCTTTGCATAAGTTACCTTCAACAGTTGCTTTCCTCAAGGCAGTCCATGCCCGGAGATCTGATTGGGGGACTATTTTACCTCCGGAATATTATATAATATAATCATTATTAGGGAAATGTAATGTGGTAGTTTCCCTCTTGCTTTCCACATCGCAGTACTGTAGCCGATCAAATCATGCCTACTGTTCTATTGAATATATACCCAACCAACATCATTTGTTTTCATCTCTATACCGTACCGACAGTACTGCTGCCTACTGCCAGACACCAATGATAGTTTTTTATTATTAATTAAGTAATTAATTTTTTTGTGAAAAAAACCTCCATTTGCGGGGATCGCACCCTGCAGCTTTGTAATGGGAAGCTGACACGCTAAGCACTACACCTTATGGAAGGTTAAAATTTTAAAACTAATTGTCAAACGAATCTTTCACATAATAATTTGAATAAACTCGTAAAGAATTTAAAATTTTAAGATTCTAAATAGACCTTGATAAGTGAATGTGCTCTTTCATGTTGTTTAAGCAAATTAATCTTTTATATTTAGATTTTTTAGTTAATATTTCTTTATTGAATTCACCACAACCATTTTTCCTCTTCATTGTAGGCATTCACAGTTGATGCTGAGTGAAAATGCGATGGTTTGAGGCGTCGAGGAACCATGAATCGAAGAGTACTGCTTTGCTGAGACGACAATTGATACACCTGGGTGCGAGAGTATAGAGGAATCTGAGCTGGAGGCTATACATATGGGATGAGAGAAGGTTTTTATACCTATATGTTGCTATATTCTGGTTTGTTCAATATGTCAGGCGATAAATATCTTGTATAATATGTAGCTGCATCTTACGGAGGATGTAGGAGAGATTGTAAATTATAAGTCCCTTTCAGATGAGCTAAATGCTTCAAATTTGGCATTATTATAGCTTTATGCTCACAACCAATGAAAATAAATACAATACAATAAGAATTCCAATTTTTAGGAGGTTTTTCTCCTGTCATTCAGAATGAGCAGAAATTTACGATAGGATTAAACGATTCCCCAAGAATTTGATTTCTTTTAAAAATATTGTTTAATCAACTTACACTAAAAGTAAGTAAATGGAAAATATAGTGCTACGTCTGAAAAAAAAGTTTTATCTGATATCGTCCGTAAGAGTATTTTATTTCTGAGAATGTAGGGCATCAATTTTCTGTTTGAACTTAAAAACTTTCTGATAACTCAACTTTTTTATAAAATGCATTTAATTTTTTATTATAAATTTACAAGAATATAAGGTGTTGGTTTTCAGTTTGAACTCTGAAAACTTTCTTTAATTTGATTTTATAAAGAATATTCCATTTTGTTTGTAAAGGTTTATTAGCGTACTTCTATAAATTTTAAATTTTTGTTAAATTCACTTCCGTTAATAAGAATCAAATGTAGTAACAAGTTATTTACGAATTTCCGAAGATGTTGAATTTAAAAACTTTAGAAAACTTATAAAATGCCAAGTTTTCGTATTGACTTCTGAGACAGCACTGTATTTGCTCATGTTTGCAGACTTGTCATGTGAATATCGTTCCGCAAATTGGATGTTGGAAAGTAATTAATTAAATTTAATCTTAAAATAGGAGCAGCCATTAAAAAAGATTATTTGTATCGGGATTTTTGGTGTTCTACATTTAATATTTTACCAAGAGGGTTTGTCGTGGTTAAATAATTCCAGATTTAATTTAATAATTTAAAGAAATTTAGAGATGTAGGATCTGCTTGAATTAATTCAGAAAATATTCTTTGGGGTTTTTATTGTTGTTTATTCAAGGCAGAAAAAATTCTGAGGCAATACAAATTCAGTTCATTATTCAAGTTATCAAAATCAGATAAAGAGATAAAATGCAAATGAAATTTCAGTTAGTTTTGAGAGTTTTGATTGAAAATCCAGACTATGTAAAGTATTTTCATTGTGAAAAGTTTATATTCTCCAATTATTAAGCCATGCATCGGAAATGGTAGTTTAATTGTTCTTGATTCTAGACGATATTTAGAAAAAGATTTAACTTTGTGGAGAGTTAAATTTCTTAATTAAGAAAAATTGTGCAGGTTATTTTATTCTTAATTAAAGTCAATGTCCAGAAAAAAGTTCTTTTAATAATTCCATCAATATCCAATTTGCTAGATGTTATTTATTTGTAAATACGTTTCCAAAGTGTTGTGTTATTTATATATTATTCAGAACAATTGCAAATTCTTTTGTCTAAATGTATATAAGCTATTGCTTTTCCATTCTGTATAATTATTGCCATTTTTTAAAATCTGAACAAACCAGAATTAGCAGCGCTTTTGGGTATATATTTATCGTCTCTCATTTCATATTTTTTTCTAAGCCATGCTATTTTTCCTCTCTACTTTCTCACCAATAGAAATGATTAAAGAAATATTATCCTTGCCAAAGTACTTTGTAAAAATGTCCAACTTTTGTTCTAGTGCTTGTTATATTTAAAAAATTTTCTGCAGTTCATGAATATTTTTAAATGGCAATTTTGATTTGTGCTAATATTCAGATCTTTTTAAGTCCAGAAATTTTTTAAGTCAGATATTATTCTAAGTCCAAAATGTAAACAAATTAATTTTTTTCAAGTTCTAATTTCAGAAATCTTTCAAGTCTAGCGTTAAAAATTATTGTCCAGATTGTAAACAAATTACTTTACAAATTGGACAATAGTTTTTAACTCTTAGACTTGAAAGATTTCTGGAATTGGGACTTTTTCAAAAGTTTTTCTAAGTACAAATTGTAAACAAATCAATTTTTTTTCTCAAGTCAAAAATTCTTTTAAGTCCAGTATAATTTTTATTTTCACGTGCAGGATAAAATAAGTAGACAAAATGTATTATTTCAGATTGTAAAATTTTTATTGAACTTGTATGTTTACACTACATTTTAATTGCAATAAAGACATTTTATTATGATCAAAACCTGTTGACTCCTTTTAGATAGGAATAATTTCTTTTTCTCGGAGCCTCTTTTAGGTATCATTGGACTTTTTTAACCTAAAAATGACATTTTTGACCACCAATTCAGCCAAATTTTGCTGATTATTGAACAAATTATTCAACATTATGACAATTTATCTGCATTTCAACTATTCAACAACTGACATATTACATATAACACAATATTTTCAACTGTTGTTCAACAGCTGACATAAATACTATATAACATGAAAAAATAAACCATCAAACACATTTTGCAGCTGAAATAAATTATTGAACAAGCACTTGAAGAAGTTACTTGCCTCTGATAAAAATAACTGCGACTGAGCTGTGGAAAAATTAATACAAGCATTTAGACTACAGAACAGCCGTCATCAGTGGCGAAATGCCACTGACGACAACTGCTCTGAAGTCGAAATGCATGTATTAATTTTTTCACTACTCTGTCGCAGCTATTTTTATCTGAGGCAAGCAATCTTTCAAAGTACTTGTTCTGGAAACACTTAAAAAAGAAACATTTCACATTATCAATGACCTTAATTACAATTAACAATGTCTCTTATTGGTCAAGAAATACGTAAAATTGAATGCACGCAACTGATTCCAAATGGGAGCAATGTTTGCATAAATGACGAAAAAATAATGAATCTCGCAAAGCAATGCTTAATTGGAATTACTTAAATGCCAGGATAACATTTTTATAAACTATTCCAAGTCAGAAATAAACTTCAAAAATGCAATATTAAAATTTCATGTCATACCTATTTCAAATGTTAATAAAATTAAACCTTTATATTTGCCAAATTAATTATTGTATAAATGCATTAGACGTATTACTGTTTTTTGAAAAAGATTAATAGCATAATATAAACAAAGATTTACTTCTGATAGCAATTTAATTTTTATAACAGCAAAGATTGAACTAAATACATTTTGTCTTTAAAAATATAACTGATTAATCAAGGTGAGATTATATTTACAACATCAAAAACATATTTGTTCTAATGTAAAGTTCAGATTCAAAGCTATTATGCAAAATATAACTGATTTAATCAAAGCAAACACCCTATTTATGAAAAAATATAGCATATTCTCAAAGTTTGTCTTATATTTCCAGGTAATGTACAGTAAGTGCGTAAAATTTAACGACTTGAGGTTAATTTACTTTAAATTTAAGTAGTAATTGCATTGCGTGACTCAACTCACTATCGTTAACAAATCACAGTGCTCCTTATCGATAGCTTAACACTTTCATGGCCAATTTGTCAAATTTAAAAGGAAAATCAGCAAATCAAATCATTAAAAATTTATCAATAATTATATTTTTTAACATTATAAATGTGCAAATTGTAAGTAGCAATACATTATCATTACAAAACATTTATTTAAAAACTTATATTTGAAGAATTTTCAGATTGTAATTTATGAAAGTATTGAGTGCACGAAAAACTAAAGTATTTCATTAAATATTTGTATACAATTGAGTTATTTATGTTAATAAATTTAAAGAATTCCTTTTCAGTAACGCTTATGTTAGAATAAGTCAAAATCTCATATGGAGTTTACCAAAATTATCGTTACGATAACTTAATGAAGATATTTTAAACAACAGCCATGAAATTGTTAAGTAATCTAAAATATAACTCAACCAACAAGAGACAACGTTAATATTTACATAGAGACCAACCTGAGAATCAAAAGAATAACTACAAAATTGAGAAACAAAATAAATATCCTATAATTATTATACCAAATAGAACTGAATGAGCTTCCCACAATCTATATATATTTGCAAAAGTTTGTTTGCGTGTCTCATTATGCATGCCATAAACTATAAGACACGAATAACTAAAATTTGGTACAATTATTATTAACATCTTAACTTGATGAATGTATAAAAGGTTTGGTCAATTGGTTAATTATAGTCAGTGCTATAATAATAATAATATAGGGGAATATAACATTTTACAATTCCACTAGAGATGCCTGCATTTCAAATTTGAAATGTTGACAGAATTTTTTACAATAAACAAAGAAGCTTCAAAGTTTATTGTATATTAGGATTAGCTATGATGCTGGTCAACACAGACATCCATGACATTTGACGGTGCGATGAGATACTATTACAACGCCAACCTTCATAACAGCCTACTTAGTTAGACAACAAACCCATACAGCGGCCGGGTTACGCAATCTTACTTTCGATACTACACAATTTATACAAGTGAAAACATTTACCACTTACTTTATTTGCTCACATTACACTGTGTTGGATGTGGTTTGGTTAATACAACACGACAAACAACAGATGAACAAACAAAAAGAATTAATGCAACGAAAAACAAAAACAGTAGAAAAGAGAATTAAAATCACACAGGAATTCAATGCTCTGACTCTTAGAACGATTCTCTAAGCAAAGAGTTTTGTTAAAATAAATTTATGTCAAGTGAATAATACTTTGTTACAATAAGTGGGCAATACCTTTGTTAACACGTTACAAATTGTACTCGACAATGCCTTATCCCCCTCCCTCCCTCTGCTGTTCCCCCCCTTATCCCTCGCTAGGCAATAATATGAATCTCGAGTCTCAACAATGACATTCGTTGTCCAGGAAACTTATCGATAAAATTCAAAATCTGTCACATATTCGTTAAATGTGAGTAATTTCAAAACATGTGGTGCATTACTTTCTGGGAAACCCTCGTACAATGTTGTGTGAGACAGACGCTCCTTTCTAGGAACCTGGTATTATCTGAATTTTTAAAGAATGTTTATTTTGAACTCCTGAGCATCCCGCATATAACTGTCCATGCGTAAAGCAAAGCTACCGTATGGTAACTGACTTAAGAAGTCACCTCTCTACTCTGCGTGCAAGGGGATTTCCCTTCTAGGAAGCGCGCTCACCTTCAATGCCCTCTATTCTAATGGAATTCGTTCCCCTCCACTCTACATATTACCTCCGATCACTGAGGCGTAAGGTAACTTCTAGTAATTTTCAATTGCTACATTAGGCGGAACTACCTGTACTCTACATGCACGTTCTCTACCGGAAGCTTAGAGAACGAACTCCACCTGGCAAAAAGCATCACCTCACAAAATGAATTGACTGCGTTGATTGTCAATTTTAATTACGAATCCTCAAAATATTTTCCAACTCTTTCATTTATATCAATTAAAATATGAAAAAATTTCCCAAATAAAACTTAATTCAAGCATAGATATAATTTTTTGTTCATAATTATTGCCATAATTTGAAGTCACGATGATTTAAAACATAACCTGAGCAACGCTGGGTAAATTTGCTAGTTATTTATAAGCAAATAACTTTGCAATACCATTTTAATTTAATTTATTCACCAGAGAACTATATAAAGATGTTTGTGTAGCATTGTAAAATAAATTCCAATAATTACTCCAAGATTTGATGCACAAAAACGATTACAGTGTAATTTTCCTAATAAACGTTTAATGTGACTAAATCTTAGAAGGATATTTTGTAGTTTAATTTACATTCTTCGTTAGAAATAATTTTATGAACTCTGTATTTATCTCAGAATCACTACAAATATGCTGTCAACAATTTGTTGTTAACATACATTAAAGTTATGGTAATTTAATGTTGTGCTTACGCAAACTGTATAATTATAAAATATCAGTTGATTACTTCGTTTAAAAATTAGTGCAAGAGTTTAAAATAACACTAATATTTATAATGAGATTTTAAGATATAAACAAGTTAGGAAAGTGTACAACGTAACACAAATGGGTGCGTTTTGTGCATTGGAGTATTCGAAAGAAATTATTTACGTGTTTGGAAGGGAAATAGCATTATAAAGTTCTTTTCTTCATCATAAATAATCCATTTTCTTCCCATTTAAAAATATTACATGCATATGTAAGGAAATTAAACATATTTCCGTGAGATTGTTTACGTTAGCAACAATGAAGAAGTAACCATGCTACAAAATTTCAAAGTTCAACTCAAATTACGACTCTTGTTCGATTTTCTTGCAAACGGCGACTCCTACGATAAAAATGTAGAGGAAAAGAAATACCCTGCTTTATTAGTTGCACAAGTTTTACTTGATAAATATTTTGATATGACCGATACTTTACGAGATATGAGGGAAAGTTCATATTTTATCACCAGTAAAGTGGTACCCCTGATTGGCTTACGTGACTCATTTATGTGATTTTCTTATTATCTTTGACCGTAAGTCCTTAATATCAAATTTCATGAAAATCTGCTTGGTAGAAGCAGATAACGAACATGCGGACAGACCAGATGGAGACTAATACTAATAGGCGCTTATGCTGGAAGCGAAACGCACCTGACAAATAACCTTGCATGTAATTACATTTACAGATACACATACATTACTAAAAATTGTCTTTAATGACAAGAATGATATGTTACTTATTTGTTCAATATACAAGTAGAAGGTACTTGCATTCTGTAAGCGTTTCAAGTCATTATTTATGGCTTTTGCAAAGTAAAAATTATAAACTAGTTAAATAAATAAAACAACTTCAAGTACTCATTAGAATAAACTTCATTAGACCACTGATTCCCAATGAAAAGACAAAACTGATAATGGTTTGATTCCGATGCAAATGAATTGGAATATTTCGAGGCGGTGCTTACTGTAAAAGAGAGACTGACTGATATTATTCACTTCTTTCGGTAAATTGTGATGAGATTAGCCATGAGGAAGTGTATCATCCGAAACAAAAGTACCACGAAGCCAATGAAAAGGAAGAAATCCACAGTACATTGAACCCTCTGCATACTGGACCTTGATGGAACGTACTTAGGATATAACGGACAGAATGTCCGGCGATGCAAAACAGTTAAATGACGCCACTACTACATTGTGTCTCATGCGGACCTATCACATGTGCGTTATTTGGAAGGCCTAATGAATACATCGCAACATTATAACTAACGTATATCACGGCGTATAAGTCGACCTTTGAAGCTTAAAAAAATTTTCCTAAAACTTAAAGTCGACTTATACGACAAATATAAAATTGTGAACCTTAAATTACAGATGAATAACATCGATATTTACCAACAAGGGGAGGCCATAACATTAATATTGAAATTCGTAATACCCTTTTAGGAGGTGAAACTAGAACTAAAACATCACCTATATCTCTCTGCGTTTTTGCCAATGGGCCCTTGTTTAAAAGATCTTAACGATTTAAATTCAGGTGTAAGCACGGATGCAACATATACCATTAACCTTAAGGTTACAAACAGAAGCAGCGATAGCTGAATGGGTAGAATGAATGTCTAGTATCGGATGGGCTGGGGTTCGCTCCCAGCAGCCAGCATTTTTTTCTTTCAGAAGTGGTCTGTACGTATATTTTAACTAGTAAAATTGTATTATTATTATGTCTTTTTGGTATTTTTGTTTTTTTCCTCAATTTTTTGTGATTATTTTTTTTGTCTTTTTCACGTACCTTTTTGTACTTAATTTATTTGCACCTTCCACATATAATTATGATATTATAATTATAAATAAATAATAAAATTTAGAATGTTATAATCATTACTTGATTGTTTATTAAAATATCAATTCTTTAATACGACATTTATGAAATGTTTATTACGGACAATTACCTTGTTTTTTTAATTGTATCATCCAAAGTATTGTAATGCTGTAGAAGTAAGTGAGATAGAAGAGGTACACTTCGATCGGAATTAACCATACTAATTGCAAGTTATAATTATATGTGGAATATGCAAATAAATCAAGTACAAAAAAGTACATGAAAGAAGACAAAAAAAAATAATCAAAAAATATGCGGAAAAAACATTTCCTTTTTTGAAAAGGGGAATAATGCAATTATCAGAACCATCCTCACGCCTGCCAACATGCAATACTTTATTGAATTTCGCCACCGTAGATATTGATTGCGATAACTAGGTGCAGTTAATTTTGATAGCATCATTAACAGCCGACATCAATCAAATCATAGGAACCATTATTTAGTTGGTCAAGCTCTCTGTGAATAGCAGTTTCTTATTGGTTGAAATTAAAACACCTGTCAAATGGAAGGCTCAAGAAGAATAGCACGGACTCGAAAAAATATTCCTATATTTTTTTATTACTATGTTTATTTCTGTATCTTGTTAAAACTTGGATCGTACATGACCTTGATTTTGCCTGGCAACGATTTCATGAGAAGTATTTTTAAGTGAAACAAAGGGGGTCGACTTATACTGCGAACATATACCTAATCTAGTATTTTCAAGTTGAAAATTCAAGGTCGACTTATACATCGCAATATATGGATATATATATACATATTATAATGTATATAATTACTGTATATACTCGTGTATGATGCGTCCCAGTGTATAACTGCCGTGTATAATGCGCACTCGTACTTTATTCCAAAAAATCCCGACTTTTTCTGATACCACGTGTATGACACACATCCTTGATTTTTGGGAGGTATATGAATTTTAAAACGTTTGGACTTGTCCATAAGTGTATTACGTTCAATAAGCTCCATATTATGTCTAAGAGAGACATCATCAATAATTAAAGCGACTGAGTTGAGATGGCAGCAACCTCACATGGTAAGTTGGGCAAAGTGATGCCGTATAGAAAACTGCAGCGCCACTGTTGCCAATCCTTTTAAATCAGACAAAAAGGGATCTATAAATTAGTTTTGATTTAAAGTGGACGTTGGTTCTCTCTTTCCTATCTCATTCTAAAACTGTTTAAGAGAAGGAATAACGTAAAAATTTAACAAACAAATCTGGAAACAGGAAACGCGACAGGTATGATTAAGTTCACACACGAGATTCTATGGGTTTTAAATTACTTACGTTGTCAATCGTAGACACTAGAATCATTTACTAAATAAAATTATTTCAATTTGCTTATTCTATGTTTTTTTTGTTTTTGATGTGTGTTTTGCGGGAAGACTATCTTGTGATTTTGCAAAAATTACAGCAATCAGCTGATGAGCTAGTGAAATGCAGAATAATTAGAGGAGATGGAATTATAAATGTATAGAAGTAATTAGGTGTTCTATACATATAATTATGTATGTATAACCTGGAGTATCAATAATTATTGTGCTTTTCCCATTAATTAACCCAAAAAGCGTGAATCTGGTGCGAGGTAGGTTCCCATTTTAAGTGCAGAGAAGTGTTACCTGTGTATAACGTGCACCCTACTTTATGACCTGAAAATTTGGTCTTCAAACAGCGCGTTATACACGAGTATATATGGTAGATACAATGTATAATTTATTGGTGTAGCAAATCCGCAAAAATTAATTGTTCCTCCGTTTGACCTTTGTGACTGGTTGAAATTGACTGACTTGCATTACTTGTGGGGTTTGTTTGTCTTAAAACATTCTTTGTATTCATTGTTACTTTCTGCCAATTTCCACCAGGGTCCGGAAAAATCTAAAATCTCGAAAAAGTATCCCAAGTTCCATTCCTAAGAATAATTCCGTTTCAAATAAGAACGCAAGGGAAAATCAATTTTCCTTATGGTCACTATAATTTATTTCATTCTTAATTATGTTCTTATAAAAGTATGCTCCTGCTAGCACACTGCAAGCACCTTTTACTAGTAAAATATAAAAATTAATACGATTCCTATTTTCCTAAATTAATTAGAAAACTCTGTGCTATTATTTCATGCGCTCTTAACAATTTGTATAAATATATAGCAGAGTAAAACACTGTCTTTCATAACATGCGCATTTTAACAATTTAAGGCAACACATACGTTTCCTTCGGATGTTTCGGATATAACAGACAGGCCTTCCCCTCCTTTTAGTCCAATATATCGAGGCTTCACTGTACGTATGTAAAGAATGCGATGTCGGACTGTGTACAATACCACGTTTTGGAATATACCATACACGAAAACGTATCAAGTATATAATCGCAAGCTCTGGAATAATAAAAATTAAAATAGTTATAACGAATCCAACGTATATTTTCAATCCTTTCAAACTTTTACAAACCTATGCCAACAGGTGCTTATAATGGAATCTTAACTTAGTACTTAAAAAGAGTTAAAAATGAAACAATCTTTTGTTATTCTAAAAGCTCCCAATTGCAAGCGCTATCTGAGTTTATATAAACATTTGAAATACAGTTGGACCTCTATAAACATCACCATTGATAATCGTTGTTTTGATCAACCCTCATTTGTCGCCAAATGGTACAAAAAAATTAAAAAGTTCCGATGCCAGTTTTGAATGAAGCAGACAAATGAATGATGATTGCACTGTGACCGAGAGAGAAAGATTCCTGGCATTGCCTCCAATTCAATTGGTGCCAATTAAACCTTCAAATAAGTGAAAGAATAGTGTTATTCGCTTCACACTTTAAGCATCGAAATTAATGCTGTAGCAATGTCAAACTTTATAGATAGCAACACAAATATTTACGGATAATTATCCAGTTAATAACTGTGTATGGGAAGCATTTCTAGCAATTTAATCAAAGCAATTGATCTTATTTAAAATCATTCGGATGCTGGAATCTTACTTTTTCAGTAAGTAAAACTATTAAACATCTATAATGCTTATTAAGGCAAATTGTCTCATGCGTAAATTTAAAATCAGATGAGAATAGGGACGTACATTATTTTTTAACAAATTGAAAGTTATATGGTTATGTAGATAATCTAAATGACAAAGAATGTTAGGCGACGGGCTACGTTTATTCAGGAGCAGCATGAAAACATTTCTTTTAGATTGATAACCTAGAACTCGCCGAAACTTATCTTCTCTTCATTGTTAATCTAAATAAACGGTTGCATTGATTGATATATGAAAAAAAGGACGTATACTTCAATAAAAAGAAACAAAGAAAATTAAAAACATAAAAGTTTGCAATCAATTACTGTGTAGCATTAATTTCCTCTCTAATTTGACTTTTAAAATACAGATTTCTTACTGACTTTGCATAATTAATTGTCAATATGCACACACAGCCTCGCCCTCAGCGAGATTTCTACCCGCTAACCTTACCTATACTGGGGAAATGCATTATCAGAGTTAAATGCGAATTATTGAGTTAAACGTGAAATATTGAGATCAACTTATTCTACACAATTCTTAATTTTTTATAAATTAATTGAAAAAACAGTGAAAACACTGTGTGGGTACAGCTAGTACTCCGTTAATTCATCAAATAGAACTTATAATTTTGTTTGTTTAGTTTACATAACAACGCTTTTACTCATTATTACCTCTGACGGTAAAGCACTATCAATTGCAATTTCCCAGGTTGTTGTTACTATCAGCATTTTAATTACTACAAATATAACTTTTAATTAAAGTTTAAGGCAATAATAGCCCATTAATTCATCAAATGGAAGAAAGAAGAAGATAACGAGGCCTTTGAATCTGTGTAATTTTTACTTATGTACCAATGACGTGAATCTAAATTGATTCTTTCGAAAATTTTAATGTAAATCTGATTCAAACGTACTTTATTGTGTCATTTTATGTTACTTGTCGCCACCTGGCACATCCAGCCACCATGTGACTAAATGAATAAATAAATAAATATTATAGAGACAGAAGAAGATAAAGAAGAACGACGTAGAAGAGAAAGAGTGAGAAGATAAAATACGGACAGATGAGCAAAGGCAAACAGCGAGAGAGACCATAAACGAAATCAGGTAACAAAGAAGAAACGAACAAACTGAAGAAGGGAGTAATATAAGAAGAAGCCAAAACAGAATCGATGCAGCCAACGGCGGAAGACGAAGAAACGACACAAATTTAAACTCAGCAATAGGAAACGGATTAGCTACTCGACGAGATGATTCACATTTAGGAAAAATTAATAAAGAATGTCAATATCGTAGAGCTTTGTTTTTTAATAACTGAGAAAAGCATAACAGATGCTGGTACGAGAAGAGCACTTCCGCAGCTTCCAGATATATTAAAACTGCCGTAGAGAGAAAATACCCCTATGTGTAAAAATACGTAAGACTAATGTAGTTTCTGCACATGCCAGGACATGAAATATATATTTAAAGCGGGAAGCTCATTAGTTCTAATTTGAAATGCAAAATCAATCACACTCACCCATCTTCTTTCTTGACATCGCAAAGCAGAGCTGGCCTGTGGAAGATCTACCATGCTGGCTGCGTTTTCAGACTTCATTCTTCGGAGGCTCGCATCTGAAACAACGACAGAACCAACTCAGAAATCTCGCACCCAAAGGATAAAAATTCTACAAAACCTTAACAATAACTTTTGATTTGAAGTTTATAAAGTAATGGAAACCGGCTAATAATGTATTATTCATACGTTTTTAAAAACACAGATTCTCATTTTATGAGGTAAACTATAATTTTTACGTTCAAAACACAATATATATTGATAACAAACCCTTAATTAATCCTACGTTAAGAGTGTAACGCCATATCTTGGCTATATTTGCCCATAAACAAATCCGTCCTTGCAAAAAATTTTACCAACTCTTCACAGAAAATGATACTTTACAACGATAAAATCACTCATTAAACATGTTATGCAGTAACAAAATGTTATACATAAGGACTAATTTATAAAAATAATTACTCCATTATACATAAATATGATAAATATAACATTTCCTATATACATATATATACGGTAAAGATATTTCAACTATAAATCAAAGATGAACAGAGAAGTTATTTAAGATTTCCTTACCTTTGTAGATATAAATCCTCGAGGAGATTGACCAGGACAGCTGTATCACACAATAATAACAGTACATTTATTTTCCAGAAGATCAAAGTTACATGGCAAATCAATAAGACAAACTCAATCACAAAAGAAAATACAAAGTAAAACAATATAACAGCACGAGTGGACTAACGAAAAACAATAATACATCAAAACATCACCATAAATTACAATTAAGTGGCAAAGCAGGGCATACTGAATAATTACATATACAAATTCACATATCATTGTATTATAAAATAAGAAATAGTACTATTAAGAGAAGTTAATTAATGTCCAGTAAGCAATGTGAAGATTACACACATTGAAACTATAAAAAAACTTTAGATAATACTTCACTTCGCTTAAAGTGTCTTAAAACGTACACAAATCAAACTAAAAGTACATAATTAAAAACTGCTGTCAAAATGCGTCACATACACCACTGTTTTCGAAGAATAAACGGCCAAAATTTTGTCAAGATCAAACTTATCGACATTAAATTTCGAATACAATAAAAAGGATTAGTTTTTTACTTGTAAAAAGTTCTGGTGTAAACACATAAAATAACCAAAAGTATTAAAACTCTGCTGTCAAAATGATTATCACGTGGACCAGTTTTCGAAGAACACACGGCCAAACATATATCACGATCATAACTATCAACATTAAATTTCGAATACAATAAAAAGGTCTAGTTTTTTCCTTCTAAAAAGGTCTGATGGAAACAAAATAAATTTCGAACTGTATTACGCACATAACAGACAACCCCGTCAGCCATTTTAAGATTTCTACGAAGTAACCAGAAGTAACGCGCAGGCGCGCAGGCTAACCAACATTTCCCCTTATAAACCTGGATATTTACAATTTCGACAAAAAAACCACAAAAAATAAACAATTCCTTTTTATATCTTGATTTCTCATTTTAGTAGGAACACAATTATAACTTATTGTAGCATCGATAAAATTTGCTTAAATGTTATAAATTACTTGCAGTAAATCAAATTTATTGGCATTAAACTTTTGCTTTGCAAACCTAAATTTGGATTCGTCATGGAGAGGGGTAAAAATAAGGCATTAAAATATATTTTCAGATTGCTTAATAACCGACAATGTAATTAATTAATTAATAACGAATTTTTGGTCCAAATACGTATGCGTTTTTCTGTAACATTTATTTTTCTGTAGGACGTCTTCATAAACAATTACATGGGTAGTTTCGGCGGCATTTACAAATTATGCGGAAACAATTATTAGTTATTAAAAACTATTCACGAGTGTAATTATAAGAATAGCAATTATACTCCGGAAAATACTTTCAGGTTTTTATCTTATCCATGTACTTTGGAAACCTGTGGTATATTCAATTGATACCGATAAAATATTCGTATAAATTTGAAATGTAGGTACCTACCGTAGGAACCTACTGATTTACAAACACAGATGTCCGGAACAGGTAGAAAAATACACTTGTAATTGTCCTAACTAAGATACTCTATTTAGTAAGTGAATTAGCCTTCATAAGAACTTAAGAACCATAAAAAACTCGGGTGATTCCTTCTTCACGGTAAACTTCCACCTCATTTCCTATTTGAAATCCAAAAACTCACGTAATATATTTTCAAAAAAAGCATTCGTGCGTCAATTTCCAACAAATCCTTCATCTAATTTTACAATTGTCCGACCGTCTTTCTCCATTTGTATCTCCCATTATTACAGCTAATGCCTGTCACATAAGTATATTCGAATCATCCTTTGCATCAATTTATAGAAATTTATAAAATTTTATTATTGTAATATTATCGTATATTTTATAAAGGTAAACTCCTCTCTATTATGAATTTTACACTGATAATAATAATACTCTATTTACGGGACAAGGCCTTTTCCTAAAAATACAATCAGAAATGTATTAAAATTAAGCCAAAATATTTAAACGTGCGTTCTAATACAATATAAACCATTAAAGCACAAGAGTAAGAAAAATTATACTATCGCACATAAAAATCACAAATCCTATAAAAATTATACTCAAAATCCATCTGACAATATAACAATATCGTACAAACCTTTGTATGAACTCAACATTAACGAGGATATGTGCTAGTTATAATAAGTACTTCTCTAATCTAGACATTTTTATCAGAAAGTCTGAGTATATAACATAATTATCGGCTTTATTGGGGTACTCAATAAAAGATATGTATGAATTTATAATTTCACCATTGTTTGAAATTATGTACATATCTTGAAAATGAAGGAATATATGATTGTTATCTGCCTCACTTCTTTTATAAATATATTTCATTCGTTGTTATTGGTAATACATAACTACAATTGTATAACTACCATTGTTACTTGCCTTATTTATAAATAGTTCATAGGTCGTGTATGGTAATATATATATATCATTGTATTGAATAATGAATATTTTATGCTTGTGAATGTATATGCTTTTGTATTGCTTTTTCGTTACATATATAATTTGCCATCTTGATATCAAGATAATTAGAATCAAGTGTATTTATTAAAATGTAAACCAGTTTATCCTGTAATTATTTTGTTGGGTAAACTTTAAAAATGATAAATAAATAAATATTCTAAGGCATAAAGTAAAATTATATCAGATTCATGGTACTTAATAAAAATTTACCTGAATTAAAATAGACATAAGTTGGCATAAATTTCTACCACATTTAAGTTAGGCATTGCAGCTTAGTTTTAAATGATTGCAGTGATTCATTGAATATATCAACTTTATGACTTATAAGGTTGTAGTCTCTCATCATAGTATACAAAGGTAAAATGCACATATAATTTGTCCATATATGGTATATGAAAAGTCATATCTAACCTTGTATACATTAAAGGCACTCTGAGGTTTATTAAATTAAGTAATTCTGGGCTTTTAATATGGTTATTTAACAATTTATATAAAAACATAAGGCCACTATTCCTCCTTTGAATGTAAAGGAGTAGCATATCAAGTAGTATTGTCACTCCTAACATAGTAAAAAAGCAAAAAGTGTCAAAAGACGTCCTTAACAACGCTTTCAATCTATTATCAGAACGTAAGGGGATTAAGGACAAAATTAGAGCAACTTAAACTAGCTATTTCTACCGCTGACTATGACGTTATCGTACTCACTGAGACTAGGCTCAGTGAAGACATAACTCTGAATTGGACTTACCTCATTTAGACATTTATAGACATGATCGCAGTGTAATTACTTCTAATAAAGTTCGTAGTGGTGGGGTTTTAATTGCTATTAAAACAAAATTGCAATCTGTGAAGGTTATAAGCCAAATTATTAATGTAGAACATTTTTGTAAACATTTGTAGTCAAGAGGCAAAGGTTTTAATTGGGGCAGTGTATATCCCCCCAGCCTCTGCCATTGATAAGTACTTATCTCATTGTGAAGTGGTTGAAGATATTGTGAATAATAACAATTTTTTGATATTATTGTACTGGGGACTACAATTTACTTGATCCCTGTTGGAACACTGACTGTGATAGCATGTCTTTCACCACTCAAGCAAGAATTATAAATAAAAGTTTTACATTACTGGGTCTTAAGCAGATGAGTACTATTTGTACAATTTACTATTAGATCTAGCTTTTTCTAATTCAGGGCAAGTAACTTCCGAAAAGGATCCATATCCTATTTAAAAATGTGTTAATCATCACCTTGATATTCATTACAGTGTAAAGTTGGCCAAAGAACTAGATTATAACAATTATCAATTTACTATTTATGATTATAGAAACTGTCATTATACTACATTGACTAACTACTTAGATACTTTAAACTGGCTAGGAATATTGTGCAATTTGGAGATTAATAATGCTCTATCAATTTTCTACTCTATTCTTTATGAAGCTATAGAACTGTGTACTCCTACCTTAACAATCAAAACATCATCTTATCCTAAATGGTTTAGTGTTGAATTAAAGGGATGTATCAAACTCAAGAAACATTACCATAAAATTTTCAAAATTACTGGGAGTAATGATGATTATCATAATTTTTCTAAAATCCGAGGTGAATGCAAAAAGCATTCTGGTTCATGTTGCAAAAACAATATAAATAACATGGAAACAAATATTCCCTATAACTTAAAGTATTTCTGGAGACATGTTAAAAATCATCAAAAATTGGATAGAATACCAAGCATAATGTATTATTATGAAGAACATGTTGCAAATAATGACCACGATATTTCAAACCTCTTTGTAAGGAACTTTTCTAAGGTCCACAGTACTGTGATACCTGACACAAAGCCTGCCTTTGACATAAATTACACGTTTTCCTTTGGCAAAATGACAGTTTCAACTGAGGATGTACTATGGAAATTATTGTCTACAAATGTTACAAAGTGTACTGGCCCAGATGAACTCTCTCCCTTTTTTATTTAAAAAGTGCAGTCAATCACTGGTTTACCCACTGTTTATACTATTTAAAAATCTTTTAGCAGTGGCGTTTTTTCTGACCTCTTTAAAATTGCTTACATTACACCGATTCACAAAGATGGTGACAAAAGCAATACTTGTAAAATCAATATATGTAGTGGAAAAGGGAAAATTAGGTTTGGAGTAGCATTTAAATTCAGCCAAGCATATGAGAAACAGTAATTCTGGCACTACACGAGGAAAAATTACAAATGATGCTATTACTAAAAATAGAAAGTAGGCTGAAATTGTTTCTGCTTGTAACTTTAGGCTTTCATTCAGTTTGACATCACTTTGAGTTATCGATCAGTGATTTGCACAAATAAGATTATTTGCGGATTCAAAGATGGCTACTAAAATTTCACCAGCCACAGCTAAGACATAAGCAATAGTTGACAAGGTATTAGCTCCACATTCTCTACCTTTAATAAAAATTAAACTTGAATATGTACATCAGGATCTCCACTGATGGTAGCAATAATTTATCACGAAAAATTTTTCGAATACTCGTACAGTATTTTGATCGTCATGTTTAAGGACTCACACAAGCTAGTTGAATTGAAATGTTTAAAATGAATCAGAGGGGACTATAAGTCACCTTGTTTTAAAAACATATGATTGGCCAGAAGAGTGTATCGCATTTGGAGGGGATAACTGCAACTCCAATTTTGGTTATGTTGATGGAAATGGACAGAGCAATGTTTATGTACTCTTGTCTGCGGAAGTTGGGGAATTACTTGGAATAAAATGCCCTGCCCGTATATCTTACATAATTGTGTTCAGCATGCAAGGGATTCCTGGCTAATTGATATTGAATCAAATTTGGTTACAATTTATAATCGTTTTTCTGTATTCACGGCCAGAACAGAAACCTTGAAAGAACTTTGTGACTTTGTATCTGTAGGTTATAATCGTAAAAACAAAGCAGGTCTGAGCGTGGCCATTATGTCAGAGAGTGGCAACAAAGATAAAATGTCAAAAGATTTTAAAGTGAGAAGGAAGGTGTGTTCCGTGAGTGGGTGTGAGGGACGCAGCGATGGGACAAGAAAATTTTTTAATTTCCCGAGGACGGAAAAAGTGTAAGTTAATTTATATTAATGAATATTTTTCTTGTGAATGCTGAAGTGTTTCTGCAAGTTATAAGTGTAGTTTATAAATAGATACAACGGTTGTTTTCAGTGCGAAGATTGTCATTTATAAGCGAAATTTAGAATTTTATTTATTCACTCCGCTTTGAGGAAGTACGTTTAACTAAATGAAGGGATTTGTAAGGCGAACATATATGTGTCATTGGTCTCTCCATTTGTTAAATATGTATAGGTGGTTTGTTTGAAATATACATGAGTTTCGTCAATTAAATCTAGTGGAAAAGTTGCTGCCTAAATTATTACGTTTTGTAAATTATAAATTACATGATTTCAGCTTCAATGTGAATTATTGTATGCTTTTGGAGATTCGTTCCTTACATACTCTTTAGGACGTAGGAATTAAATCATTCTTTCCGTATTTGTTTTTAAAAAACTATGTCGATTCTTCTAGTCTTTTTGCACTTACTATTAACCTCTCAAACTGTGAGAAACTATCTTTAATTTAATAGAAACTTTTACAGCATATGATAGAATACAAAGGGTAGGTAATGTGTATATTGACATTTGCAACATTCTTATATGAGATAAAAGGAAACTGAAAATTTCATGTACAAACAAATGTGGTATGTTTCAAAGCATTAATTTAACTCCAAATATGACAGCAATTCCTAAAATGCATTTATTCCTGCTAATTGTCGTAATGTGATTAATTTGCATTTATAATTTCCAGTGTGAAATATTTTTGTATTATTATTCCTTGACCTTTTATAAAGAAATTAATAAAATGTTCGTGATTACCTTTTATATAAAACCGAGTGCACCTTTGCAATTATGTTAAGAATAACTAACTTAATGTGGGGGTATAATGGCACTATTTGTTCGATGGTACAATTTCCAATGCTTCTTAAATGAGACGGTTTTCCAATTCTTTAAGAAATTTTGTGAACCTTGCAGGTTTTTTTATCTTTCTGGTAATCTATGATTATTCATACCGATTAATGTCTTTATGTGCAGGTGCTTGGAATGGCTTTCATTTTGCCAAAACTGGCAGGTTCGTGACATGTATGAGCGTGGGGGTGTGCGAGCGGTGGTCCACAAGATGGTTTAAAATTTTGTAATTTTTTTATTTTAGGGTATAATTTTCACGTCTTAGTAAATATATTTTATTTTAGTGTATAGGTTTCACATTTCTTTGTCACTGTTTTATTTTAGGGTATAGGTTTTACATTTCTTTGTCAATGTTTTATTTTAGGGTATAGGTTTTACATTTCTTTGTTAATATATGTTATTGTAGGGTATAGGCTTTAAATTTTGTAAATATATATATATGTACATATTCATTATTCAATCTTTTAATTTCTATATGCTTTTTGTTGGGGAAATTAACATAATTCAGATATTGTGCGACCTTTTATGTTGCAGTATGTACACATTTTCACTTCTTATGATTTAAAATTATCTGCCTAATATCATTGCCCTCATTAGGTTTGGGAACAGGTATTACATCATGCCTCTTAATGTTAGAGTACATATTTGGATGGTTTCTGTGTGTTGTATGCACTGCTTAGTGTATATATGTTCATTTTTATACTGTTTATTTGGTTACCTTGATATGATATTATGAACTTGTATATATGTCATGTGAAGGGTGTCACTGTTTATATGCTTGCATGAATTAACACATTTGAGATGTTGCAGTATGTACATACTTTTACCTTCCTGTGATTTCAAATTATCTAATATCAATGCTCTCATTAGCTTTGAGAGAAAGTATGATTTTATATGCATTTTGTGGCATGAACTAGCGCAATGCAGATAATTTGCAACCTTTTATTATTTAGTATGTACCTGCATACATCTTTTTTGTTAATTCATTGTTCATTATGTTCATATTACATTTTTTGTCTATGTTCAATTGCATATTTTCATGGTTTACAGTATTGTCTATAGTACTTCGTGTATGTTAAGATTTTCTTATACTTAGTCTCACTTTTTTCTGTTTGTGTAATACCAGTTGAGGATACATTTCCACATATTTTGTACTTTTCCATGTGTGATCTCTGTTGAATTGCTAATGTTTGAATTGAGATTTGGCAACTGTTTGTTTTATCTGGTACTACTTTGTAATGTAACTGTGCCATCTTTCTGAGTGTATATCGCAAATAATTTGTGATGTTTGCAAAAACCTTTTTGCAATCTCAGCTGAAATGCTACAGAATTGTTTCTCACTTAAAATACGGCATTTACTTGTTATGTGAACATCTAACGAAGCTTAAATAAAGCAATATCAATAACGTACAATAATTTTGTTGTTTTTTCAATTTTATATTTCTATTTAAAATTTTGCGATCATATATATTAAGCATTTTACGAGGAATAAATAACCTGATATTTTAAACGCGCGCGCTTGGTGCGACGGTGGTGCCATCTATGAACAAATGTAGTCGTAACTTGAACCTATTTCCCACAAGAGTAAGATGCACAGGGCTGCAGATTACCGATGACGAATCAGATGATGGCAAGTTTCTAGGATTTTAGGGAAATTGTTTGAAAATTTTGATTTATTTTCTTGATTGAAGATTTTCATTCAATGGACAGCAATTCAGTATTTAAATTTTAGAAATTTCATTTTAACTGAAGACTTCGTAGAGAAAAAACGAAAATTATTTCAAATCCGTATCTGAGTATAAGTGGCTAATAAAGCCGAAATATCTTGTACATCACTTATTTGTAAAAGTGCAATCTTTTTTTCATGTTAAAAAGTTTTATTTTAATTAAAACACTTTGATATTTAATAAATATTAGTTTTCACCTGTATTTTTCATCGAACATTCGCAGAAAAAAATATGAAATATTATGTACCCGTGTATAGGACGCATCCTACATTTTAGCTTCGAAAATTTGGGAAAAAAGTGCGTCCTATACGCGGGTCTTTACGGTAATAATCCTACGTACCAAATTTAATGATCGCTGGCATGGCCGCCAAATATGAGGGCATTCCCTTCGTCAACTAATCAAAGGCATCCGGCGTTGCCACCTGTTTGGTTTCTACGCAGAGGACTCAGGGACCCTTAGCTGCGTAGCATATTTTGGTTGAGGCGGCTGGGTTTATTGTGTGAGAGATGTCTGAGCGAAAATCTGCGGGACGTGTTCTTCAGAGTTCCGCGCGGAATTTAGTTTTAAGTGTACGAGATTACTTCGTGAGGGAGAAAAGTAATGGTGGACCGTTACTTGCTATTTCGAAGGTTGTAGAAAGATCAGCTGCTGCCCTTAACTTGGGAACGGCTACAGTCAGAAGAATAACCAACGAGAAGTATTCTCAGGAAAACCATAGTAGAACACACAAAGAAAGTTATCAAGGAGGCTTGGATTAAAGAAGGAATATTGGAAGAGGGAATTCAACAAATTATAATAGCATTGACCTCAAGTTCGGATTCGAATACTAGCAGTGATGTCAATATTGGCGAAGATAACGTTGTAATGGAAGAATTAGGAGTTTCACCTTTGTAGAAGGTAACTATAAAAGTATTAAAAATTATAGATATTATTTATTTGTTTCATTCAGTTTAAATACTAAGAAAGGTAGGTATTGATTGAATAATTACTCTTTGTTTAAAAATTAAGTGTAAAATTAGATAATTACTAATATGCTGTATTGTTTTGCTATTTACTCATACAAGTATCTCCTTTTTTGAACAGCTTCAATTGAACACTGTCAATCAGTCAACAATTTGTCGCCTGATTTAAAGATATCTTAATGTTTTAATAGGTAAGTAGGTGAAGTGAATGATGAGTTATAATTTCATCATGACTTCGTATTAATAAGTTAAATTTTCAGTCTATGCCAAGTTGATCAGATCCTCCATGGTGCCTTTGCCCAAATTTCCAGCTGCTAATTAATTTCCACAAGGTAAGTATATTGGAGTATTACATTACCACACTATTAAATGAGTGTTTTGAAATTCATTATGCTATTCCTCTCTTTTTTGCAGAACCAGTTAATTCCAACCAATGTTCATACTTAAGTTTGATTATAAGTATTAATTCATAAGTTATAAGTTAAGGCAATGCTAATAATAAAAATAATCTGTAATGATATAACTAAAACCTTCATCAATTAATTAAGACATATTAATTAATTTTATATGGTGAAAAGCCTTTCATTTTTTAAAAAATTTTCATTCTTTTCTGCAAGAAAAGTATATGATTCTGTTACATTCCTTAGTTATCTCTTAGGTGCAGTTTTAAATTCTTCCATGGCTTGCTGTAATCCCTACACTTCAAATGTGCATCAATCTATTTGCATGTGTCAGTGCCTACTTAAAATCCCTGTAGTGTGTGTTCATCCATCTATCCCACAGTGCTTTTACTCCCATTTTTAGTGCTATAGTCTTGTCATTTCATGCTCAAATCGTGTGTGCTTCAGCTTTGGATATTCTTTATAATGGTTTACTTATTCAGTGCCTTTTCTACCAAATGTGGTTCTCCCTATTATCCTTATTAAAGTGTAAATTGTAATTTATTTGTATAGGGTCAGTGTCTACTTGAAATCCCTGAAGTGTGAATGTGTTTCTCCCTCTATCCCACAGTGCTTTTCCCGTTTTAGTGCTATAGTTTTTATATTTCATGCTCAAAGCATGTAAGTGCTCTGCTTATTGAGTATTCTTTGTAAGGACTTACATTATTAAAGTTTAAATTGCAATCTATTTGTATCAGTGTCAGCGCCTGTGTGTACATGATAATGACGGATTTAAATAACTTTAAGGCAAGTGAAGATAAGTGATTATTTCAAAAGTATTTTTATCTTAACTTTTCTCATTATTATACATTTCCACTTTATTTTATTACTTACTGTTCATGCTTAGTATATAATTCCATTTCTGTTTATTTTATATCCTAAAATTGATTCTCTTATTTTTACTTCATCTATTTACAAATAATCTAATTTTATATGTAGCTACTCTATTTCTAATTCACTCTGTCTCTGTACCTATCATTATATTTCAATAGTGACATTGATGTGGCTATGATTAATCTAATGTCATATGTTTTCTCAGGATAAATTTAATATTAGAATATTTGAAAAAGAGATAATTTTATAACTTTTGCAAAGCCAATAATTTATTTTGAATGATCTGGGATTTGAAATACTTTTCATCCTAATGTAATGACGACAGTAAATGTTATAACCCAGTTTGTTCATAATAAAGTTTTGGTTTTCAGGAAGTTATATTACTTTCTTCTTTTTATGAAATTCAGCAATAATAATATGCTGACAAAAACGGTTATTTTATTCTAGTGTTGATCTTACTATTTATGTGCACAATTTAATCGTGTTTATTGTTATGTTTTCTAATCATTGCTTCTTTTACAGCTCTCTATATCTTAGTTTACCTCAGTAGGTTTCGCAGTTTTTTCACGTCTCTCTTCTTGTGGCCATTTTTCTGCAAATGGGGTTTTTGCCTTACTGGTTTTTCCCTGTAAAAATGTTCAATTTGTGTGCAGTTTTAAATATATTAAGTAATTGTACTACTTTGAATTTCTTTAATATTCCCATATTCATGCAAACGTTTACTCTGAATCACAGTGTATATAATATGTAATGGTTTATTGTCTTTGGAATAAGTAAAAGTACCTACTCAATGAGAAGCGTTATTTTTATTCTTTTATCCAATCATGATTTCCTAATAATATGATAATTATTAACTTATGTGATTGCTTTAATCCGTGTAATGCATTTGTTATATTAAAAACATTAGTAACAATAGAAGTAAGAAAATACTCGAAATGTAATTCTTCTGTAATCCAACTGCTACCTTTAAGAATATTTTGCTCTTCTCCGTGATGTGATCTATTAACTATTTGCAATTATATAGAGTTGATTGTTAATAATAAAAATAAATAGATGAAATTAAATATTGTGTATTTATCCCTTTCATGATGCATATTGTACTACTTGTTTTTTTAAAATTAATAGTTCAATAAGATTTTGACCTAAACTTTTAGAATGCTGCATCTTTACAGCATATTACTAAAATTTCCGTATTTTTGGCAATACGAGATAGGATAAGGAAAACATGGCAGTATCTTCATTTGGCAGAAATGTTACGAGATGGTTCTACGCAGTTCTACCGTTATATACTTAACAGCTGCTTGAAAGCAGAACCAAATAACTGTGAAAGGAACATATGTTGTGGTCATACATGTGGTCCCTTAGAAATCCCACACCACTCTTTTCCCTCGTCCTTCCCTCCTTCTGTTTATTATACTACCTGCTCCGACCTTTGCCATTCGCGTAACAAATAGTCTTCCTGCTTCCTTTTCTCTACGCATTCTGAAAAATGTAAAATATAACATCCTTTTCTCTTATTTGTCATTTAAGCAGAGAATATTCGATATTGTTTAAATGACAATCATACAAAATAGGTACACTATAACGTGGAAAATGTTTTATATCTACTTATGAAAGATAAAGGAGGAAGTAATATATTCGTAGTTATTAAGATAATATTACCAAGCGTAGATACTCGTAATTTCATTTTATGTAGCTTTAAATGTTAAAGTTTTCAACATTTTCCTAATTTCGTTTACTGATGTTCGCCTGTCGCTCCCGTATCTGACCCCACTCCTACAAAGTCTCTTAACCATCCAGCGTCTCTGCCCACTTGCGAAGCACTATAATTGGTCCACATTTGTGGACTAATTCGGCAACAAGGTTCCCTTTCCACACATTTTAACCCCGCCTCCCAGCGATCATTAAGTTTGGTACAGACAGTAGTAATCAAAACGAATGATTTGAACGAATAAGATAATAGAATGATCTTAACGAATGAATATCTCGATTATGGAAATCTCTCGATTACTAATCATTCGATTATGGAAATCATTCGATTATGCCCATCACTAATATTCCTCCCGGGGAATTTCCGAAATTGTTTTTAAAACACTACCAACATGAAGTACCAACTAATGAACACTAATGTTTTCTATAGAAATCTATTTAAATTCTTTGTTAATATGAAGATATATACAAAGAATCACAGCCCTGTTAAGTTTATTATATATTCTGTTATATAAAAATGTCTGTACTCATGAAATTCAAAAATGAAAAAAAAAATCAGTCGACACTGTGTCAATTTGGTTTTTGCACGATGGCGCTACTGTTTATACGTCATATTACGTCATGCAAAAACGTGAACCAGATGTCGGAGGTTGTCTGCTACTTACACAGTACTGTAAAACATAAAAAATTCAAACTAATGAGGAGTATTCTAAATAAACGAATTGTTCACATATTGGAACACACTAATACATTATACGTTGTACGCCATAAAAACGAGCAGCACATAATTGTCAGACTGAATCCGAGATATGTGAATTGTATTGGCAACAACTCAATGTATTATGCTTTTATTTAGTGTTTTCAGCTTTCTTCTATTATGTCATTATCATTTTTTGTTTTATCAAAAAAAAATGTGTAGTATTCGGCCATCCAAAGGCCGAAGCCGAATAGCAGATTTTGACCGAATACTGAGGCCGAAGCCGAACTTCGGTGCAACACTAGTAGTGATTGCATTACCGGGATCCCGGTCAATTTTCTCCGGTATTTGTCAAAAAATACCGGTATTTCGGTATTTCTTAAAAATTAATTTAAATACATTTTTAACATGTTGACTTCCATGAGTATCACCGGTGATCCTCACCTTTGTTTTACTAAGGGACCGCGAGGAACACGTGTTACTCAGACTCATTGGTCTTCAATCTTATTTTTTTTGGTGGCTTCTCATTTACACTTTGGTACAATGTCAGTGGCTTGCCGATGATGCATTCTAAATGTTTTCTTCGTTCGTCCTCACTTTTATCTCTTCTTATTTTTTCTACTAATCGTAACTTTGTAAGGAAACCTTTGTTTCATTGTTGATGCTTTCTTGGCTATTTTTCTGCTCCCTCAGTAATGGTTGAAACTGATACACCTCTCATTTATTACGAAGAGTTTCTGTACCAATCTTTGATTTCATTATACATTGTTCTCTTTCGTCCCATGTAGGTGTATTCACATAGTGTTGCAGTCGCACGCCAAACCTCTTCGGGTTAACTTCTCTGTGCTTCGTGTATCATTTTCTCGTTTACTCTTGTGTATTGTGCATCGAGCCATCTCTCCCAAAAACGTGTTTTTATGATCATAGTGCTATAATAGACTGGTTTTTGATTCAGCTGCATTATATATTGTTGTCACGGAAATTACCTCACTTTAGCAGGTATTATTTTGTCATATTATACTTTCCTTTGTGGATTTTTTGCATCTGTTATTATAATAAATTTTTATTTTTTATACAAATGTTTATATAAAAATTTTAGGGCAGCAATAACATGGCAGCACTTACTTATATCATGCCTCCTCTATGAGCTTCAGGGTGATTGTGATACTTTGAGTGAAACCATCTTATAAAATGTTTTACTGGTTAGTATTTTCCTTATAGATACAAACTGTACGTAATGTTAGATCGCAAATAATATATACTAGCACTGAAGCCTGTACATGCCGCTCTTTCTTTCCAAAGCGTCATTGGTGTTATGAGTCAGAACGGTTCCAAAGAATACAGTGGAGCCTCCTGTCTATACGTAATTCTGTAATCTATTTTAGCAGTTTTGATCTGTCAAGTATGAAAAGTATCTGTGCTGGGATTAGTTGTGCAGCTGCAGTGACAATAAGAAGAAGAGGTAAGACTGAATAAATACATTTGTAATTTTTAAATAATTTTATATTAACTTGGTTTGCGATATATATATATATATATTTGTTTCCAATTAATATTTTTACACAGTAGAAAATAAAAATTAGTTTGTCAGTTTGTAGAAAATAAAAATGAAATTTTTCAGTTTGTAGAAAAAAATAAAATTTGAGTTTTTCTGTTTGTAGAAAATAAAAATTTAGTTTTTCAGTTTTTAGAGAAAATAAAATTTGAGTTTTTTAATTGTAGAAAATGAAAATTTAGTTTTCAGTTTGTCGAATTTAAAATTTAGTTTTTCACTCCGTAGAAAAAAATATAATTTGAATTCTTCAATTGTAGAAAATAAAAATTTGATTTTTCAGTTTGTAGAAAGTTATATTAATTAAATTGAAACATTTTATTCATATAACTTTTATTGATGAAGCAATTTTTTATTACTATAGGCAGGCAATCATTGAGAATATAAATTGAATATACTTTTAGGATTTTATATTTGAGCTAACAAATTTTATATTTTTCAGGAATATGATCAATATAAATTTAGAAAAATGTTTCATAATTAGCAATCAATATTGATACTAATCTTTTATATATGAATTTTATTTTTAACCTTTTAGTGAAAAAATAAACAGTTATTTTTTTAATGTTGTTTTAATTGGTTTATGTAGATAATTAACTTTTAATTATCAAGTTACTTAATTGCTTTTTTGTCATTTATATTTTACAAAATGAATAGCCGTCATGGACTCGGTACATGTATTTAGAGATCACAGAAAAGGAAGTGATGAAAATTCTGTATGGTTTACTACATGGTAGAGAGGAACGGTCAGGTAGTGAAATGTAAGAAATGTTCAAAAGAAATACGTTGTGTAGGTGGATCTACAAGTGGACTGCATACTCACTTAAAGACAATACATAATATAGATTTAAGAAAAAGGATTTTGACATCTACTAGTTTAGATGACGATGAAAATGAACCACGTCAATCTAAACAAGGCAAGGTACAGTTTCAATCTCAATGTTTAATAACAAATTACTTGCAAAGTGATAAGAAGGAAACATTGTCAGAAGTATTAGCTCGTATGACAGCTCGTGATGGTTTGCCTTTTAATATCTTTTGTACATCTGTTGATATCAGAAAAGGCTTAATTGCAAGACAATTTAATGATATTCCAAAATCTGCAAATACTATAAGAAATATGGTTTTGAATTACAGTAAAAATATTCCAGATATTTTAATTAATGATATAGCTAAAATTAAGGCTGAAGGAAAAATGTTCAGCTTGACTTTTGATGAGTGGACTTCTACCAGAAATAGGCGCTACTTAAATATAAACGTCCATTCCAGCAATGGTACCTTTTACAACATTGGATTAGTTCGTGTGCATGGAAGTTTGCCAGCAGAAAAGTGTATAACACTAGTTGATAAGAAATTAGAAGACCATGGTCTCCGGATTTCTAGAGATATAGTATGTGTTACTACAGATGGGGCATCAGTTATGACTAAAATTGGAAGACTCATCAGTGCAGAACAACAGCTTTGCCTTGCTCACGGAATTCATTTGGCTGTTATGGATGTCCTGTATAAGTCCAAACAAAACAAAGAAATATTTGATAAACAAGAAATATCAAATGCTGAACATACGCACCATGAAGGCGAAGAAAATGAAGAGGATGACGATGATGTTGGAGATGGTTTAACCATAGAGACAGATTATACGGGCGTTCCCATTAATCTCACTCACAATGAACTTTCGTCACTCATTACAAAAATACGAAGAATAGTTAAAATTTTTAAACAATCAGCTACTAAAAATGAGAAATATTTGCAAAGGTACGTTCAAGCAGAATTTGGAAAAGAAATTGCTTTACTGCTTGATTCAAAAACTCGATGGAACAGTTTACTTACCATGATTGAAAGATTTTATCAGTTAAGATACTGCGTCCAAAAGGCATTAATAGACTTAAATTTCGGAATAAATTTTTGTGATGATGAATTTAATTTATTATCTGCAACTATTTCTGCTCTTATGCCAATCAAATTAGCTGTGGAAGCACTATGTCGCAAAGATTCTAATCTTTTAACTGCAGATGCAACTCTAAAATTCATGATGACAACTCTTCACGAACAAAATTCGGAAATAAGTAATAGGTTACAAACTGCCTTGAAATTCCGTATTTGCCAGAGAAGTACAGATCTGTCACAGATTCTTCAGTATTTGCATGCTGGATCACATGATGAAAGTGAATTAGGATTAACTTTATTTCCACGACTAAGTAAAACGGCCATCATAAAAATAGTAACTCGTTTAATAAAAAGACTTCATTTGTCTTGTGTAAAAGATTCTGAAGAAAACGTCGGAACAGAATCAATGTATTCAGCAACATCTTCCACATCAAACGATAACAGTAAAAAACAGGGAACAGTATTAATGACATCCGTCGATGGCATGTCTTTGAGAGAGAGACTACAATTAGCTATACAAGAAAGACTTAAAGTTCAAATTCCTAATGTTCCAGAATCTCAAGGATTGGAACAGATTATTCAGAAAGAGATCGCATTTTTTGAAGAAGAAGGTATAAGAGGCTTGAATTTAAAACTTGTGTACGACTATTTATTTACAATTCCACCGACAAGTGTGGAAGCCGAAAGGACCTTTTCAGCCGCAAACCGATTTTGCACGAAAATCCGTACACGTCTGAATGATGAAACCATTGACAGCCTCTGCTTTTTAAGAGCATACTTCATCAATACTGATGCCGATAATTGTGATTCTTAAAATTATCGATGACATTATTATATTGATATTTTTGTTTATATTTTTATTTTCACTACAGCAAGTTGTTTTGTTTTTTAATTACTTTATGGAATGACTGTTTATTTCGTTTATTTTATATCTTATAATAGTATAAACAATTAATAAACAATTTCATTAAAGTTGTTTTTTATTTATGAACTCATCTATTAATACCGGGATCACGGTTTTGAAATGTCAGGATACCGTAATCCCTGTATTCATTTTTTGATCCGGTATTGCAATCTCTAATCACTAGTAATTACCTAAACAAAAGATCACAAGTAGTGAAAGTGAATTCTTCTCTCTCAGAGCCTTATCGTTACAGCTCAGGTGTACCAAAAGGGTCTCATTTAGGGCCCTTGTTATTCAGAATTTTTATAAATGATGTTTGTGATTTTTCTCAGATGTGGACTTCTTATTATTTGCTGATAATTTAAAAGTTTTTAAGGTAATAAAAAATATTCAAGATTGTAATGTACTTCAATTAAACCTTAATAGACTCATGCACTGGGTAAATAACAATAAGCTAGCCATTAATTCATCTAAGAGTAATGTTATGAGTTTCTATCATATTCATAACCCTATTATACTTGATTATCAAATTAATAATGTAATATTGGACAGGCCTCAAGCAGTCCGGGACTTAGGAATTTGGTTTGACCATAAGCTAACATTTAAAACCAATATTGATGTAATAACTCAGGATGCTCTTAAAATGTTGGGCTTTGTTTTAAGAAACTGTAGGCAATTTAATAATATTTATGTAATGAAATCTATTTTTGTTACCCTTGTTAGAAGCAAACTAGAATATTTATCAGTATTACGGTCTCCATATTACAGTGTTGATGTATGTAGTATTGAAAATGTTCAAAAAAAATTCTTGAGATTTATAAATTTTAAACTTGGAATCCCAAAAGCTGATTTAGATTACTCCTATTTATACTCTCTCCTCAATATAAAACCTCTAAAAGTTAGAAGAGAAGTTTCAGATATGGTCTTTTTATAGAAAACTGTTAATTCCTTGTTGGACTGTTCTGTACTTTTGGCCTGTTTAAATTACCATATTCCAAGTTACTTTAACCAATATTTGAAATTGAATTTCATAGAACCAATTATGCAAAACATTCATCCTTAATCAGAATGCAAAAGTGTGCCAACACTTATGGCTCTGTACTTGATTTTTCTTTTTCTTTATCCAAATTCATTAATTTGGCACGTACTGTCATTAAATAATTATGATTTCTCCTGATTAATGGAAGTATGTTTCCTTGTAATGTATTTACTTTCATGATTAATCAACATTGCTCTTATGTATGTTTTAGTATGAAACTACTTCTAATCTCTATTATTAATTTGTCTTAATATTTAAATAGGATGATCTTGTAAGCAAATTATATTATATCAAAGTATTGTCTATCCCTTACTTGCTTTATTTACAGTTGTTTATGTCCTCTGGCAATGACTTTGTACAATTTGTGTTTTAAAGCTATATTTCTGTGATAGCAACTGCTATATAATATTGTATGTTCTATTATATTACACTAATTACACCATATTGTAGGTACCCTATTTTATTTTATTTTATATGATTTTGTAACATTATCAATTCTTTTTCTATTCCTATATTGTCTATGTGCAATTAATTAATAATGACCTTCTATAACCATATATCAGTGATAGAACATGTTATAGCATAATTATTGTATATTTCATCATTTATACTAAATTATGTTATTGTATCTTTGTACACTATTTTATATTATATTGTAGTTATATTATATCAATTACTAATTATGTTATATTATACTGTAAGTAGGCCTCGGCCTGTTAAATATGAAATTAAGAAAAAAAAATATGAAAATATGAAGGTGTGCCGTGAAGCAAAAAAGGTTGGAGAGAACTGGGTTAGGGGCCGCACCCCTGGCGCCTCCTGCGCCCAACCCCGTGCCATGCTCTGCACGGCTGCTTCTCTTTAGTTATACTTAAAAAAATAATTGCTTCTCTCCACCTCGCTTTCTCACCCTTCCTTCCTCCTAAGTTATGGGAAATAGAAATGCCTACCTTGGAGTCGTTTTTTAGGACTTTCAGAGATTTTTTTCATTGTCACATTACAATATATGAGTCGAGCATTCTTGCAAAATTTTGAGATTCTATCTCAATTCTTTATCGAGTTATTCGCATTTTCCTTTCTTTTTTTTTTAGATATATAACAATCAATATAACCGTTTATTTTGATTAGTTACGAAGAGAAGATAACGATGTGATACCTATGTGAGGGGTAATTCAGGTGTTTAAAAGAATCAGTAGAGTGTGACAATATTAAAGAGGCTCATCAGTGCCAGCAATGTCAAGAATCAACAGCGGACAAAGTTGATGGTCAGAATCTGAAAAATAAATATAGGGCAGCTCTATATAGAGCAGGCAGGATCGGTGCAAATGGAACTGGAAGAAGAGAATTGCATTGAAAAAGACAACTTGGGACCAAGTATTATGAAAAGCAAAGTAGAAAAGGCGATACAGGAACTAAAGAAAGGAAAAGCTACAGGCAGCGATGGAATACCGATAGAGGTACTTAAAGTCATGGGATCGGAAGGACTAAGAGTGATTATGAAACTAATTAACAAGATTTACGACTCGGGAGAGTGGCCTCAGGATTTCTTAGATGTAACGATGATCCCGTTAAAGAAGAAGCCAAAGGCAATGCAGTGTAAGGACTACAGAACGATAAGCCTACTGACACACACTTCGAAGATTCTTAATCAAAGACTAGAGAAAAAGGCAGAAGAAATGCTTCAGAAAAGGACGAGGAACCAGAGATGCTATCGGTGTAGTGAGAATCATATCAGAAAGGGCAATAGAGTACAGTCAAGATTGCTGCGTATGTTTCGTCGACTGGCAGAAGGCCTTTGATGAGGATATTAAAGGATATAGGTGTAGACTGGAAAGACAGGAGACTGATTAGGAATCTATATCTGAATCAAGTTGTAAAGGTCAGGTTGGAGAATACGGACACCAGCGGAGTACATATCGGTAGAGGGGTAAGACAGGGCTGCTGTCTATCGCCGATTCTATTTAATATATATGGAGAGAGACTAATGCAGGAAGCGTTAGAAAGCACAGGAGATTTCAAAATCGGAGGAAGGATTATAAGAACAGTGAAATACGTGGATGATCAAGTACTTCTGGCAAGAAAGGAAAAGGAACTCCAGAAAATGATAAATAGACTAGTGATAACAGGTAGAAAATACGGTATGGAAATTAATACAGAAAATCCAAGGTTATGTGAATATCAAGTAAAGAAGAAAATTTGAAGGTAAGAATTGCAGGAAAGCCATTAGAACAAGTTTCAGATTATAAACACCTTGGAAGCATCATAACGAGAGAAGCAAAATGTACTGATGAAATCAGGACTAGAATAACAAAAGCAAAAGCTGCATTCAGAAGAAAGAAACTCCTGCTAACCGGAAATATAAAGCAGGAAATCCGCAAGAGGTTGATAAAATGCTATGTATGGAGTATAGCTTTGTACGGAGCAGAAACATGGACGCTAAGGAAAAATGATATTAAATACTTGGAAAGCTTCAAAATGTGGACATGGAGAAGAATGCTGAAGATAAAATGGACAGATAGGGTGAAAAATGAGGAAGTACTACGAAGAATAGGAGAGAAGCGAACGATTATACAGACTATCAGAAAGAGGAAGGCGAACTGGATTGGGCATTACCTGAGGAGAGAGTGCATGATTAAAGAAGTGCTAGAAGGAAAACTGGATGGAAAAAGAGAAAGAGGTAGGTAAAGGTTTCAGCTAGTAGACAACTTGAAAGGGAAAGAGAGCTATCAAGTCATGAAGAAAACTGTGGAAAATAGGAGTATATGGAGAACCAAGTTTAACCTAGAATAATCACGGACCTGCCAACGGACAGACTACCTATGATGATATATATATATACGTATTCACCCGAATCCAAGACGACCCTGAATCTAAGACGACCCCCCATTTTGATGATTCCAAAAGAGAAAAAAGCTCAAATTGACCTTCATGACTACAAAAATTATAAATCTTGTGAAATATTTATTTTCTCTTATACTTTTCTTGAATGTCATTGTCTTTTAACACTTTAAAATCATAAGATAACATCACAAATAGAACCATTCAGGTTTTCAAACAAATTAAATGGTAGCATTCATTTTAAGATAACATTAAAAATAAAGTAAATACATTGAAATAATATACTCATTTCAGGACAACAAAAAAACATTTCAATCCAAGCGCTGCATAAAATCATTTTATTGTGTTAGTCATCATCACTGTCAATGCAACCTTCACTATTTTCCTCGTGCTCACTATCTTTATCACTCTCAACTTCATCATCAGTCTCCCACAAAACATCATCCTCACTCCCATCCATGGCATTAGATAAGCAGCATTTCTTAAATCCTTTCACTATTACTTTTGCATTTATTTGTTGCCACGATGCCTTGATCCATTGGCAGAGCATTGCAACTTCAGGTTTCTTAAGATTTCCTTTTGGTGTTAAAGTGCGAGTTCCACTCTGTAACTACTCAGAATACAAAACCTTTAAATTATTTTTAAAACACTTATTGACAGCAACATCTAAAACTTGAAGTTGCGATGTCATTCCTCCAGGTATTACAATAAAATCAATATTCATCGCACTCATTATGTTTTTAATTTCAGGAGATAAGTGTCCTTGAATGCATCCAGTGAAAGCATTGCTCTTTGTTTCAGTAAAGCTCCTGGCCGTCTATTCCACACCACATGTAACCAATCTCTCATTAGTTCTTTAGTCATCCACCCCTTTTCTTGACACCTAACTATTATTCCACTTGGCAAATGTTTCTTAGGCATTGTTTTCCGCTTTAGAATCACATATGGTGGTAATTGAGTCCCATCTGCTAAAACCGCCAACATTACCGTGACTCGCATTTTTTCGTTGCCTGTAGTTTTAATTAGGACGGACTTCGCACCTTTTTCGTTCACAGTATAATTAGATGGCATGTAGAAGAAAACCGGAGTTTCATCGGCATTTCCTATTTGGCTCAAAAGGTAATTATTGGTTTTTCTAAGTCCAATTACGTATTTCTGGTAAGCGAGAAGTTTTTCAACATAGTCTTCTGACAAGACAATTTCTGACACAGCGAAGTTCGTCGCCGTAAAGAAAAATTATTTCGTCGCATCATTCTCACGCACAACTTCTGCTGGCCTTGAATTCTTGCAATGATATTTTAAGTCCTTAGTAATTTCATTAGCTTTAAGTATAATACTTTCAGTCGAAACAGGCATACCGTTCTTCCTCATGGTGCGCACAAACTTGACTACTTCTTCTTCAATGCCATGAAATCGGCCTAATTTTGGACCACTGAGCGACTTCCTTGTGGCTTTTTCTAGTTCCTGTTTTGAGAGTTTCCATCGACGCACATTTGCCTCAGATACACCGAACTTTCTACTCGCATCACAGTTATTAGTTTTTTCGGCGTAATTTATCACGATCAGCTTAAAATTTGTATCTTAGCTCCGTCTAATTCCTTTGTTAACTTTCCCTTTGCACTCGTGCCACGTACTTCAACATGATCTGTCATTTTAACTTAAGGGTTGTGCATTTAAATCAAGAATGCACAACTCAAAATTACTGTCACACTTAGTGAATCGCGGTGCGTCGTTTGAAAGGGGAATCCCAATGATTTCCGCTCTCATTTGTTTTGACATTACGTGCCATTACGTGCAAGATGAAAGTACGTCATCTGTGTTATGATCGTCGACGATGATTATTAGTCTAAATAATT
Source organism: Uropetala carovei (assembly GCA_036926305.1). Classification (NCBI taxonomy): domain Eukaryota; kingdom Metazoa; phylum Arthropoda; class Insecta; order Odonata; family Petaluridae; genus Uropetala; species Uropetala carovei. Next base: position 7,470,080 of record JAXCHB010000084.1, on the reverse strand, counting down.
ATTATTCCCGTCATGTTTTTCTTATTGTTATTACTATTTGTTTATTTCACTTCTTTATGTACGTACTTGAATTTGCTGTTGTGAATTGTTTACTCTAACATACCATTTGTTGTAAAAACCATTGATTAAATGCTTAAATATACTTCGTATTCGAATGTAAGACGACTCTTGATATTTACAGCTGAAAATTTGGAAAAAAAGGTCGTCTTAGATTCAGGTGAATACGATATATATATATAAGAAGGGCGGATGCCCGAAAGCTCCAAGCAAAAGCCTTCCTCTATCACCATGGACGTCCACAACACCAAGTAAGTGTCCACTGGCTCCCTCCTATCCCTCTCAACTACTAGTTGAAATCCCATATATCTCTTCTTATTTCCTTATCGTTTTACCATATTACTCCTTACCACTATTCTCTTCAATCTATCCACTCTCGACAATTCTGTTCTGTTCTCTTTCCAATCTCTCAACCCCTTACATCGTCTCACTATGCAAGATTTACTCCTCTTATGCCACCACCTACAAAAATTACGTCTCTCACTTGCCAAATTAGCTTCCTTAAATCATGTCTAGCACTCGGGATCACACCTAATGGCCTAACCATCAAAATCCCCTTAACAGGACTTCCCCCCCAGATTCGACCCAAAATTGCCGCCCTTCAGTACAATTTTTCCATTTCCCTCACCCGGTCTGTTCTCCAGGAATATGAATCCCTCGCTGTCTTTCATCAGAATACCGCCATATCCCTGGAATAGAAAATCAAAAAATCAACTCCGGCCTCACAGGAACACGTTCTAAGTGTGCATAAAGACGCTGTCTCACAAAAAGAAAGCCGTAAGACCCAGCTCATGAGGAAACTTTCTTCCCTCTGCATCAAGCACTTCCAGATGGGTCTCCCACTACCCTTCACCCCTCCCGACCAGGGCAAAAAACCACGCCCTCCGCCACCCCTGCTCGGCCAGAAGCCCAGCCTAGCCAATATTTTCGGACTTCCCACCCCTTCCCCTCTATGCATAGCAAAACCCCAACTGAGGTGCGGTGACCCCATACTCAAACATCGCTCAAATACGCCTCCCCACTCTTGACACAACCCAGACCTAGAGGACTTGTTAGTTAACCTATCAACGCATGACCTCAGCCCCCCACAACGTAAATTACTCTCCCTGGGACTCTCTTTCTCTCCAACTCCGAAGTTCGGCCACTTCCGCCTCCTAACAGAGACAGTCCTATGCCCGTTCCCTCCAACTGCAGTTAAAATTCAACACCCCTACACCATCCTCCGTGAACCCACCCACACCCATCAGCCAAGCCGAGCCCCTTTCTCACTTCAAACTGCCATCCCAACACATCCCCTCCAAACTTCCCCCCACCACCCCCTAGAACAATACATCTCTTATATTTCCAATGCCATCTCTCACCCAGACTTCCCAAAATCCCTCGACCACCAAGACAACCTTTCCAGAGATAAAAGACACACTATGGCCCAACTCAGGTCCAATAAAAATATTATAATTTTACCCGCAGACAAGGGTTCTACTTTCTGAAGGTACAGGAAGCTGAAAATTTGAAACAAGGTAGTAAATAACATTGAAAATTTTAGAAATATTATTAATGTGGCTTTTAAAAATTCAAAAAATTTAAACAATTGAATTTACAGAAATGCACTTCTAGAGGTGCTACATCGATGAAATTTAGCAAAAATGTGAGGTATTTGAAAAGAAGGATCGAAACCTATATAATATCTATAATAATATATTTTAGGTGTTGTTTTTACCCCATAATTTTCCAAAAATAAAAACACATAATGTGGCACAGATGTACAAAATTTCGGGTTTAACTATCATTTACATTTTTTTAATCTTGACATTTATGTGAGAAAAAATGCTTGCAGAATGGAAGCACATATTCACTTGTGTGTGTGTGTGTGTGTGTATGTATATATCATTCTATATCGACTCTTCTTACAGAGGAGGATATAGGATATGCTTATAGAATGATATATAGGATATAGGAGGATACTAATGTCTGGCCCAAACTGTAATAGTTGGAGAGCTGAAATTTAACACACAGGTGAATAGAGAAAAATAATCGGAAGAATAATTGGAAAATTGCAGCAATTTTTATTTTCTTGGCCGTAGAAAATTATAAACTATTTTACTAACATTTCATAGTTTAGGTACTTCTAAATGCGCTGTGAAGCTGAAGTTTTTTTCAAGAGCTAAAATTTGCTAAATAATGAAAACGGGAATATAGAAATTTGAAAATTTTTATTCGTTCGGCCGTAATAAATTCTCAAATGTTTAACAAATTGACTAATGTTTATGTACTTTCTGTAGATCCAGGAAGCTGAAAATTTTAGCAGAGTTAGGAAATAATGTCCTGGTGGTAAATAACATTGAAAATTTTAGAAATATTTATTGTTGTGGCTGTTAAAAATTCATAAAGTTTAAACAATGAAATTCATATAAATGCACTTCTAGAGGTGCTATATACATGAAATTTTGCATAAATGTGAGGTATACCCAAGAAATGCTAAAAACCTATAAATGTTTTATAATTATAAATTTTAGGGGTTGTTTTTACCCTAATATTTTCAAAACAGAAAAACACGTAATTTGGAGCCGAGATGCAAACTTATGTGTTGAAAATTATTTTTCGGCTTTTATTTTTCCTTTAAGGTGAGAGAAAATGCTTGCAGAATGCAAGCACAATTAACTATATATATATATATATATATATATATATATATATATAATTTATATATATAGAGAGAGAGAGAGAGAGGATACTAATGTCTGGCCCAAACTACAATATTTGGAGAGCTGAAATTTAATACATAGGGGAACCAAAAATGATTATAGGGGGAATAATTTCAAAATTGCAACAATGTGTATTTTCGTGGCCGGTAAAAGTTATAAACTATTTTACTAACATTTAATGGTTTAGGTACTTCTAAATGCGCTATGAAGCTGAAATTTTTTCTACATGTTGAATTTGCCAAATAATGAAAACGGGAATATAGAAATTTGAAAATTTTTATTCGTTCGGCCCTAATAAATTCTCAAATGTTTAACAAATTGACTAATATTTATGTACTTTCTTAAGATCCAGGAAGCTGCATTTTTAACAAAGTTAGGAAATAATGTTTCAGTGGTAAATAACATTAAAAATTTTATAAATATGTATTGTTGTGGCTGTTAAAAATTTATAAAATTTAAACAATGAAATTCATATAAATATACTTCTAGAGGTGCTACATTGATAAAATTTGCATAAATGTGAGGTATTCGTAACAAATGCTGAAAACCTATAAAAGTTTTATAATTATCAATTTTAGCGATTGTTTATACCCCAATATTTTCAAAACAAAAAACAAATATTTGGGAGCCGAGATGCAAACTTATGCATTGAAAATTATTTGTCGGCTCATACTCTTTACTTTAGGGTGAGAGAAAATGCTTGCAGAATGCACGCACAAATAACTAGTATCCTATATATCATTCTATATCAGTGATGGCGAACCTTCTATAGTCAGCGTGCCAATATTACCGAAATTGTCGAATGTTTTCCGCCTCCCGTGCCACAAAAAGTCCTTGATTTTTTTTCGGTGCCAACTAAATTAAATTCATGATCAATAAATAAGATTCTAACTGTAAAACTAACGTTTACAATAGTTAACTAAATAAAACCAATGTTTTTGTGGCGTTAAATCAGTACGATAAATGCTTTTTAGGGTTTTCCCCTTTCGTTGGTGTGCCAACCAAAATCGTCTTGCATGCCACTTATAGCACGCGTGCCATAGGTTCGCCATCACTGATATAGGAGGTGGCCGACGTTATGCTCAAGTTGTACATTGTAACAGTAGATCTAAGACTTTCACACAATGTTCTTGAAGATACGAGACAATTAACTCAAGCAGCGAGGTCAATCCCTCAGTAAATATTACACGATATACAAGAGGCTTCGAAATGAATCCCAATGGTGTAACACAATATTTGTATGACTCATGACAGTATTGCGTAAATGCTGGATGTCAAAGAGGGGGACAGAATCTGATTTATGGTGATTTTACACCCACTATCACAGCTAATCAAAAGTTGTGGCATTCAAAATGTCCATAGGTCAAATTGACCCATTTTGGTACTTAAGGTATAACATGCTGTAACTCGGAAACAAAACGAATTAGGAAAATATATATTTTTCTGTTAGTCACATAAAATAAGGAAAAGTAAAAAAAATGGATAACATATAATCAGTCATTATTGAGTGGTGACCGACTGAAAATGAAAAAGGGCCAAAATGACCCGTCCGGTACTTCTAGTGTTAACGAATATGTGACAGATTTTGACCAAATATCCAGTGCTGCCTCAAGACATTTTGACGCCCCAAGCAGATTTCAATTATGGCACCCCATAAATTTTACATTAAAATTCGGCAGTTTAGTAGTATAGTTTAGTAGTATAATAGGATATAATTATTTTGAAGTTTTGTGTATTTTTATGATTAAACAGTTTAATAAAAAAAACGGCTTTATTCACAGAATAATAAATTTGAAATGTCACAAAGAAATTATAAATTGTGCAATACTTCTTTCAATGACAATGAGATTGATTGGAACTATTGCATCGATATACATATGCACAAATGGGGCTCAATCAATGGTTGTCAAACTTGCTGGTGCATCAAAAAATGCAACATCGACACATTGCCTTATTCATAGAAAAGCACGTGTTGCCAAATGCATGAATAAAGGCAGTGACGCACTTATCTAAAGCTAATGGTACGTATTGCTCTTGGAATGAAATAAAAAGTATGAAATTGATTCTTGATTGCAAAATGCACTTTTGGCAGTGTGAATACTGCAAAGGAAGGATGCAGGGGAAAAAGAAGCGATGAAACCAATGGAATGAAAACCTTATCTTGGAAGTGATCTTGGAAAGACGTTCCGAAAAAAAATATTTAAAAAATATGGGTTGGAATAAATGAGACTACACCTTTATGACTGATTATGAACTTCAAGAGCAAGATTAACATTGTCTATTACTTGGAATCATTACAACAAGTCATGGACGACTTCTGTTAAAAGAAGCAACTTACGAATTTGTTACCAATTTAAAATTGAAAATTTAAAACGACTTTCAGGATGAATTTCTTAACAGGAAATAAAATTGCCCAATAATAAAGTTAATTACCTCAAATATTAAAGAGAAAAAACTTCTACATTAAACAACTTATCAAAGGTTGGTTCAAGAAAGAGCATAATAGCAAAAAACTTATTTGAATTAACCTACGAAATAATTTAACCATAAAACATGAAAGATATACCTAGATAAAAATATCGAATAAAAATATGTAAATGCTAACTTCCTGGTTTAGAAAATCTTCGTTGATCGTAGATTAGGTTATAGCTCCAACTCTCAGGGTGAAAAACCCGCATTTATCAATGAGAAAAAATAATATTTACACTAAATATTGGTGTCACTTCTTGAGCAAAGACAAAAACATATCAATTATGCCCAAGGAAAACTAACCTGCTATAACCTGATAACAGATTCTTCAAACACTAAAAGACGCACACCCCACTCGACTGATGTTTCCACAATGATGGACGTATTGGAACTAATGCGGACAAATAGTTCTTTTTCGATGTCACCAATAGAAAATGTGAGGGAGGAAATGTTGAAGGAGAAGGGGTTGAAAACAGTGGTGTGAGAATATGTACCCCATCCTCACACACCCTAACACAGCGTAGCAATTACTAAGGAGCAGTAAAAGAAACCCTAAAGATATTTCGTCCTCAAACAAGAACCGCAACCAGTCAACCGAGAATTTTGAATGTGCCTTAATGAATGCACGGGTCTGGTATGATTCAGCGCCGCCAATTCATGACCGCTTGTTCATGGCCACCGATTCATTACCGGGCCCAGTTCATCGTGGCCGTTTCATAGCCAGTATATTGAGCTTGTTTTTTTTTAAAGCTGGTATAGGTTAATATTATTTTAACAATAGTGCAGGCTATATTGTAAAACGGCATATACTGCCTATATTGACCATTACACTGAATTTTATAATTGTTATAAATTTATTGCTTATACTACCCTATAAAAATACAAAGGCATAAATCTAATATTTCAAAGAACGCCTAAAAAGGGCGGCCAATCAGTGATTTGCACAGGGGCGGCCATGAGGCAATCTTTAACCTCTCTCTCAGCCTCTCTCTAGCCAGCGATGAAACGGCCGGCGATGAACTGGGCCCGGTAATGAATCGGCGGCTATGAAACGGCGGTCATGAACCGGCGGCACTGAAACGTCCCATTCCGTGAATGCACGTGGAAACAAAGAGGAACCGCAGGAGGGAGGGTCTTGGGATATCCCGTATCCTCCTCGGACTTTCTAAAGATTTCCTTGCTCTTGGGCACCCTTGCAAATGTCTCCCGCTGGCCAACTTCTGATGAGACTGCAGAGGCTAGTAAGGCGGGGACAAAGCCGAGGCATGACCTTTCTCCCCTCCCCCCTCCAACCTAAGGGAATGCTTCTCTCTTCAGGTCTTTGGTGCATGGGGTGCATTGCACCTGGACAGAAACCCTCGGGGGTGGCAAATCACAGAGGGAATCAGCTATATAGAAATATTAGGGGCAGTGAGAATTGCTTTCACCCGGTCGGCAAAGATCCCCGATATGTAACACAGCAATAAAACTGTTGAAAAAACCACATCCAGCCATCTGTATTAGGTAGTATTCTCGGAAGCTGCTTTCAGAAATACTGTTTTAGCATTCGGAGTCGAGCCTGGTTGCTGCCCCTGAACATTCATTTGAAGTCACATTCACATTTACATTCAATTGAAGTCACATTCACATTTATTCGCCAGCTGCAAATATTAAACATACCAGTGGAAAAACTAAATTAAGGTATTTTCCAAAAATTCTTGCCAGGAAAATATGGTGCCCCTAAAATTCGGTGCCCCAAGCAGTCACTTGGTCTGCTTGTATTGTTGAGCAGGCCCTGACCTCGACCGAAGAAAGCACGGCAAGTCAAAAGCAATGTTAAGTTAATGTTGATCTGCTTTTTCAACATTGACGGGATTATCCACAAGGAATTTGTCCCTCCAGGTCAGACCGTCAATGCGAAGTTCTGCTGCGACGTCCTGAGGCGGCTTAGGGAGGACATGAGGCGAAAGCGGCCAGAGAAATGGTGCAGGAACAACTGGGTGCTCCATCACGACAATGCACCCGTGCACACCGCTCTGGCTGAGCAGCAGTTTTTGGCCTCCAAAAACATGGCAGCCGTCCCCCACCCCCCTTACTCGCCTGATTTAGCCCCCTGTGACTTCTTCCTCTTCCCCAAGATGAAAATCAAGTTGAAGGGGTGAAGATTTGACACCATAGAGGAGATCCAGGACGAATCGCAGGTGGTGCTGAAGACGCTGACACAAAAGGACTTCCAGAGCAGCTTCCGATCGTGGCAGAAACGTTGGGATCGTTGTGTACACTCTCAAGGGGACTACTTTGAAGGGGACAGTGGCGATTAGGACTTTAGACAAGTCTACTTTTTTTTCAGATACATTTCGGGAACTTTTGGACCTCGTTTGTACCATATTTCAGCTTTCCATCTATTGTAGTTTGGGCCAGACATTAGTATCCTCCTATCTATACTATAAGCTCAAATCTTACAGAGGATATAGGATACTAGTGAATGTGTGCTTGCATTCTGCAAGCATTTATCTAATCTTATTATAAAGAGTAGGAGTCGACAAATAAAGTTTAAATGCAAAAGTGCCCTGCACCAATTTCAATGATTTTCTTAGGGGAAATAATCTCAAATTTAAGGCTGCCTGGATTCGAAACAATGACACCTATGCAGGAGTTGTCAAATAACATGGAGATATACTCATGACATCTACAAACCCTGAAAGTATCAGCTCTTTATTCCTCTTAGTTTCGTCTATATGAAGGAATTTATTTTTTCCATGCTTTCTTATGGGAGATATATCAGGCCGTCTGGAGTCGAACCCAGGACACTTGCGGTAAAAGTGATAACGTTTCCCTATAGATATCGTGGATACTTAACAAACGTCCATGTATCAATTCTCTATCTTATCGGAAAGTGCCCGAAATTAATTTTCAAATATGCCACAATGCTTTTCTTATGGGGAAAAAATGCAAATTCCGGAATTTCTGGAGTCAAACCCATGACACTTAGGTAGAAGATCTCAATTTTTCTGGCGGTTTCTCCATGCCATCTACAATTTCTGAAAATTTCAGCTATTGTTTCTTAGATAAAACACAATGTAGAAAAATTACTTATTTTTCACTACAGTTTGATGAGTCAACCGATGTCACAGATCACGCTCAACTTCTAGTATTCATAAGAATGGTTTTTGACAATTTTTCTACAAAAGAGTCCTTGCTTTAAAATTTAACTTTATGTGGAAAAATAAGAGGTATAAGCATATACGAGGCATTCAAGAAATTAAAACTCGATGAGAAGATTCCATTACAAAAACTTGTGGCAATTACAACAGATGGTGCTCCAACTATGGTGGGAAAAACATTGGTTTTATTGCACTATGCAAGAATGATGACGATATTAATAAATTTAAAAGCTATCAATGTGCGATATATCAACAAAATTTATGTAGAAAAATATTGAAATATTCTCAGGTAATGAATGTTGTTGTTAAAATAGTAAATTCAATTCGTGGAAGAGCACTGAAGCATAGACTTTCCAAAAGCTTGCTTGAAGAATTGGACACCTCGCCACACAAAGATCTTATATATTCTGAACTCAGATGGCTAAGCCGAGTGAAAGTTCTTAATCAAATTTTGGATTTATTACCTGAAATTACAACATTTTTACAATCAAGAGAAGAAATTTACAATGATTTCGATGACACATTATGGATGAATGATTTGACTTTTTTTTTGACAGATATAACGATTCACTTAAATGAATTAAATTCAACATTACAAGGAAAAGATAAGGATATCTCGAGTATGCTGAGTGCCATTAATGCTTTTAAAAATAAGCTGGATCTATGGATATCTCATTTGAGATCCCATAATTTCCAGCACTTTCCATCACTAATGAAAACAACAGGCAACAACCAGAAGAATTATCTGCCATAACGACACATAAATGGCCCTTCTTTGCTTAAAGACAAATTTGATAGATGATTTCAAGATCTGAAGGGAATTGAGCAGGTTTTATTATTTCTGGCAAATTCATTTTCGACATGCGATGTCAGTAATTTTTCTAATCTGATCGAACAATTTACGTTTGTGAATAAAAATGATGTAGAAATTGAAATAATTACTGTCCAAAGTGATATTCGATTGAAGTCTATTGAAAATGTTGATGGTAGCTTGTGGAAAGTAGTTGACCCCTTGATATATCCAAACATTAAGAAATGCGAACATAAAGTAAAATTGTTCTTTGGATCCTCATACCTTTGCGAGATGGCATTTTCACAGATGAATATCATAAAACCCAAACACAGGAATCGTCTTTCCGAGAAGGATTGTATGACACTCGCTGTGTCGCCGTACGTACCAGATCTTAACAAGTAACGGGTAAAAAATAAAATTTTTATAAATAACTTTTATATTGTAACATTTATTATACTCGTTACTTCAAATTTGGTGAAATTACCTGAATAAGTTGCCTTTTGCTGGTGGAGGCGGTGTTATATTCAATTAATCTGGATATCAAGGCTGAAGACATTTCTTGTCGTATACAAATCAACAAAGGTAAGTAATCAGTACTATTACACAATCATTATGGGTGTAAATGAGCTTTGATTGCTTTTAATACGAGAGAGAGAGAGAGAGGGAGGGAAGGGACAATTAATGTTTCTGATGCCAATTTGATCACCATAAATAGCTTGAACGATGGAATCTTTACTCCTGTTGATATTTCAATGGGCATTACACTAGTAAGGTTTTAAAGGAGAAATATAAGACTCTGATTCCCATTAAAAGCTTACCCATATGAAAGCATTAAACCTGTTGCCCAGGTAGCTGATTGTTGGACCCAGAAAAATTACCACATTTTTCTGATAAAACCTATAAATTTACGCTAATTCTACTAGGATTGAAATTTTGTCTTCAAAAATAAGAAACTACAATTTATATCCTAACCGATAGTTTAAGTATCGAGTTCATATCTTGAGAGGAAATAATTTTAAAGTACAAATATAAAAACCTCTATACCAATTTACTTGTTTTCTTATGGGCCAAAAATAGGGCAAAAAGGGGCCAAAATAGCCCCTCAAACTAGGAATTTCACCAGTTTTGGATTTTTTCCTTCGGTTGTGACCAAAAACCCATAATCCTACCAAATTTCAAGATTCTAGCACATCTGGAAGTGCCTCAATTTCATATCCTGCCAAAGGGGTTACAAACCGCTATATCTATACTATATAGATGCTTCTTACACATGATATATATATATATCCCTTCCAACTGCCTCAGTTCACTGCCTCAAAGTCGGTGAAAGGGTGTAAACGGAGGCTAAAGGGCAAAGAACAGTGGTGTCTTCGGACACCGGTAGGTTCAATCATGCTGTGAAGTCGTTCTGCAATATCTCTGGCCAAAGTGAAAGAGGTACTCACCAACCCGCTCTGGGCCAGCGTGGTGTTTTAAGGCCCACAATCCCCCCATGACATGTACACCCATAAAAAACGGCCCTCATTCTCTGGAGGCTGGATTGCCTCTGACCGTGGCAGTGGTCAGGAACAAGGCATGAAGGCAGAGGGTGCTAAGAATCCCCGGAGGTTAAACGCCCACTGCCACTCTTTCTCATCCTTACCAAATTCCTTTAACCTCAACCTAACTACCTTTAACTGCCGGACTTTGTCCAGTGAAGATAAACTTCAAGAGCTCCAAGATCAACTGGAGAAGATCAAGTGGGACATTTTAGGGCTTAGTGAGGTGAGAAGAAAAGGTGAAGGCCTATTGGAGTTGAAGAGTGGACATATTTTTTATTACAGGGGAACTGACACAGGAAGAACAGGAGGATTCATCATCCACAAAACATTGAAGAATAATATCGTGGAAATGGAAAGTTCATCCGAGCGGGCAGCTAGACTAGTGCTTCAAATAAATAAAAGATATCAATTTCAAATAGTCCAAGTTTATGCGCCAACGTCATCATACTCGGAAGAGGAAGTGGAAGATTTCTACCAAGAAGTTGGAGAACTGCACGACAAAGGAAGCTGCCATCTAAAAGTGGTCATGGGTGATTTCAATGCCAAGGTAGGAGAACAAAAGGAAGACGACAGCGCAGTTGGAAAATGGGGCTATGGAGACAGAAATGAACGAGAGGACCGACTTGTAGGCTTTGCTGAATGTACTAGTCTATATATAATGAACACTTTCTTCAAAAAGAGTCCCAATAGAAAATGGACCTGGAAAGGACCTAATGGTACCAAAAACGAAATTGACTACATACTAGTCAATAAGAAGCAATTGGCTGAAGACTGTTCCGTCCTCAACCAGTTTAAAACTGGAAGCGACCATTGCTTGGTAAGATGCAGAATAAAATTCAACTCAAAGTTAGAAAGACAGAAGCTTATAAAGAAGAAGCCTAAGTCTATTATCAACAAGCAGGTGCTAAAAGAACGAAAAGAAGAATTTCAGCTCCAACTGAAAAATCGATTCAGTGCACTGGAAGACCAAGAAGTTGAATCCCAATTTATAGAGATACTCAAGGAAACTGCTGAAGAAATAGGCGGAACAGTTAAAACAAAGCCAGAGAAAAAGTTGACCGAAAAAACAAGACTGCTGATGGAAAAAAGAAGGAAAATGATAATTACTAAAGATCCTAAAGAAATGATCCATTTTGCAGAACTAAACAAAACTATAAGGAAGTGCATCAAGGAAGATGTGAAAAAATATAATTATGAGTTAATCGAGAAAGCCATAGAAAACAATAGAAGTTACAAGAAAATGAAGCAACATCTCTCGATCGGAAAGAGACAGCTGATGGCCCTGATGCTAGAAGACGGCTCCGTAACCCATAGTAGGAAACTATTCCTGAAACGGGTACAAGAATTTTACACCAAGCTGTATGAGGATCCTCTAAGAAATGATGAAGTAAATGATGATGGAAACATGCCCACCGAAGAGGTCCCAGATATCCTTCTGGAAGAGGTGAGACATGCAATCAGAAGTATGAAGAATGGAAAAGCATCTGGAATGGATGGTATCACAGCGGAAGTATTCAAAGCAATGGGTAATCATACGGAAGCAATTCTTGCTAAGATTTTTAATTCCTGTCTGAGGAAGAAAAATATACCAGAAACATGGAACCACGCATGTATTATCCTTCTGCACAAGAAAGGTTCCAAAGAAGACTTGAATAACTATAGACCGATCAGTCTACTCACTATGCGCCTTCAAAACTATCTTGATTCTGCCCAACCCAGAGAGCAAGCTGGATTTCGCAGTGGGTATAGCACGATGGACCACATCCAAGTCGTGAGAGAGGTAATCAGTCGGACTAACGAGTATGAATTACCTCTATGTATGTGTTTTATTGACTACGAGAAAGCATTCGACTCTGTCCGAACTTCATCCGTGTTACGTGCACTAAAGAAACAAGGAGTAAAAGAAATGTACATAACCTTGATCAAGAATATCTATGAAAATGCGACAACATCTGTCCAGCTGCATGAAGAGACGAGAGCCTTTAAGGCCGAAAAGGGAGTGAGACAAGGAGATATTATGTCTCCTAAGTTATTTACAGCAGCTCTAGAGGAAGTATTCAAAACGCTAGACTGGGAGGAAAAAGGCGTAAAGGTAAATGGAGAATATCTGAGTCACCTGCGCTTTGCAGATGATATCATACTGTTGGCAGGGAGCCCAGAAGAGATCCATAGAAGAACTGAAGAGCTTTAGCAAGCAAGCCGAGAAGCTGGACTTAAGATGAATCTTAATAAAACAAAGGTTTTGTACAACTCCTTCACAAATTCTGAGAAGATACATATCAACGGAGCAGAACTCGGAGAAGTAACCAGCTATGTTTACTTAGGTCAACTCATCACTACTGATGGTTCGCTTCTTGGAGAAATCAACCGGAGAGTGAAGATAGCATGGAGTGCTTTTGGCAAGAATGCGAACATCTTTAAATCAAATATTCCAGTCTTCCTAAAAAGGAGACTCTATGACCAATGTTTTCTGCCTGTTCTGACATATGGTTGTGAAACATGGACCATGAATGCCAGAATGATACAGCGCCTGCAAACAACACAAAGGGGCATGGAGAGATGCATGTTAGGGATCACCCGAAGAGACCGCAAGAGGAACGACTGGGTAAGAAAGAAGACGGGAGTCTGTGACGTGATTAGAAGAGTGAAGGTGCTAAAATGGCAGTGGGTGGTCCACATTGCTAGAAGAAATGACCAGCGTTGGACGTCCAGTGTCATCGAATGGATCCCAAGAAACACCAAGAGACCAAAAAGAAGACCGAAAGACAGGTGGGACAGAGAGATTGTTAAGTTCTTGGGGCAAGCTTGGAGGAGGGAGGCAGCTGACAGGGAAAACTGGAAGAGTCTGGGGGAGGCCTTCATCCGTCAGTGGACTGAAAAAGGCTGATGATGACGATGATATATATATATATACATATATATATATATACACACACACACTAGTTAATGTGTGCTTGCATTCTGCAAGCATTTTTAAAGTTTAGCATTTTTACAATTTCAAATTATTCCCAATCAATTTTGTACAAAATCATATAACCGTATCAAATTTCAACTTTGTAGCTCATTTAGAAGTGCATTATAATTTTATTCGTCGCATAGGACAATTATGTGGCAAAACAGTCGCTAAGATTTTGAATTTTTAAGATAACGGATTTCTTCTTTCTGTTGTAACTAAAAACCCACAATTCTGCCAAATTTTAAATTTGCATCTCATTAAGAATTGCCGCATAATTTTCACACTAGTATAGGGCATAAATAGGGCAAAACCGCCCTTAAAATTTGGAATATTCGCAGCAATGTTTTATTTTATCTTCGGTTGCAATGGAATTTTTATAATCAGGCCAAATTTCACGTCTCTAGGTCCTATGCAACTGCCTCGCATTTTTTGTTCTCGTATTTGTGTCGTTTTTGTTTTTTTGTGTGTTTCGTGTCCTCTCAGCACCCCCAATGGCTCTTCAATCTAGGTAAGTGTCCACTGGGCTTCCTCCAACACCTTTATTATTACCTTTCCTTTCCCTAAAGCACTTACATATATATATATATATATGTATGTATGTATCGAGTGAGGTTAATATAAAAGTTATTAATAAAAAAAATCTGATGTGGCCATATTTGGGGTATATATATTTAAATTATTATGAATGGCATTATAAGGCAAAATTATCATTTCGTATCGTAAAAGAATATAGTCGTCCTTATTGCCGTAAATTATATTTTGAATATGTTTACAGAATTCACCTCTACATGGTGGTGACGCTGCATGCTGGAAATTACGAAAAAAGTTGAATATCTTGGAAATGGATGGTTCTACGAAAATTTGTCTCAAACAAAATCTGGAAGAAATATTATTCTCTACAAATTTGGTCCTCGTAAAGATTACCAATAACAACGTTCATAAAGAAGATATTTGACGGAAACAGAAATAATCGATTATCTATATAAATAAAATTGTAACCTCTGTCTGTACATTTGTTGGGGTTTTACTTTTTTTGTGTGTTTTGCATCATAAGAAGACGTTTGAACCGCTTTGCACAATTGTTGGCTGTCTGTCTGTCTGTTTGTTACCGCATCACGTAAAAGCGGCTGGTCGAATTTTTATGAAACTTGCAGCGAATCTTTATCTGGTCCAGCTTAAAGCATAGGCTAGGTGGTGTGTCTTAAAAAAAATTTAAGTGGGGGTTTGGGGAGGCATCAATTTGGTTTTTTGACGATAACTGTCGAGTAAATTAACTTAGGAAGTTCAAATTTGATATTTGTCACTTTTAATACAAGTATAAGATCCTGTTTGTAGATGAGCAAAATCAGACCAAGGGGCGGGGGCACCCGTAAGAGAAATCATAATTAAACGCATGTTACAAAATATGAACTACAACAAATGATAAACAAATTTCCAAAATAATAATTGAAGTT
The DNA here is from genome assembly GCA_036926305.1 of Uropetala carovei. Lineage (NCBI taxonomy): Eukaryota > Metazoa > Arthropoda > Insecta > Odonata > Petaluridae > Uropetala > Uropetala carovei. Next base: position 7,454,965 of record JAXCHB010000084.1, on the reverse strand, counting down.
TTTTGCTTTTCTGTACGCAACCTAACTACAAATAGCTAAGTTTGTGGGTTACCATCTTTTTGCCTCACACCCCTCAATTATTGTAATTGCTGAGATATCCTGAAAATTATGCAATATTCCTTCAAGACGACATTTACATTTAGCATTTCTGGATTTAATACCTATCTCCTATATATTTATAAAAGTTTGTTTGTTTGTTTGTGCATCTATACACTTCCACACCGTTAAAGTTAAAGTAATAAAACTTTCAACAGATACTTTCTTCACAAATAGAAAGGCCATATGCTGCTTTTTAATCCCAAATGTTTTATATAGGTAATTGTACAAAAAGCAAAATAACTTAGTATGCTAATGCTAATGGCAACCCATTATCTGTCAGCTCCTTTATGCATGTCCACAATCAACCGATTCCAACCAAATTTGGTTTATTTGAAGGTAAGAATTGCAGGAAAGCCATTAGAACAAGTTTCAGATTATAAACACCTTGGAAGCATCATAACGAGAGAAGCAAAATGTACTGATGAAATCAGGACTAGAATAACAAAAGCAAGAGCTGCATTCAGAAGAAAGAAACTCCTGCTAACAGGAAATATAAAGCAGGAAATCCGCAAGAGGTTGATAAAATGCTATGTATGGAGTATAGCTTTGTATGGAGCAGAAACATGGACGCTAAGGAAAAATGATATTAAATACTTGGAAAGCTTCGAAATGTGGACATGGAGAAGAATGCTGAAGATAAAATGGACAGATAGGGTGAAAAATAAGGAAGTACTACGAAGAATAGGAGAGAAGCGAACGATTATACAGACTATCAGAAAGAGGAAGGCGAACTGGATTGGGCATTACCTGAGGAGAGAGTGCACGATTAAAGAAGTGCTAGAAGGAAAACTGGATGGAAAAAGAGAAAGAGGTAGGAAAAGGTTTCAGCTAGTAGACGACTTGAAAAGGAAAGAGAGCTATCAAGACATGAAGAAAACTGCGGAAAATAGGAGTATATGGAGAACCAAGTTTAACCTAGAATAATCACGGACCTGTCAACGGACAGACTACCTATGATGATGATGATGATATTATTAAAAGGCTTCTCCACTGCTTAGCGGTTGCCTTGTGCTCCCAATCGCCACAGTTGTCGGTCCTCCCACTGGCCATCTCTCAGGTTGCATGCTCTCATAGCTTCTTCCATCTGCCTTCGCCAAGTGATGCGTGGGCGTCCTCGATTCCTGCATCCTGGGGGTGACCAGTCGAATACTCGCTTCGGCCATCTCTCCTGCGACATTCTCTGCAAATGTCCATACCATTGAAGTGACCTGCACTCCAAACGGTTGAGGATAGACTCTTGTGCTTCCATCTCTCGCTGAATCAATTCATTCCTTACCCATTGTAATCGGGATACACGCATGCTACGCCTCAGGCCATCCATCTCTACTGCATCCCTCTCCTCCATATGTCATTATACTTTCCACAATGACCCGTAGAATAATCTTTTTTGTTCTCTTACTAATCTCCCGACTCCACAGCACCCCATTCAACATCTTGATTGCCATCTGAGCCTGATTTACCGTTCTCCACATCCTTCTCACAAGTCCCAGATTTGTGAATAATGGATCCTAGGTACTTAAACTGGTCAACCGCTTTTACCATCCCTGCAGTAAGGACAATTTCCTGACTTTCCTTTCCAATCACCAGGCGCTCTGTCTTTGAGAGATTTAGCTTCAGACCACCTTTCTCATATGCCTCTATTAGCTTACGGAACATATATTCACGTCATCCTCGTCCTGTGCAATAATCACCTGGACATCTGCAAAAATCAGAGAGTGAATAACATCATCCCCAACCTGGACACCCATTTTACCACATGACAAGTTCCACTTCTCTAGAACTCCTTCCAAGTATACCTTGAATAAAGTACATGACATGGCGCAACCTTGCCTCAAACCTTTTGATGTTGAAAATTCCTTAGATATCCACTTTCCTTGTTTCACTACTGCTCGACCTCCCTTATACATTCTCTGTATAAGATTTATTATTGGCTCATGGCATCCCACATCTGACATATTGGGACAGAGTCATATGCTTTCTCGAGATCCACAAAAATCATATGAATCTCCTGACCTTTTGCCACCATCTTCTCAGTAACCTGCCGTATGCTGAAAATATTATCAAGGCAAGACTTGCCTACAGTGAAGCCTGCCTGCTCCTCGGATATCCACGGTTTGATACACCTTTCCAACCTCTCTTTCAGTATCCTACTGAACAACCTACTCATTGAAGCCATTACACTAATTCCTCTATAGTTAGTGGAAAGCTTCTTGCTTCCTTTCTTATGTATAGCTGACATATACGATAGTAACCAATCCTCTGGGAGTTCATCTCTCTCCAACACCTGGTTAAATAGTCTGGTGATAATCCTCACAATCCCTGTTCCACCATACTTCCACAGTTCCATAGGTACTCTACCTGGGCCAGCTGGTTTCCCATTTTTAGTTGTTCACAAGGCAGCTCGGACTTCTTCCTCCAAAACTGGCTCCGCCATCTCACATTGACTCAGTGTATCAGAGGAGAATCTGTCCTTGAACTCCTCTCTGTCCTCTGTAAGTAAGCTTTTGAAGTACTTACTCCATGTTTCCGTAGATATGTTGCTCACTGGTCGTGGGCCCTTTGTGGGAGCTCGAATTTTTTTAATCGTTCTCCACGCCTGTAGGTGCCTGCCATACCCAGTAGTATGTTCAATACTAGAACACACCTTCTCCCATGCATTTTCCTTGCATCTTCTAGTGAGATGTTTGACATGTCTCTTGCATGTCTGATAAGCAATTCTATCTTCATGTTTCCCAGAGCTGAGCCACTTGTTGTATGCCTCCTTTTTCTCCTTAATTGCCTCTGCGGCTTCCCCTGTCGTCCATTCCGCCCGGCTGTTATGTTTTCTCTCCAGGCCAAGAGCCTCCCTTCCTTCCTTCAGATGATCGTATATCTGAATTGCATTCCACTCCTCTTGTACATTGATCTTCTGAAATAGGTGCCTCTGATACAGTCCCTGAATGCTCTCATCTTGTAAGAGGGCCAGACTGTATCGGGGATTATCCACCTCCTTGTGCCCTACTACCTTTCCTTGTTGTCTTTTCAATCCTTCTGGAAAAGTCACCTTGGCTATTACCAAATAGGGGTCAATGCTACACTCTGCACCCCTAACGACCTTAACGTCTTGAATCAAGCACTGCCTCCTTCTCTTGGCTATAACTAAGTCTATTACAGATCTTAAACCTTGAGTGTGTTGCACCCAGATGTACTTGTGGATATCTTTATGCTCAAAGAATGAGTTCATCACTACACTCCTGGATTTGGCACAAGTTAATCAGCCTACGACCATTGTCATTCTCTACCTCTTCACCATGCGGTCCAACTACTGGGTCCCCTCTCCTTCTTCCAACTCTGCTATTCAGATCCCCTAGCACTAAAATTTCCTGTATAGGCATGCATGCTTCCATTGCCGCATTTAAGTCCTCAAAGTATTCATCTTTTACAGCATGAGACGAGTTTTCTGTTGGTGCATATGTGCCAATAATCATTACTTCTCCCCCATACATCCTCACTACGAGTTTAATGATTCTTTCATTCACTTCTTCCCAATTAATTATGTCTGTTTTCCATTTCTTTCCAATTAATATTGACACTCCTGCCCTGGCTCTCTCTGCTTTATCCACACCTCTCCACACGTGAACGTAATCCCCTTTGTCTTCACAACCTTTCCCTTTCTTCTTTGTCTCCGTTAGAATAACTAAATCTAATTTTCTTTTATTAATTTCTTTCAGCACCTCTTCTATCTTTCCAGACAAACCTTATATATTCCACGTTCCGAAAGTCAAAGTCCTTTTACGTAGCCAAAGTCATTGTCTAAAATGCCGTCAGGTTTTATTCTTATTGTGATTCGGAAACATAACTAGTAGAATTTTCCGAGAAAGGGGTGCCTGCCCTTTGCTCAACCCCCAACCTGGAGGACCAGGGTTTTTTGATCAGGGTTTGTCCTTCCCCTAGAGGGTAGCCTTCAACACGGCTACGAGGGTCCCTCTCCCCGCTGGGCAGCTTTCCTCTGACCCAGAAAAGGTTATACTGCCTTTACCCGGTGATATATATATATATATATATGTGTGTGTGTGTGTATGTATGTGTATATATATATTTTTTTTTAGTGAAGTTAATATAAAAGTTATTAAAACCTATAAATATTTAATAATTACAAATTTTAGGGGTTGCTTTTACCCCAATATAGACCATAAGGAAAAAAACATAAATCGGCAAGAAGGTGCAAACTGGTGCGTTTAAAAATTATTTGTCGGCTCATACCGTTTACTTTTGCGTGAGAGAAAATGCTTGCAGAATGCAACACACCTTCACTATATCCTCTGTAAGAAGAGTGCTTATAGAATAATATGATATAGGAGGATACTTATGTCTGGCCCAAACTACAATAGTTGGAGAGCTGAAATTTAATACATAGGTGAATCGAAAAAAAATAATCGGAGGAATAATTGGAAAATTGCAACTGTTTATTTTCTTGGCCGGTAAAAATTATAAACAATTTTACTAACATTTCATGGTTTAGATACTTCTGAATGTGCTATGAAGTTGAAATTTTTTCCACAAGCAGAATTTGTAAATAATGAAAACGGGATTATAGAAATTTGAAAATTTTTATTCGTTCGGCCATAATAAATTCTCAAATGTTAAACAAATTGACTATGTTTATGTATTTTCTGAAGTTCCAGGATGCTGAAAATTTTAAAAAAGTTAGGAAATTATGTTCTGGTGGTAAATAACATTGAAAATTTTAGAAATATTTATTATTGTGGCTGTTAAGAATTCATAAATTTAAACAATTGAATTTATATAAATGCACTTCTAGAGGTGCTACACTGATGATATATTGCAAAAATGTGAGGTATTCGAAATGTATGATGAAAACCTAAAAAAAATTATAATTATACATTTTAGGGGTTGTTTTCACCCCAATACTTTCAAAACAGAAAAACAGATAATTCGGAACAGAGATCCAAACATGCGTTTGAAAATTATTTTGCTGCTTCTATTTTTACTTTAAGGTGAGAGAAAATGCTTGCAGAATGCAAGCACACCTTCACTAGTCATTCTATAAGCTCTCTTCTTACAGAGGAGGATATAAGAGGATACTTATGTCTGGCCCAAACTACAACAGTTGGAGTGCTGAAATTTTCAGAAATTGTAGACGTCGTGGAGAAACTGCCAGAAAAATTGAGATCTCATACCTAAGTGTCATAGGTTCGACTCCAGAAATTCCGAAAGTTGCATAGTTTCCCATAAGAAAAGCACTGCGGCATTTTTGAAAAATAATTTTGGGCACTTTCCTATAAGATACAGAATTGAGACTTGGACATTTGATATATATCCACGCGATCTATACGGAATCATTATCACTATTACCACAAGTGTCCTGGGTTCGACTCCAGAGGACCCAGTATATCTCCCCTAAGAAAGCATGGAAAACATTAATTCCTGCATATAGATGAAACTAAGAGTAATAAAGAGGTGATATTTTCAGGGTTTGTAGATGTCATGAGATTATCTTCATATTATTTGAAAATTTCTGCATAGGTGTCATCGGTTTGACTCCTGGCAACGTTAAATTTGAGATTATTTCCCATAAGAAAACCACTGAAATTGGTGCAGGGCACTTTTGCATTTAAAAGTATTTGTCAGCTTTTATTCATTACATTAAGGTGAGAGAATATGCTTGCAGAATGCAAGCATATATTATAGATATAGGAGATACAAAATCATGAGGTACTTCCAGATGTGCTAGAAATTTGAAATTTGGTAGAATTATAGGATTTTGGTCAAAACCGAAGGAAAAAATCTATAGTTGTCCAAAGTCCAATTCTGAGTCTATTTTTGCCTCATTTGCCCCATTAAAAAAACACGATAATCGGTGCAGAGGTTTTTATATTTGCATTTTAAATTATTTTCCGTCAAGATTCGAACTAGGTACTTTAACTATCGGATAGGATATAACTTGTAGTTTATTATTTTTGGAAACAGAATTCAAATCAGAGTAGAATTAGCATGAATTAATAGTTTTTATCCGAAAAAAGTGGTAATTTTTCTGTAGCAACAAATGGCTTTTTAGGCAACGGTCTTAATCCTTTCATGTTATAAGAAATAGCATTACTTTCTTTCAAACGTAATATGTAATAAAATTCATTTAACAATTAAATTTTAAGAAAATAATTCAAATGACATAGATCATCATTAGAGCTATATAAAAAGAGTGATAACATTTTAATAATAAACGTACATTAACGTTAATAAAAACTTTATGTGACTGAAAAAACTTTTATTAAACGTAATCACAATGTAATTTACATCACTAAATCATTTAAAATAACTACTACAAATGTGAATGCCTGTTTATCAGCACTGAAAAAATCTTAATAAAATAGCAAATGCCTGCCAAAAGATAACAGAATATAATAAGTATACAATGCATACATTTTACTTAATTAACATGGTAGCGCTTAGATTGCACTCAGAGAAGATAAACATTAGAATTTACATGAAAGCAATCATAAAAATTAAAAATAATTATTTCCATGGAAAACTGCCCCAGAACCTTTGAATGACAAAGCTCCAGATCACTCATTTTTCTGATGCACTACTGTTATTCAGGTCAAAAATTTATTTTTGCCACAGCCAAGTGAAACTTGAAGACTTCCTGAGCACCAACCAGTCAAAAGTATTTTTAACAACTATTTTGTACTTAAAATAAACCATTTGTATTTCCACAGCTATATCACATTTTCTTCATTACCAGTTCACTCCTGAAATATAAATTATTTCTGACATAAATACATTACATATTGAAAACTTTGCAGCAAAAGTGTCTGGCATGACATTTCATTATGAGAACATTCACACATTATACACACACACACAGGCGACTCAGAAGTTTCGATTGTTCGAGTTTTGATTAATTCGAGATTTCGATCCAGCCGATCGAATTGGGAACTAATTTACGCTGAGTAAATGGTTCCGACCCACCACGCGAGGTTTAGTTTTGGTGTAGACATAGTTATATCTGCTCTAGTTGTTTGAATTTTTGCTGATTTCACTCTTTTTTCTCTATCTTTTATTTAAATTTATTTATTTTATTGATTTTTTTATAAATTCATCACTTGACATGGTATCTAAAAGGAAATGTAATAGTGATAATGTAAGTGAATCAAATAAAAGAGTGCATAAGACTCATAGTTATGAATTGAAATTAGAAATTTTAAAGTGTGTTGAGAAAGGTTAAAGCCATACTGAAATCGCACGATCATTGGGAGTGTGTCGTTCAACTGTTAGCACTTATGTGAAACAGAAGGAGAAAATTCTAGAAGATGTGATAAATTCAGGTAATTTGATAACAACAATAAACAGTCCTAGGCGTGGTGTTGTGATTCGTAAAATGGAAAATCTTTTAAAACTCTGGGTAGATGATCAGTGTCAGAAACTCATACCGAAAGCCATACTGAAATCGTAGGATCGTTGGGAATGTGTCAACTATTACCACTTATGTGAAACAGAAGGAAAAAATTCTAAAACGTGATAAATTCAGGTAATTTGATAACAACAATAAACAGTTTCCCACCCAATAGCTCCTCTACTTCCAACTTCTCAATTAATAAACCAAGTCCAGTAAGCGCAGTTGAAAAGGATTTAAGGTATGAAAATATTTTTAATTTTATTGTTTATTCTTAAGTTATTTTGTGCATTTTTAATAACTTTTATATTAATTTTGCTGCAATAAATAGTTGTATGTATAGATAGATGTACGCAGTTATGTTATCCAGCTCGCGCGAGTCGTTTGTAACGAACGACTCTCGCGATCCGGACCGGGCTGTCTGTAAAGCATATTGCATACAGCTATCTTTTAAGTTCGAAACACAAATTTATTTTTTCCTTTTTAGTGCAAAAAATAAGTTATACATTTAAAATATTTATTATATAATTTATTCATAATTTAATATGGTTGTATTAACATATTAGTAATGTTATTTTATCTTTATAGAACGTGAGGGGAGACTTTTTCCCGAGATGCAGGAACGTATCCCCCGATTATAACATGCAAGTATATGGAATAACGGCATTCGACACTCGAATATTTGAGATTCGAACACGTTTTCAGGAATGCATTCCCAACAAGACTCGGGAGTCACCTGTACTTGGATGTTATAATCGGGGGATACGTTCCTGCATCTCAGGAAAAAGTCTCCCCTCACATTCTATAAAGATAAAATAACATTACTAATAGGTGTGTTAACACAACAATATTAAATTATGAATAAATGATATAATAAATATTTTAAATGTATAAATTATTTTTTGCACTAAAAAGGAAAAAATAAATTTTTGTTTCGAACTTCAAAGATAGATGTATGCAATATGCAGTGCAGATGGATAACATACCTGCCTACATCTATCTATACATACAACTATTTATCGCAGCAAAATTAATATAACAGTTATTAAAAATGCACAAAATAACTTAAGAATAAACAATAAAATTAAAAATATTTTCATACCTTAAATCCTTTTCAACTGCGCTTACTGGACTTCGTTTATTAATTGAGAAGTTAGAAGATTTTAGTTGGAAGAAGAGGAGCTATTGGGTGGGGAACTGTTTATTGTTGTTATCAAATTACCTGAATTTATCACGTTTTAGAATTTTTTCCTTCTGTTTCACATAAGTGGTAATAGTTGACACATTCCCAATGATCCTACGATTTCAGCTTGGCTTTCACCTTTCTCAACACACTTTAAAATTTTTAATTTCAATTCATATTTGATTCCCCTACATTATCACTATTACATTTCCTTTTATATGCCATGTCAAGTGATAAATTTATAAAAAAATCAATAAAATAAATAAATTTAAATAAAAGATTAACAGAAAAAAGAGTGAAATCAGCACAAATTCTAACAATTAGAGCAGATATAACTAAGTCTACACAAAAACTAAACCTCGCGTTTGGTCGGAACCGTCGGAATGAATAACTACGCGACGTTTATTCCGCGTATATTATCGATCGGTGGGATCGAAATCTCGAATTAATCGAGACTCGAACAACTGAGAGTCGGGAGTCGCCTGTATATGGAAAAATGGCATTCGACATTCGAACACGTTTTCAGGAACGCATCCGCAACGAAACCCGGGAGTCGCCTGTGTACACATGCATGCACGCACGCATGCACACACACACACACAAAGAGGGTGTTTCAAAATTATTGCAACAAAATAATAGTGCTAAAGCAGAAAGTAACTAGACCGAAGATGTGCGTATCTGTTTCATGCTAAGCCCATCTGTTTACGGGAAAATTAGGTGTCCGTATTTTGACGTAACGTCCTGGCACGTACTTTGAATTGAGAATGCGATCACGATAAAAACAGAGTGATGGGCGGGCCGCGGGACTTGAGAAAGTAATGACAGAGGTGAACCGCCTTTAGCAGGAGACATTTGGTAGGATGAGAGACAAGTAAATGAAACATTAACACGGGTTATTTTAAATGTTTATTGCTAAATTTATATAGCAATTGCGGTCAACTTACAAGTGTTCAAAATGGCGACCGCCAACTTCAACACAAAGTTCGCAATGGCGCAGCAGAGAATGGCAGACACGCTGGAAGATTTTGGCGGAGTTGCCGACATGAGTCCATGATCCTCGGGAAGAATCTTCCTCCCTCTCAACCGGCCTACTGTAGACAACTGTTTTTAGACAGCTCCATAAAAAGAAGTCCATGGGCGTGAGGTCTGGCGAGCGCTGTGGACAGGAAACTGGCCCACCGCGTCCTATCCACCACCAAGGAAATCGTTCGTTCAAGTACTGCGTGGTTGTTCGGCTGGAGTGTGGTGGCGCTCCATCATGACAGAACCACATAAATTGGCATACATGAAGGGGAATATCTTCCAACAGCTCTGGCAGTGCTTTCTCCAATAATTGCCGGTATGTCTGCCCATCCAGTCGACGAGGGAGAACATAGGGCCCGATCAAATAATTACTGACAATTCCAGCCCAAACATAAAATCTTTCCTAATATCTGCGCATTGCCGTGCCATGTGGGTTCTCATCGGCCCAGATATGATTGCTCCCATAATATAAACCCTCCCTAGTAAATGAAGCTTCATCGGTAAACAAAATTTGAGATGGAAACTGCGGATCGTCCACGCACCTGTGCAGAAACCGCCGAGAAAATTGTAATCTTCGAGGGTAATCCAGTGGGTGTGTCTTGCACTTTCTGCTTGCGGAATGGATACAGTTGCTGCTCATGTAGTATCCACCAGACAGTGCTATGGGGAACACCAACATCGCGACTAATGGTGCGCTTGCTTGTAGACGGCTGCTCGTCTACGGACTCTAACACCTCCTCCTTCAAACGTGGTGTGCGGGTGTCCTCGGTCATCCGGCGACAGAAGAACGAGGTAACAGTATGCCGGTTTCCCTTAATCTTCTGTCGATGCATGCAAACAGTGCATGATTGGGATGCCGATGATACGGTAAGCGATCTGCATAAAGGCGTGCTGTTCCCTTGCTTTCCCAACTCTGTACCATATGCCAGTTGCATGTCCGATAGTTCTGCATACGAATACTGCACAGGCGCCATTGCCATGTAGCATCCAAGTCAAACTGATCGTTTCTAGAAGGGGGTGTGGATGAAAGTTAGCATTCTCTTTCAAGACCTCACTTCTGCTAAGCCGCTGCCTGAGGCATTTCCCCCCCCCCCCCACCAGTTTCCTCCCCTCGTCGGTTGACACTCTGCCGCTCAACCAAGTGCCCCCGTGACAGCAGGAGTGTGACACTATGCCCTGACGTGGTTGCTCAGCGGACTTGGGCACGCAGCTGACGTCAAGTGGCGGGGAACTCAGGCGGTCATCAGCGGCACATGCTGCCCACGTTCTCAACTCAAAGTACGTGCCAGGACATTACGTCAAAATACAGACACCCAATTTTCTCATAAACGGATGGGCTTAGCACGAAACAGATACGCACATCTTCGATCTAGTTACTCTCTGCTTTTGCACTATTATTTTGTCGCAATAATTTTCAAACACCATGTGTATATATATATAAGTATGTATGTATGTATATGTATGTGCGGGCGTGCGCATGTTAATAAAAATTCAGTTATAAGAAAAATATTTAAGAAAAACTAAAATTTTTCAGGAGTAAACCGCTACTTCTGGTTGACCGATTGTTATCAAAATCTTTTCAAATCTTAAGAACAGAGCTGCAAACCACTTCAAAATTTGGAGTGGTTCGGTTTGCGGTTCGGTTCTAAATTTTTGGAAGAGGTTCGGTTCAACTAAATTAATCATTTGAAATACTATTCAGAAATAATTTATCCAATATAAACATTACACATTCAGTATCAATCTGTAAGTAAATCAATCAGCAGTCATTATTATTTTAAATGAAAGAAGAAATTATTTAAAGAAGGTAAAATTTATATTTTAAATATATTGCAATCCCATCATCATCTTCATTTTTTTTTATTTAAAAAATGGTATTTTTGATCCTAACATGTTTTTATGTTCATTGTTGATTACATATCAATTAAAAATTCTCTGAATGGATTCACTTCAAATTCATTTACCAACATACACAATCATACATAATCAGAAAGAAAATGCGCCTCTAGCTTAAACCGCTTTTGCGATTATCCCTGGATGGATGGACAAACTGAAAACATAAAAATGTTTTAAAGAAATCATTAAAAATCAAAGAAAATTAGTTTCTCAGGCATTTTATTTCTTCTTCTTACCTGTAATACACATCATTTAGAGGAGAAAAGATTTATAACAAGCGCCATACCACCCGTCTCCCAATATTTAACCTCTTTAGTTCTACCACCCACACTTGCCTTTTCCTTATTCCCACACACATACCCATTGCCGCATTGATAATTTCCTCCCTCCTCTCTCTGGGGTTCACCCTCTCTCCGTCTTCCACAAGACCTTTCTTTTTAGTCCTTCCCGTCTTTCCCCAAACCCTCCCGAGATGGTTTTCTCCCTCCAGCCTTTCCCCTCCCCCTTTATCCCTTTACAACCTACCCCCCGCAGTCACCCTCTGAGATAGATTCCTCCTTTCCCTCCCCTCCATTCCTTTCTGTCTTACAAACTACCCTCCCTCCTCCGTCTCTACCCATTTCTCTATATATACTTTCTATTCTCACCATATCTGCACCTGACAATAGCACTGTAACATCGAAACCCGGGTCGTAAGAGAAATAAAAACAATGGAAGTTACAAGGTGTTATTCCTTTGGTTCATTTATAACAAATAAAACAAAAAATATTCGCTATATTTATCAAGGGTCTAGGAAAATTCTTTTCCGTAACGCCTTATTAAGATGTCCTTGACTGAATGATAGATTTCATTATTGAAGTAGAGAGTTTCTTCATTTCCAATGGCGATGATGCACAGCGTCTCAATTTTTCTAACTATCAATAATAAATTTATGTAAATAAAATATTTTAATTCGTTAATTGGTCAAATAATATGGAATAAAATATTACTCTGAATGAATTTATGATATGTAAAACTAATAAATTCGATTATTAATTCTTATTATTATATAATAAATTCAAAAAGACACTTTTAGCTCGATTCCAAATATATTACATATTGCTAATTTTTTTCTTTTGCCACCTTATAAAAGTAATCAAAAAATCAATATGATAGTAAAATTACGTTACAAGAATAATTTAAAATTAATCGACAGTTCGGGGCAGATTATTCAATATACGAAGTGCGGACACTTATGGTTCAAAACAAACGATTATAAAATGTAGAGTGACCCTCTTTAAATAACACTAACATGTTAATTAATTTTATTTGTCTCAAATAAAGTTTACTAAAATATTATTAAAAATACACACTTTAGATAATTCAAGGAATTCTGCAGGAAATGAATGCCTCCGATCAAAGGGATCCACCGAGGTCCTCGCCTGTTTTTGCTGGAATATAAACCACCAAGTAATGGAAATACCTATCATAGAAGAACACCACACGAGAGTTGGAAAAGGAATGATGTCGTTGAAAGCTCAAGCCGTTGAGAGCAACAATTTGAATTTTTCTGAAGAAAAAGATATGAGGAGAGTTAATGGTGTTCTAAGAAAGACACAGAGGGGCATATTTTCTCAGGTCTGCTAATTACAATGCTGAAGGGGATGATGGTGATGGTAAGGGCATGGATTTTTCTTTCGGCACGAAAGCGGATTACGGCTCCCTTGTAGGTCATTGTAAAACGACCATTTTGCCTGCGTTCAGATAAAGATCTTTCTATATTCTGTTGGTCAGTTTCTGCCTACAGTGGTTGACCCGGATATTGTCGTAGTTGGTGTCCCCATAACCCTCACCATAAATGTCGTCTGTGGATAACAATAGTAGCAGAGAGGAAAGAGATAGGCACTCTTTCCTTTCAAGCAAACCCGCTGGTTTTTCCAATGGAAATTCCTGGTCTTTTCGTTGGTCCGTAATTTGTGGATTGAGATTGAACCGAAACCGAACCACTTTTGGAAAAAATTGTGGCTCGGTTTTCGGTTCATTGAAAAATTAATCAGTGGTTTCGGTTCAGTTTGCGGTTCAGCAAAATGACTGCGGTTTGGATCGCAGCTCTGCTTAAGAATATATATAAAATCACAAATACAGAATTTCACGCTGATCTGATGAATAGTTTTTGAGTTTGAGCGCGCACAAAATTTCTGTCACACACATACGGACACACAGACACACTCACAGGCATCATCGAGAAAATGGTCAAAACGTGTTCAGGGGACCTCAAAACATGTATTTCCGTTGAAATCTCGAATTCGATTTTTTCATGAAACAATACTTTCACTATACTACATATATGGAGAAAGTAAAAAGCCATTCTGTACCATTTTGAAGTCTATCGCAAATAAAATTTAGATTATCTGATATACTGCGTTTCAAATATCTTTGCGACATGTAAGACCCAATAGGAATGAAGGAGGCGGAGTGTCACTGGGCTCAACTTTATTCTTTCTCAGGCCTCCGTCGTGTCAACTTCGAGTCTCACTGTGCTGTGTTGCCTTAAGCTTCGTGAGCCCACCGAGGGGTGCACAGATATGGCAACACCGAGTTTGAGTTATCTCCACAGAAGACGTTCCCCCACCTCCTCGCAGCAGAGAGAGATAAGCAGTCCTGAGTACATACGAAATATTAGTCGCAAAGATATTTGAATTGGATAATAGCAACATGGAGGTTGTCAAACGAACAACAATTGTTAATTACAGTCCAACTGTCAGGTTAGGAAACCTCAGTGTCATTGATAAATTTGAGATGGCAAACCTGGTCTCCTTGTATAATATCCTGCCTGGGTTTAACCTAATTTATTCCCTCTGGGTATCAGCAATGACGACGCTAGTCGAATTCCCTTTTGATTGTGAGCTTCTTCCTAGTCTTACATGCTCCAGACTGTATGGAAAGTGCGTATTTGCCTTTTTCGCTATAGATCATGATGGTAACAGATCCACCATTAAAAAAATCATGCGAAAATTTTGTCCCGTTTTTCCTTACAACGATGGGAAATGTCCCATTTTCACCTCGTTGGAATATGGTCACCCTATTTAATAGTCAACGTGAAATAAAAGTCATAGATGATTCAACTATATGAATCAGCTTATCCTTGTGAAATTCGAGAATGAAGCTGAAATGAATAGAAGTTGCAAGAACCCCTATTATCTCAATCCTCATGCTCTCCAAAACCTGGGCGAAGTTCTTCTCATGAGAAAGTGATATGCTCCAGAAGAGACGGTGTAATAATGATTTCTGTTACTGAACCAATCTTTAAACAACGTTGCACGAAGTTATACCGAATGCTGTCTCTAAAAAGATCACGCCTTTGTTTTACCCAAGAATAAGTGATGAGCCAAAAACAAAAACTAGTGGTTTTACCCAGTGATGAGCTGGAAAAATATTAAGAACTGGCTCTCAAAAAAGTCATAAGGAAATTTGGATAAGGGTGGCAGGATGCCTACATGCCAGGGTCACCATATCTCACTAGTTTAGTAATAGCGTTCTGCTAGCTTAAGAAGTGTTTGGTTCGCAATATATTGCATTTCATACACTGTCGGTAATTGACTATCAGATAGGGCAAAATGTACTTGAAAGGACAAAATCAATAAATTTTCATATTTTCTAAAAATTTAACAAACAGCTCGTGCGAGTCAGTGGGAGCTGGTTTCATCTCATCACTGGTTTTACCATGATGTTATACAAGAAGAGCACAACGTAGCATATATGCAGCAGTATGGAGTACAGATGGGTGATAATCTTTCAGCACACGACTGAATGTCTTTTGTTCATGGCATAAAAGAGTAAATTGAAATGTACTGGGCAATTCAGGTTATTCACTGAAGCCTTTTTTCACACATGGTGGTCTTTGTGAATCGCAAACTAAGTGTTCACTTCAGCTCTGTTCGAATTCGCTGTGTATACAAACTTGAAAATTTATTTGTAGGACGGATATGTAAGATTCTGTATTGCAGTTTTGCTGCACAAGAAGCTAATCGTAAAAAAGTTCGATTTTTATGAAAGCTTGTTTATTTCAAGCCAGGATACGCTCAGGTCTTCGCAGGAGAAATATTCTCGTGTTGCTCTCAAGAAGTTGGTCTGAAGTGAATTCTAGTAAAAAAAATTCAGTATAGATGATGAAAGGGTGGGTTGGAGACTACGGCGATATAGTTATTTCAAAAAACAAGAAACTCCTTAACTGTACAAGGTACGGTTAAGGAGTTTCTTGTTTTTTGAAATCAGTATAGATGATTCATTGAAGTTATATTTCCTTGTAAATTTCATGGTAAAGGGGATAAAGCAAATGCCTTTAAAAAAAACTTTTAATTTTTTTAATTTTCGTATTACGTGTACATTCTGTCCTCGACATCCGTACATAATGTGTTCCTGAAAACATGTACGGAAGGTGAATGTATGGATGTCGAACATAGATTAACATGTTATAGGGGGGGTTCTGTTCCAGAGAGCCAAAAGATATTATAAAATCTCTAATTATGGTATAAATGTTTAGTTTTTTGAGCAGGGGCCTTTTAGACACAATTGTCGATTTTATAATGAAATGAAAGAAAAGTTGGTAAAAAGGACGAAAAAAGTTATGAGTTTGGAGAAGAAAATAGAAGTTTTAGATAGGCTTGCGCATAATGAATCTGCTTCATCAGTTGATAAATTACTTGGTGTGACCGAGTCTACAATAAAATCGATAAGGAAAGTGATGAAGGGATTAGAGGTAGTGTTGCAAGTGGTACTTCAACGAGTATACAAGTGTCTTTTGTACCTAGGAATCCATATGTAGAGAAGACAGAGAAGGCTTTAACCTCTTTCCTGATGCGGCTGAGTTATCTTGTCCTAACAAGTTGCACAAATTCTGAAGTGGCCGAGTTAACTCGTCCTGTCTTTTTTGCCTCTCATTCCATGTTCCGACCGAGTTTACTCGCCACCTCATAAAAGTTCACATTTTCATCGCCAGAGGACACATGGGAATGGATTTTTGATGTCTTTGCCCGTATTTTCAAGGTTCTCTTCGGTATTTCGTAGTAGGTGGAATCACTACGAAACATTCGAATTTTTTCACATGCGCAAAGCATAATATTTTCAAAGTATGCTTAGTGTAGAATAAATATATCGCTGGAAATCTTTTTTATTATCTCAAGTTATCTATTACATACTTTTTATGATTATATCGCTTCTCTATAAGCATTTTTAATTTTTTTCAAGCCATCTACGTTTTCCATCCATCTGGTGGTTCGTGCACTTTTCATAATTCGTTGATCAGAGTTTCATAAATTCTGTATATTTGCAAATAATAAGTGGATTTGTATTGAATGATTGATTTTCGATGTTTCTAGCCTATATTTTGAAGATTATCTTAGATATTTCATAGTAGGCGGAATCACTACGAAACATTCTAATTTCTTCACATGTGCAAAGCGTAATACAGTGAAACCTGAGTTATACGTATTTCAAGGGACTGAACGAAATATACGTATAACTCAAAGTTACTATATACGTATAACTCAATGCATGGTTAAATAAGGTCAACATACGAAGAATAAACAAGGCATTTTGTGACTGCATAAGAGGGATGTATTTATAGAGCAAAAATGTTAATACATATTTAACTTGTTGAACATAGAAATATATAAAATAACTCACAACCACAATCTCTCACTTACTTATCACTCACAATCAGCACGTGATTTTCAAAAATACTCTTTAAACATATTTTATTTGAAATGAAATAGTCTGTTATTGTCTTTTGTTTCCTTCTTTTCGTGGAAAAATGGTACAGTCCACTTTCAAGTTGATTTGCCACCGACATAATCTCCTCTTGCCCCTCAAAAGAGGAAATGAAGCGTTTCACCATTGTAGAAAAGGCCTGTTTTGTCTATATTGTAAATATCGGTTGGTCTGTATCCCGCAATCAACATGCCCAACTGTTTTTCCTTCCAAAAGGCTGCAGAAACATTGTCAACCGAGCTTGACTCCCCTGAAATCATGCGTCCAGTGATGCCATGCCTTTCTTTAAATCCTTGCAGCCACCCTTGTGAAGCCTGAAATTCCTCACATTCATCTTGGCTGCAAAACTCATTGACTTTTCCTGTAGTATGGCGCCGCTTATAGGGATATTTTTTGATCTCGTCTCTTTAAACCACATAAACAGAGATTTTTCTAGATCAGCATATCTTCTCTCCTGGACACGTCTTCTTTTATGCGCATTCGGTCCAGCGCTTGCATAGTTTTCCCTCACTTGGTCGGCTTTTGCCAGAATAGTGCACAGCGTCGTATATGAAATTTTCAGTCTGTTAGCCAGTTCTTTCTTCAACGTTTGTGGATTTTCTTCAGACTCATTTATAATTTTCATTTTATTCTCCACTGTAATTACTTTTCTTTTTTGAGACATGTCGTGTGTGAACACCTGAAGTGAAAGAAACTTAAGGCTGGCGAAACACTGGAAATCTTCTTCCACTAAGGAGAATGTTTGCGACCGATAAAATGCGGCAATTTTATTATGCTACAAAATAATGCGTCGCGTGACACACCGAGCGTTTATTCCACTAAAATCCCGTTCCTACTTGCCGATACGGTGGCTTCCAGTGCACGACTATTTTTTCTTTGAAGCCAATGACTCTCGAATTTGCAACATTGTCATATAAGTTATTCCTGCCTAGAGTAGCTATCAAGTCTTAAGGACAGATTGTCTTGCGATTTTATTTTGCCATTGAATTCCCATTCATTTTTTTTGTTACATAGTATGAATTCTCTCTGTGCCTATGCGGTGTGGCAGTCGACGAAGATTTATAAAATTACTTAAACTGAGATGTGCCATCCTGTATCAAATTTTGTTTCAATCTGCCGTCAGATGCCGCCTATATGGTAACTATGTCGGTGCCCTGGAAGGATTCTGAGAATCTATCTGCCATGAGATTTTATCTAAATCTACAGTTCACCCTGCAAGCCACCGTAATGGTGTGTGGCAGGGGGTGCAATAGCACCACGGGAAAGCGCATAATAATGAATAGTATCACTCTACATCAGCTTATTTCTTTTTGTAACATCTGTTCTGCTCAGCCATCGTTCTAGGGAAAAACAAGCCTTTGTACCTTTCTGTCCTACAGGCAGGGCCGTCTTAAGACATTTGGATGCCCTGGGCCAGTAGCATGATGCGCCCTCTTATAGTGGGGTGGGGATTACTAAGTTTTAACCCTGAACTACCAAGAGGGGGGGGGGGGGGGGGGGGAGGGGGGGGGGGGCTCCGCGGCCCACAAATTTTGTTTTCGTATGTATCTCTATTAAAAATAAAGGTGACGTCTTGATATTTAATTACATTATGTAAAGACTTATAGATAACAATTACTTGAAGTTTCCCATCAATGGTGTGTGGCAGGGGGTGCAATAGCACCAAGGGAAAGCGCATAATAATGAATAGTATCACTCTACGTCGGCTGATTTCCTTTCGTAACTTCTGTTCTGCTCAGCTATTGTTCTAGGGAAAAATGAGCCTTTATACCTCTCAGTCCTACAGGCTATCTCTCTTATTTTACGAAGATGGTTGACGCTCTTATTATTTCTTCGACATCGCTGGAGAATATATGCATTCTAAATCTTTCGAGAAGTTTTAACCTAGAGCGTGATCGGCGGTCAGTTAGTGATTCCCATCCTAAGTCCTGTATCAAGGCTGTAACACTTTTGTTTCTATCGTAACAATTTTTGATGAATCTAGCGGCTTTTCACTGCACTCTTTCTAACTCTGAGATTGATCCTTTCACGTACGGATCCCATATGCTCGACGCGTACTCTAATAGCGGTCTTACTAACGAGAAGTAACATGTCTATTTGACTTTTTCCTCACTTTTACCTACTATGCGTTTGATGAATCCTAGTTTCTGTTTAGCCTTCCCACATATATTTTGTATGTGCATATCCCATGAGAGGTTGCTTGTTAGAGTAACGCCTAAGTATTTGACAAAATCGGCTAGTTTAAGCTGGATGCCTTCAACAGTGTAATTCGTGGCGTCAATGTTTTTGTTTCCCCAGAATCTCATAAAGGAACACTTTCCTAAGTTCAATTCTAACTGCCAGTCTTTACACCACTCGAGAATTGCATTTAAGTCGTCAGAAAGTAATAATTGATCATTAGGACTGTTAATCTCTCTGTAAACTACTGTATCATCCGCGAATAACTTGATTTTACTTTTAATAACCTTATCTAAGTCGTTTATATATAAAAGGAATAGTAGGGGGCCGATTACACTTCCCTGTGGAACGCCTGAGGCTGCGCTGACTGAATCTGATTTAAATCCATCTATAACTACTATTTGTTCACGCTCATTAAGAAAGTTTCTGATCCACTCGATTATCTTTCGATTAATTCCATAGTCATTTAATTTCTTCACTAACTTACTGTGCGGAACTTTATCAAAAGCCTTCTTGAAGTCGAGGAAAACCGCATCTAACTGAGTCTTACGGTCTCCTGATCTTAGTATATCGTGAACGAACAGAGCGAGCTGTGTTTCACAAGATCTCGTCTTCCTGAACCATGCAAGATAGGGAGGTAAGCGAAATTGGCCTGTAATTTTCTCTGTCGTCTTTTTTCCCACCTTTGTGTAACGGCGTTATGAAGGCTAATTTCCATTCCTTAGGTACAACGCCATGACTAAGTGACTTACTGAAAACTATTTCGAGATAAGGTGCTATTTCCAGTGCTAACTCTTTGAATACTCTCGCTGGTATCTCTTCTGGACCCGGAGATTTATTTGACTTGATATTTTTAAGCTGTTGAGCTATCCCTTTCGCTAATATGACTATATCGTTCATTTTTTCCCTGCCTGGTTCAGGTGCCACGACCTTCGCTCTCGTCTTCAGTAGTAAATACGCTCTGAAAAGATAAGTTTAACAAATTTCCTTTATCTGTGCCATCGCTAACTACCTCTCCTTTGTCGTTTATTAACGGGGCTACGGTCGGGCGTCGACCTTGAACTTCTCTAACACATGACCAAAAGCATTTGGGATTTTCACTTAGATGTTCACCAAGAGTCTTTTTCTTGAAGTCTGTTAGTGCTTTGCGCATAACCTTTTTGGTCTTAGTTCGACAATCTCTGTATTTAAGTGAAATTGAAATTACTTTCTCCTGTGACTTACAGTTATTGATGCGTTTAAATTTGGAGTGAAGCTTTCCTTGGTGTCTGAGGGCACACCGAACCTGCCGATTATACCACCTTGGTTCCCCATTATCGCTAATAAATTTACTTGGTATATACGTATTAATACCCATTCTAATTTCTGATAAAAATGCTTTCCAAGTTTCCTCAACGTTTTTTGTGCTTGTCGATTTGCTGAAATCGCCGTAATCCTTGATGAGTTTCTCTTTTATACATGTACACTTTTCGCTTAGGCTTGCGATATTTTGCGACAGTTATATCCTAAAGTACTCGAACTGCTTGGTGATCACTGATTCCTTCTTCAACAGTTACTTCGGGAACACGCTCGGGGATGTTAACTGGTAGTAAATCTAATACATTGTTCGCTCTCGTAGGTTTTTTGACTACCTGGATAAGGGAATGTTTATTGAAGATGTCTATTAGCGCTTTGCATGACTCGCGATTCCTACCGGATGGTATGAAGCTACAACTCTGCCAATTTATCGAGGGTAGATTGAAGTCTCCTCCTACTATGACAATGCTTTTACTATTCTTCTTCTTTAGTGAGTTTATTTGAGCATCTAGATCGTATAAATCTTCTGCGTTTGAAGCTGGCGGCCTAATAAAACAATAAAGATCGTGTATAAAATTCGGAAGGAAAAAACGAAAATTTAGTCACGAAAGTGAATAAACAGCACTACATATAATAAGTAAAAAACGAAGTTGAAAATGAGTTAGCCTTAAATTAAAGAAACAAAAACTTAAGTCACGAAAGTGAATAAACAGCACTACATATAATATATAAACAACAAAGTTGAAACTAAATTAGTCTTAAATTAACCAGGTTAGTTAAATATTAGATAATAATATGAAAGTATCTATTTAAATTAATAATGTGAGATATTATAAGTAGGAACACTAAGAATAAACTACAAATAAAGATGTGGACTTCGGATATTCTCCGAATAAAGATTACAATTAAGACGAATAATCTAAGACATGAAAAAAAAATAATAATAATAATAAAACAAAATTATAATATAACTAAAGGTACTTAACCCTCCGTGACTCGCGCGGGGTGCTGTACACACCCCAGCCCATTTTTTTTGGCGGCATCCTTTTCCGGGTAAGCTTTATGACCCCTCCTTTTCAGTAGCTGGAGTTACAGATGTTTCCGACCTTTTCTGTGAAAATATTTAGTTTCTTGCCATTTTTCGTTGAGTTCAGACGCTTTTTTCAAAACAGTGTGCTTCTTTCTAGAGCGATTCTTGAGAAATATCCGTTTTAGTGATTATCTTACTCTAAATTTGTTGAAGTTTCCGAGTTATTTAGTGTATTGTGTATCCTAAAAACAATTATCAATTGGTATATTGTCTTCTTTTATATTTGGTAAGTCCATTTACATTTTATTTCTATATATCCTGCCTTTATAATATATTTCGATATTTAGTTTACCGATACTTCATAACGTTCATGTAACAATTTTCTCTTTGCTTTAACATAAATTATATCCTAAAATATGAAATGATAATATTTTAGGTCGGCTTTTCATCAAATAGATCGGACACATATTTTCAACTTACAGCTAGTGTACGTGGTGAAGTTTACAAATTGAATACGATAAGGTTTGTAAATACTTATTTTTCACTCTCTCATGAATTTTTAATTTGCAATTAAATTTTTAGGTAACTTGAATAATACATACTTGAATAATTTTCATCAATTTATTTTCGCCCTTAGATGACTGATTTACGTTCTGAGAGGGATATTGAAACGATTCTTCTGCTTTCAAGTGGATTGTCTGATGAAGCATTTGATTCGGACGATGAATTTTCGGAAGATGCTGTACATGAATCGGAGCACAACACAGTCAGCGAGCAAGATATCAGCGATTCAGATACTGAAGATCTAACTAGTACCCAAGAGCATTTCTTGATGGGTAAAGATCGGAGTACTATTGAGCCACGACGAAGTGTTAGAACACCCGTGCATAACATCCTCTCTCAAGCAGCTGGGTTCAAGGGAAATAAAGAAGATATAAAATGTCCATTAGATTGTTTTAACATCATGTTCGATGAAAATATTCTAAGGATAATTGTGAGCAGTACAAACATTAAGATTGGTAAAATTGCAGAAAATTATTCGCGAAAGAGGGATGCAAAGCATACCGACGAAGCAGAAGTAAGATGTCTCATTGGCCTACTTTTTTATTTAGGAGCTAATAGATCAGCTCGCCAGAATATAAAGGATATGTGGGATCAAGGTGGTCTAGGTGTAGAGATATTTTGGGCATCTATGAACTATCAAAGGTTTAAATTTTTACTGCAATGTCTACGATTTGATGATGTCAACGACAGAGAAAATAGGAGAAAAACTGATAAGTTGGCACCAATACGGGAGGTTTTCGAAATGTTTGTGCAGAAATTTCAACAGTACTACAGCATAGGTGAGTTCGCTACAGTGGATGAGCAGCTGGTCCCCTTTCGAGGTAGATGTTCCTTCCGCCAATTTTTACCAAGCAAACCCGCCAGGTATGGGTTAAAAATTTTCGCTCTTGTGGATGCTAGCGTCTATTACACCCTAAATTTGGAAGTCTATGTTGGGGTTCAGCCGGAGGGACCGTATAAAGTGGAAAACAGCCCTAGGGAAGTCGTAAAACGGTTGGTCGGTCCGATTTCGGGGTCAAGGAGGAACGTCACCGCCGACAATTGGTTCATAAGCGTGCCACTTGTAGAAGACTTACTCAATAGGAAACTGACAATGGTGGGGACTTTGAAGAAGAATAAGAGGGAACTTCCCCCCCAAATTGTTGACGTAAAGAATAGGGAGGAGTGCAGCAGCCTCTTTCTATTTAGAAAAGACATGACCCTTGTGTCATATGTCCCTAAGAAGAAAAAGAATGTTTTAATTCTTTCAAGTATGCACAGTGAAATCAGCATAGATGCGTCCACGGGAGAAAAAAGAAAACCGGAAGTAATTACTTTCTACAATTCGACCAAAGGTGGTGTCGCCACTGTAGACGAAATGTGTGGCACCTATAGCATTGCAAGAAATACGAGAAGATGGCCAGTTACAATTTTTTACCATTTATTGAACACATTAGGCATCAATGCGTTCATTATTTATAGGAGCATCTATCCTGAAATAAAGACAAATAGGCGGACGTTCCTCAGAGAAATTGCAAAAGGATTGACAAAGCCATTTATAACAAAGAGAAGTTCGCTAACAAATTTGTCAAAAGAATTTAAGAGAAAGGTCGAGAAATACGGAGAGCCGTCGACATCAGAATCACAGGAAAAACAAAGGAAAGGAAATAGTGGGAGATGCGTAGTTTGTCCGAGAAGTAAAGATATCAAAACTAAAATATACTGTGAAATGTGTGAAAGATATATGTGTGCAACACACATGATGAAAATTTGTAAAGAATGTTTTCAAACTATTAAAAACTAAATGAAATGAATTTGTTTTAATAATTTATTCTTTCAAATTTTATTAAAATTCTTGTTTCTTTCATTAAACCTTCACAGATGTACTGCTCATCAACAAATGGTAAAACAGCTCTAAGTTAGTATTAAGTAATGCTAAAAGGACAAAATATTTACGTAGAATGATTATAGCTTTACATTTATAATAATTAAATGGATTAAATAATCAAAATGTGTTTTCTCCCTTATCTTTTCCTCATCGAATTTCAACAGATTATAATCTAGATGCATATATATATATATATATTATAAAATCCTTATTAAATTAACAAATAATAGCGTGAAATAATTCTAAGAATCATTTAAAATAGAATTTGCGGTAAAATTTTATGGAAAAAATGTGTCTAATCTGAAAAACTGGTGGGGTGTCAGGAACACCCCACACGAGTTCTCACGTTACTAAATCGAGCGCGAGTCACGGAGGGTTAAACTATAGCTACAGCAAGCCAAAGACAGCTATACTACGGGATATGGCAGGTAAGAGCGCAGCAGCAGGAGCAAAAGTGAAAGGACGTCTGTTCACGACGGAGGCCAGGCACCAAATGCGTAAATACATACAACTGAGATAAAAGCAGCTGTCGGGATCGGATGAACGCTACGTATAAAAGAGGTTTACATGTAAGTCAGTTACGCATAACTCAGTATTTTAATACGTGCAACCATATGGCGTTTCGCCGGGACCAACCAAAAAATACGTATAAAGGAGTATTACGTATAATTGGGTTACGTATAACTCAGGTTTCACTGTATTTTCAAAGTATGCTTAGTACAGAATAAATACATCGCTGGAAATCTTTTTTATTTCCTCAAGTTATTTATTACATGCATTTTAGGATTATTTCGCTTCTCTATAAGCATTTCCTGTCTTTTTTTCTAGCCGCCTCGAGCATACACGTCTAGCATCCTCACTTTCCTCTGCATTCCGCTGTTATATTGTTAACTTCGTTGTTCCGAGTTTATTGTTATTTTTATTGTTATTTCATATATTATTTCATATATTGTTATTTTTTTATCGTTATTTTATACTTATTTTTTATCGTTATTTTATACACTTATTTTTTATCGTTATTTTATACTTATTTTTTATCGTTATTTTATGCAGTGTTAGTGTTTTACTTGGGTCGGCATTAGTTTTGTTTTCATTGTTACTTTATTGTTCGTTATTGTATCCTTTCCACAATGGCAAGTGACAATGAAAGTGATATTTCTGACATGGAATTTGAAGGTGAGGACACTGAAGATTCTGGATCAGAATCTAGCTTCTCGGAGCATACAATCTCCGATACAGAGGATGAAGGAGAACCTATGCAAGATGGACAATGGTGTGAAGTGAACAATTCAGGCCCTCCTCCTCCTGCACCCCCTAGATTCAATTTCGAAGGTGATTCATTGCTGAATTTTGAAGTTGACCCAGGGGGTGGTGTGTTGCAGTTTTTTGAACTGTTTTTTGATGATGAAGTGATAAGTTTTATTACCAATGAGACAAATCGCTATGCAAATCAGTCTTCGTGACAATCCATCTGGTTCAAGGACTCAATGGCGTGATACCAGTGCTCCTGAAATTCGTGTTTTTAACACTAGTGATGCAGCAAATCATTGTGAAAAAACCTGAGCAAGAACATTATTGGTCAACAAGACGAATACTGGCTACGCCGTTTTTTGGAGAAACAATGTCTTATCAGAGATTTGCAAAAATTAGGTAGTACTTGCATTTTACCAACAATGACGAGTACAACCCTGAATCTCATCCAAATCCTAAGCTGAACAAAATTTGGCCGATTTATCAAATGTTGGAGGAAAAATTTGGTAAGTTGTACACCCCAGAAAGAGACATTACTATCGACGAAAGTTTATTACTTTACAAGGGACGATTAGGTTGGAGTCAATTTATGCCACTAAAAAGGGCAAGATTCGGAATAAAAACTTTCGTTGTGTGTGAATCTGTAAGTCGTTATGTGTGGTACACTATTATCTACACAGGGAAAGGGACTATTCTCGATGCAGATTTTGAGAGCATGCCAATGTCCTCCCAGGTGGTGATGTCCCTTATGAAGCCTTTATTTGACAAAGGTTATTGTGTCACAACGGACAATTTTTATACCTTGCATTATTAGCCTAGGCACTTGTGTCTCGGATTTGTGACACATATGGGACTGTGCGTAAAACAAGAAAAGGGATGCCAGAAGACCTGAAAAAAAAAGAAAATGAAAAAAGGTGAAGTGACACCATTTCAGAAGGGAAAAGTGATGGTGCTTTGGTGGAAGGACAAGAAAGAGGTGACCTGCTTTCCACAATTCACAATAGTGAAATGCAAGGGGTAGAGAAAACGGACAGTGACGATGAAGCCGAAGGTTGTTGTGGACTACAAGCACACGATGGGGGGGTGTAGATAGAGTGGGTCAGCATTTGGCTGATTATCCAATCCCAAGAAAACGGGGGGAAAAATATTATAAAAAAGTTTTCTTCCATTTGATGGAACTCTGCATGAGGAACTCGTTTGTTCTTTACAAGAAAACATGAGGGAGAAGTGTCCACTTAGAGTTTAGGCTAGACCTAATAGAAAAATGAATTGAAGTGTACCACTCAAGTGTTCCCTCCCCGAGAGCAGGTAGGCCACCCGCAGCCCCACACCCCCACCGCCTCACTGAGAGGCACTTCCCCGACGTAATCCCGGCCACAGAGAAGAAGGCAAACCCAACAAGGAAGTGTGCTTTGTGTTCCCAAAAACAGGATGCACGTGGAAAAATTATTAGAAAATAAAGCAGGTACTTTTGCCCAGATTGTGATGTACCTTTGTGTGTGACGCCGTGTTTCAAATTGTATCACACCAAAATGAATTTGTGAATAACATAATACATTATTTTAGATTTTAGAGAGTATTAATGCTGACATTTAGAATTAGAAACTGCATTTTGGGGATTTCATTTAATGTTTGATTATGTAAATATGTACTCACATGGAAATATGGATTTTTGGGCATATAAAAAAATGAAATATTCCTCTAAATAAAACTGTAAAATCAGAAATGATTGCATTTCCTTTAATACCTACCTATAACTGATTGAAAAACGTAATAAAATAATGTGAATTTTTTTAACCCAATTATGGAAAAAAAACCGTCAGGGAAGCGGTTAAACCTGTGAATCGAGACCCAAACTAGCAAGAAAATCTCACTGAGTTCACCTGTCATTCGCGAGAAAGCCAAGCAACTGCACCATCATTATGTCTCAAATTGTTTCGCGGTCTGCTAACGGGATATCGCCAACATCATCGAAGTGTGTGTAGATCGGTTCCTTGCTCTTTGGAAAAATGTGGCCTTTATTCAGAATGCCACAGTACATATTGTATTATTATATTTGTTCTTCTCCTTCACAATTGAACACACACTCGACCAGCTTCAGTCCAATGAGCGTCCGATTGAAGCTAAAGATTCGCAGCTTTCAGCACGCCTAATTATTTCCATCTTAGTCCCAATCGTGTTCACTTCATGAGCCCTACGTTTCTTTCCACTTGTATTAGCACTTTCAGTTTTCTGTTTCTCACTCATGTTTATAAAATAATACGTGTAAAATGCACAAACAAAGAAACACTGCTGTACATACAAACAAAGATGGTAACATTACCGAGACTGAATAATAATAATAATTTGTTGATTATTAACCGACATTACCGTGGTATTAATCTTGTCAAATTTCAGTGCAATATTAAAAAACATTACACACAAATCTTACATTACATATAATACGTATATTATTACATAGCATACTTTAATTTGGTAATTTATTAAGTGTGTTGCATTGGCTAACAGACAGCGCCATTATGCGATAGCTCGAAATGTTTGTTCGTCAGTTGATGAACGAAAGTCCGAATTCAGAGTACGAAAGGCGGTTTAGGGGCAAGAATTTACAATGTACGAAAGAGCAAATTGTACGGATGTCGAGGACTGCCTGTACATACAACATCATAGCTCCGTTTCTACTGAATAAAATAGGACAAATTTCACTGTGTAACTTCTATAATGACTATGAATGACTACTGTACAACTCAAAACTTTATAAGCTTTATGAAATGTCTTTTAAAAATATATGAAATGTAAAATTTATTTCAAATTTTTAGTCAAGACATGAAAAATCTGAACAGCGAGAAACTTTTTTCCAATTTGGTTTAGGTAGGTACATCCAGCAAATGAAATGTTAATAAAAGTTAAAATATTATTTTAAAAAAGACTACATATCAATGCCGTTTATAGTTTTTGTAATAGTGAATGATATATTTCGTATTTCTATTCTCTCCTGTAAAGAGTGTGCTTATTGTAAGATAATGTAAAAGAAAACCAGCTGCCCTTAGCTTCTCCAAGACCAGTTTGACATGACGAAGATGTTCTGGCAGGCTCTTGGAATAAATGCATAAGTCATCAATATATGGATACATGCATGAATACTTCAAATCACCTAGCACCTTGTCAATCAACCTCAAAAAGACTTGAAGAGATGTTGTTAATCCAAATGGAAGACGATTATATTGATACAGACCAAAAGGTGTGACGAAGGCGGTGTATTCCTTTGAAGTAGCCGTTAAAGGAATTTGATGGAAGGCAGAATTTAAATCAAGAATTGTGAAATATTTGGCCGAACCCAAATATTGTAGGGCGTGTTCTATCGAAGGCGTATGAAAATTATCGGCCTTGACCTGCTTATTGAGTTTACGATAGTCGATCACAAGTCTTTCGGAGCCATCTCTCTTGGGGATGAGTAATGCTGGTGAACTCCAATTAGATAAGGAAGGCTGGATAATACCGTCGGCGAGTAACTTATGGACATGATTCCTCATCATGGCCAATTTTGGCGGTGAGCACTGATATGGAGGGGATCTGACCGGAGTTGAATCGAGCAATTCTATCTCATAAAACATCAGGTTGGTTTGCCCTAGCTGGGACGAGATTACATCGGAATAGACATCGACAAGACCTTTTATTTCCTTCGATGGAAGGCTAGGGTTGACTTTGCCTTTGGAGGAAACATTTTCCGAGGCAGAATGGGTTCTGCTTCTAAATTCTACAGAAGGATGAGTACCTCTTCACTCACAAGTTTCTTTTCCCCTAACATTTCGACAGTACACTGATACAGCTCTTCTCCCATCACCATAGCAGCTTCAGAAATCGTTGAAGATGGTTCTAGAACAACGAGGTCGTCTTCCAGAAGAAGAAGCTCACAGTACAAGAACGCATCTTTCAATCGAAGTTTTGCCGTTTGACTGTGAAGCAAATCTTCATCACACTCTCTTAGGGGAAAAGAAACTTGTGAGTGAAGAGGTGCTCATCCTTATCCACGAAATTGATGAAGAAGGGCTCTTCCATGAGGTTGAAGGTGGTTATACAGAAGATGAAGATTATGTGCCAGAGGAGAAGAAGAAAAAAGCCGAATTCATTCCACTGGAAAAGAAATTTAAAGTCGTGAACCTCGCTAGTGAACACCCTAAATGGAGTCTAGAAACTCTTCAGAAAAAAGGATGTGGTCGATTAAAAAGAAAGGACGATTTAAAGAGGTGGGAAGAAAATATAAAAGCTGGAGAGTATTCTTTACATTCATTCATCACTATCAGTATAAGTATGCGAAACTGTACATAAAGAAGGAAGTGTCGAAGTTAAAAGATTGAAAAAAATGTCAAGAAAAAAAAAGAAATAAAAGTGAAAAATTATAAAAACGCATTTAAAATTTTAAAAAATTAAACACGTAATTTTCCACTATTTATTGTTAATGTTAAAATAAAATCAAGGTTGCGAGAAAAAAAAATCAAAAAAGAAAAGTACAGACGGGCAGAATTGAACCAGTGACCCTCATGCTTCAATGTCAACGCCTTAACCACTACACCACTGTGACTCATTCTGGGAAAATTCGGTTCAAGCGTATTAGTTTAACACGCCAATCTTCTCGATTGATTTTCTCGAGAATGTTTGAGAGGTGTGCCCTATGGCTTCCACACTCAATAGTCCTTACCGTGTACTACATGCGTGCAGATTTTGAAAAGATTCGGTGACACAAACGTCTGACCCTCCCCTTGTTAGTACTGTTAAGTGGTTCCTGAAAACCATCACTATCTGAAACCGCACTAAGGGAATTTTTTCCATAAGAATTAAGTTCTTTTTAGCTTTGTTTTCTCAAAACATCAAGTTATTGTACAACTCATCTAATTCCTCCTTGCTGTGACCGCTCGTGGGCATATATACTTGTATAAATACTAGGTTAACTAGTTCTGCTTTGACCTCCACTAACATTAATCAGTCGCTTAGCTACTGTGTGTTAACCCCTCAAGCCTGGAAGAGATTTATGGAAACCTACCTTATTCGCCGAATGAGTTTTTTAAGAAAACACAAAAAAGATGCAGACACAGGTGAAATTTGGAATTTTTTTTAAAAATTCATCTTTTGATGTTTTCCTTTTATTTTGTTGAAATTTTTTGTAAATATACATAAAAGATGAAATTTTTAAACAGTATCACTTAAAATATCATATGTCGCAAACAAACATTGCTGCAGTAGAAGCGAATAAACACCAATCGCTTAATTTTCCGGTGCGCGCTCACGGTTTATATAACTTTCAGCATAGCGTGTATTACGAAAGGTATTGACATGAAATCTTATTCAAAACATTTAAACGTTACTAAACATCATTCACTGAATGTACCTATCTAAACCAATTAGGTGAAAAGTTTCTCGCATGTCAACTTTTCCGTCTTGACTGGAAATTTTTAACTAACTGTTGTATTTATGATTTTTTAAAAGACGTTTTATAAATAATATAAACATTTTAGTTATACAGTCATCATTCTTAATCATTACAGACGTCAAATAGAAAAAATGGTTACATTTCGTTCATTAGAAGCGGAGCTATGAAGTTGTATTTATCATGAGAATTTAGACACAGAATAGAGAAAACTTTTAAAAGTTACATATTAGCTCACAAGTCCTTTCCAGATTGTTTTAGAAAATGTATACATGCGTAATTGAATTCAGCATGAAATTTACCTTATAACACTCTAATCTATCTAGTAAGGTCCTCTGTGTAAAGATACCAAATGCTTATTTTCATGCAGGTCACGCCCGGCTTCCAAGTGCTGACGAATATGGCTCGATAACAAAGGATCCTTTCTTTCGAACGCCGAGGAAAGGAAGCACATTCTATGTAGGTCATTGGCTTCTTTATGGGTCAACTTGAGAAACCAAAACTGCGTAGGCGACTTCTCAACTAAAGTGCTTTGGATAAACAAGAAAATTTGGTAAACCCACCCACTGCGAAGAAAGCAAAAGGAAAGAGGTTTCCTTTTCGTGGAAGGGTCTGGTCATGGAAATGAATGTGCCTCAAATTAGTTCCAGATGTAATGAATTGCATCTCAGTAGATTGTGTGTAAACAGATACGAGACCTCTTTTTATGACTCAAGCAGATGACTATTCTCGCAAGGCTCCACAAGGCAGGAGGTTAGGGGAGACGCTTTCCTTTTCTGTGATGAAGTGTAAGAATTGTCGTGGAAGGGACCTTGAAGGGACAAAAAAACAAATGCTCCTCGACTTAGTTCATGAATTCCATCGGAAAAATCTCTAGTAAGCTGTGTGTAAACATTTACAAGACCTTTTCTTTCATGAGTCAAACAGAGGAAGAGCTTTCTCAAAAACCCCACAAAAAAGACAGATGCAGCAGGAAAAAAATCTTACTTCTTTGACAAAATACTTACGGTACTTTCGTGAAAAATCGAGCGCAAACTTTATCATACATTATAAAATCCTACAACAAAATGAAAAATACAGGACAAAGGCCAAAGCTTCCTCTTTCACAATATGTAAAGGGTATTTAGATATATGAAACTTCCTTGTGCCAAAAGGCGATGAAATGTGATGGCGCACCATAAATTCGTGGCAAAAATGAAAAATCCAGCGCAAACTTTATCGTATATTATAAAATACACAAACACAATGAAAAATAGGAGACATGCATTACTACAAAGGCCAAAGCTTCTTCTTTCAAAATATATAAAGCTTATTTATATTTACGAAACTCCGTTACGCCAAAAGGCGCATGGTACTTTCGTGAAAAATCGAGCGCAAACTTTATCGTACATTATAAATTATAAAAACACAATAAAAATACACGACATGCATTACTAGAAAGGCCAAAGCTTCCTCTTTCAAAATATATAAAGATTATTCAGATTGAAGTATGTCCCTTGCGTCAAAAGACAATTAAAATTAGTGCTGACGCACCGTAATTTCGTGGCAAGAATGAAAATTTCGTCGCAAAATTTAACGTAGAATATAATATACAAAAACACTATTAAAATTACAAAACATGCACTACTAGAAAGGCCAAAGCTTCCTCTTTGAAAATACATAAAGTTTACATAGATATAAGAATGTCTCTCTCGCCAAAAGACAATTAAATGTAGTTCTGACGGAGGACGTAATAGAACGTATGACAGCAAATGGGACAGTTTTCGGAGGACATAATAGTACATATGATGGCATCTATGGGTTAATCACTTGTTTTCCACTTTCTTATCTAAAACCAACGCTATTCCTCCCTGGCTCACCTTTCCTCCACTATACATTACCCTAAAATTATCATTCCAGAATTCTCTTTCCACCTAAGACATTTATCTTACCTCTCTTAATTTCTAGGTTTATATTTTCTAACTTGCCTTTCCTAACCATCGTGCTCACATTCCAAGTTTCTATCCTGATTTCTGAATTCTTCCCTGTAAGGATTTTGTGGATGATGGCTGAGACAGCTGGACAAGACACCAGCCCTAATGGGCATGGTCCCATACATGCCGTGAATCAAATTATTATTCAACTGTGCCATGATGCTTGGGATATTAGTCAAGGTGGCCTCCCATTGCCATCCTCTACTGCGTTTTTAACATAACACTATCACTTAATTAGACCGACTCACTGGGTACAGATGCCTTTTGTATCCATCTCACTAAGGTACAGAGGCTGCATGGACTACTCTTTGAGCTTACTGGCATGGGTGACCCTACCATAGCTCTCAAGGTCTACGGAACACTCAAGCCCTTCTACCATGACAAGGTAATAGTCCTAGTCCTAAGAAGTGTTACTAGCTAACCCCAAATTAGTGTTTCCTGAGTTAGTGTAGAAAAAGTTATTCCCACAGAGAAATGTGTCGTTTCACTGTATATATGTTCAAATGTAGAAAGGAATAAGGAGTTTCTTGAAATCTCTTGACATCAAAATTTACAACTGAACTCAAATTATTTGTTTCACCTTTCAAAAGAATTGATTCTATGAATGATGTCACAAAAGCACTTAGCTCCATCTTGCTTAAAAATGTTGCACATCCTGTCATCTAATTAAAGAAATACTAATAAATTTAAAAATAAAAAAATAATGCCAATATTAGCAATCATCACAATGTCTGAGAAGAGTTAATGAAATGATATTTAAAACCAACAGAATTACAAACCTATCCAATATATTATCATTCTGCTTTCCATTGGCGCTGGCAATCACATGCTCCCCAACAATGGTCAGACTTGACATTGGGGAAGCATCTGGACTAGGCAGAACAGCCATTTCAGGGGGGCACTCATAAATCTGGAAAAAATGCATTCAAATATACATATATAATGAAATATGAACACCTCCAATAGCCTTAAATTTCATTTACGAGCCATTCAATAATGATTAAATAAGACTTGAACCAGTGCTTCAATATTCTAGTAGCAAGGTTTTAATATTAATTATATATTACCACACTTTCTAGAGCAGAGGTGGGCAAACCGTGACCTGCGGGCCACATGTGGCCCGTGAGGATCTTGTGAGATTGAAATTTATATACTACGCACAGAAATCTTCTGCACGATAAAATAATTTTTCTTAGATGATTCTCGACTAATATTTAATCGGGTAAAACTTAGGTCAAATACATTGTCTGTCATTTCCACTTAAACATTTTTTGCTAAAAGATTATTTTCTGCTTTGATTTGAAGCCTTTGCTGCATCTTGCAATATGCAAAATAATCTTGTAATCGATAGCACACATTCATAATACCTCAGGAAACACGAAGAAACAGTTTGATCTTAGGTTTTCGCGGCTTTTGGCTGCAATGAATTCCATTTTTCTCGTTTTCACGAAGAAACAGTGTAATGAACAAAATTAAATTTTACAAGCCAAATAAAAAGAAACTGTGCTCAACAGAGTCAAAATATCTCTTCTTTGAAACTTTGGAACTAACTTTCTCACATCAATAAGTACGTACATATTGCTCGAGTAGAGTGGCAGCCTTTAGATTTACATTGTTTACTTCTCCAACAGCATATAATTACGACACACACTGGGAAGCGTTTTCTCCTCCACAATAGGTACTTTATCATTATGTTAATGAAGTCCTTGTTAGAAATGTGAGCCGTGCTCCGAGTCTACCCAAAAGCACATTCATAATAGGGTAGGTGGTCGTATCAAATTAGCTGATGTACCTACTTGTATCGTACACGTGCTGTCATCATAAAGCAAATCGTGTGTTTCATCCTTGCAGAACGAAAACTCAGAAGAAAAGAAGAGGAGAAAACGGGGGTAGAAATTTTAACCTTTATCCGCCGGATTTAAATGCCCTCTGGCGGGGTCCCACTGCCGGATTTAATTTTGGACATTTAAATATTTTGTGTACGTCTTTTGCAAAAATCGCATATCTCATGAACTATTGGTGATAAAATGTTCAAATAAAAAGCATTTTGTGGTCAAACTATCAGAGAATTACATCATTCTGCCTATTTGTAGAAATAAACAGGGTTAAATAACCCTAATAGACTAAATTACGATGCCGAAATATCTTATTGTTGATATAAATCAAAATAAATTGTAAAAATACTGCATTTAGTCACTTTTTGGCAATGTGGTTCCTGCTCAGTCTGCAGCTGACACAACTTCAGTATTTACACTTCCCTATAGAGTCTACATCTACATCTACATGATACCCTGCAAATCACCAGACTGGTGGGTGGCAGGGGGTGCAGCACACCGAAACCTACCTAATAACGTCCCTCGTGGGAATCACTCTCCTGTTATGATCCCGTATGGTCCTTGGGAAAAACGAGCTCTGATATCGCTCGGTCCTACAGTCGATCTCTCGTATTTTATTCTCGTGATCGTGCCTGCCCATGTACGTAGGTGCCTCTAATATTCCTGAGACCTCCTCTAAGAGAACTTCCGACCTAAATTTCTCCAGAAGCCTTAACCTAGCGCTAATTCTGCGATCCTCTAGCGATATCCAATTCAACTCCTTCAAGAGTGATGTGACGCTTAGTTTTTGCTCATATTTTTGCTTTACGAATCTGGCTGCTCTGCGTTGGATTCTTTCTAACTCAAGTATTTGTCCCTTTTCGTACGGATCCCATATGCTGGAAGCGTATTCGACCTGAGATCTGACCAATGATAAATAACACGTTTCTCGTACCTGTTCTGTGCTACTTCTTACTATTCTGCCTACGAAGCCCAATTTCTTATTAGCTGCTCCTACGATCCTTCGAATATGCATATTCCACGATAGATCACGACAAATGGTGACTCCTAAATATTTAACGTACTCTGCAGATTGGATATTCAATCTATCAATTCTGTACTCCGAGTCTAATTCATTGTTCTTACTCTTCCAGAAACTCAATAGGGAACATTTGCTGTGATTAACTTCGATTTTCCAATCTTGACACCATGCTGAAAGGGCGTTTAAATCTTCCTGGAGCGATTTTTGGTCATCCTGACTCGTTATCTCCTTATATAAAACGGTGTCATCTGCGAAAAGTCTTATTTTGCAGCGAACTACCGAGCAGATATCGTTTATATATATCAGGAATAGTAGTGGGCCTATGACACTTCCCTGTGGAACACCTGATGCGACTTTTACCGGGTATGAAGATTTCCCATCAATAACTACTATCTGTTTTCTGTCTGAGAGGAAGTCTTTTACCCAACTCACGATATTAGGGTTTATGCCGTACTTTCCTAGTTTTCCTATTAATTTATTATGGGGTACTTTGTCGAGTTAGTGTGGTATTCCTCAAAGCAGGGCTCAACACATAGTCCCACGTCACACGCCTTACACCTATATTTCGTCCTTGAGTTTTTTGCTCTTTGAGGAACACACATGGCAACTGATAAGGATCCCCAAAATGGGCCAATGCTTATTGTCCTTGACCTCTTAAGTGCTTTATTTGCATTCCACTAGCACTAGGTCGTCCCCTTGAGAGAGTCTGAGAAGGAAGAGCCCTAGCACCCTCTTCAACCATTTGCCGCACAAGGGAAAGTCGGAATTGCCGATGTGAAAATGCGCCACCGCACGAGTGAAGGAGAATCCAACTATTTAGAATAGTTAGATCGATTAAATGAAAAAATAATTTCTTTGTCCATTTCCAAGTGCGGTGACCGATGGTGTAGCTGTTAGCCATCCTATCTCAACTATTTA
The DNA here is from genome assembly GCA_036926305.1 of Uropetala carovei. NCBI lineage: Eukaryota > Metazoa > Arthropoda > Insecta > Odonata > Petaluridae > Uropetala > Uropetala carovei. The sequence continues at coordinate 7,418,268 of JAXCHB010000084.1, read as the reverse complement.
TATAAAAATGAAGGAATCACTAAAAAATAAACAGACGAACAGCTACAGATATTTTGAACGCACAAGTCTACATCTGCTCTACTTCGTGGTCTGCAAATGAATGAACGTAAACGTAGTAAAACATATATGCATATATGTGGAAAAGGAAGAAGAAAATAACAAAGGGAAAGAACCTTTGGGATAGGGCTTAGTCCTGGGGTTCAGTTTATTGCATCTCTTTGGGTTGCAACGTAGTAAAGCACAAATGCGGAAAAGGAAGAATAACAAAGGGAAGGGACCTTTGGGGTTCAGCTTATTGCATCTCTTTGTGTTGCGAAAGAGTCTCACCTCGGCGGAGACGTACACTTTGAGTGAGGCACTCTCGATTGTTTGTTTACTCTCCCCTCCCCCAATATGCAAGACCTTCGCCCTTGGGAGAGCAGATGGAAAAGAAGGATGCCTCGTCTTTCTTCTCCTCCAAAAATTTTGATTCTATGACAAAAACGACATCTGTGAGCGGCCTCGGAGCTAAGCGGGACACCGGTGTCCCTTTCGGCATTTAAAGGTTAAAAAGGCTTGGGCGGAGAAATATCCTTTTGCAGAGTTTAACTTAAAAGCAATGTTCCTCATTTGTCATGAAACAGTTGCCGTATTTAAAGTATAATTTAAAACGACATTTTACATATTAGCATGAGGGACTTTTTACTAATCTATCATTGAATGCAAGATCGAAAAAGGCCACAGATTTATTATCATAATTGAGAAAACAACAAGGCGTCTTCACGTCACGGAATAACTTGCAAGAATCTGCGACTCGCACAAGTTTTGCTGTGGCGTACAATATTGTGAAGTTCAGTAAATCGTTTTCAGACAGTGAATTTGTTAAAAAATGTATGGTCAATGTAGCTGAAATAATGTGTCCTGATCAAAAGACAAATTTTGAAAATATTACCTTACCCAGGAGAACAACTGTCAGTCGTGTAGAAGAGACAAATAGTGACTTTTATGGCCAGTTGAAGGTAGCAGGTAAATCTTTCGTCTGGTATTCGCTAGCTCTGGATGATAGTACCAATGTAAGAGACACAGCACAGTTACTTATTTTATAAAAGGAGCGAATGAAAATTTCGAGGTAACTGAAGAATTGTTATCCATGGAGCCTATGAAAGACACAACATGGGGAAAAGATATCTTTGGAAGAGTGTCAGAATTCCTTGAGAGATTGAATTTGCCGTGGAACAGCTTGATCAGTGTCACTACAGATGGGACACCTAATTTGACAGAGAAGAATGTTGGACTACTGAAAATAATTAAGGGTAAGGTGAAGGAAAAATTTCCCGATCGAGATATTCTGTTTCTACATTGCATTATTCATCAGGAGACACCATGTAAAAGTATTCTTCGTATGGATCATGTGGTGAATACGGTTGTAAAAGTCGTCAATTTCATTCGAGCAAGAGGGTTGAATCATCAACAGTTCGTCTCTTTGCTAGAAAATGTGGGCGCAGATCAACAAGATATCCCATACCATTCAAATGTTCGATGGTTGAGCTTAGCCAAAGTTCTGAGGAGCGTGTGGAACTTGCAGGAAGGAATTATTTTTTTAGAAATGAAAACCAAAGATAAAGTTTCCAGACCTGAAGGATGAAAAATGAAAGACAGATCTTGCCTTTCTTACTGATATTATGGACCATTTAAATAACCTAAACATAAACCACCAAGGCAAAAACAGAATTATTCATGAAATGTATTCAGAAATTCAAGGTTTTAAATTAAAGCTGCTTTTGTTTTCCAAACATGGAATTATGTTCACTTCCACTCTCTAGAAAAGATTGGAGTGAATTCAATAATAGAAGAAGTATACAGCAACGTTCTTTCTGGTCTACACAAAGAGTTCTGTCGCCGTTTTCAAGATTTTAAGGAATTAGAAAATGAAATTAATTTGTTCTCCAACCCCTTTTCTATCAATGTTGAAGAAGTTTCTCCTGATCTTAACTGAAAATCATAGATTTACAGAGTGACAATATTCTGAAAGAAAAATTTTAATCTGAGAGACTCTTCGCATTTTTAGATCTTTGAACGATGCAAAATTTTGTTACTTAAAAGACTTTACAAGGAAAATGTTGGCTTTATTTGGATCCACATACATGTGTGAACATATATTTTCTTTGATGAAGACGAATAAGTCGGAGTTGAGGTCGCAGATAACTGACGAGCATTTGGCTGCTGTGTTTAGCATTGCCACGTCTGAATTGACTCCATATATGGGAAAATTGACCAAAGATTTTAAGCATTTCCACCTCTCGCATTGATGGTGATAATTACTAAAAAAATTAAAATAATTCTTAATTCTATTCATGTCTAACTTATTTATGGTAAGAACAAATAACTGTCAATCGTTTCTTTCATTGTAGGGTCCGAAGAAATAGGATTCGATGAAGTTGATTCTTTGAAAAATTTCCACAAACATTCTGAAAAATAAACCGTCATTATACAAAAATCCTCTTCTGTAAAGTAATTGTGACTAATATATATTAGGTGCTGATTAACTGAAATGTAATATTGCATGCAATTTAGTATAAATGAATGTTTATACTCTGTCGTTGGATATGTTTGTTCAGCATAACAGACCTTAAAAATATTTGTCTCACCAAAGAAGTGAATTACTGGAGGTATTTATAAGTTCATGAGAAAGACTGATGATTGAGAAGAATTTTGTTGCTATAATTTAGTATTATATATCTGACTTATACAATTCCAAATACTGTGCATTTCATTTCTCTATCCATGTATCAATTGTTTTCTCAGTGTTTAATTTGTTTCGCATTAATGAGATTATTCTTGTAATCCAATAGGTGGTGTTTTTCGTTGAAAAAAGAAAGAATCGATAAAAGTACTGTTCATTTCGGACAAAAAGTAAGATTCATGCTCTCTGTTGTATGTGCTATGTTTGATTATTGTGAAATATATTATTTTCATTTTGACAAACCGGAAGATTTATTTCGGCTGTAGTATAACACAGCGAGCAGTGGGTCCAATTTTCATCTATATGTGGCACCAGCATACCTAATTCCCAGGAATAGCCTTAAAAGGAGGTCTACAGCAACCGTAATGAATTTTACTTTAGTTATGATTTCTAGTGGCCCGCCGAAAGATTAACGACTCCCTATGTGGCCAGCCGCGTAAAAGTTTGCCCACCCCTGTTCTAGAGTATAAGACACACCCCTAAATATGGGATATGGACACTTTTCCAAAAGCCATTTTACCAAAAGACAGTCCCAAATGCTCAATTTTTAGAAATGGCAATATTCTTGAAAAATCATTTCCTGTAAATCTATCTAAATAATTATTTCCGAATGTTTGTTTGTTTGCATGTCTAACTATGCACAGCCAAACTATAAGACTTACAAGGGGAGGACCCGGACATGAGGTCATGGATTTTGCTGAAACTTCGTAGGTGCGTAGACCTAGCCTCCAGGATCACAGCCAACCCCTCTTTTGGGCGTATATGAGCAGTAGTTTTTCTGTAAATTGCGTTTAAAGTTCACAATTTTGTGGTGCGCCAGATAATTACCCAAACGACTGCGGCAACATCTAACGTCAGCCGTAGCACAGAGGTAGGGAGCAGGGCTGGGGAGTTGTAGGTCCGGAGTTCACATCCTGTTTCGGTCGCTTTTTTTTTCTTCGCTTTTTTTATTATTCCTGTTTTGCTTTTTTGTGATGAGGTGTTACTCGGTAACCGCAATAACTTTTTAATTTTTTTTCATTTCTACATTTTTGTTCTCGGAAGTTTTCAATCTTCTCTTCGTTCACCGCACGGCAGACATGCTAGAATTTACTGTCAGATCAGTATCGTTCACCAATCAAGCGCACTCTGTCACATCGAGGAGAAAAATCAACCGAGGTATACATTGCTCAAATGAACAAAATAACCCATTCATATACAGCACAATATGCAATAAAGCTATTGGGGAAACTTTTGCCGAAAGTTTTTATTTGCCTGCAGGAAGCTATGGGGAGATTTGGGCCAAAAGTGCAGCAGGAAGTTGATAGCGCTATAAGACTTTTTGAGAACGTATTCGTGACTTGTACAAAGTCGGGAAAGTTACAGACAAGTACATACGAAAGGTACTTGAATGAAGTCTTGAAGCCGTATGTCAAAGATATGAAGTTCCTACTGTTTATAGATTCGTGGGCAGGCCAGACAAGCCAGGCCCTGTACGACGAACGATTTATAAATGACAATAATGAGCCTACCTGTGACGTTAAGGTTATACCACCTAAATGTACATCCATGTGCCAGCCTTGCGATGTTTACTTTTACCGTCAGGTAAAAATAATTATTTCAAGGCTTCACAATGCAGAGCAATTGGTTCGTGAATGGAGGGAAAGAACGAGCCGAGTGGATACCATAAAAATCCATGCATTAATACAAAATCAGTTATCGGCTCCAGTATTTAAAGAGATGATTAGGTAAGCGTGGTTTGCGACCAAACTCTCTGGTATTCATGAGGTATTTTGTAATGTGAAACAGGTCATTTTCCCCGACGAGGTTTTAAATTCCACCTGCAGCTGCAGAGAACAATGCTTTGCTAGATGTTCTTGGTGTAAAATTTTTTACTGTTTTCAATGCTATTTTGATTCCTACCATCCACGAATGTGTGAAATTCATAACTAAAAAAACATTATTAACTAGTATGTCAATTCATAGGAATACCCTTTCTTTCCCCTACTACCTACCCTGTCTATGGTCTCAGTGATGATTGGTGGCTGTTGATTATTTCTATCTTACAATTAATCAACCCACCGTATTTCTGAGGGATTCATAAAGAAAATAAATATTTTAATACACATCAATCAGCACGAGTGTATGGTCCCAATTCCTCCCTTCTGCTCCGTAACTCTGATTTCGCAGTCCACTCATAAGAATCCTAGCCAGATCATCACCGAAGCATGACGAATAATATGAGCAAAAGATCAGGAATAAGAATGGATGTATCTATATAGAACTGGCTTCACCAATTCATATTATTAAATGACTGACAATGATTCTATGGCTGATATTTTTTCCACAAATTACGGATCATTAAAAGCATATATTAGTGTTTGCAAAAATATTCTATGGATTTTTTATCATGTGCTATGAACATCAATAATAGTTACATACAGAGATCAATGAAAAAAGACCTGATCTGACAGTAAATTCTAGCATGTCTGCTGTGTGGTGAACGAAGAGAAGATTGAAAAATTCCGAGAACAAAAATGTAGAGATGAAAAAAAAAATTAAAAAGTGATTGCAGTTACCGAGTAACACCTCACCACGAAAAAGCAAAACAGGAATAATAAAAAAAGCGAAGTTACCTACGGGGCGTTTGTAATCCTTCAGTCGGTAATTGTTTTACTCAATAGTTTGGCTTATGCATAGTGTGATACGTTTGAAGAAATTCTTAAAAAAATAATTCATTCTGGGATAGAATATGTAGTCCCGAACAGTGGAAAGCTATTTCTCGCATTTAGTAGCAAATAGACGACGGTGATTGTTTTTCGTCACACATTTTTCATCTACGGGAGTTTTGACTATGCCAAACCAGAGAGCTCGTAAGGAAAGAACAGCATGTTATTGTATTCGTAATATTTATATAATGTATTTAAGTGAGAAATAAGCGAGTAATGTAAGTGATCAATAATATATGGTATAGTAATACGAACCGTGGAACCTAACTCCCAATTTCCAATATACTTAAGTATTTACCAACTGCGGTTTTACCAACCGCGGTACTTTTCAGGAAAGTAACCCCCGTGGTTGGCAAGGAAGGGTGTACTGTCAATATAGGAGATTAACATTTTTCCATAAGATATCATGTAAAAATTGTTCGCTTGATGTGCAGCCTTTTATTCTTTTGCAAATTTAAATTACTTAAAATAAAGATACAAACTCTGGACAAAAATCCGAAGGAATCAACTTTATATTTTTAAAGATAATTTGAATTCAAACTGATTTAGCTTAAAATTTAGTTTTTATTCATGAAAAAAAGGTACCCGCAGCAATGCCAGGTAATTTTGCTAATTTAAGTATATGGGTTTTATTTGAAAATTTGAAACTTAGTTCAGAACTATTTGTTGAAATGCAATGAAATAATTCAAATATTTTAATATTTCATAAAAGTTTATTGTTAAGAACATAAGCCATGACCCTTCATGTAAATCAGGGCCCATACACCACATTTAATGTAGCTCTTGAGCCTGTAATAAGTCTTTGGCATTTTTTACTAGATACAACAATCAAGCAGTTTTGGAAAACGTTATGCATACTGTAATGAAATAACAAAATGATTTTTTGAATAACATAACAAAAAATGCAACAAAAACAAAAAACACATTATTTCACTGTGTTTCATATTATCCAATTTATGTTTACTAGGGGCTCTGCCCCCAGACCTCCCGGCGTGCTTTGCGCGCTCACTTCGTCCACTGTGAGCGGATTGCACAATATATTACTATTACTCCACCAATCTTTGATCTATGCCAACGTACTAAAGTCACCATTATTTAAGTTATAAAATTATTACAGTTTTCATCGTACTTGTATATATGGGCCAATTCCTTGGGACCTCACTGCCCATCCTCCTCCATCACTGAGGTGAAAATATAACTCTAGATTAGGGATGCACCGAATACCAAAATTGCCGCATAACAAATATCGAATAAGTAACCGAATTCTGTTACAGCCGAATAAAAAATACCGAATAAATGACCAAATACTGGTATTGCTGAATACCGAATATTCAGCCACCGAATACCCACATAAAAGATACCTGTCAAATTGATTTCAGTAAAATCATTATTAAGTTTATAAAATACCTATTAAATCAATATCACAAGGAACCTTTGGTGTTTGGAAATTAGAAACTTTACTGTACCTTATTGTGTCCTAATTATAGAAAAGATATTTGAGGGCGTTTTAATTTTAATGTGATCAATATTGTGTGTGGTTATTATGTGATGGAAAATATTTCACTTCAGTAATAAATATTAGTATTTGAGTGTTGGTTCTTGGAATTTTATTTCGCTTTCAAGCTTTGGCTTGTTATCAAATTTACCCCCATTTCCAATAGTTTCGAGAATCAGTTTTATAGTTATATATTCTTTCTCGTTTTTAATATTTTGTGTTTTTCAGTCTGTATCGTAATTAAAGTCGAATATTTTAAGAAGTTTACTAATTTCATGATTTCATTTTCAATTTTTGTTGCTCATTATTCGGTTTGATATTTGGTAAATTTTAATCAAATTCGAATACCAGACCAAATATCCATTTTGTCAAATTTTGAATACTACTGAATTGCGAATAGTGGAAAAATGGCCGAATACCGAATAGTTTTTGAATATTCGGTACATCCCTACTATCTACTGATTTCTTAATACTTCATCGTACACAATATTTTGAATTGTGTGAGTTTCCCTGTCGTTTTTAGCTCCTGTAATTTTGATTTTGAGATTGGCCATGGATCGACACCGAGAGGGGGCCACGTATAGCTGACCGTGACCAAATATTGACTTACTCTGATCGATGTGAATGCCCACTCGGATAAATGTTTGACCTTAAGATTTATTAATTTTCATAGCAAAGGCTAACCATACGGGGAACTGTTTTCTGTTAAGAATAAAAGGTAACTCATGATTATCTCGAGTATTTAAAGAGATTTGGGATATCATAACAACATTTCCTTGTTTGTCACCTGTCAATATTGAACAGTAAAGAATTGATTTATCAATTCTCCATATGATTAATCGAGAGCTGTTACATAAGCCATCATTGATACAAACGTTTCGAATTAACATCACGATAGTGCCTTCTTTCAACTTTAACTTTTGAGGCGTTAAACTTGAAAGAGTTAGTGACGCCCGATATTCGGGTTGGTAACGTAACACGATTTCATCATTGTCTGTGCCGTCTCCATCTGTTGCCCAACTGTATCCCTCACAAATAATTTCTTCTCCTGGTAATCTATCCAAGTTTTTCGTTCAATGAATTTACTTCATTGTTTCTCAGAGCAAGAAGTACGCTGGTTCTCAGCGACCCTTCAGTAACGGCGAGGCTGTAGACTGCGGTGACTAAATTGTTTGAGCACAGCATTTCTGGGGGAACAATCAATACATCTACTTTACCGTTGCCAATGTTCAACAGCCACTGACTGAAAGATTCGCCGTCTGCTCGCATGTTTTGCTTTAGAGTAAAGCGTTTAACCAGAGAGGGGAACTGGTTAACGTTGCCTCCACTATCTGGTGCCTCCCTGCCTTTTTCGCTACTGGTAAAATCTGACAGAAATCACCACCCAACAGTATATATTTGCCTCCGAAGGTCTCGTTACTTCTCATAATGTCTTGGAGTGTCTCGTCGATCATTTGTAAAGCTACAGATGGAATCATGGAAGCTTCGTCCCAAATAACAAAATCAACTTCTGTTAAGAGTTGTTTCGCTTTCTTGTTTAAGGGGACGGGACTAATGTTTCCATCTGCAGTCATATGAAGAGGCAATTTAAAGAGCTGTTTTTCCAGCAGGGAGAAGAATTGCGGCGATTCCCGTCCAGAAAACTGAAACGATTTTTTTATGCGCGTGCTTTTGGTGATGATATAGGCACTTGTATAAAAAATCGGTACAACATACGTTGTACAAACTTTCTCATATACTAATGAGTCGTTTAGTTATCTTTAGAAAGTGAAAAAGTATGAACCTGTTTTTAGACAATCCAATTTCTGTTAAAGTTTCCCAAGAATAAACTAGCCTTATATTCATTCATTGAGAAAAATGAAATACGTAGTATTATTGTAGATGTATACTCAAGTAACTCTACAAAATTTGATCAAAAACGTTAAGAGCCGTTTTTGAGAAAATCGAATTGTTAAATTTGCCTAGAATAAACTAGCCTTATACAGTGGCCGCTCTCGTTGTTTCGTCATTCGCTATTCGTCTTTTCGATCTTTCGTCTTTCATCTATGCGTAACGAATGTCGATCCTCATGTTTTTATCATCTGTTCGATTTACGGCATTCTTTTGTTTATTGGATCGCTGTTGGTGTCTAAACTTATTTTAAAGTCTGTTTTGCCCCTAATTATGGCTTCCAGTGTGAACAAAAAAGTTTTTAGTGGTAATATTGCCAAATGAGAACATGTTGTTACAACTTTGGACGTGAAATTAAAAATTATAGATCAGTTTGAGAGAAGAAAATCTGGTGCTGAAATTGCAAGAGATATGAGCATGGCTCAAAACACAGGACAATTTTAAGAGAAAAACAAAAATATAAAGACTTAGCAAAGAAATCTGTACTGGGAACAATTAAATTTCAACGGAATAGGGATGAAATTTTTATTAGAATGGGACATTTGCTTCTCCTTTGGATTCAGGACCAGGAGGCTAAACATATGCCAATGTCCACTGCTATAATTCAAGCCAAGGCTAAGAGAATTTTCGAAGATTTAAGAATGAGGCAACCAGAAGGAACTGTTGGGAAGGATTTAGAATTCAAAGCTAGTGATGGTTGGTTTTCAAAGTTCAAGGGTAGGACTGGCTTGCATGGTGTTAAGATTCAGGGTGAATCAGCCAGTGCCGATGTTGAGGCTGCTAAAAATTATTTTGAAAGTTTTAGAGAAATCATTGAGGAAGGGAAGTATGATCCAAGGCAAGTGTTTAATGTGGATGAGACTGGTCTCTTCTGGAAGAAGATGCCTACTAAGACCTTTATCACCAAAGAAGAAAAAGCCATGTCTGGATTCAAGCCAGCTAAGGACAGATTGACTGTGTTGTTGGGTGGGAATGCTGCTGGGGATTTTAAGTTAAAACCTCTGGTAGTTTATCATTCTGAGAACCCCAGAGCATTGAAAGGATTTGTGAAGGCAAAGCTCCCTGTTGTGTGGAAATCCAATAAGAAAGCTTGGGTGACAAGGGATATTTTTAATGAATGGTTCACTATCTCTTTCATGCCTGCAGTCACCAAATATTTGCAAGACCAGAACTTGGATAATAAGGCTGTCTTAGTTTTAGATAATGCACCAGGTCATACCCCAAATTTAGAAGATCTCTCTGATGGACTGGTGAAGGTTGTGTTTCTTCCACCAAACACAACATCCATTCTCCAGCCCATGGATCAAAATGTTATCAGCAACTTCAAGAATATTTATCACAAGATAACATTTGATCAATGTTGGAATGTTGGAGATCCTATAATATAAAAAAGGTCATCGACAGCATTAGGACTGCCTGGAATTCAGTCAGCAATTACAATATGAACACTTCCTGGAGGAATGTTCGGCCTGACTGTGTTGTTGACTTTAAGGGTTTCACTGTTGACACAACAGAAGAAATTCAGCAAAGGATTGTTGAAGTGGGAAGGCAACTGGGTTTTGACAAATTTGCAATTGAAGATGTGCAAGAACTGGTTGAGTCACATAATGAAGAGGTGAGTACTGACGAACAGCTTCAGCTTGAGGAAGACAGGGCATCAGAGGAAGAGGAGGAGGAGAGAGACACAACCCCAAGCAAGGATTTGACTGCAATTCTCCTGAATGATTTCTTCAGACATTGGGAGGCAATGAAGGAAATCATTGAAGAGAATGACCCCATAATAGAAAGGAGTTCTAAGGTTGTCAGGGATATGGAAAATGACATTGAAGGAGAAGAAGAAATCTGCCAAGCAGATTAAAATTGACAGCTTCTTCACTAAAAAGACTTTGCCTTTGGATAAAGAGAAAATGGATGAAGATCCTGATAACCCTTCATCTCCACCATACCTTTAATTCCCTTCGCAGTCCATCCCCCAATCATCCACTCTTCCTTGTAAACAAAATCAGCCATCAAGTTTAGGTATGTCCAGTTTAGTATAAGTATAGGGAAATTATGTTTTACATTATTATATTAGGTTTAAAGGTATTAATTTATGCTTTATAATGTTAATGAATAGATACCTATTCTTTTTGTTGTTTTAAATGGTCAAATATAATTTTAAATGTCTGAAATTGATTCATTGGAACAGTCCAATCAATTTTAACATGTAATCATATGGGAAAACACCATCCGTCATTGGTCCTTTCGCTATTGGACCTGTTTTTCAGGAACCAATTAGGGACGAATAGCGAATGTTGCCTGTATTCATTTTTTGAGAAATATTAACTATACAGTATTACTGAAGATGTAAACTCAAGTAACTGTACGAAATTTGATCAAAATCGTTAGAGCCGTTTTTGAAAAAATCAAATTATTGTTAAAGTTGCTAGAATAAACTAGCCTTATATTCATTTTTGAGAAATATGAACTATACAGTATTATTGAAGACGTAAACTCAAGTAACTGTACGAAATTTGATCAAAATTGTTAGAGCCGTTTTTGAGAAAATCGGATTGTTGTTAAAAATGCGTAGAATAAACTACTCTTTAATTATTGAGCAATGTCAACCATTTCTATGTATACTCTGCTCAGTATGATAAAATGCCTAAGTACGAGATTTCATTCATTTTCCCTGTACCGTCTAGGTTCCAGAGCCAGTAACAGACAGACAGCATTGCAAAAACCACTTTTTCGGATTCAGCGACACCAAAAATGCATATTTCCGTAAAAATCTCAAGATCGAATTTTTTCGCGATAACAATACTTTCTCAATACTTTGTGTGAAAAAGTAAAAATGAAGGTGATATTTTGTTGACCGGGTAACCGAACAACTGAATGACTGCTACCGTGCATGGGTATTTCAAGTAATCACCAAGCCGCTTCCATGGCACTCACATATCGAGTATCAATGTAATCACTGACTTCATCACGTAACTCTTGATCGATTTGTTCGTTTTCACCGTGCATGCGGACTTTAATCCTATCGTGTCCTTTGGTGATGTATTTGTGAATGTATTTGAATGACATCATCGAACCGCAGTATTCAACATTGATATGGCAATCGTATTTGAGAAGTAAGTATGGATTATATGGAACTACCATCGAATTATCTACGGGAACAGCCCTCCCGTTTATTCGAGCGTTATACAAATTAATTCATGTCGATTATCGTGACGTCGACATCGAGGAAAGCCGTCTCCAGTCATGTCGGTTTCATCGATAAACGCGAATGGAAATTTTTTAAAACATTTTCCTGTCGCTTCATTCCAACACGGTGTTGATTCTGTATGGGGTCCATGTAACATGTTTTTCATTACTTTTTTGTGAGTTTCCGGGAATATTATCAGGAAGCTCGGCACAAATGAATCTATCGATTGCCGCCGGTGTTAACAATTTTTCACGCAGATTAAGAATGAATAAACAATAGCCATGCGGTAAGCCTCTTTTTTGAAACTCGACATTGTATACATATCCAAGAACCTGTCCAAACACTTCACCGGAAGCAATTTCTTTAACAAATACAGTAAATTGCATATTGAATGCCCTCGCTACAAAATACGGAATATCCTAAGCAGTTGTGCCCGGTGGCATCGTTCTCAGGTACTCCTTAATTTCTGGCCACCGTGGATTCGCTGTAAATGTGATGAAAAGATCCGGTCTGCCTATGTCCCTTGCCATTGCCATCGAATCTTGATAAAGTTGTTGCATGGCTCTTGGGCTCCCGTCAAACGACGACGATAAAACCACGGCATTTCCCAAACGGATCCTGTCTGATGTGTTTGCAGTACTATTTTGGATGTAATCAGCCAATCCTCAAAACGTTTCCCGTCGAAAAAATTGTTGGCGAGTCCTAATGTAATTCAACCGATTCCATTCGACAACGATGTAACCGTGAATGGCATACTGCTGAGTTAGGCGGCCAGATATTACTACCGGATTAAATTCATTTGATCTTATTGCGAATCTCTGACCGAAATACTGAACTACTGTTACGCAACATTGATTGGTAGCATTTATGTTCATCAAGTCTGTCGAATAACCCGGTGTTCCTATAGGAAACAACAACGGAAAAATCATCGGCTTGTTAAGATAGGAGAGTTTATGTATCGTTGTTGACACAAATTGATGTTTGAGATATGCCACAAAATCCATTTTTGTGGACACATTACCTTCTATACCAGTGAACACAATAGCAGCCACTTCAGCGATGTTAGAAGATGGTTGATTATATCGACGGCGATCATCTGACTGTAATCTGATGAATTGCAATCGAATGTCACCATCACCCATTTCTTGATATCGTTGAAACAGTGTCTTGTATCTCTGTGCATATGGATTGGTTTCCATCACTTCTTGAATTGTTTTAACAATAGAAGCTCGGCAATTATTTGACGTTCTGAATGTGAGAGCCGTTTCATTATCGTAGATGTAAATCTGAGCGAACTGTGGTTGCTGACCTTCATATGGAATTACACTGGTAGTAGCGCGTGCATTAACTTCACCACGAATTCTTACACATCCAACTCCGCGTGGTCCCCTCTTCAGTTGGGCAAAATGACCCTGGCCGTGAAGTAGAAGAGGGAATTATCCCTTATAAGGGCGGAGAAATATAAGGGAGATCTGTGCCTGATAAGGGCACTTTGCATGTGAAGATGAAGAAAATAACGACATAATCTCCACTATAGTCAGATCGCAACTGGCGGGAAACTTCGGCTGCCTCTAGCCTCTATTTAGGTACCTTTAATGTAATTTATTTTTAAAGTGCTGCATATACATGCTAGACCTTTCAAACGGAAGTCTGGAAAATTTCAAAATCTGGACACCCTTTGGTCCCAAGCTTTCAGCGTAAGGGGTTTAGTAGTGTATATGGGAATTGCCATTTCCTTAACAACTTGCTTTGGTAGAATTAAACTCTTTATTAAGTGTGCTATAGCTGTTTTATCCTCTCTCAATGATGGTTGTTCATTCTTGTTGCCCATTGACGATTTTAATTAACAGTTTTTGTTAAATTTTTTGGCTGATTGATACAGTAATTCCTCATATAACGCCATAGTTACATTTGTGAAAACTTGCATGCTAAGTGAAAACGCGTTAAGCAGGGAAAATTTTCCCATTAAAAATATATAATGGAAAACAGGGGGGTTGCACGTTCGGCTGGCAGTTTTATTATTTTGGATTTAATTTCCAGACACACAGGCTTTCTAGAGTGCTTTTTGACTAAAATAACACATACACTATCGTTTTCCTTTTTGTCTGCCATTATTAAAGGGTTAAAATTCATGAAAACTATAAAAGCACACAAAAAACAGTAGATCCCGGAGCAGATTGAGACATGAACTGACAAGCCCAAACTATTAAACGAAATCTCAAACAATTGAGTAATTTGGGCATACATAGTAAACAGATCCCAGGGATGGAAGAATGAAACAATGTTTTCATTTAGGTACTTTCATTTGAATCGTAACAAAAAAAATCAGAATGACAAAAAACATTAATGCGATGAAAAAGCAGATCACAAGGATGGAAGAATGAATCAGTGGTGTCATATTGCACCTGATGTATGAGTGAAACGACGAAAAGCGGGGACTACCATTATTGGTTTTAAGTCGTATTTACAAGAAATAATATTTTGTATTACTTTGCGAAAATGCTGTGGTATGTAAAAGTTACACGCCCCGATGAAAAAACTATTACTACTCTGTGGTTTACTCAACAAATAAGAATAGTAGACTGTATACTGTGAACATCAATTTGCCACAAATTAACTGCCCATTCGCCACAAGTGGGGAGTGGAGATGGGGTTGGACGGACACTACTGATTTACATCAACTTACGGCGCTCTGCAAAGGACTAGTCTGCCACTCGAGTTTTTGCACGCTATTGCGGGGATGGCCGCTTTATGTGAAAAATGTTCCCTAAAACATAAATCGCGTTATTGCAAAAACGCACTATGCGGGTGCGTGTTATACGAGGAATTACTGTATTTTCATAAACTTTTGATGGTAAAATATAGGGCCAAAATATAACACCTGTATCCAGTAATTATATGAGCATTTGCAGCATGGCCACCCTTGATGTTAAATTACTGATTCTTTATGTGAAGCTCTTTCTAAAAAAGTATTTAAAATTATTTTATCATTATTTAAATACAGGCGACTCCCGAGATTTGACAGAGTTGTGTTCCTGAAAACGTGGTCAAATCTCGAATTGTCGAATGTCGAACACCATTTTTCCATAGACTTGCATGTTATAATCGGGGGATACGTTCCTGCATCTCGGCTCACGCGAGTCGTTTGTTACAAACGACTCATGTGAGCTGGACTAGGCTGTCTGCAGCACATCCCTGCATACATCTATCTATACATACAACTATATATCGTAGCAAAATTAATATAAAGTTATTAAAAAGCACAAAATAACTTGCAGCCTTGTCAGTTAAGGTTATGCAAACCTGCCCTTCTCTTAAATCTGTCAAACCAGCCATCAAATTACATGAATTTATCACGTTCTAGAATTTTCTCCTTCTGTTTCATATAAGCGCTAATAGTTGAACGACACTTTTATTTGATTCACTTGCATTATCGCTATTACATTTCCTTTTAGATATCATGTCAAGTGATAAATTTATAAATAAATCAATAAAATAAATAAATTTAAATAAAAGA
This sequence comes from Uropetala carovei, assembly GCA_036926305.1. Taxonomy (NCBI): domain Eukaryota; kingdom Metazoa; phylum Arthropoda; class Insecta; order Odonata; family Petaluridae; genus Uropetala; species Uropetala carovei. The sequence goes on along the minus strand of JAXCHB010000084.1, from coordinate 7,402,749 downwards.
TTAACAGAAAAAAGAGTGAAATCAGCACAAATTCAAACAATTAGAGCAGAAATAACTATGTCTACACTGAAACTAAACCTCGTGTGGTTGGTCGGGACAAAAATTACTTCACGTAAGCTAGCTGCCAATTCGATTGGCTGGGTCGAAATCTCAAATTTGTCGAATCTCGAACTGTCGAATCTTGGGAGTCGCCTGTATATTAAATCAATTTTGGGATTATTCCAAATTGTAGTAATTCCAGTATAAAACTGTATCACATTCTTTTAGTCATCCTTATATCAAGGCCTTCGGTATACAACTTCTCACTAATTAAAAAATGCAACATTATAATGTCATGCATTTAAATCATTATGTGCATTATATAATATAAATGTGCGTAGTTAAATTACCGTATTTTTCAGTGTATAAGATGAGCTTTCTCGTTGTAAAAACATGCCCTTAAATCATGCTTCATCCTGCACAACAAAGATTTAAATACCTGATGATGGTGATTTATAAAGGTAATTAATATTTTTGTTATTAATTAAAATGTTTTCATAATTATTAAATCAGTAAATGTCTTTCAACCAATAATTAATGTACTTTGTGTTTTAAACCATTGATAAATCTTTTGTCCTTATGCAAACAAATTGTTTTCTGATTAAGCAATTTAAAACCTGAAAATTGCCTTATTTTTTAGGGGTTTGGGTACACTTTCCTGAAATCCACTTGATGGAATGAACATTTTTCTAAAAGCTACTTTCCAGAATATTAATTTTCCCAGAAATCACAACCCAACCCAACCCAACCCCACCCAAATCAAGTCCATTACGAGAGAAGCTAGAAAAAGAGAAGAAAAAATATTAAGGCTTTATCGATATCAAGCTGGGAGGAAAACAAAAGACTTGCTTTTGCCCACAATACATGGTACTCTATTAATTTACATCACGGGTCTTCAACTTTTTTTACAAGTTTTTAACCCTTTAATAATGGCAGACAAAAAGGAAAACGATAGTGTATGTGTTATTTTAGTCAAAAAGCACTCTAGAAAGCCTGTGTGTCTGGAAATTAAATCCAAAATAATAAAACTGCCAGCCGAACGTGCAACCCCCCTGTTTTCCATTATATATTTTTAATGGGAAAATTTTCCCTGCTTAACGCGTTTTCACTTAGCATGCAAGTTTTCACAAATGTAACTATGGCGTTATATGAGGAATTACTGTATCAATCAGCCAAAAAATTTAACAAAAACTGTTAATTAAAATCGTCAATGGGCAACAAGAATGAACAACCATCATTGAGAGAGGATAAAACAGCTATAGCACACTTAATAAAGAGTTTAATTCTACCAAAGCAAGTTGTTAAGGAAATGGCAATTCCCATATACACTACTAAACCCCTTACGCTGAAAGCTTGGGACCAAAGGGTGTCCAGATTTTGAAATTTTCCAGACTTCCGTTTGAAAGGTCTAGCATGTATATGCAGCACTTTAAAAATAAATTACATTAAAGGTACCTAAATAGATAAGCTAATCAATATTAATAACAATAAGAAAAAAACTGTATTACTCGATTGGATAATTTTCTATTAAATCTCATCTGATCAGCGTTGGACTCATTCATAGTCATGATTGAGTTTAGTAAACCAATACTGTTGAACAAGAAGGAATTTGTTCCATTGAAACTGTTGTAAATTTTGTTTCTCCTTACCAACAGAACTCACGATCTTCTGATGTAACTAATTATAATTAAAGTGTAATTAATTAAAAGTGTAAGAAAGTTAAATGCTCTATAACTTAAACAAAAGTTCTAAATCAAGTGTAGTAAATCAAATTTTCTTTTTTCTTTTTAGCATAATATAAAAGTTACTTTAAAAAAAACTTTTTTAATTAATTTACTTTTTTTAGATGTGCAATTTTCAGAAAAAATCATTATTCTTTCAAACAGCAAAGTGTGAGTATCCTGAAGCAGTGGGTCTCGTGATTTGTGAAGTCTGCACAATTTTGTTTTTCTTCCTATTATTTCTTTAATTTTATCTTCCTTAGTGAGAAAGGTAATAAAATGGCTTCAAGTAGCAAACACTCAAAATATTACAAGGAAGACATTTGTGACATTTTAGTAGAGAGGGATAGTGATCTCAACAAGGACTGCAATGATATTGATATATATACAGTCGAGTCTTGATTATCCGAGCCCACTTATCCGAGGTTCCAGGTTAACCGAGGCGGCGTAACATGGCGGCCAAAAAGCGATCGACCAAAGCTGGGCAGAAATCATTAAAAGACTATTTTGCTTAAGTAATATCAATAAATTGTTCTTTTAGTTTAGTTACGTATGTATAAAATAAATTTTCTGAACATACATATACATAGGCCTATTTTTAATACCTAAAAATGAACCTTCCGTTTTATCCGAGTTTATCATTATCCGAGGTTAGCTTGATCCACTTTACCTCAGATAATCGAGACTCTACTGTAATGAAGTAAATAAATGCAATTAAATTACTTAATCGTTATATACATTTTTTAAATTTAAGTATGCCAATAAACTGATTTTTAAATCTATGAGGGTTTTTACTGCTTCCACCACTTTTTAATTGTTTAAACAATTCCAATGTAAATACCGTATATGCCCGAATATAAGGCGACCCCGAATATAGGGCGACCCCCCATTTTCCCACCAAGGAAACTAAAGAAAAACTTGAATAATCAAAGTTTGAGGGTCCGAATATAAGTCGACACCCCCTTATCTGCGAGACAGATTTGGAGAGAAAAACCTCGCCTTATATTCGGGCATATACGGTAACTTCAAAAAATATTTTATGCATTTTTATAAACATACTAATGTCAAGAAATTTATTTCTTTTGTATGTTAAAAACAGACTAATTTATAAAAATGAATACAAGCCAATGATTTCACAATGGAATACAGGCAGACCTCGTCTTTCACGGGGGTTACGTCCCTGAAAACACCACGAAAGACAAAATCGTGAAAGTGAAGTAATTAAGGCAATGGGAAATACAGTGTTCGATTCCTATCCCAGCCAGAACGGATCATAGTGTAATTTATCCGGTGTTGGTGGCCACAGAAAAATAGAGAAAGAGATGGAAAAAATGAACATCAATGAAAGAGAGACATAAACAAGATAAAAGAACATGAAAAAGCATCAGAAAATAAAATCTTATTTAAGTTCCGTAGTAAAACCAAGAAAAATGAACGTCGTCGTCGTTTGTGTTGTTAAACAATCAAAACCTTGATAATTTCTATTTTCCATAAGATATCATGCAAAAATCGATTTTATGTATGACTTACTAGATCAGTGATTCACAATCTTTTTTATCAAAGGGCCACAGTACCAATTTTCCCTGAGTCTGCGGACCGCAGACATCATGAAAACTTAAAATACATAAATTACAAAAGAAAAAGCAAAATACATATATTTTATTATTAAAACGTTTTAATGGAAATAATATCAAAATGCCATATCACAACGAGGAGCCATATTTCGCCAAAACTCTTAGTTTAACATTCACAATATTCTTCAATTTTCTTTAACAGCCGTGGCCTGCTCATAAAGCTGTGGTGGGCTGCAGATTGTGCACCACAGACTTAGATTCTCCATCTAAAAGATGATTTTGTTGCAGTTTCTTGCAAATGAAACTATGTAACATTCGACCATAGAGTGTTTTATTTAGTAAAAATTCTTTTCTGTCATCTTAGTTTGAGAATAATAAAAGTGATATTCTTCCCTAGCCTAATAAACCATTGGCTGAGAGATTAAAGAGTGTAAAGCATTATGTAAATATTTTAAAAGAATTGGTGTAGTATTAATTCAATTGCTAATAAAATTCTTAAGGTTGTGTTTATTATAAAGACCTGATAATGGGATGGGTAAATAAATATTTTTAAGGGACAATCATACAAAGTTATTTTCAAAAAAAGTTTAGTTAGGTTGTTATAATTTCATTTAGAATATTTTTCGAATACTAAATGAAATAAATATTCAAGGTTTTGATTGTTTAATGACACAAAAGCATCAGTAGTGCTCAATTTAATGCAACACAAAAATACGATTAAAATAGTATATTCATTTGATTTTTAAAATCAATAACTATTTCCCTGCTATGTAAACACAGCAATGGGAGAACAGAATTGCTATTAACTAATTCCTCTTTAAGAACGCTATTAATTCTATCGTTTAAAAAAATAGTTTCGTATATTAAAGTTATTTACTTAACTTTTGGTTACACATAATTCATAAACTTAAATTTAATAGTATTTCACTTAATTCCTGAAATGATACGTGAAGTAGTCGTTGCAACTAAATATTTTTCATCGTTAAGGTGTTGAATGTGTATTCCTTTCGATTCTTAATAAATATTTATGCTAACTTAGGATTTTAATTAATTTAATCTTGACTGGAAAAATAAACATCATTCTTTTTGATGTCCGTATGTTAAACTCCGGAGTTTGTATCTCAATTCTAACTAATTTAGAAATGCAAAGAATTATATCTGACACTCATCCACGAGTTACCACAATGGGGAAAGTAAGTGCTACTGAATTCGAGACCATTATCTTGAGGGAAAATATCCGATCCCTAAGAGCTGAGAGAGAGCCATAAACCCTTCTCTAAGGGGTGGAAGGAAAAAGAGCCTTCATCCCCTCCTCTACTATCACTGTTGCCATTTCACTTGAGTTTGTTCGAGACTAGTAGTTCACTAAAATTCCTGTAGTGGTTGTAAGGTGGTGCAGTTTTTTTGTCTAGGACTGTACTATAGTACTATCCGGGCCACACCACCTAGTTCAATGTTTCCCCACTAGATGGCAATACTAATGCGGCCAGTCTGCCTATTCAAAACTTCCTATATTGGCCATTACGTGACACTGTGTGCATTACTTAATCTGTCTGCGATGTTTCTACATTCTCATTCCTGGCAGAATGGGATTTTCCCGAGGGCACGTGACATTGCGTTTTTCGCTACTCTTCTGTTATTTGCGAAGGAAAATTGGCGACTAAGGTGCAAAATATCTCACCTGACTATTGCGCCAAAATTTGAGCCAATTTGGCTTGCAAAGCGGGACTGAGGGATAGGTTCCATTTTAGGAACTCGTTATAACTTTTTCACATGATGTTTTTGTTATAAAAGAGCTTGCAGGCCAATTTAGCTTGCAAACCAGGACTGAGGGATAGGTTCCATTTAAGGCACCCATTATAACTTTTTCGCAAAACATAGTGTTTAAAATTCAAAGATGTTTTTTGTACTAATACTTTGTATTACTTGTATTGTGTCTCATGTCTTTCGGTCACATGATGGTTGGCTGCATTACCTCAGGCGCTGCCATCGTGATGAACAGTTCCCCAGTTCGAAAAGACTCTTCCCCGGGACAGACACATTTTACGGAGCTCCTATCCTGTGAATCCTATCTTGTGAAAAACCGTTGTGTTAAAACCGTCATAAGTTTGTTCATAAATAAGTGCAAAATCATGAGTTCGTTAATTGTGTTGAACAACTTCTTGTTCCTCGAGTGATTTGAAAACAACATGTACTCATCTTTATAGTGAGCATCATTAACGTGAATTGTGCATTTCTTTGTTACTGTGCTCTCAATGTTAATTGTATTTCTTGTGCTATTATGTTCTCAATACTATTCGTGTATTTCATATAAGTGCCTCATGTTGTGTTATCAGTTGCATATTTCGGTTGAACGATCCTGTGATTGTGAATATAGCGCCACTATTTCAATTTATACAGTCCACTAATTCCCTAAAAACAAACACATAGCTTGCAAGCCTATTTAACTTGCAAACTGGGACAGATGGATAGGTTCCATTTAAGGGACCTTTTATAACTTTAACGCCAAATGTTATTGTGATGGCGCTATTGTCGCATGTAAGGGTTTCATAATAATAGTTGGACTGTGGTGATCTCTGGACTCGGGAAAATCCCATTCCTCCCGGAATGAGAAGGTAGAAACATCGCAGACATATCAAGTAATGCACAAAGTGCCACGTAATGGCCAAAATAGGAAGTTCTGAGTAGGCAGACTGGCACGCGTAAGTAGTGCCATCTAGTGGGGAAACGTATAAACTACGTAGTGTGGCCCAGATATTACTAAAGTACCTATTTATATTATCAATTATTCTATAAACAAAATATAAAAATTAACTTATAGCTATATGATTTAAAACACAATGATACATGCTAAAAACAATGCATGCAGCGAGAAATAAACAGTACATATATAACACAAGGAAAATAACAAAAACTTACAAATATATATTATAACGAGTTAATTATAAAAAATCGGTACAACATACATTGTACAAACTTTCTCATATATAGGTACTAATACCTCATTTAGTTATCTTTAGAAAATGAAAATCGTATGAGCCTGATTTTAGAAAATCCAATTTTTGTTAAAGTTGCCCAAGAATAAATTAACCTTATATTCATTCATTGAGAAGAATGAAATACGTAGTATTATTGTAGATGTATACTCAAGTAACTGTACGAAATTTGATCAAAATCGTTCTAGCCATTTTTGAGAAAATCAAATTATTGTCAAAGTTGCCTAGAATAAACTAGCCTTATATTCATTTTTTGAGAAATATGAACTATGCAGTATTATTGAAGATCTAAACTCAAGTAACTGTACGAAATTTGATTAAAATCATTAGAGCCATTTTTGAGAAAATCGAATTGTTGTTAAAAATGCATAGAATAAACTACCCTTAATTATTGAGCAATGTCAACCATTTCTACATATACTCTGCTCAATGTGATAAAATGCCTAAGTATGAGATTTCATTCATTTTCGCCCTACCATTTAGGCTCCAGAGTCAGTAACAGACAGACGGCATTGCAAAAACCACTTTTTCGAATTCAGCAACAACTAAAACGTATATTTCCGTAAAAATCTCGAGGTTGAATTTTTTCGCGATAACAATACTTTCTCGATACTTCGTATGAGAAAGTAAAAAATAGTGATATGTTATATAGAAAGATGTAAACCCAAAATAATACATAGAATCAATCACAGTGTCTCTCGTACGAAAACCAATGAGAGAATGACTGTACAGTAGTTTTAAAAGCTTATGGCACCTTTCTGCACGGACTGCGACGTAATGTAGGGGAAAGCGGTTGTGGAGAGGGAAGTTGAGGGGGAAGCGAATCGAATTGGAACTCGCAGCTTGGCAGGTTGGCCAAACTACCGGATTCAGTTTTAAAAGAGGCAGAAATGTTCTGAACTGTAGCTTATCATGTATATATGTACTTTGATTTTGCACTAATTTAACTTTGAAAGAAGAAACTATTTTCCAAAGCAAATTTTTATTCGGCAATTAAATACAATGTAAGCAAACAACAAACAGAACAGCTATAATAGAAAGGTGAATCTAATAGAACAGCGGCACGGTTGGCAACTAAGGCACATGTGAGCTCTCTCACAATTGTGAACACCGTCACCCCTACCGAGTTCGCGTTTCTAAAGTGGACTCTTCCATACTAAAAATCGTCTTCTGCGCAGGTGCCGTAAGCTTTTGAAAGAGCTATAAATAGTGAACTTCCCAGGATGGAGTGAGGCGAAACTACGCCGATGAAGTAAGAATACTATTTTATAACAGATGCTATACAGCTGCGTATGAGGAAAATGTCAAGAGGGTTCAAACAAAAGCTGTATTAGGTTTTTGAGAAAACGGGAGAGTGGACTTGCTCGAAAGAAAAGCTGCGGCCACACCATACCATAGTCAACATTTTGAGTGGCAGATCAAAGAGTTGAAACCTTTGTTTGAGAAGTAAAAGAAGGATACAGCCAACATGCATTGATATTTAAAAAAGGCGAAATAAAAAATTAACTGTTCGAGGTAGCAAAAACAATAGTGGAATTCTAAGCACACAAGAAAACTCTACTTGAAACAGAAAGCCTTTTCCAATATAACAATTGCACTTCTAAACGGAAAAATCGAGACTGGGGGTAAAGGATAAAGAAATTATCATTCCCCAGCCGTCACATATGTAAAGGCATTTCAAATAGAAAACAAAGTGACCATGAAGTTAGAAAAGGTCACACTAGATGGCAGAACTTCACAGACAGGCGCCCTGAAAGGTACGCATCCAAAAACGCTTTTCCCAACGAGGAAGAGATAAATACCTGAAGTGGATCTAAAGACGCGCTCCCCATGTGGTGAGCAGCTAAGATGCCCATCTAAAGACGCTTATCCCATTTAAGAGGTTAAGATTAAGGTAATTAAACATGCAGAACAAACAAATGACTGTACAAATGATGCGAAGGAATGGGTTTTCTCTACGGCAAAGAACCTCACTTTGCCAGAAGTTACTATCAGACTTTGAGGAGAAACTTCTTGTCTTTCAGAAACATGTTATTGAACTTCGGAAAGGAAATAATTACCTACTAAGTCAAATAGGCAACGCTGACAAAACTCTTGGTGTATTTTTATATGCCATCCAATTACACCATCAACGACATTGGTGCAAAACCTGTACTCATAAAAATATCAGGCAATGAAAAGAATTAAGAAGATTAAATGTAATGTTGACAGTGTTGGCAGAAACATTTTTATTTCATTTTTCAATGATTTTACTTGTTTTTTACAATGACTTTTACTCAAAATTGCAGTTCAAGACTTAACAGGTGCTTTTCCACCTCCTAATACTGAGGTCACTGATTTGAATATCACAGAAGGCATGGATATTTGTGATTACCTTTAATGTTTAAAAACTCATAGTAAAACAACCAAGAAAGTGCTGTTGCAGGGCTAATGAAACTAAATAAATACAATGCTAATGAAAAAATTAACTTTCAGTGCAATGTGGATTGAATTAAGAAATATTGTTTTATAATGCAGGATTTGCATGCGTGGAAATACCATATAAGACAAAAATCTCAATTTTCAAACAAAATAACTTACAGAGAAACTAATGTAGCGGGAACATAGTCAGAATAGCTGGCAGAAAAAATGTAGCAAAAATATATGGAAGTTTTCTAAGGAAACATAAAAACATATGTTACTTTAACAAGTAAAAAGAAACTAGCTGTGTTGACTTGGTTTTCTTAAATAATAAGACTCCAATGTTTTTCATTCGGGAGCATAAGAACTGGCCTTTACCATTATTTCTTTATTGGTAAGAATTCAGACACAGCACAGGGCCAATTATACTAAATATCGTAACATCAACAATAACAAGTAACAACAATAACAAGGACGAACACACACGACCATGCCCTCGGCAGGATTCGAACCTGCGACCCTAGCATTGGGAGCTAGACAGGCCAACCACCCCTCTCTACCAAGGCCAGCCTCACATTTATTTTTGAATATGACGTAGAGATTTGAAACATATGTAGGTGCTCAACCAGATCAAGCATAGGAAATTAACCACAAATTGTTCAATGACTAGTTATCCCAATAAAAGTAAAAGGAAGCAATTGGATGACAGATAGTTTTTGTGAAGTTACTTCTTGTGAATTACAATTTGATGCTTGCTGGGTCCAAGTAGAAAAATACAAAAGAAATCCTAACAGAGTTCCTTTCACAAAGGAACAAGGAGAGAATATAGAGATAATATGTTAATTATATTGAGCATGAATCAGAATGCCAAAATTAATGACAGCAAGCAAGAAATGTGGAATCCTGAAATAGTAAGAATGTGCAATGCAACAGAAAGAGGCACTGATATATGTGACCAGCTTTGTGTTACTTGTTATGTTTTTTATTTTGTAACAGTAGCTGCTTTCACTTGTTTACAATCAACAAGTAAAAACTCCAAATTAGATGACATGGCAAAACTTTTCCAAGTTCTTTCTACAAAACTACTAAAGAAGCAACAATTTTCCTGATGTATTCTGAAAGATAACAAAAAACGAATGTGCTCAACAGGGAATTATGGAAGAAATTCAATGTCCCTACTTGACAGGTCTTTTCAAAGAATTCTCTATAATTTTAGTAATATGGTAGAAGATCGTCTGTCCAAAACTCCAGACAACGAAAACATCCAAACAGTGAAATAACTGACAACCGATATCAGTTGTAGTAACAAAAGCCACCACTGCTTCAAGTAGCCTGGTTACCCTCCTTTAGTTTGTAATATAGGCAAGTCAAACCATTCCATCATTTAACATTGTTTATTTTTGTCATTTCCAGGTAAACACGGATGTTATTTGTTGATTTCCCATCCATGGATTAATACATATACATCTTTAAACTTAATTACTTAATATACTCACTGTTTATATCAGAAGATGATACCTGTGATTTTTTTTGTTATATAAAATGTTTTCTGAGTTTATTTTACATGTAACATTTATTTTTACCATTCCTTGTTATAAATGGAAAGATTGAGAAGGAGAAAAATTCTGAACCTGACCGGAGATCAAACCCGGGTCTCCCACATGCCAGGCAGGTGCTCTAACCACTAACATAAGCTATCAAGCCAGACTAAATCTCCAATCTCGAATTGGGGTATTTGTGGTGAAGAAAGAGCTTGTTATAAACATTTTTTTTATGGCTGATATGCTGTGTAAGGGTTACGACCAGGGGCATAGCGATGGGGAGAGGGGGGGGACAGAGGGGGGCAGTTGCCCCCGGGCTCAGATTTTAAGGGGCGCAAACTCATGGACCGATTTTTATCGGTGAAAGCAGATCCGCGGAGTAACATAATATCCTTGCTGTTTAAGACTTAAGAGAGACGAGAGCCATCAAAAACGCTTCTGGAAACTGGTCCGCAATGAATCACCCTCATATTTATCTTTAGGATATAGTGATACCGTAACCTGTTTACATTTAGATGGTCACTGAGACAAGAAATGGCAATTGTAAGCAGATCAGAGAAAAATATTTACAAAACCCTCTCTGTCTATCCAAAAGATATGTATGAAGTCCCACTTCGGGTTGCCACCTCTTCATGTCTCACTCGAAGTCTTTGTCGTCATCGCTCATTCTTCAAATTACACTTTTGTTTTGCCTGTATATTTCCTTAGACTGGATCTCACTTGTAAACGATGTTTTGCCTATGGGCCAGAGGGGTTTGCAACTGAGTTGAGGTATCTCCTGCCATCTAGCCTTACTCAAACCAATTTCCCATTCAAATGTGTTTGTTGCATGCTTGAGTTTTCCAGAGTCACCCTAATGGGGTAGCAAAACAGGGATTTGCCTAAAGACACCAACATGCTAAATTGAGTACAGAAGACCTCATAAACCCCTCCTCTCTGGAACTTGGCAGCAAGTAAAAAGGTCATATGGCCCAGACTGGGGATGTAACCCCCTTAGGGATGCCAAGACAATCCCTTGCCCCTGGGCGCCGAAGATTCTAGCTACGCCACTACTTAAGACATCCGAAAATATAGTTTATCTGAAATGGGTCAGACCCCAACCATTTCAGATAAACAATTTTCTACTGTACAATTATATGATGAAGTAATTTATTCAATAATTAAGAAATTTTACGTTACTATCTTGAACCAATTGCCTTGAATCTTAATTTGAAAATTTTTAAGGTAGCCCTTGCCGCCCACAATTTTGCTTTAATTTCTATCAGTGTTATAGATGGTATTCAAGGTCACACAAATAGTGAAAATGTTTACTTTCTACCAATAAACATTTGCTCAGAATCATATTTTTAAAATTTTAAAGGCCACCAATTTCTCCAAAAATTCTTTGGCAACATAATAAATGGCATTATAGATCACATGCATCCTGCAAATTTCAGTCTTTTAACTCTTATTCTTTACTTGCTATTTCAATTTAATCAATTGCAAAAATGGACAAACTAAGCGAAAACATAAGTAATAATATAAGTTTATAAAATAAAATGCACTAACAAAACCAAAAATTGTTATCATGGTATAAAATGGTACGTTATAAAATATCAAGAAAATTATTCTTCCTTTATTTACAATTATAGCATGTCTCTATTAAAGCAAAAAATGAATCATGCTAATCACTATCTAAAGCCAGAAAAATTAACTAAAACATTCAATAAAAAGGTTAAACAAAAATTCAAAATTATATACATACACATACACAAATGAGATATTTTCAACTCATACCACATCTGTTAATTGAAATAACTATGTTGACCAATAACTTGGAAACATTTGGTAATACTTATAAATATAGGCACTCCCCAGATTACGTAAGAAATGCATTCTGGCACCCATTCCATAACCCAAAATTTGCGTTGAAAATTACTACAGATGTTACGTGTTTAAAGTATAATTTACTGCATCAGTACAGTACAATTAATCGGTTAAAATAGAGGCATGTAAACGCAGCAGCTAACGTGAGTATAGAATGTAGTTAACAGAAAACAGAGCATTTAATTAAAACATTTTATTGCATTAGTGAATGTGCATGAGCAGTAGAACACACTTGAGAACACCGCATCATAATCCATACCTTACATGAGCTGCTAATGTAAACTTTACACATAACAAAAAACTTTTTTAGTGATTTATGAGGCGGCTTATGTGCGGGTTTACATAAGTCGAGGTTTACGTAACTCAGGGAGTGTTTGTATATCACCTTAGCTTCTAAGGATCTAGCAAAGCTTAAAATATTAGATAAGAAGCTTACAGCTTAGGTCTGAGGAATTATTAGAATGTCACTCAAGAAAAGATAACCAAGGCAGAATGTAAAAGGGTTAGTGAGATGAATAAAAGCTTGCCAATTGTCCCCTTGCCTTGTCTAGAGGAACCTCATCCACCAATCCATCCTCAAATTCCACCACAGCACCCAAAGTGCCAGACAAGTCCAACACCTTCACAGGAATCACTTTAGAATCATCTGCAGGGCCCAGGGTAAAGTAACTTCTGCCTGTTTGGATCTTATCAATAGCCAAAGACTTTGGTGACTCCTGTAATGGTTCAAGGTAAGATATTGGGATGGCAGAAGTTTTGGAAGAGTAAGCAGTTAATGGTGTTAAAAAGAAATAATGCAGAATGTAATAAAAAAGTAAATCAATTTCAACAGCAAATTTGAAAGAGATGGTAAAAAAATTGGAGAGGATTCTAGTTAGAATAAAGCACTTTTGATCAAATAGGCACATGGTGATTTTTTTATTCAAGAATCATGGAAAATAGGTTAGCCCAACTGGATGCCAATGTACATAATGCAGACAGGACAAAATGCTGATACAATGTGCCATACACATTACTGTAAACATTAACGTTCCCTTTATTTAATTTGCTAATGTTTCATTTTTGTAATTTGTTATGTAGAAATAACAAACTAATATTTTGGAGAAGGGAAGGGTGAGTAGAAGAGGAAGGGATGGGGTGGAAGCAATCCACATCAAATATATTAAATAAAGGCATCTATTGAATGGGAATTTTATATAGATTAACAATATGCATTAATGAACACCTAAGGACAATAGGGAGGAAGAAGTGGGGGTGGAAGGGTGGAAGCAATCCCTATAAAATTTAGGATATATGTGTCTATCTTTTAGGGGTGGCTACAGATACCGTATTTGACCGAATATAGCCCCCCTGATTTTGGCCAAAAATGAAGTGCAAAAGTTGAGGGGGGAGGCTATTTTCGGGCATTAAAAATTAGGTGGGTACAAACAAGTGTGCAAAGCTTCAATAATGATGAATTTCATTCGAGTCAGTAAGTGTTTCTATCCATTGTAAGACTAAACTACTCGGGTTGCGAATATTTATTTGCAAGGCTGATTGACGTCACCGTATAGGAAGGATTATTCAATTACCTGATCGCTCTCATTATCGTCAAATTGCATGTTTTACCGTATTTGCTCGTGTAAGCCGTGCCCACGTGTATCCTGCGCACCCCGGTTTTTGAGCCAGCTCAAGGGAAAAAAATTTATTTCAGCCGAAAAAGGGTTTTTTAAATCACCAATTCCTATTTCTCAAAAATGCTACGCTTGAGTTAAGCATCTTCACACTCCTACGTGACGAATTTATTGGGTGATCTCTTTATATCGGTACTAGCAGAAATCTCCTCCGTAGTCCTCTTTTGTTAAACAACTTTTTGTCGTCATATTGGCCATGTTTGGCAGAAATCGCTCCGGTAGCGATCATTCTGCTGTACGTAATTTTCCAGCCATATGGTCACTGATCCCTACCGTAGCGGTCGTCATTTTTTTGGTGAACTAAAATTATGATCAGTGATCACGGTGGCTATGACTTTCATAGATGTATCATAGAATAAAGGAAGCATGCCGGATCTGAACATGGTAGGCGTCGTCCGCCGTGAGAACAAACCCCCCACCAACCCAAACTGGTCGCGCATGCACCGTGGCCTCCGTGACGATTGTAGCAGAAAGCCGTCGAGTTTGGGGAGCACCCGTTAATAAACTTAAAACTCATTCAAAATTTTTATACAATTAATGAAAATGACTAAATACACCTAAATTTAGAAATAGAATAATAGATGCGGCATGGGTGCTAGCTTAACGTATATTTGTTTACCGACACGACATTTTGGGAAAAAAGGTGCGCAGCTTACACGAGCAAATACAGTAATACCAATAAAATTAACCTTACCCGAGAATGGAGTAATTGCCTGGCTAAGCTCGAATTGTTAATTACACAAACGAAAGATAGATTAGCATTGCGCATCGAAATATGAGCAAAGTACGAATTTATATTGCTGCATAAATTGGTATGTTATTTCAACTTTTTAAAGTTTATTTTCACTCCCTAAAAATGTATTTTTGTTCATTTCCTTGTCAAATATCTCTTTCGTTAGTATACCCTCTGAATTCTGAGGTACAAATCTGAAAACCTTAAAATTCCAATTAGCATGGCGTTTTATCATTCGCTAATTGGTACTTTTTTATTAAATGAGTGCAAGTTTGATATTTCTTCAAATTATACACCATGTTTCATGACATTAAAGTCCTAAAAATGATCATGTCCTTTCAGGGTATTAAAATATTTTCTAGATTTGTGTGAGAAAAATGGGTAGGGGGGCTATATTCGGAGGGGGGCTATATTCGGTCAAATACGGTATATAAAGGTTAGAAAATACTGTCATGGTTCATTTAGTATTATTTTTTAAATCTTAAATAGAATTCTAAAAGATTATAAAATGTTATATATCATCATCATCAGTCTTAATCATTAGTGGAAAATTACATAGTGTTAAATTTATTTCGAATCATGGAAATATTCCACAAAGTTGAGCCTAAAACTGTTAAAATTTTTCAATCCACTGAAGGATGAAGGCCTCCCCCACACTTTTCCAGTTTTTCCTGTCAACTGCCTCCCTCCTCCAAGTTTGCCCCAAGAACTTAACAAGCTCTCTGTCCCACCTGTCTTTCAGTCTTCTTTCTTAGATGTTTCTTGGTATCCATTTGATGACACTGGACGTCCAACGCTGGTCATTTCTTCTAGCAATGTGGACCACCCACTGCCATTTTAGCACCTTCACTCTTCTAATCACGTCACAGACTCCCGTCTTCTTTCTTACCCAGTTGTTCCTCTAGCGGTCTCTTCGGGTGATCCCTAACATGCATCTCTTCATGCTCCTCTGTGTTATTTGCAGGCGTTGTATCATTCTGGCATTCATGGTCCATGTTTCACAACCATATGTCAGAACAAGCAGAACACATTGGTCATAGAGTCTCCTTTTTAGGGAGACTGAAATATTTGATTTGAAGATGTTTGCATTCTTGCCAAAAGCACTCCATGCCATCTTCACTCTCCGGTTGGTTTCTCCAAGAAGCGAACCATCAGTAGTGATGAGTTGATTCAAATAAACATAACTGGTTACTTCTCCCGATTTCTGCTTTATTGATATATAACTTCTCAGAATTTGTGAAGAAGTCCAGCTTCTTGGCTTGGCTGCTCCAGCTCCTCAGTTCTTCTACGAACAGTATGATGTCATCTGTAAAGTGCAGGTGACTCAGATGTTCTCCATTTACCTTTATGCTTTTTTCTTCCTAGTCTAGTGTTTTGAATATCTCCTATAGAGCTGCTGTGAATAATTTAGGAAACATAGTATCTCCTGTCTCACTCCCTTTTCGGTCTTAAAGGCACTCGTTTCTTCATGCAGCTAGACAAATGTCACATTTTCGTAGATATTCTTGATCAAGGTTATGTACATTTCTTCTACTCCTCGTTTCTTTAATGCACGTAACATCGACGAAGTTCGGACAGAGTCGAATGCTTTCTCGTAGTTGATGAAGCACATACATAGAGATAATTCGTACTCGTTAGTTCGACTGATTACCTCTCTCACGACTTGGATGTGGTCCACCGTGTTATACCCACTGCGAAACCCAGCTTGCTCTCTGGGTTGGGCAGAATCAAGATAGTTTTGAAGGTGAATAGTGAGTATTTTGGTTAATATTTTGTAGACTGTCGGGAGTACCCTGATCGGTCTGTAGTTATTCAAGTCTTCTTTGGAACCTTTCTTGCATGGTTCCACGTTTCTTGTATATTTCTCTTCCTCAGACAAAGTAAAAATCTTGGCAAGAATCTTTTTCATATAGTGAATACTTCTGCTGTAATACCATCCACTCCAGATGCTATTCCATTCTTCATACTTCTGACTGCGTGTCTCACCTCTTCCAGAAGGATATCTGGAACCTCTTTGGTAGACGTATTTCCTTCTTCATTTACTTCATCATTTGCAAGAGAATCCTCATACAGCTTGGTGTAAATTCTTGTACCCGTTTCAGGATTAGTTTCCTACTATGGGTTATGTAGCCGTCTTCTAGCATCAAGGCCACCAGCTGTCTCTTACCAATTGAGAGATTTTGCTTCATTATCTTGAAGCTTCTATTGTTTTCCATCATTTTCTCAATTAGCTCATAATCATATTTCTTCACATCTTCCTTGATGGACTTCTCCCCCCATTATCTTTCGGTGTTCATTAATGCATATGGTTATTTTATATGAAATTCCTATTTCATAGATACCTACATGTCCTAAATTTGATAGGGGTTCCTCCAAACCCCTCCTTCCTCCCTCTATTATACTTAGGTGTTCATTAATGCATTTTGTTAAGCTACATGAAATTCCCATTCGATAGATACCTATAATATATCCTATTTTTGATGGGGTTTGCTTTCCAACCAACTTTCTTCTGCTCCCTACTCACCCACCGGCTCCCCATAGTATTACTTTGTTACTTCTAGATATCAAATTACAAAGATGAAACTTAAGCGAATTTAATAAAGAAAATGTTAATGTTTACACAAATTGTATCAGCATTATGACCTGTTGGCATTATATCCATTATGTTCATTGGCATCCTGTCTACACATGGAAAAATAATTATCATATTTATTGGGTTATTAGACAAACAGGGCTATAATACACACTCCAATTATTTAGGAGGGTATTCCAGAAATAAGTATTTTGGTTCACCAAAGCACATAGGAAGGGCCATGCTGTGTATCATATCTAGCCATGATTAAGTCTATCGTAAAAGATAATTTGGCATGATAATAGTTAAATATATTGTTTTAATTAAACTTTATGATCTAAAACATTAACATGAAGGAAAATTACACACTATAAATTGAAATATACTGAGATTTCAGCGTTCTTTATGGGATTTACATGCAAAACAATATAGAAAGATTGGGCATTTCACCAATTTTTATCTCCAAAACTTTGTCACAGTTATGTGGTAAATTTGAAGTTCTAATTGACAAATGAAGTTCAAAATCAATGACTCATCAACAAATGTTAATAAGTATCACTCATACTTAATCAAAACCTGTCCAGCAGATGAAAGTTGCAACCGATGGATGAAAAGGCATAATGTGCCCATAAAGGTGCGTTTACATGTACGTGTTCACGCATTCAAGCGGCAAGGCGTTGCGACGGCAAATTTCACAGCCATCCACATGTACATGATTACCGCGCGCATTCACGCATCAGGCATTGATGCGCCGAACAGTTTACTATTGCTTTGGTGCATGCGCTGTACGAATGGTAAGCGGATTGACGGCAAACCGACGATGAACAACACTATTTTGGATCCACTCCAGCATCGCTGGCGATATGAAATACTTTTTCAAGTGTTGCGGAGACAGAGGAGAAACATGAGAAGATGGTGGGTTAGGCCTATTTTTTCTGCTAGAAGCCGTCAAGGCTAAAGTGACCAGACGTACAGCATCATGCTGTATTGTACAGCATTTGCATCTCCTGTACAGCATTGGAAAGTGTACAGCAAAACATACAGCATTTTAAAACTTTGCCTGCCAAAACTGATAGTAATTTCAATAATTTGTTTTTATTATTTATGTCAGCAATGTTAAAAGTACTTAAATGCAGAACAATAATTTGTTTTCCGTGATGTGGTTGTAGCTTTATATATGCTCTTTACTTTATGGTTTAGTTTTACTACTACATCCATGGTTTTTGTCAAATTGTATCACTCATACCACTTTAGAACAAGTTAGGAAAGTGTACAACGTATCACAAATGGGCACGTTTCGTGCAATGGAGTATTAGAAAGCAATTATATACCTGTACGTGAGGGAAATAGCGTTTAAAGTTCTTTTCTTCATCATAAATAATCCATTTTCTTCCTATTTAATAATATTACATGCACACGTAAGGAAATTAAACATTTGTTTGGGAGATTGTTTATGTTAGCAACAATGAAGACGTAACCATTCAAAAAATTTTCTAAGTTCAACTCGATTTAAGATATTCCGGTTTGATTTTCTCGATAACGGCTACTCCTACGATAAAAATGTATAGGAAAGAAAATACTCTTCTTTACAAGGCCTACAACGTTTATTTGAAAAATATTTTGATATGAGCAATACTTTACGAGAAATGACAAAAATTTAATTTGGTACCCCTGATTGGCATACATGATTCATTTATGCGATTTTCTTATTATATTTGATTGAAAGTCCTTAATATCAAATTTCATGAAAATCCGTTAAGTAGAAGCCGAGAACGAACATGCGGATGGACGGAAGGACGGACGGACCGACCGACCGACGATAATAGGCGCTCACGCTGTAAGCGAAACGCGCCTAAAAATCTATGGTTGCAGCTGGTTTATGTGGTTTTAGCATATGTCACCTGTCACAATCTGCAAAGCACCTGCAAAGTTTTATAGTCATAAGTTTCAGAAAGTAAGTGAAGTAATTGGAAAATTGAAATAATTTATGTAACGGTTAATTTCATGATTTGTTCCAATTTTATTTTGTATTTGTTTGTTTTTAGAAAAATAACATCAAACGCACCGCCAGGAAGGTATGATTTTGGAGAATTAATAAAAAAATTGGATTTTATTGTCTTCGTTAAAATTGTTTTTAACTAAATCAATATTGATGTATTATCGACATGTTTTCATTTTGTTAAAAATACAGATTCAAAAATACGTATTGTATTTTAAATTTTGTACAGCATTGAGCTTTTGGAAATCTGGTCACTTTAGTCAAGGCCACTATCACCATTTGGTACAGGAGATGAGGTTGAACGACTTTCCATGGCAGCCCAGTAGATGGCTACACTGTCTAGCATTAGCCGCCCGAACACGTGAAAAAGTTGAGAACTTTCCATCTCTCAACGCGCCTCAACGCCTGCCACGTGAACGCACGCGGTAAGCCATCTCATTGGTTGACGCGTGAATGCCTCGCCACTTCAACGCGTACATGCAAACGCACCTTAAGGCATTCCGTTCTATCACTTTGGCAATAAATAACGCTTAATAATAGCTTTGGAGCTTGTAAAATAGGAACTCGATAACCGTCGCCATCAACGAATGTTGCTTTGATCAACCGTCATTTGTCGCCAAGTGGTAGAAAACAACGAAAAAATTCAGTCGCCATTTTTTAATGAAGCAGTCAAACGAATAAGATTGTGACTGAGAGGGAAAGATTGCTATCGCAGTGGTGGGCAATATTTTCTGCATAGTGGGACACATTGGTGGCAGGTAACCCTTCGGTGGGCCACATTGGAAATGGTCAATGGATTGTAATTAAATCCTAAGTTATCTAGAGATTCATGATGGAATTAAATCTTAGAAATATCTTTGAGGAAAAAAACAATAATAATAAAAATAATAAAAAAAGTTACAATATCTACCTGAATACAAGCCGATGTTTTTTTCAAAATCTATCATGAAAAAATCACCCCTCGGCTTAAATGCGAGTCCGAGAAAAATTTGGGTTATGGTTAAATCTCGTAGTCACTCATAGATGGCAGCACGCCTCATGATACCACTATAATTTTCGTTAAGTAAATATTTGACTTACGATGAATATTAATGAATAAATAATAATTGCTAGAATATTGAATTTAGCACTACCTGTGCTTTGTTACCATTTAAGGCTGGGTTTTACACATTATTTGAGTGGTCACGTGATTTGCAGACGATTACGCAAAATGCGTCGACGGCTTTTGATGCTCAACTATTTGAATATCGGTAAATTACGTGAGATCTGCTCTGAAGGTATGAGCAACACTTGAACTGCAAAATTCAGCTGATAATGAACAGTAAAACTTTACATGGAATATGTATAATTATAAAAATGCAATTTCTTAAGGTAATGTGAATGCTAATTTCATTGGAAATAGACTTGGATGAAAAATTATCTTGGCGAGATCGCTATTACTATATTTGGCCTTTGTGAAAATGAAGATGAATGAAATTATTGTCACTGAATATGAAATATTATTCAACAACGCAAAATTATTAATTGGAGTAATATTTCAAAATGTCAACAATTAAATCATGTCTCACTTTTCTTCGGTCAAGTATAATGTATTCTAATTGTAAGATGTGCATGAATGCCCGGAACACTTCAGCATAAAATCTACAAAATTTACATTTTTACCAAAAAATGGTGGAAATTTTTGGGGGGTCAGCTTAAATCTGGGGTCAGCTTCTATTCGGGCAGATACGGTACTTGGATTGAGGAATATTTACTAAGAAGTCGCAATTCAATGTTAAATATCTTAAGAGGATGTGCTACATGGAAAATAATATTTGGTAGTTAATTAAAATAAATGAAAAACTTTTGAAACTATGAAATGCTTGAAAATTGCTTAGTGGTTCGTGATTATCCATACTGAATACAGTAATAATTTTACCTTCATTGTATAAGACGCTGATTTTGTGAGTAATTTTCCTGGAAAAATTACACCTTATAGACCAAAAAATATGGTATATCTCAAGACATATACTAGGAAGAAATATGAAAATTATCACTATTAAACTTTGATGGTACATACAACATTTTAAATTAACAAAATCTCTAATAAAGGGCTGAAAGTGACCACCACCATGATAGATATATACCATAAATACCATATTCTAAGCTGATTTTTTTTCTATCTTTTAAGGCTGCAAAAATTTGCCAATCAGCTTAGAATATGTGTCAAAAATTGAGGTAAAAATGAACTTTGTTCAGCATCCAAGCTTGTACAGCACAATTGACTAAGCTTGCACATGCTGTCATGAGGTTGCTTCAGATCTATGGTATGGATGGTAATACATTGTACCCTCAATAGAACTGGTACCGCATACAACAAGACTTTCATTATAGCAAGCTAAAACACCATCACAATCAATTTCTTATCACTAAAGATACAGAAAAAATAACGCATAAATCAAGGTATGTTTTTGCCACAACTTCACTTTAACAAGCATATCCCAACTCTCCCTGACTTTTTTTCTTGAACTTTTTGCACAAACTGTACCTGAGGTATTGTTTCAGGAGCTATTTATAACTAGCTCACAATCCACATATCAAACTTAGGTTATGGCCACACAAGCAATTTTTATACAAATAATAAAGGCTCAAGATGTCCTACTACTAGCTATAATCTGTTTCACCTCTAGAATTTCTTGTGGTTATGATGAGTGCCAAAATGGAATGTGCTGGAAGCAATGACAGCTCTTGTTTTGTCTTGACACAAAGTTTCACCACAGCACACTGCTGCTTGCATTACACATGCAAATTTTGTAAAGCAAGACAATAGTGGAATGAGTGACACTAAGGATCCAGATGACAACTTGCAACAAAATGAATCAGAAGGATGAGATGAAGCTGTACATCATCTAAGTCCTCCTTGAAAATTCCAAGGCTATGCAGACAATGACAAGATGCCGCCCGTGTTTGAGGAGCTGAGGAAAGTTCTAGTAACTAGATGAGTCTAGTTCAGACAAAGAGAAAGAAGTGGTCACTCTTCCATCTCAATCTACTGCTCTTCAAGCACTTGAAGTGACAAGTAATATCTGCTGAGAGAGTGATACTGCAACTATAGACAAAAATACTCAAGCAGACGAACATATGCTTTCTTTTCTAAAATGGCATAAATGCTTATGCATGTGGTATTTTTCTTGTATATACAGTACATTATTAATAGTTGTTATAAAAATACAGTACCATTTCCCTTGTTTAACCCATAAACACTAAAGGTGTCAATATATCGGTGCAGTGTATGTCTTAAAAATCTCAAGTGGCCAATAAATCCATTCCAACTTTAAACTCGAATAATGAACAAACAATAACTTTTTTGCATTACAGTTGCTACTACATGGAAAGATATATATTTTTTCATACTTCATGTATAATATTTTAATTATTATATTTTTTGAAGTATTTTTTATAAGCAATGGAAATTCAAATTGATGTATGTTTCGTAAAATGCAAATTGCAATAGTTTATTAGTACCTACCACACCAAAAAGATTTTTTCATCTATATCATAAAACAAAAAAGTTGAATGTCTACAGAAGGATGAAGGGCAAAGCATTAAAAATAGCTCATTTTTTACATTTTTTAAAAATGAGATAGTTTCCCATACTAAAAGATACACCTATGCTATTGGCTATTAGCTTCAGTGATTCAATGTGCAAAAAAGCACAGAAATCAAGCAGCAGAATGTCATTTTGGTCTACCTACTTCCAACAGAAAAAACAGAGAGGAAAAACTGAAGGTGATTGGAAAAGTGAAACACTTTGTAAGCTCAGTCCTAATTGGTTTCATAACATCAGACTGTTAAGCATTAGTAAATAAAAGTGAAACAGCAATAACGTAGTAGCTATTTTCTCTGTTACCCAATGTGGATAATGGTAAGCATCTGATACAGATTCTATTGCCAAGCACAAGTGCCATCTATCGAAAGATCATGGAGATGAATCCATAAGTGAGCAGTAAAATTGAAAAGCATGCATGTATCAATATTACATATGCATTCCATTAATTAACTCGGGACAAAAACGTATTAAGCTGAAAGAATCAACTTTATATTTTTTAAAGACAGAATTAGAATCTAACAAGAGTGTCAGGTTAACGGAAAAGGGATTAGTCTGAAAATTTACGAGCTGGTAGAGCTAGACTTGGGAATCATGATTTACCCCCCTTTTGGGTATAGACGGTCAATAGTTTAAACAATAAATGGATTTGTTTATTTAGACACCATTTAAGTACCTTTTTAGTTTCGCCTGCTCGCTAAGCACGCTTGGCCGTGAGATTATAATTGGCACTGAGAAGTCAAGAGGTCCCTGGTTCGAATCCTAGTGACTTTTTTTTCTTAATTTTTTGCATTTATGTTATATTTATTTTTAAATATTGTTTTCAATTTGTATTTTTTCATATATTCTTTGTTTTTTTTACTTTTAACGTTTGTGTTATTTCTTCAATTTTTTCGTATATTCTTTATTAGAGTTACTATAATGTTTTAAAAGTTTTTCTAATTTTTTAAAATGCCTTTCTCGTCTTCTATTACTTTCTTAAAAGGGATTTCACGATGAACCCTCACAGTTTCCTGGATGATATCTACATATCGTAGACGCAGCGGAAGCAATAATATTTTCAACACCGCACACAATTGGAGAAACATTGTTCGCCACAGTGACATTTATTCGTTTTGACTTCATTAGGAAACACTATCTGATTGACACTGAGGAAGAATTTCCTTTGTTTTGTCAATCGTGATGCGAACCAGGCATAAAGAACCATATCTTTAAATATGGAAGCAGACAGTTGATTGTGCACAAGAGCATATATTTTTATCATGTTCGCTCGTCTAGTAATATCGTGTTTTTCTTGCAGTAGAACTGCTGCATTTTGTAGTCACGAAATAAAGATCTTTACCTGACGGTAAAAATACACATCGCAAGGTTGGCATATGTGGGTGCATTTTGGTGGAATTACCTTCACAGTGCATGTCGGCTGATTTTCGTCATCGATGAAGCGCTCGTCAATGTAATTTATGAATGCATTAACGAAACCAGCATCATATCATCATATCATAAAATCAGAAAACAATCCTTAAATAATTTGTCACTACTTACCACTGCGACAAATTACATAAAACGTGCTTTCTTTTACTTGAGAATAACTCCGGCCTGCGGGCCAATCCGGCCCATTTGAGAATTCTATCCGACCCGCAAAGCAATTGAAAAAATATTTCATTGTTTTTTTTTCAAAAAAATGTGATTTTGAAGATTATCTTAAATTACGATATAGGACGTGAAGTTAAATATAATATGTATATGAAATAGAATTAGTTAAACTACGAATATTGATTGACGTTCATTTGTCAGCACTGAACGAAAAGGAATGAAATATAGGTACTAGTATGTTACTGTACCCTCGGGGGACTTTTTATTGTCTTTTGCCAGATGACCTACTCTAGTGACATTGATGGCCACTAGAGGAACTATATCAGTTTCGTGTTTATGCGTCAGAAGTTGATGTAGCTGTTGAAGTTAGTTAAATATTTTATTAATGATAGCAAAAAAAAGTTAGTCCTTTATAGACGGTACTCCTGTACAGGTTTGTGGGATTTTTATCTTTATTTTGTATCTTTAACTTTATTATATTGTTTTCCTTACTCGTCTGACGAGACACCAATTTACTTGCAAATTTAAGCTGTTATCATGTAAATGTAATGTGTCAATAAAATATTATTATTTATTGTTTTTCAGTAAAACCCTTGTTTATAATGTCAGTAGGAAAACGTAAAATTGATGCAGAGAATAGAAATATTAAAGACGAGTGGACAGAAAAGTATTATTTTATAAAGGTGAACAACAACATAGTTTGCCTTTTGTGTAATTTCACTGTGGCTGTCCCCAAAGTATTTAACTTAAAACGACATAATGAACTTAAACATCCTACTTTTGCTCGGCTTTCTGAAGAAGAAAGAAAGTAGCAGATCTTCAGCGATCTGTGTGCAAAAAGAGGAATGTTTTTATGCAATGCACATCAGAAGTTGATCTAACTGTTGAAGTTAGTTACACTATAGCACTGATGATAGCAAAATCAAGTAAGTCCTTTACAGATGGTGAGTTTGTGAAACAATGTTTAATACTGGCATCGCAGAAAATGTCCTGACATGACAAAAAAATTTGAAAAAATAAGTTTAAACAGGATGACAATACAATGGCAGATTTCAGAACTATCAAAGGACATCCAAGAACAAATAGTAGAAAAAGCAAACAATTTTATTTTTCTCTTGCAACAGATGAGTCAACGGACATTTCATCAACAGTACAGCTATTAGTTTTCATTTGTGGAGTTTCAAAAAGATTCGAAATTACTGAAGAATTACTTGGAATGTGTTCACTAAAGGGAGAAACAAAAGGGTCCGATTTGCAGCTGTTTTAGAAATCTGTAATAATACAAATTTAGATTTGAAAAAACTTTCATGTATATGCACAGAGAGTGCACCATCCATGGTTGGTTCAAAAAATGGTCTTATCACACATTTAGCCAATTGTTGTGGCAAACGAGACAAGGAACTAGCAAAAATTCATTGTATCATACATATTCAAAATTTATGTGGTAAGGATATTGGATTTGGTCATGTTATGAAAGAGGTTACACAGGCAGTTAACATAATTAAATCAAGAGGACTCAATCACCGCCAATTAACACAGTTTCTGGAAGAAATTGAGGCAGAACATGAAGACTTGGTATACCACAGTGAAATTCGTTGGTTGAGTAGAGGAAAATGCTTAATGCGATTTTTACTCTTATTAGATGAAATAATATTATTTCTTCAGGAAAAAGGTAGGCCTACTACAGTTATTGAAGATCCTAATTGGCAATGTGACTGAAGCTTTTTAGTAGATGTTACTAAATTAATGAATGATTTGAATGCAAAATTACAAGGTAAAAACCAACTAATCAATCAGTTGTTAAACCATGTAAAAGTTTTCATTGCTAAATTGACACTGTTTAAGTCCCAAATTCATCTAAATAATTTTTTTCATTTTCCAAATTTTTCCAAAATGATGGAGAAGCATAAAGTTACTTCAACCAAGTACGTTAATGTAATGAACAAACTTATTAAAGCATTTTCATCAAGATTCCAACATTTACATGAGGAACTCTGAGACATGGCTCTGTTTTCTAATCCTTTCTTGACCGATGCGAATAAAGTTAATCCCCGTATGCAGTTAGAGCTGATTTATATCCAGAATGCTGACTGTTATCGTGCATTATTTAATCCTGAAGATTTGATATCATTTTATAAATGTTTACCATGGGAATGTTTCCCTAATCTTTTGGATAATGCGCTCTATTATACAAGCATGTTTGGTAGCACCTATATTTGTGAGCAAACTTTCACTATTATGAATTTAACCCTCCGGTACTCGCGCAGGGTAGATTTCTACCCCACCCATCACATTTTATGACGGTTTCCCTTTCGTTCGGTTTTTGCTGGCCCCTCCTTTTCAGTAGCTGGAATGACACATGTGCGGAAGGTTTTTAGGCAAAAATCTGTAGTATTGTGTCGACCGTTTTTGAGTAAGGACGCTTTTTCTTAGACGGCATATGGCGATCTGAGACAGACATCTGAGATATATCTCCTTTTGTGGAAAATATTGTTGCTGTTTTGGAGAATTAGTTTTTAATACAACAATTTTTTTATAATTCTGTCCCATCCTGAACAACTTTTAAAGGATAACTATTTTTTGAGGTGAGTAAAAAAACTTTTTTTTTTCACTTTCTCACCACATAAATAATATTATTTATAGTAAATACTGAAAATTTTATATACCAATTGTTTCACATTAATTTATTCATACTTTTAGATGTCAGGTTTGAATAAAGAAATGGATTTTCAGCAAATAGCACTTCTTTTAGACCAATCATCAGATGAAGAAATTTCTGATGAAGATGTGGGATCTTCAGAAGGTAGCGCCAATGAATCGGAGCATGCTACAGACACGGAGCAAGAAATTTCCGATTCAGAAATTGAGGATTTGCATGAGAGCGAGGAAAATGTTTGGTATGGAAGAGATACTACTACGAAGTGGAGGAGAGAGGAACCACGCCGTAACGTAAGAAATCCTGTTTATAACATTGTATCGCAAGCACCGGGCTTCAAGGAGGTGAAAGATAGCGTGAAAACCCCTCTTGAATTTTTTGGTCTAATGTTAAATACGGACATATTAAAACACATTGTAAATTACACTAACATCCAGATTGATAAAATAGCTGAAAGTTACTCTAGTGAAAGGGATGCAAGACATACTGACGAATTAGAAATCGAGTGCCTCTTCGGTCTTCTTATTTTCGCGGGAGTTTATAGATCAGGTCGGCAAAATGTAAAAGATTTGTGGGATCAAAGTGGACTAGGCGTTGAAATTTTTCATACTTCAATGAGTTATCAAAGATTTAGATTTCTTCTGCAAAGCCTTCGATTTGACAAGATAAATGATAGAGTCGAAAGAAAGGAACTCGATAAATTGGCACCAATAAGGGAAGTTTTCGATTTATTTGTACAGAACTTCCAAAAATGGTACATGATAGGAGAATATGCGACAGTGGATGAGACTCTTGTTGGGTTCCGGGGACGGTGCTCCATCAAACAATATTTGCCAAGCAAGCCCGCAAAGTATGGGATAAAAATATTTGCCCTGGTAGATGCAAGGGTCTTTTACACCTTCAACCCGTAGATATATGCCGGATTGCAGCCACATGGTCCTTTCAAACTAGACAATACGCCGAGAGAGGCCGTAAAACGGTTGGCTGGCCCAATCCTTGGGACATGGAGAAACATAACAGCTGACAATTGGTTCTGTAGCGTTCCCCTTGCCGAAGATCTGCATACGAAAAAAATAACGTTGGTGGGAACAGTAAGAAAAAACAAGAGGGAGTTGCCGCCACAAATTATAAACACTAAAGGCAGAGAAGTGAAAAGTAGTTTGTTTGTCTTTAGAAATAAAATGACTCTTGTGTCATACATTCCAAAGAGAGGAAAAAATGTAATTCTAATCTCCACAATGCACAACCAAATAAGTATTGACGAAACAACGAGAGACGAAAGAAAGCCTGAA
The DNA here is from genome assembly GCA_036926305.1 of Uropetala carovei. Classification (NCBI taxonomy): domain Eukaryota; kingdom Metazoa; phylum Arthropoda; class Insecta; order Odonata; family Petaluridae; genus Uropetala; species Uropetala carovei. Next base: position 7,374,508 of record JAXCHB010000084.1, on the reverse strand, counting down.
ATAGTAACCTTTTATAATTACACTAAAGGGGGTGTTGACACAGTTGACAAAATGTGTGCCACATATAATACAGCAAGAAACACAAGAAGTTGGCCACTAGCAATTTTCTTCCATTTATTGAATACAGCAGGAATAAACGCCTTAATAATATTCAATCAGGTCAATCACGAAAAAAGAATGACAAGGCGAAAATTTTTGCGTGAACTATCCTTGCAATTAACACGGCCGTTCATCATAAAATGAACTACCATGAAAATGATCCCAAGGCAACTAAAGAGAAAAGCTGAGGTATATGGCGAATCTTCAACATCCATAGAAAAGCAGGAAAGATCTAGAAAGGGGAAAATCAGAAGGATTTCATGCGTATGTCGTTCAAGAAATGCTGGCGCTACAATTGAATTAGTTCTAACTATACATTTGTATTCTTCCAAGTATAAATAAACTTATTTAAACTTAATAAATAGTGCATTTATTTATAATGCAAACAAAATTTAACGTAAGGTAAAGAAATGAAATATTCTCTTTCGAAGTAAAGAACGCTGACCGTGTGAATACGCGACCAGATGTGTGCACATCTGGTCCCGAGAAATGCACATACGGATGATCCCTGAACCCTCATAAAAGAAAAACTCGAGCATTATTGAGGGTCTTGAGATAGAGTGGTAAGGAAAGGACTCAAGTGTACCTTCCACTTCAAGCGGTTTGGGTGCACAAAGAGAGACAGATTCAGAATTTGGACTAAGGAAACTTCCAGGCAGGAAAGAAAAAAACTGCATTATATGTAGCAGAAAACGTGATGGAAGAGAGTGAGGTATCGCACAGTGTGCATAGAATGTGAAAAGGGAGTGCATAGTGTTTGTTTGCCAAGACAAATGTTGTGTACTTTTTTTAGAAGTTATTTGTTACTAACTAACGTATGCAGACATTCACTGAAATAACTCTATTGTATTTTTTTCTATTCCTTGCTGATTTTTGCAAATTATATTCTTTAGTTTTTATGTTGTATAATGAAATTCAAATGTAAATTTTTTGTGATATTTTTGTTACAACATCATGTGCAATGACTTTTGTTTTTAATTAATAATTTCATGTTCGATTGATTGAAAAATTATGTAGTTTTGAAAAATGTATCATTATTTAATAATCATGCAGAAATTAACTTATTACATTAAGTATAATTTTATTAACACAAATTTTAAGTCCAGTTGGTTATTTGCTCTAGATGCAAGCGTCCAGGAAAATATCGGTATTTAATATAATTTTTTGTATTCATTACTGATTTTTGATAATTATATTCTTTACTAATGCAGGTTTCATAATATATAAGTTTTAATGCCGTATAATAAAATTCAAATGGAAATTTTTGGTGATAAATTTTTTTTTCTTTTTTTGTTGCAACATGATACGCAATAACATTAGTTTTTATTTGATAAATTTATCATTAAAAGAAATAAAAGATATTTTTTTGAAGATTAGTGTTTTTTACAATTATTGAAAATACAGTAGAACCTCATAAACTCGGCATTCAAAAACCCGGCATTCTCGAAAATTCGGCACCTTTTTTAAAGTTAAATGTAAAAAATCCTAATACTCTATAAATTACTTTAAATGACGTACACTTATCTATTTTTATTGTTTCGTTTACCTCATTAGAACCACGTTTAGATTCGTGGCGATAGCAATTGTTTTTCGTTAATGCAATTAGTACTTTTGTTAGATTTTGTTTTGACGTGACTTCAAAAAAAGAAGACAACCCATAAGTGGTGTTACGAAACGTAAACAGAAAAATCTCATGATTGAAAAAAAGTGGAATTACTAAGGAAAGCTGAAAAAGGTACTTCAGTGAAGAGACTTGGCGAAGAATATAGCATTAGTAGTTCCACTGTGTATGACTTAAAGAAGAAAAATAAAGGAGATATTGAAGTTTTATGCAGAGAGTGATACACCTAATGCTATGTGTAGCCGTAAAACACTACACATCCCGGGTAAATATTGTTGATAAGGTTTTGTATGAGTGGTATCATCGGCAAAGAAGTGTAGGTGTACCTATTTCAGGTCTAATGCTGATAGAGCAAGCGAAAAGTTTTCACAATAGCAAAAAGAGTGGTAGAAGATGACATTGAAAACTGGGTTGATATCGACCATGTTGGGCATGTCATACTTCAGCTGATTTGAAATAGTGGACATGGTTTTGAAACCTGAGCATGAAAAAGATGAAGAAAATGAAAGTGACAATGATCAAGAGATAGTTAAGGACAAACCTTCAATAGATCGCCATATACAGTTGGTCACAGATACAATATCTGCTTCAGAACAACACTCTTGCATTGATTTTCGAGAGATTACGTGTTCCTATCGGATACAAGATAAACTTATGAAGGAAAAATCAAAATGCATGCAAGCTAGTTTGCCTTATCTGTTTAAAAAAATTTCAGAATAATGAGTGATGAAAATAACGTTGTAAATGCGTATTAGATATAGGCCTTAATTTCATGTTCGTTATTTACTTTTTAATGGTTCTTTTATAATTCATCGTTGTACTGCATGTATAAGCATCTTTATTGATAATGAGTTCCCTTTTAATTGTTATTCATCATTTGAATTATATAATCAGTTACAAAAAATTTACATTACTTAAGGATTTTTTACAAATTTCAGAAACCCGGCATTTACAAAAACCCGGCAAATTCTAGGTCTCGAGGTTGCCGGGTTTATGAGGTTCTACTGCATTAATAATTTATCCTAAGAAATAATTTCATGACAATTTTCCTAAGGTGATACAAACTTCAGAAATTGCCCTTGACACTTCTGGCTCTACCCCCCAAAATTTGTGTGGCACTAGGGGGGTTAAGACAATGGGAAATACAGGCTTTGGTTCCCATCTAAGGTATTTTTTTCATTAAATTCACTCTGATTTTTCTGAAGAACATTAACCATTTTAATTATTGCCTTTTTCGGAAGTAATTACGGATAGAGGCAATAATTAAAACAGACTACAACTAACTTATGTGCCTATCATAATGGGTTGGGGTAGGAATGGTATTCAGGAGTGAGGAAAATGCAGGAACACATAGGTGCGGCTATGATTTGGGTTATACGTATATAGGAGGGGAATTGGTAGGATAAAGGTTTGAGGTGGGGAAATGTTAAGACGACCAGGTTTAACGTGAAGCTCTTTGGATGACACCTGCCGTAAAAGCAGGCAAAACAGAAATATTGCCGACATCACGGGCAAACTGCAAATGCGCATTTCCCGTGATGGCAGCGACTTTTTTTAAGTTTTAAGGGGAAGCAGATATCATTTACGTTTAAAAAGTATTTTCTTCCATCACTCAATTTTGAGGCGTACCAAGCATATTTAATAATGTCATAAAAAATCTGTGCACTCATTTGGTGATGGACGAGCTCATGAATTTTAATCGAGTCTTCCTGTGATGCTATATCCCGTTGTTCCCCCAGCAGCAGAGAGCACTTCTGCAGATGTTTGATGAAATTCATAACTTGCCGGTAGAAATAAATGTCGCACGGCTGACATAAAGCCGTACATTTTGGAAGTATCGCTTTCAGTGAGCATGAGGCATCACCGTTGCTGTCGACAAATACATCGTCATACAATGATGTATTTCTTTGTCATCCCCATTAATCTACCAGCAGCAGAAAATGCTTATCTCCGACAAATGGTTTAAGCACACTCTCTAGAAATGTAATGTAAATTCTTGTGGTTACTTTCCCAGAATTGGAGCAGGTCACTACGACATTTTGATAATCTTCATTTTTCTGAATGATGGGGCCAAATTTTCCTGTGGGTTCTTGAAGACACAAGAAGACTTTTGGTTGTTACTTCCCTGATAAACTAATTGAATAATGGGCAGTATAAGAATGGGTTTATCTTTTCGAATTTGTCTTGCTTGGTACCTCCTCTTTTCACGTCTTCCTCCCACTGTATCAAGTCTTGCTTGCTCTTCAAATGTGATGCCCTTGTTTTTGTACAGTCTATTAAGCCATACGTTGGATAAAGTTTCGCCACGGTAACAACCTTTTTCTTGTATTCTATAGAAATGAAGTCTAATCAACCATTGGTTTCTTCTCCTTCTGGACATAGCAGTCTAGATCTCCATTTTCTTCATCTTCTCTTTCCGAATCATAGCCGTCACTTTAATCGGGTAGAATTAATTCATCTTCCTCGACGATTTCATTTTCTCCAAGCATCTCAAGCACTCTACGAAATATCTCCTCTCCAATTGCTGTAGACAGAGTAGACATTTCTGTTGGCGATTTGTGTGAAATGAAATTGTTTTCCAGAAGCAAAAATTCCTCACAGTAACGCCAAGCATTTTTTGGCTCTTGCTTCTAAACTCTGTCATTCAAGAACGTACATGCACAAAATAACTTAAGAGAAAGAAACAATAAAATTAAAAATATTTTCATACTTTAAATCTTTTTCAACTGTGCTTACTGGACTTGGTTTATTAATTGAGAAGTTGGAAGATTTTAGTTGGAAGAAGAGGAGCTATTGGGTGGGGACCTGTTTATTGTTGTTATCAAATTACCTGAATTTATCACATCTTCTAGAAATTTCTCCTTCTGTTTCACATTAGTGCTAATAGTTGAACGACACATTCCCAACTTTTGTGAGATTTCAGCTTGGCTTTCACCTTTCTCAACACACTTTTAAATTTCTAATTTCAATTCATAACTATGAATCTTATGCCCTCTTTTATTTGATTCCCTTACATTATCACTATTACATTTCCTTTTAGATGCCATGTCAAGTGATAAATTTATAAATAAATCAATAGAATAAATAAATTTAAATAAAAGATTAACAGAAAAAAGTGAAATCAGCATAAATTCTAACAATAAGAGCAGATATAACTACGTCTACACTAAAACTAAACCTCGTGTGGTTGGTTGGAACCAATTACTCCATGTAAAGTAGTTCCCAATTCCATCGGCTGTGTCGAAATCTAGAATTTATCGAATCTCGAACAGTCAAAACTAGGGAGTCACCTGTACTTGTATTGAAAGAGATAAATATCAAATTTGAACTTCTTAAGTTAATTTACTCGAGAGTTATCGTAGAAAAACCAAATCGATGCCCCCCAAACTAAAACTTAAAATTTTTTTTGAGATACACCACATAGCCTATATTTTAAGCTGGACCAGTCTAAAGATACGTGGCAAGTTTCATAAAAATTCGACCAGCCATTTTTGCGTGATGCGGTAACAAACAAACAGACAGACAACAACTCTGCAAACCAGTTCAAACATCTTCTTGTGATGCAAAATACACAAAAAAAGTAAAACCCCAACAAAAAATGAAATGTACAGAGAGGTTACAATTTTATTTATATAGATATGCCTATTTAAATATGAGTTTCACAAAGATATGACCAACACTATTGAATAAAACCTATTTTTAACCTTGAATACGAGCGGAATACTGCCGGTGCTTCTTAGCATTTTCCAAAATCGAAAATTGAAAACGTAAAATTGGGTGAATTTCCATTGTCAGGACTTGAAAAATAAGATGCAGATTTGGGGTAAATGTAAATTCAAGGAAATGTAAAATCGGATAAAATTTTACATTGTTCTTATGAGCATTTGGTTGAGACCAGATAAAAATTGAGCAAAATCGGAAAAAATGTAAAATCGGAGAGTGCAGAATCGAGGTTTCACTGTAATTATTTCCCTGTCTTTTTACACCGACAATTATATGTAGCATTGACGAGAACAACGTGGGAGAAGAGTATCAGAATTTTATAGTCAAAAATAAAAACCCAAGGCATTTACTAAACGATAACAGAATATTCACTAGAAATGTTGTATATGACGAAATATTACATGTAAAAGTGTGCTATTAATTATTTTAAATGCAAATATTAATAATCTATCTATAATTCTTCTGTTAATATTTCAACGGGTATTACACTAGCATAAAATAGATACTATTGGGCAAGCCCTCTGCTTGCTCTCACTCGCCGTCCCCCTTTCGCTCGTTTCTCACTTCGTGGTTCTGAAAATGAAATAAATGTATTTGATACGGAATGTGTTTAATTTTTAGTAACAAATTAACAAAAATAATAAATTTGAAAGAAAATTAATTTAACACTTCATTATAAACTACTGTATACGCTCATGTATAGGTGATTGCAACTTTTTTAATAAAAACTTTTGTTTTTTTGAATATCTTGTTTATAAGTCAACCCCAGTTTTTCATGTGTAGTAAAATGGAATTTTTTTATTTAGTACGTATTAATCCATTTATTTCAACGTAAATAATCCAAAAAAGACTATTTGTTGCATCTCTATAATTCTTTGAATATCAAATTAACAACGTGGTGTCAAGTAGCAACGAAGAAGTGCGATGCCTCATCCAGACGAGGTGTTTCTTTGTTTACATATTATGGAGTTTACATATTGAGCCTCTGTCTTATTGTCGTTCTTTGTCTTGCTGCTGTCATGTTACCGAACGTTGCGTTACCGAAAATTGCTGAATTACTTGCGAAGGATCAGAGATCAACTTAGGATCACCGAATTATATAGTAACTTTATTCTTTCGTATACATTGATATATAAATATTCGATAGTTATCAATACAGTTTAAATGCAACAACAGTTTCAATTACATCAAGTTTTAACAACCGTAGGGCAAATAACATCATGTGTTTTAATCTAAAACAAATATTACTCGTGTACTTGTGTGAGTTTCCCGCTAAAACTTTTGTATTTAAACCTCGACATATACGAGTATATACAGTATATTATTAATCATGTTATTTTCTGTTTTATTAACACTTCCAGTATGTATTTTCACAACCCTGATGTGACTTTGCTCTGGATATAGCTACATAAAGTTGTCCATGTCCAAAAATTGGTCTATGTTGGTTTATACAGTAGAACCTCCCTCATCCAGCAACCTTGGGACCTGACAGATAAGGGAATTTGCCGGATTCTAGGAGGTACCTAATCTTAAAGTTAAGCCTAGCCCTGCTCTTCATGATATTACACATTGTAATACAGTAAAATCCCGTTATTTCGATCCCAGATAATTCAAAGTATGGTGTAATCAGTGCTGAGCTGGGGCCAGTTCGCACCGGTTCCCAAGAGCCAGTTGTTAAATTCTGAAAAAGTTCTGGAACCATTTGTTAACTCAGTTGGAAAATCTTTGGGACCACTGTTAAAAATAAAACAGGCCTTCATAATCAGATGATGCTTTTATTGGTTCAGAGAGGGCTAATATAATTGTATCAAATGGATCACCAGTAGAAGGGCGTAATGTGAAAAAAGGTGAAAACATCACACGAATAAATAATAAATTTATGTATAGAGCAGGAGTCTCTAACTCCCAGCGTTGTGCGGGCCGCATAACAACATATTCCCGAAGCCACAGGCCACATTCCAAAACATCGCTCTTCATAGTTGTCGCATGTTTCCTAGATTCTTCATTATCACCTTCCACCAAGCCTCTTAAAACCACTACTGTGTATTCCTGTCTATCAACAATAGTGAAATTTAGCTCTATCAAGTGACATTTGCTTCACCACTCAGTCCGTCCCTACTCCAAATCGGTAGCCGGCCACAGAATCCACTCGACCCCCTTCAATTACGAACAAGATTTTTCACATTGCAATCAACCAGATTTAACGTGAAAACAAAGACAGGATATTTTATTGGTGGGTGGAAAAAAGGTATAGGAAAAAAGCCACAGGAAAAATTTTACTCCTATTTAAACAGCAATTTCAAAAAAATCATGTCGCCATCCACACTTAATTTTTATCACTCCTTCTCCATAAGCAATCTACAACTAGAAAAACAAATAGCAGACTTCTAGACGCATATGAAATTCTAACCATTTGCAAAATAAAACATCTGGTCAAGGAGGCATTTTTCCTTATTGATAACTTACTATAGGGCTCTTTTTCCTATGAATTTTTTCCCATGCCTTTTTTCCTAGATTCATTTTATTTCTTTACCTAATATCCTCTCCTTATTGAGAATTGGCATTTACCAATCTACCCTTTCAACATCAGAGGCTTAACAAAGTACCTTCTTATATGGGGAAAATTAGTTTAATGTTGAAAGATAAAATGGCTTTGGATTTCTCAATGCAAATACTCCTTCCTCTAAAATTGTTTTTAACTTCAGGGAAGTGACCTGGTACAAAACGTATTTCCTGTCAAAGAGACAATTCCGAGATCCGTTTCCATTAGACTTCCACACGACCAATTACGTTACCAAATCTGATGTGCTTATTTAATGATTAACTTTTGACAACTTGCAAAATCTTTGCAAGTTATACCTTTTGAATGTGTAAGCATGCTCTGTCATTGCCTCTCTTCTTGAACCCATGTGTTAAAGCAGAAATATCAGAACGACTCGAAATCTTCTGGGTAAAATTAACATACGAACCCTTGTGATATGCAGTCGCATTGCCCTGCTGTGGGTAGAAGATGTATTAGAGGCAACCGCAAATGGGTTCACCTTAGGAGATGACAGGGGGTTGAGGGTGCTACTTTGCTATAGCTATCCCAACCCTAGCAAACAAACTTTCATAAATATTTGCAATTTATTTGGCAAATCTTGAAGTTCCGAGTACAATTCCAGGAACATTCTTTCCGCATTTGGTTGACATAGTAAGTCTCAAATCCATCGGGCAGAGATTTTTTTCTTTTTTGCTTTAAAATAACTTAAGAACTGTGACATCAGAGTGGGATTTGCACTATTATAAGGGGAAAACAATGAAAATTCTTATTTATGTCACCGAATTTAGATTATCCATCAAAATCCTCGAATTTTGTGCATTTTTGGCTTCTGCATCGCATTTTATCGGGGCGTTGCCATGGATACAATTCTTGCAGATCTCTGCTCAAGCATAGTCTAGTGCACATATGACTTTTTCCATTCGACCACGCTTAGGCAATTGATTTCTGATCCGATTACATGTATAATACTTTATGGCAGGCAATAATGAAGCGAAAAGAAAGCTATACGAAATAAAAACAGCTTATCTCCAATTTGATTAAGATTTTTAATTTAATGTTGTGTATTTTGCTCATCTAATAGGATTCTTTCAATTAAGTTTTTTATTAAATTCCTTGAACAATGTGATTAATATTACTTTTTTGTTTACTTAATGATAACAACTATTATATTTTGTAATGGAAACTAGCCTTCATTAGTCCTTGCATAGAGTCTTAAGGAAATTTGGATAAGGGTGGCAGGATGCCTAGATTCCAGGGGTACCAGATCGCTCTAGTTTAGTAATAGCATTCCGCTAGCTTAACAAGTGTTCGGTTAGCAATATATTGCATTTCATACATTGTCGGTAATTGACTTTCAGATAAGGCAAAATGTACTTGCAATGACAAAATCAATAAATTTTAATATTTTCTAAAAATTTAACAAACAGCTCGCCCGAGCCTGCGGGGGTCGGCTTCAGCTCATCACTGGTTTTACCATAATGTCATACAAGAAGAGCACAATGTAATATATATGCAGCAGTATGGAGTCAAGACGAGTAATAATCTTTTGGCGCCCGGTTGAACGTCTTTTCTTCGTGGCATTAAGGAGTAACTTGAAATGTACTGGAAAATTCGGGATATTCACTGAAGCCTTTTTCACACGTGGTGGTCTTTATGAATCGCAAACTAAGTGTTCATTTCAGCTCTGTACAAATTCGCCGTCTATACTAACTTGTAAGGCGAATTCATTTGTAGAACAGATAGATAAGATTCTGTATTGCGGTGTTGCTGCCCATGTAGCTGATCGTAAAAAAGTTCGATTTTTATAAAAGTTCGTTCATTTCGAACCCAGATACTTCAAAATCGTAATTTTTTGGTCCCTTGAACTTCGAAATAATGATGTTTTACTGTATAGTAAATATTAAATTAAATGCAAAGAATGTTATTTAAACATAAGTTACAATGACAAGGTAATAAATAAAAAAGTTAAGATACTCTGTTTTATTTTATGGTAAATTGGTACATATTGTGTGCTTTCAAAAGTTTAGAAGCTCGTATAAAATGGATACTGTCGAAGATAACTGAGAAAAATCAGCATTTGCGAGTATATTGGTGTCCCATTTACGATGTTGACAGTTTCAGTGTAATCTCAGCTGCTTCAGTTTATTTACACACTGATACAATAAACAATTGAAAAATGCCACTGGTGAAGCTGCTCATCAAAATAAAGGTAGCAAAAAATAAGTGCGAACTGCACAAGAAATTTTTATGTATGTATGGCAATTACCAGTGGTGGCTCATGATATAATAAATAGGTGGTTGCACATTTTCAAAAATATGTTTCAAATACATGTTTCGATAACTGATTAGTGGAGAAACAAAGATACTCATTAGCTAAACAAAATGAACTGTATAAATTTGTAGGTGTTGATTAAATCACCAAATCTATATTTCTAATAAACAAATTATGATACATTCAGTAATGCCGGGAAAAAACCCAGCATCGATCACACAACACGGCTTGAAATTACTTTCAGTTTGAACATTGTTTTATTTAGTCAAGAAATCCATTCTACGCTCCTTACTTTGAGCGAATTTGTCATTAACTTTTTGATTAAAATTTGGAATATCCATAATAAAAAGTTTTTCTATAGATAGCATAACTAGTGCAGTGAGTCTCTCTCGTAGCATGGTATTTCTGAGGAAAGTTTATATTCTTTAAAGAGTTGAGAAACAACGTTCAGCTTCCGAAGTTGTCATGGGGATAGTAATTAACACTTAACAATTCCACACATTGACTTGGAGTCTCTTGTAAATTGTTTTCCGTAATAAATTCCAGTAAACTGACTGCCCCTGACATTGACCTGAATTCTTTGGTGCTGTAAATTATAGAAAGCTCTGTCTTAAGCTTCTTTGAATCAGAAATTGATACACTTCACAGGTTTCTTTCAGCTTTTTCTCAGGGAAATTAGAATCATACTGCTTAAAGTTTTCTGGCTGAAATAATGTTGCCGCAACAAGATGCCCTGTAAATTTCGCCAAATCCAGCTTAATTTCTTGTGTAATTATGCCTTTCTGAAATGTTTACTTTTATTTTTTGTAAGCATGAAACTCGTGAATAGGTAACGTTGTCCATTATTGAACGCTGGCTTTGATTAAACTTTTTCCGATAATAACTAACAATTTACGCTAAATCTTTACGATAATTTAAATCACGAGTTCAAAACATGACGGGAAATAATTTAAAAACAAAGTCAGAAACCTCTACACCAAATTACGGACAATAAAATATTTGGGGGCAGGAGGGTCCTTGATTCAATAATTATTTTCCCATAAGTTTACACGTAATTTTAGATTTTTCACGGTGCAAGATATTCTTCCTTCAATCATGAAAATAAATAAATATGGACCGATTTTCTTCATTTTAGCTTTATTTGACGGTTAAAACTGTGCACTATCTTATTCTTGCGATGTTTACATGTTATACGGTCGAAGCTGGAATTCAACGGGCACTTTCGCTAGTAGCATTATAAAATTATCAAAAGTATACATCAAATTGCGAATACTTATTTATTATTATAACTTGGCATTATTTTTCTGGTGAATAATTAAAATTAACAAGGCTCAGCTTTTATTATTTGAATTATAAAGCGGGTACAACAAAATACGTTGAATGGCTTTAGGTAACCTTGGTTTTTAAAAAAGTTATGGAGGCCTAAGGCGAAAATATCGCTTCGGTCTATTTATTGGTCGGCGCAGACCGCACTTTTGTTTATACACCCATATCATGAGAACTACAAAAGGCATTGGATTGGTGTTTTTTCCAGAAGTAATTTTCAACATTTATGCACATTTTCTTCGCTTAATGTATCCCTCTAAATCAATTAGGAAAAGTTTTCGGTAGACTGACTTTTTCATGTCCCAAATAAAACTTTCGGTGAATGAGAAAAGTTATTCGTTTTTCAAAGGCGTTTGAGTAATAATATATGCTTTTAATTTCTGTCTTTGCTATAATCAATCTATCTTGAGGTACAACAAATGAAATTGTCCTTTTTTGATCAATAGAAGCCGAGATAATATGTTTTATGTTTAAAGAGAAATAAAAACGCAGATACCGGAAGGTTTTATGAGTAACGTTAATAATTTTTTAAAGACGTTTGATTTATAATGGGTGTTTCTGACTTCTACGGTTGTAATATGCAATCTTTCAAGAGGCATGATAAAAATAATTGTTTATATTGGAGTAATAGAAGCTGAGATATGACATTTAATGTTTAAAGAAGTGTAAGTGCCCGTTGAATTTCAACGGATTTTGTGAATTTAGTTTCGCTGTCAGTTCTAGGGCGTATGCAGAATATACGAAAAAATGTTATTCTACGAAAAACTGGAAATACCTATAAAGAATACTTTTTCACTTAGCTTTTCTTAACAATTGACCAAATTTATTTGTAAATCCGCTTCCAAGTGTGTTGCATTCAAACATAACGATAGTTTCATTTCCTATCGTATCACTTTCGCCAAATCCAGCTTAATTTTTGTGTAATTATGCCTTTCTGAATTGTTTACTTTTATGTTCTGTAAGCATGAAACTCGTGAATAGGTAATGTTGTCCATGATTGAACGCTGGCTTTGATTCAACTTTTTCCGATAATAACTAACAATATACTCTAAATCTTTACGATAATTTAAATCACGAGTTCGAAACTTGACGGGAAATAATCTTAAAAAGCAAACTTAAAAACCCCTACGCTGATTTACGGGCTTTCCTTATAGGGCAATGCACGACGAGTTTGTCCTGCGATGAATTGACATGCGACGAGTTTGTCCTGCGATGAATTGACGTGCGACGAGTTGTCTTGCAACGAATTGATGCGTGACGAATTGACTGCGACGAGTTGTCGTAGAACCGAGGATTAAAATTATAAGGCACTTCTAAATGAGCTATAGATTTGAAATTTGACATGGTTATATTATTTTGTACAAAATCGATTGGGAAGAATTCGAAATTGTAGAAATGCTAACATTTAAAAATGCTTGCAGAATGCAAGCACATATTAACTAGTATATATATATAAATTAATTTTTTTGTAATAATACCACTAACTACTGCAAAATTAATCTTACATCTAATGACAGGATTACACCAAAATAGAATTTAGCAGATATTTTTGAAGCATTAACCTTTATCCACCGGTTTTAAATGCCTGCACACAGGATCCTGCTGCTGGATTTAATTCGCAGGTATTAATATGTATTTGCACTTGGATTTCTTTTTCCTTTCCAACATTACTCACCTGTTTATTTTAAGGATATACTGATAAGCAAACTGGTTTACAGTTAAAGAGACTCATGAGACATACAAAAATGCAATCGCAAGAAGGTCACAGAAAAATAGTCACAAATCCCAGTCTCCAACACACTTATCGAGTTACACACGACCCATAAAATGTTGTCGAGTCAGACTCAACATCTGAGTGCAAAAGGCTCAAGGCAGGGCTGAAGGGTGCAAAAAGGCAGTGCAAAATATTAGCGGTGCAAAATCTTAGAGTAGTTAAACATAAAAATTAGCAATTCTTACTATAAAAATTAAATACCTGGAGAAATTAATGTAGACAAATTAATTGAAAGTTTTGAGTGATTGAAAGTTCCATTTTCTTAATACAGTGCAGTCACAAAATTTCAAATACAAAGCTTTGAGATCTCGAAGTATCGAACTGCTAAATAGAAACCAGCATAATTTAATTTGCATATGTAAGTACCGCAGTGTCGGCATTCTTTCGACTCGCTAATCTTTGCTGCTCTGCATTCCTTTCCCATGTCCTCATCCTGTTTTGCGCTGCGCATTCCACCCCCCCTCTCCTAGTTATGGACTCTGCACTTCTGCTGATGCTGAGTGTGGATTTTACGAGGTACGGTTCGAGCTGGGAACAGCACGAGTCGGAGTCATCCGTTGGAAGTCCGCACGAGTAGATGGAGTAGCAATAAACAAGTGTCAATTGAATGTTGCGCGTTTTTCTTCATTGTTCCCTCCCAACTCCGATGGACCCGTGGTCGCAGGCTTAACACACATTTATTTCATCGTGACATCTTTTTATATCTGACACAACATGGTTTATCGTCAATGGCATCCCATAAGTGTATCAGTATTCAAACATGCAGTTCAGTATACAGTACATTTTGTGTGTTCCTACAATTTGCAAAGGTTATTTATGTCTAATGATGTTTACCGATTCATTAATATGGCCTATAATATTGATGATAAAATGTTTAAATGAAAAGCATTTTATGGTAAAAATACTGAAGAATTATATGGTTTTGTTTTCTAGAGGAAAGAAACCATTGAAAAAATATATTACCATGAACAAATATATGCAAGCACAACAATATTTACTTTTTGGAGGCACAGTTCCTATTCACTCTCACAGTTGACAACCTCAGCCTCCCATGAGGCTCGGTTTACTTATTTTCCTTGAGATGTTAGCGGAGGAGGGCTAAGTCCTATGGACTCGAGAGAGAGAGATAAGCTTTCTCAAATGAATCTTTAGGTCTGAGGTCTCCCCTTCACTGAGATTTTCACCTTTTCAATTTTTGCCTTAGCCTGCTGTGACCTCATACTTCTAGGCTGTTTTCTTACTGGCTGGCCGGGTTAGACTGGTAGGCAGAGCACCTGCCTTCTAACCCAAAGGTCGCGGGTTCGAATCCTGCTTCGGGCATGGGTGTTGTGATATATGTTGTTTTTCTGTATGTTTATCTTTGTTACTGTTAAAAGCTCTTTGTAAAAGGCCGTATATGTGCTGTTTAAGAGCTATTGAAATATAAATAAAATAAAATAAATAAAGCTCTCAATTCCAATCAAATATGGCATCTGTAACTGGTCACATAACTAAGCATGCCAGCAGCAGCGAGCAAATACATTTGCCAGAACATATATGTTTTGCCCGGCAGATAAAGGTTAACAAACGCCACAATAACTTTTTTAACAAGCATTTTTCAGATAATTGACAGGCAATGAATAATGAAATTTTAAAAGTTAAATATCATACTCTGGCCTTCTTCGTAATTCCATCAATGCAGAAATAAATTTAACAGAAGGGAAGTAAATATGAAATCAGCTGCATGCATAAAACATTCAATTTTCATTCCTTACAAGTCACATAAAAACTTTAAAAATATTTATATGCAAAATTTACCATTTCTGTATAAAAAGAGAAAATAAAATTTGACCTGATAATACCGCTCAACCACCTGCTGCACACGTGCTGCAGCATCCTTGTCACCATCCACTGACGACCTTAAGATGTCTTTTGCAAGATCAGATGTAGTTACATATTCTGCATCTTCAAATTCATGTAGTTCATCCAACGTATCTGTTTTATGAGTAAATTGTGACATATGATTAGAAGATACCTTCAAGTCAGTAATATCACAGATAAATAAATATTTAGTTTAAATTCAACATTTTTCTCATTAACGAAATCAGGCTCAACTTTGTTGAATTTCATCATGATACACAGAATAAAAAACTTTGTATCTTCCACTAAAAATTAGTGGTTTCAGAGGCAGACACATAAACAGTGCCATCTTGCTACCAAAATTAGAATTTTCTGGCTGTCACCGAATAATATCGAACTACCAATAAAATTTATTTCTTTTGAAAACTTGAACTTATTTGAACTTCTATTTCATATCGGGCTGAATCGAGTTTTAAAACAAAACTCGACCTGGCTCAAAATTTAAAGTAGCTCACACATCCCAATTGCAGACATTGAGCATAACTTGAGATGTGTTGTGCAAAATCTAGACCAACTGCAGAAAGATTAATATTTAAAGTACCGTATATACTGTATCTGCCCGAATAGAAGCCGACCCCGGATTTAAGCTGACCTCCCCAAAAATTTCCACAATTTTTCGGCAAAAACGTAAATTTCGTAGATTTTATACTGAAGTATGCAAGGCATTCATGCATGGCTTAGAATACATTATTCGAGATCGAAGAAATGAGTGCGAAATGGTTCAGTTGATGTCATTTAGAAATATTACTCCAATTAATAATTTTGCGTTGTTGAATAATGTTCCACATTCAGTGACAATAATTTCATTCATCTTCATTTTCACAAAAGGTCAAATATAGTAATAACGATCTCGCCAAGATAATTTTTCATCCAAGTTTATTTCCTATGAAATTAGCATTTACATTGCCTTAAGGAATTGCTTTTTTTATAATTATACGCGTTCCATGTAAAGTTTTACCGAAATTCAAACAGTTGAGCATACAAAGCCGTCAATGCATTTTGTGTAATCATCTGCATAAACAACACATGCAAATAATGTGAAAAACCCAGCCTTAAACGGTAACAAAGCACAGTGCTAAATTCAATATTCTAGCCTTTATTTATTCATTAATATTCATCATAGGTCAAATATTTACTTTACAAAATATATAGTATTATCATTTGAATGCGACGGCAATGAGAGACGTGCTGCCATCTATGGGTGACTACTTCAGAATGTACACAATGCATTGGATTCGATGCTAAGAAAGCAAACTGAATACCGCGAAGTTCTCGACAGTGTAAAATCAAATTTTCTCATGTGCAACGAAGTCATAAGGAAACAATCTGTGCAGATTGAACTTCTTAAGGATGAAGTTTGTGCTTTAAAGGATTCAGAGAAGGAAATGGAAGAATCCGCCGAGACATCCGGAAGTGCGAAACCCGTGAAGAAACAAGTGTCATTTGCTGGTGATTCCCCTTTAATTATTGAAAAATATGTTAAAAAGATCCCGAAATCCTATTCCGGAGTGGTTCGTGTCAATTATCCTCCCGCCATCCCCGTTCCTGCAGTGCAATCCCCAATAGTATCGGTCCTATCATCAAATTCCATTGTAAACCCTGCTCAACAACAACAAACAACAAAGAAGAACCCCTCTCCCATCGCAAGTGACGAATCACCAAGAAGTTGGAATCAATGATAACGAAGGGTTTCAAGTTTCATAAACGAAGTAATTTTCGAAGATCTCGGAAAACCTTTACCACGGGAAGTGCAAAATCGGATTGTCCTCTGCTAGCTTTGGTAACGAAAGGCTATATTCATTGTGGAGACTTAATCCCGAAACCACAGAAAATGACATTGATGATTACCTTAAATCTAAATTTGATACCCCCTTTGATGTTCAGGCACTCAAGGCTAAGGTCTCTATGCCTCTTTTAAGGTCACAGTAGATCATAATCTTTTGGCAAATTTTTCAGACCAGAGTGTGTGGCCTGAAAATGCAGTAATTAGCCGTTTTAGGTTTTCTAAATCAGTGAATCCAAATGAGAACCAAAAGTCTTCTGGTGTATTCCACTCTAGTTGACTAAACAACGTCAGCTACACGATATTGCATCAGAATATTCAATGTGTCCGAAATAAACTTTATGAACTTGAGTTAATGGTGAACAATCCTAACAATCCAATCCATGTTATCTGTTTGTCAGAACATTGGCTCACGGAATTAGAAAGTTGTTAAAAACTTGTTATTCCAAATTTTAACATTGCAAGCTTATACTGTCGCTCAATTTTTAAGAATGGTAGAACAGCCATTCTGGTTAGAGAAGGCATACGTACAAAAATGAAAAACTATACCATGTACCTTAATGCTGAAAAACACTTTGAACATTGTGCAACTGAAATTTATCTAAGTAATTTGAACTTTCTTTTAGTGGAGATGGAGATTTTGCATGTAAAAGAACCTACAACATCTATAATCTTGAGTACTTCAATGTACTTCTATCATCAGTAATGTGGGGTGATGTATCCTCCCCAGATCTTAATTCATCAACAAAAGCTTTCTTAGACACCATATTATACCATTTCAATGTAGCATTTCCCTTTAAAAAAGTTTGTATCCAAAAAATAAAAATAAATGAAAACTCACGGTTAACTAAAGGTATAGTCACTTCATGTAACAGGAAAAGAATTTTGCACAAGTTATGAACCTCAAGTAATGATTCAAGTTTAAAAATATATTATAAAAGATATAATAAAATTTTGAAAGATGTCATATTGCAAGCAAAAAGAATGCATAACAGTTCAATAATCTTTAAATCTGAAAACAAAACCAAAGCAATTTGGAAAATTATTAAAAGAGAGCTGGGTAAAGAAACATTTAGGAAGGATGAATTGTCTGATATTTCCATAAATGGTAAACTATGATATTTCAAATGCCTTCAACAATTATTTTGCCAATGGGGACCTTTGCTCATCAACATTCATTCTTACAATTATAACTCCTGTTAATACCACAATTAATCCACATTCTTTATTTTTAGAACCTGTATCTGAAAATGAAATAATCAGTATTATAAGCAGTTTTAAAAACAAATCTTTTTCTGGATTAGACGAGATACCAGACCTGGTTGAAAAGCATTGTGCTAAATATGTCGCTAAACCTTTGAGCATAATATGCAACTCATCATTTGAATCTGGAAAATTTCCAGATATGTTCAAAATTGCAAAAGTAAAAAATGTTGTCGAAAATTACAGGCCAATTTCCTTATTATCTTCCCTCTCTAAAATATTGGAAAAAGCAACGTATAATAGACTACTTTCATTCCTCGAAAAACACAAAATCCTTTCACAGCATCAATTTGGCTTCAGGAAGAGCAAATGCATTAATGATGCACTATTTTCTTTCACAAATAATATTCTGAATGCCAGAGACAATAAGGAATACATTTTTGGATTGTTTATCGATCTCCGTAAGGCATTTGGTATGGTTGATCATGATTTGTTAATTTGCAAAATGGAAATGTATGGAATACGTGGCCTTGCTAAACAATGGTTCAAATCATATTTACAAGGCAGAATGCAATTTGTTGAAGTAAATTCAACCCGCTCACAACTGCTTCCTATTACCTATGGAGTTCCACAGGGCTCCATTTTAGGACCTATTTTATTCCTGATTCTTATTAATGACCTGCCGCTAAATATCCCGCTGGTTGAGCCGGTTGTCTTTGCCGATGACACTAATCTAATTTTTCGTAATCACAATGAAGTGCGTGTTCGTCATAATATTACCAAAACAATCATTGACTTACTGACTTGGTTAAAGCTTAATAACTTAATTCTAAATACAAACAAGACCCTTTTTGTAAATTTCAATCCTTCCTTGAAGTTAAATGGAACCCTTAATATTTCTATTGATACTTGTAATTTACAAGAAGAAAACTGTGCCAAATTCCTGGGAATCTGGATTGATTCAAATTTATCTTGGGACCAACACATTACTAATTTGATAAAAAGCTGAGTCGCATATGTTATGCGATTCAGGTATTAAGTAAAATCTCAACCATGCAGCTTCTCAGAACAATCTATTTTGGCTATGTTCAGGCAGTAATAATCTACGGCATACCCTTCTGGGGTTCCTCCACGCACGTGCATAGGGTATTTAAATTACAGAAAAAAATTGTTCAAATCATGAAACAGGTTCCTTTAAGGACACCCAGCAGACTTCTATTTAAAGAACTTAACATCCTTCCAACGCCATCCTTGTATATATTGGAAACAGTTTGCTTTATCCATACTAACCTACACGTTTAAAAAGAACTTAGACATCCACCATCACAATACCAGGGCTGCAAATTCTATCCATTTAAGTCAACATCAAATTAACAAAAGTATTAAGACCATTATTCACTTAGGATTCCTTCTTTATAACAAATTACCAGACACAATAAAATGCTTAGACAACAAAAAGTTTAAATTTAGAGTGAAAAGAATTTTATTGGACCATTTATTCTTTAGCAATATTGAATTCCTGAATAGTGATTTCAAATAGTAATGTAAATATGTGTGAATTTCTTTGTATTGATAAATTTTTGTTGTATCATATAATTGATTTACATTTATATATTCCATCGTAATCTATAAATGTCATGTGACTCACGAATGTCGACTCGCTGTGCTAAACAGCTAAACAATTTTTGTATTATTTTTTGTACTCTTTTATGTACTATTCATGACGAACCTATGCATTGTAATGTCTATAAAGGGAATAAATATATCTATCTATCTATCTATGAGATTTAACGATAACCCAAATTTTCCTCGACTCGCATTTAAGCCGAGGGATGATTTTTTCATGATAGGTTTTGACAAAAAACATCGACTTGTATTTGGGCAGATACAGTACTTGAGTATAAGTCGAGTTTTTAAGAAAATAGTTGTGGTCGTGTACCGTGCACTAAAAATTCAATTCTTTTTAACCTTTATCGTATGGATTTAATGGCCCATCATGAGAAACCTTGGCATTTAACTGTATGCATGGCCAATAAAGGTTAAATTGTCACTTGCAAACATGCACATTAGCATACACAGATTTTAGTGATGAAAAGTTCAAAAATCAATCCAAATACAGTGAAATGTCAGTATAACAAAGTCATGCAGACGACCAAAATATATTTGTTAAAATGAAATTTTGTTACAATGAAACAATTTGAAAAATTCAGGGGAAGTGCAATATATCATCCCCCTGACAGTAGCGTCAAAAACTCTGAGAAGTGCGTAGTGCTTACGTCGTCATTGTAATCATAGTAGGAAAAGGAACTTAAAAATTTACCGTAAACCATGAATCAGTGTTTACTTCTTAAAAAAGCCCATCATTTTTTTCTGAACATTTGTTTAACCCCTCAAGCCCAAAGGAGATTTAATAAATCTCACCTGTACGGCCGGAGGAGTTTTTTTAAAAATACAGGTAAAGGTGTGAATATTTGGGAAAATTTTTAAAAATTCATAACTTTTGATGCCTAAGTATGAAATTTCATTCATTTTCGCTCTACCGTCTAGGCTCCAGAGCCAGTAACAGACAGACACAGACGGCATTGTGAAAATCACATTTTCGGATTCAGCGACACCTAAAACATATATTTCTGTAAAAATCTCGAGATCAAATTTTTTCACGATAACAATACTTTCTCGATACTTCGTATGAGAAAGTAAAAATAGAGTGAAGCTAAGAATTTGCCTCCGTGAAGACCATACGCTCCATCTCAACTAAAATGCTTTGGATAAGCAAGAAAATTTGGTAAACCCACTGCAAAGGGAAAGTAAAGAGGTTGGGGTAGATGCTTTCCTTGGCGGCGAGCAGCAGATCTCCCACCCAAGTTTGCCAGCCAATCGGAGTCGGTTTGTCAAGCAACATACCACGTGACCGATACAGCTGTGAAGAACCTGCCTATTGGTTGCTAGTAGAATAATCGTCCAATAACTTGCCTAGACTGAGATTTTACTGAGTTTAAATCATTGTAGCATTACCAGATGATAAAAACCAAACCCAGTAAAGATCAAAAAGTGTACATCTAATTGTTTAAGGAATTTCTTTTTACAAACTTCGTTATCATGATCATATTTTATTGTACCGGGATGAATTTTTATAACGCTAAACCGATATTTTCGTTACAATGATATTTGTTAAAATGAAACATTTTTACATAATGTTACATAGTAAATTGGCAGGGGATGGAAAATAATTTTGTTTTACTGAATATTTCGTTACACCGGCATTTGTTACACTGACATTTTACTGTAGTAAGTTTCTTTTAAAAAATAGAAAATTGATTATGCAAAGAAATTGTACTAACCTTTATCTTGTGAAGTGCTTACTGGAATAGAATTTGCAGGTAAATCATACACTAATCCATCACTGTCATCCTCAGATTCTTTTTCTTGAGAACACTCATTACCCCTTTTAACTGTTATGTCTTTAGCCATACACTGGTCCTTGTCTACATCAACACCAACCTGTGCCTTCTCAGAAACACTATCTGAAGTCGGCTTAACTTCACGAGTCTCACTTTCATTAATGTTATTCATCTTATTTGCTTCTTCTTTGACTACAATGACTTTACTCTCCAAGTCATGGAATATTTTAGTTTTGATTAGATTATTTTTTTTTGAATTCAGCATGGACTCTGAGGCAATGCATTGATGGCCTTCACCGCCAATTTCCCCTTCTCTCAATATGTTGCAGTGAATCTCTCCAAGTTTCTCCACCAACATTTTCATATCCAAGGATGTATCTTCAGTTGAAATTTGATCCCTTGCACGTGGTCCCTCTTCAGTAAAATCTCCATCCCCTAGCATACTGCCCTCCACTTCGTGACCACCATCAAACATTATTGCTTCAGATTCTTCTCCTTTAGGACTTTTTCCAGATTTTTTCTCACTATCCAAAATGATGCTCATGTCTTTAATAACTATATTCTCTTCAGCACTTTTCACATCTTCAGTCTCACATTTCAATGCAGTCTCTATCTCAGGTTCATATTCCATGCTGTCAAATTCCACAACATTATTATCTTCTACAATCTCTGAAAGTTTTGTGTCTACCTCCCCACCATCTTTAGAGGTGACACCATCTGTGTTAACTAAATTCTGTGGGTTATTCTCCATGCTGTCAAATTCCACAACATTATTATCTTCTACAATCTCTGAAAGTTTTGTGTCTACCTCCCCACCATCTGTGTAAACTAAATTCTGTGGGTTATTCCCAATGCTGTCAAACTCTATACAATTATCATCTTCCACCTGCCCACCATCTTTAGAGGTGACACCATCTGTGTAAACTAAATTCTGTGGGTTATTCCCAATGCTGTCAAACTCTATACAATTATCATCTTCCACCTGCCCACCATCTTTAGAGGTGACACCATCTGTGTAAACTAAATTCTGTGGGTTATTCCCCATGCTGTCAAACTCTATACAATTATCATCTTCCACCTGCCCACCATCTTTAGAGGTGACACCATCTGTGTAAACTAAATTCTGTGGGTTATTCCCCATGCTGTCAAACTCTATACAATTATCATCTTCCACCTGCCCACCATCTTTAGAGGTGACACCATCTGTGTAAACTAAATTCTGTGGGTTATTCCCAATGCTGTCAAACTCTATACAATTATCATCTTCCACCTGCCCACCATCTTTAGAGGTGACACCATCTGTGTAAACTAAATTCTGTGGGTTATTCCCCATGCTGTCAAATTCTATACAATTATCATCTTCTACCTGCCCACCATCTTTAGAGATGACACCATCTGTGTTAACTAAATTCTGTGATTTGTCCTCCATGCCACAAGCCAGTCCTGCAGAAATCAGTTCTTCAGCAACACTTGATCCATCTGGTTTAATCAATGACACCCAAATCCTTCTTTCTCCTTGCATACCACCATCCACTTCAGATTCATTCTCCAATGGATCGTGAAAGATACATGAACATTTTTCAATTGAAAAGAACTTATCCAAGGAGCCAACTGGACAGCCTGGGAGAGGCCATCCAGCGGTGTCCTTTGGTGCAATGCCTCGGAGAGCACATGGGATGGCTTGGGGAGGGAGAGATTTAAAAGAGGAATCAGCTGTCCACACCTGAGATGATGGCAAGGCTTCTCGGTTCCCATAATCCACATATTGAACACATACCTGTTAAAGCAAAATTCAATAAAATGAAACAGTACACCAGAAATTAAATATTTTTTAAAAAATAAGGTAGGGCTTTAGAAAAAGCCCATATAGACACTTAAAAAATTCACAATGACACTTAGAAGTAGCTATTTAAAACTCATTTGTAAGTAATATAACAAGCAATGTTTGTGCTTATAGTAAGATTGTTTTCATTTATACAAAAAACTCTATGTTTGCAAGGACAATATTTTTGATCCTCTCATTAATTTAAATTTTCTCATATATACTTCACAATTTGTCCTACTATACAAAAATATTTCATTTTTTTTAATTATAACAAATAAAAACTTCCAGTTACTCATGTAATAATACATATCAATGCAGCAGTTGCAATAACAAGAATTTAATTCACCAAGCAACCCTAACAAAAGGCTCTCTCCATCAAATGATCACGTAGTAATAACTATTCAAGTAAAAAATAAAGTAAAAACTTTAAGTTGATAACAGTGAGAAAATGCTCGTTATAACGGATCCTCATTATAACCAAAGACAACCCAATTATAGTAATTTTGAGTTTTTATGTTTTCACAAAAATTATCAAATAAAACACCTTCTCATGATATAACATTTTGTTTAATGAGGTAAATATTGAAAATTAAAGTAATTTTTACTTCAGTCCATTTTTAACACATTACTCATTTTTCATTGTTTATTTCCACTGTTAACCTAGAATGGACAACTGATGCCACTATGGATCACAACATCTGTGCCTTAGATGGCTGACTGATGCCACTGAGGCATCACAGGAATCTCGTTAGTTTATATTTCTTCCCCCATTAACATTCAACTTAGATCTGAGTACTTTAAAGACATCCATACAGAAATAATATCTTATCTTACAACTTTGGCAGCTCCATAGCTCAGGGGAACCCATGTTTCGAAAGTGATTCTTGGTTATTGACAGGCAATAATTAGAGTGGACTTGATATTTTTGAAGGAGATTGCCATCACCCAGTTTGGGTTTGTTCGTGAAACGAAGAGGTTTGGAATGTATACAGACCAGAGGAGTACATAACACCAGATGGGACCTTAGGGATAGAGGGAAATTGCCATTTATTTGTTGCATATTTCCTTGAGAAATCTTTTTCAGATTGATTACACCCTCACAATTAGGTGGGAAAAGATAAAGTGTTGTTCTGAATAAGGTAAGGGAAAAGAAGACAAAGAGAGGGAGTTCATCCTAATAATTTTTCAGGGCAGTTTGTCGAAAGATAACGCTTGCATCATGCGAGTTTGGAGCTTTGTCTTAGCAAACTTCAGCTAGAAGAATGTACAAAACAGCAATGCACTCAATGTGTGTGCATAAAATGGAGAAAAACGATCAGTGAAGGTCAGATGTGCCATTTACGGTGTTGCGCTATGTTTAGAATCATGTTTCCAGATTTTTTATACAAAAGTAAACTTGTGCCTTTGATTCATCAATGAGAATACCAAACCCCATAAGTCATTGACAATTTCAGGTGTCTATATATTATAGATATGTTTTTAACGAAAAGAAATTTCATATTCCTATCATGAATACAGGGCAAGAAATAAAGAAAGAACAAAAGTTACTCTCACACCATGCTACAAAATCAGTACAATATACATTATACAAACTTTCTCATATATTAATGCGTCCTTTAGTTATCTTTTGAAAAATATGAACTACTGTATATACTCGTGTATAACGCACACCCATACTTTTTTGCCAAAAAATCCCGAATTTTTCTCATACCCCGTGTAAAACGCTCACCCTTGATTTTTGTGGGCTATAAGAACAAAATTATATCATCACGTTAACCCATTTAGTGCCACACGACGATATATCATCGTTTGCTTCTCCTGCTAGAAGTGCAAACAATGATATATCGTCGTTTGCGTAGACCAAATTTATAATATTTGCTGTTCATTTGATATTGATAGGAGGCATATGATTGCTATATCATCTTAAAGAGAAAGTTTTGTTGTTGTTTAATTTGTTGCAAAGTTTTGCATATAAAGTATATTCAAATAAATAGGCTTGTATGAATATGCTCAGATTTGGGCGAACTAGATAATAGAATCAGAAAAGTCAGCAACACGTCATATGTAAAAATATAGAAATATTTTGCTTCCATTACCTCAGGTACACTCTCACACCATTACTTTCTGCTTATGTCAAGATTACAATGTATTTTATTGTTATTTTTTTGCCATACAAGCATTCTTGAAATGTGAAGCAATGAAGTGCCTACGATGCAACACTTCATGACAAGAAAAACAAATGCATTTGAGAAGTGAGTTCTAGTGATTTGAATACTGTGCAGTATTGAATGCAATCATGTTTACTACAGATAAAATGTTTGATTACATATTATGAATATAAGTTTAATCCTGGGAGGTTCAAGTACGCGCAATGAAATCAGAGAAAAGGATAGGTGTTTTTCTAGCCAGAGCGGCGCCTGAATCATTGATACATTTTGAGTCATTGATATTCCGCAGGAAATAAGAGCAAGCAAATTTCAATACATCGCATTATTTCCTTCAACGTGCTTAGTAGAACAATGTAGTCTGTAAGCTACCTTACCATTATATAGCTGGGGAAAAAAGATGGATCGACTTCAATTTACATCCGAGATAATACATAGTATTGAGTTGGAGTGGTTGTCTTCAAAGGATTCTTCCAGCCATTTCAACAACGGCTTTCTTTGCATCGTTTATGTCTTCCTGCATGAAGCCTCTGAAGTCATCAATAGCCTCAGGCCAGAGTTCCTTCCATACGCTATTCATACAATGTGAAGTGATTTCATTCTACACATAACAAATGTTCTCAATCTCTATTTTGATGTTAAACTGGTACCAGAATTGCTTGATGCTGAGCTTATCATCTGCATCACATTCCCTGATAAGCATGGAGAAGGTTCAATGCAGGTAAAACGTTTTAAAAGTTGCTATAATGCCTTGATCCATGGGTTGGAGAAGTGATGTAATGTTGGGAGGTAGGAACAACAGCTGAATATTTTCACTGATAAGGGAAGGCACCCAAGTGTAAGTGGCGGATCACGACCAAACTTCACAGGATGAAAGAAAACGAAAAATAATTAGACACGTATTTTCGGAAAGGCGTCTAACGAGCCCGCGTTTTCGAGATATTTGCAATTGAAAATTGAAAAACAAGTGGCTTGTCCTCTAATACCATGACAAGCGACATCCTGACAACAGGTGGCGGTAGCCTAGTGATTAAGTGTCGGGCTGCGGAAATTGTATCGCGGGTTCGATCCTCGACATCGCCGATTTTTTTTTCTTCTCCCGTCAATGTTTTATGACTTTAGTTTTATGTAACTTGTCCAAATTACATCATTAATAATTTTCTTTCTTTTTTCAGGCCAGCATTTTAATTTTAAATCCATTCCAATGCACTTTTTACGACATACTCGGATTATATAGATACTTGATAAATATATACAACATTTTCTACGCACACCCTCCTCGATATTTCCACTGTGGAGTTGCGTAGTTTACGTGCCAAATAAGGAGCACTTTATGCCACGTTCCGACGGTTTCTCGAGCCCTTTCGGTGCGTCCTGGCGGTGGGCCCTACCGGGTGGGGTCGCTTTTCGCTCGCTCTCCTAGGGATGGGTGAGGGAACCGTAATTTATTCATATGTAATGGTTATACCGCCATTAGACGGTCGCCATTGCCTCATTAGTTACAATTGGCCGGGAACGAGAACAAGAACGGGAAGGTGAGTGGCAGCAAACGGTAACGGTAGCGACCCTATCGGTGCACAATAGAACGCGACACGTTCACGTTTACGCCTCAAATTGTCATTTCGCCTACAGAAACAATGTGTGGGGATTCGATCGCTACTGAGGTTAATTATCTGCTGTTAATTAATTAATTAATGAACAGCAACGATAACAGTATAACAAGATAACAAAGTAACGATACGAAATAATACATTTTAACGAAAACAATGGCGGCGCGCATGTATAAGTTTAAAATTTATTTAATTTAATTTCTTCGCGTTGCCGTTCTCGTTCCCGGGCAATTGTGCATCAGCCTTTAGTCACATGTGGTCGCCTGTTGTCGGCTGCACGCCGTGAAGTGGGGAACATTGGTTTTTTCGAGCGCTTGGCGGGTTCTCTGACGACAATGCAGACGCCGTGTGAGACGGAGGCCGCTACCTAATCCATCCCTAGGAGAGCGAGCGAAACGGTATGGCCCACCGCCAGGACGCACCGAAAGTACTCGAGAAACCGTCGGAACGTGGCATAAAGTGCTCCTTATTCGGCACGTAAACTACGGAACTCTACAGTGGAAATATCGAGGAGGTTGTGCATAGAAAATGTTGTATATATTTATCAAGTATCTATATAATCCGAGTATGTCGTAAAAAGTGCATTGGAATGGATTTAAAATTAAAATGCTGGCCTGAAAAAAGAAAGAAAATTATTAATGATGTAATTTGGACAAGTTACATAAAACTAAAGTCATAAAACATTGACGGGAGAAGAAAAAAAAATCGGCGATGTCGAGGATCGAACCCGCGATACAATTTCCGCAGTCCGACACTTAATCACTAGGCTACCGCCACCTGTTGTCAGGATGTCGCTTGCCATGGTATTAGAGGACAAGCCACTTTTTTTTCAATTTTCAATTTTCAATTGCAAATATCTCGAAAACGCGGGCTCATTAGACGCCTTTCCGAAAATACGTGTCTAATTATTTTTCGTTTTCTTTCATCCTGTGAAGTTTGGTCGTGATCCGCCACTTACACTTGGGTGCCTTCCCTTGTGAGATTATTAACATTTGGTGGGTGACTAGGAGCATTATTCAGAACAAGGAGAATTTTAAAAGGAATGTTCTCTTTTTCACAATATGCTTTCAGTTCTTGTTGAAGCTCCACTGTAAAATATTCACTGAAAATTTTCGATGTCATCCAGTCTTTCTTATTCGACCTCCAAATAACAGGTAATCCTGTTTTTACGTACCCCTTCAATGCCCATAGATTTTCTGAGTGATACACTGTGACAGGCTTTCATTTGTAGTCCCCAGAAGTGTTGCCTCCCAAGAGCAGCGTACAGCAGATTTTAGCAGCTTTAAACCCAGGCCCTGTCTTCTCTTCGATGGAAATTAAAGGTGTGACTAGGCATATGCTTCCAGAACAGGCCAGTTTCATCGATATTAAACACCTGTTTCTGTGAATAACCTCCTTTGGCAACTGTTGCTTCGAAGAGATTAGGAAATTCTTCAGCAGTGAAGTGATCTGCAGATGATGCCTTGCCATTCATTTTGAAGTTGTGGAATGTATTTCATCTTCTTTTAAAACGGTTGAACCACCCCCAACTTGCAGTGAAAGGTGTGGGATCATCTGCCTCTTTCGTTAGATCTTTATATAAACTCTTCGCCTTCTCTTGAATGATCACTCCTGACAAAGGCGTGTTCTCTTGGTTATGATGCACAATCCATATGACTAGCATCTCCAATTTTTCCATTGCATCAACCCGAGATGTAATAACTCTAGTAACATTCAGATTTATGATTGACTGTGTACTCTTGCGAATTGCATCAGCATTATTACAAATGGTTCTCACTGTCGAATCACTTAGTCCCATTACCCTTCGAATATCAAGGCTACGCTCACCATTATCGAGCCGATTCAGGACCTCTAACTTTATCTCTAAAGAATGGGATTTTCTAGTCTTTTTACTTCAACTTTATTCACATTTTGATTTTCACTTAAACTTCTTTTTCCAGCCATTTCTCCTTTCGATGGATGGGTATGTTACAATTGCTATATTTCAACAGAAGCACAGAGACAAAAACAGCATTAGCAGCACTGAACTAACAATGAATAGAGACAGATTTCAATAGCTGATTAAAGTAAACAAGGGAACCCCCAAAAAGGCTCCGATTATAATACATAACGCCCAGGGCCGGATTAAAATTTTTGGCACCCATAGGCACTATTTTTCGACCAGCCTTTTCTCATTAAATTAAATTAGCATAATGTCTGTCAATAGACAGACATGATGCTAGTACATTTTTAAATGAGGAGATATAATTCAAAATACAACTGATATTTTGCATATTTCATATTTGGTGCCTTTCATAAATTGGTGCCTTTCATATTTTGGCACTGTAGGCAGTTGCCCATGTTGCCTGCGCGTAAATACGGCACTGATAACGCCATCTATGAGGATGAGCCGGCATCTCGAAAATATGTCCACGGGTCAAAAGACAATGTTTGATGATAAAAAAATCCAAAAATACAATAAATGCAAAAAAATAAAATCAAACCGCGTATATGCAAAAACGAATGTGCATAAAACGAGAGTTGCCTGTATGTTAAGTTTCCTTTTGTGTGCACAAAGCGCTTTGTAAGTGAAAAAGAATTGATAATTTATGACGAAGAAATGAACAAAATATGTGGAGATATAACAACAGACAAATTTTAAAATGTACTAATTATCCTTGTTTATGAATAAAACTACTTTTTTCATTATTCTATCATTTTCCGGCCTTGGTAGAGGGATGGTTAGCATCTCTAGCTCCCAATACTAGGGTTGCAGGTTTGAATCCTGCCAAGGGTATGGTCGCATGTGATCATCCTTGTTATTGTTGTTATAATATTCATTGCAATTGGCATCGTGCCAACTCTGAATTCTTGCTAATAAATAAATAAATTTGAAGGGAATTAATCTAGCATATAAAGAAATCTATATTAATAAATGTCAATGTTTGTGCGTGCGTGTGTTTCCTGCATACCTGATGATGTGCACCTCAGGTTTATTTTTTTAATTTTTGGCTTGGAAAGGGGAGGGGTCAAAATAAATAAATAAACGGTAATAAAAACTAAACTGAAACTTCACATCGGGAATTAGTGCAGCATATTTTTCATTTGCATTTTAAAATTACTTAGAATCATCGTATGAAATTGGCACTTGGACTAAAGAACACTTAAAAGAGTAAAAATTAATTTTCTTACTGTCATTTTTTTAAATGTGTTGAAACCATCCATAAATTAGTTTTGAACACAAAAATTTAATGTTCTATAAGTGAAAATTTATTGTTCAGATGGAACTGTATTGTTGTTAAATATGATTATTGCAAATTGGATTTGAGACCCCATCTTGAAATTCCTTTCCCGTCACTCTCTGGTGCAGCATGTCCTGCCGCAGTGAAATTTATCAAATTCTTGGTGGCTAATTGAAGCATTCGTAAATTTAATTTGTAATAAGATATAAAATAATGGTCTGTCTGTTTATGTGTCTGCTTAAAACTTGAAAACGGCTACAAATAGAGCCACCAAATTTAAATGAAGGAAGTTTAAACTTCGAGCTGGGTTTTCGTCACAGTTTGGTGAACCGGGATTAGTCAGTGCTGCCACTATAGGGGATTAATATTTTTTCATAATCATTATGCATGCCCAAACTATAAGGCCTAGAACAACCAAATTTGGTTTGGTTCTTACTGATGTCTTAACTTAGTGAATGGTCAAGGTTTGGTCAACCGAGATTAGTCAGTGCTGCCAATATAGGGGATTAACATTTTTCCATAATCATTATGTACAACCAAACTGTAAGACCTATAACAACCAAATTTGGTACGATTCTTACTTACATCTTAACTTAGTGAATGGTCAAGGTTAGGTCAACCGGGATTAGTCAGTGGTGCCAATATATGGGATTAACATTTTTCCATAATCATTATCCACGGCCAAACTATGACCTATAACCTAGGAAAACCAAATTTGGTACAGTTCTTACTTACATCTTAACTTAGTGAATGGTCAAGGTTTAGTCAACCGGGATTAGTCAGTGGTGCCAATATAGGGGATTGGCATTTTTCCATAAGATAACACGTAAAAGTATATTGATTGACACAAGATTTTATTCTTTTGCAAATTTAAAATGAAGATACGAACTCGTGATAAAAACAAGTATTGTCTGAAAGAATTAACTATATTTTTTTAAAGACACAATTCGCATCAAAGCCGATTTTGTGTAAAATGCAGTATTTAATCATGAAAAAAGGTATTTTATAGGTTTGTGACAATGGAAAATGCTAAATACCATAGCCACCTGAGTAACATTGGGCAATTTTGCTAGTAGTAAATAAAAGAGATGGAAAAGCCTAATTTATGCTATGTGCTTGCCACTTACTACAAATACTTGTTTCCATTGCAATGCAAATATTATATGGTGAGGCATTTGCCACTACAGCACATTCAATTTAGTGGCATGACATTAGACCCGTGGGCACCAGTAGAACAGACTTTTACTGTACATGGAGAGGCAGGAATTTAAATGAAATCCAATGAAGGTTACGTGTGGTGACCATACTCCATTTTTTCTATTAATTTATGTACTTGTGATTTTGGTTTGTGATGTTTTTCAGGAATACAACCTCTATGAAAAGCAAAGGAAGCATGTACTCGTTATAGTGGGAGAAATGTATAACAAATAAGATTCTGCCTATGATTAACATTATTAAATTGATGGCACACATAAAAACACTACACATTACATTTTCAAGGAAATAATTGTCAAGATTTTAAAATTAATAAATTTTATCACCAAACATCCAAAATGGAAGAAAAAAAAATCAGCAATTGTCATACCAGATGGCCAAACTTCATTTGGAATTCCCTACAATGCTTTCTAAGGTCCCTTATGTCATTGTCTTAAGGACCCATACTGAGTTGTCACAAGGTCCAAAGTTAGAGGTACAGGACTAAACAATATAATCAGTTTATCATATTATATAGTTAATCTTGACCTAATCAGATAATCCCTATACACTTTGGATTGTTCTCATGATAGGATCACCTGCCATACTTAATGTACCGAAACACCACGTTTTATCTATTGTATATTCTGTGCAACGAGATCTGCTGGAATCCTAGAAGCAAAAAAAAAATTTCCCAAACTGAAAATTAAAACAAATGCTGACTCTAGGAGACAATTTTTAAGAAAAACAAACAAAGAAATATCAAACCTTTTTGAAACCCATATTTTGTAGAGAATTGATATACTTTTATGATCATTAAAAATGTTTCCTGGTGCCAAAATTTTGTCTGGAAACTCTAACCTTGTTCAGTCCATAAATTATGGCATTTATCTTCTCCTAAAGTACTACAGTTTATTTGAATGTCATGCAAAGTGCATAATAATAATCGGACAAATGCAGAAGATGTCACCTCTTCCCAGAAACAACAGACCATATCACTGCAGGTTGTAAACTACTGGCCGCCATAGACTATACTGAAAGACACGACTATGCTGCCAAAATAATCCACAAAGAACTGGCAAACATCAATAACCTAGCATCCATAACCGATCCATACTACATATACCAGCCTGACAAAATATTGGAAAACCGAACCCATAAAATTTACTGGAATAATCCAATACCCACTGACAAGATCATCCCTGCAAATAGACCAGACATAACACTAGTGGAAAAAACTAACTCAGTAACATACCTAATAGACATTTCAGTACCGAAAGAGAAATACACAGAAAAAATTGAAAAATACATCCCCCTAGCGAATGAAATTAAAAGAATCTGGAAACAAGAAAAAGTAATAATTATACCACTCATTATCTCGGCCACAGGAATAACACCAAAATCTCTTATAGAAAACCTAAAAATTTTAAAAATCCCAAAAACTGTACATACAGACATACAAAAAGCTATTATCCTAAGAACTTGCCATATTGTCCAGAAATTTTAAAACTTAGATCAACACCCAAAATCTCAATAATATCATCTCATTTAACTTGATCATTACAAGTCCGTTAATGAGAGAAACATCGGGTCACGAAACGTCACCCTGACTAAAGAGAAAATAATAATAATAATAATAACTGATTGGATTCGAGACGGCACAGCAAAGTGAGATACAACCAATGGATGAATATGAAACTTACAAATATTTAGAATTTGAACAGTCTAAGAAAATAGATCACGCAGCCATAAAGAAATCACTTACATAAGAAATTACCTCCCGGCTTAAAAGAATCTGTCAAACTGAGCTCAATAGTAAAAACCTGACGAAGGCAATAAATAGTCTAGCAATACCTGTACTAACATATTCATTTGGAGTAATATCATGATCTAACACAGAGTTGGAGAATTTGCAGAGGAAACTAAGGGTAGAATTAACAAATCACAGGAAGCACCACCCACTCTTTAGCGCTCTTAAGATGACATTACCTAGAGCGGAAGGGGGACAGGGAATAGTGGACATCAAAAATCTTCATAATAAGCAAATCAGTCTTTTACTGTCATATTTCTACCAAAGGAAAGAAGATTCGGCACTGCATGCAAGCATCTGCAGTTCAAATAATAAATAAACCCCTCTTAATTTATTAGACACTATAGTTCAGGACAGTGAGGCAATCATTACTAAAGCAGATAAGATGACCCGATGGAAGAGCATGGCCCCCCATGATCTGAGCAGCCCTGAGGTCGACAAGGAAGCGTCGAACGCCTGGCTCAGGCGAGGGGAACTCTTTCCTAAAACAGAGGGATTCATCACTGCCATCCAGGACCAGGTCATAAATACAAGGAATTACCAGAAATATATTGTTAAGAACCCTCAAGTGCAGGACGATAGGTGAAGAAAATGCAAAGATAAACCTGAAACAATTCAACATATAACAGGTGCTTGCAGCTGTCTGATTCAGTCCGATTACCTCCACCGACATAACCAGGCTGTGAACATTATACACCAAAGTCTGGCATTAAAATGTAAATTAATAGAAGGTAAATCAGCCTATTATAAGTAAAAACCAGCCTCAGTATTAGAATCAGACGAGTTCAAGTTATACTACGACCGCTCCATAATAACGGACAGAACAATACACAGCAATAGGCCAGATATAGTGCTGCAGGACAAACGGTTGAGGATTGCCTACCTCATAGACATAGCCATACTTAACACCCATAATACACAGAAGACCATACAGGAGATATATCAAAAATACACAGAACTAAAATCCGAAATAGAAAGAATGTGGAACATGACCAAAGTCTTTATTGTCCTAATAGTACTATCAACCACTGGCGTTGTCCCTAGATCCCTCCACAATAGTATAAGGATAATAGGACTAGACAAAAACATATATATCCCATTACAAAAAGCCGTACTACTGAATACAACCTGTATAGTAAGGAAATTCCTGGATACTCAAGAGTGAGTGTGCTTGGCGAAGCCAGTACCTCACTTAATACCAGCAGAATAAGTGAGAGAACTGAGGAGAAAATAATAATAATAATAATTTATTTAGAAGGAGAGTAGGGAGGCTAGTACCCTCGGATTTTGTTCAAATTTCACATGGTGATAGCTGATGTGTTCCGATTTAACGTGTAACTTGCCGTTTGTGTGAATAGGCCTTGGTTGTCGAGATATCGCAGTTTGAATTTCGGCCGATTACCGCGTGCGCGTTAAGACTCGTGAAAGTCGTTGCTAGGACGAGTAGGCCGTAGCTGAGTTGGTAAGGCGTTGGGCTAGTAACCCAGACGTCCAGGGGTTCGAGTCCCGGTTGTGGAATTTTTCTTTTTTGATTTTTATCTTTTTTAATCCTGAAAAAATGTACAATTCCCATTATTAATTTATTACGACTGTAAAAATTTAAATTGTACTATTTTTCTCGATTATAAGAATATATTTTTTATCTTATAGTTGCGATTCAGCAATCTTTTTAAATAAATTCTTACACTTTTTATTGCTACAAAATAATTTGCATCATTATTTTGTATTATACATCAATACCTTATAAATTAATTATTCAGATTCTTCTTTTAAAAACATCTGTCATGCGTGCCGGCAAAGTGGGGGATGAAAATTGTCATAAAAACAAAGCACAAATGCTTCTGGCACCAGGAACACACAACAAACGCAACATTTTCGCATTCACATTTCCTCTTACGCAGGTTATCGTGGAAACAAACTTCATTTACGTTCATAAAAACACTCCTTGTCGTCGTTAATTTTGACGCAAACCACGCATATTTAATCATGTCTTCGAAAATGGGTGCACGCAACTGGTGATGAATGATGGAGTGAATTTTCAATGCGTCGTCTCTTGTATTAATCTGACTATTCTCTCGCAATAAATACGTAGTTTTGCAGGCGCTTTATGAAATTTTTGATTTGCCTGTAAAAATAGACGTCGCGGGGTTGGCAGAAAGGCATACAACCCAGCGGAATTATCTTTACTGGATCTTCAATTTTTGAAGTACTTGGATCGACTTCCAAAACTATAGGAAAAATTTCTCCCAGCGTGTGCGTCCTGCTTTCTGCAGAGATGCAGTTAAACTGATCTAGAACCCCAGTTTAGAATTCAAGGAAAGTCTGCTAGTGACAATGAGACCTCTTTCTTGACAATGACCTCTTCCTTGACAATGTTTTAAAGCCATATGCCAAAAAGGAAAATTTTTTTTTTATCCTTGATTCTTGGGGAGGGCAAACTGATTATTCCGTCTTCGATGCAAAATTCATCGATGACGATAATGTCCCAACTTGCCAGGTAAAGATAATTGTATGCCTTTCTGCCAACCCCGCGACGTCTATTTTTACAGGCAAATCAAAAATTTCATAAAGCGCCTGCAAAACAGTACGTATTTATTGCGAGAGAATAGTCAGATTAATACAAGAGACGACGCATTGAAAATTCACTCCATCATTCATCACCAGTTGCGTGTACCCATTTTCGAAGACATGATTAAATATGCGTGGTTTGCGTCAAAATTAACGACGACAAGGAGTTTTTATGAACGTAAATGAAGTTTGTTTCCACGATAACCTGCGTAAGAGGAAATGTGAATGCGAAAATGTTGCGTTTGTTGTGTGTTCCTGGTGCCAGAAGCATTTGTGCTTTGTTTTTATGACAGTTTTCATCCCCCACTTTGCCGGCACGCATGACAGATGTTTTTAAAAGAAGAATCTGAATAATTAATTTATAAGGTATTGATGTATAATACAAAATAATAATGCAAATTATTTTGTAGCAATAAAAAGTGTAAGAATTTATTTAAAAAGATTGCTGAATCGCAACTATAAGATAAAAAATATATTCTTATAATCGAGAAAAATAGTACAATTTAAATTTTTACAGTCGTAATAAATTAATAATGGGAATTGTACATTTTTTCAGGATTAAAAAAGATAAAAATCAAAAAAGAAAAATTCCACAACCGGGACTCGAACCCCTGGACGTCTGGGTTACTAGCCCAACGCCTTACCAACTCAGCTACGGCCTACTCGTCCTAGCAACGACTTTCACGAGTCTTAACGCGCACGCGGTAATCGGCCGAAATTCAAACTGCGATATCTCGACAACCAATGCCTATTCACACAAACGGCAAGTTACACGTTAAATCGGAACACATCAGCTATCACCATGTGAAATTTGAACAAAATTCGAGGGTACTAGCCTCCCTACTCTCCTTGTTAGTACAAACAGGTTTCCCTAATTACTTATACTATAATAAAAGGACATCACAGCCATAAAACGATAATAAAAATTACATTAAAATAAACACTAAGCAAATGGTATTAATATAATATAACAGCAAAGATAACAGCAAAGCGTTATCGTCTATTGAAAAATTTCATAGGTTTTCTTTTTTAAAGTATACAATGTGTCGTCAAAAATGTCGATATAACAAATAAGTTCATTGGCAACTTTGATTACTCTAGGAATGGTCGAATATTTGTGAATATCTTTTTTGGAGAAAGGCACAGCCAGAAGAGGCATATGCCGAGTTCTGCAGGAAGGAACCGCAAGGCCAAGTAGACCAATTAAAAATCTCGAGTCAATGACACCATTTAACACATTGTGAACAAAGGAGACATCATAAACTTTTCGTCTTAGCCACAAAGGATGAATTCCAAACAGTTTGCATAAGTCAGTGTAGCCATCCCTGTTGTAAACAATATTTTCCTTGTAGCACAACCACTTAATAAATGATTTTTGCACTCTTTCAACAGCACTGATTTTGGTTTTGTGCACCGGGTTCCAAATAACACTTGCATATTCTAAGGTCGGACGAACTAAGGTTGTGTAAAACCATATTATGGTAGAAAGGAAGAAATAGTTAAATGAGTTACGTTTGATGAAACCCATAAGTCTAAATGCTCGGGAGCATATCTCCCTGAGGTGGACATTAAAGTTTAATTTAGAGTCTTTGTGTTACACCAAGATCTTTAATAGTGTCAACTCTTTCGAGTGGAGTCCCATTAATGCTGTAAGGGTGCAAAATAATCATTTTCCTGAGAGAGAACGATATCGCTTTACACTTAGGAATATTAGGATATAAGTGCCATTGTTGACACCACAGGAAAAAGCGGTCTATATCATTTTGAAGATCATTAGCATCATCAGCATTGTCAATTTGCTTAACTATCTTACAATCATCAGCATAAAGGAAAACTGGGCACGAAATACAGTTTGGCAAGTCAATGATAAAAACATTAAATAGTAATGGACCCAAAATAGATCCCTGGGGAACACCTGATGTGACATGAGTTAAAGACAAAGAATTACCATCGATAGCAACTTTTTTAGAGCAACCGTGGAAATATGAGTGCATTCGTCGAAACAGCAGACCAGTGACACCCAGGGTATTTAATTTGTCCAAAAGTAGACCATGGTCAACGCTATCAAAAGCCTTTTCAAAGTCTAAATAGATGGCATCTTGACTACCATTTTCAATACTCGTAACAATTTCATGAAGATAGGAGACCAAGTTCGAGGTGGAACAAATCCATGCTGATGTTCAGAGAGAATGGGTCTAAGATACACTATTAATTTGTTAAAAACAAGTTTCTGGAAAACTTTAGACA
This sequence comes from Uropetala carovei, assembly GCA_036926305.1. Taxonomy (NCBI): domain Eukaryota; kingdom Metazoa; phylum Arthropoda; class Insecta; order Odonata; family Petaluridae; genus Uropetala; species Uropetala carovei. The sequence goes on along the minus strand of JAXCHB010000084.1, from coordinate 7,336,225 downwards.
GTAACGGTAATAGGGAGATGGGCCTATAATTTTTTACATCAGATATACTGCCACCTTTTGTGAACCAGGATAACTATCGCCTGTTTCCACCTAGCAGGAAAGGATTGAAAATGTATTATCCTGTTGAAAAGCAGGAGTAATAGAAAGTTAATTCACTAGCGCAGAGTTGAATTATATGTGAAGGAGTGCCATCAAGTCCAGGGGAAGTATCAGGCTTTAATCTTTTCAATGAAGAGAAAACCTCATCTGCGGAAAAATAAACAGGAGCAAAAGAGCAATTCAAGTGTAAAGCGTGCTCATGAGCGTATGAGGATTTAACTGTTTTTTAAATACTGAAGCAAAGTAATTTGAAAAAAGATTGGCCACATTGTGAGAATCACATGCCGTAGTATTACTGTAAGAGATGGAGGAAGGGATATGTCTACCACCCATCTTCTGCCTAATATGCCGCCAAAATCTTTTAGGGTTGTCTTTAATTGAAGAATCAATGTCCTCGAGATAAGCAGAATATTTCGCAAGTTGTAATTTTTAAAAGCAGAACGATGAAAGGAAAATTCAACATAATCGCAATGTAATTTAGTCTTCTTCCATTTTCTAAATGCCCTGCTTTTCATCTTCAGCAATGAAACGAGTTCGCTGTCGTACCACAACAGATATGGCAGCGGGTTAACTTTGAGTTTAGGAACACAATCATAAATACAGGAGTCAAGTAAATCATAAAAGAGATCACAGCATTCATCAGCGAATGAAGTAGCATGCAAAATAGTCCATGGACAATAAGATATCTCTTTAATTAGAGAGACATTGGCTCTTTTCCAATTATATTTGATATGATGAGTTTTGGGAGATCTACTAACTGAAGCAACTTTAACTACACACCATATTGGCGTATGATCTGAAGTAATTATCGGGTGGTCGATAATTTTGGTGTAACAAACACTAGTAAATTCCACTAAATACAATATGCATAAGATCTTCAATTTAGGACAAGATTTCTACAATCGAGTCCATTCTTATATCTCAATCACAATGACAAGCACAGACATCCGTGCCCTTAGTGAGATTTAAATGCCTTCACTTGGTACCAACAGCAGATACTTTAACCAACCATCTACCATGACTGACAAAGTAATATACAGGCGACTCCAGAGATTCGACAGTGATGCATTCCTGAAAACGTGGTCGAATCTCGAATTGTCGATGTCGAACGCCGTTTTTCCATAGACTTGCATGTTATAATCGGGTGAGACGTTCCCACATCTTGACTTGCGCGAGCCGGACCGGGCCGTCATCTGCAGCACATACCTTCATACTTCTATCTATACATACAACTATATATCGCAGTGAAATTAATATAAAAGTTATTAAAACACACAAAATAACTTGCAGACTCGCCAGTTAATTTAAGGTTATGCAAACCTGCCCTTCTCTTAAATCTGTCAAACCAGCCATCAAATTACGTGAATTTATCACACGTTCTAGAATTTTCTCCTTCTGTTTCACACAAGTGCTAATAGTTGAACGACACTTTTATTTGATTCACTTGCATTATCACTATTACATTTCCTTTTAGATATCATGTCAAGTGATAAATTAATAAATAAATCAATAAAATAAGAAAATTTAAATAAAAGATTAACAGAAAAAAGAGTGAAATCAGCACAAATTCAAACATAGCAGAAATAACTATGTCTACACTGAAACTAAACCTCACGTGGTTGGTTGGGACGAAAATTACTTCGTGTAAACTAGCTCCCAATTCGACTGGCTGTGTCGAAGTCTCGAATTTGTTGAATCTCGAACTGTCGAATCTCGGGAGTCGCCTGTACTTATAAAATGACAGCTAAAATATATTACATCATGACAATTATTACAGAATAAGATAGCATAAAAGTTATACCATTGAATTGGATGTCACATCTTCAACAACAGCTCTGTATACTCCACCATCTTGAGCAAATCTTGCTAAAACAGGTGTGCCAACAGCTGGTGGCCAATGGATAATAGATTTCTTTGGAACTTTCTGCAAAGATTCCATATATTTCTGCAAGCCTGCCATCCAATTAATAGGTTGAACATAGAATCTAAATGGACTAACAAACCAAATGACCATAACATCAAGCTGACAGCCTACATGCATTGCAGGACGAATGCCAAATCCAATGCCACCAACCACCTGAATCATAAAGAAAAAGAATAATTAGGCAAGTGAAACTGTGACATTTGAGAGGAACCAAAACCGCAATGTGGAATGCCTAATTAAAAATCATCTAATAAAATAAAAATACTCTTTGAAATAGAATTTTTTTCATACTAAAAAGGTAAAAACAAGAAATTCTTAATTTGATCAGTATGTGATTTTATAAGATTACATATTGTATTATAATATACTAGCAGAACTGCCCGTTGAATTTCAACAGATTTAGTGAATTTAAAACTTTGACCGTGTAACATGTAAACATTGTAAGAATATGATAGTACACAGTTTTAACTGTCGAATAAAGCAAAAATGAAGAAAACCTGTTCGCAATTACTTATTTAGATGAATGAAAGGAGAAAATCTTGCACTCTGAAAAATCAAAAATTACGTGTAAACTTATGGGAAATAGTTATTGAATTAAGCAATCCCACCCCCAAATTTTTTATCGGCAATATAGCCTATGTTATCCGCAGGATAAAATTATTTACCTATGTGATGTTTTGTGAGGATATCTTCAAAGGATTGAAAATCACAATTAGTGGAAAATCTATTTCTAATTATTTAAGTTACTTATGTACCGTAAAGACCCGCATATAGGACGCACTTTTTTTTTCTAAATTTTCGAAGCTAAAATGTAGGATGCGTCCTATACACAGGTACATAATATTTCAGGTTTTTCTCTCTATGAATATTCAATGAAAAATGAAAAATAAACAGGTGAAAACTAATATTTATTAAACATCAAAGTGTTTTAATTAAAATAAAACTTTTTAATATGAAAAAAAAAAAGAATGCACTTTTACAAATAAGTGATGTAAGTACAAGATATTTCGGTTTTATTAGCCACTTACACTCAGATATGGATATTAAATAATTTTCGTTTTTTCTGTACGAAGTCTTCGGTTAAAATAAAATACAAATATAAAATGAAATTGCTAAAATTTAAATATTGAATGTCTGTCCATTGAAAGAAAATCTTCAATCAAGAAAATAAATTAAACTTTTCAAACAATTTCCCTAAAATCCTATAAACTCGCCATCATCTGATTCGTCATCGGTAATCTGGAACTCGTTGTAGACTTCATTTGTTTTTTAAGCCTACGATTCGTCTGCTTCTAATTCTGGGGTCGTTGTGCCGTTGTTTTTATCATCTTCCCATAATACGTCGTCTTCACTTCCATTATAAAATTATAGTAAATATTAAGGGATGAAACTTTGGAGAAATCTTTATCAATAATTGAAATAAATAATTTCTTTAAACCCATGATATTTTATTTTTACTGCAAGTTTCACAGACGATCGAAAAAATTTTTGCCGAGTTTTTTTATTTCAATTGGATAAGAGTCAAGAAAATCTGCTACATTATATCTTCTACATTGCTTTCCAAAGTGTTTTACAATATCCCGTAATATGTAGTTTCGATATAGGTAAATCTAGTATTACAAATACTTCAGTAAATTCACTTTTCAGATCATACTCAGCAGAAAGCATACTTATTCGAAGGAACTCATTTAATAGAATGGATATGAATCTTTTATTGCGACTTATTGTTTATTCTTAGAATTTTAAGATAAAACCTTCTTGTGTCCTATAGGTACACGGGAACACAAAAAATTCTCAGAATTTGACATGGAAAACCACCCTTCGTCCTATACACGGGAACACAGAAAATTCTCAAAATTTGACGTCGAAAACCTCCCTGCGTCCTATACACGGGTGCATCCTATACCCGGGTCTTTACGGTAGTTTTAAAAACAGTTTGCATTAGAAAACTCTATGCCACACTTTGTGTTTCTTTCTTCGCAATTTTTATCGCCATCTATATAGCCTATGTTACCTGCAGGGTAAAATTGTATATGTACCTATGCGAAGTTTCGTGATGATTTCTTCAAAATGAAAACTGTAAGTAAAACCAGCAAGACCACAATAATCAACAAAAAATAAATGAACAAAGGAACTTATAAAATGATTTAATTTAACGAAAGACAAAAAGGTAAATAGAGAACGTTTAAGAATCACGGAGTGAATATTAACCTCAGATAATTAGCTCGATTCTCTCATCCATACTCATCCACGAGTTCTGTTACAAGAAAAATGTTTACATCAACAATACTCTGGAAACAATGAAACGATTTATCCAATCACAATTTGTGGAAAATTTAGGTCTAATTATTTAAGTTACTTATGTAGTTTTAAAAACATCTTGCTTTGGAGAACTCTACGCCACACGAAAATATCATTAAAAACTATTTATTAGTAATATTTCAATTATAATCAACAAATATTAGGTTGTCATGTAAACAAAGTAAAATCGCACACAGAAATTGAAAAATGATATTACGTTAAAAATTTTCCAATATAAACACATTGGACTCTCAATTTCGACGACAATGGGAGTTGTCATGGTAGCTTATAATGGGTATTGTAATAAAACTGATAAAATCACGTATTTCATTGATTCTAAATTCATTTTTATGCTAATTCGATCAGGATTCGGATTCTGTCTTCAATAAAAATAAACTTTGTTCTTTTCTTCGTAGAACCATTCAAGTCTCAAGTTCGTAACATGTTTTTAAGTAATTTTAAAATTCAAATGAAAAATAAGCTGCACTCGTCCCTATGTTATTCAAATGAAAAAAGAAAATATTTTTAAAAATTAGACAGGTCAATCAAATCAATATAAAAACCTTACTACACAACCGTACTCATTATTCCAGTTTTCTCTTGTTTCTACATGCTGTAGTTACTGCACTATAAAATTACATACAAACACTTTATTTTATAGATATATATAGATAGATAGATGGCTTCTTAAAGAAACAAGTTAGGGAAGTGTACAGCATATCACAAATGGGTGCATTTCGTGCAATGGACTATTTGAAAGAAATGATGTGTACGGTGCTTTTTTTGTAACAGTACGCACCGGTATAGCATACCGCCACCTTTTTTCAAAGCGATGTTGACATCCTTCTAATTTTGGTACATTTTCATTTTAAAAATTTTTTATAACCTAAAGTAATAAACAGGTTCTATAAATGTTAAACATTTTGATTTTAATTATCAACTTTGTTATTAAAAGTTCATCAAAAATTCAATAGAGAAGGGGATAGTGGTTGCAGGAAGGTGGAGGCGGATGGGAGTACCGGCACCTCTTTTTCTACAAAAAACAGCACTGTGTACTAGGGTGGTCCTTATTTTTCGAACTCAATTTCTTTCAGGACGCCCCCTAAATTTGTTCCATTTGGTTAGAAAATACATTGTTAAATATTTTTACAATTGGATAACCAGAAAACATGCCGCATCGCACTTGAACTTTATATATTTCATCATTTTTTGTGGTATTTGGGTCATTCCTAGTGAAAACGGAGCAATTCCAATTTTGGATTCTAACGGATTGTTTTGATATTACTACAAACACTTTATTAGACATTTCTGGTGATGTGTCTCGAATATTCATATCATCTGCCCAGTAGTTGCCAAGATCCGGCCCGGAAAGTGAGCGTGTGCCATGCAAGTCGCAGCGTGCCGTGGTGCTACTGCTCAAATCTGTCAAATTTGCTGCCTCTTATCTCGTAAAGTATTTCGCCAGTAGTTTCAAAAAACACAACTTATTATCGTTTTTGGCAGTTCTTTAAGGTTATTTGCTTAAATATACCTCATGACTTCCATATTTTGAATAAAAATACACGAAACTAGAGAAATATTCAAACTTTTTCATTTCACTGTTATATTACGAAGCCAACAGTTTTCATATTTGAAATAGAAAGAGTTTGAAACCCTTGTTAAATCAATAAAGTGAATTTCACAGGCGGTTTCAAGGTCACTTCGCCTGAATGAGGAAACATTTAGAGAGAGAGCTAATAGCGATCTCCCTCCTTTCTTCATTTCACGTCCCAAAACACTATGTCTATCCCTTCTATATACATTAAAATTGTTATTAAGCACTTCACCTTCACAGACCAATGGATTTAACCAAGTCTCAGTAGCAAAAATCACATCAATGCCACGGTGAGACGAATCGGCAAAAGCGAGATTGAAGACAATAAGTTTGTTTCCGGCGATAGATCTGATAAAAAACACGTAACTTACATGGACCGAGGTTCAATTCTATGTCGCTACAAATGCACAGGCATGACAGAAGGACTAAAAACACTTGGACAGGAACACGGACCAACAAAATGTGACGAGCAGCATTCGGGGCGCCAGCTTCAGCATAATGGCACCCGCAGATATCACTTGCTAAGAGTGTTAGAACTGAAATTCGGCATTTTCTGATGATCATACATCCTCGGCAACTAGTTAAGCACATGGAACCTCGTGGCAAAGGCTTAGATCACTTATAGATACGCAGACAAAGGAAATCAACAGTTTTACCACCAAAAAGGTTAGAAATATGCGGAGCACATGTACACCACGAATTGCTCTCGCCGCCATCTTGCATCCTTTTGTGTTGTCTCTAAATATTTGCCTTGTATGGTTAAGGAGTAATAAGTATTGGAGGAAAGCCATTAGAACAAGTTTCACACTATAAATACCTTGGAAGCACCATAACGAGAGAAGCAAAATGTACCGATGAAATCAGGACTATAATAACAAAAGCAAAAGACGCTTTCAGAACAAAGAAACTCCTATTAACGGGGAATATAAAGCAGGAAATCTGCAAGAGGTTGATAAAATGCTATGTACGGAGTATAGCTTTTTATGGGGCAGAAACATGGATGCTAAGGAAAAATTATATTAAACACTTGCAAATCTTCAAAATGTGGACATGGAGAATAATGCTGAAGATAAAATGGACAGATAGGGTGAAAATGAGGAAGTACTACGAAGAATTGGAGAGAAGCGAATGATTATACAGACTATCAAAAAGATGAAGGCGAACTGGATTGGAAGAGAGAACATGATTAAAGAAATGCTAGAAGGAAAACTGGACGGAAAAAGGAAAAAGAGAAAGAGGTAAGAAAAGGTTTCAGCTGATAGACGACTTGAAAGGGAAAGAGAGCTATCAAGACAAGAAGAAGACGGTAGAAAATAGAAGTATGTGGAGAACCAAGTTTAACCTAGAATAATCGCAGACCTGTCTACAAACAGACTACCTATGATGATAATACTTTAGAGCAGTGGTTCTCAATCTGTGAGGTACAATGTACAAATTTCACCATAAAAATAATTTAATTCAAATTTATAAAAAATGTTGGTGAATGGCTTATATACTGCCACACAGCCAATAGAGATATTTACTTGTGAATTTGATCTAAATACAGGACCATCCCTAGACAATCTGCTGCCTGAGGCTAACTTAAAAGGAGATGAAAGCATGTCTGAAACACAAGCCACGTTTTCAATAAAATGTGGTGCTAAATAGCTCATCTTCTCATTACTTAGAAACATTAGCTGTATAACTGAGTCCCACTTAATTATTACCAATTGTTCACAACAGTGGTTTCTTTAATTATAGCTATTACAGTAGAACCTCATAAACCCGACAACCTCGGGGCCTAGCATATGTTGGGTTTTGGAAAATGCCGGGTTTTTGAAAATTTATAAAAAAATCCTTAAGTAATGTACATTTTTGGTAACTCATTATATAATTCAAATGATGAATAACAATTAAAAGGGAACCCATTATCAATACAGACTCTTGCTTATACATGCACTAAAATGAGGAATTATAAAAGAACCATTAAAAAATAAATAATGAACATGAAATAAAGCGTATATCTAATATGCATTTACATCATTTATTTCATCACACATTAATGAGGATTTTTTTAAACAGATCAGGCAAACTAGCTTGCTTCATGCATTTTGATTTTTCCTTAATAAGTTTATCTTGTATTCGAAACAACACGTAATCTCTTGAAAATCAATGCGAGCGTTGTTCTAAATCAGATATTTTATCTGTGACCAACTGTATACAGTGATCTATTGAAGGATTGTCCTTAACTATCTCTTGATCATCATCACTTACATTTTCTTAATCTTTTTCCATTTTCTGGTGAGGCATTGTTCTACTAAGTTTGAGAACCACTACTGTAGAGAAATGGACCAAACAGAATGGCAACAATGAATTTATGACAAAACACCTGCTTCAAAATTTCTGCATCTCAAAAAAAGTTCATTTAAAATGAAATAAACAACAATGAAATTGTTAATAAGTTATTCTTTTCCTCTGAAATATATCACTTACTACAATGTTGAGCCAAATTCCTTGGATTGTATTAACAATGAAGGACTTTTAGCAAAAACATTTCAAAATTTTCTTCCTAAGAAAAGAAAATTAATTTTTAAGAATTTTCTAAATCACACAAAGCTTAATGAGATTTGTAAAATTTTGCATGAAAGACAAAAGAAAATAATAAAAATTTATATGAACATAAAAAGCGATTTTTGTAAGTGTGAAAAATTAACTCCCAAAAGCCTATTGAAATTTTGGCTCTGAGGAGTTTAATTGTACATATCAAAAATAAGTACTGGTCGTTCAATACTTATGACTCTATTGCGTTCCTGAAAATCGCATCATAAGTCGAATTATTGTGTCAAATATCAATTTCCCATAGACTTACATGTTATAAATTGAGGTGAGTTCCAGGACCTTGGTAAAAATATATCCCAAGCCTTATTTAGGCTATAAATTAATATTTTAAGAACCAATGTGTTATATATTGTATAATAAACATTTTTAAGACTTAAAATAATCAATAAATTAATACCTACAATGTGGATGAGTTGTATCGCCCAAATGAATATCAGCCAAAAATACACACATGTAAGGAGACTCAGAATCCATTGGATGTCAAATATCATATGTCCAGGGTAGGATACCAGATGTCGATTTTGAGGTATCAATGTATTAATGTTGTAAGTCAGGGTTTAACTTAAGTCGGTAACAACCTATATATCACATAAAGGTCATTTATAACATCAGTTTCCCCATTATTAATTGTAACTAACTTACCTCTCCAACTGCACCAAATTGCTTATTGATGTTCTCTTCTGTCTTTAGATCTTTGAGCAGTATCTCAAAATGATCACTCCCTTCTGCTTTTTGTACAAACAATGCTTCAAGAGAGGACTCTGGCTCCATGGTGGCAGCTTCAAATTCTAATTCCCTATCAGCATCTGGCATAAAGTTATCTCCTAAGCCCATTAGACGGCAAGGGATAGCATGTGCTGTAAGTGTTATAAGTTCTGGAATCAACTCCTGGATACCACTGTCTTCCACCATGGCTTCATTTCCATAGTCCACAAACTTGACATTCACCACAAAACCAGAACCACTATCTTTAACCTTAGGTTCACTCAGCACCAGAGCCCTATACCACAAATTGTCTTCGGTGAACAAAGCTGCACAAGGCATACCAGGGCGCAATCCTAGCATCCTTAAAGTTCTCTGACAGGGCAATGGAACTTCCCCTTTTAAAAAAAATACATTAATGATTATCTAAAAGGAAACAAAATGCGTATAATATCATTTTTACTAAGAAATTTAAAAAAATTAAGTCAATGAATTGAATTTACTATTTTTACTAAATTAACCTAATATTGAAAAACTGGTACCTGCAACAATAACTGTTTGTAAATATAAACAATTTAATGAATGATCTTGTACTTAATTATCTTACACATCATATACAGGTGTATCTTATTGTCTATGGTTTTGATTACATGTGGTGAGCAGCATTTTTCCCTTTTCACAGCATAATTTTTTACATTCAGTAATTGCAAAGGAGGCCATGTTAGGACCATCAATACTAGAGAGGATATCAGAACAAAACAGTGCGATGGAGGTAGACAAAAAATATTCTTTCCATTTATGCTTATTGTTCTTTCTTCACTAGTGTGAGGCAGGGTTTGTACCAAATTAGGACTAAGCCATAGAAATCACCCCCATGGCAACAGTGTGCATCAACAATCCCTGATTTACTCAAGTAATGTTTCCAAAATGCCTCATGTAAATATATTTCATGAAAATAGAGGGTCTCTTCTGACAACAGATCTTTCTTCAGCTCTATGAAAACACAAAATTATCACTATGAAGTGTTTTACACTGAGAAAATAATGGAACAAATGAGTTTTTGCTTTCTAATGATCAATGAATGGAAATGATAAATCATATTAATTTATATAATTTGTTTCTAAAAAGTTTCATCACTTTTCATTAAAATACTGTGCCCTAACGGTAACAAAAACATGCTTCAGCTAAGTATTTTCCTGTTTGTTCGTGAATATAAGATGAACCCACATTATTTGTAAGCTAAATTATGAAAAAATACTCGGGTAAATACTGTATTTATCTGAATATAAGACGAGGTTTTTTTCCAATTTTAGCACCTGAAAAATCTTAAGTAGTCTTATATTCGCATAGTATGGAATAACTTCGCGGAAATCAATTGTATGTCATAAAAGTGGATGACATTCATTTTGATGCCTGAAGATGTAATTCTATCCTATCACAATGGAAAGCTGGGGTTTAGAAACCGGATACACTTCATGCACTACAATGCATCATAGTGTGATGAAAGCTAATTAGAACAGTCCTTGTTGAAAGCAAAAACATTCATATTGGTGCCAGAAAATTTCATGGGTATGTGAAAAATAATGATGGGTTTATACAATGGTTTATTTAACGACAAATAACAATAACAACAATAACAGAAACAGAAGAGGGAAATGCAGGGTATGCTAGAAAGCTGGATGGCTCAGCATCACTGGTTCCCTTCAACACTGCCAGGAGCCAGATCTCGCAGCAGGAAAAACAATCTCTGCAAGCGGTCACTCAGCAGCCAAGGTATGTGCCCAGAAACAATCTCGTCGTACCAGCAATTTTAATACTTGTAATTAACACTTGAATGCAAAAATTGCAATAATTGAACATAATCAGACAGTCAAAATTACTGGTTTAAATATTTTTCTTAAATACTGAGTTAAAAAAGGGGATCGTCTTATATTCAGAGTCATCTGATATTCGAATAAATACGTTATGGCAATTAAATCTTTGAATTATTTTTTATAAGCATGATTCAACGTGTTTCAATGAAACGTTTTGAATGAAAAATATTAAAGGATATGAAAGAAAATATCAATTATTGACTAATTAAGATGGAGGGATATTTCAAAAAGGACAGTGAAATCACACAAGAATTACAGAACAGAAAAACCCAAACCTATGTTAAAAAGTAAAAGAAACTTGCCAATCAATTCACCAATGGTCACAAAAATAATCTCAAGATGAATAATTACGAGAACTAATGCAAATGCATTATTTTATGACAAAATAAATTAAAATAAAAACATGTACAAACCTTCCTCCTTCCCTTGAACCATACAGGTTGAGGCTAAGATGTCCATAACTTCCTGGAGTTTTTCACTCATACTTTGGATTTGACAGTAGAACTCTCTTCTGCTAACAACATACACAATATCTACTTCTAATGTAGAACCAAAAGGAATGTTTGCTGCTGGTATATCATTAACCAAAATTTCCGAGGCAAAATCTTCATTGGAGATCTCATTTGAAGCATCTGATTCTCCAGACAACTGAGCAAGAAAAAGATACTGTTTAATCAATTATATAAACCTATGAAGTTAGAAGTGATGACAATCTATTTATTTATATTTATTTTAACTAGCTCATTATTGGCACTTTATGACCTTTTACAATGAATGCAACAATGATAACAGTGCCCTACTGATCTGAGTTAATGCAATGTCATGTCTATTTCTCTCCCAGACTCAACTAGTAAAACAATTCTATCAGGCCCAGGCTATTCCATGAAAATTGTGGTGTTAACAAGTTGGCCATCACTGAAATAAATTGTCACAGCCATGAGTGAAAGCCCATAAAATATTTTCTTAACTACCATATTTCCCGGCAGATAAGTTCTAATTTTTTCCTGAAAAACATCACCTAATATCAACCTACGTCTTGTGCTTGGTCATATAGATTTTCCAATATTTTGTCGAGTTCTTTGAATGAGAAAAAGGAAGATTTCCTAAGCCAATATATGAGATTGTTTATGAAACAAACAATATATATTTTACATACAAAATAGATGTCATCATTAAAAAGAAGCTGACCACTTTGTGATTGAACTGAATATCAGTATTAGTAAAATGATTTTGGTATTGGCTTGCCAGCTATAAATGTTACTTAGTATGCATTTTATTACATTCATCTCAATTGTAAACATTGTATCTAATTCCGGCTTTGCCTGGTGATTCATGGTGTTGGAGCAGTCATGGAACTTGGTATAAGCAGGTAAAGCAACGCTTAGTTACTCCCAAATATTATACAAAAAATATTATCTTCTATCACTTATTTCAAGAAAAATTATAAGTAGCCTAACAAAACTCAGGTACTAAGTAGTAGAAAACACATAACTGGTTTAAAAACAACTTTTAATAAAAAATAACAATTGAAAGTATTGAAAAATACTTTGATCAATTATGACCGAGTAGCACACATGCTTCTCACTGCTCCCCTGGACCAAAAATATGAGTGCACCAGTGCAACTCATGGCGCCTAAATTGTTAATGACTTTTTTAGACAAACTGAAGGGGACCCAAAAATCATTTCCTTATGGGCTCCGAATTTTAAGTTCTGTCACTGGTTGGGAGTAAATTATATTGGTGCATGTATCGTTGGTGTGCATTGAACGTTTAATAAAATATTGTTTTGTCCATTACATTAACTGAAAAATTTTAAACATACATCTTTTAGTTTTTAAGATATACTAAATTATTTATTAAATTGTACGGCAATATATTTTACACAAAGAATGTTTCCAATAAAAAAATAATAAAATTAATCTTACCTCTTCACATCCTCCATAGCGCACATTGATACAGTCCCCAGTATCTTTGTTCCTGAGCACCACCTCTGCACAGTCGCACCCTTCTCCCAAGACCTTTTTCCTCACAAAAGTGACCTTCAATGGAGATTCTCCAGATGTCACCTCTAACTCAAAATCACCATCCAAGGCTCCTTCACCATCTTCCCCATCTTCAGGCAACCCAAACAGGCAGCAGCGAATGGCCTGTGCAGGCAGTGAACGTAGCTCTGACTTGAGTTCCCTTATTCCACCATCTGTCACTTCTCCTCCGTTTCCATAATCGACAAATGTCACCGCTACTCTCTCTGCCTTTGGCTCTCCCACAACACGAGCTCTGTACCACATGCCATCTTCTGAATAGAGGGCAGCACAAGGCATGCCCACTTTCAACTCAGCCAAACAGAGCATTTGTGCTGTAAATGGCAAGCATACATCTAAAGAAATGAAAACAATTTCCAATTAAGTCGCATGCAAATATTTGAAATTTCTTCTTCTCATGGATGCAGTACTGCATAAATGCTATGATCTATTTTCCTTAACAAAATATGCAACAAAGACTCCACAATTTTGCTTGTAAATGCTGATTTTAATAATGTAATAATCTTAGCCATGAATAAAATTCATGGTGGTAGGCATAACCTTATGGAACAATTCCATAATGAACAAATAAAATAGCAATTTTGTATGTGTGTGTATTACGGATCTAGGAAAATTCACCGACCACAATTCACTGAAACACAATTCACAGACCTAAATTCACCGATTCACAATTCACCAATTCACAATTCACCGAAAAGTAAATACACCGAACCACAATTCATCGAATGTACTATTCATCGAAATTTCCAATTCACTTTATGAAGATGGGGGAGAGCGGAAGTAATATAAACGGAATGTTGGCAACAATAATAAGTAACAATAAACCATTATGGTATTTAAAGAAGGAAGATGAAATGGTATAGCAAAATGAAATACTAGCATAATGGATGTCATTTGATTGCAAATAACTCGTACATGAATAATAAATACACAAATTACGCTCACGGAAGTAGGGGGAGGAGAGGAGGAAGGTTAAACATATAAAAACAGAATACTGGCACCATAGATGTCATTCGATTGCAAATAACTTGTAGATTAATAATAAACAATAAATAAATGACTCACTCGAGGCTTATGGTAGGGGGAGGAAAGGAGGAGGTTAAACATTTAAAAATGGAATACTGGCACCATGGGTGTCATTCGATTGCAAATAACTTCTAGATGAATAATAAAAAATAAATAAACAAATGACACATTCTAGGCTTATGGTAGGGGGAGGAGAGGAAGAGATTAAACATCAAAAAACATAACACTGGCAACATTGGTGTCATTCGATTGCACATAACTCGTAGATGAATAATAAAATAAAAAAACAAATCACGCATTCAAAGCTTATGGCAGAGGGAGGAAGGGAGGAGGTTCAACATTATGAAACGTAATTCAGGCACCATTGGTGTCATTCGATTGCAAATAACTTGTAGATAAATAATAAACAATAAATAAACACATCATGCATTCAAGGCTTATGGTAGGGGGAGGAATGGGAGAGGTTAAACATTAAGAAAGGTAATTCTGGCACCATTGGCGTCATTCGATTGCAAATAACTCGTAGATGAATAATAAATAAATAAATCATGCACTCAAGGCCTATGGTAGGGGAAGGAAAGGGGGAGATTAAACTTTGAAAACTGAATACTGGCACCATGGATGTTATCTGATTACAAATAAATCATATATGAATAATAAACAATAAATAAAAAAAGACGCAGCCAAGGCTTATGGTAGGGGGAGGAAAGGGGGAAGGTTAAACATTAAAAAACGTAATACTGACACCATGGATGATTTTCGATTACAAATAACAAGTAGATAAATAATAAACAATAAATAAACAAATCACGCACTCAAGGGGAAGGTTAAACATTTAAAAAACGTAATTCTGGCACCATGGGTGTCACTCGATTACAAATAACTCATAGATGAATAATCTGTGTGTGTGTGTGTATACACACACGCACGCACACTAGCGGGTGTGCGGCACCATCGCGCCGCTGTCCGATGCCTTTTTTTAAAAACTTTCATCAAGAGACTCATTGTCTTTTGCATCTATGGCCAACTTAATTTTAAGCTATTGTGGTATTCACCTTAGCAGCCTATGGAAATCCATAGAAAACCATAGGCAGGATAGTCGGTACGTACACTCAAGAGAGTTATATAAGTACCTCTGGGAAAACAACATTCTTCGCCTTGGCTCGGTTCTGTTTAGATAAAATCCGCAGTGCATCTCTCCGTCTTATCCGTGACATAGATACGTAGAGTTGCCCGCGTCCAAAATTCGATGACCCAAACGTACGCTAAAACTTTTCCAAAAATATGCCGCGTAAACAAATCGTTTTGAATTTCTTTTCACTTCAAGTGGAAAACTCTTGCCACAATGTCGGGACGATTCAAAGGTGATTCATTTTCTTAAATGCACCGCTGAATTTCAATCCATTTCGGGTTCCATGTAACCGTGATGAAGAAATCTGGTTTCCCAAATCGACGTACTATAGACATTGAATCTTGATACGCTTGAACAAATGATCTTGGACTTCCTGTAAATGAAGCCGGCAAAATCAGTCTTCTTCCAATGACAGCGTTGTTTTCTGCAACTCCAGCTTCTCACATATGAATCAACTGCATATTGTTGAAACAGCTTTCCCGCTTTATGGATTGTAGAAAATTTATCTCTTCTTATGGCCAGACGATAGCAGTAATATTCCTTCTGTGATATTCGAACTCGCTGTCTCCCACTATCTTGCTTCTGAAGTCCATGCCAACCGAAATCGCCCAACGGGAATAAAAGCGGATACATCATCGGATCGCATTCCCTCCAAAGTTGTGATATGCTTTGCAGTCCACCACCTCGTAGATGAACAGCAACACTCCGTCTCAAGGGTACTTCACCATCTTCAGACATGTACACAACCGCAACTTCATTCGCTGTTTGAACTTTGTAACGTCTTCTGTCCACATCATTAACGTCACTTCCTCACTCCACGTTGCTCATGTTCTGCCAACAGTTCTTCAGCTTCAGCCACCTCCTTCATCATCTTGTACAACAGTACAAATGGGTTGACGGACACCAGTAGGCAATCCAGCTCATCCATTAGTTCTGGAAGACATCCAATGTTTGCTGGATTTCCAAGATGTTCTTGTAAAGCTTCTTCAGAATCCATAAAATAAAGAGCGCCAT
Source organism: Uropetala carovei (assembly GCA_036926305.1). Classification (NCBI taxonomy): domain Eukaryota; kingdom Metazoa; phylum Arthropoda; class Insecta; order Odonata; family Petaluridae; genus Uropetala; species Uropetala carovei. The sequence goes on along the minus strand of JAXCHB010000084.1, from coordinate 7,319,919 downwards.
AATTTAGTTGATCATTTTGTGATGGAACTGCTGGACCAATACGATGATAAACCATACCGTGTTATTTTAAAACAAAAAGGCCCTTGTCCTTGTGGCGTTGACAGTTTTGCTCCCATTGAAACCATTGCCAAGGCGTTGTTGTAATTTCTTATGTACTGCTTAAAGGTCGCAGCATGATCATCAGTTCCATTGGACAAATGCTGAAGCAATTGTGGAACGACTCGAAGAGGTTCAAGAACAACGTTTCCAAAATTGCAGCAAGAATTGAATTCATTTCCTCTTTGTCGTTGTTCTCCACTAAAATGAAGCGCGCGGCAGTGTACACACTGGACTGACATTAAGCCAATGTCATTCAGTTATACATTACCAGGCCGTTTCGCTGCGCAATGAAATCTTCCCAGTGCTTGCTTTCGACACCTCACTTCCTGATACCTTCTTTGTTCTCTTTCTTCCGATTTTTCTCTTTCTAATCGTTGCCGTCGATTCTGTGATAGCGTTGCCAGACGTTGCTGGCATTCCTCTTCTGTCTCCATTTCCAAACGTTGTCGTCGATTCTGTGAAACTCCAGCCAATCTTGCCTCTCGTTGTGATTCTGTCTCTTCTGCTAACCATTCTTGTTGACGTTGTGACATTCAAATTAATCTTTGCCGCCTCTCTCATCGGCACGTCGCAATCGGTCACGTTGAGAAGTATTTGAACATGTCAGTTCCATCCTTCGAAATAAGTTAATTTGAAAAATTCTAAATCCACACTAACTTATACAACAGTCACTTCCGGTTTTAGCACCAAATTCCTCTTGAAATAATGTAACTGTAAATAATTATTTATTATTAGGTAATCAATAATACTTGCATCTTTATGGTGATAACAAATTTGTTTACGTCTGTTGCTATGCAAGTTAATACCGTAATGGGCAATTGAGAAACCAATTTTGCTTTCCCTAGCCCTTATATGATCTGTAAGGCCTAGATTTAGAAATATATTAAATAATTAAAATTCATCCATGGATAAGTAAGCTATAATGGTGGCATGGTATATATTGTGTTGTGTGATATCTTATAAACATTTTATAGTGTATGTATGTTCTTTATACGTTTTTACACCGTTTAAGCTATCGAATCCAAAAGTTTCATGGGCCGTCCTATGGACCAAAGGAAGAACTTGGTCTAGGTTTGCAGACCGCAAGGTCTCTTATACCCCATGAGGTCAACAAAATACTATTTCCATAAGAATTCATGGGAAATAGTGTGGAGAAACCCCAAAATGCTACGCAGCCCTTCACTGTTGTGGATATAAATATACCTAAATATTAACTTACGATCACGGGAAATGGATTATTTTACTCACGAAAGACTATTTTAATTCTGTTCATGTTTCATGGTATTACATGCTAAATCGCTCGTAATTTTTCTTTAAGCACAAAATTTATCGGTTTAGATGTCCATTTTCCAGGCGGCAACAAAGCTAAATTTCTTAATTGTTGTCCTCTTCAAAGGAGATATACACGTAAAGATTAATGCAAGGAAAATCCACGTCGTGGCACACCGTAGAGGAAGAATAGCTAACGCCAAGATTTGCCTAAATATAGTCTATGAATACTTTTAAAGTGAGTCAAATTATTTTTAAGGAATATTAGAACATTGTTATCTTTTACCATTAACATTGAAAGATTTATCGCAACATAAATTGATACATCTACTTACATTTGTTCGGTAACCAAGATACTGTTTACGTTTTGGCTAATAGTATTGACATAATCCACATAATTTTATTGCCACTTTAAAGGCTTCGGTGCATCTATCCATGTGAATATTAAGTAAGACGTTAATGCGTACAATACAATACATGAAATAGTAAATGTTAATGTAAGCATCACTTGCGTAATTAAGGAATGGGGAACGTTTGCCCCGAGCAATTAAAATCGTTTGCCAGTCTTTCCCGAACGAGGCCGGGCGTTTATTCCTTTATAATATAATAGATGATATATATCCTTTCTTTTTTATATAACAATCAATGCAACCATTTATGTAGATTACCAACAAAGAGAAGATAATCATGTAATGTGTTTATAAAAATAACATCCCTATTCTCATTTAATTTAAAATTTATGCTTGTGCCTATTTGCATTAATAAACATCATGGATGTATAATATAATGGTTCTACTTACAAAGAGATAAGATTCCAGCATTCAAACAATGATAGGAAGATTCAACTGCTTTGAATGAACCATTAGAAACGCTTCCCATATGCAGTTAACTGAATATTTATCCGTAAATATTTATGTTGCTATGTATAAATGTTGACATTGCTACAGCAATAATTTCGATGCTTAAACAAAGTGCGAAGAGAATAACGCTATTCTTTCACCTATTTGAAGTTTTAATTGGCATTAACTGAATCGGAGGCAACAATGACTGTCGCCTTGACAATGTCCGGAAAGAGTACGAAATATCCGTAAAATTTCAAAAACAATTGCGTATTTCTCAATGATTCGATCATATTACATGTAAACATCATAAGATTAAGATGGTATAGAGTTTTATCTGTCGAATAAAGCAAAAATAAAGAAAATCGGTCCATATTTATGTGTTTTAATAAATGAAGGAAAAAACCTTGCACTCTGAAAAATCGAAAACCCCATGTACTCTTATGGGAAATAAAATTGTCTCCTGGATTCCAACCCGGGACTTTATGAAAATGAGAATAGTTTTCAAAGGACCACCTAGCTTGTAGAAACAAAACTCAGTTTACCGCATACCTCTACGATGAACGGCTTTTGAGATACAGGGTGGGATGGACGGTATATACTGTTTGTGTGACATATATCTTTCGGTGTTTATTACTTTATAATATGTACAGATATATAATAATATATATATGCAGGGCCGTGCCCAGACATTTTGCCGCCTGAGTCAAGATATAATAGGGCGCCCCCTTAATTTTTTTTACTAAGTAATTTTATTATATGTTAGTCGAAAACGACAGGGAATAATAAAAATCTATTTATTCAAATCCATAATCACTTATATTTATGAAAAATCTTAACTATACATAGTTTAATTTTCATAGCATTTGAGTCAGAATCTATTTTAAATTTTTCTTTGGGATTAATGAAAAAATTATTTTCTTCGTGATCTAATTGCTTATGCTTATTGCGTACTCTTAGTCTTTCTTCTGTAACAAACATTGGATCAATTTCTACTACTTCCGCGATTTTTTCTGCTGCTGCTATTATGTCGTCGAATCCTGTCGTGCGATAATCTTTTTAAAAAAAATCAATAGTTTGATCAATGGCTTTAATACATTCTGAAAGGTCAAGTTTAGGGCTTTTTAGTAATTTTGAGACAATCTTTGTTTTAAAAAGTAGCCTTTCCTTTGTGATATTCAACACCGGATAATTTTTATGGTCAACCATCATCCGCTTTAAAAACTGTAAAATAGTAAGGTATGGCCTCTTTAACTTTTTATAAGAGTAATATTGAAAATATACTAACACTAACAATTATATATAGTATTGATATTTGTACAACAAAATACATTTACTCCGCATTTTTGTGTACTGTCTTATTTTAAAAAGGGAAGCGATAATTTTGAAGCTATAAATCAGAGTATCTACAACTAATATATCTTTCAATCTACTATTTCCAACAATAAAATAACAAAATATTAACACGAACGGTTTTCAATTAGCCCATAATCAAGAAACCCGAAACTCTAAAAGAATAAATCTATTTAATTGAAATGCAATTTAGCTCATAAAATAACGCAAGTTCACAGGATGCAGATCTTCTGTTCAATTTATAAACATAAAAAACATGATGTTAGTCAGCCGCGCATTAAAAATTACTCATTGCACAACACCTATCAAGCAAAATTGTTTTATTTTCCAGTTTTTGTCATGATTTTACCAAAAATAAAATTAATAAATATGGATTTAGAGTATACATGATTTTACTGCAGAAATAAATGAAAATGGTTTTCCTAAGTCTCTCAATAAATGTTTAATATAATGTGAAATACTGACACCTTTATAAACCCTGTTCCTTTCAGTAAAAGGTATTTTGCTGATCTGCTAATAGAAAACGTAGAACGTATCACTTTCCTTCCTTCTTGAAATCGCACAAAATATATATACTGAACTAATTTAAGACAGGTCAACAGTGTCACCTAGCTCTTTCGCATTACTAAGTGAGAATGGTGAGAATGGCGTGCTTCATAGCAGATTGATATTCCCCAGAATGGTTACGCATTTTCAATATTCCAAGAAAAAACAATGAAACCGATGGTCGCTTCGTTTTGCTCCACAGGGGATATTCCCCCAGGTGCAATGCACTCTTTGACCATAGTTAGGCGCAGGATGGATGAGAGGCATGCATTCCCTAGGAGGGTGGGAGAAAGGTGATAAAGAAAGGAGAGGCGGGAAAGGAAAATGGGCATCACCCTAAGACTCGAAAGTTGATCAGTGGGAAACATTTTCAAGGGTTCCCAAGAACAAGGTGTCTTTGGAACCTGGTCAGATTTTCCAATCCCTTCTCCGCTTGTGTAAGGCTTTGTTTTTCCAAATGGTATCTCTGGAAGTCTTTGCCTCGTTGTTACCTGCTGAACAGTGTTTTGAGGTCGCATTTCTACTTATATTTTCCAGAAGAAAACACTCACCATATCTATCAAAAACAAAATTATGTAGATATTTTCCAAATATTTGACTGAAATTTTCCGCTCCAAAAAATTCGGCGCCCCAAGTGGTCAATTGGTCTGCATGTATGGTTGAGCCTGCCCTGGGCTTAGAAAGTTAAATTAAAAATGAGTCGTAGGAAATGAATCTAAATTACCACTTATGAAGGATAACCAAAGCCCTTGTCACAACAAAGTAACACTTAGCAGTAGGTATATAAATAAATCAAGAAAAATTGTGGATTGTGTTATATTCTAATCTCGTTTTCAGCTTCAGAAGCCACAATTATTTAAATTTCATTTGGTCGAAGTATACATTTTACTTATAAAAGCCATGAATTGTATTACAAGCATTAAACCACAAAAAAGCCACAAATTTATTTTATAAGAATTTTTCATTTTACGCTTTTTAGTGAGCAAAACATTTCTATTTCAAATTATTACTTTTGAGAAAAATCGTCTAACTCACCACATTGAATTAGTTTACGACAGCTTATACGTTAACAGCGTAAAGAATCCTTACTTACATTGTCAAATACAAAGATTTATTTCGTGAACAAAGATCTTATATGATCGGTGAAATACCGATTTAAAAAATCATTCGGAGAGAACAATATTTGCCACAAAAAAGTATGCGAGAGCACATATTTATATAAAATAAAAATGAGAAAGTCCAGCTATTTTTATTATTTAGATAAAGCAAAAAGAAGATTTCGACAAACAAAAAAGAAGCGTTGAGTGAAAGAAAAATACTCTACCGTTTTCAAATACGAGTGCCCAAATATGGAGTTTTGAAGTGATAAAAACTATGAATTGTTTTCATGCATGCTTTTTTACTTTCTCATATACGAAGTATATTGAGAAAGTATTGTTATCGCGAAAAAATTCGACCTTGAGATTTTTATGGAAATATACGTTTTAGGTGTCGTTGAATCCGAAAAAGTGTTTTTCGCAATGCCGTTTGTCTGTCTGTTACTGGTTCTAGAGCCTAAACGGTAGAGCGAAAATCAATGAAATCTTGTACTTTTATCATACTGATCAGAAGCAGGGCCGCACCTACCCGGGATGCAGTGGGTGCAATGCACCCGGGCACCAACTTGCCGAGGCGCTTCTCGCCAAAGTATTTGTATCTTTATATTATTAGAATTTGACTTGGGAATGTTTCCTCCTTTGTCCGAGTGAAAAGGGAAAGTTAGAGAATCTAAAATGACACAAAATCTTCCAGGCAAAATTTTTCCGATCCCTTGCGATAAGCGGTCGCGTGACTCAGTGTCGCTAGAACACGCATCAGTGGCCACCGAAAATGGGTTCACGGTAGGAGTCGCTAAGAGGTGGGGGTGCTACTGTGCTAATTTCTATCCCGACCTTAGCGAGGAGCTCCAGCTGAGGCAGCAATCCTTTCGTAAAGTACCATCGACCTTTACCACAAATCCTTTCACTGGAAGAATACCAGGTGCCTACCCTTTTTCTCGCACTTACCGAGTCTTGGAAATCCCAAATCTGTTTTGAATCGGCTTGGTATAGCTTTTCCAAAAACTACCTTTCCTTATTCCTTCACGATCTACCACCTACGTTAATGTTCATATTCATTTATAAATAGTACCAAATTCAAATACCGAAACAATTTCTCCAAATAAGGAGAGAATTATTGACATCTACTTCTTCATTGGATTTTAAAATATCTTAAAATGAAAATACGAAGTCGGGACTTTGACGTACGAATGCATAAATAATTGAAGTTTTGTTTCCTTATTGTCAGAATAAATATCGAATCTAATTTGGTTTGTTAATGGGCAAAAATATAGGAATTTTTTATTGATGATTAAGGTAACGGAACAGAGTCTTGAATTATACCGTATTTGACCGAATATAGCCCCCCTGTTTTTGGCCAAAAGTGAAGTGCAAAAGTTGAGGGGGGGGGGTTATTTTCGAGCACTAAAAATTACGTGGGTACAAACAAGTGTGCAAAGCTTCAATAATGATGAATTTCATTCGAGTCAGTAAGTGTTTCTATCCATTGTAAGACTAAACTACTCGGGTTGCGAATATTTATTTGTAAGGCTGATTGACGTCACCATATAGGAAGGATTTTTCAATTACCTGATCGCTCTCATTATCGTCAAATTGCAAGTTTTACCGTATTTGCTCGTGTAAGCCGTGCCCCCGTGTATCCCGCGCACCCCAGTTTTTGGGCCAGCTCTAGGGAAAAAAATTTATTTGATCCAAAAAAGTTTTTTAAATCACCAATTCCTATTTCTCAAAAATGCTACGCTCGAGTTAAGCATCTTCACACTCCTACGTGACGAATTTATTGGGTGATCTCTTTATATCGGTACTAGCAGAAATCTCCTCGGTAGTCCTCTTTTATTAAACACTTAACTGTTTTTGTCGTCATATTGGTCATGTTCGGCAGAAATCGCTCCGGTAGCGATCATTCTGCTGTACATAATTTTCCAGCCATATGGTCACTGATCCCTACTGTAGCGTTCGTCATTTTTTTGGCGAACTAAAATTATGATCAGTGATCATTCAATGATCACCACGGTGGCTATGACCTATGACTTTCATAGACGTATCATAGAATAAAGGAAGCATGCCGTATCTGAACATGGTAGGCGTCGTCTGCCGTGAGAACAAAACCCCCACCAACCCAAACTGGTCGCGCATGCGCCGTGGCCTCCGTGACGATTGTAGCAGAAAGCCGTCGAGTTTGGGGAGCACCCGTTAATAAACTTAAAACTCATTTAAAATTTTTATACAATGAATGAAAATGACTAAATACCTCGAAATTTGGAAATAGAATAATAGATGCGGCATGGGTGCTAGCTTAACGTATATTTGTTTACCAACACGACAATTTAGGAAAAAAGGTGCGCGGCAAGTAAAAGAATTCGTGTAAGACACGCACCACCTTTTTTCCACCGGCGTTTTGGGAAAAAAGATGCACAGCTTACACGACCAAATACGGTAATACCAATAAAATTAACCTTACCCGAGAATGGACTAATTGCCTGGCTAAGCTCGAATTGTTAATTACACAAACGAAAGATAGATTAGCATTGCGCATCGAAATATGAGCAAAGTGCGAATTTATATTGCTGCATAAATTGGTATGTTATTTCGACTTGCTAATATTGCTGCATTAATTATTATGTTATTTCGACTTTTTAAAGTTTATTTTTACTCCCAAAAAATATATTTTTGTTCATTTCCTTGTGAAATATCGCCTTCGTTAGTATACCCTCTGAATTCTGAGGTACAAATCTGAAAACCTTAAAATTTGAATTAGCATGGCGTTTTATCACTAGCTAATTGGTACTTTTTTATTAAATGAGTGCAAGTTTGATATTTCTTTAAATTATACAGCATGTTTCATGACGTTAATGTCCTAAAAATGATCATGTCCTTTCAGGGTATTAAAATATTTTCTAGATTTGTGGGAGAAAAATGGGTAGGGGGGCTATATTTATATTCGGTCAAATACGGTAATTATATGTGCAGCGAGTTTTATAATTTTCCTTCAGTCAGATATTAAATGATATGTTTATATTAATAATTATGTAACTAATTTCTTCAATCAATTTGTTATGGGACACATCGACAGAAATACATCAGCTTGTCTCCAAGTCCTATATGATCATAACACGAAATTCCGCTAGTAAGGGGGTGCCACAGAGGTATCTTGTGCCCGGACTGTACATGCGAAAAAACTTATCACGTTGCGTATGGATGGCGAGAATTCTCACCATTCAAACGTCACTTTATTGTAACAAATACCTTATTCATTGACACCACGAGGGCCATCTATAGGCGGTAAGCAGGTGCCACCGCCTTAGGGCGGCACCTCACTGGGTGCGGCAAATGAGTTGGTCTCGTATTCGCCCAAATTGCAGTAGTCATAACTCATTGTCATTGAAAAAAGACAACATACTCATATCCAACGAATACGAAAAAATATGCAGAGGCTAAGTTTAGATGCAAACACGAAAGTCGGTATCAGTGCAAGCCTCCAGTTTCTAATCATTTAAAGACTTTCTGTGTATTTGTTTGTATTACGTGATAATACCAATGGGTATGCACATCTTCAAAGTTTTCCAAGGGGCACACTGATCAAAAAGGTTAATATCACTGAGATGTACACGGGAAGAGGAAAGTGAGGGGAAGAAAGATCGGGTGTAAGGAGAGGCTATTTGTGTCGACGTATTTATCAGGTCGGAGTGGATTTTAACCAGTGCTCGAAATGGAAAATCTTAGAAACGGAACGCTTGTATTGGTAGTGGAACAGAAATTTTTACGAAACGGGACGCTTGTTATAAGGGACGGTATTTTTTACAAAACGGAATGCTTGTTATAAGGGACGGTATTTCTAAATGTCTGTCAAAACAGAACGGTATCATCAGCAGGTGTGACAAGCCGGATCGGCGTTCCTGCTCATTCCGAGCTCTGATTTTAACCTGCTTTAAGGGAAATAAATTAGTCATTTAAAATATACTTCGAGTTAATTTCAAGAGGATATTCACTCAAGTGATAATATAATTCATAGTGATTCAGTGGTGTGGATTTGTGGCCCGTTGGGGACGGTTAAGTAAAATTTTCCCAGGTTGGGAAAAATTGTGGCCGCCCCTGGGTAATAGGCATTTTTGTGTTTTGCCCATCCCTGATAAATTTTCTACCGACGCCCATGTTGTCCATGATTGAACATTGGCTTTGATTCAACTTTTTTCAATAATTACTAATAAGTTACGCTAAAACTTTACAATAATTTAAATCAAGAGTTGGAAACTTGACATGAAATAATTTTAAAAAGCAAAGTTAAAAACCCCTACGACGATATACGGGCTTTCCTAATGGGGCAATGCGCAACGAGTTTTTCCTAGACAAATTGACGTGCAAAGAGTTTTTCCTGCGACGAATTGACGCGCGACGAGTTTGTCATGCGACAAATTGACTGCGACGAGTTGTCGTAGAACCCAAGCCTACTGAGTCCATCAGTCCAGATTAATCTTAGGGGTATTTCCCTTACATCCCAAGTCGTAAGAATGGCCAACAAAGGTTTTTTAGAATAAAATTACAGATGATTTTGAGCTGCAGAATGGTTGGCCACCACTGTCATAAGAGGGGATTCCACAGCTTCTGGTATTGCATGTGTCCCTCATTCTTCAGTAGGAATTGACGTCAGTTGTTTGTTTCCACAATATGTTTACAGAACTCAAGAGGAAGAATTGCTTGCCTTTCTCAGGAAGTACTAATCTCAGAAACAAATTCGAAAAGATGTACCGAATGGGTCAAAGAGCAGCTCCTGGAGTGAAAGACTGACTTCGCAACGGATATGCAATCACAAATACCGTATATACTCGTGTATATGCCAACTCCATGTATAGTACGACCCCTGATTTTTTGGTGAACAAACCTGATTTTTTCATATATCTCGTTTATAGTACGACCCCAGTTTTCCACCAGGGTCGATATATTTCGTTTTGATAGCTCGATGGTTACGAGCGAGATATATCGAACAACCTTGATTTTCCTAACCACCATAGAATAGACCGTAAATGTCGTAAATAGTATTTCTTGCGAGTACACTAAAATTCGGATAAGTTAAGTATCTTACTCCTAAAACATTTAATAAAAAGTGATATGAACCATGATTGCACAAGATGAAATAAAATCGTTTCAATTCTAGTACGGCTGGATTACGTTCCGCGTACGTAATAGTTCCACTCGCTCATCTATTTAATAGGTAGAGATAACGGATAAAAAGAAATTACTTTGCAACATTCCACAGTCTTTATTGTTTCTTCAATCACACACCGACCGGTTTCCATTACAAAATCATTCTTATGGTGTTACTAACCGACGTAACACCTTTAGAATGACTTTGTAGTGGAAACCGGTCCATGTGTGATTGAAGAAACAATAAAGACTGTTGAATATTACAAAGTAATTTCTTTTTTCCGAGATGTCGAAATTCCATAAAGTTACGCCGTCTACGATACTTTTAGTCCAACTCGTTCCAATCCATCCCTTGTAAAAAGACGAAAACAAAGATGTACATACATAAAATTCAACAAAGGAAGTGCCCGTAAATCGTCGCTTATATCAAGTATTTGTGAATTTGAAGCTGTATATATGAAAAAGATTCTACTCCTCACGAAGCAACATAACAACGATAAAGGACCTCACTATTAAGGTTAGCCTACCATTAGAATGCGTGCGGGTGGCATAACTTCACCGAAAATGCCCGTGAAGATACATGAACTTTAAATCCTCAAATGCATTACTCGTGTATAGTACGATCCCCAATTTTTGCAATAAAAATTTGGTCATAAAAACTCGTACTATACACGAGTATATACGGTATATCTTTTTTGATCCGACGCTCAAATCAACATCCTTATGATAAGTTCAAATCCTATAAAGATTTCGATCGATTCCCCAACCATAAGCTTCGAATGAGTGATTAGTTTATTTATTATTATTCATCTATGAGTTATTTGCAATCGAATGACACCCATGGTGCCAGTATTCTGTTTTTAAATGTTTAACCTTCCCCCTTTCCTCCCCCTACCATAAGCCTTGGCTGCGTCATTTTTTATTTATTGTTTATTATACATCTAAGAGTCATTTGCAATCAAATGATACCAATGGTACCAGTATTCCGTTTTTAAATGTTTAACCTTCCCCCTTTCCTCTCCCTACCATAAGCCTTGAGTGCATGATTTGTATATTTATTATTTATCTACGAGTTATTTGCAATCGAATGGTGCCAGTATTCCATTTTTAAATGCTTAACCTCCCCCTTTCCTCCCCCTACCATAAGCATTGAGTGCGTGATTAGTCAATTTATTATTCATCTACGATTTATTTGCAATCGAATGACACCAATTGTGCCAGTATTCCGTTTTTAAATGTTTAACTTTCCCCCTCTCCTCCTCCTACTCCCATGAGCGTAATTTATTTATTATTCATGTACTAGGTATCTGCAATCGAATATCATCCATGATGCTAGTATTTCATTTTGTTATACCATTTCATCTTCCTTCTTTCCTCCCCATACCCACTCCTCCTCAAACGTTAATGGTTTATTGTTACTTATTATTGTTGCCAACAATCCGTTTATATTACAGTGGAACCCTCTTAAGATGTTTTTCAAGGGACCAAGTGATTTGAACATATTAAGCAGGAAAACATCTTAAAAGGGTAGATCCAAATTTACTTCTAATTGAAATTTTTGAAGGGAGGGGATAGAATTTAATGTTTTGATACTTTCCAAAAATCATACATAGGTGTTAACATTTATTAACTTTATTTTAAATCATTTTAAATAAACAAATAATGAAATATTTTCTAAGTAGGAACCATATAGTAATTGCACTTACAAAGATTTTATTAAATTTCCAAACGAAAGTAGAAAAATAACTTCATTTCTTGAAAAAACTGTCCAGTGTACTCTGCTTAATATTTTTCTCAAATGCTTTTAAAGTAAAATTTTCTAAGTCTCTTAATTTTTGCATTATTGAGCTAGGTACATCAGGGATGCTAACAAGAAATCTCTTGTACTCTTATAAATTTTGTATAGCTTCAGCACAAGTTGGCACTGATTTGTGTAGGTCTTCATTTTCATCTTCTTCTGTTCCTTAATCATCTTCATGACAAAGTTCCTCAACACTTTTAACCGCACAAGGTACAAGATTGGCATCTGCATTGATGTAATCCTCAAATGTGGCATTGAAATCAAGCTTTTCCTGAAGAACGTTCCATACGTCATCATCCACTCTTTCCTCCTCCACCTCTTCACTTTCTGAGCATGTATCTCCAAATCCTGCTTTCCGAAAGCAATTTCTTATAACTTCAGGAGGCACTGTCTCCTAAGATGCCTCCAGGAAAGATACTGCTTTCAGCGAGGACAATTTGTTTTTGTTTATATTGCCGCTTAAATTGCGGAATAGCTTATACACAAGGCGCTTTCGAAATCTTTCTTTTAAGACTTTTATAACGCCTTGGTCCAAGGGCTGAAGTACAGATGTGGAGTTGGCTGGAAGAAATTCTAAATGCACATTTTTCAGAGGGTGAACATCCTTAGGATGAGCTGCACATTGATCTATAAATAAAACAATTTTTCGTTTCCTTGATGCCATTTTTCTATCTAAACATGTAATAAATTCTTCAAAGATTTTACATGTCATCCATGCAGATTTATTATGCTGATAGGTGCATGTGAGGGACTTCACATTTTTGAAACATCTTGGATTTTCAGACTTTCCAATGACTACTAGTGTCAGCTTTTCAGATCCATCCATATTGGTACACACTAGAACTGTCACTCTTTCTTTGCTTCGTTTTCCCCATGGCAATTTCCCCTTTTAAAAGCAAACGTTTTCTCTGGGAGCAAATTAAAAAATAACCCAAATTCATCTGCATTAAATGTATCTTTCTCGTTGTACTTCTCCATTAGTCTAGGAAGTACAGCAACCTTTCATGCTTCAACTTTTTCAGTATTTACACTTTGTGACTCACCACTAATTGTCTTATAAACGAGCCCTGCACGTTTTTTGAACCAGTCAATCCATCCATTCGATGCAGTGAATTCCAAATTCATTTTAAGAGCTATCTCTTCCGCTTTTTCTCGTATAACAGTTCCACCAATAAGAAGGTTTAACGCACGCGTTTGTTTAAACCATTCCAACAACACTTTCCAGTTTCTCGTTTTTTGCAGATTTCATCTTCTTTCGACTTGGTTGCTGAACAAGGGAATCGTTCAGGATTTTTTTCCGATTAGCCATGATGTTATTGAGCGTAGATACGGGAATATTAAGTCATGTTGTCATCTTCACATGCGTACAGTTTCGATTGGCATCTACTTTACTTATAATCTCCAGCTTTTCATTTAGTGAAAGTGGTTTTCTTTTAATTCCCTTTTTAGATGACATCCCTATTCAAAAATAATATACTTGGGTTAATAAACTGAATTTGAAAAAGGAAATCTACGACACAGCCACAAACACACAGAACACTATGAATACTTCGAACACGCTATCGTAACTGAATGGTCAGAGCTGAAAACTACAATAACATAGGATATTACAATACTGACCGGAATATAAGTTGATGGTTTTTTTGTAATTATTTGAAATGTTGTGTCCAGTGATTTCCCTCTTTAAAATTTTACTGCTTCGTAAGTCAGCCTCTTGCGCTTGTCACTTCGAGTTTGTCAGCTGTTTCGTCTGTTCTGCGCCATCACTTGGCATAATGTGTTCATTGTAATGTTATTTCATAGAAACAATATTAGGTGGCAAGGTGTTCCATTCCAAAATGAATGAATGACTGAGATATTAGATTTCTTTTTATAGAAAACTTTTAAAAATATTTAGAGAAAAATTACATTTCGACTAATATGGAAAATGCACACGGGAATGTGAAAATCGTTCATTTTTTATGTAAGAAATTAAATTAAAGTTTCTGGCATATGTATACATTTTGGTGGACGAGTCATGTAAAATGTAGTCAAAAACATATAAAACAGGTACATTTCCATTTTTTAAGGTTCATTATGACCATCTTAGGCGGGAAAACATTTTATACAGAAACATATTAAACGGGAAAAAATTACATTGTTCTTATGAGGAAATTTTTGGGACCGAAAGATTTGAACATCTTAGGCAGGAAAACATCTTAAGCGAGAACATCTTAAACGGGTTCCACTGTACTTCTGCTCTCCCCCATCTTCATAAAGTGAATTGGAAATTTCGATGAATAATACATTCGATGAATTGTGGTTCGGTGAATTTACTTTTCGGTGAATTGTGATTCGGTGAACTGATTCGGTGAATTGTGAATCGGTGAATTGTGTTTCGGTGAATTGTGTTTCGGTGAATTGTGTTTCAGTGAATTTTTCATAAGCCGTGTATTACATATCTGTAATAACCAAAGTGCTACATTCTCACCTTACATCTCTGATAAATAACAGTAACATCATATTACAAAAGTGACAGAAAAAGCTTTATGTTACATGTAAGCACTTTAAAAACATAGTGACCACCAACTAGCACATGAATCAACGTCCTTCATTTAAGCATTATTACATTCAGTGCGTCAACCCTCAAGAAAATGGATGCATGTTTTTCAACATATATTTTTTTTAATTTTCATAAAACGATTGTGCATTTTCACATCTATTTTTATAGAATCAGTAATTTTTGTGTAGTAAGAACATATTCCCATTTTTCCTAAAACCTCTTACAATCAGCATTCGTGGGAGGTATGTCCCAGAGATAGCTACTGTAAAGATTGCTATAAAATGGAGATGATGGTAATGTATGGTGCAAAGTGTTTATCATATAAGAACAGCAGATACAGCATGAAGCAGATCAGCTTAACACAGAAGTGCCTCTACTCTTATGAGAATTCAATCTTTGTTTAGTGTGCTTTCATTTAGAGTAGCATTTTTCAGGAAAACATCTGCTATTCTGCACAAGGAATAAGTGCAATGAAAAGAAATAATAAATGCAGTAAAAACACAAAAAATAACTTCCAAGACTGCAAATTTGTGATGATATTAAGCAACAAATTGAAATTCATTCTGAAAGAAAACTCTGACATAAGAACTATACAATATGAAGTAAGACCCAGACTAACCTTTGCTTTCTTTGGTGCATGATTCTGCAAGATGTAGCATTAGATCTTGCAGCTCTGAAGATTTCACTTTAAGTTGACAATAAAACTCGTGGCGACTGACAACATATACAATTTCCACTTCTTCAACTGTTCCTATACTATAACATGGAGGAGGAATGTCCAAAACTTGATCTGCTTCACTGCCTCCAATTTTTAAAACATGAGTGTCTCCTTCTTCAATAGCCTAAAGAAAATGAAGTGAATAAAAAAATTATAAAATGATACACAAAAAATGTCAATTCTTTCTTCCAGGAGTATGGGTTTACTTCAAACAGCTCTAACAAAATTTATAACAAAGAATAGAATTTTGCATACTATTAAATTTTAATCAGTCTATGGAATTAATTTGCATTAAATTTCAAGTTAAATGATCATTGGTTCAAGTGAAGGTTCAACACACTCCCTAAACTGCATTATGAGTGTAGGTAAAATAGTTCCATCCTTGTGATGGGAAAAATTCATTTGAAAAAATGGAAGATTTTCTTTAATTATTCCAATTTATAATTTAATGCCTATTTTGTTATTTTAACGCTTTAATTGATATGAAGAAGAGGTCGCATGTCTCTCAATCTTTAAATATTAACATAAAAGTTACATTATTAGAGATATTTTTAATGTACAGTCATTTCGAAAAGTCAAGCGACACGGCTCGGTCACGCCACACACAGGCCGGAGCTGGAAGTTCCGAGTATGTTGGTACTCATTGCTTGAGGGGAAGCAGGAGAGGGGAATGATAGGGAGGGGTGGAAGACTGAGGAGGTGGGTTTCGAAGCCTGGGTAAGCTTGCAGGGAGAAACGAACGGAATGAGAGCCGGTGAGACAAACTCCATTCAACAGTGCGAGAGCATCCATTCCAACTCGGAAAAAAGGACTCTCTCGGTGGTTGCATTCGCATGCCAAGGGTAACAAGAAAACCTCTGAGAGGAGGAGGCGTGTAAACGGTTCGAAGTCCTCAGTGATGTCTTACAATTAGATAGGGAAAATAAATGAATATGCCGCGTCTAGAATGCTCTTGTGGAAATGATGCAATATTTTCACCTTTGTGGGCATTATTAATGCGAAATGCTAGGCTGCACTTCATTTCGGAAAGCGTAAAAAATCATCAATTGGTCAAGGACAAAAATTATATAATAATACTCCATAAATTACGATAACAAAAATGGGAGTTGTTGATTTAATGGAGATCCTGAATGAGCATCTTCTGCCTTATGTCAGACAGATAGTGCCAGACAGCGAAGACGTGGTAGTTATACAAGATAATTAATTCATCGTTAGATGTGGCCAGTGTAACTCGACAATTTTTTTTTCCAGAACTGGAATATCAGTGTTCTGCCCTGGCCAGCTCGCTCGCCGGAATAAAATTTTTATTCCACCGTACTGTATCACTCAAGCGTCAAAAAATTGTCAGCGCGAAAATTGCTTTTTCGGGAGAACATTAGGAAATATTTACATCCTTCATCCAATCAGTTTTACCAAAACTCTAATAAATGGCAATTTATCACATATAGCACTTTTCTCACAGATAGTGAATACATTTTATATTGACTTTATTCAAATTTTTGAATAAAAATTTTATTCTAGCAGCATTTAATAGGCAATGAAAACAATGAAAGATTATTTAGTTTTATTTTAGTATTTACTGAAGTCTCAGCCTGAGTCGATCACTCCTTGCATTCGACGGTTAATGAACCGTACTAAATTTTCACATATTTGTGGCCGTCGTCCTATTGAGCCCCAGAATTCCATAACATTCTCTTCAAGAGCGGCTGCCGTCCTCAATTTTCCTTCCGTCCACTCATTCACCATTATACCCCTAAGTTCTCAATGGGGTTCAGATCCGGCGAGCGAGCTGGCCAGGGCAGAACATTGATATTCCAGTTCTGGAAAAAAATTGTCGAGTTACACTGGCCACATCTAACGATGAATTAATTATCTTGTATAACTACCACGTCTTCGCTGTCTGGCACTATCTGTCTGACATAAGGCAGAAGATGCTCATTCAGGATCTCCATTAAATCAACAACTCCCATTTTTGTTATCGTAATTTATGGAGTATTATTATATAATTTTTGTCCTTGACCAATTGATGATTTTTTACGCTTTCCGAAATGAAGTGCAGCCTAGCATTTCGCATTAATAATGCCCACAAAGGTGAAAATATTGCATCATTTCCACAAGAGCATTCTAGACGCGGCATATTCATTTATTTTCCCTATCTAATTGTAAGACATCACTGAGGACTTCGAACCGTTTACACGCCTCCTCCTCTCAGAGGTTTTCTTGTTACCCTTGGCATGCGAATGCAACCACCGAGAGAGTCCTTTTTTCCGAGTTGGAATGGATGCTCTCGCACTGTTGAATGGAGTTTGTCTCACCGGCTCTCATTCCGTTCGTTTCTCCCTGCAAGCTTACCCAGGCTTCGAAACCCACCTCCTCAGTCTTCCACCCCTCCCTATCATTCCCCTCTCCTGCTTCCCCTCAAGCAATGAGTACCAACATACTCGGAACTTCCAGCTCCGGCCTGTGTGTGGCGTGACTGAGCCGTGTCGCTTGACTTTTCGAAATGACTGTACATAGCCTGTTCATTAAGTAATGAAACAAATTTAATTGCAATACTTGTAATTGTCTGAAGGGCAACAGTGTGTTAGATGCGTAGTAGTAACACTGGGCTATTACACTAAATTTCATGATTGAATGATGGTAGTAGCTGTTTAGAGTAAGTTATTATTAGGAAATTTTAAATTTTGCCTATATGTGTAAAAACAGAATAAGATGTACAAATCTGTGATTAAATTTTGTTTAACTGACGGAAACTATGATATTAACTTTTCAAATTATTCAAGATGATGATTAAAGTATATCATGTGTTACTGTTTTTCATATTCTTGAAAGAAAGCATTCGGGAAAGTGACCTTATCCCAATTATCTTCACCAGTGGCATCTTCCTCAACATGAAATGTATCATTATTTGAGAAAAATAATTCAAATGCTGAAGACTGTATTAATGTTGCAACAGAAGCCACTTTTGCATATCACACCGCTATTCATGGATTAAGTTTCAAAACATCACATTGTACTAGCAAATTGATTTTAAAATTTTTCTAAACTAAATTTGGTCTTCCTCAAACAAAATGTGAAGCTATGGTTTTAAATGTAATCACACCAATGTGTATTCAAGAGTTACATGAAGAGTTATATAAATCTAACTTTGTGAGTGTTACAATTGATGTTTCCAACAGAAAGGACATAAAAATCGTCCCCAAGTGATAGTGCGCTATTTTCTACCACAGGCTGGTTTAAAGGTAAAATTGCTTAACTTTAATGGAGTCTCTGGAAACACTTCAGAAATATTGATCGATTACCTTGTTTCTTCATTAAAAAAATCTTATGTGGCCAACACAAGACTTTCTCCATATTTGGGGTATTGATATGTATTTAAATTATTATGAATAACAATATAAGGCAAAATTATTATTTCATATCATAAAATAATACAATCATCCTTATTGCCGTAAATTATATGTTGAATATGTTTACAGAATTCACCGCTAGATGGTGGCACTGTATACTGGAAATTTACAAATAAATTAATTATCTACTAAATGGAAGGTTCTACGAAAATTAGTTTCAAATAAAACTTGGAAGAAATATTACCGTATTTGACCGAATATAGCCCCCCTGTTTCTGGCCAAAAGTGAAGTGCAAAAGTTGAGGGGGGAGGCTATTTTCGGGCACTAAAAATTACGTGGGTACAAACGAGTGTGCAAAGCTTCAATAATGATGAATTTCATTCCAGTCAGTAAGTGTTTCTACCCACTGTAAGACTAAAGTACTCGGGTTGCGAATATTTATTTGTAAGGCTGATTGACGTCACCATATAGGAAGGATTTTTCAATTGCCTGATCGCTCTCATTATCGTCAAATTGCAAGTTTTACCATATTTGCTCGTGTAAGCCGTGCCCCCGTGTATCCCGCGCACCCCGGTTTTTGGGTCAGCTCTAGGGGAAAAAATTTATTTGAGCCGAAAAAGGGTTTTTTAGATCACCAATTCCTATTTCTCAAAAATGCTACGCTCAAGTTAAGCGTCTTCACACTCCTACGTGACGAATTTATTGGGTGATCTGTTTATATCGGTACTAGCAGAAATCTCCTCGGTAGTCCTCTTTTGTTAAACAACTTTTTGTCGTCATATTGGTCATGTTCGGCAGAAATCGCTCCGGTAGCGATCATTCTGCTGTACGTAATTTTCCAGCCATATGGTCACTGATCCCTACCGTAGCGGTCGTCATGTTTTTGGCGAACTAAAATTATGATCGGTGATCATTCAATTATCACCATGGCAGCCATGACTTTCATAGACGTATAAGTGAATAAAGGAAGCATGCCAAATCTGAACATGGTAGGCGTCGTCTGCTGTGAGCTCAAAACTCCTACCAACCCAAACTGGTCGCACATGCGCCGTGGCCTCCGTTACCATTGCAGCAGAAGACTTCGTCGAGTTTGGGCAGCACCTGTTAATAAACTTTAAACTCATTTAAAATTTTTATACAATGAATGAAAATGACTAAATACCTCGAAATTTGGAAATAGAATAATAGATGCGGCATGGGTGCTAGCTTAACGTATATTTGTTTACCAACACGACAATTTAGGAAAAAAGGTGCGCGGCAAGTAAAAGAATTCGTGTAAGACGTGCACCCCCTTTTTTGAAAGGCGTTTTGGGAAAAAGGTGCACGGCTTATACCAGTAAATACGGTATAACTAGCTGAAAGTACCCGGTGATGCCCAGGTTATGCCAGACGTCTTTGGCAAATAAAATTCAAACAGACCGACAAACACACAGACATCATCGCAAAAATAATCAAAACGTGTTCAGGGGACCTCAAAACGTGTATTTCCGTTGAAATCTCAATTTCGAACTTTTTCATGAAAACAATACTTTCTCTATACTACATATATTGGAGAAAGTAAAAGCTAATTCCGAGATATCTCTGATACTTATGAATTGGGCCGGAAGGGTCCCTGGAGGTCCAGAGAGAACATGAGCATACGTGAGAGTAATAGGATTTCAAGTTTAACAATGTAATCGGTTGGCAAGGCAATTTCACGTTAAAAACGCTAAATTTTGTCAAAATATGATATTAAAATGTTAAATTCGAAAGATATAGATTCGAAAGCGATAAAAGATGATAAGAATAAGAAATTGCACTTATTTTTCTTTAATACAGTCCAAGTCCGAAAATCGTAGGTCAAATATGTGAATTTTAATAAGCAAAATAAAATAAGGTTGCAGGTCGAAATATCGATTTTTCCATGTTATGAGGAATGGAAATCTTTCCCGGGAATCGAACCCGGGTCGATTTTGAAAATTTTTTTTTTAAATGGCTTCTAATTTAAGAACCGAACATTCCTATCAAATGTCAATCTTCTAGCTACTCGGAAAGTTTGTTAAAAATAGCATTACAGAGTTCAGATTTTCCACCGACGACGACAACGACGACAAAGTCAATTTTACATATTAGATTCCTAAACAATAACTGCTATGGAAAATTGTTTCAAATGAAAGTTGTAGGAAATTACATTCTCTATAACCTTTGTATCGAATTGTTTATACAGTAATGATGTTTTAACGGAGATATTTCGCCAAAACCAAATCGGGTTTTGAATAAACCTCAACTTCTGGTTAACCGGTATTGTCCAAAAACTAATCAGTTCTTTGTGCTCATACCAAAGTGTTATATATGAAATTTGGTAATGATATGGCAAGTACTTTTCGAGTTAGAGTGCCCACAATCACATACACACAGACATCATTCCAAAAATAGTCTAAACGTGATCTAGGGATCTCAAAACATATTTCCGTTAAAATCTTGAAGTCAATTTTGTTCATGAAAACAATACTTTATATTATGTATATGGAGAAAGTAAAAACATCAACTTATGAATAAAATTGTAGGATTTTGTTGTGATGATTGCAACACGAATTTCGGAGGGGTGAAAAGAAAGGGTGAAAACGTTTTATCGACTGAAAAGCGAAATTGGTAGACATATCAATAGAATTGGCTGTGCAGCACACATAAGTACACAACTGCATCCAAAATGCAGTTGATGTTCTACCAATTGATATAGAATCTATCGCAGCAAATATTTATAAATATTTCCACATATACACTGTTCATGTTACTCAACTAAAAGATTTTTGCAAATTTGCAGAAATTGAGTACAAAAAGGTTTGAAAACATGGCAACACGAGATTTCTTTCTCTTTTACCGACTTTAGAAAGGTTTCTTGATATACTATATTTCCTGGCGTATAAGACTTTTTTCACAAAAAACTTCACCTAAAATTAACCTGTGTCTTATGCACCTGGGGTAAATATTTTCTCAATCGTACAGATGTGCCGATACTTTGTATAAAAGTTTGAACGAGATAAAAATAAAAGAAACATTTTCTAAACCTATCTTAAAGTTCTTTTATGAAACAAGTAATACAATTTTGTTCCAAAGTAATGTTATAATTATAAAGATGTTCGCTTTGTGATCAAAATACACTATTTCAAGGTCTAAAAAACTATTTCGATTCACAAGAGCAGTGCCCACAAATAATATAAAAAAATTTTGAAGACCCATGTGGAAAAGTGTATTTGCGATTTGTTCTCAGACAACTCAGTTTATTTAATAAAGCAATATGAACATAGAAAAAACTAACGCTAGTGCAACAAATGTAATGTGAACTACAAAATTTAAAAATTAATTTGCAAGAAGGCAAGGATAACTGTTTCATCCCACAAAGGGCTAAAATTTTTCTAACGAAATTCAATGAATCTGGGAATGCGATTTCTAAAACGTTAAAGAATTTTTTATGTTAGATACTTATCATACATATTGTTGTGGGAAAAGTTTTGAAGAAGAGGAACCATTTAATTGGGTAACATTCAATTGGCATGAGGTTGAAAAAACAGTGCAAACCCACAATCAAAGACATGGAAAGAAACTTTTAATTCATATCGACAATCTTTTCAATAACTTTAGCAAAGCAATTTATGTTTCACTAGTATAAGTACCAGTCAAACATGACAGGGAATGATATGGTTTATTGGTACGGTACACATTAAATAAAAATGTGTTGAATGGGCATAAATTCGGACAAGGCACATACAGAGTTGGTTAGCATTTTCAAATTGTGGTATTTTTACAATTTCATATTTTTTCCATCGGTTTTGTCCAAAAACATATAACTGTGCCAAATTTCAAGCTCATCTGATATAGCAGGAGCTCGGTTTTCTTAAAAAATACTGCAGGAACGCAAATAAAAATCTATTTTGGTGTGGTTTTTCACAGGGAATATGAATAATTCATCAAAAATACATATCTTGATCGATTAGTCTGAAATAAAATTGAGGCAGTCTTCTCTGACCTGAAATCATACCTCTTGCTGAGAGGGTTGCCTTCGATCTGAGCAAAGGTTCGAAACGAGTATCTATTGTGCTTCAAAAACTGACCTTAGTCCCCTCTAAAACAGGTATATTTCTGCGTTTCAGAGCATGACAGAGGGAGAGACAAAGGGACAAAGTAAGGCTTTTATATATTACCGATAATGACAGAAAGAGAAGTTGGGATGAGGAAGGGACGAAATTTGAAGATAGATGGATGGAACTTTTTAGAGTCATTTTCTCAAACAGAAAATTTCAATTGTCAATCTAATGAAAGTTATTCAATACGTATTCTGTTTACCCGGAACTTTTTCTATTATGAATAACGTGTGGTCCCTAGACCGAAGTTGCACGGATGAATGTACAGTATAAGCAATATTACAGTATAAAATCAATATTGATTTAAACTGTGAAGAACTTTATGCTAAAATCAAAAATGATAAAATGTTTTTGGATTAAGTTACTTCTAGCAACAAATATAACTGGTTTAATAAACAGTAAGATTTTTGTATATTGTATTGAATTGATATGTTACAGGCAAATTGTATAATCCAGGCATTCTATACAATACCTAGGCAATATATAGAAGGGGAAGATCGCTGTGGGATTCCATTCCTGTCTGTTCATTTTATTCAAAATAGCGGCCGATTTAAAAACAAGAATGTCGGCATTAGTGTTAAGTGTGTTTTATGAGCTGTAACACTACATAAGGTATATATTTATTTAAAATAACTAAAACGGGCAGAGAGATACAAAAACAGCTTATAAATTATTCCTGATAGCCCTCCACAACAATAGCAAATTTGACTCAAATCAATAGCAGAACTCAGGAAAATACGCAGAGTTTAATGTTTAAATTGGCTGCTATTATTGCTGAGAGTCATCCACAATCGTGTAAGATTCTAGAACATATAATAGCTAGCTCTGTTGTGTGCTATTTAGATGGTCGTTCTTCGTTAAACAAAAGCCAACACGGGTTTCAGAAAGGTAGGTCATGTGAAACACAGCTCACCCTGTTCATAAATGATTTGTTGCAATGTGGAGAGAAAAAACTCAGGTTGACGCCGTTTTCATTGACTTTAAAAAGGCGTTCGATAAAGTACCCAATAACAAATTAACAGGAGAACAAGGTAAGTACGGTATAAACCCGACTATCGTGAGTTGGATAAAAGACTTCCATTCCAATAGAGAATAGTTAGTAGTCATCGACGGGAAAACTTCCTACCCAGGTGTTCCACAAGGAAGTGTCATAGGCCCACTACTATTCCTGATATATATAAACGATATCTGCTTGGTAGTTCGCTGCAAAATCAGACTTTTTGCAGATGATACCATCTTCTATAAAGAGAAAAAGATCCAAAATGACCAAAAATCACTCCAGGAAGATTTAAACGACCTTTTAGCATGGTGACAAGATTGGAAAATCGAAATTAATCACGGCAAATATTCTATCTTAAGTTTCTGGAAGGGCAAGAACAATGAATTAGACTCGGAGTACAGAATTAATAGATCGAATATCCAATCTGTGGAATATGTTAAATATTTAGGAGTCATCATTTGTCATCATCTATTGCAAAATATGCATATTCTAAGGGACACAGGCACAGCCAATAAGAAAATGGTCTTCGCAGACAGAATAATAATAATAAGCCGTCTTTATCAGGCCCATATTTAGATATTAATGTCTATTCTTACATATAAACCTGATGAACATTACCATCCATGCTCTATGTGGGATTCAAAACCACGACCTTAGTAACCGTCGGCAGATACTCAAACCCTCCATCTACCAAGGCCAACAAAGTAAGAAGTAGCACAGAACAGGTACAAGAAACGTGTTATTTATCAATGGTCAGATCTCATGTCAAATATGCTTCCAAAATATGGGATCTGTACGAAAAGAGCCAGATACTTGAGTTAGAAAGAATCCAATAGAGAGCAGCCAGATTCATAAAACAAAAATAGGAACAAAAGAAAAGCGTGACATCACTTTCAAAGGAGTTGAATTGGATGTCTCTAGAGGACCGCAGACTTAGTGCTAGGTTAGGCTTTAGGAGAAATTTAGGTCAGAAGTTCTATTAGAGGAGGTCTCAGGAATATTAGAGGCACCTACTTACATGGGCAGGCATGACCACAATGATTAAATATGAGAGCTCGACTGTAGGACAGAGCGATATCAAGGTTTCTTTTCCCAAAGACCATACAAGATCATAACAGGAGAGTGATACCCATGAAAGAAGTTATTAGGTACACTTTGGTGCGCTGCACTCCCTGCCATCCACCAATCTGGTGATTTACAGGGTACTATGTAGATGTAGATTTACCAAATTTATTCAAATCAATAGCAGGACATGGGAAAATATGCTTAGTTTAATGTTTATATCAGCCGCTATTATGAATCAAACTGACAGACACTAAAGCCCTGCACTGACCTTCCTCTTAGTGCCCTCTACAATCGTGCCAAATTTGGTCGGGATCGGTTGAGAAAAGTGGGCATGGATAAGTTCACTTACTAAAATATATAGGTGGAGATGTTGATTAAAAACAGGGCATCAAACTGTAATTTTTTTGCTCTGATTTTCGTTCCAGTTCACTGAAAACAAAATTTTGGTCCAATTCCGGTTTCGCTCTGGCAATCATCAGTGAACCTGTTCAGACTGGTTTTTTTCATTCCGACCTTAAAATATTTTTAGGAAACTTTTAATAACTGATTTATTAATTTACATAATTTTCTAATTGAATCAAATACATCATCACTATAACAATAGTGATATTAAAAAACTGATATTAAAACACAAAAATTATAAATGTAAATATTTAGTATTTTATTTATTTAAGATTTATTAAGAATTGAATAACTACAAACATATGCATCGCAAATGATTTCAACAGGTTAGGAAAGTGTAAGGTGAATTACAAATAAGCACGTTTCCTGCAATAGTGTATTCTAAACTTATTATGTTATGCAAACAATTCATCTCATTTTCTAATTTACTATGCTTAGATTTTAGCACTAAATTTCATTAAAATCCACTGAATAGCTACAGAAAAAATAATTGCATTCAGATAGAAGAACGGACAGGCCGAAGCTAATATGCACTCAAGCTGGAATGCCTAATAATGAATTATTAATATTTTTATTCACAAATCATGCAGCAAAATAAGAGTACGCGTTGTCTCAATAGTGTCAATAAGTTGAATAAGACATTAAGTTATTTTCATTAACAATTTGTAGATGATGTGCACTGCTCATATTATAAAAACTGTAAATGCATGGCTTTATTTTATCATTCAAAGAACAAGTAAACGCATGAAAAATGTATAAAATTTTTATGAGGAAGAAGCTCACGGAAATTGAGGGTTCGAGAATCCAGAAAGACTGAGAAATGTTTATTAACATGATACAAATTTACTATGACGGAATTATGCAAACGCACAAAGAAAACATTCATTGACACTAACTGAAAAGCAACAGGATAAATGGAAGATTCTTGGAAATAGCACTTAAAACAGAAATTTGACACTTGAAAACTTTGCTATGATTGCAATGATATCATTATTATAAAATATGCAAGTAGTTGCATAAAAGCCACAACAATGAATTACATTGAATTGATTTCTCACTATACCAAATATTCTCTTGAAATTAAAGTACATACATGAATAGAAAATGAGACTTACTTATTCCATGCTGGATGATTTATCTTTTCCTTAATGCTGGCAACACTACGTTATTCACACCGATAAGATAAATATTTTGATGGAAATAACAAATATACATAATTTTTATTCCTATTTTCAGTAATGATTAACATCTGATATAAAATTGAATTTTTCGAGTTTACAATATATACCTATTTAAGATTACTAACCTGTAAGAAATGGCAACTAATGCAGAAATACGCCAAGGAACAAATGTGGAACAATCCTTCAATAATTAGCAAGGCCAGACTGATGGATGCTAGTTCATATGAAGGAATGAAAGATTGTGGACATATGCAGCAGACGAAACATTGGAGAAAACTTCCCTTCTCCCACTATAGGTATTCCTAAGATGTAAGGAATTCTCAAATGGGTAAATTTCCCCATGCAATTTCCGAATGTCATTAGATATTATCTTAATGTCATATTCATGAGGATTGGTGAACTTGGTCGGGGTTTGGACCCCATGGCGACAGGGTATGGTAGCGTGAAGGAAGCAATGACCATTTGAGCATGGAAGGTTGCTGAGCAGTGGGAAAATTCCACCTTTCGCTTACACTGTTTATCCAAACCAAAATAAATATTGGTTTATGGTTTGGGTTCAACACAGTTCTTTTGGTACGGGTGCAGTTCCACTCCGGCCAAAAATATGTTTTTTCCGGTTCAGTTCTGGTTTGATGCCCTGATGAAAAATCAGTTTAGCCCGTTTTTTTATGGTACACCGTATCGATAAATTAAATTCTATTAGCACTTTTCCTAAATCAATACAGGCGACTCCCGAGTCTCGACTGTTCGAGTCTCGATTAATTCGAGATTTCGATCCAGCCGATCGATAATATACGTGGAATAATCTTCGTGTAGTACTGGTTCCGACCAAACACGAGGTTTAGTTTTGATGTAGACGTAGTTATATCTGCTCTAATTGTCTGAATTTGTGCTGATTTCACTCTTTTTTCTGTTAATCTTTTATTTAAATTTATTTATTTTATTGATTTATTTATAAATTTATCACTTGACATGGCATCTAAAAGGAAATGTAATAGTGATAATGTAAGGGAATCAAATAAAAGAGGGCATAAGATTCATAGTTATGAATTTAAATTAGATATTTTAAAACGTATTGAGAAAGGTGAAAGCCAAGCTGAAATCGCACGATCATTGGGAATGTCTTTCAACTGTTAGCACTTATGTGAAACAGAAGAAGAAAATTCTAGAAGATGTGATAAATTCACGGAATTTGATAACAACAATAAACAGTCCTAGGCGTGGTGTTGTGATTCCTAAAATGGAAAAACTTTTAAAACTCTGGGTAGATGATCAGTGTCAGAAACACATACTGAAAGCCATACTGAAATTGTACGATCGTTGGGAATGAGTCAACTATTACCACTTATGTAAAACAGAAGGAAAAAATTCTAGAACTTGATAAACTCAGGTAATTTGATAACAACAATAAACAGTTCCCCACCCAATAGCTTCTCTTCTTCAAACTAAAATCTTCAATCTTCTCAATTAATAATCCCAGTCCAGTAAGCGCAGTTGAAAAAGATTTAAGGTATAAAAGTATTTTTAATTTATTGTTTATTCTTAAGTTATTTTGTGCATTTTTAATAACTTTTATATTAATTTCGCTGCGATAAATAGTTGTACGTATATATAGATGTATGCAGGTATGTTACAAACGACTTGCGCGATCCGGACCGGGCTGTCTGTAAAGCATACTGCATACATCTATCTTTGAAGTTGGAAACAAAAATTTATTTTTTCTTTTTTAGTGCAGAAAATAAGTTATACATTTAAAATATGTATTATATAATTTAGTTGTAATTTAATATTGTTGTATTAACATATTAGTAATGTTATTTTATCTTTATAGAAAGTGAGGGGAGACTTTTTCCCAAGATGTGGGAAGTATCTCCCGATTATAACATGCAAGTATATGGAATAACGGCATTCGACACTCGAATATTCGAGATTTGAACACGTTTTCAGGAACGCATCCCCAACGAGACTCAGGAGTCACCTGTATTGGTATTCTATAGAATAGCTAGAAATTATATGGAACTAGCAAAATTGCCTGGCATTGCTAGGGTTGCTATTGTATTTAGCATTTTCCATAGTTACATACCTATAATAATATCTTTTTTCATGATTAAATACTACATTTTATTGATAGAAAGGATGATCCGAAGATCCTTATGTGACAGGCATAAGCTGTTATGATGGGAAATGAGGAAACAGGTGAAAAAATCTGCCATGACCGGGAATCGAACCCGGGCCTTCCACTTGCCGGGCGGATATTCTACCACTGAACTACCGTGGCAGACTAATTCTCCTGTTTCAGAATGGGAATATATTCTTAGGTTGGGACCAAGCTACCTATGCTAGCCCGGGTTCGATTCCCGGTCATGGCAGATTTTTTCACCTGTTTCCTCATTTCCCATCATAACAGCTTATGCCTGTCGCATAAGTATCTTTGGATCATCCTTTCTATCAATTTATATCATGACATTCTCACCATTTGAGAGGGTAGGGGTTTTCTTTGATGTACCGTATTTACCCGAAAGCAAGACGAGGTTTTTTACAAAAAATGACCACAAAAAAATTAGGGATAGTCTTAAAATCGAGTACAAAATTTTAGGTGGGAAAAGTGAGTGCTTTTTAAACAATCGGAACACCCGGATTTCGGGTATATGTCCATGAAAACGCATTTATACATGCATACAAGAATACATTAGATTTAATTAATTATTATAATACATTAAAAATTCGTACCATAGTTCTTAAAGTTCCACATAGTACGAAAGATTACCTCCGGGGTACTGATGGAAAGGGTGTGTTTATAGCTGGGTAGGAAATCTTATATGTGCGACAATGCAGGCGGTTAAGCAAGGATCGGTGGCCGTATTTGAGGTATATTCTTACATTTGAAACTTGTCTATGTATTACAACTTAAAAATCTGCTACCTTTTGATTGGTGCTCCAGCAGCAGATCAAAGTACACCTGAATTTTAAAGGTATGACATTTATGAAAGCACTCCATTAGTACTCACTTCGCCAAGTTTTAATGTGAAGGAAAGGCTAGTCATTATTTTTAAGTTTAAAATCAGTTACCCCAAAGATATAGTGTCACTATAAAAACCTCTGCGAATGAAAAATTACGCGTTACGGTAATCTGGCTGCGTTAGCGGATGGCACGAAGTTGCCGCCGTATGTTATTTTAAAATGCAAAACTGCTAGCTAAAGGAATAATTGTTAGATGTCTAAGCCAATGCCTTTTTTACTTTCTCATACTAAGTATTGAGAAAGTATTGTTACCGCAAAAAAATTCGACCTCGAGATTTTTACGGAAATATACGTTTTAGGTGTCGCTGAATCCGAAAAAGTGTTTTTCGCAATGCCATCTAGAGCCCAAACGGTAGAGCGAAAATGAATGAAATCTCGGTCTTAGGCATTTTATCATACTGAGCAGAGTCTATGAAGAAATGGTTGACATTGCTCAATAAACATAAACAGACAGACCAAAACTTTATATCTTATTACATACTACATTTACTAAGGTTTTGATTATCCATCGAGAATTTCCTAACAAATTTCACTGCGGTGTGACATACAGGGCCTGGGGGTGATGGGAAGAGGAATTTCAAGACATCTCAAATCCAATGAGCAAAAATCCTATTTAACAACAATACAGTTCCATTGCGACGATAAATTTTTACCTAAAAAAACATTAAATTTTAGTGTTCAAAACTAATTTATGAACAGATTCGACGAGTATTTGAAAAACGAATGTAAGAAAATGAATTTCTATTCCTTTAAGCATTTTTTTGTCCATGTCCCAATTTCGTACTATGATTTTAAATAATTTT
Organism: Uropetala carovei; assembly: GCA_036926305.1. Taxonomy (NCBI): domain Eukaryota; kingdom Metazoa; phylum Arthropoda; class Insecta; order Odonata; family Petaluridae; genus Uropetala; species Uropetala carovei. Next base: position 7,289,570 of record JAXCHB010000084.1, on the reverse strand, counting down.
AAAATGCAAAATAAAAATATGCTGCCCTCATTCCTGATGCGAAGTTTCAGTTCTTTAGTTTTATGACCGTTTATTTATATTTTTTTGACCTCATCCCCTTTCCAAGCCAAAAATTTTAAAAAAATAAGCCCAAGGTGCAGACCATCAGGGTGCTCTTAGTATGTATGCGAAGTTTCAGCTTTCTAGGTTTATTGGTTTTGGAGTTACAGTGTTAACACACATTGTCTTTTATTTATATGATGATGCCTACGGAAAATATAAAAATCCAATCACAACTCCTATAATTCATTCTTTGCCTAAAAATGGCCAGGTATTCTATACAATGCCTAGGCCAGTGATGGCAAACCTTCTATTGCCCATGTGCCAATATTACAGAAATTGTCTTCTTTTCTGCCTCGCATGCCACATTAAAGTCCTTGATTTTCTTTGCATGCCAACTAAATTAAATTTGCAATCAAGACATTAGAGATTGAAATTTGTAACCATAAAACTAATGTTTATAATAGCTAACTAAATAAAAATGTTTTTGCACCACTAAATCAGTACGATACATTCATTTTGATTGGAATTCGCCTTTCGTTGGTGTGCCAACCAAAATCGTCATGCGTGCCATAAGTTCGCCATCACCGGCCTAGGCATTCTATACATTGCCTAGGCATTGTATAAAATACCTGGATTATACGCTTTACCTATAACAGATATATTTAATATTGAAATTTTAGAAATATTACGTTTTTTATTTTAGATATTTTTTGACAACCCTCTTTCCATCTATACATCCCCATATTCCTTTTTGGTTTGTGAAAATGCATAAAATGAAAAATAATGGAAATAATGTATTTTTAAACAAAAAAATAAAAGACTAGCTGGATATTGTCCTGTCACGTAAGATTGTCCTGGTTTTTCTTCTTCAGAAATCATTTTGTCCCGGTTTTGATTCTTGAACATATGGTAGCTCTATTTATGAGTATATTCCAGATAACCAGAAATTCTAGATAACCGGAAATTCCAGATATCAGGAAATTCCAGATAACAGGAAATTCCAGATAACAGGAAATTCCAGATATCAGGAAATTCCAGATAACAGGAAATTCCAGATATCAGGAAATTCCAGATAACAGGAAATTCCAGATAACAGGAAATTCCAGATATCAGGAAATTCCAGATAACAGGAAATTCCAGATAACAGGAAATTCCAGATAACAGGAAATTCCAGATAACAGGAAATTCCAGATAACAGGAAATTCCAGATAACAGGAAATTCCAGATAACCGGAAATCCCAGATAACCGGCTATCTGCATATCACAAAATTGCTGGATAAAAGGTTCTATATTGTATTATATTTATCATGTATTTTGTACATTAAACTCCCAGTTATCGGTATGCCTGGGGAATTGGGTTTTCTGGTTAAGTGAATATTCCGGTTGCTAGTGAGTTTTATTGGATAGGCTTCAATCAAGCATTTGGCTATCAAAATAAGGAACAGATGCAGAATTATATATTCACCTTGGAATTATCAACCTGAAGACTAGGTACTCTACTCAATGGCTTTTAAATAATTCCTTGACATTCAAGGAAGTAATGAAACTCAAAGATACAAGTATTCAACACCTTTAATTGCAATATTTTAATATTTAATAACTGCATTACATCCTATGGAGTTTCTCATATGCCTATCACTATTAACTTTTCTATTGTTCTAATTACAATGCGAGGTAAGGGTTAACTTCGTCCTACCTTTAGAATTTTCCGACAAAAAAAAATTTTTTCCTTGTCCGAGAAATGGAGAGAGATTATCCACACCCAACACAATGCATTAGCAAAAATTCTTGAGGCAAATTGATATTAAACAAAAGAGAAGCAAATAGTGACATGCAATCATGACACCATTACATACAGCGCAGTTAGTAAATATTAAAATAATGCAATTAAACATGCTGGAGAGTTATATATTCCTTAACTAATGTTTCAAAAAAGTCACAAAATTTATCGGCAGCTTCTTGGTCGGCCAATTTTTTCTCACCCAAAACATCTAGATGTCTGATCTTAAAACTTATTAGCCATCCATCTGAAAATGCACACGGTTTACTAATCTCTATTTGTTCATAAAAATCTTTGGCCTTTTCAATCAACATTGATCCAGAAATAGGGGCTCCCTCGAAACGCTTTATAAAAAACCAATCATAAATAGCAACATCCAATTGCTCAAGTATCGGCTTATGAGTGCACTGATATTCAATTCTTCTAGCTGTCTCAGAAGACATATGGTCATTAATTTTGATTTCTGTGCCTTAATGTCATAAATAGTGGAAGAATCGACATTGAACTCTTACATTAAAATACTGCAGTTACCACTTTGCTCTAAACGTCTTATTATATCAAGTTTCTGGGTTAAGGTTAGCACAACCAGTTACCTTTTATTACCTTTAGCGCATATTGGAGTTTTAGGAGGCATTTAAAAAGAGTGAGTGAAATATTTAATTTAACACAAACACCCGAGTTCAAGAAAGATAAACAATTACGTATTGCAACTGCCGAAAATGCAAATTTTAGCTGTAACTTTCCAAATTAGATATAAACAAAAAATTGCTGAAAATGCCAATTTTTATCAGTAACATCCCCAAATAGATGTAATAAAAAATCGAGAGGCAGGAGATGCCGGTTGCCTAAGAATTCCAGTTGCATGAGTGCTGGATAACTGGGAGTTTACTGTATATTACTCTGGATTATCTGAACTGAAATTGCAAGTAGATACCGTATTTAATCAATTGTAAGCCGACACCGATTGGAAGCCGACCCCCACTTTTCACAAGGCCACACAAGGAAAAATTTTGATTTTCAAGTGCTTAGACAGCTAGGGTCATTTATTTCAAAATATCAACAAGTATGAACGCCTCAGATTTTCAGTTCGTAATTAAATAATGAGTATTAACTAAAATTACTGTGACATGAAATAAATTTTATTCACTTATTCATAACAACTTCTAATAAAAGAGTAATTTGACCTCGTTATGTCCCAGGATCTTATTCTCGTAAAAAAATAGCCATTTCTCGTCAATGTCAAAGTCCAAAACCCGACAGTTGGAAGGTGGCTACCTGAGGTCGTGGGGGAGTAGGGCGGTCATGGCGGGGAGATGGGAAGGTGGAAGGTGACCCTATCTCCGTCAAAAACAGATTCGAAGTGCTCCCAGAGGATAGCACGACGAATTCTGTGGCCGTATCCGCTCCCTCCGCCTCGAGGGACGCTGCACCTAGGGGAGGGAGGGAATATTGTTAATAGGTAGTTCAAACGTCCGGAGTTTGGTGGCACCCATGAGGGAAAGGGCTCGCCGGGAGGGTGATGAGCGGCTGTTCTCCTGGTGCATTCCAGGCGGAACAGTACCTCAGGTGACGAAGGCGGTTAGGGCGGCGGCAAGTGGCACGGGATGCTCCAAGCTGCGGATAGTGGCGCATGTGGGCACCAGTGACGCACAGGATCGGGGTTCTGAGGAGATATTGGATTCCTTCAGGGATATATGCTCCGAAGTACACCGACTTCGGCGGGTCATGGGGATCGACATGCGCCTGACCATATGCAGCATGGTCCCACGGACCGACCGGGGTTCGACGGTTTGGAGTCGAGTGATCGGCTTGAACCGGAGACTCTGGAAGTTCTGTGGGGGCATGGGAGTAGATTTCGTGGACCTAGAGCCGGTTCTCGAATCGTGCAAGGTACCCCTTAACCGCTCAGGAGTTCACCATACCGCCGAGGCAGCACAGAGGGTAGGTGGTAGGATATACGAACATAGTAGAGTTTTTTTAGATTAGAGAGTAGGTTAGTGAGCAGGTCATATAAGGGGAAATTAAAGACTTGCGCTAATTATCATAATAAATTTATTAACTCTGACCGTAGATCAATATGTAGGTCGGCTTTAGGGCACAATAAACCATGCGATAATACTATCAGTAATAAAGCCGCTATTGGAAATGAGGGATGCACCCTCCAAATTGCTGAAATAATTCCGAAGCGACACATAAGTGACACTCTAAAAATTTTAACTCTAAATTGCCGGAGTATCAGGAATAAGGCTGCGGAACTTCAGAATTTACTAGAACAAACAGAGGCAGATATAGTAATAGGCACAGCGAGTTGGCTAACCTCGGATATTCACGACCGTGAAATTTTCCCCTTACGATATATTATTCACAGACGAGATAGGACAAATAGGAGCGGTGGTGTGTTTATAGCAGTGAATAATACACTAATAAGTTCTCCGGTCAAGTTTGCTGAAAACAATATTGAAAGCACTTGGTGTACTATAAACAGTGAAGGTTTGAGAAACATTCATGTATGTGCGTATTATAGGTTCAAACACAGAAGAAATATACGATCTAGAGGCTCAAATAAACTCACTAATGAAGAAGAATAGTAAAAGCATTATCATAGTAGGAGGAGACTTCAATCTACCCTCGATAAATTGGCAGAGTGGTAGCTTCATACCATCCGGTAGGAATCGCAAGTCATGCGAAGCGCTAATAGACATCTTCAATAAACATTCCCTCATCCAGGTAGTCAAAAAACCTATGAGAGCGAACAATATATTAGATTTACTAGCAGTTAACATCCCCGAGCGTGTTTCCGAAGTAACTGTTGAAGAAGGAATCAGTGATCACCAAGCAGTTCGAGTACTTTTGGATATAACTGTCGCAAAATATCGCAATCCTAAGCGAAAAGTGTACATGTATAAAAATGCTTACTTTGACTTTGAGGATTTCAAAGAGAAACTCATCAAGGATTACGGCGATTTCAGCAAATCAACAAGCACAAAAAACTTTGAGGAAACTTGGAAAGCATTTCTATCAGAAATTAGAATTGGTATTAATACGTATATACCAAGTAAATTTATTAGCGATAATGGGGAACCAAGTTGGTATAATCAGCAGGTTAGATGTGCCCTCAGACACCAAAGAAAGCTTCACTCCAAATTTAAACGCATCAATAACTGTAAGTTACAGGAGGAAGTAATTTCAATTTCACTTAAGTACAGAGATTGTCGGACTAAGACCAAAAAGGTTATGCGCAAAGCACTAACAGACTTCAAGAAAAAGACTCTTGGTGAACATCTAAGTGAAAATCCCAAATGCTTTTGGTCATATGTTAGACAAGTTCAAGGTCGACGCCCAACCATAGCCCCGTTAATAAACGACCAAGGAGAGGTAGTTAGCGATAGCACAAATAAAGGAAATTTGTTAAACTTATTTTTTCCGAGCGTATTTACTACCGAAGACGTGAGAGCGAAGGTCGTGGTGCCTGAACCAGGCAAGGAAAAAATGAACGATATGGTCATATTAGCGAAAGGGATAGCTCAACAGCTTAAAAATATCAAGTCAAATAAATCTCCGGGTCCAGAAGAGATACCAGCTAGAGTATTCAAAGAGTTAGCACTGGAAATAGCACCTTATCTCGAAATAGTTTTCAGTAAGTCACTTAGTCATGGCGTTGTACCTAAGGAATGGAAATTAGCCTTTATAATGCCGTTACACAAAGGTGGGAAAAAAGACGACAGAGAAAATTTCTTGCAAGGTTCTCGAGCACATTATCGTTAGCTCCGTGATAGACTTCTTAGATAGTCAGAACTTGCTAAGTAAATATCAGCATGGCTTCAGGAAGACGAGATCATTTGAAACACAGCTCGCTCTGTTCGTTCACAGTATACTAAGATCAGGAGACTGTAAGACTCAGTTAGATGCGGTTTTCCTCGACTTCAAGAAGGCTTTCGATAAAGTCCCACACAGTAAGTTAGTGAAGAAATTAAATGACTATGGAATAAATCGAAAGATAATCGAGTGGATCAGGGACTTTCTTAATGAGCGTGAACAAATAGTAGTTATAGATGGATTTAAATCAGATTCAGTCAGCGTAGCCTCAGGCGTTCCACAGGGAAGTGTAATCGGCCCCCTACTATTCCTTTTATACATAAACGACTTAGATAAGGTTATTAAAAGTAAAATCAAGTTATTCGAGGATGATACAGTAGTTTACAGAGAGATTAACAGTCCTAATGATCAATTATTACTTTCTGACGACTTAAATGCAATTCTCGAGTGGTGTAAAGAGTGGCAGTTAGAATTGAACTTAGGAAAGTCCTCCTTTATGAGATTCTGGGGAAACAAAAACATTGACACGACGAATTACACTGCTGAAGGCATCCAGCTAAAACTAGCCGATTCTGTCAAATACCGTATTCACCTGAATCTAAGACGACCTTTTTTTCCAAATTTTCAGCTGTAAATATCAAGAGTCGTCTTACATTCGAATACGAAGTATATTTAAGCATTTAATCAATGGTTTTTACAACAAATGGTATATTAGAGTAAACAATTCACAACAGCAAATTCAAGTACGTACATAAAGACGTGAAATAAACAAATAGTAATAACAATAAGAAAAACATGACGGGAATAATAATTATTTAGACTAATAATCATCGTCGACGATCATAACACAGACGACGTACTTTCATCTTGCACGTAATGCCAACCGCAATGTCAAAACAAATGAGAGCGGAAATCATTGGGATTCCCCTTTCAAACGACGCACCGCGATTTACTAAGTGTGACAGTAATTTTGAGTTGTGCATTCTTGATTTAAATGCACAACCCTTAAGTTAAAATGACAGATCATGTTGAAGTATGTGGCACGAGTGCAAAGGGAAAGTTAACAAAAGAATTAGACGGAGCTATGATGCAAATTTTAAGCTGATCGTGATAAATTACGCCGAAAAAACTAATAACTCTGATGCGAGTAGAAAGTTCGGTGTATCTGAGGCAAATGTGCGTCGATGGAAACTCTCAAAACAGGAACTAGAAAATGCCAAAGCCACAAGGAAGTCGCTCAGTGGTCCAAAATTAGGCCGATTTCATGGGATTGAAGAAGAAGTAAAGTTTGTGCGTACCATGAGGAAGAACGGTATGCCTGTTTCGACTGAAAGTATTATACTTAAAGCTAATGAAATTACTAGAGGACTTAATATATCATTGCAAGAATTCAAGGCCAGCAGAAGTTGGTGCGTGAGAATGATGCGACGAAATAATTTTTCTTTACGGCGACGAAGTAATTTTTCTTTATAAGAGAAAATAAATATTTCACAAGATTTATAATTTTTGTAGTCATGAAGGTCAATTTGAGCTTTTTTCTCTTTTGGAATCATCAAAATGGGGGGTCGTCTTAGATTCAGGGTCGTCTTGGATTCGGGTGAATACGGTACTTAGGCGTTACTTTAACAAGCAACCTCTCGTGGGATATGCACATACGAAATATATGTGGGAAGGCTAAACAGAAACTAGGATTCATCAAACGCATAGTAGGTAAAAGTGAGGAAAAAGTCAAAGAGACATGTTACTTCTCGTTAGTAAGACTGCTATTAGAGTACGCGTCGAGCATATGGGATCCGTACGTGAAAGGATCAATCTCAGAGTTAGAAAGAGTGCAGCGAAAAGCCGCTAGATTCGTCAAAAATTGTTACAATAGAAACAATAATGTTACAGCCTTGATACAGGACTTAGGATGAGAATCACTAGCTGAGCGCCGATCACGCTCTAGGTTAAAACTTCTTGAAAGATTTGGAACGCATATATTCTCCAGCGATGTCGTAGAAATAATAAGAGCGCCAACTTATATTGGTAGAATGGACCATCCTCGTAAAATAAGAGAGATAGCCTGTAGGACTGAGAGGTATAAAGGCTCGTTTTTCCCTAGAACGATAGCTGAGCAGAACAGAAGTTACGAAAAGAAATCAGCCGACGTAGAGTGATACTATACATTATTATGCTCTTTACCTTGGTGCTATTGCACCCCCTGCCACACACCATTGTGGTGGCTTGCAGGGTGAATTATAGATATAGATATAATCAAATATTCTGCTTCTTGTCTTTCAGAAAAGAACAGTTCGGTTTACAAGATCCATACCTCAAAATCGTTTATACTTTCTCCATACATAGTATGGGAAAAGTATTGTGATCACGAAAAAAATCGACTTTGAGATTTCAACGGAAATACATGTTTTGAGGTCCCTAGAACACGTTTAGACTATTTATGTGTGTGTGTGGATGAATGTATGTGATTGTGGGTGCTCTAACTCAAAAAGTACTTGTCATATTAATACCAAACTTCATATATACACTTCAGCATGAGCACAAATAACTGATTAGTTTTTGGACAATAACGGTTAACCGGAAGTTGAGATTTATTCAAAACCCGATTCGGTTTTTGAGATATTTCTCCATTAAAACATCATTATTGTACATACAACCCGATACAAATATTATAGAGAATATAATTTCCTACAACTTTTATTTCAAACAATTTTCCATAACAGTTATTGTTTAGGAATTATTTAAAAATAAACGGTGTTTTCGGTTTCCGTCAAATATCTCCTTAAAAACGTCGTTATTGGTCATCTTCGTGAGGACCAAAGTTGTAGAGAATAATATTTCTTCCAAGTTTAGTTTGAAACAAATTTTCGTAGAACCATCCATTTCGGAGATATTTAACCTTTTCCAATTTACAGCGTCACCACCATGTAGCGGTGAATTCTGGAAACATAATCAAATTGTAATTTACGGCAATAAGGACGACTGTATTCTTTTACGATACAAAATAATAATTTTGCCTTATAATGCTATTCATAATAATTTAAATATCTATACCCCATATATGGAGAAAGTCGTGTGTTGGCCACATCAGATTTTTTAATAATGTCTGTCAGTATGAATGAATCATTAACTCATCAAAGCCCAACTTTAGTTGCCAGCACTTTATTTATTTTCCCACAAATATGATTTCAACTTTGCTGTGAAAGTTGACTTGGGAGGTTTTATTAGGGTTCTGAAAATTAGATAGGATGGGTAAATTTCCCCTTCTATTACCTTGTAATTTCTGGAAAATAATTTTATATACTAATATGTATTTATCATGTACATATTTTGTGTATTACCCTGTATTGTCTGAACTGAAACTGCAAGTAGATATAAATAATTACCTTATCCATTCCACCATAGCGCACATTGATACAGTCCCCAGTATCTTTGTTCCTGAGCACCACCTCTGCACAGTCGCACCCTTCTCCCAAGACCTTTTTCCTCACAAAAGTGACCTTCAATGGAGATTCTCCAGATGTCACCTCTAACTCAAAATCACCATCCAAGGCTCCTTCACCATCTTCCCCATCTTCAGGCAACCCAAACAGGCAGCAGCGAATGGCCTGTGCAGGCAGTGAACGTAGCTCTGACTTGAGTTCCCTTATTCCACCATCTGTCACTTCTCCTCCGTTTCCATAATCGACAAATGTCACCGCTACTCTCTCTGCCTTTGGCTCTCCCACAACACGAGCTCTGTACCACATGCCATCTTCTGAATAGAGGGCAGCACAAGGCATGCCCACTTTCAACTCAGCCAAACTGATTAGAGTAGCCTTGGTTGTTTTAACTTCACCTAAACAACAAAATACAATGGAATAACACTTTTAAACATGGTAACTAGACAATTTAATTAAAACGTAAATGGTATTTCAATTTCCATCAACGTTCACTGCTCTTCCTTTTTTTCTCTTTTACAATTTATTTTGGCAACATTTTTGCTTATAACATAGCAGAATGGAAGGCACTAGAATTTATTGAATTGCTATGTTCTCAATTTTATAGACATGAAATGCTATTTAAAACAAAGTAAAAGCCAAAGTGAATATATGACCAGACCAGACTGCAACTTGGGAGCAGCTCATACTGTATTAGTGATGTAATGATGAGAAGGTACAATATGCTTAACATAAAGTCAAATTATTTCTCAATGAGAGAAGAACTGGATTTAGATAATATATTTAGCAATATTATATTTTTTCTGAGTACAGCATGCCTTGTGTAAAGAGATTTTAATAAGTACTATATCAAATATGTAGTGACAATTTGGTATATACCTTCATCTATATTCTCTCTGTAATCCTTTGAACATGTCTCTACCAGAGAGTTCATTAGTTCTTGAAGTTTGTCAGAGGATTCTTTCAGTTGACAGTAGAATTCTGTGCGAGAAACAACGTACACCACCTCCACCTCAACAGTCATTCCTATTGGAACTGCCAGTGATGGGATATCATCTGCTGATGCAGCTTCTACGCATTCTTTGCTTTCATAAGAAGATTCATCTCTAATTGACTAACAGAAAGAAAATGTTACCCATCAGATGTACAGCATACTTCAGGTTTTCAAAGATATGTTGCAAACATTTACATCTAAATGAAATGTCAATAGTTTTCAATACAATGCACATACACTTTGTCAACCTTAGTTTTGCATATCTGCTGTTAAAAAATTGTACCTTGTTTTTCCACAGTTCTCCATGTAGAAGCAGATACCTATTTCCCGGCTTATGACATTTTTTTTGTGAAAAACGTCACAAAATCATCCTGCATCTTATGCGCTGGGGGTAAATATTTTCTCAATCGTATAGATGTGCCGATACTTTGTATAAAAGTTTGAATGAGAGAAAAATAACAGAAACATTTGCTAAGCCTATCTCAAAGTTCTTTTACGAAACAAACGATGCATGCTTTTGTTACAAAATGGATGTCATCATAATGAAGATGTTCGTTTTGTGATCAAACTACGTATCAGTATTAGAAAATGACTTTGTCGTTGGCTTGGCAGCTATAAATGTAACTTAGTATACAATTTCTCATGTTCATCTCAATCATAAACATTGTACCCCTGGATACGGGAAATCACCTTGCTTTCCCTGAACAGGATGATTCATCGTAGTGAGAGTATAGCACATGTGTTTTGTTGGTATGCATTGCATGTTTGATATAGTATTTTATCTAAGTGCGGTTACATTCAATACGTGATTACCGTGTTAAAATATAAAAAGCAAATTCTAGTGCCTAATGGAATCAAAAAATAAAATACTTTCGTACAGTATAGCTTTTAAACTGGAAGTACACCATAGACCACGGAAATCGAGCAGCTGAAAGGCATTTTGGTCCACCTCCAACAGAAATTGGAGGAAGCAAAAAGAAGATTTTATGAAGGTAGACAAAAGCAAGAAAAATTTACATCGATGCGCTGCATCTTGAAGAAGACATTAAAAACTGGGTTATTGATCTTCAGAGGAATGGAATTGCTGTATCAATGAAAATGATTTTAATTAAGTGAGAAGAACTGCAAATGAAAGGAGAAATGCTGTTTTTTTGGGACAACGTCATGGGGGCTAAGGATGCATACCAAAACTAGAATAACACAAAAATTGCCAACCAAATACGAAATATAAGATTATAAAGATTATAAAATATGTTCCAAACATGAGTTTCCTATTTGTTCTAACTCAAAACACATTGTTTTGAGTTAGGAGAAATAGGAAACATGGACAAGTACCTCTTACGATTTTCTATTGTGCGTTCCACCAGTTCTGTGCTGTATTGGAGGTATAGGAGATTCTCCCTCCTTCTCTCTCCTCCCCATGTTATTCTTCATATAGCTCTCTCTCTCTGAAGCTAGCCTCAAGCAAGGTGAGGATAAGCAAATCTTGCCACCAAAATCATTATTTATTGCTCTATTTTCATGTTTTTAATTTTATTTTTCGGAATTTATAGAAGAAAATGTTCTTTAATAGTTCTGAATTTTTAAATTACTAGGAAAGTAATGAAATAGCATAATAACTGAAAACCCCACATTTTTTTCCACATTAACACTGATAGAAAACCAAAACTGTCATATCTCTGGCAATTTCTAATCGAAAGTAACGATTTTTCATATGTTACTTCTTTAAAGGTTGTAGTCAATGAATATCTACTTGATTTTTGGCCAAGAAGTGCAATAATTGTTTTAAAATACACAATTCGAAAATACAACACAATTTTGAGTCTCTAACTAAATCGAATTCTGTTGGTTTTAGATGGGTACAGTATGCGGGATAAATGTGAAGAAAGGTTCATATTTGCAGATGCTGTCATCAGGAAGTAATAGTGTTCAATGGTTTTCGAAATATCAAATTAAATTTGAAAGAGCGCATGAACGAACTATTAAAGAACATATTTTCTTCTATAAATCCCAAAAAATAAAATTAAAAATATGAAAATAAAGCAATCAATAATGATTTTGGTGGCAAGATTTGCTTATCCTCACCTTGCTTGAGGCTAGCTTCAGAGAGACAGATAGAGAGCTATACAAAGAATAACATGGGAAGGAGAGGGAGAATCTCCTATACCTCCAACGTCATGATGGGCTAAGCATGTGTACCAAAACTAGAATAGCGCAAAAATGGCCAATTGAATACGAAATATAAGATTAAAAAATTCCATAAAAACGCTCTAAACATGAGAAAGAGAATGTGGTTTGAGTTAGGACAAATAGGAAACATGAACGAAGCATCTCTTACAATTTTTTAGGCTTCTACGATGAATAAACTTTTGGCATATATGAAGCATGTTTTCTTTCCTGTACATAAGGTAAGATAAAGTACATGCATTTTTTTCTCTGAAACTTCTGTTACAAAATTGGGGTGTCTTATGCACTGGGAAATAAGGTAGATATTATTGAGGGATGCGTTCCAGCATCTCAGAAGAAAATTATTAAGTTCCATCTCATACTACATAAAGTTAAAATAACATTACTAAAGTGCTAAGAAAACAATAATAAATCATTAAAAAACATAAAATAATCAAGACTAAAGAAAAATAACTTATATAAAAATATTTTCATAGCTGAAATCTATTTCAGCTACGCTTACTTGGTTTATTAATTGACAAGTTGTAAAATTTTTAGGGGAATTGATAAAAGTGTCAACCCTTCAGCTCCAATAATATAATTTTTCTTAGAAAAAAGTAATAAGGTAAAAACAGATATCCTGAACCACAGTGATGCCTGCCTCATGGGTTGACACAAGCACAAATGATAGTTACTACGTCTTTGCTTTCACTGTCACTGAATTCATGAACTACCATGAATTTCTCTTTTGCTTGAAATTACTTTTTGAAACAAGTTTTTCTTTCTGTAAATTTTCTTTCAATTTCTTTTAAACATAAATTTAAAAAAGAAAACACAAAAGTTCTTTGAAAAAATCAGCTTAGAGAGTGACTCCAACCCCAAGTGAATACAAAGGGTACTCCCCAAAGATTTCATCAGTTCTATTTGTAAACAAGAAAGATGCTTAGACAGCAAAAGAAATCTAATAAGCTGAGATTCTCTAGAGCAGGGGGGCCCAAACTTTCTTATGCCATGGGCTACTTTCATTCAGTAAATTGTCTGCGGGCTACTAAATATTTTAACATATATGTTAGGGCAGTGGTCTTCAAACTTCACGAGGCCGCAGAACCCTTTCGTCCAAATTTTTTTTCCTGGGAATACTAACACCGAGAAAACGCGCCAAAGATGGCATTAGGAAGTAAAATTGAAAGAAAAGTCAAATTTATAACAAAATAAAAAACGAATTTATCATAACAAAAAAAGAAGAAAATTAACTAAAAACATTAAAAACAAAGACTTTTAAATTCATTATACACTGAAATTATTACAAGTATTCAATGGCTAGGATGTGCCTGCTTTTGTTTGCAAATATGGTCAAAGTTTAGAACAATTGTTTATTAGCACAACCAGACGTGTGCAACCATCACTAACTGGTATAATTGTTTTTCTATTGAATCTCCCAATATCAGCCGGAGACAGTATGTAGCAAAAAAATTGTCTCTTTTTGGCGGCCCTGGGCGGCCGCCTGGCTCGCCCACCCAAAGACCAGCTCTGGATTTAAATAAAACATTTTTTACGTGAAAGCCCTACGGAACCCCTGCAATAAGTACGCGGAACACAGTTTGAAGACCAATGCATTAGGGTATTGTAACTATAATTTAAATGCAAAAATAACTGTAAAGAAAGCATTTATTATACACCATTTATGAAAATCGACAAAATAAATACCGTATATACTCGTGTATATGCCTACTCCATGTATAGTACGACCCCTGATTTATTTATTCTGTTTTTTGATGTTTAACCTTCCCCATTTCCTCCCCCTACCATAAGCCTTGAATGCGTGGTTTATTTATTGTTTATTATTCATCTACGAGTTATTTGCAATCGAATGATACTGATGGTGCCAGTATTTCGTTTTTAAATGTTTAACCTTCCCCCTTTCCTCCCCCTACCATAAGACTTGAGCGCGTGACTTATTTATTGTTTATTATTCATCTAAGAGCTATTTGCAATCGTATGACAGCCATGGTGTCAGTATTACTTTTTTAATGTTTAACCTTCCCCCACTCCTCCCCCTACCATAAGCCTTGACTGCGTGATTTTTTTAATTTATTATTTATTACTCATCTATGAGTTATTTGCAATCAAATGACACCATGGTGCCAGTATTCCGTTTTTAAATGTTTAACCTTCCCCTTTCCGCCCCCTACCATAAGCCTTGAATTTCGATGAATAATACATTCGATGAATTGTGGTTCGGTGAATTGTGATTCGGTGAATTGCGATTCGGTGAATTGTGGTTTCGGTGATTTGTGGTTTCAGTGAATTGTGGTTTCGGTGAATTGTGAATCGGTGAATTGTGGTCGGTGAATTTTCCATAAGCCACCCATATTATTGAAATGGAGAAACGATAAGCACTTGGAGTCAAACCCAAGACTATTTTGTACACGGTGAGTACTTTCAAACTGAAAAGCCAAGTGAATCCTGAAAGTTGGACCAAAAAAGATTAGAAAGCTTCTCCCATCTAACTCTGTATAGCGTGACCAGATTTCTTAGCTCATCATTTAAAGAGATTGATGGCCCCCATGAGTAAATCTCTGCACTCAAACACAGACCTTATTCAACCTTTGCCAAATCCTAAAATTCCATATCTGTGGGTGCACTAACTCAAAAAGTACTTGTCATATTAATACCAAACTTCATATATACACTTCAGCATGAGCACAAATAACTGATTAGTTTTTGGACAATAACGGTTAACCGGAAGTTGAGATTTATTCAAAACCCGATTCGGTTTTTGAGATATTTCTCCATTAAAACATCATTATTGTACATACAACCCGATACAAATATTATAGAGAATATAATTTCCTACAACTTTTATTTCAAACAATTTTCCATAACAGTTATTGTTTAGGAATTATTTAAAAATAAACGGTGTTTTCGGTTTCCGTCAAATATCTCCTTAAAAACGTCGTTATTGGTCATCTTCGTGAGGACCAAAGTTGTAGAGAATAATATTTCTTCCAAGTTTAGTTTGAAACAAATTTTCGTAGAACCATCCATTTCGGAGATATTTAACCTTTTCCAATTTACAGCGTCACCACCATGTAGCGGTGAATTCTGGAAACATAATCAAATTGTAATTTACGGCAATAAGGACGACTGTATTCTTTTACGATACAAAATAATAATTTTGCCTTATAATGCTATTCATAATAATTTAAATATCTATACCCCATATATGGAGAAAGTCGTGTGTTGGCCACATCAGATTTTTTAATAATGTCTGTCAGTATGAATGAATCATTAACTCATCAAAGCCCAACTTTAGTTGCCAGCACTTTATTTATTTTCCCACAAATATGATTTCAACTTTGCTGTGAAAGTTGACTTGGGAGGTTTTATTAGGGTTCTGAAAATTAGATAGGATGGGTAAATTTCCCCTTCTATTACCTTGTAATTTCTGGAAAATAATTTTATATACTAATATGTATTTATCATGTACATATTTTGTGTATTACCCTGTATTGTCTGAACTGAAACTGCAAGTAGATATAAATAATTACCTTATCCATTCCACCATAGCGCACATTGATACAGTCCCCAGTATCTTTGTTCCTGAGCACCACCTCTGCACAGTCGCACCCTTCTCCCAAGACCTTTTTCCTCACAAAAGTGACCTTCAATGGAGATTCTCCAGATGTCACCTCTAACTCAAAATCACCATCCAAGGCTCCTTCACCATCTTCCCCATCTTCAGGCAACCCAAACAGGCAGCAGCGAATGGCCTGTGCAGGCAGTGAACGTAGCTCTGACTTGAGTTCCCTTATTCCACCATCTGTCACTTCTCCTCCGTTTCCATAATCGACAAATGTCACCGCTACTCTCTCTGCCTTTGGCTCTCCCACAACACGAGCTCTGTACCACATGCCATCTTCTGAATAGAGGGCAGCACAAGGCATACCCACTTTCATATCTTGTAATTTCAAAGGCTTTGATCCAGGTGTCTCATCTCCTACTAAATTTAAAGATAGTATTACTGAATTTTGTCAAACTATTATGAGAAAGAGCCCACTAAGCCTGAAATTGAGTGTTATGTTAAAATAACCAGTAGCTGTATGTTCTTATTTACATACTAGTTTCATGTGTTAAGATCTAAAGCCTAGTATTTACCCATATTTTAATGATGAAACATTTGAGCTCAATTACAGGTAATCTCCAATTTACATCGGGGATGTGTTCCTAGAACCGGCGACATATATTGAAACGACGTAAATCGGACATGTTTTTCCATATATTTATCTCTTATATATTTATGAAAGTTTTGTTTATTTGTGCATCTATACATTTCCACACCATTAAAGCTAGAGTAATCAAACTTTCAACAGATACTTTCTTCACAAATAGGAAGGCCATAGGCTACTTTTTAATACCAAATGTTTTATATTAATTGTACAAAAAGCAAAATAACTTTGTATGTCAGAAAGAATGGAACAGTTCTTTTCGAGCTGTTCTGATGCCTAAACTGTTCAATAAAATAACTGTTCTCAAAACAGGTAACTCTACATGTTATACATAGTGAGAAAGGTGAGAAACGACTACTTCCTTATCCGTAATTGGACAGCGGGGACTGATTAAACTACGCATATTTTCCCAATTCCTACTATTGATTTTAATCAAATTTGGTACGATTGTGGAGGGCTCCCAGAAATAATTCATATGTGGCTTTTGCTTCTCTCTGCCCGTTTTATTCAAAACGGCGGCTGAGTGGATTCTTAAATACCATGCATCATCTAGAATTCCGATCGGATTTGAACCAAATTTACGCCGGGTATTTCTGCTAGTATGTTATAAAGGGATTAACTAATTAAATGATTAACTCGAGTTCTCCATCTACCTAGCGATTGAAAGGAGAAGTATTCGATACATTGCAGCGGTTCGCTCAACGTTATATCGGACATAGAAACAACGAATGACGTAAAACGGAGATACTGTCCCCTATTTGTAAACTACGTTATATCGAAACAACGTAAATCGGAACGACGTAAATCGGAGATTACCTGTATAACAAGAACTTAGGCATTTAAATTTTATTTCAAAACAATTTCTTCTTATATCGGAGAACCAGTAGGTCTAAAGAATATCATAATCGGAGTATAACATGTATTGCATTTACATTACGAAAGAACATTAGTACGAATTTTTAATAAACTGTAATACATTTCTTGTTTCTGCAACAATCTTAAACAATTTCACATTTTATCGTATTTATTTTCCTAAATTGTCATTCCCAAAACTTCATCCAAAGAAAGACACTAATATATTAATAGCAACTTATTCTTAATGCTTTTGAATACTGAAAGCATAGAATCATGATTCTTTCACAATGTAAATGTCTCGTATTTTTTACTCAAACTTTTTTCCACCATGCTTAAATTCACAGATAAGATCCACATTTGGGCACATAAATTTCTCATTTAAAAACCTACATCTTATGAACTCAGACATGCAAAAAAATATGAACTGAGAATGATGAGGGACATAAGAGGATTTGAAGTAATTTATATGACTTCATTCATATAAACTAATGGGGGCTAATAGACTTGAGAGTTTTAGTTTGGAGAAAGGAAGTAGCAGGTCAAGTATGATAAATAAAAAGTGTGATTGAAAAGTTTGTACAGTGGCTATGACTGCCATGGACAACTGGGGTGGAGAGCCTGTTTCATCATCCTGCACACCATGCCCCACACCACCGTCATTTCAGTGTTTAAGTCCAGGGATGGCAAATGATTTGTATTGCATGCCAGGAAAGTAATGTGAATCATCCGAATTTTTTTTCACATGCCACTAGTTTACTCCTCTAAAGAACTTCATATTTTATATAGAAAATACAAGCTTACATATGCCAAGTTAAACTGTAAGCGTGTCACTTCTGGCTGGCGTGCCACGTATTTGCCATCCCTGGTTTAGTAGTAACTGGTTGAGTAAGCATGTGTTCTGTCACTTCTCCAGATTTCACCATGTGTAAAATGGACTGAAAATTTGAACAAAGAGATTGCATCAAATTTTGCTGTAAACTTGACAAATAGGCTACAGAAACCGTTTAACTTTTGAAAGTGGCTTTTGGGAGAAACTCTCTTGGTGAGAGAGTCATTTTTAAGTGTTATGGCAAATTCAAAGATGATTGTGAATTGATCCAAGATGACTCTCGTACTGCTTGTTCATCGACCTCCAAAACAGCCAACAACGTTGCCCAGGTTCAAAGTCTCGTACAGAGTGATTGTCGAATACAATCTGGGAGATGACCAGCGACCCAAATTAACACAGTTCAAGCAATTTTATCTGAAGATTTGGCAATATGACTCATGCCTGCAAAGTTCGTCCTGAAAATCTTAATTGATGTTGAAATAAAGGCCTTCATATGCTTCTGTGTATGAAGAACTCTTTGAACGTGCTGAAAATGACCCGAAATTCATGTATTCGATCATTACAGGTGATGAATCATGGGTCTACAGGTAAGCTTCGAAATTGTAATTTCTTATTTTTGAAGACTGAATTCAAGTCCGAGTAGAATTAGCGTAAATTTTTAGTTTTTATTGGCAAAAAGTGGTAATTTTCCTGTGTCACAACAATCGACTGCCATGACAACGAACTAATGCTTTTACATGGATCAAGCTTTTAATGGGAATCAGAGGGCTATATTATAATGCCATTAATATTAAACTATGACCACTGGAAAAAATCCGATATTGTTAAATTTCCAATTTATAGGGGCTGCTTTGCCCTATTTATGCCCCATATGAGGATAAAAATTATGGGGTACTGAAATGTAGTACGATTCTAGATTTTCGGTCACCACCTATGGAAAAAATCAGATATAAAAATTATAAGGCACTTCTAGATGAGATAGAGATTTGACATTTGGAAATAATAGAGATTTTTGGTCACAACTGATTGAAAACATCCGCTATTATAAAAATTCTAAGTTTTAGGGGCTGTTTTGCCCCATACAAGGATAAAAATTATGAGGCACTTCCAGATGAGGCGGAGACTTGAAATTTGCATGATTATAGGTTTTTGGTCACAACAGATGGAAGAAATCTGATATTGTAAAAATTCCAATATTTAGAAGCTTTTTTAAAACCTGTGTGAATAAGCTGAAATGCTAGTATATTATATTATGGATGAGTACTGTAATTACATATGAGTTCTACTGTATGTGATAAAAAATTCTACACTAGATTCTAAATGTATTTCAGAAAATATTCAATTGTTGAAAAACCTGTGTTTGAGCTTTAATATAAATGTTCAGATAAAGATTTGTCTTATGTGCAAATTACACTTGGAATAGGTTTTAATACAAAAATATAATCAAAATAGTATAATATATATTTAAATATAATACCTTCCTTTGAAGAAGTCTCCATGGTACTGTATTTCTCAGCTAAGCAAGCCATAATTTCCTCCAATTGTCCTGCATGTTTCTTAATGTGACAATAAAAATTATGTCTGTTTTCAACAAAGACAACAGATACTACTTCTTTTTCACCCAATTTCACTAGTGGTTCTTGACCTGAACCAGAGAAAGGTTCCAACTTTCCATTTGATACAGCTGCTGGAGTTTCTGGAGGTACCTCAGTAGTATCCCAATTTTCATCAACGCTTCCAACCACCTAGAAAATTAAAGGAAATTTTTTATATGAATTTGTTTCTCACTGGTAGACAAGTGTTAACTTACTGTCCTAATTTATTCAAAAATACAGTAAATTTGGAAGTACTTTTAAGATATTAGTTTGAAGATGCCTTGAGCTAATTGTAATGAGTGCCTGATGGATGTTAATCCTGATAAAGAAGTGCAATGTGGCTTATACAAATGCTTTATTCATGGTGTTAAATGCACCGATCTTTCTCACTCTAAAATAACTAGCCTTCAATCATGGAACGGCAAAGTTAGTTACAACTGCAAGAAATGTAGGGACAATATCATAAATCTCAGTGTACTTAAGCACTTAATTCTCAATCTCTTGGCTGAAATGGACAATATGAAGAAAGTACTAATTGAGATTGAAGAAGTCCTCACAGAATGGTTCCTTATGTCAGGATAGCATTGAAACTATCATAAACAAGGTTCGTTAACATCAGAAGTGTGCAGTGTAATATATTACTAAACGTTGATGAAGAGAATCTCAGTGACGGATGTGTTAGCACATATCACGACTTACAAAAGATTGCTGAAGTTATAAAGCAGTCTTCCCTCATTGATTCTAAGGTGATTCAAGCTTTCTGTTTAGGGAAACCTCATCATGTAAGATTGCACCTGCTTAAAGTAATATTTTGAAGTGTACATGAAGCAGTAACTGTACTGAAGTCAAGAGACAACTGCAGTATTCTTGTGCAAAATGACCTCACCTCTACGGAATATGAATAGCTTACGAAGACTGCTGAATAAAAAAATGGCCCACAATTAAAATGACATTACTATTAAATATTATAATGGAACTCCAAAACTTCCAAGCCATTCAAAAAACAAGGAGTGTCCATTTTAATGTTTATTATCAAAACATCTGTGGTCTAAAAACAAAACTTGCCAAATTAAAAATTTGTTTGCACTTCCAATTTTGATATTTTTGTATTCACTGAAATTAATTTGAATTAAAACATAAGAGATTCTGAGCTTGGTTTGAATAACTTTAAAATTTACAGAAAGGATCATAATCAACAAACTAGTGATAAATTGAGTGGTACCCTCATTGCTGTTGGACTGACATTAGATCTTACTCGGTCAATGTCATACAACAAAACATTGAACATTTGTTGTATTATGTCACAGCAACATGAAAACTTTAATAGCTGTAATGTATTTGCCCCGAGCCTTTCCCTTGTTAGCCTACCAAGACCATGGTTCTGCCATGGAAGAAGTTCCTGCTACAGATGCTTGCTATTCCTAAGCATTTCTGTTTGGTGACCATAACCTCTCAAATGGTCTTGCCTCCCAAAAATACCAATCGCTACATAAATTCAGCCCAAGTGCAACATGTAATTGATTCATTTTCTTCTTTTGGCCTCACTCAGATCAATAGAATCACTAATTCCAAAGATAGACTCTCTTAGACCTTGTCTTCTCTTCATCCTCGGATAACTATTACCTCATTATTGATCCTCTATTTAAAATGGAAGGCTACCATTCTCCAATTGGTTTGTGTATAAATAGTGAATGTGATATTACAAACAGTACAACTCCAATTATCTTAATGTCCAATTATCCAAATGAAATTTTAAATTGCCGCAAGTTTCTTAACCCTAATGCTTGGCATTCAGATATCTGAATATACATTTATGACCCTTCGATGCAACATTCAGATTTGCCCTATCACCTTGAAAAACACTCTTTCGATACTCCTACATTAGGTATCTCTTCTTTGCCGTAAAGCACTATCCAAACACCTGCTGAATACTCTCCTTTGCATAAATACCTACACAATGTGCCGCACACACTTTAGGCATCCCCCTCAGTGGAAGGATGCGCATTCAAAGGTTATAAATGTTATTTTTGACGGTATTTATATAGGACAACTTTTATAACCATGGTGATAGTTCAAAAAGCACTGTAGACAAATTTGTCAGGCAGTTATCAGACGTGGATTATACCTCAGCTTTGAAGCAGTTATCTTGAATTTTTTTGGGATAATTTGTTATTTACATAATAATAATAATAATGTACCACCGCGGACAATAAATTTCAGACACTTTCAAGTGGCGACTCCAGGAACTTTTTACGTTGAGGTACCGAATTGCAATGCTGAAGGTTTGGCAGAGAGGGGCGGGTGACGGAGGAAGGGGATAAAGGGAGGAAGGAAGCGAGAGGAAGAATGGAAGAGGAGGGAGGGGTCTTCAACGCTGTCCCCTACCGTTCTGAGTTAAATGCGGGGATCCTTATTGCCATGGATTATACTAACACTTAACTCTTAAAAGTTAAGAGCGACGACAGCATTCAAAAACCGTTCTTAACAATGCTTTATGCAAATGTTCTAACCGTGGCGAGTTTTAGGAATGCATTTGACATAAATATTTTGTTTATCTTTTCATCCGCTAAATAAGGCTCGCATTTCTGCAAAAACGGTGAACGGGCGTTGAGTAGGTAGCTGTTCACGTTCGCTCATTGCAAAATCACATTATCAGATCCCAGTGTGTGGCTCTCGCTGGGTGGCTGGAATCTCCTCACCAGATTGGATGCTGGCTTGATGAATCGCGCCTGTCACTTACATTTAAACGAGATTCACCGTGTGTATTTCCGCAGTTCGAAATAGGAACAGGTGGACGTTAAAAATATGCCACCACTGACACCCAGAAGAAGGAATCAGATAGTTGGGTTTCTTGAAGCCAATGTGTCTTGTAGGGAAATCTCGCGACGCATGCAGATTTCTCACTCAACTGTTGCCCGTATCCGAATTCGATGGACTACGGAGCAATCCATAGAAAGAAGAGAAGGCTCGGGACGGCCACGAGGAACAACTGAGGAGGATGATCAACGGCTAGTAAATTTCGTACGGGAAACTCCGTTTTGTAATTTAAAGGATGCGTGGGAGGCTACCAATTTTAATGCATCTGACAAAACTGCAAAAAGAAGACTCCTAACCAATGGCATAAGGCCGAGGAAAGTAGCAATTAAAGGCGTTCTTACAGATGCACATCGCGCCGCTAGATTACAGTTTGCGCGAAGATATATCAATGAAGATAATGACTTCCGGAGAAAAGTTGTTTTCAGCAACGAAAAAACTTTTTGCTCTGCACTTAATGGACAAGTAACGGTGTACAGGCCGCACAACTCAGATTTTCCTCCGATTACATTCATCAAAGGACCAGGAGTGGAAGATTTTCTTCGCAGCTTGGGGTTGGATGTGTGCTGATGGACCAGGGATTTGTTGGAGAATTGTGGGAAATTTGAATGGAGAACAGTATGTTCACATTTTAGAAAATGTCATGCTGCCATCCGTTAGGACGATGTATCCTGAGGATTTCATATACCAACAGGTGAGATTCCTTTATTAATGGAATACCATTGGTCTAAATACCTACCTATATCACTGATTTTCTTTTCTTTCTATTCTTTCCTTTGCAGCGATTTCGAATAAAATACAAAAATTTTTTCATAGGATAATTCACGGATACATACGTGTCGTTTGACCAAGGAATGGATCGAGATGAATGGCGTGCAGTTGTTGGACTGGCTGGCTAGAAGCCCAGCTATCAACCCAATTGAAAATATATGGGCGGTTATGTTGAGAGAGTTGAACCAGGCAGAAAGAAGACCAGCTAACACCAATGAGCTCTGCGAGGCCATTGAGGAGGCTTGGGAAAACATAACTGCGGGGCTGTGCCAAAAATTGATTGACTCGATGCCGAGAAGGCTCTCTCTCATAATTGAGAATGATGGAGGATGGACAAAATAATAAAGTTTTCATTATAAATCGATATTTCATTTAACTCATTAATCATTAACAATTTAACCATTAATCATTAACCACGAAAGCATACGGCTATTTTTAAATCGTTTCTTTGGCGAATAAAAAATTATAAGATCACTGCTATTGATACAGATATGCATGATTACAAGAAGGAAATAAATTATAACCAGCTTTACCAATGCAGAGCATCTGCGTGCTAGTCTAACTTTATTGCTCAGTATCAAAAATTTCTTTATAGACACAATTTTCGATCTCTTGATTTGCTGATACAATAATTATATAGTCAAATGATCTTACTCGTGAGAGACCTACATAAGGTTGAACATGACTAAAAACTGGTTTTGGTAAGTAAAGACAGATTTTGTCAAAAGTTTGACCCTGCGAATTGTTGATAGTCATAGAAAAAGCTAATCGTATAGGGAATTGCTTACGTCTAAATTTAAAAGGCATGTTAGTATCTGATGGGATAAGTGGTATTCGGGGTATGACAACAGTTTCTGTATTAACTGAATCTATAACTGATGCTTCTATTATATTACGTTGCAATCATAAAACTGTGAGTCGCATCCCATTGCACAGACCTTTAGAGGGTACTAAATTTCTAAGTACATATATATATATATATACTCAGGGACACATGCAGCTTCGCTACACGCATAATATATAGGATAAAATTCAAAAGAGTATTTGTATTCGAATACATCTGAATCAATTCAATTTCTACCACTACTTTTAATAATTGATTGTTTCGATTGATTTTAAGAATCGAATATTTCGATTATACTATGCATTCGGTTTCTCTGTCAGTCAAACTATTACTCACCACGCAATTATAAGACGACTAGCGATTTTTCGGTCATAAAAATTGGAACAAAACCTCGTCTTATATTCAGGTATATATATATATATATAAATACTACGGAAGAGGAAAGGTAAGTAAGGATATTTAGGGCAACTAGGTGTTGAAGGAAACCCAGTGAACACTTACCGGAAGTAGAGCCGCTGGGGTGTTGGAGAGACACATTTGTAGAGGTTAGAGCTTTCGGGATGATCCCTTCGTCAGCACAAGAGAGACACAACTGATATGGCAGTGACACTGGGGTGAAGGTGTGGGGGTGGAAGGGAAGGGAGCATGGAAAGGTCGGGGATTGGAGGATGTAGAAGGGGGAAGGGGGAGAGGGGAAAGAGAGGGTGGAAAGAATGAAATATTACCGGATATTGAGGCCGGGAGGAGAGAAAGAGTTTAAGATTTGGATATGGGCCAGTTCCCATTGACGGAGTTGGGGGGCGGAAGCGTCATCCGGGAGGGCGTGGATGGCCCTCACCGTGAAACAAACATTGAAACTGAGATTGTGGTTATTCGCATGCACGGCCACGGGTAGCTGTCGTTTAAGACTAACGCTGTTGCGATGGCCATTCATGCAAATGTTGAGGGAATTGCTGGTGAGTCCGACGTAAAAGGCGGGGCATTGGGTACTGGTTAGTAGGTAGATGACGTTGCGGGTGGTACAGTTGGTAGGGGATGTTATGGGGTAGGTGATGTTGGTGGTGGGATTTGAGAATGAGTTGGATGGTGGGTTTATAGGGCGTTTGGCATCGTGGTCTGCAGCAGGGGTGGGACCCTGCAGGGTGCAGAGGAGTGGGTGATGGGGGTTCTTTTCTCCACAAGATGTTGGCAAGGTTGGGAGGTCAGCAGAAAGAGAGGATTGGGGGTGTGGGGAAGGAGACCTGGTTGGGGGAGGAAGTGAGGATTGGGCAGGCTGCCTTTAGGATGCTTTTTAGGGTATCGTGGATGCCGGGATAAAAGGTGGTGATTAGGGTGAGTTGGGGAGTAGAGTCGGGGGTTGCCCTAAAAAGTATCCTAAAGGCAGCCCACCCAATCCTCACTTCCTCCACCAACCAGGTCTCCTTCCCCACACCCTCAATCCGCCCCCCAACTCCGTCAATGGGAACTGGCCCATATCCAAATCTTAAACTCTTTCTCTCCTCCCGGCTTCAATATCTGTTAATATTTTCTTCTTTCCACCCTATCTTTCCCCTCTCCCCCTTCTACATCCTCCAATCCCCGACCTTTCCACACTCCCTTCCCTTCCACCCCCACACCTTCACCCCAGTGTCACTGCCATATCTGTTGTGTCTCTCTTGTGCTGACGAAGGGATCATCCCGAAAGCTCTAACCTCTACAAATGTGTCTCTCCAACACCCCAGCGGCTCTACTTCCGGTAAGTGTTCACTGGGTTTCCTTCAACACCTAGTTGCCCTAAAAAAATATATATATATATATACACAAACACACACACACCTGAATATAAGACGAGGTTTTGTTCCAATTTTTATGACCAAAAAATCGCTAGTCGTCTTATAATCGCACAGTGCGTAATAGTTTGACTGACAGAGAAACCAAATGCATAGTATAATCGAAATATTCGATTCTTAAAATCAATCGAAACAATCAATTATTAAAAGTAGCAGTAGAAATTGAATTGATTCAAATGTATTCGAATACAAATACTCTTTTGAATTTTATCCTATATATTATGCGCGTAGCGAAGCTGCATGTGTCCCTGAGTGTGAAGTCTAGCATAATCATATCAGCGTATTTCTTGAGAACCATTCGTCGTAAAGATATGCGGTAAACAGCGTTTTGTTTCTACTGGCTATGAGGTCCCTGGAAAAATCCGGGTTCGAATCCAGGAGACAATTATTTTTTCCCATAAGTTTACATGGGATTTTCAATTTTTCAGAGTGCAAGGTTTTCTTCCTTCATTCGTTCGTTAAAATACGTAAAAATGGTCCGATTTTCTTCTTTTTTGCATTATTCGACGGCTAAAGCTCTATACTATCTTATTTTTGCGATGTTTACATGGTACACTGTCGAAGTTTTCAGAAATACGCATTCTTTTTCGAAATTTTGCAGATTTTTCATACTCATTCCGTGCTTTACCAAGGAGACTCTCATTGTTGCCTCCGATTCATTTAAGGCCAATTAAACCTTCAAATAGACGAAAGAAAAGCATTATTGTTATCTTCTCTTCACTGATAATCTAAATAAATGCTTGCACTGACGTCGTCTTTATAGTAGGTCCTGTAAGAAGTTAAAATCAGTCATTGATAGACACTTGAAGGAAAGCAACTGTATATGCCAACTAACACTACAAAATTGCTTATTTCAATTGGTTCAATGTTTCTTAGTCAATGGTATAATAAACCTCTGTCGTGTGAATAATAAATTTTTTCCTTTTATTAGGAGTTCAAAATGGGGGGTCGTCTTATAATCAGAGTCGTCTTATATTCGGGTATATACTGTATATATATATATATATGTATATGTGTGTGTGTGTCGAATTATATACATTTAAAAATAAATAATTACTGTTATTAATAATTTAACATGTAAGATTTGGTTAAATGTGATACATTCTGGTGTATCTCTGCCGAAATGGTAAGTATAGTGTGGTCATTGTGGTTATTTAAATTGATGTAGTTACTGATAATTTGGCTAAATGTGATACATTCTGATGTACCTCTGCCGAAATGGTAAGTATAGGGTGGTCATTGTGTTTATTTAAATTGATGTAGTTACTGATAATTTGTTTTGTAGAATAAAAGTAATGATAGCGTTCAATGCCGCTTATTCATTAAGTACTTTACAATGGTAAGAAAAATTCTGTATCTCCTGAAATGCTAAATGATATAATTTATTTGTGTGTTATAAATTCGCATTGACAAAAATGTCTCTGACCAACCAAGAGGGATTCGGGTTATTAAGTAGATGAAAACGCTTAATCATTTAAGTTCCGTAATCTTTTACGGGCTTAACTCGTAATGATATATAATGTACCATATAAGATAGTACGCAAATTAATTTTAAAAGTAATATATACTTAATAATAATAGTCTTTAATACAGAATTTACAATACAATACTAACATTATGATACAAAGATCTGATATGTTTCAGTGACAGCTGTTTATATATCCTGTTGCTTAGCAATACAATGTTATTGTGTGCCACGTATTGCCTTAGCGTTTTATATATATATAGATGATTAATTGCTTTTTTTATGTTTCCAATTTGATATAACTTCCAAAAAAATCCATGAGAGAGCAAGAAGACTGTAAACTTCCAATGCAGAATGTGATTTTTACTTTCTCCATGTGAACGAAGTATACCTATACAGAAACTATTGTTTTCGTGCAAAAATTCGATTTAGAGATTCCAATGGAAAATCACATTTTGAGGTCCCTTGAATAATAATACAATTCAAAATATATGTTGCAGATAATGTCAGAAGTGTTACGGTGAAGGCTTCCACAGGGCGTTGAGTATTGTATTTTTTGTTTTTCGGGATATCCTCTGCATTTTTTCATTTTTTGTGGACTACAGTTTCACTAGCTTCTTCGGGTCCGAAGGTTCGATGCAGGATTTGCCCGTCTTACATATAGGCACCCTAATAATAACTTTTCTAGTTAAGGGCAGTTCGACTATTCTTCGCTCCATGATTGGCTGTTGGTCAACCAATCTGAAATACGAATTTCCAATTGCTGGAGAGCGAATAACCGTCTTCCCTGTTAAAGTTTTTCTATGTTTTTAAAATTTCTATTGCCTCTCGGGTGAGCCTAGGGAGATAGGATTTTCTTTGGCTAGTATTTTCGCTTCTTCGAAATTGATGTTGTTCTTCCCAGGCATGCTCCGCGATTTCCGAGAGGCGGAATTGTTTTTTGTTGGTCGCTCTTTGGTGTTCTTTTATGCGACATTTTATGGCTCTGGAAGTCTAGCTGATGTAGGCTTTTCCACAGCTACACCATACTTCTGTTGGGGGTGATGGTGGGAGATGGTGTATTTTCTGTAGCATTTTTCTTTTGAGTAAAAATAAAACCCCCGTTAACCTTTAGAACGCATGTATCTCAAAATGACCATTTTTTGAGCGCTCGTTATTATTAACACGTGTAAATAAGGAAGTTGCTGTTAATTCGTTAGGTATAAGTGCTAATTGGCATAAACAGAAACTTCCTTAATATGATTTTTAAATGACAAACATAAGGAAATTGTGATGAATGGTAATTTGTGTTGAATTTAAAGAAAAACAGCATAAAAATTGCTCCACAAGTGATTAAAGAGTGCTGCGGTCGCAGGGTTTCCTGCAGTAATGGGTTTGGTGTTTAACGAGGGGTCTTTATCGATGGCTTACACGGATTATCGAACTTGTTTCTAGTGCGCGAGTGACTCCTGAAATTTCCCACGGCGCCCAGAGTGTAACTAGAAGTAGAGACAAACCTGAACCATTAAATGAAATTCATTTGGCATTGTCAGGAAACAGTAATTGAAAGCAGAAACAAGGAATTAAGAAAACAAAAAATAACTTCTGAGAAAGAATTTTGCGGTCAAAGCATTGCAATTGACCGTCTACATATGTAACATCTGCGGCCCATTGGGTGGCTACGGAGGTTATTTCTAAACCCGTTGCTTACTGCCCAGTTTAAGGATTCGCGTAACTCTCCTACGTCTTTTGCGAAGATCTACAATAAAATTAATAAAGCGGAAACAGGTAAACTGCAGATCACATTACTTCCCACATGAACTCAGAACGGGAGGGGACAGCGTTGATGACCCCTCCCTCCTCTTCCGTTCTTCCTCTTGCTTCCTTCCTCCGTTTATCCCCTCCTCCGTCCCCCGCCAAACCTTCAGCATTGCAATTCAGTACCTCAATGTAAAAAGTTCCCGGAGTTGCCACCAGAGTGACTTCAGAGTGTCTCAAATTTATTGTCTGCAGTGGTACATAGTTTTTTGAATAATTCAATTTTTTTCTCAAAATATTGAGAAAAACTTTTGCACATGAAATTCATATATACAATGCCAACTGACCATTAGCAGAAAATTCTCACAAAAATACTACACCTATTAGTGTTACAGATAAACTAAAATCGTTTGTCTTTCGGTCTCACGATTCGCTCTTTTGTGCAGAAATATCATGAAAAAGGATATGCAGAAGTTTTCATACGTAGAATGAATCACCTTTTCCTCATGTTTTTTCTCATAGTCAGGCCCGAAAAAATATTGTTGCGTTATTCTAATATGTAAAAATATTTACGTAAGTGCATTAATGTAATATGTATGCATAATTAAAAAATTACATAATTTTAACACATGAAAATTTGTAAAATATAAGCTGGTATCACTATTCTGTAGCTTTCTTTCTTTTTGACAACAGGGAAGTCCCGAGGGGAAAAACTCAACCCTCAACTCATGACCCTTTCTATTCAGGATCATTGGGGTATTTGCTCAGGTTTGACGTAGTTCAAATGCTTAAGCTTTGCATTTTACACATCATTTATTATTGGTAATTTTAGGAGCAGCGAATCCTTTTAGAGGTACATGAATGTGTTTTTGCGATGGTAACCTACAGATTGCCCAATGATTTTAACAATTATTTTTCAAATTTAATTTATTATTCCTTTTTTCATGTATTCATGAGGATCCTTTTATGCCTCTCCTTTAAACGTTCTATTTGATTGTATCTTGGCACCGATGCTTTCTATTTTAGTTATGCAAGTAGTTAAGCAACCGCCACCAATTTCTCAGATTCTATTTTGAGAATTAAATAACATTTATGACGATCATAGATTACGTGGGTCGAGGCAAAGGAAGATGGAAGATTCCCCAAGTGCCATTGCAGAACTGATTTATTCACTCAGTATACAAAACCTTGTGCAAAGAGCAACTCTGCTCTTACCGTTCAACGTGACCACGCGGCACCGACCGACTCATTCGATTACACTTAACTCACTATATGCACCCCTAACGGCGGCTTCAGTTACATCCACACACACACCAACACTGCACTGCACACTGCTGCCTCAGTGGTCACACAATGTACTAGGTCCTGTGTCACAATTTTATTTTCTTTCATTTTATTCATGTTCTTTTGTATTTTTTATACCTATTCTTTTAAATTTAATATATTTTTCATCTCTGTCATGCAGTCGCCAATATAAAGGTGAGCCCGCTTAATGCGGCCCCAGCCAACGCAGATTCGTTACAACGCGGATTTTATTTCAAATTAAATTTTTTTTAAATATAGATATCTTATGCACAGTGCCACCGCAGTCTAATATCTTGATTTTTTTTTTAATTTTGCACTAATCAAATTTCATAAAGTATGCTAAATATTGTGATATTTCAGCAGTGTTGCATAATATTGCATCGTCTGGTGGCCAATTTCACTCTTTTCTCTGTATATTTCACGGATCTATAGTCGATCCCCCTTCGGAAGTCTCTTGGCCTACTTAGAGCAAGTAGCCAATCACGAACGTTTCCCCTTCCATCGCCCCTCTCAACTTTCGTGCGGGACAGCAGATGCCGGTGCGCGCTGCCAGCTCTTGCTCAGCTGATATACTACGCAGTTTCTAAATAAAAAGGAAACAGCGGTAGATACGGCAACGCAGTCCGATGCGATCTCTTCGAGAGCAGGAGTGAGACTGGTTTCCTCCCCACTACCTTCCCAAACAAACAGTCTCCTATTGGCTGCTGCTATCTCGTGTACGCCCAGTTTTCGAGGCCATCAGACTTCCGATGATGGACCGACTATAACACAAAAAATATATCTCCTATGGCGGAAAACCTTCGAAAAACGGAAATAGAAATATGATTCATACTTTATGTTTCTTTGGCATCATTGGATCGTAAAGAATGTTTTTGATGCTTTATATTTTTTAAATCTATAATTTTCGACAATTACTTTATTACAATTTTAATTTACTGTATTAACATGTCATTATAAATACAGTAAAACCTCACTAATTTGGACCCTCTATAATTCGGACTGCCATTTACGAAGAACAGTGATTTTCCCTAGACGAGAATTGGATGGCATAGAAAATTTCTGATTTCTTCAAAAAAGACAACCAATTAAATATTTAGTTATTCAAATTTAACTCATTAATTAAAGTTTATTGTTTAAATTAGGCATTCTTTGAGTTCTATTCAATTTTAATTATTTGTATTCAAATTTGCTTCCGCAATAAAGTATGTACTGCATTTTCGATTACAATAGTAAGATGATGTAACAGTGCTTTTGATAAGAAATTAACTATTATATATGTACCTTGGTATGAGAATATGCGATCAATAACATACATTGCTGGATTTTGTTGCTGATATTGTTTTTTAAATAAAGTAACACATTTTCTATCAGAAACAGTAAGATGACGTAACAGCACTTTACGATAAGAAATATAATATGTATATGTAATAACCTAGTATAAGAAAATGTAATTAATAACATACATTGCTGGATTGTGAATAAATTGTGTTCTATTTGATTAATATTCTTTGTATTTAATTTTTTTCCATAAAAAGCAACGCATTTTCACTTACAAACAATAAGATATTATATCAGTAGCTTTTGATAAGAATTAAATATGATACGTGAATAACCTTAGTATGAGAGAATATGATTAATGACATATGATGCTGATTTGAAAATAAATTTGCTTGCTTTTGAAACTACGACTTAAAAATACGTAATTATGTTCTGTAAATCGAACTTTTCACTAATTTGAACTACCCCTTGTCCATATTAGTCCGAATTAGTGGGGTTTTACTGTAATAGTAAAACAATAATGCTACACACCAAAAAATTATATAATCTTGATCTACATATGAAAAAACATGTGGTACTCGCGGAGGGATCTTAATGTTTGAATGCATATAATGTATAATAATATATAAACAGTGATGAGCTGGAAAAAAATTAAGAACCAGCGCTCTAAAAAAAATGGGGATTAGGAAATTTTGTTACGGTGACAGGAGGCCTATATGCTAGGGGCACCATATCGCTATAGTTTAGTAATACCGTTCCACTAGCTTAACAAGTGTTTGGTTCGTATTATATTCCATTTCATACACTGTCCGTAATTGACTAACAGATAGGGCAAAATGTATATGAAAGGACAAAATCAATAAATTTTCATATATTCTAAAAATTTAACAACCGGCTCGAAAATCCTGAGAAAAATTAACAACAGGCTCGCACGAACCAGCTTTAGCTCATCACTGTATATAATGATATATAAATTTCAGAAACCCAACACGCACTATTATGGGTTTGATCTATAAGCAGAGCTGCAAGAGCATCGTCGATCAGTGCATGACTTTGTTGGAGAAGCACAATGTCTTCACACATGTGAGTGCCGTGAAGCGGGGCTGCGACGGACTATTTGAATTCTACCGACAAGTTTTACATAATAAGCAAAAAAAGCTGATGCGGCCAACACGACTTTCTCTATATTTGGGGTATAGATATTTAAATTATTATGAACAGCATTATAAGGCAAAATTATTATTTCGTATCGTAAAAGAATTCAGTCGTCCTTATTGCCGTAAATTATATTTTGAATATGTTTACAGAATTCATTGCTACATGGTGCTGGCTCTGTATACTGGTATTAAGAAAAAGCAAAATATCTCTGAAATGGATGGTTCTACGAAAATTTGTTTCCAACAAAACTTGGAAGAAATATTATTCTCTACAACTTTGCTTCTCACGAAGATGACCAATTATGACGTTTTTAAGAAGATATTTGGCAAAAACCAAAAAAACCGATTATTTATAAATAATTCCTACACAATAACTGCTACGGAAAATTGTTTGAAATAAAAGATGTAGGAAATTATATTTTCTACATTTTTTGTAATGGTCAATGTATACAATAATGACATATTATCGGAGAAATATCCCAAAAACCGAATCGGGTTTCGAATAAACCTCAACTTCCGGTTATCCGTTATTGTCCAAAAACTAATCAGTTCTTTGTGCTCATGCTAAAGTGTTATATATGAAATTTGGTGTCAATATGACAAGTACTTTTTGAGTTAAAAGCACCCACAATCACATACATCCACACAAACACACGCACCTAGTATATACCGTGTTTTTTAACACCTGTTAAAATGTATAGATAATGCGCAGTTGAAAAATGTCTGCAGACTGATAAAATTAGAGGTTCTTTGAATAAATAAATAACAATAAACTGATGTATTTATGGTTTTTTGTCTTTTATCAAATGAATAACTTTGTAAGGCTTTCTTTTTCCCGATTTTATCTTAAGTGACACATGCCATAATTCATTATTAAATAAAAAGTCCAAGCACAATGAAATTAAATCAAGGTGGAATTCATACAAAGTGCAATTTAAATTACCGTATATACCCAAATATAAGATGACTCTGATTATAAGACCTCCCATTTTTAACTTCATATGAAAGGAAAAAATTTATTATGCACACAATGAGAGAAGTTTATTATACCATTGAGTAATGAACATTGAACCAATTGAAATATGCAATTTTGATTGGAATTTTCAATTGAATATTTTGGAACAAATACTTGACACAAATGTTATTAACTGATCCTCTAAATTTTTATGACGTCCATCCTTAGGTCCACGAAATGCTTTCCGATTTGAACTTGCACACTTTAGCAAAAACGGATCATTTGTCCTCTGTATTGGTGACCGCAGTAAAACAGAGAAATAGATGGAAAAATTAACTTCAATGAAAGTGAGACTTAAACAAGTTAAAAGACGAAAAAAGTATCAGAAAATAAAGTCTTATTTAAGTTCCGTATCGAGAAAAAAAAATGAACGGAGGTTGCCTAACTTGCAGGGGCTAATTCCCCAAATACGGCAGACCGCGTCTTTCTTGTGGGTTACATTCCTGAATTAAAAACTCTGCGAAACTCCACTAATAATAAATGATGTGCAAAACGCAAAGCTTAAGTGTTTGAACTATGTCAATCCTGAGCAAATAACCCAATGATCCTGAATCAGAAGGGTCAAGAGTTGAGGGTTGAGTCTTTCCCCTCGGGACTTCCCTGACGTAATAAAGACAGAAGGCTCCTGAACGGTGATGCCAGCTTATATTCTGTAACTTTTCACGTGCGAAGGGACACAAAAGTGCAGGAGGATTGCATCCTAAAAATATTTAAAAGTATATATGACACATACACATGTCTTCTATATATACTTTTAAAA
Organism: Uropetala carovei; assembly: GCA_036926305.1. NCBI lineage: Eukaryota > Metazoa > Arthropoda > Insecta > Odonata > Petaluridae > Uropetala > Uropetala carovei. The sequence continues at coordinate 7,254,852 of JAXCHB010000084.1, read as the reverse complement.
AATAGATACACGTATCTATTTTTTTAAATTACATAAATATTTTTACATATCAGAATACCGTAACAACATTTTTCAGGCCTGACTATGAGAGAAAAGATGAGGAAAACACGATTCATTCCATATAATATAGAAAATTTCACGCAGCCTTTTCCGTGATTTTTTCCGCAAAACATAAAACTGCGAAAGACAAAACTGGTTGCAAATGCAGAACCGCGAAAGATCAAAACACGCAAAAGATAAAGCCACGAAAAACAAGGTCTGCTTATATTTCGATTATAGCTATTCGATTCTTCCCATCTTTACCTATCTCTGCTTTCTGCTCCTCTGTCAGTCAAACTATTATGCACCGCGCGATTATAAGACGATTAGCGATTTTTCGGTCATAAAAATTGGAACAGAACCACGTCTTATATTCAGGTATATACGGTAGAAGTGGTGAAACTAGCGCAAGAAAAAGGGAATCGGAAAGCAGAAAGAAAATTTATCGGAGGAGAATCCAGTGTTTGAGAATGGAGAAAAAGCGAAGTGGATTTGAAGAGCTAACATAGGAGGAAACGTGCAATGCAATGCAAAAAGTGCTTCTGGCCAGAACAGGAAATATTATGATTTGGTTGATTTAGAAAGGTCTAAAGGTTTTAGAATTTCAAATACTCGAGTTTTACTTGAAGCTAAAAATTGAACTGGTTCGAGTACAGAGGCTTTTCATTCCTCCATTTGTACAGCATGGGAATAGATGCATGTTTTTACATTTATAAATTACTTAGTAAAAACTCTGGACAATAATCAGATCGCCTCAATGAACAAAAATTCTTTTTCCTAGCGCTGATTTTTGATTGTGTGTTAAATCTGTCAATAAATTGTCTTAGAACTTGAAAACTTTATGTTTTCTATGGTAAAAGTCATTAGTCGTCATATAATTTCCAACAATTAAATACTTTCTGGCTTTTAAAAAGAACATGAGAAAATATCGTGAATGTCGTCAAAAATAAATCAGAAATCAAAGCATCATAGTACTAGGCGTAAATCAATTTTTGTCACTTTTAAATTATTCATGTCTTTTCCTGTGTATAATGTGTTCATCCATTTATTCTAAACTTCAAACTTTTTATAGAATATGCATGCGTTATCTACCGGAAAATAGTATTTCTCCACTTGTCACCTCTATAATAATTTAAGAACAATATGGTTTTATGAAAGATTGACCAACTGTTACAAACTTAATAACATTCCAGAATTTTATTTACAGTGCCTTCCAGGAAAGAGCTCAAGTTGATGTGATATATACTGACTTACATAAGGCTTTCGATATGATTAATCACCTACTTTTGCATGCTTAACTGGCTACCTGTGCTTTAATGGTGTGATGCTTAATTGGTTTTGTGGCTACTTATCTCGCAGGTTGTAAATTAAATCCATTTTTTCATGAGTTTTCCACTCCCTCTCACAGGGCTCACATTTAGACCCATTCTTATTTTCATAAATGATATTTAGAAAATTCTTAAACCTGTCAATTTTTTACTTTTTGCTGATGACCTCAAGCTGTTCAAACTGTACGGTCTGCTGATGAGTCTCTCTCTAAAGCTGCCCTATCCAGGTTCTTCAAATGGTCTCTAGATAACCAAATGGCTCTAAATATTGACAAATGTAAATCTTTCACCTTTTACAAGATTCATGAACATAATTTATGACTATCAGATTAGTACCTCTCATCTGAAAAAAGTCTCCAAAATTAAGGATGTGTAGCTCTTTGCTTGTTTAGCCATTTCTCAGTCGAAACCAACAAAACCACACTGTAAGCAGCCCACAGCGCAATTGTTGCGCTTTGCTTTGTGTGACCACTGCACCCTTTTAGGCATCTGTTGAAAGGGATGGATGGGAACCCAACGGGTCCTTATTCCTACTCAGGTGAGATAGGGCTCAAAAAAGGTGAAGAACGTCCACTGATGAAGTTTGCAAAGATCCAAGCAAATTTTACTGACATATCTGTGAGTTACCACAGCACAGACTAACAATAATTGCTGGAAATGTGCCAGGCTGTGACATCACGGAAGTACTCAAATTATTTGTCTCGGCGAGATCCAGGGCCACTCTCCTAATCAAGGTGGCTCACTACAGCAAATAGAGTACTCCGCTTATGTGTCAACTCACAACCCCACAGATAAACTCAAAATATTGCCAGAGTACATCATTCAAACGTATGCCCCAGTATGATTCGCCGTGAAATCAGGCCCATCTTGCCAAACATCTCTGGCAACTGGTGAATAGCTCAAGATCTCTCAAGAATGAGCCGAGGGTGCTTGTGGAGAAAAACATACAGCTGAACGCCCACCCTGAAAACATACTCGTCATCATGGTATCGGATGAACGTCTACACATCAGACACCTGGGTCTTCGATGCATATTGAAAGCCAGAGAAGAGAAGCTGAAAGGTATTCAACTCTTCAAAGCTCCACCCTTGAATTTTTCTGCTGGAGACTACGTTGCTCTCATTTATTGCAGTGAGTGTCATGTGACAGAGTCTCCTCTAACTTCACACTCGACGGATCAGCAGGAGCTGCAAGAATTCCCGGCAGTCGCTGACACTCTTCTAATCGAGGTACCGAAATTTCCGTGCCACATACACAGCGTAAAGCTGGTAATTTCAGAACAGAATCATCGAAATTAGCGAAGAGCTAAACATTTAATATTCAATTATGCTCTTTTCCGAATAGAGATAGAAATGGGCAATTTTCGAAAACTTGGGGCATCTCAAGATATTGACCTATTTGAAAATAATTTTTTAATCCTTGCTTTTTCTCACAACTGGCAACTTTCCTGCATAGTCGGATATTGAATTTTAAAAAAAAGTGTTTTTCGATCATCCCTAACCTATGTATGTTGCATAATTTCATTAATGTAAACCACCAGAGTTAATGATAATTTATAATTTTAAATGGGTTGATGGCCAATGTATAAATAAAATACATTTTAAACTAATCGGTGCTACAATAGCGCTTCTACATATGTAGAGAAGAAATATTATGGCCATCTCATTAGGCACCCGTTTGAGTTATCTGCACATCTACATACAGTCAGACCCAGATTTAGCTCCACCATTTGTCCATCGCTGACACTGGCGCTAAAGCGAGGGTGGAAGTATATCGAGATGTATGCTTGCTCTATGTAATCATAAGATGGAAGTTCTGTTCATAACGATTCATGGGAGGTATGCGGGGATGGCACTATATAGGTGCTAAATCAGGATCTGCCTGTACTACACCAAAGGTCACCAAACAAAGATATGCATGCCACAGACGGCATAAGAACAGATTTTACATGGTATGCCAAGTCACAGATAATACAAAAAATAACTATTTTAAGAAACTTGCGATATCTTTTAATTTTACATATTATACAGCAACATACAGAGGATGCCATATACAGTAAAACTCGTTTATAACGATCACACCTAAAACGAAATCTCGGCTATAACGAAGAAATGTCTCGGTCCCTTGAACTTCTCCATAAGGGCATTGGTTAAATTTCTCGGATGTAACGAACATGCATTTTACGAATTCTCGGCTGTAACGAACAAATGTTTGGTCCCGTAGCAAAAAATGCCCCATATATAACGAATTTTGGTGAGCAGAGCGATAAGTAATGAATAGTTTCCGCCCGTTTACAGCGCACTTGTTCGTAGAGGTCCCCTTCCTCCATCTACCCCTTCCATACGAATTTTCACGCTCCCTTTGTTTTGAAATTGTTATATAAAAAATTGAAATGTTTATGTAAATTAATGACCATAATAATAATATTAATTGACCATTTAAAAAATCGTATGTAATAGCAGTCGAACATTTTACATGCCGCGAAGTTGATAAGCACCTCTTTGAATATGTAAGTACGGCATTGAAGTCGACTCACTGCAAATACAGTTAAAGCTGTGTTATCCGGCTATCTTGGGGATTGTGGAAAGTCTATTGGGAGAAATAGCCGGTTAGGGGAGCGATTTTCGATTTTGACATCGCAAATTTAACAATAACCAAACAAAATTGGGCTTACGTTCACTATCGTACTCCCCAAACATAACTATGCATGGGGTTTGCATTTTCCATTTTAATTCTTCCACACGTAGTTAGATATAGACACTATTTAACCATTCTTGTTTAATACGTTGCTACGCTTACATGCAAAACAAAAAGACTATTGAAAAGTTTAGGGCGTCTGAGAAGTTTGGGGATTACGGGAGTGAACCTGTTCCCAAAATTGAATTTATTGGATTATATCTTTCTTATTTATTTTTATTATCTATCTTTATTTACTCTATTAGAAAAGGACAAAATTATTTAATTCTTCTGAACATTTCTGTGAAAACCAGTCATATAATATTTTATCCAGTTCCTCAATTTTTGGCTTATCGTATGATTTTTATTAACTGATTTACTGGTCTCAGAAGATGACACAAATTTCATTAATTTAGCCTTATGAGACTTGATATTGTAAAGCGTGGAAGATCCGATGTTGAATTCTTTTGCTATGGCTGCTCTTTTCTCCTTTTTCAATTCGTTTGATCAGCTCCAGCTTTTGTGTTAGTGTTAAACCAATCTTTTCTCTCCTGTTCCTCGCTTTTAGGTATTTATTTTGATGCCATATTCAATGGATGGGTAATTTTTTAAATAATAAAAAGCGATAAAACTGGAAATTGTAGAAGTACACTAAAACATCTAGACAATGAAAATGGCTTACATAACCAAAAACGCCATGCTTACTCGGCAGCCACAGACGTATACGGAGTAAATACGTAATATATACATCTTATATTTTAAGAAATTTTAAAGTGGAAGTTGTGGTATTACACAAATACAATTCACACAAAAAAGAAAAAGAAATACAAAATTAATTGTATTTGTGTAATTGCCGGTATCTAAGGCTGGCCGGTTCTAAATAGCCGGTTAGCACATTTTTTACTGTTTGTGTATACGTGTTATATGGGATGTATAGGCCAAAAACCATGTTTCTCATATATAACGTAGCCACGCTTATAACGAAGCAATGAGTCGGTCCCCTCAAATACGTATTAAACGAGTTTTACTGTAGTATTATAATCATTTTATAAACAGTACAGAATTGATGAATTTGATGTTGGAACATCTGGAATGTCAAATAAAGAATATTAATTTGTCTATGTTTATCCATAAAAAGTGAAATTGAATAAACTATGAATAAGTGCAGGACATTTTTTTACTCTATATTAAAATTGTTTAGAATCGTGATATAAAGTGAGGAACTTAAAGCAAAGAACAACCTACTTTTTAATCCAACAAATTTGAACCAAAACTGATTGAACTGGTCAATTAGAAAAATTAAAGATATCTTTCAGCAAGAGCCTTAAGAATTTCTGGAGAAAGTCATCAAAAATTTCACCTTAAATATTGCCTTTTTAACTTTAAAAAGATTTTATTTTCCACATTTTTTTATGATTAGTAAAGTCTATTCCACCATTCAAGACAAGTAAGTATAATTATAGTGTTCTCATACAATCATGTGTAACCATTGAACATGTGTAGCAGTCAAAATCAAGGATGAAATAATAGTGCAGTGCATTTTCATGTTATTCCACATCGCAAAGCTGTTTGGTGATCTATGCGTAATGAAAAACCTGCTGCATAGGGAACCAAAGTGGGTTCAGCTAAGTCGTTTACTATATTGGGTCCAGTATTTCTTTTCTCAATATGATTAACCCAGGGATATATACAGCATACTTTTTATCGACATTTTAAAATTACTTAGAATCATGCCATGAATTCAGGACTTGAGTCCAAGAACAACTAAAGGAATAAAATGTAATTTACATACTGCCAAAATTCAAGCACACATGGAATTAGTCCATGAGTAAATAACATACTGAATTGTAATTTTTTTGTTGTCAAGGGCAACCTCACTGTTGTTGACTTTATAAAAACCAAACTGGATTGACATATAGGATAGTAATTTTTGTCTATACTTTTGGTTGGGATATGTTGTGAAAATGAAAATTAAATTTTAATGAAAGAAATATTTAATGCATTTATATTGGAACTGTAAAATGATATACCATATATATACTCGTGTATAACATGCCCTCATGTATAATGCGCACCCATACTTTTTGCCAAAAAATCCTCAATTTTTCCTATACCCCGTGTATAACGTGCACCCTTGATTTTTGTAGGTTATAAGAACAAAATTATATCGTCATGCTAAGTATTAAATAGAGTACCATAAATAAATACATTAAAGCATTAAATTATCGCCAGTTAACAATTTTAAAACATATTTCTGAAGAAAATAATAACTTCGTTAAATTCCACAATTTTTTAGTGTAATGTAACAAAGTTATTATTTTCTTCGGAAATATGAGTAACAATTACCACTAAGTTCCACCATATTTCTTGGATTTTTTAAAATTTTAAAACGCTTGGACTTGCCCATAAGTATTAAGTTCAATAAGCTCCACATTACGTCTTTGAGAGACATCATCAATAATGAAAGCCAATGAGTTGAGGTGGCAGCAACTTCATACAGTAAGTTGGCCAAACTGATGTCGCCAATCCTTTTAAATCAGACAAAAAGGATCTATAAAATAGAAAGAGTTTTGATTTATAGTGGCTTTTGGTTCTCTCTTTCCTATCTCATTCTAAAACTGTTTAATAGAAGGAATAATGCAAAAATGTAACAAACAAATTTGGAAACAGGAAATGCGACAGGTAAGTTGATACACGTCATTCTACAGGTTTTAAATTACTTACATTGTTTATTGTACATACTATAATCATTAACTAAATAAAATTATTTCAATTAGCTTATTCTGTTTCTTTGTTTTTGATGCGTGTTTTGCAGGAAGTCTATCTGGAGATTTTGCAGACTGCAGCAATGAGCTGATGAGTTAGTGAAATTCAGAATATTTGGAGGATGGAATTATAACAGTATAGAAGTAATTAGGTGTTCTATATGTATAATTAATATATGTATAAACTGGACTATCGATAACTATTGTGGTTTTCCCCTTAATTCACCTAAAAAGCAAGAATCTGGTATGAGGTAGGTTCACTTTAATTTATGATTTTAAGTGAACAAAAGTGTAACCTGTGTATAACGCAAACCCCTACTTTCTGACCTGAAAATTTGGCATTCAAACTGCGCATTATACACGAGTATATACGGTATAATTATTTTTATTTTACACCGTTAGAATTTTTTATTTTAATGTAACAAACTCTTACGGTTAGCTAATGTAATATTTACCCAATATGTTTTTGCACCTATGTGTTGCTGGAGTGAGAGGTGTGGCAGACCGTGAACACTGGGACGTTTGCCACTGATTGGGGCCCCAGGAGAGACGTGGAAGCCCAACCTTGTGTATTTGTAAGGGGGTGCGTAATGGATGGGTGGATTAGTGCTGAAATTTTAGTTTTGTATGGCATTATAGTCCGTTTCATATGTTATAACTGTAACTGCCATAGTGCTCTAAGAATTTAAACATTTTTGATGGGAAAATACATTAGTATATATGACAATTATCATTAATTATTAGAAGAATGATCTAAATAAGAATATTAACAACATTAAATTATCCCTAAATCAGACTAACCTTAGACATAGATAAATCTTCAAATGAACTGCCATTGACTCCTTTATTAACTTGAGATGATAAAAACTTCCCATCCTCTCCCTCCTCATTCCAACCAGATCTTTTCTCTCTGTTGTGCCAACTTCCTCCATCTTTACCACGACCTCCTCTCTTCTCACGAAAACCACCCCTAAACTCACCACTACTCCCATCATCACTCGGAGCTCCAAACTTAAAGGCCCGACTTTCCCATTCACCATCTTCATGACCTCCTTGAAACCCTCCCCTCCTGCTGGTGCTCCTATTATCCCATTCATTATCATCCTGACTCCCACGATGTCCCCCTCTGCCTCCACGATATCCTCCTCGAAATCCACTTTCACCATCTTTTTGTCCATAGTCCTTATTTTCCCAACGTCCACCATCTCTGCTTCCACGACGACCACCTCTGAATCCACCACCTCCAAACGCTCTATCCCCATCAAAATTGTCACCACCATCCCTTCCTCCACGACGACCTCTTCCTCCTCGGAAGCCCCCTCTTCCCGACCCACTCTCGCCATCACTTTGTCCCCTTAAATCTTTGTTTTCCCATTCCCCGCCATCTCCATTTCCATAATGACTTCCTCTTCTGCCATGATAATTTCCTCTGCCAAAACGCTCGCCATCGCTATGGCAATAGGACTCCTTACCTTCCCAATCACCACCTTCTTGTCCTTCTCTCTGGCGACCTCTATTTCCTCTGAACCCTCGATTTCCAAAGCCATCTCTGACTTCACTTTGAACAAAGGAGTCTTTACCATCCCAATCATCACTACCCTTGTTTCCATGTCGACCTGCCCTTCCCTCAAAAGAAATTCCATCTCTAAATCCTATTTCACTAACACTTTGCCCAGCTGAGTCTTTATTCTCCCAGTCATCTGCAGGTTTATGTTGGCCATTTCCCTTGCCAACCTTATTACCCCCATAGACTTCTTCATTGCCCTGTTGACCAAATCTGCCTTTGTTGTTCCAGGTTCCAGATTCTTGGCCAACATTTCTTCCTCCTACCCTCCTGCCTCGCTCCTCTCTCTTATTGTCCTCCCAATTCTTAATTCCACCACCCTCATTCCATTTACTCTGTTCCGTGGATCTGAAAACAACAACATAAGGTATAAGGAAAAATATTACGGAAACACTCTATAAAGATACTACTGTACAAATCACATAACAGTGGTATTGCTAGCCATGCCTCAAATTCAGAAATAGACTAAGATTACAATGCAACAGGCAATGCAGAAATTGGAAGTTTGGCCTGGAAAAGAGAAATGAAAGAGGACATAAGTGATGGTATTAAGGACAGCCTGATGCAGAATAACACAAGTGGCCACGGCTGACTGGGTGCCAAGCCAACTGGGCGCAGGACCAAGTTGCTGTAGAGCCAACTGGGTGCAGAGCCTACTCGCCACAGAGACTAATAAAATTTTATTTTTTTGTATACAGGCTAATAGTTTATAATAATAATATAATTTATTTATTTTACCGAATGCTACAGGGTGTTAGTCATTAGAAATCTGTTTACTTCCCTTGATTCATTTTTTTCTACTTCATATAAATAAACCTAGATAAAATTATTCATACACAATTTCACATTTGGGGATGAAATTCAAAAAAATCTACCACAAAACTTAAAGGGAATTTCACTTTCCACTACATCATACTCATTTACAACCTCCATTTTCTTCTGCTGAAATTTCAGTGGGTCTCACCTAGTAAAGTAATATTCTACTAAATTTAATGTGCTGTTGGCCGAAGTTCTGGTTGAAGATGCTGGATCATATCAAATAATTTGTCGTATGTATCATGTTGCTTATTAGGAAGAGCATATAACACTGGGTGCACACCTCCATGCTTCTCTCCCAGAATGCCATAAACTTGCAAAAATAAAGGTGGAACTATTTTAAATGTCCCATCGGCAAACCAAGTTCTCGAATCTTTTAAGAATTCGAGATTCTGTTTCCTGCCAAAAATAAGAATTCAGTTTGCTGCAGGACCACTATCAGCAAGCAAAATGTTTTCTTGCCTTGTGGGTGTTGCACCATATATTTTATAATTTTCTGGAATTTGCATGTTCTCCAAATTATCAGGATTAGCCGGTGTAGAATGCACGAGATTTCTTTTCTTCTAACCATTTTTCAAGTACATTTTAAACCTCAATTGTGTATATTTTAAACCTCAATTGTAAGTTTGTATTATTTAATATATCAAAATATTTAAAGACGTTAGTAATAAATATTTTACTATCAAGTGTGTATGTTTTAATTAAGGAGTTGGCACCTATGCTCTGCAGGCCCCATGCGGCCCCCGAGAGCATTTTATGAGGTCCGATGAAAAAGGTGTTCGATATAGTTTAACACAGTCAATTCCATATTTTTTCCGTAATATTATGGTCTCAATACCTTTTTTGGTGCTTTTACCACTAGAAACAAATTAGGATTTTCATTAATATGAGACCACAAAATCTCTAGGTAACTTCTGATTTAAACTCCAATCCCCCCCACCAGAGCTCTCCTGATTTCCATTGTGGCCCTCCGAAGCATTCACAACAACAAATGTGTCCCACCTTATAGAAAAGGTTGCTGACCCCTGTTATAAATAGTCACCTCATATTGAATACCAGAGCTGCAAACCAAACCGAACCCCCTTAAAAGTTCAAGTGGTTTGCAGCTCTGTTGTATACTATTACCATTCTGAGGATGCTTGTCATAGGAGCGACACTGGTTAATGGTTACATTAAATTTAGTAGAATATTACTTTAATAGGTGAGACCCGTTGAAATTTCAACGGAAGAAAATGGAGATTGTAAATGAGTATGATGTAGTGGAAAGTGAAATTCTCTAAGTTTTGTGGTAGATTTTTTTGAATTTCATCCCCAAATGTGAAATTGTTTATGAATAATTTCATCTAGGTTTATTTATATTAAGTAGAAAAAATGAATTAAGGGAAGTAAACTGAGATTTCTAATAATTAACAACCTGTAGCATTCGGTAGAATAAATAAATTATATTATTATTACAAACTGTATTTAAAAACAAAATTTCATTAGTCTCTGTGCCCAGTCGGCTTGGCATCCAGTCGGCCATGGCCACTTGTCCTAGACTGGCCTGACGATACCAAATATGTGTGAAGGTTAAATGAAAACTGTAAAAATGAACAATTTTATTAAATATTAATTTTATTTTAAATATTTTATATCATTAGGTTATTCTGCTTTAATTGGCATCCCTGAGTATAATTATCATTTGGTTGTCCAGGTGATTATTATAATACTACTATAAAAGTCCGTCAATATGACAGGCTATCTTTAGTGAAATTTAAAATAGTGAACCTCTCTCCCTCCCTCCCCTTCATTCCCTCTCTCTCCCTCCCTTCTCCCCATCCATCCCCCTTATTCTCATCCCTCCTTTCTCCTCCTCTCTCTCGTATTAAAAGCACACTTACACCCACAAGGATTGATATAACAATAGGAGTTTGAGGTCTAACAATGTAATTGGTAGGTAAGGCAACATCCCGTTAAAATGGCGAGATTTCCACAAAATATGTAAATTAAATGTTTATCATGAGCGATTTTGAACTGTAGGTGAAAAAAGATGAACAGAATAAGAAACTTTATAGTTTTTTCATCATAAATGTATCATGTATGTTAATTCCTTCTACTTTTAATTTCCAAAAAAATAAAAGCCTGCACGTCGAAAAATCAATTTTTACGTAATAACTTGCAGAAAATGGAAATGTCTTCCTTGGAGTCGAACCAGGACTTTTTTGAAGATTTATTTTCGTCATTACCTTAAAATATATGAATAGAGCATTCCTGCCAAATTTCGATTCTTTCTCAAGTTATTTGCGTTAAACCATAATTCACCAACCAACCAACAGATTTGGGCTATTATAGTACTAAATACTAAATATTATAGTACTAAATACTAAATACTAAATACTAAATGAACATGGATAAATTAGCATGTTTTTTAGGCGCGTTTCGCTTCCAGCGTGAGCGCCTATTATCGTCAGTCTGTCCGTCCATCCGTCCGTATGTTCGTTCTCGGCTTCTACTGAACAGATTTTCATGAAATTTGATATTAATGACTTTCAATCAAATATATGAAGAAAATCGCAAAAACGAATCACGTATGCCAATCAGGGGTACCACTTTATTGGCGACAAAAAATTAAATTTTCGTCATATCTCGTAAAGTACTGCTCATATCAAAATATTTTTCAAATAAAAGTTGTAGAACTTATAAAGAAGAGTATTTTCTTCCCTATACATTTTTATCACAGGAGTAGCCGTTATCGAGAAAATCAAATGAGAATGTCTTAATTCGAGTTGAACTTCTTGCATGGTTACATCTTCATTGTTGCTCACATAAACAATCTCACAAACAAACGTTTAATTTCCTTACGTGTGCATGCAATATTATTAAACAGGAAGAAAATGGATTATTTATGATGAAGTAAAGAACTTTAAAATGCAATTTCCCTTACGTACAGGTATATAACTTCTTTCTAACACTCCATTGCACAAAACGCGCCCATTTGTGATACGTTGTACACTTTCCTAACTTGTTTAATTTTTCATATGGTTATATCGCCACATTCTGTAACTAGAGCTTCATTTAGTTTGATTTTGAGCGCAATCAATTTTGTATTATAATTTTGACCATTTCCCTAGTCACCTCTATAAAGTTTCCAAAAACTTTTCAAGAATAAATGACATCACTGTGGAAATTATTTCATGAATAGCATGCTCTAAGAAAATCAGTTTACATAACTAAAAGATGTGTGTCCAGATGGCATTCTCCATACAGAATAATGAATATGATTGTTCTTGACATCAGTGTCCTCAAGAATACCTACCGTATATACTCGTGTATATGCCGACTCCATGTATAGTACGACCCCTGATTTTTTGGTGAACAAACCTGAGTTTTTCATATATCTCGTTTATAGTACGACCGCAGTTTTCCACCAGGGTCAATATATTTCGTTTCGATAGCTCGATGGTTACGAGCGAGATATATCGAACGACCTTGATTTTCCACACAACCATAGAATAGACTGTAAATGTCGTAAATATTATTTCTTGCGAGTACACTAAAATTCGGATAAGTTAAGCATCTTACTCCTAAAACATTTAATAAAAAGTGATATGAATCATGATTGCACAAGATGAAATAAAATCGTTTCAATTCTTGTACGTCTGGATTACGTTCCGCGTACGTAATGGTTCCACTCGCTCATCTATTTAATAGGTAGGGATAACGGATAAAAAGAAATTACTTTGTAATATTCCACAGTCTTTATTGTTTCTTCAATCACACACCGACCGGTTTCCACTACAAAATCATTTTAATGGTGTTACTAACCGACGTAACACCTTTAGAATGACTTTGTAGTGGAAACCGGTCGGTGTGTGATTGAAGAAACAATAAAGACTGTTGAATATTACAAAGTAATTTCTTTTTTCCAAGATGTCGAAATTCCATAAACTTACGCCGTCTACGATACTTTTAGTCCAACTCGTTCCAATCCATCCCTTGTAAAAAGACGAAAACAAAGATGTACATACATAAAATTCAACAAAGGAAGTGCCCGTAAATCGTCGCTTATATCAAGTATTTGTGAATTTGAAGCTGTATATATGAAAAAGATTCTACTCCTCACGAAGCAACATAACAACGATAAAGGACCCCACTGTTAAGGTTAGCCTACAATTAGAATGCGTGCGGGTGGCATAACTTCACCGAAAATGCCTGTGAAGATACATGAATTTTAAATCCTCAAATGCATTACTCGTGTATAGTACGATCCCCAATTTTTGCAATAAAAATTTTGTCGTAAAAACTCGTACTATACATGAGTATATACGGTAATTATCACCAAATACATTTGTGAATAATTTTTAAACACACTGAATAAATATCACATTGAAAAATACTATGAATCACTTTTCACATTGAATGAAAAATAAGTAAACAAAATTGTTAGCTGTGGCTATATATAAAAAAATATCGATGCACCATTAAAATTACCCTTGGCAGCATACAGCGCTATTAACTGTTATAAAATTTTATCATAGCAACCAATGCAAACTAAATTCAGATGGATAATTGAAATATCTCTTACACAATCCATTCTAAAAGAAAATGTTTCAAATAAAACTTGTAGGAAATTAATTTTCTACAACTTTGGTAATAAAAACATTTACATAAATTATCTTTTATGTACTAAAGGAAGTACAGTGGTCCCAATTGTCCGAGTCTTGATTATCCAAGGTTCTGTATTATCAGAGGTATATGAGAAAAAAGTAGCAAAGTATTATTTTGAAAATTTGCAATTGAAAAGCATCATATTTGATATGTATCAAAGTGGCAACACTGAACTTGACATTTAGGGTATTTCAATGATAAATCCAATTTATTTCACAGTAATCTGTTTGTACTTTTATTTATTTCAACACATAGTGTAACTAAGATATGCAATGTTATATACAGTATATAAGCCTACATATCCAACGTAGATATCGGTAAAATGTGTGACAGCTTTTGTTAATGATATATTTCACGAAAGTCGTCTCATATTTTCTCGATATGGGCAATGCTCCATATTATGCGGGGTTTTTATTAGAGGTCGGTGCGGTCCTGTTGACCTAGGATAATATGGTACATACAGGGTGTATCAGAATACCCCCGAAATATTTTGTAGGGTTATAGAAGAGACCTAAAAAAACATTTTGAGATAGGAAATGAGAGATCGGCAATGCCTCCGTTATGCACAACAGAACACCAAACGTCGAGGTTGCGCTTGGAAGATAGACAAACCCTCAAGTATACCTGGAGGCAAACAAACTCTCAAACATTCCACCCCTCTTCCCCTTTCAGGCCTCGTAGCTACTATGACGTTGTCCGAGTCAGCTGATGCTGCTTACTTGACATTTGACGTTTACAACTGAAGTGGTTAGCATGGCTCAGTACACAACTGCGGAACTTGCTGACATCGTTTTTGTGCATGGTGAAGCTAAAGGGAGTGCATGGAGATCTTCGCAGCTTTACAGGGAAAGATTTCCAAAACAAAGCACACCCCCATCACACCACATTCACAGCAGTGTTCCAACGGTTGTGGGAGACAGGATCGGTGAAGCCATCAAAACAAGACTGTGGTGCAACGAGGTCAGTCCGAACCGCCTTGTTTGAGGAAGAGGTGCTGGAGCGAGTAAAAGAAGAGCCATCAACAAGTGCCCGTGCTATTGCACATGCAGTGGATGCTGGCCACATGTCTGTGTGGAGGGTCGTTCATGAACAGCAGCTTCATTCTTATCACCCACAGTGAGTTCAGGGTTTATGCCCTCATGATTTTGGACCCAGACAGGAATTTTCCCGCTGGATATTACATTGTTGTGCAGAAGTCCCTGGTTTTCTCAGGTAGTATGTTTTGTTTACTGACGAAGCCTGTTTTACCAGGGATGGAGTCTACAACTGCAGAAACAGCCATGTGTGGGCCTATGATAATCTGCACGTGACTTCCATCCACCACCATCAACAACAGTTCTCTGTGAACATCTGGGTTGGCATTGTGGACAATCAACTCAACGCATTAACTTCAATGGTCTCTGGCGCATAACAGAGGCTTCTCCGACCACTCATTCCCTACCTCAAAATGGTTTTTTAGGTCTCCTCTATAACCCTACAAAATATTTCGGGGTTATTCTGATACACCCTGTATATGGAAAAACTGATAAATAGCAAGAGTAAACTCTACTTCCGGCTGACAAATTTCAGCCAAAACATTTTTAGACTTTGAATTACTAATAAAAACCTTTAGTATAAAATTTTGTGCTGATCTGATCATTAATTTTTGGGTCATCTTTGACACAGACTTTCCACATAATTCTGTTATAAGGTAAATCAAAGTTCATGCTTTAAAATCAGAAATTTCAATTCAACGATCAATTTTCACTAATGCCTATTCAAAAGTCTACAAATGCAACAATATCATCTTTCAAATTGCGCATGTGCTTTCAAAAAGAAAAATATCATTTGAAGATGGAAAACTAGTTAAGGAGGCCATGTTGTCTGATGCAGATTCCCTGTTTTAAGGTTTCAGTAATAAGTCTGCCATTATTTCATCGATTAAAGATTTGCAACTACAGTTGACCGCTGCCTAATGTCGGGGTTACGTTCCGGCCAATGGCCGCAAACAGAGTATTGGTATAAAGGTAAAAATGCTGTTATGCTCCAGGACCTTGGATGTTAGATCTAAAAACCTATAACCCTTGCACTATAAAATGTAAAATTGTTTGTCAGCTTCAGGCAACTGTTGATGCCAAAATGATTTTAAACTTAATTTTACAAATCAAGTCAAGTTATATCACAGCTTATGCAAAATCCAAGTGTTCAAAAATATAATACAGTAAAACCTCTACCTTACGAACTCCCTTAGAACGAAGAACTCCATATAATGATAATTATCGCCTGTACCAAAATATTCACTAATAAAACTATATAGATAACCTCTATATTATGAACCTCCAATAATTACGAAACCTCCCAATTATGAAAAATTACACCCGTTCCACTAAAAACAAACCTATGTATAGCAAAATTAAAAAAAAAGAATATTGTATGCGTTGTAAAGCAGAAATCAACGCCATCTATGTGGGTGTTAACGCTGTTATTACGACCTCACCTGAATGATTCGAAGCATAGTATCTGTTGTAATTTCAAGCATTTCGAGTGATAAGGTAGACAGGTAGACCTCATCTTTTGCGGCTTTATCTTTCACGTATTTCAGTCTTTCACAGTTCCGCATTTGTGACCAGTTTTGTCTTTCGCGGTCTCATGTTTCGCTCTTTTGCGGAGAAAAAACATGGAAAAGGCTATGCAAAACTTTTTATATGTGGAATGAATTGTCTTTTTCTCGTTTTTTCTCATAGTCAGGCCTGAAAAAATATTGTTACATTATGTACAAATATTTACGTAAGTGCATTAACGTAATATATATGCATAATTAAAAAATTAGATACCGTAATTTTCCGATTACATCATACGACAATGAAATTTGCCCCGACTAAAAACTAGGTGATTTTTACGTATTCATATGCACTGATTACAAAAATGAAAGCCGTTTTTCCATATCACCTAAAGTTTCTGTGGAAATCACCAATTTATATATACAAAAGCACCCACGGAAGATCCATTTGTAGCACACGTGTTGCAGGCAGCACTCAAGTTTGTTTGGTTTAAGTTGGCACAGATCTCATCAGCAACCTGTTCCACCCTTATACTTTGAAATGGCAGGGGAGTAGGAGGGGGATGGACTGCAGCCACAATGTTTACGATAACTTTGCCAGTCTTCCCTTCTCCTTTGTGAAGTTTGGTATACTTTTCAGCACTCCTCGTACCTTGCATTCCAGTACGAGAGTTCGTTCAAGTATACGCGTATTTTGTTAAACCTGTATCTATTAATCGAGTTTAGGAGTACAGTAGACCCCCGCTTTACGATATTGATCCATTCCACAGACTCCATCGTATTGTGAAAATATCGTATTGTGAACCCAATAATACACTGATTGGTGGTAATTCGTTCCAGGCAATATATATTTGATTTAAAATGGTTGTGATATTGAAGATATATTGAGGGGTTTCGCCACTTTAATTAAATAATATATATTAATGACAAATAATTTATTAAAAACGATAATTTGGCAGATGTCCACGAGAAAAAAATACATACAAGGCAAGATTTCACACAAAAAGGCGACTCCGCGACCATTGAATTCGGACCACCGTCTGCGACGACACAGGGCTGGCTGCCCTCTGGTGGCCTAACCGCGAAGCGAAGAATCAAAACAAATGAGTATAGCTGGTCGCCACAATATCAACTTGAAACTCGTATTACTATTTAAATGGAAACCTAAAACAACAATAAATTAACACTTACGCACCTTAGACTGGAACAGCTGCCTCTTACAAATGATGATGGAGTGGTGGTGGAAAGGTTAGAGAGGTTTTTACTGCCTGAAAGGAGAGCCTCCTTCCATCAGTACGTCTGAAGAACCCACGGGCCTTGGTGGAGTTATTGGTCGCTGCGACTTAAAATAACGGTCCAAACTCGTCTGTTTTGCCCTCTTTTGTTGGATGTTTTTAAAATAACTTAGCGCCTTATCTTCAAATTTGCAGGTTAAGAGTTCAGTACCTTCAATGTCTGGGTGTTTCGTAACTGTTTTTTTTACAATATTCCACGCGGCGAACATTCTTTAATCTCATGAGATGTTGCAACATGGTCATTTTCATCAGGTTCCTCCTGTCGTGTTCCCTCATTTTTTCTAAATCAATGAGCTCCTCTGCTGTCAACTCTCTCCCATGATCTTCAATTAATTCATCTACGTCAACATCAAGCCCTAGAGACTCACCGAGAGTGACAATTTCCTGCTCCACAACACCCTCTTGATCAAACCCTTCAAAATCATAGATGATTGCAGGCCACAAGTTCTTCCACGCTGAATTGAGGCACCGAGTAGTTACCTCATTCCAGGCGTTCACAATTAACCTAACACTGTCTAAAATGTTAAATCTCGACTTCCAGAATTCCTTGAGTGTGATAGCATTGGCTCCTGAAGTTGCTTCAAAGCACTTGGCAAACATCTTTTTCGTGTAAAGTTTTTTGAATGTCGCTATCACCTGCTGGTCCATTGGTTGAAGCAGAGGAGTGGTATTGGGTGGAAGAAATTTGGCTGTTACAAAGTCAAACTGCGTCTCAAGAGATCGAGCAAGTTCTGGATCATGGCCTGGTGCATTATCTAGCAGTAGCAGCGCCTTTGGAGGAAGTTTGTTCTTCTCCAAATAACTCTTCACCGATGGACAGAATAGCTGATGAGCCCATTCATTAAACAGCTGTCTTGTCACCCAGGCCTTCTTGTTGCAACGCCAGAACACACCCAACTTTATAACTTTATGTTGCTTGAACACCCTGGGTGTTTCTGAGTGGTAAACCAACATTGGCCTCAGTTTAAAGTCGCCCGAAGCGTTGGAACCCAACAGCAGAGTAAGCCTGTCTTTCATAGTCTTATGCCCAGGCAAGGAGGCCTCTTCCTTGGTTATGTATGTTCTCTTGGGCATTCGCTTCCAGAAAAGGTCCGTCTCATCAACGTTGAACACTTGTTGAGGGCTATAATCTTCATTCTCAATGTACTCACCAAACTCCACCTTAAAAGTTTCAGCTGCTTCCTTATGAGCACTGGCAGCCTCTCCATGTCTGATAACGCTTTTAATGTCAGATCATTTCCTAAAGCGCTCGAACCAACCTTTGCTGGCTTTAAAATCATCATAACGAGAATCACTGGTTGAGGGTGATTTTGCTTTTAAGTAATCATAAATTTCCTTGGCTTTTTCACAAATGTATTGTCCAGGAAGTGTATCACCCTTCATCTCCTTCTCTTTAATCCACAGTAACAAGAGTCTTTCCATTTCAGCAATCAAACCTCGGCCTTCTTGCAATGTATTGGATTCATCTATAACTTTAATTGACTTGAAGATGTCTTTTTGTTTTACTATTGTGGATATGGTAGACTGTGGGTAACCATACTCATGCACCAATGCACTAATTTGAACACCCTCGTCGTGTTTTCTCACAATTTCTTGTTTGATTTTAATAGTAATCTTCTGCTTACTGCGCACTTTAGGGGCCATGACTATTATAATTGTAAATACAATTTACAATAATAATGTTAATAATAGATTTAATTAGGTAATCGAATTAGCGAACAATCACTTCCGGCGAGTGACGCGCAAAGACTAAGGCCCGTACGTATTTTAACTCGCAACTCACACAAAAAGTGACATTCATACGTTTACTATGTATGTACATCGTAATTTAAAACCCGTATTTTACGTCACCCTCACACTCAAATATGTATTACAATTATACACTTTGTGTGAATGGCGACTTAAATTACGGGCATTTGCCGGAGTATCTGCGTGTAGCAAAGGAACACGATATCGGAAGGATATCGTAACGTGAGTCATGAATCGTAATGTGAACCTTAATGTCCTTATGAGCGTACATCGTAAAGTGATTTTATCGTATTGTGAACCCATCGTAAAGCTGGGGTCTACTGTACTTTGTATGTGAACAGTGAAATCAAAAAGTGAGAGAATCGGTTAACAATTCATAATATATTTTGCACTTGATTTTTTTTCTCGTGATGTCTCGCAAATGTGTCAATTCACCGGACTTATTTTGCTCCGTGTGCAGCGAATTTACCCCAAAATCCCAACAAAAATCCATTTCTCCTGTAGTGAAAAAGGCTTACGAGTTGTATTTTGGATGCAAAGTTGGGGATCAAGATAAGAGTTGGGCACCACACGTATGTTGTAGTAGATGTTCTCGATACTTAAGAGGCTGGCTAAATGGCATCCACCAGTCAATGCCGTTTGCTGTTCCTATGGTTTGGAGAGAGCAGAAGGATCACGTTACCGACTGTTATTTTTGTTTCACGAACATTACTGGTTTCTCTTCAAAATCCAAACATACCATAGTTTACCCGAATCTGCCCTCAGCCATACGACCTGTAAAACACGACGATTCCCTACCGATTCCCAAGCCACCTGAAGCATGGACTTTGGATGAAGAACCGACAAGCACTTCTTCCGAAGCCGAACCCTCATGTTCCGAGGGTGATCCTGATTTCCAACAACCACTAACAGAACCTCATTTGATTTCTCAAGCTGAACTCAACGATCTGGTGAGAGACCTCAACCTAACGGAAAGCCATGCTGAACTGCTAAGCTCTCGACTAAAGTGTTGGAATCTGCTACAGCCAGGCATCAAAGTAACAACCTATAAGAAACGTCAGCACTCTCTGTCATCACTTTTTTCAAAGAACGGTGATTTGGTGTATTGTAATGATGTGGATGGGCTAATGGCAGAGCTGGGGGGCAATCACAATTCACAAGAATGGCGGGTTTTCATAGATTCGTCAAAACTTAGTTTAAAGGTGGTGTTGTTACATACTGGAAATGTTTATCCATCAGTACCGATTGCCTATGCTGTCCACATGAAGGAATCCTACCAGAACATGGATTTGCTTTTAAAGGCTATTAATTACTCAAAATATGGGTGGAAAATCTGCGGAGACCTTAAAGTAATAGGACTACTTCTAGGGATGCAGTCAGGTTACACCAAGTTTTGTTGTTTTTTATGTGAGTGGGACAGCCGAGCTAGGGAAAAACATTATGAAGGAGTGGTCTATGAGACCAAGTCTGGTACCAGGGGAAAAGAGTGTCAAACACGAATCACTTGTTGGCAGAGACAAAATTTTGTTACCACCGCTCCACATCAAGTTAGGCTTGATGAAAAATTATGTGAGCATGGACAGAGGGTGAGGGTTTTCTGTATTTGAAAGACAAATTCCCTAGACTCAGTGATGCCAAATTAAAAGAGGGCATTTTCATCGGGCTACAAATCCGTGCAATAATGCAAGATGGTGTATTGGAAGACCTGCTGATGAACACAAAGAAAGCAGCATGGGTGGCGTTCGAAGCTGTTTGCAATAATTTTCTCAGAAATATCAAAGCTGATAACTACAGTGAACTTGTTGAGGACATGCTAAGGCATATAAAACTATAGGGTGTAATATGTTGCTTAAGATTAATTTCCTGCATTCGCACTTGGACTTCTTTCCCCCCAACCTAGGTGCAGTGAGCGATGAGAAAGGTTCCATCAGGACATTTCTGATATGGAAAAACAATATGCAGGAAGATTGTCTACTAGCATGCTAGCTGACTATTGCTGGCTTTTTATTAAAGAACTTCCTGATGCCAGTTACAAGCAAAAGGCTTCCAGAAAATCTTTTTAAAAATGTCAGTAAAATAAAGCATTCTTTCCATTTATTTTCATTATACCGGACACATTTTTGTCCATAGAGCATTTTTTGATCACATTTTTGGATTCTCCATGCCCATTTTAGTATAAACACCCTATTTTAAACTTTCGGCACAGTTTGATTATTTTACAAATGACTGTTATACAACAATTTTTTTTATTTTTGGGGCAAAATTGAAATCTGAAATCCCTAAAAAACGGTACATGATCGAGCATTTTGGGTTTCAGATTTGAATTCGTCTGGTGCTAATTATAAAAAATCACCTATTCTCATTTAGGGGCAACACAAAAAGTTCAAATTTGTTGTTCAGTGTTATAATATGCATTTTTTTCACGAAAAACTGACAAAAGTTAGGGTGCGTATTCTATATGGTAACAAGCACATACAACTTTTTTAGTAAGAAAATAGTTTATATTTTCGGAAATTTTTACCAATAAATTTCTTCAAAACAAAAATAATTATTTATTTACTTCTAGCTGCCCGAATCTTAGCCTCTGAATTCATCATTGCGGTCCCCAAATAGTTCGTTGGCAATTTTGTGTTCTCTCATCGTCTATGTAAATGGCATCGCTGAGAACATCATCTTCATCCTCACTATCCACTTTGGCGAAATCATCATTCCATATGATGTTCTCTTCAGAACCATCCATGGTGTTTGTGAGGCAAAACTTTTTAAAGTCATGCTTTTTAAGAAAAATCAATGCAAGTTGTGAGCAACAAATATTATTTTACATACCTCGACCGGCTTGTATGAAGACGATGAAGGATGAAGAGAAAGAATTAGATGTGATATTCACGTAAACTATCTTGCTCGGTGGCAAGGCGATAACTGTTATTCCAACTGTCCAGATTATTACACAATGCGACATGGAGACATGTTTTTATACATTGTATTGATCTTTAAAGTGAGAGTCAAAACTTTCGTAAACACTCCTCCCGCACATATCCCGATCGGTGGCAAGGCGAGAACTGTTATTCCACTGGTCAGATTATTACATAATGCAACATTGAGACATGTTTTTATACACTGTATCTAAAGTCAAAATATATAGATGTGAAGTTTCTGTAAACACTCTTGCACATATCTCACTTGGCAACAAGGCGAGAACTGTCTTGATACTGCTAATAACCAACTGAAAAATTACAGTGATCTTTTTACAAAAAATGAGTTGCGTATTATATATGGTGATAAGACAATATTCATATTTCACTCGTAAAAACATGGGTGCGTATTATAATCGGAAAATTACGGTACATTCGTCTTATATATACTTTTAATATTTTTAGGATGCAATCCACACACACACTTGTGCCCTTTTACACGTGTAAAGTTGCAAAATATAAGCTGGTATCGCCATTCAGGAGCTTTCTATCTTTTTGACGACAGGGAAGTCCCGAGGGGAAAAACTCAACCTTCAACTCTTAACCCTTCCTATTCAGGATCATTGGGGCATTTGCTCAGGTTTGACGTAGTTAAAACACTTAAGCTTTGAGTTTTATGCATCATTTATTATTGGTGGAGTTTCATGAGTTTTTCAGTAATGTAACACCCCGAGAAAGATGAGGTCTGCCATATTTGGGAAATTAGCTCCTGCAAGTTAGTCAACCGCCGTTCATTTTTTCTCAATTCTACTACAGAACCAGGGGTGCCATGCATCACAGCCACCCGTGTGCAAATCTCTCATTGGCTGCTCCTGTGCAAGTCTCTCATTTGCCGCCCTTTTCAGGCATTCTTTACAAATTTTTTCTTTAAATGTCTTATGGTATGATAGATTTACATAGCCAATAAATATGTAAGAATATATGGCATATGATAACACAATCTGTATTACTGTTAAAAATACTGTTTGTGTCAGCTGCCCCCATTGTTTGGTCGCCCCAGGGTCAGCCAAAAGGGGCATGCGGCGGATGCGAAGCATCCGGGCCTACGAATAATGGGGCCCAGAAGTTCTCAGTTATTCAAGTATAGTGTGTAAATTTTGCAGAAACTTTAGTTAAAAATTCCTTGAAAACTGATTTCCAATAAAGAAACTCCTTAAAAGTTATAATATTAAACTGGGACTCCATAAATCGTTCGTTATTACTATAAATATTAATATCGTTGGGCCCCCATTGATATCCGCAGCCGGTCCCACTTCAGTGCTAGGCTGAGTCTGTTATAACCAACAATAATCTGCTAATATGCACATATGATGAATCTGAAAAAAAAAAACCTCCATACAAAGAACCACCTTACAACAAAGTGCCAAAAATTCGGTCCCTTCAATTTTGTTATAACGAGGTTTTACTGTAAAACCCATATGAAATTGCTATAAAATCCTTGAAAAATATGTACATCTACATCTTACCCTGCAATTCACCATGTTAGTGGGTGGCAGGGGGCACAATGCACCAAATTTATATCTAACAATCCTCATTTACAGGCCTGACTCGCCTATTATAATCACTAATAGTCCTTGGGAAAAACGACCCCTTGTAATGTTGTCCTACAATCGATCTATCATATTTCATCCTCATTATCCTTTATCCATTATAGATAAACTTTTATGTACAGTGTAGCATGAAATTAGTAAATGTGTCTAAAAATAATTAAATGAAATACAGTAAAACCTTGTTAATTCGAAGATCAATGGACCAAAAAATTACAACTTCGAAATGTCCGGGTTCAAAATAAATGAACTTTCATAAAAACTGAACTTTTTTACTATCAGCTACTTGGGCAGCAACACTGCAATACAGAATCTTATATATCTGTTCTACAAATCAATTGGCCTTACAAGTTGGTATACGAGGTCTGACAAAAAAGTAATGAGACTAGTTCAAAAAAAATTTATGGTGTCTATTGATCTACAGTAATGTGGTCTCCTTCAAAATAACACCCTTCTGAGAGCACACACTTTCGCCAACGGTCCTGCCACTGTCTGTAGCATTTCTGGAAGTCATCCTTTGAAATGTTGTTCAAGGCGTGGGTTACGGCTGTTTGGATGTCCTTTGTTGACCGAAAATGGTGTCCTTTCACCACTGACTTTACTTTTGGGAATAAAAAGAAGTCACAAGGGGCGAGATCAGGTGAATATGGGGGCTGTGGCAACACTGAAATGCTTTTGGCGGCCAAAAACTGCCCTACTGACAGGGCAGAATGAGCCAGGGAATTGTCATGATGAAGAATCCAGTCTCTGGCGATGTTTGGACGAATCCGATTGACTCGCTTTCGCAATTTCTCAAGGATTTCCATGTAGTACTGTTGACTGACTGTACCCACTCTTTGTAAACGATGCCATTGGAATCGAAGAAGCACACAAGCATGCATTTCACTTTTGATCTGGACATGCGTGCTTTCTTCGGCTTTGGTGATCCTGACGAGCACCACTGTGAACTTTGACGTTTGGTTTCCGGATCGTATTGGAAAAACCAACTCTCGTCACCAGTGATCACTTGGTCCAGTAACCCTGGGTCGGCTGCCACACGTTCCAATAAATCGGCGCACACACTCATCCGTGCTTCTCGTTGTTGCTCCGTGAGATTTCTGGGAACCATCTTCTCACATATTTTTCTCATTCCCAAATCTTCAGTCAATACAGTACGTACGGTTTCCCGATTCATGCCCAGTTCGTCAGCGATCATTCTCACTGTCAATCTTCGGTCAGATCGCACAAGATTCTTCACCAGAGCTGTTTTTTCGTCCGTCCGAGTGGTTGATGGTCGCCCGGATCGCTGCTCGTCTTCAACGGTGGTTCTGCCGTCCGAAAACATTTTGTGCCAGCAGAAAGCTTGTGATCTTGACATTGTCTCTTCTCCAAAAGCCTGCTGAAGTTTTCCATAAGTTGCGGTAGCATTTTCACTGAGTTTCACACAAAAGAAAATGGTGTAACGCTGTGCGATGTTTCGCTCTTCCATTTCTGTAACGAGGTACCCAAACACCTCTTCACTCTAAGCGATTACTCGAGACAGAACGAACGAACACACGCCAGTGAAATTTTGGGGAAGAGTGAGGGAAGAAACAAAGAAAACATTATATGCGGTAGAATGCTACATTGTTGCCAATACAGCCGGAAAAAAATCAGTCGCATTACTTTTTTGTCAGACCTCGTACACCGCGAATTCCAACAGAGCTGAAGTGAACACTTAGTTTGCGATTCACAAAGACCACCACATGTGAATAAAGGCTCCAGCGAATATCCCGAATTTCCCAGTACATTTAGAGTTACTCTTTTATGCCGCGAAGACAACACGTTCAACTGCATGCCGAAAGATTACCACTCATCTATACTCCATACTGCTGTATATGTATTACACTGTGCTCTTCTTGTATGACATTATGGTAAAACCAGTGTTGAGCTGAAGCCCGCTCCCGCTGACTTGCGCAAGCCGGTTGTTAAATTTTTAGAAAACATGAAAATTTATTGATTTTGTCCTTTCAAGTACATTTTGCCTTATCTAAAAGTCAATTACTGACAGTGTATGAAATGCAATATATTGCAAACCGAACACTTCTTAAGCTAGCGGAATGCTATTAATAAACTAGAGCAGGGGTGGAGAACCTTTTTCAATCAGAAGGCCAAAATTCATCCTTGGGAGATTTTATCAGGCCACGCTCTGCATTGTGGGTCATATACATACAGGCACTTCATCTAGTACATTTGTAAGGTTTGTTGTCAGTGCTTATATACGTTTCCACAAATGAAATTCAATGGATACGGTCCTCGCAAATAGAATACCCATATGCAACTTTTTAAATCACGCTTTGGAGCACATAGTACTGACTATCTCTGTCACAATGTAGCTATCTCTTCTTGAAGCTCACCGAATATTAATACACATTGATTTACTAAAGATTGAGCATCACATATAATAATTATTTCAAAAAATAAGCTTGTATTTGTGACATTTTTTACTTAATCTTTCTGAGAACTTTTTGATTCACCGTAGTATATGAAAGGCACCATATCTGATCTTTCTATCAGTATGCTATGCGTCAATCTAGGCGAGATAATAATGAGGATCCCGAGTACGACGATGCTATTGGTAGTAAATCGAACGTTTAATTAAAAAAGTGGTTTTTTGATTAAATATCGAATTAAGCAAACTTTGGGTGATTTCGAATCTAAAGCTATATTCGATGGTAAATATAAGAATCCTTAGATAGTTTCTTTTAAAATGGTTCTCATCCATAATGTTATTCTTATGGGAAAATAGGCATATTTAGGAATTTCTGGAGTCGAACCCGTGGCACTTAGGAGAAAGATGACAATTTTTCTGGTGGTATATCATATAGGACTAAAATTCCTGAAAATCTCATACAAATCAGCCAGGTAGATTTGGCTGGAGATGCTTTCTTATGGGAAATAATTGGGGTCATCTGGAGTCGAACCTGGGCCTTGTTATGAAAAACTGATAATGTCAACTGATAGATTTGGTGCTCTACTAACGTTACACCAAAATTTATTTCAATGCGATAACGGGAAGTCCCCTAAAATGATTTTCAATGTGCCCTCAGTGTTATTCTTATGGGAAAGTAGACATTTTTGGGAATTTTTGGGGTCGAGCCCAGGGCACTTAGAAGTGATCTGACAATTTTCTGGTGATATCTTAGTTGAAGAACGAAGTATACAAGATGTTCAACTTTAACTCCTTTTCTTTTTAAAATGAAGTGAGCAGCAGTGATCCTTCCCCAAGAAGAACCCAGGGAGATTTAAGAGCGAATATATATTTGCATGAAGGAGAACAATTTTAAAATAAATAAAACCGGTTTCTGGCAAAGCTATATCGAGAGATTGGGTTTCCCAAACTCGATAAATAAAAGAAAAGGGGTAAGAATTTAGTATTCTTCCAGAGAAAGGATTCGTGGAGAAGGTCAACAGCACCTAGTTCAAGGATTGCCGCCCCAGAAGGGTCATCTCATTTCATACAGGATTAGCAGTGGCCGCACTAAGTGCCCACCTCTTCACTACTCCTATGGTGAATTGATCTTTTGCTGCTATTGTTTGTATTCCAGCAACCCTGGGCCATAAAAGAGGAAATTTTTCCTGGGATGTTGACCCATGTTAGGGTTTCAGATTTCCCCATTTCCTTCAGAGTAACAGAAAAAGCAGACCTTAGTTGACTACTGATTCAACTACCTCAAAGGGTAGGTGGCACCCTGCTGGATCCTCCAACCAGATCGCACGGCAACATTGCATAAGGCCGCAGGTTCCCCACCCCTGAACTAGAGCAATCTGGTGTCCTTGGCATGCAGGCATCCTGCAACCCTTATCCAAATTTCCTTACGACTTTTTTGAGAGCCAGTTCTTAATATTTTTCAAGCTTATCACTGGGTAAAACCACTAGGTTTTTGTTTCTGGCTCATCACTTATTCTCGGGTAAAGCAAAGGCATGATCTTTTTAGAGACGACATTCGGTATAACTTCGTGCAACGTTATTTAAAGATTGGTTCAGTACAGTAAGTCCCCTACTTACTTGGGTCCAAGTTACACTGATCCATAGATACACGAATACATGACACAGCTTATCAGCGCGCACGATAGTTAGTTCAACTGCCGGTCAATAGATGGCATTACTAGTACAGTAATCTCGTATACGAGCAATTGGTTTATGAGTTTTCGCTTATGTGAGATGCACAAATTAATACCTGTTTTTCATTTTATGAGTCAATTTTCACTTATAATACGATCTCCTTCCTCTCGCAAACCGATTGTTTTTCCCGGCACCTATTCTCAGCTTTCGTCGGTTCCAGAATCTTCTCGAATGCACAGAACGTCACGGCATCCCAACTTTAATGATTTAACTATTGTTTATAAAATTTATAACTGCAAAATTAATTTTCACCTGACGAGCAGTTTTCGAGGAACAAATTAAGCTCGTAAACCGAGGTATTACTGTGCGTTGACGCAAGGCTGACAGCGTCGCTTTCGCCATTTAGATTTGTTATCCTGTTGGTGCAAGTTGTCTCTCGTTACTGTACTGCTCTTCATAAACAAACTATGAACCCATCTCATAAGCACTACTTTTTTAGCTTTAACTATCCATTGAAACAAACGTATATGTCAAAAAATATATCGTATTTAAGCATTGTTGGACTTACACGGTTTTCAACTTACACGGCGACCTTCGGAACGAATTACCAGTGTAAGTTGTGTACTTACTGTAATAGAAATCAATATTACACAGTCTTTTCTGAAGCATATCACTTTCTCGTGAAAAAAACCTTGCCCAGATTTTGGAGAGCATGAGGATTGAGATCATAGGGGTTCTTGCAACTTTTGCTCATTTCAGCTTGGTTCTCAAATTTTGCTATCCGATTGTAAACGTGAGCATTCACAGTGATGCAAGGATAAGCTGATTCATTTATTTGAATCATCTGCGACTCTTACTTCATGTTGATTATTAAATAGGGTGACCTTATTCTAACGAGGTGAAAACATGACATTTCCCATCGCTGTAAGAAAATACAGGACAATTTTCGCATGGTTTTTTTAAATGGTGGATCTGTCACTATCACGATCTATAGCGAAAATGGCAAATACGAAATTTCCTTAGAGTCTGGAACATGTCAGACTAGGACAAAGCTCACAACCAAAAGAGAATCTGACTAGCATCGTCATTGTCGAAACTCGAAGGGAATAAGTTAGGTTAAACCTGGGCAGGATATTATATGTGGAGACCAGGTTTGCCACCTCAAATTTATCAATGACCCTGAGGTTTCCTAACCTGACAATTGCGACTGTAATTAACATTTGTTGTTCATTTGATAACCTCTATGTTTCCAAGAATCCTACATTTTAACTAGGAATGTCAGCTATACTATCAGATAATCTAAATTTTATTTGCAATGGGCTTCAAAACGGTACAAAATGGCCTTTTTGATTAAAAAAACGGGACTATCCCGGAGAAATTGGGACGTTTGGTCATCCTATTATTAAATAAGTAAAAGGGAGTCACCTGTTTGGGGTGCTATATGCATTTCGTGTATAAGAGATGGGGAACAAAAACGTGATATGATGGCATGCACGCAAACCTTCCGCTTACACAGGATCGAGATAAACTTTCCATGAGTCACCGGACCAGATCATGACTTCAAATTTCATTGTAGGCGTATTTCAAATAATCCGTGCCAAAGAGTATGCAGAATCCAATGGTGTTGGCCGGGGACTGATCTTAGTTTCGAATTACACTGTACTTTGAATTATCCAGGATCGAAATAATGGGGTTTTACTGTATTGAGCATTGGCGACATAAGAGTGGTTTAGGATGCATTCGCCACTAGAGACACATTTCAGAAAACCACACTACTGTGAACCGCCTGCCACATACAGAGATTGTTATCCCATGTAGTTCAACCTTGTTATTGCAAATCCATGCACGACGGGGCCAATTTTATCTGCTAACACCATAAAAAGGAGAATAGAGATAATTTAAAAATTTTAAAGTCACAGCTGATGGGTGACCTTCACACCTGTCCCTACTATTCATTACAATTTGGGGAGTTAATAGACATGTCAAATACAGCACAAATAGCAATTATAGTTCGAATGGTTTTTCATGATAATCCAGCGAAAGAGGAGCTTCTAATAATTCTTTCGTTGAAAGCCAAAACTAGAGGTGAAGACATTTACCAAGCATTTAAAGATTACGATACGGAAAACCAAATTCCTTTTCAAAAACTAATGCCAATGACCACTGATGGTGCACCTGTGATGGTAGATAGCAGGAATGGTTTCATTAGTCTGTGCAAGAAAGATACTTCATTTCCAGCACTCATTACATACCACTGTATAATCCAACAGGAAATACTTTGTGCAAAAGTGATTCGTTTTCAGCATGTGATGAATGTGATAATAAAAAGTGTAAATTCCATCTGTTCTTTAGGCTTGCAACATAGGCTTTAAAGCTATCATGGCAAAGCTGAATCTGAGTATTCAGACTTGATACGGCACACCGAAGTCCGATGGTTAAGTAGAGGAAAGATTCTGGAAAGATTTTGAGAGCTACTTCCCGAGATTTAGGTATTCCTCAAATCCAGAAAATAGGAATACAAACAACTAAATGACCAAACTTGGTTGCTAGATTTGGCATTTCTCACAGATTTTAATCTTAATATATTAAATCTTAATTTGAGGGAAGGGACAAACATATTGCTGAATCAGTGCATTCAAAAGTAAACTAATCTTGTGGGTATCTGACATAACAAATAAGTCTCTGTTACACTTCCCTTAGTTGAAAAAGTTAATTATCGAAACCGCCACTGAATAGAGTTTTGACCGTCAGACTTTTGTGGAGCATCTTGAAGAGCTATGGCAAGAATTCAGATGGCAGTGCCAGAATTTTAAGAAAATTGAACCAGTTGTGAAATATGTTGTATATGCATTCAATACAGTTGATATTTCCGAGATTTCAGTACGAATTGGAAACATTTCAGGCAGACATTGCAGAAATTGAGCTTGAAATCGGGACATTCAAAGTGACATTGTTTTACAGTCATATAAAAAAGATGACTTCTGGAATCTTGTTTACAAGAATAGGTTTCCTTCATTAAGAAGTAAAGCACTAAGGATAAACTTTCTTTTGGTCACCGTACCTCTGTGAACCATTATTTTATAGCGTTAAGTACATAAAGTCAAAGAATAGATCCAGACTTACAGATACAAATCTGTTTGTCTGAGAGCTGGGTGTTCATCTTATAAACCAGATTTCCATTTGATAACTGAAGATGTGCAGTGCCAAGTATCACATTAATGTTAATTAACCCCTTCCGTGTCATGTTTTTTTTAAAAATTGATAAAATAAATCAGGTTTTTTTATTTGGTATTTATTTTTCCCTTGTAATACTTATTTCAAAAACAGCACTAAATTATGAACATTTTATTGTTTAAAAAAATAACCCTCTTTATACCATAACTGTGAAATTTTCAAATTCTCTTTTTTTGTAATAAAGTTGAATTTTAAATACATATTTGCAATAAAAAAGTAAACATTATATGAAATATTACAATAATTGTTTTCCTAAACAATTATCTTATAATAATAATAAAGTGTTTATAAAATAAATTTTTAAAATAATTTTAACCAAAGTTTTCTCAGAAATTTTCCCAAAAACATGGTTTGCAATAAAAAAGCAAAAATTATAAGAAATATTACAATAATTGTTTTCCTAAACAATTGGCTTATAAAAATAAATTGTTCATGAAATAAATTTTTTATAAAATTTTAGCCAAAGTTTTCTCAAAAATTTTCCTTTGTGTGACATACCCGAAAACATGGGGTCTCACACACAGTCCTACATCACATTCGGGACAATAATATCTGCCTTCTCTCCTCACCTTCTTCCCTTTTGAGTCCCTTTTCACGCTACACACTGCGCACTGTCTTATTGGATTTGTTTTTTTCCAGTCGCAGGGACGTCTGGGAAATGGCATTCAGTCACACGAAGTGGATTGTTTGAAGAAAATTCAGGAGAGTGGTATTTCTCTACCATCCTCTCTATCACTGAAAACCTGTATTCCAACGCAGTCTTCTTTCCACCTGCCTTTGTATACAGCACATATGAATTCCGCAACGCTTGTTCCATTATGTGAAAAAAATCTTTCTATAATACTTTTTTCCACACTTTCTCAGAATCAGGTAATGTGACATATGCTGGTCTACTTTGTCTACTCCATCCATTGTGCCATTATGATCTACCACTACTTTTGGCTTCTTGGTCTGCTGTCCTCTTTTCTCAACAACTACCATTTCTGCATTATGGATGGTTGACGACTCTTTTTTGTCTCCCCACCGCATAACTGCTGCCTTTCCTCTCTGGTATGCCTTTATTTCTCCTTTTTTAAGTTTATCCTTCTTCGTTTCTGATGGCATTTCTTTTCGTGTGATTTTAACCGTCCCATACAAATCCGTCAAATGCGAATTAAGTACATCTGCTAGTTGTGGTGAGGTGTAGTAGTTGTCCGTCGTTAGGCAATAAGCTTTGTCGAGCAAAGGTTGAATAAGAGACAGAACAACTTGGGAGGGAATTCTTTGTGATGTGCATCAGGTATCATTCCCTTCCCAGTGTAAATCATGGCTGACCAAATGTATCTGGACTTAGATTCACACAGAAGAAATGCTGTGATGCCAAATCTGGCCCTTTTCAAAGGAAGATACTGCAACCACTCAAGTCGCCCTTTGTACATCAGACTCTCATCGATTGTTATGTCTCTTTCAGGAGTATAAACTGTTTTAAATTTATCGTTCAAGTTGGAGAAAATCGGCCATATTTTATTTAGTTTAGGTTGAGGGTGCGTGTCAGGATCATATGCATCATTATCAGAGAAATGAAGGTATTTCTTTATCATTACAAATCTCCGATATGACATCATCTTAGAAAAGAATGGGATCTCTAAAATAGGTCTCTTAGCCCAAAAATGTTTCTGCTCTGCTTTACACACAACACACTGTAAAATGTTCACTGCAAAAAACATGGCATTTCCTGATTTGTTGTGGGATGCCACTGGTTACTTCTCGATTGACGATATGTTCCCTCCTCAGAACGCAGACACTGTTCTGCATAAAGATTCGTCTGTTTTGTTATAATGCCTACTAAAAGGCCATCAAAAAAAGTGTCAAAATATTGTAAAATATCACCATCAGGATCAAAATTGACATTCACTGAAGAAACACTAGTAAATGGGAACCTTAGAGGGGGAGTAATTTGCCCAGAAGTGGGCAATTTGCACCAGATGCGTGACTCGAAAAGAGCAGTTTCATCATCGGCACTTTCTGCATTACTACCTTCTGAAAGAGTAGTTTCATTTTCAGGCACACTTTCCTCCAATTCCCAATCACTTTCACTATCTGTATCCATGCCCTGAACAGACGAAAAAAATATAAGTTCTCACAAGTAATAGAAAATATACCGTATGAAATAACTCTCAATAATAATACAAAAAATCATTACAATTTACCACTAATAATACTAATAATATCGTTCACTATTACGAATTATTGTAATAAAAGCAACCTTTGGAAGCGTTCCATAAGATATGATAGCCAATAATATATAAGGCCACGATTGGTCCCATGCCTCTAGTAAATGAAAATGCAGCATACCTGCAAAACATTTGGAAGCGTGATCCTAAGGAAGTGATAGGCAACCCGTGTTACATGAAAACAAAAAATCGTAAGAGAAAAATTATTTTTTAAAGTTTCTATTTATACAAAAGCATTGAATAAAACCATCGAGTAAAACGATCACAAATTTCGAATAACCACAAAAATATTACGTCTAATATTTAGAGCAGTAGAGAAAATAATGTTGCCATACTTACTTCTGCTACAACACGCTCACACACGAAATTAGACAAAGATTGATCAAAATAACCAGAAGCCAGCAAGTCTGCAGGTTCATTTACGGCAAGCCATCCAGTGGAAAACAATGTATCTACGATGATCACGTAAGAAAAACACTAGCAAATGTCACCAAAGCCGTAACAGAACTAATTTAGAACTCCCTGCAATAACTACCAAAATACAAATAGAAAAGATTTCTACTTGAAGATGGCAGCAGAGAGAGTTGCCGAAATGTCGGAATCCTTTTTCCACACCACCCGGCTGGAAACCCGAGAAAACTTTCTCCAAAATATAAATAGTTCCAAAAAAATACGAATGAGCGCTAAGAAAAAGTGATGCAAGAGCCACCAGGCGAGCTTGCATTGAACTATTTGAAAGCACACATAACTATATGGGCAAATAATGAAAATCAAGTCACAAACGTATGTGACCGTATATATATGGGCAAATATTTTTCGGAACAAAAATTTCACCCGTAATAATACGGGCAAATCACGGAAGAGTTTAAATTATCTTTTATCATTTAAATAAGTTAAATTATATAGGTAATAATATGTATTCATGTATGACAGCATATAATATATTTTCAAATTTATTTCTTTAAATGTAAAATCCTTAATAAATCCATTATTTTTTGACACCCATGACCCTTTAATTATTACCAAAAGTAGCCCACCACCATGAAAATGTTGGTGACTACTGCTCTAAGGGGTCCATTATATTGAAAGTCCAGCTATACCTTAGTGAAGTTAACATAAAAATTGCATGAAAGATATAATTAAAAATCTGATGCGGCCAACACATGACTTTCGCCATATTTGGGTTATAGATATTTAAATTATTATGAATAGCATTATAAGGCAAAATTATTATTTCGTATCGTAAAAGAATACAGCCGTCCTTATTGCCGTAAATTATATTTTGAATATGTTTAAAGAATTCACCGCTACATGGTGGTGGCGCTGTATACTGGAAATTTACAAATAAGCAAAATATCTCCGAAATGGATGGTTCTACAAAAATTTGTTTCAAACAAAACTTGGAAGAAATATTATTCTCTACAACTTTGCTCCTCACGAAGATTACCAATAACGATGTTTTTAAGGAGATATTTGACGGAAGCCAGAAAAGCCGATTATTTGTAAATAATTCCTAAAAAATAACTGTTATGGAAAATTGTTTGAAATAAAAGATGTAGGAAATTATATTTTCTACATTTTTATAATGGTCAATGTATACAATAATGAGGTATTATTGGAGAGATATCGCAAAAACCGAATTGGGTTTCGAATAAACCTCGACTTCCGGTTAACCAGTATTGTCCAAAAACTAATCAGTTCTTTGTGCTCATGCTAAAGTGTTATATATGAAATTTGGTAACGATATGGCAAGTACTTTTTGAGTTAGAGTGCCCACAATCACATACATACACGCACGCACACACACATTATTCCGAAAAGTCTAAACGAGTTCTAGGAACCTCAAAACGTATTTCTGTTGTCTCGAAGTCAATTTTTTCGTGATCACAATACTTTCCCCATACTATGTATGGAGAAAGTAAAAAGGGTTGGAGACTACGGCAAGATGGATATTTCAAAATTAAGAACTCCTTAACCGTACAAAGTAGAATATTTAGAGACAATACAATGGGAAACTCTTAAATATTCAATGGGACGCTAGCACTCATTCACTCCCAAAAGAACTAATCCTGTCAGAACACTCACTAACACATGCACTCAAGCAACAAATGGGAATCTTTTAATATTTAGTTTTTCCAGTTTGTTGTTTGAGTGCATGTGTTAGTGGGTGTTCTGACAGGATTAGTTCTTTTGGGAGGGAATGAGTGCATTAACATTTGACACCAGGACACCAGCAAGGAGTTATCCCCGTAAACCTCTAAGTGTAACCTTTTTCTTGTTTGTTTCTCTGTTTCTCTTTCATTTCCGTTTCATTTTTTACCATTTGTATTGTCTCTAAATATTCTACTTTATACGGTTAAGGAGTTCTTAATTTTGAAATATGAAAGATATAATTTGCTTTTTGCTATGGAAGAAAACAACATTCTGCACAGTGGCACAGATACCGCCCAGGCAGCCTTGGCGAAGCCCGGGGGGCCCGTGCTTAAAGGGGGCCCACAAGAGATTGAATGTTGAGACCAAAATTTTATGAATTTCTTAACTTTGCTGGGACAATTTTGAACCATCTTTCACATGAAAAAGAAGAAACATTCCGCAGACCCAAAATAAGCAGTATAGGCATAAGAAGTCTACGGCCTAATCCTCACTTATGAGATAAATACAAAACGATGAAGAAATATAATAGGAATAGGCCAAGATAAGAGACACCCTCTCTGTGCAACTTTAATTACGCAGCATAGGGCCATGTGGTTAGGATGAATAGAATGTTTACAAAGAGTATAAACAGATTCCTTACAAATAAGAGTCTCATAACTCTTCCAGACAATGCTGATTCGGTTATGAGATAACGGATGTTTTCAGGCACTTAGGACCAAAGGAAAAAAAATACTTGCAGAGCCGGATTGATGGCGGTGCGAACAGTGCAACTGCACCAGGCCCTGCGCTTCTTATAAAAAAATCATTTGTCGTACTTATAAATAAAATCTGAAAAATATCGATGTGTCACAGTGAGAGAGATTGCTTTAGTTACTGAAATTTACTATTAAAAAATTTTGACGCGTAAGAGGCCTCGCACGCACACTTTGAACGGGGCCCCGCAATTTTTCTAGCCTGCTCTGAACACTGGATTTGTGTCTGGTGATTGGTCCACTTCCCATAGCACAACACTGCTTTGCCTTAGCTAACTCAGTTTAAGATTTTGTCTTCGTGCTGATGGTAGTGGTTCTCTCGTTAGCAATAAACGATAATCATTATTTCATCTACATAATATTTTCATTATTGTGAGGGTCAACTAGACCAACCTAAAAACATTTGAGCAGGTCCAAAAAACGAAGAACACATTTTAAATTTGGGCAAATTTCTCTCCTGAAAATACGGAATATGTTCTACTTATAGTGGGGCCCAGAAAAAATTTAGCCCGGGGGCCCACACATGCCTAGCTATGCCACTGATTTTGCATAAATAAATCAAATGAATTTCAAGAGTTTACCATAATTTCAAAAATAAATTACCATATTTTACAGCATATAAGATGCACGGGCATATAAGACATTTAAGCAGGAAATATTTAGGAAAAAAAACTTTTTAGTGTATTTAAGCATTTAATGTTTACTCAATTTTAGACCCTTTAACATCCACAATCTTGTTGGATGGTACATCAAATTTTAAAGCAATTTCGTCCATATTCCCTATTTGGCCAAGTTCAAAGCAAGTTTGTTTTCGCGCATTTATAACAAATCTGTGAAATTCCAACATTTTATTTCGTAATCCGCTGGCATTTTCTGTGCAATGGTTGTTTTTGTGCGTATTGATAAGCCATGCCTCTTTATGAACCTATAACACCAACCTGCTGTTTCTGCAAAATCTGGGATCCCTCGGTCTCTTGATAATCTCCTAGCTTCATTAATAAAATCATTTTGGTAGAAACACCTTTACCTAAATTCCTCATGTCTACCACCCACCTTTTTAACTCCTCTTCAAGTTCTGGCCATTTTGGGGCTGGACTGCGAAGATTATGCTTATGCTTTACAGCTGTCTTGAGTTTGTCTTCTTGCTTTCCCCATGTCTGTATTATTTTTTCTGTAGGTGGTGGCCCATGCAGCTCTATTTCCATGCTCTTTCGCATAATTCATCACCTTTAGTTTGTAGCAAATAGTATAGCTTAATCTCCTTCTTTTTGCTTCTGTAGACATACTATTTGAACTCGAGTTTTCCAACTGCGATCGATTTCAAACGCTGCTCTTTTTTTTTCGAACTTAAGGACAGCACCATAGCTTCCGCGTTATTCACAGTTATCATCATAATTACAACTTTCTTTCAAAAGGTAAAAGATGATTCCTAATAAAAATAATAAGATAAATATGGCAGGTATGACATTAATAGGCAGAAATGCACGTAAGTTCAGAAACAGTTACTGCTTAGCTCTGAAGAGTTGGGTGCCATACTGATGTCCTTTTTTAATTGATTAAAAGTAATAATAATGTAATAATAATGATGGAATAATAACAATGTCTTTAAGTAAACAATAGCATTTTTCATTTTGAAGTTAGGCTAGGTAGAATTTAGCAACTTCACATATTGGACACGGTGATTTTTTGAGCTATTTTTTTGGAAAAAATGTCTTATATGCCATAAAATACGATAATACATTTAAAACTAAAAATTGAAATTAATAATTACACAAATTATCTTTATCATGCATTAGCTGAATAAATAAAATTAACCAAATTAAAAACTGACAAGATCAATTGGTATCAGCAATATCACTTTGTAATCTACTGCTTTAAAAATAACTCCACGTGACAACCTAAGCTTCTTTATGTAAAGAAATATTAAGGGATCTTACACCTATCCTTTCATTGTTTTTAGATGCATACAGTGCCATTATTCTTATGTGCATTAGGTTAGCAGCCTAGAGGGCTGTATCTGCAAGCAGTAAATTCACTTACAGTAAGTCAATCAAACTCAATAAATAGTGGAAATGGAACAAAAATGAGATATTTCATAAACTTACTTATTTTTTGCTTTCCTAAATGGTAAACTGAATTATTTATTACCTGCTGCTTCCTGAATAATCACCATATCTCACAGTTGAGTTAGCATTATTATCTTTATCGCTTATTTCTTCTTCCTGCCAGGTATCTGAAAAAGAACAAATAATTTTATAACAAATAAAAGAATTATTAATATTATGAAACTATACAAAGTTTCATTATTGTAAAATTAAACTATGATAGGCAACCCTTAAGGGTTCCACTCAAGATTTACATTAATTTTTGTAAGATCCTCCAACTAAATGATTAACTTTGTCTGTGTAAAAAATTGTAGATAATATCCTAAATATTATCAAGTTAAAAACAAATGAGGGCTGTGAGGCAAAAATGTGGTAACCCACGCTTATGCTGTTTTGAAAAAATTGACATTTTATTGGTTCAAAATAATATTTTCATCAGAAATGCAAATGACAAAATATGAACTACAACAAATGACAAATTTCCAAAATCATAATTGAAGTTTTTTTTGTTTTCTGTGCACAACCTAGCTCCAAATAGATAAGTTTGTGGTTTGCCATGTTTTTGCCTCACACTCCTCAAATCTAACCAAATTCATGTACAATCATGAAAACTTTAAAGAGGATTTTCTCTTCAAAATTTTGAATTATTACCTGAAGTAGTGTTTGAGGTTATTATGGTAAGGTTGGCCTTCTGATTAGCATCATTTTCACCAACAACAGCCTTGTAGAGTGCATCCATACTGATGGCCACCGGGGGTGATAATGTGTCATCTCGCAACTCTTCCAAGACAACAACAGGGTCTCCAACTCCTCTGGGTCCAAGTTTTACCATTCCCCTAGTTTCTAATGTTAAATCAGAGAACTTCTCTGATATTTTTTCCCATAATTCATTTCCAATCTTATATCGAATATTAGCTGCTCCATTAAGACGACATCGAATTGCTTGAGCTGCTATGGCTTTTACAATAGATGGCTCTGCAAGTCGCAGTCGACCTAAATCTGAAATACCTTCCTCATTTCCATAATCAACAAATTCCACATGGACTATCATACCATTCTTGCCTTGCTCAACTTTGACTATGTTGGCACGATACCACCTGTCATCTTCAGAGAACCTAGCAAATATTGGAGACTTGAGTTTAAGGTCTGCAACATTGGGGACTCTCGTGCTTTGGCTACAACACTCATCCAAAAGAGCCATAACTTGTTCTAAAGATGACTGATCCGACTCCAGCTGAACCCAAAACTCATCGGGAGAGTTAATATGGGAGATGGTTACCCAGGTGCCATCTAATACTGCTTCAGCTTTGGGAGGGTTGTACATTAGGAAAGTGGCAGAGGCATTAAAAGTTGCAGGAGGTATACCATATATGCAAACATTTCTGGCAATTCTTTCTTTTGCCAATTCTTCATAGAGCATGCGCACATCACGTCCTTCCCTATATAAGTGTCCATATTGCTTTAATGGGGGCCCTTCAGGACTTGCTGCCACACGCAGTCTAAGTAAACATCCTCTAACAACATCTTTGAAAGCTTCTTTGGCAACTGGTGAGGGAGGTGGTCCATTCTTAAGACCTGCCAAACTAAATCTTACAGCCATTGCCTTAGGATTAATGAGTTTGGCAGGTAGTTCAAATATGTCCGTGTATGGCACATCATTGATATTGCCAAAATCTACGTAGTAGAGCCTGCAGGTGATATCCATCACTTCCATTATAGTTGCACGACTCAGTTTATTGTCACCTGGAAATCTGATTATTATAAAAAGGTAGAAGAAAGCTAAAAAATTTTTACTCTAGCTAACCAATACAAATATATTAAGAAAGCATCGCACCAAGTAAATGATTAACTTCATCACTCACCTTGCAAGACAAACTGATCCCGGCACCGGAGGCTCTCTTAAAGGTATTGGTCGGTGAGCAGCAATATCGGCGGTAACGGCAATAAGAGTCTGCTCGGCAGCCTGTAGTTGAACAGCAAATGATAACGGTCCATCTTCCACATTTGACACAAATACATTATGTTCCGAATTAGGCTCAAGAATAGGTGATGTGAACGTCTTCACTGTAGTTTCCCCTAATGAATGTTGCTGTGTAACACCGTAAGTAAGGGACGATATCCTTTCTGAAGCTTTTACATTACCATGAACTTCGTAAATAGACGGCAAATTAGTAGCTTTTTGTGACATGTGGGATGAAGGAATGTAAGCCTGCGGCTGCCATTGGTGCTGTTGCATCACCGAGGGAGGCAATGTATGAACTAGCAAAGCCCTCAGTAAACTTTCCTGATGCTGCTGATCTAAAGAAATGGCTAATTTCTGCGTAACCATCATCTCACCAAAATCAACTCCGTTTTCATATATCTTTATCAACCCCTTATCATTAATATTAACGACAAGTACTGCTTGTAAGTCATGATAACACGTGTGTTGGCGCATGTAATCTATGGTTACATCTTCCAAATCGGCCCCTGTCAACGGAGCAACGCCATAAAGATAAAATTCGGTTGCCTGCGGCGGAATACTAGCCAATCCCTCATCGATAATTCTCACTTTATCAACTGCAGTTACTTTTGAATTGCCATAGTCGACGAAACGGACCACCACTACTCCTGCTGTAATATTCGCAATGTTGGTCACTTTAGCACGATAAAATATGCCATTATATTCAGCACAGCACATCTGGCCAACAGTTATCGTGGAAGGCTGAGGTTTCCCAGCTCCTTTACTGAACTGCTCATTTAATCGAACCAAATAACCGTCAATATATTCCACGGATTTTCGATCTACCTGGCCCCATAATTTAATCAAATGTCCTTCCTTTTCCACAAAGGTAGCATATAAATTGAACTGGTTCACGGCCATGTTAATTAACTTAAAACAAAAATTCTACCGATATCGTAAGCAATATTATCACTTAAACTAACAAAAAAGGTAGACCGGATTCCGCTAACAAAACATCGTCACGTTTTCGTTCTACCTCTTTCCCGAACACCTCATCTCACCTCATCTATTCAAGTCAAACATACAACTTAGAACGGAAATCCAACTTAAGTCAAATCCAGCTGTAAGATTAATTTAACCATTGAAAATTATACAGGTACTTGTGATTTACATCAAAATAATTGCTTTTAATTATTTTAATATTCAGATATATGATTTTTTGCTGTAAGTAAAAGTACGGTAATTGATTTGGAACTAAATCTCCAAATTATTAGTTCCACGCGCTCCACGGGAGTGTGAGCCGTGAACCCTAACAAGCGCTGGCAAGTTAGCGTGATGAAAATCTAAGCGGTGCAGCAACTAACCGTCACTATATGAATTTATTGCATAATTAAAGTGACCAACCGTAATGATTTATCCGTACTGTACCGTTTTTTATGAAATTATACCAACTAACTTTCTGTACTTATTTTACTGTTTTTACGAACGTTACAATTTCTTAATATATAGTCTTACTTAGAACAGTAAGTAGGGTTGCCACCCGTCCAGAATGTAACGGGACAGTCCCGATCTTTGAAGATTTTTGGCTCGTGCCCCGATTTTCTCGTTTGACATTAATTAGAATTTGTCTCATTTACATATGTTTACATAAAATACATTTCTATATGTATCGATATATACTTTATCATACAAGAATCGATTAAATTTCGATTGTACACGCCTTGCTGTCACCAGTGGAGTAGAGACGTCTTCATAATATAAATGTAAATCCGGCACAAGGAGTGTTATGTATGCAAGTAAATAGCCTATAGTTTTAAGAAATTGTAGGTTAACCAATGGTGTTATTGTAAATAACATGGGGTGTTTTATCATCTTTTAAATCTCGGAAATAATGATGACGACTCTGATGATCACCCTACCAAAATGGATTCATGTAAAATTAAAATACCAGACAAAAGGACATCATCCCCACCAGCAAAGAAAAGATTCTGCACCTTCAAAGACGACTGGCTCAAAGATTCTAATTTTTCATCATGGGATGGTAAAACCGATAATCGTTACCCCAAAATGCGTTTTGCCCCTACTTGATTTCTTTAAAAATTGAATGCGCAGAAACGAAACTATATTTGGAAACAGCGAAACATTCAAAATTCATCAAAAACTTCAAAGACAATTTCTTCCTTCTTTCAAGCTCCTTCTTCCAAAGGAATAGATTGTAGCACGGTTGCTGAACTTTTTTGCTTAGAATGAACTAGTTGTTTTCAGAGCGTGGCATAAAAATGTCTTGTAAAATATTATCTGACTCTAAAATAGGTGCTAAAATACATTGTGGTCCTACTAAATTAGAAAGTTTAGCTCAAAATGTTATGGCTCCATACAGAGTCGGCCAAGCACTAAAGGGGACCTGGATGCGAATATCAATGGAGGCCCACGATATTAATATTTACAGTAATAATGAATGGTTTATGGAACCCCAGTTAATATTATAACTTCTACAGTTTCGTTACTGTAAATAAGTTTGCAAATGATTTTTTGTTATAGTTACACTCAATATTTGAATAACAGAGAACTTCTGGGCCCCCATTATTTGGGGGCCCAATGCCTCACATCTGCCATATCTCCCTTTTGGCTGGCCCTGGCTCCATATTCATGTGAATTATTGCAGAAAAAGAGTAGACTAAAATATTTCTCTGTAGCTTCAGATGCTTCAAACTATAGTAATATAAAATGTTATCCCATTCTTAAAAAAAATATTCGACAAAAACAAAGGTATTAAGGTGTTAGATTTTTATGATGATCCAGAAGAGAATTCCTCCACAATCACTTAACTATATTGAAAATATTTTACTGTCTAATAGTTTGGGTACTGAGTTTATTATTATGCAGCTGTTAATATTGGTGAATAAAATTCAATACCTATTTCAAAAGCTTTCAGTGAAAAATCCTAATATTATCAAAGCAAACCACAATTGTCATGTCATTCATAACAAATTCATAGTCAAATTTGCCACAAATCTATTGAAATATGATGTTGAAAGTCTTGGTATAAAGCATTTCAATGAGTTTTCCTCATCCTCAAAAAAATGTAATTTAAGAGTGTTTTTGATTTTGTGGGTGAGGAATATTCTTCAATGCTAAGACATGTTCCAACATGTTGGCTTTCACTTTTTAATGCTGTAGATCAGGGTGGTCTAACTTCTTCGACACAGTGGGCCACTTCAACAGAAAACTTATAAGTCGTGGGCCACAATATATATTCCTGTGTGACCTACGGTCCTAAGCCCTTAGAAAAAAAATAGTATGATGTTTTGGTGAGATAAAGTTTCTAGGCAGGTCCTGCACAAAAAATTTAAAAAATGAGAATTTCAAAAGGCTTTTAATTTATACGGAAATCATGCTAGTTATATTCTTACCTGTTAATGAGATGTCTGGGATCAAGGCTTTTCTTTTACCAGAGTATCCATATTGATATCAATGTTTGTAGTGGCAAGTCAAAGACAAGCGTCCAGTGTTTCATCTTCCATTTGATTTCGGGTCTTAGATTTTACATGCTTCATGGTAGAAAACATAGTACATTCACATATGTATGTACTACCGAACATTGAGTGTAGCTTTAGTGCAAAGTCTCTCAGCTTGGGGAATCTGTCCTTGCAGATCAACTTCCAGAAACTCTTCTGGTTTTCATTTTTCTTTGTAAGCAAGAATGAGTCAAGACTGCAGTTCACACAGTTCAAGCTGAAGTTCTGGTAACTGTGTCTCCACATTAACTTCCATGGGGCTGTTAAATAAAAGGAGGCTGGGTTTCAGTTTTTCAAAGTCTCTAAATCTTTTCTCAAACTCACTAGGTAGAGTTTCAATTTTTCTGACAAAACTTGAAAAGTCTGCCTCGATATCATCTGCCATGAGTTCACGACAAGAAGCAAAGTGTGAAAGATCATTCTTTCTTAAACACACACTGAATAGTTGCAGTGTCTTGCAGAATGCTTCAATGTGTCCAACTAGCTGGGAAATATTTTGTTGTCTGCCTTGTAAACTCAGGTTCAGCACATTCAAGTGGGTTGTCATGTCTGTCAGGAATGCTAGGGAGCAAAGAAAGTCTTTATCATGCAGCTGAACTTGGTACACCTGTGTATTGCTTAGCTGCTCATTTTGAAGAAATTAAAGGATATCTTTCAGAAGAGCAAAAAAATGCTGGAGCATCTTCCCAGCACTCAGCCACCTGATACTTGAGTGCAGTGGTATGTCACTGA
The DNA here is from genome assembly GCA_036926305.1 of Uropetala carovei. NCBI lineage: Eukaryota > Metazoa > Arthropoda > Insecta > Odonata > Petaluridae > Uropetala > Uropetala carovei. Next base: position 7,210,181 of record JAXCHB010000084.1, on the reverse strand, counting down.
ATTCTGCATTCATTTCTTCAAGGAAAGCTATGAATTTTCTGTGCCTCTTTGACTTATTACTACCTCTAATTAAATTCACTATGCTGACAGCTCTGTGCATGACATCACTCATCTGTAATACCTTGCCACATAATGCTTCTTGGTGAATAATACATTATTGCCAGTCATAGCTTTTGCACCATCTGTTACAATACAGGAACATTTCTCAAATCTTCCATATTCATTGACAACTGACTCGAGGGCAGCATAAATATCTGAACCTCTTGTACCAACACTCAAGGGTTGCATCTTGCCACGAAATCCTCATCTACAGTACATGTGAATATGAGCAACTGGCTTATGTCGCTGATGTCTGTACTCTCGTCCAAAGTCAATGAAAAATATTTGCAATTTTTCATTATATCTTTCAGTTTCAAAGAAACATGTTCATTAAGTTCACTTACTCTTCTTGAAACTGTTCGATGAGATAATGACATACTTTCCAATTTTCTGGTGACTTTCCTCTCCAAACACGTGCCATTTTCACTGCACATTGTTTTATCAATTCTGCATCCCTAAATGATTTCCTGTTTATCACAAGCATCATAACAACTTCATATGATGCAGTAAGACTCGCTGTTTGAGGTTTCCAAAAGCTACTTAGCACCTCCCTCTGTTTCTGATGTTTGTTCTTTAGGCTCATCACAATATCACTTCGTGATTTACCCACATACCGGGGCATACTGTGTTCTGTGCAATGTCTCATAATGCCGCCTGACATTATATTCTTTCACCACAGAAACTGTCTGTTGACGCACAAGGCACAGTGGTTCTCCATTATTTTCAATGAAAAGACGTTCTTCCTCCCATTTCATATTAAACACTCTGTTTACCACCTCAAGAAACTTCCTTTTCTCGCTTTAGCTCATTTTGAGGGGTAGTGTTAAGGACAAAATGTAACACAGCTATTGACCAGAGGTAGACTGACCGTCACTGACGTCACCTGACTGAGCGGGCTGCTGGCAGAGTTGTCAACTCAAATTCATAAATGTGGCTAGATTCAGGCCTAAAGTATACAATTTTATAGTATATAATTTTAATAATGATTGCTATATTAATTTAGTTATGAATCATTAATTAATTTCTTTATTTTCATATTATTTTAAATGGGTTAATAGAAGAATGTGATGATCGGTATTTATTTCTACTTCAAATTATATTATAGTGAACATGTTTGAAACAAAGATCGATCGATTGTGTTAAAACTGAAAAAGGAACTCTATCAGATGTTGCAAAATGTGTTGCTTACTCAAATCTGCCAAACCTAGCAACCTTGGGAACAGCCATGAAGTTTATGATAGCACAAGCCTGTTAACTTGGACATCCTAGTCACCTAGCGTTATTTCTCATAACATTAGAATAGCAGAGCCTTTATTGTTTTTTTTAAATTTATCGAATAAAATTCAATAAATCACTATAATAATATGAGTGCTTGCGGGCGACAAAAAATTTAACCGTGGGCCACTTGTGGGCTGCGGGCCCGTAGTTGGACCACCCTGCTGTAGATAGAATATTGAAAAATTGGATAGCAATTGAAGCTTATTTTATTCACCAAGGAGAGGAAAATACTGATTACCATATATACCCACATATAAAACGCACCCGCATTTAACACGCAGGGAGGTTTTTGGCATCAAATTCTTTGATTTTTTTATGTACCCGTGCATAGCATGCATACGTGTCTAAAATTCAATTTCTGTCACATGCTTATCATTCAATGGCAAAATTATTGGTTATATTGTTAATATCATTGAGATAAGTAAATTAATGAAAATATATGTACTTCAGTTCGTACTAACAATAAGTAAGAGAGCACTTCAGACAAGTTGGTAATAAAAATCCACCATTTAAGAAAAGAACTGTTACGTAGTTTAGTGGTTTCCCAGTATGTAGGTGACAGTTTTAAATATCAGTTGAAACAGTTCAACTGCACTTCGGACCCATCGGTGGAGGTCGACCGGCACCGTTATTTGATATAGCCAACTCCATTATTTGCGTGCTAGTCACCAACGTAAATGTAAACACGAGGAAAATACAATGTGGAATTACGCTGTGAAAAATGTAACGCTATCTTTCACGGAGGATGATTTCGATAACATCGCCGATGAATGGGGCAGTGATCGAGAATTTCTTGAATTTTTTGATGCTTAATAATGTTCTTTATTATTTTTACTTTATTTGAAATATCTTTTATTGTACATCAAGTATAATTATTTTAAAAATTTGGCGTTTTTGTTCATTACTTTACGTTTTTAGTTCAAATTATTACTGAGAAAATGCATGAGAGTACCATCAGAACGTTTAATATCATCCCAATATCCAGTGGATGTAAAATCGGTGATGTTTTCTAATGTCGGTCCATTATAATAAATATCCTTGTATAAGATGCACCCTGCTTTTTTGACGAAATTTTTAGGGAAATAAGTATGCCCCTGTTATACATGGGTATATACGGTATATTATTTGGACATGCATCAAGGATCAAAAAAATGAAATACTAACTGAAAATGAAATGTCTTATATTAAATGTTACTTATATATTTACACAATTACACGAATTTGATTGTAAAATACGTAAAACCATTGGAACAAAAAGATACAAGCCCTACTGAATCGCCTATAATAAAATGCTTAATGTCTTTGTCGTTGTGTCCCCGGACGGTCTCATCAGTTAGTTATACAAACTGGCAGGAGAAGGCAGCACACACCGGTACAATTAGTGCTGCCCCTCCTGCCACTTTCTATAACTAATTGCGGCCACACCTATCTTCATTTACGTAAATTGGATGGATGGTACTTACGTATTAACGGGGAGCCCAACTTAAAAATATAAATACGGAACAAATACCATTTAAATCGTTTTAATTTTTAAGAACATTAAAAGAACCCAATTAACATTTAAATGATTTGTTGTAGATAACAATTGAAAAAACAATCACATTTTAATTTCTGGTGGCAACTAAAATATAAACAAAGCGAGCCGAAGGCTCGCCAATATCCTCTCCATTTGCGGTGCAACAGTCAAGCGAGATATAATTCCTTAGATTACAGATATCTTGGTAGAAATCAATCGGTACTTACGTATTAAGTTGAGCTCCCCGTTAATACGTAAGTACCGGATGGATAAATGTGGTAAATTACATATTTTAAAACATGCTAATATTTGAAATAATTCGACGATGTTTTAACGTGCCTTCATTGTCTTATTGAAGTCTTTCTGCATATTAAAGACAGTTGCTTGCGCTGTACCTTCGCATTATCTGAATATAACAGATATTATGAAAATAATTTTTTCGTGCTGTTTATTTTTAATTCGCGTCAATCCAATTGTAGGGTAACCAACCAAACAACGATTACATTCTTATCTAAATAAATAAGGTATATGCATGTGTATTTAGATATCTATTGAGATTGTTCTAGATTGTTCTTAACTGCTGTTTAGTGTAACTGAACGATTGATTGTGATTACTTACTAAATATTGCCTTTCACATGGACAGCTGTATGTAGCCATAACTGGAACACTTGACAAACATAATTTGAAATTTTGGGTTAAGGATAAAGATAATCAAGGGCAATTGCTGTTAAACAAGAGTATTTACAAGGAACGTTGTTATAAGAGAGCTACTGAATAGCTAAAATAATATTATTGAGGTATAAGACTTTTTTCCTCTTAATTTTTTAAAACTATCCCTTTGTTTTCATTTGTAGCCCTTTCAAATCTTATTCATCTTTATAATTTTATCATTTGTTTGTTGGTTTTATTTTTATATTGTTTGTTTTCAAAGGCCGTTTTAAACGGGTTCATTCGCCCAGTTATATAATAATATGAATGACTTGCAAAAAAAATTTAAATAGAAAAAAATCTTTTTTTGCGTTAAAGTAAAGCAAAATATACAAAATTTGAAAGACATATGCAAAGAGAATTCATAATTGACGCAGTTAAAGTATATGAGTGATCTGTCACATATCTAAAAAATATTGTTTGATTTTGAAAATTCCAAATATGTTTCTGAAATTTCAATTTAAAATCAGAATTTTCATTTGATGATTTGGCAACAGTAGTTCAAGATATGAACCTTACCCACTTAATCAATGCTGATGCACTTTATGATGAATTTGTGTTTTTGAGAGAGATAAGAGAGACTAAATCTATCAGTTGATAAAACGTGGGTGGAATTTTTTAAAAGGTCAAATTCCACTGAGATTCTAAAAATTATAGAATATGTTTTATCTTTACCTGTAAGCAATGCAAGTGCAGAGAGAGTTTTTTCACTTATGAAAAATTTATGGAATGATGAGGGAAACAAATTAAAAATAGAGTGTTTAAGTAGAGGTCCAAATAAGGTTTAATTTTAATTAAACTTGTTTACAGTTTTTTGATTTTGTACAAAATCAAGAAAAAAACATAAATTTAAGTTCTGACTTCATTGTGATTGAAAGATGATATTTTGTTATAATGGGATGAATTAATTTGCTGTTTATGAGTATAAAATGTTAATCTGATTTTAATCAATGACAGTGAGTTTCATTATTTGTGACAACATACTTTATAAAATAAATATAATTGTTGTGGTTTTCTAAACCTAAAATTATTCTGTTAGAGCAGGGGTTCCCAACCTTTTAGATGTGACAAGCGCCAAGTCATATCCTAGATCAGTGTTTCTCAACCGGTAGGACTTGAAAGCCGTCTAGGTGGGACCAGAGCCGGCTGAAGACATTTTGGCACCCCAATCGGTTAAACTTTCTGGCACCTTCTCCTCTACATAGTTACAGTCTCAGGCGTAACTTGATGGAATTTCTTCATATTGTCGAAATAAAAAAGATTTACAAGGTAGTTCCACAAATATTATTTTTTTTAAATAAGTAAACTTTTGTGGATTTACCAAGTAAATCTTTTTTATTTCGACCTTCTCCATTGTGTCTACCAATTATTAAGGTACTAATTATATGCTTACAAACGTAGAAATACATTTATTAGAAAAAGTGGTTTTTCTTTATATCATGGTGGGACCAGGGTTTCCTGAAAGGGTGGTAGGTGGGACGCAAGAGGCAAAAGGTTGAGAACCACTGCTAGGTAATTGAAAGAGCACCACTACACTTCCGCAAGAGTAGTAATGATAATGAATAAAATCAAACAAACATCAAAGTTATTCTTAATGATCTTGAATACATTTGGAAAGAAGTCAGATGAGCAAATTAAATTATTGGTCCTAAGAAATGGAATATTAAACATCGTAGAAGAGTGCAATCAGTTAGGGAATCACTGTGTTAGAGAAATGCTGTTTTTTTTATTATCCTTTTTTAATACTTGTAATGAAAAATTTAACGCCTTTCTCAGTCCATCTCATGAATGATATGTATCTAAATTTTAAATCGTTGGAGACAATGTTAGCAGGTTAAGGTCGAGCCATGTCCATACTTCCCATTCCTAAAAGATGGCAACCCTTACAGTTAGTCAGCTCATTCATTGGTATTTTGGCATCATTGGTTACTGTACCTATCATTTCAAACATTGTTTCCATACTTATTTAATTATTTTAAAAATTTCAGTGGTAGAAGTCACTTTTATCAAAGAGTATTCATAAAACATATCCCGTCAGAATTCCCAATTTTGATATTTCATATATTTTTTAAGTCTTGAAGAAACTCATTTTATACATAATCTAAATGATTCAAAACCTCTATAATTGAAAAGTGAATGTCAATTATTACTTTTGTATCTCCATGAAATATGAACATTTATTCTCACTTGTCAGAGATTTCTTTTATTTGATTAAGTCTTCTTTATTTTAAAATACAAAATTCAATAAAGGTTAGGAACCTTGATTTAGTGTGGTAGTTAACAATGAGTAAGGTAAAATTGACATCAACCTTTTATAGAGAAATGTAAAATTAGTAATAGTTAGCAAAATAAAAATTGCATAAAGTATTTCTATAATTTCTACAACCAATATCTAATCTACTGAAATAATGACGTCAATCATCAAATTCTTTCCATACACAGGCCTACTGGACATCCCACATGTAAGAGATTCTCTTATTTCATTATCTTGCCTGATTAAGATACTATTTGTCTAGGATGGCCAGAAGAGCAAAATGTAGAAAGAGAACTTTTCCAAAAAAATAATCTGAAAAAAGAGGGGCAAGCTTGCCTTGGGTTTTCATCCAGTGCTCAATTCCTTTCCTTCTTGCCTCCTCCATCTCCTACTTCTAACATTATTTACTTTGGTTTTTACATTCATCAATGCTTCAATAACATTAACATAGGTTTTGGCATTACACCATTACCCATTTATATTTTAAACTAGCTGATCCAGCGCAATCTTTGCGTGGTGAATTTTCAATTGATTTATAAAAAAATGATGAAGTATGTAGAATAAGTTGATCTCAATAATTCACATTTAACTCTAAAAATGCATTTCCTTACACAGTAATTGATCGTGAACTTTTATGTTTTTCTTTTTATTCAAATATATGTCCTTTATTTTTTATATAACAATCAAGGCAACCATTTATGTAGATTATCAATGAAGAGAAGATGACCATGTAATGTGTTTAAAAAAATGACGTGTGTCCCTATTCTCATTTAATTTTAAATTTATGCGTGAGCCATTTGCAATAATATACATTATGGATGTATAATATAATGGTTCTACTTACAAAGAGATAAGATTCCAGCATTCAAACAATGATAGGAAGATTCAACTGCTTTGAATGAACCATTAGAAACGCTTCCCATATGCAGTTAACTGAATATTTATCTGTAAATATTTATGTTGCTATGTATAAATGTTGACATTGCTATAGCATTAATTTCGATGCTTAAACAAAGTGCAAAGCGAATAATGCTATTCTTTCACCTATTATTACGGTCGCCTTGACAACGTCCGGAAAGAGTACGAAATATCCGTAAAATTTCGAAAACAATTGCGTATTTCTGAATGATTCGACCGTGTAACATGTAAACATCACAAGAATAAGATAGTATAGAGTTTTAACCTTCGAATAAAGCAAAAACAAAGAAAATCGGTCCATATTTACGTGTTTTAATGAATGAAGGAAAAAAACCTTGCACACTGAAAAATCGAAAATCCCGTGTAAACTTATGGGAAAATATAAGTCTCCTGGATTCGAACCCGGGACTTTATGAAAATGAGAATAGTTTCTAGGGGCCTTCCTAGCTTGTAGAAACAAAACGCAGTTTATCGCATATCTCTACGACGAACGGCTTTTGAGATACAGTGTGGGACGGACGGACAGTCAGCTATTATATTTGGAATACTGCTATAATGTAAACTAATCAGTTATGCAAAATATACTGTTAATGTAAGATGAATTTGCTGTTTTCAAAATAATTGTTTCAAAAATAAAATAGCACAAGCCATATGAAAAATGTTAGACAATAAAACAAAATAAATTGAGATACAAAATATTTCAATAAAAAGTTAAATTTTATTTAACATACGAACATTAAAATCACAATAAAAGTATTATGACAAGGTGTCATCATGGGCACCTCCGAGTAATATCTAATATTGACATGTTGGTGGGTCCTATTTGATTAGAAATTAAACCTAAATGTACATACCACATACAAAAATATTAACAGTGTACTTTAAAATATCAGAGAAACATTAAATGTTACATGGGTTCATTAATCTTATGAATCTCATAAAGTAAATTTTTAAAGCACTATGTACTTCAAATGTTAAATGGCAAAAGAAAACATTCCTCATCTTTCATTTACTCATGGCTCAAGCTCATTACAGTAAACTCCCAGTTATCCGGAATGCCTGGGGAATTGAGTTTTCTGGTTAAGTGAATATTCCGGTTGCTAGTGAGTTTTATTGGATAGGCTTCAATCAAGCATTTGGCTATCAAAATAAGGAACAGATGCAGAATTATATATTCACCTTGGAATTATCAACCTGAAGACTAGGTACTCTACTCAATGGCTTTTAAATAATTCCTTGACATTCAAGGAAGTAATGAAACTCAAAGATACAAGTATTCAACACCTTTAATTGCAATATTTTAATATTTAATAACTGCATTACATCCTATGGAGTTTCTCATATGCCTATCACTATTAACTTTTCTATTGTTCTAATTACAATGCGAGGTAAGGGTTAACTTCGTCCTACCTTTAGAATTTTCCGACAAAAAAAAATTTTTTCCTTGTCCGAGAAATGGAGAGAGATTATCCACACCCAACACAATGCATTAGCAAAAATTCTTGAGGCAAATTGATATTAAACAAAAGAGAAGCAAATAGTGACATGCAATCATGACACCATTACATACAGCGCAGTTAGTAAATATTAAAATAATGCAATTAAACATGCTGGATAGTTATATATTCCTTAACTAATGTTTCAAAAAAGTCACAAAATTTATCGGCAGCTTCTTGGTCGGCCAATTTTTTCTCACCCAAAACATCTAGATGTCTGATCTTAAAACTTATTAGCCATCCATCTGAAAATGCACACGGTTTACTAATCTCTATTTGTTCATAAAAATCTTTGGCCTTTTCAATCAACATTGATCCAGAAATAGGGGCTCCCTCGAAATGCTTTATAAAAAACCAATCATAAATAGCAATATCCAATTACTCAAGCTTTGGCCCGTGTGTCTCAGAAGACATAACGAATTTCATTAACTGTGACTTCTGTGCCTTAATGCAGTGCTCTCCAACTGGTGTGCCACAGCGCATTAGTCCTATCTAGCTCTCAAGTACACACATAAATTAAATTTATTAATCTTAGTTAGGTATGTCTTCCCATAGGTCTTCTGATGCTCTTTTCAAAAGCTCTGTTAAATGTGAGCTGCTCCAAGCTCGCATCACAGAACTTGAGAGCATGGTGGCGAAGCTCCTCTCTAAGGTTGCGGATTTGGATGCTGCTCGGAAGGTGAGTGAAGATGCGGGGAACTCTGAAACGCCTTGTCGTACCAAGGTGGTACCTAGGGCTAGCTCGAGAGCGAATGCTGGCTGGGTTGTCGAAGAGAGAGCCGTGGTTGACACTAACCCGGAAGGGATGCCTTCATATCCAAAACCCGGCGATTGGAAAGTGGCTACCTGAGGTTGCGGGGGAGTGGTGCGGTCATGGCGGGGAGATGGGAAGGTGACCCTATCTCCGTCAAAAACAGATTCGAAGTGCTCCCGGAGGATAGCACGACGAATTCTGTGGCCGTATCCGCTCCCTCCGCCTCGAGGGACGCTGCACCTAGGGGAGGGAGGGAATATTGTTAATAGGTAGTTCAAATGTCCGGCGTTTGGTGGCACCCATGAGGGAAAGGGCTCGCCGGGAGGGTGATGAGCGGGTGTTCTCCTGGTGCATTCCAGGCGGAACAGTACCTCAGGTGACGAAGGCAGTTCGGGCGGCGGCAAGTGGCACGGGATGCTCCAAGCTGCAGATAACGGCGCATGTGGGCACCAATGACGTGCAGGATCGGGATTCTGAGGAGATATTGGATTCCTACAGGGATCTATGCTGCGAAGTACACCGACTCTGGCGGGTCATGGAGATCGACATGCGCCTGACCATATGCGGCATGGTCCCACGGACTGACCGGGGTTCGACGGTTTGGATACGAGTGATCGGCTTGAACCGGAGACTCTGGAAGTTCTGTAGGGGCATGGGAGTAGATTTCGTGGACCTTGGGAAGGTTCTCGAATCGTGCAAGGTACCCCTTAACCGCTCGGGACCTCTCTATACCGCTGAGGCAGCACAGAGGGTAGGTGGTAGGATATACGAGCATAGTAGAGTTTTTTTAGATTAGAGAGTAGGTTAGTGAGCAGGTCATATAAGGGGAAATTAAAGACTTGCGCTAATTATCATAATAAATTTATTAACACTGACCGTAGATCAATATGTAGGTCGGCTTTAGGGCACAATAAACCATGCGATAATACTATCAGTAATAAAGCCGCTATTAGAAATGAGGGGTGCACCTTCCAAATCACTGAAAAAATTCCAAAGCGGCACATAAGTGACTCCCTACAAATTTTATCTGTAAATTGCCAGAGTATCAGGAATAAGGCTGCGGAACTTCAGAATTTACTAGAACAAAAAGAGGCAGATATAGTGATAGGCACAGAGAGTTGGCTAACCTCGGATATTCACGACCGTGAAATTTTCCCCTTACGATATAATATTCATAGACGAGATAGGACAAATAGGAGCGGTGGTGTGTTTATAGCAGTGAATAATACACTAATAAGTTCTCCGGTCAAGTTTGCTGAAAACAATATTGAAAGCACTTGGTGTACTATAAACAGTGAAGGTTTGAGAAACATTCATGTATGTGCATATTATAGGCCGCCAGTTTCAGACGCAGAAGAAATATACGATCTAGAGGCTCAAATAAACTCACTAAAGAAGAAGAATAGTAAAAGCATTATCATAGTAGGAGGAGACTTACCTACCCTCAATAAATTGCCACAGTTGTAGCTTCATACCATCCGGTAGAAATCGCGAGTCATGCAAAGCGCAAATAGACATCTTCAAAGAGAAACTCATCAAGGATTACGGCGATTTCAGCAAATCGACAAGCACAAAAAACGTTGAGGAAACTTGGAAAGCATTTCAATCAGAAATTAGAATGGGTATAAATACCCTATCTGCCTATGGCATGATCCTTGGACAAATAAACTTGATTTGATTTATGTATATACCAAGTAAATTTATTAGCGATAATGGGGAAACAAGGTGGTATAATGGGCAGGTTAGGTGTGCCCTCAAACTCCAAAGAAAGCTTCACTCCAAATTTAAACGCATCAAAAACTGTAAGTCATAGGAGGAAGCAATTTCAATTTCCCATAAGTACAGAGATTGTCGGACTAACAATAAGACCAAAAAGGTTATGCGCAAAGCATTAACGGACTTCAAGAAAAAGACAGTGAACATCTAAGTGAAAATCCCAAATGCTTTTGGTCATATGTTAGAAAAGTTCAAGGTCGACACCCAACTGTAGCCCCACTAATAAACGACAAAGGAGAGGTAGTTAGCGATAGCACAGATAAAGGAAATTTGTTAAACTTATTTTTTCCGAGCGTATTTACTACCGAAGCGAAGGTCGTGGAGCCCGAACCAGGCAAGGAAAAAATGAACGATATAGTCATATCAGCGAAAGGGATAGCTCAACAGCTTAAAAATATCAAGTCAAATAAATCTCCAGGTCCAGAAGAGATACCAGCTAGAGTATTCAAAGAGACTGGAAATAGCACCTTATCTCGAAATAGTTTTCAGTAAGTCACTTAGTCATGGCGTTGTACCTAAGGAATGGAAATTAGCCTTTATAACGCCGTTACACAAAAGTGGGAAAAAAGACGACAGAAAATTACAGGCCAATTTCGCTTACCTCCCTATCTTGCAAGGTTCTCGAGCACATTATCGTTAGTTCCATGATGGACTTCTTAGATAGCCAGAACTTGCTAAGTAAATATCAGCATGGCTTCAGGAAGACGAGATCTTGTGAAACACAGCTCGCTGTTCGTTCACGATATACTAAGATCAGGAGACCGTAAGACTCAGTTAGATGCGGTTTTCCTCAACTTCAAAAAGGTTTTCAATTAAGTTCCGCACAGTAAGTGAAGAAATTAAATGACTGTGGAATTAATTGAAAGATAATCGAGTGGATCAGGGACTTTCTTAATGAGCGTGAACAAATAGTAGCTATAGATGGATTTAAATAATTCAGTCAGCGTAGCCTCAGGTGTTCCACAGGGAAGTGTAATCGGCCCCCTACTATTCCTTTTATATATAAACGATGTAGATAAGGTTATTAAAAGTAAAATCAAGTTATTCGCAGATGATACAGTAGTTTACAGAGAGATTAACAGTCCTAATGATCAATTACTACTTTCTGATGACTTAAATGCAATTCTCGAGTGGTGTAAAGAATGGCAGTTAGAATTGAACTTAGGAAAGTGTTCCTTTATGAGATTCTGAGGAAACAAAAACATTGACACGACGAATTACACTGTTGAAGGCGTCCAGCTAAAACTAGCCGATTCCGTCAAATACTACTTAGGCGTTACTTTAACAAGCAACCTCTCGTGGGATATGCACATACGAAATATATGCGGGAAGGCTAAACAGAAACTAGGATTCATCAAACGCATAGTAGGTAAAAGTGAGGAAAAAGTCAAAGAGACGTTACTTCTCGTTAGTAAGACCACTATTAGAGTACGCGTCGAGCATATGGGATCCATACGAGAAAGTATCAATATCAGAGTTAGAAAGAGTGCAGCGAAAAGCCGCTAGATTCGTCAAAAATTGTTACAATAGAAACAAAAGTGTTACAGGCTTGATACAGGACTTAGGATGGGAATCACTAACTCAGCACCGATCACGCTCTAGGTTAAAACTTCTTGAAAGATTTAGAACGCATATATTCTCCAGCGATGTCGAAGAAATAATAAGAGCGCCAACTTATATTGGTAGAATGGACCATCCTCGTAAAATAAGAGAGATAGCCTGTAGGACTGAGGTACAAAGGCTCATTTTTCCCTAGAACGATAGCTGAGCAGAACAGAAGTTACGATAAGAAATCAGCCGATGTAGAGTGATACTATACATTATTATGCACTTTGCCTTGGTGCTATTGCACCCCCTGCCACACACCATTGACGGTGGCTTGCAGGGTGAACTGTAGATATAGTGTGCCGCAAGGAAGGTACTAGTGTGCCACACACTCTGAGGATTTTTAATTTTCACAAAAGCGTTTGAAACAAACAAATTCGCATAAATTTTATCATCCAAGGAATTTATCCTGAAATACAAGAGGAATTGATAAACCTTAGCACAATCATACAACTTAAAATTAGTATGCAACCTTTAGATGTATTTTGTCTAAAAGCTAAAGGTGAATATCCTTCAATATCTGAATATGCCATCGATATGACATTCCAAATTCAACAACGTATTTATGCTAATTTAGTTGTTCGTCAACGGCTCACATTAAAAATATCAAAAGAGCATAGATGAAGATGTTCTTGTAGCTCTTTCTATTATTGAAACAAATATAAGGCAAACCTAAATTTTCTGTCGAAGAACAACATTTTTACACAAATTATTTATGTACTTAATTTACAATAAATTATCCAATAATTTGAATATTACTTTATCAATCATAACAATCTAATATAATTGCAAATTATACTTGTTTTATGCTAGCTTTTTCTTTAAAAATGTGTATTTACGCAGTAAAATTATTTAGGGGTGGCTTGGTGTGCCGCGATGTTTTTAAACATGCATTAGGTGTGCCATGGAGCAAAAAAGGTTGGAGAGCACCGCCTTAATGCCTTAAATAGTGGAAGAATCGACATTGAACTCTTTCATTAAAATATTGCAGTTACCACTTTTCTTTGTTTTATTATATCAAGTTTCTGGGTTAAGGTTAGCACAACCCCTTACCTTCTATTACCTTTAGCACATATTGGAGTTGTACGAGGCATTTAAAAAGGGCGTGCGAAATATTTTATTGAATGCAAACACTGAGTTCAAGAAACATCCACAATTGTGTATTGTGACTGCTGAAAACTCAAATTTTAGAGGTAACATTCCGAATTAGAATAAACAAAAAATTGCCGAAAATACCAATTTTATCGGTAACATTTCGAACTAGGTGTAATAAAAAATCAAGAGGCAGGAGATGCCAGTTGCTTGAGAATTCTGGCTGCATGAGTGCCAGATAACAGGAAGTTTACTGTACAGGCAGACCTCGTCTTTCGTGGGGGTTACGTTCCTGAAAACACCACGAAAGATATCATGAAAGAGAAGTAATTAAGGCAATGGGAAATACCGGGTTTGGTTCCTATCCCATCATCATTTGTCCTCTGTATTGGTGACTGCAGTAAAATAGAGAAAGAGATGGAAAAATTAACTTCAATGAAAGTGAGATTAAACAAATTAAAAGAAGACGAAAAAAGTATCAAAAAATAGTCTTATTTAAGTTCCATAGTAGAATCGAGAAAAAAAAATGAACGGAGGTTGCCTAACTTGCAGGGGCTAATTCCCCAAATACGGCAGACCGCGTCTTTCTTGTGGGTTACATTCCTGAAAAACTCTGCAAAACTCCACCAATAATAAATGACGTGCAGAACGCAAAGCTTAAGCGTTTGAACTATGTCAAACCTGAGCAAATAATCCAATGATCCTGAATTGGAAGGGTCAAGAGTTCAGTCTTTCCCCTCGGGACTTTCCTGATGTAATAAAGACAGAAGGCTCCAGAACGGTGATGCCAGCTTATATTCTGCAACTGTTCACGTGCGAAGGGACACAAAAGTGCAGGAGGATTGCATCCTAAAAATATTTAAAAGTATATATGACACACACACGTGTCTTCTATATATACTTTAAAAAATAGATACACGTATCTATTTTTTTAAATTACGTAAATATTTTTACATATCAGAATACCGTAACAACATTTTTCGGGCCTGACTATGAGAGAAAATGTGAGGAAAACGCGATAAATTCCATATATAGAAAATTTCGCGCAGCCTTTTCCGTGATTTTTTCCGCGAAAAAGTGAAACATAAGACCGCGAAAGACAAAACTGGTCGTAAATGCGGAACCGCGAAAGATTGAAACACGCAAAAGATAAAGCTGCAAAAAATGAGGTCTGCCTGTACTTGGTTTCATGCTTCCATCCCACAAAAACAGATTTGCAAAAAATAAACTACAATGCAGTTTCAGTCCTTTCTCATCAAGTGCATCAAACAGCCACATCAGTAAATTCTCTTTAAAGGCCCAAGTGCTTTACTTATTTAGATTTCTCATTCTCATGATGGCAAGAGTGAGCCAGTGGATTTATTTCGCCATTACCACAAGGATTAGTATCTTGGCAGCTGCTCTACTATGTACTACTACCACATAAGACACGAGTTATTATATTTCCAAGAAAAAAAAAACAAAAATTTTTATAGATGAACTTGATGTCCAAGGTATTAAATTTATTGTTTGCAAATGATATGGCTTGACATGAAACAGCAAATATGCAACTGTTATATTATCAGGCATCACTTTAACTCAAAGGTAAAACAACCAATATTCTGAAATATGTAATAATACCATATATAACAAATCCATACATTTAAAAGTTAACCAAATCCTATTTAAAATTAAAACAAAAATTCATCAAAATTGATCAATAATAGCCTCCAAATGCAGTACATGATGAAAGCAAATGAGCTTGTTACTTGCATCATGTAATTAAATTAATATTAAAGGCAAAATGGATAAATCAATTTCAATTAATAAAGTAATAATTTAATCAAATTCCTAAATAGAAAACAATGTGAAGGCATTGCAGAATAAATCAGTTAACTCCAATTATTAGACACTCTTTGAATGCTTCAAAGTACTTTGCAAGACAAACATTTAAAACAATCCAAAAGGACCTAAGTGATTATTACAAACATAAGTATTAAGAACAGGGAAAAGTATAAAACAATATATTTGATGACAATTAACCCTCACCTTTTTTTAAATTTAAAATAATGTAATCTCAAATCCAAAGTAAAAAGTAATTTACCACCCATTCTCATAAGCACCAATTAACTGACATAAATCACTGAAAGGTGAATTACTGTTCTATTTGTGCCCTGTTATAAAATACATTTTTTGCACAAAGAGATTAAAAATCACCCAAACATTTCATTCAACTGATATTAGAGCTTTAACTAGTAAATAAAGTAGTAATAGCAGTAATATCCTTTCTTAATTATTACAATTATGAACAGTAGACAAGTGGAGATAATTAGAGTGGGTATGTATCCATAATAACAAAACTTTTGTTTTCTTTACCCACTTATTGCATTTCAAATCAATTGGCAAAAATATAACCTACATTTACATGTCTCTTCATGGAATCCTGCAAAGTACACTGGATAGGCACAAACGGATATTCTAAACATTTGAAGGATTGGCCTAAGATATTTTTGACAACTATTTACAAGAAAATTTGAAATGTACATGTCAGTCATCAAGGTTACACAGTAAATATGAGAACATTTTTAAACACCCAATTATTAACATGCACCATTAAACTGCATATTTAACATTTGTACTTAACAACTTGGTTTTCGGCTTTACTCCCAAAAAGATGTCACAAACGATTCATTAAGCATAAATCATTGATAAAAAACTTTATTAAAACAACACATATTGATTCAACTAGGATCCTTCTTTTGTCGTTGGAGAGAAACATCATCAGATGTTTCCAGGAACTTTCGGAAATTTCGTTGGCACTCTGGACTGCACCAATGTTGCACCAAGAGACTTGATTCACTGTCAAGTGTTGCATCTAATTTAACACGAAGGTTGAGCCGAAGTAGGGCTTTCATGGATTCCATTGACTAAAAATAAAAGAAAATTGCAAATCAAGGTTCAAGGAAAATAAAATCGTTAATATAATACTTGAAACCATGATTTGTCTTATTTTTATTAGTTTAAAAATTTTTTGTACGTTATGCAATCATCTTTACCACTTTTGGAAAAATCCATGTGTGCAGGCTGTCAAGTGATAATCTAATACATATGTGATCTGGATCCTGCAACTACCCATCAGGATGTTTACTCATACTTGGAAAACAATGATGTTGGGGACTTGATTGTAGAAAAACTTAAGGCAAAGGGTGATTATGCCTCTTTTAAAATTTGTACTAATTCAAAATTTCTAGAAAAAATTACCAATATAAACTTATGGCCCCAGGATGCTAAATTTAATAAATTTATGTTTCCTCTGAAACCTATGGTAAATTCTGACAAACCTTTGAAAGAAGTGTCTATTGATAATGTAAGTGATAATTCTCCAGAGCCAATTGTTATTAATAGTAATACTTCACAGGTTAGAAGTATCCCTACTGGGAAAAACAAAATGAAAACTCGTACCGAATCTGGAGTCATTGCTAATATACAGAAGTGACTAGGAGTCAATCTAAAAGTTTTAAATGTAAATATTGAATGCCTAAGGAATAAGGTCGATGAATTTGAAGTGTTTATTAATTTACACAAAATAGATGTTGTATGTATTACAGAGCATTGGCTTCACCATGACAAATTGAAATTAATAACTATTCCATTGCTAGTGCCTACTGTAGAAAAATAATCCAAATATGGAAGAGTTCTAATCCTAACAAGAAATGGTCTGAAGGCATATGATTCTAAAATTGCTCTGAACCTTTGTTCAGAATTGAATTTTGAATGTTGTGTGGCAGAGTTAATATTTGAAAATTTTCATATTCTCATTCTCTGTACCTATAGATCACCAGTTGGTAATTTCTCCATTTTTAAAGATAGAATTGCTGATGTTCTAGATAGTCACACCGAGTCATTGATTATCGATCTAGGAAAATTCACCGACCACAATTCACCGAAACACAATTCACCGAAACACAATTCACCGACCACAATTCACCGACCACAATTCACCGAAACCACAATTCACCAAATTGCAATTCACCGAAACACAATTCACCGACCACAATTCACCGATTCACAATTCACCGAATTGCAATTCACCGAATCACAATTCACCGAAAAGTAAATTCACCAAACCACAATTCATCAAATGTATTATTCATCGAAATTTCCAGTTCACTTTATGAAGATGGGGGAGAGCGGAAGTAATATAAACGGAATGTTGGCAACAATAATAAGTAACAACAAACCATTAACGTTTCAGGAGGAAAGAAGGAAAATAAAATGGCACAACAAAATGAAATATTAGCATCATGGATGTCATTTGATTGCAAATAACTCGTAGATGAATAATAAATAAACAAATTACGCTCATGGGAGTAGGGGGAGGAGAGGGGGAAGGTTAAACATTTAAAAACGGAATACTGGCACCATTAGTGTCATTCGATTGCAAATAACTCATAGATGAGTAATAAACAATAAAAAACAAATGACGCATTCAATGCTTATGGTAGGGGGAGGAAGGGGGGAAGGTTAAACATTAAAAAACGTAATACTGACACCATGGGTGTCATTGAATTGCAAATAACTCGTAGATGAATAAAAAACAATAAATAAACAAATCACGCACTCAAGGCTTATGATAGGAGGAGGTTAAACATTAAAAAAATATAATTCTGGCACCATGGGTGTCATTCGATTGCAAATAACTCGTAAATGAATAATATATATATATATAATATATATATATATATGATTACGAAACTAATTAACAAGATTTACGACTAGGGAGAGTGGCCTCAGGATTTCTTAGATGTAACAATGATCCCTCTAAAGAAGAAGCCAAAGGCAATGCAATGTAAGGACTACAGAACGATATCCCTACTGACACACACTTCCAAGATCATCAAGAGGATTCTTAATAAAAGACTAGAGAAAATGGCCGAAGAAATGCTAGGGGAAGATCAATTCGGCTTCAGAAAAGGACGAGGAACCAGAGATGCTATCGGTGTAGTGAGAATCATATCATAAAGGGCAATAGAGTACAGTCAAGATTGCTGCGTATGTTTCGTCGACTGGCAGAAGGCCTTTGATAGAGTAAATTGGGTACTGCTGATGAGGATATTAAAGGATATAGGTGTAGACTGGAAAGACAGGAGACTGATCAAGAATCTATATCTGAATCAAGTTGTAAAGGTCAGGTTGGAGAATACGGACACTAGCGGAGTACATATCGGTAGAGGAGTAAGACAGGGCTGCTGTCTATCGCTGATTCTATTCAATATATATGGAGAGAGACTAATGCAGGAAGCGTTAGAAGGCACGGGAGATTTCAAAATCGGAGGAAGGATTATAAGAACAGTGAAATATGCGGACGATCAAGTACTTCTAGCAAGAAAGGAAAAGGAACTCCAGAAAATGATAAATAGACTAGTGATAACTGGTAGAAAATACGGTATGGAAATTAATACAGAAAAATCCAAGGTCATGCGAATATCAAATAAAGAAGAAAATTTGAAGGTAAGAATTGCAGGAAAGCCATTAGAACAAGTTTCAGATTATAAACACCTTGGAAGCATCATAACGAGAGAAGCAAAATGTACCGAGGAAATCAGGACTAGAATAACAAAAGCAAAAGCTGCATTCAGAAGAAAGAAACTCCTGCTAACGGGAAATATAAAGCAGGAAATCCGCAAGAGGTTGATAAAATGCTATGTATGGAGTATAGCTTTGTACGGAGCAGAAACATGGACGCTAAGGAAAAATGATATTAAATACTTGGAAAGCTTCAAAATGTGGACATGGAGAAGAATGCTGAAGATAAAATGGACAGATAGGGTGAAAAATGAGGAAGTACTACGAAGAATAGGAGAGAAGCGAACGATTATACAGACTATCAGAAAGAGGAAGGCGAACTGGATTGGGCATTACCTGAGGAGAGAGTGCATGATCAAAGAAGTGCTAGAAGGAAAACTGGATGGAAAAAGAGAAAGAGGTAGGAAAAGGTTTCAGCTAGTAGACGACTTGAAAGGGAAAGAGAGCTATCAAGTCATGAAGAAACCTGCAGAAAATAGTAGTATATGGAGAACCAAGTTTAACCTAGAATAATCACGGACCTGTCAATGGACAGACTACCTATGATGATGATATGCAGGGCCGTGCCCAGACATTTTTCTGCCTGAGCCGTGATATAATATGGCACCCCCTTAATTGTTTTACTAAGTAATTTTATTATATGTTAGTCAAAAACGACAGGGAATAATAAAAATCTATTTATTCAAATCCATAATCACTTATATTTATGAAAAATCTCAACTATACATAGTTTAATTTTCATAGCATTTGAGTCAGAATCTATTTTAAATTTTTCTTTGGGATTAATGAAAAAATTATTTTCTTCGTGATCTAATTGCTTATTGCGTACTCTTAGTCTTTCTTCTGTAACAAACACTGGATCAATTTTGTAGTTCTTCCACGATTTTTTCTGCTGCTGCTATTATGTCGTTGAATCCTGTCGTGTGATAATCTTTAAAAAAAAAATCAATAGTTTGATCAATGGCTTTAATACATTCTGAAAGGTCAAGTTTAGGGCTTTTTAGCAATTTTGAGACAATGTTTGTTTTAAAAAGTAGCCTTTCTTTTGTGATATTCAACATCAGATAATTTTTTATGGCCAACCATCGTCCGCTTTAAAAACTCTACAACAGTAAGGTATGACCTCTTAACCTTTAATATCAGTAATATTGAAAATATACTAACACTAACAATTATTTATAGTATTAATTGATATTTGTACAACAAAATACATTTACTCAGTATTTTTGTGGACTGTCTTAATTAACACTTTCATTGCGTACAGATGAAAAGGTACCGACCTCAGTAACGGGAATCCAAAAATTAAAAAATTACATATAGCCGCATCAATTTATCATTCATTTCATATTTGGAACCGTTCTGCATCGTTCTCTGTGTGTCATAATAAATTTTAATACATGAGGTAGATCTACCTCACCCGTGAGTACGGACGGTTAAGTTATGCAACCCCGCATTACTGGTTTCGATCTTTACGACGTTACAGTATTTTATGCATATACAAATGGCCTTTGAAGGTAAGCTCTGTCATGAAATAAACATTTAGAAACAAAGTTTAAATAATAAACAGTTTTATTTCATGAAATATAAAAATAAAGCAACATTTTTTCAATCGAAATGTTAACTTCTATTACATATTGTTGATGTATTTACAAAAATTTTTACAGTATTCTATCAGCTATTATAATTCAAACTAGCATAAGTGCCCGGTGAATTTCAACAGGTTTAATGAATCTAAATTTTCGTCAATGCAACGTAAAAATCGCAAGAATAAAATTGTGCACTGCCTTAACCATCAAATATTTGTATATTATAAGTCTGTTTTAATTAATTAACTAAAATCTCACAGAAATTCCTTGTGAATAAAATAGTACCTTTCTTTCTACTAAAATAGCCATTGTTATTAGTTTTAAATTGATTATAGCATTAGGATTTCAATTTCATTAAATAAGCAGAATTCCGGTTCCAAAAAATTGGTTCCATCTTCGATTGCCTCTCTGATAATACTTTAAATAGATTTTGGAATATAATATACCTCAATATCGTTTATCGTCTGCTCAGCACTCTTGCCTTCTCATTTTTCGAAACAACCACTTTCACCAGTTTTAAATTGATTTTTGTTTTGAAATGGTACTTTCCTGTTAACGGGAATAACTCAAAAAATAAACACGTATTGTTGTGATATTTTTATTGTTAACTACGCGTAACAAATCTCGTTAAGATATTTACATTGATCCCTTAATGATGAATTTGTGGAGCTTGCCGAGGAGTGAAAAAGAAGCTGTATCTTTGCTTCAAGACCATGATATTTTATCTAAAGGGCGAATGTGCAAGAAGAGCCATATTATGAAAATTTACTTCTGCGACAGAATATTTTGGAAATGCAACGCGAAAGCCTGTCAGCAGAATTCATGTGCCGACAACATAACAAAGAAATCGACACATTCCAGCTATTTTAAATGCCATAAAGACATATTGGCCCCCTAGTAACATAAATTTAGATTGTATTAGTAATAATGTTGCTTTTATTAACAAATAAGTTTCAAAAAAGTGTGATTTTTAAGTAATTCCCCCCCTGTTACGCATTGTTAACAAACATACATCGTAACATATCACAACAATACGTGTTCATTTTTTGAGGTATTCCCGTTAACAGGAAAGTACCCAAAATACTTGAGTCAATTCAGTACAACTTCCACTTTACATACTGTAAATTCCAAAGTAACTCCTTTTATAATAGACAATGCTAGCCTAAAATTAATTCATTCTGTAAAGTGAATAAATAAAGTTCTTTCTTTAAACTATAATAGCCACTTATTAGATTTAAATGGATTATAAGCCTTAGAACTTACTCTGTATTAAATAAGCACCAAAATTCCTTTTATAAAAACAAATCAATTCATTAAAAGATCCACTGTTGTTTCTTCGAAAATTGCCTGTTAAGAGTTTTAAATGTCCTTTTAATTTTAATTGAATTTTAATTTATATTCGTTTCCAAACTTCGGCCATTGTTACGAAATTAATTCGAGGAATAACAATATAAATTCGTAAGCACGTATGGTTTACAAAGAATTTAATTTAAGAATGCTTTTTATTTCCAGTTTTTCTAAAATGACACTGTTGATACTTAAAATTTTTTGTTTACGTTAATATACTTATTTTCCACAAAACACGCCAATCTCTCCCCTTCCTTCCTCTCTCTCTCGTATTGAAGCTAACAATGATAATGGTCGACATAGCAACATCACGTTAAAATGGCGAGATTTCCACAAAATATGCAAATTAAACGTTTAACATGGAATACTTCGAACTGTGGGCGAAAAAAGACGAACGGAATACGAAACTATAAATTTTTCTTCAAAATGGTTCAAATCCGAAGGTCGTTAATTTCTTCTAATTTTAATTTCCAAATGAATAAAAGCCTGCACGTCGAAAAATCGCGTTTTACATGTTAAGTAATGGGAAAAGGAAATGCCTCTCTTGGAGACGAACCAAGGAATTTTTTCGCAATTTAAATTCGTCATCACCTGGAAAAGTGTTAATCAAGCATCTCTACCAAATTTCGAGTTTCTATCATTATTATTTCTCGAGTTATTAGCGTTTGCATAGCGTGATCAACCAACCAACGGATGACGGCTATTATTATATAAAATAATACAAATGAAGCCTACGTTTTTTAACTTACATTACATAAGTATGATATCTATTTACGTATTATAGAAATTAAACCTACTACTTAAAATACATTATTATTATACTTACAAATGTATTAAAAATATGAACTACAAAATATATATCTATTCCTACATATTACTAAGTGCATTATATATATATATAATACAAAAGTCATTTCATAATATACATATTTATATTCAAAGATTTTTACAAAAATGAATTTGTCGTGGAGAATCCTTCGTCTATATTATGAAATTTAACGAAGCACTCGTCCAAACGTTACAATAGAAATATGGATTCGATAAATGAGTAAATGAGAAGGTATTTTGTGGATCGAAAGGGTTAAGTAAATTGATTCCAAGGAAAAGCAGGAAAACCGGCAATAGTCGGCGATTATAACCGCCACATGGGCTATGTCGATAAGGGAGATAGGATGGCCAGCAGTTACAAAATCGCTCGCCGAACTTGGAAATGGACGAAGAAATTATTTTTTCATTTAGTCAATGTGACAATCCTAATTAGTTGGATCCTCCATTGCTCGTGCGGTGGCGCATTTTCCAATCGGCAATTCCGACATTCCCTTGTGTGGCAATTGGTAAAAGAGGGAGCTCGTGCTCTTCCTTTCCAGACACTTCCGAGGGGGGCGACCTAATAAAAGTGGGACCCAGGTAAAAAGCATGGAGGCCAGAGAGAATAAATATTGGACAACTTCAGGATCTCGAATCCTTTGCCATGTGTGTTCGTCAAAGAACAAATACACCAGAACAAAATATAATGTAAGGCCTGTGAAATGGGGCTATGTGTTGAGCGCTGCTTCGAGGAGTACCACACTAGCCTGACTCTCTATGGAAATGTAAATATTGGAGCTTCGTCATAAGTGGATTAAGCGGGAACTAGGTCGCAAAAAAGTGAGTAAATCAGCTCTTTTGCATTTCATTTTTATCAAGAACATAGTATTTCAGCGCCATAATTTAGTGTATTATACTTATTTTCCCAGCGCATTCCTATAAAATGGCAGGCTCATGTAATTATTGAATAGTTTTACTATAAAATACTTTTTATTTCAGCCTTTATCACCAATAGTTCACGAGATATGCAATTTTTGCGAAATATATCCACAAAATTTTTAATGCCCAAATTTAAATCAAATCAAGAAACCCGAAACCCTAAAAGAATAAATCTATTTACCAAACTGAAATGCAATTTACCTTATAAAATAACGCAAGTTGACAGGACGCAGATCTTCTGTTCGATTTATAAACATAAAAAACATGTTATTAGTCAGTCGCGCATTGAAAATTACTCTTTGCACCATCACATATCAAACAAAATTGTTTTATTTTTCAGTTTTTGTCGTGATTTTACCGAAAATAAAATTAATAACTATGGATTTAAAGTATACATGATTTTACTGCAGAAATAAGTGAAAATGATTTTCCTACGTCTCTCAATAAATGTTTAATATAATATGAAATACTGACACCTTTATAAACCCCGTTCCTTTCAGTAAAAGGTATTTTGCTGATCTGCTAATAGAAAACGTAGAACGTATCACTTTCCTTCCTTCTTGAAATCGCACAAAATATTTATATTGAACTAATTTAAGACAGGACAACAGAGTGTCACCTAGCTCTTTCACATTACTAATTGTAAGTGAGAATGGTGAGAATGCAGCATAGGGCTTGCTTCATAGCAGATTGATATTCCCCAGAATGGTTAAGCATTTTGAATATTACAAGAAAAAACAATGAAACAGAAATATAAGACAGGGAGGGATGTGAAGCCCTGCGGGGGGTTTTTTCAGCCTTGATGAAAGTAGACCTCCCAACATCAATATTTCTTGCCTATGGTCTCTTCCTTTTGCACCCCAGGGGTTATTCCCCCGGGGGCAATGCACTCTTTGACCATAGTTAGGCGCTGGATTGATGAGAGGCATGCATTCCCATGGAGGGTGGGAGAAAGGTGATTAAGAAAGGAGAGGCTGGAAAGTTGATCAGTGGGAAACATTTTCAAGGGTTCCCAAGAACAAGGTGTCTTTGGAGCCTGATCAGATTTTCCAATCCCTTCTCCGCTTGTGTAAGGCTTTGTTTTTCCAAATGGTACCTCCAGAAGTCTTCGTCTCGTTGTTACCCGCTGAAGTGTTTTGAGGTCGCATTTTTACTTATATTTTCCAGAAGAAAACACTCACCAATCTATCGAAAACAAAATTATTTAGATATTTTCCAAATATTTGTGACTCAAATTTTCCGCTCCAAAAAATTCGGCGCCCCAAGTGGTCGCTTGGTCTGCTTGTATGGTTGAGCCGGCCATGGGCTTAGAAAGTAAATTAAAAATGAGTTGTACCAGCAAAATGATGCGTATATCGTATGATAGAAAGGAAATGAATCTAAATTACAACTTATGAAGTATAACCAAAGCCCACGTCACAACAATGTAACACTTAGCAGTAGGTATATAATTAAATCAAGAAAAATTGTGGATTGTGTTATATTCTAATCTCGTTTTCAGCTTCAGAAGCCACAATTATTTAAATTTCATTTGGTTGCAGTACATATTTTACTTATAAAAGCCATGAATTGTATTACAAGCATTAAACCACAAAAAAGCCACAAATTTATTTTATAAAGAATTTTTCATTTTACGCTTTTTAGTGAGCAAAACATTTCTATTTCAAATTATTACTTTTGAGAAAAATCGTCTAACTCACCACATTGAATTAGTTTACGACAGCTTATACGTTAACAGCGTAAAGAATCCTTACTTACATTGTCAAATACGAAGATTTATTTCGTGAACAACAATTAAAAAATCCATATTTTCCTCTTCCTAGATCTTATATGATCGGTGAAATACCGATTTAAAAAATCATTCGGAGAGAACAATATTTGCCACGAAAAAGTATGCGAGAGCACATATTTATATAAAATAAAAATGAGAAAGTCCAGCTATTTTTATTATTTAGATAAAGCAAAAAGAAGATTTCGACAAACAAAAAAGAAGCGTTGAGTGAAAGAAAAATACTCTACCGTTTTTAAATACGAGTGCCCAAATATGGAGTTTTGAAGTGATAAAAACTATGAATTGTTTTCATGCATGCTATTTTACTTTCTCATATACGAAGTATATTGAGAAGTATTGTTATAGCGAAAAAATTCTACCTCGATATGTTTACGGAAATATAGGTACGTTTTAGGTGTTGTTGAATCCGAAAAAGTGGTTTTCGCAATGCCGTCTGTCTGTCTGTTACTGGCTCTGGAGCCTAAATGGTAAAGCGAAAATGAATGGAATCTCGTACTTAAGCGTTTTATCATACTGAGCAGAGACTGTGATGAATTGGTTGACATTGATTAGTAATTAAAGGAAGTTTATTCTAGGCATTTTTAAGAACAATTTGATTTTCTCAAAAACGACTATAACATTTTTGATAAAATTTCGTACCGTTACTTGAGTATACGTCTGGAATAATACTACATATCTCATTTTTCTCAATGAATGAATATAAGGCTAGTTTATTCTACGTAACTTTAACAAAAATTGAATTTCCTAAAAACCGGCTGATATGATTTTCATTTTCTAAAGATAGCTAAACGACGCATTAGTATATGATAATGTTTGCACAATGTATGTTGTACCGATTTTTTACTTTCTCATATACTTGTATATTGAGCAAGTATTATTATCGCGAAAAAATTCGACCTCGACATTTTTACGGAAATATACGTTTTAGGTGTTGCTGAATCCGAAAAAGTGGTTTTTGCAATGCCGTCTATCTGTCTGTTACTGGCTCTAGAGCCGAAACGGTAGAGCGAAAATCAATGAAATCTTGTACTTTTATCATACTGATCAGAAGCAGGGCCGCACCTACCCGGGATGCAGTGGGTGCAATGCACCCGGGCACCAACTTGCCGAGGTGCTTCTCGCCAATGTATTTGTATCTTTATATTATTAGAATTTGACTTGGGAATGTTTCCTCCTTTGTCCGAGTGAAAAGGGAAAGTTAGAGAATCTAAAATGACACAAAATCTTCCAGGCATGACTCAGGGTCGCTAGAACACGCATCAGTGGCGACCGAAAATGGGTTCACCCTAGGAGTCGCCAAGAGGTGGGGGCGCTACTCTGCTAATTTCTATCCAGACCCTAGGGAGGAGCTCCAGCTGAGGCGGCAATCCTTTCCTAAAGTACCATCGACCTTTACCACAAATCCTTTCACTGGAAGAATACCAGGTGCCAGCAGATTCTTAGGAACATGAATGGCAATTAAAAACTGTTTTTAATAGCGAAATTAAAGTGACCAGATTTCCAAGAGCTCACTGCTGTACAAAATGAAAAAATCGGTATAATGTTTATTGTACAGACTTTCTCATATAGAAATAAGTGGAGGATCCAGGGGGCGAAGCAAAACAAAAAAAAAAAATCAGATTCACATTCACAAATCGACCAAGGGCGTCATGTATAAGTTCGTATGCTCGTAGAGCAAAGTGCTAAAAAAACGTTATACGTAACCTACTGAAATTATGTATTGATTTTTTACTTTTCTATGTAGTATATCATATGTATAGAGATAGTATTGTAATCGTGAAAAGAATCCTAACTCCGTTAATATATATCGTAGAATTTCGTTTTAAAACGCCAATAATCAGAATTTTCACCGAAATGCAATGACGTAACTTTCAATCTTCCTATTTGCAAAAAGTATTGCAATTTTGCAATCATAGATCGGTAATTTCAACACCCGCTGTGGGGGTAGACCACAAGGAGTCCGAGTGAGGGTCGCTAATCCTCTCTAATGAGGGTCGAAATGGAAGAGCAGGTAGACTTCCAAAACATGACCCCAGATCTGAGACATAAACCATTAAAGGTATTCTTCTCGATGTACAATTTATACATCGAATTTTATTATGATTATTGAACGTCATAAATGAAAGTTGGTAGGGACCACGCAAACGAGTATTTAATATACAGAAATATTCGTAAATCTGCAAGAGACGAAGCGCGTAAGGAATTTGACGTCTACCGATCCACGACACTGTCGGACTCACTCAAAAACGACTCGAAAGAATTTTGGTCGTACGTGCGAGAAATGCGAGGAGGACAGTCCACAGTACCTCTTCTACGTACAGACAACGGTGAAAGTGTACACGATTCTTTTACTAAGGCTAGTATGTTAAATCGGTTCTTTGAAAATTGCTTCACAATAGACAGCGGTGATTTCATTGATTTCCCTACTCGTATAGACTCAAATATGAGCGACATAGAAATATCCGAAAGCGGTATCGTCAAATTACTAAGTCAGGTCCACAAAAGAAAATCGCCAGGGCCTGAAGCCATACCTGCATTCATTATAAACTCGTTAGCAAACGAATTAGCTCCGTACCTTAAGCTTCTATTCAGAAAATCTTTGGATGAGGGTGTAGTTCCTTTGATATGGAAAACAGCCCACGTTACACCAATACATAAAACGGGAAGTAAATTAAAAGTGGAAAACTACCGCCCTATATCGTTGACGTCAATCTTCTGTAAGGTTTTTGAGCACATTATCGGTAGCTCAATAATGCGATTTCTCGAAAGCAAAGAAGCGCTTAACAGTAGCCAGCATGGTTTCCGGAGAGGCAGGTCATGCGAGACTCAGTTAGCTCTACTCACACAAGATATTGTGAAAGCAACGGATAAAGGAATAGGAGTTGATGCAGTATTTTTAGACTTTAGGAAAGCCTTCGACACCGTTTCTCACGTGAAAATAGTGCAAAAATTAAGGGCTTATTCTATTAACGAGAAAATTGTAAATTGGATCGCCTCGTTTCTTTCCGATAGAACCCAGAGAGTAGTCCTCGATGGAGTTGCATCAGACCTCGTCAAAGTGACTTCCGGCGTGCCTCAGGGAAGTGTAATCGGACCTTTGTTATTCTTGATATATATAAATGATTTAGCGGATAATATAAAGTGTAAAGTTAGACTCTTCGCGGATGACACACTTGTGTATGGAGAAATCAACACAATACACGATCAGGAGAATTTGCAAAAGGACCTTCAGGCTATCACGAAATGGTGTAAAGATTGGCAACTCGATCTGAATATAAAGAAATGCGCCGCAATGAACTTCACGCGCTCCACGAATTTCAACCGTTACCCGTACCAAATATCCGAACTAAAGCTAAAATACGTCAATAGCTACAAATACCTAGGAGTAATTCTCAGTAGCAATTTGTCTAGTAGAGAGCATATCAAATCCGTTATAGCATCGACAAACAGAATTCAAGGGCTTTCCTCTAGAGTCCTGCGGGGATGCCCCTCGAATGTGAAGGAAATCGCATACTTTTCCCTAATACGACCCATCGTGGAATACTGTTGCGCCGTCTGGGACCCTTTCGAGGAGGGCCTAACTAGAGAGCTCGAAATGGTTCAGCGTAGAGCGGCTAGATTTGTAAAAGGAGAATATCGGTATGATGCGAGTGTATCAGAGTTATTGAGAGATCTGAAATGGCAGACGTTGAAGAGTAGAAGAATTGAATACAAGAGGAAACTATTTGAAAAATTTGAAAGTTCCGAATTCGTTGAAGACGTACGCGGCAAAGTCGTCCCCATCGGTGTTAGTGAACGTAATGTTAGATCAGAGTGCAGGAGAAAATATCTCGAAATTACCGCTAGAACAGAGAAATACTACCGATCCTTTTTCCCAGACGCGATAAGACAATCCAACAGAGGAATTAGCTAGACTTCACTTGGTGTTGTGACACCCCCTGCCAAACGCTTCTAGCGGCTTGCAGGGTATTTATGTAAATGTAAATGTAAAAGCTTGCCTTGTTGTTTCGAATTTTAGGAGAGTTATCATTCTCTGTTCATTTATGTTTGCGTCTTTGAAAATCGAAGTACATACATCTCCTATGACCACCTTGTAATTCCGATTTCTTAGATTTTGGATTTATTTCGTGTTATTTTTTAAACATCTATTTTCACCTTGTTCGTCCGTCTGCCCATGCACTAGATTCCAATTATAATAAAAGGCAGTATTAATTGGTTTGTCCTTTGACTGGTTGTTTGTTGGGTCCGTGTTTCACACTGCAGAGAAATTAGGATAATTTAAATATCTATACCCCAAATATGAAGAAAGTCATGTGTTGGCCACACAAGATTTTTTGAAATATTTATTAATTTTCCTTTGCTTTGAGGCTGTATTGTATTTTGAAATATGATATTAAATCGAATAATTTTGCCGTTCTTTGACTACCCTGTCATCTACTTCATAACGTTATACATGTAAAGCAAGCGCTCTGAAGGCCTCTTTGCGAGCTCAAGGAGTCTCTACTCATCATCATCTCTCTTGATCGCTGGTGTATTCTTTGGGATGAGTCGAATCTTAGCGATTGCTAGAATATCCGTTTAATTGTCAGGAAGTTGCTACCATACAATCGTCGAAATGTGCCGGATGGTGAGACATTTAAGTAGAAAAATATTTCTTTCTTCAGAACTTGCTATTAGTAAATTAAATGTTTTTTTGGAAAGTGCAAATGATTTATTGTATTAGCAATTACAATTCCTGTCAACAATAAAAAATAAAACCAAAAACAAGCTAGGAAAATACTGTGCAAGTATATATTATAAGAAATATTATAATAATATATTATAAGAAATATTGGAAGAAATATTATTCTCTACAACTTTCGACCTTACGAAGATTACTAATAACGACGTTTTTAAGGAGATATTTGACGGAAACCGAAAAAACCGATTATTTAGAAATAATTCCTAAAGAATAACTGCTTTGGAAAATTCTTTCAAATGAAAGTTGTAGGAAACTACATAGGGACCTCAAAACGTGTATTTCCGTTGAAATCTCGAAGTCGAATTTTTTGTGATCACAAGAGTAAAAAATCTGATGTGGCCAACACACGACTTTCTCCATACATATTTGGGGTATAGATATTTAAATTATTACGAATAGCATTATGAGGCAAAATTATTATTTCATATGGTAAAAGAATATGTACAGTCGTCCTTATTGCCGTAAATTATATTTTGAATATGTTTACAGAATTCATCGCTACATGGTGCTGGTGCTGTATACTGTTATTAAGAAAAATCGAAATATCTCCGAAATGGATGGGTCTACGAAAATTTGTTTCAAACAAACTTGGAAGAAATATTATTCTCTACAACTTTGGTCCTCACGAAGATTACCAATAATGATGTTTTTAATGAGGTATTTGACGGAAACCGAAAAACCGGTTATTTATAAATAATTCTTAAACAATAACTCCTATAGAAAATTGTTTCAAATGAAAGGTGTAGGAAAATACATTTGTATAGAATTGTATATATAATAATGATGTTCTAACGGAGAAATATCGCAAAAACCGAATCGGGTTTCGAATCAACCTCGACTTCCGGTTAACCGGTATTGTCCAAAAACTAATCAGTTCTTTGTGCTCATGCTAAAGTGCTACATATGAAGTTTGGTAACGATATGGCAAGTACTTTTTGAGTTAGAGCGCCCACAATCACATACACACAAACGCACACACACACGCGCCCCACACACAGACATCATTCCGAAAATAGTCTAAACATATTCTAGGGACCTCAAAACGTGTATTTCCGTTGAAATCTCGAAGTCGATTTTTTCATGCTCACAATACTTTCCCATTACTTCGTACGGAGAAAGTAACAAGTTAGGAATGTACAACGTATCACAAATGGGCGCGTTTCGTGTAATGGAGTATTAGAAAGCAATTATATACCTGTACGTAAGGGAAATAGCGTTTTAAAGTTCTTTTCTTCATCATAAATAATCCATTTTCTTCCTATTTAATAATATTACATGCACACGTAAGGAAATTAAACGTTTGTTTGGGAGATTGTTTATGTTAGCAACAATGAAGTAACCATGCAAGAAATTTTCTAAGTTCAACTCGATATAAGACATTCTTGTTTGATTTTCTCGATAACGGCTACTCCTACGATAAAACTGTATAGGAAAGAAAATACTCTAATTTACTAGTTCTACAACTTTTATTTGAAAAATATTTTGATATGAGCAATACTTTACGAGATATGACGAAAATTTAATTTTTTGACCCCAGTAAAGTGGTACCCCTGATTGGCGTACGTGATTCATTTTTGCGATTTTCTTATTACATTTGATTGAAAGTCCTTAATATCAGATTTCCTGAAAATCCGTTCAGTAGAAGCCGAGAACGAACATGCGAACGGACGGACGGATAATAGGCGCTCACGCTGCAAGCGAAACGCGCCTAAAAAGGAAATTTTCCGAAATGGATGGTTCTACAAAAATTTGTTTCAAACAAAATTTGGAAGAAATATTATTCTCTACAACTTTGGTCCTCACGAAGATTACCAATAACGATGTTTTTAATGAGGTATTTGATGGACTCCGAAAAACCGATTATTTATAAATAATTCCTAAACAATAACTGCTATGGAAATTGTTTGAAATAAAAGATGTAGGAAATTATATTTTCTACATTTTTTGTAATGGTCACTGTATAAAATAATGATGTATTATCGGAGAAATACCGCAGAAACCGAATCGGGTTTCGAATAAACCTCGACCTCCGGTTAACCCTTATTGTCCAAAAACTAATCAGTTCTTTGTGCTCACTCTAAAGTGTTATATATGAAATTTAGTATCGATATGGCAAGTACTTTTTGAGTTAGATCGCCCACAATCACATACATCCACACAGACGTCATTCCGAAAATAGTCTAAACGTGTTCTAGGGACCTCAAAACGTGTATTTTCGTTGAAATCTCGAAGTCGATTTTTTTCATGAACACAATATTTTCCCATAACTACGTATGGAAAAAATAAAAAGGAAATTTTTCTGAAATTGATGGTTCTACGAAAATATGTTTCAAACAAAATTTGGAAGAAATATTATTCTCTTCAACTTTGGTCGTCAGGAAGATTACCAATAACGATGCTTTTAATGAGGTATTTGACGGACCCCGAAAAACCAATTTATAAATAATTCCTAAAGAATAACTGCTATGGAAATTGTTTGAAATAAAAGATGTAGGAAATTATATTTTCTACATTTTTTGTAATGGTCAATGTATAAAATATTGATGTATTATCGGAGAAATATTGCAAAAACCGAATCAGGTATCGAATAAACCTCGACCTCCGGTTAACCCTTATTGTCCAAAAACTAATCAGTTCTTTGTGCTCACCCTAAAGTGTTATATATGAAATTTGGTATAGATATGGCAAGTACTTTTTCAGTTAGAGCGCCCACAATCACATACATCCACTCAGACATACACACAGACATCATTCCAAAAATAATCTAAACGTGTTCTAGAGACCTCAAAATGTGTATTTTCGTTGAAATCTCGGTCGATTTTTTTCATGAACACAATACTTTCCCATTACTACGTATGGAGAAAGTAAAAACCGACTCAACTAAAGTGTTATGTCTTTTACTTTTTTCATGTTCGACAATTCTTTGTCGAATATGCTTCCAGTCATTCATACCCTTTTCAAAAGAACTAATTTTATCAGAACATTGAAAAAAATCTGATGTGGCCAACACATGACATTCTCCATGTTTGGGGTATAGATATTTAAATTATTATAAATAGCATTATGAGGTAAAATTATCATTTCGTATCGTAAAAGAATACAGTCATACTTATTGCCGTAAGTTAGGTATGTTTTGAATATTTACAGAATTCACCGCTACAAGGTGGCGGCACTGTATACTGGAAATTAATAAAGCTCTAGATAGAGAAAGTAGCGCCATCCACTCCGCTTCCGCCATTTTGGTCTATCCAGATACCCGATCCCCGGGTTTTCAATTTAAAAGGCTCGAAGTGTCTAAGGAAAGAATTAACTCCACATCAAATAATTGCCAATAGTTCTTTGCAAAAATGTCCTATACCATTAGTAGTAAACCTATAGTTTGAAAATATTAATTATAAAGTGAGGATTTCGTATTTTTTTGGCAAACTATCGTCAATGTTTATTATACCTCGGATACGCAAAGCATTGCGATTATATATGGCTCCTTAGAGTTTTAACAGGAATAGAAATTTACGATTTAAGACCTTTAAGAATGAAATTATATGAAGAGAGAAAATCGATATTACTCTTGAGTAAAGCCTATTTTAAAGAATTGTACATATATTCCATTGTACAATATCACATATAATCTTGTACCTAGCTGATCAGCTAAAATTAACTTTCTCTTTGTACTTAACTAAAATTATTAACTAAAACTGAACTAAGAAAATAGTGACAATTCTTATTTTTGATCGTATTTATTGAAGTAAATATCTCTTAATGAATGTAAACCTAAAACATTATTTTTAAATTAAAACTGTAATTTAACATGAATTGCGTTGATATTAAAATGCAGAATTAGGCATATTATACTTAAGTTCATCCATTACTCTATAAAAAATTTGTGAAATATTTACTAATCTTTTTTAATTGCATATTAAAATTATTTAAAACTGCTAGATTTAAAAATCAGTGTACTCGCTTGTATCGTGTTACACTTTTAACTTCAGCATTGATCGTATTTATAGAAGTACAATAATTTTTAATACATTTAAAATTAAATATTATTTATTTTTAATAAAAACTATAAAATAACACGAATTGCGTTGATTTTAAACAGTATAATTAGGCATGTTAAGCACATGTTCATTATCCCATATGAAAGTCACTGAAATCATTGCAAGCTTTTTTAATAGCAATAAAAAATGTCTAACGTTTAAAACAATTTTTAATATATTTAAAAATGCTTGCTGCTATAAATACAATCGAAATTGAAGTTAAAGGTGTCACACGATTCAAGCGAGGACAGTGATTTTTAAATCTACTAGTTAATTTCTTTAGTCCAATAAATAATGAAATTAAATTTTGAATTCATTTTTTTAATTGAAAAATTAAATTATGCACGAGGAGGTTAAAAATCCATTTCTGTTTAAAGAATGGCATTCCCATAAAATTCTTTGAGGACATTACATACTAAGTTGAACATCTGTCCCTGCAAAACCTCTCCAATCCGGATCTCCTCACCTCCTCCCCCCCAACAAAAAAACATTTTAGCACCTACCAAGTGTAAACAAAAGAGTGAGGATACAGTATCACTAAAATCACAGTATAAAACTATATATAGGCGGTAAACAGAATTGGATTGCTATTAACAGGGTAAGTATAATGAATAGGAAGGCAATTCCGGAGAGAGAATGGTAATTAACACAGTTAAACCATATTGATTTATTTCAAAACATTTATTTAACTTGCCTCATCCCCAAACTCTTGCTCCCACATTTAAAATGTAATGATTTTATTTTGGAATCATGTTTCCTTAGCATTAAATATAGCCTGCAATTAAAATAA
Organism: Uropetala carovei; assembly: GCA_036926305.1. Classification (NCBI taxonomy): domain Eukaryota; kingdom Metazoa; phylum Arthropoda; class Insecta; order Odonata; family Petaluridae; genus Uropetala; species Uropetala carovei. The sequence goes on along the minus strand of JAXCHB010000084.1, from coordinate 7,175,080 downwards.
GTTTTAACCAACTTTTCATTCAAATCATGGCAACATTGAAATGAACATTTTTGAAGAGCAATTTTAATTAAAGTTTCTAATGTTACCCTGCAGTTTAATATATCTTCCTCTTTGGCCCGAAGGATCTGCTCAGCCTTGAGCAAAAAGTCGAGTACTTCTTGAGAGCAGTGAATTAAAGGCGAATTCTCTTGGTCAGAGTAGGACTTCAGCTGTGTCAAATGGCTGATGTCCATCAGTGATTCACCACTCCTTATGGCATTTGCACATTTTTCACAGTTTATTTTGTACTTCTGCTATACTTGCTTTACTGTCCTACCACACAAATAATATAGAGATTGAATCTCTTCTTCTTTTAAATCCTCCAATGCCATATTATCCAGCTCATTATCCCACTCCTCAGTCACTGGATGCTCATCTTCTTCACTTGGTCCACATTCCCTGTTCTGCATGAAGCCCAGCAAATGCTCCACATCATCTACATGGTAGTTCCCATGTGGACTCGCATGAAAAAATTATGCCAAAGTAATGAGCCGTAAGGCCATCTTAAAGTCTGGCAGATGGTACAGGCATTTTCAGTCTTATAGTAGAAAATAAATTTTCCAAGGCATCCTGCCCTAGCCTCGACAGTAACACAAATTCATACTCTTTTTCATCCAACAGAATGCTAGAGACATCAATGACAGTTTTGGTTGCCAATGCCACCTCCCTCTGCACTGGTTTCCAAATGTCTTTCTTTCCTATTATAATTCGTTGGAACATGCTGGAGAAATTGGTAAGAAATTCAGCAGCACTATCCTTCTTCTCCACATTTAAATTACTTAGGGCTAGGTTCCTACACCGAGACATTATTATTTTAAACCATCTATGCACACTTTTGATAAACCATGCTGTGGTTAAAGCTGTCTTGTCCATCTTACCCTTTTCCACTGCATATTCTATAGCAGCAGATATGGCATGGTTCATCAATGATAGAGCAAGACCAACTTTCATTTTGTCACAGTGGCTTGGAGCAAAGCAACTTTCCCTTAACTGTGGAGCAAGTTTCAAATCTAGCTCCTGGTCAATTTCGAATAATTTCTTAACATGGGAAATTAAAACAGTATTGCATGGTAGATTGTTTTCCACTACATCTTCATGGGCCAAATAAAAAATTTGATTTTGGATCAAGTGATTCCTTATATTCTTCAAAATATGAGGTCCATCGGGCATGAAGAATAGCTTCCTTGAATTATCTGGAGGATGAACACAGAAATTTACGATGTGACTATATCTGCCAATTACAATGCCACACTCCTTCCACAGCCCCTGATTATTTCCTCCCATGTCTGAAACAACTGCTTCCATTCGTAGCCCCAATGCCTCACAAGCATTTATAATTTCGAAAATTATCTCCTTAACATCCTTCGCTGAAAAGGAGTTTCCAGTGAAGTGGTTTGTTTCCACCTGCTACTCAGCCCACCTATCATAAACACAAGGGCATGAGTAGCATGAGAGTCAATTTTTCCTCCAGCAGAAGCGATAGTAGGGCAACCAATAATTAGTCCAGTGGTTGTATCATAATCTAATCCAGGAGTAATAGCCATCTCATCAATCATAAGGATGGTTTCACGCTCTTGGATTCCCATTGCCTCAACCTTCAAACGTAGGGAAGGAAGAAGCTCTGATAAAATCCCTGGCATGAACTTAATATTTTCAATCCTTCTTTGGAGGGTTCTTTCGGAAGGAAGAGGTTGGCCTAACTCACGCAGGACATTATATCCAGTGGTCCCACTAGCCATTCTAAGTCTAAGCCCCTTCTGAATAGTTTCGTGGGTCCAGTGAGAACCTCTCATTGTCCCCTTCTTCAAGAAGTGGATTTGGTCATCGTTGATGAATTTCTTCAAAACTCTAGTTAAAGCCTCATTTTCAGTCAGAGCTTTCTGCAACTTCTTCCTGGTCAAATCCAACTTTCGCTCCAACGCCAGAATTTTTTCGGACAAAGAAATGTCTTCCATAGATTGGTGGCTGGCATCCTGAAAAGATTCCTCAGAATTCAGGCAGGAGTTGGTGTCTGCAACCTCCATATTTGGCAAATCACTGTTTCCAATATGTTCACTAAATGTTTGATCTGTAAGACAGAAAAATCATTAATAACATAGACAATCAATCAATAAATATTCCATAACAAAATCAAAAAACCAATATCTATTTAACAAATATCAGTGTATAAAAGGTATAAAATTATAAATAATATATAAATAATCCTATAAATCCTAATTGTGACAAACAGACCCTCCTTATTACGTCTTACACTAACAGTAAAAAAGTTGTGATAAATCACTTAGTTGGAGGCCTGGGACAATATAAATCAAAATAATGTGTTGACAAGGTGGAACATGAAACCTGAGGTCGATACTCAAATAATTCTTCTTTGGTGAAAGGATGACACAATGTGCCACTGGCACATCTTACACAAGAAGTAAAATATTTGTGACAATTCACTTAGTTTGATGTCTGGGACAATATAAATCAATATAATTCTATGTTGCAAAGGTGAAATATGAAATCACAAGTCACTAATCAAGTAAAACCTATTTCTGACAGGATGGCTTGTCTTACAGTAGCAGTATTAATGTTTTGATAATTCACTTATTTGGAGGAATGGGACAATATAAATCAATATAATTCTATGTTTACAAGGTGGAATATTAAACCATAAGTAAATACTCATATAAAACCTATTTCTGACAGTGTGGTAGGTCTTACACTTGCAATTTCTATGTATTTATAATTCACTTCGTTTGAGGACTGGGACAATATAAATGAATATGTTTGTGACAGGGTGGCACGTTTTACACAAGAAGTACAAAAAAGTTGTAATAATTCACTTAGTTGAGGCTTGGGACAGTATATACCAACATAATTTTATAAGGTGGAATATGAATTCTTAAGACAATACTCGAATAAAATGCATTAATCGTAATATTATCATCTCCTAAACTTCACTTGCTTTAGAATAAAACGTATTCAGTCGGAAAATCTTCCGTTTTTAACTTACCCAAAATATCTTTATCGACTCGAACTGCAGGTGATTTTCTCGGAGTAGGCATTGCTCGGTGGCAGAATATTGTCGGCAAAGCATTTGGTTTTAATTTCTTCCATCCATCTTGGCGATTACTCTTGAACTGATCTTCAGTAAAATGTTTCTGATGGTAAGTAAATGGTGAAAAAACGTGAATTTCGCACAGTTTTTTCACAGAAAATGTATATTTATTAAAATTCAATTGTTATCCTTAGTCAACACTCTAATTATCTATTTTAAAAATAATATAGATGGAAAAATCTAATAATTTAAACACCATTCCATTACATAACTTGAAAGTAGGTATTTCCGCTATTATTAAATGCTTCAAACTCTCTAAAATTTTCCAAGCATACATTTAATAGTTTCATATTTTAAATGTAAAATTTAAAAACAAATAGTTTCTTACTGAGCATAGGCGTGCATCGGACGTTGGATTCCAGTTCAGTCGAGAAATTCTCTGCAGCCAAATCTTCCGTCTCCACTTATTTCGTTCTCCTTGGGGTATTCTAAATAGTTTATCCCCTTTGGCACCTTTCACATTGCAACCATAAGCACAACACCCAGGCATGACTAAAATTTTCGTTGTAAATACGGATGCTGGTGATAAACAATGATACAACTCACGCTAGCGCATATGCTGATCTGATTCCTCATAGACCAAAAAGGCGGACAATAGGACCTTTCACGGCCTGTGCCAATCACAGACACGTATTGGCAGTATGTGACACGGAAGACGGTGTCGCTACTTTATCTATCTAGAGCTTTAGAAATTAAGAAAAAGGAAAATATCTCTGAAATGGATGGTTCTATGAAAATTTGTTTCAAACAAAATTCGGAAGAGATATTATTCTCTACAACTTTGGTCCTTACAAAGATTACCAATAACGATGTTTTTAATGAGGTATTTGACGGACCCCGAAAAACCGATTATTTATAAATAATTCCTGAACAATAACACCTATAGAAAATTGTTTCAAATGAAAGTTGTAGAAAATTACATTCTCTATAAAATTTGTATAGAATTGTATATATAATAATGATGTTTTAACGGAGAAATATCGCAAAAACAGAATCGGGTTTCGAATCAACCTCGACTTCCGGTTAACCGGTATTGTCCAAAAACTAATCAGTTCTTTATGCTCATGCTAAAGTGTTATATATGAAGTTTGGTAACGATATGGCAAGTACTTTTTGAGTTAGAGCGCCCACAATCACATACACCCACACACACAGACATCACTCCGAAAACACTATAAACGAGTTATAGGGATCAAAATATCTAATAAACTATCGGTTTTTCGTGATCACAATACTTTCCCATTACTAATGGAGAAAGTAAAAAGAAGAAAATCGGTCCATATTTACGTATTTTAATGCATGAAGGAAGAAAACCTTGCACTCTGAAAAATCGACAATCCCGTGAACTTATGGGGAAATATAACTGCCTCCTGGATTCGAATCCGGGACACATGAGCAAACGAAAATATTTTTATAGGGACCTCATAGCCAGTAGAAACAAAACGCCGGTTACCGCATATCTTTACGACGAACTGTTCTCGAGAAATACGCCGATATAATTACGCGAGGCTTCATACGCACGCACGCACTTCACTAACGGCATAATATATAGGACTATATAGCTGAAACGCCCGGCTTCGCTCGGGAAAGTTTTCTTTTAAGTTGGAAACGATTTTTATTGCTCGGGGCAAACGTTCCCCGTTCCTTAATTACGCAAGCGATGCTTACATTAACATTTACTATTTTATGTATTGTAAAGTTTTACCATTAATATAATTACGCATTGTCTTACTTATTATTCACATGGATAGATGCACCGAAGCCTTTAAGATAGCAATAAAATTATGTGGATTATGTCAATACTATTAGCCAAAACATAAACAATAAACAACATCTTGGTTACCGAACAAATGTAAGCAGATGTATCGAGTTATGTTGCGATAAATCTTTCAATGTTAATGATAAAAGATAATAATGGGAACAGCTTCAGTATAAGTCACCCACGTTAGGGTGGTTCAAAAAAATCGAAAGTTTTAAATGTTCGGGTGCTCATGCTTAATTTTATTCCTTTTCATGTCAGAATGACGTGAGTAAAATTTTAGCCTCATCAGTACACTCTAACCCAGTGGTCTTCAAGGTGGGCGATTTTGGATTTTTAGTGGGCGTTAAAGAACTCACCAAATGCTTTTCTAATTTTTACACTGAAAAATAACATTCTTTAAAAAAGCTTAATGATACACACATATTCTGTACAACTATTTTATGTACAACTATTACAGTTTGTTTGTCGTTAACTATAGTATCATATCATACTATACTAGCGACAATGTATCCATGCTGCGGTAAAATCGAAAGGCCCATGAGGGTGGTCGGAGTCTCTCGCAGAAGCAGCGAAGCGTTTAAGTTTAATTTTATCAAATATATAAAATCATAAATTTTTAAATACTGTTATTACCACTGAGACCATATTCGGTAATCTCATCTAACGACAATCCCAGTAGTATTAGGGTTATCATACCTCCGTAAATCGCTTTGCTACTGGGGGTTCAAACTTCTTCTTTGCCCCGGGCGCCAGAAACCCTCACTACACCACTGGGTGGGCGGTGAACTTATTTCAAAGGACAACATATGGTAAAAGTGGGCGGTGACTCAAAAAAGGTTGAAGACCACTGCTCTAACCCATGCCGAGGGGGGTCAAAGTTCACAAATTTTTCAGAAATTTTTGAACAGGCTAAAATTCATGTTCATAACATTTTTTTCGCGTTTTCTAATTTTTTAATGAATATTTTAATAATATCTATTATTTTGAAAGTTAGATAATGTTACTTTTCCTTTTAACCAATAAATAAATCGTTTTCTTTGTTGCGCCGCCACCCTTTCCGAAGGGGGCGTTTCTCCGGAGTTCAGCGTCTTCTTTCCGTCGTGTAACCTCGCGCAGCATTAAAAAAATCGAAGTTTATAATTTCTAAAGTGCACGTTGTTAATTTTTCGTACGCATATTTAGAAATACATGAAAATTTTGATCATAGATGAGAAATAATTCATCTGATTTCACCATTAACCAGAGCACACAAATCAGTCCCTCCCTCGATTTCCTACAGCATGGGTCCGAAACGGATGCTTTATTTGCTTGAACGTTATAAAATTTTATCACGAATATAGGAGTCTGCAGAAATCAGCTAATAGGAGAACCGAGACGCAAATTCAAGGACGTTCTAAATGACCTCTTTGGTTTGGCTCCGAGTAATATCTTTGAATTGATTAAAGTTGAGGAAGACAAGCAGTTCCTTATAAACCAAAGAAAGATAGGTCGTCTCGGCAGCATGACTTCGACTGACGAAAAGCTGCTCAAAAAAGATAAGAGAAAAGCTGAAAGTGAAGAGGGAGAATAAGTGGAAGATGATAAATACCTCAAAGGACATAACGAGTTTCGAAGATGAAGAAGGTAAGAATATTTCATGTATTAGAATTTATGAACAACTAACTGATTTTCTGCCTCTAATTTAAGTTTTTTTCCTTCAAAACCTTGATTACGTTCTTACGTTATCGGTTTTCTCTGTTATTTTAGATGATACAGCATCAGATTCCTTTATTGAAGACAAAAATGATGTTCACGAGCACTGCGTAAAAGTAGAAGAGCCGTTTATGCTCTCCTCAAGATCATCCACCAAGAAAAAGTCAACTATCATGTCTCCAAAATTGGCTGCTGTCTTAGACTCGACAAAACTCAGTAACTATCAGGCCATCATGGTACTAATAATATATATACATACTAATATACATATTATTAGTACCATGCAGGCCATGAAAGTTATCTGTGCGGCTTCGGAAACTCTTGATCAAGACATTAATGATTAAAAATTGAAAATGGCGCTTTTTAAATCGCAGTTTGCTCTGCCATCAGAAAAGGAAAATGGAATTCGGCAAGTGTGCATTTTTGAGACATTATTGTACGCAAAAGCATGGTTTTCAGCGCCAATAGCAGTCAAAGCTCCGATGCAAGACTTGCAGTTTTTTCGTGATATTTGTGCATATAAAAATTTGAATAGTGCTGTTTCCATGGCGGCAGTGAAAACTTTTTCGAATCACCTTTGGTATTTAAATACGCAGCTGACAGCGTTGTCCTTTTCTGACGATTCAGTACCAGCTGGCATTAAGAGGGAGATGGTTCGGGCTGTGAAGGACATGACAAGTGGAGAAAATCCCTGTCGTAGGCCAAAAATTTCTCCTGAGGACGCCAGTTTATTTTGTTCAAAGGAATTGCATGACTTTCTTACCCCAAAATCCCTAAAATTGTTCGAACGTTTTGGTGTATCAACCTTTTTCTTGGAAAGTGATCCTTTAACGTGGAACGATCTCCCTGATTTCGAGAGAGGGCGTAAAATAATTAATTCGATGCAAGTAGTCAATGATTCAGCCGAAAGGGCTGTTGCTATGACTACCGAGTATGCTAACATTCTCACGAAGAAAGAAGAAGAAAAACAAAGTGTCCTTCAAGTTGTGAGTATAGACGGCAATATCCGGATACAAAGAAAATAACCCTTTCTAAAAAGTACAATCATTAAATATTGACAAGTTTGAATAAAACATGAAAAAGTTGAATTGTTATTTTTTATTTATAATTTCAAGTTTTTACAACCCATTATTTGGAATGTTTTATTTTTTTAATGCTCCGCGAGAGTAGACGACAGAAAGAGGAAGCAAAGCTAAGCTCCGGAGACGCCCCCTTCAGAGAGGTGCGCGGCGCAACAAAGAAAAAGATTTATTTCTTGGTTAAAGAAAAAGTAACATTATCTAGCTTTCAGAATAATACATATTATTAAAATATTCATTAAAAAATTAGAAAACGCGAAGAAAATGTTATGAACATGAATTTTAGCCTGTTGTTAAAAAAATTCTGAAAAATTTGTGAACTTTGACCCCACTGCGGCATGGGTTAGAGTGTACTGATGAGGCTAAAATTTTACTCACGTCATTCTGACATGAAAAGGAATAAAATTAAGCATGAGCACCCGAACATTTAAAATTTTTGATTTTTTTGAACCACCCTAACCCACGTTCGCATCACCTAGGTACCGAGGATATTGACGAGCCTTCGGCACGCTATGTTTTAATGCGTAGTCGGATCCGGGCCCTTCGCCTCGCCCGGAAGCAAAGAAACCCAAGAAACCCTCCACGTTGTTCGGAGATTGGGCTTGTGAATGTCGAGACAGGCCAATCAGTTTCTTGTCCGGTGATTGGGTATGTAAATGTCGTGACAGACGAATCAGTAACCAATAAACAAGTATATGTAACTAATAAACAAGTATCAAATATTTTCATGGGTGACTTATACTGAAGCTTACAATTAGCTTAATAATGTTCTAATATTCCTTAAAAATCATATGACTCACTTTAAAAGTATTCATACACTATATTTAGGCATGAATCCATTTGTACCCTTTATCTTGGCGTTCGTTATTCTTCCTCTGCCACGGCGTGGGTTTTCCTTGCATAATCTTTACGTTATCTTTGAAGAGGACAACAATTAAGAAATTTAGCTTTGTTGCCGCCTGGAAAATGGTCATCTAAACCGATAAATTTTGCGATTTAAGGAAAATTTCGAGCGATTTCGCATGCAATACGACAAAACATGAACAGAATTAAAATATTCAGTCTTTCGTGAGTAAAATAATCCATTTCCCGTGATCGTAAGTTAATATTTAGGTATATTTATATCCACATCAGTGAAGGGCTGCATGGCATTTTGGGGTTCCTCTACACAATTTCTCAAGTATTCTTATGGAAATCGTATTTTGTTAACCCAATGGGGTATAAGAGACCCCACGGTCTGCAAACCTAGACCAAGTTCTTCCTTTGGTCCATAGGGTGACCCATGAAACTTTTGAGTTCGATAGCTCCAACGGTGTAAAAACGTATCAAGAACATACACACACACAAACACACATACACTCTAAAATACTTATAAGATAATAGCAACATAAAGCAACAATTTACATAATTTAATTGAAAAAACCTGTCCCTACTGCTCGCCGACCGTGAAATTCGCTTACCGAGACGTTTTTTTGGTCCCAATTAATCACGGTAAGCGGACACCCAGTGTACTACGTATGGAGAAAGTAAAAAGTTATTGGTGCTTGCCTTATTCCTTTGAAGAGACACTCGTTTTATAAAAAAATTAAAGCTTCGTATAGTTAGTTGGGACAAAGTGTAAGTATGAAATTTTCCTTGGGCGTAGAAATACAGTAGGACCTCGATAACCGTCGCCATCGGTAATCGTTATTTCTATCAACTGTCGTTTGTCGCCAAGTGCTAGAAAAGAATGAAAAGTTTCGTCGCCATTTTTTTAAATGAAGCATATAAACGAATACGATAACGATTGCAATGTAACTGACAATGAGATGGAAAGATTGCTATCGCAGTGGTGGGCAACTTTTTCTGCATGGTGGGCCGCATATGTGGCAGGGAACCCTTCGGTGGGCCGCATTGGAAATGTACAATGGATTACAGTTAAATCGTAGATTACCTAGAGATTCTTGGGCACCATATGCGTGGAAATCAAGTTAGAATTAGCATTTTAGAGTTAACATTTCAATATTAAAAATCACGATGGAATTCAATCTTAGAAATATCTTTGAGAAAAAATGAAAAACAGCATTAAAAAGACCTTACTTCAATCGAGAAATAATATTTACTAATGTAAGAGGTCACGATTCAACGTTAGACATCTTAACAGATTTTGCTACACGGAAAATAATATTTGTTAGTTAATTAAAAAAATGAAAAAAGTTTTGAAAACTACGAAACATTGGCGGTGGGCCGCATTAGTGTACCGCATCCGGCCTGCAGGTCGCAGGTTGGGCCTCCCTGATCTATCGAAACGGCTGTTCTCGGAAAACATTCAGTCGATCGTGTTAGAGTGAAATCATTTCGTGTAAATTGAAACAGGGTTAAACAAAGACTAATAGTACTTAGAATGTTGCCTTCAAATATAATAATCAAACAGCAAAACATTCCTTGGCGGATTGCTGCAGTACAACTGTCAACAGTTAACATATTTCTTAAATATTTTATAGTTTATTAAACCTCAGGTGATATAAATGGTCCCAAAACGCAGTGTTAGTGACAATGCTGCTAATAAGTCCAGAAATGTGACATCCCTGAAAATAAAAGTAGAAGTAAATGAATGAAAATTTCAAGCAAACCGAGGTTTAAAAATTCAGTTTTATATGATGCGTGTACACATGGTCTTTTTGAACGAATTAGTGATCTATGACATTGTTCCTATGTGAAAATCAGTTTCGACTATCGTCGGGGATTCCAGGATCCAATTAACGACGATTATGTACATAGCCCTGCACTGATTTCCATATTGACTTAAGTTTTTTCTTTTATTCTCACTCATTTTTCCATTCGCCCATTCCCTCTTTTGCCAATTCCAGAGGATGACCATCAGACTAAATATAAACTTCTTTACGTCGCACAAAAAATTTCCGTTAAGACAAGAACAGAAAAATGGAATCCGCCGATGCCACTTTCCCAATCGGTTTGCTTTGTCCAACCGCTCCTTGCGTTTACGACACAAGCAAAAATGCATTGACGAGAATGAACTTCCCATCGAGATTTTATTTAGAACAGATAAAAATAGAAGTTGGAAACAAATGTCGGTCCATTTTCCTTCTACGAATCCTGAGAGATGCGGCGAAATATAATAACGTTACGTTTCTTTATTTGAAAGATGCATTATTATAGCAAAATGCTCGCAAGTAGTCTCATTTACAACGAAAAGCAGACGATGGAATTCCACAATCTGTTCTGCGAGGGACGGAAGGAAGGAGTGCGTAGGAAGAGATAGGATTAGCGGAGGAAGCCCAACGGAAATGGATGAAAAGATCGCTGAAGACAGAGATTCCGTTTCCTACAGCAATAAAATGGCGAGGTGCGCGCCTTTAATTTCTGCACGCTGCTGCTTACGGATGCGGTTATTTCTTTTTCTTTGGATCATGGGAAAACTGACATTTTCTAGAGGCAATGCAGAGGGGTTTCCTTCCGCCAATGCGCCCCTATACACGGGGATTATCACGCAATTGCAAGAAGCGGAATTCGAATACCAAGGTCAGGTAAGAAGATATTTTTAAACGCCACGATTTGACGTGTGACAACGAAAGATTACCTGCGCGTACAAATAGCATATCACGTAAAATTATCATGGGCAAATGTTTTAGCGGCAACGGTAAGTTTCAATGTTCCGTGTAATTGGTTTGGCTTCTTCTAAGTACATATTTAGATTTGCTTTGATTATGCAATGATTCTTCAATAGTTGAAAAAAATAAAGACCCAATTTCAGGCATTATTATGTTAGATTCAACTGTGAAATCACCAACTCTTCTCGGCGCTGCTAAGAGCCGGACTACGTTAGGCTATTAGTTCAATTAAACATAGAGCAAACAAAATGTCATTCCAAGGCGATGTTCACAACAGACATAAAAACTACTTTTCTATAATGTTCAAGAAGTTGAAAATATTAGGAAGTAAAAGGAATAATTGTTAAGTGGCAACTTTGAACAGATAAAAATAGAATAGTAACATCTAAAATACAACAATACAATGAAATTTCAAAATTAAATATCTTCAGGACTAGTTTCTATATAGCTCTATGCGCATTATTCTAATAATGCAAAATTAATTTTAATTTTACCAGGAAAGGGGAGAGCAGAGGAGTTAACAACTATTAAATCAAAAGCAACTTAAGGTTAGAAAAGGTTGTAAATAACTTTAGCAACGTATTTTCTAAACCAAATACAAATATTCTTACACTAAATGAATCAGATCAGTCTCAGAACTTGTACCTTATCAGTTTATGTGCTCATTAATAACATCTTAAACTCAATTTTTTGTCAAAATTCCTGATTGATAAACAGACAAGAAAACAGTATCAAGTTTTTATTTTGTATATATTATAATTGTCGTAGGATTCTTGTTTTCTTGTCTACATACTTTTGCAATCACTCTTTAGACGCGATTTAAGATCATTTCAGAGCAGGTAAGAGGTTGAAATTTGGCAGGAATGAATCATGCATTAAAAGGCAATGACAAAAAAATCCTGAAAAAAGACCCAGGTTCAACTCCGAGAGATAATTTGTTACCTGTACGATAACACGTAAAATGCAATCTTCCTAATAAGTATATATATTGTAAATGGACAGCCGTGCTGTAGTGGTGAGGTTACTGGCCTGCCAGAAATAGGATTTTTCCGAGGTTTCCCAGACCTCTATTTGCATGGCTAAGAGGAGAACACGGAAGGGACGTTGTCCCCCTTGGTGCTCTTCGTAAGAGTAGGCTAATGCCGACACTGGGTTTCCCTCCTCCCTTCTGTGTCTCTGGTGTGGAAGGCAATGGGAAACCACCACACCACATGGCCCTAGTCATGTCAAACCAATCTTAGGATTGAAAACCATGAATGAAAGAATATTATATACTGAAAAAAGTCTCTTGTGGAAATTAAACAGTTCAATGATGACTTTTGACTTGAGCTCTTTCAAAGACGTTAATTACACTACTTTTAATACTGGCATATAGCATTTTAAAACTTTTGTGTCCACCCATTCAAATTTAACCAATGTATGTATGTGTATAAACTAAAGAGAAGCAGTTTATCTCTTATAGGCCAGAAGTGAACGTGACTTGGAGACTTGCATCGGCGATGGACTTGAAAATGTTGCAATCTGCAGCATTGTTCAACAAAGATTTTGGCAACCACCACTTGTTTATCGTCTGTGTCGATGTCCAGATCGTCAAGAGTGTCCATGGCGATGGAGTCCACGACTAAATTCTCTTAATGGCACAATAACAACCATGGCAACAGATCAAGATATTGATGGTGAACTTCCAGGCACAATTAAAACGGAAATTCACACACGCGATCGCACCATGTCACTCAACAATAGATCCCAGCTTAAGGTTGGTAGAAAAAATTTCCAAGACTTCAAATTCAATAGACAATTTTCTTACAAGTCCCAACATTGATCAATGAAATGTTAAAATACCTTCCTTATGAGCAATGTCTTAAAAAGATGAGCTGGAAATCATTGAAACCTCTCCAATGAATATTACAGTACAACAGTTAACTCAACATCATCAAGATTATATAGTAAAGCATACCTAAGTTTTTAACACAATTTCTTATTCTGTATTCAACAGATTAGATTTAAATGCCTGTAGGTGGGGTTCAGGGGCCAAATGAATTTGGGGGAATTTAAATAACTTTTGTATGAATTCTGGAAAAATCGTGTATCTCATGAACTATTTGTCATAAAAAGTTCAAATAAAAAGCACTGTATAGCAAAAATATTGAAGAATTACATAACATTGTTTTCTATAGGAAAGAAAAACATAAAAACTCACTGGCAAACAAAACTGATAAGACAATAAAATGCCTTGCTTTGGACATCAACATTTGGATGAATCTCCACTCCTTGCCGACGCATGTCCCTCTGGCTGTTACTCCCCATCTTTACTTTCGCTTTTCCTACTTTCCTCTATGTAAGCATCCAAATTGGAACTGTCATACAATTCCTCTTCATCCACTATCTTATGCTTCTGAGTCAGAGGGTCTGAGACCTTGGCCTACGTCTTGCATAATAAAATCCCTCAAGTTTTTGTTTTCTCTTTCTGCAGGGGTCTATCCTCCACTAATCATTAGACCCGTGGTGCAGAACCTATGGCCCACTGAAAAATTTAACACGCAAATTCATACATTTTTATGAAAATTTTGATAGTAAAACTTTTAATGTTGGAACATTTATCATAAAAACCTCATTTATATTTGAGTTTCACTAAAATGACACCTCAGAATATTTAGATGACTTCCAATTAAAACTCTTATCCGGCCCACCGAATAACTGGCAAATTCCAATGCAGTCCAACGAAGGATTCACAATCACCTTATGTGGCCCACGGTGAAAAGGGTGGGCACCACTCACTGCCTTAGACCTTTGGCATGTATGCCTGGGTCTCCAATGACATCTTTCTTCTGGAATGCCCTTTTCCCACACCCCCTAGTAACAGTGAAATGTTTTTGAGTGAAGCATCACTACGCGAGAGATGCTTGTACCTAAAAAAGGTACACTTTGCAAAATTACTTAATTAAGTATTTGCAGTGAATTGTAGACAAGGCCAACATATTTTTGAAGGTTCAAAAAACTTAACTATTTCAGTAATAAATTACAAATTTAGTCTGAATAGCAGATCATAGGGTTGGTTGACACATTTCTGATGCTTTGGATACTTCAAACCTGTTATTGAAAGTAGTTATTTTTAGTGCCATCAAATTCTATTCTAACAAGGTTTTACCACACATTAGTAAGAGTAAAACAGCAATATGGTTGGTATATTAGTAGCTTAAGTGTTAAGGTACTGAAACCTGAAATACGAAATTCAGGTTGGCAGCTGCTCACCAGCTTTTTTTTTCGTAAATGACTCCATAATAATATTCTGAAACAATTTTACAGATTTTTTAGTAATATTAATCTGGTTTACCAAATAAAATGACACTAAGAACTAGCATAACAAGCATTTCATTCCAAATTTCTATCAAACAGTTCTGTCAGAATGTGCGAAGAATGCCTACTTGCTCAGCAAAAATGTCAGCAATAAAGCTTCATTCAGGAATTACACCTGAAAACTTCCCCATAACCATTACAAGAATTGCAGGCCCAAAGCTTAACCTCAACATTTACTCTTCAATCCATGTCACAGCAACATGCAAGTGCCCTCATACAAGATATTGGAGATATCAGAAAAGCATTTCCAGGGATCATGGGAATGAAACAGTTGGTATAACTGAATTTTACTCTTGTGTACCTGTGAGTATTCATTCTAAAGCTATTCAGATATTTCAATTACCAATATTTTCATTTTAACTTTTATTATTAACTAACATTTAATTTCTATAACATTGTTTTTAGTTGAAACGGTGCCAAACTATGGAATTCTGTGGACACATCACTGCAGGCAGTTTTTCCTCCTACTATCAGTGCTCCTGCCCACTTGGACACCTCTGTCTTACACAACGACCTCGAGTATCATTCAACGTCTCAGAACTGTTATTTACAGGAAATGCTTATAAAGGAATATGCACCTCTATTTAAACATGAAATTTAACCCGTTCAATTAACGTTTTACTGGCATATATTATATAAATGTACATTAAAAATTACATCCATGCCAGTAGAATTTTCGAATCTAAGATTTTTTAAAACTATGATGAAAGA
Organism: Uropetala carovei; assembly: GCA_036926305.1. NCBI lineage: Eukaryota > Metazoa > Arthropoda > Insecta > Odonata > Petaluridae > Uropetala > Uropetala carovei. The sequence continues at coordinate 7,159,726 of JAXCHB010000084.1, read as the reverse complement.
TAAACACTGTTCAAGAAAAGCATTTTCATGATAGAATAGAATGGATTTATAAGTTTCAAATACTCTGCTAACTTTATTTAAGCATAAATAAAGCTTTAAAGTTTATTTGCCTTTTTGGTATAGTGTCATCTGTTGTGATAGATTCTCAAATTTCCATATTAATAATATATCTAGTGTTAGGATATTAATTAACTAAATTTGAATGCATCTTAATATAAAAGTTGTGTGGCTTTTGCAAAGCTGATCTGATGGATCAAGAAATTAAATACTAAAGCATGGAAAATGTAATAACAAACATCAACATCCCAAATGTCAAACGTTCCTGTAGATTTATGATCAGCTGATTGGACTGGATACCAAGGTCCAAACACTAGATCCAACTTAACAAGGAAGAAGAATAATCAGAGAAAGTAAATGTTATAAATTTTGTATAAAAAATATAATCCTAGAAATCAAAGTCTATGTTTTAAATAAAAAAATATTATTATTAATAATAATAATTTATTCATTTTTAAGTAAACCATTCCAGGACCAAAATTTTGACATAATTGTTCTGGTTCAGATTTCAGTTCGATACAATTTTTCTGTTCTGGTTCTAGATCCAGGAACAGGAACCATTTTGGAACCATTCTTTGTTCTGGAACCAGAACTTTCCCAGTTTTGGTGGTAGCTCATTGCACTATGCTGTTTTTACAGTGACATGTGTCTTATCGCTTGTTAATATCGCAGAAAAAAAACAAGAAAATTATTATTACAATAAAAAAACTAAGTAATAGATAGACTTGAAAAAGGAGAATCTGTGAATAAATAGGCTGAAGAATACGGTACTAGCATGCAGACCATTTGTAATGTAAAGAAAAACAAAACCAAGTTGATGGAGTTCACTGCTGTGTCTGGTAGTGGTGTTGGACCCTCAACATGCAAGACAATGAAAAAATCAATGCACGAGAAATTGGATGCAGCCTTGCTTCTGTGGTTCAACTAAAAACGAGCTGATGGGACACCTATCCCTGGCCCCTTGCATAGACAGCAAGTGAGGTATTTTCATGAAACATTTGGGTTAGAAGGGAACTTTAATACTTTACCTGGGTGGTTTACTCGATTGAAACAGCGATATGACATATGCAAAATTGCCATTCAAGGGGAATGCTTGACTGGCAACCTACTGTCTGCTGATGCTTTTTGGTTTAGAATTTAAAAAATTGTTGAAGGAAGAGAATTTATCACCTGGCCAAATATTTAATGCTAATGAGATGGGTTTATACTGGAGAGGCTTCCCATCTTGAACCTTGGTTTTTCAGAAAGAAAGTCATGCTCCCGGCCATAAATCTCTCAAAGTGCAAATCGCAGTGTTATGCTGTGGAAATGCATCAGGCAATCACAAGTAGAAACTCAATGTGATAGGCAAGGCAAAAAATCCTCACTCATTCTGTTAATTTACCTGTCAATTAGTACAGCCAGAAGGGTGCATGGATGGACAGAAATATATTTTCTGATTCCTTTCAAAGCAAGTTTGTGCCTGATGTTTGATCTTTTTTACAAGATCAAGGACAATCACCAAAAGCTGTGTCGTTATTGGATAACGCTCCCTCGCATCTGAATGAAGATGTTTTAACTCCAGCTGTGATGGCATTGATTCAGCCCACGCAGTGGAAAGGAGTGACTGAATCAACGAAATGACAATATTGAGCTGGTCTTCTACAGACTCTTGCTGAAGAGGGTGAAAACCTACTGGCATTTTGGAAAAAATTACGATTATTGATGCAGTACATGGTGTTTCACAGGCATAGTCCTCTTCACAAATAAAAAAATTAAGCTCATGTGAAGTGAAAATTCGCCCATGAATAACCGAAAAAATTGTACAGCCACTCCCTGGCTTACGTAAGCCCTGACTTACTTAAACTCGACTTTACGTAAACTTTTCGATAAAATTAAAAAAAATTTTAAATTAGTATTGTGTGCGGCGGCGGATATACTTGGTGGCCGACAGAGAAGGGAGACGGCGCGGCACCGACCATCAGGCATCTCCCACAAGGCGCTTGCATTACGATCAGTCATTTATTGCCATTGTTTCTGTTTTGATACCCGTGGCCTCATCTCGCTATTTTCAGTGATTTTTTACCTCGTATCTGCATTACAATCTTGACTGGAAAGCGACCAAGAGAGTGTAAAACTGCAGAGACTACTAGCAAGCGTAACAAAATTGATTAAGAGAAGAAAATGAAAATGATAAAGAAGTATGAAGCAGGACAAAGCTTGTCTTCCATTGCACGTGAATTAGGTCTTGCTGCTTCAACAGTGAATACAATTTTGAAGGACAGTGCACGTATAAAAGAACATGTAAAAGGTTCAGCGCCTTTAAAATTAACAGTGATAACAAAACAGCATTCTGGTGCTATCTATGGGATGGAAAAGTTATTGATACTATGGATGGAAAATCAAATTCAAAAGCGTGCGCCCCTAAGTCTAATGAAGATAAAAGGAAAGGCTATAAGTCTTTATGAAGACGTTAAGGGAAAGTACGGTGATCCTAATGCAAACTTTTTGGCAAGCAATGGATGGTTTAATAGATTCAAGCATCGTGCTGGTTATCATAACATGAAAGTGAGTGTTGAAGTTACTAGTGCTGAATCAGAAGCAGCAGAAAAATTTCCCGATGTGTTGGAAAAAATTATTGATGAAGGCATTTATATGGCACAGCAAATTTTTAATGTCGATGAGACTGCATTATTTTGGAAGAAAATGCTGGACCGTACATATATTTCCAAAGAGGAAAAGACAATGCCAGGTTTCAAGGCTGCGAAAGATAGGCTAACGCTTTTCCTTGGGGCTAATGCAGCAGGAGATTATAGGCTGAAACCACTGCTTTTATTAGATAATGCTTCTGGACATCCTGCACATATCGATGATTTTAATCCAAATGTAAAAGTTATGTTTCTACTGCCAAACACGACTTCACTCATCCAACCTATGGATCAGGGGGTAATTTCAAATTTCAAAGCGTACTATTTACACACAACATTTGCTCAGGCATTAGCTGCGACAGATCGAGAGACTGACATGACTTTGCGAGACTTTTGGAAATCTTATAATATTTACCAAGGCATCCTAAACATTGCTAAGGCCTGGGCAGATATTACTCAAAGCTGTTTGAATGGGGTATGGAAAAAAATATGCCCACAGTTCGTACATGGCTTCAAAGGTTTTGAGAAAGACAAAACATATGAAGAGGTGGTAGATAAGATTGTGAAGCTTACACAGCTGCTTCAGTTGGAGGTTGATGCCAACGATGTGGAAGAGCTAATAGAATCTCATAAAGCTGAATTATCGAATGAAGATCTTATGGAGCTGGAAGCAGCAATAGTAGCAAAGGCAAATGCAGCTGAGGCTCAAGACGAACCAGATGAAGAGCCACGACGCTTCATCACCAAGAAGATGGCAATTGCATTCCGTGAGATTGCATCGGCAATGGCAAGGTGGACCCCTATGTCACACAATTCTTGAAAGTCAATATAGGGATGAATGATATGCTGGCCTGTTATAGAGAAAACTATGAAGAGAAGAAAAAGGCCATTATCCAGTCATCCCTCGAAATGTTTATTCGGAAGGTTGAAGGTCCCTTCCACATCTCCACAGCCTTCCACCTCCTCAGCTGTGAATTTGCCAGCTGGTGATGTCAACTCAGATGACATAATGCCTGTCCCCTCTCCTTCTTCCTCAACTAGCGATTAAGTCCTTCGTCATTTCACACGGAAATCCTGCCTTCAGAGAGCCAAAACAACACTAGGGTCAACGTAAGTGGCATTCTTTGTTTAATTTCGGATATCTTTATATTACGTAAAGTTCTAATCAAAATCAACAGCGTGCGACGCTAAGGCTAAATGCCACTTAAGTGGAATTTTTGGTTTAATTGCAGGTATTAGACATTAGGACTGCACTTCTGCAAGCTTTACCGCTACCGATGTTCAGCACTGCCAACATTACCGCTACTGTTGTTCCGCACTGCCAACCTTATCGCTACTATTGTTCGGCACGCCATCTAACATCTACCATTCCAATTACCTCCGATTATCAGGAATATTGCCACTGTTTTTATTAACTTTTATTACTTTATTATTATTGTTACTTTTGAGGTTGGGATTTTTTGTAGTTCCTGATTTGTGTGTGAGAAATAGCACATAAATAAATAATTTCCTTAATTTATATGCATGGAATGTTTTTTTTCAGGTTTACTTATTCACTGCACATACTGTATTGCATGGGTAGTTCGGCGAATTCCGACTTACGTAAAATTCGGGTTACGTAAAGTTTTGCGGAACGGAACCCTTACGTAAGTCGGGGAGTGGCTGTATATACGTACATACAAGGTTGTCCCATAGAAGCAACTACCACAGTGGTCACACAAAAGAGCTGCCAAAATATGACTATACTGTTACAAAGATACATCATTTAAATGCTTTATGTTGGTGTTAAGTTGCACAGTTCATTCCCAGAACAGTGTATTATCTGAACATTCTACCAAGGACTGGTAAAATCAGTTTTTAATTACCAACTACAGTGAAACCTGGAGAATAAGTTCCCGCATAAAAAGTTTTCCCTTGTAAGAAGTTTGGATTTTTATTTCCGAATTCATACCCATAAGATGTATGGTAGAATTCCCTGCATAAGAGGTTTCCCATTTAAAAAGTTTTTCTGCATAACAAGTCTAAAAAGATATCAATCAGATATTTGTTCCCACTTAACAAGTTTTTAACGTATATAAAAATGTAACTGTAACAAAATGGGACAACTGTATTTATTTGTGTACCCTGCACACCTTTTTTCACGAAACGCCTGTGAAAAAAAGGATTTCTGAACAGGTTATTAACTTGTGAGTATCGATTCTCTGCAATATGCTTGCATCTATGTTTATATTCGCAAAAGACGTCGAATTCTACCAAGTATACTCATATTTATGCGACCAAGCAAAGGTGTAAGTTACAGATTTTCAGATGTTGGACTTATCGTATGTGGAAACGCAGACTACTCATTGGACTTGGGAAGTTTGTGTAACACTGATGGATTACCGACTAAACTTTCTATTAAATAGTGTGAAAAGGAATAGACACCTCTTGGATTTGTACAACGGTCAAAACACATTAATGTTATGGACAAAGTATCTAAAAAGTTTGATTAGACTACTTTGTTGTTCAAAATAAAGTGATTGAGAGAGCGCCCCATAATATGAGAGACTTTGTTGAGAGAGCTCCCTGTAATATGAGAGACTATGTACAGACTCGAATATAAGGCAACCCCCTATTTTCTGAAAGACAATTTTGGGAAAAAACCTTGCCTTATAATAGGGCATATACGGTATATGGCAACCCTGAAAATTTTTTGGTTGGATTTCTTTGATAAAATAGGGCTTCCTTAGAAGTTCTATTTGTTGGCATTTTCCCTGTGGCTTCTGCTGATGATATCACCACAGTATAACGTATTCATTAATTGAAATATAAACTACTAGCTGAAACGCCCAGCTTCGCTCGGGAAAGAGTGGCAAACGATTTTTATTGCTCGGGGCAAATGTTCCCCATTCCTTAATTACACAAGAGATGCTTACATTAACATTTACTATTTTATGTATTGTATTGTACGCATTAACGTCTTACTTAATATTCACATGGATAGATGCACCGAGCCTTTAAAGTGGCAATAAAATTATGTGAATTATGTCAATACTATTAGCCAAAACGTAAACAATATACATCTTGGTTACCGAAAAAATGTAAGTAGATGTATCGATTTATGTTGCGATAAATCTTTCAATGTTAATGGTAAAAGATAACAATGTTCTAATATTCCTTAAAAATCATTTGACTCACTTTAAAAGTATTCAAAGACTATATTTAGGCATATCTTGGCGTTAGCTATCCTTCCTCTGCGGCACGCCATGGCGTGGGTTCTCCTTGCATAATCTTTACGTGTATATCTCCCTTTGAAGAGGACAACAATTAAGAAATTTAGCTTTGTTGCTGCCTGGAAAATGGACATCTAAACCGATAAATTTTGTGCTTAAAGGAAAATTTCGAGCGATTTAGCGTGTAATACCATGAAACATGAACAGAATTAAAATATTCAGTCTTTTGTGCGTAAAATAATCCATTTCCCGTGATTGTAAGTTAATATTTAGGTATATTTATATCCACATTAGTGAAGGGCTGCATGGCACTTTGGGGTTCCTCTACACAATTTCTCAAATATTCTTATGGAAATCGTATTTTGCTTAACCTGATGGGGTATAAGAGACCCCACGGTCTGCAAACCTAGACCAAGTTCTTCCTTTGGTCCATAGGATGGCCCATGAAACTTTTGAGTTCGATAGCTTCAACGGTGTAAAAACGTATAAAGAACAAACATACATACATACATACACACACACATACACACTAAAATATTTATAAGATTTAACATGCCTAATTGTCAACTTTAAAATTTTACTTACTGAGAACTTGAATTAGCTTCAGAAACAGATATGCATGTCTCATTCATAGCTGTTAGCCTTAATTTTGATTAAAAGATCTTTATTTGAATGGGTTATCTTTTCTTTGTGTACTTAGATCCATAATACAGGCGACTCCCGAGTTTCGAACATTCGAGACTCGATAAATTCGAGATTTCGACCCACTCGATCGAATTGGGAACTACTTTATGCGGAGTAATTTTTGCGGAATAATTGGTTCCGACCAACCACGCGAGGTTTAGTTTTAGTGTAGACATAGTTATATCTGCTCTAATTGTTTGAATTTGTGCTGATTTCACTCTTTTTTTCTGTTAATCTTTTATTTAAATTTATTTACTTTATTGATTTATTTATAAACTAGCTTTACCCGCATAGAGCATCTGCGCACCAGTCTAAATTTATTGCTCAGTATCAAAAATTTCTTATTACACACAATTTTCGATCTCTTGATTTGCTGACACAATAATTATATAGTCAAATGATCTTACTCGTGAGAGACCTACGTAAAGTTGACCATGACTAAAAACTGGTTTTGGTAAGTAAAGACAGATTTTGTCAAAAGTCTGACCCTGCGAATTGTTGATAGTCATAGAAAAAGCTAATCGTATAGGGAATTGCTTACGTCTAAATTTAAAAGGCATGTTAGTGTCTGATGGGATAAGTGGTATTCGGGGTATTACAACAGTTTCTGTATTAACTGAATCTATAACTGATGCTTCTATTATATTACGTTGCAATCATAAAACTGTGAGTCGCATCCCATTGCACAGACCTTTAGAGGGTACTAAATTTCTAAGTACATATATATATATATATACTCAGGGACACATGCAGCTTCGCTACACGCATAATATATAGGATAAAATTCAAAAGAGCATTTGTATTCGAATACATTTGAATCAATTCAATTTCTACCACTACTTTTAATAACTGATTGTTTCGATTGATTTTAAGAATCGAATATTTCGATCATACTATGCATTTCTAAGTAACATGATCACAGCTCCTGGTTTCAATCTCAATTTGTGAGGTGGCATTCCAGTTGGCGTTAGACCATTCAAAAATTCCTCAGGGTATGCAAGTTGATCTTCAGTATGTTCACCTTCAAGAAGTCCAAGTTCTCTCCACGCCTCTTGGAAAGTCTCACATAGTACCCCATTGATAGTCTTCAGACTCTCGAAACCAATCGCACCCTTATTTCGTGTGAGTAACATATGCAGATAGTATCTTTCGTTATCTTTTATACTAACTACCGGAATTCTCCCGATCGCTCCTTCTCCTCCTCGTTGGCGTCTTTTCCATTTTGTCCCGTTCTTATCGAAAACATAGTACTTTGGTATATCTGTGTAAGTGTAGTTACGTGCTTGTTCGTCAGTTTGATTAAGTTTGAACCATGCAGTTAACATTGTTTGTTTTGTAGATGCCCTTGCAACTGCCTGATCTTCTTGTCCTTCATAATAAATTACATGTTGTTGTTCAGGCAAATGTACTGCTAATCTGAGTATAGAGTGAAACTTTTCTGACATGGTGAACTCATTCATTCGCCACATTGCTTCTGGAGCACTAACATATTTTCCATCAAGTAACGTTGATATTTCATAGTGATCGACCACTCCAGTACTATTTTCCTTTTCCAGTCTAACTGACGCTGCATCATGTCCTTTGTAGACGTATTTGTAGATGTACATAACACTTTTGACAGAGGCACATACTTCTACGTTGATATGTGCGTTGAATTTCTTTAAGAGCCGGGGATTATACGGAACAACCCATCGATTATCAACGTCATATTGACCAATTTTAACAGGAGTTCTGGATCTTCTTCTGTAGATAGGGTATCCATTAACGTTTTCTTCAGTTGTCTCTCTGAACTCCTTCGGAAAGTTTTTAAAACATGCATCTTCCTTCATGCAAGGCGAACACTGATTAAGTGTACCACAGGGACCGTGAATCATACATTTCGTTACAATCTCATACAGCCTTGGGTTGACATTCTTATCGGGTATCTCGGCACTTACGTACTTGTAAATATCGTCTTTTATGCATATTTTTGAACCAGAATCTAACTTCAGTAAAATGTGAGCGTGAGGTAAGCCTCGCTTTTGAAATTCAATTACGTAGATGTTTGCAATGACAATTCCGAAAAGATTGCATTTTAAAATATCATCCAAGAGCTCTGCTAACTTCATTTTAAAAACTCGGACTATTATGTCTGGTCTGTTTTCAGGTCGTTGATTGCCTTGCATTGCATTCAAAATCTCAGGCCAGGTCGTGTTGCAAATGAAGGAAAGAAACAGATCCGGTCCTCCAAACTTTCTGACTATAGCCATTGCGTCTTGATAATTTTGCTGCATATATCGTGGACTTCCTTGGAATGTTGAAGGTAATATTATCATCTTACCTGTTCGCGTGTTCTCATTTTCTGCTCAAGACTCTATTGCATCTAACAGTCCTTGGTACAGTTCAACTCGTAAATCTTTCTGATTCATTCGCAGATAGTTCAATCGGGCTCCTTCCGTTTTCACGTAAGCGTCGACGACGTATTGCTGGAATAATTTTCCACTGCTATGCAAGAGACTGAAACCGCTACGCACAGAGAGTCGATAAGCGAAATACTGTAACTGTGTGACTCGAACTCGCTTAGCTGATCATTTTTCTCCTACATGTTCCATTCCGATATGCCAACCACACTCGCCTCTCGGAAAAAGTAAAGGGTAGACCATCGGATCACTGCAATGATTCACTGATGATATGTTCTTGCAAGTATCTCCTATCAGGTAAATGCAAATATCTCGGTTGGCCAGTGGTTCACCGTCATCACCAACGAATATTGCTGAAACTTCTGTTTTTAAAGTAGGTGTGTTATATCTTCTTAAGTCTAAGTTTGGATCTTCCATAAAAACCATTCTAACTTTTACTGTTGGATAAGATTGTGTTATCCTATGCATTTGATTATAAGAATCAGCAAACGGACTTATTTGTCGTAACATCGGATCTAATCTCTCCATTACAATTCGTAAACAGCCTTGGTTATTATCCATACGTTTGTTTGTTGCTTCACCCGAATCAAATATATACAGTTGTCCGTACCCTGATTTGTTCTGTTCCTTCGTGAACAGTGGAGAAACCTTATGGTAAATTTGTCCATGAATACGAAAACAGTAGGGTCCTATTCCTGGAGGTGATTTGATTTTGGCACCCATTGAAGCGAAAGCTCAAGCAGCGTTGTATTCTCTGATATGTTCTCGATAATTTTTAGCTTCAGGTGAGTTTGTTGTTAATAACTCTTTTAGTAAATCAGGCGTTTCAGATAAATCTTCGAGGGAAACTTTTCCGTCATGACAGCAATTGGTGTATTTTTTAGAAGTGTTGAGTTCATTTTGCCAGTAAAGCGCACAACAATAATTGCAAGTCTGAGTCATATTTCCACAGTTATGTTCTTCAATGGCAACTTCAAGTTGAGAATTATCTGCATCAGGTGTACGTTCGTTTAATCTACGTCGTTTAGCTTGCCTTCTCTTGCATAGTCGATTTTCTCTCAATTCCAAACTCTGATCTTATTTGTTTTTTATTACGTTGTTCTCGTTGTTGTTCATCTTCAATGGCTCTTCGATCTCTGTCGGCTTGATTTCTTTCAGTTCTTCTTCGATTTGCTTCTTCAACAGATTGATTGGCTCGTTCCGCTCTTCTTCTCGCATTATAATTAGAGTAACGTGTTGCTCTTGAAGCCATTACTTTAATTCTGAACAAACAATTTAAATATTAATGAAATTAATTAATATATAGTTGCATATAAACAGTATCTAAATGGTTTTAACTTTATATTGTATTTCAATGCGATATACAGAAGCTGTTTATCACGTTGCTAGACACATTGAGTAAATAAACATTAGACATTGTTATTTGGTTGCGATATTAATTCGGAAAAGTATTATCATGTATTACTTCTAAAAGTGTAAATATTTTGTTTTTATCTTAACTGACGTAGTTCAACTTAGTTGTTATGTATATATATCGAATGATATACATCTAAAAATAAATAATTACTGTTATTATTATTTTATCATGTAAGATTTGGCTAAATGTGATACATTCTGATGTACTTCTGCCAGAAATGGTAAGTATAGTGTGGTAATTGTGTTTATTTAAATTGATGTAGTTGTTGATAATTTGTTTTGTAGAAGAAAAGTAATGATAGCGTTCAATGCCGCTTATTCATTAAATACTTCACAATGGTAAGAAAAATTCTGTATCTCTTGAAATGCTAAATGATAGAATTTATTTATGTGTTATAAATTCTCAATGAACAAAAATGTCTCTAACCAACCAAGAGGGATTCGGGTTATTAAGTAGATGAAAACGCTTAATCATTTAAGTTCTGTAATTTTTTACGGGTTTATCATATATACCATATTTAATGGATTGTAAGCCAACACCGATTGTAAGTTTAGTCGATTTGATTCTTTTTTTTGCATATATTTAAAGATCTCGCGTTATAATGTAACTACGGACATAAATTCATTGACTACTTTTTTTGCCCCCGATTCTAAGCCGAGTGGCGATTTCAGAGATGGTAAAAAGGTAAAAAAAGGACGGCTTACAATTTCCACCATATAAGATTGTATGCAAATTAATTTTAAAAAAGTATACACCCTTCCCTCTCCAACCGTGGGTTTATTAACCGCGGCCCTCGACTATACGCGGTCTACATATTGAGTCCCACCCTTCCCAACCGCAGACATTTTCCTTGCGTATCCACGGTTCGGACCAAGAAAACTTTTAAATACCGCACATCTTATCACTTTGTTCTCATCTTAACTCACTCACAAAGACTTTGTTGTCGTTTTAACTTGCTCGCTATTACGTTGTTGCCGTACTGACACGATTACGTATCCTTTTCGCGTGCCACAAGTCACTGCATTCAACACGATAATCCCGCGCATCGTATGACTTTGTTGTCATCTGCACTCACTCACAAAGGCTACGTTGTTGTTCTAACTTGCTTGCTATCACTTTGTTGCCATAATGTACGATTACAAGTCTCTACATTCCACACGAGGCGATCAATTGTGTATTATTCACATCAGCATAGGCATGCTTTTCGCGCACCGCAAGTCCACAAGACGTGTTTAGTTGTGTTTTATTCATATCAGCATACTAAATAAATTAAACGTTTAATATTTTTCTGAATTTGTGCATAATAATATTTGTTTAAATGCAAAAAAAACGCCGGATAAGATTAGAAGACCGTAGTAAATTGTATAAAATGATGTGATGTACGTCGTAGTATGCACATAATTTCTCCGTTACCTACGGGGCATTTGTAATCCTTCAGTCGGTAACTGTTTTACTCAATAGTTTGGCTTATGCAGAGTGTGATACGTTTGAAGAAATTCTTAAAAAAAGAATTCATTCTGGGGTAGAATATGTAGTTTAGAACAGCAGAATGCAGCGGAAAGCTATTTCTCGGCGGTGATTGTTTTTCGTCACACATTTTTCATCTACGGGAGTTTCGACTATGCCAAACCAGAGAGCTCGTAAGGAAAGAACAGCATGTTATTGTATTCGTAATATTTATATAATGTATTTAAGTGAGAAATAAGCGAGTAATGTGAGTGATCAATAATATGTGGTATAGTAATACAAACGGTGGATCCTAACCCCCAATTTCCAATATACTTACCGTATATATCGTGTATATGTCGACTCCATGTATAGTACGAACCCTGATTTTTTGGTGAAGAAACCTGATTTTTTCATATATCTCGTTTATAGTACGACCCCAGCTTTCCACCATGGTCGATATTTCTTTTCGATAGCTCGGTTACAAGCGAGATATATCGAACAACCTTGATTTTCCACACAACCATAGAATAGACCGTAAATGTCGTAAATATTATTTCTTGCGAGTACACTAAAATTCGGATAAGTTAAGCATCTTACTCCTAAAACATTTAATAAAAAGTGATATGAATCATGATTGCACAAGATGAAATAAAATCGTTTCAATTCTTGTACGTCTGGATTACGTCCGCGTACGTAATGGTTCCACTCGCTCATCTACTTAATAGGTAGGGATAACGGATAAAAAGAAATTACTTTGTAATATTCCACAGTCTTTATTGTTTCTTCAATCACACACCAACCGGTTTCCACTACAAAATCATTCTAATGGTGTTACTAACCGACGTAACACCTTTAGAATGACTTTGTAGTGGAAACCGGTCGGTGTGTGATTGAAGAAACAATAAAGACTGTTGAATATTACAAAGTAATTTCTTTTTTCCAAGATGTCGAAATTCCATGAAGTTATGCCGTCTACGATACTTTTAGTCCAACTCGTTCCAATCCATCCCTTGTAAAAAGACGAAAACAAAGATGTACATACATAAAATTCAAGAAAGGAAATGCCCGTAAATCGTCACTTATATCAAGTATTTGTGAATTTGAAGCTGTATATATGAAAAAGATTCTACTCTTCACGAAGCAACATAACAACGATAAAGAACCTCACTGTTAAGGTTAGCCCACCATAAGAATGCGTGCGGGTGGCATAACTTCACCGAAAATGCCCGTGAAGATACATGAATTTTAAATCCTCAAATGCATTACTCGTGTATAGTACGATCCCCAATATTTGAAATAAAAATTTGGTCGTAAAAACTCGTACTATACGGTAAGTATTTACCAACCGCGGTACTTTTCAGGAACGTAACCCCCGTGGTTGGCGAGGGAAGGGTGTATCCACTTAATAATAATAATCTTTAAAACAGATTTTACAATACTATACTAACATTATGATACAAAGATCTGATCTGTTTCAGTGACAGCTGTTTCAGCTGTTTATATATTCTGTTGCTTAGCAATACAATGTTATTGTGTGCCACGTATTGCCTTAGCATTTTATTATGTAGATTTATCACTTGACATGGCATCTAAAAGGAAATGTAATAGTGGTAATGTAAGTGAATCAAATAAAAGAGTGCATAAGACTCATAGATATGAATTGAAATTAGAAATTTTAAAGCATGTTGAGAAAGGTGAAAGTCATACTGAAATCGCACGATCGTTGGGAATGTGTTGTTCAACTATTAGCACTTACGTGAAACAGGAGAAAATTCTAGAAGATGTGATAAATTCATGTAATTTGATAACAACAATAAACAGTCCTAAGCACGGTGTTGTGATTCCTAAAAATGGAAAAACTTTTAAAACTTGGGGTAGATGCTCAGTGTCAGAAACAGATTCCTATTAGTGAGACGATGATGAAATATTTTTAATTTTGTTTCTTTATTCTTAAGTTATTTTGTGCTATTTTAATAACTTTTATATTAATTTCGCTGCAATAAATAGTTGTATGTATAGATAGATGTATGCAGGTATGTTATCCAGCTCGCACGAGTTGTTTGTAACAAACGACTCGCACGTTCCGGACCGGGCTGTCTGCAGAACATACAGCCATCCCTCACTTAACGAACATTCGGTTAATGAAGTTTTGCTATAACAAAGGTTTTTATTTGATACTACTTTTGAATATAACGAAGACCATCTCACTATAACAAAAGTGAAGATGTTTGAATTTCATGCGCGGCACGAGGTCTGCCTGCACTCACGACAGCAGTCGCCTCGTATAGGTCGCAATTTAAGTCGCAACAATGTCGCTTTTGCTCTAACTTGAATGTGTATTATGTAGTGTTCGGTCGTGTTTTCTGTAACTTTTTTCTTTTCTCAATCTCCGTTAGTTGCGGACTTCTCCCTTTCCAATTCCGACGATTCCCGCAACTTGTTGCGTTCATGTAGCACGTACTACTATTTTCATAACCATTATTGATATCATGGCTTCAAAACGGCAAGGCTCAACATCATTACTTAATCCCGCAAAGAAGAGGAAGGCGATAACAATGGAAATGAAGCTAGAAATTGTCAAGAGAAGGGAAAGAGGAGAGAAGACATTTGTTATTGCCCAAACATTTGGAATGGCCGAGTCAACGATTTCTACCATTTTAAAGAATAAAGATTCTATTAAAAAGAGTGCTCAAAGGTCAGTGAGTGTCGGCGCTTGTTGCTTTATTATAAGAAAACGAAATGCCATGATGGAAGAGATGGAGAAATTTTTAAACATTTGGATTGAAGATCAAAATTCCCGTAATTAACCTCTCTGGTTCTGTCATTCAAGATCAGACAAGACGAATTTGGAGTGATCTTAAGAAGCAGCGAGAGGATGAGCCTTCGACAATGACTCAAGAGGAGCAGCCAGAAGAAACGTTTGTTGCAAGCAGTGGGTGGCTTGATAAATTTCGAAACCGCTATAATTTGCATTCCATCAAGAAAACTGGAGAAGCTGCAAGTGCTGATAAGGAAGGGGCTGAACGATTTGTGGTGGAACTAAAGAGAATTATAGAGGGGGAGGGGTATCGGCCTCAACAAGTTTATAATTTTGACGAGACAGGTCTCAACTGGAAAAAACTACCCGACCGCTCGTACATATCCCGTAATGAAAAAGTCGCCAAGATTCAAAATCTCAAAGGAGAGATTAACGCTCGTGTTTGGGGAAAATGCAAGTGGTGATTTTAAGCTTAAACCCTGTCTCATTGGATGTTCCGAAAATCCTAGAGCATTGAAAGGGATCCCAAAGGCATCTCTTCCAGTGTATTATAAGTCTAACAAAAAAGCGTGGATGACAGGTAGCATATGCTATGATTACATGA
Source organism: Uropetala carovei (assembly GCA_036926305.1). Taxonomy (NCBI): domain Eukaryota; kingdom Metazoa; phylum Arthropoda; class Insecta; order Odonata; family Petaluridae; genus Uropetala; species Uropetala carovei. The sequence continues at coordinate 7,144,519 of JAXCHB010000084.1, read as the reverse complement.
TAGGTTACATTGGAAGTGTGATTGAGGATTACAATAATAAAAGAAACTACGATAATAAGGCTTTGCTCATATTGGATAATGCCCCTGGCTAGGGTGGTCCAAAAATGACTTAAGTTTAAAATGTCACGATCGATCCCCCTTAATCGGTTCCATTTGACCTAAGAAGTATGTCTGCGGAAGCTGAGCGAAATCGCTCAATATTTAGGGGTCACGCCGTGCCCTGAAATTTTCGCTTTTTTAGGTACCCGTCATCGGCTGCCCCGAGTACCTCTTTGAAAAATAGAAATGTTAGCGTAGATCCCTCTCAGATTTTTCCTTGAGGTCTTAACATGATCTGTACAAAATTTGAGCTATTTTTATTGAAGACAGAAACCGAATCTTGACCGAATTAGCGAAAAAATGCGTTTACAACAAGGGTCTCGCAGCCCGCACGTGGCCCGCTTGTTCATTTTATGCAGCCTTCTCATTGATCTTATTCTAATTATATAATTCGGCCCGGCTCAATGTCGAAGAGAGTCTTTAATTTAAAAATATTTTTAGTGCTCTTGAAGCGTAATTTTTTCGTTTGTGGCCCGAGTACGATTTGCGTTAGAGATTCTGGCTTAGAATCAGAAAAAGACATGATTTTATCAGTTTTATTACAATACCAAATATAAATTAACATGACAACTCCCATTGTCCCTGAAGTTGAATCCAATGCATTTAAATGAGAAAACATTTAACGTTGGTAATATCATCTTTCAATTTCTGTCTGCGATTTTGCTTTCTTTACCTGGCAACCAAATAATTGTTGATATCTATTATATATAGAAGCTTCTTACATAAGATATAGTAGAAGGATACAAATTATGAGGCACTTCCCGATGTGCTAGAAACATGATATTTGGCACGATTAAAATTTATGGTCACAACCGAAGGAAGTAATCCAAAATCGTTGAAATTCCAATGCTGAGGGTCAATTTTGGCCCCATTATTGTCCCATAAGAAAAGCACATACATCAGTGTAGAGGTATTTATATTTGCTTTTTAAAATTATTTCCCGTCAACATTCGAACTCGGTACTTCAACTATCCGAAGGTATAGTATACTAGTATAAATAACAAATGGTTTTAATAATATTTTCCTGTGGCATACAGTTCTCCATAAGCAAACAGTTTTTAAAACTACGACAGTAACGTAAATAATTAGATGTAGATCATCCACAAATTGCGACTTCCACACCCTTGAAGATGTCGTCACCACACTTTGCAAAGATCTATAACTTACGCCTGCGGGTAACAAAGGCTATATGACGATAAAACAATTTGGGGGCAGGGGGTGCTTATTCAATAATTATTTTCCCATAAGCTTACACGTAATTTTAGATTTTTCACGGTGCAAGATTTTCTTCCTTCAATCATCGAAATACCTAAATATGAACCGATTTTCTTCATTTTAGCTTTATTCGATGGTTAAAACTGTGCACTATCTTATTCTTGCGATGTTTACATGTTACATGGTCGAAGTTGGAATTCAACGGGCACTTCCGCTAATATCATAATATTATCAAAAGTATGCATCAAATTGCGAATACTTATTATTATAACTTGACATTATTTTCTAGTGAAAAATTAATAAGGCTCGGCTTTTATTAGTTGAATTATAAATCGGGTTCCACAAGATATGTTGGATGGCTTTAGACAGCCTCAGTTTAAAAAAGTTAAGGAGGCACAACGTGAAAATATCGCTTCAGTCAATTTCTCGGCCAGAGTATACCGCGCTTTTGTTTATACACCCATATCATGAGAAATACAAATGATATTTGATTGGTGATTTTTCCAAAAGTAAATTTAAACATTTATGCACATTTTCCTCGCTTAATATATCACTAACTCAATTAGGGAAAAAGTTTTCCACAGACTGTCTTTTTCATGTCCCAAGCAGAAATGTCGGTGAATAAGAAAAGTTATTCGTTTTTCAAAGGCGTTTGAGTAATAATATATGTTTTTGATTTCAGCCTTTTTTATAATCAATCTATCATGAGATATAACAAAAACAATTGTTCCTACTGGATTACTAGAAGTCGAGATATGAAATTTTATGTTTAAAGAGAAATAAAGATGTAGATAGCAGAAGGTTTTATGAGTAAAGTCATTAATTTTTCAAAGGCGTTTGACATAATATGTGTTTTTGATTTCTACAGTTGTTATAATCAATGTCCCGAGAGGTATAATAAAAATTATTGTCCCTATTGGATTAATAGAAGCCGAGATATGACGTTTTATGTTTAAAGAAGTGTAAGTGCCCGTTGAATTTCAACGGATTTTGTGACTCTAGTTTCGCTGCCAATTCTAGGGCATATGCAGAATATACAAATACATTTTCTTCTATGAAAAACTGAAAACCACCTATAAAGAATACTTTTTCACTAAGATTTTCTTAACAATTAATCAAATTTGTTTGTAAACAATCTGCTTCCAAATGTATTGCATTCAAATATAACGATAATTTGATTTCCTATCGTATCACTTTCGTCAAATCCAGCTCCATTTCTTGTGTAATTACGCCTTTCTGAAATGTTTACTTTTATGTTTTGTAAGCATGAAACTCGTGAATAGCCAACGTTGCCATGATTGAACACTGGCTTTGATTCAACTTCTTTCGATAATAACTAATAATTAACGCTAAATCTTTACGATAATTTAAATCACGAATTCGGAACTTGACGGGAAATAATTTTAAAAAGCAAACTTAAAAACCCCTACACTTTCCTTATGGGGCAATGCGCGACGAGTTCGTCCTGCGACGAAATGACGTGCGATGAGTTTGTCCTGTGACGAATTGACGCGCGACAAGTTTGTCATGGGACGAATTGTCGTGCGACGAGTTGTCTTGCGACGAATTGTCGTAAACACACACACACATATATATATATATATAAATAAAAACTTACAGAAGATGAAAGGTAAATGAGGATGTTTAGGGCAACTAGGTGTTGAAGGAAACCCATTGAGCACTTACCGGAAGGAGAACCGCTGGGGTGTTGGAGAGACACATTTGTAGAAGTTATTACAGCTTTAGGGATTATCCCTTCCTCAACACAAGAGAGACACAACTGATTTGGCAGTGACAATGGGGTGAAGGTGTGAGGGTGGAGAGAGACACATTTGTAGAAGTTATTACAGCTTTAGGGATTATCCCTTCCTCAACACAAGAGAGACACAACTGATTTGGCAGTGACAATGGGGTGAAGGTGTGAGGGTGGAGGTGAAGGGAGCATGGAAAGGTCGGGGATTGGAGGGTGCAGGGAGTTGGGAGGCGGAAGCGTCGTCCGGGAGAGCACGAATGGCCCTCACCGTGAAACAAACATTGAAACTAAGATTATGATTATTTGCATGAACAGCCACGGGTAGCTGTCATTTAAGACTAATGCTGTTGCGATGGCCGTTCATGCGAATGTTGAGGGAATTGCAGGTGAGGCCAACATAAAACGTGGAGCATTGGGTGCAGGTTAGTAGGTAGATGATGTTGCGGGTGGTACGGTTGGTAGGGAAAGTTACGGGGTAGGTGATGTTAGTGGTGGAGTTTGAGAATGAGTTGGAGGGGGGGTATATAGGGCATGTTAGGAATCACGGTCTGCAGCAGGGGTGGGACCCTGCAGGGTGCAGAGCAGTGGGTGATGGGGGTTGTTTTCTCCACAAGATGTTGGCTAGGTTGGGATATCTGCGGAAGGAGAGGATTGGGGGTGTGGGGAAGGAGACCTGGTTGGGGGAGGAATTGAGGATTGGGTGGGCTGCCTTTCAGATGCCTTTTAGGGTATCGTGGATGCCAGGATAGAAGGTGGTGATTAGGGTGAGTTGGGGGGTAGAGTAGGAGGTTGCGGGGCGGTTGCAGTGTAGGTAGGGGTGCTGGGTGCGACAGCCCGTCGGATTTGGTCCCGAATCGGGTTCAGCGGGTATCCGCGTTGGAGGAAAGCATTTTCGAGGACGGAGCAGTACTCGGAAAGTGAGTCTCTGTCCGAGCAGATTCTCCGCCCACGGCGGGCTAGGGCGTAGGGGATTGAGGCTTTGGTGTGGAGGGGGTAGCAGCTGTGGAAGTGGAGATATTGAAGGCGGTTGGAGGGTTCTAAGTGAACTTTGGTGTGGATTTTGTTTTCTCGGATGGAGAGGTCGACATCCAAGAAGGTGATGCTGGTGGGGGAGGAGTGGTAGGTGAAGGAGAGCGTGGGGTGGGAAGAGAGGCACTGTAAAAAGGATTGGAGTGGGTCGGGTCCATGTGCCCAAAGAAGAAAAATGTCGTCGATATACCTCAGCCACAAGAGTGGTCTGCGGTGTACGTCGAGGAAACGTTCCTCCCATTCACCTAGGAAGACATTGGCGTATGAGAGTGCCATGCGAGTGCCCATCGCTGTACCTTTTATTTGTAGGTAGTGGCGACCTCCGAAGGTAAATTTGTTCTTGTGGAGCACTATTTCTGCCAGCTTCATTAGAAAATGGGAGGAGGGTCTTGCGTCAGGTGGTCTCGAGTCAAGGGATTTTTTCAGGGCGGACAGTCCATCATGGTGGGGGATGTTTGTATAAAGAGAGCAGACGTCTATTGTTGTCATGATTGTGTTAGGTGGGAGGGGAGAGATTTTAGGCGTTGAAGAAAGTGGTTGGTATCTTGGATGAAAGATGGGATTTGACGAACGGGGGGTTGAAGGTGGGAGTCCACAAAGGCAGAGATGCGTTCCGTGGGAGAGTTATAGCTGGCAACTATTGGACGGCCGGGGATATTCGGTTTGTGGATTTTGGGGAGAAGGTAGAAGGATGGGATGTGGGGTTTGTTGGGAATCATAAGGGAGATGGTGGAATCGGGAAGGCCTTCTTGTTTTCCCACGGATCGCAGATATGTGGCTATTTCAGAGGAGTGACGGTCGGTGGGATTGGAGGGGAGAGGGAGGTAAAAGGTTTGGTCGGATAGTTAGCGGACGGTTTCGTCATTGTAATGGGAGCGGTCCATTACTACCGTGGTCGTCCCTTTGTCCACGGGGAGAATTACAATGTCGTGGTTCCGTTTAAGTGTCGAGATGGCGTGTCTTTCTGCTTTCGTCAAATTGTCATGTGGTCGAGGAGGTTGGGAATATCGGGCTGGGTGACTCTGTGTGTTAAATAATTGGAATATTGCTCGACGTGGTGGTGGAGAGGGAGAGAGGGTGGGATATATTGGGAGGGGGGTTTAAAGGCGGAAAGAGATTGTGGGAGTGCATCTGGGGAAGATGAGAGGTTCGCTTTGGGTGAGACGACCTTGAGGCGAAGTAGGCATATAAAGGCTTGTATGTCGGCGAGTAAGGAAATGTGGTCAAATTTGGTGGTGGGGCAGAAGGAAAGACTCTGCGAGAGAAGTGCATTCTCGGCAGGGGTGAGCATATGAGATGAGAGGTTCAGGATGTCATCTGGCTGGGAGGAGTTTCGGGTGTTTGAGGTGGGGGTTTGCCGGGAAAGGGGTTTCCGCTGTTGGCGGTTTGAAACAAAGGGGGGCCTGTGGAGGGTGTGCAGTGGGGGTGGGGTTGGGATTGCCAAGAGGTTCGCTAGGCACGGTCTTTGGGTGAGGAGGGGCGGGGGAGGTGCGTTGAACTCACCAGCTGGGATGAAGGGGAGGGGTAACCCTAGTTGGAGGTGGCGGGTGCAAAGAAGTGAAAGTTTGCGGAGAAGTCTATTGCGAGTTCTTATGCAGCTTTTTGAAAGATGGAGTTGAGGTTGGCTGTGAAAGTTGGGGAGTTTTGTAGCAGATGAATAATGGTGATACATTTTTGAAAGTGCATATTGGAGAGCGAATGGTAGTGGCGTGAAACTGATTTTACTACATTAAGGGACATAAGGTGATTGGTGAGAACAAATGATGTTCGGATGGTGGGAGGAAGGAAGGAATTGAGGAATTCTATTTGGCAGGTAAGGGAAATATGTTTTCGGAGGTGGTGGCGGAAACTGTGGATATTTGCCATAGGGGAAGGACAAGATAAAAGAATAAAGGTGATAGGAAAGTTACTAAAAGAGAGATGACATATAAGGAAAGGTGAGATAAAATGTTATAAAAACTTATGGAAGAGAAAAGGTAAATGAGGATGTTTTATATATACCGTATTCACCTGAATCTAAGACGACCTTTTTTTCCAAATTTTCAGCTGTAAATATCAAGAGTCGTCTTACATTCGAATACGAAGTATATTTAAGCATTTAATCAATGGTTTTTACAACAAATGGTATATTAGAGTAAACAATTCACAACAGCAAATTCAAGTACGTACATAAAGAAGTGAAATAAACAAACAGTAATAACAATAAGAAAAACATGATGGGAATAATAATTATTTAGAATAATAATCATCGTCGACGATCATAACACAGATGACGTACTTTCACCTTGCACGTAATGGCAACCGCAATGTCAAAACAAATGAGAGCGGAAATCATTGGGATTCCCCTTTCAAACGACGCACCGCGATTCACTAAGTGTGACAGTCATTTTGAGTTGTGCATTCTTGATTTAAATGCACAACCCTTAAGTTAAAATGACAGATCATGTTGAAGTATGTGGCACGAGTGCAAAGGGAAAGTTAACAAAGGAATTAGACGGAGCTAAGATACAAATTTTAAGCTGATCGTGATAAATTACGCCGAAAAAACTAATAACTGTGATGCGAGTAGAAAGTTCGGTGTATCTGAGGCAAATGTGCGTCGATGGGAACTCTCAAAACAGGAACTAGAAAAAGCCAAAGCCACAAGGATGTCGCTCAGTGGTCCAAAATTAGGCCGATTTCATGGCATTGAAGAAGAAGTAGTAAAGTTTGTGTGCACCATGAGGAAGAACGGTATGCCTGTTTCGACTGAAAGTATTATACTTAAAGCTAATGAAATTACTAGAGGACTTAATATATCATTGCAAGAATTCAAGGCCAGCAGAAGTTGGTGCGTGAGAATGATGCGACGAAATAATTTTTCTTTACGGCGACGAACTTCGCTGTGTCAGAAATTGTCAGAAGACTATGTTGAAAAACTTCTCGCTTACCAGAAATACGTAATTGGACTTAGAAAAACCAATAATTACCTTTTGAGCTAAATAGGAAATGCCGATGAAACTCTGGTTTTCTTCTACATGCCATCTAATTATACTGTGAACGAAAAAGGTGCGAAAAGTCCGTCCTAATTAAAACTACAGGCAACGAAAAAATGCGAGTCACGGTAATGTTGGCGGTTTTAGCAGATGGGACTAAATTACCACCATATGTGATTCTAAAGCGGAAAACAATACCTAAGAAACATTTGCCAAGTGGAATAATAGGTGTCAAGAAAAGGGGCGGATGACTAAAGAACTAATGAGAGATTGGTTACATGTGGTGTGGAATAGACGGCCAGGAGCTTTACTGAAACAAAGAGCAATGCTTTCACTGGATGCATTCAAGGACACTTATCTTCTGAAATTAAAAACATAATGAGTGCGATGAATATTGATCTTATTGTAATACCTGGAGGAATGACATCACAACTTCAAGTTTTAGATGTTGCTGTCAATAAATGTTTTAAAAATACTTTAAAGGTTTTGTATTCTGAGTGGTTACAGAGTGGAACTCACACTTTAACACCAAAAGGAAATCTTAAGAAACCTGAAGTTGTAACGCTCTGCCAATGGATCAAGGCATCGTGGCAACAAATAAATGCAAAAGTAATAGTGAAAGGATTTAAGAAATGCTGCTTATCTAATGCCATGGATGGGAGTGAGGATGATGTTTTGTGGGAGACTGATGATGAAGTTGAGAGTGATAAAGATAGTGAGCATGAGGAAAATAGTGAAGGTTGCATAGACAGTGATGATGACTAACACAATAAAATGATTTTATGCAGCACTTGGATTGAAATGTTTTTTTGTTGTCCTGAAATGAGTATATTCTTTCAATGTATTTACTTTATTTTTAATGTTATCTTAAAATGAATGCTACCATTTAATTTGTTTGAAAACCTGAATGGTTCTATTTGTGATATGATCTTATGATTTTAAAATGTTAAAAGACAATGACATTCAAGAAAAGTATAAGAGAAAATAAATATTTCACAAGATTTATAATTTTTGTAGTCATGAAGGTCAATTTGAGCTTTTTTCTCTTTTGGAATCATCAAAATGGGGGGTCGTCTTAGATTCAGGGTCGTCTTGGATTCGGGTGAATACGGTATATTCATTTTTAAGTTGCTAGCTGTAAGTTTGGCAAAAACGTTGTTCGTTCCTTTTCTTGCAGATCCTCCAAAATTTGTGTTGCAGTTATCTCCACAAAAGGCAATAATTTTTAGTTTGAAGTATCCACCATAACTGATACGTACCCAACAAATTTCAATTCTTCCAAAATTTGTTGCATCAAAAAAGGCACCAGAATATTTACAATTGATTCACATTTTGTTCAACCACATGAAAATTTTTGTTCGTGCAGTCTTTTTATCACTAAGGAGGTACAGTCCATAGACCGAAAGAAATGGTTGTGTAGAAAGCAAACAAACCTTCGGCTGCAATGTGTTTGAATTGTTCTGTCATTGTTTGATTGGTAAAATATGAGATTACCTTTTGGCTGAACTTTTAATGCTTACCTCAATCAAATGCTTTTTTTTTCTTGTTATGCTGTAGTATATCTGAAAAACCTCAGTGTTCTATAGAAAACACCGATTTGCAAAAGGTACACAACACTTTTCCTATTTGTGTATCTTCCTTTAAAAAAGGAAATTCAGTTTCTAACCTTTCAGTAAAAACACATCTTCTTTTCGGCATTTTCCAGAGTTTTATTTACTTTTCTGAATCCAACAGCACATGCATAACTGTTCACGTTCTTCCAAAACCATGTGTTTGCAGCAACAAAACAAACTAACTGCTGTTGTGCGTTACCAATCTACAAAAATGAATATATTCTGTTGCACTGCCAACATAAAATAAATGAAAAAGTCACCTGATTCTGAATTCGTTTTTAGGTTTAATTTTGTAACTTTGTATATGAATTGGCACTTCTGCAAAATACAGGACAATTGGCATCCCATTTTAACTTTATCGGGACCGCTAAATAAATAACGGGACAATCCCATTACAAATGGGATGTTCACCCTAGGTATGTTGGAAAAATATTTGTTAATGTTTCAGTCTGTCAAGTTGCCACCTGGCCTAATGGCCAAATTGTAACCTCTATGTAATAATAATACATAAATGGATTTAAAAGATATTCAGGAGCAACTCAATGAATAATTTGTTTGCAAGTATGAGAAAAATTTTTCCTAAAACAGCAGTTCCCAACCTCTATTTATCCATGACCCAGATATTAAGACAGTTGACCTTATCACAACCCCCTTATCCTCATATATCAACAATAAATATAAAATATAACATTAATTTCAAGTGGTGATATTGTCACCTGAAAAAGTCTAATTTTCACATTCTAAACAAATTTGTGATTTGTGAATCAAGGCATATAGGAAAATCAACAGCAGGAAAGTGAATTTTTATTTTTTTAAGGCAGCCTTTGTTTTAAGCCCCAAATTTATATGATTATCTAAGTCATTTTAAAATACAAATAAAAATATGCTGCAGCCATTCCTATTCTATTCAAATAGAGAAATGAAATGGCCCTGGAATATAACTTGGGTCTTAATATAACATATTTACATGCAGTAGATTTGTATAAGACCACAAGATAGTTCAACATAAATTTGAAGATCAATTTACGACAGAACTTGAGATACAATGGATCTGTATGTTAAAAAAGAAACAAAAGGACATTAAGTTAAAGTTGTCTAAAAAATTGGTATCCAAAGTTCAACATGCTTCTCCAAAAAGTTTTACCCTTCCTTCCACAAGTCTCGTCTTTTATTTTGATGGTTGGCAGGAGAAAAGCTTTTGCCCTTAAAGGGTATTAATGATACTTAAGATTCAAATGTTAGGTTGGGGTATTTCAGGTGTTCCTTTTTATTGTACAGTAGGCCCTCACCATCCATGGGGGTTAGATTCCTGGAAAACACCACGAATGCCAAAATTGCAGATTTAAAACCAAGGGCATATGGGAAAAAGAGGATTCAGTTCCTGGCTCATAAGAAAAAGTAGGGTAAGGTTCCTAACTCAAAGAATAACCATATTATTAAAAGAGTAAATACATATATTTATAACATCTGAGTTTAGTAAAGTGCATAAAACATGTTAGTCAATAACATATTGATATTAACAATTAAAACTCTTGGGATAATTTATGAAGTGTATTTGATAAACAAAGAAAAACTCATACTTCAAGTCTGGCCAGCCTTATCACTTCTTGCTGCTTGTCTGCCTTTTTCCTAGAACTATATTAGAATTAATACCATCTTATATAGAATACATTCATAAGTGTATACAACACATTACCAAATTTCAAATATAGGCGCTGCTCGACTAACTCGAGAATTTAACTGTTACACATTATGACTCCAACTTGACTTTCGACTGGTCGAAGCTTGCCAATTCGACTGAGCCGATCAGTTGCATTTGGAACTACAAATAATTTCATTAGTTTCTGTGATTCCGTTTGAAGGATCAATCGAATTTTCCGTGAAACAAAAGGGAATATTTAAAATGAAGTTATCAAAATGGTATTACTAAATGTTTGACAAGATGAAACGATATTATCGACACATGTGACGAACCAGAACACCGTTCCAGTGGGTTCTAGCTCTTACTGAGCATTGTTTATGAGTATATTCCAGATAACCAGAAATTTCAGATAATTGGCTATCCCCATATTCCAAGCTTGCCAGATAAAAGGTTCTAAACTATATAGCTGCTTCTTACATAGATGGAGGATACAAATTATGAGGCACTTCCAAATGTGCTAGAAACTTGACACGAATATAGGTTCTTGGTGATAATCAAAGGAAAAAATCCAAAATTGTTGAAATTCCAATTTTCAGGGGCTATTTTTGTTCCATTATTGCCCCATAAGAAAAGCCTGCAAATCTGTGTAGAGGTTTGTATATCTGCTTTTTAAAATTATATCCCGTCAAGATTTAAACTAAGGACTTAAACTATCGAAAAGTTTAGAAATTGTAGTTAGTTATTTTTGAAGACATACTGTTTACTCGTGTAACCTGTGCACCTTTTCTCCCAAAACGCCAGTGAAAAAAGGAGATGTGCATCTTACACGAGGATTCATTTATTCGTGTACCTCGCACACCTTTTTCCCAAAATGTTGCGTCGGTAAACAAATACATCTTAAGCCAGCACTCATACTGCATCTAATATTTATTTATTTATTTTTTCACCAGCTCATAAACAGCACTAAACGGCCTTTACAATGAGTGTTACAACAATAACAAGGACAAACACAACATCCATGCCCGAAGCAGGATTCAAACCCGCGACCTTTGGGTTAGAAGGCAGGTGCACTGCCTACCAGTCTAACCTGGCTGAAATTCCAAATTTTTTTGTACTGAGACATTGTTGTTCTTTGTATATAAATTTTAAGTCTATTACGATAGGCACAAAGATTGGGTCAGCGTCGCCACCGCGGATTGAATGCATTGCAAGAGCGTAACAGTCACAATATTGTAGCGGTGATATAAATTAAACACCGTGTCTTTTTACGTAATGGGAACACCGGTTACAATATCAAATATTCTGCCGCAACATTGTTGATACCAGCTACTTTTAAACGCACACATTAAATTACAATGGAAATGCATGGGATTTTTCTACAGCAGCAAGTATCGTATCCTTGGGGGATAAAGCTCAGACAGATTTAAAGTCTGCCATTTCAAGTGAATTAATCATTAACCTTACAATGAATCTTGGGAAAAGATTGCGATCGTTTACTGTTAGTGTAAAATTGCAAATAATACGGGAGGCAGAGGTAATAGGAAATCATGCAGTAGGGCAAAAACACAATGTATCAGAATACTGCATCAGGGACTGGAGAAAGATATGTTTTTATAAAATTAAAATTGTACCTTTTAAATGAGTTTTAAGTTTATTAACTGGCATTCGCCAAATTCTACGAAGTATAGGTGCAGGAGCTGATTTGACTGCCATGGCGTGCTGGGAAACCAGGCTAAGTCCCGATAGGCCGGTGCTGCCTCGTGAATTTCTCCCTGCATACACGTATCTATATGCTTAACTTGGGTGGACCTTGTTCAGGGAAAAGAAACTGGTGAAGACGCTTTTTAATCTGACATGGATTTATTTTTTCCCCTTTGAATTGGCACAAAAATAGGGGTGCGTGTGATACACGAGGGCACAGGTTACACGAGTAAATACGGTAATTAAAATCCATGTATATTTTGTGTAAATTTTTTAGATTATATATAGGGGTAGGTTTTTAATTGGTATTAGAGGGCTACATCATAATGCCATTAATATTAATCTATGACCAAAGGGAAAAGTTTGAATTTCCTAAAATTTTAATTTTAGGGGATATTTTTACCCATTATTCTTCCATTTGGGGATAAAAATTATAAGGCACTTTCAGATGAGCTAGAGATTTGAAATTTCGTAAGATTATAGGTTTTTAATCACAACTGATGTGAAAAATCTGGAATTGTTAAAATTTTAATTTTAGGGGTTATTATTACCCCATTATTCAGAAAAGACTGAAATGCTTGCAGAATGCAAGCACCATCTACTAGAAAGCAACATTTCTAAAAAATAATCAGATAGGGAACAGTTACAATATAAAATACTGAGTTTAACCCCCAGTACTGTCAAGCTTCCCTCTCTTACAGCCAGAGGTGTATCTGAGGAAGGGTGAAGAGAGGGGGTTGGGGCTAGAAAACCCCCTGCACAAGCCCGGGTTTTTTTACTCTGGTTAAGTTTCTGTTCCATGGTTAGACTTCTTCATTTATTTAAAACAGCAATCAAGAGTTAGTTGTTTTAAATGTGCAATTGTATTTTTACCAGTTGAATCAACTGTACATCAATGTGTTCTGAACAAGCTTGACGTACATTCCCATGTGTGTGGTATGGGTAGGGAGGATGGTTTGGTAAACTTGGTTGTTTCCATGAAGTTTCACTTTTAATTTTTCAGCCTCAATTGGTGTTCTTGATTAACTTTTTTGAAATTGAACTTTGAATTTTAAAACCTCCCTCTTAACTAGTTACTAGATGCACCACCAATACTACCACCAGCATTGTTGCTACAAGTCAAAGTGCGCTTAAGCATTTGAGTAGAAAATTAAAACACTTTTCAGTTTACAATCCAAAGGATTATATTTGGTAAGTGACCCAGTTTTAATATAGCACATCACCATTAGGCTTGGAAAAGAGAATGACCAAGACAGAAATCTTTTGGTGACAAGGGAAATGTGGAGCAGGAGAAGTGCATAACTATTAGGAAGAGATCCAATAAAAGAGAAAGAGAGGGTGGGGAGTTATTATTCGGTGCGAATAGCTTAACAATAACTTCTCATCCTCCTGTCTTTTACTGGATCTCCTTCTAATATGCATTTCTCTTGCATCCCATAGCACCAAAATATTTTTGTTTTGAGAATTCTCCTTTTTCAAGCCTAAAGATAACATGCAACATCAACATCACTGTATTAACTCCATTAGATCCTACACTGAAAAATTATTTTATTTTCTAGTCAACTGTTAATTATGGTTTACCACAAAGTTAAGGTTCATTCTATTTACAGGCAGTCCCCTCTTATCACAAGTTCACTTAACGTGAAATTTGTCTTAACAAGAGGTACAATTACGAAAACTATTCACATAGCACAAAAAAGTTCCCTGATTTAATATAATTTGCAACGTGATCCAGGTCCATAAAAAATTCCCAATTTTGAGAAACAAATATGTCCAGTACCAATATTTTTAATCTATAGAGTGCAAAAAATTAAAATTCTAGAATAATTTTTATGAGCACAGCATATTCATAGACATAATACTAATTGAAAAGTTTGAAAATAAATATCAGTTACCATAATCACGTAATGTGCAAAAAGTTTCCAAAAGTTGCAAAACGATGTCAACAAGATGCTACTTCGCTGTCAAGATCATTGCAATGCCCGTTTGACTATGCTGTGAGTTACACGCATACCGTAGTGACTTTTCTCTTGTTGTTTCTTTATTTGTCTGCAATAACTCTCAACACAGTGAATGCAAAGTGACAAAAAAGTAAATAGAGTGATGCTGATACCAAGAGACAAAGAAAATCTATTTCGTTAGAGATGAAAATGTAAGTGATTGAGGGGAAAGTGCACACTAACATTCAACGTGTGATGGCCCTTAACGAGGCTACTGTACGTACCATTGGGGTAATGCAGAGAAGATTAAGAACAGTTTCGAAAGTGCTATGCCAGTAAGTGCTACAAGAGTACAGTACAAGATCATCCATTATAGAAAAGATAGAAAAACTGTTGTCATTCTGGACTGAGCACCTAAACCAGAACAATATGCTTCTAAGTTTGCATGTCCTGAAAAAAAATCTATAAGATTGTATGTAGAAGTAAGTAAAATGAGCCTGTTGGGCAGCAGTTCATAGCAAGTTCAGGTTGGTTCGAGCACTTTCAGAAGTATACTATAAAAATAACTGGTAAGGCTTCAGCTGCAGATACAGAGACAGCAGATAATTTTCCTAAAGTGTTTGAAGAAATAATTGAAGACGGTGGCTACAATCTGAAACAGGTGATAACAATTGATGAAACTTCATTATATTGGAAGAAAATGCCTAGTAGAACATACATATCCAGAGAATAAAAGTTGCTCCTAGTTTTAAACAAGCCAAAGATTGCTGCAGTCTGTTATTTGGAAGCAATGTGGAAGGCAACTTAAAGTTGGAACCACTTATGGTGTATCACTCTGGAACCCATAGAGCCTTGCAGGTGTTCATGAAGGAGCACCTCTTGGTTATCTGGTTTTCCAACACAAAACCTTGGATAATAGATGGCAATTTCTTCGAGTATTTTAATGCACATCTACACAAAGAAACAAAAGAGTATTGTGCAAAAAAACAATCTAGACTTTAAGATGTTATTAGTACTAGATAATTCTAATGGGTAACCACCCAGTATTGAGCATATCAAAGTTGTGTTCTTGTCCTAAACACCATGTCAATCATTCAACCTATGGACCAAGGCATTATCGTCTTTTAAAGCCTTGCATATGCGCAAAACCTTTTCAAAGTTAATTGAAGAGGCAATAAGCCAACAATATAGGAATTCTGGAATGGGTTTGACATTAAGCAAGCACATAATCAATTCCAAACACCCTTCACGCATGGAGGGTGTCTGGAAAAATTTATGGTCAGCATATGCACATGACTTCAAGGAATTTGAGGTAGATGATAATATCACCATCTAGAGAGGCGAAATTGTCAATCTATCCAAACAAACTGGTTTTGAAGAGGAAGATGACGTTGTGAATTTACTTGGTGCACACCAAGAATTAAGCAATGAAGAACTAATCCAGCTAGATAAGGTATGGGAAGAAGATGAGAAGTTTTCTGCTGAAGACGACAATGCTGACTTACCTGTTCACATGTTGAATTCCGAAAGAATGACTAAAGCATTTAGTCTTGTTGAGAAATCTCAAGCAATCTTTGATGAAGATGCCCTGATAGACTACGCAGCACTAAAGTGTCAAGAGCTGCAAATGCATTCTCATAACTAGAAATATTTCTTTTACAAACTGATTTGTAAATATGTTCTTAAAGTCCTTTTAGATGTAAATTTTCCAAGTAAAAACTACTGGTCTTCAGTGAATTAAATTCAAGAACTAATTTTGAAGAGAAGTATGAATTATGATAAATTAATGAGATATTTTTAAGTACCTAGACTTAAACTTACCTGGGATGACTGGCTAGCAATGGCTTTCACATTAGGAATAAGCTCTTCTTGAAATCTATCAGGCCACAAAACACGAGTCACTAAGCCATAGTGGAGTGCTTCGCTAGCTGTCAGCCTCCTACTCCCAAACAGGAGTTCACTGGTCTATAAATGAATAAAATGAAAAAGCTGCTCTGAATTTTTAAGATATGTAAGCCAAATCTTATCAGCAACTTTTTTTTACAAATGACAAAATAATTTAAAGTTAAAAATATGCAAAGCTTTTTAACTTACATATACAGTAATGCCTCACCAACTGCGATAAGCGAAATATATATCAACTGTGGAATGAGGGAATGAGTATCCACAGTTGCAGACATACTCATTACAGTCTGATTGAAAGCTTGTGGCGGACGGATGCGCTGACTGCCTGGCGTTGGAGGGCAAAGTGCATAAGGGGAGGAACACTAGATGGGAAGAGCAATGAGCTTAACAGGTTCACCAACTTAGTCGCATTTACATGGGTCTTCACGTGTGGCGTGATGGGCGACAATTGGGATGTAGAACGCGCAAAGCATTTAGACGGGTTTTAATTAAATTGTAGCCTTTATCAATAAAATTCACTTTGCGGCACCGAGTAGGTCTGTTGTTAAGACGAGTGGAGAGGGAAAGTGTTTTTACTAGTTCTCAGAAAATAAATTGTTCATAAGTTGAGAGTAAAACCAATTCTTATATGGTATATGTGTAGTTATTAGAAATTCCTTATTTAAGACCTCGAGAGATAGGACGAAACAACCTATGATTGGGAACATGAAGTTATTAAGAGAAAGTGGCGCAAGTGAGGTTAAATGGTAAAAATCATAGATTACGGTGAATAAAACCGTTAATTTCCCTTCAATAACTTCGGTAAGGTATGTTTTTTTTACATTTTTAGATAGAGGAAATATCACTGTGTAATATACTAGATTCTGGGGAAAATGGCATTTACTTTAGAATTAAAAAAAATTTTTTTCCCCTCCTTATCTGCTTATCTCCATCATTGCGCTATATGAAAACATAGGAATCCCTCTGACATTCAGTTGAATTTTTTATAAAAACAAGTGTGGTAAGGCTTTGTTTTTTGAGCTGAATCGACAAAGAATAGTTTAAAGAAGCAATAAAGATATATTTATTAAAATGCCATTTATTTAAATTTTGGGGCAACATCCTTACGACCTTGTGAGATATGACGAACCAACCTATGATTGTGAGCAGGGAAGGAAAAGTTTTTGAAGAGGCAGTGAGCAGCAAGGACTCCAGAACAAAACGGTTAATGACCAGACCTTCCTCGAATTACCCCCTGCTCCTGCCTTTCTAATCCTTAAGGACCAGTCCACCCCCTACTGTTCTACCAAGAATTTTGTAAATAACTTTCCTCTCCCTAGCAAACCACTTCCACACCATTTGCATACAATTTGGTATAGAGACTTCGGGTTGTGTCTGATTTTCACTGTCTGATTGCTTTTTTTTTGAATCTGGATATAACCTAATATTATTAACTTTCTTTAAAATAAATTTTTTTCACATGGAATTGATGCACTGTTCTTCTCACTACATGGGCATCAAAATCGTCAACCGTCGATTTCGGACTCTTCTCCAACTTATTCTTTTGCGGAGAGAAGAAGGCTGTCCTGCAACCTTTTTCAATATCTGCTCCTTTGTTTGAATTTCGCTCTAATGTGCGACGTGAGATGCCTGTTGCTGCTTCGGCCCGCTCATAAGCGTTTTTAATAGGAATGCTGATTCCTTCAGCAGCCTCCTTCATAAAACTCAATATGTTATAAAGACGGATAACTTTCCTAGTCCCTAGGTTTGAGGTGGATGGAGAGGGATCCATGTTGTTAAAGTTGTTAATAACTAAAGGAACAACAATCTCAAGAGCGTAGTAACAAAAACGCAAATAATAAAATAACGGAAAATAACAACTCTATAGCAAAACTTAAAACAAAATTATGATAACAAACAACAACATGAATGGATAACAAAAAACGAATGAACAGAAGAATGCGAAGTATAAAATAACAATAACTTGATAACAGATCAGCAAACAAAACAATGAAAACAAATAATGACAGCAAGAGCAAAGCAGCAGTTGGCAACATGGATGCATGAAGCTAACTGAATGACTTTCTCCCGTGCGGAAAATACCCTCACCCCTGCGGTAGTGAGGTTTCTCACCAATGGACTCGGCTAGGCTCAAATTCGTCTACTGCGCACTGCCATAAGCTTTCAACCGGACTATACTTCTAATGCATGAAAATTCATTTTTGTTTCATTCATTTTAAAACTTTTGTACACATATGCATTTAATTATAACCAAAGTTTCTCATCTTTCTCACCCAAGGAGTCCTTTTAAAACAAACTTTCAAATTTATATAAACTAAGAGGCTCTGCCCCCTGGCTGCTTCGCAGTCTAACCCCTGCAGGCCTTGCTTTGCTTTATATATTCTATAGGAGGTAATTTTGATTCGTTCCCTCCTATCCTATGTAAGTGGTATTCCCATTGGCGTCACCACTTCTTTTGGTTCCCCTGTGAAACATACCATCTAGGGTTGTCCCATACAGGAGAAAGTCTTGCGCTTTCCCAGCCTTATAAATGCGGTTTAAATGCTCCATGTGTATGGAGTTCTCAAGTTTTTAGTAGTTAAATGTAGTTATGTTCATAGCGAGTGCCACTCGCAAAATAACAGTGTCAAAACTGGGGATATAGGGCATTTAAACTTGGTATTTTGCTATGAAATAGTCTCGGTCGCTTTTGACTGACTCATTAGGGAAAGGGTTGTGGATGGAAGGAATTTGGAAAGTTACTATATGATTAAATTGTTCACTGAGAGAGGTCTGATTGCTCATTATGAGGACAAAATGCTTATTAGCCATGTGGGTTAAATAATTCCATGATATGATTCAAGTCACGCAGATATTCTATGCTTTCTTTCATAACCACTTCCCATTCTGATTTCAAAATTTCACGGCAACATGTCCATCTCCCACTGTCACTGCCTTACTAATGACCAACTGCAAACTTAATCCTTTTTTGTGTACGATGAGCTTAATTCCTCCTTTCTGAAACATAATACAGTGAAATCTAGTTGCAACCAGAGCTGCAAACTGAACCACTAAACCAACCGCAATCATTTTGCTGAACTGCCAACGGGTGACTAATTTTTAACTGAACCGCAAACCAAGCCAGAATTTTTTTGCAAAAGTAGTTTAGTTTGATCTCGATTTACATTTACATTTGTACTCCATGAGCTGAAAAGGTAAATATCATGAGGTGTCTTCACACACTCTGGATAGCATTCCACTAGCAAGCAGTGTATACAAAACTATAATTCTGTCTCGATTTTCTTGTTAAATTCTGGATTCACCAACTACAAATCAATAAATGGTCTTCAGTTAAAAAATTGTTGGAAAAGCAGGTGTTCCAAAGAAGTTCGCTGAACGTTGATTCTACATAGTTTCCCATTCAAATTAGACATCATAGCATTCAAATTAGACACCTAAATCTAAAAAACCTTTATTTAAATTTATTTTCCGAGGATAATTTTAATACTGGGAAATGTACATTTTTTTAAATGCACTTATGGTTTCATTTTGGTGTCTGTCTGTGCACTTACTTAAATTGAAATTGTGACAAAACCATAAAACATAGAGCTGAAACTTGGAGGGTAGATTTCTGTACTACTGCCATTTGGTTTTATTTAAATTTGAGTTTTGAACAATATCTCTCTATATTATAATCTTCTAAAGTCGTAACTAAGTCACGCAGGCACGTAGTTTCAGGACTCTCTCCCCGCCTAACGAGTGATCGAAAAATGACCGCTGTGCGCATGTGCAGTTATCCCAGCTCTGCGAGGCGAGGGGCAGCCAACAACGATCACTATGATGTGGTTGTAGTAGATAAAAAGGAACGGAATGGATTAAGAAATGGTGAAAACAATAAAAGGTACAGGGCCAAAAGGAAGGCTATTAGTGAATGTAATTTAACAAAGCTTGATCATGTTGTCGATAATGATGTAGATAATCGAGAAATTAGTGTAAATATAAATGAGAATTGACAGTTGCTTAAATGTTGTTACGATACCCCAAATCTCTTTAAATACTCGAGATAATCATGAGTTACCTTCTATTCTTAACAGAAAACAATTCCCCGTATGGTTAGCCTTTGCCATGACAATTAATAAATCTCAAGGCCAAACATTTAACCGAGTGGGCATTCACATCGATCAGAGTAAGCCAATATTAGGTCATGGTCAGCTCTCTCTCGGTGTCGATCCATGGCCAGTCTCAAAATCAAAATTACAGGTGCTAAAAACGACAGGGAAACTCACACGATTCAAAATAATGTGTACGATGAAGTATTAAGAAATCAATAGATAATAGGGATGTACCGAATATTCGGAAACTATTTGGTATTCGGCCATTTTTCCACTATTCAGAATTCGGTAGTATTCAGAATTTGACTAAATGGATATTCGGTTTGGTATTCGAATTCGGTTAAAATTTACCAAATATCAAATCGAATGATGAGCAGCAAAAATTGAAAATGAAATCATAAAATTAGTAAACTTCTAAAAATATTCAACTTTAATTACGATACAGACTGAAAAACACAAAATATTAAAAACGGGAAAGAATAAAAAAACTATAAAACTGATTCTCAAAAATATGGGAAAGGGAAGTAAATCTGAAAACAAGCCAAAGCTTGAAAGCAAAATAAAATTCCAAGAACCAACACTCAAACACGAGTATTTATTACTGAAGTGAAATGTTTTCCATCACATAGTAACCACACACAATAATGATCACACAAAAATTAAAATTAAATATTTTTTCTATAATTAGGACACAATAAGGCACAAAAATGTTTCTAATTACCAAACACCGAAGGTTCTCTGTGGTATTGATTTAATAGGTATTTCATAAACTTCCAATACTAATGATTTTACTGAAATCAATTTTACAAGTAGGTTTCTTTTATGTGAGTATTCGGTGGTTGAATATTCGGTAATCAGCAATACCAGTATTCGGTTATTTATTCGGCTCTAACAGAATTCGGTTACTTATTCGTTATTCGGCAATTTTGATATTCGGTGCATCCCTAATAGAGAGTTATATTTTCACCTCAGTGATGGAGGAGGATGGGCAGCGAGGTCCCGAGGGATTGGCCCATATATACAAGTACGATAAAAACTGTAATAATTTTATAACTTAAATAATGGTGACTTTAGTACGTTGGCGTAGATAACATTTACATCAATACCCTGCAAGCCACCAGAAGCGTTTGGCAGGGGGTGTCACAACACCAAGTGAACTCTAACTAATTCCTCTGTTGGACTGCCTCATCGCATCTGGGAAAAAGGATCTGTAGTATTTCTCTGTTCTAGCGATTGTTTCGACATATTTTCTCCTGCACTCTGATCTAACATTACGTTCACTAACACCGACTGGCAGAATAATAGTAATATATTGTGCAATCCGCTCACAATGGACGAAGGGAGCGCGCGAAGCACGCCGCGGCGCGCTGGGGGGTCTGGGGGCGAAGCCCCCATCGGGGTTGGCAATCACAGCGAGCAGGGGCGGAGCCCCTAGTAATATATAAAGTTCAGATTGAGAACCATTTAAAATGTTGTTTTTTTAATATCTCCAAAAATATAAAATACAATAAGCTGAAAAACTGAGGATAAATTTCCATGTTAATGCCACTTATTCTGTAAAAGTTTGAGAAAAATCCAACAGAAAGTTGTAATTTATTTTGAAATTAGACATTTCTTATGCGGATTTATCAATCGTTGTCACCGAAAATCTTTGTAAGTAAACAAGGTCTACGCCAAATACATAAATGTTTAATTTCCTTCGTTGTGCATACAGAACGTAGCAAATGAAAGAAAATGGATTATCTATGGCGAATAAATTAACTTAATATGTTAATTTTCCTTTCCTGCACACAAAACAATTTCTAAGTGAAAACAAATGGATAATCTACGATGAAGAAATTAACTTTAACATAAAGATTACATTACAATTACTCAAGTGAAGTGTGTGTTAAATAATTTTCTATTTATGCACGTTATTGAAAAAAATAAAATAAAATTATAAAACATAAATTAAATATAAAAAAATTGATGAATGACTACTTCAAATGCATTTTATAGTCTTTTGAATAAATGAAAACTCCACCTATTCAGGGTATCAATACTTCTAATGTTACAAATTTTATTTAATATTAATGTATTAATCACATTGTGTATGGTATTTTATTTAAGCATCTCTTTCATATAACAGTACAGGAAGTCCCCGAGTTACAAACGTCCAACTTACGAACATCCGTAATTACGAACGAAGGAACTGCAAAATTTTAATGCCCTTCTGAGGATATTTTCACCGAATTTTTTAAAATTTAAATACAAAAATGTGGGTTTCTTTAGTGATTTCCTTATACAGTAAAAACTGCAAGAGGTGGAACCTCATGGGACCAGCATATTATTCCATCTTTTGCAGGTTTTTTGCCTTATACAGGTTAAAATAATTTATGCAACTTTTCTTTTGGTAGATTTTAACTAGGAAATAGAAGTTTTTATAAGTCTTAATGGAAATAAAAGCTTTAAAATTAAAACAAAAATCGACACACACACACACACACTATATATATATATAATAAGTGAGAACAAACTTGAAATTGCATGCTTGGACAATACTGATTTTATTAGAAATTAAAAAACTTGTTAAAAATGCTACAAATTTTCATAATCAGAACAGTGAAATTTCATACAGTTACAGAACATTTCAAATACACAATAAAATTCAATAAAAATATTGAACAAAGTTAAAAAATTCTAGAAAATTATTTTAAAAAATATCCTATTTTAGTTGTGCTGTTTTTTTCTGTGATTTGATTAAAATGGCTAAAGAAAACCCTATTTCTATAACTTTGTTAAAGAAAGCATTTTCGCCCTTCATTTTGTCAGAATGTTTTAAAGCTACAAGATAGTGCAAAACTTTGACGTCGTTACGTTTCCAGTTCTTCACAATCTTCCTCATCCGGTTCATCCTCTGAATTGGGAACAATTTTATTGCTTTGTGATTCTATAACAGTTTTCAAGTCAATTTCATCAATTTCTGTGAAAATACTTTCATCAGTATTTACGAAACATTTTGCACTCACGTTGGTACCCTCAACTTAATACATCTCATCAATCAAATTTTGAATGTCACAATAATCACAATCGTTATCTGCATTGCGACATTCATTAAAATCATCGAAAACAAAGTCACAGTTTCTAAAACAATTTTTTATACAGGTTTCTTATAAACACTAACGAACGACTGATAAATGTATGTAATTGCATCAAAAACATTGATTTTAACCATCAATTCCAATCCTCTCATACAATGATACACCCAGGGCCTCTGAGAGAAGTGAGATGGGCCAGTCACAAATGTGGGGCCACACCCCACTCCGTCAAAAACTGGAAATCAAATTTTTTCACGATTACAATAAAATGGGTAAGTAATAAGAGAATGCCTGTCGCTATTCTCAGTCTCCTTTGTTCAAAAGCACAACAAAACTCCACCAATATGACAAAATTTAATTTTTGAGCGGGGTCCGATAAGCGATCATCTCTATCTTTCTTTATCTTCTTCTCTATCTCCCTTCTCCTTTAACTGTTGATCGGTGCTTATTTGCACCAGGGTTATTTGTTCAATATATTAGAATAAATATATTAAACACATAACCTTTAGAATAAATTTTGGGAGCCCAGGCCAAATGGCCCTGCTGGCCCACACTCTATCTGGCTCTGGATATACCTATATATTGAAGGCCCTCTAGACATAATTTAAAGAGACCAATTTTCAGGTAAATAAATAAACTATTTTCTATTCAATTTAATTGTTTTCGTGTTTTGTTTTATTAATGGTAATACAAAAGTTTTGTTTTCTACTATTATTCATCACAAAGACTTAATTAGGGGTTAAATAGGCTTGAGTTGTTTGAGTTGGGACCTAACCACCAATTATACTGTTGTGTTTATGGGAAATTGTGTTCCGAGTTCCGAACAAAAGACTTACGAACGAACTTTTTGAACACAGCCCGTTCATAACTTGGGGGCTTCCTGTATTGCACTACAATGCACATGATGAAATAAAATGATAAATTCACAATTTTGCTTGAACCGAACCGAACCACTGCCAAAAAGTGAACTATTAACCATACCATCATCGTAAATTGTGAACCAATCTGTGAACCGCACAATTGCAAAATTTAGAATGGTTTGCAGCTCTGGTTACAATGTACTTCACAATTACGTATGTTTTAAATTAACATACTTTTTTGAATCTCAATCAATGTTCACGTATAAATATTTCAAAATAATGTACTTCAACTTAGCATACTTTTCAATATTACGTGTGAACTTCAGAGGACCCGAAAAAAGGTTTTTGTGGTTTTAACGTATGCTTTCATCTGTAAATGACTCAAGTAAAACCAATTCTTGCTCACTGAATTCATAATACATAAATTTTGAAGGCACCTTTTGTCTTTAGTCCTAAAAAAATCTGCAGAACCGTGCCAAAATTCCAAAAGAAAGGATTTTCCAAAATGAAAAATTTAGAACCGAGTGTCAGTTATCCCTCTGGTATTTTCACAATAGTCAGGGCATGGAAATGAACACGTGTGGCAGAAGGGATGTCAGTGGGAGGACAATCAGGAATTGCTGGAAGAAATCGGGCATTATAATTTCTTCGCAGGTTGCAGATTCCACATATGAAGAGGATTTAAATGTTCCCGGAGAGCTTTGGAATGATGCCTCCTCAAAACTCCAATTTCATTCTTCACTCATGTTTTGAAGAATTTTCAGGCGTTGATAAAAATTTGGAAACTACACTTCTATTAATGGATGATGCCAAAATAGAGAGCATTACTGGTCTAGGGGAGAAAATAAGTAGAGACTCTGAAGAAGAGGTAGAGGTTAGGTCAAATGTGACATCATTAGTGACATCGTTAGAGGCATCGAAGTGTTTGGAGAAATTAAAAGTATTTATTATGAAATCTGATGAAGTGCCAGAGACATTGTTTATCTCATTTGACGATGTAGAAAATTATGTTGTATGCCAAATTCTAAAAAAAGATGAAAAAAAAGAAAATTTCAGATTATTTTATGAAGCATTAAATTAGGGTTGAAGTTGATGATTTTCTTTTTTTCCTCTTGGCTGAACTCCTGGGTATTTTCAGTACACCGTACTTTCAGTATAAAGTATAAAAATTCATGCTCTGCAGACATAAATTGTACTGCGATTTTACTGTACTATGATAATAAATCTGAACTTAGAGGAGAAAAATTCTGAACGTGATTCTCAACTCTTATTGTACTGCATTTAAATTCCTGCTGCTTCATCTCACAGTTGATTTAGTTGGGATATTTAAATATTATACAAGGGTCAGTCAAATGAAAATGGGCTGACATAAATTACCGGCAAACACATGGAGTCCAAATATCATGAATTGTTTCATAAGTTAGTGGCAACAATGTGCATTGTGACGTACGAGCACAAGTCTCTCGCATCACTCACAAGAGAGCAGCAGCATGCAGACTGTGCCAGTGTGGTGTTTGCTACTGTCCAAAGCACATATTTATGATTTCATTATGGAGGCATCCAAAGAAGAAGAACAAGCAGTTGTGCGTTTCTTGACAGCAGGAGTGGGTGAAACAGCCATTCACACATGAATGGCTGCAGTTTATGATGACTATTGCATGTTCCTGATGCCGGTAAAGGAATGGCACAAATGGTATGTGAAGGGCGCACATTGCTGCAGGATGACAATCAGCCTGAATAAGCACAATGTGTGATCACAAATGAAATAATTCAGTTGGTTGATGATGCTGTTCATGATAACAGGCATGTAACAGAGGATGCTACCACACAGTCGCTGGATGTTAGCCATGGGACTGTCCACACATCATCAGAAAGCACCTCCATTACAGAAAGATTTGCATACAGTCTGTCGAGTGAGCAAAAGGATGCTCAAATGGGTTTGGGAGTGGTTCTTCTCCACGATAACGCATGCACCTACACAGCAGCGCTCACCAAGGACACATTCACAAGGTTTGGATGAGAATTACTCGCATATCCTGCATATAGTCTGGACATGCCCTCTGTGACTATCATACTTTTTGCGCTGAAAGGATGAAGTTTCAGATCAGACGATGATGTGCAGGACGCAGTTCGGTATTGGTTCCACCAGCAGCCAAGAGAATTTTATGAAAAGGCAATACACTGACTTGTATCAGAGTGGGACAAGTGTATCAACATGTATGGGGAATACACTTAGCTAAGTTGATAATTATGTGTTTTATTTACCTCAGCCGGTTTTTATTTGACTGACCCTTGAATGTTTGTCTTTAAAAATTATCATATCTCAGACATCAAATCATTCCACTGAGTCAGGGCAGTATCATGGGTCTATGAACTCATATAAGTAGACTCAGCATCAAGCATACATTTAGATGTATGCACATCCACCAGTACCTACATTTGGTGTACATTTAAATGTATGAATGGATGATAAGGGTTAACTGGTTTGACAGCTTAGTTGGTTAAAGCACCTACCTGACAACAAACAAACAAAATACTGACCAATTGTAAAATTAAGAACAAATATTCTGGATCCAATCAAACAAACAAATCAAAACAAAAGTAAGAAAGTTATTTACATGCCACTATTCTGATCTGAATGAGAAAGAGACGATTGCAGTAAGCATCACTCACAATGTAGTGTTTCTGAAGCCACAACTGGCTATGCAATGCTCTTATCATCAGTAGGTGATATATTCTCAGAAACACGTCTAATCATTGAAGAAGTGCAACCTTTAGAGCAGAGGTTCTCAACCGGTGGGGCGCCCCCTCAGGGGGGCATATCAGAATCTCAGAGGGAGTGTGGGTAATTTGGAGAATATTCAATATTAAAGTTTACTAATTGGGAAATGAAAAAAAACAAATACAGTGGACTCTTGATGAAACATTCTTCAAAGGACTGAGTAAAATCGACTTTAAATGCAGAAAAATGTAAGAAGCAGAAAATGGAGATAATGACATGCAAACATCAAAGTTTTTCTAGTTGATATATTATAAACAGAAAATACAATACAAAAATTTATGTAATAAAATAAATAAAGCCATTCAAAATCAGAAATACGATATTTAAAAAATAGAAAAAAAATTAGTGCTAATTAAAATAATATACAGTAAAATCTCGATACAACATATCTCTATGGAGCATGAATTTTTATACTTTATACTGAAAGTACGGTATACTGAATATACCCATAAGGAGTACAGTATTTTCTCTGGAAGCATCTCAGTGGGGGATCGGCATTCTCGCAGGTCCGGCGCAAACCGAAACTGGTGATAATGAGTCTAACAAGAGATAAATTTCCTATAACAAGATTTTATCTCAATGCTATTGTGAAAATAACGATAGGGATAACTGATCATCGGTTCTACATTTTTCAGCTCAGAAAATTCCTTCTTTTGGGATTTTGGCGGAATTCCTCAGATCTTTTCATACTAAAGACAAAAGATGCCTTCAAAATTGGTGTAAATGACTTGAATGAGCAAGAATTGGTTATAGTTGAGTCATTTACGGATGAAAGCATACGTTAAAACCACAAAAATATTTTTTGGGACATCTGAATTTCATACGCAGTATTGAAAAGTATGTTAAGTTGAAGTAAGTTACTCTGAAATATTTATACAGTATTTATAAAGGGAAATTGACGGGGATTAAAAAAAATACGTTAATTTGAAATATATGTAATTGTGAAGTATGTTGTAACGAGATTTCACTGTACATAAAATACTACATATATAATGACAGATTTCAATTTGTTTTTTAAAAAAATCAGATATTTATTTGGCATTGTTTTTCTTTTGACTGAATAGCATAAAGTCCTTTTTAAAGTTCATCTGTCCCTTTAAGAAGGCGATCTGTCCCATTACGAGACCATAGCTATCAAATGAGGGTGAGCAACCCCTCCAGTGCATGATTAAAACTTGGTATTTCACCATGCAGTACATCATTATCTTCATCATTGCCACTTTCAACACAGTTATCAACATTGTCACGTTGCAAATCACAGATTTCATTAACTGATAGGACACCACATGTAGCAACATTGTCGTCAAAGGCAACGAACTCATCAAACATCACTTCATTCGCGCTCAACTGCTCCCATTCTTCGATATCAATTGCTTGAGGGTCACTTTGGTCTTCAACTTGAACAAAAACCTCACTGAAGAACCCAGCTTTTTTTAAACCAATTCTTTATCGTGTCAACTTTAATGGCATTCCAATCTGAAGTAACGTAGTCCATGGCCTCTAAAACTAATGTGTTTTGTGCCTCTTTGTTAGAATCCATCATTGCCACTGCCTTGCGCACCAGCAGCTTCCTGTACTGCTGTTTCAAGCAGTGTATGATACCTAAATCTAATGGTTGCAAATGACTTGTGCCGTTGGCCAGAAAAAATACAACCTTAAAATACCATAAGCTGGATGTATCAGGCAGAATATCTATGCAGCGATCCACAAACAGCAGCACTTTCTCGATGCAGACCCCATTTTTACATTCAAATCTTGAAGATACTCCATGAATAATTTCAATGTCATCCATGCCTTGGAGTTGTTTTTATATTTGTATGGTAGCGTCCACACCTTCTTGAAACATCGCAGTTTAACAAATTTGCCAATCACAAGAGGCTGAAGTTTCTCACTGCCATCTGAAATGCAGCATAGCAAGACCGTGAGCCGCTCCTTGCTTTTCTTTCCCCTATGGCAAAGTTTTCCTCAAAAAGTTAGGGTTCTATCTGATAACACATTAAAAATAAACCTGTATCATCCGCGTTGAATATATCGCACAGCGCATACTTCTGTATTAGTTCCGGAAGATCTTGTCTTCCAGTGATCCATTGTAGCGAGGTCCACACATTTGTCTGCAGAATCGATAAGTGTAATTTTTATTTGCATCTTTTAAAGACGTTAGAAATGGATTAAATTCTAGCTGCGGTTTTGAAATTCTAAACTGTAGATGCAGGAAAATGTTACAAACATAGAACGTTAGAAGCCGGTAAAAATGACATGGCATAAATGAACTTCTGACTGGGACTTTTAAATTTCGACTTAAGATGCAGAAAAACTTTAGATCCAAAAACGTTAGACCGAGAGTTCACTGAAATCCTATTGTTCTCTTACTATAGAATAAAGTATGAGGGTTGTTCAGAAATGATTGGGACTATCGGCAACACTGTATGACACCTGGCAACTAGGTGCCTCCTATCTTCTATTCTTATAGCCTCAAGTTAGTAGAACATTTACGTAAAAGTTGGAAGCAGCTGTCATCAGCAGTGTCGTGCAGCAAAGTCATTTCTCAGTTCAGTTGCGTGCTTCGGTGGACACGTCATGGAAGGCAATTATCATGGGCAACGTTGGACCTCATCGTTTCTGTTAAAGTAAGGCATGTCAGCTGCTGACATTCATCTTTGACTAAAGGCTGTCTGTGGCAAAGCAGCACCTGGCTGGAGCATTGTTTTCCAATGGGTGGAGGCCTTCAACAGCGGAAACAAGTGTGTGGAGAAAGGAGTCAGCCCAGGCCAATCTGCAACAGCACGCATGCTGGCAGTGGTGCAGCATGTCTCAGAGATCATCATGGGGAACAGACGTGACATTTGACGAATTGCAGCATGCACCAGGTTTGTGTCGTGCAACAATTCATGCCATAATTCATGAGGATCTGAAGATCATTTCTGAACGACCCTCGTACATACATTGCTGATATCATCATTGTATAATGCACAGTAATGTAGCTAGGGGTACTGCAGAACTGTAGCTGGGGAAGATGTAGCAGGGGTGCAGGTGGTGGTGCGGACTGTGGTGCGGCATACGACACACACTGTGAAATTCGTCGTGCGTGGCCATAGATGTAGATGATGCCGCTATGCCACTAAATAGCCACATGCTTTTTGTTTTTATTATCCTCGATTTGATACCGTACTGCTTTAAGGTGAAATTATGAATTATTTTAACATGAACATTGATATTTTGTACAAAAATACATGGTAAAGTATTGTTGTATTTGTAGGGTGCACAAAAGAAACTCTGAATTAAATGTGAGCGTATCAACATTTCCCAACACATTGAAGTATATTTTCTTTTTGCATTTTACTGGTTTGGTATCACAGATTATAAATATGTTTATAATTAAATAATGAAAATATAAATATAACAATATAATTTATCCTTCAGGATTCCTTATGATGGCAACAAAAAAACGAAAATTTGATGAGATGAATATCAAATATGGATTCATGTGTATTGAAAAACATGAGATCCATCTTCCTCAGTGTGTTATTTGCCTAAAAATGCTGAGCAATGATGTTATGCGACCTTCTCAACTTGAACGACATATGAGCCAAAATCATGCAAACTTTATAAACCTTATAAACAAGTTAGGAAAGCATAGAGCGTATCACAAATGGACACGTTTCGTACAATGCAGTATTAGAAAGAAATGATATACCTGTACGTAAGGGAAATAGCATTTTAAAGTTCTTTTCTTCATCATAAATAATCCATTTTCTTCCTATTTAATAATACTGCATGCACACATAAGTAAATTAAATGTTTGTTTGTGAGATTGCTTATGTTAGCAACAATGAAAAAGTAACCATGCACGAAATTTCTAAGTTCAACTCGAATTAAGACATTCTTGCTTGATTTTCTTGATAACGGCTACTCCTACGATAAAAATGTATAGGAAAAGAAATACTCTTCTTTACTAGTTCTACAAGTTTTATTTGAAAAATATTTTTATATGAGCAATACTTTACGAGATATGAGAAGGTTAATTTTTATCACCAGTAAAGTGGTACCCCTGATTGGCTTACATAATTCATTTTTGCGATTTTCTTATTATCTTTGATTTTAAGTCCTTAATATCAAATTTCATGCAAATCCATTTGGTAGAAGCCAAGAACGAACATGCAGATGTACAGACAAACTGACGACAATAGGTTCTCACGCTGGAGGCGAAATGCACCTAAAAAGCATGAAATTAGAACAAACTGGAATATTTAATGAGGAATCCACAAAGGCTATGAAAGCTTCATATGAAATAGCCCTTCTAATCGCAAAGGAAAAAAACCTCACACAACAGGAGAAACTCTGGTTAAACCTTCCATTCTGAGTGCTGCCAAAATTAGCTTGGAGAGGAAATTGAGAAGAAATTTCAGAAAATTGCACTGTCTGATTCTACAGTCAGGTGCCGAATTGATGAGTTAGCTGAGGATATCAAACTTCCACGTTTTGGAAAATATCAAATCATTGCTCTTTCTTGCTATTTGCTGTGATGAATCGACTGATTAGGGAGACTGTTCTTAACTACTTGTCTATGAGCGATATGTAGCTAAAGATGGTGTTGAAGTAGAAATGCTGTTTTCTCAAGCCTTGGAGGCTACCTCTACAGCTAATGATATTGAAGCTGTATCAAAATTATTCAAAACGAATTAGCTGAATTGGAGCAAATTGGTTGGAGTTTGCACTGATGATGCTCCAGCAATGCTCAGTTCACGATCAGGACTTTTAGCAAAAATTAAAGAAAAAAACTCATCTGCTTTTGGAGTGCATTGCATCATTCACTGCCAAGCATTGGCTTCCAAAACTCTTTCCACCGATCTACGAGAAGTACTCAACCTCATCATCAACGTAGTAAATTATGTGAAAAGCAGTGCATTAAACTCCAAATTATTTGCCTTGTGAAGATTTGCAAGCCAATCACAAAGCTCTTCTGTTTCACACTGACGTTCGTTGTTTGTCAAAGGGAAATATGCTTGTGGGTTGATGCTTTCAGGAGGCACTGCGTGGATGGCATTACTGCTCTCGACGTTTCCCCTTCGCCTTCACAGCAAAGGCGAAACGTCGAGAGCAGTAATGCAGTCCACACAGTGCCTCCTGAAAGCATCAACCCACATCATCAAACGCTGCAAAAACCTCCAAACGAAGGAAATATGCTTGGTCGGATTTATGAGCTGAATGAAGCAGTTGCCCTATTTTTGGAATATCGGAAAAGATCAATTGCTTCAAGCTTTCAAAAATGAGACCTTTCAGCAGAGCTTGGCATATATGGCAGATACATTTGAAGCCTTGAATGCATTGAGTCTGAAGCTTCGAGGAAAAAATACCACCATCATTACTCATTATGATAACATTCAAGCATTTATAGCCAAACTTAAGCTATGGATACAGCGAGTTGGTGTCACAAATATCACTTCTTTTTCTCAACTTGATGAAGCTATCAAGAATAAGGTTATTGAAAATGATTTTAAGGAAAAAATCGAATCTCATCTAGTCAGTCTGCAGGATGAATTCAGGTGATATTTTCCAGACGTTGTCAATGAAACTCCAATTTGGAAGCTTGTGAGGAACCCATCCACTACTACGTTCAGTCATTGCCAGAGGATATCAAAGAGTACTTCTTGGAACTCAAGTTTGATTCGATAGTCAAAGACAACTTCCAGCAAGCTACTTTGGAGAATTTTTGGTTAAAATACCTTCCTGTTTATCCCAAAACAAGTGGTATCATACCATTTTCATCGACATACTTATGTGAAGCTGGTTTTTCTGCACTTGTAGCAATAAAAACTAAGCAGCGCATCAAGCTTGACATTGAAAGTGACCTACGTTGTGCTCTATCTTCCACACTGCCCAGAATTAAAAAATTTGTGACAGGCAAGCAGCCTCAATGCTCACATTGATAACACTTGGAGCAAATAATAAATTATGTATGTTTTATAAAATTTTAAAAATCGAAATATTTTTTCAAATTTATCATTTTTTAAAATTTTTGGTGCGATATTTAATTTATTTTGTATTTCAAATAAATTTATTGAAGAAGACAGTTTTGAAGGGGAGTGTTAGATTTTTGTTTGTCCAAGGGGCGTGGGTCAAAAAAGGTTGAGAACCACTGTTTTAGAGTGGATTTTTTTCTTTCTAGTCTCTTTTTATTTTTTCTTAATCCACATTAATTTGTTTGCTGCTTTTCTGTTCTTGCACCTTTTTTTCTCTCCTTTACTCCATTCTAATTCCTTTCTTATTCACCCTTTTTCTTCCCTCCTCCTGTGATTTCCCTTTTTCTTATACTCGTGAGCATCTGTTACATGTGCATTTGGCATCTTCCTGTTATGTTACTGTGAAGATGCGCTAGATTTTTCTGTTTGTATATGTTCTGCAGAGGACTCCTGTGTTTCTACATAACAGTAGAGCTTTTACTTCCTTTTCCTTATTTTTATTAACTTACCTTTTATTTTTTCTCTACATTATGCTTGACATTATTTGGAGTTTATTCCCTTTAGTACAATAGCAATGTTCTTTAGAAAGAAAACATCTTTACCAAAACACTGCAGCAACTGTTGCATGATGCTTTTGAATTTCTTGTTCACCTATAGCAGGGGTTGGCAACCTTTTCCACACGGTGAGCCACATTCGCAGTTGTGAATGCTTTGGAGGGCCGCACTGAAAGCCAAGATAACCTTGGCAGGCCGGATGAATGAACATATCAGAAGTTATCTAGAGTTTCTGTGAACTCAAAGCGAAAATCGAGTCTACATAATTTATTAGCATTACAACTTCAACAGAAAAGTTTTGAGTGTATCATTTTACTGAAAAAAATATGAAAATACCTATATGAAATTTTCCCGATCACATCTTAATTACAGCTTCGTGGGCTGCATAAAGCACTCTTGGGGGATGAATGGGGTCCATAGGTTGCTAGCCTCTGACCTATAGGTTGATCTGGGAACCACCTCATTTTCACTAGTAGTTTCTTAGAAAACAGTTGCAATAACATATTTGATGGATGATGGATTTCCTGTTATATTTCAATTTCCCACAAATGCTTTGCCCGCCATGGTTACAGAAGAGTTTTCATTTGAAATGGATTGCCTTCATGACATACATAGAAATAATAACTTCAACTACCAAAAATTTCCCTTAGCATGTCATGGGTTTGCATCAACATTTTACCATGTACACATTTAAATGAACGATTATTGCTAGTAATACATCTCTCTATACATAATAGCTGATTCCTGTCATGCTTACTGCCATGGCAACTGCAATTGTTAACATCTACTGTTGGCTCGATCCTTACGAGCAAGAAATATATATAATTGTGAAAAAATCGTATTAAAACAACTTTTAGAGATTTTCGTATGATATTTGAATTTCTACAACACACAAATTAATCTTTATAATTTTCTTGGCATTACTGCACAAGTTTCGTGTAAAAATAGTATTTTTGAGATATTTTAAAATGTTAATGAAATAATGCCTGCACATCAAAAAAGTCGATTTACATGTTTTATCTTATGGGAAAAAGAAACTATCCCCTAGAGTCAATAGGAAATACCTATAAAAATTAACAATTTCTCGAGAATTGACAACACCAAAAGCATACTTCCATCAGAGCTGCTGATATATGGGCTCAACAATTTTAAACGCTAAGCATGTAAAATCACAGATCATATAAAACCAATTCTGAACAAAGATTGACATAAATAACATATTATTTACCTGTATCCTATAATTAAAACAGTTCATAATTAAGGAAAGTAATGAAACTCAAGATGAAAGGAAAAGAAAACAGAGGAGCACAAACTCACTGGAGATCTCGCCTAACGGAAATACTGCTGAAGCTAGGAGAAGAGAAACGGAACAGGATAGACAGAAAAGATTGAATGACCAGAACAAAAGAAAATTGAGGCATAGAGATAATGAGTCACCAGAAGCAACAGTAAATCGATTGACAAGCAACAGATTTATAGATGCAAGAAAACGAGCACATGAATGTTCATTACAATCTGAATAGCAATTATTGTAGATTAGGTTATTTATATTCATGTAACCAAATTTTTATAGAATTATTTAGTATGTTTAACGAATAAATATTCATTAACATATATATTTTCCAAACAACTTTAATATGCCCATGACAAATATTACCTTCTGGAACATTTGGTTGTATGTATTTTTTATTAATTTTTTACGTTTTAGTGCACATAAAAGTTGGTCATTAATTTTTATTTTATTTTAATGTAATACTTAATTCATGCCTACCCGTCATATCTGACGGGCTATTATACTACTACCTTCATAAGAAGCAAATAAAAATTATATTTCAACAAAAATAAATCAAACCTTTGCATGTGCATCTACTGTATATTACTCTTAGAATGAGCCTTGTAAACTTTCATCGTAAGAAAACTTATACCCTACAAGGCATTTACTAATGTAGTTGATATAAACAGAAGTAGTACAAGAATGAAATCTGCTTACCACAGCATTTCCAAGCAAAAGAGGAAGGGTAAGTACTGCTGCTCCTTCTGGAACTTGACCGAGGCGTGCATATGGAGCATGAAATGTGGCTTTATCACTGGCATAAACAACATCAAAAAATGGTAGCATTGTGACACCTAGTCCAACGGTGGCCCCATGAACTCCAGCAACAATCGGCTTGTTAAACATTGCAAGAACTTTCAGGAAGTCCCTAATAAAAAAAGAAAAATTTCAATTTTATCTTCACCTAGTCAGGACAATGCAAAAATGCAATATTTTCTTTATTTACAATGATTATTTACAAGTCTTAACAAGAACAAAAAACTTAATAGAATCATACACAGAAAAAAGCAGAAAATCATGGAAGCAAGTAATTTAAGAATTCACCAAAGCGTGTAAATTCTAAAATATTATCACAGCAGTCATGACCTAATGAAACAATGCAATTCATGTACATCCATCCCTCACGTAAATTTCGTAGATTTTATGCTGAAGTGTGCCGGACATTCATGCACGGCTTAGAATACATTATTCGATATCGAAGAAATGACTGGGAAATGGTTTAGATGTTGACATTTTGAAATATTACTCCAATTAATAATTTTGCGTTGTTGAATAATGTTCCACATTCAGTGACAATAATTTCATTCATCTTCATTTTCACAAAAGGTCAAATATAGTAACAGCGATTTCGCCAAGATAATTTTTCATCCAAGTCTATTTCCAATGAAATTAGCATATACATTGTCTTAAGAAACTGCATTTTTATAATTATACACGTTCCATGTAGTTTTTTACCAAAATTCAAACAGTTGAGCATTCAAAGCCGTCAACGGATTTTGTGTAATCGTCAATTTACGCAAGCGATCTCGCCAAGATATTGTTATATATCTTCATCGTAGGTCAAATATTTACTTTACGAAAAATATCGTACTATCATTTGAACGCGAAGGCAATGAGAGACATCATATTTAACCATAACCCAAATTTTCTTCGGACTCGCATTTAAGCAGAGGGGTGATTTTTTCATGATAAATTTGACAAAAAACATCGGCTTGTATTCGAGCAGATACGGTATATATATATATATATATATATATATATATATATATATATATATATATATATATATCAATGTGACAGCATCAGACTTGACTGTGAAAATCAATGTTTTCAAAGCCGTCAACGCATTTTGAGTAATCGTCAATTTACGCATGTGATCTTGCCAAGATATTTTTTCATCCAAGTCTATTTTCAATGAAATTAGCATATACATTGCCTTAAGAACTGCATTTTTATAATTATACACGTACCATGTAGAGTTTTACCAAATTCAAACAGTTGAGCATTCAAAGCTGTCAACGAATTTTGTGCAATCGTCAATTTACGCAAGCGATTTTGCCAAGATATTTTTATATATATTCATCAGTCAAATATTTACTTTATGAAAAATACAGTACTATCATTTGAACGCGAAGGCAATGAGAGACTTCGAGATTTAACCATAACCCACATTTTCCTCCGATTTGCATTTAAGCCGAGGGGTGATTTTTTCACGAGAGATTTTGACAAAAATCTGATGTGGCCAACACATGACTTTCTCCATATTTGGGGTATAGATATTTAAATTCTTTTTATGAATAGCATTATAAGGCAAAATTAT
This sequence comes from Uropetala carovei, assembly GCA_036926305.1. Taxonomy (NCBI): domain Eukaryota; kingdom Metazoa; phylum Arthropoda; class Insecta; order Odonata; family Petaluridae; genus Uropetala; species Uropetala carovei. Next base: position 7,107,669 of record JAXCHB010000084.1, on the reverse strand, counting down.
TATTTCGTATCGTAAAAGTATACAGTCGGCCTTATTGCCGTAAATTACATAAATTTTGAATATGTTTACATAATCCACCGCTACATGGTGGTGCCACTGTATACTGCAAATTAAGAAAAAGCAAAATATCTCCGAAATGGATGGTTCTAAGCAAATTTGTCTCAAATAAAACTTGGAAGAAATATTATTCTCTACAACCTTGGTTCTCACGAAGATTACCAATAATGACGTTTTTAAGGATATATTTGACGGAAACTGAAAAAACCGATTAGTTATAATTCTTAAACAATAACCACTATGGAAAATTGTTTCAAATGAAAGTTGTAGAAAATTACATTATCTATGACCTTTGTGTGTGTGGGTGTCTGTGTGTGTGTGTGTGTGTGTATATATCGGGTTTCGAATAAACCTAAACTTTCGGTTGACCAGTATTGTCTAAGAACTACTCAGCTCCTTATGCTCATAACAAAGTGTTATATTTGAAATTTGGTAACGATATGGCAAGTACTTTTAGAGTTAGAACCCACACAATCACATACAAGCACATCATTCCGAAAATAGTCTAAACGTGTTCTAGGGACCTCAAAACGTGTATTTCCAATGAAATCCCGTAGTCGATTTTTTTCATGAAAATAATACTTTCTCTATATTACGTATATGGAGAAAGTACAAATAATGAAAGAATACAGTCGATTTTATTGTGTTATTTTAATGGGAGATGTAAATGCCTTCCATTGGAATCGAACCCAGCACTTTTTTCGAGATTTTTTTCGTCACCACTTTATCATATGTGAATCGAGCATTCTAGCCAAGTTTAGAGTTTCTATCTCTATTTTTCTCAAATTATCGATAGAGGGGGTTTAGCAATGTTATGGTCGCGGGTTTGAATCCTGCCGAGGTCATGTCAAAATAAAAATATCATTATTCTCATTTTTTCTAGCGAACGGGTTTAGCGTTACATCCGACAAACAAACCAACTAACAGATCACGGAAAATATCTATAGAATTTGTGAGCTATATAAGCATAGGGGCATTCGGTGTATGTTTGGTGCAGTAGAGTATATATCGCTTGGCAGAAGAGCGTGGGGAGTTTGATACATCTAGGGAGGAATATAGTATAGCGGCAGTCAATGCAAATTGGGTGGCATAAATCAGGGGGTAATTTCGTGTGTTGGGTGGTCTATATCGAAGGGGCAACCAAGTGATTGATTGTCGTATATATATTAGGCCCTAATAATTAGGGGTTTGTTGTGGAAGTTGGGTGGCATATATTCCAGCTGATATTTGATGCGTTTTTTGGTGGCACACTCACACCCTCACACACACACACAGACATACACAACCACACACACACAACCACACATACAGAACCTCACACACAGACACACACAACCACACACACACAACTGCACACACATACAACCGCGCACACACACGCACAACCTCCACACGCACACAGCCTCCACACATACAACCTCACAAACACACACACACAACCTCACTCACACACAACACAAACATCATCTCATTCACCCAACACACTACATTCACGCATTTACAGGCAGTCGTTTTCGATCATTCACTCACTCACTCATACATCCCTTCACGTACTTCTTCGTACATACTGGGATATCAAAAGAAATTTTCTCATTCTATGTTACCGTAATATCCTCACAAGGAGAGGCTACGGAGTGTAACTCTCAGATTTGATTCATCTTCTACCAGTGGAAAGTTTAGGTCAAAAAAAAATACCATTTTGGAATTAGGGGCCAACGCCTCTTAGTTTAAGAGAAATAATTAATTAAAAAGAACAAAAATGGGCCAATCTCAATAAATATTAGTAACTTCGCTCTTGCGTTCATAAGCAACCGTAGCCTAGGGGATAACGAGTAGGACTTTCGATGCGTGGTCTCGGGGTTCGGGCCCGCGTTGTTCAACTTTTTTTCTCGTGTAAGATTTCATTTTTCGTGCTAGTTTTTCTCCAATTTTTCGGAAAATAATTATTCATCCCAATTTTTATTTTTTTCACGCAGGATAATTGTTTTTAATCACCAGACCACTATTTTCCACCACTTTCAGAAAATATATAAACCAATATTTACGTATTTTATTCCCAACTTACACCCTCAAAAATCCCGTGAATTTATTATTGTAAGTTTTAATCATTTTTTTCTGCGTGAAGACGATTATTGCGAGAGCTAAAGATAAAGAATATATTTGCAGATAATAATAAAGTAACCCATCCTATTAGTTATTATTGGTACAGGCATACAGCATCGGAAGGTATGACCACGAAGAATAATTTCTGCGAGCTCCTCGCTCTGCATCTGGCCGTCGCTGGGTAGACACCATCCACCTTTCAAAATTAGTATGAATTTCCAGCGCATTCCTTTGGATGATAATCGTCGAAGAAATACGGAAAACAAATATTCATGGCACCAGGAGCAACATATAAATGAACGCTTGCCACAGTTGCAGCGATTTATTTTAATTTCGTCTGTGAACGAAATTTCATTTACATTGAGAAAAAATTTGCGCCGCTTGCAGCTATTTATATGCTGCTCCTATTGCCATGAATATTTATATTATCGTTTTTTTCGTACGATTACCATCCAAAGGAAAGCGCGGGAAACGCAAACTAGATATAAAGGGTGGAAGTGCAATTACGGCTGAATATCACAGCTTAAAGAATACGCCAATGTCTACGGAGAGTGTCAATGCAGTGATGGACAGACGCGACTAATTTTCTTGAGGGAGCAGGTTGGGAATAAAATACGTAAATAGCGGTGTATAAAAATTTTCTGAAAATGGGGGAAAATAGTGGTCTAGTGATTAAAAACAATTATCCTGCATGAAAAAAATAAAAATTGGGATGAATAATTATTTTCCGAAAAATTGGAGAAAAACTAGCACGAAAAATTAAATCTTACACGAGAAAAAAAGTTGAACAACGCCGGTCTCGAACCCCGAGACCACGCATCGAAAGTCCCACTCGTTATCCCCTAGGCTACGGCTGCTTATGAACGCAAGAGCGAAGTTACTAATATTTATTGAGATTGGCCCATTTTTGTTCTTTTTAATTAATTATTTCTCTTAAACTAAGAGGCGTTGGCCCCTAATTCCGAAATGGTATTTTTTTTTTGACCTAAACTTTCCACTGGGAGAAGATGAATCAAATCTGAGAGTTACACTCCGAAGCCTCCTTGTCAGGCTATCTTAACCCATCGATACGGCTAAAGTGACCACGTAAATTAACCTAATACATCTCTGAATATTCCATTTTATCTTCTTCTAGATACTTCTCAATCTACAACGTAGTAGCGAAATTAGTTGAACCATGTTTTCATCATTTTATAAATCCTTTATATCAACCTACAAATCATTCATTGCATTATTTATCCTCTTCTCTGGTCACATTAGCAGGTATAACATGCTCCTATGGCGGCGAGCTCTTATGGGCGCCAAATTTCAAACCCTCGTTCGCTTAAGTGTTTCAGATACCGTTGTCGTCGCCTGGTTGATGTAGGATGGGCTTGGTTGGGCAAATCGCAAAATTCGACCCACGATGTGTACAGGATCCCTCATGTAATTAAACATACCTCATATGATGGAAAGGTATTAAAAACATAAAAACAATGTATCGCAGGAAAATGAATGGCGATTTTAACATAAAACATGAGCCATCAATGTTTTAATTCATATCACTGTTCTTTGACATATTTATTAATCTTCCTTTGCTTTCAGGCCGTATTGAATTTTGAAATATGATACGAAATCGAATAATTTCGCCATTCTTTGACTACACTGTCATCTACATTAATACATGTCATAACGATATTCGTGTAAAGCAAGCGCTCTGAAGGCCTCTTTGCGAGCTCAAGGAGTCTCTACTCGTCATCATCTTCTCTCTCGATCGCTGGAGTTTCCTTGTGATCATTCGAATCTTAGCAATTGCTAGAATATCCATTTAATTGTCAGGAAGTCGCTACCATGCAATGGTCGAAATGTGCTGGATGGTGAGACATTTGGTTAGTTAAACAGAAAAACATTTCTTTCTTCAGAACATGCTATTAGCTAATTACAGGTTTTTTGGAAAGTGCAAATGATTTATTGTATTAGCAATTCTACTTCTTGTTAACAATAAAATACAAAACCAATGACAAGCTAGGAAAATACAGCGAAAGTAGATATTATAAGAAATATTATAATAATATGTTATAAGAAATATTAGAAGAAATATTATTCTCTACAAATTTGGTCCTTACGTAGATTACTAATAACGACGTTTTTAAGATGTTTGACGGAAACCGAAAAAACCGATTATTTATAAATAATTCCTAAATAATAACAGCTATGGAAAATTGTTTGAAAGTTGTAGTAAATTATATTCTCTATAATTTTTGTATAGAATCGTATATACAATAATGATGTTTTAATGGAATGTTTCGTCTAAACTGAATCGGGTTACGAATAAACCTCGACTTCCGGTTAACCGTTATTGTCCAGAAACTAATCAGCTCTTCGTACTTATACCAAAGTGTTATATATGTAAGTTGGTGTTAATATGGCAAGTAATTTTTGAGTTAGAGCGCCCACAATGGCATACATCCACACACACATCATTCCGAAAATAGTGTAAACGTGTACGAGGGAGCTCAAAATGTGTATTTCCGATGAAATCTCGAAGTCGTTTTTTTTCGTGATCACAACAGTAAAAAAGTAAATAGCAAAATATCTCTGAAATGGATGGTTCTACGAAAATTTGTTTCAAACAAAACTTGGAAGAAATATTATTCTCTACAACTTTGGTCCTCACGAAGATTACCAATAACGATGTTTTTAAGGAGAAAACCGAAAAACCGGTTATTTATAAATAACTCCTAAACAATAACTACAATAGAAAATTCTTTCAAATGAAAGTTGTAGGGAATTACATTCTCTATAACTTTTGTGTAGAACTGTAAATACAATAATGATATTTTAACGAACAAATATCGCAAAAACCGAATCGGGTTTCGAATAAACCTCGACTTACGGTTACCCGTTATTGTCAAAAAACTAATCAGTTCTTTATGCTCATGTTAAAGTGTTATATATGAAGTTTGGTAACGTTATGGCATGTACTTTTTGAGTTAGAGCGCCCACACTAACGTACACACACACACAGACATCATTCCGAAAATAGTCTAAACGTGTTCTAGGGACCTCAAAACATGTATTTCCGTTGAAATCTCGAAGTCGATTTTTTTCATGAATACAATACTTTCCCATTACTACGTATGGAGAAAGTAAAAAACATCGGCTTGTATTCGGGCAGATACGGTACTCTCGGCTTCCAATATTGAGTCTTTAAGTAGCATAATGTTGCTCAAAGAAGACGGAGCTAGTCCAAGGTGGTTTGCCATCTCTACTCTTCTCACATTTGGATGGGCCTCAACTTCAGGGATGATTGAAACTTTTTCACTTAAAGTAAGCTTACTCCTTTTAGTACCCATATTAATAAAATAACGCCGAAGTAAACAAATAACTTCTCCACAAAATGAAATATACTTGCACACAAATGGCACAACTAGTGAGTGTTTTCAACGCCGTGCTGAAAATGCCGAGTAAGTGCACCTGCACCAAACACGTCTGTCTGCGTCTTTACTTTGTCGTCGCGGTGTAAAGCTTCTCGATGAGATGCCTATCATATTGAAGGGTTCCCTCCCATTGGCCCATACAATGTGATTCACTCGATACTTGACACCAGCAAGAGAAACAATGTGTGGGGTGATATTGGAGCTGGTAGGCTTGGTAAACATATGGGAATCCCTGTGGATGAGTAAACATAAGGCAGCCAATCGTCCCAGATTAGATGGGACAGTCCCGGACAGGGCCGGTTTCAATTAAAAAATATGTGTAAGCGAGGTAAAAATTTGCTGCCCCCTGGATATCAAAGGCTAGAAATAATATTAATGATATACTAAACAAAGAAAATAAACTTACATTACTCAGTTTTATTTTTTCGAAAAAATATTCAGCTAAATATTATTAGAAAATAGAAATAAAACATTCACTGACCTTATAACAAATTACTATGTAATGATTATATTCCTGAATATTTTTATATTGCAACTTTACGAACCCACTTTTCGAAAAGGACGAGATTGTTTTTTTGTGCTTTTTTCTTTGCAAAGTCATTTATCAGGGATCAGAGAGGGAAGCTACATGCAAAAGGTAGAGATCCCGAATGTTAAATAGTTGCACAAAGAGACAAACCTCGAGTAATCAAAGGTTATATTCAGCTAAAGAGGTTAAGGAAAGTGAACAGTGTATTGGCGTATTTTAGACAATGTAAAACTTTAAAACGTTCATCCTGCTGCCCTTCTTAGGTTATACCTGTAAGCGGTAGGTTACGTCGTCTACACCTTAAACAGACCTTGAATGTAAATGACATATCATAGCATAAAACTGCTTCTCAACCTTTTTGCTCCACGGCACACCTTCATGCATGCTTAAGAACACCACGGCACACCAAACCATCCCAAATTAATTTCACTGCGTAAAAACTGATTTTTAAAGATAAAAACTAGCATAACAAGTAAAAGTCGCAGTTGTATTAGATTGTTGCAATTGGTAAATCAATAATTGTATAATTTTATTGTACATTACATACATACATAATTCATAAAAATAAAATATCTTCGGAGTGTGCGGCACACTAGTCCCATCCTTGTGGCACTCTAATGTGCTGCAGCACACCGGTTGAGAACCACTGGCGTAAAATATACTTTTTTCGCGATGTATTTAAGTTCTGTGCAATAAACTTTTAAAAAAATAAAAATGTAAAAATCTGAAATATTGATTTTGCCGCCCCTCTGAAGTGGCGCCTGTAAGCGACCGCTTACACCTGAAAGCAGCCCTGGTCCCGCATTTAGCTCATTTGTCCCGTATGGTGATTAGTCCTGGAAAATGTCCCCCATTTCCGCAATTTGTCCCGCATTTTCAGAATCAAAAACGCTTGAAAGTTGAGCGAATCGCTTACGCGCTCCGAGGTTTGTTCCCGTCGCTCAGTATTAGCCTGGCCAGTTCAAATTACAATGTGTATGTTTGATGTAATACTTTGTCGTGGGAAGTTGGTACTCCTGAGCAAAGGGGATTACTGAGGAGCCCGAAGAGTCAGCTTACTGTTGCGCTCCACCCGCTCCACAGAGTCATGTAAGATCAAGCAGGCGCTCACAGTAGCGGCTCGAGAGACGAGTGTTTAAGGGGTATAAGTAGGTTCGCCAACTTTTAGAACTTCATGACCCGGAGATGTTCTTGCAGGTTGCCTACTTTAAGATACTCATAAATCGGAGTTTGGTTGATATCTGGATACTTTAGAAGAAACCCAAGAGGTATTAAATGTAATGATAAATATATTCAATATTCTTAAAAGGCACTCATGATTTTAGGACATATGATTAAAAATCGTTGTTTATTTTTTAAAATATCACTAATTAACGAAATTGTAAGAGCATTGTCAATTTGTTTTTTGTAAAAAACAAAATACAATGGAAATTAAAGTGCAAACTACCTTAATTTGAATCATTTATAAAAAATGCAAAAATGCCATAAAAAGGGCTTTCCGCTGCAATCGAAATTGAACCAGAGATTTGTGCTACTCACCCGGAGACCGGATATTATGACGTTGACCCGGAGATCTCTGGCCCGAAAGCCGGAGGTTGGCAACCCTAGGTATAACGTTACACACTCGCAGTTTTTGCATTGAGATAAGAGCGAGATTTTATCGTCGCAACTGGTAATTTTACTTTTATATCTCCAAATGTGGTGTGATCACCGATTCCATCACTCTATTGGAATCCAAAACTCTTGGTTTCGATATCCTGAACTGGGCAAAATATTCCGGTAATCTTACTTGATTTAAATACCAAAGTATCTTTGTGAGCTCGAATAATTTTCTTTAGATATCTCGCATACGTTGCACCTATCCCCCGTGTAAGCCATCAAAAGGACCTTGGTGTTTTCATAGATGCGAAATTAAACTTTGCGCATCACATCGATTCTGTAAGAAAGAAGGCCATGTCAAGGTTAGGGATGCTGTATAGATTCACGGATATCAAAGATCCCCTTGCCCTTCGCACCTATTTTTGCAACTGCGTTCTTCCACTTATTATGTATTGCTCTCCCGTATGGTCTATGTCTGCTCCATCCAATCTTGACCGCATCCTTAACTTCTTCATCAAAATCGTTAGATTTCGTGTTCCCTCTCTACAAAATTCCCCCAAAACGCAGATTTTAGAGTCCCTCAACTTACATTCCTTTCAAACACTCCGAAAATTTTCCGATATTTCCTTTCTGCATAACCTTCTAAATAACAAAATTGACTCTCCTCTGTTGCTTTCTCTGCTCAATTTTTGAGTCCCTTCTAGAAAAACTCGCCTCTCTGTCACCCTTTCTGTAAGCACTCCACGTCTTTCGCTCATTAAGCGTTCATTTTTCTTTAGGGTCCCACTCTTGCTAAATTCACTCTGTTCGCACAACAATATAGATCCCTTTCATATAGGTACCACTAAGAACGCTTCTTAATATAGCTTATAAATCCGACAATTTAACTTAGACACTCTTTCCTTCTTTTATATCTCTATCAATCCCCCCCTCCTCTCCCTCCGTAAACAGATTCATTTTGTTATTGTTATTGCATCACTGGTACTGTTTCTTTTATTAGTCCTATGTTATTTCTGTGTTTTATTGTACAGTAAAACCTGGTTAATTCGAACTTCTATATTTCGAAATTCGACGTAATTCGAAATTTTTTAACACTTGAAAGACCGAAAAAGCCAATTTCATACAAATGTTGTTCAATAATTCGAAAATCTCTATAATTCGTAATTCGAAAAAAATTTTTGCCCGATTCTCGGAATATCAACGCATTTTTGCTGACATAATTCGAAATAAAACTTACCAAAAAGAAACTAAATGAAATTTACTAACATATTTATGGCACCTTGTCGGTTGGTTTACAAACAATGTGCGATCGTGATCATACCGACTGGGCGTTGGGTATTGTCACAAGATTCGGTCCATCCCCTCAATTTATGTACTGTTTTGCGAGTTTTGTGTGGAAAACGCGTTCCAATATTCCTTTGGTTCGTTGTTTGTTTCGTATCAGATTGCATTTTTCATCATTGTTAGTTACTTGTTTAAATAATATTCTTAGTTTAATAACTGCAAGAGAGACTATATTTAAATTTATTGCTATAAAATATTTTTTTTAATATACCCTCCAATGGCTCCGGTTCGTGCTGCATATAAGACTCTTACTCTTGCTGAAAAAATGTCTTTGCTACAAGACATTGACAAGAAGTTAGAATCGAAAGGAAAGCTGGCCTCAAAGTATAGGATTCCGAACTCGTCTTTATCTACAATTTTAAAGAATCTGGCAAAGATTGAAGAAAGTTTTTATAAATTTAAAGGGAGCGCTACACGTCAGCGTTCACGGCCTGCGAAAAACGAAGACCTCTAAGAAGAACTGCCCGATTTTTTTTCACAAGTACGAGCGGCGAATTTACCTGTGACAAGCCCGATGCTCATTGAAAAATCAAGAAGTCTTACGAACGCTTTGAACATTGAAGATTTTAAAGCGTCCAATGGGTGGTTGGATGGTTTTAAAGACGCCACAATATTGTTTGTCTCGCAGTATGTGGCGATGCCCAAAAATTAACGAAGAGGAAGTGACCGCCTGGCTGCAAAGCAATAAACATGTTTTGGAGAAGTACACGCTCAAGGACATTTTTAATATGGATGAAACGCATTTTTTCTCAACATGTTGCCCGATCATACTTTGGCTCTCCGAGGCGAAAAATGTCACGGCGGCAAACGTAGTAAGGAGCGTCTCACCGCCGCGCCATGCTCTGCACAAACATGTATGGGTCGAATAAAGAAAAACTTGTAATCATCCGAAAATATGGCAACCCACGCTGTTTCAAAGGTATTAATCGTGATTATTTACCGATAATTTACGAGCATAACAAATAGGTGTGGATGACAACAGACATATTCAAAAGTTTTTTAATAAGAATGCAAAGACGTGTGGCGGTGCAAAATCGTAAATTTTGTTGACACTAGACAACTGTTCTGCTCACCATGTGGTTCAGATAAATACGCCCAATGTTGAGTTGCTGTATTTTCCGCCGAACACAACCAGTGATCTGCGGCCACTCGACCAGGGCATCATTCAAAATTTAAAGAGTCATCACAGAAAAAAACTATTGTCGTCATACTTGGTTCAAATTACAAATGGATGTTCGCAGGATGATTTACGAAAATGGACGGTTTTAGACGCGTGCCGGGCCTTGTCATCAGCGTGGCAATTGGTGACTCCTCAAACCATCGCCAACTGTTTTAAGAAAAGCGGGTTATCTTCTCAGCCGGCAGAAGTGTTCCAAGGTACAGAAGTGGAGGAAGTAATCGACAGTAACGTATTGGGGCCTGTCAGTTTCGGAGACTTTGTTTCCTTTGATAATGACTTGGCTACGTCGGTTGTGTATGGCCCCACGATCGACGAATCGAAAACCGTTGCGAGTGATAGCGACGAAGAAGACGATGTGGATAACGTCGATGCTAGATTGGATGTGCCATTGCCATCTATGGAGGATGTTTTAAAAGCTTACGATACCCTTCAAAGGTACATGTCCGGGATGCCAGACGTGCCGATGAATATCTGTGAAAAAGTTGATGCCATTATGCAACTAGGAAGTGCCCTGAAATTGAAACGGGAAAATAACCAACTTTTTAAAATAAATTTAAATTAATATTTTATTACACACTTTTGTTTATTTACTTTGAAGTTGAAATAAGTGGAACACATTATTAACATTTTAGTGGCTTAATTATATGTTCATATATGTTTCAATGTTTAAATGAGTAATCCTAAATTTGACTTTTATTCATCGACATCATATTTTGAGGTATGCATGTGTAGTACATCGTTTTTTTCTGTATTTTAACATGGTGTCATATTCTTTTGTTTTTCTGTAATTTATATTTGCATTTTTTAAATATGGTAAATCACGCTTTTTTGTAAATTTCGAATTATAGAGGTTCTTCTTAATTCGAAATGCTTTTTCTTTGGTCCCGTGAATTTCGAATTAACCAGGTTTTACTGTATTTATTATTTATATCGTTATTCAATCTTCTGTAATTGGCCTTGTGCTGTAAGTTGATTGCTGTTAATAAATAAAATAAATAAATAAATAAATAAAATAAAAACGTTTATAACATAAGAATTTATTATATTTCAGTTGTGAATATTTAGGAAAGGAAGATTTTTTCTTTTGAAAATTTGAAACGCCACCGAAGACACCAGCCAATTCAAGCAAGGAAATTATCCAATCATTTTAAGTATCATTCACATTTTTAAAACTTTTTCCAAATTTAAAGCCATTCCCATTTCATTTTTCCACATTTTAAAATATCCCTTTCATTAGGAAATGCTGCCAAAAAGAAGGAAACTTGTATTTAACCAGGAGTTGGAAAAGCAATTTCCCTTTTTAAAAAAAGGAAACACTATGTCTGATGTTCGATGCAACCTATGCAATTGTGTATTTTCTCTTTCTCATTGGGGAAGGAATGATATTACAAGACATGTTGCCTCAGATAAACACAAAAGCCTTTTGTGTTTGACCACTTCGTCTTCTAAATTAAGTGATTATTTTCAAGAAGAAAAATTTTGCAATAAAGAAGAGGAACTAGCAAAATTGGAGGGCTTATTTTCCTTTCACACTGTCGCTCATAATCACAGTTTTAGTTTAATGGAATGCACATCGAAAGGAATTCAAAAGTTGTTCAATAAAAAGTTTGCACGTGGTAAAACAAAATGTGAAGCAATAATTAAAAATGTTATCGCCCCATACACAATTTCAGTTTTAAAAAATCTGATGTGGCCAACACATGACTTTCTCCATATTCGGGGTATAGATATTTAAATTACAGTCGAACCTCCCAATAACGGGCACCAGCGGCAAATTGAGTTTCTGCCCACTATTGGGAGGTGCCCGTTAGTGGGAGAGAACCATCTCCATTTAGGGAATTCCAGGACCTGAAGAATCTGCCCTTTATCAAGAGGTGGCCGCTAGTGAGAGTGCCCGTTTATGGAGGTTCCACTGTATTATGAATAGCATTATAAGGCAAAATTATCATTTTGTATCGTAAAAGAATAGTCGTCCTTACTGCCGTAAATTACGTATATTTTGAATATGTTTACAGAATTCACCGCTACATGGTGGTGGCACTGTGTACTGGAAATTGACGAAAAAGTTAAATACAGTAGAACCTCATAAATCCGGCACTCGAAAATCCGGAATTATCAAAAATCCGGCAGTTTTTCAAAAGTGCACTTTTTAAAATTTTTTCCGCGGGTAGTCTAATCCACTATGGAACGATAAACGCACCGCTTCACATCAAAATTCGCGATTTCTAGAACCAATTTGACGGCAGCAGCTACATTGTATGTGTGAGTGAGTCCAATTGTCAGCTGACCAATACATGTTGGTACGCGTTAGGGAATAGTTTCCACAGTCACATTGTATAACCTGTATACAGTCGCGTGTTTAGATTCGTAGCGATCACATGTGTCTTTCATTAGTGTGATATTGCTCAAGTTCATATAGGAATGTCTTCAAAAAAAAGCTACCTCCAGTAGTATTATGAAGCGTAAATATAAATCTCTTTCTATTGAATAAAAAGTAGATTTATTAAGAAAACTTGAAAAATGTGCTTCAGTTAAGAGACTGTGAAGAATATAGCGTAGGCAGTTCTACTGTGTATGACTTGAAGAAACGAAAAAGTGAGTTGCTCACATTTTATGCAGACAGTGACACTTCTAAGGCCGAAAAACATTACACACTTCCAGGGTCAACGATATCGATAGAGTATTGTTTGAATGGTTTCGACAAAGAAGAAGTGAAGGTGTACCGGTATCAGGCCTATTGCTAATACAGCAAGCAAAGAAATTCCACGACGATTTGAAAATCAATAAAGCTTGCGATTATTCGCAAGGTTGTCTTCATCGCTTCAAGCTTCGCCATGGAATACGAAAATTAGGAGTGTCTGGCGAAAAACTTAGTGCCGATTCGGATGCTGCCGAAACATTTGTAGAGGAGTTTACTAAGTTAATTTCGGATGAAAATCTTACTGTAGAGCAAATATATAACACGGATGAGACAGGATTATTTTGGCGATGTCTTCCTCGGAGCACACTTGCAGCCGCCGATGAGGATATGGCATTTGGAGTGAAGGAGTCAAAGGAGAGGCTGACGGTTCTTGCGTGCGCAAATGCAGCAGGTGCGCACAAACTAGAGCTAACTGTAATTGGTAAAAGTGCACACCCTCTTGCTTTAAAGAGTGTAAAGAATTTTCCTATCAACTACCGTGCTAATAAACGTGCATGGATAACTTCTCAATTAAAGTTGGATTGGTTTTTGAATTATTTAGCACCGGAGGCACGTGCTCATTGTAAATCTAAGGGACTAGTTGATGATTGTTAAATAATTCTGACATTAGATAACAGTCCTGCCCATCCTGATGCATCACTTTTGGTATTGGGTAACGTGCGTGTGGTTTATTTATCTCCAAATTGTACATCTATTATTCAACCTATGGATCAGGGAATATTATGCTCCCTAAAATGCTATTACAGACAGCAATTTATGCAGAAATTGCTTGTTGCTTGTAATAGAGGCCAAGGTGTTGACGGATTTAAAAAGGAATTTAACATTAAGGACTAGATTTGGACTCTAGCTAAAGCGTGGACTGATGTAACGGCTGCAACACTGAAAAATGACTGGCATAATTTGTGGCCTGCAAGCATGTTTGAAGAATGTGATGAATCACCACCAGATTTTCTAGGTTTCAATGTTAGTGACAAAAAGAGACTGGTGTCTGAAATTATGGCATTTGCTAAGGGGTCGACGAATAACGTTTTCACGAAGGGTCTGGAAGAAGACGTTGAAAACTGGATGGAAATCGACTATGAAGTGCCTGTAGTGAATCAGCTAACTGACGGAGAAATAGTTAAAATGGTTTTGGAACCCGAACGTGAGAATTATGAAAAAAGTGAAAGTGACGATGATGACAATGCAGCTGCAAACAAGCCTTCAATAGACCGTTGCATAGAATTAGTGACTGATACAATATCGGCTTTAGAGCAGCGGTCATGCATCGAATCACAGGATATGATGAATTTGTACCTAATTAAAGATAAACTTATTAAGGAAAGATTACTATGTATGAAGCAATCTGTGTGATATGTTCAAGACAATTTCGCAGAAAAACCTTCAAAAAGCTTCCAACACTGAAATGAAATGAAACTTGCATTCCCGCAATTAAAGACGCTGGCTCGACCTTATCGTCTAGCCATCGAGAGTAGAAACGAGACGTGTAAATTGGTAAGTGTGCATTAAATTTGCTATGTCCTTATTCCAAATTCGTTCACTGTTAATGATTCTTTCTTTTATAAGTTTTGGCGTAAATTTTGGATTTTATTGTTATGTATTTTATTTTTTTTTACGTATAGGCCGTGATATGGTATGAAGGTGCAGTGGCGTAGCCAAGGGTGCCAAGAGAGCAAGGCGTCTATTATGATTTATTTAATATTTTGCATGTTTATTTACATACATTTTGTGTATGTATTTCATATTTAAAAATATTCTGGCGTGATTTCTGATTAAATTTTGAAACATTAAATAGATTACAAAAAGCTTTCTTTTGTTTTATCCCGCAATAGGCCGACTTGCCCCTGGATACTTAGGCTATGTGCAACGTTTTCAAAAAACCGGAATTTTCTAAAATCCGGCTCGCGCTAGGTCCCGAGGGTGCCGGATTTATGAGGTTCTACTGTATCTCCAAAATGGATGGCTCTATGAAAATTTGTTTCAAACAAAACTTGGAAGAAATATTATTCTCTACAACTTTGGTCCTCATGAAGATTACCAATAACGATGTTTTTAAGGAGATATTTGACGGAAACTGTAAACTGATTATTTATAAATAATTCCTAAGCAATAACTGCTATGGAAAATTCTTTCAAATGAAAGTTGTAGGAAATTACATTCTCTATAACTTTAGTATAGAATTGTATATACAGTAATGATGTTTTAATGGAGAAACCACAAGAACCGAATCGGGTTTCGAATAAACCTCGACTTCCGGTTATCCGTTATTGTCCAACAACTAATCAGTTCTTTGTGCTCATGTTAAAGTGTTATATATGAAGTTTGGTAACGATATGGCACGTACTTTTTGAGTTAGAGCGCCCACATTCACATACATCCATCCATCAACACACATACATCATTCTGAAAATAGTCTAAACGTGTTATAGGGACCTCAAAATAAATATTTCCGTTGAAATCTCGAAGTCGATTATTTTCGTGATCACAATACTTTCCACATACTATGTATGGAGAAAGTAAAAACCACATTTTTAAATTGATTTTTTTAAGCAGGGCCTGCTTTTTATTTTAGGGGAGTAGTATTGCACACCGCAGGTAAAATGTTGGTTTCTAAAATTCTCCATAAATTATTACATCTAAGATTATTAGCAACACGAGTTAGTTGGGGCGATAGATATTGAAAGATTCCAAATTACTCAGCGATGTAGGTTTTTTCGTTATGGATAAAAGTAGATTGCGTACATTGGATCAGAACTATTCGTGTTTGTTTATATTCGTAATCAGGGCCGGCGCATAAGAAATTGCTGCCTGAGGCATGCACATTTTATGCAGCCCTTTGGTACAGTAACAGGGGGTACTGGCGGAGCAAGGAAACATCATGGATATACAGCAATGAAAGACATAAATTAAAATATTAATTTGTTTTATTATACAAACAAAATTAAATTAAGCTTTTCTTTATAAAATGATATAATTAAAAACAATAAAAATTAACTTAACTGTACTTTGCTCACTTTTTACTTAGCAAAATCGTATATAACATCTTCGAAATTTAAATTGGTTGAAATGTCGTGTTCGATGGACAATATTGCTATTTCTCTCAACCTTTCCTGTGCCATTGTAGAACGTAAATAGTTTTTAATTAATTACAATTTCAAAAAAGATCGTTCTCCGCTGGCAACGATCACAGGAAGAGTTAATAGAATTCTGAGTGATATAAAGATATTTGGAAAATTTTCTACAAAATTATTTTTATCTAAATTAAAACATTTAATGGTGTCATCTCACTATTTAAAACACTTCTAATAATTAAAAGTTCTTTGTACAAATTTAAAGGTTCTATATCATCTATCAATGCTATATGCAAATCTTGACATTAAAATTACAGCGTATTAAAGAGCATTTTCGATGGAAACCGAAAACACCAAATATTTATAATTTGTAATGGTTAATGTATATTATAATATTGTTTTAACGGAGATATTTTGCCAAAACCGAATCGGGATTCGAATAAACCTCAAATTCTGGTTAATCGATATTGTCCAAAAACTAATCATTTCTTTGTGCTCATACCAAAGTGTTATATATGAAATTTGGTAATGATATAGTAAGTACTTTTCAAGATAGAGTACCCACAATTACATACAAATGCATCATTCCGAAAATAGTCTAAACGTGTTCTAGAGACCTCATAACGTGTATTTCCTTGGAAACCTCGAAGTCTATTTTTTCCGTGATCAAAATACTTTCTCTATACTATGTATAGGGTCATTCCATGCTACATGTCCAGACTCGGTAAGTGATGGTTCCTTCGACTCGAAACAAATTTTCAGGATTGTTAGTACGTCTAACTACCTTCCCAACACATGACTTTCTCCATATTCGTGGTATAGATATTTAAATTATTATGAATAGCATTATGAGGCAAAATTATTATTTCGTATTGTAAAAGAATACAGTCATCCTTATTGCTGTAAATTACGTATATTTTGAATATGTTTACAGAATTCACCGCTACATGGTGGTGGCGTGTCTACTGGAAATTGACGAAAAAGTTAAATATCTCCGAAATGGATGGTTCTATGAAAATTTGTTTCAAGCAAAACTTGGAATATTATTTCCTACAACTTTGGTCCTTACAAACATTACCAATAATGACGTTTTTAAGGAGATATTTGACGGAAACCAAAAAAACCGATTACTTATAAATAATTCCTAAACAATAACTGCTATAGAAAATTGTTTCAAATACAAGTTGTAGGAAATTACTTTCTCAATAACTTTTGTATCGCATTGTATATACAATAATTATGTTTTAACAGGGAAATATCGCAAAAACCGAATCGGGTTTCGAATAAACCTCGACTTCCGGTTAACCGGTATTGTCCAAAAACTAATCAGTTCTTTGTGCTCATGCTAAAGTGTTATATATGAAGTTTGGTAACAATATGGCAAGTACTTTTTGAGTTAGAGCGCCCACAATCACATACATCCACACACACAGACATCACTCTGAAAACAGTCTAAAAGTGTTCTAGGGATCAAAATATCTAATAAACTATCAGTTTTTCGAAACATTCCTATTACATACACACAGACAATATCAAGAAAATAGTCAAAACGTTTTCTAGGGGCCTCAAAACGTGTATTTTCATTGAAATCTCAAAGGCAATTCTTTTCGTGATCACAATACTTTCCCATTACTTCGTGTGGAGAAAGTAAAAAAGAAACTTCGAAAGTGTGCATTACATTTCAATTTTTTCAGATGCATCAAAACAATAATATTTGCCTTTTCCCTACATTTGTTCGGTATTTTGACAAAACAACTGGTATACAAATAAAACTTTTGGACTTAGGTAATCTTCCCTGAGAAGCATCTGAAATCATTTTTGCCTCGATAATGAATATGTACTTGACAAAAATAGCTGAAATACAAAGTTATTGCTTTTTGTGCCGATAATGCTAATACAAATTTCGGAGTTATGCGAAATTGCACTAACAATAATTTTGCCAAACTAAATGATAGCTGACTTCAAAATCTTATTGGTGTCGGCTGTGCTGCTCATATAATGCATAATAGCATATAGACAGCTACAGATTTGTTACCTGTTGATGTTGAAAGTATTGTGATAAAAATATATTCTTATTTTTATATTTATACAGTTCGTACTGATAACTATAGTTCAATGACTATAGAGGGTTTGCCGGCTGGAGAATAGATAGGTGCTAGTTTGGTCTAGTGATGTACCAGGTACAAAATAATACCGGGTACCGGGTAACCGGGGAAGTAAAGAAAAATTACCCGGCCGGGTAGCGCTATGGCTTTTTTTGTGCTTTTTCCAATTTTTCACAAATTTGACGCCTTTCTCGATTTCACTCTAATAATACCATACTAAGTGCCTTGATCCCTTTGATAGCATAGATGGCCTATCCACTGTTTACGCTAGGTTTAGTGGTCCTCAAGGGGTTCCCCCCAAAGCAATGCGGGAATCATATACGAAGAGGGGAGGAATAAACTCCTTCAGCGAAATGCGGAAAAACTATTGTTTATTCATCATAATCTCCCACTGTTGAAATTTAATTATTAAAATTTTGACTGCACTTTCATTTTATTCCTTACTTAAGAAGATTTTATAAAGTTTATAAAATTTTTCACGCTGGTACTGTTAACCAGTCGTCAAGTATAATTATGCAAAATGTTATTTCATGGTTCAGTTTAACTTTTGTTAGTGTAATTTGTTTTTTAAAAGTTTATTAAAATTAATATATCGTGTCTCTGAATGTTTCTTGCTGGCTAAATAGTAAAAGTAAAATATTAAGTTCCATTTAATTTGTTTTTATTGTTATCCTGTTTTGCTCATGAGGGACCGAGTACCCGGCACCAGGTACCAGCGCCCGGTGCCAAATCCGGGTAATTTCCGGGTACTGAAAATATGGCCGGGTATTCCGGGTACCAGGTAATTGCCGGGAACCCAGTACATCACTAGTTTGGTCCTTTTCCCTCATCCACTTCAAGGAATTCAGTGGTGAAATTTAGTTGCGAATCAAAGATTTCATTGTTCAAAAGGAACGCAGAAATCCCCATCTGAAGTGTTTGGACTTGTTTGCCCCTAACCTTCCAATATTTACTCATGAGATGCTACGCGAAAAAACTCCCCACCCGCATAGGGAAGTTCCTGTTCACAGATGAAAAAACTACGTGAAGCTCTGCATCGGTGCGTAATATTACATCAAAAACAGTGAAGTGGGGACGAAGTTGCGTAATATTACAACAAAACAGTGAAGGGACTAACAAATGAGGGCTATCGATGAGGAGTTTTCTGCTAGTATCGGCATAAAGAGACCACCTATTAAATTGCATCACGTAGAAGGGAGAAGATGCATAACTTGAGCAGTACTTTAAAAAAACCTATTCTGGTTCAAATTAATTTTTTTCCCTCCGAACCGGCCCATAAATATGGGTATGCAGGGTACATAAGTAAATACAGTGGAACCTCCAATAACGGACACTCTCACTAGCGGGCACCTCTTGATAAAGGGCAGATTCTTCAGGTCCCGGAATTCCCTATATTCCATACAAGTAATTTTACCTCTCATTAACGGTCACTCTGAATAGCGGGCGCGGGCAGGGGATTTTTCCACTTTCCCTCCCTCGACCCTCTCAATAGCGGTCAGTCACGTAAGATGAGTCATGGTTCAGGTATAAATTACCCTGCTTTCAAATAGCCTTTTGCAGTTAGTTTCTGGCCAAGTGAGTGTTAACATGGCAAACAAACGTAAGTGGCTTACACTCGAAGAAAAAGTGAAGGTTTTGAAAGATCACGAGAGAACGAATTCTAGTCATCGCCAGCTAAGTCAAAGGTAAGTCAAGTCTTTTTTTATTTTGTATTCATATGCACTTTTTAAAACTTGAATGCAGTTAGTAAAATTTTCACTTTGCACTAATTTAACTTTTCGCGATTCTTCCAGATATGCGATTGGGAAAACACAGGTAGCGAACATTTTAAAGGACAGGGAGGAGATTTTAAAACTCTGGCGTGAAAACGGAAATCACCATGCGAAAAAGAAGCTCAAAAGTAACACGGAAATAGATTCAATCGTTTTCCAGTGGTTTTGTGCCGCCAGAAACAAAAATCTTCCCCTATCAGGTCCTATAATTCAAGAGAAGGCGCTGGAAATCGGTAAAGAATTACAGTTAGAAAGCAGCTTCAAGGCATCTAATGGCTGGTTGGAGAAATTTAACGTTCGGCACAATATTAGCTGTAAGGCAATCAGTGGAGAATCGGCCGATGTTTGCGAAGACACAGTCTCTGAGTGGCAAAGCAAGCTTAGAAAATTTTGTGAGGGATATAAGGAAAGAGACATTTACAATTGTGATGAG
Organism: Uropetala carovei; assembly: GCA_036926305.1. NCBI lineage: Eukaryota > Metazoa > Arthropoda > Insecta > Odonata > Petaluridae > Uropetala > Uropetala carovei. Next base: position 7,087,356 of record JAXCHB010000084.1, on the reverse strand, counting down.
ACAGGTCTCTTTTATAAAGCTTTACCAAGTAAAACTTTGTGTGAGCGAAAAGATCCATGCTGTGGAGGAAAAGCTGCGAAGCAGAGAGTAACCATTTTATTTTGCGTAAATATGATTGGAGAATTCGAGAACCCTGTAATCATAGGTAATGCTAAAAATCCGAGATGTTTTAAGGGTGTCCGATTTGAGCATTTAGACATGACCTGGAGGTCAAATTGTAAATCGTGGATGACGACTGAAATCATGACGGAATGGCTTCATGTGTTTGACCGGAAAATGAAAAGAGAGAACCGTAAAGTTATTCTATTTTTGGATAACGCTACTTGCCACCCGCAACTTGACTTGGAAAACGTTAAGTTAATTTTTTTGCCACCTAACACCAGTTCCAAATGTCAGCCTCTTGATCAAGGGGTAATAAAAACTTTTAAATGCTTGTACAGGAAAAAAGTGTTAAGACATCTGTTATCTAAAATGGACTCAGCTCTCACAGTTTCAGAGCTTACTAAAAGCGTGACTGTCTTAGATGCTATAATATGGACAGTTCCAACCCTTAAGGAAATAAAGGCCGACACGGTGCGTAAGTGTTTCATAAAGGCAGGATTCGGCAGTGACTGTGGCACTCTTAACCAGCCGGAAGAACTTGAAACATACGAGGAACTGCAGCATCTTATTACAGAAACAATGTCTGAGGATGCGATTAGCGCTGAAGAGTTTATTTGTTTTGACAACGTAATGCTTACGACATGTAATGAAACCGACATCAAACAAATCATAGCTTTTAGCGCAAAAAATAAAGAAGACGAAGAATGCGACAAGGACGAGTTTGACAGCAGAACTATGGAGGAAGAAGGTGCTCCTAAAACTTATAAAGAAGCTATTCAATTAATTCGTAAACTAGAAACGTTTGTTCGAAACGAAGAAAATACTCATAGTTTGAAATTATTAAGTGAAGTGAAAATTGATTTTGAAAAACACAACGCTTCTAAATTAAATAAAATGGTGCAAAAAAATATCGATGAATTTTACAAAAAAAACTGACGAGCCACGGATTGTGTTGCTTTTTTAACACATGTAATGATGATTGCTTTTATTATAACTAATTAAAATATGTAATATATATTAAAAATTACCAAGTATGTACAATGAACACGTTCACATATATGTATTCCTAAAATGTTTATGTATTTTTCGTTGTTGTGGTAACAAAATTAAATAAATACGTTACTTCGTATGTGCACTTATCATTGTTACCAAAAATCATTTACTTAGCTTATTATTTAATAAGTACAAATAAGTAAATAAAATTATTCTTTTACGCAGAGCCCCTCAAAGTTTTTCTTGTTTGGGGGAGGTGGTCCTCTCCCAATAACGGGCACCTCCCAATAGCGGGCAGAAATTCAATTCCCCGCTGGTGCCCGTTATTGGGAGGTTCAACTGTACTAGTATACCCCTTGCACGCATTCTCGAGATTCCTGAGCGCTTAGCCGCCTTAGTGTATTTTTTTAAGGTGTCCCGTATTGGCTACTTAGAAATCCCCGGATGTCCCGCATTGGTTACTTAGAAAGCTGGCTGCTTTAAGTAAACATGAGAGAAGAAATGCAGTCAGCGAAAAAATATGAAGTCGTCTAATTTGTATCACGACCTTGAGTGCTCCGCATCAGCTGCTCAGAAAACTAGCTGATTTTAGTGTTCATTGATTGCTGAAATTATTACGATCAATTTTTTCATTCGTAAAATTTCACAGAACGAAGATGGTTGAGAATTGAGAGATATTTGACGGAAACCAAAAAAACCGATTACTTATAAATAATTCCTAAACAATAACTGCTATAGAAAATTGTTTCAAATACAAGTTGTAGGAAATTACTTTCTCAATAACTTTTGTATCGAATTGTATACACAATAATTATGTTTTAACGGAGAAATATCGCAAAAACCGAATCGGGTTTCGAATAAACCTCGACTTCCGGTTAACTGGTATTGTCCAAAACTAATCAGCTCTTTGTGCTCATACCAAAGTGTTATATATGAAATTTGGTAACGATATGGCAAATACTCAGTGGTCGTTTGGGTAATTATCGGGCGTGTCGCAAAATTGCGAACTTTAAACGCAATTTACAGAAAAACTACTGCTCATATATGCCCAAAAGGGGGATTGGCTGTGATCCTGGAGTCTAGGGCTATACACCTACAAAGTTTCAGCATAATCCATGACCCCACGTCCAGGTCCTCCCCTTGTGAAACTCACGTCCGCAAGCTGTAGCAAGTTTCATTTGTGCAAGTACTTGCTAACCTGTTTACACTGTCCCTTGCCAGTGTTGTACAATGTCTACCAGGAGGGTTATTGCTGCTGCTGTAGCAACTATTTTATTGAAACAAAAATGAAAAATGAAAGAAAAGAAAAAAAGAAGTGTGTGGGTTAGGGATTAGATATTGAGAAGAGTTGACCTTGGAGTTCATGAAAAGCTATTAAGTGAGCTTAGAACCGAAGATCCTCGTCAATTTAAGAATTTTATTAGAATGTCATCAGAAGATTTTGACTTTCTATTGAATCTTGTTGGGCCGAAAATAGCTAAAGAAGATACACAAATGTGACTGAGTATTACCACAAGCGAACGTCTGCTTTTAACCCTTCGATTTCTGGCATCAGGTAGGAAATTTATATGTTAAACAAATATTGCTTAATTTATTTCAAGTTCAAGTTACATTGTAATCATATCTTATATTATAAAATTGAATGTCTGTCCGTGTGTTCCTTATACATTCCCACGCCCTTTGAGCTATCGGGACCAAACTTTGCAAATTGACTTCATATAACTCTACGAGTAACATAGGGTACCTGGGATTTCCAAAATCGACCCAGGTTCGATTCCAGGAGACAATTTTATTTTCCCATAAGTTTACACGGGATTTTCGATTTTTCAAAGTGCAAGGGTTTTTTCCTTCATTCGTTAAAATACGTAAATATGGACCGATTTTCTTCGCTTTTGTTTTATTCGATGGCTAAAACTCTATAATATCTTATTATTGTGATGTTTATATGTTACACGGTCGAATCATTCAGAAATACGCAATTGTTTTCTAAATTTTACGGATATTTCGTACTCTTCCCGACGTTGTTAAGGTGACCGTAATTGTTGTCTCCGATTCAATTAATGCCAATTAAACCTTCAAATAGGTGAAAGAATAGCATTTTCGCTTCGAACTGTTGTTTAAAAATCGAAATTAATTATGTATAGCAACGTACATAGTTAGTCTGTTGACTGCGTATGGGAAGCGTTTATAACGACAATTCATCGTGTGTATGCTGGAATCTTACCTTTTAGTAAGTAAAACCTTTATATTATACATCTGTAATGCTTACTAACGCACATTTATAATACTCTCCATAGAAGTCACGCGACATCAGTTTGTGATTGTGAATAAAATGTCTAATCTAAACAAGTTTTTCTAGGACGCCAACATTTCCCTAGAAAGTGACAAATGCTTCTTTGGTTCGTAAACGACACACATACCGCACAGCAATATATGCGGCACTTGCTGTAATTAGTAGGTAAGTATGCTTTATTATAGATTTGATCCCATTTTGAATGTTCTTACAAGTTAAAATTCTTAAGATTTATGGATTACAGCGTAAAGGCGACTTTCTCTTGATCACTTGGTTACGTGTTTGGCATAAACCGGGCATCGCCAGGTACTTTCTGCTAGTATATTATATATTTATTAAAGGATTTTCTAAATTTTAGGAGATTCATATCAGCCTCTCATTCTGAATTCCTGTATGTGCAATTTCAAGGATAGTAATTCTTCTGCAATTTCTTTGCAACAAATCAAAAAAATGCAAGCTGCCTTGGCAAGTCGATAAAAATGTTTACACGATTGTCTAAAACTTCGACAAGCCACTTCTGCAAGTTAAGAAAACTTTCATAAGTATGCTTGCAGAGACCTGTTTACACTACAGCAAGTCCATGCAAGTACTTGTGGTAGTTTTATTGCCAGTGGACACAAGGCTTCATGATGAGAAACTGTGGAAACAGGAGATGGGTTTAATTGCCGGAAAATTCAGTATGTACCTGAAATTTGACTAAGAGAAAATGAAACCATACTTTCCTCTGTTCCTGGGGGCTAGTCTCGAATTCATATGATTTTAAATAAATTTAAAATGGAAACAAAAATTCCCATACTATTTAAATGGAGAAAAATAAAAATATTTTTAAATTAAAAATGTCAATCAAATTGGTTTAAAATACATACCATTTTACTTTTCTTCTTACTGCAGTTGAAACAAAACCTTCCTCTCGTTCCTACATTTTGTAGTTGTTGAGTTATAATGGCACAAAAATCCAAAAATTTGAAAATACCATATCTGCCCGAATAGAAATATCCACAATTTTTTGGCAAAAACATAAATTTCGTAGATTTTATGCACGGCTTAGAATACATTATAGAGCTGTCAATAATCGATTTTCGAAAACCGATTCTACTTACCGATTTTCGACCGCCGTTTTAAAAGTTGAAAACCAAAAAATCGAAATCGATTTTTACCGAAAAGTCGAAATCGATTTTTTTTACCGAAATGTCGAAATCGATTTTTTTTACCGAAAAGCCGAAATCGATTTTTTTTACCGAAAAGTCGAAATCGATTTTTTTTACCGAAAAGTCGAAATCGATTTTTTTACTGAAATGTTGAAATAGATTTCTACTGAACTATTGAAGTCGGTCTTCTGGATGTCTACATCGATTTTCTCAAAAAAGCCTACAGTATGTGATCGTGGAACGAAGTGACACCGCATCGTGTCCGTTGTCTATGGTAACCCGATGTGCTACGGATCTGAAATTTGGAATGTAGGTAGAACTCCGGGTGAAACAAGTTCGAAAAATAAAATTCGGAAATTCATACTCCAGAACAGACATATAATGTAATGGTGAAGGCTCACTTATAAATACTGCTCCTACTATTTTATTTTATTTGAAGTAAGATTAAGTAATGATTAAGTTATAATTAAGTAAAATTAAGTAATGTATATGTATGATTGTAGCAGTAAATGTAAATCATCTTCTGTGTTTTTCATCCTATTATGAAAATATTACTGCTGTAATCATAAAATGCAGCTTACGAACAAGGATTACTGTAAAGTGCTTCCTTTTCAAATCCTAGAAGAATTTGCCGTTTCTTATTTCACCGCCAAGATGAAAACGTCGCCTGCTGGGAAACGGTAAGGTCCCAAATGGCCTTGAATATCCGCGGGTCCATCTGCAATTGTCCGCTTTAATTATCCTTTATTTTTTATTTATAATGGTATTTGTCAGACCAAAGGGCAGTGGGGTATCAGCGTCACACCGGCTTGATTGTTTTTGTGGAATGAGAAAATGAAAGAAAGGAAAATGGAAGAAATGCAAACCTCGATGCATCCTTTGTGTAGAGATTGCCATAATCGAATGATTTCCATAATAGTATGTTTTTTAATTATTATAAATCGAAAAAAAATAGTGTTTTTTAATCATTTTAAATCGAGAAAAACGACATAGACATCCAAAAGACTGACTTCCTCAGTTCAGTAAAAAAAATCAATTTCGACTCCTCGGTAAAAAAAATCGATTTCGACTCCAGCAGTAATATTTTCATAATAGGATGAAAAACACAGAAGATGATTTACATTTACTGCTACAATCATACATATACATTACTTAATTTTACTTAATTATAACTTAATCATTACTTAATCTTACTCCAAATAAAATAAAATAGTAGGAGCAGTATTTATAAGTGAGCCTTCACCATTACATTATATGTCTGTTCTGGAGTATGAATTTCCGAATTTTATTTTTCGAACTTGTTTCACCTGGAGTTCTACCTACATTCCAAATTTCAGATCCGTAGCACATCGGGTTACCATAGACAACGGACACGATGCGGTGTCACTTCGTTCCACGATCACATACTGTAGGCTTTTTTGAGAAAATCGATGTAGACATCCAGAAGACCGACTTCAATAGTTCAGTAGAAATCTATTTCAACATTTCAGTAAAAAAATCGATTTCGACTTTTCGGTAAAAAAAATCGATTTTGACTTTTCGGTAAAAAAAATCGATTTCGACATTTCGGTAAAAAAAATCGATTTCGACTTTTCGGTAAAAATCGATTTCGATTTTTCGGTTTTCGACTTTGACTTACCGACTTTTCGATTTTCGACGGTCGAGTTACCGATTTTCGAAAAAAATTGACAGCCCTAATACATTATTCGATATCGAAGAAATGACTGGGAAATGGTTTAGATGTTGACATTTTGAAATATTACTCCAATTAATAATTTTGCGTTGTTGAATAATGTTCCACATTCAGTGACAATAATTTCATTCATCTTCATTTTCACAAAAGGTCAAATGTAGTAACAGTGATCTCGCCAAGATATTTTTCATCCAAGTCTATTTCCAATGAAATTAGCATTTACATTGCCTTAAGAAACTGCATTTTTATAATTATACACGTTCCATGTAAAGTTTTACCAAAATTCAAACAGTTGAGCGTTCAAAGCCGTCAACGCATTTTGCGTAATCATCAATTTACGCAAGCTATCTCGCCAAGATATTTTTTCATCCAAGTCTATTTCCAATGAAATTAGCATATACATTGCCTTAAGAAACTGCATTTTTATAATTATACACGTTCCATGTAAAGTTGTACCGAAATTCAAACAGTTGAGCGTCCAAAGCCGTCAATGCATTTTGCATAATCGTCAATTTACGCAAGCGATCTCGCCAAGATATTATATATATAAAATATATTCATCATAGGTCAAATATTTACATTACGAAAAATATAGTACTATCATTTACATGCGAAGGCAATGAGAGACTTCAAGATTTAACCATTACCCAAATTTTCCTCGGACTTGCATTTAAGCCGAGGGGTGATTTTTTCATGATAGATTTTGACAAAAAACATCCGCTTGTATTCAGGCAGACACGGTATATCATAGACGTCAACATATCTATTTAAATGCCATGGAAAAAATGGGTTCAGTTTGACTTGAGGGTCAAATATGATTCTTGGAAAAATAAAGCCTTGCACATTCCACCTGACCAAAACTAACTTCTGCCAATAAAACTGGAGTCCCTTTATTGATAAACCATGATGCTCGATGGTTAATATGTTAAATATTGCAGCATGACTGTGAGAAGTGTGCAGATAAGCAGACTAAATAGTTAAATAATGGGACGAGGTACAAATAACATAGCAACAGATGGAGAGATCATTGAATAACAGGGTATCCCGGTAAATGATACAATATCATATGAATTAATAAATATTTTAATGCTCACTTTAAAGCTTGAGAAAGTTCTTCTGCAGCTTTCTTGCGGTGTTCTATATTGATGTGGATTAAAGAATGAAGATCTACTCCCTGACAGAATGTACTTCCTGTTGAAGTTACTAGCACCACTCGGCAAAATCGATCCCTACGAAGCTGTTGCAGAGCATCCCGAAACTCATGTAGTACCTGTTGAGAAGTATATTTGCTTATTCTCATGCCAGTATTCAATGAACAAAAGATTTAATTATTTTTAGGACTTGGAAGTCAATATGAGAAATTTATTCAATCTCTTAAAAACAAAATGGTGAATTTTTATATCAAACCTGAACATTGAGACTATTCTTCATCACTGTTGAACCAGGAGCAAGGATGATCTGGACAAAATTCTCATAACGACGAAGGCATATCTCTTTATAATTGTAAGTTCCAGCATTTTGGCGGCCACTAAAGCGTTGCCTGAAACATTCTTTCATTTCAATTTGCTTTTCTAGCTTTGAAGCACTTTTCTTCTTATGCTTTTGAGTGGCATTCTTGAGATTTTTCATTATACTATTATAGCCTATAAAAATAATTGATTCATCTCAAACTAATATAGATCAAGTACTAGACAATAATACCCAGACCAATTATGATTAATTGCTTAAAATACAAATTCATACTAGTTTAACTCCTCAGTATTTCAAGCAAATGGCCTTATTCACAAATTATTTACTATTGAACTGAACGATTATAAGACAACTATTCAATTATAACTACTCAAGAAACTTACTTGCAGCAATTGGGCTGAGTGGTACACTAACGATTCGATGCTCCTTGTCAAGCAAATGTTCAAATGATAATATATTAGAATCTTTGCATTTCTTCACCTTGGAAACTAAGTCTGCTCCTTCTGTTAGTGGTGTTGTTTGTTCTGGAACCACACTAGTAGTAGGAAGTGTTCCAGGACTAATGTGACCTTTAGTTAATCCATCTATTCTTTCACCATTATCGTTAATAGTGGTGATAGAAACTTCATTTCTCTCCTGCAATTTTTTTACACAAACAGCAAGTTCCTGGCCATTTAACAACTCCAGTGATTTCACACTTTTAGAACTTACACAGTCATCTCCTGGTTGTTTTGTGGTTGCACTTTGAACTTTTTCACATATTACTGGACTGGGTTTAACCTCATCACCTACTGGGGTAACTTTCAGACTTTCACAATGCACCTGATTCTTCTTTCCTTTTAAAATCTTAGGTGAGATGTATTTAGCACTCTCAATGTCAAGCCCTCTTTGGAAATTTTTTGACATTTCTGAATTCAGCTTCATCCTCACAGCATTGCTCATTCTTGGGACAGTGACAGGTTTTCTTGAACTGGAAAATCTATTAAGGCTATGCTGTTTATTTAGACATAACGAACTTTTCATTTGAGAAACATGCAAACGTTCCAAATCTACAACCGGCACTTTACCATTATCAATCTCAAACAGAAAAGTAGAACGTTTTTGTACTGAATTTCTATTATAACAAGAGCTTTTAGTATTTTGATCATTATTTATCTTTCCTGGGCAACCATTGCGTACTGAAAAGTTATTATTAGAGGAATGTTTTCTAAACACACGAGGTGATTTAGCTGCTACTGGAACTAAAATCTTTGGTGGAGATGTTTCAGGAGAACCAGAGGATAGACCCTTGGAGAAAGTATCTGTAAAGTCAATCATTTCCACCTGTTCTTTTAACTTCTCTTTCGTTATTTTTCTCTTTGGTCTCGAAGCTGAGTTGTCAAGCAGAACACACTTCCTAAACAAGCTAGCTTTGTAATGAATATTTTGTTTAGCAATTTTTTTCAAATCTTTCTTATGAGATAGCTTTGCCTTTTTTGGTTTAACTATTTCCTTATTGAGTGCCCTAGCTTCTAAGAGCAAATTACAAGCCCCTTCATCGGCAAACAACTTTTCTAATTCCGTCATCCCTTTAACATAGGTGGGCTTCTTACGTTCTTTTGAACTACTGCACAAAGATTCCTTATTATTTTTGTTCAAACTTTTGACAGAAGCAGGTTTACTTACCTCTATTGAACTTGTATTCAAAAGATCACTGTAATTTTCACACACAATGTTTTCTTTCACCTTATTTGAGGAAAATACAGCAGTCAAATCACTAGCAGAATTTAAGGCCCTACTTTGGTCAATTTTACTTTCTAATAATGTCTGTGAACTGCAGATATTTGGAGAGGAAGTTGGATGTAAATCAGACTCATTCTGGCACAAAGTCAGCTCTCTATCAGATAGCCCATTATGTGTAGACTCCAAAGCAGCAGGTATATCAGGATTTTCAGTACAGAGAAAACTGTTATTCTTTTGTTTTCTTGTGCGACTCACCCTTTTTGCAATTACTTCTGAAGAAATGACCTTGTCTTTAGAAATTACCTGAGATGAAGTTGATCCAATTTTTGAGTGAGCAACATTTATTCGAGTAGACCTCCTTTTCCTAATTTCTTTCTTCGTTGGACTACAGTGACCATTAGGCACTCCTGACTTCAGAGTTTTATTGATTCTTAATTTTGATTCTTTAGTATTTGCTCTATGTTTACATTGTGGCTTCTTTTCTGCTACTCTTCCAACATTCTTCTTGCCAGCACACTTTACTTTGGTTGATTGAAAAATCAAATTTGACTTAATAGGATCTGAAACCAAATTGCCTTGACTTTGTGTTGAGGAAGGAAAATTCTCAAGGTTATGTTTATGCAAATGTACTGATGGTTCATCCAGCACTATTTGAGAGCCACAAACATTAGAACCACTATCAGGACATCTGAAGACACCTCGTTTTTCAATCTGTTTCAAATCAGACGTGTTTAATGGAATCAAATTTAACTTCACAAGATTATCAGAATTGCACAATGCTCTTTTGTTGCAGTTTTCAGAGATTACAGCAGCAGCTAGCTCTCTGGGTCCTCCCTTAATCATTGGCAATTCACTCAACTGCTTCAAAGCCATTTCTCTTTCTGCATTTCTATCAAGTTTTGTATGGTGGCGATTAAGTCTTGGAGAAAATGAAGTACAATGAGATAGTGCAGCAGACATGTTTCCATTTGAATCTCCATGTACCTCTTTTTCCAACTGATGGTCTACAGCTGAAGATGCCTCAAAATTGATCAGAAGATTTGTCATCCCACTAGGTTCTGCTTCCACCTGCAGTACACAAAATGACCTCATACGTTTAAAATAATGTTTTCCTTAAAAACAAAAACACAAATACACTGTTTCTCATTATGAACTAGCAAGAAACCCTAAAACCAAACTTAAAATGAAAATGATCACAATAAATGGTTTAAATACTTTACTTAATGTAAATATTTAAATTGTTAAGAAATAATGTCCTTAGAAACCACCAAACACGGAACAAAACAATTTCAAGTCAATAAAAATTAACACAAACATTTGTTTGTTAAGTAATTGTTTATAGGATTTAATGTACCAATTAGCAACAAAAAAGGAAAAAAAATATTAGATAAAATTTAGAAAAACCTTGATTGACTGCTAAAGTAAATGAAAAAAACGTTGTAACTTCCACATCAATATATTTCTCATACGACCATGGTTTCATTTCAGAGCATCATCATCTGAAACGAAATGATGGTCATATAAGAAATATATTTATGGTGAAGTTACAACATTTTTTTAACTGCCTTTATCATGAAGCAGTTCCACCAAGTTATTCCAGAAACTATTACATCGATTGAATGCCATATTTCACTGATAATATTGTAAATATACCACTTGGCTTATTTATTAGACAATGTAGGTGAACAAATGTATACTTTCCAAACTACTAGAGCAGTGATTCCCAACGTGGGTGGTACCGTCCCCCAGGAGGCATTAAGGAATTTTGTGGGGGTGATGGACATCAAGGTGGTTGCAGGTGAGAATTTAAGAAACTGGCATTATGCATCGTAATAGTATGGTATAGAGAGACTATGAGAGATCAAAACTGTTAATTGAAGACTGTAATTCAGTGCAACCTCTTTAATCTGTGTTCCTCTAATCCGGGAACTCTCATGCTTTGGAACAAATCATGGAGTTTTTTCCAATACCATCGCTCTAACATTGGTGCGTTTAAATTAAAAACTCAAAAAATTGTTTCATACATGTATCCAGAGCTGTATTAACGTACAGGCAACTGCCTACGGCACCAAATTATGAAAGGCGCCAAAATATGAAAGGCACTAAATTATGAAAGATACAAAATATCGAAGTTTTCTTTAAATAATAAACAAAATTTGAATTATATCACCTCATTTAAGAATACACTAGCATAATGTCCATCCATAATGATGGGATTCTTCGAAAAAATAAACAAATTTTAAATTTCATATTTTGTTATATTAAAGGCAAAAATCCTACAGGCACACACAGAGTAAGCCTTTCCTATACCATGTATAACGTGCAGTTTGAAGACCAAATTTCAGATCATAAAGTAGGGCTGCACGTTATCCACGGGTAACACTTTTGGGCACTTAAATCGAAAATTAAAGTGAACCTACCTCGCACCAAATTCTCGCTTTTTGGGTGAATTAAGGAGAAAACCACAATAATTATTGATAATCCAGGTTATACATATATTAATTATACATATAGAACACCTAACTACTTCTATACAGTTATACAGTAGAACCTCATAAATCCGGCATTCTCAAAAACTCGGCACTTTTTTGAAAGTTATATGTAAAAAATCCTAATACTCTATAAATTACTTTAAATGATGTACGCTTATCTTTTTTCATTGTTTCGTTTACCTCATTAGAACCACATGTTTAGATTCATGGCGATAGCAATTGTTTTTCATTAATGCAATTAGTACTTTTGTTAAATTTTATTTTGACATGACTTCAAAAAAAGAAGACAACCCATAAGTGGTGTTACGAAATGTAAACAGAAAAACCTCATGATTCAAAAAAAAAGTGGAATTAATAAGAAAACTTGAAAAAGGTGCTTCAGTGAAGAGTCTTTGCGAAGAATATAGCACTGCGTATGACTTAAAGAAGAAAAAATTAAAATATTGAAATTTTATGCAGAGACTGATATAGCTAAAGCTATGCGTAGCCATAAAACGCTACATGTCCCACGTAAATATTGTTGATAAGGTATTGTTTGAGTGGTTTCGTCAGCAAAGAAGTGCAGGTGTACCTATTTCAGGTCTAATGCTGATACAACAAGCGAAAATTTTTCACAATAGCAAAAAGAGTGGTAGAAGATGACATTGAAAACTGGGTTGATATCGACCATGTTGGGCATGTCATACTTCAGCTGATTTGAAATAGTGGACATGGTTTTGAAACATAAGCATGAAAAAGATGAAGAAAATGAAAGTGACAATGATCAAGAGATAGTTAAGGACAAACCTTCAATAGATCGCTGTACACAGTTGGTCACAGATACAATATCTGTTTTAGAACAATGCTGCTGCATTGATTTTCAAGAGATTACATGTTTGCATCGAATACAAGATAAACTTATGAAGGAAAAATCAAAATGCATGAAGCAAGATAGTTTGCCTGATCTGTTTTAAAAAAATTCTCAGAATAATGTGATGAAAATAATGTTGTAAATGTGTATTAGATATACGCTTTATTTCACGTTCGTTATTTATTTTTAATGGTTCTTTCATAATTCCTCATTTTAGTGCATGTATAAGCAATAGTCTTTATTTATAATGGGTTCCCTTTTAATTGTTATTCATCATTTGAATTATATAATCAGTTACCAAAAGTGTACATTACTTAAGGATTTTTTATAAATTTCCAAAAACCCGGCAAATGCTAGGTCCCGAGGTTGCCGGGTTTATGAGGTACTACTGTAATTCCATCCTCTCCAAATATTCCATGTTTTGCTAGCTGTAATTTTTGCAAACTCGTCAGATAGACTTCCCACAAAACACGCATCCAGAGCTGCAAACCACTTCAAAAAGTGGTTCGGTTCTAAATTTTTGGAAGTGGTTCAGTTCAGACGGGAATTTTGACAAGTGGTTCGGTTCGGTTTGCGGTTCGGTTCAACTAAATTAATCATTTGAAATACTATCCAGAAATAATTTATCCAATAGAAGCATTACACATTCAGTATCAATCTGTAAGTAAATTAATCAGCAGTCATTATTATTTTAAATGAAAGAAGAATTTATTTAAAGAAAGGAAAAATTTATATTTTAAATATATTACAATCCCATCATCATCTTCATTTACTTATATTAAAAAATGGTATTTTTGATCCTAACATGATTTTTATGTGGATAACAGTATCAGAGAGGAAAGAGTTAGGAACTCTTTCCTTTGAAGCAAACCCGCTGGTTTTTCCAATGGAAATTCCTGGTCTTTTCGTTAGTCCGTACTTTGTGGATTGAGATCGAACCGAAACCAAACCATTTTTGCAAAAAATTACGATTCGGTTTTCGGTTCATTGAAAAATTAATCAGTGGTTTCAGTTCTGTTTGCGGTTCAGCAAAATGGCTGCGGTTCGGTTAAGCGGTTTGGTTTGGTTTGCAGCTCTGCACGCATTGAAAACAAAAAATATGGAATAAGTAAATTGAAATAATTTTATTTAGTTAATGATTCTAGTATGTATAGGCGTCCCTCAATATTCGTACTTAATTGGTTCCACGGAAACTAGACGATAAGCGAAAAGACGAATATTGAGGGCTATTTCCCTTAGACGCAATGTTATAAATGTATAATTCATTCCTGAAAACCCAAAAAGCAGACCAAAATATTGATATTACCTTATTTTATTTAATTATTGGTACTATAAACACAATCTATAGGAACCTATGGCCTGCGGGAGCATTTTATGCAGCCAGTGAAGACGCGATGTAAACGCAACTACAAATGCAGCCTCCATGTAATTTAATCACAAACACAGAGTTCAACAATATAAAATTGTGCAAAAATGCAAACTAAGGAAGAACAAACAACAACACGGAGCAAGGCTGAGTAGCTGAGGCCAGTGAAGTCAGTGGTTGAACGAATACTAAAACAGGTCATCCAAAACTACTCCTAAACTCAACGTGATGATGAAATCATCTCACAATCAGTGATGTGCTTTAATTTGCAGTAACAAGGGGAAGACATACATCCTATGTGATGTTTTCATTTCTCGATCATAAGATTATAAGTTAATACTGCTGGGAACGATAATGCCTTAGCATCCCATCATATGATGAGTAATCGTCAGAGAGAGTTCCTCTTCGTAGGTTCCAGCTATTTCAATGGACAAATATGCAAGGGAATGGACGAATGAAAGGGAGTTTGGTTATAATTGGTTATGGACGAATAAGCAAAAATCAAGGGGACGAATAACGAGGGATGCCTTTACAATTAACAATGTAAGTAATTTAAAACCCATAGAATGACATGTATGAACTTAATCTCAACTGTCGTGTTTCCTGTTTCCAGATTTGTTTGTTAAATTGTCGTGTTATTCCTTCCATTAACCAGTTTTAGAATGAGACAGGAATCCACTATAGATCGAAACTCGATCTACTTTATACATCCCTTTTTGTCTTATGTAAAAAGATTGGCAGCAGTGGTGCTGAGGTTTTCTACGCGGCATCAGTTTGGTCAACTTACTGTATGAAGTTGCTGCCATCTCAACTCATTCGCTTTCATTACTGATGATGTCTCTCTAAGACATAATGTGGAGCTTATTGAACGTAATACTTATGGGCAAGTCCAAATGTTCTAAAATTGTTATCTGGTGATAATTCAATGCTTTAATGTATTTATTTATGGTACTCAAGTTAATACTTAACAAGATGATATAATTTTGCTCTTATACCCACAAAAATCAAGGGTGCACGTTATACACAGGGTAAAAGAAAGTCAGGATTTTTTGTCAAAAAGTACAGGTGCGCGTTATACACGAGGGTGCATTATACACGAGTATATACAGTAAGTAATTTTCTTAATCGATGGCGGTTCAATCAGTCATTATTTTATGTGTGGAATAAGCAGGACTGTGCTGACCACCTCAGTGGCCTCTTGAAAGGGGCGCCAGAATTTGACTACAATGAAAATCTATCCATAAAAACTCATAATTGTTTATGATGTCATTTATTCCTTTTCAAACAATGTTGCAAAAACCCGTATTTTATATGGTTATGCTGATTTGGCCATGTGCTGTGTGGTAGAATCTTTGTTACTTACACAATGTATGCGACTTTGTTACAAATTTTAATTTAATGAGAAAATGCGCAACGAAAAATAGTGCCTATGGGCACCAAAAACTTAAATCCGGCCCTGCACATATCATATAACAGATAAACTCCCTCTCAGAATATTAAGGCGAAAACTCAAACCTAATCACTTAAGAATAATGTCACCAAAAGTTTAACATTCTCCCTTTTTTCTCTGCCTATTTCCTAACCAAATAGATACCATAAGCCAGCGTTTCCCAACCTGGGTGCTGCAGCACACTGTGGTGTCATGCAGTGTTCTGAGGGGTGCTGCAAAAATTATTGTTTTCCCATTTTTAACCTCATTTTGCATCGTTGGCTTACAAAAATCCAAAGCAGAGTTAAGACAAACTTCATTTCGTCACAAAGACACTTCAAAATGAAAGATATGGAGAAGCATAAAATCTTGATTTTATGCATTAGATATGATAATAAAAAAACCACGATTATTACTGATGGTGGATAGGGAGGGATGCCGCCAACTTCTGAAGTCACTTAAGGGTTAAAAAAGTTGAGAAACACTGCCATAAGCAAACAACATTTATTAACTGCAGCCTATAAAACAAATATAATAGGCAATGTAAAACACCTCAAAGAATAATTAATTGTCACAAAATAAATTTATCCATAGTGAACACCTGTAACGTTTCTTTCGTGATTATGTTAACAAAATTCCTTGTCAAGTTGAATCTAATCTAATTTTGCTTTAAGGCCCATAGCTCCTATTAAAAGCTATTAAAACCCTCAGGGAAAGGTATTAGTGAGTAAAGCTATGTAAGTTAAGACAATTTATTGGCAATTCATTGCAAACAATTACAATTTAGCGCACCTTATAAAACATTGCACATAAACAATCACCTTTATGTGAAATTCTTGGGCATCGCCTATAAATTTTTACACAATTGAGCTTGATGAAACAAATAAAATTGGCAGAATGGCGTAGTGAAATGGTTATTCCAGATAAGAAAGTACAGAACTGAGATCGCTCAATGCATAAAACAAAAATCTGATGTGGCCAACACATGACTTTCTCCATATTTGGGGTATAGATATTTAAATTCTTTTTATGAATAGCATTATAAGGCAAAATTATTATTTCGTATCGTAAAAGTATACAGTCGGCCTTATTGCCGTAAATTACATAAATTTTGAATATGTTTACATAATCCACCGCTACATGGTGGTGCCACTGTATACTGCAAATTAAGAAAAAGCAAAATATCTCCGAAATGGATGGTTCTAAGCAAATTTGTCTCAAATAAAACTTGGAAGAAATATTATTCTCTACAACCTTGGTTCTCACGAAGATTACCAATAATGACGTTTTTAAGGATATATTTGACGGAAACTGAAAAAACCGATTAGTTATAATTCTTAAACAATAACCACTATGGAAAATTGTTTCAAATGAAAGTTGTAGAAAATTACATTATCTATGACCTTTGTGTGTGTGGGTGTCTGTGTGTGTGTGTATATATCGGGTTTCGAATAAACCTAAACTTTCGGTTGACCAGTATTGTCTAAGAACTACTCAGCTCCTTATGCTCATAACAAAGTGTTATATTTGAAATTTGGTAACGATATGGCAAGTACTTTTAGAGTTAGAACCCACACAATCACATACAAGCACATCATTCCGAAAATAGTCTAAACGTGTTCTAGGGACCTCAAAACGTGTATTTCCAATGAAATCCCGTAGTCGATTTTTTTCATGAAAATAATACTTTCTCTATATTACGTATATGGAGAAAGTACAAATAATGAAAGAATACAGTCGATTTTATTGTGTTATTTTAATGGGAGATGTAAATGCCTTCCATTGGAATCGAACCCAGCACTTTTTTCGAGATTTTTTTCGTCACCACTTTATCATATGTGAATCGAGCATTCTAGCCAAGTTTAGAGTTTCTATCTCTATTTTTCTCAAATTATCGATAGAGGGGGTTTAGCAATGTTATGGTCGCGGGTTTGAATCCTGCCGAGGTCATGTCAAAATAAAAATATCATTATTCTCATTTTTTCTAGCGAACGGGTTTAGCGTTACATCCGACAAACAAACCAACTAACAGATCACGGAAAATATCTATAGAATTTGTGAGCTATATAAGCATAGGGGCATTCGGTGTATGTTTGGTGCAGTAGAGTATATATCGCTTGGCAGAAGAGCGTGGGGAGTTTGATACATCTAGGGAGGAATATAGTATAGCGGCAGTCAATGCAAATTGGGTGGCATAAATCAGGGGGTAATTTCGTGTGTTGGGTGGTCTATATCGAAGGGGCAACCAAGTGATTGATGGTCGTATATATATTAGGCCCTAATAATTAGGGGTTTGTTGTGCAAGTTGGGTGGCATATATTCCAGGTGATTTTTGATGCGTTTTTGGTGGACACACACACGCACGCACTCCCTCACAAACACACCCTCACAGACACACACACACACAACCACACACATACACACAACCTCACACACACACACAACCTCACACAAACATCATCTCATTCAGCCAACACACTACATTCACGCATTTACAGGCAGTCGTTTTTGCTCATTCACTCACTCTCGCATACATCCCTTCACGTACTTCTTTTTGCAAAAATATAGTGGTGCTTGTTTGATATTCTAGGATACAGATTGGTGCTCACCACATTGAGACGGTTGTGAACTCCTGCTCTACGGACTAAAGAGTTTCACAGAATCTGAAGAAATCTCATATTTATATAAGGTACCATCAAGAATAGAAACCTGTTGAGATGAACCATATCGTGTAACAATGGAAGGTAATTTATTCTTGTCAATTTACTCAAAAATGGCATAAAGGATTTTACTAAAAATTAATCCATTTATATAAAGCTTATTGTTATAAAGAGGACATTATAACGTCTCTAATTTTACACCCAGCTACCACCAAACTCTCTCCACTCCTTTGAAACCATCTAAGAAACATTTTTCAGAAATTATCACCTTTCCCCCTCCCACTTTGCCCACTCCTCCATATAATCATCTAATTGAGTAACTACCTAGAACAGTGATGACGAACCTATAGCACACATGCCATAAGTGGCATGCAAGATGATTTTGGTTGGCACGCCAACGAAAGGTGAATACCAATCAAAGAATTTATCGTACTGATTTAGTGCCAAAAAACATTTGTGTTATTTAGTTAACTACTGTAAACATTAGTTTTATTGTTACAAATTCAGTATCTTATGTCTTCATCATGAATTTAATTTAGTTGGCATGCAAAGAAAATCAAGGACATTTTTGTGGCATGGGAGGCAGAAAACATACGACAATTTCAGTAATATTGGCACGCGGGCAATAGAAGGTTTGCCATCACTGACCTAGAAGCAGCACTGTCACTAAACACAGACTGCAAAAAAATACTCTCATGTAAATACACATTGCTGTAGGGACTAGAAGCATTATGATATAAGAAAAATTTAGCAATGTACATTTCACATTTTTTTATATAGAAGTTTACATACTGTTTGAAACAACATGTGAAATGTTATCATTAGAGTTGACTAATTGCACGTAAATTTTTTCTGATATGTGAGTTACATTGGTAGTTAAAATTACTTAACAGCCATATTATCATATTCCAATGGCAGGACATTAACTCTTAAAAACATACTAATATTGCAAACAGTAATCGTTGTCATTTTTACAAACCTATAGGTTCTTTTCAGTTATATCCCCCCTCTAATTATTTACTAATTGTTACCAATGAAATACTTCATAAAAAATCAAATAATTATCATACTTTATTATACAAAGAACCTTGAAATAATATTAATATTTCTTTCAAAAACCCATCGTAAATCATAATGAAAACGAATTTAATTCATTTAATAGAGAATTTACGGCATTCTTCCAATATGTGGTCTATGTTATTTCTATCAACATGTACAGGCTGGTGGCTTATGGGATCACTATGTAAATATTTATTGTTGAGAGGCTCATGGGATTGCTATGTAAATATTACAAGTAACCGAGGATATTGACGAGCCTTCGGCTCGCTTTCTTTTTAGATTATAATAACTTTTATATTGGGTGTAGCCATCTCCGGGTGCTATCGCACTCTTTGCCTCTCTGGAACAAAACTATTATTCTCCATTGGCCGATGATTGAGTGGGTAAATATTGCCACAGGCAGATCAGTCATGGGTTTGCAAGCTTTTGTTTTGCGTGAAAGGGTTATCTCAAAAAATTATTTTTTGAAAGGGGTCCGGAATAACATAGACCGAATACGAAATTGAAAATTAAGATGTCGTACATGGTCTATCGTTATAATCATTATTTGATTGTTTATTTACTAATCTTTTACCTACTGAGGAAAGTGCTATGTGATTTTTACAAGAAAAAAGAATTATACATCGAGATCGTGAGAAACTACATCCAATGAAGTTAACTGTGACAGGAAGTATGCAGTAGAGATCCAAAGGGAAGAATCCACGATTGATTCCTATCTTGTGGAAATCTTTTGGCAACACAGTATAAAAAAGAATGCCCTTTTGATTGTATTTTATGAGATATTGCCTTGTTCTCTCCACCAAAACATTGTAAAAATAAATAAATAAATAATATAATTTAGAATGTTATAATCATTATTTGATTGTTTATTAAGTACCTCGTTGGCAACTATAACATAATTCTCTATAATAAAAACGTTCTGTAAGAAACGCAAGCTGGCCGACAGCAAAATTTAATTAGACAACTTGAAAATATGTTGGCTTGTGTCGACCTACTGTGACCACATCAAAAACTGACGCAGACCCCTCGACCATCATTAACTCGGGTTAGAGGCCCATACATCAAGGCCGATCCCCAAATCCGAGCTCAGGTATATCTACCCTCGCAGCAGGGGGGCACTAGCCGACCACGTCTTTTGTAATAAAATTTAAACTATTTTATGTTGTTAACATAGTGCAACTGTGATTCAAGCATCATATTCGGGTGAATGCGCTGATCAAGAGCGTCTTTTTAACGGGATTCTACGATAAATAATAAGATATTTACGCTCACATCTAATCTTGATGCCCAGGACGGGATTATATTGAAAACAGTTATTCGCGAGATGGTGCGGATGGTGTAACGCTTGGTTGCTATATGGTGTTAGATGGGAGAAAAGGAAAATTGCTCATAACTAAAAAGCTTTTCAACCTTTTTCGATCAAACTTTCAGGAATCACTTGACTATTCAACTTATCAATTTAAACTGATAGCCGTGTACATAGTAGTCCTGGGTTTGACTCTAGGAGCATATCTTTTCTCCATTTGAATAACATGGGCAGAGCTGAAACGAAGCGAGAGGGCCTTTATTCTTTAGCATTTTAAAATATCTTAAAAAAGAGATATTGACGTGGTATTTCCACAGTTATGCCGAAAAAAGTATGGAAATGAATTTCCATATCGTTGAAATTCAAATCTCATTTGAAAAAAGCCGAAAATTAGGTTCAATTACTATTTTTTCTTGATTCTTATGCATTTATTCAATTCGTCGTGATAAAATTGTGATAAAGTCGTGTTATGGCATCATTTTATATGTCCATGACTATTATTACTTTCTGGAACATTCAATTATGTTGATTTTATATTAATTTTTTACGTTTTAGTGCCCATAAAATTTGGTGTCATTAATTTTTATTTTATTTTAACGTAATACTTAATTCACGCCTACCCGTCATATTTGACGGGCAATTATGCTAGTTAGTAAATAATATGAGGAGGGGATATAACCGAAAAGAACCAACCTATCAATCTCAACAAATGATATGAATGAAACAGGAACATTTGATGAGGATGACACCAAAATGAAAAACTTTTGACTGGGGAGCAAATTACACCTCCTTAGATCACCCTAGAGCTGACAATAACAGTAGATGGAATGGAAGACACAGGAGGAAGCATTAGTATTAGAGAAGTCAAGGAATTATTAAAATAAACAACAAAATTTCAGCAATTACTCTTTTATATATTAAAACATGTGATCAAAGCAATGAGAAAGTAAAGGTTCAAAGGATGAATTAACCTTTTGCAGTATGTTTTTTGTTGCATGCATCTCCAGTGGCGACCCAATGTCAAGTATTACTGCCAAAAGTGCTCTGTTGTAGATCAAATCACCATTACATATTTTGCGAGTACTTTTGATCTTCTTACCTCATATCTTCTATAATTGATCATTATACAATAAAATCTCAATACAACATATCTCTACGGAGCATGAATTTTTATACTTTATACTGAAAGTACGGTATACTGAATATACCCATAAGGAGTACAGTATTTTCTCTGGAAGCATCTCAGTGGGGGATCGGCATTCTCGCAGGTCCGGCGCAAACCGAAACTGGTGATAATGAGTCTAACAAGAGATAAATTTCCTATAACAAGATTTTATCTCAATGCTATTGTGAAAATAACGATAGGGATAACTGATCATCGGTTCTACATTTTTCAGCTCAGAAAATTCCTTCTTTTGGGATTTTGGCGGAATTCCTCAGATCTTTTCATACTAAAGACAAAAGATGCCTTCAAAATTGGTGTAAATGACTTGAATGAGCAAGAATTGGTTATAGTTGAGTCATTTACGGATGAAAGCATACGTTAAAACCACAAAAATATTTTTTGGGACATCTGAATTTCATACGCAGTATTGAAAAGTATGTTAAGTTGAAGTAAGTTACTCTGAAATATTTATACAGTATTTATAGAGGGAAATTGACGGGGATTTAAAAAAATACGTTAATTTGAAATATATGTAATTGTGAAGTACGTTGTAATGAGATTTCACGATACTGCTGAGATTCTTATGATTTAAACTGTGAATTCTGGAAAAGGAGAAAAATTCTGCCTTGACCACTGAATTGAATCTGGGTATTCCACTTTCCTGGCAGGTATTCTACCACTAAACTACCTAGTCAGGCTAATCCTCCCATTTCAGAATAGATATTTCTCACAGGCTGTGGTCAGGCAAGTCAACTTCTCCCAGCAAATACTTAGGTCCAATTCCCAGCCAAAGCAGAATTTTCTCCAGCTTTTCCAAAATGTCTTAGTATCCAGAATGCCTATCTGGATGGGTTATATGTCAATACTTTCATTTGTTTATTTTCCTTGTTTAGTTTTCTAACACTTCATGTAATAGCATAAAAAATTTAATGTATCAAGTTATATTTTTTTTGACACAAAACCTATACTCTTCTCTTGTAAGTGGCAACTGCAGGCTGCACAAAGACAAAAGTTTTCTATTTGACCTATTAGTGTTGGTTTATTTATTTATTCTTATTTACCCTGACAATGAGTAAGCCATGCCATGGAAGAAATAATAGGAAGTGCAGCTTCGATCTTTTCCCGAATACCTATCGATGTCTCTGATGGTTGCACCTGCAGCGATCCTATCGGTCAATGTGAGTCTAAAAATACCCATTCCACACTCATTATTCAAACCATGGAAGAAATAATTAATTATTAATAATAATAATTAATTATTCTTCCATGATTCAAACTGTTCAAACTGGAAATCGCACGGGAAAGTGGTGGGGTTTTTCAGCGTCGTGTTTTTCTAATTGTTAAAATGGAATGGAATGCTTATTGTGCAGCATATTGGTGCAATAATTTTAACAGTTGCAGGGTAGACAAGAAGATTTCGGATTTCCAAAGGATATTTCGAGGTGAGCTTAAAGAAGAGATACCGCATAAAACGGAATACTTGTGTTAAGTTGAGAATTACGTGTTTTTGTTATTAGTCTTGATGCCCATTTCTGCTTTATAATTTAGGGCAAAATTTTGCCTGAGGGAGGATTTAATGACTGCGGATATCAACTGTATGAAGAAGTATAGGGTCTGCAGTGATCATTTTACAGATGATGATTTCCGCAGCAGATTCCCTCGGCCTCTCCTAAAAGTGAATGCCGTTCCTTGTGTATTTGAAAATTTTGCCTGAGGGAGGATTTAATGACTGCGGATATCAACTGTATGAAGAAGTATAGGGTCTGCAGTGATCATTTTACAGATGATGATTTCCGCAGCAGATTCCCTCGGCCTCTCCTAAAAGCGAATGCCGTTCCTTGTGTATTTGAAGTTATGAAAACAAGTTTGAGTATTATACATGGTATACAGTGAAACTTCGATTTTATTATATACCGGTTTTTCGAATTTCGTTAACTTAATCCTATCGTATTCTAATTCTTGTGAATGAGCCGAGGGATTCTGAGGATGTTTTACATTCTCCCAAAGCTCACTCAACACCAAACCATCTTGGTAAGTTTTAGAAAATTTTAGCATTTATTAATTTATACTGTCCACATGCCTTTACCAATGAGTCGCCGGAACAAATATTATTGTTATTTATGAATGTATTTCTATCCGGAAAAGAATGTTGTGTTTTTATAAATGTTGTATTGTTATTCTTTACGTGAGCAAATAAAAAATCTTGAACCCAGTTGTTTTGTTTTAATTTGAGTCCTAAGCTTATGTTAAATACGTCATCTAGCTTCTTAACTCAAATGTACTGCCAAAACTTGGTCTGTCGCTTGAGTTTAAATTAGGCGCGCTTCAGTTCGTATTGACCGCTAGATCGCTCTGCCATCAACGTATTACTATTGTCCTTATGGGAGCTGCGCTTCCTATTATTGTTCCATGGCCATGCCTTATTACTTGAATGCCACATTACAGGCAGGCTTGTCTTCCTATACTCCTTTGGTGCATGTACATTTTCTGAATATTAAACCAACAAGAGTTTTAATTTCCAACCTCCTGCTGAGTTTATTCCATGCAGGAGAGTCAGGCAGTCTTTAGTGTAATGTTTTAAAATGAATTAGTTTGCCTTTTTCAAGTTAATATTTTTAAAAATGTCACAAACAGCAAATTAATAAAATGATGAACAACAGGGCATCAAATAACGGAGACTTTCTGCTTATAGGTATGTAGTAAAATTATATTTTTAATAAATTTTTTATATCAATAATTGTGATTACAAACAAATACTGGATCATTAGGGATACATCCTTTGTTTAGGATTGGCATGCCAAATATCTTCCACTGGTGTCTTTAGAAAAAGGGTTTATGCATGTAAGTCGCATTTGTGTATATAATAATATAACATAAAATGGACATTTTTAAATTAGCAATTAATGAAATTTCACAGCAACTAAAGCGGCACTGGATAATTCAATTAAAAACTCATCTCTAAGATCAGTGGGCTTGCATGCACAGAAGAATTACATATATAGTTATATATAGTTACCTTGTTCCACAGGTCACCATGATTCCTGTCAGGTTCCAATTCATTTTGGGAAGAAGATAAGCGATTTGCTAACCGCCGAGACAGCCTCATAGCAAAAACTGAATCACCACTTGCTCCAACATGAACTACTTCTGTCTTTATATTGTCTGTGACATGAGAGGCTGGCTGAGATCCTGAATTTTTTTTCATGGAGCGCTGAAGAATTTCTTGTGCTATTTCATCTTGTGTCACTATCTGACTGGTTAGATTTCTGTATGGTATTCGTACACCCGGACGGGGTTTCTGAAGGCGACGTCCTGGGGAAGTGGTGTCACTTGTGGGATTTTGTACATTTCGACCCATTATATGAGGTGGTATGGCGAATATTGGGGATAAACAGGATGAAATTTCATGATAGGGCGAATTATTTTCCGTTGGACGAGGCATTTTGCACTATGTATTATGTTTTCATGCAAACAAGAAGTTGTTTAGCACATTCAAAAGATTTTAATGGGCGCACTTTGATGGGCATGTTCTTCTACCTTTAATACAACTTGTAACTTTCTCACACTCAGTTCGTATGTAATATGTAATAGTACCTTTCTGCACAATTTATATACATTACTTAATGCACCTTCATTGAATACATTGATCACTGGGCAACACAAATGAACATTTTACCTGAAAATGAATGCATTATTGTAAAAATTACGTATAAAGTTATAACGATAGTATTACTTAACAAATATTCACACTTTCATGTACACAGTAATCTACCATATGCAGGGTTTTTTATTTACGAGTAACATGAACAATGAACTAAATTAATTTGTATATCAATTAAAGATAAAGATGATTCAAAATCACTCTTGAATAATAAACGAAATGAAAAATGCGTAATTAAGAAATAAATATATTCACAAGGCCGATTCCTTAGTTAATTACGGTATTAAAAAGCAGCGAGTTAGTATTAACCAAAATAAATGATGCTGGGATTCGTATTAAATTATGCTGAAAACTCGGTTATTTGTAACGATAAATAGTGAGTCAAGGGCAAATAAACGGGAACGAACATCGTCGACCCAAGCATACAAATCCTTCGATTACTGTTACAACCGCAAATAATTTAAAGAAATTAATTGAATGAAGTAGGTAATGCTACTTTAAATTCATTACGTGAGAAATTCTATTAGAAACTGCATAGGTTACACTTACGCGCATTTCATTCTTATCCGCTTTAATGGTACAGATCGTACTAAGAGATGCTGGTATATGTGCTCATCAACAAAGATATAACTGATATACATTCTAACCTTACATATTCGAGAACTACAATCTGGTAATTGTAACGATAAATAGTGAGTAAAGGACAAATAAATAGGAATGAACATCGTCGACCCAAGCATACAAATCCTTCGATTATTGTTACAACCGCAACTAATTTAAAGAAGAAATTAATTAAATGAAGTAGGTGATGCTATTTTAAATTCATTACGTGAGAAATTCTATTAGAAATTGCAGATAGGTTACACTTACGCGCATTTCATTCTTATCCGCTTTAATGGTACAGATCGCACTAAGAGATGCTGGTATATGTGCTCATCAACAAAGATATAACTGATATACATTCTAACCCTACATATGCGAGAACTACAATCAGTATAATCTGGCAATTTTTCCAGATTCACGCCAACCTGTTTTTAAGACAATCTGTATGACTGCGCATGCGCGCCATGCGTAAGAATCTTTGTTACCATCCGTTATAGCGATACAATGCATGAGGCTGGATATATACAGAAGTAGGATAACGGTATGCAAAGTCAACGACGAAGACGTGCAACCAATAAAATGATAGAGCAAAAGCTTGACGTTTATAGATTGAAAAAAACGAATATAGTGGACATACCACCAGCTTGGCAAAGCTATAAAATTGAATTACGCCTACGTTCAATAAACGATGATTAATTATTTAAAGCCCTTTATTCAAGTTTTTCACCAATTCTTAAGTTTCGATTCACACCCATTCTAACCCATCCAGAGATCTCTTAATTTTCTTACCTTTCACTCTTTAAAAGAAATTAACCCTTAACTGTGTTGGTGGTCTCAACTTACACTTACATGCCGGTGGGGTCTTTTGGACCCCAGGATGAAATAAACGACTTTACATACATTAAAAAAATTTATTTACACTCAAAATTCTTATTATAGTTTAAACAACATGTTAGTGACCATTTTACCATGAAATATCACCAAAGAAAACATTTAAACAAGAACAAAAATTCTTTACATAAATTATTGTGCATAAAATAAAGTAGCTTTTTTAAAAAAATAAGTAATAAGACATTTTTCAAAATATTAAGATATAAATGGTGAAAAACAGTAATAATTAAATCAAATTAACTGAAAATAATGATATAAGACACTGTATGTATTGTAGAATTTCAAATTTTTAAGGGAATATATATGTATAAAAAATTGTTTTTTCGAGATAAAATATTTCTAAAGTCTCATTTTAATGTTTCATTCTACATGTTTACAAACAATTACTGCAAACAACATTGCCGTGTTCTTGGCACAAAAATTTCTGACATTTGTAACATGAAGTCTTCGTTTTTCAGTCCTTTTTCCTGGGGCAGAACTCACATCGACCTTTCTTTGTCAAAGTATGTGACGTCGAAGGTTCGATTGGCTACAAGCGCTACAAGTGATTTCAGTTCACGTGGAAGGTGTGTTGTGTCTCTCCGAGAAATATGCTCTTTGATCAAGTGTTTCCCCAACTCCATGACATATTCTCTTCTTGGTAGTTTCATATCTTTGTTTTTGTAATGGAATACGATGAAACTGTTTATTCCAGCGATGTCAAGCATGGTGAAGAAAAGAGCCATAGGCCATCTTCGTGTTCTTCGAGATGTTGGAAAGTTTCTACAAAGTTAGCCTAATGTATCAACACCACCTTTGGTCTCGTTATAATTCATTATCATGTCAAGCTTGCCAGAAGCCTGAATTTTTTTATCGTGGTGCATGCTTGACAGTAGTAGTAACAAATTCAAAATTTCATCATCACGAAGTCCTTTGTAACTTGCCATGCTGATTATTCACCAATAAAAATCAAAACAGAAAAGGTATTACAAATATTTTAACGAAATATTAAAACAGTACATAAAAAAAATACGTTAACATGCTGGTGGGGTCTAAAGGACCCCAACCACATTTTTTGAGCAGCACATAAACACGACCGATTCACTCTGTTGACTAACAAGTAGTGAACAAGTACTGCCCCTTTGTGTGGAGGAATATGCTGAAGTGGCAAAAGTTGGAACTACAAACAAAAGCAAATGGCGTGGGGTCTTTTGGACCCCACCAGCACAGTTAACGGTTAATATCACAATATCATTGCTCCTTTTCTGACACACTTCATTCTTTCAGATTCATTGCATTTAAGTCTGCTTTGCCCATTTTTTGTCTGCTAAGCTGCTCCAATGGGGCTTGTCTGTTACTATCTCGCCTATTGTAATCTCCCCTACAAGAACTACGGATATGCGCAGGGCCGGTTTGGCGTATGCGACATAAGCAATCGCATGGAAGAATCTTCCATGTACAGACCACTTCAGGGGGGCGGTAAAAACAATATTTAGAAGTATAAAAATTCTATGCATGAAGTAACTGAAAACCCAGAGAATATAATTCGAACCTTTTTTCTTAGATACTGTAACATCGTCTGTTATAGTCCAATTCGAGCAGCTAAATGAACAGAAGCTGTGGAATTTTTTATATGATATAAAAATAGACGAGCGTTGAGTTGAGAAAGTTGCGTTATGATTTGGAAAAATCCATTACAATCAACGGTTCGAAAATTAACGAGATTTAACTTTTAGATTAACTTAAAATGCTATGAAACAGGTTGTCTAAAGAAAATAATAACTCAATTTCAGTTTCGCAGTTTATACCGCGGAACCATTTCCAAGACATATTTCCGGATATATTGGTAACATTTCGTATGTTACT
This sequence comes from Uropetala carovei, assembly GCA_036926305.1. Taxonomy (NCBI): domain Eukaryota; kingdom Metazoa; phylum Arthropoda; class Insecta; order Odonata; family Petaluridae; genus Uropetala; species Uropetala carovei. The sequence goes on along the minus strand of JAXCHB010000084.1, from coordinate 7,058,608 downwards.
TACAATTCCCGTAACAAGTGCAACAGCATAATTTGTAAATAAAATGTTCTTTGATAAGTTCTCATTTTCTTAGTTTGTTTAATGTTTTCCCCGGAAAGGGTTATCGCAAAAAACTATTTTTCAAAAGGGGTTCGGGATAACCGAAGAGTATAAAAAGCTTATGGCGGTGCGCAGTAGACGAATTTGAGCCTAGGCGAGTCCATTGGTGAAACCTCCCTACCGCAGGGTTGAGTATTTTCCGCGCGGGAGAAAGTCATTCAGTTAGCTTCATACGTCCGTGTTGCCACCTGCTGATTCGCTCTTGCTGTCATTATTTGTTTTCATTGTTTTGTTTGCTGATCTGTTATCAAGTTATTGTTATTTTGTACTTCGCGTTCTTCTATTCATTCGTTTTTTGTTATCCATTCATGTTGTTGTTTGTTATCATAATTTTGTTTTAAGTTTTGCTATAGAGTTGTTATTTTCCGTTATTTTATTATTCGCGTTTTTGTTACTACGCTCTTGAGATTGTTGTTCCTTTAGTTATTAACAACTTTAACAACATGGATCCCTCTCCATCCACCTCAAACCTAGGGACTAGGAAAGTTATCCGTCTTTATAACATACTGAGTTTTATGAAGGAGGCTGCTGAAGGAATCAGCATTCCTATTAAAAACGCTTATGAGCGGGCCGAAGCAGCAACAGGCATCTCACGTCGCACATTAGAGCGAAATTCAAACGAAGAAGCAGATATTGAAAAAGGTTGCAGGACAGCATTCTTGTCTCCGCGAGAGAATAAGGTGGAGAAGAGTCCGAAATCGACGGTTTTGATGTCCTTGTAGTGAGAAGAACAGTGTATCAATTCCATGTGAAAAAAATTTAGGCTTATTGTTAGATTTGCACAAGACACCCAAGACGACAGTGCCTCTGTGTATGGAATCACGAACTAACATGAAAACAAATGGAAACGCTTGAATTTTGTGGATCTGCGAATATAGATTGAAGTTGAATTAATTACGTCTGTTGGGCCCGATTCATTTCTTAAAATAATACAACATATGTAAACCTAACCTGTACTTACGTATTATCTCCAGGACCTTACTTACGTACAACATACTTACATATTATCTTCAGGACCTTACTTACGTACAACATTAACAGAAACTGATTATCCTGTCTCCACACATATATATACTATCAATGTTATATCCTGTTGACCCTGCGCGACTCGATCTCCAAACCAAGCGTCTGTTTACAATAGTTTATGATTCCGTTCACAGAGGCATTCCGTTGCTGCGGTCGTGGGTGTCTTATATCAAATATGTTCCAAAATTTATTTTAAAGGAAATTAATAATATTAGGTTATATCCAAATTCCAAAAAAAAGCAATCAGACGGTGAAAATCGTACACAACCCGAAGTCTCTATACCAAATTGTATGCAAATGGTGTGGAAGTGGTGTGCTAGGGAGAGAAAAGTTATTTACAAAATTCTTGGTAGAACAGTAGGGGGTGGACTGGCCCTTAAGGGTTAGAAAGGCAGGAGCAGGGGGTAATTCGAGGAAGGTCTGGTCATTAACCGTTTTGTTCTGGAGTACTTACTGCTCACTGCTTCATCAAAAACTTTTCCTTCCATTCTCCCAATCATAGGTGCCTTATGTTTTGAAGTTAGGAAAGGTCATGAACTTAATCCTGATAATGACAATTCGGTCCCGACCTTTTTAGTGACCGGGAGACAACTCGGCCTACGCGATAAAATATACCTGGTACTTCTGGGAGACAATTCGGTCCCGACCATTTTAGTGACTGGGAGACAACTCGGCCTACGCGATAAAATATACCTGGTCCTTCTGGGAGACAATTCGGTCCAGACCATTTTAGTGACTGGGAGACAACTCGGCCTACGCGATAAAATATACCTCGTCCTACTGGGAGAAAATTCGGTCCCGACCATTTTAGTGACTGGGAGACAACTAGGCCTACGCGATAAAATATACCTGGTCTATCTGGGAGACAATTCGGTCCCGACCATTTTAGTGACTGGGAGACAACTCGGCCTACGCAATAAAATATACCTGGTCCTTCTGGGAGACAGTTCGGTCCCGACCATTTTAGTGACTGGGAGACAACTCGGACTACGCGATAAAATATACCTGGTCCTTATGGGAGACAGTTCGGTCCCGACCATTTTAGTGACTGGGAGACAACTCGGCCTACGCGATAAAATATACCTGGTCCTTCTGGGAGACAGTTCGGTCCGGACCATTTTAGTGACTGGGAGACAACTCGGCCTACGCGATAAAATATACCTGGTCTTTCTGGGAGACAATTCGGTCCCGACCATTTTAGTGACTGGGAGACAACTCGGCCTACGCGATAAAATATACCTGGTCCTTCTGGGAGACAGTTCGGTCCCGACCATTTTAGTGACTGGGAGACAACTCGGCCTACGCAATAAAATACACCTGGTCCTTCTGGGAGACTATTCGGTCCCGACCATTTTAGTGACTGGGAGACAACTCGGCCTACGCGATAAAATATACCTGGTCCTTCTGGGAGACAATTCGGTCCCGACCATTTTAGTGACTGGGAGACAACTCGGCCTACGCGATAAAATATACCTGGTCTTTCTGGGAGACAATTCGGTCCCGACCATTTTAGTGACTGGGAGACAACTCGGCCTACGCGATAAAATATACCTGGTCTTTCTGGGAGACAATTCGGTCCCGACAATTTTAGTGACTGGGAGACAACTCGGCCTACGCGATAAAATATACCTGGTCCTTCTGGGAGACAGTTCGGTCCCGACCATTTTAGTGACTGGGAGACAACTCGGCCTACGCAATAAAATACACCTGGTCCTTCTGGGAGACAATTCGGTCCCGAACATTTTAGTGACTGGGAGACAACTCGACCTACGCGATAAAATATACCTGGTCCTTCTGGGAGACAATTCGGTCCCGACCATTTTAGTGACTGGGAGACAACTCGGCCTACGCGATAAAATACACCTGGTCCTTCTGGGAGACAATTCGGTCCCGACCATTTTAGTGACTGGGAGACAACTCGGACTACGCAATAAAATACACCTGGTCCTTCTGGGAGACAATTCGGTCCCGACCATTTTAGTGACTGGGAGACAACTCGGCCTACGCAATAAAATAAACCTGGTCCTTCTGGGAGACAGTTCGGTCCCGACCATTTTAGTGACTGGGAGACAACTCGGTCTACGCGATAAAATATACCTGGTCTTTCTGGGAGACAATTCGGTCCCGACCATTTTAGTGACTGGGAGACAACTCGGCCTACGCGATAAAATATACCTGGTCCTTCTGGGAGACAGTTCGGTCCCGACCATTTTAGTGACTGGGAGACAACTCGGCCTACGCAATAAAATACACCTGGTCCTTCTGGGAGACACTTCGGTCCCGACCATTTTAGTGACTGGGAGACAACTCGGCCTACGCGATAAAATATACCTGGTCCTTCTAGGAGACAATTCGGTCCCGACCATTTTAGTGACTGGGAGACAACTCGGCCTACGCGATAAAATATACCTGGTCTTTCTGGGAGACTATTCGGTCCCGACCATTTTAGTGACTGGGAGACAACTCGGCCTACGCGATAAAATATACCTGGTCTTTCTGGGAGACAATTCGGTCCCGACAATTTTAGTGACTGGGAGACAACTCGGCCTACGCGATAAAATATACCTGGTCCTTCTGGGAGACAGTTCGGTCCCGACCATTTTAGTGACTGGGAGACAACTCGGCCTACGCAATAAAATACACCTGGTCCTTCTGGGAGACAATTCGGTCCCGACCATTTTAGTGACTGGGAGACAACTCGGCCTACGCGATAAAATACACCTGGTCCTTCTGGGAGACAATTCGGGCCCGACCATTTTAGTGACTGGGAGACAACTCGGACTACGCAATAAAATACACCTGGTCCTTCTGGGAGACAATTCGGTCCCGACCATTTTAGTGACTGGGAGACAACTCGGTCTACGCGATAAAATATACCTGGTCCTTCTGGGAGACAGTTCGATCCCGACCATTTTAGTGACTGGGAGACAACTCGGCCTACGCGATAAAATATACCTGGTCCTTCTGGGAGACAATTCGGTCCCGACCATTTTAGTGACTGGGATACAACTCGGCCTACGCGATAAAATATACCTGGTCCTTCTGGGAGACAATTCGGTCCAGACCATTTTAGTGACTGGGAGACAACTCGGCCTACGCGATAAAATATACCTGGTCCTTCTGGGAGACAATTCGGTCCAGACCATTTTAGTGACTGGGAGACAACTCGGCCTACGCGATAAAATATACCTGGTCCTTCTGGGAGACAATTCGGTCCAGACCATTTTAGTGACTGGGAGACAACTCGGCCTACGCGATAAAATATACCTGGTCCTTCTGGGAGACAATTCGGTCCAGACCATTTTAGTGACTGGGAGACAACTCGGCCTACGCGATAAAATATACCTGGTCCTTCTGGGAGACAATTCGGTCCAGACCATTTTAGTGACTGGGAGACAACTCGGCCTACGCGATAAAATATACCTGGTCCTTCTGGGAGACAATTCGGTCCAGACCATTTTAGTGACTGGGAGACAACTCGGCCTACGCGATAAAATATACCTGGTCCTTCTGGGAGACAATTCGGTCCAGACCATTTTAGTGACTGGGAGACAACTCGGCCTACGCGATAAAATATACCTGGTCCTTCTGGGAGACAATTCGGTCCCGACCTTTTTAGTGATCAGTTAATTTTCCCTTCTTGGGAGACAACTCGACCCTGGCAACGCGCACCGGTATCTGCTGTCCCGCACGAAAGTTGAGTGGGGCGATGGAAGGGGAAACGTTCGTGATTGGCTACTTGCTCTAAGTAGGCCAAGAGACTTTAGCTGGTGAACCGAGTATAGATTTAACTATGTCCCCGAGCCGATTCTTGACGGTCAGTGGCCGGAGAGTCGGCAGCCAATGGGATGCCAACGGCAGTAACAACTCCAACCCCCACATATAAAAGGGCTACTGCAAGGCATAAATTTAATTTTGTGTTTCCCGTCACTGAAATATCACCTTTCAAGATGAGCGCTGCTGTTTTAAGTGAAAAAGGAAAACGTCTCTTACTTATCGAGGGACATAAGTTCAGTTTTCATAAAATGGTAGCGGGAAATACCATGAAAAGGTGGTCGTGCATTTCAAGAAAAACTTTATGTAAAGCATATGTGAAAACGGAAGGTGTGGAAAACGTTATAGTGGAGTCGGTGCTCGTGCACAATCACGAGAAAATTTCCGAAAATGTGATCAACAGACAAATTTTAAGTAATAGTGTCAAACGGGCAGCAATCGACGATATGAGTGAACGACCAATGAAACTCACACGAAAGGAACTAAAGAAATCAGACTCTGAAACTATCACAACCACAGACATTGTTCGAGTTCGGAAAAATGTGTACCATGCAAGATCTTCTCATCTGCCGAAATTGCCAAAGAATTCTGGTGAATTTCATGACCTGTTAACCGAACTAGAAATAAAAACCAACAAAGGTAAAAAATTTCTTATGAAAAATGATAAAGTTAACAACACTGTGATTTTTTCGTGCAAAAGCAACTTACTTATTCTGTCCACTTTATCGCATTTATATGTAGACGGTACGTTTGAATATTGTCCTAAGTATTTTTTGCAACTTTTTACAATTCAGGGACTGAATAATGGACATTATATTCCCCTAGTGTTCTGTTTGCTACCTAATAAAATCGCTGCCAGTTATAAATTGAGTTTCAGTTTCTTGAAAGAAGAATGTACGAAACTGGGCTGCACCATCTCCCCAAGTATCATCACTGCAGACTTTGAAACTGCTATACATACAAGTATAGCTGAAGTTTTTCCAGAGAGTGAGATTAGAGGTTGCCGCTTCCACCTAGGACAATCACGGTACAGAAAAATTCAAGAACTAGGTCTGTCCACCGAATATAAAAAGAAAAAGGAGAAAGAAACAGAAGTGTCAAGATACCTTACCTACGTTTTTGGCCTACCATTTCTAAAGTCAGAAGATGTTAGTGATTGTTTTGCACTGGATTTCGCTGAATTTAAACCAGACAATGATTTAGTGACAAGATTTTCGGACTACTTAGTGGATACCTACATCGATGAAAATTCCCGATTTCCGCCACATATGTGGGCTGAACATTTCTCCTCCTTGCAGAGAACTACTAACGCATGTGAGTCTTTCCATTCGAAATATAATGCATCCTTTTATACACCACATCCCAATATACATCAGTTTTTAAATGTTTTATTAGATTTTCAAATCCACACTTATATTAAAATCAGAAGTGTTGACAATGTAATAAAAATAAACGATACTAATGTATTGAAAAGTAAAGCTTTTGTAGAATCGAAAATTAAAGAACTGGAACAAAATGTAAATTTTAAAAATATTGATTTTGTGAAAGCTTTTTCTTATCATTTTAAAGTGTCTCAATTGAAATAATAATTTTAAATAAAAAAGTATTCTGGATTAACAACTTTAAATATTTCTATGTTTAACTTGGTTGACAATGTGACGGCATTATTATTGGCATATGTATGTGTAATATGTTTTATTATGACATTTTTGTTATTCAGAGATATTTTTAAAATAAACAACTTATAAATTTATGCCTTATGTTTTGAAGTTAGGAAAGGTCATGAACTTAATCCTGATAATGACAATTCGGTCCCGACCTTTTTAGTGACTGGGAGAGAACTCGGCCTACGCGATAAAATATACCTGGTCCTTCTGGGAGACAATTCGGTCCCGACCTTTTTAGTGATCAGTTAATTTTTCCTTCTTGGGAGACAACTCGACCCTGCCCGGTTCGTCATATCTCACAAGGTCGTAAGGAAGTTGCCCCGAAATTTAAATAAATGGCATTTTAATAAATATATCTTTATTGCTTCTTTAAACTATTCTTTGTCGATTCAGCTCAAAAAACAAGGCCTTACCGCACTTGTTTTTATAAAAAAATCAACTGAATGCCAGAGGGATTCCTGTTTTCATATAGCGCAATGATGGAAAGAAGCAGATAAGGAGGGAAATTTTTTTTTTAAATTCTAAAGTAAATGCCATTTTTCCCAGAATCTAGTATATTACACAGTGATATTTCCGCTATCTAAAAATGTAAAAAAACAAGACCCGTGTAAACGCGACTAAGTTGGTGAACTTGTTAAGCTCATTGCTCTTCCCCTCAAGCGTTCCTCCCCTTACGCACTTTGCCCTCCAATGCCAGGCAGTCAGCGCATCCGTCCGCCACAAGCTTTCAATTGAACCGTACCGTTGTTATTAGTTCTGGCTGTTGAATATGCAAGGTGCTCCAAAACTTCTTTGCGCTTGTCTATGTTGTAAAAGGGACTGACAAATATAGCGATAATTTATATTGAAAGCGAGTGTGTTAAAATTAAAATACGATGACACCAATGATTTTCCATCTTCATCTTCACGAATACAAAAACGTTGATGAAGCTATAAGTAATGTAGCAACTAAAATATAATGTACCCATTTATGTTATTTGGCACTCGAAAATGCAGCACTATCCTTTTTTGACAGCGAAATTTCAATTAACACTAAAAGACTTAATAATGAATCCGACTATAATTTTTAAAAAGTAACCATTTCCCCTAAAGATTTAGGGCGATATAAACATTTTGGTGCAGAAAACTTCATTTCTGTTCAATCGAAGAAATTTTTTGAGCGATTTAGTATAACAGATTTTATATCTAAAGATCCGTCAATGTGGGCAACGGATGATAATTTTAAAACCGCATTAAAATTGTAAATGATATTGCTGAACAAGGAGTCAAATTAATGAAAGATTACAATGACTGTTTGACAAAAAGTGAAGCGGAAAAACAGTTTATTTTACAAGTTGTAACCGACTACAAGCAGCGTTATCCTAATGTTAATAAGAGTATGTTAAGGGAAGATTTTAATTAAAAAGGTTATATCATTGGACCCTGAATTACACTGTTTTTTCTCTCCTCCTCCCTTCATATAAATTCGACTTTAATGGTTTATAACGATAACTTTTGCTGATAGGAGCTTATATGATTGTTAATAACAATAAATAAATGTACATACACAAAACAATTTAACACTTCAATTTTTTTGTTTTTTTCTCAATAGAATACTGAAAATGATGCCGAGTACAAAAATTATTAAATTTTGGATTAAAAGAATTTTTTAAATTATTAATAAACACATTTTTTGGTTATAATAAGCATTTTAGTTTAAAATAACATCTAGTGATCAATAAAGTTGATGTAGTGTGTATTTTTTCATTTTTGGTGAAATTTAATTTTTTTTGTGAAAAAGTCGATTGTGGCACGTGTTTCCGTTGTCCGATCAATTTGCGCTTTTGTAGGAATTATTTTCTCACCAAATGGCACAACTTGGGGGGGTCGCGTGAAAGAAATTTCGAAAAAAAATTTTCACCAAGAGTAACTAAGGTCCACTCTAATATGTATATATACATATGTGTATATATATATATGTATATATATGTGTGTATATATATATATACACACACACACAGTGGGTTCCGCTTAATGTTATCGGTGGTTATTGTTATCAGCCGCTTATTGTAATCAAATGTGTGAATCCGTTCAACGTAAAGGGCTAAAAGTTTGGATATAGAATTCCTAAATCAATATAAATCCACGACGTGTCTCACTTTTTTGAAATGTTGTTTTTTTTCGAATGCTTCTAAATTATTAAATATCTTTTAATGGAAAACAAAAACGAAAAATATCGCTCCCACGCCGGAAAAGTCATATTTTTCTCTTTTTAATTATTCTTAAATTGTCGATGTAGCATAATTTTTGACAAATAAATCAGTATAAGTTGTTAATAACTTCGTTTTAGCTTCTAATAGTTCACGGATTTGGAAACTGATCGCGTCACCGTAGTTCTGACGTCATCTGAACGGTCCGCCGGCTTGTCCCTACTAAGAGACGGAGGAACTTCCTTTTGACCGTCTCAAGAAAGGAGATGAAGCATCTATTCTCCAGATGGCCCCCTTCCATATTACTAAGAATGAAACGTAAACAAAATATCTGTTTACGTCCAATCAATCATTGGGGGGACCTTGTGACTTCAAACGACTCCAGCGCTAGAAGGTTTCTCAGTCTAAATCACAAAGCAAGGGAGGAGAGAAACCCGGTGCCGGCATTAGCCTACTCTTAACGAGAAACACCAAGGGGACCAACGGCTTTACGTCCCTTCCGAAGGACGGGGCGCTGATTTGCGTGTTCTCCACATAACCACGCAAATAGGGAGCAGGGCAACCCGGTTCGCACCGAGTTTGCTAAGCGTAGCAGGCCAGCGCCCGCACCACTACGCCACGGCTCCCCAATTACGTCCAATGATGCTCCTTAACTTACGAAAGAATCGACTAACCGCCAGAGCTGCCTCGATAAGACCATGCCAGTATTTCTGCTGTAGTTGTTGTCTGCAGTCGAGAAATTCTATAATATTTTCAACGTTTACTTATTGTTTCGTTTTGTGGTCATAATTTCTACATTTTTGCTGTTTTTTAGGTTTTTGAAATATATAAACGCTACATATTTGTTTACAATTTTAAGGGCATATTATTATATTGAAAACCGTCATCTGTCTGTCAGAAATATAAAGACGGCATTGGCCGCTGGCTGCCAGGATTCGCCCGTCCGCCCCTGCTCATCTCACGTTGCAAAAGGAAAGTGAAAAAAGCTGAGCCAAACCTTACTGCAGATATGTAAACATATCTCGGTCGAGAAATGGTCGAGGCGTGATCTTTGGGTAGCTTGGGGAGGGGGATGGGAATTTGTGAATCCCGAACGTATCTACATATGTTGTGATACAAGCCGTGAATGCCCGTAGCGCCACGGTCAGCACTCGAATTTTTCGTCTCTCCGCTGTTTATTATTATCAAAATTTTATTTTTTGTCACTTTTGGAATCTTATTATTTAAAAAAAAACTCAAGATGGAGTAATTGCGACGACGTCATAACATGGAAGAATAATTCTTCCATGGTCATAATATCCCGCTTGCACTCTTCCCTGGCGGGTCGATCGGTTTAATGAGAAACGTGTGCTCACAAGTCTTACATATTCCACTTTAGCAATTGATGCATGTAGCGCATGGAGCATACGCATCCTGCATATCGCATATCTGGAGAAAGAATACACGGTTACAATGTTCGTAAAGAAACATGCATGTTAGGTTCACCTCTTAGCTAGATACCGCGAATACTATTGGTCTAATTATGAGACACAAAAGAATTTACGACGACGCTCTTCTGTGCCTACAAGAGCAGTGGGTTCTTCTTATGGAAATAATCGTTGTTGGCGTGTATTTGTTAGGAACAGTTGACCTTAGTATTCCTATCCTCAGTGGCGAGTCGTTAAACTTTTCCCAAACCTGCCAAGTGGGGAGCACTTATTTTTAAATCAATATGTCGCAGAAACGTAAAGATTTAAGTTTAAGTGATAAAAAAAGATCTTAAATGACTTTCATTCCTTGCCTAAGTGTAGTCAGAAGGAAGCTGCATTGAAACTTGGTATTTCGCAGCTTATCTTATGTAAAATCTTGAAAAATAGACAACTCTATGAATTAAGTGTGACTGTGAATGAAAACCTGGATAGAAAAAGAAAAAGACACGGTAAAAGTGAATTCCTGGAAGAAGCGCTCCCAGTGGCGTAGCTAGGAGGGGGCCAGTGGTGCGGACGCCCCGGGCGGCACGGTCCAAGGGGCGGAAAAAAGAGTGGCAGAATAAAAAAAGTTAACTTCTAAAGTAAATATTGAGTTTTTCGGAGAAAATGGAGGGGGAAGGACAGTGCAAAGGGGAAGTCCTTCGAGATTAGCAAACAAAACCATTCTAAAGGATCTTCCAAAATCAGGTGTGCAACTCATTCATTTGTTTTCAATGAGTTACGCCTTAAGACGAGGCCAGGTGTCACTAGTGTCGCTGAAATCAAGCGCGCGCGCCTTTTAAACGTCAGGTTTTTTAATCCTCGTAAAATGCTTAATATAATTGATCGCAAAATTCTAAATATAAATATGAAATTGAAAAAATAACAAAATTATTGTAGCTCAATAATATTGCTTTATTTAAGCTTCACTAGATGTACACATAACAAGTAAATGCCATATGTTAAAGTGAAAAACCGTAGCACTTAAGCAGATTGCAAACTTGCTTTTGCAAAAATATCAGAAATTATTTGCCGATACCGTTGCAGAAATATCAATGCAGTTCTAACAGTAGCATTTCATTTGAAATTGCGAACAGGTCTTTGCAAACATCACAAATTACTAACAGAAATTCACTCAGAAAGAAGGCACAGTTACATCACAAATTACTACCTGATAAGAACGCACAGTTGCAGAAATCTCAATGCAGTTCAAGCATTAGCATTTCAACAGAGATCACACGTGGAAAAGTCACAAAAACTGGAAATCCACGAGTCATCCACTGGTATTGCGTACACAGGATAAACAGTGACACCCTTAACGTGATATATATATATATATAAATATATATATGTATATATATATATATATAAGATCATATCAAGGTAGTAAAATATACAAGTACAATAAATAAAAAAATATATATATACACAAATACAAAGCTATATATACAATATATCTAAATTAACAGAATATGTAATTCCACATAAAAGCAATAAAAGAAAGGTATATTGAACATAAGAAAAAACAAATTCAAAAACAAAAGCATACACGTTAACTCTGAGAGGCATGATGTACTATTTGTGCTCAAGTACACAAAAGCTAATGAGCATTGATATTAAACTGATAACATTACATACTACAAAATACTTATAAAACTATAAATAATATATAATAATAATATATAATAAAACTATAAATAATATATAATAATAATATATATATATATAATATATAATATAATATAACTCATTCTGGAAGCAAGCATCAAGGAAGTGCTTGGAGCACACCCTTCTCCTATTGAGCACTCGCTTGGCCCCACTATGGAACAAGGCCATCAGTTCAGTGCTCCGGCAGAACAACACCCATTCCGATCACCTGCACATAAATACATTCATCAATATGAATAATAATAGATTACCAGAAAAATAAAAAAAAAATCCCTGAAGGGTTTATTACTCTTCCGAAAGAATTGGAAAAACATCTCATCTAGAAAGCATTGGAAGTTGTATCTTCGAACAAACAGTGGCATTATACTTCCACTCTAGGTTAGTTGTGAAATTTAATTTGTGATTCCTGTCACTGTTTAACATTATTAGCATAATTGCAAAGGTGCACTGGGTGTTATTTACAACGTAATCACGAAATACAAAAGTGTCACACGGCGAGAACAATAAATGCAGAAAATAAACACATTAAAACAATTAGAAGGGTTATACATGTTTTGAGGTCCCTAGAACACGTTTAGACTATTTTCGGAATGATGTGTGTGCGTGTGTGTGTATGTTAGTGTGGGTGCGCTAACTCAAAAAGTACGTGCCATATCATTACCAAACTTCATATATAACACTTTAACATGAGGATAAAGAAATGATTAGTTTTTCGACAATAACGGGTAACCGGAAGTCGAGGTTTATTAGAAACCCGATTCGGTTTTTGCGATATTTATTCGTTAAAATATCATTATTGTATATACAATTCTATACCAAAGGTATAGAGAATGTAATTTCCTACACCTTTATTTGTAACAATTTTCTATTGTAGTTACTGTTTAGGAGTTATTTATAAATAACTGGTTTTTCGGTTTTCTCCTTAAAAACATCGTTATTGGTAATCTTCGTGCGGACCAAAGTTGTAGAGAATAATATTTCTTCCAAGTTTTGTTTGAAACAAATTTTCGTAGAACCATCCATTTCGGAGATATTTTGCTTTTTACTTTTTACTTTCTCCATACGTAGTAATGGGAAAGTATTGTATTCATTAAAAAATCGACTTCGAGATTTCAACGGAAATACATGTTTGGAGGTCCCTAGAACACGTTTAGACTATTTTGGAATGATGTGTGTGTGTGTGCCTGTGTGTATGTATGTTAGTGTGGGCGCTCTAACTCAAAAAGTACTTGCCATATTGTCAGCAAACTTAATATATTACACTTAAGCCTGAGCACAAAGAACTGATTGGTTTTTGGACAATAAAGTTTAACCGGAAGTCGAGGTTTATTGGAAACCTGATTTGGTTTTTGCGATATATCTTCATCAAATCATCATTATTGTATATACAATTCTATAGAACGGTTATAGAGAATGTAATTTCTTACAACTTTCATTTGGAAGAATTTTCTATAGCAGTAATTGTTTAGAAATAATTTATAAATAATCGGCTTCTTTGGTTTCCGCCAAATATCTCCTTAAAAACGTCATTATTGGTAATTTTCGTGAGGACTAAAGTTATAGAGAATAATATTTCTCCTAGGTTTTGTTTGAAACAAATTTTCATAGAACCATCGATTTCGGAGATATTCAACTTTGTTCGTAGTATTCACTATACAGTGCCACAACCACGTAGCGGTGAATACTGAAAAAAAAAAAATCAAATTATAATTTAAGATATATATATATATATATATATATATATATATAGAGAGAGAGAGAGAGAGAGAGAGAGGGAGAGAGAGATTGATAGAGGGAGAGTGAGAGAGATAGAGAGAGGGAGAGATTTAGAGAGAGAAGAATTAAGAGATAGAGAGAGAGTTCAAGAGAGAGGGATAGTGGGAGATAAAGAGAGAGAGATAGAGAGAGATATAGAGAGAGACATAGAGAGAGAGATAGAGAGAGAGAGATATAGAGAGAGAGATATAGAGAGAGTTACAGAGAGAGATATAGAGATATATATAGAGAGAGATATAGAAAGAGATATGGAGAGAGATGTAGAGAGAGATACAGATAGAGACATACAGAGATATAGAGAGAGATATAGAGAGAGTTACAGAGAGAGATATATAGAGATATAGAGAGAGAGAGATAAAGAGAGAGAGAGATAAAGAGAGAGAGATAAAGAGAGAGAGATATACAGAGAGATATAGAGTGAGAGATATAGAGAGAGATATAGAGAGAGATATAGAGAGAGATATAGAGAGTGATATAGATATAGAGAGAGAGGTATAGAGAGAGATATAGAGACAGAGAGAGATAGAGAAAGAGATAGATAGAGATATAGGGAGAGAGATATAGGGAGAGAGATATAGGGAGAGAGATATAGAGAGAGATATAGAGAGAGATATAGAGAGAGAAACAGAGAGAGATAAAGAGAGATATAGAGATATATAGAGAGAGAGAGATATGGAGAGAGATATAGAGCGAGATAGATTTATAGAGAGAGATATAGAGAGAGATATAGAGAGAGATATAGGGAGAGATATAGAGAGATATAGAGAAAGATATAGAGTGAGATATAGAGAGTGACATAGAGAGAGATAGGGAGAGAGATATAGAGAGAGATATAGAGAGAGATATAGAGAGAGATATAGAGATAGATATAGAGAGAGTTAGAGAGAGAGAATTAAAGAGAGAGATAGAGAGAGAGAGAGAATTAAAGAGAGAGTTAGAGAGAGATATAGAGAGACATACAGAGTTAGAGAGAGAATTAAAGAGAGACATACAGAGTTAGAGAGAGAATTAAAGAGAGAGATAGAGAGGGAGAAATAGAGAGGGAGAAATAGAGAGGCAGAGATAGAGAGGGAGAGATAGAGAGGGAGAGATAGAGAGGGAGAGATAGAGAGGGAGAGATAGAGAGAGAGAGATAGAGAGAGATAGAGAGAGAGAGATAGAGAGAGAGAGAGAGAGATAGAGAGAGAAACAGAGAGAGATAAGAGAGATATAGAGCGAGATAGATTTATAGAGAGAGATATACAGAGAGATATAGATAGAGATATAAAGAGAGATATAGAGAGAGATATAGGGAGAGATATAGAGAAAGATATAGAGTGAGATATAGAGAGTGACATAGAGAGAGATAGAGAGAGATAGAGAGAGAGATAGAGAGAGAGATATAGAGAGAGATATAGAGAGAGATATAGAGATAGATATAGAGAGAGTTAGAGAGAGAGAATTAAACAGAGAGATAGAGAGAGAGAGAGAGAATTAAAGAGAGAGTTAGAGAGAGATATAGAGAGACATATAGAGTTAGAGAGAGAATTAAAGAGAGAGATAGAGAGGGAGAGATAGAGAGGGAGAGATAGAGCGGGAGAGATAGAGAGAAAGATAGAGAGAGAGATAGAGAGAGAGATAGAGAGAGAGATAGAGAGAGTTAGAGAGAGAGAGACAGAAAGATAGAGAGAGATAGGGAGAGACGTAGAGAGAGAGATGAAAGTTGTAGAGAATAATATTTCTTCCAAGTTTTGTTTAAAACAAATGTTCGTACAACCATCTATTTAGGAGATATTTAGCTCTTTCGTAATTTTCAGTATACAGCGCCACCAACATGGAACGGTGAATTCTGTAAATGTAGCTATTCAAAATATACCTAATTTACTGCCTTATGGACGGCTGTATGCTTTTACAATATGAAATAATAATTTTGCCATATACTGCTATTCACGATAATTTAAATATCTATACTGCAAGTATGGAGAAAGTCATGTGGTGGCCACATCAGATTTAAAAAAAAATTAATATTGAACAAATTTTTCTCTACGATATTTTACTAATTTAACTGACTTTTTCTATTTAATGAGTTAAAAACACTTACCTTTATTATTTTTATTATTAGCACTAATCATACAACTTTACTATTATTAGTTAACAATAGAAACGCTTTGCTAAATTACTCCCAGTCCCGAATGACTCCTCCTCGTGCACATACATACGAGTACATTGTCTGCGACTTGGCGCCACAATAATTTAATACAAATTCTGCACAAAGTATATGAGTACACAAAACAATCGACACAATCATACACAACATGAAAAACAAAGTAGTTATTTATATAAAATCTATTCACAGAGACTAGTGCTGATTTTCAATTTTTGCTGTTTTCAATTTTTACGATTTTTGATGCCCTTCCAATTTGCCGCCTGCGTGTTGATCACACGTACCCCGCATTTTTGAGTGGTCCTGTCTATAATATACAGATGCTTCTTACATAGGAGAGTATAGGTTATAGGAGGATGAAAATTATCAGGCACTTCCTGATGTGCTGGAAACATGAAACATGGTAGGATTATAGGTTTTTAGTCACAACCGAAGGAAAAAATCCGAAAACATTGATATTCCAATTTTGAGGGGCCATTTGGCCCTATTATTGCCCAATAAGAAGACCACATAAATCGGTATAGATATTTTTATATTTGTTTTTAAAAATTATTTCATCTAATTCCAAACTCGGGACATTTACTAGGTATCGGAAAGTAGTTTCTTCGTTTTGAAGACAGAATTCAAATCCGATTAAAATTAGCATAAATTTATAGTTTTTATCGAAAAAAATTGGTAATTTTTCTGGGTCTCAACAATCAGCTGTCATGGTAATGAGTTCAATACTTTTATATGTATCCTATATCCTATACTATCAGAACTGCCCGTTCAATTTCATAATGAATCTAAGACCGACCGTGGAACATGTAAACATCCCAAGAATTAGTATGTATATCATGATCATCATAGGTAGTCTGTCTGTTGACAGGTCCTAGATTATTCATGGTTAAACTTGGTTCTCCATATATTCCTATTTTCCGCAGTTTTCTTCGTCTTGATAGCTCTTTTCCCCTTTCAAGTTGTCTACCAGCTGAAACTTTTTCCTACCTCTTTCTCTTTTTCCATCCAGTTTTTCTTCTAGCACTTCTTTAATAATGCACTTTCTCCTCAGGTAATGCCCAATCCAGTTCGCCTTCCTCTTTTTGATAGTCTGTATAATCGTTCGCTTCTCTCCTATTCTTCGTAGTACTTCCTCCTGTTTCACCCTATCTGTCCATTTTATCTTCAGCATTCTTCTCCATGTCCACATTTTGAAGATTTGCAAGTGTTTAATATAATTTTTCCTTAGCATCCATGTTTCTGCCCCATAAAAAGCTATACTCCGTACATAGCATTTTATCAACCTGCTTTATATTCCCCGTTAATAGGAGTTTCTTTGTTCTGAAAGCGTCTTTTGCTTTTGTTATTCTAGTCCTGATTTCATCTGTACATTTTGCTTCTCTTGTTATGATGCTTCCAAGGTATTTATAACTTGAAACTTGTTCTAATGGCTTTCCTCCAATACTTATGTTCAAATTTTCTTCTTCTTTACTTGATATTTGCATAACCTTGGATTTTTCTGTATTAATTTCCATACTGTATTTTCTACCTGTTATCACTAGTCTATTTATCATTTTCTGGAGTTCCTTTTCCTTTCTTGCTAGAAGTACTTGATCATCCACGTATTTCACTGTTCTTATAATCCTTCCTCCGATTTTGAAATCTCTCGTGCCTTCTAACGCTTCGTGCATTAGCCTCTCTCCATATATATTGAATAGAATCGGCGATAGACAGCAGCCCTGTCTTACTCCTCTACCAATATGTACTCCGTTGGTGTCCGCATTCTCCAACCTGACCTCTACTACTTGATTCACATATAGATTCCTGGTCAGTCTCCTGTCTTTCCAGTCTATACCTATATCCTTTAATATCCTCATCAGCAGTACCCAATTTACTCTATCAAAGGTCTTCTGCCAGTCGATGAAACATACACAGCAATCTTGACTGTACTGTACTGATATGATTCTCACTACACCGATAGCATCTCTGGTTCCTCATCCTTTTCTGAAGCTGAATAGATCTTCCCCTAGCATTTCTTCGGCCTTTTTCTCTACTTGTTTATTAAGAATCCTCGTGATGATCTTCGAAGTTTGTGACAGTAGGGATATCGTTCTGTAGTCTTTACATTGTATTGCCTTTGACTTCTTCTTTAAAGGGATCATTGTTACATCTAAGAAATCCTGAGGCCAATCTCCTGAGTCGTAAATCTTGTTAATTAGTTTCGTAATCACTTTTAGTACTTCCAATCCCATGACTTTAAGTACCGCTGCCGGTATTCCATCGCTGCCTGTATCTTTCCCTTTCTTTAGTTCCAGTATCACCTTTTATACTTCGCTTTTCGTAATACTTGGTCCCAAGTTGTCTTCTTCAATGCAATTCTCTTCTTCCAGTTCCATTTGTACCGATCCTGCCTGCTCATTGTATACTTCCTTAATGTATTCTTCCCATACCTGTGCTACATCCTTTGGTTCTGCGACTATTTTTCCATCTGTATTAATAATACCTTTACCATGAATCCCATTAAGCTTCTTATCTTCTAACTCCAGTGCCCTAGCGTATGTCATATTGTACCGTCCTAACTTCTCCATCTGTTGTATTTCCTCACATTTTTCTTTTATCCAATTTTCCCTAGCTTTATCTGTTACCCTTCTCAACTCATTGTTTATGCGTCTATAATTGGCTCTACCTTCTTCACTGTTAACATTTTTCCATTTTCTTCTCTCATCCATTTTCTCCAGCATTTCCTTAGTGATCCATGGTTTTCTGATTTTCTTCTCTTGTTTCCCAATCTCTTTATTCAAGGTATCTTTGATGCTGGCTTTCACTTCCTCCCATTCTGTATCCACGGTCTTCAGTTTGTTTTCCAAATTTCTAAGGCGATCTTCCAACTTCGTGCTGAATGCATCTTTCCTTTCTTTCAGTTTTTCTAGGTCCCAAGTCTGTCTATCTCTTCTCGTTTTCCTTATTTGTTTCAGCTTTGTAGTTACATCGACTATTAGAAGGATGTGATCTGAATCAATGTCTGCTCCTGGTAATGTCTTACAAGGAGAGGCTACGGAGTGTAACTCTCAGATTTGATTCATCTTCTGCCAGCGGAAAGTTTAGGTCAAAAAAAATACCATTTCGGAATTAGGGGCCAACGCCTTTTAGTTTAAGAGAAATAATTAATTAAAAAGTACAAAAATTGGCCAATCTTAATAAATCCTAGTAACTTTGCTCTTACATTCACTAGCGACCGTAGCCTAGGGGATAACGAGTAGGACTTTCGATGCAAGGTCTCGGGGTTCTAGACCAGCATTGTTTCACTTTTTTCTCCTGTAAAATTTCATTTCTTGCGAGAGTTTTTCTCCAGTTTTTTGGGAAATACTTATTCACTGCAATTTTTATTTTTTTTCACGCAGGATAATTGTTTTTAATCACTAGACCACTATTTTCCCCCATTTTTCAGAAAATATTTATACACCGCTATTTGTGTACTTTATTCCCAACCTACTCCCTCAAGAAAATTAGCCGCGTCTGTCCAACACTACATTGACACTCTCCGTAGACATTGGCGTATTCTTTAACGTGTGACATTCCGCCGTAATTACACTTCCACCCTTTGCATCTAGTTTGCATTTCCCGCACATTCCTTTGGATGGTAATCATCGAAAAAAATGATAATATAAATATTCATGGCAATAGGGGCAGCATATAAATAGCTGCGAGCGGTGTGTATTATTTCTTAATGTAAATGAAGTTTCGTTCACAGATGAAATTAAAATAAATCGCTGCAACTGTGGCATGCGTTCATTTATATGTTGCTGCTGATGCCATGAATATTTAAGTTTTCCATGTTTCTTCAACGATTATCATCCAGAGGAATGCGCTGGAAATTCATACTAATTTTGAAAGGTGGAGGGTGTCTACCCAGCAACGGGAAGATGCAGAGCGAAGAGCTCGCAGAAATTATTCTTTGCGATCGTACCTTCTGATGCTATATGCCTGTACCAATAATAACTAATAAGATGGGTTACTTTATTATTATCCGCAAATATATTCTTTATCTTTAGCTCTCGCAATAATCTTCTTCATGCAGGAAAAATGATTAAAACTTACGATAATAAATTCACGGGATTTTTGAGGGTGTAAGTTAGGAATAAAATACGCAAATAGCGGTGTATAAATATCTTCTGAGAAATGAGGGAAAATAGTGGTCTAGTGATTAAAAACAATTATCCTGCGTGAAAAAAAATAAAAATTGCGGTGAATAAATATTTTCCGAAAAATTGGAGAAAAACTAGCATGAAAATAGAAATTTTACACGAGAAAAAAAGTTAAACAATGCTGGTCTAGAACCCCGAGACCTTGCATCAAAAGTCCTACTCATTATCCCCTAGGCTACGGTCCCTAGTGAACGTAATAGCAAAGTTACTAGGATTTATTAAGATTGGCCAATTTTTGTACTTTTTAATTATTTCTCTTAAACTAAAAGGCGTTGGCCCCTAATTCCGAAATGGTATTTTTTTTTGACCTAAACTTTCCACTGGCAGAAGATGAATCAAATCTGAGAGTTACACTCCGTAGCCTCTCCTTGTTAACATTTTTTATGCTGTTCCTGAATCTTTGTTTTACTAGGATGTAATCTATTTGGCATCTCATTCTCCTGGGCTTTTCCATGTGGACAGCCTTCGTTTATGGTTTCTGAACCATGTATTAGTCACTACTAAGTCGTTATTAACACAGAATTCTACCAGTTTTTCTCCTCCTCGGTTTCTTTTCCCAAGTCTGTATTGACCGACAACATTTTCTTCTTGTCCTTCACCAACTATGCTGTTCCAATCTCCCATTATTATGCAGTTTACCTTTCCTCTTCAGTCTTCTTCGTAAATCTCGTTAATTTGTTCATACATCTCCTCAATTTCTTCTTCTTCATGAGTGGACGTTGGCATATATACCTGGATTATCAGCATGTCCACTGGGATTGCTTTTAGCTTTATTGCCATCAACCTATCGTTCGTTGCTGTTATTTTGGTCATGCTCTACATCATATCTTTCCTAAGTACCAGAGCTACTCCCCTTGCCCCACTATTTCCTCCTGAGTAAACTACTGTGAATTCTTCTGAGTCGAACTGTCCTTCTCCTTCCCATCTAGCTTCATTCAGCCCCATGATATCAATCCTATTTCTTCTCATTTCTTCTTTCACGTTCTCTAGCTTTCCTGGCTTACTCATGGTTTTTACATTCCAAGTACCTATGCGTAAGTAAACTTCGACAAATGCTTTCCTCAAGGTAGTCCCTGCCCGGAGATCCGATTGGGGGACTATTTTACCTCCGGAATATTTTAACTCAAGAGAAATGATATTGTCCAACCATATAATCATTACTAGGGAATTTTATGTATCATTCTATAAGCACTCTTCTTACAGAGGAGGAGGATATAGGAGGATACTAATGTCTGGCCCAAACTACAATAGTTGGAACGCTGAAATTTAATACATAGGTGAATTGAAAAATATAATCGGAGGAAAAACTGAAAATTTGCAACAATGTTTATTTTTTGGCCGCTAAAAATTATAAACTATTTTACTAACATTTCACGGTTTAGGTACTTCTAAATGTGCTATGAAGCTGAAATTTTTTCTAATGGTAGAATTTGCAAAATAATGAAAACGGGATTATAGAAATTTGAATATTTTCATTTGTTTGACAGTAATAAATTCTCAAATGTTAAATAAATTGACTAATGCTTATGTACTTTTTGAAGGTGTAGGAAGCTGAACATTCTAAACTTGGTAGGGAATGATGCTCCGGTAGTAACAAACATTGAAAATTTTAGAAATGTTTATTATTGTGGCTGTTAAAAATTCAAAAATTTGAAACAATCGAATTTCTATTAATGCACTTCTAGAGGTGTTACTCTGATGATATTTTGCACAAATGTGAGGTATTCGAAAAGAATGACGAAAACCTATAAAATTTTTATAATAATGCATTTTAGGAGTTGTTTTTACTCCATATTTTCCAAAAATATAAACACGTAATTCGGCGCAGATGTGCAAAATTTTGGGTTTAACTATTATTTGCATTTTTTTATTCTTTACATTTATGTGAGAAAAAATGCTTGCAGAATGCAAGCACACATTCACTAGTATGTATGTGTGTGTGTAGGTGTGTATGTATGTGCAGGGGCGGCCCGAGGTATTTTGGCGCCCCAGGTGAGAAATGGTTCAGCGCCCCCCCTGTAAATTTTTGTTAAGATATTTTAAAAAGAGGTCGTTAATTTATTCACTGCCTCATAAAATGATTGATAATGAAAAATAAAAGGAATTTTATATAGATCCCTGCCTGCCCTGCGATATAAATTTGTATCCATTATTCACCCACTTGCAAGTAATGCAGAGATAGATGGTAGGGTTGGCGCCCTCGATACTTGGACGCCCCGGGCAGCCTCCCTGCTCACCGGTAACTCGGGCCATCCCTGCCTAAGCTAAACCATAAGCTGACTGACTCATTCGAATTTAATACCTAATAGAGTCCAAAATAATTCGATAAAAAATGCAAAAACCTCGTCCCTTGAAACAAATTCATACTCATCTCGTTGTATATAAATCGATTACACAATTACATGAGCTCTTCCTGATTCGAAATTTTTATCTGCTTTCGAGTAAGTTAATTTATCGGATCATCGTAACACAGATACATTTAAGAAATTTGATGACTGGATTCACTAGAAGGAGGGACCTTTAACAGTCTTATTATTGGGGAGATTACAAATGAGAATGAGAAAAAGAGAGAAGAGAGACAGATGGAAGATGGAGAGAGAGAGATGCAGGTCGTTGGGGTGAAATGAAGCCGAGCGAAAACAAGAAAATTAAAAAAATATCAAATTATACAAGAACTATAAATGTAAATAGTGATACATTGCTTCTGAATATTCGTGTTTGAGTATTGTTTAGAGAACTATCCTTATAATATTGTCCTTCCAGGTGCCCTCTTGGTGCCCCCAGTGCCTCGGCGCCCTAGGCGGCCGCCTGGCTTGCCTGTTCCTTGAGCCGGCCCTGTGTATGTGTGTATATGTATATATATATATAAAACCGTCGAATAAAGCAACAAGTTAGGAAAGTGTACAACGTATCACAAATGGGCGCATTTCGTGTAACGGAGTATTAGAAAGAAATTATATACTTGTACGTGAGGGAAATAGCGTTTTAAAGTTCTTATATTCTTAAAAAATAATCCATTTTCTTCCTATTTAATAATATTGCATGCACGCGTAAGGAAATTAAACGTTTGTTTGTGAGATTATGATAGCAACAATGAAGAAGTAACCATGCAAGAAATTTTCCAAGTTAAACTTGATTTAAGACTTTCTTGTTTGATTTTCTCAATGACGGCTACTCCTACGATAAAAATGTATAGGAAAGAAAATACTCTACACGTTCTATAACTTTTATTTGAAAAATATTTTGATATGAGTAATATATTATGAGATATTACGAAAATTTAATTTTTTATCACCAGTAAAGTGGTACCCCTGATTGGCGTACGTGATTCATTTTTGCAATTTTATTCTTATATTTGATTGAAAGTCCTTAATATCAAACTTCATGAAAATCCATTTGGTAGAAGCCGAGAACGAACATGCGGACGGACGGACAGACCGATGATAATAGGCGCTCACGCTGGAAGCAAAACGCGCCTAAAAATTAAGAAAACCGGTTCGCAATTCCCTATTTAGATGAATGAAAGAAGAAAACCTTCCACTCTAAAAAATCGAAAATTACATGTAAACTTATGGGTAAATAAACATTTAAAACTTTCCCGGCAGATGATTGTGATGAAAATTTCTTGGGTTTCTAGCCGGGTTACAGCACACCTAATGGCCGACATTTCAGCGACTATCTCTGTCATCATCTTTTAGAGTTTGTCTAATACTCCAAGATACCCTGTTTATTAGCAATGCAATATTCCAGAACGATAAATAATATGTTGTTAAGTACTGTTATTGTTGTTCAAATTTTATTTAATTAATCCTATATATAATTTTGGAAGTGTCCGTCCATCCCCCCTGTATCTCAGAAGCCATTCGTCGTAGAGATATGCGGTAAACTGCATTTTGTTTCTACAAGCTAGGAGGTCCATAGAAAACTATTCTCATTTTCATGAAGTCCGAGGTTCGAATCCATGAGACAATTATATGTTCCCATAAGTTTACAGGGGATTTTCAATTTTTCAGAATGCAAGGTTTCTTTCCTTCATTCCCCAAAATACGTAAATATTAGTGATGTACTGAAGCTCGGCTTCGGCCTCGGTATTCGGCTTTGGCCTCAGCCTTTGGATGGTCGAATAACCGAATACTACATTTTTTTTTTGATAAAACGAAAGATGATAATGACATAATAGAAGAAAGCTGAAAACACTAAATAAAAGCATAATACATTGAATTGTTTCCAACGCAATTCACATATCTCGGATTCAGCCTGACAATTATGTGCTACTCGTTTTTATGGCCTACGATGTATAATATATTAGTGTGTTCCAATATGTGGACAATTTGTTTATTTAGAATACTCCTCCTCATTAGCTAAAATTTTTGATGTTTTACTGTACTGTGTAAGTACCAGACAACCTCTGACATCTGGTTCACATTTTTGCATGATGTAATATGACGTATAAACAGTAGCGCTATCGTGCCAAAACCAAAATGACACAATGTCGACTGAGTTTTCGTTTCATTTTTGAATTTCATAAGTGCAGACATTTTTATATAACAGAATATATAATAAACTTAACAAGGCTGCAATTCTTTGTATATATCTTCATATCAACAAAGAATTTAACCCTGAAACTACCAGGATATCGAACTCCCGTTAAATACTGGGTGGGCCTCTCAGGCCCATCGTGCAATTTTTGTGGCCTATCATTTTTTTATCTTCCTACTATCGAATAATGATGTACCTGTAAGGCATTCTTAATTATAAAACGTAATTTTTGGTTTTATATTGTTTTTTATTTTTCTGTTTTACATTTGAGAGAAAATATAAACAAAATTTTATTACTATTATACTGAACGAAAAAAGTTCAAGGTTGTCGCACTCGAAACAGATGAGAACAGAATGCTCCCCACAAACCAATCTGTCACATTTTACACAGGTTCGCTGACTTTTTCTGTCTTTTTGAATGCAGAAATCACATCATTTCCGTTTCTTTTGCCCCTGGTCCGGACCTAGAAGCGCAAGTCGCACAACAAGTGCAGTTGCTCCTACTCCAGCTAGTTGTTTGCCTAGCTCAATTCTAAATGAACGGTGCTTCCTTTTTTCTTCCCGAGGCCTTAACATCATCCAAATGACATAAGCATTCATGACTCTGACATCGATCATATTGTAAAATATGACAAGGGGTCACCGTAGAGTCTTTCTTTTGATGCTATAGCAGCGAGCCTTCTGGTCCATAGTGTCAACTGCACTTTTTGTGGCATTGTATGTCATAATAATCTCAGGTTTTTTATTTTCTCTATCAGCAATGTTCGGTAATGTACTCATGAGCGTGACAACCTTTCCCTTTCTGGGAACGTACGACACAATCATAGCATCTGGTTGAAATCCAAATATACTAGATTTCGCTTCCTGCCCTTTGGCTTCAGTAAATTCAGTAGGCAGCTCTCCTTTATTTCGTCGGATAGTGCCCACAATCATTAGTTCCTTGGTCAACAAATACTGGGCCAAATGGAGACTTGTGAAAAAGTTGTCACAAGTTATATTGCGCCCTGACTTCTCAATTTCGGTAACTAAATACTTCACCACATTTTCCCCGAGCCTCACCGCTCTCGGAACATTGTTATCTCGCCCTTGATATATTTTCATTTTCCAGCAATAGCTAGTTTTGCTATTGCAGATGGCCCAATTTTTAAATAATATTTTCCTGGTTTGGAGAGTATATACTGTCGGAAGGGACAGCGGCCACAGAAAGTAACTAACTGTTCATCAACCGTCATATGCCATCCCAGATTGTAAGCTTCCCTCAGAGTGGTATCCCACATTTCAAAAACAGCAGCAGCATCGTCAAAGCTCAACACATTCAGTAGAGCTTGAAACCAATTTCTTGGCATTATTTTACTGAAAAGTTAACAACCATTTTCTTTGCTCCATAATTGCACCATTCTTCATTGTTTGACTTATAAACACCAATAAGAATCAAAATGCGCAGAAACTTTTTCAGTTCTTCTGGAGTCATTTCAGTCCAATTATTTTCGAAAATAATTCGTCCTTCCTTGTTGGTCCATCCACATATTTTTGTAGCATCGGTAAACGGAAAAATAATGAAAAGCAAGACTCCTCGTTAGCACACTCTCGATTAGCATATTGGGAAGGGCCTTGAGCTTCCTTCAAAATGTCTTTCTTGTTTCTCCTGCCAGTAACCAGCTGTATAAACACTCAAATTTACTGTCTCTTTGTTGCGATGTGCAGGTGGGCCTGTCAGGCCCGCTTGGGAAGAAACGCTACTTTTGTGTTTTCCTGCCTAACATAGTTAAAAGCTAGAAAGCTGTTTATATTAAAATTATTATCGCTACAACTCAGGAAAAGTCAAATAATATCAACGATCGCAGGGAACACTACGCGATTTTTCAGATTTTGAAAGTCAAATTGGGCCTCGGAGACCCGTCTGGTAGTTACAGGGTTAAATAGATTTCTATAGAAAACATTATTGTTCATTAGTTGGTACTTCAGGTTGGTAGTGTTTTAAAAACGATTTAGGAAATTCCCCGGGAGGAATATTCTTGCGATTGTAACCGACTTTAACAGTCAACATTGGGGATGTGTGCAGATTTTTTGTAAATCCAATACTTAATAGTAGTATCATTTTTAAATTTAATAGACGAGGCTAAGGCTCCGTCCCATGTACAAGCGACGCGGGCAATGCGAGCGACTAAGTGGAAAAACAATACAATGTAATGTTATGGCGGTGTCCCAAGTCCTGGTGTCAATGCATGTACTCGTGCGAGCGGTGAGCGAGTGTCTTCAAAGCGATCAACATACTTTGTTTTCGAAGCGAGCGACCAGAACCACTGTTGTGGCAAATACTTTGTATTTCAGCGTTTTCTTTGTAGTTTTATCGCCGTTTTAAGTTGTGTTCTTACACTGTTATGGAAATGGACGAAAATTTAATTTCCGAGATCCAAAAGAGTTCCATCTCATAGAATTTAAAAGATAAAAATTATTTTAATCATTTTTGGCCGATTACCAAGGCCGACGCCGATATTTGGTGCATCACTACTTATGCTAATGGAGATATTCGGCTTCGGCCTTGGCCGAATACTGATTTTGATATTCGGCCATTTGGCATTCAGCCAAAATGTGTATTCGGTGCATCTCTAGTAAATATGGACAGATTTTCTTTGTTTTTACTTTATTCGATGGCTAAAACTCTATATTATCTTATTCTTGCAACGTTTACATGTTACACGGTTTTCAGATATACGCAATTGTTTTCGAAATTTAGCAGATATTTCGTACTCTTTCTGGGCGATCGTCATTGTTGCCTCTGATTCAGTTAGTACTATCAATTATACCTTCAACTAGGTGAAAGAATAGCGTTATTCAATTTGCACTTTTGTTTAAGCATCGAAATTATTGCTGTAGCAATGTCAACATTTATACTTAGCATCATAAATATTTACAGATAATTATTCAGTTAACTGCGTATGGGAAGCATTTCTAACAATTCAATCAAAGCAGTTGAATCTTCCTTTTGTCGTTTGAATGCTGGAATCGGCTTGACTTTACGTTACCCACTGTTAAGGTGGGTCCAGACTACTTATGCTCGTACTCGAGTGGACTCCAGCTCTTATCATCTACTCGCCATGCTTGTGAACCGGACTGTCCACATTGTAGTTTAGTACCTCATGAGGCTTTGGCTGGGAAGGATCGGTATGAGCGACGACGAGCTTTTAATTGTCAGTGCAAGTTTTATTATCATGCATTCGTTATTAAAGAAAAAGAAAACTACAAGAAAGCATCACTGGTGGGTTACAATGGTTTTTAAAAGTCGAAATAGATATAGCGGGAGTGATCTTTTGTACAATTTAAGAGTCGAAAATCTACATTTCAAGACATTCTGTAGAATGTCTCCTTCAGATTTTGATGAATTGATTAATTTAGTTGGTCCAAGAATTAGTAGGAAGAATACAACATTTCGAAAAGCAATTTCCGTATTCATCTTTCTTCATATTTGCCACAGATTGTAGAATTCTATAAGACTCTGCAATTCTGGGATCCTCACCTTCTGCACATCGTTTGCGTGGAAGAAGTTTCTTAGGAGGAACTAATGTTTTTTGTTTCTGTTGTGTGGGTTCCATCGCAGTATTTTCCAAAACGGTGCTTCCGGCTGCTTGTGACAGTTGATCGCTGAACTGGCTCAGTTCCTCTTCTTCATTTCTACTTTCAAGTTCACCTAGTTCTTCTGTCATCTCCTCTGTTAAAGGTCCCTGAAAAAAACGTTTTTGTTACAGAACAGAACCACTAAGGTTTTGCATTCACAAATGAACCTGTCTCTGTGTGTATTTGGGTGAGTGTGGATATTGTATTTTGTAAATTTGTGTCTGCATTACATATTTATTTTAATTTGTTTAAGATGCCCCAAACTCAATATGAATGGCTACAAGTTGCTGCCGAGCATGACACAAAATGGAACTTTCTTCATTGCATAGGAGCAATGGATGGTAAGCACATAGTGCTGCAGGCTACAATGAAAACGGGAAGTGACTATTTCAATTACAAATCATTTTTCAGTATCGTTCTACTCACACTAGTGGATTCAGATTATTGTTTTCTCTATGCAGATGTGGGGTGCCAAGGTCACATCTCAGATGGTGGTGTTTTTCGAAATACCACTTTATTTCAAAAGCTTCAAAGTGATAGTTTGGAATTGCCAGATGATAAAGCTCTTCCTGGCAGGGAAATGTTGGACCCCTATGGAATTGTTGCTGATGATGCGTTTCCTTAGCATAATCATATATTGAAGCCGTATTCAGGAGAGAATGAAAATGGTTCCAACAAGAGAACTTTTAATTATAGACTGTCTAGAGCAAGTAGGATTGTGGAGAACGCATTTGGAATAATATCTGCAGTATTTCGAGTGCTAAGAAGGCCTATGCTACTTGAACCTGAGAAAGCAGAACTTATTGTTATGGCTTGCATCTATCTTCATAATTATTTACGGAAGAGTTCAACTTCAAGAAATGTGTACACTCCCCACGGTGTGTTGGATTATGAAGAAAATGGTAGGGTGATTCCAGGATCCTGGAGAAACTAAGAGACTCATCTACTTCGTTTTTGACCTTGAGAAATGTTCCACGACGATAATCCCAAACTTGTCAAAATATAAGTGATGAATTTGCTGTATACTTTGCAACTAATGGAAAAGTTCCATGGCAAGATGATTACAAGTAATTTGTATTATTACTCATTATTATTGTAATTATTATTGTTATTAGTTTGAGTTCTTCTAAATTACCCTACACTATTAAAATATTTAAGTACTTATTAATAAATCTGTACTAACTTACCTGAGTGTTTTTGGTCGGCCTAGGTTGATATTTGTTTTGCTTTGAAGGCAAACCAAGGAGGTGGGGGTTCAACTTCATCTGCTCCCGTCCCCGATTTTTTGTAGGCTGACATCTTCTGTCGCACCTTCCTGTAGGTTGCCAACAGACTATTCATTTTCTTCTTTAGCTCACTAACACTGACATTAAGTTCCTTTGATATTTCCTCCCATGCATCATTTTTTTACTAACAATTTTATAAAACTTATGGCTGCTGTTCCACAAAACTTCATGCTTTTCATATGCACCAATTAATTGAACCACTAAATCATTCGTCCACTCCATGTTGACCCTATGAGCGCCAAAAGCCAACAGAACTACACGTATCCCGTCCAAAGGCTTGCAAGTCTCAACAAGCTTTTCTTTGATGTACCGACAACAGCCGAAGCCACACGAGCCAATGGCTCGCGTGGATTGTGCTACTTGTATCGGGGTTCGTGGTCTTGTCCACATAGGGACGAGTCACGAGCCCCAGACCGAGTACGAGCACGAGTAGTCTGGACCCACCTTTAGAGGTGACGGTGGCGACCAGTTTTGTCTTTTGCAGTCTCATGTTTCGCTCTTTGGTGGAATTAATCACGGAAAAGACTACCCAAAATTTTCTATACATGGAATGAATCGCGTTTTCCTCACATTTTCTCTCATAGACAAGTCTGAAAAATATTGCTGCGTTATCTACATCCTACTGATGATGGGTACGTCGTGCCCGAAATACGCATCTAGTGTCCCACTGTATATTTAGAGATTCCCGTTTGTTGTGTGAGTGCATGTGTGAGTGTTCTGACAGGATTAGTTCCTTTGGGAGGGAATGAGGGCATGAACGTTTGACACCAGGCCACCAGTGAGGAGTTATCCCTGTAAACCTGTAAGTGTAAAAATTTTATTTTATTTTTTGTTTGTTCCTTTGCTTTTCTTTCATTGTTTAATTTTACCGTTTGTACCGTCTCTAAATATTCTTACCTTGTACGGTTAAGGAGTTCCAAAATAAAAAAAAAATATTTATATGTCTCATTAGAAACGAAACCCATAGGGTTTCTCAGCAAAATAAAGATACAAGTTGAAAATCAGGCATGTACACTAATATTTTCAAGTGAGTGGCAAACAGCGCTACTGGCTATCCGGTTTGGAACGATGTCTGTATTGCATGTAATATGTGTATTGCCTCATCTGTGAAACTGAAGTCGTTTACCATTCGTCGGCATGATTTGTTTTTAATTTTTAAAAATTACGAAGGCCTCAAGTAAAAAACGTGATCTATTCAGAAAACTGTGTGTAAATGGAAGGTTGTCGGGATATTGTTATAAATAGCATATGAACAAACGATAACAGCAAAAGTAGAATGAAAAACTCAAATAAAAAAACTACTCTTGAAAAACAATAAACTGAAATAAAATTATAATTCGTATGAAACAATTTCGCTACTTATGTGACTTCAGTCATAACTATTGTTTTTACAAATATTCATTTAATATTTGCGGTTATTATAAGTTGTATCGGTTGTTACACATTTAATCATTAAATTAATATTACTCTAATATTGTTTTAAATGTCAATATTCAGGTTTAAATTTTCCACAGGATTACTAGGATTTAAAAAATTGTGGATTTTTCGCCTTAAATTTACTATATTAATTATAAAATTAAGGTTTTCAGGTCAACAAAAAGATAAGCAAAAATCATTCATTTATTCACTATTTGTATTGTGGTTTTCGAAATATTATTGGCGTGGGGAGTGATTATAAATATTTCTAAATTGAGACAAAAAATCACAGATAAGCTAATGCAAAATAATGATAACTTACAATTACGCACTAAGATCTAACAAAATCACAAAAATTAGATGATTGTAAATGGAGAGGCAACAAATGATGTTTACGTACCTTACAGGGTGAAAAAACCTGCATTACCTTCAAGAAGAATCAACTAAATTTTGCATCAAAATGTCAACAAAACCATCCAGTGAATTGACATATATAATTGTACATTAAGCTGTTTTCCCCCGACATAAAACAAGTTTGGTATAAGTTAAAGTACGAACGACCCATGGAACGACCATTACCATACGTACTCGTTTCGCAGCACGTTCGTCAGATCGTCCTTTTTCGCACGGATTTTATTCTGATTCAGCGGATTCAGCAGTTACGGGTGTAGTATATCCCACTCTTGAATTTGATTTCATTTAATTAGGGTCGTGGATGAAAGTCGTTGGAATGGCAGTATTCCATTACTTCTCAACTTTGCAATTACTTCCAATTATTTAAATATTGCTGTATTTGCTATTTACTAAAATATTTGTTTTTATTCAGGCTTACGTTAGTGGTACGTCGTTATCAAGATCTTTGAAAGTGAATGGTTTTCGTTCAAGTGCTGCGTTTTCTCGAGTAATGCCAGACTTTGGGAGAGTTTTAAAACAGTCCTTAAATAATTCGAATTATTTGAATCAGGGCTTGCAATACAAATCTATGGGTTTCTCTAATATGAAAAGTATAAGATCAAGATCTACATGTTCCAACGCCGTTGACAAAAAATTTGGAGATCTTAGGATTTGTGTTGAGAATGGTCTGCGCATCATATCATTTGATCGACCCAAAAAGAAGAATGCCATAACACAAGAGGTTTGTATATTTCATAAAACGTTTGTAAATTAGGAAAGTAACGGTTTTAGGATACTTTTTTTGGATTGACAAAATTATTTACGGAGGGGTGCGCGCGCTCACACACTGCTTTTTTTCCGGGGGTACGCAGGGATACGGCGTATCCCCACCTTTTTAAAAAATATTCTTTTGGTTTTATCCTAAATTTTAAGAAACTTACAAATTTCGTGTTAATATTTAACAAAAAAAAGTATTTTTCGAAAATTGCGAGTTTTTAGTTCCCCTGTTACGTATTCTTGTAAATTAATATTTATTTGTCTGTGTTTCAATGTGTGTTGCATGAATGGAAAAAGATTTCCTGCGAAAAATAAGGCAACGGTGCATGCCATAGATATTGTCGCGGTATCCTAGATGACAGCAGGGTTGGGAGGGCACTGACCCTTAGGAATCCTTGCAAAGGGACGGGCAGGGTAGCGGGAAAAGTCGGCGGAACACAGAGTGAGCGAGAGAGTACCGTGTGCAGGCATTTGTGTTCTGATCGTATGTGAATATCGTGACAATATCTTCTCTATGGTACATGCTGTCAGCTGTCTTTAGTCTAACTTCTAATGTGTCCGGCTGCGAATGTCGCAGTAGACTTTCGACATTCGTGTCCCGGCTTGACTAGTTGCGCGTAAAAAAATTGTAAAACCGTATTCGGTTGTTAGTTGAGCATTATTGTGAAAGAAATTGTATTATCTTGACTTTTTTCGAGACACTTTAAATCTTTATAAAATGAATAAAATAACAGATTTTTTAATGCCCATGTCGAAAAGGAAGAGAACTGACGATACAGAAGAAATAATTGATACGTCTGAATCAATTACAGTTTCGACATCGCCATTTTCTACTAAGGCAAATGAACAACTGGAAAATACTTTGCCTTCCTGTTGGACTGTAGAGCAAAAGAATGATTTCTGTGAAAAAAACGTTTGGTTATGTACAAAAAACAGAAAACTTGGTTGTGGTGCTTGCCGTAAAGTTGGAATTGAGGCAAAAATGGGTATGAAGATATCAAAGGAATGGGCCAATAATGAAGTTACCCGTTTTGGTAGAACTCGAGAACAGCAGTTAACATCTCTACGGACCAAGATATTTAAACATAAAGAAAGTGCTGGTCACAAAACTGCCATGAAGATATTGGAAGAGGCAAGTAAATAAACGCTAGAGAAGGTTTGCCTGAAATCCCTTTCATGCCAAAAAGAGGTTACTGCCAAAATATTTCGCACAGCCTACAAAGTTGCAAAAAGTAATCAATCATTCAATAATTTTGAAATGGAAATTGACTTGCAAGAACTTAATGGTGTTGATATGGAACAAATACTTCACTCTGCAAATGCTTGCATCAACATTATCAATCACATTAGCAAGGAAATGAGAACAAACTTGGTCCGCAAAATCATAACTTCCAAATCAAAAATATCATTAATCATTGATGAAGCAACATCCCTTAATCAAAAGTCTACATTAATCATGTATATCCGTGTAATGATTTCTGGTTGTGAAATGACCACCAGTTAATTTATTTATTGAGTTGATAGAATTAGATGATGTAACGGTGACGGATTTTCTCTGCTTTGATTTGCAATCTTCAGTCTATCGGATTGACAGAAGAATACCTGAATGATTATTTAGTTTCTGTTGCTTGTGATGGTGCAGCAGTAATGCTTGGATCTCGTGGTTGAGTTAAGAAGTTATTGAAAGAAAAATTTCCATCAATAATTGTATGGCACTGTGCCAATCATAGACTGGAATTAGCCGTCCACGATGCTGTCAAGACAATTTCTGGAATTAACAGGTTCAAGGCATTTATTGACAAGTTATATGCCCTCTACCATGCATCACCAAAAAATAGTCGAGAATTGCAAGCGTGCGCTAATTCACTGGAAATGCAACTTTTGAAAACTGGATGAATACTAAGCACTCGTTGGGTAGCATCCAGTTTTCGTTCAGTTTCTGCAGTTTGGCAGGATTACAAAGCATTGGTGCATCATTTTACAATTGTTAAGGATGATTCATCCAAAGACAAAAAAGACATATGTATGAAGGAATGCTGAAGAAAATGACAACAGTGGAGTTTATTTTAGATCTAGGATTGATGTGTCATGCACTTCAAGAGCTTTCTGAGCTAAGTCTGAAATTGCAAGAATGCAACATAAATTTGTATTGTGCAAATAAAATGATTAAACATCTTGCCCAAGTATTTGAAGAGAGACAAATATATCCTGGACCATATTATGAAAAAGCCACCACTGCCGCCAAATGTCTCATTTTCCAGGAGGTTCCTATATACAAAAAAGATAAAAAAGGACCCACCAATCTGTCCTATTTTATTTTATGAAAATCTGAAAATATCTATAGAAAAGAGGTTACTAGATGATGAAGAAGCTGATTTACCTAAATGGGCTAGATCCGAAACAGTGGCCAGAAGAAGTTCAAAATCATTTGACGTTTTGGGAGGCAGAAATAAGAAATTTGTCTAGAAGACTTCATTTGAATGAAAGGGAGATGATACAGAGTTTCCGAAAATACCTAGAGGAAAAAAGAATTCACGACGGATTATTTCAATTAATACACAATCTCGATATGATTCTGATATCAAGTGAATGTGAAAGGGGTTTTTCACAGATGAACCTTATTGTAACCCCTTTAAGATCTTCGTTGTCCACTAAAACAACATCAGCAGTGATGTTCATCAAGATTGTTGGGCCTCCTCTAAGACTGTTTGATCCAACAAAATTCATCAAATCTTTGTTGCTTTTCGGACATCATTCAGCAATAGACGCAAATAGCATAGAGAGAAATCGAGACATTGAACCTCCTGAAGGCATGAGTCAGATTTGGAGTTCATTATAAAACTTTTACAAATATGTGTTTTTAATATTCAAATCATTAATTACTTAAAACTTTTGTTTAACTTTCCTAATTAATAAATAGAAATAGAATTAATACATTCAATATTTTATTTTTTTTCCAAATTTCTCCACCTCTCACAAAAATCTACTACGTAACAAGTAAGTTCCAAAAAAAAATGACTTTTAACGTGTTGCTTAACCACAAATTCCTTTTGAAGTTGTAACATGATGCTAAAAATACACACCCCTTTTTGTAGAAAAAACAGTATACCGACCTATATTTCTAGAAAAAAAAGCACTGTATATCTATAATATATAGATGCTTCTTACACATGATATATATATATATATATACTAGTGAATGTGTGCTTGCATTCTGCAAGCATTATCTCACCTTAATGTAAAGAATAAAAGCCGACAATTAATTTTCAAACGCATAATTTTCCACATGTGCAAATGAGGATTATATCAATATCGGATTTCCTTCATTAGGTGTAGTTTAACATTAACAGCATTAAAATATAAGCCTCTGATTCCCATTAAAAGCTTACCCATATGAAAGGATAGAGCTTGTTACCAAGGAAGCCTATTGTTAGACCCAGAAAAATTAGCAATTTTTTGCGATAAAAACTATAAAATTACGCTAATTCTACTCGGATTTGCATTCTGTCTTCAAAAATAAGACACTACAATTTATATCCTATCCGACAGTTTAAGTCTCGAGTTCGTATCTTGACGGGAAGTAATTTTAAAATGCAAATATAAAAACCTCTACACCAATTTACATGTTTTCTTATGGGCAAAAAATGGGGCAAAAAGGGGCCAAAATAGCCCTTCAAAATAGTAATTTTGACAGTTTCGGATTTTTTCCTTTGGTTGTGACCAAAAACCTATAATCCTACCAAATTTCAAGTTTCTGGCACATCTGGAAGTGCCTCATAATTTTGTATCCTCATATATATCTATAATATATAGATGCTTCTTACACATGATATATATATACTAGTTAATGTGTGCTTGCATTCTGCAAGCATTTTCAAATTTTAGCATTTTTACAAATTCAAATTATTCCCAATCGATGTTGTACATAATCATATAACCGTGTCAAATTTGGAGTTTGTAGCTCATTTAGAAATGCCATATAATTTTAATCCTCGTGTAGGGCAATAATGGAACAAAACAGCCCCTAACATTATGAATTTTTACATTCTAAGATTTTTTCCATCTGTTGTAACTAAAAACCCATAATTCTGCCAAATTTCAAGTTTGTATCTCATTAAGAAGTGCCTTATAATTATCACAGTTGTATGGGTCCGAAAAGGGGCAAAACCACCCATTAAAAATTGGAATTTTTGCAATTTTAGAATTTTATCTTAGGTTGCAATGAAATTAATATAACCGTGCCAAATTTCAAGTCTCTGGGTCCTATGCAGTTGCATCGCCTTTTAGTTCTCGAATGGGGTAATAATGGGGCAAAACAGCCTCAAAAATGAGGATTATATCAATGTCGGATTTCCTTCATTAGGTGTAGTTTAACATTAACAGCATTAAAATATAAGCCTCTGATTTCCATTAAAAGCTTACCCATATGAAAGGATAGAGCTTGTTACCAAGGAAACCTATTGTAAGACCCAGAAAAATTACTACTTTTTTGAGATAAAACTATAAATTTACATTAACTCTACTCGGATTTGAATTCTGACTTCAAAAATAAGAAACTACAATTTATATCCTATCCGACAGTTTAAGTCTCGAGTTCGTATCTTGACGGGAAGTAATTTTAAAATGTAAATATAAAAACCTCTACACCAATTTACGTTTTCTTATGGGCAAAAAATGGGGCAAAAAGGGGCCAAAATAGCCCTTCAAAATAGTAATTTTGACAGTTTCGGATTTTTTCCTTTGGTTGTGACCAAAAACCTATAATCCTACCAAATTTCAAGTTTCTGGCACATCTGGAAGTGCCTCATAATTTTGTATCCTCATATATATCTATAATATATAGATGCTTCTTACACATGATATATATATACTAGTTAATGTGTGCTTGCATTCTGCAAGCATTTTCAAATTTTAGCATTTTTACAAATTCAAATTATTCCCAATCGATGTTGTACATAATCATATAACCGTGTCAAATTTGGAGTTTGTAGCTCATTTAGAAATGCCATATAATTTTAATCCTCGTGTAGGGCAATAATGGAACAAAACAGCCCCTAACATTATGAATTTTTACATTCTAAGATTTTTTCCATCTGTTGTAACTAAAAACCCATAATTCTGCCAAATTTCAAGTTTGTATCTCATTAACCCATTCAACGCGGCACGGAAAATCCGAGTTCTTTGCCGGTGGCTGAATCCAGTTTCCTTTCATTTCCAGTAGAATTTAGTGCAAGAAATGCAGATATGAAAAAATTTAACGAAAATACGCAAAAATAGATTTTTAACGATTTTTTGAAATACTTACCGATACAACGAGTTATTACAGAAAAAATACGCAAATCGTCGAAAAAAGTAATAATATAAAAATGAATTTTCCTATAATATAAAAAGGACCTGGAAAGAAAAGAAAACAACCTTTAATCGATAATAAAATGACTAATTTTCATTCACTGACGGTAATTTGAATCGAGTACTTACCGAAAAATTATTAGAGGAAAAACACGCAAATCGTCGAAAAATAGTTCTAAAATGTAAAAATGCTAATATTTAAAAATGCTTGCATAATGCAATCACATATTATAAACATATAAACAAACGTTTCATGGTTTAGTTACTTATAAATGTGCTACAATGCTGAAATTTTTTCTAACGGAAGATCTTACCAAGTAACATAAACGGGATTATAGAAATTTGAAAATATTTATTTATTGGGCCGTAAAAAATTCATAAATGTTTAAAAAATTTGCTAATGTTTATGCACTATTATTAGAGCTAGGGAGCTGAATATTTTGAGAAATTAGGGAATGCTATTCAAGCGGTAAATAATATTGAAAAATATAATAAAGTTCATTATTATGGCTGTTAAAAATTCATCATTTTTAAACAATTAACTTTATATAACTACACATATAGAGGTGCTACATCGATGAAATTTTGCAGAAATGTGAGGTATTCGTATCAAATGATAAAAACTATAGAAGTTTTACGATTATCAATTTTAGAGGTTGTTTTTATTCCAATATTGTCCGTAATGTAAAACATTAATCGGCGCAGAGGTGCAAACTTTTGCAATTAAAAATTATGTCTACTTTATTCTTTATATTCAGATGAGACAAAACGCTTGCAGAATGCAAGCACACATTAACTAGTATATATATATATATATATACAAGTAAATGTGTGCTTGCATTCTGCAAGCATTTTCTCTCACCTTAAAGTGAAAATAAATGCCGAAAAATAATTTTCAATGCTTAAAGTTGCATCTCGGCTCCGAATTACGTGTTTTTCTGTTTTGAAAATATTGGGGTAAAAACAACCCCTAAAATTTATAATTATAAAACATTTATAGGTTTTATCATTTGTTACGAATTCCCCACATTTATGCGAAATTTCGTCAATGTTGCACCTCTAGAAGTGCATTTATATGAATTTCATTGTTTAAATTTTATTAATTTTTAACAGCCACAGAAACAAATATTTCTAAAATTTCAATGTTATTTACCACCGGAACATTATTTCCAAACTCTGTTAAAATTTTCAGCTTCCTGGATCTACAGAAAGTACATAAACATAAGTCAATTTGTTAAACATTTGAGAATTTATGACGGCCGAACGAATAAAAATTTTCAAATTTCTATATTCCCGTTTTCATTATTTGGCGAATTCTACAGGTAGAAAAAATTTCAGCTTGATAGCTCATTTAGAAATACCTAAACCATGAAATGTTAGTAAAATAGTTTATAATTTTTAGCGGTCAAAATAATGCACATTGTTGCAATTTCGCAATTATTCCTCCAATAATTTTTTTTATTTCACCTGTGTATCAAATTTCAGCTCTCCAACTGTAGTAGTTTGGGCCAGACATTAGTATCCTATATATATATCCTATCATTCTATAAGCACTCTTCTTACAGAGGAGGATATAGGATACTAGTGAAGGTGTGCTTGCATTCTGCATGCATTTTCTCTCGCCCTAAAATAAAGAGTATGAGCCAACAAATAATTTTTAAACGCAACAGCTTCCATCTTCTTGTCGGTTTACGTGTTTTTCCTTATTGTTAATATTGGGGTATAAACAACGGTAAAAATTAATAATTATAAAACTTTTATAGGCTTTCAGCATTTGTTAGGAATACCTCACATTTATGCAAAATTTCATCAATGTAGCACCTCTAGAAGTGCATTTCTATGAATTTCATTGTTTAAATTTTAATAATTTTTAACAGCCACAACAATACATATTTCTAAAATTTTCTATGTTATTTACCACCGGAACATTATTCCCTAACTCTGTTAAAATTTGCAGCTTCCTGGATCTTAAGAAAGTACATAAACATTAGTCAATTTGTTAAACATTTGAGAATTTATTACGGCCGAAAGAATAAAAATTTTCAAATTTCTATATTCCCGTTTTCATTATTTGGCGAATTCTTCAGGTAGAAAATATTTCAGCTTGATAGCGCATTTAGAAGTACCTAAACAATGAAATGTTAGTAAAATTGTTTATATTTTTTTTCCCCCTCACTCACTATGCCATCACTGTTCTAGAACTTCCAGACTTATTCTATAGCTCTGTAAATACTAAAAAGGGGGCGTTTGTATTGTCACTTGCTGTTCATCTGTTAACTTGACTGTTAGCCTTGAAATTATTGTAATTCGTTAAAGCCATTTAAAGTGAAGATGAGAGAAGAATAGAATAAGTGGATTTTGGATGAGAGCATTCACCAGTTGACTCAAACCGGAAAAATAAAGCATCCTTCTATCATACAAGTGTGTGAGTGGATCAAAACTTCATGGAACAAGATCAGTTCAGAACTTGTAGTAAAGTCCTTCAAAAAGTGCAGCATTATCAATGCCCTAGATCAGTGCTTCCCAAACTATGGTCCGCAGACCATTTGTGGTCCGCAGAGGTTTTGCTGGTGGTCTGTGAAGGTTTCCAAAATGTAATTTTCTAGAATGAACCGCATATTTAGTTGAATTTTTTTTGGGAAAAGTAAATCAATTCTTACACTATCACAGGTATTCAATACTTTAGTAATGCACCTAGTTAGCTTAAAGATTTTTCTACTCCTTCATATTTCTAGATTTCACCTCTCTGCAGTCAAATTAACCCCTTTTCATTAATGTGGTTACAGTAAGTACGTTTCTGTCAGAAATGAGGTGGTCCGCAGGGCCTGGAGGGTTGCTGTAGCGGTCCGCAGAGCTCAAAAGTTTGGGAAGCACTGCCCTAGATGGCACAGAAGATCATTTGCTGTATGAAGAAGATTGTAAAGATTCAAGTTCAGAGGAAGAGTTTCTTGGATTTAATGAGAAGGAAGACTCAGAAGTTGGTGGTTTATGCAGTTAACTAATATTTTTGTTATTAATTAACATATATTGTCAAAATCTTACTTAAGACAAACTTTTTTATTTATTATTTGACATTTTCCAAATTCACTGTCTGCTTTGACTCGATTTTAAGTTTAGCTTATAAATGTTATCGGTGATAGAAAATTGTCTTGGGATGAGATCCCTTAACAAAGTAAATTACTTATTAATCAACAGGTATCTTACCTGACAGAACTAGCCGTTGTTCTGCAGATATCATTTCTCTGTAGTTGGTTCCCATGCCGCATAAGTGAGCCTCCAGTTTCTTCAAGAGTGTGTCAAATGTATTTGTCGTCATTCGTAAGTATTCATAAAATTTGTCGGGATGATGTCTTCCGTCTCTGAACAAATGATAGAATTCTCCCAAATTGTTTCTCTCTACGTTAAAGTCGTGAACCCATTTACGTTTCTTCATACTGCGTTTAAATTTTGAATGAGAACTCTCGAGCAATAGCATTTTCCTTGCAAACTTGGATAGTTCCGTAACACAGTCAGATCACTTCAGCTTCACAGAACAAACTGAAGTGGTGAGCGGCTTAAAGAATTTGGTGTGAACGGCTAGTGAGCGAAGCGCTTGGCGTAGCGTTTCACGTTACACGTAACACGGTATGCGTAGCGCGCTCGGTGTGCCTGAGGCCTTAGTCAGTGTACCTGAGTACAATCTGTTGGACATAAATATTAATAGACTATCTCGGTGGCATTGTTAAACAAGTCAGTCAACATTTCTGGAATCGTTGGTCCAACGAATACTTGACCACACTCCAATCACGAGCTAAATGGTCAAAGGGTCATCCTAATCTTTCAGAAGGCGATTTGGTTATTGTAAAGGGTGAGAGTAACATGCCTCTGAACTGGTCACTTGCTAGGATAGAAATGATTCATCAATGTGAATGTGTGTGATTTTGAGTGTGAGTGAGTTAGTTGTTAGAAAGTCGTCCTAACCCCGAGCAACCCCATGCAGAAGTTAAGGAGATGGAGTCGAAATAACGAAGGAAACCACTAGGGCTAGAGGTAAGTCAATTGAGCCATTGGTGGTTAATAATCGAAATAATACAGTCCACTAATACTAGAGGCAGGATTACTTTAAGTAAATTGAGTTTCTGTCCAAACAAGCCCAAAGTGTCTATCACTGGGTAAAAAAGTGTGGCCTGGCACAAGAAAATGGTTTTCGATTTCATCAAAGTGACTAGAAAATAATACAAATAAAATACAGCTGACTATTACTGCGCACTCAAGTGCCTGTCAGTTGAAAGTGTGGCATAGCTCCCTCTCTCATTGAAACCATCAACGGTACATATCCAAGACTATTTTTTTTAGCGGTATCATGGTAAAAGGAGATATGCCACAGCCATAATAGTTGACACACAAATAGATAAATGTCAGGACGTAGTAGACCTGCAAAAACATCAAATTTCGTAGGCATCTGGCATATCTCCCTCTCTGACTGGCCCCTCAGTTGTTATATTAATAATGCTTTTCAATCCATAATTACCTTTATGTTGTTTTTAAACCATTGATAAATCTTATGTCTTATGCAGGAATCTGTTTTATGAGTAGAAATATTATAATACCTGAATATGGCTTTATTTTTAGGGGTGAGTCTTATACACCAGAGAATACTGTCTGCGTGTCTACTGGGTTACTGAATCACCTAAATTACCACTCATATACATGGTGATTAAAAGTTTATTATGAAAATTCTAACAAAGATACGGTAAAAAGCAAACTCCATATTATGTAAAGAAAAATTTGAGAAATTATGTTCCACCTATTGATAGTTGCCACTTTCTTCTACGTTTCTTTCAGAATGAGCAATTGTCCAATCGTTGGATTGGTCCATTCATTTGCTTGCTCGTTGGCCTAATCTAACCCACCTCAACTTTTTTCTTAGTGTAGGGATCCCATTTGTTCCGGTTTTCCCAGGACAGTCCCGGATTTATAGATTTTACAGAGCTCTGTACCTGGTGTCCTGTCGACTCGGGACACCAAATGTCCCGGTTTTTTCAAGAAGACATTGTTTCTTGAACATTTTACCTGACAGCTGTCAACAGTGGATCGAACGCAAGTGTATGAGTATCTCGCGACAAAGTTTGGTGTTATATACCGGTTACATTTGATATGAAAACAATTTTAATCCTTAAAACGTCATAGCATCATTGTACTACTTTGTTGCGAGATACTCGTACGGATTTGAGTTTCGTTTAATCACTGTTTCAGTTTGCATTGTCCGCACTGCATTGTTCACGTCTTTTTCTAGGTGTTCTACTTTCATCGTTCTATAATTTTTATATTTTTAATATAAAATTAACCCTTATTAAAAATGCCGAAGAGAAAATGTGTGTTTACTGACAGTTTAAAAGAGCAATCCCCATTCATAAAGGAAAGTACGTAGTGTTGGTAGTGATTCCTCAAAATTGTAGTGTTCCTTGCGCCGTACTGTGTTGGTCACGGAGGGAAGGCAGATATATTTGATCATGTCAGCACAAAAAAATATATGGATGCTGTGTCTGCAAAAGCCTCCAGTCATTCATCCATTCATTTTAAATAGCTAGGGAAATAACTTATAGAATATATATGCATATCTAATAAATAAAAGAATAAATATGCATATAGTGCATATTTCTTAAAAAGTCTCAAAAAAGTATCTTGCTCGGAAATATAATGCCCCTGGCATATAGATAGTTGTGCATGTCTCGGTGTCCCGGTTTTTTGTTTATAAAATCTGGGATCCCTACCTTAGTGCTATGTCAAAAATAAAGTTAATGTTCCATCATTGTTATCAACTTAGGATAATTCGAAGGAAAGCCTACGTGAGGCTGTTGGAAAATTTTGGCATGATATGCTACGTAATGTATGACAGGAAACAATACCATTTTGATGTTTGCAGTGCCATCTAAGGACATATTGAACTTCAGCAGCTTGAACAAAAAAAACTTTGAGTTTTTCTTTTCACTGTATCTTTTTTAGTTTTTTAATAATATATTTTTTAAATTGGGAAGATCATTTGTATATACCCTGTATTTACATCTATAT
Organism: Uropetala carovei; assembly: GCA_036926305.1. NCBI lineage: Eukaryota > Metazoa > Arthropoda > Insecta > Odonata > Petaluridae > Uropetala > Uropetala carovei. Next base: position 7,015,208 of record JAXCHB010000084.1, on the reverse strand, counting down.
GATTCTTTAAGCCATCCTTAAAATGTGTTGTCTAGTGTAAATTATAATTCCCAGGAAAGAGAAAAGTTACATGGGTTACATTCATCAAGTGATATAGATCTAGATAGACATTTTTTCACCTTGGCAATAATAACCCAAGAGGAAACCAGGAAACACAAACCTATTTTACCAGTAAATATTTTAACTAATAGCACTTTGTTCTTTATGACAAAAACATTATCCAAGTTAAATTTCAAAGGAGAAAGAAAATGACTGCTTCACCAATAATTATGTTTTTATATAAAGTAAATTTTCTTTTTATCTTTCAAGATGTATCGTGATTTACCTTTGGCATTAAAGGAGGCAGCAGATGATGATGGTACCATTATTACAGTTTTAACAGGTAGTGGAGATTATTATACCAGTGGTAACGACCTTACAACTTTTGCAAAATTTCAAAGCTCTGACATTAATGTTGCTGCTTATGATGGATCTATTTTATTAAGGTGTGTTTCAGTAATGTTAGCTTGAAAAAATTTCTAATTAAAACCATAGAATTCATTTTATTTGTTTTACTTATTAAGTTTTCATTATTTACTCTACAAATTTGTGTATTGGTGAATTCTATTTTTGTATGTTAAAACCAGGGCATCGAACCGAAAACTGAAACCGGAAAAAACCGTTATTTTTCCTGGAGTGAAACCGAACCCGAACAGAAAAAAAATATTTTCCTGAACCCGAACTGAAACCGAAAACCATTATTTATTTCGTTCCATATTTTTCGGTTCGCATAAAAAGTGGGAGCGAAAGAAGGGTTTTTCCTTTTGCTTTAGTTTGAGTCTTTCTGAAAGCCTCACGTTTAGAAACCGAATAAGAAAAGGGTTGGATTTTTCTTGAGGACACATTCTCCTCAGCCTTGGGAAGGATGTGTCTTTGTGATAATACCTGTTGGCTCAATAGTGGGATTTTCCATGTGCATCTCAATACATAGAGAGAGGGTCTACAATACATCCTGCTGAGATTACCTGTTAAACGAGGCTACTGGAAAGGAACTTGGGTGGGACTTTTAAGACAGCCTCTAATTGTCTTGCTACCCTCCCCCCGAGCATACCCCGTAAAGTGTGTTTCCGGCAAAAATATTTCCCGATTCTTAACTTGGATTTTCCTTAAAGTTGGAGGTTAATGTCCCCATATACTTTCACTCCCTCTCCATATCCACTGAACCCTTGTATTCTGGTAGTCATTCTCTAAAACTTATCCAGGAAGGATCGCTCCGCAGTCATGGTTTTGAGATATTCTTACTTTGGTTATCCTTTGTTACAGATTAGTAAATTTCTATTTATTTTATAGAGTGCATCTTAAAATGAGCACACATATTCGTATTGGCTGCTTAAATCTGAAGAGAAATTAAATATGAATGCAAATTTGTTATTTTTAGTGAAATATTTTGCTGATTGCATAAACCCACATTAGAGACTCCGCCTGAAGAAAGTTCACGACAGGCCGAATATGTCTTATTTTCTTTTTTTTGCATGTTTGATTGCAGGGTAATATGTAGATGTACGTAGATGTTTTTTATTTGCTGCTGGGTGAAAGTCACATGCTTTTGCTTAGTAATAATTTTTCGAAATGGTACTTATCATTTCAATTTCATGAAATAATGAAGTTTAATATTCTCACACTACGTGAGTGATTAAAAATATTCAGTCATCGTAAATTTGTATCATGTTAATAAACATTTCTCAGCCTTTCTGAATTCTCGGACCCTCAATTTCTGCGGGCTTCTTCCTCATAGATATTTTATAGATTTTTTCATCCATTTAAGTAATCTCTGAATGAAAAAAAAAAGCCATGCATTTACAGTTTTTACTATAATACCAGCAGTGGACGTGATCTGCAAATTGTTAATGAAAATAACGTAATATCTTACTCAACTTACTGGCACTATTGAGATAATGCAATCTCTTATTTTACCGCACCATTTGTAAATAAAAATATTAATAATTCATTATTAGGCATTCCAGCTTTAGCGCATATTAGCTTCGGTCTGTCTGTTCTTCTATCAAGATGCAATCTTTTTCCGTAGCTATTCAGCGGATTTTGATAAAATTTAGTACTAAGGATTAAGCACAGTAAATTAGAAAATGAGATGAATGCTTTGCATAACATAATAAGTTTAGATTACTCTATCGCAGAAAACGTGCTCATTTATAATTTACTTTATACTTTCCTAATATGTTGAAATCCTTTGCTGCGCATGTATGGTTTGTAAATATTCAATTCAAAATATAATCTTAGATAAATAAGATACATATTAAATATTCACATTTAAATAATTTATTTTCGTGTTTTGATTGTTTTTTAAATATCACTATTTTTATAGTGAAGATGTATTTGATTTAATAAGAAAATTACTTAATTAATAAATCAATTCTTGAAAGTTTCCTAAAAATATTTTAAAGTCGGAGCGAAAAAAACAGGTTCAAACAGGTTCACTGACGCTTGCCGGAGCGAAACCGGAACCGAACTGAAATATTGTGTTTTGAGTGAACCGGAACAAAAACCGGAACGAAGAAAATTATGGTTCAATGCCCTGGTTAAAACTCTTATCCCTATAACTATCCTATTAATTATTCAGATTATTTTGTAATTTTAAGTCACAGCATATATACAGGGTGACCATAAAATCCCTATCTATTTTATTGAGCCAATAGTCTATCCAGTGCTTGAGGTGAAAGAAAAAAATAGATGGTATGGTTTGCCATGATTTTGAATGCTGAAAATAAGGTGACGGTATGGTTCATGGACTACATATATTTTACGTATAAGTTACATATGGAACTGTTATTTTATATAGCTACAGTATAGAACATTTTATCTGGCATGCTTAGGATATAGGGATAGCCAGTTATCTGGAATTTCTAGTTATGTGGAATATACTCATAAACAATGCTCGGAAAGAGCTAAAACCTACCGGAACAGAATTCTGTTCCATTGCATGTGTTGATAATATCGTTCCATCTCGTCAAACCTACTGTATTGTTAACTTCATTTAATAAGAACTAGCAGAATTTCCCGTTGAATTTCAACGGATTTAGTGAAGCTATTACAGCACAAAATACAAACTCTTTAAAATACCTATATTGTAGATACTTTTTAAATTACAATTAGCTTTTCTTAACAATTAATCATATTTGCTTGTAACAATCCGTTTCTGAACGTATTGCATTCAGATATAACGATAATTGTATTTCTTATCATATATATCACTTTCGCCAAATCCAGCTTCATTTCTTGTGTAATTATGTCTATAAAATGTTTACATTTATGCAGAGCTGCAAACCGAACCGAACCGGTCATTTTTCTGAACTGTGAACTGAACCAAAACCACTGATTAATTTTTCAATGAACCGAAAACCGAACCGTAATTTTTTCCAAAACTGGTTCGGTTTCGGTTCGATCTCAATCCACAAAGTAGGGACCAATGAAAAGACCAGGAATTTCCATTGGAAAAACCAGCGGGTTTGCTTCAAAGGAAAGAGTGCCTATCTCTTTCCTCTCTGCTACTATTGTTATCCACAGAGGACATTTATGGTGAGGGTTATGAGGACCCCCAACTGCGACAATATCCGGGTCAACCACTGTAGGCGGAAACCGAACAGAATTTAGGAAGATCTTTATCTGAACGCAGGCAAAAGGGTCGTTTTACAATGGCCTAGAAAGGAGCCGTTATCTGCTTTCGTGCCGAGAGAAAAATCCATGCCCTTACCATCACCATCATCCCCTTCAGCATTGTAATTAGCAGACCTGAGAAAATATGCCCCTCTGTGTCTTTCTTAGAACACCATTAACTCTCCTCATATCTTTTTCTTCAGAAAAATTCAAATTGTAGCTCCCAACGGCTTGATCTTTCAACGATATCATTCCTTTTCTAACTTTCATGTGGTGTTCTTCTATGGTAGGTATTTCCATTACTTGGTGGTTTATATTCCAGCAAAAACAGGCGAGGACTTCGGCGGATCCCTTGGATCGGAGGCATTCATTTCCCGCAGAATTCCTTGAAATATCTAAAGTGTGTATTTTTAATAATATTTTAGTAAACTTTATTTTAGAGAAATAAAATTAATTAACATGTTAGTGTTATTTAAAGAGGGTCACTCTACGTTGTATAATCGTTTGTTTTGAACCATAAGTGTCAGCACTTCGTATATTGAATAATCTGCCCCGAACTGTCGATTAATTTTAAATTATTCTTGTAACGTAATTTTACTATCATATTGATTTTTTGATTACTTTTCTAAGATGGCAAAAGAAAAAAATTAGCAATATATAATATGTTTTGAATCGAGCTAAAAGTGTCTTTTTGAATTTATTATATAATAATAAGAATTAATAATGGAATTTATTAGAGTTTTACATATCATAAATTCATTCAGAGTAATATTTTATTCCATATTATTTGACCAATTAACGAATTAAAATATTTTATTTACATAAATTTATTATTGAAAGTTAGAAAAATTGAGACGCTGTGCATCATCGCCATTGGAAATGAAGAAACTCTCTACTTCAATAATTAAATCTATCATTCAATCATGGAAATCTTAATAAGGGCTTACCGAAAAGAATTTTCCTAGACCCTTGATAAATATAGCGAACATTTTTTGTTTTATTTGTTATAAATGAACCAAAGGAATAACACTTTGTAACTTCCATTGTTTTTATTACTCTTATGACCTGGGATTCGACGTTACAATGCTATCGTCAGGTGCAGATATGGTGAGAATAGAAAGGATATAGTACAGAGAAATGGGTAGGAGGAAGGGTAGTTTGTAAGATGGAAAGGAATGGAGGGGAGGAAAAGGAGGAACCTATCTCAGAGGGTGACTGCGGGGGGTAGGTTGTAAAGGGATAAAGGGGAGGGGAAAGGAAAGGCTGGAGGCGGTAGACCATCTCGGGAGGGTTTGGGGAAAGACGGGAAGGACTAAAAAGAACGGTCTTGTGGAAGACGGAGGGAGGGTGAACCCCAGAGAGAGGAGAGAGGAAATTATAAATGCGGCAATGGGTGTGTGTGTGGGAATAAGGAAAATAAAGGCAAATGCGGTGGTAGAACTAAAGAGGTTAAATATTGGGAGATGGGCGGTAAGGCCCTTGTTATAAATCTTTTTTCCTCTAAATAATGTGTATTACAGGTAAGAAAAAGAAATAAAATGCTTGAGGAACTAATTTCTTTGATTTTCAATTATTTCTTTAAAACACTTTTATGTTTTCGGTTTGTCAGTCCATCCAGGGATAATCTCAAAAGCGGTTTAAGCTAGAGGTGCATTTTCTTCCTGATTATGTATGATTGTGTATGTTGGTAAATGAATTTGAAGTGAATTTTTAATTGATATGTAAACAACAATGAACATAAAAATAATGTTAGGGTCAAAAATACCATTTTTTAAATATAAGTAAATGAAGATGATGGTATTGTAATATATTTAAAATATAAATTATTCCTTTCTTTAAATAAATTCTTCTCTCATTTAAAATAATAATGACTGCTGATTAATTTACTTACAGATTGATACTGAATGTGCAATGTTTATATTGGATAAATTATTTCTGAATAGTATTTCAAATGATTAATTTAGTTGAATCGAAACGCAAACCGAACCGAACCACTTGTCAAAATTCTCCTCTGAACCGGACCATGAACCGAACCACTTCCAAAAATTTAGAACCGAACCGTGAACTGAACCACTCCAAATTTTGAAGTTGTTTGCAGCTCTGCATTTATGTCTTGTAAGCAAGAAACCCGTGAAAAAGCAATGTACAGTTGTCCATGATTGAACACTGACTCCGGTAAATGTACACCAGATACGTGAGCCTATTTACATTAATAAACATTATAATGTAGAATGTAATTATTTCATTTACAAAAAATGTAAGATTCCAGTCTTCAATAGACGGAAGAATGTTCAATTACTTTCATCAATAAACGCTTCCTGAATAATAATCGGTATCTGTTTACGTTGCTATCCATAAACATCGATCGTTTCGTTGCTTAAACAAAAGTGCAAAGCGAATAATGCTAAACTTTCATCAATTTGTAAGCTACATTGAAGCTAACTGAATCAGAGGTAACAATGACGGCCGCCTTGGCAACGCCCGGAAAGAGTACGAAAAATCCACAAAATTTCGAAACAAATAGTGTATTTATGAAAACTTCGACCGTGTAACATGTAAACTTCGCAGGAATAAGATAGTATAGAGTTTTATACGTCAAATAAAGCAAAAATTAAAAAAATCGGTCCATATTTACATATTTTTATGCTTGAAGGAAGAATACCTTGCAATCAAGAATTGGATTCATACGTGTTTTCTTATGGAAAAATGTTAATCCCCTATATTGGCAGCATTGATTAATCCCGGTTGACCAAACCTTGACCATTCACTAAGTTAGGATGTAAGGAAGAATTGTACCAAATTTGGTTATTCTAGCTTTTATCGTTTAGGAGGAGTTCCATGAACAAACACGTTTCAAAATATATTATAGATAATAATAATATAAAAATTTTTCTTTACTTTTCTTCATCGTAGTACATAAGGAATAAATCAAAATTTAATTAGATTGTAAATGTTCTATCAGTTACTTTGCAACCACTGCTTTCAGTTCCACTATAAGAACATGCATTCCACTTCATAATACTTTCCATTGCGAGCACTATTATAATATATACCTCTACTGTACAGTAATGGTAATACTACAATAGTCAGATACTTTCCGATATAAATTCCTTGTTCTCTTCCAAATTACGTTCACTTGTTCACCAGAATGCACCCAACATACCATGGTGAGCCGGGTAATTACTAGCGTGGCATTAAATTTAACTTTTTAAATTTAAATTTTGGAAAAATGCATTATTTTAAAAAATAGTCAGTTAACTGGAATCCGGATAAAAGGTTCTATACCATATATGTAACTTTAGGTTAGTTTAACATATATAGGGTAAAATATAGACCATATCTTTTATTACTTACTGAAGTTAATATGTTCTGTGTTAAAATACGCCATGGTAATGTGGCGACCAAAAAACAAAGCCACATAATCCTCTAACTAAATGCTATATTTTACAAGAAATAACAACTTAACAGCAAAACAAATGCTCTTGAGACGTAACAATAGTCTCGCAACTTAGACACTTTGTGAATATCAAATTATAACATAACAGCATACAAAGCTCTTGAGACATAAAACTAGTCTCGCAACATAAAACACTTCATGAATGTCAAATTATAGTTACACTCTGTCCTCAGGAAACTTTCAGCACAGACCACTCGCGAGAAAAATCTTCTCGACTCGTAGGATACACTCCTCTCTCTCTCTCTCTCTCTCTCCGTCACTCGGAATCTTACTCTTCCCGGCGGCGACCCTCAGCTGACGCTCTCTTGGTATATCTGCCCACTCGTTCTCTCGAAAGCCCCGGTCATGTGATGGAGCGGTTGAGGGGAGATCCGGAGGGTAGCTTAAACGGGCGACTCCTCGACTTCGTATTGGTTAATTTCTTGATAACGTTATATAACCATGAGAGAAAGGAGGAAATGGGAAATAGGGATAATATTCGCCCTATATAAAGCGCGTTGCTGTGGGACAAGCCATTGCCGTGGAGGTTTTGGCTTTCTGTTCGGCGATTACGAAAGATGGTGATAACGAAGGACAGGCGATATTCGATGGTGGGTGTTTTTCGTCGCATTTATTCGACAAGTGCTTCGTTAAGTGCGGAGGTGCGGGGAAAATCGCTGCATCCTCCCTCAGAAAATGAAAAAAATAAAGTTTTGAAGGGTGGGGGGAGATTCCCTGGACCATCTCTTCCCCCAATTGTCCACACCCTTTATCTGTAGCACTTTGCTTAATCACGCTTTATATTAAATCACACAGCCATTGGAATTGTCTGTAGTATTGTTAATATAATTTATTTGATGTTACTGTAGTAACTAAAATACATTGGGAATGATTCACTGGAAATGTTATGTTGTTCTGATAATCCGAGTCTGCGACACTGTTCCATCTGAAGTTTTCAGGGGAAATGGAAAAATATTTATCACTGATTAACACTGTTCAGGTTTAGTACACTCCTTGAAGGCAGTTTTGAAAAGTGTTCACTAAGCACTGGAGTGAGATGTCTTCTCGGATGGAAATTCAATAGCCCAACTTATGTCTTCACCATAGCATATGGGATCCGTACGCGAAAGGATCAATCTCAGAGTTAGAGAGAGTGCAGCGAAAAGCCGCTAGATTCGTCAAAAATTGTTACGATATAAACAAAAGTGTTACAGGCTTGATACAGGATTTAGGATGGGAATCACTAACTCAGCACCGATCACACTCTAGGTTAAAACTTCTTGAAAGATTTAGAACGCATATATTCTCCAGCGATGTTGAAGAAATAATAAGAGTGCCAACTTATATTGGTAGAATGGACCATCCTCGTAAAATAAGAGAGATAACCTGTAGGACTGAGAGGTATAAAGGCTCGTTTTTCCCTAGAACGATAGCTGAGCAGAACAGAAGTTACGAAAAGAAATCAGCTGACGTAGAGTGATACTATACATTATTATGCGCTTTGCCTTTGTGCTATTGCACCTCCTGCCACACACCATTGCGGTGGCTTGTAGGGTGAACTGTAGATATAGATATAACGAGATCATCCAATAAATTGCATCACGTAGGAGGGAGCAGTGAATCCAAACCAAATTCTAAAATTCCATCTACACAATATGAGATAATGTCGTAACTTTGAAGCAAACCAATGTAAATCAGTACATAGGTACTAAATGATCAATGACATAACTTCGAGTCACTGTAAATAGGGGCAACGCAAAGCAGGGTATTACTGTTCATTAATAAAAATTTTCCAAATCGCTGGGTTGAATGAAGTGGCAACAGGCAGCTCTATCTCTGGTTTTAACGTCTTTGAATTTTTTTGAATGGAATTTTTCAAGTCAGAAGTTCATCTGCAAGATTTATGAAATCTTTTTGGGGCAGCAGTTACAAAAATAACTCCAAAATGTGTTCCACAATGCAGCTGTCAGATTTGAGCTGTGTAGAGATGCTGTCGGTGTTCATGTAGAATCCATTGGTTATCTTATTAATAAATATACCCCTGACTATATTATTGCATTATTTACCCTATATTGTTTTGATTTCAGTAAAATAGATAAGGACTTTATGGACACCCTGTATTATATAACTAAACTTGTTACACATTCAGATATACAAGCAGCACTTGCTTAGTACTCTAAATTTATCCCAATAAAACCAAGCTGTAATGAAAACCACTAAATGGACCTATTGCCCTGCAAGAATGAAGTAAATTGGATTAATTCATTACCGTATCTTCTCTTTATTTTTTTTGTACCTCTAAATTTATGGAAATGGTTTGCGATTGACAGATAAGCAAGATTATGATCAATTAGTACATAATCGGACACCCAAAATCTTGACTCCTGAAATATAGAGTTTTTCACACTTCCCTTGGAGATTATGCTACATTTGGTACCCATTTTTTGCTGGAAAAAACTAAAGCCTTATACATAAAATGTGCTATAGCACTAAAACTTAATGATTAAACTCAATAAATTTTCAGTAAAACTTCACTACAATCATCCACATCAAAATTATTCGAATCATCATATGCATTTATAACATTTCAGTAATTTAATGTCACTAATATTTCCCATTTGTACACCGTATTGTTAAGAAACATATATTGTGGATAACATGCATTGAAAACTGCTATGAAAATGAGAAGTTAGGATAATGTATGGCGTATCACAAATGCAATGAAGTATTTGAAAGAAATAATATGTGTATGTAAGGGAAACAGCATTTTAAAGTTCTTATCTTTGTCATAAATACCGTATTTAATTGATTGTAAGCCGACCCCCACTTTTCACGAGGCCATGCATGGAAAAATTTTGATTTTAAAGTGATTAGACAGCTGGGGTCATTTATTTCCAAATACCAGCAAGTATGAACGCCTCAGATTTTCAGTTCGTAATTAAATAATGAGTATTAACTAAAATTATGGAGACATACAATACATTTTATTCACTTATTCATAACAACTCCTACGAAAAGAATAATTTGACCTCATTATCTCCCGGAATCTTATTCTCATAAAAAAATAGCCGTTTCTCGTCAGTCAAATGTGGACACCGTAATACATAACATACGTTAGTACTACACTAGTATCACCTGGGCATTCCTTTTCACTTTTATTCTTAAATTATTCTCCCAATCAATGGTAGAAGCTTTCATGTGGTGGAACTGCGTCATATTTAATAAAATCAGTAAAACCGTAAAACAGTAAAACCATAAAAACAGTAAAACCATCAAATGGTAGAAACTATGAAAACAATTGGTAAAAGTTCCACAAGTCAAAAGGTAAAAGTTACGACATGTTTCGACTAGTCATAGTCATCATCAGGTGAGGGAAATGGGTGAAGCAGCGAAATATATAGACAAGCGGAAGGGGGGGGAGGCAACGGAGATGGAGGGGGAAGATAGGGAGTAAGAGATGAACGTGGTAACAAAGAAGAGAGGGAGGGGATGTTAGGAATTCAAATTTGAGGTAGCTGCCGGTGAAATAGAGGCTAGTAATGGAGAGTGGCTTAAAAACAAGTGGTCATAGTGAGAGTTTTGAAAATCAACCAACATACTCTCAGAAACTCCACAACCGATAGGGAATGAATTCAAAGGGCCTGTGGAACTGGATACATTAGATGAGTTAAGAAATTGCATTGAATTACCTGATGATATTAATTTACAATGTGCATGCCAGAAAGACAGAGTTATACTCCAATGATATGAGAGAAAATGAAAGACGAACAATGTGAACCAAATCAACCAAAAGGACCATTTCCAAAGATCCTAAACAGAATAACAGATCATTCAATGAATGTTATTATTTTCAAATCACGAAAATTGGGATTCATATTAGAAGAGATTGGCTATGTTATTCTAAAATACAGGATTATATTTACTGTTAACCATGCTGGTTATTCTCTAAGCAAGTTCCAAACAGTATGGTAGATGGAAGTAGAGATTGGCAACATTTAACTTGAAAAATTCAACATCATGAAGAATTTTCTGATCACAAACAGTGCTGTGCAGTACTGAGTTAGTGGCGTGAAGGAAAAACAATCTCTGATGAAATCAATCTCAAAATAAGACAAAGTCTCATACTGGAGAAGAGACCTTGATAGATTAATCAATATTACCTACACTCACATTAGCTTTGGGGAACTTGCCATTTCGTGGTCATCGGGAGGATAAGAGTCAGGAAATTTTTTTATTAATTATAAATTTATTAGCAAAGTATGACGACGTGTTGGATCAAATCTTAAACTCACACCAAGGAAAAATAAAGTATTTATTGCAAAAAATTCGAAATGAAATAATTGAAATATTAGCAAAAGCCGTTTTAGAAAAAACATTTCTGAATGCAAATCAGCAGCTTTTTTCTGTATTGGTTGATACAACGCAAGATACATAAAAAATCGATCAGTTGAGCATCATTGCTCGTTATGTAACAATTGAATACAATGCAATGCCTCGGCGTTGAAAGTTAACGAACACTTTATTGGGTTCGTTGCAGTTGAAAATCATTCTGCAGAAGGACTGATGAACATAATTGTTTCAAAATTAACCCCTCTACGATGGAGGAGTTTTTAAGAATTCCCTCCTCAGCGGACGAAGGAGTTTTTTGAAAAACCACGAAAAAGTTGCAAAAAACTTTAAAAAATCATAACTTTTGATGTTTTCAATGTTTTTGATGATATTTTTTATGTAGTTATAAAAAAGATGAAATTTTAAACAGTATCATTTAAAACATCATACGTCACACACAAACATTGCTACATAGAAGTGAATGAACAGCAATCGCTTATTGTTACGGTGCACATTCGTGGTTTATATAACTTTCAGCATAGTGTGAACTATGAAAGATATTGACATGAAATCTTATTCAAAGAAACATATCAACATTATTAAACATCATTTGCTGAATGTACCTATCTAAACCAATTAGGTAAAAAGTTTGTCGCATGTCAACTTCTCCATGTCTTGACTGGAAATTTTTAACTAAATGTTGTATTTATGATTTTTTTAAAGGTGTTTCATTAATAATATATATGTTTTAGTTATGCAGTCATCATTCTTAATCATTACATAAGTCAAGTAGAAAAATTGGTTACATTTTGTTCATTAGAAGCGGAGATATGGAGTTGTATTTATCATGAGATTTCAGACAGAATACGGAAAACTTTTAAAAGTTACATATTAGCTCACAAGTCCTTTCCTGGTTGTTTTAGAAAATGTACACATGCATAATTGGATTCAGCAAGAAATTTACATTATAGCGAAGTCTTTGAAAAGATACTGTGAATCATATCCGAGCGTGACTGTTTCCTCGTCTACACGCACTACATGGGTCTATATGGGTCAACTTGAGAAATCGAAACTGCGTAGGTCCGTGGAATACGAAAGACAAAAACTATTATTATTATTATTATAGATTGTCCATAAATTGCATTTATTGTTATTGTAATCAATAAAAAATGTATATTTATGTCAAAAATTGATTTTAATGCGCTGTTTTATTTAGTTTTTCCTAATGTTAAATATCGATAAAACATACTTATTGATTCATTAAAATATCAGTAATGTTACGGTTTTGAGTTAGCCTTTCATTTTAATGCACCGTTTCGTGTTTCTGGAGGGCAGAAGGACTTGATAGGTAAACACTGCAAACAATACAAATAGCGGAACAAGCTGGTCGTTGATGGATCGCCAAAGAGGAAAGCATTCTTGGTGAATTGAAAAGCGATATTTAGAAGCATCTCAAGTAGGCTGTGTGTATTTAGTATATAGGAGACATTTCTTTCTCAAGTGGACGACCACTTTTCTCACAAGGCTCCACAAAGATACAAGGGAAAACATTATATTTCTTCTTTGAGAAAGTGAAAAGAGGAATCGTAATTTCGTGGGAAAATGAGAATTTCATCTCAAACTTTCACGTTGATTATAAAATGTTAGAACAATAGCAAAATTACAATTCATGCATTACTGAAAAGGCCTAAGCTTCCTCTATCAAACTACATATAGCTTATTCAGTTCGACGAATATGCCTTCTGTATTTAGACAAAAGTATGTGGTTGTGCTCCAACTTCTCGGCGCAGAAACGAAAATTTCACTGCAAACTTTCACGTTGATTATAAAATGTTAGAATAGCAAAATTACAATTCATGCATTGCTGAAAAGGCCTAAGCTTCCTCTATAAAAATACATATACCTTATTCAGATTGACGAATCTTCCTTAAGTAATTAGCGAATTTTCGGGGCAAAAACGAAAATTTCACTGCAAACTTTCACGTAGATTATAAAAACTATATTAAAATTACAATATATGCATTACTAGAAAGGTCAAAGCTTCTTCTTTCAAAATATATAAAGGTTATTAAGATTTACGAATATCCCTTGCGTCAATAGACAATAAAATGTGGTGGCGCACCAATTTTTCAGGGCAAAAATGAAAATTTCATTACAAATTTTAATGTAGATTATAAAAACTATATTAAAATTACAAGATATGCATTACTAGAAAGGTCAAGGCTTCCTCTTTCAAAATATATAAAGGTTATTAAGATTTACAAATATCCCTTGCGCCAGTAGACAATAAAAGGTGGTGACGCTCCGTATTTTCTGTGCAAAAATGAAAATTTCATTGCAAACTTTGACGTAGATTATAAAATATAGAAACAATAGTAAAATTATTTGACATGCATTACAGGAAAGCCCAAAGTTTCCTCTTTCAAAATATATTATGGTTTTATAGATGTATGATATATTAAGTGAGTTAAACAGTAAAGAAAGCAAGCATTACCTCGGATGTGCAGGACACATCGCTCGGCGACATATGAAGTTCTTGTTGGACATGCAGGACGCATCGCTCGGCGTTGAGGGGTTAAAGGAGATTTTAGGTAGATTGGAGAAGCTTCGTGGGTAATCCTATGATGGGGCATCTGTAATGATTGGTGTGCACAGTGGAGGATATTCAGCCAAATGCCCCATACATACATTGCGCAAATCATGATTTAAATCTGGTTTTAAAACACGCCAAAACAAATATTGAAGAAGTATACGACTTTTTTGATGTAGTAGATTCAGTTTATGTGTTTTTTAGTGACAATGTGATAAGATGGAATTTATTAACAAAAATTCCGAGGAACTTCTAAAATCATTTAAACATGTATGTGCTACACGTTTTTCTTCTAAAAAACACAGCTTGGACGCTTTTAGATACAGATTTGTTGATGTAATGAAATCCATAAATGTGATGATTCATATATTGGAGAAAACGGATGCTTTGACAAAGTTTTAAAAGGCAAATCTTGTGATTTCTTCGGACTTTGCAAGAGCATTTAAACGAAATGAAAACGGATGATGAGTTCGATAAAATGAAAGAAAAAGCTAGTGAACTATGTCTGTCTTGGGGAATTATGCCAAAATTTAAAAGTTTGTAATGGGACTCTTTTGGAAAATTCTATGTTAAAACAATTAATTTAAATACAAAATATACTTTGGAACATTAAACAAATTTTCAGAGCAAATAAAAAGGAGATTTGAAGGTATGAGAACAATCATGGAATATTTTTCAATAATAACACCAAAGTGTTTATCAACAAGCACTACAGAAGAGGTCCACACAGAATCAAGAAATATAGTAGAAAAATATAAAAGTGACTTATTGCCAGATTTAGGGTATTGATTGGTGTCTTTTAAAACAATTTTTGAAAAGGAGTGAAAAATATTACAAGTATTAAAGAAATGGCAGTCCTTCTGATTGATAACAGTGAACTTGCTCCTAGTTTTCCAAATGTATGCACTATATTCATGCTTTTGCTAACATTGCCAGTAACCACCAACACCAATGAACGAAGTTTTTCGAAACTGAAAATAATAAGAAGTTATTTACGAAGTACTATAGTCGAAGACAACTAAATAGCTTAGAAGTTCTTTAAATCAAGAATGAAACAGCAAGAAAATTGGATACTTCCAAAATTATAGGGGTTTTTGCTAATGAAAAGGTTAGGCAAAAAAACATTTAAAGGATTTAAGTAAAAGGTAACGTTGTATTTCTAAAAAACTCATACAATATTTCTGTTACGCAAAAGTTTTCATCTTCATGGAAAGGTTTTGTTTTAAAATTTCTAATAAAGAGATTTTTGATAATAAATAATTAGAAATTTTTTTAATTTTCATATTCACAAATATTGTATATTTTGACATAATTTTATTAATCTTATGTTATAAAACATTTATAAAGACAAATTTTGTTTTGTTTTTATTAATTTTTGTTTTTTAAAATTCAATTAGAAACTAATATGCTAGAGGCCCACTTTCTGAATTTTGCACCCAGGCCCATGAAAGGACTGTTACGCCACTGGCTATTGTTGCATTTTTTTATGACTATGAGGCGCAACGTATTATTTACACAATTTATTTCTACGTAGGTGTTCAGTCATTTTGATTCTTTTTTGTATACATTTAAGTTTATAGTTTACTTCCACTTTAATACACTTATATCTCACGTTATAATGTAACTACGGACATAAATTCATTGGCTACTTTTTTTACACCGATTCTAAGCCGAGTGGTGATTTCTGAGCTGGTAAAAACATAAAAAAAAGGTTGGCTTACAATCTATTAAATAGGGTAATCCATATTTCGACATGTTTTCTTTGAAAAGTATTTTGATATGACCAATACTTTAGGAGATATGGCAGAAAGTTCATTTTTTGTCACCAGTAAAGTGGTACCCCTGATTAGCGTACGTCAGTGATGGCGCACCTAAGTGGCACGCAAGACGATTTTGGTTGGCATGCCAACGAAAGGCAAAAACCATACAAAGCATTTATCGTACTGATTTAACGCCACAAAAACATTGGTTTTATTTAGTTAACTGTTGTAAACGTTAGTTTTACGGTTACAATCTTATTTATCGATCTAGAATTTAATTTAGTTGGCACGCAAAAAAAATCAAGGACTTTTTGTGGCATGCGAGGCGGAAAAGTTTCGACAATTTCGGTAATGTTGGCACGCGGACTATAGAAGGTTCGCCGTCACTGGCTTACGTGATTCATTTATGTGATTTTCTTATCTTTGATTGCATTTTATGCAGAAACTGATTCAGATAAAGGAGATCAATGCATATGGAAAAGTCAGTTAATGTAGATAAAGTTTTGTATGAGTCATTTAAACAACAACAGTGAAGGTATTCCTTGCATCACCTTTTGTTCTGGTGAAAACTGTTTGGGCACCCATTGAACTCTGACTTTACTGTATCTAAACTTGTAAAGTATGATCTCAACACTACCAAAACTAATGCTAACTTGCAACATTAATTCATGCACTGATATTCACTTGTCACTCTGTACAAGCTCATCAACACACATAATTGTCACATCATTGACTGCTGTCTTGCTCTGTGTTCTTCCTTCTCCATGCATTTACGACCCTCTTCAAATGATTTGGAGCATCCCAACACTGAAGACCTTGATAGGCAGGATTTACCATACTGTACTCAAAGTCTCCAATGAATTTCAGGTCCTTTTAAAGGCTCCTTACACAGAAATTTAATAATAATGCATTGTTCCCCTGAAGTAGAAACACATTCAGATGCCATCTTTGTTACTTATGACGGGTTGCTTTGGCAACAAAACATTTTTTTTTATTATTAACATTATAATGATAATGTACATACCTCATCAACTCATTGTACTAAATATAAGATTAAAAAAATCTGGTGGCCAACACGACTTTCTCCATATTTGGGGTATAGATATTTAAATTATTATGAATAGCATTATAAGGCAAAATCATTATTTCCTATCGTAAAAGGATACAGTCGTTCTTGTTGCCGTAAATTATATTTTGAATATGTTTACAGAATTCACCAATGCGCTGTATACTGGAAATGAGGAAAAAGTTCAATATCTCCGAAATGAATGGTTCTGCAAAAAATTGTTTCAAACAAAAGTTGGAAAAAAATGTTATTCTCTACAACTTTGGTCCTCGAAGATCACCAATAAGGATGTTTTTAAGGAGATATTTGACGGAAACCTAAAAAGTGATTATTTTTTATAAATAATTCCTAAACAATAACTGCTATAGAAAATTGTTTCAAATAAAAGTTGTAGGAAATTACATTCTCTATAATATTTGTATTGAGTTGTATATACAATAATGATGTTTTAATGGAGAAATATCTCAAAAACCAAATCGGGTTTCGAATAAACCTGGACTTCTGGTTAACCGTTATCTTCCAAAAACTAATCAGCTCTTTGTGCTCATACCAAAGTGTTATATATGAAATTTAGCAAGTACTTTTCGAGTTAGAGCGCCCACAATCATATACACACAGACATCAATGCGAAAATAGTCTGAACGTGTTCTAGGGACCTCAAAACATGTATTTCCGTTGAAATCTCGAAGTCAATTTTTTTCATGAAATCAATACTTTCTCTATACTACGTATATGGAGAAAGTAAAAATTACTCAATTAAAGACTGCATCTGGGCTGTTGCACGTGCATAGGATTCAGTGGACAAGTCAACTCTCCAAAATGCATAGCATAACCTCTGGCCACAGTTCTTCTTTGATACAACAGAGCTTAATGAAGATTTTGCAGGTTTTAGATGGTCTGCTGTACAGGTTCATGTTGCTGAGCTTTTAAGCTAAGCAAAGGTCTTTGACAGTATGATAACAAATACACTAAGGCCCCGATTTGCATTGTTTCGCCCTTGCATTGTCAAAGAACGTGAAATTGGTGTTCATGCCACCAAACACCACATCATTGATTCAACCAATGGATCAAGGAGTTATGTCAAACTTTAAAAGCTACTACCTTAGGCGTACCTTTAAGGAGCTCCTAATTGCTACTGATGGAAAAGATAAACCAACCATGAAAGTGTTTTGGAAGAACTATAACGTAATGAAGGCCTTCGACAACATCTCCGATTCTTGGGAGGGAGTTCAATCTTCTTGAATGAATGGTGTTTGGGGCGCAATATGGCCAGAATGCGTTCACAGTGAGGCTTCACCAGCAATTGATGACGTGCCTGCAGTGTGCCGAGAGATTTCTAACATAACTACGGAAGTGGGTTTTGAGGGAATGGAAGAGGCCGATATCAACGAGTTAGTATTTGCCTCTGATGATAATGAGCTGAGTAATGAGGAATTGATAGATCTAAATTTGCAGAAAGCTTTTGAAGATGACAACCCTGCGAAAACAACTGACTGTGAGAAACGTACTCTGACTAAAAAAAGACTGCAAAGCCTTTCGGTTGATAGAGGAAGCAATGGAGATCCTCGCTGAAGATGACCCTAATGAGGAAAGAAACTCAAGAGTGGTTAGGAAAGTAACAGATGGAATAAATTGCTATAAAATAATCTATAATGTGATAAGAAAAAAGTTGTGCAACAAATCTTGTATAGGTTAGGGAAGGAATTCAAATGCCACCTTGCTGAGGTTAATATCCCGCACTGGTCCTGCCCTGAGGTTATCGGATTTAAAGTTTCGGACTGTACTGTATTTTCTGGCCTATAAGAGGCAGAAGGAAGGCTATGTTTGATCTTTGATAAGCTGGACAAAACTCCAAGACTGGAAAGGAAGAAATCATGCTCTGCAAGAATGAGAAGGTGGATGACTGTTTATGCACATGGTTTGCTCAAAAACCATTGGCGGAACTTAAAATTGGGGACCCTTAAGCAAAAAAGTTTTGGGGTTCCCATCAGTTTATCTAAAAGTCATTAATACTTTTGGTGCCACGAGTAGCACTGGTGCACTCATACTTTTGTTCTAGGAGAGCCGTGATAAGCATGTGTACTACTCGATCATAGTTGGTCAAAGTATATTTCAATACTTTCAAATTGTTATTGTTTTTTAAAAGTTGTTTTAAAACCAGTTGTGTTTTTTACTACTTGGTGCCTGAGTTTCGTTAGGATAATTATAATTTTTATTGAAATATGTAAAAGATAATATTTTTTTGTGTAATATTTGGGGACACCTAAGTGTTTCTTTGACTACTTATACTAACAAGGAGAATTAGACAACTTGTCTCCTGGTTTCCAGACAAAACCACCACTGCATGAAAGAACATAAAAATTAATTGGACACGTATTTTTTTATAGTCACCACTGGCCATTCTTCCGCAAGTTATTAACATTTAAAGATCATGAAAAACCTGCCAGCCATTTAATTCCTTCGAAAACTGCCCTGCTGACAAGTAAGTGGTATAGCCCTGCAGGTACAGGTGCTGGTAATTTTTAATTTTGAACCTGAGGAACCGGGTTCGATCACCACATGCAACATATTTTTTTTGTCACCTACTGACATTTTCTTAACTTAAATTTTTGCCTTTACATTATATTAGTGTGCATCTCTCTCCATAGATTTTTATTTCTATTTTTAAATAATATTTACGGGTTTTTCTCCTCTTGTGATTCTCACTCTATGTTACGCACATTACAAAGTAACTTTCTTCCTAACATGTCATAATTGATTTTAAGGATCTGATTTACTTTGTACTTACAGTTAAAAATATGATTACTCAACAATAGAGCTCAGCGTTTTAAGTAGGTACTGTGCCTTCCAACAGTGTCTCTCTGTTTGTCGCTTTCACTGCCAGGGTCGGAAACATGAACTGTTAGACACATTCTTCCAGGAATCCTAGCAGCTAGGGAAGGCAAAAAGGGTTAGTTGTTTGTGAATTCTTGAAGAGTGTACAGTAGTTTTAAAAGCTTATGGCACCTTTCTGCGCGGACTGCTACGTAATGTAGGGGAAAGCGGTTGTGGAGAGGGAAGTTGAGGGGGAAGCGAATCGAATTGGAACTCGCAGCTTGGCAGGTTGGTCAAACTACTGGATCCAGTTTTAAAAGAGGCAGAAATGTTCTGATCTGTAGATTATCATGTATATATGTAGTTTGATTTTGTACTTATTTAACTTTGAAAGAAGAAACTATTTTCCAAAGCAAATTTTTATTCGGCAGTTAAATACAATGTAAGCAAACAACAAACAGAACAGCGATAATAGAAAGGTGAATCTAATAGAACAGCGGCACGGTTGGCAACTAAGGCACATGTGAGCTCTCTCACAATTGTGAACACCCTCACCCCTACCGAGTTCGCATTTCTAAAGTGGACTCTTCCATACCAAAAATCGTCTTCTGCACAGGTGCCGTAAGCTTTTCAAACTACTGTACATAACCCTTTTCTCCAACCTTGGCCATTGGCGGCTAGAAAAAAAATACGTGTCCAATTAATTTTTATGTTCTTTCATGCAGAGTTGGTTTCGTCCGGAAACTAGGGGATGAGTTGTCTAACTCTTCTTGTCAGTTCAGCGGCTGCCAAAAGCATAGTTTAGGTTCACTATGATCTGTTCTGAGAAATTTTTCTTAACTTAAAAATAGAAGCAAATTCTGTGCCATTCATGGATAGTGCTGGCAAAAATCATGGTATCGAGAAAATAACAGTTACTGGTGAAGCAAAATCATGTGATATTAAAAGGGCTAAGCAGTTTCTTAAAGAATTTCAATCCATGAGTGAAGGTTACTGTGATGAGCAATTTTGATGAATATGCCGTTTTATATGATGTTACCTGCCGACAATTTGGACCTGAAATCAACTCTGAACAAAGCAGAACCGAAGTAAACCAAGGGAAGATTAATGATTTTGTTTTGTTTAAATAATGCAGGAACAAATACGGTGTCACCGTTTTGTATCAGGAAAAGTAAGAATCCACAATGCTTTACACTTGTAAATTTATAACAACTTCCTATAGAATACACAAGCAGCTCAAAATCTTGGATGACGCCAAGCTTATTTTTGACATGGCTCCATGACATATTTGTTCCTTTGGTGTGTCAGCATTTGAAAAATAAACATCTTGAACTGAAAGCATTAGTGCTTTTAGATAACTATATGACAGGGTCATATACAAGGATGAAAGTATAAAAAGACTATGTATCTACTGAAAAATACTACAGCATTAATTCAGCCTCTTCATCAAGGAATCATCTATGCTCTCAAAGTAAACTACAGACGGGAAGTACAGTAAAAGCTCGTTTTAACAGCACCCATTCTAGCGGCAAATTCGCTCTAACGGCATCTTTGGTGAACTTACATTTTCCAGTTGTATAATAGATGTCGCCACAGTCATGACCGATCTTCCATAAGCTTAGCCACTGAAAAATCCGCAAAATTTTGAAAAAGGATGCGTATTTTTGAAAACATCAACCGTGTAACATGCAAACATCGCAAGAATAAAATAGTATAGAGTTTTAGCTGACGAATAATGTCAAAACGAAGAAAATCGGTCCATATTTACGCATTTTGGTGAATGAAGGAAAAAAACCTTACACTGAAAAATCGAAAATCCCGTGTAAACGTATGGGAAAATATAATTGTCTCCTGGATTCGAACCCGGGACACTTTAGCAAACGAAAATATTTTTCTGTGGACCTCATAGCCAGTAGAAACAAAACGCCGTTTACCGCATATCTTTATGACAAACGGTTCTCGAGAAATACGGCGATATAAATTGTACACAAATGTCGACAGACGTCAACGTAAAATTAATATATAGTTAGATGATGGTTGTAGTAATAATGTTATTTTCGATGGACTCTTTTGGTTAATGTGTATTTCTGAAAACGTCGACCGTGTAACATTGTAACATCACAAGAATAAAATAGTATGGAGTTTTAGCCGACGAATAATGTCAAAACGAAGAATATCGGTCCATATTTAAGTATTTTGGTGAATGAAGGAAAAAACCTTGCACTCTGAAAAACTGAAAATCCCGTGTAAACGTATGAGAAAATATAATTGTCTCCTGGATTCGAACCCGGGACACTTTAGCAAACGAAAATATTTTTCCAGGGACCTCATAGCCAGTAGAAACAAAACGCCATTTACGGCATATCTTTATGATGAACGGTTCTCGAGAAATACGGCGATATATATTGAAAAAAATGAATGAGAATTCAAAGGCAAAATAAAATCGCAAGACAATCTGTCCTTAAGACTTGATAGCTACTCTAGGCAGGAATAACTTATATGACAATGTTGCAAATTCGAGAGTCATTGGCTTCAAAGAAAAAATAGTCGTGCACTGGAAGCCACCGTATCGGCAAGTAGGAACGGGATTTTAGTGGAATAAATGCTCGGTGTGTCACACGATGCATTATTATGTAGCATAATAAAATTACTGCATTTTATCGGTCGCGAACATTCTCCTTAGTGGAAGAAGATTTCCAGTGTTCTTTTTCTCCTCAGTGTTTCGCCAGCCTTAAGTTTCTTTCACTTCAGGTGTTCACACACGACATGTCTCAAAAAAGAAAAGTAATTACAGTGGAGAATAAAATGAAAATTATAAATGAGTCTGAAGAAAATCCACAAACGTCGAAGAAAGAACTGGCTAACAGACTGAAAATTTCATATACGACGCTGTGCACTATTCTGGCAAAAGCCGACCAAGTGAGGGAAAACTATGCAAGCGCTGGCCCGAATGCGCATAAAAGAAGACGTGTCCAGGAGAGAAGATATGCTGATCTAGAAAAATCTCTGTTTATGTGGTTTAAAGAGACGAGATCAAAAAATATCCCTATAAGCGGCGCCATACTACAGGAAAAGTCAATGAGTTTTGCAGCCAAGATGAATGTGAGGAATTTCAGGCTTCACAAGGGTGGCTGCAAGGATTTAAAGAAAGGCATGGCATCACTGGACGCATGATTTCAGGGGAGTCAAGTTCGGTTGACAATGTTTCTGCAGTCTTTTGGAAGGAAAAACAGTTGGGCATGTTGATTGCGGGATACAGACCAACTGATATTTACAATATAGACAAAACAGGCCTTTTCTATAATGGTGAAGAGCTTCATTTCCTCTTTTGAGGGGCAAGAGGAGATTATGTCGGTGGCAAATCAACTTGAAAGTGGACTGTACCATTTTTCCACGAAAAGAAGGAAACAAAAGATAATAACAGACTATTTCATTTCAAATAAAATATAATTTGTTTAAAGAGTATTTTTAAAAATCATGTGCTGATTGTGAGTGATAAGTGAGTGAGAGATTGTGGTTGTGAGTTATTTTATATATTTCTATGTTCAACAAGTTAAATATGTAATAACATTTTTGCTCTATAAATACATCCCTCTCATGCAGTCACAAAATGCCTTGTTTATTCTTTGTATGTTGACCTTATTTAACCATGCATTGAGTTATACATAACTCTGAGTTATACGTATATTTCATTCGGTCCCTTGAAATACGTACAACTCAGGTTTCACTGTATATTGTTAGATAGATTTATTACATCGTAATAATTACGGCAAAAAATAGTAAATTAGATAACAAAGAACAACATATACAATATCTTATAGGGAGGAAGAACGTTAAAAGATAACAAATATGCCCTCAAAGTAATGTGATTTTGCTTCACCATTCGTTATAGCGGCACATTCATTTTAGCGGCACGACTTTGGTCCCATGGGTGCCGTTAGAATGGGCTTTTACTGTACTATTAACATTGCTGTGTAAAGTTTCTGAATTTGTAAAACAGGCAACTTGGAAGGAAGCGCCATACAAAATTTTTCTTTCATGAATCTGTATTTTGATAACAGCTGGACAAAAATTGATTTTTGTGAACAGTAGAGAGAGAGAAACAAAATGAGATTGACAAAGAAGTGGAAAGTAAACATACTGCAATGGCAATATATTTTGATCTGGCAGTTAGGAATATCCTTGGGGAGCCAGAACTCATGGAGAGCATGAACAAACATTGGTTTGATATTGACAAGAATGAATCAGTGTCTCATGTAATGACTGAAAAAAATATTGTCATCAAGGTGAAGGAGACCGAGGGAAGTGCCCTAGAGTTAGAGCAGTTGTTCTCAAATGCGGCCACCACTAGCTTCTCCATCATACAAGGGGTCCTCAACCCAGTAATTCAACTCAAACCTTCTAAAGCATTTTTGTAAATAAACAGTGAATGAATAGTCCCTTGTTCAGAATATAGAGATATGATCCAGATGCCTCTCTGTATATACAAAGGAAAGGTTAATTGACTTAACAGCTGGCTGAGAACGTCTCTTAATTTATTAGAAAAATGCTATGGATCTATTCATTATTCCCCCCTCTCTCTCCTCCCCCCCCTCTCTCTCCTCCCCCCCCTCTCTCTCCTCCCCCTCTCTCCTCCCCCTCTCTCTCCCCCCCCCCCCTCTCCCTCCCCCTCTCTCGCTCGGGGCGGCCATAAGAAGTTTGGTCCTTTTGGAAAACAAATGAATGTTTTACTCACTAAGCTAGAGGGAATCGCTGTAAGAAAATAATTCGTAAACGAGCGCATCTGAAAGTAGGGAGTACATTCGTCTCACATTTGGATAGCTCTGTGCTGTTCCTCTGAAAGCTTCGTTTTATAGTTTTCACTCATTTCATCGTAAATATGTGATTAACTAGCAAGTGCATCTGTTTTGTGATAATAAGTGTGATTATAAGTGTCAAAATTCAATTCAATAAATCGCCAGCTACAGCAACCAGGTTTAGCCATAGTTGATACTGTTTATATCACTGAGAAATTTAAAAATAGGATATTAGACATTAGTTTACATGTGAAAGAAGATGATGTGTGAAAGAACATTTAGTGCACTTCATTTCCTCAAAAGTAAATACTGAAAGAATCTGAAGGACAAGCATATTGAAGCTCCTCTCCGGTTATCTGTAGAAGACAGTATGAATCAATTTCTGTTATATAAATTTCTTGACATTAATGAGTTATTGCATATTTATTAAAAAATTGATCTTACATGAGTTTGAAGTCATATATAGGTATTAAAAACTAAAAAAAATACAACTGCAGCTACCGGACATTCACTGTGGCCACACTTGCAGCCACAACCATTTTTTTTTTCATGAGAACCCCTGAGTTAGAGTATCTAGAAAAGGAGTCTACCAAATTTCCTACTGCTCAGGAAGCACTAAATGTAATCCACTAGGGAAGCCATAATAAATAAATCTTATGTAATAATTCCACTATATTATTCAGTAACACACACAACTATGTTTCAACATAACTACATCGTCATCAAGCGAATATACAGCAAGCTTCACCGATTTACATACAATGGGATGGTAATAAGTAACCAAAGAATTCAGAGAGAAAGGAATTTCATACAAATTAACCAATAAACACAAAGAGAAAGAAGTAGCATATATAGTAGTCAGTAATAAAAAGAAAAAGGAGTTATATACAAAGTAACCAACCACTATTATCTGTTCATTCTATCTTTGCGACTCGGAGGGAAGGGGGAGAAAAGCTCTACCTGTCACGTGACTTTAAGGGAACCAATCGGAACGAAGTAGGAGGATTCCTTCCCGTAGAAAGTTCATTCTCTCGCTTGCTTCCTTTGTGATCACACGAGTCTTAGAGTGCGCTGTTGCCACGTGTTTATCGTTGAGTTTTTGTTACGCTGTTACTTTGTTAACGTTGAGTTTTTGTTACTTTGTTATCGTTGAGTTTACTATTGAGTTGTTGTTTTTGAGTGTGTTTCTTCCGTTCGTGGAGTTTTCACAACCCTTGCGTCGGCAATGGAGAAGAAATACTTTTCCGTTCTTCGCAGTCAAGCCAAGAGCATGGCGCACAATGTTTTGGGCTGCATGCGTTCGTCACGCAGAGAATTTACAGGAGGAAGATTTCAAAAAAGCAATTGCGAGGGATGACATTATGGATCCCGTAATTGTGCGGCTTGCGGAGAGTGAGTCTGATTCTGATGAAGATGAAGAAGAAACAGACGAGGAGCAGGATAATTTAGCCTTGCCATTGGACGAAAATTAAATCTTTTCCATTTGTATATTTTTATAAAATAAATGTGTTGAATGCAACCTTAAAAAAAATTTTTATTTCCAAATTAAGTAAATATTTCTATTTTTATACAAATCGTCCAATATTCTATTCCTTATTTTCTGATCCTCCCAGGTTTTTCCCTCTATTCAATGCCTTGGTCTGAAATGTACACCACCTTCCACCGCCTGCTGTTTAGGGATTCCCAAATGGATACCAAGAAAATTGTCGCTGATGATTTTCTAGGAAATAAGTTACTTTCACTTTACGAGGTAGTTTGTACTTTTGTTCAGTTCGTTGAAGGCATATATGGAAGAGGAAGTTGTGATAAAACGATAGTCCCGGAGAAGTAAATAAACCGGAAATAATATTGCACTATTACGCAGGGTATTTTAGTTGAAAGTCAAAGGGGTAGGGCACCTGCACTAAAAAAACTCAAGCGTTCGCAATGTCACCTGTGCTGCACAAAAAGGCAAATATTCCAAATTTGTGAATTATGTCAACCAAATGTGTGCAAGGAACATTCTCATATTATTTGTGATATATGCTCCGATAAAGATTGCAAAAAACTACATAATTTGTTTTAATTTTTCTATTTTATACTGTTATTGTTTTCAAAGTATACGACTCTCAAAGAAGTCCTTCACAAGCATTTTGAAAAGAAGGAAAAAGGTAAATTAACAATGTCATTATGTAACATTTATTTTTGCAGTGATACACAATATTCGATAAACATATGTATTCTTGAAAATGTTTATTTTTTCCTTAACACCTCCATATTTGACATACTAGCGTTTCAGCGACGGCGCCGAGAATCCGTTTTCCTTACAAAAATCAGGGTTAATATGGGCTGTCCTGAATAATTTCATATTCCGGAGAGGATGCATCAACGATTCTCAACCGGTGTGTAGAGAAAATTTAACGAAAGGGCAAGCTTTGCTTACGTATTTCGTGTTTTTGCGATATTGACGAAATTACATTGTTTAATTAGGACACTGGATGGTTTTGTTATTAGTTCGGGGTGATGAGTCGAGATTTTCTTAAAATATAACCAAAATCAAGAAATTAAAATGTTTTTTTCATCGCGAGTCGACGGAGCTTTAAACGTATGACGCCAAAATAAAAGGTCTTAAAAGCAATCATGTATTTCACTATAGAAGTAGCGCCCAATCAATTAAGTCGCCCTTTCCCGCGGGAGAGCTGACTCGTAGCAGAAATTGTTTCAGTCGACGTGGCAACGCCTAGCGTGTTCTCCGGCGAGGAGACATCTCCCCAAACCCCTAGTTGTGAAACCCCACCTCCTAGTGGCGAAAAGAACCGAGCGGGTACGGACTCCTACGAAACCTCAGTCGCAAAGATAAAATGAACAGATAATAATTACCAATCAGAGGTCTATTTGGTTACTTCTTACCGTCTCACTGTATAAGTCTGTGGAACTTGCATTATATTCACCTGATCATGATGTAGTTACATTGAAACCTGGTTGTGTTACTGACAAGGAGAGACTATGAAGTGTAAATCTCAGATTTGATTCATCTTCTATGAGTGGAAAGTTTAGGTCAAAAAAAATACCATTTCGGAATTACGGGCCAATGCCTTTAGTTTAAGAGAAATAATTAAAAGTACAAAAATGGGCCAATCTCAATAAATCCTTGTAACTTCGCTCTTGTGCTCACTAGTGACCGTAGCCTAGGGGATAACGAGTAAGACTTTCGATGCATGGTCCTGGGTTTCGATGCATGATCTCGGAGTTCGAGACCACTGTTGGTCAACATTTTTTCTCGTGTAAAATTTCCTTTTTCGTGCTAGTTTTTCTCCAATTTTTCAGAAAATACTTATTCACCTCAATTTTTATTTTTTTCACGCAGGATAATTGTTTTTAATCAGTAGGTCACTATTTCCCCCCATTTTTCAGAAAATATTTATACACCACTATTTGTGTATTTTATTCCCAACCTACTCCCTCAAAAATCATAAGTTTTAATTATTTTTCCTGCATGAAGAAGATTATTGCGAGAGCTAAAGATAAAGAATATATACACGGATAATAATAAAGTAGCCCATCATATTAGTTATTATTGGTACTTACCACAGGCATATAGAATCGAAGGTATGATCGCGAAGAATAATTTCTGCGAGCGCCTCGCTCTGCATCCTTTGGTCTGTGAACGAAACTTCATTTACATTACGAAATAATTCGCGCCGCTCTCACAATCTTGATGCATATCAGGCGTAGCGTAGCATCGAACAAAAAACAGGTGCTGAAATCTGATGGTGTACAAGAGAATGCATTTTCACAGCTTCGGATCGGCTTGATATTTCACGCTTTTCTTCGAATAAGTACGGAAAATTTTGGATTTTTAATATTAAAATTTTTATCTGCCGGAAGAAGTATACATCAGATGGCTGGCAAATTGGTGTACATTTTGGCAGAATAATTTTCAATGTGCATGTTGGAGAGTTCGCATCGTCGGTAAACTTGTTATCATACACTCCCGAGTTCCTTTACCCACTCCAAGAATCCACTAATAACAAAAACAGATTCTTTTAACATAAAGCTTCGAAATATTGTCCTAGAATAGCTTGTACGTGGCTGCGTGGAGTTTGCCTGATTTTTAGCACGTTATAAATACATTTCGGTATTCATCCATCCATCCATCCATCCTATTCAATTCCTGTGTAACTCAGGGTCCAAAATTCCCACCAACCTCTTGTAGGCACAGGAATACTTGAGGTAACAACTTACCTGACAGAATGAAGCCATACTGTGCTGTGTAGGAATGTGTTATGTACTTCATTTGGCCCACTGATACCTCTGTTGCCCTTTCAACTTTGTGTCTCAATGTTCTCTTTATATTGACACAATATTCACATCCTGTTTGATCAAGATTTATAATAAAATCTGGATCGTACCAGGGTATGACTGCGGAGACTTGTTTTTTGGAATATGTGCATCTGCCGCTCACGGGAGGTCTTTTCCGACCAACCGTAAAGGAGTCTATTCTCTTAAAATGTTATTCGTACATATGGTTAGAGGTCGGCATTGAAGCTGAACTTAATTGCAGTGCAATTTGTGGCGTCCCAACTCAGGTAGCGTATGTGTCCCTCCACCCAGGTGGCCAATGTGTCATTTCTACCCTCTTTACCTATTTACTGATAATATTTTCACGATTTTTGGATTCCAAGTTACACCATGCAGCTATATGTTGCCCCTATTGCCATGAATATTTATATTATCGTTTTTTTGACGATTACCATCCAAAGGAATACGCGGGAAATGCAAACTAGATTTAAAGGGTGGAAGTGCAATTATGGCAGAATATCACAGCTTAAAGAATACGCCAATGTCTACGGAGAGTGTCAATGTAGTGACGGACAGATGTGCCAAATTTTCTTGAACGAGTAGGTTGGTGTAGCAAATAGCGGTGTATAAATATTTTCTAAAAAATGGGGGATAGTGAACTATTGATTAAAAGCATTAAAAATTTCAAACTCCTAAACCATAAAACAAGATAAATTGAGACCCACAGGGGAGAAAAGAAAGAAACAAAAACAAAAAACTTGAAGGTTTAGGGGATTTTTCACCGCGCCAGGGACCTGTTGTCAATCACACATGCACTCACACATTCGCTCAAGCACCCATATGCACCTTTCAGTGACAACAGGGACCTACAGACAACCAACTCCACACAGATACACTCAAAACACTCGTGCAGGATCTCAAATTAAGCACACCCACGACTATATACGTATTTTGAGAGCCAAGCCTTCATCATCAGTAGATGATGTGAAGTGACTTGTGGAAGTGTTGTGACCAGTATTTATAGTCTCTGTAAAAGTGAAAGGAGGTGGGATTTTGGCCGTTACAAGGAAAAGAGGTGAAAGGGGGATCGGTCCGCGGTCTCTATTCATAACCAAAGTTTTGTTTTTGTTTATGTGTATGCTCTCATAGGCGTCTAGTTTGTTGTGGTTCCTTATAGATTCCTTATAGATATTCCTCTTACAATTAGACCAATAGTTTCTGCCATTAACTCTCCTACTTACAAAATTTCTCAGTGGCTAAATAAGCAATTTAAGCAGTGGCCTCTTTGTCAAGAATCTCTCATTAAGAACAATATCCATTTCATCAACCAAATTAAAAACTTGATCCTGAAAGACACTGAAATTTTAATCTCATTCGATGTTATTTCCCTTTTCCCCACTATTCCCATAGAAGACACTTAAAATTTCCTTGAATCCTGACTAAAAGAAAAAAACCTTCCACAAAAAACAGTCACTGAATACGTACTATTAACACGCCTCTGCATGAAACAAAACTTCTTTCAAATTAATAACAACACCTTCCAACAAAGCCATGGCACAACTAAGGGAAATTCTTTGTCACCCTTTCTTTCCAACATATTTATGACAAATTTCGAAAAACACTGCAAAACCACTTTCACTTATTTCCCTGAGACGTGGTACAGATACATAGATGACACTTTTGTGGTTTTCGACACAGCTAAATACAACATCACTGATTTTCTTCAAGAATTAAACAACCTATATGACACAGTTAAATTCACAGTGGAAAAAGAAAAAGAAAACACATTACCTTTCTTAGATGTATTAGTAATAAGACATAACAACAAGGTAAAATTCAACATTTACCGGAAACCTACACACACAGACAGATATATCCCTTCCGACTCCAACCACCACTTCTCACAGAAATTAGCCCCTTTCTATTCCATGGTTAATAGACTTATAAACGTACCTCTCTCCCCATCATACTACCATAAAGAACTCACACACATTAAAAAATGTGCTTTAGACCGGATACGAACCCCAGGTCATTGAAAACATTCTACGTAAACATAAACATACACTCCAAATAAAAACACATACTACATTAACAGATAATTCCCCCATAGATTCTAAATACATAAAAATCCCCTTCGATCCAGGACTTACCAACAAATTACTCAACATTTTCTCAAAATTTAACATTAAGACTGTGTCGGTAAAAGACAACAAACTCAGGAATTTATTACTCAACTCCAAAGATACAATCCTTACTTTACACAAATCTGGCATTTACAAAATAACATGCGGGGATTGTGATAAAATATACATCGGGCAAACAAAATGAAAAATTGAAACACGTTTTAAAGAACATTTAGCACATTTTAAACACAACAGAATAAACAACTCCAGCGTAGCCACTCACATACAAGAAAACCATCATCCGATCACGCTTCAAAACCTAACATTTAAAATCTATAAGGAACCACAACAAACTAGACGCCTATGAGAGCATACACATAAACAAAAACAAAACTTCGGTACTGGTCACAACACTTCCACAAGTCACTTCACATCATCTACTGATGATGAGGGCTTGGCTCTCAAAATACGTATATAGTTGGTGTGCTTAATTTGAGATCCTGCACGAGTGTTTTGAGTGCATCTGTGTGGAGTTGGTTGTCTGTAGGTCCCTGTTGTCACTGAAAGGTGCATATGGGTGCTTGAGCGAATGTGTGAGTGCATGTGTGATTGACAACAGGTCCCTGGCACGGCGTAAAATCCCCTAAACCTGTCAGTGTTTTCTTTTTGTTTCTTTCTTTTCTCCCCTGTGGGTCTTGATTTATCTTGTTTTACTGTTTAGGAGTTTAAAATTTTTAATCAATATCTTGCCGTAGTCTCCACTTCTCTTTATTTATGATTAAAAACAATTATCCTGCATGAAAAAAATAAAAATTGTGGTGAATAAGTATTTTTCCAAAAATTGGAGAAAAACTAGCACTAGCACACGAGAAAAACTGTTGACCAATGGTGGTCTCGAACTCTGAGATGATGCATCGAAACCCAAAACCATGCATCGAAAGTCCTACTCGTTATCCCTGAGGCTGTGGTCGCTAGTGAGCACAAGAGCAAAGTTACAAGGATTTCATTTTTGTACTTTTTAATTAATTATTTCTCTTAAACTAAAAGGCGTTGGCCCGTAATTCCGAAATGGTATTTTTTTTGACCTAAACTTTCCACTCGTAGAAGATGAATCAAATCTGAGTGATGAGTGAGTGAGTAAAATGTTCAAATCAAGTGTTTTATAGCCAAAATATTGAAGAATTACGTTATTTTGTTTTCTAAAGGAAGAAACATTTAAAAAACACTGGCACACAAAATTGAAATAACAATAAAAGTGCAGATACAAGCCTGTCTGGGTATTAGTGGTAATTCTGGGTAAGTAATCAGATAGTGGCAGTAGCCTTTAGCGGTTACTGCCAGAGCCTTTTGAGAGGCGGGAGAAAGTCAGGGCCAAGTGATGCAATGGGACGCTTATGGGAAGCCACCCCAGTGGTCGATTGGAGCTCCTTGGTACGGACGAAGTGGAGTGTCGTCACTCTGAGTATCATTCTCAATGCAGAGTTTTGGGCCACGGTAATCTGACTGATGTGACTGGGTGCTGTTCCAGACCACACCGGCGAGGCATATAATAGGACAGGCAGTACGCAGGACCTGTAGACCTGCACCTTTGTTTCGAGGGAGATTTCTCAGGAATGAAGGATGGGGGCAAGTCTGCGTACTGCTCTGGATCCTTTACTTTTCAAGGATGCCAGGTATTGCGACCAGGTGAGACCTCTGTCCAAGGTCACACCTAGATACACTGCCTGAGAGGACCGTGGAATGGTCTGGCCCTTGAGATGGATTCCAGCCGGTGGTGAACAGTGGTGGCCGTTACGGAACAGCACCGTCACAGTCTTGGTGGCATTAACAGCAATCCTCCACTTAGAATACCATCCATGGATGGTATCAAGGGTGCACTGTAAGTACCGTAGGCCATGGCTTCGTTGGAGGACTGAGCCAAGACCGGCGTCGTCAGCATAGAGGCAGACAGTGATATTTGACTCCGGGCTCCGAGTGAAGTCATGAGTGAAGAGGTTGAACAAGACTGGTCCTAAGACCGAGCCCTGTGGAACCTCCGCACATATGGAGTATAGGCCAGAGTGCTCCCCGCTATAGCTGACCCTGAACCGCCTACCCTCTAGGTAGGAACGGATCAGAGAAATCAGAGGCTTTGGAAGCCCGACCCAGAGCATCTTAGCAAAAAGGGTCTGATGCCAGACCTTGTCAAAGGCCTTGCTATTATCGAGAAACGCTGCTGCCATTCTGCACCGAGAATTAAACCTGTGAGTGACGAAATTTGTCAGCTGCATGAGCTGGTGGGTGGTGGAGTGATGTTGGCAAAAGAAACTGCACCCCAGGGAGGACGTTTCCAGCCGTCAGATGCTTCCGCAGCTCAGGTAGCAAGAGCCACTCGAAGACCTTCCCGAATATATTGAGGAATGAAATTGGGCAGAAGTTTTCGACGGCATCCGTTGGCTTTTTCGCCTTCGGGATGCCTATGATTTTGCCCTCTTCCATTCCCCAGGGAAGTATTCGAGCTTTAGGCAGCCGTTATAAATGGCGGTCAGGTAGTCAACGGCTGCCACTGGTAACTGTCTGATGACATGGTTGTTAATACCATCATCACCTGGGGATCGGCGGGTAGAAATCTGGTGCATGATATCCACCATGTCCCCGCTCGTACTGCGGGAAGAGCCTGCTGAGAGGGAAGCATGCTGTGGGAGTGCTCTTAGGATGCTGCGAGGACAGCCGTCTCAGAGGCATCAGAATACGGGTTGGAGGGTTTAGGTTGAAAGGCCCCCTCCAGATGTCTGGCAAAGGCCTCTGCCTTTTCCCGGGCAGACAGACAGTTTGATGGGCATGTCCCGGTGCTGCATGGTTCGCAGAGACCAGCAGGCATGCCATATGGAATTTTTGTGTAGGGATGCCTCCGAGAGGTATTCCTCCCAGGCATCCATTTTGAACTCTCTAATAGCAGTTCAGACCTTGACATTCAGATGGTTAGCTGCTTCCGGAGATCTGGCATCCGCTGACACTGCCACAGTCGTCGGACTGTTTCAATAAGAAATGAGGCGATGCACGGGCTCAGGGAGTCGTCGAGAGATCACTCTAGGTGCAGATTTCCACGGGATATTGGCATCCATGGCCCTCTGAATGATGGTAGTAAGAGACGCGACCAGGCAAAGTCCCACAAATGTTCATTCTATATATACCAAAGTATGAGGGAAAAAAAATCGTTACAACATACATTGTACAAACTTTCTCATATACAGGTACTAATGTGTAGTTTAGTTATCTTTAGAAAATGAAAATCGTATGAGCCTGTTTTTAGAAAATCCAATTTTTGTTAAAATTGTCCAAGAATAAACAAGCCTTGTATTCATTCATTGAGAAAAATGAAATACATAGTATTATTCTAGATGTATACTCAAGTAACTACAAAATTTGATCAAAATCGTTAGAGCTCTTTTTGAGAAAATCGAATTGTTGTTAAAGTTGCCTAGAATAAACTAGCCTTATATTCATTTTTTGAGAAATATGAACTATGCAGTATTATTGAAGACGTAAACTCAAGTAACTGTACGAAATTTGATCAAAATCGTTAGAGCCGTTTTTGAGAAAATCGAATTATTGTTAAAAGTTGCCTAGAGTAAACTAGCCTTATATTCATTTTTTGAGAGATATGAACTATGCAGTATTATTGAAGATGTAAACTCAAGTAACTAGGAAATTTGATCAAAATCGTTAGAGCCGTTTTTGAGAAAGTCGGATTGTTGTTAAAAATGCGTAGAATAAACTACTCTTAATTATTGAGCAATGTCAACCATTTCCATGTATACTCTGCTTAGTATGATGAAATGCCTAAGTACAAAATTTCATTCATTTTCGCTCTACCGTTTAGGCTCCAGAGCCAGTAACAGACAGACAGACGGCATTGCGAAAACCACTTTTTCAGATTCAGCGACATGTAAAATGTATATTTCCGTAAAAATCTCGAGGTCAAATTTTTTCGCGATAACAATACTTTCTCAATGCTTCGTATGAGAAAGTAAAAAAGGGAGGGGAAGAGGAAAGAGAGGGGGAAGAGGGAATGGAGGTAATAGGTGATTAGGGGGGAAAGGATGAAGACCTAACATACATTAGAGAGCAGCAGGGAGTGGGAAGTAAAAAGGTGTCTAGTTGTTCAAGGACATCTAAATTGGACCCTTTTTGTTGGGCATGTAGGAGGGAGGTGGGGGAGGGGGGGATGGAATTGGAAGAATGGTTATGCTTAAGTGTGTAGCGAAGTGTGAAGAATTTAAAGCATTCCTAAAATGGTAATTTTTCCTTATTCAGCAATTTAACCAGGGACGCAATTGTCCGGGACGCAATTGTCAATGGATGCAATTGTCCAGGGATGCAATTGTCCAGGGATGCAAATGTCCGGGACGCAATTGTCTGGGACGCAACTGTCCTGGCACGACATTTTATGGTACCTAATGGGCTGTTTTGGCAGATGAAGGATAAAGGAATTTAAAAAATAAAAATTTTGTATTTACATGCTATATTGGACAACACAATCATGTCCTCTGTTATCTTATAATGCAGGTTGCAGGTCCTCTCCCAAAACCACCTTATAATAGGTGAGAAATGTAAATACTAAAATAATTTCGTTTTATATTGATTGAAAGGGTTACTAGAATGTGAACAAGTAAAAAGAGGGCATATGCAGAGTGCACTTTAGAAGTGGGTTGCTTTAAGAAAGATTGTACTTTTTAGTCTCTTGTGAAATAGCTCTTTGGTAAATAACAGTTTGCCTCTAGATCAAGTAATATAAAGTTGCCTATGGGTGAATTGATGCTATGAACTGTTAATTTTATCAAAAGCTTGTTCATTGACCTGTTAATGGTAGATGAATATGATAATCCTATCATGCATAAAATTATGATGATGAATTCATCCTTTGAGTGAAATTTTAAAAATTAAGTGCTTTTGTTAACTGTTAAAATTTAAATTAAAAATGAAAGAGGGATATTGATAAAAATATTGATGCATCATGAATATAACAAAATTTACATAAAAATAATAAAATCTTTTGTTATTTTTCAGTAAAAATGCTAATTCCCATTCATTTAGAGAGAAAAATGTGATGTTGTAACTTAGTGGCTAGCTCCAAATTTTGATTGCTAAGCCTTTGGGTAAGCCAATGAATGTGTGAATGTTAAAAAGCTAAATTTCTTATTCCAGAGATTTCGTCTCTGCCTTCATTGAATTTCCTAAAATACTGGTGGCAGTAGTAAATGGACCTGCTATTGGAATAGGTGTGACTACTTTGGCATTATGTGATGCCATTTATGCATCTGATAAGGTATGCCTAAATATGGTCTTTTGAGGTGTGTTTACTACGGTAGAAGGTCATTTATTCGAAAATCCAAACAACAAAATGATTGATTTAGTTTAGTTCCAAAAGCCACCACTGGCTTAAGCAGCATTCTAACCAAGTGTGCGTGAGTGTAGGTGATTCAAAGCTGTTCATAGCGCCATATCATGTACATATCATTATCCAAACTTGAAGAATCCCTTTCTCAGTTTTTGAATAATTTGGTATTATGTGGTGATTTTAATATTGATTTCTCTGCTGATAATGTGAACATACTGCAACTAAGTGACATAGCTCTAAAATTCAATTTAACTTCTGCCATTCATGCCCTGACTAGGGTTACCCTTCATAGCCAAACCATTATGGATAATATTTTCACCTCTCTTAATCCTTCAGAATACTCCACCTCTGTTGTTAATCTGGCTCAAATACTTGTCTTCTTTCATGTCAACTACCCTAATGCATTTTACAGCTGTCAGAAATTTTGGTTATAATGAAACTGCCAAATTTTTAATTAACCTTTCCTATACAGACAAGTAATATCTATAGCACATCTACTGTTGAGGAAAAGTTTGATAAGTTTTTAGAATATTTTATAGTTAGCATTTACTCTAAAGTCAAAGATAAATCATCCTTGGATTACTCCTGAATTAAAGTCCTTTGGTCAGTACCTCAGAAAACTAAACCCATCTTTAAAATAAAAACAAGATGAGTCTGAAATCAACTTACAATAATAACTTCATCTTCAATTTTACAAATGCATCCAAAGCAACCTGGAAAATTATTAAAGACTTCTAATCCAATCAAACCTCCTTCAACTAGTTATTCTTTCAATAAATAGGATGCTAGCATTACTGATCCAACCCTTAATTTCGAGGTATCAATGTTGTAAATCGAAACATAGTAAGTCGGGAATGGTCTGTATTAAAATACTTAAAGCTACCAAGAAGACATACCTTGATCATAAAATGAAAGTAGTCAACCAGTGTTAACTGTAAAACATTTGGTTTAAATTGTCATTCGTCTTGTTTTCCTCATCCTTTTAGCAAGGGTGCTACTCACTGTCATAGGTGTTGAACTTTTTTGCTTTGACTGTCAAATTACATGCAATATAGGGATAGTGATGTGTTTGAATGCAAAACTCCTTTTCATAGACAATTTTAATAGAATTCACAATCCCGTGAGAACTGCACTATCTAGCATAGATATACAGGTGGTCCCCGCTTAACGCGAGAGATACGTTCCTAAAAAGTGTCGTGTTAAGCGAATTCGTGCAAAGAGAATGCATAAATACCGTAAGAAACCATGTAAAAGGTTAGGGTTAAAGGGAGAGAGCATGCGAGAAAGCAGAGATTTAATGGATTACAAGCATTAATGTGCATTTTACTTATGTTTTTATATGTCGTGTAATAACCAATGAAGTGTAAATAAAAATACAATGCATAAACAATATACCGTATTTGACCGAATATAGCCCCCCTCCGAATATAACCCCCCTACACATTTTTCTCACACAAATCTAGAAAATATTTTAATACTTTGAAAGGACGATCATTTTTAGGACTTAATGTCATGAAACATGCTGTATAATTTGAAGAAATATCAAATTTGCACTCATTTAATAAAAAAGTACCAATTAGCGAGTGATAAAACGCCATGCTTATTGGAATTTTAAGGTTTTCAGATTTGTACCTCAGAATTCAGAGGGTATACTAACGAAAGAGATATTTGACAAGGAAATGAACAAAAATACATTTTTAGGGAGTAAAAATAAACTTTAAAAAGTCGAAATAACATACTAATTAATGCAGCAATATTAGCAAGTCGAAATAACATACCAATTTATGCAGCAATATAAATTCGCACTGCTCATATTTCGATGCGCAATGCTAATCTATCTTTCGTTTGTGTAATTAACAATTTCAGCTTAGCCAGGCAATTAGTCCATTCTCGGGTAAGGTTAATTTTATTGGTATTACCGTATTTGCTCGTGTAAGCTGCGCAACTTTTTTCCCAAAACGCCGGTGGAAAAATTCTTTTATTTGCCGTTCACATTTTTTCCCAAAATGTCGTGTCGCTAAACAAATATACGTTAAGCTAGCACCCATGCCGCATCTATTATTCTATTTCTAAATTTCGGTGTATTTAGTCATTTTCATTCACTGTATAAAAATTTTAAATGAGTTTTCAGTTTAAACGTGTGCTCCCCAAACTCGACGGCTTTCTGCTACAATCGTCACGGAGGCCACGGCGCATGCTTGACTAGTTTGGGATGGTGGGGGTTTTGTTCTCACGGCAGACGATGCCTACCATGTTGGGATACGGCGTGCTTCCTTTATTCTATGATACGTCTATGAAAGTCATAGCCACCGTGGTGATCATTGAATGATCACTGATCATAATTTAATTCGCCAAAATATGA
Organism: Uropetala carovei; assembly: GCA_036926305.1. Classification (NCBI taxonomy): domain Eukaryota; kingdom Metazoa; phylum Arthropoda; class Insecta; order Odonata; family Petaluridae; genus Uropetala; species Uropetala carovei. The sequence continues at coordinate 6,976,620 of JAXCHB010000084.1, read as the reverse complement.
TGACCGCTATGGTAGGGATCAGTGACCGTATGGCTGGAAAATTACGTACAGCAGAATGATCGCTACCAGAGCGATTTCTGCCGAACATGACCAATATGACGACAAAAACAGTTGTTTAACAAAAGAGGACTACCGAGGAGATTTCTGCTAGTACCGATATAAAGAGATCACCCAATACATTCGTCACGTAGGAATGTGAAGATGCTTAACTTGAGCGTAGCATTTTTGAGAAATAGGAATTGGTGATTTAAAAAACCCTTTTTCGGCTCAAATTTTTTCCCTAGAGCTGGCCCAAAAACCGGGGTGCGCGGGATACACGGGGGTGCGGCTTACACGAGCAAATACGGTAAAACTTGCAATTTGAAGATAATGAGAGCGATCAGGTAATTGAAAAATCCTTCCTATATGGTGACGTCAATCAGCCTTGCAAATAAATATTCGCATGCCGAGTAGTTTAGTTTTACAATGGATAGAAACACTTACTGACTGGAATGAAATTCATCATTATTGAAGCTTTGCACACTCGTTTGTACCCACCTAATTTTTAGTGCCCGAAAATAACCCCCCCCTCAACTTTTGCACTTCACTTTTGGCCAAAAACAGGGGGGCTATATTCGGTCAAATATATCTATATCTATAGTTCACCCTGCAAGCCACCGCAATGGTGTGTGGCAGGGGGTGCAATAGCACCAAGGTAAAGCGCATAATAATGTATAGTATCATTCTACGTCGGCTGATTTATTTTCGTAACTTCTGTTCTGCTCAGCTATCGTTCTAGGGAAAAACGAGCCTTTATACCTCTCAGTCCTACAGGCTATCTCTCTTATTTTACGAGGTTGGTCCGTTCTACCAATATAAGTTGGCGCTCTTATTATTTCTTCGACATCGCTGGAGAATATATGCGTTCTAAATCTTTCGAGAAGTTTTAACCTAGAGCGTGATCGGCGCTCAGCTAGTGATTCCCATCCTAAGTCCTGTATCAAGGCTGTAACACTATTGTTTCTATCGTAACAATTTTTGACGAATCTAGCGGCTTTTCGCTGCACTCTTTCTAACTCTGAGATTGATCCTTTCACGTACGGATCCCATATGCTCGACGCGTACTCTAATAGCAGTCTTACTAACGAGAAGTAACATGTCTCTTTGACTTTTTCCTCACTTTTACCTACTATGCGTTTGATGAATCCTAGTTTCTGTTTAGCCTTCCCGCATATATTTCGTATGTGCATATCCCACGAGAGGTTGCTTGTTAAAGTAACGCCTAAGTATTTGACGGAATCGGCTAGTTTTAGCTGGACGCCTTCAACAGTGTAATTCGTCGTGTCAATGTTTTTGTTTCCCCAGAATCTCATAAAGGAACACTTTCCTAAGTTCAATTCTAACTGCCACTCTTTACACCACTCGAGAATTGCATTTAAGTCGTCAGAAAGTAATAATTGATCATTAGGACTGTTAATCTCTCTGTAAACTACTGTATCATCCGCGAATAACTTGATTTTACTTTTAATAACCTTATCTAAGTCGTTTATGTATAAAAGGAATAGTAGGGGGCCGATTACACTTCCCTGTGGAACGCCTGAGGCTACGCTGACTGAATCTGATTTAAATCCATCTATAACTACTATTTGTTCACGCTCATTAAGAAAGTCCCTGATCCACTCGATTATCTTTCGATTTATTCCACAGTCATTTAATTTCTTCACTAACTTACTGTGCGGGACTTTATCGAAAGCCTTCTTGAAGTCGAGGAAAACAGCATCTAACTGAGTCTTAGGGTCTCCTGATCTTAGTATATCGTGAACGAACAGAGCAAGCTGTGTTTCACAAGATCTCGTCTTCCTGAAGCCATGCTGATATTTACTTAGCAAGTTCTGACTATCTAAGAAGTCCATCACGGAGCTAGTGATAATGTGCTCGAGAACCTTGCAAGATAGGGAGGTAAGAGAAATTGGCCTGTAATTTTCTCTGTCGTCTTTTTTCCCACCTTTGTGTAACGGCGTTATAAAGGCTAATTTCCATTCCTTAGGTACAGCGCCATGACTAAGTGACTTACTGAAAACTATTTCGAGATAAGGTGCTATTTCCAGTCTCTTTGAATACTCTAGCTGGTATCTCTTCTGGACCCGGAGATTTATTTGACTTGATATTTTTAAGCTGTTGAGCTATCCCTTTCGCTAATATGACCATATCGTTCATTTTTTCCTTGCCTGGTTCGGGCGCCACGACCTTTGCTCTCACGTCTTCGGTAGTAAATACGCTCTGAAAAAATAAGTTTAACAAATTTCCTTTATCTGTGCTATCGCTAACTACCTCTCCTTGGTCGTTTATTAAGGGGGCTACGGTTGGGCGTCGACCTTGAACTTCTCTAACATATGACCAAAAGCATTTGGGATTTTCACTTAGATGTTCACTAAGAGTCTTTTTCTTGAAGTCTGTTAGTGCTTTGCGCATAACCTTTTTGGTCTTAGTCCGACAATCTCTGTACTTAAGTGAAATTGAAATTACTTCCTCTGGTGACTTACAGCTATTGATGCGTTTAAATTTCGAGTGAAGCTTTCCTTGGTGTCTGAGGGCGCATCTAACCTGCCGATTATACCACCTTGGTTCCCCATTATCGCTAATAAATTTACTTGGTATATACGTATTAATACCAATTCTAATTTCTGATAGAAATGCTTTCCAAGTTTCCTCAACGTTTTTTGTGCTTCAACGTTTTTTGTGCTAATACGGTACATCAGACGTAAATAAAGTATAAACACGGCGACATGTGCTAGTTTTGCAGGTCCTTTAGAATCTAAATACTATAAATTATGTAATATTTTACGAATAAATATAAATTGATATATACGTTCCATTAATGGCAATATTTTTTTTTCATGTTGCAACTCTTGTTAAAATGGGAGCTTCTTCATGTAAATTGAACAGGTTCCCCAATTAGTTAAACATGCTAAAGTGAATTTCATGTTGAGCGAACTCGTGTTAAGCGGAAACTACCTGTATAGCAGTAGTTCTCAGGCGGATCTACAATGCCACCCTCTCCGTGCTGATGTTCGGTCGCCACGACACCCCTTAGTTTTTGAAGAAGTAATAAAAATATTTTTTAAACTTTTTTCATTTATATGCTTTTTTATAAAGTGCACTGAAGAGTATAAAATAAATTTAGGGTTCAAGAAAATATCTGGATGTTAAGGAAAATTTTCATTATATAGGATCATGAATCTCTTTTTAAAAAAGATGTATGGCATATGCTGAATAAATTATTGACTACATTATAAAGAGTATGGAAAATTCTTGTTGTTGCACACAAATGACTACAATGTTACAAAAAAGACACTTTCAGATATATTTTCAAACATTTTACCAAAATATTTGCATTGATATACAGTAAAACCCCGTTATTTCAGTCCTGGATAATTCAAAGTATGGTGTAATTCGAAGCTAAGAAGGGGAGTCCACGACATTCATATCGCCGATTTTCTTCAAATTTGCACGGTTGGTAGCAGGCTGTGAATAATGGAAGTATGTAAAGTAAGAAAACGTATCTCTTTCTCATTCTCAAGAAAAACGATCTTAAAATGTTAAAAAATTCGTATGGCTTGATATTAACAATAGATATCATCTTACACAACGGTAGACTAGTTGCTAACAAGTCAAACCACAGTCGCAGACGTTATATACATCTGCCGTGGATCGATCCCTATTTATTGCAATTTTTTTCGCGGTATTTTTCCTTTTTACTTTCTCTATATGAGGTAATGGGAAAGTATTGTGATCACGAAAAAAATTGACTTCGAGATTTCAACGGAAATACACATTCTGAGGTCCCTAGAACACGTTTTGACGATTTTAGGAATGATCTCTGTGTGTGTGTTTGTGGGCGCTCTAACTCAAAAGGTACTTGCCATATCCCTACCAAACTTTAAATGTAACACTTTAGCATGAGCACAAAGAACTGATTAGTTTTTGGATAATAACGGTTAACCGGAAGTCGAGGTTTATTTGAAACCGGATTCAGTTTTTGCAATATTTCTCCGTTAAAACATCATTATTATATATACAATTGTATACAAATGTTATAGATAATGTAATTTCCTACAACTTTCATTTGAAAGAATTTTCCATAGCAGTTATTGTATAGTAATTATTTATAAATAATTGGTTTTTTCGGTTTCCGTCAAATATCTCCTTATAAACGTCCTTATTGGTAATCTCCGTGAGGACCAAAGTTGTAGAGAATAATATTTCTTCCAGGTTTTGTTTGAAACAAATTTTCATAGAACCATTGATTTCAGAGATATTCAACTTTTTTCGTAATATCCAGTTTACAGCGCCAAAACCACGTAGTGGTGAATTCTGGAAACATAATCAAAATATAATTTACGACAATAAGGAGGACTGTATTCTTTTACGATACGAAATAATAATTTTGCCTCATTATGGTATTCATAATAATTTAAATATCTATACCCCAAATATGGAGAAAGTCATGTGTTAGCCACATTGATTTTTTTTTCATTAAATTCACTCTGATTTTTCAAAAGAACATTAACCATTTTAATTATTGCCTTTTTCGGAAATTTAATTAAAATAATTAAATTAAAAAGTATTTTCTTCCATCATTCAACGTCAAGCTATTTAATATTCGGGATATTTAATATATAAATGTAAACTTTATTTAGTTTGTTTCTATGGGACGAAACGTTAACAACATTGTTAAATCAATCAATCATATAATCACAAAGGAAATTAGTAGTATTAGATTATGACTGTTTGGGCGTAATCTATTTTGTTTATAAGAATATGAATCAATAGCCAGGTTGTAGTCGAGTGAGCATTATGTTCTTGAATTACAGATTTTTGAAGCAAGCGCTATAAAATGCTTGGTGTTACTGTGAGGAATTTTTGCATCTGGAAAACAATTTCATTTCACACAAATCGCCAACAGAAATTTCTACTCTGTCTACAGCAATTGGAGAGGAGATATTTCGTAGAGTGCTTGAGATGCTTGGAGAAAATGAAATCGTCGAGGAAGATGAATTAATTCTACCCGATTAAAGTGACGGCTATGATTCGGAAAGAGAAGATGAAGAAAATGGAGATCTAGACTGCTATGTCCAGAAGGAGAAGAAACCAATGGTTGATTAGACTTCATTTCTATAGAATACAAGAAAAAGGTTGTTACCATGGCGAAACTTTATCCAACGTATGGCTTAATAGACTGTACAAAAACAAGGGCATCACATTTGAAGAGCAAGCAAGACTTGATACAGTGGGAGGAAGACGTGAAAAGAGGAGGTACCAAGCAAGAAAAATTCGAAAAGATAAACCCATTCTTATACTGCCCATTATTCAATTAGTTTATCAGGGAAGTAACAACCAAAAGTCTTCTTGTGTCTTCAAGAACCCACAGGAAAATTTGGCCCCATCATTCAGAAAAATGAAGATTATCAAAATGTCGTAGTGACCTGCTCCAATTCTGGGAAAGTAACCACGAGAATTTACATTACATTTCTAGAGAGTGTGCTTAAACCATTTGTCGGAGATAAGCATTTTCTGCTGCTGGTAGATTCATGGGGATGACAAAGAAATACATCATTGTATGACGATGTATTTGTCGACAGCAACGGTGATGCCTCATGCTCACTGAAAGCGATACTTCCAAAATGTACGGCTTTATGTCAGCCGTGCGACGTTTATTTCTACCGGCAAGTTAAGAATTTCATCAAACATCTGCAGAAGTGCTCACTGCTGCTGGAGGAACAACGGGATATAGCATCACAGGAAGACTCGATTAAAATTCATGAGCTCGTCCATCACCAAATGAGTGCACAGATTTTTTATGACATTATTAAATATGCTTGGTACGCCTCAAAATTGAGTGATGGAAGAAAATACTTTTTAAACGTAAATGATGTCTGCTTCCCCTTAAAACTTCAAAAAAATCGCTGCCATCGCGGGAAATGCGCATTTGCAGTTTGCTTGTGGTGTTGGCAATGTTTCTGTTTTGCATGCTTTTACGACAGGTATCATCCAAAGAGCTTCACGTTAAACCTGGTCCTCTAACATTTCCCCACCTCAAACCTTTATCCTGTCAATTCCCATGCTATATACGTATCACCCAAATCATAGCCGCACCTATGTTTTCCTGCATTTTCCTCACTCCTGAATACCATTCCTACCCCAACCCATTATGATGGCCACATAAGTTAGTTTTAATTATTGCCTCTTTCCATAATTCCGAAAAAGGCAATAATTAAAATGGTTAATGTTCTTTAGAAAAATCAGTGAATTTAATGAAAAATAAAGGAAAAATACCTCAAAAAAATTGCAATAAATAGGGATCGAACCACGGCAGATGTATAACATCTTCGACCATGGTTTGACTCGTTAGCAACTAGTCGACCGTAGATACATTGTGTAAGATGATATCTATTGTTAATATCAAGACACGAATTTTTTTACTTTTTAAGATTTTTTCTCTCGAGAACGAGAAAGAGTTGCGTTTTCTTACTTCACATACTTCCATTATTCATAGTCTGCTACCAACTGTGCAAATTTGAAGAAAATCGGCGATATGAATGTCATGAACTCCCCTTGTAAGATCAGTCCCCGGCCAACACCATAGGATTTTCTGTACTTTTTGGTATGGATTATTCAAAATATGCCTACAATGAAATTCGAAGTCATGGTCTGGTCAGGTGACTCTCAAACAGCTCATTTAATTTGAAACCTCGATCCTATATAAGCACAAGGTTCACATGCATGCCGTCACGTTTTTGTTCCCCATTTCTCGCACACAAAATATATATAGTGCCCCAAACAGGTGGCCAAACGTCCCATTTTCTCCAGGACAGTCCCGTTTTTTTATGAAAAAAGCCATTTTTACCATTTTTTACCATTGTAAATAAAATTTAGATTATCTGATAGTATAGCTGATATTCCTATTAGAAATGTAGGATTATCGGAAACATGGAGGTTATCGAGCAAACAGCAAATGTTAATTACAATCACAATTATCAGATTAAGAAATCACAGTGTCATTGATAAACTTGAGGTGGCAAACCTGGTCTCTGCATATAATATACTTACCGGGTTTAACCTAACTTATTCCCTTCGAGTTTGGACAGTGACGATGCTAGTCGGGTTCTCTCTTGCTTGTGAGCTTTGTCCTAGTCTGGCATGCTCCCTACCGTAAGGGAAATTCGTATTTGCGTTTTTTGCTATAGATCGTGATAGTGACAGATTCACCATTTAAAAAATCATGCGAAAATTTTTTCCCGTTTTTTTTCTTACAACAATTGGAAATGTCCCCTTTTCAACTCGGAATATGGTCACCCTATTTAATAATCAACATGAAATAAAAGTTGCAGATGATTCAATCAAATGAATCAGCTTATCCTTGCATCAATGTGAATGCTTACATTCTCAATCGGATAGCAAAATTTGAGAACCAAGCTGAAATGAAATGAAGTTACAAGAACCCCTATTATCTCAATCCTCATGGTCTCCCAAACCTGGGCAAGGTTTTTCTCATGAGAAAGTGATATGCTCCAGAAAAGATCATGTAATATTGATTTCTGTTACTGAACTAATCTAAAACTATAACGTTGTATGAAGTTATACCGAACAAGGATGTCGGCAGAAAATTTTCCAAAACACAAAAATGCCTATTACTCAGGAGCAGATGCAATTTTGAAAAATGTGAAAACATATGAGCCATGGAATTCTGAATGTTAGGGCTTCTTAAAAATGATCCAATTGACTGTACTAATTGTGATAAATTGGGAGGACCACTGTTCTAAATAATCAAAGCAGTTCTTAACAAAATTCCGGACGTCCAACAAACCAAGATTTTCAATCAATCCTTCTTCTTCCAATTTACTGATATCGCTTCAAATTGTAAGACTCATGAAATCATTTTCTAATCTCTCACTACATTTAAATTTTATGTCAGTAATCTGACTTGACTTGACCCATCGTGGAATACTTTTGCACTGTCTGGGACCCTTTCGAGGAGGGCCTAACTAGGCAACTCGAAATGATCCAGTGTAGAGCGGCTAGATGTGTAAAGGGAGAATATTGGTATGATGCGAGTGTATCAGAGATATTGAGGTATCTGAAATGGCAGACGTTGAAGAGTAGAAGAATTGAATACATAAGGAAACAATTTGAAAAATTTGAAAGCTCCGAATTCGTTGAAGACGTACACGGAGTAGTTGTACCCATCGGTGTTAGTGAACTTAATGTTAGATCAGAGCATATGAGAAAATATGTCAAACAATCACTAGAACCGAGAAATACTACAGATCTTTTTTCCCAGACGCGATAAGACAGTCCAACAGAGAAATTAGTTAGAGTTCATCTGTGCTGTGACACCCCCTGCCAAATGCTTCTGGCAGCTTGCAGGGTATTCATGTAAATGTTCTGTTATTGTAATTTTGTCTCCCTCAATAAACTTAACTGCAGCATGGAATAAAGAAGCTTTATTGTGTATAAGATCATTCTCGAGAAATGTTTCAATTACCCTGGGACATTTGTCCTGAGACTGGAAAAATGATTTCAATGGTTTAAATAGTTTAAAAGTTCTTTCAACTGCAGGCAACAAGGCTAACCATCTAGTTTTACTATACCCAAGCAATTTATGATACCCAACTTCACCAGATTCATAAAATTCCTTTACAGCTTCAACCTGTACAGTATATTTATACATATTCTGCAAGCATTTCAGCCTATTTTAAATAATGGGGTAAAAACAACCCCTAAAAATTAGAACTTCAAATTTTCCTCATTAGTTGTGACTAAAAACCTATAATTGTGTCAAATTTGAAGCAACAGCTTAAAAATATCAAGCTACCAGCTAGAGTACTCAAAGAGTTAGCACTGGAAATAGCACCTTATCTTGAAATAGTTTTCAGTAAGTCACTTAGTCATGGCGTTGTACCTAAGGAATGGAAATTAGCATTTATAACGCCGTGACATAAAGGTGGAAAAAAAGACGACAGAAAATTACAGGCCAATTTCGCTTACCTCCCTATCTTGCAAGGTTCTTGAGCACATTATTGTTAGTTCCGTGATGGACTTCTTAGATAGCCAGAACTTGCTAAGTAAATATCAGCATGGCTTCAGGAAGATGAGGTCTTGTGAAACACAGCTCGCTCTGTTCGTTCATGATATACTAAGATCAGGAGATCGTAAGACTCAGACGCGGTTTTCCTTGACTTCAAGAAGGCTTTCGATAAAGTTCCTCATAGTAAGTTAGTGAAGAAATTACATGACTGGAATAAATCGAAAGATAACGGGATCGCTTCCTTTTTATCTCGAAATAACGCCTTGTTCCTCTTCTTTTATGTGCAAATTCTGGTGTCTCCCTTTTCAACATCCAACATGTTTACGTTCCACCTTCCCTGGTATCTTCTCTCCATTTGTTTGACATCTTGGTGAAACCATTCTCCTTGTTCTTCGCTTACTGCTCCGAGATTTTCCGGGAAGTAATCCAGGTGTGAATGTAAGAAGGTAATTTTAGACTCATGTTGCAACCCAATGCTTTGAATGTATTCCGCATGTTGTTCGCAATGTTTTGGTAATTTGGGTCCTTGTTATTCCCCAGGAATTTGTTGATAACATCCTTAAAAGCTGCCCATGCTTCTTTTTCAAGATTGTTCATAGTTCATTCAAATTGCCCATTCAAAGTAAGTTTCCTAATCTGAGGACCAATAAAGATTCCTTCTTTCAATTTTGCTTCGGAAAGAGCTGGGAATTTACCACACAGATACTTGAAACAGTCACCCTCCTTGTCCAAAGCCTTAACTAATTGCTTCATCAATCTCAGTTTTATGTGAAGTAGGGTTAAAAGTACTTGCGATGGTTCAACCAGATTTTGATGTGCAATCTACTAGATATAGATGCTTCTTACACATGATATATATATATATATATATATATATATATATATATATATATATATATATATATATATATATATATATATATATTTATTTATATGATGTATCATACTAGGTAATATGTGCTTGCATTCTGCAAGCATTTTTAAATTTTAGCGTTTTTACAATTTAGAATTATTCCCAATCAATTTTGTACATAATCATATAACCGTGTCAAATTTCAAGTTTGTAGCTCATTTAGCAGTGCCATATAATTTTAATCCTCGTATGCGGCAATGATGGGGCAAACAGTCCCTAAAAATTGGAATTTTTGCAATATTTTAGCTTTTCTTCACTTGCAACGAAATTTCTATAATTGTACCAAATTTCAAGTCTAGGTCATATGGAACTGTCTCAACTTTTTTGTTCTAATATGGAGCAATACTGGGACATAACAGCCCTAAAAATGGGGATTATATCAATATCAGATTTCCTTCATTAGTCATAGTTTAACATTAATGGCATTAAAATATAAGCCTCTGTTTTCCATTCAAAACTAACCCATACGAAAGCATTAAGCTTGTTGCATATGCAACCGATTGGTGCCACCCAGAAAAATTACCAATTTTTTTCCCGATGAAAACTATAAATTTTTGTTAATTCCATTCGGATTTGAATTCTGTCTTCATAAATAAGAAACTACAATTTACGAGGGTGAATCAAAAAGTTCCCGGAAGATAGCTCTAGCACCATTCCTGAGTTCTAAACAATAACAAACCATTGTTTCCTGAAATCAGCATAAACTTAACTATAAGAATACATCATTCAGTAAGATATCATTCATTGGGTATAATATAACTTCTGTTTTCTAAACCCCCTAATTCATGACCATGGATAGCTTGAAATTCGAGATTTGAGCGAATGTTAAGTTTTTGGCAAAACTCGGTATGAAACCAACTGACATTATTCACGATTTGCAGAAAGTTTACGGGATTAATTCGCCAAGGAAAACAATTTATGAATGGGTGAAACGGTTTAAGCTTGGCTGAGATGACATTGAAGACGGCCATCGCAGTGGGAGACCATCAATGTCAATCAAGGAGTAAATTGTGGCCGTTGTCCAGTCGATATTGGAGGAAGATCGAAGAGTGTCAGTGCAAATACAGGCGACTCCCGAGATTCGACTGTTCGAGATTTGACCAATTCGATTATTCGACCCAGCCGATCAGTCGGTTGAATTAGGAACTAGTTTACACGGAATAATTTTTGGCCCACCCAACCACGCGAGGTTTAGTTTCAGTCTAGACATCATTATTTCTGCTCTAATTGTTTGAATTTGTGCTGATTTCACTCGTTTTTTAGGCGCATTTGACTTCGAGATTCAACCGCGTTTTCAGGAAGGCATCCCGGTGAAATCTTGGGAGTCGCCTGTGTTCCCATTCTGAAAAAGGAGAATTAGTCTGCTATGGTAGTTCAGTGGTAGGATATCAGCCCAGTAAGTGGAATACCCGGGTTCGATTCCCGGTCATGTCAGATATTTTCATCTGTTTCCACATTTCCTACATCAAAAAGAAATTAGCTCATCAAAAATTCAGATATTGTCATGAATTACAATACAGATACTAAGAAAATGAGCGAAGATAATATAATTTGTTGCATTAATTATTTTTTATTTTAAAATTATATTTCTTATGTTAAATATAAGTACCTATATTAAAACTAACAAATGCTTTATTTTGAAGATTACAACCCATCAATCAAACAAAATTAGATATAAATTTCAATTGAAGGATTGATAGAATGAGGAAAAATCAGTTGGCATAGCGAAGACTGCTCGTGACCCACCCAAAATTGTCTAGCGACCCTACAGTTGAGAACCACTGATATATAGGCATATAAAGTTTTAATTTGAGGCCATCTCAATTTTTGGCTACTTTATTTTCTGAATGCAATGAACATCCATTGCAGAACAAAAGGAAATGATTGAAGTATGATTGCATGATGCCAATGCTATACAGTGGTTGTGTATGATGCTAAGAACATTTTAGCAAAACATCACTGAGTGAAACTGCATTAAGCTAGGATTGCCAGTACATGGAACTTTCTAGTGATGTTGCAGTTATACTTTATTACCTAGCCTTAGATAATCACTTGATAAACTGGAAAATAAGACTATAATTGTTCTTTAGGCAACATTTCAGACACCGTTTACAGCTTTGGGTCAGTCAGCAGAAGGCTGCTCAACATACACATTTCCGAAAATCATGGGAATGAGCAAGGTAAAAAATTATTTTTATAAGCACCAAAGAAAAATGCCATACATCATATAGATGGCTTTTATATTTTATTTCATTTCATCTCTATATGCTATTTTTAGGCAAGTGAGCTTCTGTATTTCAACCGCAAAATAACAGCTCTTGAAGCAAATCAGTGGGGTCTAGTTAGCAGAGTGTTCCCAGATGCACACTTTAAGGATGAGGTTTTCACCTGGCTAAAACAATTGGCAAGATTACCTGTCAAGGCAAGTTAAATGTTGAATGGATGAATTGCATACATTGAATTAAGAAAAATAAATTCTTTCATGGTCAGTAAAATTATCTGAAGAACATTTAAATGCTTTAGAATAGGTAATCAAGTAATTTATAGGCCTAAAAATACTTTCAGAATATGATTTAAAAGATCATAAGGTTAATCACTTTACATGTTTTCATTCTACAGGTGATTTGGAAAATATATGTGAATGAAATGCATGTACTAAGTATTAAAAGTTTAAAATAAAAACTACCATATATCTTTGAGTATAAGGCGATTCGAGTACATTTTAGCCTAAAACAGCATCTAAAATCTAAGTCTTGAGTATAAGTCAAAGCAAAGAAAATGAAAACAATTTAACTTTTAAATTTTGTGGCGACCAAAAATCAACGCCACATACAGCTCCAACTAAATGCTATATGGTACACATAACCAAATAAACTAAAGTATTAACAACACTTAACCACTTCAGAACCTGTGGACTTATCGTTACCGTCTCTCCGACAGGAAACTTTTCACACTCTCCCCTGCGAGGAACAACTCTTCTCGTTCTCTTTCTCTGTCACTCCCCGTCTCTCTCTTTCTCTTCACCACCCCGGCGACAGCTCGCTCTCCGTATATCCCCGGTGGTCTGCCTTGTTCTCTTGACTGCCGCTCTCGCCTGACGTCGCCGCTCGAGGGAGGGGGTACGGCGGGTAGCTTAAATGGGCGACTCCTCGACTTTGTATTGGTTAATTTCGTGATTATGTGATATAACCCTACGAAAAGGAGGGAATGGGAAATAGGGGTAATATTCGCCCTATATAAAGCGCGTTGGTGTGGGAGCAGCCATTCGGCGGGGCCATTCGGCGGAGGCGTTTGGCGTTCTCTTCACCGATGACAAAGACACCGATAACAAAGCGGCGATATTCTGCGATTTTCTGCGTTTTCGTCGCGTTTATTCGACAAGTGCTTCATTAAGTGCGGAGTTGTGGGGAAAATTGCTGCATCCTCCCTCAGAAAATGAAAAAAAATAAAGTTTTGAAGGGTGGGGGGAGATTCCTTAGACCATCTCTTCCCCCAATGGTCCACACCCTTTATCTGTAGCACTTCTTTAATCACTCTTTAGATTAGATCACACACACGAATTCACTTTAGTATGGTTAATATAATTTATTTACTGTCATTGGAATAATTCAAACATATCGGGAATAATTCACTGGAAATGTTATTTTGTTCTGAAAATCCGAGTCTGCGCCCCTGTTCCAGTGGAAGTTCTTAGGGGAAACGGAAAAACATTCACTACTGATCAACACTGTTCGGGTTTAGTACACTCCTTGAAGGCAGGTTTGGAAAGTGTTCACTAAGCACTGCAGTGAGATGTCTTCTCGGATGGATATTCGATTGCCCCACTTATGTCTTTACCATAACAGATATTAATTATCATGAAAGGTTCTGGTGTGTGGTTTCAGAATAGCACCAGTGAATTGAGATACAAACCTTATTGCCCACTCCTTGCCTTAGGCTTACAATAAGGGCACATTCAAAGACAATGGATATTATAAGGAAAAAGGAGTTCATGGTAGTTCCAAGTGGGAAGTACCGAAATTTAACAAAAGATTATTTTGAATTTAAAGTATTATATAAAGTAAACAGTATTTTATGCTGGGCACTTACCAGCAGTTATTTTCTAAGACAAGGGCTCGAGTCAGTATGACATTAACCATTTTGAGCTTAGTAAGTGGTACAGATAATTGTTATGACATTAATTAATTTTCACAGTGGTATAGATAATTATTATAACATTGGTTAATATTTAGAATAGTTCAGACAATTATGATTAGTGAAACAATTTTAAATTAGTATATTTCCCCTGTTTGAGATGCACAGCCTTTTGACAATAGCATACAGTGTAATAAACATTTTAAGGTACACTATCCCAATTGGGGAGAGTGCACAAAAACTATTGTGGTAATAGAGGCAGTATTACCAGTAAACATAAGAAAAGCATGGCTAGGTTACTTTAACTAATAAAAATTTAGAGCCATGGAGACAAACATAAAGGTCTAAACATCCTGTATGCTGCCTCGAACATCATCTTTGTATTCACAAAGGCATAGCGTAAGCCGAAAATGGATATGTTTTTCCAGATTCTCATCTGGGGGCTGATTGCAATGATGCAGTATCATTGGGCGATGGGGTCGCTAATTCCCTACGCCGGCACATACAAGTTATAATAACAGAATTATTTATGATATAATTTTAAATGCGATATATTGGCAATTCTCTCCTTAGTGGGTGACAGTTCCAGAACAGCTGTCACAGGAGATAAGAAATTTTTAATCGAAAATGGACCGACCCATTGTGGTGTGAGTTTGGCGGTTTGGTGGAGCGCCTTTGAACTAGTAGGAAACCTTTTATACAAGACCATATCACCAGTTTTAAAGGGATTCCCTGAATGACTTCTATTAAATGCCACTGCTTGTCTAAGTCTTGTCCTTTTTAAATTTCTTAACACATCTTGCCATAGGGACTGCCTTTCAGATTGTGTTAACGTCTCCGACAGAGCTTGTGGAGGAATTCTCCAGAAATTTGTTAGAGGGTGAGGAAGTTCTCTTCCCATAAACACCCTTGCAGGAGTATATCCTGTACTGCTGTGTTTGGCAGAATTGAAGGCAAAGGTTAGGCTGGGCACATACTCATCCCACTTCCTATGGTCATGTTGAGATAAGATGGTTAAGGCATATTTCAGGTTTCGGTGGACCCGTTCAGCTTGGTTAGGTTGCGGATAATAAGGGGCTGTGAAAATCTGTTTTATACCATATTTAAAACACATATCTGCCAGAAGCGCAGATCTGAATTGGGTTCCATTATCAGAAACCAAGAATTTAGGATAGCCAAATTTAGGAAAGATTTTCTGGAATAATGTGGAAACAACTTGGGAGGCTAACTGAGAGCGTAACGGTTCAATGAAGGTAAATTTGGTGAAACCGTCAATGACTGTGAGTGCACAGGTATTTCCATTCCGACTTCTGGGTAATGGACCAACAAAGTCTATATAAACTCTCTCCCAGGGGTAGTTAGGAGTAGTAGAACTCATTTCTCCAGGGGGAAGGGTGTTCCTAGGTTTACATGTTTGGCAGTCATGACAGGTTTTAACCATCTGGGCTATTTCTGACTTCATGTTACTCCACCAAAACTCCCTACAGATTCGCTCAGAAGTCTTACTAACGCCCATATGTCCAGCAGTTGGTAAGGAATGGAAATAGGAAAATAGCATGGCCTTGAGGGCATCTGGAACCACCACTCTACCCCTTTTAAGTCTGCTTGTTCCATGATATAATAATCCATTCTTAATGAAATAATTGTGGGATGGGCCTCCCTGTCTGATTTGTTCGATCAGCTGTTTTAGCTGCGGATCTGAATTCTGGTGATCCCTAATGTTTGTGAAGGACAGAGGTATTTGATGTAACAGCATAGAACAATGAGTTGCATCCTCAATTGGTTGGTCAACCGCTCTAGATAGACAGTCTGCTACCCTATTTTTAGAAGATGGGACATGATGGATTACAAAGCGAAAGGATGACAATTTTAAAACCATTCGTCCAATTTTTCCTAGTTGCTTGGGATGTTTAAACAACCAGGTTATCGCCCCATTGTCTGTGTATAAATGGAATAGTTTTGGCTGTAGATAAGTCCTGAATTTTTCGACCGCCCAACAACAAGCAAGACACTCCAATTCATAAGATGGCTGCTTCTGTTCAACATTATTCAAGGTTCTACTAGCATAAGCTATAGGCTTTAGCTTCCCATCGAACGTTTGGTGAAGAACCCCCCCAAGTGCCACCTGACTGGCATCCACGAACAAATGGAATTCTTCCTCAAAGTTAGGAAGTTGAAGTACAGGGGGAGAAGACAGACATTGTTTCAATGTGACAAAAGAATCTTGCTGCAAATTGGTCCATTTGAAAATGACATCTTTCTTGCGGAGTGCATTCAGAGGGGATGCTATCTCCGCATAATTTGGAATAAATTTGGAATAAAAACCGCACATACCGAGAAAGCGTGAGACCTCCTTAACTGATTTAGGAGCAGGGAATGCCGAAAGGGTTTGTGTTCTCTCGGGGTCAGTGGTAAGTTCGCCATGGGAGATTTGATGTCCAAGGAAGGTAATGGATTCGTGGGCCAATTTCATCTTCTCTGGATGGACCGTGAGACCAGCTGCCCTTAGCTTCTCCAATACCAGTTTGACATGATGAAGATGTTCTTGCAGGCTCTTGGAATAAATGCATAAATCATCAATATATGGATACACACAAGAATATTTTAAATCACCTAGCACCTTGTCAATCAACCTCGAAAAGACCTGAGGAGATGTGGTTAAACCAAATGGAAGACGATTATATTGATACAGCCCAAACGGTGTGACGAAGGCGGTATACTCCTTTGAAGGCGATGTCAAAGGAATTTGATGGAAGGCAGAATTTAAATCAAGGATGGTGAAATATTTTGCAGAGCCCAAATATTGTAGGGCATGTTCTATCGAAGGCGTAGGAAAATTATCAGCCTTGACCTGCTTATTGAGTTTACGATAGTCGACCACTAGTCTCTCGGAGCCATCTATCTTGGGGATGAGAAAGGCAGGTGAACTCCAGTTTGATAACGAAGGCTGGATAATACCGTCGGCGAGTAACTTATCAACATGAGCCCTCATCATGGCCAATTTTGGCGGTGAGCATTGATATGGAGGGGATCTGACCGGAGTTGACTCGAGCAATTCAATCTCATAACACATCAGGTTGGTTTGGCCTAATTGTGAAGAGATTACATCGGAATAGCCATCGACGAGACATTTTATTTCCTTTGTTGGACGACTAAGGTTATCTTCGCCGCCGAAGGAAACCTTTTCCCTGTTGGCATGGGTTTTGCTTGCAAGTGGAGCATTTTGGCATTGCATATGAACAATTGATGACGGGGGCGAATCGGACGACGCTAACGAAGTGTAGGAATTGAAGTGGAAAGGGAATTTCTTATCTGGACAGTTTTCAAAGGAAAACGCGTCGTGGTAAAGTACGATTCGCGTCCTTTTGATGAAATCCTGACCCAATATCATTGGGACAGGCAAATCGGACAAATAGAATGTATGTCGCCACGATAAGTTTTGAATGCGGACCCTCAATGTAACATATCGTGTCAAGATAATCCGAGCTGCAATGATATTCCGACACGTAATGTCACACTGTTGGGTTCGTCCCGTGCGGGGAATTTTACGACAAGTATTAATGTCAAGCATCGATAAGGAGGAGCCGGTATCTAATAAAGCTGGAATTTTTGCGGAATGAACATCGCAATTTACAAAAGGCATCTCAAGTTGGTCATTTATATTGGAAAACGAAATAGCTGGGCGGTTTCTCGCGGATCTCGCTGAGCGATTTTCACTAGCTCTTCGCCGACAGTCGCGGAAAGAATGTCCGCGATTATTACAAAAGGAACAAATTGTTACATGGGGGAATGCAACCGACTGTGAATTGGGAAAAGGAAGCGAGTTTGCTAAGTTTAACGGCGCCTCAGCCGCCGAATATTCGAGGCGAATCATGAGCCCCTTAGCTGCGTGACTCATCAACTCCTCCAGCTGACCGAGCGTCTGGGGGCGAGTAGCGAAGGTCAACGTTGACTGCGACATAGGATTGAGCCCTTCCAATACCAATTCTATAAATTCTTCATCAGAATACCTTTTTCCGAGTGCTTTAGCGGCAACTTGGACGGAATAATAAAAGTTGCGAGGGGACTCGTGTGGCATCTGAAATCGTTTGACTTTGGTTGTCAGAAGTCGTTCGTATTCCCTTTTTGAGACGAAAGTATCCCATACTTTAGTTATTATATTATCCCATGGAAGTCTCTGGTTAACGACCGCGAGCCAAAATTGGCGACAATTAGCCGGAAGTTTAGACAGCAACAGAGTAAACAAATAATGTTCTGGGATCAAAGACAAAGACAAGACATCGCATACCGCTGATATGAATTTAAACCAATTCTCCGACGTGGGTTCATGGAAAGGGGAAATTTCAAGCAACAGCTGATTAGCGACTTTTACACAATCCGAGAAATGAGGTTTCATTTCACCCCCGTTCGACGGGGTCTCTTCTGCGGGTTCAGGAAGCAATCCAACGCCCCTTTTACCGCGTTCTTTAGACATATTTAATACCAAATAACAGGATATTAAACAAACAGCGATCTCGAAAGGAGATAGAATGAATGAGATGACAAAGCGGAATGATTCACAATATAATCAAATACCAGGAGAACTATACCACCAAAAACCAGAAATACCCTTAAACGAACTAAAACTATTCCACAAATTGTAGATTCCAAAATAAACCGAACATATAGCAACCTTATAGTTAGAGTTACAGAATACATCTCTCCGGTGCCTCCATTTATGTGGCGACCAAAAATCAACGCCACATACAGCTCCAACTAAATGCTATATGGTACACATAACCAAATAAACTAAAGTATTAACAACACTTAACCACTTCAGAACCTGTGAACTTATCGTTACCGTCTCTCCGACAGGAAACTTTTCACACTCTCCCCTGCGAGGAACAACTCTTCTCGTTCTCTTTCTCTGTCACTCCCCGTCTCTCTCTTTCTCTTCACCACCCCGGCGACAGCTCGCTCTCCGTATATCCCCGGTGGTCTGCCTTGTTCTCTTGACTGCCGCTTTCGCCTGACGTCGCCGCTCGAGGGAGGGGGTACGGCGGGTAGCTTAAATGGGCGACTCCTCGACTTTGTATTGGTTAATTTCGTGATTATGTGATATAACCCTACGAAAAGGAGGGAATGGGAAATAGGGGTAATATTCGCCCTATATAAAGCACGTTGGTGTGGGAGCAGCCATTCGGCGGGGCCATTCGGCGGAGGCGTTTGGCGTTCTCTTCACCGATGACAAAGACACCGATAACAAAGCGGCGATATTCTGCGATTTTCTGCACTTGTCGAATAAACGCGACGAAAACGCAGAAAATCACAGAATATCGCCGCTTTGTTAAGTGCTTCGTTAAGTGCGGAGTTGTGGGGAAAATTGCTGCAATTTACAAAAAAATTAATATATATACAGGTGAACCTCTACTTACGAACATTCAAGAAACGAACAATTTGTATTTATGAACATTCCACATACCAATGAATTTTGCCTCGCACTTCATTTACGAACACACCCCCATGCACTGATGAACATTGGTCACAGCAAGGACACATAAACTTGTCAAAACTTGTCATTTTCCATTTGTATTCAAAACTGTATGGGTGCACGTTTATGTACGTATTGTTTTTTATTACCATTGAAATATGGAAAACAATCGTAAACGTAGTGTTGTGAAAGTGCTAAGAGTGGTAAAAAAAACGTTGAGTGCTTTTGATGGAAACTAAGATGGACATAATACATAGACAGAAGAAAGTGATTCGCTTGCTTCAATTGGTCATGTTTATGATCGCAGTCGTTCAACAATTGCAACCATTTTAAAAGACACAGGAAAAATTGGTGGTGATATTCACAATGCAGGCTCTGTTCAGTCCGTAAGTATAAGTAAAAAAACAAAATGCCGTCGTTGAAGAATTGGAAGTGTTTAACAATTTGAATTCAGGATCAAAATAAAAAAACCAACGCTTGAGTACTGAATTGATTCATCTCTTCAATCCACTCATTTGGGTAAGTTTTTTAAAGATAAAATATAAATTTGAAGTTTCCCTTTGAAACTAATTTGGTGACACTATTATTTTATCATTAGTCTTCGCATTTTCTGATAGTGTGTGAATTTTTCATTCTGATGTGCTTCAAGGTCAGTCAAATATTGTTTTTGCCAGTCATGTTTAATTATTGATCCAGGAAAATGTCCATCTAGTTTGCGATTCAAATATAAGTCCATGGTAAGGTTTGATCGACCTCAAAAAAAGTAAGAAATTGCTTGACTTATACTCGAAGATATACGGGAAATTTATATGATTTTTGCATTATTCCTAGCTTGCAATTATCTGCAAACTTTTTCCCCTCCATTACTGTGGATAATTGGCAGTGTATTTTAGGAGATTTAAAAATTGATTGTTGAATGAGCATTTCTCTTTGTTTATGTAAAAGTTTTATATAGTTTAGAGCAGGTTTCTCAACCTTTTTTTGCTCATGGCCTCCTTCTGAGCTTCATTTACCTCTGTGGCCCCCTCATAGCCACTTTTAGTTGAAAGAAATGGTACTTTACCATCTGCACTGTTTATTTATAATATATATCTATTATATATATATATAAAATTGGAAGGGTTTTTTGATTCTGCATTTTTCCTGCAAAGACGGTTAACCACACATATATGTATTGGGTATCACTGAATTCGTATTGAAACGGGGAATGTCCTAACGTGGCCCTTTTTTCAATTAATGTCTTGTGAAACGATTAATTATTTAAAAACATCTTATTTTAGGCGTGTTTAAGGGGTTGTCTTTCTGCATTTTTTGCTAGAACAATTTTTAATGCAAGTATATTTATTAGGTATCATTGGATTCGTAGTGAAACAAGAAATGTCCTAACGTGGCCCCTTTTTTAAATTAATTTCCTGTATAGGCAGTAGTTAGCTTTAAAAAAGTACCTTTAAGTCTTCACAGTTCATTGACTGGATATTTGTTTTTCATTTGTCTTTAATTTCCGCAACTCTCATTAGAGAGCACCGCATGGCACCGCCTTATGGGAAGCCAAGCGATGGAAGAATAATTATTTCTTCCATGGCCAAGCGACAGATTACTTGCGGACATAGTGTTTTTCGCTTGATATCACTACTGTGGTGAAGCCAAGTCTACAGTCACGTTATTAATAACCGATTGATGTGTTTTTTTCTTCGTTTTTGTTTCTTTCACTCTCTGAGTGAAGGTAACGTGTTAGTTAGATTTTATTTTTCTGTTTCTTCCTCTAAATTTAGGTTATTGTGCTTCCCTTTTGTTTGTATCACTATAGTTTGTTTTTTGCTTTTGTTTTTATGACTTTAGTGTTTAAATCTTCTCAGTGGTGTTGTGATAATAATATTCACAATTAGTTTAGTTAGTTAGTTTATTCTTCGCTTTTGTTTGTATCACCTTACTGTTTAAGTCTTCTGAGTGATTTTGTGATAAAAATATTCACAATTTAAAATCCACTTTTCCTATCAACCTGTTAGTTTATAGTTTGTTTTTCACTTTTTTTTATCACCTTAGTGTTTAAGTCTTCTGAGTGGTGTTGTGATACTAATATTTACAATTTCAAATCTACTCTTCCTATCAACCTGTTAGTTTATTAAAAGAAGTTTAAGTTTATCATGGGTATATTTTTATGTTTCATCTAATTTCCAATGGTGAAATAATGACCCGGCAATGACGGGTCACGCAGCTAGTGTGTGTGTGTGTACACACACACTAGGGGGCAAGCCCCCTGCTCGCTGGCGCTTGCAAAAAACCCCCCCCCCCTTTGCTCACTGTTTCTTTGTTCACTTGTGGATTTAGATTAGCTTATCGGGAATATGTTTTGAATATGAGTTCAATGAATATATTTTATAAAGGATGTGTTTGGTTTTTAATAACAAATTAAGAAAATTAGTTGAATAACTCGATAAAAAATAAACTTAGAGGGCTGAAATTCCCGGAGATTAAAAATGGCTGAGGTAAAGAGCGTTAAAGAGAGAAACCAGAAAAAGGATTTTAGTAATATAGATAAAAAATATAAATAACTTGAATACTGCATTGTTTATTTACATTAAATTCATATCTTCGGTCATTTTGAGCAAGTTTTAAATATATTTTTGATCTTTAAGCCTTTATTTAAGTACATATGCACTGAAATTATAGGGGACAATAATACCCGTAATCATGGAATCTTAGTATTGAAATGTTAAAAAAATTACAAAATCTCGAGTATAAATTCAAAATATGAGAGAATACACATGAGATTGAGTATTCGACAGTAAGAATAAGAATCCTCATTCATTTTGGCATGTTTTAGCGTAAATTTCATATCGATAACTTAATTTTAAGATATTTTAAAAAGTAAAAGAATGAAAGCCTTCAAACCAAAAATGTGATATTTACGTGTTACCTTATGGAAAACGACATTCATCCTGTGAGGGTCAAATCTGTGACCTCATTCAAAATTTTTTTAGTGATAACGTAGAGATTCATTAAAACTGAAATCCTGAGAAATTTCAGACACCTCAGTAAATTTTTAACCGAGTTATTCCCTAAATTTGAGCATTACGCAGCATGATGATGATGATCATTACGATTTTATAATACTAGCTGATCCCGCTCAAAGATTGCACGGTGAATTTTAAAATTGATTTATAAAAAATGATGAAGTATGTAAAATAAGTCTCTGTAATTCACATTTAACTCTAAAAATGCATTTCCTTACACAGTAATTGATTGCAAACTTTTATGTTTTTCTTTTTATTCAAATATATGTCCTTTTTTATATAACAATCAATGCAACCGCCCTTTATGTAGATTATCAATGAAGAGAAGATAACCATGTTATGTGTTTTAAAAAATAACCTGTCCCTATTCTCATTTAATTTAAAATTTATGCGTGAGCCTATTTGCATTAATAAACATCATGGATGTATAATATAATGGTTCTACTTACAAAGAGATAAGATTCTAGCATTCAAACGATGATAGGAAGATTCAACTGCTTTGATTGAATCGTTAGAAACGCTTCCCATACGCAGTTAACTGAATAATTATCCGTAAATATTTATGTTGCTATGTATAAATGTTGACATTGCTACAGCATAATTTTGATGCTTAAACAAAGTGCGAAGTGAATAACGCTATTCTTTCAACTATTTGAAGGTTTAATTGGCACTAGTAGAAATGCCCGTTGAAATTCAACGGCAAAAATACAGGAATATTTGTATATTAAAGTCTTTTATATTACCCCAAAATCTCAATGAAAAGATTTAATCTACTACATAGATAGCACCCGTGATAGCCTTGTGATTTATTGATTGTCATTGAAAAAGACAATCGTATGGGGAATTGTCTTCGTTTGAAACAGAAGGGCAGATTTGTATCAGATGGAATAAGTTGGATTCTCGGAATAAATACTGTATCAGAGTTTTCTGTACCATTACATAGTCCTCTCAATGGCATTAGGTTTTAGTTCACGAGGGCGCATTCTGGTTGGAGTAAGGCTATTTAAGAATTCTTCCGAGAATGCAAGTTGATCAGAAGCATCATCACTCACAATACTATCCACACTTTTAAAGATCACATCAGGTCCATCAATATGGCTAAGTATTTGATTTGTTACGCTTAATATAGCTGAGTATATGTCTTAACATAATTCTGAATGCATTTGGATGCCTTACTTTCGAAAACACGTATAGAAGCGCATTAACTTAATATTTTGATTAATATTAATAATATCACATAAAGTTGCCGATCTTATAATCATACATAATAATATAACTATTACGAATGAAAGTTTTACCCACCGAATGTATCAATTGAAGTGATATGCCAATTCATCCGTTTTTTACATCAAATAATTCTTTCCAATGAATTATTAATTAAGGACTAAATAAATTCTTCGCTTATGGTATTCAACATAAACAAAGAAATACCTCATTGTAGGGTTGCTATCAACAATCAGTAAATAAATAAACTTCTTCATTTAATATCATAATTGAACATAGCTTCTTTGTAACTCATACAGTATATAGCACTAATTATAGTTGAGTATATGCTTGTAGTAAATTCTGTAATACTTATGCTGTTGAATGTCTTACATACAAAGAACATTAATGATTAGTTAGTATCGCCATCTATTGAGTGAAAAATGAAGTTGTTGCAGACGGAGTAGGAGAAATATATATATATATATATATATAGAAGATTGACTTCGTTGTCGGTGGGAAACTCTGTAATGCTATTTTTAACAAACTTTCCGAGTAGCTAGAAGATTGACATTTGGTAGGAATGTTCGGTTCTTAAAGTAGAAGCCATTTCCAAAATCGACCCGGGTTCGATTCCCGAGAATGATTTCCATTTCTCATAAGATAACATGGAAAAATCGATTTTTCAACCTGCAACCTTATTTTATTTTGCTATTTAAAATTCACATATTTGACCTACGATTTTCGGACTTGGACTGTATTAAAGAAAAATAAATGCAGTTTCTTATTCTTATCATCTTTTATCACTTTCGAATCTAAATCTTTCGAATTTAACGTTTTAATACCATATTTTGACAAAATTTAGCATTTTTAACGTGAAGTTGCCTTGCCAACCGATTACATTGTTAAACTCAAATCCTATTACTCTCACGTATGCTCACGTTCTCTCCGGACCTCCATGGACCCTCCCGGCCCAATTCATAGGTATCAGAGATATCTCAGAATTAGTTTTTACTCTCTCCAATATACGTAGTATAGAGAAAGTATTGTTTTCTTTAAAGGTGGCTGGCATTAATTTGGAAAATCAATGTTTTTCTTTATCTCATGGCCAGCTATGTTCACGTGTTTGATCAAGGAAAAATTTGTTTATTTATGATAATGAAGGAAAAACAAAAAACTAGATTTAATTATGAATATCAATTAGGTGAGGTAAATATACCATTGGTTAAAAAATGTAAGTATTTAGGATTAATTTTTTCAAACGACCTTAAGTGGAATGATTACATTGAAATGGTCGTAAAAAAAGCCCATGAAACCTTAAACTTTGTTAAAAGAACTTTAAAAAATTGTTCCAAAGCAACAAAAGAGAGAGCGTTTAGTTTAGTAAGGCCAATTTTGGAGTATGGAGTTAGTTTATGGGATCCTTATAATAAAAGTTTACAATCAAAAATAGAAAAAATACAAAGGAGAGCCGCTAGATTTATATTAGGAAAATATGGGAGAAAGGATAGCGTTAAGGATATGATTAGTAATTTAGGTTGGGATAGTTTACAGAAGAGAAGAAAAATTACTAGATTAAGTAAAATTTTTGAAGTGTTTATGGGGAAGGATGCATTTGCAGATCTAAAAAATAAAAACACAATGTGTTGTTATTATGGAAGGGGAGATCACAAATGGAGGATGCATCTATTAACTCAAAAGCGGGATATAACTAAGTATTCATTTTTAAATAGAGGTATAAAAGAATGTAATGATTTACCTGGAGAAGTTTTTGAGCCCTTTCCCAAAAATGCTAAATGTTTTCATAAGAGATTGTTTAAATTGAATATAAATAATATGTTTCTTATTAGGTTTATATTATAACATTTTTTATTATATTAATATTTTGTACTTAGAATATGTTATTATATTTGTGTGCGAATGTTGTTTATAATAGTTTGTTACACCTTGCCACCTAGCAGATAGCTAAATTGCATCGTACTTATAATAAATAAAATACATAATTCACACAACTTTTTCCATCTTAAACACAGTCTCATTCACTGTCTAGTTACTATTGTGGCTAGGAGGTTTAATATTACAGTGGAACCCGTTTAAGATGTTCTCGCTTAAGATGTTTTCCTGCCTAAGATGTTCAAATCTTTCGGTCCCGAAAATTTCCTCATAAGAACAATGTAATTTTTTCCTGTTTAATATGTTTCTGTTTAAAATGTTTTCCCGCCTAAGATAACGAACCTTAAAAAATGGAAATGTACCCGTTTTATATTTAATTTCATTTCTTACATAAAAAATGAATGCGATTTGCACATTGCCGTGTGCATTTTCCATATTAGTCCAAATGTAATTTTCTCTAAATATTTTTAAAACTTTTCTTTAAAAAGAAATCTAATATCCCAGTCATTCATTCATTTTGGAATGGAACACCTTGCCACTAATATTGTTTCTATGAAATAACATTACAATGAACACATTATGCCAAGTGACGGTGCTGAACAGACGAAACAGCTGACAAACTCGAAGTGACAAGCGCAAGAGGCTAACTTACGTAGCGGTAAAATTTTAAAGAGGGAAATCGCTGGATGCAACATTCTGAATAATTACCAAAAACCCATCGCTTTATATTCCGGTCAGTATTGTAATTCCCTATGTTATTGTAGTTTTCGGCTCTGACCATTCAATTATGATAGCGTGTTCGAAGTATTCATAGCGTTCTGTGTTTGTGGCTGTGTCGTAGATTTCCTTTTTTAAATTCAGTTTATTAACCCAAGCATATTATTTTTGAATAGGAATGTCATCTAAAAAGGGAATTAAAAGAAAACCACTTTCACTAAATGAAAAACTGGAGATTATAAGTAAAGTGGATGCCAATCGAAACTCTACATGTGTAAAAATGGCAAATTACTTAATATTCCCGTATCTACACTCAATAACATCATGGCTAATCGGGAAAAAATACTGAACGATTCCCTTGTTCAGCAACCAAGTCGAAAGAAGATGAAATCTGCAAAAAACGAGAAACTGGAAGGTGTTGTTGGAATATGAGTTTAATGAATATATTTTATAAGGGATGTATGTTTGGTTTTTAATAACAAATTAAGAAAAAAATAAACTTAGAGGGCTGAATTCCCAGAGATTAAAAATGGTTGAGGTATAGAGCGTTAAAGAGAGAGATATATAGATAGGATTTATATATATATATATAAATACTACGGAAGAGGAAAGGTAAGTAAGGATATTTTGGGCAACTAGGTGTTGAAGGAAACCCAGTGAACACTTACCGGAAGTAGAGCCACTGGGGTGTTGGAGAGACACATTTGTAGAGGTTAGAGCTTTCGGGTTGATCCCTTCGTCAGCACAAGAGAGAGACAACTTCAACACCTAGTTGCCCTAAATATATATATATATACACACACACACATACACACACACTAGGGGCTCCGCCCCCAGACCCCTCAGCGTGCTTCGCGCGCTCCCTTCGTCCATTGTGATTCGGTTAGATATTTGGTAAATTTTAAACGAATTCGAATACCAAACCGAATATCCATTTTGTCAAATTCCGAATAGTGGGAAAATGGCTGAATACTGAATAGTTTTTGAATATTCGGTACATCCCTACTATCTATTGATTTCTTAATACCTCATCGTACATAATATTTTGAATCGTGTGAGTCTCCGTGTCGTTTTTAGCTCCTGTAATTTTGATTTTCAGGCTGGCCATGGATCGACACAGAGAGAGGGCCATGTATAGCTGACCGTGACCAAATATTGGCTTACTCTGATCGATGTGAATGTCCACTCGGTTAAATGTTTGGCCTTGAGATTTATTGATTGTCACAGCAAAGGCTAACCGTACGGGGAATTGTTTTCTGTTAAGAATGAAACGTAACTCATGATTATCTCGAGTATTTAAAGAGATTCGGGGTATCGTAACGACATTTCCTTGTTTGTCACCTGTCAATATTGAACAGTAAAGAATTGATCTATCAATTCTCCGTACGATTAATCGAGTGCCGATACATAAGCCGTCATTGATACAAATGTTTCGAATTAACATCACGATAGTGCCTTCTTTCAACTTTAACTTTTGAGGCGGTAAACCAGGAGTTAGGGACGCCAGATATTCGGGTTGGTAACGTAACATGATTTCATTATTGTCTGTGCCGTCTCCGTCTATGGCTGTTGCCCAACTGTATCCCTCACAGATAATTTTGTATCCTGGTAATCTATCCAAAACTTTTTCGTTCAATGCATTTACTTCATTGTTCCTCGGAGCGAGAAGTACGCTGGTTCTCAGCGACTCTTCAGTAACGGCGAGGCTGTAGACTGCGGTGACTAAATATTTTGAGCACAGCATTTCTGGGGGAACAATCAATCGATCTAATTTACCATTGCCAATGTCCAACAGCCACTGACTGAAGGATTCGGCGTATGCTCACATGTTTTGCTTCAGAGTAAAGCGTTTAAATAAAGGCCAGAGAGGGGAACTGGTTAACGTTGCCTCCACTATCTGGCACCTCCCCACCTTTTTCACTACAGGTAAGATCTGACGGAAATCACCGCCCAACAGTATATATTTGCCTCCGAAGGTCTCGTTAGTTCTCATAATGTCTCGGAGTGTCACGTCGATCATTTGTAAAGTTAAAGACGGAATCATGGAAGCTTCATCCCAAATAACAAAATCAACTTCTGTTAAGAGTTGTTTCGCTTTCTTGGTTAAGGGGACGGGACCAATGTTTCCGTCTGCAGTCATATGAAGAGGCAATTTAAAGACACGGTGAGCTGTTTTTCCACCTGGGAGAAGAATTGCAGCGATTCCCGTCCAGGCTACCAAAATGATTTTTTTATGCAAGTGCTTTTGGTGATGATATACGCACTTGTATAAAAAAGTCTTGCCTGTACTGCCAGGTCCATCGATAAAGAACAATTTTTGGGGAAAATTCGAATCGGCAAGAGCTGAACTGATTTCACTGAAAATTGACCACTGATCGTCACTCAATTGACTCATCTGTTCAGCGATGTTTCTGCGTTCTTCAGCAGTTGTATCATCATCGAACATGTCAGGTACATAACCGCTCAACACATCAATTCCAAAGTCACTTAATGTTCGATCTTCACCATTTAATCGACTTTCTATGTCAGTAATGCCCCTATGTTCATCTGTCCCTTCACACATCACTGCCTTAAACTGTTGCCACAATATCTTTCCGTCGATATTCTCACAGGTTAAAATCAAGTACACGAAAAATGCATGAAGATTCCGAGGCATCATTGTAGAGCTGGCTTCTCGCATGATTTTTTCAGTATCGCCTTGATCTACACCAAAACCGCGTGCATATGCAGCTTCTTTAAATGTTCTATACTCCACGCCGTCAAATGACCCGAGTTCTTCAAAACTGGTGACCCCTTTGACATTTCTGAGAAGAATCTTCAAGAAAAACCGTTCAGAATCTTTCGACGACACGGAATAAAGTCTGACTATAATTCGATTATCACGGCGACGCTGACACCAACAACGATTGTTTTCATTCCAAGTATAGTGCTTCGGTATGTCCATATAATTCATTTCTCTTGCATGAGGATCGCATCGATTCAATACGAAGAAAGTTGTTAATTTAGTAGTTGCTCGCGTAGCCGTAATCACTTCAGCTTCTTGGCCTTCTATGAAGGTGATGTTTTGTTGACCGTGTAAATGTACGGGTAACCGAACAACTGAATGACTGCTACCGTGCATGGGTATTTCAAGTAATCGCCAAGCCGCTTCCATGGCACTCACATATCGAGTATCAATGTAATCACTGACTTCATCACGTAACTCTTGATCGATTTGTTCGTTTTCACCGTGCATGCGGACTTTAATCCTATCGTGTCCTTTGGTGATGTATTTGTGAATGTATTTGAATGACATCATCGAACCGCAGTATTCAACATTGATATGGCAATCGTATTTGAGAAGTAAGTATGGATTATATGGAACTACCATCGAATTATCTACGGGAACAGCCCTCCCGTTTATTCGAGCGTTATACAAATTAATTCATGTCGATTATCGTGACGTCGACATCGAGGAAAGCCGTCTCCAGTCATGTCTGTTTCATCGATAAACGCGAATGGAAATTTTTTAAAACATTTTCCTGTCGCTTCATTCCAACACGGTGTTGATTCTGTATGGGGTCCATGTAACATGTTTTTCATTACTTTTTTGTGAGTTTCCGGGAATATTATCAGGAAGCTCGGCACAAATGAATCTATCGATTGCCGCCGGTGTTAACAATTTTTCACGCAGATTAAGAATGAATAAACAATAGCCATGCGGTAAGCCTCTTTTTTGAAACTCGACATTGTATACATATCCAAGAACCTGTCCAAACACTTCACCGGAAGCAATTTCTTTAACAAATACAGTAAATCGCGTATTGAATGCCCTCGCAACAAAATACGGAATATCCTAAGCAGTTGTGCCCGGTGGCATCGTTCTCAGGTACTCCTTAATTTCTGGCCACCGTGGATTCGCTGTAAACGTGATGAAAAGATCCGGTCTGCCTATGTCCCTTGCCATTGCCATCGAATCTTGATAAAGTTGTTGCATGGCTCTTGGGCTCCCGTCAAACGACGATGGTAAAACCACGGCATTTCCCAAACGGATCCTGTCTGATGTGTTTGCAGTACTATTTTGGATGTAATCAGCCAATCCTCAAAACGTTTCCCGTCGAAAAAATTGTTGGCGAGTCCTAATGTAATTCAACCGATTCCATTCGATAACGATGTAACCGTGAATGGCATACTGCTGAGTTAGACGGCCAGATATTAGTACCGGATTAAATTCATTTGATCTTATTGTGAATCTCTGACCGAAATACTGAACTACTGTTCCGCGACGTTGATTGGTAGCATTTATGTTCATCAAGTCTGTCGAATAACCTGGTGTTCCTTTGGGAAACAACAGCGGAAACACCATCGGCTTGTTATGACAGGAGAGTTTATGTATCGTTGTTGACACAAATTGATGTTTGAGATATGCCACAAAATCTATTTTTGTGGGTACATTACCTTCTATACCAGTGAACACAATAGCAGCCACTTCAGCGATGTTAGAAGATGGTTGATTATATTGACGGCGATCATCTGACTGTAATCTGATGAATTGCAATCGAATGTCACCATCACCCATTTCTTGATATCATTGAAACAGTGTCTTGTATCTCTGTGCATACTTCTTGAATTGTTTTAACAATAGAAGCTCGGCAATTATTTGACGTTCTGAATGTGAGAGCCGTTTCATTATCGTAGATGTAAATCTGAGCGAACTGTGGTTGCTGACCGTCATATGGAATTACACTGGTAGTAGCGCGTGCATTAACTTCACCACGAATTCTTACACATCCAACTCCGCGTATGGTCACCTCTTCAGTTGGGCAAAAAGCAGCCATGGCGAAGGAATTATTGTAGAAGCGAATGTTATTTCGAAAATGCTGTGCCTCTTCATTGTTTTCCAAAAATAGTTTTTTTCAGTGGTTCTGAATGTTCAGGCAACGGATCCATTTTTATTTTACCTCCGTGACAACAGTTGTTTTTAGGTCTGCTGGATTCCATTTTAAGTGATAATGCTCCACAGTGATTGCATTTAACTGACAGGACACCGATTAATAACGATTCAATATTATAAGGAGTATTCTCACCATAATAAGTATTTTCACTCTGTATTCGAGCTTGATTATTTCTTTCTTGCTGTTGCAGTAATAATTTGTTGCACTGCTGTTCTTGGTAACGCTTCTGTCGTTCACGGTTAGCAGCAGTAGAATGTTCTGCATTATTCATACGGTAACGTCATTGTTGTTCACGATTTAAAGTCGTCGACTGTTCTTGATGGTTTGCACGATAACGTCGCTGATGTTCACGGTGCTTAATTCGTTTTTGTTCGTCTTCCACTGTTTTTGGAAAATTTTCTCCTATTAGCATCGTTTTCCGTTTATCTACAACCTGTTGTTTACGTTGTCACTTTCTTTTTCTTTCTTCTATTTCAGTTTCAGTATTATTTTCAATTCCTTCTGTAATGCACGTTTTCTTTTTTTCCCTGTACCGGGTGTTATAAACCTTTTTATTTGTCTGCTTCTCGGATTCACTGTCATTTTTTTTCCTTTGACTCCCCCATAGATCGTTGCCTTTTACTTTCTTCTTTATCAAAGTCGTCATCGCCAGCATGATTGGATGTTGATAAGTCATTGTTATATTCGTTTGTATTTACACCAATTTCTCCATTATCTACATCATTATCGACGTGATCATGCTTTGTTAAATTACATTCACTAATAGCCTTCCTTTTGGCCCTGTACCGTTTATTGTTTTCTCGATTTCTTAATCTATTCTATTCCTTTTTATTATCTACTACAACCACATCATAGTGACCGCTGTCACCATCTCCCGTGTATAATAAAGATACTGTCTTTTTCCTACCACCTTCAGAGCCAAAGTGCATGATACTCTGGTCATTTGAGTTTTGCAAGTTAATAAAGATAATGACAATGCTTGAAGCAAATGTCAATTCCAAATGGCCACCATGTATCCCATTCTTGCTCATGTGATTTACATAATCATTTACTGATTTTATTGAGACACCGTAAGATGTATCGCCAATACCGAAACTGCTGTAATATGCCCAGTTCTTAGCAACATGGGTTACTATTCGATTGCGTACTAATGCATGCTCTTCCTGGAGTCCATATAAGCCGTACGATAACGCTCAAAAAAGTCAATTTCCATCTCCAATGATGTGATACACAAATGATCCTGGCCGTGAAGTAGAAGAGGGAATTATCCCTGATAAGGGCGGAGAAATATAAGGGAGATCTGTGCCTGATAAGGGCACTTTGCATGTGAAGATGAAGAAAATAACGACATAATCTCCACTATAGTCAGAACTCGACTGACGGAAAACTTCGGCTGCCTCTCGCCTGGCAGAGCTAGGATAACTGTGCATGTGCACAACGGTCATTTTCTGATCACGCGCTAGGCCATGGCAGCCAGTGGGGGAGGGGAGAATGGGGGAGAGAGTCCTGAAACTACGTGCCTGCGCACAACGGTGATTTTCTGATCATGCGTCACTTAGTTACGACTTTAGAAGATTATTATATATATATATATATATATATATATATATATATATATATATATATATATATATATATATATAATATATTTACAGAACGATAAGCCTACTGTCACACACTTCAAAGATCATCACGAGGATTCTTAATAAACGACTAGAGAAAAAGGCAGAAGAAATGCGAGGGGAAGATCAATTCGGCTTCAGAAAAGGATGAGGAACCAGAGATACTATCGGTGTAGTGAGAATCATATCAGAAAGGGCAATAGAGTACAGCCAAGATTGCTGCGTATCTTTCGTCGACTGGCAGAAGGCCCTTGATAGAGTAAATTGGGTACTGCTGATGAGGATATTAAAGTATATAG
Organism: Uropetala carovei; assembly: GCA_036926305.1. Lineage (NCBI taxonomy): Eukaryota > Metazoa > Arthropoda > Insecta > Odonata > Petaluridae > Uropetala > Uropetala carovei. Next base: position 6,943,354 of record JAXCHB010000084.1, on the reverse strand, counting down.
GTGTAGACTGGAAAGACAGGAGACTGATCAAGAATCTATATCTGAATCAAGTTGTAAAGGTCAGGTTGGAGAATGTGGACACCAGCAGAGTACATATCGGTAGAGGAGTAAGACAGGGCTGCTGTCTATCGCCGATTCTATTCAATATATATGGAGAGAGGCTAATGCAGGAAGCGTTAGAAGGCACGGAAGATTTCAAAATCGGAGGAAGGATTATAAGAACAGTGAAATACGCGGATGATCAAGTACTTCTAGCAAGAAAGGAAAAGGAACTCCAGAAAATGATAAATAGACTAGTGATAACAGGTAGAAAATACAGTATGGAAATTAATACATAAAAATCCAAGGTTATGTGAATATCAAGTAAAGAAGAAGAAGATTTGAACTAAGTATTGGAGAAAAGCCATTAGAACAAGTTTCAGATTATAAATACCTTGGAAGCATCATAACAAGAGAAGCAAAATGTACCGATGAAATCAGGACTAGAATAACAAAAGCAAAAGCCGCTTTCAGAAGAAAGAAACTCCAAGTAATGGGGAATATAAAGGAGGATGTCTGTAAGAGGTTGATAAAATGCTATGTATGGAGTATAGCTTTGTATGGGGCAGAAACATGGACGCTAAGGAAAAATGATATAAAATACTTGGAAAGCTTTGAAATGTGGACATGGAGAAGAATGCTGAAGATAAAATGGACAGATAGGGTGAAACAGGAGGAAGTACTACAAAGAATAGGAGAGAAGCGAGCGATTATACAGACTATCAGAAAGAGGAAGGCGAACTGGATTGGGCATTACCTGAGGAGAGAGTGCATGATTAAAGAAGTGCTAGAAGGAAAACTGGATGGAAAAAGAGAAAGAGGTAGGAAAAAGTTTCAGCTGGTAGATGACTTGAAAGGGAAAGAGAGCTATCAAGACACGAAGAAAACTGTGGAAAATAGGAGTATATGGAGAACTAAGTTTAACCATGAATAATCACGGACCTGTCAACGGATGGACTACCTATGGTGATGATATTATATATTATCATCCTCCCCACAGACAAGGGCACCACCATGGTTGTGTTGGATCGCGCCCAATACAACGAAGAAGCTGAGCGCCAGCTCTCTGACGAAACCTTTTATCTCCCCCTCACCTCCAACCCCACAAGTCTCCACTCCTCCCAAATATCCTCCTATCTTCATTCCGCAGAAAAACAGGTAGGCCTCACCGACTCTGCCATCGCCCTGATAATCTCCAAGAATCCCCATACCTTCCACCTTTATCTAAAATTCATAAACCCAACACCCCTGGCCGCCCCATTGTTGCTAGTTTTAACTCCCGGAGTGCATCTCTGCATTCGTGGACTCTCACCTACAGCCTCCTTCCGTCTACTCCCATCCTTTATCCAAGACACCAACCATTTCCTCCAATGCATTAAGCACTTCCCTTCTCCCCTCCCACCCAACACCATTTTGGCTACCATTGACGTCTGCTCCCTCTACACAAATATTCCCCATGATGACGGACTTTCTGCCCTCAGAAAACTTCTTGACACAAGACCCGACAAAAGACTCTCCTCCCATTTCCTATTGCACTTGGCAGAAATGGTGCTGAAAAAGAACAACTTATCTCCAAATTAAGGGTACAGCAATGGGCACTCGAATGGCGCCCTCTTATGCCAATTGCTACCTAGGGGAATGGGAGACTCATTTCCTCAATGCACCTCTCAAACCACTATTGCGGCTGAGATTCATTGACGATATCTTTCTCATCTGGACCACTGGACCTGACTCCCTCCAATCCTTTTCGTCATGCCTCTCCTCCCACCCCACACTTTCCTTCACCTACAGTACCTCCACCACTAACATCACCTTTCTGGATGTCGACCTCTTCATCCAAGATGGAAAAATCTGCACCGGCGTCCACATTAAACCCACTAATAGCCTTCAATACCTCCACTTTGAAAGCTGCTATCCCCTACACACCAAAACCTCGATTCCATATGCCGTAGCCCGCCGAGGATGGAGGATTTGCTCAGACAGGAGGTCTCTCTCAATATATTACTCCATCCTCGAAGATGCCCTTCTAAAATGCAGTTACCCACTGGGCCTGATCCGTGACCAGATCCAGAGGGCAATTACACCCACAACCATTAAACATCACCCTCACACTCCTCCTATTCCTGATTCCACCCCTTCCCTTACCACCCTCTTCCACCCCGGGATCCACAAGGTCCTCAAGGAAATTCTCCATGCTGCCCACCCAATTCTTACTTCCACCTCTCACCAATCCCCCTTCACTAATTCCCCCATTCTTTCCTTCCGCCGGCCTCCCAATTTGGGAAATATCCTGTGGAAGAAAGACCTACCCACTCACAACCATCCGTCCACTGCAGGATCTCAACCCTGCGGCAAACCCCGTTGCCTCACATGCCCCATCCACCCACCCTCATTTTCTTTCACCAGCCCCTCCTCCAACATCACCTACCCCATCCTCTCCAGAAGTAATTGCACCACGAGGAATGTCATTTACCTCCACACCTGCACCCTCTGTCCTGCTTTTTATGTTGGTCTCACCAGTAACCCCCTTAACATCAGAATTAACGGCCACCGGAACAGCGTAAATACCAACCATCCACTTCCGGTGGCTTCTCACGCTAATTCACACAAGGCAACATTTAATAACTGCTTTAATGTAAGTATTATCCGTGCCCTACCGGACGACACCCCCGCCCCCCTACTTCGACAGTGGGAGTTAGCCTACATCTTTCTCCTTGACTCCTTCTCTCCCCTCGGTCTCAACCTCCGATAACCCTATTGGCCGTCCCCCCTCCCACCTCCTCCTATCCCCGAACTCCTGTCATTACCCTTCCCCCTCCATATCCTCCCCAGTGTGTCACTTCAAACAGTACATGTCTGTCCGTCGCTGAAGAAGGGCATCAGCCCGAAAGCTCCATTTTTGTGTCGTTTTTGTTCTTTTGTGTTTTTCGTGTGTCCTCAGCACCCCCAGCGGCTCTTCAATCTAGGTAAGTGTCCACTGGGCTTCCTCCAACACCTTGTTGCTACCTTTATATAATATATATATATACACACACACTAGTGTAATGCCCGTTGAAATATCAACGGAAGAATTATAGATAGATAGATTATTATTATTTTCATTTTAAATAATTAATATCACACTTTTACATATGAAATATTTTGCCATATACAACACTTCTAGTGAATTCCCTCTCTCCCCCTCCCTCTCGCTCCCCCCTCTACCTCTCTCTCCCCCCCCCCCTCTCTCGTATTAAAAGCATACAAAGCACGCTTCTACACCCATAAGGATTGATACAACAATAGGATTTTGAGGTCTAACAATGTAATTGGTAGCCAAGGCAACATTCAGTTAAAATGGCAATATTTCCACAAAATATGTGAATTAAACGTATAACATGAGCGATTTCGAATTGTATGCGGAAAAAGATGAACAGAATAAGAAACTGATTTTTCCTTCAAAATGGTTCAGATCCGAAGATCGTAGGTTAATTCCTTCTAATTTTAATTTCCAAACCAATAAAAGCCTGAACATCAAAAAACTGATTTTTACGTTACCTTATGGAAAATGGAAATGTCTTCCTTGGAGTCGAACCCAGGACATTTTTGGAGATTTATTTTTGTCAATACCTTAAAATATATTAATCAAGCATCCTTGCCAAATTTCAATCTTCTACCTATTCGGGAAGTTTGTTAAAATGCTCTCTATCGGCCTTCGTGAAAGCGTGACCAACCAACCAACAGACCTGGGCTATTATAGTATATATACTAGTGAATGTGAAAGAGTATGAGCCGACAAATAATTTTTAAATGCAAGTTTCCACTTTCTCGCCGATTTACGTGTTTTTCCTTATGGTCGATATTGGGGTAAAAACAACCCCTAAAATTTATAATTATAAAACATTTATGAGTCCTTAGCATTTGTTACGAATACCTCACACTTGCAAAATTTCATCGATATAGCACCTCTAGAAGTGCATTTATATTAATTTCATTGTTTAAACTTTATGAATTTTTAACAGCCACAATATAAAACTTTTATGAAATATTCAATGTCATTTACCACAGGAACATTATTTCCTAACTTTGTAAAAATTTTCAGCTTTCTGGATCTTCAGAAAGTACATAAACATTAGTCAATTTGTTTAAAATTTAAGAATTTATTACAGCCGAACAAATAAAAATTTTCAAATTTCTATAATCACATTTTCATTATTTGGCATGTTCTACCAACCGAAAAAATTTCAGCTTCATAGCGCATTTAGAAGTACCTAAACCATGAAATGTTAGTAAAATAGTTTATAATTTTTACCGGCCAAGAAAATATACGTTGCAGTTTTGCAATTATTTCTCCGATTATTTTTTAGATTCACCTATGTATTAAATTTCAGCTCTCCAACTATTGTAGTTTGGGCCAGACATTAGTATCCTCCTATATATTATTCTATATCGACTCTTCTTACAGAGGATATAGGATACTAGTGAATGTGTGCTTGCATTCTGCAAGCATTTTTTCTCACCTTAAAGTAAAAATAAAAGCCAAAAAATAATTTCAACGCATAAGTTTGCATCTCGGCTCCGAAATATGTTTTTCTGTTTTGAAAATATCAGGGTAAAAACAACCCCTATAATTTATAATTATAAAACATTTATAGGTTTTTAGCATTTGTTACAGATACCTGACATTTATGCAAAATTTCATGAAGGTAGCACCTCTAAGAGTGCATTTATATGAATTTCATTGTTTAAATTTTTTGAATTTTTAACAGCCACAACAATAAATATTTCTAAAATTTTCAATGTAATTTACCACCAGAACATTAATTCCTAACTCTGTTAATATTTTCAGCTTCCTGGATCTACAGAAAGTACATAAACATTAGTCAATTTGTTAAACATTTGAGAATTTAATACGGCCGAACGAATAAAAATTTTCAAATTTCTATATTCCCGTTTTCATTATTTGTCAAATTCTACATGTAGAAAAAATTTCAGCTTCATAGCGCATTTAGAAGTACACCCTTCCCTCGCCAACCGCGGGGGTTATGTTCCTGAAAAGTTCCGCGGTAGGTAAAACCGCGGTTGGTAAATACTTTTTTTGAGTCTTTTTTGGAATTTATTTTTTCCTTCTTTTTTTTATTTTCATTTTATCCTCTACCATTTTAACAATACTGTTTAATCTGTAGCATTTTCTTTGCAATGACTTGGGTGGAATGAATCATAAACACAGTGGAAAAAAATGTTATCCAAGTATGACTCATACGTGCTTGTGTGCATTTTACCTGACATGGGTGAAAAGATTGAAAATGAATCATAACATTCCTTGATACACCACCATGTTTTTAAACTGATGATTCGGTACGCGTGGTATGCATCACAGCTAACCAAAAACAGGGACATTTTTGCAACGTGAACCAAGTTATATTTCCTGAAGAAGTTGTTTCTATTGTTTTTATGATTCTTTCCACCCAAGTCATTGCAAAGAAGAAAATGCTACTGAATCAGTAGTATTGTTAAAATGGTAGAGGATAAAATGAAAACAAAAAAAAGAAGGAAAAAATAAATTTGAAAAAAGATCCAAAAAAACAAAAACACAAAATTATGCACAAGTGGAATAAAAATTTATAAAACATCAGCATTTATAAAAAAAGGCGCTGAAAAAATAAACAAAAAAATCACACCATAATAAGTCAGAAATGCAATGGAACCCACGACCTTCGTAACGGCAACTCACCACGTTACCGCTGGGCCACCGCTACAACAACAATCAATGCCGCAAAATAGGTATATACCTTGTTAACTACGAAATCGAAAATTATAAATCCATTTTCTTGCTAACTTTCTGGATATATACGCCCAAAAGGGGGGTTATTCGTGGTTGTGGAGTTGAGGGCTACCTACCTACCAATTTTTAAGGAAATCCGTCACCCGAAGAGGTGAGCCTCCCTTTGTAAGTAGCAAAAAAATTCTTAAAGACATAAAATGTATACCCTGAACCAAAGCCCGATGGGGTATGGTAGCGATAAATCGCTAATACAGGTTTGATATTTTTACTGGTGCCATCTGGCATACCTTTTTAATTTAGCTATGTTCTTTTAAAAAATCTGATGTGGCCAACACGTGACTTTCTCCATATTTGGGGTATAGATATTTCAATTATTATGAATAGCATTATAAGGCAAAATTATTATTTTCCTTATTGCCGTAAATTATATTTTGAATACGTTTACAGAATTCACCGTTAGTTGGTGGCGCTGTATACTGAAATTTAAGAAAAAGTTAAATATCGCCGAAATGGATGCTTCTATGAAAATTTGTTTCAAACAAAACTTGGAAGAAATATTATTCTCTACAACTTTGGTCCTCACGATGATTACCAATAATGACATTTTTAAGGAGATATTTGACGGAAACCGAAAAAACCTATTATTTATCAATAATTCCTAAACAATAACTGCTATGAAAAATTGTTTCAAATAGAAGTTGTAGGAAATTACATCTTTGTATAGAATTGTATATACAATAATGATGTTTTATCGGAGAAATGTCGCAAAAACCGATTCGGGTTACGAATAAACCTCGACTTCTGCTTAATCGTTATTGTCCAAAAACTAATCAGTTCTTTGTGCTCATGCTAAAGTCTTATATATGAAATTTGGTAATGATATGGCAAGTACTTTTCGAGTTAGAGCACCCACAATCACATACACCCAGACATCATTCTGAAAAGTCTAAACCTGTTCTAGCGACCTCAAAATGTGTATTTCCGTTGAAATCTTGAAGTCAATTTTTTTTGTGATCACAATACTATTCCATTACTACGTATGGAGAAAGTAAAAAACATAAAATGTATAGTAGCAGCATAAGGCGTGCTAACAAAAAATATTCTGGTAATTGGCACTTTATTCAGTGTGATCCTTGTGGCTGATGCAAACTTGCGAAGTTTTTCAATATCTGGTTGCAGCGTTGTTAGTGACAAGCGAAGATCACCCCTCCTCACAATATCAAGGCAATTATAAGCTTTTGATAGTTGGTAAACCACCTGACTAAAGCGAGATTCAACAAGATAAGAAGTGAGAAAAGTGATAAAATACAACTTTGCTCTCTCCCAGAGCAGTGGAAACTTCCTAGCCATTTCACTGCTTATCCATATATTAAGTTTGCCATGTTTGAATCTAACTTGAGCTGCTATATCACTCTGTAGCTCAATGAGGCTTTCTTGTAATGTAATGTCAACATCAACCACATTTACCCCAAATGGATCCACCACCCAACCTGGAATGTTCATCTCTAGCAGGTCGCTGAACCAGACTTGCATATCACTGTACAAATGCTTCAAATGCTCAACATACACAGAATCTTGCAGTTCGTTGCCCACAGTGGCCAGTGACAGAAACTGCATTAACTCGCAACGTCTAATATTAATCCAGAACAGCTTGAGTTTTCCAAGGACAACAGTAATGACCTCTTTGCAAGATATAAGATTAGTTTTTCCTTGTAACTGTTTGTTCAACAAGTTCAGCTTTTCAAATACATCTGATAGGTAAAGTATATCACACTTGGCAGAAACGATCTGTTCTCCAAGCTGCTTACCACTCAGAAATGACACAATACTGTCCCAAAGTGCAACAAAGCGATGAAGACAATTATCTTTTGATAGCCATCTGACCTCTGTATGCATCATTAGGTGTTCAAACTCTTCTTCATTTTCCTCACAAAGTTGTCGGAAAAGACGATCTTGAAGTGCATTTGATTTGATAAGCCGACAACTTTTATTACAATGGCAAGGGCGTTATGCAGATGTCCTCCCAAATTTTTTGCAACCAGATGTTGACGGTGGACCACGCAGTATATGCAAAAATCTTCAGGCACAGCATTTTTTAAATGGGCAATGAATCCTCTGTATCTACCTACCATAGAAGCAGCACCATCAGTTGCACAAGCCATATTTCCAAGTGAGATATTGTTTTCCTTGAAATAAGTCTCAACTTCTTTAAAAATTGTTTCCCCTTTGGTGTCTGTTGTATACTTTCGGGCAAAAAGCATTTCCTCAATGAGCTGATTATCATCCAAAAACCTAACATATGTCATCAGAAGGGCTTCATTATCACGTAGAGTGGATTCATCGATTTGCAGGGAAAACTTCTTCAATTGCAACTGTACAACTATTTGTTTTTCCACATCATCTGCCATTTCATCAATGCGCCTCGATACTGATGAGTTGCTCAAAGGGATGACCTCAGTAATTTCATATGCACTCTGATTCAGGACAGTTGAAATCACAAAAGACACTGCAGGCAAAATCAAAGATTCACCAATATTATGCGGCTTGCCAGCTTTTGCAATTAACTTGGAAATTTCGTAAGATGCAATTAAACCTTTGTCTACTTTGGCTGCTCTTTTACTAAACATTTGCTTCAGTGTTGTTCTTGCTTTGAAATCATCACGCAGTTTTTTAAAGTAACCTTGTGATTTGTCCTTCTTGTCCTTGTGTGTTGTCTCAAAGTGTTTCCTCAGCTTACATGGTTGCGTGCTTTCATTTGAAAGTGTAGTCATACATATTAGACACATTGGCATCTTACTGTCCTGTGGTGATGGAATAAAACCGTATGTAAGATACTCAATGGAATATTGCCGACATTTTTTCTTCATCACACTAGCCATGGGTAATCTGAAATTAAAAAAGAAAAAATGGATCAAGTATAATATACGTCTTTTTCCCAAAAATATCAAATATTTTTCAGTAACGGCTTTATTGTTATGTGTATTTTAAAAAATTTATGACATTTTTGAGAAAAAGGTGTATAATATACTTGATCCGAAAAAATAAATTACTAAAACTAACTAAACTAAAGAATGTAGATCACAGCCAAATTATAGCCTCATCTAATAATCAAATACAGTGGACCCTCGCGTTACGATGCTAATTCACTCTGATAAATGCATCGTATGTCGGAAAAAACGTATGTTGAACCCTAAATCCATATAATACCACTGATTTGTTCAGAGATCCTTATATTTCAAATATTTTGCACCTAAATAAGGCTTTTCCCACAAATAAAAGTTATTTTATGTAAGATTAAATATTAGTTTACATATATGTATGTGTCTAGGCAAACTGGCCTCATCTTTGGTGATGTAGGTTCTCCTGGACATTCTTTTCCAAAAGAGGCCAGTTTTGTCCACATTGAAAATTTGCTGTGGAAGATAGTCCTCTTCTCTTATAAGCTCTTCAGACTCCTCTGTGAACTTGTCGGCCGTTTTCTTATCGGCACTGTTTGTTTTCAAATGAGTTGTCGGGTGAGATTTCGGCCGCACTCGGGACAGCCCGTATCTCTTCGCTGCCAGGAGGAGGGGGAAGCACCTCCTAGCAGAAAGCTCAAGTTCGACGTTGCCAACTCTACACCAGAACACACAACGTTTGGCGGGCATTTAAAGGGAATTTACGAATGGAAATATTTTTTATACATTGTGGCACTTCCCGATAAGTTACAGAAATGAAATTTGGTACGTTCTTAGGTATGGTGGGTTACTACAATAATTCGAAGATAAGATTTCCTTAGGTGCCCTCGGTTCGATTCCAGACCGTCCGGAATACTCCTCGTTTAATTACAAGCCAAAGAATTTAAACCACCATACCGTGTATACCATATGGAATAGAGAGCTGAAATTTTTTGGAATATTGTAAAGTATAGAGTACATTGTAAAAACACCGAGACTTTTCACCTCGGTGTCCCGGGTTCGACTAGAAAAATATAATAGAATAAATTAGTTGGCTTTTTTATCAACCGAAATTTTTTAAAATTTGTTTTATTATCGTTTCACACACGTAGCATGCACGCTTAATGAAACAAGTGAATTTTGCCACTATATTCTTGATAAAGCATTTTATTATTTATCATATTGTTATACAAGCATTATTCCAATGGGCTCGCCAAGGGTTGTGAGTCGTCTTCGTCGTCGTCGTCATCCTCGGTGTCCGTCTCCCCAAGCTGCATGATGATGGGCTCCAGGACATCCTCTCGTGCAATCTCTCTCCTGAAGTCATCATCCTGCAGCTTGTCTGTATGGTGGACACACGAGGCCCAAAGTTCCGATGTTACTCGGTTGATTGCCTATAAAACATATTGTAATTAAATAAACATCCGAGAAGTGATGCCATTAAATTATCTCGCAACTTCGGAAATGCATTGCAATTCATACCTAATGGACGAGAATTTCCAAGTCATTCATCTTGAATGATGAATTATTCTCTGCCACGTGCCTCTTCACCTGCAACCAGACAAGCTCGATAGGATTATATTGGCAATGGTAGGGCGGTAGCCTCACCACTGTGTGGCCTTCTGCTGCAGCCTTCCTATCGAGCTCATAATTTTTGGTGGCGGGTTTAAATGCCTGCACCAAAGCCAGTAGTTCCGCCCTCGTCTGGTCACAGGTGAATTGTATTCCTTTTAACATTAGCCAATTCTTAATATCATCCTTCCTGGTTGTCGTTGTTGGAGGTTTATCCACAATGACGGAGTGGTAACTTGCATTGTCCATTACTATTATGGCATTTTTAACAAAGATAAAAAACAAAATATGTAACTAAAAAACAAATAACGAAGTAACTGAATTACTTATAACGAACGATTTAACAAACGGAATGAATAACAAGGAAATTGAATTAACAAAGATAAAAACCAAAAGATGTAACCAAAAAGCTCAACGAACAACAACTTTAACTGCACAATTTCAGCGGCGTAAGCACGTGGCAACACAGCACACTCAGACACGATGTCACCACTATGGAGTCCCGATAAAGAGTGAGCTCTCGGACGCCTAGGCTCCTCCTCCTACTTTCCTATTGGTTCGCTCAGTGCCTCGTCCCCGTCCACTTTCTCTTTTGCCTCCCCCTCATCCGCCAAGTCATTTGAAAACAGGCATAGAAGCCTCACCATGCCGAATCACACTTTTAATTTCGGCCCTCTTTCTGAACCATTCAAACCAAACCAACTTTTGCTGGCTTTAAAGTCTTGATAAGGGGACTCTGGGTCAAGTGGTGAATTGGCCGTAAGGTCTTCATAAATTATTTTTGCACGCTCGCAAATAAATTGCGCACTCACTGAATCACCCTTGATCTGCCTCTCTCTTATCCGTAATAATAAGAGCCTTTCCATTTTAACAATTAAATCTCTTTCCTTTCTCACTGAGGTAGATGCGTCACTCACTTTCATTTCCTTTAACAAACTTTTTTGTTTTATTATGGAAGAAATCGTCGATTGAGGGAATCCATATTTCTTAACAAGAGCAATGATCTTAGCGCCTTCTTCATGTTACTTTATTATTTCTTTCTTGGTTTGGATGGTTATCACTCTTTTAGCCTTTGCACACACTTTGGGAGCCATTGGGGTTAATTTTATTTTATTAATTAATAGTAAAATTTCACAAAAACACTAAAAAACGTTTGAAAAGTGGCGCACTCACTCATGGCACCCAACCACTTAAAAGAGAAGGAGTAAACAATAACTCTTTTTGATTTCAGTAGATTGGCACTGTAAAAGATATCTTTTAACTGCTGCGGCAATCAGATATGGGGTCTTGCTACTTTTCTACGCTTCTGGTTCTCTACTTTGTGTCTTTCTGTGCTGAGAAGCCTTGGGACTTTAACATGACTTTTCGTCATTGTAGCCTCAGATACGTCTTTTGTTGCAGGGTTTCCTTGCAACTTTGTTTCTTTTCACTGTACGTATTTGTGTATGCGGCAGCGAACGTGTTAAGACGAAAACAAAGTATGCAATTCGTTAGAAACATTTTAAAGACGAACGTGATTGGTGGATACAGAACCAATAATGCGTGATGATTGTCCATCGTATGTCGCAGTTTCATCGTATATCAATACTACATGGAAGCATGGGAGGCTCATCGTAAGTCGAAAAATCATATCATGAGGCCATCGTAACATGGGGGTCTACTGTATGTTGCACTGTTTACTTTTCATCAAATACTTTGCCATACATTCTTTTTGTCTATGTTAAATACACTAAAGTTTTCTCTAAACACTTCTATTACTTATCTAATGGTGAAATGTTAATCTAACATTCGAATCATACCTTGTGTTAGGAGAAAAGAGTAATAAAATGCACATGGAGTGCTCCAAGTTGGAGGCAGGTTAGCGACTAACCTTACGTCGCTTGAATGTGTCCGAGTTGCCAGGATTTGCCAACTCAAAGCGTTAACATTTACAACATTATAGTTGCTTTCTCATGCATATAAAATTTCATTTATTACAGACTGCCTTTTTCATTGAGATATGTATTGTACACTATAGTAATTTTCAATATTCATCCTGCTGAAATTAGCACCGATAATGAGATGTGAGGATTATGACAAATTCATCATACACCTGGCAGTTAAGTTTGGATGGCCCCTGAGAAACTTATTGTGGCCCCCTAATGTTCCGTTTTTTCCATGTGGCACCCTAGAAGTATGGCTTGACCCCCTGGGGGGCCATATGGCCCACGTTGAGAATCACTGGTTTAGAGCATGGTAGGTTGGTATAACCAAAGAGAGTAAGTGAAAAGATAAGGATATATTATCCATGTTAAAAAAGTGAATGAGAAAGTAGTTTGTAATTTTAAAGTGATAGATATAAGGTGATAATCTGTATGGCTCTACTATTTTTAATAAGCAAAATATTTGTAAATTTTAAAATATTAAGTTATGTATTAATTTGCATTTTCTGGACAATTTAACTAAAATGCTACCTCAGCTATACACAATAAACTATTTAATAGTTTATGAATAGCAATTAGCAGGGTTTCTTCTAGAGCTGAGACCAAGAGCCACATTAAGCCTGCAAGCATTCATGAAGTTGAACAGTAAAATTTAATACTCACGATTTCATATTTGTTACTTAAAAATAATGCCCAAAAAATCTTTTATGGTGAAGTTATGATACTGAAAAATGAATTTGTTATCGATTTTCATTACTAGGACCCCTTGCAATCTCTCAAGTAACTTCCAATGTGAACTCTAATGCAGCTTAAAGAAGAATTCACAGTTGCTAATGTAGTCCGCTGCACTGCAAATGCCTGTTTGCCCTTATTCTTGAAAGTGATTTTTTCTCCTATTTAGTAATATCTTGCTCTTCAATTTAATGATCTAAATCACTTAATTTTTGCAGTCAATGATATACACAAAAGCTATGGTGCGCCAGAGGGATTTAGAAGATTTGAGAAGAGCCAACGAAGCAGAATGTGAAAGGCTACGAGAGCGCTGGGTTTCTGAAGATTGTATAAATGCTGTGATTGACTTTCTTTCTAAGCGTAGTAAATTGTAAACTTTTATGATGTTCAATTTTTATTTTGGTAAAGTTTTTACTGTCCAATGGATAAATAAGTGGCTACATCACAAAAAATCTAGTCTAAATATAATCTTTTTAAATTTTTTATGAAGATAATTTTGATTATTTTGTTCCAATATATATTTTCTAGGGGTGCAATGATTATTTTTTACATGGACAATATTTTTAGGTAGTATAAGAATTTATGTTTTTATAAAATGATTATTCCATCAAAGTTATACATCACCATTCATGTTATTTTACTGGGTTATAATTGTAATGCTGTATTCCAGAAAATATACATCATACTAAGTGTGTGACTTTTTATCATTTATGTCAGATTAATATTCCTAATTTATTTTACTCTTTCTGAAATGTTCTTTTTATTGTAGAAATTCTACTAACCTCTGAATAATTTGACCATTGCTTGGAATAGGGAAACAACTGAACATTAATTTTGAGCATCAATCTATGAATATTATAAGTCACAATATATCACATTTACCTTAATATAAGATGTTTTTCCTATATTTGCAAACAAAACCAAGAGTCCTCTTATATTTGAGTATTGTCTAATGTTCGTGTTATGCTTTTATACAGTAATACCTAGATTTACATTGCCTCTATTTACGTTGATTTCAAGTTACATCATCCACCATTTAGTACCTGTGTACCGATTTAAATTGGTTTACTTCGAAGTTATACCATTATCTCAGATTTTTCGGAAAACGGCAAAAAGTCTGAAAATCTTCAGATTTTTCCATTTCCATCTTCTTGAACCTTTTAATGAAATAAAATACAGTAGAACTCCCAAATTTGCAGGGGTTACATTCCCAAAAATACCGCAAATTGAAATCCGCAAAAATAGAAGCAAAGGCCTTATGAGAAAATGGGGGTTAGGTTCACGGCTCTCCATTATTTTGACAACAATAAATGATGAGAAGGTATGCTAAAAGTGGTTTTGACCCAATACAATGTGGCATTTAAATCTGCCGTAGCCGTACAGTTTATCGCATATTGCCTGCCCACTGATGCCGCACTCTGGCCACTAGCATGTTTATTTCGCAACTCAATTTTCTCACTTAAGCTTCACTTTTATCCATAATATCACAAATATCCCTCTCAATCTTCTGAGAATATTTCTTCACGTTTGTTTTGCATATGAAACATTCACTGCAATGGAGAGGAGGATTTTATTGTTCCAGTTGCCTAGAAATATCCTATACAGATAGAGGAAAGTATTTCTTCTTAGCAAAAGGAAGGAAACACCATCTATGGGCTCTAACCTGTACTAGAAGTACACAGCTAGATACCGGAGATGGTCCTACTGTAGGGTGACCATACGTCCTGTTTTTAATAGGATCGTCCCATTATTTATTTAGGTGTCCCGTTGTCCTGATTAAGTTAAAACGGGATGCCAATTGTCCCGTTTTTTTGCAGAAGTGCCAATTCATATACAAAGTTACACACAAAATGAAGCCTAAAAACGAATTCCGAATATGGTGGCTTTTTCATTTATTTTATGTTGGCAGTGCAACAGAATATACTCATTTTCTTAGGTTGGTAACGCACAACAGCATCTAGTTTCAGTTTGCTTTGTTGTTGCGAACATGTGGTTTTGGAAGAACGTGACCGGTTATACATGTGCTGTTGGATTCGGAAAAGTAAATAAAACCTCGGAAAATGCTGAAGAGAAAATATGTTTTTACTGAAAGGTTAAAAACTGAATTCCCTTTTTTACAGGGTGATACACAAATGGGAAAAGTGTTGTGTACCTTTTGCAAATCGGTGTTTTATATAGAACACTGAGGTCATTCATTGTCAGATATACTACAGCATAGCAAAAATATCATTTGAATGCGGTAAGCAGTAAGAGTTGCAGCCAAAAGGTAATCTCATATTTTACCAAGCAAAAAATGACAGAAGAGTGGAGGAATTAAAGAATTTTTGTGACACTGTTGATAATGAGTACAAGCAGTGTGGCGACCAACAAACATAGCCACATACAGCTCTAACTAAATGCTATATCGTACACATAATAAAGTAAAATAAAGTATTAACAACACAAATGCTCTTGAGACGTACGTCTCGCAGCTTAACCACTTCAGAAAATGTCAACTTATCGTTACCGTCTGTCCAACAGGAAACTTTAGCACACTCTCCCTTGCGAGGAACAACTCTTCTCGCTTTTGTCTCCGTGACTCCTCTCTCTCTCTTACTCTCGCTCACCGCGGCGACCCTCGGCTCTCGGTATGTCCCGGTGCTTCTGCCTTCGTTCTCTCGACGGCCACTCTCGTCTCATGTCGCCGCTCGAGGGGGGGGTACGGCGGGTAGCTTAAATGGGCGACTCCTCGACTTGGTTAATTTCCTGATTATGTGATATAACCATGCGAAAAGGAGGGAATGGGAAATAGGGGTAATATTCGCCCTATATAAAGCGCGTTGGTGTGGGAGCAGCCATTCGGCGGAGACGTTTGGCGTTCTCTTCACCGATTACGAAAGACACCGATAACAAAGGCGGCGATTTTCTGCGTTTTCGTCGCGTTTATTCGACAAGTGCTTCGTTAAGTGCGTAGAACCAGAGAAAATCGCTGCAGCAGATTCTAGGAACTGTGAAAACTAGATGTCTATCACTACAACCAGCAATCACCAGAATTATTGAAATATTCCCTGGATTAAAATCTTACTTTATTTCACAAGAAAAATGTCCGAGCATTCTGAAAAAGTTTTTTAATGATCCCGTTTCCATTATTTGACTTCATTTCATGGAGAGTCAATTAAAAGTTTGCTCGAAGCTATTAAAAAAATAGAGAGTGATAATATTTCATGAAGTGAAGTAGCTGAAGAACTGGATATTTTAGCAAACAAAATTAAAAAACCAGAGAAATGAAATTTCCGCACCTCAAAACTTAGATCGATTTTATCAGATTTAGAATATTTCTGCAGCGAAAAACAATTCACAGAAGCTGCAAATTCCTTTTATGATGCACTTCTAATGTATTTAGAAAAATGGAGTTATCGACCATTAAAAGTGTTTTATTGGGTGCAGCTTAAGAGTCCTACTGTTTGGGAAAAATTCAGGATACACTCAAATACATGTCAACAAAAACATCACTGAAATAATAGACGAAGATGAGTTTTTCAATGAATACCACCATGTTATGAACATCAGTAAAAACAAAATTACCGAATGGAACAGGAACTTAACTGAAACTTTGGAACGATGGTTCGGAATTTTCAAGTTCGTGCAAGGTGAAGAAATATTGTTAAAAAATATTTAAATGATTTTGGAATTTGCTTTAGCCATACCTGGCACCAGTGGAGCTATAGAAAGTGTTTTCTATCACAAATTCTTTGTGGACAGATGAAAAGAAACACTTCCTCGTTGAAAACATCAAAGCAGTGATAGTGACGAAAACTCATTTTCGGGAACTTTCATGCAACGACTTTTACAATTTGCTTTTAAACAATCCCATATTACTGCAAGAGAATCTTCGTCTGCAAAGTACAACATGTCTCCACAAGAGAATGAATCATCAACACTCATACCAGCTTCAGAATCAACTCTTCCTACATCAACTGCAAATTAATTGTAAACAAAACTATGCGAAAGTAAATAAACCGAATTATATATTTAAAAAGTAAAATAATTTGTTCATTCACAAATATTTTAGAATTAATAAAGTAAATTTCTATTTTCCCCACTTGGGACAATGCTTTTGAACAACTCTTTTCATTGAATTAAAATTTACGTCGACTGTTACTTTAATTTATAAAATCCGATCTCCCTATTGCATAATAAAGTAAAGAGAGAAATCAATGCGTCGGAAATGAATGAATTTTTCCCCAATATTTCATATTGTATTTTACTTCTTTAGAAGAAGTCCAGAAAAACTCGCTGACCCGAAGACACTACACCCTGACATCGGATAGAGATCCATATGGCCTAGACCTGGAGTCTGCAGGTCAAGCGATATTGTTGGCAATACTACTTACATTCATAGTTGCCAATAATCTAATATAATTGATTGTGTTCAACAAGTTCATTTAATTCTTTTTACTCCACACATCATTATCTAAATTTTCTTGTTAATGAGTTTGTTTTTCCTGTCTACGTACATAAATCTTCAAATTCTTGTAAATGATGTATTGACCGAAATAAACCAAACTTCCGTTTTAAAAAGTCACACGAAAATTTTGTACCGTTTTTTTCTTGAGAATTACAGGAAATGTCCCGTTTTAGTCTCGTGGAAATATGGTCACCCTATCCTACTGGTTAAAATTCACAAGGGGATGCGAATAAGGCATTAAGAGGTCACACCTCCACTTTCTCTACCGCAGGGGCAAGTATAGGCATCCCCGCATTACACATGCGGGGTTTTCGTACGAAGCGTATTTTTTCAAAGCAAAAGGAAGGAAACACCATCTATGGGCTCTAACATGTACTAGAAGGGCACAGATAAATACTGGAGATGGTCCTACTGGTTAAAATTCACAAGGGGATGCAAAAAGGGCATTAGAGGTCACACCTCTTTCACTACCGCAGGGGCAGGTGTAGGCATCCCCGAATTACACATGCAGGGTTTTCGTACAAAGCGTATTTTTTCTCGGCATAAGGAAGAAAACACCATCTATGGGCTCTAACCTGTACTAGAAGGGCACAGCTAGATACCGGAGATGCTTCATGACAGTATTTTGGCATACCCATAGCGGATGGCTCGAAAAACGGCATGACGGATATACCGTATTCACCCAAATCCAAGACGACCCTGAATCTAAGACGACCCCCCCATTTTGTTGATTCCAAAACAGAAAAAAGCTCAAATTGACCTTCATTACTACAAAAATTATAAATCTTGTGAAATATTTATTTTCTCTTATACTTCTCTTGAATGTCATTGTCTTTTAACATTTTAAAATCATAAGATCACATCACAAATAGAACCATTCAGGTTTTCAAACAAATTAAATGGTAGCATTCATTTTAAGATAACATTAAAAATAAAGTAAATACATTGAAAGAATATACTCATTTCAGGACAACAAAAAACATTTCAATCCAAGTGCTGCATAAAATCATTTTATTGTGTTAGTCATCATCACTGTCTATGCAACCTTCACTATTTTCCTCAACTTCACCATCAGTCTCCCACAAACCATCATCCTCACTCCCATCCATGGCATTAGATAAGCAGCATTTCTTAAATCCTTTCGCTATTACTTTTGCATTTATTTGTTGCCACGATGCCTTGATCCATTGGCAGAGCATTGCAACTTCAGGTTTCTTAAGATTTCCTTTTGGTGTTAAAGTGTGAGTTCCACTTTGTAACCACTCAGAATACAAAACTTTTAAATTATTTTTAAAACACTTTGTGGGTCTTGATATAACCCGGTATTATGATAACTGAAAATTACACATTTCACAGTCTACTTGATTTATTGATGATCGCTCAAGAGCGAACACATGATACACTCGCTCTCGTAGGGAGTCAGAAAACACACTGGGTGAAGCGTCACCCACGCTAGTGAGCAAAAAAGAGACGGTTAAAAACCCGTTACATTGTTACATTTTTTCTAGGATGCGGGGAGAAATCATGTGAAAAGAAAAGGGGGGCAGGCACGCATACGAAACCACTGGGACATTTCACCTCTACGTTGCATGTTGGCGTGGCAGTCGCATGCCGCCAAGTTTGAAATGGTCGAAGCAACATATGTTCCAAACATTCCGCCCACCTTGAAAATCTGAGGTTTTCAACGAAAGAATAAGAAACAATGGTTACAATGAAAGGACAGCACAAATCAATAAGAAGCATGAAGTGGTCCCTGAACAATGTGGAATTCAAGTCAATAAAATATATGAAACACAAATCTTAAAAGGTGCAAAAACTCACGTCATTAAAAAATGTGAAACAATTCACCTAAAATGCAAAAACAAATCACTGAAACAATGTGAAACACATCACTGAAATATACACAATCAAGTCATTAAACTATAATGAAATAGAAATACAATAATTATTCTCAATACACAAAAAAAACAAATGAAAATCATCACACTGAATTCACAATTAGGTCCCAGGTGACTCTTTCATGGGGATTGGGCAAAGAGTTTTTACTACTCTGCATGTTGACCCGGTTGCTGTTTTCACAGTGGCCACTCGAACTAATCCATTTTGCCCTGTATGGATTTCCATGATGTGGCCAAGGCTACATTTGAGTGGAGGAAGGTTATCTTCCTTCAGTATCACCATGTCTCCGGGTTGCAAATTTGGTTTCTTGTCCATCCACTTGATCCATTGCTGCAGACTCTCTCGACCAGCAGGCCCAAAAATGTTGCTGCATCTGTTTGATGAGTTGCCACCTAGACAGCCTACTCAGAGGCAGCTGCCTCAGGTCGGGTTCCACGGTAGCAGTGAGTGCATCACCAATGAGGAAATGGCCAGGAGTCAATGGGTTTAGGTCATTTGGATCTGGAGAGAGGGGGGTTAGTGGACGGGAATTAAGGCACGCCTCAATGAGTGTTAAGCAAGTGTACATTTCGTCAAGAAAGGGATTCTTTCCCTATGATTCGCTTTAAAAGGTGCTTCAGTGATTTGACTGCGGCCTCCCACAATCCTCCGAAATGTGGCGAGCGAAGCGGAATAAAATGCCAATTGATGCTGTCCTGCGTTAAGAGCTTTCCTTTGGTGAGCTTCAGAAAGATCGTGGAGCTCCCTTATTTCCCTCTGTGCCCCCTTGAAGTTCATAGCATTGTCCGAGTACAGATGACTGCATTTGCCTCGTCGTGACATGAAACGCTTTAGTGCTCCGAGAAAGGCCTCTGTTGTTAAATCTCCAACTAATTCGATGTGAACTGCCTTCGTTGCGAAGCAGACGAAAATTGCAATGTATGCCTTTGTTCTCACCTAGCTCCGGCGATATAAAGTCCGTAGGTGGACTGGGCCACAGTAGTCGATCCCACTGTGGATAAATGGGTGCGTAGGTTCCAGTCTTTCTCTCGGCAGATCTCCCATGAGTTGTTCTGCTGGTTTTGGGTTCTGCTTGAAACAAGTGACGCAATGGTGTACTGTTTGTCGCACTAGGTTCTTTCCATTGAGCGGCCAAAATTTTTGACGTAAGGAAGCTAGTAACAACGTTGGCCCTGCGTGAAGTTGCCTCTCATGTTCCCATCTTGCAATAAGTCTTGTGAGATGGTTTTTCGCAGGTATCAGAATTGGGTGCTTCTGTTCAAATGGAACATTGGATTTCCGTAGCCTGCCGCCCACCCTGATGACATAGTCTTCGCCAATGAATGGGGTCAATGTTTTTAATTTCGATTTTCTGCTGACCTGCCCATTTCTCTTCAATTCCCTTATCTCTCAGGAGAATTCTGCACACTGAACCATCCTGATAAGTCTTAATAATGCGTTTTTCAATTCTTCGATAGAGAGAGGACCGGTTGTTCGCTCCTCTGCGCTCTTGGAAGCATTGTTCACAAATCTGATGCAATATGCAGTTATCCGCTGCAGTGTTTCCAGTGATGAATACCTAGAAATTAGGTCCGACATGCTTGTGGTGGTCAAAAGTGCCGTCACCTTTCTTTCCTCAGGCACTTCGGAGCAGTTGATAGATTTTTCCCAAGGCCACTGATGATCTTCTTCGGCTAGCCAAGCTGGTCCCTTCCACCACAAATGCTTCTCAATAAGTTGTTGGGGTGAAAGACCTCTTGAAATATGGTCCGCTGGATTGTGTTGACCACTAACATGTTTCCATTCATATTTGCTCGTTAGCTCATGTATCTCAACAACTCTGTTGGCTACGAAGGTTTTCCATTGTGATGAGGGCGAGTTTAACCACACAAGGACGATTGTGGAATCTGACCATAAAATCACCCTACCCTCATATTGGAGAGCTGCCACAACCTTGTGATTCAGGTTTGAGAGTAAAACAGCAGCACAGAGTACAAGTCGAGGAAGCTTTCTTTTCTTAAGTGGTGCAACTCGTGATTTGGAACATAGCAGCCTTGCGCTGTGTTGTCCCCCTAAATCCTTACTTCGTATGTAGACACACACTCCATATCCTGATGCATCACAAAAGCCGTGTACTTCCATCCCTACTCTTCCTTGAAGAGTGGCATTTCGAGGATTTCTCAGCCCTTCTAAAGACAAGAGCTCCTGTCGATAATGACTCCAAACTGAGTGAAGTGCAGATGGAAGTGATTCGTCCCATGTTAGTCTCAGCTCCCAAAGTCGTTGCAGAAATATTTTTGCCTTAAGAACAACTGGCCCTATCAACCCAAGCAGATCAAATATCTGCGCTACATTTGACAAAATCGTGCGTTTAGTGATGTGCTGCTCCTGATCAATTTGGGTTGCGGTAAACCAGAAGTAGTCTTGTTCATAATTCCATAGAAGTCCCAAGCTCCGAATGGAGTGCTCATCTCCCGGAACAAGCGATTTGCTTACTTCTCTGTTTTCCAGTGAAACGCGTGAAAGTAGATGTTGATCATTGGCACACCATTTCCAAAGCTGAAATCCCCCACGTGCAAGTAACAGAATTAATTGCTGCTGCAACCTTATTGCTTCTGTTATTGAGTCTGCACCTGTTAGTAGGTCGTCCACGTAGATATCTCGTTGTGCTATTTCGGAGGCTTCAGGAAAGTCTGGTTTCTCTTCGATGGCCAATTGCTTGAGGCATCGATTTGCTAAGTAAGGAGCTGCAGCTGTTCTGTATGTTACGGTGGTTAATTGGTACGTACGTAATGGGAACTCAGGGCCTTCTCTCCACATGATCCTTTGTAAATCAGCATCTTCAGGATGCACCTTTATCTGCCGATACATCTTCTTGATGCCTGCCGTCATTACGTACTTATGAGTTCTCAATCGGATGATGACTGAAAATAGTCCCTCTTGAACTACTGGTCCCACTAAGAGTGAGTCGTTGAGTGACACTCCTGTGGTGGACCTACAGGATGCATCAAAAACAACTCGTAGTTTTGTAGTGGAGCTTGTCTCCTTGATAACGCAATGGTGAGGAATATAGTAGCTCATGCCGTGACGCACACTTTCTGATTCGGGAACTGTTTTCATGTGACCTAATTCCTCATATTCCTTCATGAAAGCCATGTAAGCTTCTGCTCGTTTCAAATCCTTGCTCAATCATTTTTCAATCTGGATGAATCGACGCACGGCTGTTTCCCTTGAGTCTCCTAGTTGCTTAATTGATTCCTTGACCGGCAATCTTACGATAAATCTCCCATTTTGTTCTCTAGTTGTGGTGGCTGTAAATGTTTTTCACATTCAAGCTGTTCTCTGGAATAAGCTGTTGTAGAAGAACATTCCTCCAATTTCCAAAATTTTTGAAGCTGCTCGTCCAGATTTGTGATAGAGCTCAAATAACAAAGGGTTGATGCTGGGGCTAGGAGGGAATTGGATCTACCAGATACAATCCAACCCAAGGTAGTTTTTTGGAAAACTGGATGATTAGGTGTTGGTCTGAATTGCCCAATGCACAATAGCTCAAAGAATATTTCTGCGCCTACTATCACGTCCACCCTATTTGGGGTACCAAACTCTGGATCTGCAAGTTGCATATTTGCTGGCAGGTTTCAACTTGAAGTGTCAACCGGGAGCGTGGGTATTTGTTGCGTTAAATTATTTAGAATTAGGAAATCTAGCGTTGTGTTGTAACTATTGATTCTGGACTGAATTTTGGCCTGAACAATTTGAGCAGTCTTCGTTGCAGTTCCTGCGATTCTGTTGACGATTGAAATCCGCTTGCTTCTCTTCAATCTAAGACGTTGTGCCAAACCTTCCGTCATAAAATGAGACTGAGAACCCGAATCAAGCAATACTCTGCATTGATGTGGTGTGCCCTGCGCATCACAAATATAAATAACAGCGGTTGAGAGCAAAATTGTTGCTGGTGCTCCCTTGTCTCGAACGATGTATGAGGACACGCCTGCTGATTGGCTTGATGCTGTGACAAAGGGGGTTGCTTGTGGCGTTAGGTTGATTTGATCAGGGATCCCATTCATGATTTCCTCCTGATGACTCGAGGGTGAAAGTTGTGACTTGTGAAAAGTGTAGCATTGTGTTGTGCCTTTGATTACATTTCTTGCAACCACTTGAGATGCACTGCTTCACAAGATGTCCTGACCTTAGAGTGTTGATGCATAATCCTAGACGATTAACCTCACGCTTTCTGTCTTGGGCTGATTTGTTCTTAAATATTTTGCACTGGTAAATGTGATGTGCCTTACTGCATAATTTGCATTTGACAAAGCAATAGTCTTTATTGATAATGGGTTCCCTTTTAATTGCTATTCATCATTTGAATTATATAATCAGTTACCAAAAATTTACATCACTTAAGGATTATTTATAAATTTTCAAAAATTTTAAAAAACCCGGCAAATGCTGCGTCCCGAGGTTGCCGGGTTTATGAGGTTCTACTGTATTGTATAATTAATCTTTTTTTCTTCCAGTAAATAGTGGTTTCTAAATTTTCGAATTATAATTTGTTGTAACGTACCTTTCTGTTAAAAATAATTTTTTCTTAATTTTGCTAATTATTTAAAAACTAGTATAATGCCTGTTGAAATACCAATGGAAGAATTATAGATACATTGATTATTAATATTTGCATTTAAAATAATTATTAGCACATTTTTACATATGAAATATTTCGTCATATATTACATTTCTAGTGAATATTCTGTTGTCGTTTAGTAAATGCCTTTGGTTTTTATTTTTGGCTATAAAATTCTGTTATTCTTCTCCCACCTTATTCTCATCAATGCTGCAGATAAATGTCGGTGTGCAAAGACCGGGAAATAATTATATGTATACATATATAATGTAGGGAAAATAATTAAATTTCATGCACTTAACAATATGAATGTTTTAAAATTGTACTCTGTACTTATGAAGAAAGAAAGCTTACTCGAATCCACAATAACGTTCTCTGTCGTTACGTATTATATATTTAAAATAAAACTCTTTAAAATATTTAAATTAAAAACTAACTAATTAATCAATCAGTGGAATAATTTCTTTGAATACTATTTTAACAAAAACAAATCAATTTATTTCAACATCGTAAACTGTTCCCTTGACGATTGAATGGATTGTTGTATTGGAGATCCATAGTAACAAAAAAATAAACTAATTGTTTATTGTAGAAACCGTTACAATCGTTTTAAATTGATTTTTGCTTTGAAATATACTTGAGTCAACTCAGTATGACTTCCACTTTACATACTGTAAATTCCAAAGTAACTCCTTTTATAATAGGCAATGCTTGCCTAAAATTAATTCATTCTGAAAAGTGAATAAATAAAATCCTTTCTTTAAACTATAATAGCCACTGTTATTAGATTTAAATGGATTATAAGCCTTAGAACTTACTCTGTATTAAATAAGCACCAAAATTCCTTTTATAAAAACAAATCAGTTCATTAAAAGATCCACTGTTGTTTCTTTGAAAATTGCCTGTTAACAGTTTTAAATGTCCTTTTAATTTTAATTGAATTTTAATTTATATTCGTTTCCAAACTTCGGCCATTGTTACGAAATTAATTCGAGGAATAACAATATAAATTCGTAAGCACTTATGGTTTACAAAGAATTTAATTTAAGAATGCTTTTTATTTCCAATTTTTCTAAAATGACTGTTGATAGGTACATAAAATTTTTTATATTTACGTTAATATAATTATTTTCCACAAAACACGCCAATCTCTCCCCTTCCTTACTCTCTCTCTCGTATTGAATGGTATTTGATGGTACTGAAGCACTCAAGGCACGCTTATTCCCAGAATGATGTATATACAATAATAGTAATTTGAGGTGTAACAATGATAAAGGTCGACATAGCAACATCACGTTAAAATGGCGAGATTTCCACAAAATATGCAAATTAAACATTTAACATGGAATATTTCGAACTGTGGGCGAAAAAAGACGAACGGAATAAGAAACTTTATAACTTTTTCTTCAAAATGGTTCAAATCCGAAGGTCATCTGTTAATTTCTTCTAATTTTAATTTCCAAATGAATAAAAGTCTGCACGTCGAAAAATCGCGTTTTACATGTTAAGTAATGGGAAATGGAAATGCCTCTCTTGGAGACGAACCAAGGAATTTTTTCACGATTTAAATTCGTCATCACCTGAAAAAGTGTTAATCAAGCATCCCTACCAAATTTTGAGTTTCTATCATTATTATTTCTCGAGTTATTAGCGTTACCAACCAACCAACAGATGATGGCTATTATTATATAAAATTTCCTGTATGTATATGTTGTGTATGTATATATTTTATGTATATTTCTTTTATGTTCTAGGTATGTATATGTTACTTCTTTCCTTTTATGTGTCTGCGTTCAAATCCCTATTCTTTATTTCTTAAATTTTTTTCTCCATCTGTATCTATTAGGGAATTTCTGCAGTTTTTTACACCTCCCTCCTCTATTCAATTACGCATGTGTACTTTTTCTAAAACAATCGGGAAAGGACTTGTGAGCTAATATGTAACTTTTAAAAGTTTTCCGTATTCTGTGTCTGAAATCTCATGATAAATACAACTCCATATCTCCGCTTCTAATGAACGAAATGTAACCAAGTTTTCTATTTGACTTATGTAATGATTAAGAATGATGACTGCGTAACTAAAACGTTTATATTATTAATGAAACGCCTTTAAAAAAATCATAAATACAACACTTAGTTAAAAATTTCCACTCAAGACATGCGACAAACTTTTCACCTAATTGGTTTAGATAGGTACATTCAGGGACTGAAATGTTTAGTAATGTTTAAATGTTTCTTTGAATAAGATTTCATGTCAATACCTTTCATAGTTCACGCTATGCTGAATGTTATATAAACCGCAAATGTGCACCGTAACATTAAGCGATTACTGTTCATTCGCTTCTATGTAGCAATGTTTGTGTGTGACGCATGATATTTTAAATGATACTGTTTAAAAATTTCATCTTTTATGTAACTACATAAAAAATTTCATCAAAATAAATTGAAAACATCAAAAGTGAAGATTTTTTAAAGTTTTTCCAAATTTCGCATGTTTTTGCAACTTTTTCGTGTTTTTTTAAAAAACTCCTTCGTCCGTTCACGAGGGAATTATTAAATCCTCCTCCGTCATAGAGGGGTTAAGGTAAAGGAAAAAAAGATGAAGTGAGAAATTAATATAAAAAAATAAAAGAATGAAATTCCTGAAACTTGCGACAGAAGTACACAATCAAGATAAGAAAAGTCTCCAGTGAAGCCAAAAGATATACAAGATAATATATACAAGGTTGAGTAATTTATTGTTCTCTCACATATAATATCGAAGAAAAATTATGATAAGGCCAAATATGTAATAATCGAGGTAAAATTTCCGACGTAGTGCATGCATTAGCCCCTTATAGTATTGATTGTTATGGGAAAAATGGTTTTGATTTGATTTATGTCATGATTTTCAAGAATGCATCCTTGAGGTATATCGGGGTATTATTGTAGAGGCACTGCTCACTGATCGAACATCCGGAATATCGAACCTTATAAAGTGCTGACATATGTTCATGGCAATTGGACATTGTCCGGAATATCGAACATCTAAAAAGCTACCATACTGTAAGCAGGCAAAGTACCATATTAAAATTTATGCTTTGAATTATATTCGCACCACCTATATAGTGAAACCTCAATTCTGCACTCTCAGATTTTACGTTTTTTCTGATTTTGTACACTTTTTGTCTGGTCCCAGCCAAATGCTCATAAGATCAATGTAAAATTTTATACGATTTTACGTTTCCTCGAATTTACATTTCTCCCGAATTTGCATCTTATTTTTTGAGTCCTGACAATGGAAATTCACCCGATGTTACATTCTCAATTTTCTATTTTGGAAAATGCAAAGAAGCACCGGTGGTGTTCTGCTCGTATTCAAGGTTAAAAATAGGCTTCATTCAATAGTTTTAGTCGTAACTTTGTCAAACTCATATTTAAATAGGCACGTGTTTACATAAGAAATGTTTGCAACCACATGTGGCAATACATTTATCGACCAATTGAATAAACAGACACACTTCATGCTCACCGTTATGCTTGCATAGTTGCAGCCATTTGTTTTTGTAGGAAGTTTATATCAACACGATGCTAAGCATTGTATATACCGTATTTATTCATGTAACCTGCACACTTGTGTACTTCGTGCACTCCTGTTTTTGGGCCGGTTCGGAGGGTAAAAATTAATTTGAGCCAGAATAAGATTTTATTAAGTCATCGATTCCCATTCCCTGAACAAGTACCTCTCAAGTTATGCATCTTCTCCCTTCTACGTGACGCAATTTATTGGATGATCACTTTATGATGATACTAGCAGAAATCTCCTCACCGATAGTCCTCTTTTGTTAACCCCTTAACTATTTGTGATGTAATATTACGCAACTTCATCCCCACTTCACTGTTTTTGACGTAATATTATGCACCAATGAGGAGCTTCACAAAATATTTGTTCATCTATGAATGGGAACTTCCCTACGCGGATGGGGGTTTTTTTTTCGCATATCATCTCATGAATAAATATTGGAAGGTTAGGAACAAACGAGTCCAAACTATGGATTTCCGTCTTCCTTTCAAACGATGAAATGTTACATTCCCAACAAAATTTCACCACTCCGAATTCCATGAAGTAGATGAGGGAAAAGGACCAAACTCGAACCTACCTATACTCAAGCCAGCAAACTCTCAGTAGTCAATGAACTATAGTTATCAGTTAGTCGGTGTCTTCTTTCTTTTTGCGAATTTTTGCCTGTAGTGCAAGCGTAACTTACACGTTTGCTTGGTTGCATAAATATGCATATACCTCATAGAATTTGACATCTTTTAAGAATATAAACGTAGATGCAAGCATATTACATAGAATTTACCATCAATACTCACAATTAATATAACCTGTTCAGAAATCCTCGTGTAAGATGCGCACCCCCTTTTTTCCCCGGTGTTTCGGGAAAAAATGTGAGAGGGGTACACAAGTAAATAAGGTTAACGCAGTAATCCATTTATGTATCATTAATTTTAGTAGGAAGTCGATGACATCTACACGACGCTTGTCATTGCTTATAAAAGTGGCAATCCATTAATTAATTTTTGGCCTGAAATATGGATAATAAAGCAAAACGGAAAGTATTTACGATAAGTGATAAAATTAATATCTTAGCTCAACTTGATGCGCATGTTGGAACACATATCCAACTTTTTGACTGGTTAAAGAAATAAAATGTTATGTAAGTTAGTTTATTTTAGGGCTGTCAATTTTTTTCGATTTTTTTCGAAAATCGGTAACTCGACCGTCGAAAATCGAAAAGTCGGTAAGTCAAAGTCGAAAACCGAAAAATCGAAATCGATTTTTACCGAAAAGTCGAAATCGATTTTTTTTACCGAAATGTCGAAATCGGTTTTTTTACCGAAAAGCCGAAATCGATTTTTTTACCGAAAAGTCGAAATCGATTTTTTTTACCGAAAAGTCGAAATCGATTTTTTTACTGAAATGTTGAAATAGATTTCTACTGAACTATTGAAGTCGGTCTTCTGGATATCTACATCGATTTTCTCAAAAAAGCCTACAGTATGTGATCGTGGAACGAAGTGACACCGCATCGTGTCCGTTGTCTATGGTAACCCGATGTGCTACGGATCTGAAATTTGGAATGTAGGTAGAACTCCGGGTGAAACAAGTTCGAAAAATAAAATTCTGAAATTCATACTCCAGAACAGACATATAATGTAATGGTGACGGCTCACTTATAAATAAGGAGTCGAAATCGATTTTTTTTAGTGAACTGGGGAAGTCAGTCTTTTGGATGTCTATGTCGTTTTTCTCGATTTAAAATGATTAAAAAACACTATTTTTTTTCGATTTATAATAATTAAAAAACATACTATTATGGAAATCATTCGATTGTGGCAATCTCTACACAAAGGATGCATCGAGGTTTGCATTTCTTCCATTTTCCTTTCTTTCATTTTCTCATTCCACAAAAACAATCAAGGCGGTGTGACGCTGATACCCCACTGCCCTTTGGTCTGACAAATACCATTATAAATAAAAAATAAAGGATAATTAAAGCGGACAATTGCTGATGGACCCGTGGATATTCAAGGCTATTTCGAACCTTACCGTTTCCCAGCAGGCGACGTTTTCATCTTGGCGGTGAAATAAGAATTCTTCTAGGATTTGAAAAGGAAGCACTTTACAGTAATCCTTGTTCGTAAGCTGCATTTTATGATTACAGCAGTAATATTTTCATAATAGGATGAAAAACACAGAAGATGATTTACATTTACTGCTACAATCATACATATACATTACTTAATTTTACTTAATTATAACTTAATCATTACTTAATCTTACTCCAAATATAATATAATAGTAGGAGCAGTATTTATAAGTGAGCCGTCACCATTACATTATATGTCTGTTCTGGAGTATGAATTTCAGAATTTTATTTTTCGAACTTGTTTCACCCGGAGTTCTACCTACATTCCAAATTTCAGATCCGTAGCACATCGGGTTACCATAGACAACGGACACGATGCGGTGTCACTTCGTTCCACGATCACATACTGTAGGCTTTTTTGAGAAAATCGATGTAGACATCCAGAAGACCGACTTCAATAGTTCAGTAGAAATCTATTTCAACATTTCAGTAAAAAAATCGATTTCAACTTTTCGGTAAAAAAATCGATTTCGACTTTTCGGTAAAAAAAATCGATTTCGGCTTTTCGGTAAAAAAGCGATTTCGACATTTCGGTAAAAAAAATCGATTTCGACTTTTCGGTAAAAATCGATTTCGATTTTTCGGTTTTCGACTTTTAAAACGGCGGTCGAAATCGGTAAGTAGAATCGGTTTTCGAAAATCGATTATTGACAGCTCTAGTTTATTTGCAATTTCATTGTTAGTGTTCAAACGTATATTTTACCAAAGTTATGATATAAATCAACCCACATTTTACTTTCTTACATAATCTTCATTTCCCCGATTTTACACTTTCCTCGATTTTACGTTCATTTCAGGCAGTCCCTTCAATGGTGTAAAATCGAGGTTTCACTGTATTCGGTTTACGCAAACTATGTGCTCATGCAAATGTTAACCAACTGTAATACATTGATGTTTTATATATGAATTTTGATGTCTGGGAACACAAGCCCCTTTATGTGTTTTCCTTGTCTGCTTATCGAACATCAGCTGACTGAACGCTTCTCAAGGAACAACCTGTTCATTAAGTGGATGCTGCCTGTATATACATGCTCATCTAAAGTTGAATTTTTCACACACATTCCCTTCCCCTCATCATCCACTGAGGAAAAACCCTTTCACTTCATCCTGATTGGCCAACAAGGATTTCTTTAGATCAAGATTCCTTCTTGGATTGTACTTAGGTTATGATAGTATTATGCCATTATCCTTCGTAGTTCAGCAAAAATATTTTGTACATGTCCTAGCATTTGTTAATGTTTCATAGTCAACAACTGTGATGACAGCCTTGGAAGTAACACAATTACTTAATGAATCTCAACAGAATTTCAGAGCTGCTTGGTAGATTACCAGGTTTATCAGGAGCAACTATGATGCAAAGACCCATAGATTACATTGAAAAAAATAATAAAATATTAGTCATATTATTCATCTAGAATGAAAGCACAGTTACTGGATAAGTCAAATCAGGGATGCAGATGAAACATTCTAGTTATATATGCCCTAGCTTTATATGCCCACCGATATGAAAGGTGCAAAATTAGTGGTAGTGAAAACTATGGGCAGTAAAAACCATGAATAAGTGTTATGTTGTCTGTTTAGGCTGAAAGTACTAAAGCTGGCACAGAAAGAACATCCAAAGAGAAATTATTTGGTGGTGTGATCTTTAAATGAAATGAGAATGGTTGGATGAATTATGGCTTGTAGTCATACATAAAAGGAATACATAAACATATTAATCAATAAACCTTCCAATGATTGCCTACTTCAACTTTACAATGGATGGTTGCTCTCAAGGATTGTCCTCTTATTCCAGCAGAAAAGATGTGTTGGAGATGAAGGAAAATGCTAGTGGGATGAAAGGCATTTCTGAAATGATTGGAAGAAATCTTGCCTAAAGTGAGAAAATGTCATCAATAGGTCAAATTTTTTGTCTGGAGATATGTCAAGTAAGCTTCTCTCCCATTCATCCAAGAAGCAATTGGCATTAGAAGGTAACACACATTGCTTTTTATTTGAAGGAAGTGGCACTTTTTGTTGAGCCTTATTCCTGCAAGCTTAACAAGTAAAACAGATCAGGTGGTCTGGATTTCAACAGGTTTCACAGGTAACATGGAAAATAAAACATCCACTGTGGTAAACAAGCTCTATTTTGACGATAATTCGATCCTTATAGTGTTCAGTCTTGACTCAGAAAGCGATGTTTTACACGTTCCGTAAACATTATGTCACTCCAAGGAGTCTGGTTATCATGAATTCAAGATCATCTGACTCCCAGGCTGGCATTTAAGTGTACACTGGGCTAATAGTGCCCACATTTTGTGTACAATAAAGCACATGCATGTGCAATCAAGGTTAATAATAAAAAGCGTATTTTTCACAGCAATAAAATGGTTAATTTTTTTCTCAGCTATGTTTGTCTATTTTTTCCTTAAAATAGGTTTATTTGAGGATAAGAGAAAAGTGAAATAGATGATATTGGAATTTGAAACTTTGGTTGCTTCTAGCAATGTAACAGTTTCATAGCATCTCACAAAACATGGAAGATTAACTTCTTTTACCAGAAAATGTTGAAGCAAATATTAGTGATATAATTAACCCGTCAGCGCCCAAGGTTTTATTTTCTGTGGATGTCTTTCATTTTCGTACACTTAGTCTTTTAGTAGACAGATAAACTGAATATAAAATATTTTCAATGTACGATTTATATATTTCGAGATACAGGCCGTTACCGTACGGTAACGCTGGGCGGTTCTGCTATCAACTGAGAAAGTCTCGTAAAATCTTTGTTGCAGTCATTGATACGTCTTGGTTTGACATATTGATCATAAATTTATCTTGCATCCTTTTTCACATCTTTTTCAATTGCTAGTATTTTATCAAAACCATAGAAATAAAGAATCTAGTTTTATTTATAAATATATCGTTTCTGCACTCTACTTCACAGCTTCTGTAAGTAATTATTGCATTGCTTCTGTAATATAATTCCATCAAAATAAGAATTATAAAACTATTTCGTACACTATGCTTTTATTTACCATAATTTTCAAATTATTTTATAGTTATTTAAAATTCAATTCAAATAAGCAGAACAGTATACGGAAGTGATGAACATTCTGTAACACAATCAAGAAAAGCGACATTTACGAAGTATCATGGAATTAGAATAGCATTTTTTAATAACATTCTTGTTACGAAATAGTTACCGTGTATGATATTGCAGAAAGCACTTTACGCAGAGTCCCTTGTCACACTTTGAGCACTCTGTGCTTACATGACTTTCACAGAATTCACCTGCACGGCGACGCCTTTTCTTTGAGGTGATAACAAAATGATTTACTCTGTCATATCGAAGTAATTCCTCAGCATGTCTGGGTACAACTGCTCTGCAGGCTGGAGCTGGTGCTGTTTTATTCCTGATGAGATAGGTCTGTACTATCTGCCTTCTTACTTCAAGCTGGGAGACCTCTGTTCCTCTCTTCTTAGCCAAAATCCACGCATTGAAAATGCAGGCGTCTACCAACCATGTAAATATAGGCCACCACCATTTCTTGGAATGAATACCTATCCTATGTCGGTTTGTATCTTGATCCATTAGGTCAGTGCCACCCATGCTCCTGTTATACTCGGCAAGAAGTTTGGGTTGAGAGACGCTAATTTTTTTCTTATGCACAGTTGAATACCTTTGTACGGATACGACTGGTTGTATACCATGGGTGGTAGATGCAGCACTGACAATCCCATTATCATGCCATCGTACAAGGATAATACCTTTTTCAGGGTCACTACAGAAGTCATAAGAGCCACGCGGTTTCTTCTTCATCGCAGCTTTCGATGCTAAGGGACAGCCTTTTGGTAGTCGGTTCTCCCGAATTGTTCCTGTTGCATGATAACCTCTATCTTTGAGATTGGTTAGAATATTCATACCTGAAACAATACAGTCAGTGGGAATATGCACTTTAAAGCAAATTATAAGAAATATAAATTCTGTGGATGCAATGTAAGTTTGGATCATTACACTTACTCGTAAAGAGGTTGTCGAAAAAAATGTCAAACTGCAAATGTGTGATGTCATCTCGAAGGTTATCCTACATCACAACCACTGGAGCTGCACATTTGCCATGTCGTCCCTCATACTCAGCATTGCTCAGATGAGACTTTCCTTGATAAGGCTCGAAATCAACCAAGTACCCAGAAGCCGCATTTAGGCACCATACGTTGTACCCAAATCTTATGGGTTTTCCACGAATCAACTGCTTGCATTGATGTCGTCCATAATACGCAATCATACTTTCGTCATAATCCATTCTTCTTTCAGCTCTATGATGAAGTTTCAGCTTTTTCTTGATAAGATCAATCAATGGACATAGTTTTCACAATTTGCCATTTAGATCTAGTATGTTGTTATCAGCGCAGTGGAAATAGCGGGTTATTTCCAAAAACGGTTTCTTCGCATAGCTCCTGCAACGAGGGCATGATGTGTATCTGGAGAATCCTCCCAATACAAGCATTTATCGGGTGCTGTAAAATATCCTGATAATATCAGTATACCCACGTAAACTCTAATTTCCTCTTTTGTGACATTTGCAGACTGATCATTTATGAATAAGGCATACTTATTCGTTTCTGAAACTAAGAAAGTAATCACTTCCTCATCAAAAAAGAGCTCAAACATTTCTACGAAAGACATTCCTCGTAGGGAGGGATAATCTGGCTCGGGAAAACTAAGATTTTTTGATGGAAGGTCTGTGTTACTCCTCCAAGAAAATGACTTCTCGATTTTTGTAGCATTCTTTTTGGATGTCTTCCTGTGTGACATCGTTCAATCATATGAACCGCAATCTTTCTGTTCTGGCACGTCTTCATTATCGGATACACCAATCCTGGTATTTTTATTAAGAACAGCCTCAGCGTTAGCTTGCAATTGATGACCGGAGAGATTGTCAATGGTGCCTCCGTCCTCACCTCCCGAGTCGTCGTCAGAAAGCACATTTGCTTCAGGAGGCTCAATATAAATTTTATCGATATATTCAGACTCATTCTCCTCTAAAATATCCAGAATCTCCTGAAGCGTCGAGCCACTATACGAATAAGATAAATACAATGAATATGATAATCGAAGGAAATAATTTCAAACGACAAGATATAATAGGAAATGAAACATTTAAAACTTATATATAATGTCTAACATTATTTTAATTTAAATACATCGCTTCTGAATAACAATTTGTTGTTCTTTGTATGTAGACAGGAAGAAAATCAAAGCTAACAGAACTGATATTACTACCGCCCAGCGTTACCTAGAAGTAACGGAGGGAAATTCTTCCATAAATCTCAGTAATAATGAATAGTTATTTAATAAATGTTATCTTACAAGACAACTACATCTTCATAGATGAGAATAACAACAAATACTGATGAATAAAACAAATAAATTGTGTGAAATTTAAAACTAACCTAAACTGCGGATCCATAATTTCAGTTTGAGCGAGAAGCGAATAAGTCATCCACACTCAGACGGCAGCTGTAATATCTATGGTCCTCTTGAACGCTCTATAGTGTATCACAAGAATACACTTAGTCATCAGAAACTAATCACATTGTATGAAAGCAAATTCTTTCACTGACAGATACATAAAATGTAAACAGTGCACCCCATTACCACATGGTAACGCTGCTGACGGGTTAAACCATGCTATGCTGTCATAATATATAACATCAATCTATATTATAATTTGCAAAGGATTCTTGTTTTCTTGTCCACACACATTTGCAGCCACTCTATAGACGCTATTTAAGATAATTTCCAAGTAGGTACAAGTTTGAAATTTGGCAGGAATACACGAATCATGCATTAAAAGGCAATGACGAAAAAAATCCCTTCCATTTGAAATTACTCATATTTAATGAATGTGGCAAATTTTACTAAATAACGTGTTTTTATCGATAAGTTTCCTTGAGAATGAATGTCTTTGTTCAGACTGGAGATTCCTATTATTGCCTCAATACTCATAAGCCATATGATAGAAATAAAAAGCATTTATGTAGATGTATCTAGTGAGAAAGGGAGGCAGAGGGAGTAGGGAAGGAAGGGAGAGGGAGGAGGGTAGGAAGGAAGAGGGAGGGAGGATGGGAGAGAGAGGGAGGAAGGAAGGGAGAGGGAGGGAGGTGGGAAGGGAGAGGGAGGGAGGCAGAGGGAGTGAGAGGGAGGAGGGAAGGATGGGAGAGAGAAAGGGAGAAGGGAGGGAGGAAGGAAGGAAGGAAGGAAGGAGGGAAGGAAGGAGGGAAGGAAGGGAGAGGGAGGGAGGAAGGAAGGGGGAAGGGAGGGAGGCAGAGGGAGTGAGAGGGAGGAGGGAAGGACGGGAGAGGGAGGAGGGAAGGACGGGAGAGGGACGGAAGGGAGAGGGACGGAAGGGAGAGGGAGGAGGTAAGGAAGGGGGAAGGGAGGGAGGAAGGAAGGGAGAGTGAGGGAGGTAGGAAGGGAGAAGGGAGGGAGAGGGAGGGTGGTAGGAAGGGAGAGGGAGGGAGGGAGGAAGGGAGGGAGGGAGGGAGGAAGGGAGGGAGGAAGGGAGGAAGAAAGGGAGAAGGGAGGGAGGAAGGAAGGAAGGGAGAGGGAGGGAGGAGGGAAGGACGGGAGAGGGAAGGAAGGGAGAGGGAAGGAAGGGAGAGGGAGGGAGGAAGGAAAGGAGAGGGAGGGAGTGAGAGGGAGGAGGGAAGGAAGGGAGAGGGAGGCAGGAAGGAAGGGAGAGGGAGGCAGGAAGGAAGGGAGAGGGAGGGAGGCAGAGGGAGTGAGAGGGAGGAGGGAAGGAAGGGAGAGGGAGGGAGGGATAGGGTTTTCCCCTTCCAGCACCGCTTGCGGCTCTCGGATCGACTCTAGCTACCGAACAGCGTTGCTACAAATGCATGCGGGTAGTTTTTGGACAGCGAGAAATTGCGGTCGCTATTTAGCCTTTTTCAGTGAGGTAAAATAGCTACCTGGCAACACGGTCAAGCGTAGAGTGAAGTGAATACCACGGCAGTCGAAGAAACACTGGCTTCCCCCCCCCCCCGCATTGCTTGTCAATGGTGTCTGATTGGCTTCAACAGTAGCACTTTCACCAGTGCACTCACGGTCTTATTTTAAATTACATATAACAATTATTAATTTCAAAATTTACCTGTAACTAGATGATCATAGAACCTCCAATCATCTAAAATAAGAGTTGCCGATTCACAGACTAACAGTTCATAATATTCATACTTTGCGAGCAAAAAGGTGACTGGCATACACAAACGGTCGGACGACTAGCATGAGACTTTTCTACGTACCAAACTTAATGTCGCTGAGATGGCCGCCAAATATGAGGGCGTTCCCTTCGTCAACAAATCAAAGGCATCCGGCGTTGCCGCCTGTATGTTTCCTACTCAGGGGATTTACCGCGCTCTCTCTCTCTCTCTCTCACAATCAGGGGACTTACCGCGCTCTCTCTCTCTCACACACAGTCAGATGCGTAGCGTCTTTTGCTTGCGGCGGCTGAGTATTGTGTGAAAGGTGTCTGAGCGAAAATCTGTGAGACGTGTTCTTCAGAGTTCCGCGCGGAATTTAGTTTTAAGTGTACGGAATTTCTTCGAGAGGGAGAAAAGTAATGGTGGATCGTTACTTGCTATTTCGAAGGTTGTAAAAAGATCAGCTGCTGCCCTTAACTTGGGAACGGCTACAGTCAGAAGAATAACCAGCGAGAAGTATTCTCAGGAAAACCGTAGTAGAAAACACAAAGAAAGTTATCGAGGAGGCTTGGATTAAAGAAGGAATATTGGAAGAGGGAATTCAAGAAATTATAATAGCACTGACCTCAAGTTCGGATTCGAATACTAGCAGTGATGTCAATATTAGCGAAGATAACGTTGGACTGGAAGAATTAGGAGTTTCACCTTTGTAGAAGGTAACTATAAAAATATTTAAAATTATAGAAATTATTTATATTTGTTTCATTCTGTTTAAATACTAAGGAAGGTAGTATTGATTGAATAATTACTCTTTGTTTAAAAAATTAAGTGTAAAATTAGATAATTACTAATATGCTGTATTGTTTTGCCA
Source organism: Uropetala carovei (assembly GCA_036926305.1). Classification (NCBI taxonomy): domain Eukaryota; kingdom Metazoa; phylum Arthropoda; class Insecta; order Odonata; family Petaluridae; genus Uropetala; species Uropetala carovei. The sequence continues at coordinate 6,905,694 of JAXCHB010000084.1, read as the reverse complement.
TTTACTCATACAAGTATCTCCTTTTTTGAACAGCTTCAATTGAACACTGTCAGTCAGTCAACAATTTGTCTCCTGATTTAAATATATCTTAATGTTTTAATAGGTAAGTAGGTGAAGTGAATGATGAGTTATAATTTCCTCTTGATTTCGTATTAATAAGTTAAATTTTCAGTCTATGCCAAGTTGATCAGATCCTCCTTTGCCCAAATTTCCAGCTGTTAATTAATTTCCACAAGGTAAGTATATTGGAGTATTACATTACCACACTATTAAATGAGTGTTTTGAAATTCATTATGCTATTCCTCTCTTTTTTGCAGAACCAGTTAATTCCAACCAATGTTCATACTTAAGTTTGATTATAAGTATTAATTCATAAGTTATAAGTTAAGGCAATGCTAATAATAAAAATAATCTGTAATGATATAACTAAAACCTTCATCAATTAATTAAGACATATTAATTAATTTTATATGGTGAAAAGCCTTTCATTTTTTAAAAAAATTTCATTCTTTTCTGCAAGAAAAGTATATGATTCTGTTACGAACTGTTTTTGAGATTCACATTTAGTAAATAATTTATTAAAGTCCTCCATTATCTTAACACCTCTTTCTGCAGCGTCGTTGACGACTTTCAGTTGTTTCGCAATCTCCAGTCCCTCGCTATAAGTGTGATCATTTTTTCACATAAGGGGATCCTTAGAGAGAAATGTCATTGAAATATTGAACCTTTTGAAAAATTGTCTAGATTCATTAAAAATGAAATGTTCAAGTCCCTTATCTACGAAGTGTATTATATCTTTCGAGTGTATGGTAAATCTTTTGGTTGAGTCGTCTGAATTCTCCTTGACATTTGATTGCAAGGCTAATACCATTCGTTTCTTAGTGCCTATTGATACCTTGTCGTCGAAAAATGCTGGAGCTGCACTTTCTGGTGCAAGGTACCACAAATGGTTACAAAATTGATTCATTGCCACACGGCTAATTTCACTATCAGTCTCGTCGTACTCGTAAAGTCTTTTCAAAAACAGCAAATCTCTCCGAGGAACTTCAATGGCAATCGGCGCGCTAATCCAAGCCTCCACGTACAAACGTACTAGAAAGGTGCACACGTCGCGGAGTGCAATTTCTTCTTCGGCAGATAAGGAGAATTCATCACGAAGAAGAAACATTTTTAGACAGTATATAGCTTTAGCCATCCACCTAGCATGGTGAAATGTACTGGGAACGCGAAATGATATTCCTCGAGGAAGAACCCCTCCCAGAAAAATGACAGTTAGTTCAAGGAGCTCTCGGTAATCTTCCCTGGGGTGATTTTCCTGTAAACGTCGCAGCGCGAAAGCAAGAATTTCGTCTTCCGCGTCCTTTAGATCTTCTCGAACCCGCCAGTCTTGCATTCCAGGTTTAAAATTCTCCCTGTTAAGTTGAGGCCATGCTTCCTGAAACGTTTTGAAGAGGGGAACATTTGGGCCTGATGATTTTCCAAATTTTTCGTCAAAGACACTCTTTAAAACAATGTATCTTAATTGTACAGTGTAGACACCAAGTGTATGCTAAATTTTTAGGAATATCACAGAAGGGAAGATTGCCGGAAACTTTTATTCACTATTATATTTCATGGAGATACTCCGACGCCAGGGACATAATACATAAGTGAAACAAAAAAATCTGAATATTTCTCAAGTTTCGCGTATTTTTATTCAAAATATGGAAGTCATGAGGTATATTGAAGTAAATAACCTTAAAGAACTGCCAAAAACGATAATAAGTTGTGTTTTTCGAAACTACTGGCGAAATAATTTACGAGATAAGAGGCAGCAAATTTGACAGATTTGAGCAGTTGCGCCGCGGCACGCTGCGACTTGCATGGTACGCGCTCACTTTCCGGGTCGGATCTTGGCAACTACTGGGCAGATGATATGAATATTCGAGACACATCACCAAAAATATCTAGTAAAGTGTTGGTAGTAATATCAAAACAATCCGATAGAATCCAAAATTGGAATTGCTCCGTTTTCGCTAGGAATGACCCAAATACCACAAAAAATGATGTAATATTTTTATGTTCAAGTGCGATGCGGCACGTTTTCCCGTAATCCGATTGTAAAAATATTTAACACAATTTATTTTCTAACCAAATGGAACAAATTTAGGGGGCGTCCCGGAAGAAATTCAGAGTTTGAAAAATAAGGACCACCCTAATATACATACTAAAACATAAAAGGTCGCACATTATCTGAATTGTCAGTTCATGCCACAAAATGCATATAGAATCATACCTTCTCTCAAAGCTAATGAGAGCATTGATATTAGACAGATAATTTGAAATCACAAGAAGTGTAAAAGTATGTACACACTGCAACATCTCAAATGTGTTAGTTCATACAAGCATATAAACAGTGACATCCTTCACATGACATATACACAAGTTCATAATATCATAACAAGGTAACCAAAGAGTATAAAAAATGAACATATATGCACAAAGCAGTACATACAACACATCAGAACCATGGAAATATGAACTCTAAGAGGCATGACGTAATACTTATTCCCAAAGCTAATAAGGGCATTGATATTAGATAATTTTAAATCACAAGAAGTGAAAATATGTGTACATACAGCAATATAAAAGGAAGGAATAAAAATACAAAAATATTTCCCAGTGGAAATTATAAATGCTAATTAAACACAGTATGACAATTAGCAGGAATAAATGCATTTTAGGAACTGCTGTCATATTTGGAGTTAAGGTGGTTCCTCCATAAAGTTAATTATCCAAGAAAATTCTGAAAATCACGTTATGCATTCCTGAACGCTCGGTTTATCCGTTGCATTTAAAAAAACCTGATCTTACCGAGCTAAATTTTCTGTAAATCGTCCTTAAAAATGACATATTTAACATGGCCCCTTATGAGTAGATCCTCACCGACAAGTATAAAAATATTTATTTGAGGGTGAAGGGAATCCAACGCCGCCTTTAAAAATACTTCATTAAAATAATCAGTGCTATTTAATTTGTTTTATGGAAAAATATACACTTCTACCAGAACTCGTTTTTGAGATATCATTGCCTGAAATTCAGTTTATTTCAAAATTCTCGCCATTTGCTTAAAATGGCGCCTTTGCTCAAGTAAATGTGGCAACTATGCTGTAGCAGTATTTCCGGCTAGAACTTTAGTCTGCTAAATGTACTTTTGCTGCTTAATAACGAGTTTCTTGAAGAACTTATCTTCACTATCGAGATACTCATGAATTTCAAAAATGAAATAAAAGTTTTAATTTTAATCTCATTCTGTCTAACGTGACATATACGTCGCATTTAGAAATTCTTGTTTATATGAAAAGGAAAGCATTAGAAATTGTTAGAGAGCTAGTTATCTGTTTCGCATGTATTAGTTTTCATTTAGACACTAAGTACAAAACATTATTATTGTTCGTCATTTTGTTTTAAATGTTATAAAATGAGGACGACAGAACTTACCCATAACATAACAAATTAGCTCTTGAACAACACTCGAAATCAAACTCAAAATATCAATAAACAAAATGGAAAAAATTTAATCTTCCTTTAATTTGTCGTCTTTTTATCACTTTTATAATATTTGTAATTTCAGTTTCCTTTATTTAATTAATTATTCTCCATTCTTTTAATTCCTCTTTAACCCTATCTACATTTCATCAATTTCAACTCTGCCCAATTCCATACCTCTATTTTAATTATATCTACTTTTTATATTCCAAATCCTTTATTTTCTTTAATTTGTTTATTTTTCTATTTAATTTGCTACTCACCTCCCTTCTCTAACCACTCTCCTATTGAAACCATACAAATTTTGCACTCCATAAGGCAAATCATCTAGTAAAGTTCCAAAATTCATTGTCCTAAAAGAAATTCATTCTTATTTGAGGAATTTAATGTTTAAACGGGAAGAAAATATATAATGTATTACCAGATTCCAAAATTCAGTATATATAGTTTTACAGGAGATATCATTCACTGACAAGTTTGATATTATCAAATCAATAAGAGAACAGGATTGAAAGGAAACAGGAGTAGGTTCCCTATTGAGAACATAGAGGCCAATACTGGATAACATATTAAGTAAATCATTTTTTTCTTTTGTATTGTTAAGCTGATTTACATTGAGATCAGCACAGATTATGAACAGAACAGAATTAATAAGAACAGAACGAAATACTGAGTGAAATGTTTGAAATTTGTGTTCCACAGTGAAGTATGGGGGTGGTTCTGTAATGGCTTGGAGCTGTATGTCAGCGTATGAAGTTTATATTGAAGACCCTGTGTTATAACCGGGGAGCTGTGTATGTAGACATTTTAAAAAAGAATTTGAAAGAGAGTGCTATAAAAATGGGTATTGCTAATACATTTAAATTTTATGAAGACAATGACACAAAATATGTCATTATATTTTATAAATGATCCAGGTTCCCTCATCTCACTTCTGACTCAAATCTGTGATTTGATGTTTGGGTAAAGCTGGTTGGGAATCCTAACCTACTCTTCATGGACCAATCATTCGTTTGTTCTATATGGAGGCAGCGGCTGTATACGCTAAAAGCCCGACCCTGCCTTTGAATGTATGCACTTTTATTATACCAGTAATGTTTATAATTTATTGTTTCTGCTTATGATGTGCTAATAGAGAAGCTCTTATGATGTATCCATTCTTGTTTATACTATGTCAACCTTGACTTGTATTATATCTGTTTATACAGATCGAAAGACTAATAAATACAATTATTATTATTGTGATTGCTATTATTATAATTATTTTTTGTAAATTTGCCTTAATTTATTCTCAATAAATCTGTAAAGGAATATATGTTCTTTTCCTTCAGAAGTGTGTACCAATTCCCCACATCCTTATAAAGGTACAGGAAGTTTTCAGGTAACCCAAATGGAGTTTCATTTTTTCATAAATTTGACGTTATAATTCCTTAATTTTCTTTTGGTTCTTTGAAAATTGTTCTCAGAACTGAAAAAAACTGGAGGATCATGGCATCAAATTTATGGAAAAATTAAACTCCATTTGGTTTACGGAAAATTCCCGGTACCTACTAAAAGCGGTCCGCATGACGGGAGAGGAAGAGAGGGGAGGGACTGCTTACGCAGTTGTTGACTATAGTCGATCCCACTTCGGAAGTCTTATGGCCTCGAAAACTGGGCGTACACGAGTTAGCAGCAGCCAATAGGAGACTGTTTGTTTGGGAAGGTAGTGGGGAGGAAACCAGTCTCACTCCTGCTCTCGAAGAGATCGCATCGGACTGCGTTGCCGTTTCTACCGCCGTTTCCTTGCTGTGGATCAAAAAGAAGGATGGGAAGTATTTTATTTAGAAACTGCGTAGTATATCAGCTGAGCAAGAGCTGGCAGCGCGCACCGGTATCTGCTCTCCCGCACGAAAGTTGAGAGGGGCGATGGAAGGGGAAACGTTCGTGATTGGCTACTTGCTCTAAGTAGGCCAAGAGACTTCCGAAATGGGATGGACTATAGTAACATAGGACCAATGGAAAATCCCCCAAAAGGCATTGAGGCGACGGAGGAGTGTTTACTCGTGCCGCATTTTGTAGCATTGAGTGTCGCGAGCGTGGGTATACACTCTGTACCTTTGCTCAATGCATAGCATATGCCTACTGCAGTTTGCTATCATGTCTCTGACTCTATGTACGTTTTCCAATTATATTATCGTCAATTAACCTTCAAATAGACAGAAGAATAGCATTATTCATATCGCACTTTTGTTTAAGCATCGAAAATACTGTTGTAGCAACGTCATTCTTTACACATATTAAGGTAAATAGTTATTATATACGGAGTATTTGCTTATCTGGGCCTATGGCTTAAATGCACCAAGTATCAAGGTATACACTTCCTACCTTTGCTCAATGCATAGCTTACTGCAGTTTTGCGAGCATGTCTCTGACTCTATCTGCATTTTCCGATTAAATTAACGTCAATTAAGCCTTCAAATGAAAGGAAGAATAGCATATCAAAAAATCATTGGGTTGTGTTTGTTGGAAAAAGGGTATCAAAAAAATTGTTGATTGGGTTGGATGGAAGAAGGGTATAAAAAAATCGTTGGGTTAAGCATGTTGAAAGAAACGTTTCAAAAATAACGTTGGGTTGGTTGGAAGAAGGGTTTAAAAAATATCATTTGGTTGGGTTGGAGGAATGGTATTAAAAAAAACATTTGGGTTGGTTGGAGGACATTCTTAACATAATACTCCTATAGAGCTCCGATTTCGGAGCTGTCTGGGCAGCTAGTATACAATAAACCTTTCAAGCTTCTCTGTGTTTATTATTAAAAATGCTGGCAATATTTCAAATTTGAAATGTTGGCTTCTCTAGTATACCAATAAAACTCAAGATGATTAATAATGCAATAAAAACTTTAATTTACAATAATATAATGAATTTATAAAAAAACTGCATATATTTATTTCAGAGTTGCTACAGACATTTAAAATATCATTAGACTTTCAAGAAAACAAAAAATATTTAAGATTCAACAATCAATAAAAATGATTTAAAACTCAAAAATGAATATAGGTAGTCCCCGCTTAACACAAGTTCACTTAGACTGAAATTCGCTTTAGCACAAGATACTACAAGGAGAAACTATTCACATAGCATGAAAAATTTTCCCAGTTTAACACGATTTGTTTCCAAAAGTTGCCAAAAGATGGAGACAAATTGCTACTTTGCTGTTGACAATCATCTTGATGCCTACGTTGTATCCTCAGTATTCATTTGACTATGCTGCGGGTTGCACGTATATTGTATTGGCTATCCTCTAGTTGTTTATTTGTCTGCATTAATTCTCAACACCATGAATACAAAGCGACAAAAGAGTAAAAAATTGTAACGCTGATACCAAAAGACGAGAGAAAATCTATCCTGTTAGAGGTGAAATTGAAAGTACTTGAAAATGGAGAGTGCACTGCTGACTTTCAATGCACAGTGGGCCTTCATGAGGCTACTATACGTACCATTTGTAGTAATGCAGAGAAGATTAAAGAAAGTTTCAAAAGTGATATACCAGTAAGTGCTACAAGAGTACATCATACAATTTATCAATGACCCTGAGATTTCTTAATATGACAATTACGACTATGATTAATGTTTGATGTTCGTTTGATATGCTCCATATTTCTGAGAATCCTACATTTCTAAGAGCGATATCAGCTATACTATGAATTTTAATTGCAATGGGCTTCAAAACTGGACAAAATGGCTTTTTTGACCAAAATTATGGGACGGTCAGGGAATGACTAAAAAATGGTACATACGGTCACCCTAACCTATAGTGATGTACTAAATACATACATAATATCTCACATACTTTCTTTCCCTCTAACACGCATCCTTTACCTTTGACATGGTTTCCAATGTTTTTTTTCATTCACTTAACACAAATTCGTACAACACGACACTTTTTAGGAACGCATCTGTTGTGTTAAGCAGTGACTAACTGTATCATTCGTTTAAAAGGAATTTAAATCACTATTTGCCTGATTCTACTGAATTTAGAAAAACAAAAGTTATGAAGTTAGATGCTGATGAAAGTCCCATTTCCTGAAAAAAGAGTAATTACATGCATGCCAATTAGGTGAATATGAAAGTATAAAACTGAACAATAATTAATATATACCAGCTTACATATAGAGAATGAAGTCCAACTTCAGGCATAATTCTGTTGTCCCATTATTTTTTGGAACATTATAATAGAGATGAAGTTTTAACTATTCAGGATTAAATATAAATCATTGCTATAATGTGACATAATCAGTATGATCTAATAGCATTAGTGTTCACTAATAACACTTGAAATTTTCAGTAATAGTATGAGACTTGATGCATTTTTGCAAATTTCACATCCTCTATCATAAAAACTTTCTTGTGCAGATGCGTCTAAAATGTCTGGCAAGCAGAAAAAATGTTAACTATATTGTATATTAACTTTTGTTAAATATTGAATCAAAGGAGTAAATAATGGAATAAATCATTAGACAAACATAAAAACTTTCTTGTGTGGATGCAAGTCTAAAATTACGATTTTGAGTAATACAGTAGGATCTGGGTTATACTGTATATCTTCGAGTATAAGTCGAGAAATTTCTTGCTTTTTAGGCTGATCAAAGCAGACCTTCGACTTATATTCGAGTCGAAAACTAGATGGATATTTTTCTGGATCAATAATCAAATATGATTGTCGAAAAATAACATTTGACTGACTTGAAGAGCATTAGTATGAAAAATTCACGCTAACTAGCAGAAAATGTGAAGGCTAATGATAAAATTATACAGCATCACCGTACTTACGTAGTTTGAAGGGAAACTTTAAAATTTCATCTTTAAAAAAACCTGCCCAAATGAGTGGATTGAAGAGAAGAATCAATTCAGTACTCAGGCGTTGGTTTTTTTATTTTGATCCTGAATTCAAATTGTTAAACACTGTTCCAATTCTTCAACGACGGCATTTTGTTTTTTACTTATAATCACAGACTGAACAGAGCCTGCATTGCAAATATGATCACCAATTTTTCCTCTGTCTTTTAAAATGGTTGCAATTGTTGAACGACTGCGATCATAAACACGACCAATTGAAGCAAGCGAATCACTTTCTTCTGATCTATGTATTATGTCCATCTTAGTTTACATCAAAAGCACTCAACATTTTTTACCACTCTTAGCACTTTCACAACACAACGTTTACGATTGTTTTCCATATTTCAATGGTAATAAAATACAATATGAATATAAATGCACCCGTATGATTTAGAATACAAACGGCAAATGACAAGTGTTGACAAGTCTATGTGTTCTTACTGCGATCAATGTTCGTAAGTGCAGAGGGTGTGTTCATAAATGAAGTGCGAGGCAAGATTCATTGGTATGTGGAATGTTCGTAAGTAGAGGTTCACCTGTATATATATTAATTTTTTTGTAAATTACAAAATTATCTTATTTTTGTTTTCTTTGCTTCGACTTATATTCTAGTCTTGGATTTTAGATGCTTTTTTAGGCTAAAAAGTACATTTCGACTTATACTCAAATCGCCTTATACTCGAAGATATACGGTAAGTAACCCAGTTATATGTAATACTTGTTTATCTGTATCTTTCTGTAATCCTTGGCAAAACACTATGCAAAATCATACCTACATATACTGACTTGTACGTAACTGAATTGTACATAATTCTCGTTTATACATGCAGCTTCTTCTATCCTGCAGGAGTTTTTCTCTCTATTATATGTATACAATCAGTGAATGGTGTTAATGCCCTTTTCTTGCACATTTCTAATATTTTTGTACAGTAAACAAATTCAAAACACTAAACAACATATACACAAAAACATAATATTGTAAAAAAATGCTAAAAAATAAGCTACCCCTACTTTTTTTTAATGAAAATACATGATTAGGCATATGTTGGCTGTATAAGTCGATCCCAACTTTTTTACTTAAAAATACTTGTCATGAAATCGTTTTCAGACAAAAGCAAAGTCATGTACAATCCAAGTTTTAACAAAACAGAAATAAACATAATAATAAAAATATATATAAAAACTGTTTCGAGTCCGTGCTATTCTTCTTGAGCATTCCATGTGAAAAACGTTTTAGTTTCAACCAATAAGAAACTGTTATTCTTGGGGAGCTTGAACCACTAAATAGTTTCCAATAATTCGATTGATGTCAGCTGCTAATGATACTATCGAAATGAACTATATCTAGTGATCACGATCGATCTATACAGTGGTGAAATTCAATAAAATATCGCAAATGTGTGCCCCGTGCACCTTTTCTCCCCAAAATGTCGGTAAAAAAAGAGAACACATCATACATGAAGATTTCTGACCAAGTTTTAAAAATTGCAAGTTTTGATAGTAATTTACTGCATCACGCACCTACGTTTATACTCACAAAAGACAAAGAATTCTACGAAGTTCAAGCGTATCTACATGACTAGTGAGTCCAAGTTCGAGTATCGAGTACCCGGTACTCGGAATTTGGAAGCCTTTTTCGAGTACTCGACTACCCGGGTAATTTGACCGAGTATCGAGTTGCATCTTCTCTCTTGAGAATTTTTTTTACGCCCTCGGAGGCGAGGATACTCTTCAGCTCTGTAAACATTTAATTTTTCAAAAAATATGCTGTAAGAAACAGTGTTCTTCAAAAGCATGTGCTGGCACAAGAAGGGAAGAAACTATGATTGTTACTTGATTGCAAGACTCGATGGAACTCAATTATTCCTATGGTGAATCATTGTTTAAATTTGAATAACTGCATAAACAAGGCTTTGATGGAGTTCAACCAGCAAAAATGTAAAGACACAAATATGTATCAATGTTTTAAAGAATATATTGGAAGTCCTGCAACCTGTCGAGTTTGCTGTCAAAGAGTTAAGCAAAGAGGACTGCAATTTACTGAAAGTTGAAGGAGTTTGCATCTTTCTTTTGAATAAATTACAACAAGCAGATACGGATCTCGCTACTGAAATGATGGATGCCTTAAAAAAAGAATTGATGAAAGACGAAACAAAGATAGTGTGTCATTGTTGCTTATTTTGCAAAGTGGCAATTATTCTAATTCCCACTTTAATGATCATTTTATATATTCTTCAAAAAATGTAATCAAATCATTGGCAAAAGATACATTTCAGAGGTTGTTTGGTGAAGATGAACATGAAAATGAGCAAGAAGAACCAGCTACGGAAAATGAAGGTTCTGCTAGTTCTGTGTACGGTGAGCTGCACAAAACAATACAGTCTGTTATGGCTATTCTGAAAGAAACTTCAACAAAATCAGCATTGGATAAGGAACTAAAATCGATTGAAGGAATAATGGCAAAAGATGATATCGCACAAAAATTGTTCCAGGCTTTGATAGCAATTCAACCTACTTCAACTGTTAGCGAGAGAGTTTTCTCAGCAGCTTCAAACTTCATTACTAAGATCCGAAAAAACTTAAAAATGTATACCTTAAATGGCCTTGTATTTCATAAATATTATTTCATGAATAAAAAATAAATAATTTTTTTTAATTATATTTTTTAAAATTATCCTGGATACTCGGGTACCTGGGTATTTCACAAAAGAAGTACTCAATTACCCGGGTAGTTTAAAATCCGAGTATTTGGATTCCCTATACATGACCAAGAAACACTTAGGGTTTAAATGCGCTGTTTATACTGCCATTGGCGCATCTTCAACAGTGAGATGACGTAATATTTTATAATATTAAAGCTGTACCTTTTAATTGAGTTTTAAGTTTATTATTGTTACTCAAAATAAGCAGTTCTGTCATTAAAAATTTACTATCAACTTCTACCTACACTTTTTGCCAGAATAAGTTGGCATCTGGTATCTCTATTCGTGGAATTCATATAAGCCGCTCATGCTCCTTTAACCCGGGAGAGAACCATAGTTCCCTCTAAAATTTTTTTCATCCATGGGCGGAATGAATATCGCTATGCATGCCTACATTATGCTAGTGCACGGATGTGCACTGGGGTTGACACGGCCCTGTTCTGATATATTCTAAGGGAGGTGCCACACAGAAGAAAATAGCAACTAGCAACGCAACTCTGGCAACGTTGCTTTGCGGTCGGACACTTTCTAAGAAATAGAGAAAGCCACACTCAAGCGACATTACCGTGCAACTTAAGTGACCGTAAAGCAATGGGCAACTAGCAACAGGGTCTGTCGGTTGCTCGTCACTTAAGTTGCTTTGAAACTGCTTGGTATTCGTCTTTAAAATGGACAAAAAAGCAGAGAACTACAACATCGAGTTCGTCAAACTTGTTGGATTATACCCTCTCATTTGCAATGTGTCCAGCAAGGATTATTCAAGAAGGGATAAAACCGAAGCTGCTTGGGAGGGAATATCACAGAAAATGAGAGAAAATGAGAAGTAAATTAATAAATAAGTTATAATTTATTCAGTGTATGCTCGTCAAGAATGTACCATTACGTCATATATCAGGAAAAGGAAAACACATTAACAACACCATGCTTACACAATGCATGAAACTTATTTTATTAATTACCTTCATTTTCATTATCACTTTGTACACAGTATCTCCACTGTGGTAATGCAATTTCTGGTTTCAAAAATATTGACACAGATGATCTCCGACTAAATGTTTGTATTTAAATTTCTCACTGCATGATGGTCGACGTTTTCACTTGGAGCGGCCAGATATGTAGGTTCTGAGTAAATTCCATCTTGTTTTATAATAAAATTACGTGGAACACATGCTGATTTTACAATGTTTTCTACTGTCCCTTCCAAAGCGCATATGGGTCCTTCAAAAACTCGAAATTTTGACACTAGCATTCCAAATGCACATTCTATTGATTTACGACCTCTGGAAAATCTATAATTGCATATACACCTGCCATTATTCAGAGTGCATCTTGCTTATGGTTTCATTATGTTGGTATTCAAGGGAAATGCTTCATCCGCGATAAAAAAAAAGGAATTTTGTAACCGCTGTCATCCAATGGTAAAGGTTGGGGTTCAGGTAGATTTAGAAAATTAGCATGTACGTAATAAATGGCCTAAAGAAGAATTCTTAAATACTCCTCCATCACTGTTTCTTCCAAACTCACTGATGTAAAAAGTTTAAAATATGCCATTGGCATCACAGGTTGCCATAAGCACCATTGAAAAAAATGATTTATAATTATAGTAATGAGATTCACTATTTTTGGGACATTTCACTCTGATGTGTTTACCATCTAGGGCTGCAACACAATTAGGCAAATTCCACAATTTCCAAAACCTATCTGATTACCTCAGCTAGGTGTCTTCGTATGGGACAGGCAAATACGTAGTGTATAAAGCATTCCATATTGATTTTGTCGTTTCTTCGATTATTTTTCCAATTGTACTTCTCCCTCTCATGAAATTGAAAGACAGAGCTTGAAAATTGCTGCCAGTTGCTAAATACTTACAAAAAATAAATATGAATTAAATGCCACTATATACCGTATCTTCCAGAATACAAGCCGATGTTTTTTGTCAAAATCTATCATGAAAAAATCACCCCTCGGCTTAAATGCGATTCCGAGGAAAATTTGGGTAATGGTTAAATCTTGAAGTCTCTCATTGCCTTCGCGTGTAAATGATAGTACTATATTTTTCGTAATGTAAATATTTGACCTACGATGAATATATTTTATATATATAATATCTTGGCGAGATCGCTTGTGTAAATTGACAATTATGCAAAATGCATTGACGGCTTTGGATGCTCAACTGTTTGAATTTCGGTAAAACTTTACATGGAACGTGTATAATTATAAAAATGCAGTTTCTTAAGGCAATGCATATACTAATTTCATTGGAAATAGACTTGGATGAAAAAATATCTTGGCGAGATCGCTTGCGTAAATTGATGATTATGCAAAATGCGTTGACGGCTTTGGACGCTCAACTGTTTGAATTTTGGTAAAACTTTACATGGAACGTGTATAATTATAAAAATGAACTTTCTTAAGGCAATGTATGTGCTAATTTCATTGGAAATGGACTTGGATGAAAAAATATCTTGGCGAGATCACTGTTACTATATTTGACCTTGCCGGCCGGGTTAGACTGGTAGGCAGTGCGCCTGCCTTCTAATCCAAAGGTCACGGGTTCGAATCCCGCTTTGGGCATGGATGTTGTGATGTATGTTGATTTTCTCTAAGAGAATATGGCGGTGCAAAATAACCTTAGCTGTTGACGCACCTAAAAGTCTAATTACTACTACTACTATATTTGACCTTTTGTGAAAATGAAGATGAATGAAATTATTGTCACTGAATGTGGAACATTATTCAGCAACAAAAAATTATTAATTGGAGTAATATTTCAAAATGTCAACAACTAAACCATTTCCCAGTCATTTCTTCGATCTCGAATAATGTATTCTAAGATGTGCATGAATGCCCGGCACACTTCAGCATAAAATCTACGAAATTTACGTTTTTGCCAAAAAATTGTGGATATTTTTGGGGGGTTGGCTTAAATCCGGGGTCGGCTTCTATTCGGGCAGATACAGTATATACTAATATTTTGGTATTATTATTATTTAATATTGCATACTATTGTATTGTTATTATCTTTTTTAGTTAAAACCTGCAAGGATAAGTGGAAAAATATTAGAACGCTATTTGCCCAAAGTGTTCAGGATAAAAAATGGAGCAATTCCGCGGAGATAAGTACTATTTATCTGAATATTTGACTTTTCTAGTCCCTCACATGAAACATCGGAAGCAAACAGGTAATTTAACTACTACTCCAAATGTAAAGGACTGTATTGATAAAGAGGTGAATGAAATACAGATGAGCCTCGCTTAATGCGGGGGATGCGTTCCAGAGGTCTCCGGGTTAAGCGAAAATCTGCGTTTGCTGGGGCAACATAACCTTTAGGTGCCCAGAGGGAAATAAGTTCCCAAATGGTATTTTTAGACCCACATTCAATGTAAAACATATTTCTACTGCACTTTTCGAATGTAATTTATTAAACAAACTATAACATTATCTAGTAAACAGTAAGACAAAAAAGCTTTTTAGCGGCAGACGTACATAATTTCAAAATATTTCTCAGAACACCTACGAAGTTTTATTAAAAAAGAGTCCAGGGTCGACTGCTTATTCTGTAAAACTTTTCGGTAGCATTCAAATAGTCTGTTGCAGCCCCGCTTCACGGCAGTCACTCGTGTGAAGTCACTGTGCTCCTCCAACAAAGTCATGCACTGATTGACAATGCTCTTGCAGCTCCGCTTATAGATCAAACCCATATTAGTGGGTATTGGGTTTTCTGCAATTTATATATCATTATATGCAGTGATGAGCTGAAGCCGGCTCCCGCCAGCTCGCTTGAGCCTGTTGTTAATTTTTCTCAGAATTTGCAAGCCGGTTGTTAAATTTAAAAAAAATATGAAAATTTCTTGATTTTGTCCTTTCAAGTACATTTTTCCCTATCTGATATCCAATTACCGACAATGTATGAAATGGAATATAATACAAACCGAACACTTGTTAAGCTAACGGACTGGTATTACTAAACTATAGCAATATGGTGCTCCTGGCATATAGGCCTCCAGCCACCATTATCCAAATTTCCTAACATCCTTATTTTTAGAGAGTCGGTTCTTAATTTTTTCCAGCTCATCACTGATTATATATTATTATACATTATATGCATTCAAACATTAAGATCCCTCCGCGAGTACCACATGTTTTTTCATATATAGATAGGGATCCCATTCGTCCCAGGACAGTCCCGGATTTATAGATTTTACAGAACTCTGTCCTGGTGTCCCGACAAAGTCGACTCGGGGTGCCAAGAAGAGGTTCAAGAACAACGTTTCCAAAATTGCAGCAAGAATTGAATTCATTTCCTCTTCGTCGTTTTTCTCCACTAAAATGAAGTGAAATGATAGGCTATAAAATACAGAGGAAATTTCCTGTGAGTAAAGATGAACACTGCATCCTATGTCAGCTTTAGTTCCACAGTGGTAATTCTTACATGTTTTATTAAAATGTTGAAATTTAATGACCTTTCAACTGAGATTTTTAGTGAATTGTTAAAAGAATTGTTGAGCATAAATTAATAAGAATTCAATGGCCAATTTTTTAAACATGAGATGAATGTGTTTCTTGGTAGCCAAATTGATAGATTAAATGGTATGGTTGAGAGTGAAAAGTAATTAATTTTAAATTATATTAAAACTTAATTTCAGTTGATAATTTACAGGTAGACTGAGCACCTCCAATTTAAGTTTTGTATTATGTTAATATTCTTATCTGCTATTTTAAAAGTCCAGAAATATTTTAATCATTTCAAGGCTAAATAATGTCTTATTGTTAGTTCAGTTCTGGGAAAAGCATTTAGAAGAGGGTGCATAAAGCACTGCATAAAATCATTGTTTAACAAAATGTTACCATTATAAAATTCCCTTATGAAAGTTTTATAACAATATTAGCTACAATATTAATTTCAGTATTGAATAGTAATGTTAGATGCAAATTAATTTATAATTTTAACTCGTCATAATTATACATTCATTTCACTAAAAAGTATAAAATAATAAATTGATTTGTCCAACACATTACTTTCTCCATACATAAGTTATTTAAAATCAAATAAATACAGTGATAGGAACAGTTCAACTTACATGCTTCAGCACTAGAGATTCAATTGTTGTCACTACCACGCACGCGAGCTGCCCACTAACCATCAATTTCGAAGAAAATTGAATATCTCTTGTAATATTCCTCATATGGAAATTTAGTTCAAACAAAAGTTGTAGAAAAAAATAATATCTACAACTTTTATATATGAGGTCTGATCAAAAAGTTCTAAGACACAATGTATTACAAAAGAAGAGTTGAAGGTAATGGGCCAAAATGCTGAGTCAGCATAGACAGTGACTTATTACATGCGGAAGTGGTGCCTCTTCCCCTTCCACCAAACCAGTTCTGAACAGAGCATTGGCAAGTTGAGACGTGTCTTTGCCCTCAGTCGCAGTCGTAATGGATACAAAAGAACAATGTGTGTGCATCAAGTTTTGTGTGAAGAACGGGAAAAATGGAGCAGAAATTCTCCGAATGCTAAGAACTACTTATGGCTATGCTTGTTTAAGCAAGCCAGTTGTTTGTCAATGGATAAACCGTTTCCAACATGGTCGAGAATCCGACGCCAGGCAAGGCCGCACTCTACGAACTGGTACGTCGGTTTCGTGACACTGGTTCTGTGGAGGATAGGTCGCGAAGTGGCAGACCATCACTAATCACTCCGGAATTCATCGGAGATATCCAGCGGCGATTGTTGCAGTTGCCCCAGAAACTGTTCGGCATTTGTCTCAACAAGCTGGAGCTTCACGGGGATCCGTTCATAATGCAATCAAATGTTTGAATTTACGTGGGTACCGAGTAAAAGTGGTGCAGGAGCTTAAGCTGCCGGACACAGAAAAGTGCCTTCATTATTGCCGGTGGTTTAAGAATTTCATTCGAAACAATGTCGCCATTCTGGAGAAGACTTTCTTTACAGAAGAGGCATGGTTCCATTTAAGTGGGTACATCAACTCTCAGAACACACGAGTTTGGGCTGCAGAAAATCCCCATGCTTTACATCAGGTCCCGCTGCATGCCCAGAAAGTCGGCGTTTGGTGTGCTGTATCTCGTTGGAGAGTTGTGGGTCCTCTGTTTTTCGAGTGCACGGTAGATGATGCTGCATACAGAGATATTGTCCAACAGTTTGTGGCATTGCTGGAACTGGATGAACGTTACTGCTGGTTTCAGCAGGATGGCGCAACGTGCCATACTGCTAATGAAACCATGGACATGCTCAGAGACTTTTTTGATAATCGCATAATCTCTAAGAACCTCTGGCCACCACGCTTCCCAGATTTAACTTCACCTGTTTTTTTTCTGTGGGGTTATTTAAAAGAAAGAGATTATAAAGACAACCCCTGTACATTGAAAGATCTGAAGCAGAACATCACGCAGGCAATACACGCAATCACTCCCACAATGCTGAGACATGTGTCACGGAATATGTGTAAGCATGTGGAATTGTGCTTGCAGGAAAAAGGTGGACATTTCTAACACTTACTCTAAACAGCGTCCAATATACCAGCAACTATGTAAAACACAACTAAAATGTATTTCGTGTGGTTAAATTTTCAATAAAAAATTTTCAAACGTAGAGTCTGGTGACTTTTTGGACACCCTGTATAATCAGTGATGAGCTGGAAAAAATTAAGAACTGGCTCTCTAAAAATAAGGATGTTAGGAAATTTGAATAATGGTGGCAGGAGGCCTATATGCCAGGGGCACCATATCACTCAAGTTTAGTAATACTGCTCTGCTAGCTTAACAAGTGTTCGGTTCATACTATAGTCCATTTCATACACTGTCAGTAATTGGATATCATAGAGTGAAAAATATACTTGAAAGGACAAAATCAAGAAATTTTCGTATTTTTTAAAAATTTAACAACCGGCTCGCAAATTCTGAGAAATATTAACAACAGGCTCGAGCGAGCTGGTGGGAGCCGGCTTCAGTTCATCACTGCATATAATGATATATAAATTACACTCAGCATGGCACTGTTTGTTTTCAATCGTATCACATTTTCTTACTGCTTTGTGCCACTAGGTGCACGATAATCACAGCAATAAATTTTTTCTTAAATTTCAAAATACAATGAAAATACCGAGAACGTGAAAATAGTTTAAATATTTTTAATCATGGGACGTCCTAATATTTTTTATTATGTACAACTTTTTATTCAAATTTATAAATATAAATTTATATTTCCGAATTGAAAGCATGTGTATATCTAACAAGGAGAGGACTTGAGGTGAAATCCACGGATTCCTGTCATACTTTGCGAGTAGGTAACTTCACTCCCCTAGTGTACGTGTGCAAAACGCTAGGTGTAGATAAGCAGTCGTTATTGAGAAATTAGCGATTAAAAATTTAAGGAAACTGAAGCTCAAGATGAATACAATAATAAGGGATTAGTTGCTAAGCGAAACGGTGGTCTAGTCGCTAGAGTCGAGGCCGTCGAAACTTATTTTAGCGCGTTCGAGACCCGTTATCGCGAATTATTTTTTTCGTTTTTTATTTCTTCTTTCATGACACAATAATGCATCATTTATATTTTATCGGTATTTCCTGCGAAAAATTCGCATTTTCCGCGATTGTGAAATTATTTACGTTAACCTGTTTTATCTATATTTAATTTTGTGTATATTAATAATACGAGATTGATATAATAACAATAGATATAATAACAATAGATATAATAACAATAGATATAATAACAGTGATATAATAACAATGAAACGCTCCGAGACTCGTGTAGTCCAAAGTTCACTACATTTGCTTGTGAAAGATTTCAACGGTGCTGGAGTGGTCAGTCGGTGGAGAATATTCACAATCAATGCTGTAGCTGGTAGTTCGGAATCTCACGAAAATGTGCCTGTTTTGTGTGTTACACAAAAACAAGAACTGACGGATGCGATAGAATATTGTATACGACTGCTGCGAGAGAAAGAACGCCCATCCGTTCTCAAGGCATGGGACGCGAAATCAAGAACCGTATCACAAATATGCTTTGTGAAATGGTATTAGCGGATGAAGAAGAACTGTTGGAAGAAACAGCGTGTGTTGATGATGAAGATGTCGCCATGCAAAGGGAGGAAATTAAACGAATGGATGTCGAATCACAGCATTCTTCTCCTTCCTCTTCATCATGTAATGAAGAAGTCATGAGTGCGGATAACATTCCGTATTCAATGAAGGTCAAAGCTGTTAAATTGTCACAATTACATCCGACGTGGAGTTTTGAATCATTGCGATCGAAAACAACGTGTCACTTACAAAGCAACTTGCAGTTATGGAGATGGAAAAAGCAACTGGAAGGTGGTGGAACGTTGGCTGATAAAGTAGTGATGATCGAATCGTACGTATACGATCGCTTCAAGGAAGCTAGGCAAAATCTCCATCTTGTCACCACGAGAATGCTACAGCAATGGGCAATCGCTGCTGCGTTTCAATACGGTGGTGATAATTATGCTTTCAAGGCCTCTCACACCTGGATAGTTAGATTCAAACGAAAATTCGGAATTGTGCAACGAAAATTAAATATAGATAAAACAGGTTAACGTAAATAATTTCACAATCGCGGAAAATGCGAATTTTTCGCAGGAAATACCGATAAAATATAAATGATGCATTATTGTGTCATGAAAGAAGAAATAAAAAACGAAAAAAATAATTCGCGATAACGGGTCTCGAACGCGCTAAAATAAGTTTCGACGGCCTCGACTCTAGCGACTAGACCACCGTTTCGCTTAGCAACTAATCCCTTATTATTGTATTCATCTTGAGCTTCAGTTTCCTTAAATTTTTAATCGCTAATTTCTCAATAACGACTGCTTATCTACACCTAGCGTTTTGCACACGTACACTAGGGGAGTGAAGTTACCTACTCGCAAAGTATGACAGGAATCCGTGGATTTCACCTCAAGTCCTCTCCTTGTAAGTGAAATTGATAAAAAAGAGTATAAATAACTGTCGTTTTTGCTTCTTTTTCTTAGTATTGCGTATATATTTCATAGTAGAAAAAAGAACAAAAATACCATATATACCGGAATATAAGATGACTCTGATTATAAGACAACCCCCCATTTTGAACTCCTACTAAAAGGAAAAAATTTATTATGCACACAATGACAGAGGTTTATTATACCATGGACTAATAAACATTGAACCAATTGAAATAAGCAATTATGTAGTGTTAGTTGGCATATACAGTTGCTTTCCTTCAAGTGTCTATCAACGACTGCTTTTAACTTCTTACAGGACCTACTATAAAGGTGACGTCAATGCTAGCGTTTATTTAGATTATCAATGAAGAGAAGATAACAATAATGCTTTTCTTTCGTCTATTTGAAGGTTTAATTGGCCTTAAATGAATTGTAGGCAACAATGAGAGTCTCCTTGGCAACGCCCGGAATGAGTACGAAAAATCCACAAAATTTCGAAAAAGAATGCGTATTTCTGAAAAATTCGACCGTGTAACGTGTAAACATCACAAGAATAAGATAGTATAGAGCTTTGCCGTCAAATAAAGCAAAAAATCTGATGTGGCCAACACATGACTTTCTCCATATTTGGGGTATAGATATTTAAATTATTATGAATAATATTACGAGGCAAAATTATTATTTTGTATCATAAAAGAAGACACGTCCTTGTTACCGTAAATTACGTATATTTTGAATGTTTACAGAATTCACCGCTACATGGTGTTGGTGCTGTATACTGGTATTACGATAAAGCGAAATATATCCGAAATGGATGGTTCTACGAAAATTAGTTTCAAACAAAACTTGGAAGAAATATTATTCTCTACAACTTTGGTCCTCACAAAAATTACCAATAACGATGTTTTTAAGGAGATATTTGACGGAAACCGGAAAAACCGATTATTTATAAATAATTCCTAAACAATAACTGCTATGGAAAATTGTTTCAAATGAAAGTTGTAGGAAATTACATTCTCTATAACCTTTACATAGAATTGTATATACAATATTGTTTTAACGGAGAAATATAGCAAAAACCGAATCGGGTTTCGAATAAACCTTGACTTCTGGTTAACCGGTATTGTCCAAAAACTAATCAGCTCTTTGTGCTCATACCAAAGTGTTATATATGAAGTTTGGTAACGATATGGCACGTACTTTTTGAGTTAGAGCGCCCACAATAACACACACACAGACATCATTCCGAAAATAGTCTAAACGTGCTCTAGGGACCTCAAAACATGTATTTCCGTTGAAATCTCGAAGTCGATTTTTTTCATGAATACAATACTTTCCCATTACTACATATGGAGAAAGTAAAAAGAAGAAAATCGGTCCATATTTATGTATTTTAATGAACGAAGGAAAAAAACCTTGCGCTCTGAAAAATCGAAAATCCCGTGTAAACTTATGGGAAAATATAATTGTCTCCTGGATTCGAACCCAGGACACTTCAGCAAACGAAAATATTTTTCCAGGGACCTCATAGCCAGTAAAACAAAATGCCGTTTACCGCATATCTTTTACGAAGAAAGGTTCTCGAGAAATACGCCGATATAATTACGTGAGACTTCATACGGATGCACGCAGCTTCACTACGAGCATAATATATAGGATAAAATTCAAGAGTATTTGTATTTGAATACATTTGAATCAATTCATTTTCTACTACTACTTTTAATAAACGATTGTTTCGATTGATTTAAAGAATCAAATATTTTGATTATACTCTGAATTCGGTTCCTCTGTCGGTCAAACTATTATGCCCCGTGCGATTATAAGACGACTAGCGATTTTTCGGTCATAAAAATTGGAACAAAACCTCGTCTTATATTCAGGTATATACGGTATTAAGATTGATATCCATCATTTTTGATGGGTTATGTACTAGTCAAAAAATATTATTCTTTAATTTTTATCATAAATATTGCGTCAATAACAAATAAAAATAAAATTTAATGCAAAAATAAATACTCTAAATATTTATACATGTAGAGATCTTGTAATGTAAGAGGTCCTGTTAGCGCCAGCTGCCACAACTTAAGAGGTTTACAAGCCTCAGGAACTCAAATGGTTTATTGCACTGGGGGTACTGAGAGAGAGAGAATCGGTTACAAAAACCTTTATTTTCGAATATACAAGCACATGCACATGCGTTTCCGCCCAGCCTTCAACACAACCGCATCTCTACTCAACTTTCACTCCCACTACGGTCGCACCCTCACTGCTGGACACGTGGTCTCTGTCCTCCTAGGGAGTAAAGGAACACAATGCAGTCTCACATAAGCGACATTCAAGGGTCAGTGGCACCCTCCTAACAGCAAAGCTCACACTAAGTAGGCTCCCAGAACCTTTTTCCTACCGGGCTCCCAGGTGTTGCAGGCACCATAAACTCAGGAGACTGTCAATGCTTTTTCCATGATGATTTTCCTCTACATTTTTGGAAGATCTCTCATTCACTACATTACTATTCAATAAAACAAGGAGTTGAGAATTAAATAATTTGAATCGACTATTCAAACTTTTTAAGCAGGGCACAAGAAGCTAGTGTCAACACTCTGCTTATACTAAAAATTATTATTAATATACATATAGTGTTTTTGCAGCTTTAATTGAAATATGGCACAATGAACACTAAGAATAGTGTATTCATGAATTTATATTTTAAAATTTTCACTTGGCCACTGGGGATGATTTACCTAAATCACAGTGGCATTGAATGTGTTAAAGACATCTTTATAGGGTCTTTTGTGTATAGGAATAATTTGGAAAAGCTAACTGGGGAGTACCTGATGATGCTATGATTGTAGCAAAACCTGTCGTGTTGTAATAAAAATTCCTGTGGTAGATACATATTTGATTTACTTTTGTAACATTGAAAATACCTTTTCACTTACCCTTATACATATGTTTCATTTACTATATTTTGAAAATCTGTATTTTTTATTAATTTTAGACGCATTTCACTTCTAGCATGACTGTGTATTAGCTTCAGTCTGTCCATCCGCATGTTCATTCTCGGCTTCTACCAAACGGATTTTCATGAAATTTGATATTAAGAACTTAGTCCAAAACAGTAAGAAAGTCACGTAAATGAATCACCTAAGTCAAGCAGAGGTACCACTTCACTGGTGACAAAAATGAACTTTCCGTCGTATCTCGTAAAGTATAGGTCATATCAAAATAGTTTTCAAATAAAACTTGTAGAACTATTAGAGTATTTCTTTTCCTATATGTTTTTATTGTAGGAGTAGCCATTATCAAGAAAATCAAACAAGAATGTCTTAATTCGAGTTGAACTTAGAAAATGTCTTGCATGGTTACTTCTTCATTGTTGCTAACATAAACAATCTCACATAAATATATTTAATTTCCTTAAGTGTGCATGCAGTATTTTTAAATAAGGAGGAAATGGATTATTTATGACTCAGGGTTTTGCAAGTGAAAAGAAATGACTAATTTTCAACAAAGGAACAATTTAAAAAACGTTTATATAGTAATTTCTTTCAAATACTCCATTGCATGAAACAGGCCCAATTGTGGTATGCTGTATACTTTCCTAACATGTTTATTCAAGGAAGATGGCAGAGGTTTAGGTTGATTAAGTGTAATAATGAATTGTTTAAGTCAAATTATTTGAATTCCATAAAGTACACCTCATCTAACAAGGGGAGTGTCAGGTTAACAGGAAAGGGATTTGTCTGAAAATTTGCGAGCTGGTAGAGCTAGACTTGGGAATCATGATTTACCCCCCTTTTGGCCATAGACGGTCAATAGTTTAAACAATAAATGGATTTGTTTATTTAGACACCGTTTAAGTACCTTGTTAGTTTCGCTTGTTCGCTAAGCATGTTTGGCTGTGAGATTATAATTGGCACTATGAAATCAGAGGTCCCTAGTTCAAATCCGGGTGACTTCTTTTTTTTTGCGTTTATGTAATATTTATTTTTAAATATTGTTTTCAATTTGTATTTTTTCATATATTCTTTGTTTTTTTTCACTTTTAATGTTTGTGTTATTTTTTTCAATTTTTTTCGTATATTCTTTATTAGAGTTACTATAATGTTTTAAAAGTTTTTCTCATTTTTTAAAATGCCTTTCTCGTCTTCTATTACTTTCTTAAAAGGGATTTCACAACGAACCCTCACAGTTTCCTGGATGATACATATCGTAGAAGCAGAGGAAGCAATAATATTTTCGACACCGCGCACATTTGGAGAAACATTGTTTGCCACAGATTTCATTAGGAAACACTATCTGATTAACACTGAGGAAGAATTTCCTTTGTTTTGTCAATCGTGATGCGAACCAGGCGTAAAGAACCATATCTTTAAATATGGAAGCAGACTGTTGATTGTGCACAAGAGCATGTATTTTTATCATGCCCGCTTGTCTAGTAATATCGCACTTTTCTTTCAGTAGAACTGCTGCATTTTGTAGTAGCAAAATAAAGATCTTTACCTGACGGTAAAAATACACGTCGCAAGATGGCATATGGGGGTGCATTTTGGAGGAATTACCTTCACGGTGAATGTCGGCTGATTTTCGTCATCGATGAAGCGCTCATCAATGTAATTTATCAATGCATTAACGAAACTGGCATCATATCATAAAATAAGAAAACAATCCTTAAATAATTTATAACTATTTACCACTGTGACAAATTAAATAAAACGTGCTTTCTTTTACTTGAGAATTACTCTTTCGAAAGGTCAGAAACCAACTAGAAAGACAGGCGAGTGCGGAAGAAAATCTCACTGCAGATCTCCTACAACAAATTATCATTCACTGGAATGTGTGGTGTATGGCTGATGTAAACCGATTCACCTCGCACGTCACTCACAACATCCAACTCTCTCCCTACCTCAGCGGCTACTGCTCGCCCACACTTCCGCCCGCGACATTGTCTAGCTCGACCGCTTTATGCACCCGCCCAAGAGAATGTCTTCCGACTCGCGACAATGCATAAAGCGAACGAACTCTAGTAATAGCGTTGCCATTACATATTTTTGTATTTTATCTCTATCAGGATTTCGATGTATGACAATAAGCCGAGAAGCCGAATCCAAGAATGTCACTTTGGCGAACAATGTTTCTCCAAATGTGCGCGGTGTCGAAAATGTTATTACTTCCGCTGCTTCTACGATATGTATCATCCAGGAAACTGTGAGGGTTCATTGTGAAATCCCTTTTAAGAAAGTAATAGAAGACGAGAAAGGCATTTTAAAAATGAGAAAAACTTTTAAAACATTATAGTAACTCTAATAAAGAACATACGAAAAAAATTGAAAAAATAACACAAACGTTAAAAGTAAAAAAAAAAAAAGAGTATATGAAAAATACAAATTGAAAACAATATTTAACAATAAATATAACAAACACAAAAAAAAGTCACCAGGATTTGAACCAGGGACCTCTGACTTCGTAGTGCCAATTATAACCTCACGGCCAAACATTCTTAGCAAACAAGCGAAACTAACAAGGTACTTAAACGGTGTCTAAGTAAACAAATCCATTTATTGTTTAAACTATTGACCGTCTATGGCCAAAAGGGGGGTAAATCATGATTCCCAAGTCTAGCTCTACCAGTTCGCAAATTTTCAGACAAATCCCTTTCCTGTTAACCTGACACTCCCCTTGCAAGAACAATTTTTATATTAAAATGATCCCTAAATTTTTGCCCTAACTTTTGTATTTACTTATGTAACCCATGCCCTCATGTACCATGCATATCCCTATTTTTAGGCCAGTTCAGAGGGAAAAAAATTAATTCATGCTGGAATAAGTTGAAATCCACGGAGGCAGAAAATTAGAAAAAATCAAAATAGTGCGGGATTCCCCATAGGTGTTTTCTCTCCTGGGTTAAAGGAGTGTCAGCGGCTCATGATGAATTCAGCAAACACAGATACCAGATGCCAACCTATTCTGGCAAAATATAGGCTAAAAATTGATAGAAAAATTTTTAGTGAAAATAATAAACTTAAAACTCATTTATATTGAAGATACACCAATGACAGTATAAACCATTAATCTGAACACTAAGCGTTTGCTTGCTCATATAGATATGCATATACTTCGTTGAATTCTTCATCTTCTGTGAGTGTAAACATAAACATGTGTGTTGCAGTAAATTTACTATCAAAACTCGTAATTTTGAAAATTGGTCAGAAATCTTCATGTATGGCATGCAATCCTTTTTTTTATTACTGACATTTTGGGGGAAATAAGGTGTGCAAGGTACACGAGTAAATATGGTATTATGGCATATAAATTCCCTAACAGAATGCAGTACAGACACTAACCTGCATGTTGGAGATGAAAAGAAACAGAACAGGGCCTTAAAGTGCACTATATTTACAATGATTCATTTTCCAAAATTCATATTAATAACAAATTAATGATATTTGACCATTCATTGGATATTATAGATGATTAGTTCCACTTACTAACCTCAAGAAAAGATTCCTTGAATGGAGGTGATAAATGCTGCCATTTATACAACTGGTTCATCTGAGGAGAAAGAGTTTGCAATGGTTTAACAAGCAAACTCAGCTGACATTCTCTCTTATCACTATTTTCTCCTTCATTTTTCATTTTTAAGAATTCAGCATCCTTGTCAATTGTTTCAACCATATGGCATTTACAGCTCAACATATCATGCGTAAGACACAAACTGTTTTCATGAAAAGTAAACAAATCCTGAAATTGCAGAGATTAAGAAAGCTATGACTGAAAGTAAATAAATTGAAATAATATGTACTAGCAGACGGTGCTCGCATTCTGCAAGCATTTCAGCCTACTTTAAATAATTGGGTAAAAATAACCTCCAAGAATTTTAGCGACATCGGATTTTTCCCATTGGTTGTGACTGAAAACCTATAATCTCGCCAAATTTGAAGCCTCTAGGTCAGTGGTGCACAACCCGCGGCCGGCATGCGGCCTGCCACGGCATTTTGTGCGGCCCGCTGCAGCTTATGTAAATTTCTAAAATTGACAGGTTTTTTATAGTTTGAAAGAACTAACCCAATTTGTATGGGAACATCCATAAATTACATTATGCTCTAGGGAAGAGGGTGAGGGATTTCTTGTCTCGAGTCCCGGGAATTTTCAGAAAGTATGTGTCGAGTCCCAGGAAATGAAAAGCAGACAGACCAGGTTCAAAACTCTCACTTATAACTATAATAGATACTGAGCTGAAGTTTGGTATGTGGGTTCATGTTTACATATAAAGTTGACGAATGTACAAAAAACCCAAACTTTTCAGTTTAGGTAGCCCAAAGAAATTCATAAATCCCAAAAACTCATTTCTCGCTTCATTTTTCTGCTGAGTGTTGGAAGAACATCTCACTAAGGTTTTCAGACTTATAAGTTCTCTCGAGTGTTTCTTTACCCTCCCTACTGCTTTGGTATGTATACAACTGCCAAACGTGAAGTCAGTCTTCTCCCTTCTTGAGCCCCGCATTCCATGACAAATGCAATCTATAACAGAAACATGAATTTGCAGTTTATGATTTACTTTATTTTTCTTCTATTTTTGCTTATGAATATGGCCCGTATTTTATATTCGTTTATTCATTTTATTTAATATTTTGCAGTTGCTCCAATTGACTTCCTTAAAATGACTAGTACATGGAAAACGAAGTAAAGAACCCTAGAAGAAGAAAAAAGTGTTCCAAGAATATTGGACTGAAAGATATTGTTTTGTGGTACAAAAAGATAAAATTGTTTGTTTAATTTGTAACCAAATTGTAAGCGTGCCAAAATAGTATAACTTAAAACGGCATTTTGAAACAAAGCACCCAGAATTCAATGAAAAGTTTTCTGAGGAGCTTAGAAAAAAAGGTTTTTCCCTGATTCAGACAGTGAGAGCACAACAAAATGTTTTTAAAAAGTATTAGGATATTTCAGAGCAGATTGTCGAAGTTAGTTTTGATATATCCCAAATGATTGCTAAATCTTCAAGACCCTTTACTGATGGTGATTTTGTGAAAAAAATGTTTAAGTACTGTGTCACAAAAGCTATGTTGTACAAATTGCATTAAGAAGTTTGAAGCCATCAGCTTAAATCGGATGACCGTGCAATGGTGACTGAAAGATATTTCCTGTGATGTTGAATCCAAATTTTCAGAACTATTCAATAAGTGCATTTACTTTTCACTGGCAGTAGATGAATCGACAGATGTCACACCAACCTTGCAAATGTGTATATTCGCATGTTAACGTCAGATTTTGAAGTGTATGAAGAACTCGTAGAGCTCTATGCACTGAAAGACCAGACCAAAGGATTTTATTTGCTTGAGGGATTGCTTAAAAGTCTTCACAAGCATCATATGGACTTACATAAACTTGTGGGGATAGTTACCGATGGTGCGCCTTCTATGACGAGTGCTCAAAACAGGATGCTTCTGTCCAAACATGTCCAAAGTTGGAGCTCAAAAATGAGTTGATAAAATATCAATGCCTAATTCACCAGAAACCCTAATTGGGAAGGATCTAGGATTTAGTAATGTTATGAGTGATGTTTTAAATGCAGTCAACTTCATTAGATCACATGCACTAACTCACAGACAATTGAAAACTTTTCTCAAGGAAATTGAAGCTGAATATGGCGATGTTCTGTACTATTCTGAAATTCGTTGGCTTAGCAGAGGCAAGGTTTTGCAACGTCTTACATCGCTCTTCGAGGAGATAAAAATGTTTCTGACAGAAAAAGGACAAGTAGTA
This sequence comes from Uropetala carovei, assembly GCA_036926305.1. Taxonomy (NCBI): domain Eukaryota; kingdom Metazoa; phylum Arthropoda; class Insecta; order Odonata; family Petaluridae; genus Uropetala; species Uropetala carovei. The sequence continues at coordinate 6,876,854 of JAXCHB010000084.1, read as the reverse complement.
AATCATCTCGAACGTCCAACATGGGTATGTGACTTTGCATTTTTGACTGATGTTACTGCACATTTAAATGAATTGAATCTGAGTTTGTAAGGTAAAAACCACCTGATATTTGAACTTGCTAACAATGTATCAGCATTCCAAATTAAATTATCATTATTTCGAGAGCAACTGTTGAAGAATAATACCTGTCACTTTCCTAACTGCCAACAAATATTTAAAAAATACAATGTGAATAGTTTCAAATATGCCACTCATATAGAACGTATCCAGCAGTCAATCAGTGAGAGATGAGATTTATAGATTTTGAGCAGGACAAAACGTTGTTAAAAACATTTGCGAACCCTTTTGAAGCCTCATACAAAAACACTGACTCCAGTTTACAGCTCGAACTCATCGATCTTCAGAGTAATAATGAACTAAGGTCGAAATTTAAGGAGGGAACTCTGCTAAATTTTTATAATGCCTTCCTAAAGAATCCTATTCAAATCTACGATGGATAGCAGCTATTTGCAGAAGTCTGTTTGGAAGCACTTATACATACGCGAACAGGCTTTTTCATTGATGAAATTGATCAAATCAAAATATTGATGGATGAAAATCTGTGTTCAACCTTGCGGCTGAACACAACAAACATTACACCAGATATTAAGCGTTCAACAATGGCAATGCAGGCTCAACGATCACACCGAGGCAAATTTAATTCACTTTAAAATAGAAAAGGTTGATTGATCCTATTTTCTATTAATTTTGCGTCAGAGCTTTCTTTAAATGAAAAGTTTAATTTATGCAGAAAATTAAGTTGCAATTATTATTATTATTTAAAACCATCATTATTTAATAAAAATTTTAAAAATCCCGTAAAATGTAATAAAATAAATTTTAATTCAGATTTTCCTTAAATTTATGTATTCAATATAATTTTTTTCATAATATGGCCCGCAGACTCGGAGAAAATGTGTTATGTGGCCCTTTGATAGAAGAAGGTTGTGCACCACTGCTCTAGGTCAAGGGTCAGCAACCTGCAGCTCCGGAGCCACACGTGGCTCCTTAGAAGTTGGCTAAAGTCCATAACCTTTATCCATCATGAAAACATGCTTATTGCAATCCGCCCTTGTCTTTTGGAAACCCTCTCTACCTCTTATACTGTATATCGGCAATCCTCAGTTGAATCTCTTAAAAGAAAAAGAAGTCATACAGATTTTCACTGTGTGGCTCTCAAACTTTTGGAATGAGGCAAAAAACAAAAAAATGGTTCTTTTACTTTGAAAGGTTGCAGACCCCTGCTCTAGGTCATTTGGAAGTGCATCATAATTTTTATCCTCCTATACTATATCTATAATATATAGATGCTTCTTACATAGGAGAATATAGGATGATACATATTATGAGGCACTTCCAGATGAGCTAGAGACTTGAAATTTGGCAAGTAGGTAGTACACACACATATATACTAGTAGACAGTCTTCCATTCTGCAAGCATTTTTAAAATTTGAAATATTTACAATTTCGTATTTTTCCCATCGGTTTTCTCCAAAAACATATAATTGTGACAAATTTCAAGCTCATATGAAAGTGCCTTATAATTTTTATACTCATACAGGGCAAAAATGGGGCAAAACAGCCGCCCCTAACATTTTGAATTTTTACACCATATTTACTCCATTGGTTGTAGTTTAATATTAACATAAGCCTCTGATTTCCTTATAAAAGTATTGCCATGACAGTCAATTGTTGAGATCCAGAAAATTTCCCACTTTTTCCAATAACAACTAAAAATGTACGCTAAAGCTACAGGGATTTGAATTCCTTCTTCAAAAATAAGAAATTACAATTTCTAAACTTTCCAACAGTTCAAGTTCTGAGTTCGGATCTTGACGGGAAATAATTTATATTTATTATTAAAAGGCTTCTCCACTGCTTAGCGGTTGCCTTGTAGTCCCAATCGCCACAGTTGTCGGTCCTCCCACTGGCCATCTCTCAGGTTGCATGCTCTCATAGCTTCTTCCATCTGCCTTCGCCAAGTGATGCGCGGGCGTCCTCGATTCCTGCATCCTGGGGGTGACCAGTCGAATACTCGCTTCGGCCATCTCTCCTGCGACATTCTCCGCAAATGTCCATACCATTGAAGTGACCTGCACTCCAAACGGTCGAGGATAGTCTCTTCTGCTTCCATCTCTCGCCGAATCACGTCATTCCTTACCCGTTGTAATACGCCTCAGGCCATCCATCTCTACTGCATTAATGCGCTTCTTTAACCTCTCCGTGAGAGTCCATCTCTCTCCTCCATATGTCATTATACTTTCCACAATGACCCGTAGAATAATCTTTTTTGTTCTCTTACTAATCTTCCGACTCCACAGCACCCCATTCAACATCTTGATTGCCATCTGACAATGAGCCTGATTTACCCTGTTCTCCACATCCTTCTCACAAGTACCAGATTTGTGAATAATGGATCCTAGGCACTTAAACTGGTCAACCGCTTTTACCGTCCCTGCAGTAAGGACAATGTCCTGACTTTCCTCTCCAATCACCAGGCTCTGTCTTTGAGAGATTTAGCTTCAGACCACCCTTCTCATATGCCTCTATTAGCTTACGGAACATATATTCCACGTCATCCTCGTCCTGTGCAATAATCACCTGGTCATCTGCAAAAATCAGAGTGTGAATAACATCTTCCCCAACCTGGACACCCATTTTACCACATGACAAGTTCCACTTCTCTAGAACTCCTTCCAAGTATACCTTGAATAAAGTACATGACATGGCGCAACCCTGCCTCAAACCCTTTGATGTTGAAAATTCCTTAGATATCCACTTTCCTTGTTTCACTACTGCTCGACCTCCCTTATACATTCTCTGTATAAGATTTATTATTGGCTCATGGCATCCCACATCTGACATATTGGGACAGAGTCATATGCTTTCTCGAGATCCACAAAAATCATATGAATCTCCTGACCTTTTGCCACCATCTTCTCAGTAACCTGCCGTATGCTGAAAATATTATCAAGGCAAGACTTGCCTACAGTGAAGCCTGCCTGCTCCTCGGATATCCACGGTTTGATACACCTTTCCAACCTCTCTTTCAGTACCCTACTGAACAACCTATTCATTGAAGCCACTACACTAATTCCTCTATAGTTAGTGGAAAGCTTCTTGCTTCCTTTCTTATGTATAGCTGACATATACGATAGTAACCAATCCTCTGGGAGTTCATCTCCCTCCAACACCTGGTTAAATAGTCTGGTGATAATCCTCACAATCCCTGTTCCACCATACTTCCACAGTTCCATAGGTACTCTACCTGGGCCAGCTGCTTTCTCATTTTTAGTTGTTCTCAAGGCAGCTCGGACTTCCTCCTCCAAAACTGGCTCCGCCATCTCACATTGACTCAGTGTATCAGAGGAGAATCTGTCCTTGAACTCCTCTCTGTCCTCTGTAAGTAAGCTTTTGAAGTACTTACTCCATGTTTCCATAGATATGATGCTCACTGGTCCTGGGCCCTTTGTGGGAGCTCGAATTTTTAAAATCGTTCTTCACGCCTGTAGGTGCCTGCAATACCCAGTAGTATGTTCAATACTAGAACACACCTCCCATGCATTTTCCTTGCATCTTCTAGTGAGATGTTTGACATGTCTCTTGCACCTCTTCTATCTTTCCAGACAAACCTTATATATTCCACGCTCCGAAAGTCAAAGTCCTTTTACGTAGCCAAAGTCGTTGTCTAAAATGCCGTCCGGTTTTATTCTTATTGTGATTGGGAAACATAGCGAGTAGAATTTTCCGTGAAAGGGGTGCCGGCCCTTTGCTCAACCCCTAACCTGGAGGACCAGGGTTTTTGATCAGGGTTTGTCCTTCCCCTAGAGGGTAGCCTTTAACACGGCTACGAGGGTCCCTCTCCCCGCTGGGCAGCATTTCCTCTGACCCAGAAAAGGTTATATCGCCTTTACCCGGTGGTTCAGCCACCCTTCACATAGGGAACAGATGCTGACCAGGACGCCACCTGCTACGGGTACAGACGCGCCTGGTTTTTGTGTTCCGTTTTGGTCCACAGGTGGTATTTTATTTCCCACCTACCCTGCACGTCTGCTGGGCATTCCCCGATCTGCAACCTGGGGACGCACCCAATGGGGTATGGAAAACCCCACACGGGGGAAATAATTTTAAAAAACAAATACTGTCTATACCTGAATATAAGACGAGGTTTTGTTCCAATTTTTATGACAGAAAAATCGCTAGTCATCTTATAATCACACGGTGCATAATAGTTTGACTGACAGAGGAACTGAAGGCATAGATAGGTAGAGATGGGAAGAATCGAATAGCTATAATCGAAATATTCAATTCTTAAAATCATTCGAAACAATCGATTATTAAAAGTATTAGTAGAAAATGAATCGATTCAAATGTATTCGAATAAATACTCTTGAATTTTATCCTATATACTAGCGTAATTGCCCGTCAATATGAGGGGATATCTATAGTTAACCTTAAAATAGTTGCCTTCCTCCCCTCACTCTCTCTCCCCCTCTCTTCCCCCTTCTCTCCCTCCCTCTCTCTCTCCTCCTCCCTTCCACCCTCTCCTTCCCTTCTCTCCCTTCCTCCCTCTCTCTCCCTCCTTCCCTCTCTCTCTTCCTTCCTCCCTCCATCTCTTTCCCTCTCTTCTTCCCCTCACTCCCCCTCCCTCTCTCCAAACCTTGTGGCGACCAAAATATAACGCCACATCAATCTCTAACTAATTACTATATTTGGAACAAATTATAACAAACAGGAAAACAAATAGACTTGAGACGCACACTTGTCTCGTAGTTTAAATTACATCATTAACATGGTATCTTAGAGTTAAGTACAATGACAGAACGGAAAACAAAACAGACTCGAGACGTAACACTTGTCCCGTATATTAGAGTTTAATACAATGACTTAACGAAAGGCAATAGACATGAGAAGTAACACTTGTCTCGCAACGTAATTCACTTCAGTGGTATAGTTTATAGTTACAATGAGTGTCTACAGGAAAAGTTCAGCACCCGCCGTCTACCAGAAGATCTCTCTCGTCTTCCTTCCGCTGTTTTACGAACTCGGACACTTCAGCCACCAGCTCATCGTCAGTTAGAGATTGATGTGGCATTATATTTTGGTCGCCACATTAGTGGAGGCCCCAGGGAGATGCGCTGTCATCTAACTATAATATTGCTATGTTTCTGGTTGCTTTTGGATCTCTGTTTCTTGTGGGGGTATGCTGATTTTTGGGATAGTTCTAGTTTTTTCGTGGTATAGTTCCCCTGTATTTGATTCTATCGTGAATCATCCTTGTCATCTCATTAGTTCCATTCCCTTTCGATTTTTGCCATTAGTTGTTTGCTGAATATCCTTATATTTCATCGTTAAATATGTCTAAGGAACGCGGTAAAAGGGGTGTTGGATTGCTTCCAGAACCTGCAGAAGAGACCCAGTCGAACGAGAGTGAAATGAAGCCTCAATTCGTGGATTGTGTAAAAGTCACCAATCAGCTGTTGCTTGAAATTCCTCCTTTCCAGGAAGCCACCTCTGAGAATTGGTTTAACTTTATATCTGCGGTATACGATGTATTGTCTTTGTCTCTTATTCCCGAACATTATTTGCTTACCCAGTTGCCGCTGAAAAGTTCAGGACTTATCTCCAGACAAAACAATTCCACTTATATACAGACAATGGGGCAATAACCTGGCTGTTTAGACATCCCAAGCAACTAGGGAAAATTGGAAGAACGGTTTTAAAATTGTCTTCTTTTCACTTTGTAATCCATCATGTATCATGTTCTATCGAGAGTGGTTAAACAACCGATTCAGGATCCAGTTCATTGTTCGACGCTCTTACGTAAGATATCCCTGTCCTTCACAAACATTTGTGATCACCAGAATTCGGATCCACATCTAAAACAGCTGATAGAGCAAATCAGACAGGGAAGTCCATCTTCAAATTACTTCTTAAAGGATAATTTACTATATCATGCAACCAGTAGACTTAAGATGGGAAGAGTAGTCATTCCAAAGGCCCTTATGTCTATGCTATTTTCCTATTTTCATTCCTTGCCAACCGCTGGACACATGGGTGTTAATAAAACATCCGAACGAATCTTTAGAGAGTTCTGGTGGAGGAACATGAAGTCAGAAATAGCCCAGATGGTTAAAACCTGTCATGACTGCCAAACCTGCAAACCTAGGAACATCCTTCCCCCTGGCAAGATGAGTTCTACTACTCCTAATTACCCATGGGAGAGAGTATACATAGATTTTGTTGGTCCATTATCTAGAAGTCGCAGCGGGAATACTTTTGCTCTTACAATAATAGATGGTTTCACCAAATTTACTTTTATCGAACCATTGCATTCTCAGTTAGCCTCCCAAGTTGTTTCTACTTTATTTTATAAAATCTTTCCTAAATTTGGCTATCCCAAATTTCTAGTTTCTGATAATGGGATCCAATTTAGGTCTGCTCTGTTGTCAGATATGTGCTTTAAATATGGCATAAAGCAAATCTTTATAGCACGTTTTATCCTCAGCCTAACCAAGCTGAATGAGTCTCCCGCAATTTAAAATATGCTTTAAGCATATTATCACAAAATGACCATAGGAAGTGGGATGAATTTTTACCTACTTTAACCTTCACCTTTAATTCAGCCAAGCACAGTAGTACAGGCTATACTCCAGCGAAGGTGTTTATGGGAAGAGAACTCCCTCACCCCCTAACTAATTTCTGGAGAATTCCTCCACAAGCTTTGTCGGAGACTCTAATCCAATCCGAAAGACAGTCCCTATGGCAAGATGTGATGAAAAATGTAAAAAGGACAAGGCTTAGGCAAGCGGTTGCTTTTGATAGAAGCCATTCAGGAAATCCATTCAAACTTGGTGATTTGGTCTTGTATAAAAGGTTCCCTACCAGTTCAAAGGCACTCCACAAAACTGCCAAACTCACGTCACAATGGGTCGGTCCATTTCCTCTTAAAAGCTTCATATCTCCAGTAACAGCTGTTCTTGAATTGTCACCAAGTAAGGAGAGAATTGGTAACATTTCCCATTTAAAACTGTATCATCAGTAAATTGTATTCTATTGTATTTTGTATGTCTGGCGTAGGGAATTAGTGACCCCATCGCCCAACGATTCTTATCACTGCAATCAGCCCCCAGGTGAGAATCTGGTAAAACATATTGATATTCGGCCTAGTGCTATGCCTTTGTGTATACAAGGATGATGTCAAGGCATCATAAAAGGGTAATTAGACCTTTATGTGTGTCTCCATGGCTCTAAATCTTTATTATTTAACATAACCTAGCCATGTGTTTCTTATGTTTGCCCGTAATAATATCACTATTACCACTATCGTTTATAAACTTTATGTCATATGTAACTGTAGCCATGCTTTGCAAACAGGGGGAAACATACCTAAATTTAAACTACTTTTGAAATCGAATATTGCCTCCCTTCGTTATCGCCGCTATTCATAATTGCCAAACAGAAACGCTAAAGGCTCTCCTCACTATTGGCCCGGCCCCATAGCTACACGCCTTATATAGGGCGAATATCACCTGTATTTCCCATTCCTCCTTTTTCCTATGGTTATATAACCGACTCAAACAATTAACCAATACGAAGTCAAGGAGACGCCTGTTCAAACTAACCACCGAACCCCCCCTCACTTGCTGACGTCACATGACCGTCGCCAGCAGAATGGTATTCCCACGAGAGACGAGAGAGATGGCAGACAGCGTGCTGGCGGCTGAAATGTCCGAGTTCATAAAACAGCAGAAGGAAGACAAAGAGAGATCTTCTAGTATACGGCGGGTGCTGAAATTATTTTTCTCTATTGATTTTGTAGTTTTGTTTTATGGCTATTTTTCAGCAAAGTATAGAGGATACTGTGAAAAAAATACGCACATCTTCTCAAGGGCATGAAACATAGTTAGAAGAGTACAATATACCCCTACAAGGTTCCTGTAACATCTGCCAACCCCTTTCCCGTGTCGCCGGCCATCCCTGTTTCTGAATGGTTCCTGTCTCCTTTTATAAGTTTTTTAGTGCATCAATTTCATAAACTGTCCCGTTAGACTCACGTAACTTTCATTTCTAGTTTCGCATTATATTGTATAATTAACTTTTTTCTTCCAGGAAATAGTGGTTTCTAAATTTTCGAATTATAATTTGTTGTAACGTACCTTACTGTAAAAATAATTTTCTCTTAATTTTACTCATTATTTAAAAATTTCCTGTATGTATATGTTGTATAAGCATTTGTTGTATATGTATATATTTTACGTATATTTCCTTTATGTTCTGGATATGTACCTATATGTTATGTAAGCATTTGTTGTATATTTGTCTATATTTTTCTGTATATTTCTTTTATGTTCTAGGCATGTATATGTTATACAAGCAGTTGTTGTATATGTATATATTTTCTGTATATTTCTTTTATGTTCTAGGTATGTATATGTTACTTCTTTCCTTTTATGTGTCTGCGTTCAAATCCCTATTCTTTATTTCTTAAATTTTTTTCTCCATCTGTATCTATTAGGGAATTTCTGCAGTTTTTTACACCTCCCTCCTCTATTCAATTACGCATGTGTACTTTTTCTAAAACAATCGGGAAAGGACTTGTGAGCTAATATGTAACTTTTACAAGTTTTCCGTATTCTGTGTCTAAAATCTCATGATAAATACAACTCCATATCTCCGCTTCTAATGAACGAAATGTAACCAAGTTTTCTATTTGACTTATGTAATGATTAAGAATGATGACTGCGTAACTAAAACGTTTATATTATTAATGAAACGCCTTTAAAAAAATCATAAATACAACACTTAGTTAAAAATTTCCACTCAAGACATGCGACAAACTTTTCACCTAATTGGTTTAGATAGGTACATTCAGGGACTGAAATGTTTAGTAATGTTTAAATGTTTCTTTGAATAAGATTTCATGTCAATACCTTTCATAGTTCACACTATGCTGAATGTTATATAAACCGCAAATGTGCACCGTAACATTAAGCGATTACTGTTCATTCGCTTCTATGTAGCAATGTTTGTGTGTGACGCATGATATTTTAAATGATACTGTTTAAAAATTTCATCTTTTATGTAACTACATAAAAAATTTCATCAAAATAAATTGAAAACATCAAAAGTGAAGATTTTTTAAAGTTTTTCCAAATTTCGCGTGTTTTTGCAACTTTTTCGTGTTTTTTTAAAAAACTCCTTCGTCCGTTCACGAGGGAATTATTAAATCCTCCTCCGTCATAGAGGGGTTAAGGTAAAGGAAAAAAAGAGGAAGTGAGAAATTAATATAAAAAATAAAAGAATGAAATTCCTGAAACTTGCGACAGAAGTACACAATCAAGATAAGAAAAGTCTCCAGTGAAGCCAAAAGATATACAAGGTAAGGGCGTGTTGAGTAATTTATTGTTCTCTCACATATACCTAATATCAAAGAAAAATTACTATAAGGCCAAATATGTAATATTCAAGGTAAAATTTCCTCCATCGTAGAGGGGTTAAATGAGAGATGCTTAACAGCTAAGCTATCGTTGTATTTGCATCAACCAGCTTATAATTAAGGTAGCAATACGATGGGTTTTGGGATTTTTATAGTAACGTTCATTAGAATATTAAAAACAACAAAATTACAGGAAGATATGGCTAATGTGCAAATTTCCATATAAATAATAAAGAAGAGATTGATAAATGCACTCACCCTCAGTTCCTCCAAAGACAATCTGACACCACTCTGATTATGAGGGTCTTCCACTGCACCACTTAATCCAGTTTTGTTTATTTGTCGTTGGTACACTTTTTCTTCAACTGTCCCAGTAGTTAATAACCTGAAAAATTATGTATTTATTAATAATTAAAACAATTTTTAATATACACATTTAATATATTAACAATCAAGAAATAAATATTCATTAAATGCCTCCCAAACTTAACGAAGATTTTGGATTAAGGATTAAAAGCTATACATAATTATATATGATACTAGCTGAAACGCCTGGCTTCGCCCGGGAAAGTTTTCTTTTAAGGGGCAAATGATTTTTATTGCTCGGGGCAAACATTCCCCATTCCTTAATTACGCAAGCGAGGCTTACATTAACATTTACTATTTTATATATTGTACTGTAAAGTTGTACCATTAATATAATTACGCATTAACGTCTTACTTAACATTCACATGGATAGATGCGCCGAAGCCTTTAAGGCAGCAATAAAATTATGTAGATTATGTCAATACTATTAGCCAAAATGTAAACAAACAACATCTTGGTTGCCAAACAAATGTAAGTAGATGCATCGATTTATGTTGCGATAAATCTTTCAATGATAATGGTAAAAGATAACAATGTTCTAACATTCCTTAAAAATCATTTGACTCACTTTAAAAGTATTCATAAATTATATTTAGGCATGAATCCATTGTACCCTTTATCTTGGCGTTAGCTATTCTTCCTCTGCGGTGGCATGCACAGCGTGGATTTTCCTTGCATTAATCTTTACGTGTATATCTCTCCCTTTGAAGAGGACAACAATTAAGAAATTTAGCTTTGTTGCCACCTAGAAAATGGCCATCTAAACCAATAAAGTTTGCACTTAAAGGAAAATTTCGAACGATTTAGCATGTAAAACGACAAAACATGAACATAATTAAAATATTCAGTCTTTTGTGCGTAAAATAATCCATTTCCCGTGATCGTAAGTTAATATTTAGGTATATTTATATCCACATCATTGAAGGGCTGCATGGTAGTTTGGGGTTCCACTACACAATTTCTGAAGCATTCTTATGGAAATAGTATTTTGTTGACCTCATGGGGTATAAGAGACCCCACAGTCTGCAAACCTAGACCAAGTTCTTCCTTTGGTCCATAGGGTGGCCCATGAAACTTTTGAATTCGATAGCTTAAACGGTGTAAAAACGTATAAACATACACACACTAAAATATTAATAAGATGTATACTGGTTCGTTACTACTGTTGTTTTCTTTCGTTTACATTGCTACAACAATAATAGAGAAGTGTAAATATGTTCAGTTTACTTTTAAAAAGGGATAAACATCATATTAGCCCTGCTGTGTGATGTGTGCGACACACATGGGTGGCCGATTTATCATTAGACATACACAGTAAGAAGTTTTCTAACAAAAAGTTTAAAGTATTAAGATTTTTTTAGAATTGCTTAAAAATGGTAGATCCTATGATAAAAATGTATTTAACCAGCCATAAGGCATTTTGGTACTTTCCTGTTTTGCTCCTGCAAATATTTTGATCCAGCCTCTTTCCTCTGGTGGTACTTTCCCATTATCACCCCACAAAATTTTATTTTTGGCCTGTTGTCATAGAAATCATGACATCTTAATTTTCAATGGTATCACCTTGATGAGCCTTTGGCTGACTTTGTCTTTAGTTAGGTGTAGGCCACTCAGTGAGCTAATGTGCTCTTCCCTACCCTGGAACGAAAGAAACCCTCACCATGTGGGCGGTGATTGGGTAGGTAAATGTCGAAAAAAGAAACTAACTGTAAATTAACTGTATACAACAATTCTATTTTCTCCCTGATGTTGCAAATTACCCAGCCAACATCAGGATGAAAATAGAATTGTCGTATGCGCTCTACAGTTTCTTTTTTCAGCATTTACCCACCCAATCACCGCCCACACGGTGAGGGTTTCTTTCGTTCCAGGGTAGCCAAGGGCCCGTTAGCACCCTGAATGCCCTAAAACCCACTAAAGACAAAGCAAGAAAGGTACTTTCCTGTTAACGGGAATTCCTCCAGGACCCTTCGCAGGACCTGGTACGTACGTATTATCCCCATGCCATACTTACGTACAACATTAACAGAAACAAACCCAATCACCGAACAAGAAACTGATTGGCCTGTCTCGACACTTACAAACCCAATCTCCGGACAACGTGGTGGGTTTCTTTGGTTCTGGGCGAGGCAAAGGGCGTGGTAGCGTCCGGAGACAACTACCCATTACAACAAAGCGAGCCGCAGGCTCGTCAATATATCCTTCAATGTTATATCCTCTTGACTGTTGTGCCACAAATTGAGAGGATATATCGATGAGCCTTTGGCTCGCTTTGTTGTAAAGGGTAGTCGTCTCCAGGCGCTACCGTGCTCTTCGCCTCGCCTGGAACCAAAGAAACCCACCACGTTGTCCGGAGATTGGGTTTGTAAATGTCGAGACAGGCCAATCAGTTTCTGTTAATGTTGTTTTTAAAATAAAATATCATAAATGCAACAATACGTCAAAATATCCTTTCGATGTTATATCCTCTCAAACAATCATAACAATACACGTTCATTTTTTAAGGTATTCCCGTTAACAGGAAAGTACCCAAGAAAAATAATAAAAAATTGTCAATAGTACTAAAGTAAATAAAATTTAACAATGTAATATATTTGCAGAGCCAAAACAGGAATGTACCAGAATTTTTTAAAATAACAAGTAAATAAAGTAAACAACTAAAACAAACAACAATAAATATAAAAAATGGAGGCAAAGAAAGACTCATTTAAGAAGAGAGAACAGAATTAATGAAAGTAGTTCTATATTGAAAAATTTCAAGATCACATTTACTGCTGAAGAGATTGTATGAATTGGGAAGACAGAAGAAAAGAGAACATTGAACTACAGAGAGAGATGAGGTGTACCCAAATGAAAAAGGGCAGATAGTCTAGTGGATCTTGAGGTAATTCTTAAAGAAAAAGAAGACAGGAGAAGAGAGGAGCATAGATTATCATTGGTAATATTGTAAAGGAGAAAGAAATTGGATTTGATTCTGCAGGAGGAGAAAGTTGGGATTTTGAGGGAACTTATGATATCAGCTTTGTTAATTATCTGGAGGCCAAAAGTATTTAACAAATTTATAAGGTCAAGTTTTTCAGATGAGCCCTTCAAAATATTAACATTGAAGTCCCCAAATATTATTAGTTCAGCTATATTTTTACTCGACATATAATATTTGGAAAGCTTCAAAAGGCATGGAGAAGAATGCTGAAGATAAATGAGGAAGTATATACTAAGAAGAATGGGAGAGAAGCGAATGATTATACAAACTATAAGAAAGTAGCAGGTGAACTGGAATGGACATTACATGAGGAGAAAAAGCATGATTGAAAACATGTTAGAAGGAAAAAGGTGTCAGCTGATAGATGATTTGAAGGAGAGCTATCAAGACATGAAGAACACTGGAAAATAGGAGTATATGGAGAACCATGTTTAACCAAGACAGTGATGATGTCAGTGATGATGATGACTTAACCTTGATCTAATTTGGGTCCAAAAAATGTAAGATCGCCATTTCGTTAAACCTTTCAAAATCAAAACGCTGAAAATTACCTCAACAGTGATTTAAATTTAAATCCATAATCAATACTCTGGGTAATGCGTATATGGTCAAACACTAGAGGAGTTGGGGAAAAAGTGTTAGATTATGACTCCAATGTACTTCTTTAATGTTCATCAACAAATTACGACCAAAAACCTGTTTTAAAATATAAAATGAGAAGAAATTTTGAGTCAGGAACACAACCAAGCAGTATTACATCTATTTTTATGGGAAATCAATTTTCACTCACAGCTTTTTAGGTGCATTTTGCCTCCACCGTGAGCGCCTATTATCGTCGATCTGTCTGTCTGTCCGCATGTTTGTCCACAGGTACCCCCTAAGATTATTGAAGGCATAGAACGCTAAGAAGGGGGTGCTTTTCGGTCTTTTGCATATATATGCCACGAAATGCTATTATTTTAATGTAAATTGGCTATTTTTATGCATCTCAAAATACACAAATAGGTGTAGTAAAAAATTGCTTAATTCTGTATTATTAAAAGACTCCAAATAAAAAAATAAAAAATACCCAGTGAATCTAATGAGAGACCTACTGCTGCAGATTTTCAGCGATTTTGCTGAAATTAGGTGTCAAAGGTGATAATTGACAGCGAATGTCTGCTGAAGCGTCAAGTCTGTTTCTCTTTTTTGATTTTGTGTCACAATATTTGGCAAACCCACATTCACATAAATACGTCGTCACAAATGGTACAAGTTTACAAACTGCTTTGTCTGCTATATTAGGGAAAGAGTCTAACAAACTAGCCCAGAACGAAGAGAGAGGGACACTAGGAAACGTGTCACAAAAGATATCAATCAGTTCTTCTTCTTCTTTTGTGGATAAAACAGAGGAGTTTCGATTTTTCAAGAAAGGGTTGGCTATCCACCTGTAGTTTTCAATGCCCATATTTACTGGAAAATAATCTTCAAAAGAGGTCGACAGCTATGTGAAGTGGTCAATTATTGCTCTGTAAGTCTGAGTCTACAGACATTTTTTTCAACAAAACATGTAGTAAGAGTATCGAAGGTGTCATACCGTCCTGCTTCAGCTCTTTCTCCAAAGAATAATTTTTTCTTTAAATGTAGAGATTTTATCGTTAGCCATGAAAAGTGTCATGTTTTTACCTTGAAGTGAAGATCAGTTTGTCGAATATATCAGCAAGGGATGCAATGCTTTGTAAATTAGAGTCACTAGACATAAAGTCGATGAATCTCTGCAGTTTATCTAGAGTTATTTGTCTCCTGGCTTCAGCTTTACGATCAGTAAGAAACACCACAATTTCAATGCGTAATTCAAAGACTCTTACCAGCACTTTACCTCGACTCAGCCAACGTACTTCTGTGTAAAAAAGTAAGCAGTCGTAGTCGCTACCCATATCATTGCAAATCTGCCGGAAAAGCCTTGTATTTAAGCCACTAGATTTCACATAAATGACGATTTTTACTAATGTTTCAGTTTTGTAGGAATGTTTTTCACAACTAAATTTTCTCTGTGGAGTACACAGTGACTTCTTGTACAGAAAGGGTGTGCTACTTCACTGATTCTTGTAACAACACCTGAAATAGGACCCTGCATAGCCTTGGCACCATCAGCACAGACGTCAATACACTTCTTACAGTCGAATTCATGAGCACAGAAAAAGCTGCCAATTTTTCCAAAAATATCAGCTCTTGTAGTCTCGGTTTCCAAATCATCACAGATAAGAATGTCTTTGCACAGCTCACCATTATACACGTATTGAACGAATACTAACAGCACAGCTAGGCCACTGACATCAGTGCTCTCATCGAGTTGCAAGGTAAAATAAGGTGACAACTATAGGTTACGAATGAGTTCATTGAGAATCTCGGCTGAAGAAAGTAAAATTCTTCTTTTTACAGTGGCACCTCTTTTATTTTTGCTGATTCTTTGGGTCCGAATATTGTCTCGCACAGGTCAATAGCACATGGCTTTATCAAATTTTCACTAATAGTGTGAGCCTATCCATGACAAGCAATGCAATAGCTCACATTCAGTGAGGCTTCTAATAAATTTTTTATACCACTCACAAATACAGATTTCATGGCTGAAGTCTTTTTTATATAATACTTCTTTTTCTCTTCGAAATAAGCAATGGACTTACCATTCAAGTAGGGATGATTTCTTTCAAAATGTCTCATCAACAGAGAGGGTTTCATTGAGTTATTACTGTTTCCGTTCACATATTAAACACACAGGGATTTGATTCTGCTCATCACCACAATAACAGAAGCCATATTTCAAATATTCATTAAGATAATATCGCCAATTTTTTTGGTTCTGATCTGGAGATGATTTTCCCCCTAGACGGACTTGGTGAATGGTCACTACACTCACCACTTGGTCTGTCATTTTGAGGTGTTCTCGGCTCGTCTTCCCATCTTTCCCCAGGATTTTCTGTTCTCTCGGAAGAATTTAACTTTCTCTTTGTTCCTCTTACTAAAAATTTATCCATGATTGGACGGTGTGAAATAAAAATAAAAAATAGTTATGCAGAAAAAAGCCACCACGTCACTCCAGCATAAAATCACAACACAAAGCATTTCCGGGATTCCCGGAACTTCTACTACCCCCTCCCTCCTCATCTACTACTATAAAATGCTTGATATCTTTGTTGCGATATCCCTGGACGGTCTCATCATTTAGTTATACAAAGTGGCCAGAGAGGGCAACACTTGCCAGTACAAGTATACAGTTAGTGCGGCACTCTCCTGCCATTTTGTATAACTTACTGATGAGGCCACCACAATGCATCCAAGCCACATAATCACAGAAATAGGAACATCGTAAATATGCATATACAGTGGAACCTCCATTTAACGTTTGCGTCAGGGACAAGTTTTTTGTACCTTAAATCGAGTAATACATTAAATGGGGGTTATCTAAAATTGAAAGACTAAACGGCAGTTCAATAATGTCAAATATGTTTTATTAGTTAAAACACAAATATTAAGTGTACAGATTAATTACGATCAATTTTTTCATTCATAAAATTTCACAGAAAGAAGATGGTTGAGAATAATACCAACTGTAAGTCCTCCGGCAAAGGTGATTCTTCTAGCTTATGGTTTTTTTGCTAAATTAGTGGTCATTTCATGGCTGTGGCCCTCATTGCACCTCCTAGCAGTGAATTTGCGATCTTTAATTTCTCCGAGACAAACTTTCTTAAAAGCTTTAAGCAAATAAAGACACTTAATTGAAGTGCTCCTATATAGGAGGAATCAACCAAGCGTGCAGATAATTTCATTTTTTAAGTTCGCATGCTATAATGAATATATGATATAATTGGGCTCGCGTGGGTTATATAAGATAATACAGTAAAACCCCGTTATGACGCAGGTTTCGGGAGACAGAATTTACACCTGCATTATCGGTATCCCGCGATATTTCAGGAAATAATTTTTAAAAAAACGTGAAAGTATATGCGTTATAACAAATTTAATTGCAAATTACTATAAAAACTGATATCGTATTTTGATTTAAATGCATACTTTATTTTAATCAGTGCTTTTAAAATAGTCCGATATTTTCTTTTGGCACGACAACTGATGGCATTTCTTCGTCACATACGTCTTAATATTTTGCAAATGTAAACGATGAAGATGGTCACAATCACTCTGTCTCTCCATGGAATTCATCACTTCACTGATGTTATCCAATACTTTGCTTATTTAAAGGGTATCAACCTCACACATCTCTTCATTCTCACAGTCATCGTCCGATAATTTTTCTGCTCTTCTGCGGTTCTGGACTTCAGCTACAATTTCTTATCATTCTTATAGACAGCGATGGGAGTTAAGCATCGCGGTAAAATTTGAACCAAGTTGTTTACGAAGAAAATAAATCGCGGTAAAATTTGAACCAAGTTATTTACGGAGGAAATAAATCATGGCAAAATTTGAACCAAGTTGTTTATGAAGAAAATAAATCGCGGTAAAATTTGAACCAAGTTGTTTACGGACGAAATAAATCGCGGAAAAATTTCAACCATGTTGTTTACGAAGAAAATAAATCGCGGTAAAATTTGAACCAAGTTGTTTACGAAGAAAATAAATGGAATCATTTTGGGGGACATGACTAGACCCGCGGTATATCCAAATCCATGGTATAGTGAGGCACGTTATACTGGAGTTTTGCTGTATTTATGAGTTTCGAATAATTATCCCTCAGTGAAGCAGTGTGGTGAGCGTCGGCAGACGTTTCGATGCCTGTTATCGGCTGACCGTGCATAAAATACAATGCTAACAGTTCCAACATCCTTTTAGTCTCATTTGTTACATTTCGGCCCTTTATGCAAAGTGGGCTCGCAAATTTGATTGCGTGTCTTGTGCGGTGTAGGGAAATGCTACAGTGACTGACGAGTAAGAACATACATCCAAAGTTTTAATAACATCGCCACCTCGATGTAATATTAACATTGTTGTGAATAAGACTTCACTTTTTTGGGAGATTGTCTTCCTTTCGGGTTAAAAAGGTAAATATGGCTGTGGTAAACGCAGGTGGCCCAACTAGCTAACACGTCACGTTAGTAAGCGAGTGCCTGCGAAATGAAACGTAAAAAAATCCGTGTTCACGTGATGACGTCATCGCAACTTTCGTGAAGTACGTAACAGATTAGGAGATATTTAAGGTGGATTGACAAAACAGCACGACTACATATTAACTCTTTTGAGTTTATTTAATGTAGTAACAACGCCAGTATGTGTTGTGCCATTGATCGTTAGATTGAATTAATATATTACATCTCCAACAAATGAAATATTCTCGAGTCATAGTGTAAACGCACCTGAAAACGAGGCGATGCCCCGCAAGGGACCAGAATTTTGTCCCTTAATTGCGGGCAATTCACTAAATCGAGGAACACTAAATCTGGTCATACATTACATTATTTACATGGAGCTTTGGTCGGGGCCACAAAAAAACCACCTTAAATGCGGGTAAACCTTAATTGGGAGAACCGTAAATCAGGATTCCACTGTATGTATATACTAACTTACTGGTTTAGAAAATCTTCTTTGATCATAAATTAGGTTATAGCTCCAACTCTCAGGGTGAAAAATCTGCTTTTATCATTGGGATAAAATAGTATTTACACTAAATATTGACGTCACTTCTTGAGCAAAGACAAAAACATATCAATTATGCCCAAGGAAAACTAACCTGCTATAACTTGATAACAGATTCTTCAAACCAGGGCCGGCTCTAGGTATATCGGCGTCTTGATGCAAAATCATTTGAAAGCACCTCTCTCCACATTTTTCCCAAATACGAGAATACATTCATTTTTCAAGATAATGAAATTAATGTATATGCTATAATTTATTTTAGTTTTTATAACCAAATAAGGGTAGATAAATAATTAATAAAAAACTTTGAAGAGTGAATGAAAAAAGTTATTTTCATTTTTAAATACATAATTTTTATTTTCATAAGTTATTTTTGGCAAACAAAACAGTCATCTCCATCTATCTATACATATCTATAAAGAAAAGTGTTTGTATGTATGTATGTCGAGGGCGTATCTAGAAACTTCCCAAGGAGGCACAGTGGGCGTATTACGTATTCTAGCGCCTCAAAAGTATAAAAATGTATAACCTCAAACGGTTACAAATTGTACAAATATATATTCCGGAAGAGTTGTTGCTCCTTTAATCGGGTCATACAATACATTATTTATATGGGGCTTTGGTCGGGGCTGCAAAAAAACCGCCTTAAATGCGGGTGAACCTTAAATGGGAGAACCTTAAATCGGGATTCCAATGTATTTACAACGGCACCACCACATTTGAAATAATGTTCTAAATGATTTCGCAATTAGTGGATAAATATTTCAGTAAAAAATAAGCTCATGAAAAACCGCCATTTTGGATGCAACGCCTGAGGTATTCCCTGGTATCCCTCGAGGTACCCCTGTTTGAGAACCACTCACGTACGCAAATCAGGGGTACCATTTTACTGATGGCAAAAAATTAAATTTTCGTCATATCTTGTAAAGTATCGCTCATATCAAAATATTTTTCAAATAAAAGTTGTAGAACTAGTAAAGAAGAGTATTTCCTTTCCTATACATTTTTATCATAGGAGTAGCTGTTATCGAGAAAATCAAACATAAATGTCTTAATTCAAGTTGAACTTAGAAATTTTCTTGCATGGTTACTTCTTCATTGTTGCTAACATAAACAATCTCACAAACAAATGTTTAATTTATTTAGGTGTGCATGCACTGTTTTTAAATAGGAAGAAAATGGATTATTTATGATGAAGAAAAGAACTTTAAAATGCTATTTCCCTTATGTACAGGTATATAATTTCTTTCTAATACTCCATTGCATTTGTGATACGTTGTACACTTTCCTAACTTGTTCATTTATCGAGATGTATTTATTTAATGTTCATCAAAAAATTAAGTACAAAAACCTGTTTTAAAATATTACCGTATATTCCGGCGTGTAAGATGACCTTTGCAGTCTAAAAATTTTTTCCTAAAACTTAGTCAACTTATACGCCAAACATAAAAATGTAAACCTTAAATTAAAAATGAATAACATTGATATTTAAGAAGACCATTGATCTTTCGGTGGAGGTGATTGCTATTTTGAATCAGCTGTTCCAGTATTTACATTTTATGACATTTACCATATTTACTCGTGTACCCCGCTCACATTTTTCCCAAAACACAGGGGAAAAAAGGGGGTGCACATCTTACATGAGGATTTCTGAACATGTTATATAAATTGTGTGTAGTAATAGTAAATTCTCTGCAATATGCTTGCATCTACGTATATATTTGTAAAAGACGTCAAATTCTATGAAGTATATGTGTATTTATGCGACCAAGCATACGTGTAAGTTGTGCCCACGCTGCAGGGAAACACTCGCTAAAGTAGGCAGAAAGAATATGCCGACTAACTGATAACTATAGTTCAATGACTACTGAGGGTTTGCCAGCATGAGAATAGGTAGGTTCAAGTTTGGTCCATTTCCCTCATCCACTTCAAGGAATTCAGAGTGGTGAAAATTTGTTGTGAATGAAAGATTTCATCATTTGAAAGGAAGACGGAAATTCACATCTCAAGTGTTTGGACTTGTTCATTCCTAACCTTCCAATATTTACTCATGAAACAATATACGAAAAAACTCCTCATCCGCATAAGGAAATTCCTGTTCATAGATGAACAGATAATTCGTGAAGCTCCACATCGATGCGTAATATTACATCAACAGTGAAGTTGGGACGAAGTTGCGCAATATTACAAAAACAGTTAAGTGGTTAACAAACTAGGACTATCAGTGAGGAGATTTCTGCTAGTATCGTCATAAAGAGATAATCCAATAAATTGCATTAAGGGAGAAAATGCTTAAGTTGAGCGGAACTTGTTTCAGGGTATGTGTGGGAATCGGTGACTTAAAAAAACTTGTTCTGGCTCAAATTAATTTCTTCCCTCTGAACCAGCCCAAAAATAGGAGTGTGCGGGGAACATGAGTGCTTTTGAAGTGCCGCGCACTAAATTTTTCAAGTGTGTGTATCTTAGACTATATCGGAACAGGACCACGTCAACCCTGGTGCAAATTTGTGCACTATCGTCATGTAGGCACGTATACCAATATTCATTCTGCCCATGGATGAAAAAAATTAGAGGGAACTATGGTTCTCTCCCGGGTTAAAGGAGTGTCAGCGGTTCATGATGAATATGGCGAATAGAGATACCAGATGCCAACTTATTCCGGCAAAAAGTGTAGGTAGAAACTGATAGTAAATTTTTAATGACAGAACTGCTTTCCTTGAGTGACAATAGTAAACTTAAAACTCAATTAAAAGGTACAGCTTTAATATTATACAAATTTTATGTCATCCCAATGTTGAAGATGCACCAATGGCAGTATAAACAGCGCATTTAAACCCTAAACGTTTCTTGGTCATGTAGATACGCGTAAACTTTGTAGAATTCTTCATCTTTTGCGAGTATAAACGTAGTCGTGTGTTGCAGTAAATTGACTATCAAAACTCGTAATTTTTATAACTTGGTCAGAAATCTTCATGATCAACAATTTGGGAAAAAAGGTGTGGGGTACACATTTGCGATATTTTATTGAATTTCGCCACCATAGAGATCGATCGCGATCACTAGGTATAGTTCATTTCGATAGTATCATTAGCAGCTGACATCAATTGAATTATTGGCAACTTTATTTAGTGGATCAAGCTTTCCAAGAATAACATTATCTTATTGGTTGAAATTAAAACATGTCACATGGAATGCTCAAGAATAATAGCACGAACTCTAAACAATATTTATATATATTTTTGTTATTGTTTATTTCTGATTTGTTAAAACTTTGATTGTACATGACTTTCATTTTGTCTGAAAACGGTTTCATGAGAAGTATTTTTAAGTGAAAAAGTGGGGGTCGAGTTAAACAGCGAACATATGCCTAATCATGTATTTTCATCCAAAAATGATTTACAAATTTAGTATATGAATTTATCTTGATCCTTTTTATATGCGTCTTAATACTGTCGGCTTCCTTTGACACGCATAGACGACACCTGCAAAGATGTCAGTTTTCCTTTGTAATCTTCAAGTATGCCAATAATTTCAAGATATAATAAAAATACGCAATTTAAATTATAGAGAAAAATTTCAGCAGTGTATTAATAATTTAGAGCCTTTTGTTCTGTGACATTTAATAGCATAATAATTAGCTAAATGGATTTTTTCTTGTAACAAATTAAATATTTGGTGTAAATTAATCGTGTTGAATTCATTTTAATCTCTAATATCAAGTTGGATTCTTGGTGTAGAAAAGGTGATTTATAGAAAAAAGATAAAAAGCATATATTTTTACTTTATTTGTTTTATTAGTTCAGTTCATAGAATTTTTTTTTCTTATTTAACGCCACTTTTTTGTTAGCTCCTTGCCTCTCGCGCTAGTTTTACTGACTATTATTCCCTAATGAACGTTTCGGTACGAAATGAAATAACAGCTGAATAACTTCAAAACTTGTAACTACAGTGCCACGGTCGTGTTGCATATCAGAATAGGGAACCGGTTGCTAAAATTTTGGCAGCTCACCACTGGGTAGGAGTAGTGAGTTATTGAAAAAAACATTGAATTAGAATACCGTAATTTTCCAATTATAATATGCATCCCATATAATACGCACCCATGTTTTTACGAGTGAAATGTGAAAATTGTCTTATCACTAGGGCTACCATATTTTTCAAGACCAAAACCGGGACAAAATGTTTTCTGAAGAAGAAAAACCGGGCCAAAACTGGGATAGAATCTAAAATGACTTGGACAAAATCCGAGACGGCTATTCTAAATAATATTATCAACTTTTATGATACTATTATAAAATACTTTGATCAGTGCAAATTCTAACATCCCTAAGGCCCATATTTTCATGCAACCAAACTGGGACATCGATTTTAGAGGTCAACTAATAATAAATAAAAAAATTGTGCATAGAAACAAAACTTTTATTTGAATTTATATTGAAATATACAAATATTATTCATCTTTTGAAAACCATTCGTATTTTTCATTAGAAATTACTTTCTGTAGAAATGTATGATTGTTTTCAATTTTTTTATAAAATTCCGGACTTGTTAGTTCAATGTTGACTTTTCAAAACAACAGCGCTCGAATGGCACTTTCTAATATGCAACTCCGGTCGAAGAACCATACATTGTTCATCATTGAGAACAGTCGTTCAATAGGAGCTGATGTTCCAGGTATACAAAGGATAACTTCAATAATTTTCATAAGGTTAACAACCGAAATATTCTTTTCACAAAAATCTTTAAAAAGTTCAATGAATTTTTCTTCACATGTGGTCCCTTTCTCCTCCCAGCATTTCTTTCTATCACAAACAAACATAAATCGCTTTGCAAATGCTACTTCATCAAAAAGGCTGTCAATATCTATTATTTCCTCTTCATATTTTGCATTTATAATTTTTGCTGTTTTTTCAATTTCGGCCCAAGTAAATTCACCATTTATCCATCCATAAGACTCAGTTTCCGAAAAACTTTCTCCCCAGAGCAGTATGTAAGATATAAATCTTTCATAAAAAGAATTAACTTCTTCAATAAAAGTTTTTGAATTAATCTCTCTTGTGTCCTCTAATTTCCGTAATAATAATTTAGCTCCCTGTGGAATAAAACAGTTATCCTTCTTTTCTTGCAAAATTATTTTCAGATTTTTTAGTTCACTAACTACCTCTGTTGCACTAATGTTGGTTTTCTCTATTTGTAATACTATTTTATTAAATAAATTGAGCTTGCCGAAAACGAACTGTAAATATAGTTCTCCGCATGGTTCTTCAAAAAACTTTTTGATTAATAATGGAAACTGTCTTTGAGAATTAAAACAACTTTTTAGACCTTCAAATACATGAAGTACACTAAGGCCCCGATTTGAGTCTACTCGATTTGAGTTGTTTCGCTCTTGCGTAATCAAAGAAAGTGAAATTGGTGTTCATGTCGCCAAACACCACATCATTGATTCAACCAATGGATCAAGGAGTTGTATCAAACTTTAAAAGCTACTACCTTAGGCGTACCTTTAAGGAGCTCCTAATTGCTACTGATGGAAAAGATAAACCAACCATGAAAGTGTTTTGGAAGAACTATAACATAATGAAGGCCTTCGACATCATCTCCGATTCATGGGAGGGAGTTCAATCTTCTTGTATGAATGGTGTTTGGGGCGCAATATGGCCAGAATGCGTTCAAAGTGAGGCTTCACCAGCAATTGATGACGTGCCTGCAGTGTGCCGAGAGATTTCTAACATAACTACGGAAGTGGGTTTTGAGGGAATGGAAGAGGCCGATATCAACGAGTTAGTATTTGCCTCTGATGATAATGAGCTGAGTAATGAGGAATTGATAGATCCAAATTTGCAGAAAGTTTTTTAAGATGACAACCCTGCGAAAACAACTGACTGTGAGAAACGTACTCTGACTAAAAAAAGACTGCAAAGCCTTTCAGTTGATAGAGGAAGCAATGGAGATCCTCGCTGAAGATGACCCTAATGAGGAAAGAAACTCAAGAGTGGTTAGGAAAGTAACAGATGGAATAAATTGCTATAAAATAATCTATAATGTGATAAGAAAAAAGTTGTGCAACAAATCTTGTATAGATTTGTTTGTGTAAGGTCTGAGCATGGGGTTGAGTCAGAATATGAGTTGCTGTCATAGTCAGAATAAGAAAAATTTCGTTAATCTTTCCTGTATGAATTATGACAGTTTCATTTTTGTCCTTTTACTTTGAATAAATTACGTATAAGTTTAACTTGTCACCGTCTGAATAAGAAACATTTCGATAATTCTTAATTTGTGTATTATGACAGTTTTATTTTTCTCCTTTTTAACTTGAATAAATTACATACTACGTATTAGCTTAACTTAATATCATGTAGCTATTCCTACAATGCATCTATTTTTATATGATGGTATGTGCATTAGGGTGGCCCTTAAATGTACGCAATTTTTAATTTTTACATATTTAAATGTCTTACCACACAGTTTTTTCCTTTATGGGTCATTGTAACAAGTACAAAATCCTGGGTCTGTGGCATAATTTTAAACCGAGCCTCATTGACGTCAAACATTTTAAATTTTTGGGAAAATTTCATCAAAACATATGAATATGTGGGAAACAAATATTTTATTTTGGGATCTCATGAATGGTATTTTTTGGCCTCCAATTTCATCAAATTTATCAAAACATTAAACTTGCATCAGTGTTGTTACAGCGGTAACTTCAGTCCAAAAGGAATTCCTTTGAGAGCGTTTCCTTAGAGCTGTCCTTAAGCTGGTGACGGTGCTCGGAAACTACCTGCAGCAGGTACTGTTTCTCATCCTCCTTTTCTGAAAGGCACTTATTGAATTGCTGCATGAGTGCAACTGCCCTCTTAGCAGTATCATTTACTATGTGGAGGCTCTTAACAAATTCACAAGCAGAAATGTAATCCTCACGAGTTTCCCATGTAGAAAACTCAGCTTCAAGAAAGCCAGCCGCTATCTTGAAACGAGAAAAAAAATTCGTTTTCTTCGTAAATAATTCTTGGATTCTCATTTCTCTGGCCCATTTATTTATGCTCTGTGCATGGACGTGGATACGGTGGTCAGGATCGGACATTTCGTCCTGGTTCTTCAGTGCTTCCACCATCTTATATTTCACATTTATGGAAATGGAAGAATCAAAGAGTGCCAGGGCAACTGCTTCTTCTGTGAGATACCACAAGTGTCCAGCAAATTTCCACCGAGCGACCCGAAAAATTTCAGCATCAACGCGTTCGTAGGCACATAAATTTTTCATAAAGTTCAGATCCTGGTACGGTGCAGCTGAGGCAACCGGAGTCATGAACCATGCTTTTACATAAACAGAGAGGAGAAATATGCATACAGGACGCGATCTTCTGTTCACTAGGAGTCAGCTTGAACTGCCCTCGAAACAGGAAAATCTCTAAAGCGTATAGTGCTTTAGCCTAGCCATCCACCTAGCATTATGAACGGCTCTTGCTCTCTGGATGGTCGATCGGCTAATCTTTAAATCATGGATGTTTTCTTGTGACATACTTTCAGCTGCAGCAGCAAGCACAAAGGCTGCATCTCTATCACTGGTTTGCTGTCTGTCTAACACCGCTGCCAACTTAGGTGTCATGATAATAACCGTCGCACGTTTTTTTGGGGTGGAGATGGCAAACATTCCTGATGACGATGGCTCAGACTCTGATTCGGTGTCATCAGTAACATTGCTATCTTCATCCACGTTTATAACAGGGCACTCTGAAAAACAAATGAAGAATAATACTCAGCTTCCTTTTATGGGGCCTTTCAAGTATTACAACGTACTGTAGGGGTGGGGACCTGCTGTAAGTGTAATGGCCTGCCAGAGGGGGGAAGGGAATTGCTCTAAGCGCTGCATAAGCAAGTCCAAAAGACAATAAATGAGCTTCTGCGTGACCGTAGCCAATAAAGAAATGATAGTTTGAATTTCCAATCTATTTTTTTAAAGAAAAATATTTTACACATATTTTACGGAAGCTACGCAACGGATGAGGAAGAGAGTCTGGGGGAGTCACACCTAATATTACTGGGCGCTATAAAGGGGGCGGAGGGATTTAATTGTAGCTTAAATAGCGTTACTCAATATGTACTTGAACGACCTAAAGTATAACAATATAAGCCTAGAGATGATTCTGAGATCACTCACCCATTTCCTGTTCCATTTTAGCATGGGACCTCCTTTCTGACTCCTTAGCTCTTCGTACAGCAGCCCTCTCTTCTTTACCAGCCAAGATTTTGTCCACAGCCCCCATATACCCATGACGCCCTTTTTCTCTCTGAGCGAGAAGAAATTCAATGTGTTCAGGCATCTTGATGATGTGAAGTGCGTTTGCATGGGCCACGTCAAACAGAAGCTGAGAGTCTGTCTCTTAGATGACAATTTGTTGCCAGATCTCTGGATTCGCTTTGCCCACTAAATATGTAGACATTACTTTGCGGCTTGGCGTCATTTCGGTGAAGTACCTCCAGCCAAAGGTGAATACAAGATTCTGCTCGAGAAGAACTCCTGTAGCAAAATGACTGACGTATTCAATGACCCATGTGCGTCGAATGACAGGTGCACGAGTCATTTAAATGCAGACACATCGACACACTCTTAAGCTAAGCAACTATTTAACTGATATTTCTTGTTGCAAGGTTTGCAACAATGTAATAACGTGTTTTTCCATGATATTCGATGTGAGTTGTACTACTGTTAAGGCAACATTGACTGATTTTTGTCATTTTCAGAGATTTTTCAAAACTTTAGAGGCGTTGAGGCATGGGTAAAAATTATTTCACAGACCTAGGATTTTACAGGTTGTTTATGCTCTACAAAAGTTAAAAAAAATCGGCGTAAAGACATTCAAATATCTCAACTTCGAAATTAAGGGCCACCCTAATGTGCATATTTAAATGTGATTTTAGAATTTTAAATACGGATATTTGGAAGGTTAGAACCAATCTTGCTAATTTAAATGATTAATTCTGTATGTATAGCAAATTGCATTCCGATTTGCGTCGTTTCGCTTTGCATTGTGTTTTCCAGGAACGTAACCCCAATGCAAATCGGGGCCTTAGTGTATCCTATCTATATCAGGAAGAAGTGATAAAAATCTAGTACTGCCATGTTGCAAAACCCTTTTATACTCCACGTCTGCAAAATTGCAAAATTCTTTTAACTGGGTTACACGAATAGTATAAATATGGAAGTACTTATAAATTTTTACAACAAGGGCTTCGATATCAAATGGTAAAACATTGACTGCATTTTGAATGCAATTGTGCACTATGTATGCTGCACACCCAATTCCAAGTATATTTCGACTAATTTCCTGCTTTAAATGAAAAAATACATTGTTTTTACCCTTTCTCTTTACACCTACAAAGTTTGTATTACAATTATCACCAAAAATCCTACTACTTTTTTCATAAGTTCATGTTGTTTGATGACAGAAAGAAGGTGATTAGTTAATATTTCTGATGTTTCCCCTAGGACAGACTTAAATTCGAGCATTTTAACTTTCACACCTGCTTGTGATAAGAAGTAGCTCACTATCACAGGTACAATTTTTATGTCCTTTTTGTTAGAAGCGTCAATTGTAATACACACAAAGTTTGATTTGTTTAACTCTTCATGAAGTTCATCCTTAAACATTGGTGCTATTATATTCACAATAATAGCTTCACATTTTGTTCTTGCAATGCCAAACTTTGGTTAAAAAAATTTTGATATCAGTTTAGAAGTGCAGTCCGATGCTTGAAAACTTAAATCGTGAATAGCCGTATGGTAGGCAAAAGTTACAGAGGCAACAATAAAGTCCTCATCATTCACATCCCCTTTTTAAAAAAAATGTGTAATTGATGAAGAGCTGGCTGCTGCTTCTAGCGCTGATTTATGTTTTGTAATTTGTAGATGATCTTTGACGTCGGAACATCCACCATGGCATACCAAGAATTCTGATCGACATCGCGAACATTCAACACGATCATCACTCACTTTTCTTAAAAATGGATAGTCTTTTCTCATTTCATCACTAAATTTACACTTTTGTTTAGGCATTTTAGGGAGTAGTTATTTGAAACTATTAATTATTATAAAAAACTTTTCTTGCAAAAAATCACAATAAACGTCGAAATGCGGCAGCAGTCTCTAACAAACTGAATACCCACTTCATTACAAGCACAAGACTTTCGTGCGAGCTGTTGCTTATCAATACAGGGCGAACTTGGTGACAAAGTGCATCCCATATTATTACATTGTGACTTTTAAATTTTTCTATAAGTATCTTTTGTATGCATATCTTGAAGACAATTTGATCAACTCGGACTAAGCATTGGATTTCAAATGTCACTGAGAACAGATATGTGATGCAATGTTATACATTGTTGTAAAATCTTTGAAGAACTTTTCATATTATACGTAATTTTTTGTGATATGTAGTATTTTTATTAAAAAATTATTCTGAATCAAACGTTCCTGGATTTAATACAAAAAATACAGAAAAGAAGGTTGAATAAAATGCAAGCCCATTGTTAAAACCGGGACAAATTTATGAACCGGCCGGGACACTGGGACAAGAGCTCAAAACCGGGACTGACCCGGTCAAATGGTAGGCCTACTTATCACCAAGAGATCACTGTAATTGTTCACTTGTTTATTAGCAGTATTGAGAGTTCTCTCCTTGCTGTCACGTGAGATACCGTATTTACTTGAGTAATACCCGCATGTGTGTAATACTCGCACCCCCATTTTTGGAAGTGAATATCTGGGAAAAAAGGTATTCGTGTAACACCCGCACTTTAAAAATTCCAATTTTGTTATTTAACGGCAACATCTGTAAACTAATATATCTGAAGTCGAGTCTGATGATGCATAAGCGGAAAAAAATCACGTATTTAAGACGTAAATATTAAAACAACTTTTAAGGCCTATTCTAACGCAATCAATCGTGAAAAATTGACATTCAACAATATTATATTTTAACCCTCCAAGGACGATAATTATTTTTTTTCGATTTTCTCACTTTTCTAGTGTTTTTATCATTCATTTAACATCACAGGAAAAATAATTATTTTGTTATATTCCTATTAGATGCCATAAAAAACGCTGTGACCATATGGTCACGCTCGTCCTTACCACTACCTTTTTTGTTGGATCAATTTTTTTGGTAATAAAATAAAATGACATTTAGGAAATTTCTTTTTTCATCTATTATTATTTATTGCAGATCGTTACACTTTTGCCTGCTAGTAAGACGTGTAAAGATATGAAATTATTTTTTATGAAATTGGGCAAAACACGATAAGCATAGTCCAACCATGCACTTCTCGCACATGGTTCTCACCACTGCTGAACAGTTTTCACCTGCACATCTTCTTCTTTTCTTCTGATTAGTTTCCACCACAAAGTGTTCCATCTTATCAAAGCGGATATCTTGATTCACGCGTGTTGATATGGGACCTGCAAGTGCAGACCCACCAGGAGACTTTGTGGGTGTCTTGAAGCGCATTAAATTGATCTCCACAATCTCCCTCCTAAATTCTAATTTTGCCATATTCCTCACAGATTTTTTATACAAAATCCATGCATTGTGAATTGATGCATCCAGTAACCAAGTGAAAATTGGCCACCGCCATTTTTTACCTCTTATGCTAATTCGGTACTGATTCACATCTTCATCCATCCTGTCAGTACCACCCATATGTTTATTATATTCACATATGGAATGGGGCTGAAGGACCATCACATTTTTCTTCTCCTTCTGGCTGAACCTTCTGACGCTTGCAGTAGGTGCCATGCCATATGATGTTGAGACAACGGTCACAACTGATTTGTCCATCCATTTGCATATGGATATGCCATTGTTTGCCTCTAAAATAGACTGAAATGTACCACGTTTGTTTTTTTCATATCCTTTTTGTGAGGAAGTGGGCAATCTTTGGGTATTCTATTTTCTCTCATAGTACCCGTGCTGAAGTACACACGCAATTTCAAATGATACATCAAATTCATGCCTGAAAATAAAAGTAGTGTTAGTTGCATAATTGGTTTCAGAATTCAGAATGAATTACAGTATAAAATAAGATTTATATACTTTACCTGTAAATAAATTATCAAAGAATAGCTATAAGGGGTAATTTCCTTCGTCGCCAGATAGTGCATCCAGCATTCTTACCAATGGCGCAGCTGCTTTCCCGAACGCCTTCTCATACTCCTGATTAGCGTTGGGATTTTTACCTTGATAGATTTCAAAGTCTATCAGATAGCCAAAATCTGTATTGAGACTAGGGATTGCAATCCCGGGATCCCGCTAAACATCCGAGTCCCGAAATCCCGGGATTCTGATCAAGGATTTCGGGATTTACAAATATTTTCGTCCTGAGATTCGCTGTTTTAACATATCAATGGTTCAATTCTATAGCAACACTAATCTGAAAATATTATTATTGTATTTATATTAATTGCTAATAAACAATTATCCGGCATTGTTCGGCTTCAAGCTTATGTATAAATGAACCGAAAAATTTTGTTAACGAATGAGCATTCACAGTCCTTCGCTTCGTCATTCGGATCTTTCTCTGCTTCTATACACCAAATTAGTTAGTCCTACGAATTCCATCAAACATCCTTTTTTAGGTCAGTGGTTTCCAAACTGGGGCGTGTAAGGTTTGGCTGACACAATATCACTTTTGTCCTAGTCGTGAGACATACGTTGCACCGCTCTCAAATTCCATTCAAAAGGGGCCAGATCTTTTGCTTCTTTGCTTATCTTTAGGCATTAATCACATTCATACTCGAGTACTCTCAACAAATCTTAATTTCAGTTTAGTCCGACTACATTTAAGATGTTTTTGTTTACGTTAAGATATATTCTAATTTTACCCTCGAGTTCCCATAGTACCGCTTTAGGGCAGTTTAATATTTCTTTCAGCTCTTGAGCTCAAGTGCTGCATCTCTCATATACCCTTAACGAATTTGTATCGTCTTTATTGGTTATGTGGCTCCGAGATGTCTGTGAATATAATGTAGTATTTTTTCATTTTTCTATCTAACTGGGTTCCCATAGCATCGTACTTCACAGTCGAAAATCTGCTCCAGCTCTAGTGAGTTGAAAATATTTTCACTCTTGCGCCGGTTGGAGAAATATTGGCCAGGCACGTCGGTATGAACAAAAGAAACTACTCTCTCAAACGCTTTGCTCACATTTAAGATAGAACGCTTGCTATGGCTAGTTGGTGGCATTCTTTCGTGTTGCTCGGCCCAACATCTTCGTCGCTGTTCGTCCCTTGTGCTTTATAATATACGTGCACCTGATTGTACAGTGAAAGTGTAAATTGAATTCGTTTTCGTATAGTAACATACAATAAAACCACTGGCGTTTTATAAGATAATAGTATGTTTTATTATTATTGTTTCACCTGTGTTGCTGTCTTCTACCTTCACTTATTACAGTGAAGCAGTTTATATGCGTTATAGAAATGGGATAAATAAAACATTAGTTTCTGTAGCTAAAACCATGGTTTTAATATTTTTATAAAATTTAATAAAACGGGATCGGGATCCGAGAATCCCGGGATTGGAAATTCAGAATCCCGAAATCCCGGGATTGTGAAATTCCTCCAGAATTGCAATCCCTAATTGAGACTCCACATCTTGTACCCAAAATGAATTGGTTTGCATCAAATAAATTGTTTGCATCCGTGATGACCAAAATATTTTATCATACTCTCATCAAAATCAATGTGCTTGTAGGGCACAAAATGTTCTATAAATTTAGACTTCAGCATCTCTATTAGGGGCCTAAGCTTTCACATTTTATCATTCATATTAATTTTGGTGTTATCAGCGACATGAATAAATCTCATAATTTGAATGAAGCGATCCCTCCTCATTGCATTACTCACTAATGTATTGCGAACGTCATCTTTAGTTTCCCAATAAAGTTTTTTACCGGGCAAGATGTAATATCCGCTCAAAATGAGGATATCGATGAAAACTTTTATTTCTTCATTCTTTATTGCTGGATTCGGAAAATTCTGTCTCCACTACTAAATGTTCAATAACATTTGGATCCCAAAATAATTCGAAAAATTGTAACGGCGATAATCCTTGATACTTTATGTAACTCACATTTTCAAATTTTTTGTGGGTATATACTCCAAATTGCCATCAATCCAATAATGCTCCTGACTAGCTAACAAACATATGGGCTCATAATGCACTCCAATGCGTCTTTTGTTACTAAGTTTTACTTCAGCCCCTGCTGCAAGCTGATGGCCACTCAAATTGTCCACCATTCCTCCCTCATCTTCATCTCCACTATCCTCATCAGTCAACTCATTAGGATCAGGGGGTGAAATAAAAATATCCGTAATTTCCGCTTCATTATCTGTGTCACTTTGACCCTATAAAATATCCAAAACCTCCTTAACAGTCAACTCATCCTTCGAAGATACATTTTTCCTAAAAGATAAGGATTATCGTTGAAATATATTTGGCAATTTTGGACTATCTTTCAAGTAAATATAAAAAGAACTGTGTATGATGTAAATTTTTATACTGCTAAAATTTAAATGAAAATGATTTAAGAAGTAATGTCCAAATAATCAAGTTAGATTACACAAATAAAGAATAAGTACCTAATAAGATAAATTATATTACGAGTTCAAAAAAATGCAGGGGTAAAGACGAGCGTGACTATATGGTCACAGCAAGATATACATTGCTGATACACCCAGGAATTCAGACAAAATATATCATTCAAACATGAAAAAGTTAGATTATATCCTATTGTAACATAATACATGGGATAAAATTAATTACATGGTCAATAGCATATTAAAAAATTACTTACCATGAATATGGATCCATCTCGAAGCAAAAATTGAAATTGAAGATTTCTACTGCTCGGTTAACTTTCACTAAATAACGTTCACTGCACGATAGTTGTCATAGAACAGTAGTTTGGATCTTTGCGAAGCGAAAGTGACCAAAGTATACCGTTAGACCTTAACAGGGAGTCCAGGGAGGGGGAAAAGAGCGAGCGCCCACGCCGTTACCATATGGTCATGCTCGTACTTGGAGGGTTAAGGAAAAAATTCGGAAGCGTATTTTGAAGGCATTAATATCGCCAAAAGGTTCTGTTTTGAGTCACTGTACAGTGTACATGCTTTATTTTTGCTAAATGTTCAGAATCACTGAAAAGAGTGCGCCTCTCATAAAAGAAAACTTAAAAATTATGTGCACAAACTAAATCCCAACATCCAATAGAACGATTTTTAATTCTTTCTTAACATAATTATAAATCGATTTAGTTCTTAAGGCTCCATGCAGTCTCATTATCTTTCGATTATTAAATTGTATGTAAATAACCATAAAAATTACAATGACAACAAGAAATATCGTAAAATCCCAAATTTTTAAACAAAGAATTTATTCAACTCGCATTTCAAGGTGTTCTTTAGGAATTCCACATTCATTTCTTTTTCTAATATCTAATCACTGATCTGCTCTTCATCTGCAACATAATAACCCCATAAGTAATGATCCTCAGTTCCATCGAATGAATTCAAAATTCTAGTCACTTTAAAGCCTTTGATCACAGTTTTTTCACTTATGCCATGCCATGCTGCGAGCACCCATGGGCACACCTCGGAGAGAGGGGTGCATTTCAGCCTGCCCGTTGCTGTTGTTTTCTTCAAATTTAAGCATGAATCACGTCAAATTAAAGACAAAATCCGCGGTGTACGGCACGTTCCAGGAAACACACTGAATTCATTCTTTGCCACGAAACAAGGCAGGTGTCTCGCGGGTGGCCTACCGTTGAAAGGTAAAGGGCCATATCTCGTAATGTTCGCACCCCATTTTTCTGGGTCCAGTTTTAGAGAAAAAAGTGCAGGTATTACACGAATAAATAGCAGAAGTGGATAGTGAGGATGAAGATGACGTTCTCGGCGACGCCATTTACGTAGACAATGAGAGAGAACACAAAATCGCCGACAAACTATTTGAGGACAGCAATAATGAATTCCGAGGCTAAGATTCGAACAGCTAAAAGTAAATAAATAATTATTCTTATTTTTGTTTTGAAAAATGATATTTAAAGGTATGCTATCAAAATGCATTGAAATGTACGACTTACTGGTAAAAATATGTCCAAAAATATAAATTATTTCCTTAAAAAAAAGTTGTATGTGCTTGTTACCATATATAATACACACCCTAATTTTTTGTCAATTTTTCGTGAAAATTACGGTAAGTGTAATTATATTATGAAGTGTGCAATATTTTTTATTCTGCTATTTTATTTATTACATTTGGTTCTATTTCTTTTAGAAAAAATCTGATGTGGCCAACATGACTTTCTCCATATTTGTCGTACATATAGATATTTAAATAATTATGAATAGCATTATAAGGCAAAATTATTATTTCGTATCGTAAAAGAATACAGTCGTCCTTATTGCCATAAATTATACGAGGGCGAGTCAAATGAAAACCTTAAAAGAGTAATATAAATTCGAGAACCTGTTGTTTTGTGGTTATAGGCTCAGTGAGCCACCGGCAATGATTAGAGGTACATGTGCATGCAATAGATTTGGCAAAGTGTGCGGCATGACGTCAGCAGGGCAGTTCAAAGATGGCAGCTCCCTTGGAAACATGCACAAAGGAGGAGCAGCGTTCTGTCATCCGTTTCTTAGGTAGCGAGGGTGTGAAACCCACTGAAATTCATCGTCGAATGAGCGTGCAATACGGTAGCATGAGGTTATCACTACAGCAGGTGTATGAGTGAAATATGAAGTTTCAAAATGGTGTGTCTAGTGTTGCCGATGCTCCTCGACCGGGCCAAGCCCACAGATTGGTAACGCTGCAAGCAATTCTGGAAGTTGAACGCATCATAAAGGAAAACAGTCGTGTTATGGTGGATGAAGTGGCCATAGAATTGGCCATCTGTCTTGGCTCAGCTCACCATATCATCAACAATGTGCTCCAGTTCCACAAGTGTCTGTAAGGTTGGTGCCTAGACAACTGACACCTGAACTGAAAGAAAGACGTGTGGACGCTTCTCAGGATCTTTCGCGACGAAACGAAGCAGAAGACACCTTCTTAGAGCACATAGTAACAGGTAATGAAAGCTTCCATCCTGAAACAAGGAGGGCAAGCAAACACTGGCGCCATTCAAGCCCACCAAAACCAAAAAAATTCTGCACGCAGCCATCTGCAGGAAAGGAGATGCTGACGCTATTCTGGGATCACCGAGGCCCAATTTTAGAGCACTACATGTCCAAGGGGACCACAGTAACCAGTGCTACATATTGTGACCTCCTGAGGAATCATCTGAAACCAGCAATCAGATCAAAACATCGTGGACTGCTCAGCGCTGGTGTCTTGTTGCAGCATGACAACGCTCGGTCCCATACTGCCAGTGCGATGGTTGCGACCATCAAGGACATCCGTTTTGAGTGTCTTCCTCATCTTCCAATATCTCCAGACCTTACCCCTAGTGACTACCACATCTTTGGGCCACTCAAAGAGGCACTAGGTGGAAAGGTTTTCCGTTCCAGTGAAGAAGTGCAAGAGGATGTGCACGAGCGGCTATGCATGCGGCCAAAAGAATTTTTTTCAGGAATCCAGGCATTAGTGAAGCGCTGGAGGACATGTAATGAACGTAACGGGGACTATGTTGAAAAATGATAAAACTGAACCAAGCATATCTACAATATAGAAATTATAAAAAAATGTTTTAAGGTTTTCATTTGACTTACCCTCGTATTTTGAATATGTTTACAGAATTCACCACTGCATGGTAGTGGCGCTGTATACTGAAAATGTATGAATAAATTAATTATCTACTAAATGGAAGGTTCTATGAAAATTTGTTTCTAACAAAACTTGGAAGAAATATTATTTTCTACAACTTTGGTCTTCACGAATATTACCAATAACGACGTTTTTAAGGAGATATTTAACGGAAACTGAAAACCGATTATTTATAAATAATTCCTAAACAATAAGTGCTATGGAAAATTGTTTCAAATGAAAGTTGTAGGAAATTACATTCTCTATAACCTTTGTATCAAATTGTATATTCAATAATGATGTTTTAATGGAGATATTTCACCAAAACCGAATCGGGTTTCGAATAAACCTCAACATCCGGTTAACCGGTATTGTCCAAAAACTAATCAGCTCTTCAAGCTCATACCAAAGTGTTATATATGAAATTTGGTATTAATATGACAAGTACTTTTCGAGTTACAGCACCCACAATCACATACAAACATCATTCCAAAAATAGTCTAAACCTGTTCTACAGATCAAAATATCTAATAAACTATTGGTTTTTCGAAAAATTCCTATCACATACACACAGACAACATTGAGAAATAATCTAAACG
The DNA here is from genome assembly GCA_036926305.1 of Uropetala carovei. Taxonomy (NCBI): domain Eukaryota; kingdom Metazoa; phylum Arthropoda; class Insecta; order Odonata; family Petaluridae; genus Uropetala; species Uropetala carovei. The sequence goes on along the minus strand of JAXCHB010000084.1, from coordinate 6,840,005 downwards.
TGTTCTAGGGACCTCAAAACGTGTATTTCCGTTGAAATCTCGAAGGTGATTTTTTTCATGAAAACAATACTTTCTCTATCCTACGTATATGGAGAAAGTAAAAAGTTAACCTTATCGGCCAGTCAGCGCTATATGTCGATAGTAAATGTATACTCTAATGGCCATTTGGCAACATAAGAGTGGTTCCATGATTTGGATATTGTATTTCCTATTCTAGTTATTGTTAGTGGATAATGCTTACAAAGGTTTCTTTTTGAAGATTTAATGAATATATCCTTATTTCTGGTATTTTTACAAAGAGATTACGATCTAAATACAGGCAACTCCTGAGTTTCGTTGGGGACAATAAGTTTCTTTTCATTGTTGATTCATGGGGAGGACAAACTAATAAATCGCTATACAATGAAAAATTTATTGACGAGGAAAACCAACCGCTATGTATGCTACAAATAATTCCTCAAAACTGAACATCAATATGCCAATCCTGTGACATATATTTTTTACTGGAAAGTCAATAATTTCATATGGCGGTTGCAAAATGCAACTTACCTACTGCAAAATCAACGCGAGATCACCAGTAGGAAGGGGACAGCAAAAAAATACAAATATATTTATTGTTTGTAGTAAATATTTAATGTTATCGTAAACTGGATGTTTATTTTACATTACCCGTATATTAAAAATATTAAATATTAAAAAATAAAAATATTCAGCGTTATTAGGAAATAAACATTTAAAATGAGGAAAGCGAATGTGGGGAAAAATAAAAAAAAATCGGAAGAACAGGGGCTCGAACACCTGATCTTGACATTTACAGCCAAGCTCGCTAGCCACTACGCCAGTTCCACTACAGACGATCTCCCTTACCGTGTATGGTACTAATGCAGTGACTCAGGAAATATTAACTTATTTTTATTAATAAAATAAAAACGGCTGGGTATTGGCCCTGATATGTATATATTTTCATTAATTGGACATCCAGGGGTGTAGTCGAGCCGGGGCGGGCCTGGGCGTCGCCCCGGTACTTTTTTAAGCAGCCAGGGCACGCCCTGCCTCTTTTCCGTGGTGACCATATACTATAAAGATTCAACTAGTGTCCCCGCTAGTATCCATAATATGGAGAAATGCGAGCATAGTCATGGTCACCTAAACTTAACATCCAAAAATATGGGTAGGTGCTAAATCTTTCATTTCCCTTTCACTATTCCTGTCCGCCACTGTCGGATTTACTTGCGACTCATGACCCAAGCAGCAAAGGGTCATATTATCTGGGCGGCAACCCATGAGGCGGAAACTCACGCAGGGCGATGACAAGAAAGTTTAACTGGGCCTTTCCATCGCAACCAAGGTTTTCGTAGGTAAATTGGGTTCGAAAGGCCGACAGCTAAAATACTACCAACGAGGTTTCCTTTTTGAAGAATATGACTCAAGAAATGGTGCATCTCCCAGATTTTTGCGCCCCTGGCGGTCGACCGTCCCTTGCAATGGCCCTGATTCTACCCCGACCACTTCCAATTATCCTTGAGGACCTGTAAAGTCATCAATTATGTCTTCATATTTCAATGATTTCATAATATCACTTTCTATTGACATAAGTTATAAACCAGTTAACTATCGTCAGACGTTGTGCATAAATAATTCTTGACAATTTTTAACTTAGAAAACGACTTTTCTGCAGATGCCACTGTCAAGGGTAAGGTTAACAAAATTCTAATAGCTATGAAGGTATTGGGATAAAGAGCAGTTAAGTGGTTTTGGGTGATGAAATTCAATACATTTATAGGTAAAGCTGTTCAATTACCTCAAGTTATAAGGGAAACTAAAATACTCACTGTGATTTTTAAGGAGCTGGAACCTCTCCCTTTTGGAAGCAATTGTTTAATCCTACACAAAATAAAAGAAAGTTTTCTTGAGGATCTTGAAAACTTACACCGACCAGCGCACATTCAAAATTGGAATTCTTTCTTTGTGGCCGAATTCATGTCTCTTGCATAAAATTTGGTTCTGTCTCTAATTTTGTTGTCAGTTCTCGAGCATCTATGAATATTTTATTTAACCATCTTTCTGACCTACAATCTTCGAAATATGCTTGAATCTGCGTAAGAAAATTTATTGAAGCCTTCATATCAACGGATGGACTTTGCAACAATTTACTAGTTCCATTTATCTTTTTAAAAATGCCATACCAAACAACCAGCGAACAAAGAAATTGGAATTTTTTGATTATTTTTGCTAAATATTTGGTCTCATTTCTTGAGGCAGAATCTCGTGAATCATTGTTCTGTATCTCAAAGAGAGCATCATAAATTTCCCCAATTTGATATCTTAATGGCTTTAACGCATTGATACGACTTTCCCATCGAGTATCACTCAAGGGTTTTAAGGTCATTCTGGGAATTTGTTTTATTAGTACTTCCCATCGTTTAGTTGAAGCAGAGAAGATATTAAAAAGTTCTTGCACAACAGAAAAAATCAGTTACTTTGCGTGATGTTTTTACAGCATCACTGACAACTAAATTTAGAGAATGCGCACAACAAGGAATAAATAACGTCATGGGATTTAGATTTCGTATCCTTGATTGGATGCCTGAGTGCTTGCCTCGCATGTTAGACGAATTATTGTATCCTTGCCCTCTCATAACATTTAAGGTCATTTTACCTTATTCAGTTCCTCCAATAAAAATACGTTAATCCTTCCACAGTTTAATCCTGAATTGGAAAGAAACCTAGGAAACGTTCATGGATTTTTACATTTTATCCATCTTAAAATGTAACATAACGACTTATCGGGTGTGCAATCCAATATTACTGAATAATATTTTGCCTAAAGAGTTATATTTATGATATTTTGCTTAATGCACCAAGAAATTGATTCTATAAGCTCAATCTGTATGTTTTTTCCTAGGTAATGTGCTTGCAATTTATTGTTTTCCGGCATCATTTTCTGTTTTTCAATTCTCTGCAAGTGTTCTCCCATATCACCGTCAAACCGTCCTCAAAATGCTAAACATTGTTCGGCAAGATATTTTACTATTTCCACAGCCCATTTCAAAACTTTATACCAATGCTGTTTTTCGCTTTCCAAAAGAATGAATGAATGGAGTCAACGGTTTTGTGATTTTTAATTCTTTTGAGAATTTATATCCAATAATCGTACTTCAAAAAATGTGTTCTACTGGTTTCGTGTTGTTTCAGAACTCTGGATATATTTTTCCAATTTGAAAACCCAGTTTCCCCAGTTAAACTACTGTCAAAATTTCTAAATAGTTCACAGCAAAAACAATAAACCGAATTTTGTATTTCCGATTACACTAACCAATCTCTATGCATTTTCACGCCATGTGGCAACAACCTATTGTAATTTTTAACAGTAAAAGATCTCTCTTCATCATTTTTTGGGAAACTAAAATCTTGAAGCTGCACTGGTCCCCTTCTGACCCGTTCCACGAAACTCATACGTTGTGTCCTTCCCATATATTGTTCCCTACATCCGGAAACTATTAAAAGGGACGTTAAAGGGACATGGAAAACCCCAAAAAAGGGTACACTGAGGGCCCCTCTACCTCCCTCCATTTTTCGGAATATGCCTCTTTGAGCTGGGTGGTCTTTATACCATGTGTGAGACCAAACTTAGCTTAGCTTGTTAGAGGCATAGGCACCTGAAGTTGGCCCTGTATGCCAGTCTTTTCTTACTAGTTACTAGAGAAAGATCGCTCCACTTTTGTGCTCCGGAAGTGGTTGCTGTAGAAGTGGGAAGTTTATAGTATACTAGTGTGTCCACTCTGTCTTGTTTTGCTGAATGCATACGCATCATCATCTTTGTTGCCATAGGTGTTTATTTCTGCAAACATTCCTGCACTTGTTAATTCTTATAGAAACATCAGAAGTGGCATTTTCTGAATAAGAAGAGATCTTGTCGCGCGGTTGAGTGTAGGTGTCTCTAGCCATTTTCGTTACTGAAATGTAGTCATGTACGATCAAAAATTTTAAGATGCATTAACATTAAAATATATGGAAACCTAGTTTGATATATTAAAGTTATTTCATCCTTATGAATTTATTTTTAAACTTTTCAACAATCCTTTTTTTCAAATTCCTATTATATTCATTATCTTTATTGCTGAGCTGTATTTCATAGATTTTTTTTACAAATCACAGTTTTCCACAATAAACTTTTTTAATGCTTCATTATTTAGTTTACCTCTATTGAAAAGAATCGCCTTTTGCTTTACTCGACAACATGTATTCTAATTTTAAAATTGTTGGTTATAATTTATATTAATTATATTTTACTAGTTAATTCCTATTATAATTTTATTCATTTATAAAAAAGAGGTATTTTAACGGAAGTTGCCCCCTACCCTCAAATCCTTCCTCCTCTCACCCAACTTGTAAAGCAAAAAAATCACTGATCAAAATTTTCCTGTATTTTAATATTGCTAAGGTGTACGCGTAATGCGTAGCTAAATAAACAATATTGTAATTAATAAATTAAAATATATAGCTTTAATATAATGTGTCAGTGATTGTTTCCAGTGCGGTTTAATGTCATTTAAATTTATTTCTACCCGGAGATGTAACCCTGGGTTGGGGGTCATATTTCCTCGTTAACAATCAACGTAAGTAAAACTAAAAGGAAATTTCCTTACAATTTCTTATATTTAATATTGTTTATATATAATTTTTTAAATAATTGATTGTTATAAAACAGCTATTCAACATTATGTGATTATAAAGTAGTGATGTACAACAACGCCTTAGTTATTTTTGCGTATTTAGGCGGGTCATGAACTACAGTATATATAAGATCTTAGCGCCCTGGCACATTTTTTTTAGGACTACACCCCTGCGGACATCATGAACATTATCTCTATAAAGTTTCTGCCAAATTGGTTGGGGGGTCAGTACTGCCTTCTCCTTGTTAGATGCCATGTCAAGTGATAAATTTATAAATAAATCAATAAAATAAATAAATTTAAATAAAAGATTAACAGAAAAAAGAGTGAAATCTGCACAAATTCAAACAATTAGAGCAGATATAACTACGTCTACACCAAAACTAAACCTCGCGTGGTTGGTCGGAACCAATTACTCCGCATAAATTAGTTCCCAATTCGATCGGCTGGATCGAAATCTCGAATTAATCGAAACTCGGGAGTCGCCTGTATATCTTAGTTCCATGTATTTTTCTCTCTGACAAAAATAGACTGCCATAAGAAAATATAGGGGGAAATGGGTAAAATATATTGACAATTTATTTCCTGTTAAATGCTTTTTATTTGAATAAATTTCAATTATTGCTTCTGGTGATATTTCACATTTAACTTATATGCGTTTTTTGAGCTCCGATACCATAAAATATGTCCGGCCATGAGGGGGTCCCTGCGTAAACGACTGCAGTATGATAAAGGTTAATAGGTTAGCTATTATTTCACTGTGTTACGGAAAACACTGCCATGTGGGAGGGAGCAGCTGCTCCATTTGCTGTTTACGTTAGTGGTTTGCATAAGCGAGCAGGAACTACATACGTATGCAGAGGAAGAACGCAAGGTGTGAATTGTAATGCGGTGTTCTCATTATGTTCTACCTATTATGCACATTTGCTTATCTCTTTACGTATGTTTCTCTTTTCGCAAATTAACGTAAGTGTTACCCTTGCAATCATAACTGAAAAAATGTCGCAGCGAGAGTAAAAGGGCTAGTTTACATGCCTCTATTTCAACCGATTACTTGTCCTGTGCTGATGCAGTAAATTATACTTTAAACACATAACATCTGTAGTAATTTTCAACCTACACAAATTTCAGGTTACATAATGGGTGCCAGAATGCATTCCTTACATTACCCAGGGAGTGCCCGTATAACCAAATAGTTGAATTCTTTCATCTGCAATAAATTAGGTGTTCAAACAAAATGATTATTTCTACCATTTGATTATAATTTTCTTGTATTTATATTAAATTCATACAATTTTATGTAAAAAAACAGGGATAAATAGAGCCAATAAGCAAAAGAGTCCCTTTAAGTACTACCAAAGACTTAATTTAATGGATTTTATGTCACCTGTAAATATATACAGATTTCTTCTGTCCATCACGCCAAATTCTTGCCATAGCCTGAAGATCACTGGCTGGATTCCAATCCGAATCATAAAGCACCAAACGTGAAGCACCAGTTAGATTAAGTCCAACACCTCCAGCTCTGGCACTAAGCAAAAATACAACTAAAACAGACAACTACAGTTATTTTTCACTGTCAAAATCGAGTATAACTCATGTTGGTGTTTACGTAGAAATACATTGTGCTTTAGCCTGTAGACCTGGGGTCAGCAACCTTTTCTATATGGCAGGCCACATTCGTTGTTGTGAATGCTTCGGAGGGCCACAATGGAAATCATGAGAGCTTCAGTAGGCCAAATGGGCATTTCAATCAGAAGATACCTAGAGATTTTATGATCTCATATTAGTGAAAATCAATTCCAATTAGTTTACTAGCCTTAAAACTCCACCAGAAAAGGTTTTGAGAACATAATTTCACTGAAAAAAATAGGAATTGACTGATCACTTTTTTATCATGGCTTCACAAGTCGCATAAAGTGCTCTCGGGGGCCGCATGAAGCCCATTGGCTGTAGGTTGCCGACCCCTGCTGGAGACTAATCAATACAACCCTGTCATAAATTGAGCATTGAGAAACATCACGTACACCAACAGTATTTCAGCAAATACATAAGGTATGGCTGAGGAATAATTTTTTACCATCTAATCCTTATTGAAATAGACTCTATTAATAATTAAACTAGAAAGTCACTACTTAGAATCATCCTAATACTAAATAATGATTACAAGTGCTACATTATAAGGGCATATCTGTCAGAAAATATAAATAATTAGGGAAGACGTAATGCACTAAATAATGAAAAAGTGTACGATAAATCCATGCACAGGAGTGTTTTTTTGTAAAACCCGCGACCTCAAAATAAAATACGTGCGAAAAACTCTAAGAAACTTATTTGAAAGAGCTTAAATAAGTTATGTGAAAATGTGATGCGATGCTGTGACTAATAAATTCTTTCATCAATAAAAAAACGTCACAGCGCAACATAAATCCTGGTGATAAACACAACCACGCTGCATAAAATCGCATGAAAAATAATATTACGATAATTTTTAAAAGTAAAAAAAAAACGCTTTGGAAAAGTATTTACATAATGTGCATATTTATCATAAAAAATGAGAGGAATTTTTGAGGATATATGGAGAGGAAGGCAAATGGATGGAATGAGCGGTGAGGAAAAAGCGGAAGGTAGAAAATGAGTTATGAAGACAGAGAGAAGAGGAAAGAGAAGAAGGGAAACATGTAGAAGAGGAAGGGACAGAAGATACAGCGAGAGGAAGGCAGAGAGCTTGTTATATAAATTAATGGAGGGCGAGGAGTAATCGTGAGAATTATAGTGGGGAGATGCTATATTTGCATTGTGGGATGATGAGAAGATGGTGGGAAAACTCGGTCTTAAGTCATAAGAGCTCGAGGAAGGGCAAACAGACCGCGTTAAAGGAGATGGAGCGAGGAGACAAAGGGTGAGCGGAAAACGCTCGAGTTTAGCGAGGAGATGTTCGTGCGGCTGCCTTGGTACGTCAGTTGAAACGGTTCGAGTTAATTTTAAGCTTTTTATTACTTCTTGGGACTGAATATTATATTCTACCTCGCAGGTGATATTTTCTTTGGAGTTGGAGATGTTTGAACAGTTACTTTAGCGTCACGGCGTGTTGACTTTAATTAAGCGCAGAATGGGCAAGGGAGGGCGGGGAGGGTCTGACGGTATTTTTAGCTTTTATGCAGAATATATATCGTGGCTAATTTTATCATCCAAATGACAAAACAGGAATAGGGTAAACTCGGTCGTTTTACAGCAAACCGTACCCGATATGGGTTTGTCCCGAATCAAAAAAATCTGTGGTCAACACACGACTTTCTCCATATTTGGGGTAGGGTAAACTGTATAGTCGTTGGCACCCTTAAGGCACTTTCCATCACTTTTTTCTATAAATCTCACATTTTATAACTAATTCTCTCATTGTGATAGTGAATAAAGAAGGAGAATAATTCAGAGATCATAAGTGTATATGGGTTATATTTTTATCATGATCATTCTTTTTATTAAAAATCTCTAAATCTAAAATACAAAAAAAAACAGTCATTGGCACTAGATACATAGTGATTGGCATGGTTATGCATAGTCGTTAGCACTATGATTTTTAACACATTTACCACTCTTTTTTATTATTTCCTGCACAAAACTATTATTAAACTAATCAGTATCATCTAATGAACTGTCTGCATATTTCATGCATAGGTGACAAACATACATATCAGATTCAGGTTTGTGCATTGTGTATTCGTTTGGAATGCATTTGTTATGAAACAACATAGTGCAAATTGAGCATTCCAGGTCTGATGAGTTAATGGTTTTTGTATATTTGTAACACATTCCACTTTTATCATCATTATTGGGATTATTTTGCTCACTTTGATGGACATCAACAGAGGTGTTTGCTGTATCAGGTTGCAAAAAGCTCTCCGCTTCCAGAAGTGGCTTTACCTGTTCTTTAGTTTGCTTGTGCATATCGGATGAACTCTCAAAGATTGAACTTTTATCTTTTTCTTAACAGGTGCTTTTATGGTAGATTTTCCTGCCAATTTATTTTCTTCTCTCTTGCATCTTCTTTCCATCTTGGCGTTTTCTTCTTCCCTTTTCTTAGTTTCTTTCTGTTCAAACACAACCTTCCAGGATTTGGAGGTTATCACATACGTCATCCTGTCTGTGTTTATTTTAAATTTTTGCTTTGGAGTGCTTGGCCAATGCAAAATTTCTTGTAGTGGTGAAGTCTGGTTTCTGCCAGGAGATACATCTGATGGACTTTCACACTGTGATATTTTATTTTCTCCATTAAACTGCCTACACCCAACTTCCTCCAAATTTGGTTCATGGTGCAGTTCTGTCACTGGAATGTGTGTTTCAGTGTTGGCTCCCATTTGTGCTATTACGCCTATTGCTCTTGAGCTTCTTTCCACATATGTGTTTCTTGTTTCCTCAAAAACGTCAATTAGCCGTCTTAGTATTTTTTCTTCATTGTGTTTCCCTTCTCTCATCTTAAGTTCTTCTATCAGTGTTCTCCCTACAATTTCTTCAAATGCTTCATATGGTAAACATTTTCTTGATTCACTGACATTGGGACCTGGTTTTTTCCCAAGACTTTTTGAGTAATCAATGGCATCAGGGCTCAAAGGATATAAACCACAAGCTCTAAACCCATTTTTAGGTGCGTTTCGCTTGCAGCGTGAGTGCCTATTATCATCGGTCGGTCCATCTGTCCGTCCGCATGTTCGTTCTCGGCTTCTACCAAACGGATATTCATGAAATTTGATATTAGGGACTTTCAATCAAATATAATAAGAAAATCGCCAAAATGAATCACGTACGCCTATCAGGGGTACCACTTTACTGGAGACAAAAAAAAACATTTTCGTCATATCTTGTAAAGTATTGCTCATATCAAAAAAATTTTCAAATAAAAGTTGTAGAACTGGTAAAGAAGAGTATTTCCTTTCCTATATATTTTATCGTAGGAGTAGCCATTATCAAGAAAATCAAACAAGAAAGTCTTATATGGAGTTGAACTTAGAAAATTTCTTGCATGGTTACTTCATTGTTGCTAACATAAACAATCTCCCAAACAAACGTTTAATTTCCTTACATGTGCATGTAATATTATTAAATAGGAAGAAAGTGGATTATTTATGATGAAGAAAAGAACTTTAAAATGCTATTTCCCTTAAGTACAGGTATATAATTTCTTTCTAATACTCCATTGCACGAAACGCGCCCATTTGTGATACGTTGTACACTTTCCTAACTGGTTAACCATGTGTTTGAATGGATATTTATTCAGTGCAGCTTCCAGGACAGGAGCAAAGAATTCTTTTTAAGAACTTTGTCAGGATTTTCTCTGTGCCACTCCAAGACTGCTGTCTTCCAACCCATCCTCAGAGGTCTAAAGGCTGCTACGTCACATGGCTGAAGAATTCTGGTAGCATTCGGATACAGGGCAATCAGAATTATCCCCACTTCAGAACATAGCTCACTGAGTTAGTAAGTTAAGTGAGTCTTGTGTCCATCATCCTATCATTAACAGCTATAAACTCCTTAACAGAGAGTTGTACGTCTAGCTTCCGTTGGGGAAATCCCTTTCATGAACAGTCTGTTATCCACTTTACTAGGAGCTGCTCTTTGTTTTCACTGAGAATTGGAGGTGGTCCCATAGTTATTTTTGTAAATTTGCTGCTTACGCGAAATTGCAAAGTTGACCTTGGAACTCCATACTTCTCACAGCTGTTTTTTTTGACATTCATTTGCAAATAGCTGCAAGGGCTGCCTCATTATCAGAAGGATCATAACCTCTCGTTCTCTTTTTAGGCATGTTTGGTATGGATCTGGAAGGACAAAACCCCATACGAAATTTATATTTGCGTATTTCTGGCACTGCCAATCACTGTGTATGGTAATTATTGGCACAGTGAACCATTACATTGGCACCCATGCCAATTAATGTTAAATGTTCACATAAATGTGCTGAATTAAAATTACTGATGAATTGTGAAATGACATACACAATTTTCACAAAAAACATGAAAATAACAAATTCCAAATTTAACCAGTTATTGTCACTGGATGCCAATCACTACAAAGTATTCACTGTCTTTGCAGAAGTGAATTTTTCGAACTTCTATTAAACTTTTGAATAGCCTTAATCATAAGGAACACATATGTGTATTGATAAGTACTGCAATATATTTGACATACATCCAGCAGTTATCATAATTATGTTTTTTCTTAAGCAGTACCTTAAGAATCGGTCCTATTTCCAAGCAGTAGAACAACGAACCTCTTTGTGGGCAGCCATGAACAACAATAAAGAATAGCGTGTGGCCACACCACGTATCACAACATGAACTAAAGACTACTTATACACATGCTCTAAACTGGTGGCGCTACAGCGTGAGATTTGCTTACTGTAATGAAAAATGTTCGAATGGTGCCAATAACTGTGAGAGTGCCAACGACTATACAGCTTACCCTATAGATATTTAAATTATTATGAATAGCATTATAAGGCAAAATTATTATTTCGTATTGTAAAAGAATACAGTCGTCCTTATTGCTGTAAATTAGGTATACTAGCTGAGCCCGCGCAAAATTTGCTCGTTTAATTTTAAATTGATTCATAAAAAAATTAATGTTTGTAAAATAAGCTGATGTTAATAATTCATATTTTACTCTAGCAATGAATTTACACAGTATAGGATACTTAGATATTTGACTCCCAATGTAAGGTTTGCGTGTCAGAATCTCACTGAGGGAAAGGCAGTGTGCGCATATTTAAAAAAATGTTATCCGTAGGTAATCAGAAATCTGTATTTTATAAGTTATGGTAGAGAGTAAATTGATGCGGCACAGTAATTAAATTGAAATGATTAGTGATCGGAAGATTCTTACGCGACAGGCATAAACTGTAGTGATGTGAAATGAGGAAACAGAAGAATAGAACAGCTAAGACCGGGAGTCAGACTGGATCTTTCCGAACAAAACCACTGAATGCATAAAATGTACGTGTGGTTATTGCTCAATTAATATATTAAAAACATTAAGAAGTCTGAGAAGTAAGTAATTATGGTAGTAATAATTGTTCTAAATCTCCATTTTTTATATTTAATTTTATTAATGATAAAAATTTTTGTCACAACATTTTTTTATAACAGTTCTTAATCTTAATTATTTACCTTGAAGTATATTAGACATCTTAATTGTAACACAACATTTTACAATAATGGTAGTTATTCATAATGATATATATTTATAACAATAAAACTTTAATTAAAGCAAAAATGTAGCGTATAATGATCTTACTAACTTAAGGATTCCATTTTTACGTCAATATGAACATTTAATTGATGGTAATTGAATCAGAGGCAACAATTAAGGTCGACTTGGCAACGTCCCGAAGGAGAACAAAAAATCGGCAAAATTTCGAAAACAATTGTGTATTTCTGAAAATCTCGACCGCGTAGGGTATAAACATTGCAAGAATAAGATAATTTAGAGATTTAGCCCCTTCTCTCTCTCCCCTCTCTTCTCTCTCTCCCCCCTCTTCTCTCTCTCCTCCCTTCTCTCTCTCTCCTCCCTTCTCTCTCTCTCCCTCCCCTCTTCTCTCTCCCTCCCCCTACTCTCTCTCTCTCCTCCCTTCTCTCTCCCCCTACTCTCTCCCTCCCCTCTTCTCTCTCTCTCCCCCCTTCTCTCTCTCCCTTCTCTCTCTCTCCCCTCCCTTCTCTCTCTCTCTCCCCTCTCTTCTCTCTCTCCCCTCCCTTCTCTCTCCCTCCCCTCTTCTCTCTCCCTCCCCCTACTCTCTCTCTCTCCCCCCTTCTCTCTCTCTCTCCCTTCTCTCTCTCTCCCCCTTCTCTCTCTCTCTCCCCTCCCTTCTCTCTCTCCCCCTACTCTCTCTCTCCTCCCTTCTCTCTCCCTTCCCTCTTCTCTCTCCCCCTTCTCTCTCTCTCTCCCCTCCCTTCTCTCTCCCTCCCCTCTTCTCTCTCTCCCCCCTTCTCTCTCTCCCTCCCCCTACTATCTCCCTCCCCCCTTCTCTCTCCCTTCCCTCTTCTCTCTCCCCCTTCTCTCTCTCTCTCCCCTCCCTTCTCTCTCCCTCCCCTCTTCTCTCTCTCCCCCCTTCTCTCTCTCCCTCCCCCTACTCTCTCCCTCCCCCTCATCTGCCTCCCTCACTCTCCCTCCCTTTCTTCCTCCACTTCTTCTGCTAAATATGTAACTTTTCATCTTATTTTATTAATTATCTTGTTCATTACTCATAACATTAAAATATATTTTGTAAATCTTATTCTGTTAAACTTGTATGTATTATTGTAATTCCACTATTGTCCTTTTATGTATCTAGGGTTTTCGCAGGTTTTTTCCACCCCCCTTCCCTTCGTGGGTGTTTCCCTGCGTGGTCTTTTACTAGGATGGCCAAGTCAGGTCTTTCCTACGTTTTTACCACATTTACTCTGTCTTTCTATAGAAATTTTCTGAATTTGTAATTTGGTGTTTTGCTTGTGTTTTTCAATTTATTTTATTTTCTGGTTCTTTTCTGTGAAATTATTATAAAGTCGTTTGTCTCTCTGTCTAGAGGTCTGCACGGGCCAAAATCTTCAGCCCAAGCATATTGAGTCCAAGCCCCGCCCAAGACTTCACCCCATCTTTCCACCCAGACCCAGCCTGAGGCCCGCATTATATTAAACTGGTCCCAATTTGGCCCAACCGTGGACATTTTGTACATTCTTCAGTATACATGTACCCTTTATAAAATATCTTTTTATGTTTAAAAATTTTCAAAGCATTTCAAATGTAAACACTTTTTTAAAAATTTCCCTTGATTAAATCCATTCTGGTATTTTAGGGATTTATAAAAAGTTTTAATAACACAAAATATATTTAAACCACAGAAATGCACGAAGAATAGAAATTATGTCAATTTCTATCAATACAGAAAACCAATATCATCTGCTACCCGGAGCAAACTGACAACCAATGGCGGATACAAAAGGGAGGATAATGGAATAAAGTTTAGGGGTAGGGAATGAAGCTTCGGATGTAAGACTCCCAAAGATCCTGCTATCTCCTAAGGCAAACTCAACCCTCTTGATGGTGATATAAGTAGTTTAAGATATGGTGGGTTGGTTGGAATTCATGGGCGCTCTAGTGACGGAATGGGACATGTGTTGCTTGTAAAGGTGAGAATGGAGAACTCTTCCAAAAAAAAGAAATAGTGAAGAGGAAACACTCCCTTTGCACAGTGGCGCAAACATGAGGGGGGTCCACTGGGTCCTCAACTGGCTCGAACGGGAAAGGCGTCGGATAAATCGTCTAGGCCCAAGCCCGACCTGAGCCCATTACTTTTCAATCTTACCCAGCCCACAGGCTGGGCCGGGCATAAGTCCATGGGCTGAGCCTGGCCCGTGCAGACCTATCCCGCCTTCACTCACAATTCTCTACTGAATCGGTAGCCAGGTGATTCACTTGCTAGTTCTTCAGTCGTGGGTATTTTCCCATTAAATCTCGAAGCGTAAGGACAGCCAACCTGCTCTTTTGGACTAATCTTACTGATGACTGAGAGACTGATAGATAGACGGGAAGCCATAAAGGTTGGCCAAACCTTTCTTAAAGGGATATCCCCTGCTTCAAGCATAGGTCATGTCCACTTAACAAATATGTCTGAGTAAGAATTGAGGTAAGTTGTTTCTTTCAAGAATATGTTTACATAAACTCAAGAGTGTCCTAACCTCCATGAGAATCCAGAAACTTCTCAAGGGGGCAAGAGAGAGAGAGAGATGGTATTCAATGGGAGTCCCTAAAGCAGAGATGCAAACATTTTGAGCTTGCTTTTTTGAGTTTCTTGGGAGTGGAGAGAAGCACAAACATTTGAAAAACCAACCCAAGAGAATACCCTAAACACTAATTCACTAACCTAGCCAAAAACGAAAAAATTACACATCAAAAGGTCTAAAAACAGTTTTTAAATCTTTACATGAAAAAATTCTTCGACACTGAGCCAGGTTGCATTATATAATTAGAATAAGGTCAGTGAGAGGGCCGAATAAAATGAACTAGCGGGCTGCGTGTTTGAGGCCCCTGTGCTATAATGTACTTGAAATCTGCAACTTTGGCACTTTTTTTTGTAATTTCACCATTCAATGTAGAACCACATAAAAGCAAAATTAAAAGGTCATAATCTTTATAAAAAAATGACAGGAAAATGATTGGTTGTGTTGGCAACATTAATTTAAAAATTTCAGTGATTAGTATGAAAATTATAAATATTAGAAAAAATAAAAATATTCATTTCAATATCGCGGTGTATAGGTTGACCTTTGAAGCTTAAAAAACTTCAGGTCGACTTAAACGCCGAACATAAAAATGCGACCCTTAAACTGCATGTGAATAACATTGATATTTACGAAGAAATGTAACCTTTCGGTGTAGGTGATCGCCATTTTGAATCAGCTGCTTCAGTTTACATTTTATGACATTTATTTTATAAGATTTGAAATAATTAATTTTAATAGTTATTAAAAATTGTTTTTATTATTCAAATCTCATAAATATAAACTATCTATTTACAATTACAGAAACGAAGGATAAATAGGAATACATACCATCAATAGATGGCAATATGGTTTTTGTCTTCTAATTGGCCTTTGATGATCTTTCTTAAATGCAACCAATGAATTAATAACTCAAAAAATTGACACTACATTTTCAGGAATAAGTTGTACATTTTAAAATCCAAAAAATTCCTCGTATTCTTCATCTGACCCAAAGAGTTCATGAAATTCACCCCGGGTAACTTCAGTGCTGTCAACCTCATAATGGTCCTACTCTGGATCAGATGTTAAAGACTCGAGTTCATTATCATCTTCCCACAATAAATTATCTTCCTCCCCATCCATGAAATTTGATATTCTGCATTTTTTGAATGACTTGATGATGCTTTCTGCTTTAATATCATTCCACGATTTTATAATCCATTCACATAAAACATTAGGCGGGACGGCACATACATTTCCACCTTCCGTGAAAGTTTTTTCTCCATCAACCACCCACTTATTCCATTCGGCACGAATGTGTTCCTTAAATGGCTCGTTGAGGCACACACGTCCAAAGGTTGAAGTAGAGACATTGCAACCCCAAGTATAACTGCAATATCCATATTATTTATTTTCAAGCACTTCTTGATGTTTTTTGTTATGTGGGATCGAAACACGTCACACACAAGTAAGCTACGCTCTTTGCGTAGCCTACCAGGACGCTTATTCCAGACATTATCTATCCACAACTTCATTCCATCTTCATCCGTCCACCCTTTTTCATGGAAATGAACAAAAACGCCTGTAAGAAACCTAATTTTTGGCTTATTTTTCCATTTGGAAATCACCATGGGTTTCAACTTAGTTCTTTCAGCCATGAAGGCTAGTACCACCATGAATTTTGTCTTTTCATGCCCGATAGTTTTTATTAGAACTGTTTTTAGTGACTTTTAAGTTAAATGTCCAGTTGCTGGGCATATTAAAGATGATAGGTGTTTCATCCATGTTACAGATATGAAATAATGGGTACTGGTGTGTTTGCCACATTCTAAAAACAAATTGCTAGAAACTGGCAATTTTGTTATTGAGATCTTTTGGAAGTTTCTGTGCAATCTTGGTTTTCTGATTTTCTTTTGAAAAAGAGGCAATACCAACTAGCTGTTGCCTTAAATCCTTTGCTTAGTTCTAGATTTGATTTAGCCCACTTAAGGGCATATATGGGTACTGCATTTCGGGTGACAATGTAGCCATTCTTTCGATTTTCGAGGACCCATTCTGAAACATGTTTCTCAATATCAGGTCAATGACTGCTGCTGGATCTCATGGCACATTTTGTCTTTGGCATCTTTACCATTACAGATTCGTTCTTTCTACAGTCTCGCACCGGCTTTTCACTAACAGCAAATTTCCTTGCTGCAGCAGTTATTTTTATGATTTAGCGAATATCACAACATTTACCTAGAAACCAGCTTTGTATTTCATTCTTTTTGCAGGTGAAGCCATGATAAGGGTATTTCAATTTCTAGAATTTTACTGCAAATCAGTGTGAGCATCTGTCCTGCATTCAGTGGGCAAATTATTCAGTCCTCATCCCACGTACGGTGGAAAATTCATAAAATGTCCCGCAAAATCTCGATTTCATTAAAGGAGAAATTATCAAAACCATCCTTACAGCTGCCAACATATGCGATATTGTATTGAATTTCACCATCATAGAAATCGGTCGCAATCACTAGGTATATAAAGTTGACGTCAATCGAATTATGGGAAACTTTATTTAGTGGGTCAAGTTCTCCGAGAATATCAGTTTCTTATTGGTTGAAATTAAAAAATTTGTCACATGGAAGAATCAAGAAGAATAGCACAGACTCTAAACAATATTTATATATTTTTTTCATGTTTATTTCTGTGTTTTGTTAAAACTTGAATTGTGCCAGACCTTGATTTTGACTGAAAAAAATTTCATGAGAATTATTTTTAAGTGAAACGATGGGGGTTGACTTATACAGCGAACATATGCCTAATCATGTATTTTCAAACTGAAAAGTCGAGGTCGACTAAAATGCCATGTTTACTTATACACTGCGATATACGGCACATTCTGAATTATTGTTATACCGTAAAATAATTAAAGCTTATGAAGAGTATTAATTGTTCAGCATTAAAAATTAAAACCCATGGCTTTAAGTAGATTTTGTGGAGAAGATAAATTATTCAACTTATTAACTGTATGGTGACTTTTAACTTATGACTAGTCACACTTAATAACCTGCAATAAGAGGCAAGAGGGGGCATTTTCACAATAAATTGCACATCCTATATATAATTTCTAAAGTGTCCGTCCGTCCTCCCCCTCTATCTCGAAAACCGTTTGCCGTAGAGACTTACAGTAAACTGCGTTTCGTTTCTACATGCCAGGAGGTCCCTAGAAAACTATTCTCAATTTCCTAAAGTCCAGGGTTCGATTATATGTTCCCATAAGTTTTCACGAGATTTTTGATTATTCAGAGTGCAAGGTTTTTTTCCTTTATTCACTAAAATTCCTATATACAACCGATTTTCTCCGTTTTTGATTTATTCGATGGCTAAAACTCTAAATTATCTTATTCTTGCAATGTTTATACCCTACGCGGTCGAGATTTTCAGAAATACACAATTGTTTTCGAAATTTTGCCGATTTTTTGTTCTCCTTCGGGACGTTGCCAAGTCGACCTTAATTGTTGCCTCTGATTCAATTACCATCAATTAAATGTTCATATTGACGTAAAAATGGAATCCTTAAGTTAGTAAGATCATTATACGCTACATTTTTGCTTTAATTAAAGTTTTATTGTTATAAATATATATCATTATGAATAACTACCATTATTGTAAAATGTTGTGTTACAATTAAGATGTCTAATATACTTCAAGGTAAATAATTAAGATTAAGAACTGTTATAAAAAAATGTTGTGACAAAAATTTTTATCATTAATAAAATTAAATATAAAAAATGGAGATTTAGAACAATTATTACTACCATAATTACTTACTTCTCAGACTTCTTAATGTTTTTAATATATTAATTGAGCAATAACCACACGTACATTTTATGCATTCAGTGGTTTTGTTCGGAAAGATCCAGTCTGACTCCCGGTCTTAGCTGTTCTATTCTTCTGTTTCCTCATTTCACATCACTACAGTTTATGCCTGTCGCGTAAGAATCTTCCGATCACTAATCATTTCAATTTAATTACTGTGCCGCATCAATTTACTCTCTACCATAACTTATAAAATACAGATTTCTGATTACCTACGGATAACATTTTTTTAAATATGCGCACACTGCCTTTCCCTCAGTGAGATTCTGACACGCAAACCTTACATTGGGAGTCAAATATCTAAGTATCCTATACTGTGTAAATTCATTGCTAGAGTAAAATATGAATTATTAACATCAGCTTATTTTACAAACATTAATTTTTTTATGAATCAATTTAAAATTAAACGGGCAAATTTTGCGCGGGCTCAGCTAGTTATACATAAAAAGCCTGTCTGTTTGTTGGTTGGTTACATGTGATACACCTATTCCTTGATTAATGCTCTTAATTGGTACCAGGAAAATCGAGCGCTAATTGAAACAGCACTATTC
The DNA here is from genome assembly GCA_036926305.1 of Uropetala carovei. Taxonomy (NCBI): domain Eukaryota; kingdom Metazoa; phylum Arthropoda; class Insecta; order Odonata; family Petaluridae; genus Uropetala; species Uropetala carovei. The sequence continues at coordinate 6,821,186 of JAXCHB010000084.1, read as the reverse complement.
GGAACACATACTTCCATAAGAAATGAAGTTATAAGATTTAATTCGTTCCTGAGATTCTATTAATGGAAATAAAAATAGGTAGTACTAGTGGAAGTGCCCGTTGAATTTCAATGGATTTAGTGAAACTAAAACTTCGACCGTGTAACATGTAAATATCGCAAGAATAAGATAGTACACAGTTTAACTATCACATAAAGCAAAAATGAAGAAAATTGGTCCATATTTTGACGAATGAAGGGAAAAAATCTTGCACTGTGAAAAATCGAAAATGACGTGTAAATTATGGGAAAATATTTATTGAATTAAGCTCTCCCTCCCCCCCAAATTTTTTATTGCCATATAGCCTATGTTACCCGCAGGGTAAAATTATATACCTAGGCAGTGCTTTTTTTTAAAAAAAAAATGCCGGTAGTCCCACCCTCCCCTCCACCTCTTCCTGCACCTTCTCTATCGAATTTGTGATGAACTTTTAATAACAAAGTTGATAATAAAAGTCAAAATGTTTAACATTCATAGAAGCTGATTGTTGCTTTAAGTTTTAAAGAATTAAAAAAATGAAAATGTACCAAAATTAGAGGTGGATCGACATTGCTCTGAAAAAAGGAGCTGGTATGCCGTACCAGCGAATACCTTAAAAAAAGCACTGCCTATGTGAAGTTTCGTGATGATATCTTCAAAATGAAAGCTGTCAGTAAAACTAGCAATAACACAATAATAAAAAAAAATGGATGAACAAAGGAACAAACAAAATGAATTAATTTAACGAAAGACAAAACAGTAAATGGACGTTTAAAAATTACAGAGTGGATATTATCCTGTGACTATAAGTTCGATTCTCTCATCAATGTGTTGTGTTACAAGAAAATTGTTTATATTAACAATACTTTGGAAACAATGAAATGATTTATCCAATTACAATTTGTGGAAAATATACGTCTAATTACTTAAGTTGATATTTTTGGGCCCCCCTGAACTCGGCGCCCGGGCAACTGCACCCCCCTGCCCCCCTTCACTATGCCACTAAGCCCACCCACAACTTAACAATAAAGTTCTTAATAAAATATATGTTTGAAAAGAAAATTTAATTGTTTATTAATCTCAAAACAATGTTAAAATAAGCAGTTGCCATACATTTCAATGCATACTTTGTGTTTGGTGCCTACAAACCATGGAATCAATGTCTGGCTTAAAGTCTGTAAGGGTCATTCGAAGATCTCCTCTTTCTGTTATTTGTAAGCGGTTTTTTTTGGACAGGAGATTGTCGACTGCACTGAATCCCTTCTCGACTACATATGAAGTTGGGAAAGCTAACAAAAGCAACGATATTTTCTTCCACAAGCGTGGATACAGAGGGGGCATTTTATTGTTCTGGCAAAGTTGTACCTTGGTTGAAATTGGCTTTACACTCATCATCATGAATTAATTCTATTATCTCCTCTTGGTATTCAATATCCATATCAAACACATTTGTGATGAATGTAGTCACCATGCAGGCATCCACTTTCAAGTCTATTGCATCGAGAAAACGAGTCATCATATCAATTCTAATGACAGAAAGGTGATCTGCAAACTTGTCTGTCTTCGGCTGTAAGATCATCTTTGATGTTGTGTAGTTCCGGAAACTGGTAAAATTCTTTTTGCAGAATGTTTTTTCTGAATAAATCTAATTTGTCAATGAATACCGAAATAACATTTTTGCAATCAGTGAGTGTCCGTGGGAAGAGAGGGTATACTTAGTATCTCTTAATATCGCTTCTCTTTCATTTCGCTGCGTTCCCCATATAATGTATCAAATATCTGAGTGAAGGTATCCCTTTCGGGATTTTAAACCACTGGCCACTTTTCGGCATTTCTTTCCTAAATGGCACATACGTATTAGTTAGGATTTCCATATTCTGATAATAAAACCTGGACAAATTTAATTTTAAACCTAAAATGTAGTAGATTTTTTAAAAAAACAATGTATCTAATTGCTTAAGTCTATAGTGTTAAGATTTTGATGGGCATAACCAGAAAAAAAATGGGTTTTATATGCTAAAATCTCGGTAAATTTTAAGAAAATCCAGACATATGGTAACCCTAATACTAGTGAGATTGTCATTAGATGAGATTACTGAATACGGTCTCAGTGGTAATAACAGTGTTTAAAAATTTATGATTTTATATATTTGATAAAATTAAACTTAAATGCTTCGCTACTTCTTTTTATAGAATTTTATTTTTCAGTGTAAAAATTAGAATAGCATATGGTGAGTTCTTTAACGCCCACCAAAAATCCAAAAACGCCCACTGGTGGGCGCTATCGCTCACCTTGAAGACCACTGTGTTACATGGTCGAAGTTTTCAGAAATATGCTGTTTGATTCAAAATGTTGTGGCTTTTTCGTACTCTTTCTGAGTGTTGCCAAGGCGGCCGTCATTGTTACCTCCGATTCAATTAGCTTCAATGAAGCTTACAAATAGACAAAAGTTTAGCGTTATTCGCTTAGCACTTTTGTTTAAGCAACGAAACGATCGATGTTTATGGATAGCAAAATAAATAGATACTGATTATTAAAAAGGAAGCGTTTATAACGATTGATGAAAGTAACTGAACCTATTGAATACTGGAATCTTACATTTTTTGTAAGAAAAATCATTATATTCTACATTATAATGCTTATTAATGTAAATAAGCTCACGTATCTGGTATATATTTACTGGAGTCAGTGTTCAATCATGGACAACTGTACGTTGCGTTTTCACAGGTTTCTTGCTTACAAGACATAAAAGTAAATATTTCAGCGAGGCATAATAACACAAGAAATGAACCTGGATTTGGCGAAGGTAATATGATAGGAAATAAAATTACCGTTATATTTGAATGCAATAGGCTCGGAAATGGATTGTAACAAGCAAATATGATTAATTGTTAAGAAAAGCTAATTGTAATTTAAAAAGTATCTACTATATATTTTAAAGAGTTTGTATGTTGTGCTGTAGTAGCTTCACTAAATCCGTTGAAATTGAATGGGAAATTCTGCTAGTGTTTTATAAGGTAAATTTCATGCTGAATTCAATTATGCATGTGTACATTTTCTAAAACAATTGGGAAAGGACTTGTGAGGTAATATGTAACTTTTAAAAGTTTTCCCTATTCTGTGTCTAAAATCATTTATGATATATACGACGTCATATCTCCGCTTCTAATGAACGAAATGTAACCATTTTTTCTATGTGACTTCTGTAATGATTAAGAATGATGACTGCCTAACTAAAATGTTTATATTATTTATAAAACATCTTTAAAAAAATCATAAATACAACACTTAGTTAAAAATTTTAAGTCAAGACATGGAAAAGTTGACATGCGACAAACTCTTACCTAATTGGTTTAGATAGGTACATTCTGCGAATAAATGTTCAGTAATGTTTACATGTTTTTTTGAATAAGACTTCATGTCAATATATTTCATAGTTCTTGCGATTCCGAAAGTTTATATAAACCGTGAGCGCACACCGGAAAATTAAGCAATTGGTGTTTATTTGCTTCTACTGCAGCAATGTTTGTGTGTGACGCATGATATTTTAAATGATACTGTTTAAAAATTTCATCTTTTATGTATATTCACAAAAAATTTCATCAAAATAGCAATATAACAAAAGTTATCAATTTTTTAATATATTCGCAAATTTTCTCACCTTTACCTGTATTTTAAAAAAACCTCATTCAGCAAATAAGGTAGGTTTTCATAAATCTCATCTGGACTTGAGGGGTTAATGCACACATACAAGCTCTCCAGCTTTTAGTCACCATAAAACCTCTAATTTAACCTCAAGAGTTAAGCTTTTCCTCTTTTTCTTCTCTGAATGCCGGTCATCACTCATGGTCTTTTTATTTAAGGGGAAAATATATTTAAAACAAAGTTCACTCTATATTTTGAGCAACAAAAATACTGACAAGTGTACACAGAACCATAAAGCAACTGCAAAGACTACTGATGTCTTGCGTGTTGTAGATACATAGAGGTGCAGTGGGCTTCGCAAATTACACCAGAAATTTGGAAGAGCATTAATGTAAAATGCACAAGCACATTTCGGAACATGGTATTAAATTATTTTCAGCATTAATGCTGTACAGTGCTAATCGGGACAGCGTTAAAGCAGAGAGTGGGTGCATATGTTTTGCCCCACCCTGAAAACTTTTCTGCAGGCACCCATGGTCACACTTACATGTATCTTCATGAACTTGATTGAAAGATTCCACTATGCTCATCCGTTTAGCCACAGGAACAGAACCATCTAACCTGCAATATCTATAGCTTTTTGATTCACATAAAGCAGCAAACATTTCCAATGTCTGTAAAGTAAAATTATTATCATAGAGTGATAAAAATCATTTTAGGTTATTAAATTTAGGCAACAGAATTTAAGTTCTAATGGATATGGCAGCAATAAAAAAGATAACTATTTTTATTAATTCAATACAATATTCCCCATTTATATGCTTATGAAAGGTATTGATACTTTAAGATAAAAAAGGCCTACCGTATTTAATCGATTGTAAGCCGACCCTTTTTTACGTTTTTACCATCTCAGAAATCGCCACTCGGCTTAGAATCGGTGTAAAGAAAGTAGTCAATGAATTTATGTCCGTAGTTACATTATAATGCGAGATATAAGTGTATGAAAGTGGAAGTAAACTATCTACTGTAAATGTATGCCAAAAAGAATCAAAATGACTGAAAACCTAAGAAGAAATAAATTATGTAAATAATACGTGGCGCGTCAAAGTTGTAAAAAAAAATGCAGCAATAGCGATCGTATGCGTAAGAAGCTACATATGTACACATTGTTTCATTTTACTCGTGAATCGAAACATTTGCCTTTCCTACCCCCCTCCCTCTTCTACCTATCTTGTTTCAGTGTGTCTTGCATGCGCGTACTGGGATTTCCCGAGCGAACCGTTACTTCCACGTGCATGGCAGCCAACTTGGGAGAATAATTGAAGAATAAAAGTGAAAAGGAATGCCCAGGTGATACTAGTGTAGTACTAACGTATGTTATGTAATACAGTGTCCGTATTTGATTGATGAGAAACGGCTATTTTTTTACGAGAATAATATCCCGGGGGATAACGAGGTCAAATTACTATTTTCGTTTGAGTTGTTATGAATAGGTGAATAAAACATATTTTATGTCGCCGTAATTTTAGTTAATACTCTTTATTTAATTACGAACTGAAAATCTGAGGCGTTCATACTTGTTGGTATTTTGAAATAAATGACTCCAGCTGTCTAATCACTTTAAAATCAAAATTTTTCCTTGCGTGGCCTTGTGAAAAGTGGGGGTCGGCTTACAATCGGTGTCGGTTTACAATCGATTAAATACGGTATTTCCTTTTTTCTTAAAATATCTATTAATAATATTAAAAAATACCTGAGTGTAATATGAAACTAGGATCACTTTCTCCTTTGATTTTCTGAGGTACTGAAGCAAACCTTCTAAAACCGATAGTTTTCCAGAATGCACAATTAGATTACCATGTGATGAATCATATGACTGAAACTCTTCCTTCAGTTGTTTAATCAGACTTTCCTTTCAATAGAGAAGAGAAATAAAAGAAAACAAGGTAAAAATACAAGTGTTTATATGCATTGCAAACAACATAAATTAACTAAATAGGCAACAATAACATTCTAGGGATAACTCATTAAGATAACAGTTATTAAAACAACTAATATAAAAGCCCATCAATATGATGGGCTATCTTTAATTAAACTTAAAATAGTTGCCTTCCTCTCCCTCCCTCTCGTATTAAAAGCATTCAAAGCACCCTTACAACCATAATAAGTATTGATATAAAAATAGGATTTTGAGGTCTAACAATGTAACTGGTAGGCAAGGCAACATCCCATTAAAATGGTAAGATTTCCCCAAACTACCTATCTATATAATAAATTACTTAGTGTCCGTAATGCTAAGATTCATAATGCTAATAACTCAAGAAATAATAACGATGGAAACTCGAAATTTGGCATGGATGCTTGATTAGCACTTTTTCAGGTGATGACGAGTTTAAATCGCGAAAAAAATTCCTTGGTTCGACTCCAAGGGAGGCATTTCCATTTCCCATTGCTTAACATGTAAAACGCGATTTTTCGACGTGCAGTCTCTTATTCATTTGGAAATTAAAATTAGAAGGAATTAATCTACGACCTTCGGAGTTGAACCATTTTGAAGAAAAATTTATAAAGTTTCTTATTCTGTCATCTTTTTTCGCCCACAGTTCGAAGTATTCCATGTTAAACGTTTAATTTACATATTTTATGCAAATCTTGCCATTTTAACGGAATGGTGCCATAGCGACTCTTTATATTGTTAAACCTCAAAATCCAATCATTATATCAATCCTTACGGGAATATGAATGCACTTCGAATGCTTTAAAATGAGAGGGGGGGGAGAAAGAGGAAAGAGAGTGAGAGGGAGAGAGATGGAGGAAGGCAACAATATAAACAATTAAAGATAGCCTGTATTATTGATAGTTGTTTCTACTTTTTATATTACTACGTTTTAGTAATATTTTTGTCTGCCGTTGTATTCTACATTGCAAACCGCTTTTAAAAAATGTAACTCAAATAATTAGACTTAGATTGAATATATTCTATGGTTTCACTATTTCCGGGTATTTCTTGGCATTGTTTAAGTGCTGATGCATTAACAACAGAACAACAGGAAACTGTTATTCCATACGAATATTTGAATTCAATTGAAACAGCAAGCATCCCTGCACATTGATTAACACTAAAGCGTGGAATGATAGTTATTCTGTTAAGAAATCTTTCTCCTGAACATGGGCTACGTAACGGCTCTAAACTTATTGTTGAAGATATGGGTGGCACAAGACCTCTTAAAGTAAAAGTATGCCAAACGGGTGAAATTTATTTTATTCCCCGTATAACACTACAACCAACCGATACTGATTTTCCATTCGAGTGGCAGAGACGTCAATTTCCCATAAAACCAGCTTTTGGGCTCACAATAAATAAAGCACAAGGACAAACTTTAGAAGCAGTTGGTGTTTTTTTTGAAAGAAACTTTTCTCTCATGGACAATTGTATGTAGCTGCATCGAGAGTTAAAAATCGACAAAATCTTCGATTTGCCGTGCCCAATTACCCACATATAACATTAAATGTTGTTTATAGAGAAGCTTTAGCTTAAAAGTTAAATTTACATCATTGATATTTATAGTGCCATATATGATACTAATAAATAAATGTTTTTGTTATATATGGAAAATTTGAATGTTAAAAAAGAAATGGTTATAATATTTTGTACATTCCGTGTTTTTTTTATAAAATTGCTGGCGAAGCTGCAACGGGCTACTAGTGTTAATTAAACGTTTAACATGAGCAATTTTGAATGTAGCCAAAAAAAAGATGAACAGAATAAGAAACTTTGTAATTTATTCTTCAAAATGGTTTAGATCTGAAGATCATAGGTTAATTCTTTCTAATTTTAATTTCCAAAATAATAAAAGCCTGCATGTCGAAAAGTCTCTTTTTACGTGTTAACTTATGGAAAATGGAAATGTCTTCCTTGGAATCGAACCCGGGACTTTTTTTAGATTTATTTTCATTATTACCTTAAAATATGTGAACAGAGCATTCTTGCCAAATTTAGAGTTTCCATCTCAATTTATTCGCATTAAGCGATAATTTTCCACCAGATACCTAAGGAATAGCATGACCAACCAAAGACACAGATGTAGGCTATTATAATAATAACATTTTAAAATGCTTTCCAAAGTTGATTGCAGTGGACTACTCATGTTAAATTTCATTTTGTAAGACTCAAAACATGAAATTTATTAGATCAGACGTGACCAAACTGTGGCTCTTTTGAGCTGAATGCATACCTCGCAGAAGAATATCAGCTATCATTTTTTTGAATCGATTTTATCTTTATCTTAAGTTTGTAAATTTAAATTTACATGAAATTTAGGCACACTTGGCAATGCGTACGCTGGGATATGGGGCTGCTGAGTTCATTCAGAGTTCCATTCTACCTTCCTATATCAAAGTAATGACATAGCCTGCATAGGACTTGAGAATATGTACCTTGCTTCACATGGACGAGTAACATTGAATGGATTGAATTACTGTACAGATAGAGCTGTTTTCCCTTTGAGACAATGACTAAACCTCGTTTGTGAGGATGCTTCTTTTTGATGACTCTCGATTCCGTGTCAGCTTCATCATATCCTCATATGCTCTTCATTCGTCTTCCATCATGTGGTAGTCGTAAGGATGTGTATCTTGGTCGATCATAGTTGTCAGCCAACCACTGGCTTATGTGGGAGTGAGAGCATTTTTTCCTATTCACATTGGATTCACAAAGCAAAGTCACTGCGAAAGGGGGAATCGTTTTTTTAAAAGTGATTTGGAAGCTTATGAAGAGCTGAGTGTTGAGATTAATTGTGAAGTAGAGGAGCAACAGATGGAAGAAATTTCACGGATGTGTAAGAAAGTTAGTAAAACTGAATCTTTTCCTTTTTTCTTCTTTCAGTTAAATTTTAATTCAAATATGTTTCTAATTACTTACTTATTTAGATAGTAAATATAACCAAGTTGCTTTGCAATGTTTTTTCTATGAAATGCTTTTATACAGATGTTTTACCATTTACAGTTCCTGTGATACAAGAATATATTCAAACGTAAACATATGACATTTATATACTAACTAGTGGAATTGCCCATTAAACTTTAAGGGGAGAATTACGATCTTTTGAATCATTCAGAAAGCGAAACGTTTCAAACAATACATCTGAATACTCAAAATAAGTATTCTATAAGGTCATTGTAATTTTCTGTCATAAGTTATGGCATCTATATATATGTACAGGCGACTCCCAAGATTCGACAGGGATGTGTTCCTGAAAACGTGGTCGAATCTCGAATTGTCGAATGTTGAACGCCGTTTTTCCATAGACTTGCATGTTATAATCGGGGGATACGTTCCTGCATCTCGGGAATTATCAAGTCTCCTCTCACGTTATATAAAGATAAAATAACATTACTAATATGGGTACTTTCCTGTTAACAGGAATACCTTATAAAATGAACATGTATTGTTATGATTGTTTGAGAGGATATAACATTGAAAGGATATTTTGACGTATTGTTGCATTTATGATATTTTATTTTTAAAATAACATTAACAGAAACTGATTGGCCTGTCTCGACATTTACAAACCCAATCTCTGGACAACATGGAGGGTTTCTTTGGTTCCGGGCGAGGCAAAGGGCGCGGTAGCGCCCAGAGACAACTACCCATTAGAACAAAGCACGCCGAAGGCTCATCGATATATCCTCTCAATTTGCGGCACAACAGTCAAGAGGATATAACATTGAAAGTATATATTGACAAGACTTCGGCTCGCTTTATTGTAATGGGTAGTCGTCTCTGGGCGCTGCCTCGCTCGGAACCAAAGAAACCCTCCACGTTGTCCGGAGATTGGGTTTGTAAATGTCGAGACAGGCCAATCAGTTTCTTGTACGGTGATTGGGTTTGTTTCTGTTAATGTTGTACGTAAGTATGGCATGGGGATGATACGTAAGTACTAGGTCCTGCGAAGGGTCCTGGAGGTATTCCCGTTAACAGGAAAGTACCCTAATATGTTAATACAACAATATTAAATTATGAATAAATTAAATAATAAACATTTTAAATGTATAACTTATTTTTTGCACAAAAAGAAAAAATAAATTTTTGTTTGTATGATTATTTTACGTAACTTAAAAATCTAAATTAAATCAAATCAGCCTCATCAATTCCCAAAATCTAAATTAAATCAAATCAGCCTCATCCATTCCCATGTTATTTAAATGGAGGAATGAGTAGTATTACAAATTTTAAAGCATGTTGAGAAAGGTGAAAGTCATACTGAAATCGCACGACCATTGGGAATGTGTTGTTCAACAGTCCTAGGCACGGTGTTGTGATTCCTAAAATGGAAAAACTTTTAAAACTTTGGGTAGATGATCAGTGTCAGAAACACATTCCTATTAGTGAGACCATGATTAGAGCAAAGGCTAAGGATCTCTATGATGATTTGAAGGAAAGGATGGATGAAATTTCTATTGATGAACCTCCATTTAGTGCAAGTCATTGCTGGTTTGACAGATTTAAGAGAAGGGCAGGTTTGCATAACCTTAAATTAACTGGCGAGGCTGCAAGTTATTTTGTGCTTTTTAATAACTTTTATATTAATTTTGCTGGGATATATAGTTGTATGTATAGACAGATGTATGCAGGGATGTGCTGCCCGGTCTGGCTTGTGTGAGTCATATGTTACAAACGACTCGCGTGAGCCGGATTGGGCCTTTGCTTTAATCATGGTCTCACTAATAGGAATGTGTTTCTGACACTGATCATCTACCCAAAGTTTTAAAAGTTTTTCCATTTTAGGAATCACAAAACTGTGCCTAGGACAGTTGAACGACACATTCCCAACGATCGTGCGTTTTCAGTATGGCTTTCACTTTTCTCAACACGCTTTAAAATTTCTAATTTCAATTCATAACTATGAATCTTATGCACTCTTTTACTTGATTCCCTTACATTATCACTATTACATTTCCTTTTAGATGCTATGTCAAGTGATAAATTTATAAATAAACAATAAAATAAATAAATTTAAATAAAAGATTAACAGAAAAAAGAGTGAAATCAGTACAAATTCAAACAATTAGAGCAGAAATAACTATGTCCACACTGAAACTAAACCTTGCGTGGTTGGTCGGGACGAAAATTACTTCGCGAAAACAAGTTCCCAATTCGATCGGCTGTGTCGAAATCTCGAATTTGTCGAATCTCGGGAGTCGCCTGTAGCTTGTTCTTTTTCTTGAGATGTGATCTGCCAGCCCCTTTCTCAGTTGATCTTTTCCTTCATTTACCCCATTATTTCTTAGCTTTGCGACTTGATCTGACAGTCCTTTAGTTTGTTGTTTGTTGGTTTTAATCAAACATTTTGGTCTTTTTTTTAGAGCTTAATGTAATGTTATACAGCTAGTTTCATAATCAGAATAAAATTCCATTTTCATACAACAATCCACACGTTCAACAATACAGCGAATCATAACTAAATAATGAACGAAAGAATGAGATAATCTAGTGTTATGTAGTTTGTTTAATTTTATAATTATTACTAGACGAATGAGACCGTTTAAATTTGAAAACAAACAATATAAAAATAAAACCAACAAACAAATGATAAAATTATAATATTTGAATAAGATTGGAAAGGGCTACAAATGAAAACAAAGGAATAGTTTTAAAAAATTAAGAGGAAAAAAGTCTTACACCTCAATAATATTATTTTAGCTATTAAGTAGCTCTCTTATAATGACATTCCTTGTAAATACTCTTTCGTTTAACAGCAATTGCCCTTGATTATCTTTATCCTTAACCCAGAATTTAAAATTATGTTTGTCACGTGTTCCAGTTATGGCTACATACAGCTGTCCATGTGAAAAGCATTTTTTAGTAAGTAATCACAATCGTTCAATTCCACAAAACAGCAGCTAAGAACAAGCTCAACAGATATCTCAATACACACTGATACACACGCAATCAGTGCATATACCTTATTTATTTAGATAACAATGTAATCGTTGTTTGGTTGGTTACCCTATAATTGGATTGACGAGAATTAGAAATAAACAGCACGAAAAAAATTATTTTCATAATATCTGTTACATTCAGATAATGCGAAGGCACAGCGCAAGCAATTGCCTTTAATATGCAGAAAGACTTCAATAAGACAACGAAGGCACATTAAAACATCGTCGAATTATTTCAAACATTAGCACATTTTAAAATACGTAATTTACCGCATTTATCCATCCGGTACTTACGTATTAATGGGGAGCCAAACTTAATACGTAAGTACCAAATAATTTCTACCAAGATATCTGTATTCTATAAAGGAATTATCTCTCGCTTGACTGTTGCGCTGCAAATGGAGAGGATATTGGCGAGCCTTCGGCTCACTTTATTTTTATTTTAGTTGTCGTCTCTGGGCGTTACCGTGCCCTTCGCCTCGCTGGAACTAAACTTTCCCTCCCCATTGTCCGGTGATCGGGTTTGTAAATGTTGCGACAGGCCAATCAGTCGAGATGCTTTTGAAAGCATTTTAGAAGAAATTGCTAAATATTGGTCACCAGAAATTAAAATGTGATTGTTTTTCTATTGTTATCTATAACAAAGCGATCAGTCGAGATGCTTTTGATACCATTTTAGAAGAAATTACTAAATATTGGCCACCGGAAATTAAAATGATTGTTTTTTAATTTTTATCTATAACAAATCATTTAAATGTTATTTGGATAGTTTTAATGTTCTTAAAAATTAAAACATGATTAAATGGTATTTGTTCCGTCTTTATATTTTTAAGTTAATATGTACCTAATAATATGTACCTAAGTACCTTCCATCCAATTTACGTAAATGAATATAGGTGCGGCCACAATTAGTTATAGAAAGTGGCAGGAGGGGCGGCACTAATTGTACTGGCAAGTGCTGCCTTCTCCTGCCAGTTTGTATAACTAACTGATGAGACAGTCCGGCCACACACCAACAAAGACATCCAGTATTTTATTATAGGAGACTAGCTTTTCTTACCCGGCTTCACCCGGGTGCATTTCGGACTGCAAATAGTTATACTTTTTCCCGCTTAGAAGACAGTGTGAGAAAATGATACATACTAAAACTTCTCCTCTCCTTTCTGTAAACTACATTAGGAGTCTTGAAATAAAGTGGAAAGAACACGAAACGAAACAATACGAAAGCTACAAAAACCACCAAGAAAAAAGAAATGAATTAAACGCTAACCAATAGCCGGCAGAAAAGGATGTAAACCGACAAATAAATAGTCATGGAACATAAATTAAGGGTACAACAAAAGGATGTAAACCGACAAATAAATAGTCATGGAACATAAATTAAGGGTACAACCAAAGAATATAAGTTTAATGTAAAAACCACCAAGAAAAAAGAAATGAATTAAACTCTAACCAATAGCCGGCATAAAAGGTGTAAACCGACAAATAAGTAATCAAGGAACAAAAATCAAGAGCACAACCAAAGCATATAAACAAAGAATACAAAATGAACAACTAAGAACGAAAACAAAGAAAACAAACAAAGAAACAAAAAATGGACACGAAACGAAAGCAAATGAAAATAACAAACTAACCAAAACCAACCAACGAATAATCTCCTAAAGCTCAATGTATCTGATCATGGCGACTGACGCTTTCTATTCAGTTGCTAAATAAACAACCAACAATCACAAAATAGCGTGTCGTAGTGATAAGTAAATATTGATTATGCGGAATATGAGTTTGTATGTCAACATAATAACAGGAGAAACTAAATAAGAATACCTATTATTACTCTAAATAGATATAAAATTATTGATCTTAATTGTGTTTTCCATCGTAATTAATTGAATAATAGATTGAGATATTCGAACGAATCGATTTTAAATAATGTAGTAAAATGTTTTACTTTTCTAACGTAATTAATTACGTGAGTGTATCGGCAGACACGAATTCTTAATTTTAGTTCAGAAGACATAATAAAGTTCAACAAAAGTATTATTCAAATAAAATCTTTCGAAATTCACTGCGTTACGTGTTCAAAATGTTAATCTAATTTAGTTCTCGTATTAAAATAACAATTATTCAAGAGTGAACCTTATTTCCAATTGATAAAACTCTCTTTTAATTCAAAACGATATTATATATTACAAAAAGGTATCTAATTATTATTGAAACGCAAAATGGATGAGCATAGGAAAAAACTTGCGTGTTAGCATGAAATATTCAATTCCGTTTTTATTGATAAACTGTTAAAACAAAACACAAAAACTTTAACGTAGTAATCTTCAGTAATTTTCACTTAAACAAAATATGAAATAAAATAAGACAAAAGGCATATAAAAACAATTTAACTTATATCCAAACATACCTATAATGCGAATGACACGATTACAGAAAAAGAAAGTTCACTAATGTTTATTCGCAGAATTAACCTGTGTAGAAGACCATAGATAATGAAAGAAAAACATACAATCAAATCAGAAGATATCAAATGAGTATTTCATCAACTATTTCTACGTTTACGATATGTTTATAGTTCAAACGTAATTTGTTTACATCGGTTGCTAAGTATATCCAAATGCTGAGCAATAATGAAAAATAAGATCTGTAAGCCCCTCTTTTAAAAAATTATTCCAAAAGAGGAGATAATTTACCACAAAAAAGTCTGCAAGAGCATATGTCTGCGATATATATGTAAATAGTTAAAAAATTCGAGAATTTACGAAAAAATTTTTAATGGAAATCCCATATAAACGAAAATATTTTATTATAATTAAATAGTAAACCGAATCGGTTTAAAAACCTTACTACACCACCGTACACATGATAACGGTTAATACGACACCTTCCTCTTTTTTCTGCGTGTTGTAGTTTCTGAGCCTTAGTAGAACATACATACATACAAACACCTTACTTTATAGATATGTATAGATAATAGATATCTTCTGCCATTAATGTCCATCATACGCAGGGTATGAATATATTGTTGATATTTTTACGAATAATATCGATGTTATGTAGGAAAGATTCCAGTATTAAATAGACGAAAGAAGGTTCAATTGCTTTTGTCAATCGTTATAAATGCTTCCCAAACGCAGTTTCCTGAATAATAATAGGTATCTATTTACATTGTTATGTATAAAGATTGACATCAATCGATACACTGCTTAAACAAAAGTGCAAAGCGAATAATGCTAAACTTTCGTCTATTTGTAAGCTTCATTGAAACTAATTGAATCGGAGGTAACAATGATGGCCACCTTGGCAACGCCCAGAAAGAGTACGAAAAATCCATAAAATTTCTAAGCAAATTTCATATTTCCGAAAACATCGACCGTGTAACATGTAAACATCACAGGAATAAGATAGCATAGTTTTATTCATCGAATAAAGGAAAAATGAAAAAAAAAATTGGTCCATATTTACGTATTTTGATGACTGAAGAAAGAAAACCTTGCAAGTCTAGAAATCAATTCATATGTGTTATCTTATGGAAAAATATTAATCCCCTATATTGGCAGCACTGACTAATCCCTGTTGACCAAACCTTGTCCATTCACTAAGTTAGGATATAAGCAAGTAATGTATCAAATTTGGTTGTTCTAGCTTTCATCGTTTAGGAGATCAATGAACAAACACACATACATACATACAAACTCTTTAAAATATATAGTAGATTTCGTGTAATTAAATCAGTATGGTAAGGGTTAATACAAACAAATTTTCAAATCAATTCGAAACTTAGTTAATGCTTGTCTGGCTTATGTTATTAGTGCTGCAGATGCTATCATATTACTTAATTCTAATATTAGTCTATTACTCACATATGAAAATGTCCCTTCAGTGTTTTCCTGTGCAGATGCACTGCTCAGACATACTTTGCATCTGGCCAGAAGAGGGAAGGCCTCCGATCTATTAGTGTGTATGTCACATAATGTCTATCGTGCATGCAATCTCTCTTATGTGTCAACTGGATGATAAGCTAGTCACATTTAAATACAGTGGAGCCCCGCTATAACATGGTGATTGGCGTCCAAAAGATTCAATAGCAATAAATGCGGGGTCGCAGTATAGCGAGGTTACAAAAATTTACCATGTCAAGCCGGTCAGTTAAGTCTTGTAAAAAACAACGGTAGATATATTATTATGTGTATTTCATTATCCCAGTGTACCGTATTGACCCGAATATAGTGCAATGTTTTTTTCCGGAACATGAACCTTTAAAAGTTACACTCGCACTATATTCGAGTACTTGGGATTCTAAAATAACAAAAATTCGTAGCTTTAAAAAAATAACCGCCCATTCCCCGCATCTGTTTAAGGGAATACAAGATACTTGTTACATTGTAAATGCATTGTTCATGCATGTTATGATGCTAAATTGTACTCGAGGCATTGCTGTTCTTTGTATATAAATTTTAAGTGTATAACGATAGGCACAAAGATTGGGTCAGCATCGCCACCTTGGATTGAATGCGTCACATGAGCGTTAGAGTCACAAAACTGTAGCGGTGATAAAAATTAAACTGTCTTTTTAAATAATGGGAGCACCGGTTACAATATCACATTCTGCCGCAACATTATTAATACCAGCTACTTTTAAACTCATAAATTAAATTACAATGGAAATGCGTGGGATTTTTCCACAGGTCTATCAGAAAATTTGGCCGCCAGGAAACTGGGCAGAAGAATTAGTAGGATCAAGTTGGCCCTTTTCCCTCTTCCACTTGAAGGAATTCTGAGTGGTGAAAAAACTCACCATCTCAGTAGGGAAGCTCCCATTCATTCTAGATAAACAAATATTAGTCCATGAAGTTTGGCCTTGGGGCGCAATACGGTCTTAAAATAGTGGTGTTGGGACGAATTGCGTAATGTGACAACAAAAACAGTTAAGTGGTAAACAAAAGAGGACTATCTAGGAGGAGATTTTCGCTATTAGTATCGGTTTAACCTGTAGACGCCGTCATACGTACTATTACGTCCTCCGTCAGCACTACATTTAATTGTCTTTTGGCGTGAGAGATATTCTTATATCTAAACAAACTTTATATATTTTCAAAGAGGAAGCTTTGGCCTTTCGAGTATTGCATGTTTTGTAATTTTAATAGTGTTTTTGTATATTATATTCAACGTTAAATTTTGCAACGAAATTTTCATTTTTGCCACGAAATTACGGTGCGTCAGCACTAATTTTAATTGTCTTTTGACGCAAGGGACATATTTAAATCTGAATAATCCTTATATATTTTAAAAGAGGAAGCTTTTGCCTTCCTAGTAATGCATGACTTTATATTTTATAATCTACGTTAAAGTTTGAGCTGGATTTTTCATTTTTGCCACAAAATTACGGAACGGCTGCACTAATTTTAATTGTCTTTTGACGCAAGGGACATACTTAAATCTGAATAATCTACACATATTATAAAGGAATAAACACCGATAGATATATGTCACACAATACAATATATAGGTACCGTCCATCCCACCCTGTATCTCGAAAGTCGTTCATCGTAGAGATATGCGGTAAACTGCGTTTTGTTTCTACAAGCTAGGAGGTCCCTAGAAAACTATTCTCTTTTCCATAAAGTCCCGGGTTCGAATCCAGGAGACAATTTTATTTTCCCATAAGTTTACACGGGATTTTCGATTTTTCAGGGGCAAGGTTTTTTTCCTTCATTTATTAAAACAGGTAAATATGGACCAATTTTCTTCGGTTTTGCTATATTCGATAATACTCTATACTATCTTATTCTTATGATGTTTACACATAACACGGTCGAATCATTCAGAAATACGCAATTGTTTTCGAAATTTTACGGATATTTCGTACTCTTTCTGGACGTTATCAAGGCATCCGTCATTGTTACCTCCGATTCAATTAATGCCAATTAAACCTTCAAATAGGTGAAAGAATAGCATTATTTGCTTCGCACTTTGTTTAAGCATCAAAATTACTGCTGTAGCAATGTCATCATTTATACATAGCAACATAAATATTTATGGATAAATATTCAGTTAACTGTGATTAACTGCGTATGGGAAGCGTTTCTAACGATTCAATCAAAGCAGTTGAATCTTCCTATCATCGTTTGAATGCTAGAATCTTATCTGTTTGTAAGTAGAACCATTATATTATACATCCATGATGTTTATTAACGCAAATAGGCTCAAGCCTAAATTTTAAATTAAATGAGAATAGGGATGATATTTTCTTAAACACATTACATGGTTATCTTCTCTTTGTTGATAATCTACATAAATGGTTGCATTGATTGTTATATAAAAAAGAAAGGATATATATCATCTATTACATTATAAAGGAATAAACGCCCGGCTTTGCTCCGGAAAGAGTGGCAAACGATTTTTATTGCTTGGGGCAAACGTTCCCCATTGCTTAATTATGCAAGCTATGCTTACATTAACATTTACCATTTTATGTATTGTATTGTACGCATTAACGTTTTACTTAATATTCACATGGATAGATGCACCGAAGCCTTTAAAGCAGCAATAAAATTATGTGGATTATGTCAATACTATTAGATTAGCCAAAACGTAAACAATAAATAATATCTTGGTTACCAAACAACTGTAAGTAGGTGTATCGATTTATGTTGCGATAAATCTTTCAATGTTAATGGTAAAAGATAACAATCTATATTATAATAGGCATGAAAAATTTGTTTGTCTACGCGCTTTTGAGCGTTTCTATTGGTTGTCCGACCAGAAAATCAAAAGGTACTCAAATCCGTTAGGCTGGTACCCTGATTCAATGAACCGAGCATTTGTTTCTTTAACTCCTAAATAAAGATAATTATAAAGATTCTAAATAATATTGTTTATAAAATAATAGGCGTGAAAAATTTGTTTATCTACATGGTTTTGAGCGTTTCTATTGATTGTCCGACCAGCGAATCAAAAGGTACTCAAACCCGTTAGGTTGGTACCCTTATTGAATGAGGTGAGCGTTTGTTTCTTCTAAATAAAGTAAAATAAAAACTCCTAAATAAAGATAATTCTAAAGAGTCTAAATAACAGTAAGTGTATTATATATATTGTTTATAAATATTAAAGGCTAGAATAATGGTAAAAATAAATGAACATTGAAAGACTTATCTCAACGTAAATCGTTACATCTATTCACATTTCTTTACCGATTTAACTACAATAAGGTATTTGCTTATTTATAATATTGATAACATAT
Source organism: Uropetala carovei (assembly GCA_036926305.1). Classification (NCBI taxonomy): domain Eukaryota; kingdom Metazoa; phylum Arthropoda; class Insecta; order Odonata; family Petaluridae; genus Uropetala; species Uropetala carovei. The sequence goes on along the minus strand of JAXCHB010000084.1, from coordinate 6,802,335 downwards.
AATTGCATTATAAAATTTTATCTCTTAGTTATTAAATCATTGAAAGAAACCCTTCAGGGATTTAAAGATGAACATCTTGAAAAATTGCGAAATTGAGGAAATCGGTGTTTCGAATTTCTTTTTGGAGGATAAGCACATAGATGCATTTCACGATGTTATAAAATTGAACATAATATTCAGGCCTCAAAGCGTATTGTTACTTCAGATGCCACATCTTATTCAACCCAATTCTCAGAATGAAGAATATATACAAGTGTTATAAATTCAATTGATGGATCAAAGGTCGGTCATTTCATTGCAATCTATTACGATAAATGTGATTTGAATATATATGATAGTTTAAATTTATACTTCATTCATCCAGATCATTAGAAAAACTATTTCCATACAAATCCAAAATAATATTTAAGAAGGTGCAAAAACAAAAAAATGGTTTTGATTGTGGAGTGTTTGCTGCGGCATTCCTAACATCTATTTGTTTTGGAAAACAGCCAGAGAATGAATTATATAATGATAGAATCATGAGGCAGCATTTAATTGCAATTTTAACCTATGGAATATTAATTGAATTTCCATTAAAAAATAAACGTCTAGAGAGTAAGGAGCAAGCTGAAAATCGTAGGAAAAGACAATATGTCTACAGAAAAAATAAATTGAATAAAGAGAACAGAGAAGAAAGATTAAAAAGAATTGAAAATCAAAAAGTACTTAATAAAAGAAGATTTTGCATTGAAACTGTCAAGGAGAAACAAGAAAGAATAAAAAAACAAATATTAATTAATAAAAAAAGGAAAATTAGTGAAACCGAAGAAGAGAAAGAGAATAGATCGTTGAAAATAAAAGAATCAAATTTGAAAAAGCAAAAGATGAATGAACTTAATTTTAGAGGAAAAATGGATCATGAAATACAGGTGCATTATGCCGGCCAGATGAATGCTATGTGCCAATATTGTGATTCGAAAAATTTTGAAAAAGAACGTCCAACGGATAAAAAATTCAATTAAATTTTGCGCTTAAAGGAAAATTACAAGCGATTTAGCATGTAATACCACGAAACATGAACAGAATTAAAATATTCAGTCTTTCATGCGTAAAATAATCCATTTCCCGTGATCGTAAGTTAATATTTAGGTATATTTATATCCACATCAGTGAAGGGCTGCATAGCATTTTGGGGTTTCTCCACACCATTTCCCATGAATTCTTATGGAAATAGTATTTTGCTGACTTCATGGTGTATAAGAAATCCCACGGTCTGCAAACCTAGACCAAGTTCTTCCTTTGGTCCATAATATGGCCCATGGAACTTTTGAATTCGATAGCTTAAACGGTGTAAAAACGTATAAAGAACATACACACTAAAATATTTATAAGATGTCACACAATACAATATATACCATGCCACCATTATAGCTTACTTATCCATGGGTGAATTTTAATTATTTAATATATTTTTAAATGTAGGCCTTACAGATCATATAAGTGACAGGGAAAGCAAAATTGGTTTCTCAATTGTCCATTACGGTATTAACTTGCATAGCAACAGATGTAAACAAATTTATCAACATAAAGATGCGAGTATTATTGATTACCTAATAATAAATAATAATTTACAGATACATTATTTCAAGAGGAATTTGGTGCTAAAACTGAAAGTGACTGTTATATAAGTTAGTGTGGGTTTAGAATTTTTCAAATTAACTTATTTCGAAGGATGGAACCGACATGTTCAAATACTTCTAAATGCGACCGACAGGAATATTACCATGATAGCGCCCGATTGCGACGTGCCAATGAGACTAAAGAAGAGAGGCGGCAAAGATTAATTCGATTGTCACAATGTCAACAAGAACGGTTGGCAGAAGAGACAGAATCGCAACGAGAGGCAAGATTGGTTAGTTTTTCACAGAATCGACGACAACGTTTGGAAATGGAGACAGAAGAGGAACGCCAGCAACGCCTGGCAATGCTATCACAGAATTGACGGCAACGGTTAGAAAGAGAAAATTCGGAAGAAAGAGAACAAAGAAGATATCAGTAAGCGAGGCGTCGAAAGCAAGCACTGGGAATATTTCATCGCGCAGCGAAACGGCCTGGAAATGTAGAACTGAATGACATTGGCTTAATGTCAGTCCAGTGTGTACACTGCCGCGCGCTTCATTTTAGTGGAGAACAACGACGATGAGGAAATGAATTCAATTCTTGCTGCAATTTTGCTAACGTTGTTCTTGAACCTCTTCGAGTCGTTCCACAATTGCTTCAGGATTTGTTCAACGGAACTCATGCTCATGCTGCGAACTTTAAGCAGTACATAAGAAATTACAACAACGCCTTGGCAATGGTTTCAATGGGAGCAAAACTGTCAACGCCACAAGGACAAGGGCCTTTTTGTTTTAGAATACACGGTATGGTTTATCATCGTATTGGTCCAGCAGTTCCATCACAAAACGATCAACTAAATTATGGCGCTCTTTATTTTATGGATTCTGAAGAAGCTTTACAAGAACGTCTTGGAAATCCAGCAAACATTGGATGTCTTCCAGAACTAATGGATGAGCTGGATCGCCTACTGGTGTCCGTCAACCCATTTGTACGGTCGTACAAGATGAAGAAGGAGGTGGCTGAAGCTGAAGAACTGTTGGCAGAACATGAGCAACGTGGAGTGAGGAATGTTACCATGGTTTTTGATGTTAGTGAAGTGGACAGAAGACGTTACAATGTTCCAACAGTGAATGAAGTTCCGGTTGTGTACGTGTCTGAAGTTGGTGAAGTACCCTTGAGACCGAGTGTTGCTGTTCATCTACGAGGCGGTAGACTGCAAAGCATATCATAACTTTGGAGGGATTTCGGTTGGCATGAAGGACTTCAGAAGCAAGATAGTGGGAGACAGTGAGTTCGAATATCACAGAAGGAATATTACTGCTATCGTCTGGCCATAAGAGATGAATTTTCTAGTCCATAAAGCGGGAAAGCTGTTTCAACAATATGCAGTGATTCATATGTGAAAATGGAGCAGAATCGCCTCAATTACATAAGAACGCATCAGGTGGAACTTCGAGCAAAAACATATAACGGACTTATGGATTACATGGGAGAAGCTGGAATTGCAGACAACAACGCTGTCATTGGAAGAAGATTGATTTTGCCAGCTTCATTTACAGGAAGTCCAAGATCATTTGTTCAAACGTATCAAGATTCAATGTCTATAATACGTCGATTTGGGAAACCAGATTTCTTCATCACGGTTACATGCAACCCGAAATGGATTGAAATTCAGCGGTGCATTTAAGAAAATGAATCACCTTTGAATCGTCCCGACATTGTGGCAAGAGTTTTCCGCCTGAAGTTAAAGGAAATTCAAAACGATTTGATTATGTGGCATATTTTTGGAAAAGTTTTAGCGTACATTTGGGTCATCTAATTTTGGGCATGGGCAACTCTACGTAGCTATGTCACGGATACGACGGAGAGATGCGCTGCGGATTTTATCTAAACAGAACTGAGCCAAGGCGAAGAATGTTGTTCTCCCAGAGGTACTTATCTAACTCACTTGAGTTTACTTACCGGCTATTCCGCCTATGGTTTTCTATGGATTTCCATATGCTGCTAAGGTGAATACCACAATAGCTTAAAATTAAGTCAGCCATAGACGCAAAAGACAATGAGTTTCCTGATGAAAGTTTTAAAAAAAAAGCATCGGACAGCGGCACGATGGCGCCTCGCGCCCGCTAGTCTTTATATATTTTGAAAGAGGAAGCTCTGGGCTTTCTAGTAATGCATATAATGACTTTTTATTGTGTTTTTATAATTTATAACGTACGATAAAGTTTGCGCTCGATTTTTCATGAAAGTACCGTGCACCTGCACTTTTCATCACCTTTTGGCGTAATGGAGTTTCGTAAATATAAATAAGCTTTATATATTTCGAAAGAGGAAGCTTGGGCCTTTGTAGTAATGCATATCTTGTATTTTTCATTGTGGTTTAGAATTTTATAATGTACGATAAAGTTTGCACTCGATTTTTCACGAAAGTTCCGTGCGGCAGCACCTTTCATCGCCTTTTGGCGTAACGGAGTTCAATAAATATAAATAAGATTTATATACTGTGAAAGAGGAAGCTTTGGCCCTTGTTGTAATGCACGTCTCCTATTTTTCGTTGTGTCTGTGTCTTTTATAATATACGATAAACTTTGCGCTTGATTTTTCACGAAAGTTCCGTGCGGCAGCACCTTTCATCGCCATTTGGCGTAACGGAGTTTCATAAATATAAATAAGCTTCATATACTGTGAAAGAGGAAGCTTTGGCCTTTGTAGTAATGCATGTTTTGTAATTTTTATCTTGTTGTTTATATTTTATAATCTACGTTAAATTTTGCGCTGGATTTTTCATTTGTGCCAGAAAATACGGTGGTTCTCGTTGTAAAAATTTCTTTTCAATGCACTACGAATGCTTTCCTTTGCGTTTGAAGTGAGATAATGGGAATGTTTATTTTGTCAAAGAAAGGGAATGTTTATTTTGTCAAAGAAGTAAAATATTTTTCTTGCCACATCTGTTTTTTGTGTGGGGTTTCTGAGAAAGCTCTTTGTCTGTTTGACTCATGAAAGGAAAGGTCTTGTAATGTTTACACACAGCCTACTAGAGATTTTTCCGATGCAATTCATGAACTAAGTAAGTTGAGGAGCAATCGCTTTTTTGTCCCTTCAAGGTCCCTTCCACGACAATTCTTACACCTCATCGCAGAAAAGGAAAGCGTCTCTCCCAACCTCCTTTCCTTCGCCTTCTTTGCAGTGTGGCAATTTATGACATATGCAACTATTATTTATTCGTCGGCTTTCTCCCCAAACAAACTGGGAAAATATCTCCCAAATGGTGCAAACTCCCTATCATTGGTGCCCTTTCATACAAACTGGCCTTTCTTCCCCCGAAGGAAGAATACAAAGGTGCCTTCTACATCCCAACACCATAGGCAAATGCCTCATCAACAGTAAAGACAAAATAGAAAATTCCAAGAAATCCGGGGTCTATCTACTGGAATGTAACGACTGCAATGCCAAATATATAGGTCAAACTGCAAGAAATTTCATAATATGCGCCGAAAAACATCACAAGTGCTATCTAAAGAATGACCCATCATCCCATTTTGCCAAACACCTCATAGATCAAAACCATACCAGTTCTTTCTCCCCTACCATACTCCATCTCACAGATAAAGGGCAAAAAATGAACACCTTGGAAGCGATTGAAATAATCTGCCTCCGGAAAAGAAATGCTATGCTAAATAACGAGCATATTTTCACTAACCACTCCCCTATTTTAGATTTACCACACCCTTTGGAATAACCCCGTCCACACTATTTACCAAACTCTCCCCCCCCTTCCCCAGTTGAATTCCACACTCCGCTTAGCTACCCCAACAACCCCGGGTTTTCCCTAGACCCCCGCAGTGTCCACGAAACTTGCCAGCCTCTTTTCAAGATTCCGCCCCCCCCCCACCCTTCCCCTCCCCAGTTGAATTCCACACTCGGTTCCACTACCCCAATAACCCCGAGTTTTCCCTACACGCCCGCGGTGCCCACGAAGCTGGCCAAGCCCACTCCCAGGCCTCCTCTCAAGACCCCGAACCCCCCCCCCCCCCCTTCCCTCCTCGCAGTTGGACCCAGCATTTCGAACTTCTACCCACCTAACACCATACAGCCTCTCTCTCCCCCTCCCCATCTTCACCAACCCCACCCCTGTCTGTTTATCTTCCTGACACCTCTACTCTCTTATTCACCTGATGATGCTACTGTGTAGTGAAACCATGGTCGTCTCTTGTTATTATGTGCAAATAAATCAGTGGAAAAAGTACTAGTGCGACATTTATTTATTCTCCAAAAATGGATATATTCCACAAAGTTACGCCTAAAACTACGGATTTCATATGCAACTAATTTGAGTCAAAACATGTCTGGACACATTCGCTTCTGTTATCCTTCGATTCTTCTACGACCCTTCTACAACTGCTGTTATCCTTTGTAGCTCGCTGCCGAGGAAAGTGTATATCCTCTTTTCCTCCGCCTTATTTGCATTGGGTGGGTTTACCAAATATTCTTGCATCTCCAAAGCAATTCAGTTGAGAAGGAGCCTTTGGTCTTTACGAAGGCAAATTCTTTTGACAAATCGCTGTGTACGGAGCTAACTTCTTTTGAGTTTTTGTTGTTACTGTTATTATTCAAGTTTAGTTGTTATTGTTATTATTCAAGTTTTCATTGTTATAGTTATTATTCAAATTTTCGTTGTTATTGTTGTTATTCAAGTTTTCGTAGTTAGCATTATTATACCAGTGAATATTATTCGTGTGCAAATTTGGAAGTAGTGTCATATTCAATTGTGACTTTTTCTTCGAGACCCTTTGTCATCATGGCGTCAACAAGCAGGAAAAGGTCGCACGTATTTGGTAATGAGGGAACTGAAGAAGGATTATTCACAAGTGATTCTGAGGTTAGTGTTTCTAGTTCAGACAGTAAGAATGAAGTTCGTGATCGCTCTGAACTTGATGCGATTATGTGCCCAGAAAGTGATCAAGAGGAGGTGTACGAGGAAATATTTGTGGGGGTTGATATGGAAAACTCTGTAGAAAACTTTGTATGGAAAGATATGGAAAATTATGTAGGACATAGGAAAAATATCACCAGTCCTAGGGGTCCTCAGAATGGGGCAGAGGATGTAAATGACATTGTAGATGCGTTTGAGTTATTTTTTAATGTGGAACTTGTTCAGACAATTGTGGAGGAAACTAATAGATATGCCGAGCAATTTTTGAAATCAAATTGGCATAGACCAGTGGTCTTCAACATTTTCTGAGTCACCGCCCACTTTTACCATATGTTGTACTTTGAAATGTTCACCGCCCACCCAGTGGCGTATTGAGGGTTTCTGGCGCCCGGGGCCAAGAATAATTTTGCGCCCCCAGTAGCAAAGCAATTTACGGAGGGGGGAGGGGGTGCAAATCGCACCTCAACCCTACGGGTGCCAATTTGATATTTTTGGGCCCCCCTGAACTCGGCGCCCGGGCAACTGCACCCCCCTGCCCCCCTTCACTATGCCACTAAGCCCACCCACAACTTAACAATAAAGTTTTTAATAAAATATATGTTTGAAAAGAAAATTTAATTGTTTATTAATCTCAAAACAATGTTAAAATAAGCAGTTGCCATACATTTCAATGCATACTTTGTGTTTGGTGCCTACAAACCATGGAATCAATGTCTGGCTTAAAGTCTGTAAGGGTCATTCGAAGATCTCCTCTTTCTGTTATTTGTAAGCGGTTTTTTTTGGACAGGAGATTGTCGACTGCACTGAATCCCTTCTCGACTACATATGAAGTTGGGAAAGCTAACAAAAGCAACGATATTTTCTTCCACAAGCGTGGATACAAAGAGGGCATTTTCTTGTTCTGCCAAAGTTGTACATATCCACCTTGGTTGAAATTGGCTTTACACTCATCATCATGAATTAATTCTATTATCTCCTCTTGGTATTCAATATCCACATCACACACACATGAGATGAATGGAGTCACCATCCAGGCATCCACCTTCAAGTCGATTACATAGCAAAAACGAGTCATCATATCAATTCTAATGACAGAAAGGTGATCTGCAAACTTGTCTATGTCTTCAGCTGTAAGATCATCTTTGATGTTGTGTAGTTCTGGAAACTGGTAAAATACTTTTTGCAGGATGTTTTTTCTGAATAAATCCAATTTGTCAATGAATACGGAAATAACATTTTTGCAATCAATGAGTGTCCATGGGAAGAGAGAGTATACTTATCTCTTAACCCCTCAGCGTGGTGGCATTTAAATTCTTTTCCGTCCCCATCTGTGGGAGGAGGTTTAACCAGGGTATTTAAATTTTAGCCTAAAATAGTATACCAGCTCAAAACTTCATAAATGCTTCAATTTTTTTACGATTAGTATGAAAATTGGAGATCATATTCGCTTAACACTACGTTATCATACCTCAAAAATTCAAGACTGTGTGATAAGTCTTGAAACAGCCATCGATGCAAAGGCCAGCTTGACAATCTGGGCACCAATACGTGGTCTCCTTCCTTCTATTATTTTTATAACAAACAACGCACCTCTTCTGTGGCCTGGATTTCTTCTCCGTTGGAGGAATACGCTCTGGGTAGTGTCTCCTTGTAAGCCGCAGCACATTGTTGTCTGTCAAATGCCTACCAGATACCTTTCATTCCGTTTCCCCTGCGTGTTCCACTAGAAGTGCCTGCACTAGGTCCACTCTAAACTTTAGATGGTCGATCTTTTCACCGGGCAAGTTAGCTCTGCAAATTATCATTGTGTTAAGGATTGTGGCATTTAGTAGTCTTTTGAATAGTTTAATGTACCATTTATTCATTTTTTTCGTTCTAGGATTGTCGTTAGATAAGATTACCGAATACGGTCTCAGTGGTAATAACAGTGTTTAAAAATTTATGATTTTATATATTTAATAAATTAAAAATTAAATGCTTCGCTACTTCTGTGAGCGACTCCGATCACCCTCATGGGCCTTTTGATTTTACAGCAGCATGGATACATTGTCGCTAGTATAGTATGATATGATACTATAGTTAACGACAAACAAACTGTAATAGTTTTACATAAAATAGTTGTACAGAATATGTGTGCGTATCATTACGCTTTTTTATAGAATTTTATTTTTCAGTGTAAAAATTAGAATAGCATTTGGTGAGTTCTTTAACACGTTCCACGCGAGTGCCGTTCTGAAACGGCGCCTGGAAGGTATGTAGCCACGCGGCCGCCGTTCCAGCACGGCACCTGTCATTGGTTGGAAATGTAGCGGTGGGAGAGACCGCACGGTTTGGGTAACCTTTTCTCCTCCATCCGCGTGACTGGTACGTGTCTAGTCCGTTTTTTTCTGTATACGAAAATCGTTTTTTTTTGCAATTTTCTATCGAAAAGTGAACTTTTTTGTTTTTGTGTTTGAGTGCAATTTAGTGGAGAAACATGCCGAAGAAGTTTCCTTCGAAGAAAAAACGGGGGAAGGAAGATATCTCGCTCAGTAAAGGTAAATATTTCATCCATTTTTTTCTATTTTTCTCTCTGTTGTTTCTGCTACGTCTTTCGCCGATTGAAAAATTTGATATTGTCTTTCAAACCTTTTTATAAATTGTTATTATAATTACACACATTATTATAATTCATATACTATTTATATTTTCATGTTTTATAGTCGCCGATCGCACACCTATCCCCGTTGCAGGGCCATCTGGCCTTCAGAAAAAAATACCTTCCGCAAACGGAGAGAAGCAAACCGAGCAAGGTATTTCACAATTTTTTAATTTTTTTCCTGCTATTATTCAATATGACGCTATCATAAGTATTTCATTCCATAAAACTGTTATAATAATATAATATATTGTTATATTATATTGTTGTCTCATTCATATTTTTACTTTTTTAGAAATTGATCAAACTACCCCCGTGGCTGGTCCTTCTGGTCTTCAGAGAAAAAGAACTAGCCAAGAGGGTGAAGAAGGGTCCACAAAGAAAACAAGATATGACAAAAAACGTAATTATTTAATTTCAGTTATTTTTTTTATTATTTATTATTTCTTCTACTTGTCATTTCCTTTACGCATTTGGGCAATTGTAATTTATTCATGAGCAAGCGTAGTCGAATGTTCAGTTACCAGCAATGTTTGATTTTTGTTACAGTTCAGAATCTGCTCGAGAGGTTGGGTAGGGGAGGAACTGTAAATATTGAGGAAATCGATGACGAAATGCTCCCCGAACTTCTCGCGGGATTTGATTCAGATATCGAATTTGACGATTTCACCAGCGATGAAGAGGAGGAGACCGAGGAAGAGACCGAGGAAGGAGACATTGACGACGTTATGTCGCAGGACCCAGGCTTGGAAGGTAGTCTGTTAGATCCTTCTTCTGTTTTCCTAACGGGCCCCGTTCTCGTTACATTACCTCAAAATGTTATCGAATCGGGTTCTGTTACAGCACCATCTGCAATTTCTCCCTCGACTTCTTCTTCTTACCCTGAGGTTCAATCTCCTGAGCCTCTCACCCGTGAATTACCCCTTTCTCCACCATCTCAAGCTCTTCCTCCCACTCGTGGAAGGACTCGAAGTGGTTGCCGCGGACGTGGTGGTCGAGGGCGGTCTCGTAGGTTTGAACATGAGCCCAAGTACAAGTGGAGCGAAAATAGGCCGCGGAAAGAACCTATTCGTTTTACCGGGGTTGAACAGCTCAAAATTATACCCGATGGCCAGACCCCGTATCATTATTTTTCAGTAATTGCCAATGCTGATTTTTTCGAGTTGGTAATTAGGGAGACGGAAGATTTTGCCGAGGAAATTTTCCTCCATAATGTTAACCCCAGAGCTCGTATAACCGATTGGAAAACCCTAACTAGGGAAGAATTTGAAAAGTGGTTGGGGCTCCTGATCCATATGGGCAATATACAATTACCACGAACTGAACTTTATTGGAGCACTAATGCGCTGTATAATATACAGATATTTCGCCGCGTCATGGGGAGGGATCGTTTTCACGTTGTAATGCAGGCCTTACACTTCGCTAAGAATCCTGGTGAAAACGATCCCTTACCCACTGACCGGCTTTATAAAATTAGCCCCCTAGTCGAGTGGTTCAACAACCGAATGAAAGCCATTTATTCGCCCGGTAAGCAATTGAGCCTCGATGAAAGCATGGTGTTGTGGCGGGGCCGACTTCTTTTCCGTCAATATATTAAGGGGAAAAAGCACAAATATGGGATAAAGCTGTATATGATTACAGATCCATCAGGTCTCATATTGCGCTTTTTCATATACGCAGGTAAAGGCGACAAAGAAGTCGGTGGGCAAGGGCATGCTCAGAAGGTAGTACGCAAGTTGGTGCGCGATTTTGAAGGTATGGGCCATTCGGTCTATATGGACAATTTTTATAACAGTGTCGACCTATCCCACGACCTTCTGGAACAAGAAACATACACCACGGGGACATTGCTTGCGAAACGGAAGCATGCACCCCGTGATGTTGTTTCTGCTCGCTTGAATAGTGGGGAGGTTGTGCACCGATATTCAGAAAAGGGAGTGTGTATATTAAAATGGAAGGATAAGAGAGACGTTTTGGTCATCTCAACAGAATTCGGACCAGAGCTGGTCGAAGTTCCGGGGAGAAGGACCAAAATGAAGCCAACTGCCGTGGCAGAATATAATAAATATATGTCAGGAATTGACCGACAGGATCAATTCCTGGCATACTACAATTCAGAACACAAATCCTTAAAATTTTACAAAAAACTAGGGGTCCATACCTTCCAAATGATAGTGTTGAATGCGTACCTTTTATATAGAAAGTATTCAACGGAAAAATGCCTAGATTTTTTGGGGTTCCGAAATATACTCGTGCGGCAACTTATTAGGGTGGAAGAACTGCCTTCTGAGCCTGCCCCTCCCCGCCAATACCATTTGCTACGGCTTACCGAGCGAGGTGAAAAGGGGAAAAGAAAGCAGAAGAGATGCAGATGGTGCTCGAGTAAGGAAAACAAAAGGACGGATGTAACGTACTACTGCGCCGCATGCCCTGACGAGCCTGGGTTCTGTGTAGACCCATGTTTTGGGAATTATCATATAGCCAATAGGCTATTGTAAATAATTTATTGTAAATCTTCATTTTAAATAGGTACTACATGTAAATTGTAAATATTGCAAAGAATTTATTGTGGATATTCATTTTAAATACTTGATAATACTTACTGATAATTTACTATTTACATAATACAAGATTATTTATTATAATTCTCTTTTATTACAATTAAATTTAGTTTATTAAAGTCATTTTACAAATTTTGAAATATAATTTTTAAAAAAATCATAATGCGTGAGTTTGATTTATACCCTACCCTAATTTCATATTCAATATTTCGGTAGCGGGAGCCGCCACTACCACTGTCGTAATATTGATTCACGATAAATCGGGTTATGATTCACAGACGGCAGTCCAGTAAAACTTCGCCCAACGCGGCTTCCCGCAAAGCGGATTCGAATTTACGCGGTATTCAAATGTGCGATGAGATTCTCCTACCGCGAGGGTGTTTCACTTTTATACGGTTTCCTCAAATGATCATTTTCCCTCTGAAAAGATCGTTAGGGTGAAAAAATTCGTATGGTGGGGAATTAATCTATTGTTATTAACAATTAACTAAATAGTCTATCAATGGCATAATTTTATATAATTTTGGGGAACCTGCATCTGTATCGTACGCTTCTTCGTCAGCGAAGTGGAGAAAGAAAACTCTTATTTCGGACATTATCTCGTAAAATGTAGGTGTCCCTAACAATCTATTTCGGGAAAAAATAATGGCTTTTTCTGGATTTCATTGTGATTCCTTGCAATAATATAATTCCAACAAACAGTTTTCTCTCCTATTTATGGTTTCTACGCAATCGTTCTCGCGGCTTCTTCTTTTTAATTGTTTCAAACTTCCTTTATCCTGAATTTTTTGATTCGAATAAATGTTTGTTTGCCTGGCTATTTCTTCACCCATTTCCCCTTGAGTACTCGCGTCTGGGTCGAATCGACCCAGATGAACTTTAAAACGTCCATATCTTTTTATTTAAAAATTCAAATAACTTCTTTCTCCTAGTAGCCGAGTTTTTCAATATTTTGAACAAGTCGCATATGCCTACGAGCTCGGCACTGAAAATTTAATGATGAAAAAAAGCAAATTACTCTGGTAGGCGGCGCTAGGCACGAGAAAACCTCTCACGTAAAATGCTGCGCCCTTCATTTATTTTCCGCTTTATTCGATAGAAATATTTTGTAATGTTCTGTTATATTTTGTTATGCTACTGATGAAGTGATACGAGATTTGTGGTTTTATTTGTAACATTTCTCATATACCAACCATTTTTTTCAGTTATGAAGAGAAAATAAGGCACTTTTACATTACAAATTTTACTGATGGTTAGTTGTAATCTCCACAGCTGGAAAACTCGCCAAATCACCTTTTGTTGCAGTGGTCATCTATAAGTTTATAGTCTTTACGCGAGTGCGTGCCAGCCCGAGGTGCATTGCACTCTTACAGCAATCCAAGTGTGATGGCAACAAGAAAATTTCGGCCGAGGTAATGGTCAGCGATGGGTCTTTTACCCACATTCATTTCTGTCTCTGCGTTGGTTTTCACACCTCTGCTTCCCCACCCTGCTCTCATTTGTTTCCCAGTGCGAACAAGACCCATCATAAAATTTTATGGTGCCACGTGTACACTCTGTGCTCAAGTGTGAAATTCTACAATAGCATCGGCAAAAATAAAGATGTTCGCAGGTGAATGGGGATGGAAGGGGAATGTTTGTTATATTTCCTTTGGCTGAGGGTATACCGACTGGCAAAACGGTCGGTCGTCTCCAGATGTGAAAATGGAAAAGGACCCCGAAATGGAATTTCTCTCTCAGTTATAGCAGAATGGTGGTTGAAGAAACGTCAATCGTATGATGTGCGTCTTCCTCCTGTTTTGTTTTGCGAACTGACTCGTTGATTCAATGTTCCAAAATCACGAGCAATAAAATCAACACTCCTTGGTTTTCAAAAGAAAAATAAATTTTTATCGTACGTACCAAAACAAGATAAATGTCTTGCTTCTATTAACAATGCATCATGGAGATAAAATATCATAAGTAAGATTAGTACTCTTCCGAATTCTCTCCAATATTCATGTCGTAAATTTTCCAACAAATTAGAACAAGACTGCGTACCGCCTATGAAGAAGAAAAGAGCAGAAAAACCATCTCGGTGTCAACTGTGCGAGACAAAAAACGACCGTAAAACCAAACAAGTTGTCTCAATTGTAATAAATTTATATGCAAGTGGCATTGTTTTACGATTTGTGTTAATGTGTTAATTGTTTTGAAAGGGCAAGATTTCAGGATACTGAAAATTCCGATGAAGATGTGAATTAGAATTCTTGATTTGCATGACAAACTTTCAATAAATTCTTTATTAGTTTTTATTTTTTCTATTGACATTTTTATCATCCCTAATAGTTTTTTAAAAATATTCTTGAATTAAAATCAATTTTTTAGCTATTAAAACACACGGGGTCGATTCCACCCAACGCGAGTGCGGGTTAAAAGTCGTCCTTGCATCAGTTTGGCTCAGCGTAACATGAGCTAGCGTGGTTACTCTGGTGTTTGTGTGTGTGGTTTTCGGTAGATCACATTCATCTTACTGCGCACTTTCCGAAAGTAAGTGATTTGGTTGGTATATTGTGTTGCTGGCAAACGTTGTACACGCCGTCCTGAAAAGGCAGCCGCGCGGCAAGTACGGAAATGCAATCCCTATTAGCCACGCGGCTGACGTTCCAGAACGGCGTGTACAAAATTGGCCACCCACGCGAATTTTTGAGAAGATTTTAATTTTTAACATCATACTATGATAAAGTTAACACACTTGAATAATATATTTAAAAAAATATATTTCCGCGTGGGGCAACTGTTTTGTTTTTTTTTTTGTTTTGCGCACGCGTTGAATGTGTTAACGCCCACCAAAAATCCAAAAACACCCACTGGTGGGTGCTATCGACCACCTTGAAGACCACTGGCATAGACTAACATAAAAATCAAGAACCGCATCACGGGAACCTGTGACAGTAGAGAATTTTAATTTTTGCCACGGACCTATGCAGTTTCGGTTTCTCAAGCTGACCCATAAAAAGCAAATGACCTACAAATTCATTCATGGTTTTTCAATCCTAAGATTGGTTTGAAATGACTAGGGAATAAACACATATGGTGTGGTGGTTTCCCGTTGCCTTCCGCATCAGACACACACACATGATTGATGAAATATGAAATTATGAAAACGACACACAAACATCCATGCCCTTGGTGGGATTCGAACCCGTGACCTTAGTGATGGCAGGCCAACATGCCACCGGGGCCGGTGACCTACGAAGAATGGGCTCCCTTTGGGACGAGTGTCTTGCCACAGTAACTTTTTTGGCTCCATTACAGCTGCTCTCTCTCTCTCTCTCGTCTCTCTCTCTCTCTTTTCTTCTTCTCCTTCTGGGGAGACGTGAACAGCACACAAGAGATATGTTGACGATTCTATAAGGTCAATTTCATGCCGAATCCAATTACACATGTGTACATTTTCTAAAACTATCCGGAAAGGACATTTGTGAGCTAATATGTAAGTTTTAAAAGTTTTTCCTATTCTGTCTAAAATCATTCATGATATATACAATTTCATATCTCTGCTCCTAATGAACGAAATATAACCATTTTTTCTATGTGACTTCTGTAATGATTGAGAATGATGACTGCATAACTAAAACGCTTATATTATTAATGAAACGTCTTTTAAAAAATCATAAAGACAACAACACTTAGTTAAAGATTTTAAGTCAAGACATGGAAAAGTTGACATGCGACAAACTCTTCACCTAATTGGTTTAGATACGTACATTCAGCGAATGATGTTCAGTAATGTTTAAATGTTTTTTTGAATAAGATATCATGTCAATACCATTCATAGTCCATGCTGTGCTGAAAGTTTATATAAACCGTGAACACGCACCGGAAAATTAAGCGAGTGGTGTTTATTCGCTTCTACTGCAGCAATGTTTGTGTGCGACATATGATTTTAAATGATACTGTTTAAAAATTTCATCTTTTATGTATATTCACAAAAAACTTCAACGAAATATCAAGAAAACATCAAAAGTTATGAATTTTCAAAAATTTTCTCAAATCTTCTCACCTTTTCCTGTATTTTTAAAAAATCTCATCCAGCGAATAAGGTAGGTTCTCATAAATCTCTTCCGGGCTTGAGGGGTTAAAGGGATAATCCAAAAAATTGCGTCACGTAGGAGGGAGAAGATGCTTAACTTGAGCAAAGAATAGGCGTGCGCGGGACACACGGGGGCGCGGCTTACACGAGTAAATACAGTAGAATAGCTATTTTTTTCACTGAGAATTTAATACTCAATTGGAAACAAATATTGTTTTTGAGATCATAATAAATTATTTCATGAGATTTTTTGTCTGCAACTCCTTTCCACGATCATGGATAAATCATGTTAAACCGGATGATCAGTCGTGTTAATCGAATATCAGCTCTTTAAAAATCATGTTAAACTGATATCGTCTATTTTGGCGCCATTTCATTTTCTTTTTCTATGAGATTCTTCTGAAATCATTTTGGGAACCATGTCACGATCGCGTTATATCGGAATGCATACATGTACACACACACACACACACACACACACATACATATACTGTATCTGCCCGAATAGAAGCCGACCCCCAAAAAATTTCCACAATTTTTTGGCAAAAATGTAAATTTCGTAGATTTTATGCTGAAGTGTGCCGGGCATTCATGCACATCTTAGAATACATTATTCGAGATCGAAGGAATGTGGGGGAAATGGCTTAGTTGTTGACATTTTGAAATATTACTCCAATTAATAATTTTGCGTTGCTGAATAATGTTCCACATTCAGTGGCAATAATTTTATTCATCTTCATTTTCACAAAAGGTCAAATATAGTAATAGAGATCTTGCCAAGATATTTTTTCATCCAAGTTTATTTCCAATGAAATTAGCATTTACATTGCCTTCAGAAATAGCATTTATATAATTATACACGTTCCATGTGAAGTTTTACTGAAATTCAAACAGTTGAGCGTTCAAATCCGTCAACGCATTTTGCGTTATCGTCTATTTATGCAAGCGATCTCACCAAGATATTCTTTCATCCAAGTCTATTTCCAATGAAATTAGCATATACATTGACAAAATTTTGACAAAAAACATCGGTTTGTATTCGGGCAGATACGGTGTGTGTGTGTGTGTGTATATATATATACACACATATATACATATATACATATATATATATACATATATACATATATACATATATATATATAAATACTTAAGGAAAAGGAAAAGTAATAATAAGGGTAGCAACAAGGTGTTGGAGGAAGCCCAGTGGACACTTACCTAGAATGAAGAGCCGCTGGGGGTGCTGAGGACACACGAAAAACATAAAAGAACAAAAACTACACAAAAATGGAGCTTTCGGGCTGATGCCCTTCTTCAGCGACGGAGAAACATATACTCTTTTTTTTTTTTTTTTTTTTTTTTTTTTTATATGGGGAGGGGGGGTGGGGTAATGAGAGAAGTTCGGGGATAGGAGGAGACGGTAGGAGGGATGGCCAATAGGGTTATCGGAGGTTAAGACCAGGTGGGGAGAAAGAGTTAAGGAGAAAGATGTAGGCCAACTCCCACTGTCGAAGTAGGGGAGCGGGGGTATCATCCGGTAGGGCACGGATAATTCTTACAGTGAAGCAATTATTGAAGGTGGCCTGGTGTGAATTGGCGTGAGAAGCCACCGGAAGGGGACGGTTAGTGTTTACGCTGTTCCGGTGGCCATTGATTCTAATGTTGAGGGGGTTGCTGGTGAGGCCAACATAAAAAGCAGGACAAAGTGTGCAGGTGAGGAGGTAAATGACGTTCCTCGTCGTGCAATTACTTCTGGAGGGGATGGGGTAGGTGATGTTGGAGGAGGGGCTGGTAAATGAAAGTGAGGGTGGGTGGATGGGGCATGTGAGACAACGGGGTTTGCCGCAGGGTTGAGATCCTGCAGCGGATGGAGGGTTGGGAGTGGGGGGTTCTTTCTTCCACAGGATGTTTCCCAAATTAGGAGGCCGGCGGAAGGATAGAATGGGGGAATTAGTAAAGGGGGGTTGGTGGGAGGTGGAAGTAAGAATTGGGTGGGCAGCGTGAAGGATTTCCTTGAGGACCTCGTGAATCCCGGGGTGGAAGAGGGTGGTAAGGGTAAGAGAAGGGGTAAGATCGGGAATAGGAGGAGTGTGAGGGTGGTGTTTGGTGGTTACCGGTGTGATTACCCTCCGGATCTGGTCACGGATCAGGCCCGGTGGGTAACCGCGTTTGAGGAGGGCATCTTCGAGGATGGAGTAATATATTGAGAGAGACCTCCTGTCTGAGCAAATCCTCCATCCTCGGCGGGCTAGGGCATATGGGATCGAGGTTTTGGTGTGTAGGGGATGGCAGCTTTCGAAGTGGAGGCATTGAAGGCTATTGGTGGGTTTGATGTGGACGCCGGTGCGGATTTTTCCGTCTTGGATGGAAAGGTCGACGTCCAGAAAGGTGATGTTAGTGGTGGAGGTATGGTAGGTGAAGGAAAGCGTGGGGTGAGAGGAGAGGCGTAACAAAAAGGATTGGAGGGAGTCAGGTCCATTGGTCCAGATGAAAAAGATGTCGTCAATGAATCTCAGCCACAATAGTGGTTTGAGAGGTGTGTTGAGGAAATGAGTCTCCCATTCCCCTAGGTAGCAATTGGCATAAGAGGGCGCCATTCGAGTGCCCATTGCTGTACCCTTAATTTGGAGATAATGGTGCCCTCCGAAAGAGAAGTTGTTCTTTTTCAGCACCATTTCTGCCAAGTGCAATAGGAAATGGGAGGAGGGTCTTTTGTCAGGTCTTGTGTCAAGTAATTTTCTGAGGGCAGAAAGTCCGTCATCATGGGGAATATTGGTGTAGAGGGAGCAAACGTCAATGGTAGCCAAAATGGTGTTGGGTGGGAGGGGAGAAGGGAGGTGCTTAAGGCGTTGGAGGAAGTGGTTGGTGTCTTGGATAAAGGATGGCAGTAGTCGGACGAGAGGCTGTAGGTGAAAGTCCACGAATGCGGATATGCGCTCCGTGGGGGAGTTGAAACTGGCAACAATGGGACGGCCAGGGGTGTTAGGTTTATGAATTTTAGGAAGAAGGTAGAAGGTGGGGGTACGGGGATTCTTGGGGATCATCAGGGCGATGGCAGAGTCGGTGAGGCCTTCCTGTTTTCCTGCGGAATGAAGATGGGAGGAAATTTGGGAGGAGTGGAGGCTTGTGGGGTTGGAGGTGAGGGGGAGATAGAAGGTTTCGTCGGAGAGCTGGCGCTTGGCTTCTTCATTGTATTGGGCGCGATATATATATATATATATATATATATGTTACGCAAGCGAGGACGACCGCCACGAGAAGTGCTACCAGAAGCGGGACGGAGAAGGAGAGTACTAAGAGATCACGTGACGCGAGAGAGAAGAGTGTGTGACGGGACTCGTAGTAGTGTGGGCCGTGTGTTGGCTCGTGGAAGAGCTTCTGCTGGAGAGCAGAATGCTGGTGTAATTCGGGTTTAAATAAAGTTGGAGTCCCTTGGACGTGTTGTGTTATTTCGGGTGTGCCTCCCCGAGGAGGAAGTTGGAGAGTGGTGTAGTGTTTTCTGACAGAGCAGCGGCGGGATCGGGATCAGATAAGGATAAGAAGATCAAAAACCAGTTTTCGGAAAGGAGCACGTCGTGAGAGAGCCGACTGTTTGCCGATGAAGACTGTACCCCTCCGTAAGTACGTGAAAGAAAAGTGATTCCCGAGTGAACAATACCCCAAGTATAACTAGGGTTGTGAGCGTCGAAACAGACCTAAAAAAAAAGCGAAATTAGCGAAAAAAAAGCGACCGCATGGCGTTTAGTGGGGAACCGGAAATGACGTATCCAGTGGCGGGAACAGGAGTAAGCGAGGCGTTCTTGACGCGAGCAGCGAGCTTTCCTGAGCTACCGAGAGCGATGTCGACGCCCTCTGTGACCCGACCAAAGAACCACTTAGCGCCTAGGGCGAGCGATAACGACATTGAACGTGAGATTCTACGACGAGAAAGACAGTTGCTGGAGAGAGAGCGCGCGTTGTTAGACCGCGAAAGAGAAATAATGGAAGCGGGACATTGTAGTACGATGGCGACAACTGTAGTTGCTCACCGAGACATGGCGGAAAGATTGTTGCCCGAGTTTGACGCGTCGACGACCTTAGGATTTACCGCCGAACAGTGGGTGCGGCGAGTGGAAGGGGTCGCTTCCGCGTATTCGTGGGACAATTCCGTATTGCTTACTCATGCGGTGAATAAGCTGAGAGGAGTAGCTAAATTGTGGTTAAATAGTGTCGCGGAAGAAGTGTATTCTTGGGAGACTTTTAAAGAAAGGTTACTTTATAGCTTCCCATCAACAGCTGATCAGGCCGATGTCCACATGAGTCTCACGAAGAGGAAGAAGCAGCGCGACGAAACCTATGAGTCATACGTGTATGCCATGAAAGCGATAGCGCGACGAGGTGACATAGATAAAGAATCCTTGATTAAATACATTTTGAACGGCTTAGGTGACAAGGAATTAGTAAGGTCGCTGGCTTTGTGTGAGTTCAAAGATGTTGAAGGGTTACTGCTCAAGATAAAGCGCTATGAAAGTATTACAGAAAGAGCGAGATTAGGTGAAAGACAGTTTTTAGCTAACCGTTATAGTGTCCCAATTGAACCGCCAAACGAAGGTAATGTGGTGAGGAGAAATAAGCAGACAACGCAGGCGAGGTGTTATAATTGTAACGGCCAGGGACACATGGCTAAGGATTGCCCAGAACGACAGCAGAGCAGGCGATGTTTCCGATGCAATAAAGAGGGACACATGATGAAGGAATGCCCTCAGGGAACCCAAGTTAATAGACAGAATTTGGAAATGAAAAGGCGAGTCCAAAGAATTTCGGTGCCGAACGACCAAATTAAAGACGAATATTATAAATGGATAAAGGTTAATGATGAACAAGTTGTTGGGTTCATTGATTTAGGGAGCGATGTTGTGACCATGAGGCAAGATGTCGCTGAACAGCTAGGTGTAGAATACTTTGCGAGTCAAAAAAGTCTGATTGGATTCGGCTGTGGAAAAAGTAACGTAATAGGCTCCAAACAGTTAATCCTTGTTGTGGACGACGTAAGCATTGAGGTAGAAGTGCTTGTGGTCCCAAACTGTTCGCAAGACGATGCCATAATTCTAGGACGAAGCGCCCTAGACCAATCGGGGATTCGAGTTGAGAAGAGCTATCAGAAACTTGTAATTAGGAGAGAGACTGATGGGCAGGAGGAAGAAAGTAACTTCGAAGCCAAAGTTCGAAATGTCAAAGAGAGGGCCGGGATAGAAATGGAAGAAATAAATTTGAATAACGACCTGTCTGAAGAGGAGAAGGATGCGGTATACGAAATGGTGAATGAGTATCGAGAATGTTTTGCGAAAAATTTGAGTGAACTGGGTACAGTAGAGTCTGCCAGTTTCGAGATAGAATTGTTGGATAACCACCCTGTGAATTTAAGACCGTATCGCCTACCGTACGCCCAAAGAGCGACTATGCAAAAGGCAGTCGATGAGTTAATGAAAATGGGTATCGTGCAGGAGTCGACATCAGAATACGCAAGCCCAGCATTGTTAGTGAAGAAAGCTAACGGAGAAGACCGGCTGTGCGTCGATTACAGAGCATTGAATTTGAAGACGAAAAAAATAAAATTCCCCATGCCAGCCATTGAGGAACAATTAGACGCGCTTGCAGGAAACAGTTATTTTACCATTTTAGACTTGGCGTCGGGATACTATCAAATCCCTGTAGCCCCAGAGACGAGACCCTTGACAGCTTTTGTCACCTCAAGTGGACTGTACGAGTTCACAAAAATGCCTTTCGGAGTAGTAAACGCACCTGCAGTGTTTAATCAAGTGATGAAAAGGGTAGTGCGAATGACAAAACCAGGAGAGGTCCTAGTCTATATGGATGATCTGTTGATACCCAGCAAAACGGTGAAGGAAGGGTTAGAGAGATTAGAAAGACTGTTGCAAGTACTGAAGAAATTGGGGCTAGCGCTAAAAGTATCAAAATGTGAATTTTTCAAAACTAGAGTAGACTATTTGGGCTTTGAAATAACCAAAGATGGGATCCGACCAGGCGAGAGAAAAATTCAGGCAGTTAAAGAATTTCGAAGGCCGGAGAATGTTCACGAAGTGCGACAATTTATTGGTTTGACGAGCTTCTTTAGAAGATTTGTATTAGGATTCGCTACGTTAAGCAAGCCGTTAACGCTCTTGACGAAGAAAGATACGGCATTCGAGTGGACAGAGAAACAAGAAAACGCATTTCAAGAGCTGAAGAAAAGATTAATCGAGCGTCCGGCACTTGCGTTGTTTGATGTAAATGCCGAACATGAAGTTCACACTGACGCCAGTAAGAATGGACTAGCGGGGATTATCTTACAGCGTCGAGAAGGAGAATCTCAAAAACCTGTGGCATATTATAGCCGACAGACGACAGATCTAGAGAAGAACTATCACAGTTATGAGCTAGAAGCGTTGGCAGTAGTTGAAGCCGTAGACAAATTTCGAATGTATTTATTGAACAGACCCTTCAAAGTTGTTACTGACTGTAATGCTTTAAAGACCACCATGTCCAAGAAAGAATTGTTACCGCGGATAGCGAGGTGGTGGCTTCGATTACAAGAGTATGATTTCACGATCGAGTACCGACCAGGACGCAACATGAGTCACGTTGATGCCCTCAGTCGAAATCCCGTGGGAGATTCCGAGGAACCGGATACAGCAGACTTGAAAATCTTCACGTTGCGAATAAATCAGGATGATTGGTTACTAACGATGCAGCTGCAGGATGTAGCTATCCAGAAAATACATCGTACCTTACAGCAACCTGGGGTCGCCAATGAGGATAGGCAGATCCACACAGACTATGTGCTGAAAGACAACCGTGTCTGTAGAAAGGTAGACGGTGGGGTCCGTTGGGTTGTGCCTAAGAACTCTATTTGGCGCATTCTAAAGGGAAGTCATGATGACATGGGACATTACGCAGAAGAGAAAACCCTAGAACACGTGAAGAGATATTTTTGGTTTCCGAAGATGAGAAGAAGGGTAAAGAAATATATTGCAGCTTGCATTGAGTGTGCTTATCATAAGAGACCGGGAGGTAAAAAAGAGGGGCAGTTGCACAGTTTAGAGCGTGTAGCCATCCCATTTCACACAGTTCACGTGGACCACTTAGGGCCATTCCCAAGGAGTAAAAGGGGCAACGAGTATGTTCTCGTGTATCAAGACAACTTTACAAAGTTCATCCTACTAAAGGCAGTGAAAACCACAAAAACCAAACCAGTGTGCGAAGCTATCAGTGAGATTACGAGCTTATTTGGGTGTCCTGAGCGTTTAATTACAGATCGAGGTACGGCATTTACAGCGAAGGAATTTGAAGAATTATGCGAAAGAAACCAGATAAAGCATATAAAGAATGCGACTGCTACCCCTCGAGCAAATGGACAAGTAGAGCGATCAAACGCATCCATTACAAACGCCATATCCACTATGTATGCACAAGAGGATGGAGGCGACTGGGACACGAATTTGAGAAACATCCAATTCGCCATGAATTCTATGTCAAATAAAACTACTGAGAAGAGCGCTTATGAGCTATTGTTTGCTTATAACCCAAGGAATTCATTGCAAAACCGTGTTATATTGGCGTTGCAAGAAAGCGAGCTCGATGAGACTAGAGAGACCTTAGGCGAAGCAAGGGAAAAAGCGTTAGTAAAGATATCAGAGACGCAGAAAAAACAGAAGGAGCGTTACGATCAAAGACATAAGGTGCCGAGAGTGTACCAAAAGGGAGATTTAGTCATCGTAGAACGAGAAGCGCAAGCGACAGGGTGTTCGCGAAAATTAGCTCCGAAATTTAAGGGTCCGTATCTTGTCTCAGAAGTGCTAGCGCGAGATAGGTATTCTCTCATGGATATACCAGGGGCAAAGAGGACACAGCGAGCGTTCAATTCCGTGTTTAGTGCAGACCGAATGAAACCCTGGTGTAAGCCCCCCCAAGGCGAAGTAGGAGATGACGACCAGGCCGACGAGAGCCAGGACGAGGGAGATGACGACCAGGCCGCGGACAGCAGAGGGAAAGAAGACGAGAAGCGGATGGAGAACGGCGCGAGCGCCAGAGGAGCAGTTCAACCGGAGGCAGACCGGACCGGGACCGAGGACGGCCCCGATGTCAGGAAAGGCCGACTGTTACGCAAGCGAGGACGACCGCCACGAGAAGTGCTACCAGAAGCGGGACGGAGAAGGAGAGTACTAAGAGATCACGTGACGCGAGAGAGAAGAGTGTGTGACGGGACTCGTAGTAGTGTGGGCCGTGTGTTGGCTCGTGGAAGAGCTTCTGCTGGAGAGCAGAATGCTGGTGTAATTCGGGTTTAAATAAAGTTGGAGTCCCTTGGACGTGTTGTGTTATTTCGGGTGTGCCTCCCCGAGGAGGAAGTTGGAGAGTGGTGTAGTGTTTTTCTGACATATATATATATATATCAATGTGAGAGCATCAGGCTTGACTGTGAAAATCAATGTTTTAGATGAAATTACATTTCTCAGTCATTTGGTAGTGTGTACCTATCAAAAATAGGTTTAAAAACTGGCTTTGTTTTCGATGATGTTAATGAATGTGGCGATGCAGGTAGCAATTGTGATTATTGTGACATTCAAAGTTTGATTGATGAGATGTATTAAGTTCAGGGTACCAACGTAAGTGCAAAAAATCTCATAAATACTGATTCAAGTGTTTTCACAGATATTGATGAAATTGATTTGAAAACTGTGGTAGGATAACAAAGCAATGAAATTGTTCCCAATTCAGTATGAACAGAATGAGGAAGATTGTGAAGAAATAGAAATGTGACAATGTCGGAAATTTTACACCATCTTAAAGCTTTAAAATATTCTGCCAGAATGAAGGGTGAAAATGATTTCCTTAGCAAAGTTATAGAATTAGGGTTTTCTTTTGCTAGTGTCAATAAAATCACAGAAAAAACAGCACAACTAAAATTGGATAGTTTTTCAAATAATTTTCTAGAATTTTGTAACTTTGTTTAATATTTTTATTGGAATTTAATGTGTATTTGAAAGGTTTGCAACTGTATAAAATTTAACATTTCTGATTTTGAAAATCTGTAGAATTATTGACAGAAGTTTTTTAATTTCTAATAAAATCAGAATTGTGCTAGCATGAATTTTCAAGTTTATGTTCTCATTTTATATTTATTGATTTTTGCTGTAATTTTAAAGTTTTTATTTCCATTAAGACTTGGAAGAACTTCTATTTTCTAGTTAAAATCTACTAAAAGGAAAGAGTTGCATAAATTATTTTAATCTGTATAAGGCAGAAAACCTGCAAAAGATGGAAGAATAGGCCGGTCCTGTGTGGTTCCTCATCTCGCAGGTTTTACTGTAGTTGTTTTGTGGAACATGGTGTGTCCCCAGCTCCCATCTTCACTCCTGATAATTAATACGTTTAAAAAGGGTAATTTCCCATCTTTCTCTATTTCCATAGTGAATTTAATGTTTTGGTGTCTTGCATTTAAAAAGTCAAAAAACTCTTCCAGTTTTTGTTGTCCATGCATACAAATTATAAAAGTGTCATCTACATATCTTAGCCAGAGTGCAGGTTGGTCCTTGACGTTGTCAATAGATATAGTTTCGAAATTTTCCATAAAAAGGTTGGCTACTGCTGACAAGATTGGTGAGCCGATTACTGCTCCTTCTGTCTATTCATAAAATTTATCTTTCCATCTAAAATAGGTGCTTTCGAGGCAGTGCTTAGTCAATTCAGCAGTGTTTCAGTCAAGAAGTTTTTGAACAATTGTTATTGTCTCATATTTTGGTATCTTGGTGAACAATGACACCACATCAAAACTGACTAAAATATCCCCTGGTTTTACGAGGGATAACCCAAAAACATATACAATCTCAGCATGACAAGCACCTGTGAAAGCTTCAATCAATTAACAAGCTTACTTAGTTAAAATATGCAATATGAAGTCGGCAGACAGTACTTTCATCATTCACTAAGGAAGCGAAGCTAATACAGCAACCAAAGTTAATTTTGTTATTTGTTGCACAAGCAATATTCCAACAACTTCAGCAGTATTCTTCTTAATGAATTTTCCATTTGAATATTCTGAATATTCAGATGGAAAATTCATTAAGAAGAATACTGCTGAAGTTGTTTCTTTCCAAATAATACAAAACTTCAGTAACTAATAACACAAATTCCAATTTCACGCCACACATAATGTGGCATATGACGTATCTCTCAGATTAGTGCTGATGTTAAAGACAAGATGCAGAATGATTTGAAGAACTTAGCTCTTGACGAATCCACAGATATCCAAGATAAGCCACACTTAGCTGTATTTGTACAGTACGTTTCTGCAGTAGTAACTATGAAAGAGGAAATGTTAGACTTGAGAGCGCTAAAAGAAACAATTCATGGTGTTGATCTAAAGGATGCACTTGACATAGCATTGAAAAATGCCTATGTACCACTAAATAAACTTTTCAGTGTGGCAAAAGATGGAGCACCTGCAACGCTAGGTAAAAATTTAGGCCTTATCTCCAGCACCTCCTCCGTATATGTTTGTTGAGATATTTATAAAGTGCATGTTCATTTACTCATCGCTCTGTAAAAATTGTTGATAATGAAAAAAATGAAAGGGATTCCATCAATATTTCAGCCTGTTCTGCAATATAAATTGGCATCCAATATTTGTTCACTTGCAATTAATGAATAGGTAGATGACCAGGATAGTGCCCCCAAGACTCTTGAAACCTGGGTAGCTGCCCAGATCGCCTGTACCTTTGGCCGGCCCCGTGCTTTAACCAACTAAGCTATCTAGCCAGTTTAATTCTAGATAGAAAAAACTACCAATTATGATTTATTTCATTGTGTATCTCTACAAAATGAAGTCCTACAATTAAAACTTTTAAAATCTCAATTCACACAGTCTAAGTTCTATTAGGATATCTTACTGGGTCTCAATTAGTAACGATTTTATGAGGCCTAATACAAACCACCATATAACTATATATACCGTATATACCTGAATATAAGACGAGGTTTTGTTCCAATTTTTGACAGAAAAAACGCTAGTCGTCTTATAATCCCGTGGTGCATAATAGTTTGACTGACAGATGAACCAAACTGGAGATGGGAAGAATCGAATAGCTATAATCAAAATATTCGATTCTTAAAGTCAATCGAAACAATTGATTATTAAAAGTAGTAGTAGAAAATGAATTGATTCAAATGTATTCAAAGACAAACACTCTTTTGAATTTTATCCTATATATTATGCACGTAGTGAAGCTGCATGCATCCATGCGTATGAACCTCGTGTAATTATATCGGCATATTTCTCGAGAACCGTTTGTCGTAAATGATATGCGGTAAACGGCGTTTTGTTTCTACTGGCTATGAGGTCCCTGGAAAAATATTTTCATTTGCTAAAGTCTCCCGGGTTCAAATCCAGGAGACAATTATATTTTCCCATAAGTTTACACGGGATTTTCGATTTTTCAGAGTGCAAGGTTTTTTTCCTTCATTCATTAAAATATGTAAATATGGACCAATTTTCTTCTTTTTTGCTTTATTCAACGGCTAAAGCTCTATACTATCTTATTCTTGCGATGTTTACACGTTACACGGTCGAATTTTTCAGAAATACGCATTCTTTTTCAAAATTTTGCTGATTTTTTGTACTCATTCCGGGCGTTGCCAAGGAGACTCATTGTTGCCTCAGATTCATTAAAGGCCAATTATTCAATTAGACGAAAGAAAAGCGTTATTGTTATCTTCTCTTCATTGATAATCTAAACAAACGCTTGCATTGACGTTGCCTTTATAGTAGGTCCTGTAAGAAGTTAAAAGCAGTCGTTGATAGACACTTGAAGAAAAGCAACTGTATATGCCAACTAACAATACAAAATTGCTTATTTCAATTGGTTCAATGTTTATTAGTCAATGGTATAATAAACCTCTGTCATTGTGTGCATAATAAATTTTTTCCTTTTATTAGGAGCTCAAAATGGGGGGGTCGTCTTATAATCAGAGTCGTCTTATATTCGGGTATATATGGTACATGTAGTGATCTTAATATAAAAGTTATTAAAAATGATATAAAGGTGACGCTTGGTTTACACCATAGATACATTCCTGACAATTATGGCATAAATGGAATTGGCATAAATCAAAAGTAATTTTCCCATAGGATACATATAAATCAATGGAGTTCCATTCCCAAACTTGGAATAACTATACCTGTGATTTTTAGGCACGTTTTGCCTCCAGTGTGAGCGCCTATTATCGTCAGTCTGTCCGTCCCTCATGTTCCTTCTCGGCTTCTACCAAACGGATTTTCATGAAATTTGATACTATGGACTTACAATCAAATATAATAAGAAAATCGCAAAAATGGATCACGTACGCCAATCAGGGGTACCACTTTACTGGTGACAAAAAATTAAATTTTCGTCATATCTCGTAAAGTATTGCTCATTTCAAAATATTTTTCAAATAAAAATTGTAGAACTCGCGAAAAAGAGTATTTCCTTTCCTATATATTTTGATCGTAGGAGTAGTCGTTATCGAGAAAATCAAGCAAGAATGTCTTAATTTGAGTTGAACTTGGAAAATTTCTTGCATGGTTACTTCTTCATTGTTGCTAACATAAACAATCTCACAAACATTTAATTTCCTTACGTGTGCATGTAATATTATTAAATAGTAAGAAAATGGATTATTTATGATGAAGAAAAGAACTTAACAATGCAATTTCCCTTACATACAGGTATATAATTTCTTTCTAATACTCCATTGCATGAAACGCGCCCATTTGTGATATGTTGTACACTTTCCTAACTTGTTTAGTTCAGTTTTGTACAATATTTTTTAAATGCACTGAAATACAATTCGCAAAGAGATTCAAATCTATAAAATCAAAGAAAAATGATGAATACCAGTGAATTCGCTGAGTGCATACGCTTCCTACCGATTAAGAGCATTGAAAGGCTTTTACATGGAACTCAGCTGGTGTTCATTCTATATTAAACGTGCTGCTACCTAAAATAACACTCTTCTATCATTGTATTTTTCACAAGGAATGCTTATGAAGATCAAATACTGGGTCTTCTTTATAACTTTGGAGCTCCTCTGACAATCTGGATTGTTTTCATCAAGGATTGCTGCTATGTTGTACAGGTGTTAGAAAACTGCTGCTAAGTCCTTCATCAGCCAGGTTCTATTAAGCTACAACTCATCAGGACTAGACAGATTCCTCCCTTATTCGCTCATCATCCATAAGCCCTTCCCTGTGCAAGTGTAGCAGATCCTCAATATCATCTCCATCAACCTCCACAAAGGTAGCTCAGTGGACCATCTCGACGATGGTGTGCCTCTCTCTCTCTCCAAATCCTGAGCATCAAAACCCCTTATGTCATTGATGACCACAGGCCAAATCTTCCTCCAAACTCCATTCATGCATTTCCATAAGACTTCTGCCCAGGAACTGCCAATGATATCAATGGCCATCTTAACGTTATACATCTGCCAGAAGTCTTTTATGTCTGCTCTGTCAGTGTCCATTAAAAACTTGACCAAGATTCAGTGTAAATACCGTAAAGACCCGCGTATAGGACGCACATTTTTTCCAAATTTTTGAAGCTAAAATGTAGGACACGTCTTCTACACGGGTACATAATATTTCATGTTTTTCTCTCTACGAATGTTCGATGAAAAATGAAAAATAAACTGGTGAAAACTAATATTTATTAATCATCAAAGTGTTTTAGTTAAAATAAAACTTTTTAATATGAAAAAAAGACCACTTTTACAAATAAGTAATGTAATTACAAGTTATTTCGGCTTTATTAGCCACTTATACTCAGATATGGATTTTAAATAATTTTCGTTTTTTCTGTGCGAAGTCTTCAGTTAAAATGAAATACAAATATAAAATAAAATTGCTAAAATTTAAAAATTGAATGTCCGTCCATTGAAAGAAAATCTTCAATCAAGAAAATAAATCAAACTTTTCAAACAATTTTCCTAAAATCCTAGAAACTCGCCATCATCTGAGTCGTCATCTGTAATCTGGAACTCATTGTAGACTTCATTTGTTTTTGAAGCCTCAGATTCGTCTGCTTCTAATTCTGCGGTCGTCGTGCCGTTGTTGTTATCATCTTCCCATAATACGTCGTCTTCACTTCCATCTAAAGCATTACTTATGCAACATTTTTTGAATCGCTTAATTATTGTTTCTGAGGGAAATTCATTCCATGCTTCCACGATCCACTTCTCTTCCAAACAGTCTCGATCCAGTCATAGGTGATGTTTTCATCAAATCAACCTTGCTCTTGCACTCGGACTATGATGCCACAGGGAAATTCGCATTTCGGCATTGTTTTGCTTTTAAAAACTACATACGGAGGCAGTTTCGTCCCATCAGCCATACAGGCAACCATGACAGTCAAACGATTCTTTTCATTTCCTGTGCTTCTCATCGTGACGGTTCTTGCACCTCTCTCATTAATCGTTGTATCAGACGGCATATCAAATGTCAATGGTGTTTGGTCGGCGTTGCCTATTTGACTAAGTGGAAAGTTGAATTTCTTTCTAAATTCTATTATATAGGACTGGTATGCAATTAATTTCTCCTCATAATCTTCGGGTAAACGTTGACTTATTGTAGTGCGTCGGCGGATTGATAAATTGCATCTTTTGTAGAAACGACGACACCAATGCAAAGACGCTTTGAAGTTTTTAATGTTTAATTCTTTGGATATTCTCAAAGCTTGTGCACGAACAGCTGATGTGCTAACACCCAAGCAGTCCCTTCTCGTATCTCTTATCCATTTCAGCAGGCATTCTTCCATCTCAGGATGGTTTGCTTTACTACCTCAGTTCGCCTTTTTGGTCTTCCCCATATTTTTTATCGTTTCTTCAGCCTTTCTCCATTTTCTTATAAGACATTCACAGGGCCCAAATTCACGTTCAGCCGCTCTATTACCATGTTCTTTAGCATACTGACACACTCTCAATTTATATTTAGCATCATAACTTTGTCTCTTGACTTTCATTTTTTCTATCATAGATAAGCGTAAAAATAATATCCATTAATAGGTGATTTATAATCCATTTGTCATTTGTAATGTAGGAATGTAAGCTCGTTTTACGTACGTAGTAATACTTGAACAAACTTACCTGAGAATCAGCTGGGTTTCGCAAAGTAGTTCAATGTGATTTTTAATCTTTAAAACGTAAAATAGGTAACTGCGGGAACTCAACAGAAGAATAACCATACCCGCCCACAGTTGCACATTTTGTTTCTAGATGGCTCTCAACCTTCTATTTCGGCTGAAGCGTCGTTTAGAAGCACCATGAAAATTATAGTAAATATTAAGGGATGAAACTTTGGAGAAATCTTTATTAATAATTGAAATAAATAACTTCTTTAAACTTATGATATTTTATTTTTACTGCAAGTTTCACAGACGATCGAAAAAATTTTTAGAGTTTTTTTTATTTCAATTGGATAGGAGTCATGAAAATCTGCTACATTATATCTTCTACATTGCTTTCCAAAGTGTTTTACAATATCCCGTAATATGTAGTTTCGATATAGGTAAATCTAGTTTTACAAATACTTCGGTAAATTCACTTTTCAGATCATACTCAGCAGAAAGCATATTCTTATTCGAAGGAACTCATTTAATAGAATGGATATGAATCTTTTATTGCGACTTATTGTTTATTCCTAGAATTTCAAGATAAAGCCTTCTTGCGTCCTATAGGTATACGGGAACATAGAAAATTCTCAGAATTTGATGCGGAAAACCATCCTGCGTCCTATACACGGGAACATAGAAAATTCTCAGAATTTGACGTCGAAAATCTCCCTGCGTCCTATACACGGATGCGTCCTATACCCGGGTCTTTACGGTAGTAAGCCTTGAATGCTGCAATGACATCCTGATCCATAGGTTGAATCAGGGAGGTGATGTTTGGTAGTAGAAACATCACTTTAATGTTATTACTGAGGTCGGTAAGGTTAGAAGGGTGACCAGGAGTATTGTCAAGGAGAATAATCTTGAATGGTAATTTTCTCCTTTCACAGTACGCCTTCAATTCCTGTTCAAGTTAGGACAGAAAATAATCAGTGAAAATGGACAAAGTAATCCAGACCTTCCGTTGTAGCGCTAAATGACAGGTAAATGGTTTTGTGCAGCCCTTCAGTGCTCTAATATTTTCCTAGCAGTAAACCATTAAAGGCTTAATCTTGTAATCCCCTGATACATTTTCACCAAGGAGCAGTGTGCAGCGATCATTTACTGCTTTGAATCCCAGTGCTGACTTTTCTTCCATGGAGATGTATGTTCAGTTTGGTCTCTACTTCCAAAACAGGCCTGTTTTGTCAACATTGAAAACCTGTTGTGGTATGTAAGCCCCTTTGTCAATCAGTGCTTTGAGGAGCAGTGGAAATTTGTCTGTAGCAATCGAATCTGCTCCAGTCATTTTAATATTGTGAAACGTAGCGTTTCTTAAAACGAGCAAACCAGCCATCGCTAGCAGCTACATGAATGGTGTCCATCTCATTCTTCATCAATTCTTTATATACACTCCTTACCTTTGCCTGAATGACTGTCATGGATAAAGGACAATTATGCTGATTTTGGTGCTCAACCATGTGCCCAATAATCATTATCATTCCATTTTCTCTAAGGCTCTCTAAGCTTTCGTAATACTCATAGCACTGATATTTGTTGACCTTTGGGCCATTTTATGAATACTTTGTTGTGGATTAAGAGAATTGCACATGGCAGCCATCTTATATGGAGATATGGCAACAGCACCACCATGCATGCCTAGAGGTTGGCAAGGGGAAAGGCCAGTCCATTTCCAGTTGTCAGCCTGAGTAGTCTTACTCTTATGTATCCAAAAGTATAATAAAAACCTTCGGCCATCCGAACTCGCGTCTGTTATTACCTATCACCTACGATACAACAATTTTCACCATTGTCACAGATTGTTCTAATTGTAGAATCACTAAGTCCCAATGCTCTCCGAATGTCAATGTTTCTCTCCTCACATTCAAACTTTTAAGCACTTCCATTTTAATTTCTAAGGAAAGAGACTTTCTAGCTTTCTTAACTTCCTTCTTTCCAACACTATAGTCACTGCTAACTCTTTTGGAACTCATTTTAACACAGGATGGATAAATTACAGAAGGATAACAATAAAAATAACAGAGATGAACGAGAGCAAAGCAGGAGAGACGGCAACAACAAAAGCTGCCAAGATAGCAGTATGCTTTCTCTGTGAGCGATAGGATGTGTGCGAGTCAATTGCAGATGGCGGCAGTGATGGCATAATAATGAGCACACTAGCAAAAATTATATGTTACAATCTTCATTATAAATGGCATTAAAATGAAAGCACGTAAATCGAATTGGTGTATAATAAGTGTCACCTGTACATATACCAAAAATATTAATTTAAGATAGTGATATTATGGAGATAAAAATCACTTACCTTCTTAAGCAATAATTATTACTTAAAACTTAATTACTGACCTCTTCTGTGTTAGACTCCAAAATAAGTTTAGGATGATTGCAAATTTTTTTCATTGCTGTCAAAACAGTGAGGTGAGGAACTCCTTCCAAAATTTTCTTATTCCTCTGCTCTTCCCAAAATTTAATAGCAGCTTTGTATAGTCTCACCTAATGTTTTTGTTAAACCCAAGGATTCAAGATTGAATTACTGAGTCATGTTTACAAATATCATAAAATAAATGATAAAGGAAACCCCCATTCCAATAAAATGGTTAAAATAAACCACTACATCTAAATTTGTTCATATACAGTAAACTTCTGTTATCCGGAATGCCCGGGGAACTGGGTTTTCTCGTTAATTGAATATTCCAGTTGCTTGAGAGTTTTATTGGATAGGCCTTAATAAAGCATTTGGATGATGATATTGACAGCTTTCGGTTTCAGCTGCGTCCGGAACATAATGGAACCGTCGTTTCGCGTCCGTTGCAGGTAGCTTCTTCAGGGCAAAGTGAATTTGCAAGAAATTGGTCATGTACATATAGCCAAAAAGTGTGTCGTCCCCTCCTCCTCCTCAGTCATTGGTTACTGGATAGTCCCCCCTCCCTCCACCTTCTCTCTTGTAATTTAAGTTCCTTTCACCGATTCTATTGGTGCTCTCCTTCTTCTCTCCTGACCATTGGAACAAACGTTTCCATGTTAGGCTTAATTTCCAGCCGTCGTCTCTGTGGAAATTGTTAGGCCGTTTTTCTATTTCAATGGCTTCCTGGATTAAACAGAGAAAGTAAAACTTTTCCCTCGTGAGAACCTTGGGGTCTTCCATTCTGATATGATGCTCCTTTCCTAAACTGCAGTGTTCCTCAATCACTGATTCCTTACACTGCATGTTTTTCAATGCTCTGCGGTGTTCCTTTAATTTACACTCGATCGAGCAACCTGTTTGCCCAACATACACTTTTCCACAGGTGCACGGAACCTCATAAATCCCTTTGGTGTTTAAATTCACTTCGCCCTGAAGAAGCTACCTGTAATGGTCGCGAAACATCGGTTCCATCATGTTCCAGACGCAGCTGAAACCGAAAGCTGACAATATCATCGAACAACCATGCTGCGAAAACCTTCAATCAAAATTGACCAACCTCTACGGGGAGGACATTCATACCAAGATAAGAAGATTTGAGAATCTTCGAAAGAAGAAGTGCAAACTGTTGTCATGTTCCTTAACTAATGTTTCAAAAAAATCAAAGAATTTATCGGCAGCTTCTTGGTCACCCGATATTTTATCACCCGAAATATCTAGACGTCTGATCCAATGCCTAATCTTAAAACGTGTTAACCATCCATCTGAAAATGCACACGGTTCACTAATGTCCATTTGTTCATAAAAATCTTTAGACTTTTCAATCAACATTAGTCCAGAAATAGGGGCTCCCTCGGAACGCTTTATAGAAAACCATTCATACACAGCAATATCCAATTGCTCAAGTTTCGGCTTATGAAGAGTGTGCCGATATTCAATTCCTCTAGTAGTCTCGGAAGACGTAACAAATTTCAATAACTGTGATTTCTGTGCCTCAATGTCATAAATAGTTGAAAAACCGACATTGAACTCTTTCATTAAAACATTGCGATTCTCACCTTTCTCTAAACGTTTAATGATATTATGTTTCTGGGTTAAGGTTAGTTCAACCCGTTTCCTTTTATCACTTTTAGCACATATAACAGTTTTAGGAGGCATTTAAGAAGGGCGGAGGAAATATTTCATTTAACACAAACACTGATTCCAAAAAACATACATAGTTGCGTATTAGGACTACCAACGCGAATGCCATATTTATTTAAATTAGCGGTAGCATTCCGAAATAGATGTAAAAAATCGCAGAAAGCACCAATATTAGCGGTAACATTCTGAACTAGATGAAATTTTTAAAAAAATCTAGAGGCCGGAGATGCCGGATGCTTGAGAATTCCGGATGCTTGAGTGCCGGATAACTGGAGGTTTACTGTGTGTATATATATATATATATATATATATATATATATATATATATACAGGGTGATTCACGAAGATATGGAATAACTTCAGGAGCTGATTTCTGAGGTCATTATCAACAAAAAAGTTCATATGAACATGTGTCCGATTCCGAATAATTAAAGAGTTATGGCTGTTTGAAAATTAGAAAAAGGCAAGGCAAAATCCGGAACTCGGGAGACAATTGCCGACCAATACGCGATGCGTTCTCTGCTACAGTGTTTATTTGCTTGTTTATTTACTTATT
This sequence comes from Uropetala carovei, assembly GCA_036926305.1. Lineage (NCBI taxonomy): Eukaryota > Metazoa > Arthropoda > Insecta > Odonata > Petaluridae > Uropetala > Uropetala carovei. The sequence goes on along the minus strand of JAXCHB010000084.1, from coordinate 6,766,749 downwards.
TACAGTCTTTATTGTCAAATACGAAAGCGCGTATTATTAAAGTAGGTTTTCAAAAACACCACCTTCGACTTCAATGTATTTCGCCGCTTGTGTGTGAATCGCGCTCGTTGCACACCGAAGTTCATCATGACTGTCTTTTATGCGAGTCACAGCATTCAATACGCGATGAAGTAATGCATCCCGTATCTTTCATCCACCCCCACACGCAGAAATCCAATGGGTTTAGGTCTGGGGACCTAGCTGGCCAATTTTGTGGACCATTGTGACCGATCCATCGCCTAGGGAACTGCTCATTGAGGTAAGTAACCACTGCACGGAAACAATGAGGTGGTGCTCCGTCGTGTTGGAAGTACATTCGAAGTCTTGTAGCCAGGGGAATATCTTCTAACAGTTGCGGCAATTCGTTTTGCAAAAATTGTAAATAAATCTGTCCAGTAAGACGACCCTCAAAAATGAATGGACCAATTACCTGATCACACAACATTCCATACCACACATTAATACTGAATCGATGTTGAAAGTTACTGTGCACAGTGGCACAGGGATTAATTTCTGACCAAACATGGGAATTGTGTGTGTTGTTAACACCGTTGCGGGTGAATTGAGCTTCATCAGTGAATAAGATGTACCAATGCAGACGCCGATTCTCATTAAGCCAATTACAAAATTCCAGTCTTCGGGCAGGATCCCCAGGTTCGTGGTGTTGGACACGTTGCAAGTGGTACGGGTACATTCCTTCTTCATTCAATGTTCTCCATACTCTTGATTGCGAAACACCGAGACGTGTGGATATCCTTCTTATACTAGTACGAGGGCTACGCTGTACCGCCTCAAGGATGTTATCTTGCTTAGCCACGTCTTGTTGAACCACACGCTCATATGGAGTGTTAACGCTGGGAAGTGAGCCGGTATCTCGCAAAGTTTGGAACACTCTGCTAATAACTTTTTGATTTGGAACTCTGCAGTTTGGAAAACGTCGCTGGTATTCAGCGACAGCAGCAACAGCATTTCCATCGCAAAATCCATAAACATACACCATATCGGCATATTCAGCACTTGTAAATGTAAAAGGCATCTTGAAAGTAACACTAACACAGTAACAACTAACAATGCTAATGTCGATTTTTGCGTGCGCATGTTTCGACAGGCTACGTTCGGACAAGGTCATGGTCGCGCAGGTGCATGAGTTATGAGTGAGATTCAGAGTGGTGCAATGCTGAAAATCTACGAGCAGCCATAACTCCGCAAATTCGTATTTGACAATACAGACTGTAAATAAGTAAATAAACAAGCAAATAAACAATGTAGCAGAGAACGCATCGCGTATTGGTCGGCAATTGTCTCCCGAGTTCCGGATTTTGCCTTGCCTTTTTCTAATTTTCAAACAGCCATAACTCTTTAATTATTCGGAATCGGACACATGTTCATATGAACTTTTTTGTTGATAATGACCTCAGAAATCAATATATCACGTGTAAGAAGCGTCTATATATTATAGATATTGTCTTTCGCGGTCTTATGTTTCCATCTTTCACAAAAAAAATCACGGTCAAGGCTGCGCAAAATTTTCTATATATGGAATGAATCGTGTTTTCTATATGAACCCAATTATATCATGCATTCATTATAGCATGCGAATTTAAAAAACTGAAAGGATCTGCACGCTTGGTTGATTCCCATATATAGGAGCGCTTCAATTAAGTGTGTTTATTTGCTTAAAAGTTTTATGAAAGTTTGTCTCTGAAAAATTAAAGATCGCAAACTCACTGCTAGGAGGTGCAATGAGGGTCACAGCCATGAAATGACCACTAATTTCGCAGAAAACCATAAGCTAGAAGAATCACCTTTTCCAGAGGACTTACAGTTGGTGTTATTCTCAACCATCTTTGTTCTGTGAAATTTTACGAATGAAAAAAGTGATTGTAATTAATCTAGACACTTAATATTTGTTTTAATTAATAAAACATATTTTACATTAATGAGCTGCCAATTAGTCTTTCAATTAAGATAACCCCATTTAATGTAGTACTCGATTTAAGGTACAAAAAACTTGTCCCCGATGGAAACATTAAATGGGGATTCCACTGTATGTATGTATGTGTGTGTGTGTGTGTGTGTGTGCGCGTGCGCATGCGTGCATATCTATATCATATATTCCGGCGTATATGTCGACCTTTGAAGTCTAAAAAATTTTTCCTAAAACTTAGGGTCGACTTATAAGCCGAACATAAAAATGTCAACCTTAAAATACACATGAATAATATTGATACTTAAGAAGACCATTGATCTTTCGGTGGAGGTGATTGCTATTTTGAATCGACTGCTCCAGTATTTACATTTTATGACATTTACCGTATTTACTCATGTACCCCGCTCACATTTTTTCCCAAAACACGGGAAAAAAGGGGGTGCACGTCTTACATGAGGATTTCTGAACATGTTATATAAATTGTGTGTAGTAATAGTAAATTCTCTGCAATATGCTTGCATCTACGTATATATTTGTAAAAGATGTCAAATTCTATGATGTATATGTGTATTTATGCGACCAAGCATACGTGTAAGTTGTGCCCACGCTGCAGGGAAACACTCGCTAAAGTAGGCAGAAAGAATATGCCGACTAACTGATAACTATAGTTCAATGACTACTGAGGGTTTGCCAGCATGAGAATAGGTAGGTTCAAGTTTGGTCCATTTCCCTCATCCACTTCAAGGAATTCAGAGTGGTGAAAATTTGTTGTGAATGAAAGATTTCATCATTTGAAAGGAAGACGGAAATTCACATCTCAAGTGTTTGGACTTGTTCATTCCTAACCTTCCAATATTTACTCATGAAACAATATACGAAAAAACTCCTCATCCGCATAAGGAAATTCCTGTTCATAGATGAACAGATAATTCGTGAAGCTCCACATCGATGCGTAATATTACATCAACAGTGAAGTTGGGACGAAGTTGCGCAATATTACAAAAACAGTTAAGTGGTTAACAAACTAGGACTATCAGTGAGGAGATTTCTGCTAGTATCGTCATAAAGAGATAATCCAATAAATTGCATTAAGGGAGAAAATGCTTAAGTTGAGCGGAACTTGTTTCAGGGTATGTGTGGGAATCGGAGACTTAAAAAAAACTTATTCTGGCTCAAATTAATTTTAATACTCTATTTACTCACATAATCCACATCCTCATGTACCATGCACACCCCTATTTTTGGACCAGTACGAGGAGATAAAAATAAATTCGTACTTTAATAAGTCGATGTCTTCGGCGGCGGAAAATTATAAAAAATCTAAAAAATGTGGGGATTCCCCATAGGTGTGGTCTCTCCATGGTTCCCTCTAAGCTGCGCGGCTTCGCAGCAGTTTTTGAAGTGCTGCGCACTAAATTTTTCAAGTTTGTATTTTAGAGTATATCAGAACAGGACTGCGTCAACCCTGGTGCATATCCACTCACTATTGTTATGCGGGCGTGCTTAGCGATATTCATTCCGCCCATGGATGAAAAAATTAGAAGGAACTATGGTTCTCTACCAGGTTAAAGGAGCATCATCGGCTCACGATGAATATGGTGAATAGAGATACCAGATGCCAACTTGTTCCGGCAAAAAGAGTAGGTAGAAATTGATATTAAATTTTTAATGACAGAACTGCTTTTCTTGAGTAACAATAATAAACTTAAAACTCAATTAAAAGGTACAGCTTTAATATTATAAAAATATTATGTCATCTCAATGTTGAAGATGCACCAACGGCAGTATAAACCGAGTATTTAAATCCTAAACATTTCTTGGCCGTATAGATACGAGTAAACTTCGTAGAATTCTTTGACTTTTGCGAGTATAAACATAGACACAAGTGTGTTGCAGTAGATTTACTATCAAAACTCGTAATATTTAAAACTTGGTCAGAAATCTTCATGTATGACCAACATTTTGCGAAAAAAGGTGCGCTATTTTATTGAATGTCGCCACCGTAGAGATCGATCACGAACACTAGGTATAGTTCATTTTGATTATATCATTAGCTGCTGAAATCAATCAAATCATAGGAAACTTTATTTAGTGGGTCAGGCTCTCCAAAAATAATTTTCTTAATGGTTGAAATTAAAACATCTGTGACATGTAATGCTCAAGAAGAATAGCAAAGACTAAACAATATTCATATATATTTTTATTATTGTTTATTTCTGATTTGTTAAAACTTGTATTGTACATGACTTTGATTTTGTCTGAAAACGGTTTCATGATAAGTATTTTTAAATGAAAAAGTGGGGGTCGACTTATACCGCGAACTAATGCTTAACCCTCGTAGTGCTACGGGCCGATATATCGGCTTTTGCTACTTGGGCAAAGAGAGCCACGGGCCGATATATCTGCTTTTGCTACTTGGGCAAAGAGTGCCACGGGCCGATATATCGGCCTGCGCGTAGACCGAAACTAAACTCATAATAGTTCATCATAGATGCGATAGATGGCATTTGATAATGTCATCATCTGAAAGAGGATGCTTCCTACTTAATAAATCTTTTTTTCCTTTTGTTATACTGCGATCGTGAAATTATCACTTAAGCTTTATAAATGGTCATATTTGTGGCATATAGTCGTCTGCGTGGTATGGAACGCAAATAATCTCGACCTTCAAAATTGTTTTTCTCTCATTAGAGAGTAAGGTCCTGTAGCCACGATTCCTTTTGTATCCTATCCCAAATGTTACTGCCCTCTGCTGTGACATTTTTTAACTGGATAGTATCAGCAAGAAAGCGAATAGATGCTTTCATGCATAGGCCATTCAATAAATGTTGGCGCTACAATTGAATTAGTTGTAACTATATATTTGTATTCTTCAAATTATAAATAAACTTATTTTAAACTTAATAAATAGTGCATTTATTTATAATGTAAACAAAATTTCACGTAAGGTAAAGAAATGAAATATTCTCTTTCGAAGTAAAGGGCGCTGACCGCGCGAATACGCGACCAGATGTGCGCACATCTGGTCACGAGAAATACACATATGGATGATCCCTGAACCCTCATAAAAGAGAAACTCGAGCATTATTGAGGGTCTTGAGATACAGTGGTAAGGAAAGGACTCAAGTGTACCTTCCACTTCAAGCTGTTTGGGTGCACAAAGAGAGAGACATTCGGAATTTGGACTAAGGAAACCTCCAGGCAGGAAAGAAAAAAACTGCATTATATGTGGTGGAAAACGTGATGGGAAGAGATTGAGGTATCGCAGAATGTGAAAAGGGAGTGCATAGTGTTTGTTTGTCAAGACACAAATGTTAAGTGTACTTTTTTAGAAGTTATTTGTTACTAATGTATGCAGACATTCACTGAAATAATCCTATTCCTTGCTGATTTTTGCTAATTATATTCTTTAGTGTTTATGTTGTATAATGAAATTCAAACGTAAATTTTTTTTGATATTTTTGTTGCAACGTGATGTGCAATAACTTTTGTTTTTAATTAATAATTTCATGTTCGATTGATTGAAAAATTATGTAGTTTTGAATAATGTATCATTATTTAATAATCATGCAGAAATTAACTTATTACATTAAGTATAATTTTATTAACACAAATTTTAAGTCCAGTCAGTTATTTGCTCCAGATGCAAACGTCCAGGAAAATATCTGTATTTAATATAATTTTTTGTATTCATTGCTAATTTTTGCTAATTATATTCTTTACTAATGTAGGTTTCATAATTCATAAGTTTTAATGCTGTATAATAAAATTCAAATGGAAATTTTTGGTGATAAACTTTTTCTTTTTTGTTGCAACATGATATGCAATAACATTAGTTTTTATTTGATAAATTTATCATTAAAAGAAATAAAGGTTATATTTTTTTGAAGATTAGAGTTTTTTTTACAACTGCTGAAAATATTAATAATTTATCTTAAGAAATAATTTCACAATGATAATTTTCCTAAGGTGATGCAACCTTCAGGAATTGCCCTTGGCACTTCTGGCCCTACCCCCCAAAATTTGCGTGGCACTAATTGTAAGAAGGTTAATCGTGTACTTTCATCTAAAAAAGAAGGGGTCGACTTATACGTCGGAATATATGGTGGATGTGTGTGTGTGTGTATATGTATGTCACTGACATAGCCAGGGGGGGTCCATGGGGTCCGGACCCCCACCCCTTAGATATTTAAAACCCACTCTACAAATATAATAATAAGAAAGAAAGTAATATTTAAACTCATACATGTAAGATATGTGTTAATAAATTATAAAAAAGGGAGCCTATTACAAACCAAAATTAGTTTACTTGCCTTGTATCAATGTTAAAATGAAATAATATATATTACAATAATACAAAGTCTTGACAACAATACAACTCTTAACGGCCATGGTAAATAGACTAGGTGCAGTATTTCGAAAGATGCGCAGTAAACTGAAAGTGGTTGAGCCACAAGGATGTGAAAAATAGGTCAATAACAAATTAAGAAATTAGGTTTTAACTTAAAAAACAGAGTGCTTATATGACTTGTTGGGATTGTGTCTCAATAACAAAATCAGTCAGATTCTGCTTATTCCGCCTTCTTCGTTAACTGCTTTTCTGCACTTGTCACAGACTGTGGAATTTAGACTAGTGAGCATCGTTGTCGCTAACAACGATGAATCCCTATGCTGCTTACCGTCTGCTGGTGCGCACTATCTCATTTACTTCACAACTGATACCAACTGTTGAAGCTAAAATATTGTTGAGTGTTTATTTTCTGTAAAGGGGAAGTAATTCAAGGAATACATAGGATCTCTAGAGCTCAACGGTTTTTTGTTGAAGAATTATATCAAGAAATCTGACAATGTTGTATCACACAGTACTATGAAATTGGTTAATTATGGCCCGATAGATTCCAAAAATGGATCTAGAGGCTGTGCACTCAAAGGCAAGAACAACAAGGAAGTTGTGAGTACGCAGTACATCACGGTATAACAGTGCGAATGCTGGAGGGTTAATTGTTAAACCATCTCTACTTGTGCCTGATGTACAAAAATATTAATACAAAGGTAAGTTATTTATTTCTTGTTACTACTAAAAGCTATTTTACTATTTTTTTTATTTTGCGCGGTTTCTTCAATTCATACCTTGACTTTTATTTTTAATATTTAACTTTAAAAATAATTCTAGAAATAACTAATTCTATTTTAATTTTTTTTAGATTTTTGAAAATGAGTAAACGAAAAAGTAATTTATTAAACTACTTTGAAAAAGTTCCACAAAAAAAGTTGTACAGAAGAAAATAATAGTATAACATCGCCCGATACTAAAGAAAGTTCAAATATTTTAACAAGTAATGATGTGCCCACAGAACAATCCACCCAACTTACTGTATCAGAAGGATTACTAGCTGATGACATTACTTTTTACACAACAAAAATTACTACACTATGCTCTCATGTAAAAGTAAAAGCAATAAATATGCTTAAAAATCCAGATAGTTCATACAAATTTCTGAAAAAGGGAAAAAAGAATTTGAAATTTTAATTGAGTTGGTGTGAACGGTTTTCATGGTAAATGTAAATGTCTTGATGGTGTATTTTCTAAATTTTGTTTTTTTGCACTGAATGACAAAACCAGAAGTCAACAAGAACTAGGACAATTATTCAATAGCAAATTTGATACATGGAAAAATGCCGTAGAGCATTTTCGTTCACATAATGATGCCTCTCATCACGAGACAGGATTGTTTTGGCGATGTCTTCCTCGGAGCACACTTGCAGCCGCCGATGAGGATATGGCATTTGGAGTGAAGGAGTCAAAGGAGAGGCTGACGGTTCTTGTATGTGCAAATGCAGCAGGTACGCACAAACTAAAGCTAACTGTAACTGGAAAAGTGCACACCCTCGTGCTTTAAAGGGTGTAAAGAATTTTTCTGTCAACTACCGTGCTAATAAATGTGCATGGATAACTTCTCAATTAATGTTGGATTGGTTTGTGATTTATTTTGCACCAGAGGCATGTGCTCATTGTAAATCTAAGGGACTAGGTGATGATTGTAAAATAATTCTGACATTAGATAATTGTCCTGCCCATCCTGATGCATCACTTTTGGTATTGGGTAACGTGCATATGGTTCATTTACCTCCAAATTGTACATCTCTTATTCAACCTATGGATCAGGGAATATTATGCTCACTAAAATGCTATTACAGACAACAATTAATGCAGAAATTGCTTGTTGCTTGCAATAGAGGCCAAGGTGTTGATGGATTTAAAAAGGAATTTAATATTAAGGACATGATCTGGATTCTAGCTAAAGCGTGGACTGATGTAACGGCTGCAACACTGAAAAATGCCTGGCATAATTTGTGGCCTGCAAGCATGTTTGAAGGATGTGATGAATCACCACCAGATTTTCTAGGTTTCAATGTTAGTGACAAAAAGAGACTGGTGTATGAAATTATGGAATTTGCTAAGGGATCGACGAATAACGCTTTCACGAAGGCGTGATTTCTGATTAAATTTTGAAATACATTATATAGATTACAAAAAGCTTTCTTTTGTTTAATCCCGCAATAGGCCAATTTGCCCCTGGATACTAAGGCTATGTGCAACATTTTCCAAAAATCAGAATTTTCTAATAAATTCGATTATTAATTCTCACCATTATATAATAAATTCAAAAAGACACTTTTAGCTCGATTCAAAACATATTACATATTGCTAATTTTTTTCTTTTGCCACCTTATAAAAGTAATCAAAAAATCAATATGATAGTAAAATTACGTTACAAGAATAATTTAAAATTAATCGACAGTTCGGGGCAGATTATTCAATATACGAAGTGCCGACACTTATGGTTCAAAACAAACGATTATAAAATGTAGAGTGACCCTCTTTAAATAACACTAACATGTTAATTAATTTTATTTGTCTCAAATAAAGTTTACTAAAATATTATTAAAAATACACACTTTAGATAATTCAAGGAATTCTGCAGGAAATGAATGCCTCCGATCAAAGAGATCCACCGAGGTCCTCGCCTGTTTTTGCTGGAATATAAACCACCAAGTAATGGAAATACCTATCATAGAAGAACACCACACGAGAGTTGGAAAAGGAATGATGTCGTTGAAAGCTCAAGCCGTTGAGAGCAACAATTTGAATTTTTCTGAAGAAAAAGATATGAGGAGAGTTAATGGTGTTCTAAGAAAGACACAGCTGGGCATATTTTCTCAGGTCTGCTAATTACAATGCTGAAGGGGATGATGGTGATGGTAAGGGCATGGATTTTTCTCTCGGTACGAAAGCAGATTACGGTTCCTTTCTAGGTCATTGTAAAACGACCATTTTGCCTGCGTTTAGATAAAGATCTTTCTATATTCTGTTGGTCAGTTTCTGCCTACAGTGGTTGACCCGGATATTGTCGCAGTTGGTGTCCCCATAACCGACACCATAAATGACCTCTGTGGATAACAATAGTAGCAGAGAGGAAAGAGATAGGCACTCTTTCCTTTGAAGCAAACCCGCTGGTTTTTCCAATGGATATTCCTGGTTTTTTCGTTGGTCCGTACTTTGTGGATTGAGATCGAACCAAAACCGAACCACTTTTGGAAAAATTACGGTTCGGTTTTCGGTTCATTGAAACATTAATCAGTGGTTTCGGTTTGGTTCGCAGTTCAGCAAAATGACTGCGGTTCGGTACAGCGGTTCGGTTTGCAGCTCTGATTTAAAATATAAATTTTTTCTTTCTTTAAATAAATTCTTCTTTCATTTAAAATAATAATGACTGCTGATTGATTTACTTACAGATTGATACTGAATGTGTAATGTTTACCTATATTGGATAAATTATTTCTGAATAGTATTTCAAATGATTAATTTAGTTGAACCGAACCGCAAACCGAACCAAACCACTTGTCAAAATTCCCGTCTGAACCAAATAATGAATCGAACCACTTACCGAACCACTTCCAAATTATTGAAGTGGTTTGCAGCTCTGCTTCCTCCTCTTGCAGATCGTAGAATCCTTCTCCTTCAATCATTCCAGCCAATTCAATGATCCTGCTTATTTCATTGAGTCTGGGAAACCCTTTGAAGTGGACAATTTCGGGCCATAGTTTCTGCCAGGACACATTCATAATTGAATTTGCAATTTCTTCCCATGATTGTTTTATGATTTCAATGGCTGTGAATATGTTAAATGAACTCCAAGCTTCACGAGCAGTTTGTGAAGGATTAATGTCAATCGTCTCGAGAATATGGCTGAAACTTCTCCGGATGTAATATGATTTAAAAGCCGCAATGACCCCTTGGTCCACAGGCTGTAGGAGTGCAGAGATGTTAGGTGACAGGAACATTACTTCGACGTTGGGATGGCTTTCTGCAAGAGAAACTGGATGTCCTGGTGCAGTGTCTAAATCGAGAAGCTCCTTAAATGACAAATTCTTCTTCCTTAGGTAGCTTTTCACTTGTTGAATAAAACAATTCTCAAACCAGTCTTCAAACAGTTTGCCTGTAACCCATGGTTTCTTATTAGATCTCCAGAATACAGGCAACTGTAATTTATTCTTTCCTTTAAAAGCACGAGGATTCTCAGCTCGGTAAATCAACATTGGCTTACATTTAAAGTCTCCGGATGCGTTCCCACATAAAAGGAGAGTTATTCTATCTTTAGATGCCTTAAATCCTGACGCGCTGCGTTCTTCTCGAGAAATGTAAGTGCGATTTGGCATTTTCTTCCACATCAAACCGGTTTCATCACAATTAAATACCTGTTCAGGCTTATAACGCTTTTCCTCGATAAGATTCATAAATTCATTTGGAAATTCCTTAGCAATCTCCTGATCAGCTGATGCTGCTTCCCCCGATAACTTAATATTATGCAAATTAAAACATTTCTTAAATATTTCGACCCAACCCCTACTAGCAGAAAAACTTTCCGAAGAATTACCATCATTTTCGCCTTCATGCTGATTATTTAAATTTTCTCATAAAATAAGGGCTTTATTCCTTATTAGTAGTCCACTAAGAGGAATATTTTTTTGTGTCATCCTCTATCCACACATTCAAAAGTCTTCCCATTTTTTCTAACCTAGTGTTACGACTCATAAAAGAAAACTTAGCACTCGATGGATGACCAACAATGACACTTTTTCAAATTTTGTCCTCAGCTCTTTTAATATAGCGAATTGTTGATTCATTCACACCATATTCTCTAGAAATGGAGGAAACACTTGTGCCACTTTTTAATTTATCCAATATTATGACTTTTTCTCTCAAAGACATAATTTTATGTTGTCTTTTAGCTGATTTATCAATTCCGCTTGTATGTACATGCTTAGGAGACACAGTTTCAATATATGGGTAAAAGTAGAAAATTATTAGTAAAAAAATAATAAAACTACAGATCACTATCACTTAAACACAACGTTGTGCCTCTCACCACATTCATTGTTCCATATATCACAAATATTCAACACGTAAAAAATCTAAGCGTAAGAGGCCGCACTACTAAAGTGTGAACAGATACTCCAGTGATGTTCAACTGGAAGAATTAAGAATACCTTTTTTTCATCAAAGGAGGTAATGCCCCTTAGGATTTCTTCCTGAGCAGTGATGCCAACTTAAAATTGGCAGTGTTTTCACTATAGTTCACTAACATAAGAGTTGGGATCTCGACTCCTCCCGTGCTAGGTGGAGGGAGTGCGAGGATAGCAAATCCGGGAGTTCCCTCAAGCGAGTGCTGCCAAACCTCACGGGGTCAAGTGGCAACCCCACCTCTCACATGTTTACATATCTGAGTTGTATTGTAGACCTTTATGACCATGCCTTCCTAAATAAACTTGGAGTATTAGCTTAGGGAATGTTTTCATGCAGAAGATACGCCAGCCACCTTTAGCAAGAGGCTGGGACGAAGACACGATTTCACTCACAGAAAAATACTAAAATCAATTGTGAGTAAAATGCTTCAATTTTCTTTTCAAAATGTTAATATAGAGTAAATTGGATACTGCCGATGAGGATATTAAAGGATATAGGTGTAGACTGGAAAGACATGAGACTGATCAGGAATCTATATGTGAATCAAGTTGTAAAGGTCAGGTTGGAGAATGCGGACACCAGCAGAGTATATCGGTAGAGGAGTAAGACAGGGCTGCTATCTATCGCCGATTCTATTCAATATATACAGAGAGAGGGTAATACAGGAAGCGTTAGAAGGCACGGGAGATTTCAAAATCTGAGGAAGGATTATAAGAACAGTGAAATATGCGGACGATCAAGTACTTCTAGCAAGAAAGGAAAAGGAACTCCAGAAAATGATAAATAGACTAGTGATAACTGGTAGAAAATACGGTATGGAAATTAATACAGAAAAATCCAAGGTCATGCGAATATCAAATAAAGAAGAAAATTTGAAGGTAAGAATTGCAGGAAAGCCATTAGAACAAGTTTCAGATTATAAACACCTTGGAAGCATCATAACGAGAGAAGCAAAATGTACCGATGAAATCAGGACTAGAATAACAAAAGCAAAAGCCCCTTTCAGAAGAAAGAAACTCCTGCTAACGGGAAATATAAAGCAGGAAATCCGCAAGAGGTTGATAAAATGCTATGTATGAAGTATAGCTCTGTATGGGAGAAACATGGACTCTAAGAAAAAATATAAAATACTTGGAAAGCTTCGAATTGTGGGCATGGAGAAGAATGCTGAAGATAAAATGGACAGATAGGGTGAAACAAGAGGAAGTACTACAAAGAATAGATGAGAAGCGAACGATTATACAGACTATCAGAAAGAGGAAGGCGAACTGGAATGGACATTACCTGGGAAGAGAGTGCATGGTTAAAGAAGTGCTAGAAGGAAAACTGGATGGAAAAAGAGAAAGATGTAGGAAATGGTTTCAGTTGGTAGACAACTTGAAAGGGAAAGAGAGCTATCAAGACATGAAGAAGACTGTGGAAAATAGGTGTACATGGAGAACCAAGTTTAACCATAAATAAACATGGACCTGTCGATGGACAGACTACCGTATATTCCGGCGTATAAGTCAACCTTTGAAGTCTAAAAAAAATTTCCTAAAGCTTAGGGTCGACTTATACACTGACCATAAAATGTCAACCTTAAATTAAAAATAAATAACATCAATATTTAAAAAGACCGTTGATCTTTCTGTGGAGGTAACTGCTATTTTGAATCACCTGTTCCAGTATTTATATTTTATGTCATTTACCGTATTTACTCGTGTACCCCATGCACATTTTTTCTCAAAATGTCCGGGAAAAAAGGGGGTGCACGTCTTACACGAGGATTTCTGAATAGGTTATACAAATTGTGAGTATCGAAAGTGAATTCTCTGCAATATGCTTGCGTCTACATTTATATTTGTAAAAGATGTCAAATTCTACGAAGTATACGCATATTTACGCGACCAAATGAATGTGTAAGCTATGCCCGCGCTGCAGGCAAAAACTCGCAAAAGTAGGCAGAAAAAATATGCCGATTAACTATAGTTCAATGACTACTGAGGGTTTGCCGGCATGAGAATAGGTAGGTTCAAGTTTGGTCCATTTCTCTCATCCACTTCAAGGAATTCAGAGTGGTGAAAATTTGTTGTGAATGAAAGATTTCATCATTCGAAAGGAAGATGGAAATCCACATCTCAAGTGTTTGGACTTGTTCATTCCTAACCTTCCAATATTTACTCATAAGACGAGACGCGAAAAAACTCCCCATCCGCAAAGGGAAGTTACCGTAGAAATATTTCGTGAAGCTCCGCATCAGTGCGTAATATTATGTCAAAAACAGTGAAGTGGGAACAAAGCTGCATAATATTACAACGAAAGAGGTAAGGGGTTAACAAAGGAGCACCATCAGTGAGGAGATTTCTGCTAGTAAAGAGATCATCACATCACGTAGTAGGGAGAAAATGCTTAAACTGAGCGGAACTCGTTTCAGGGAATGGGTAATGGGAATCGGTAATTTAAAAAATTTATTCTGGGTCAAATTAATTTTTTCCCTCCGAACCGGCCCAAAAATAGAAGTGCGCGGGGTACACGAGTACGCGGGTTATATGAGTAAATACTATATTTTAGAAGATTTATAATAATTAATTTTAATACTCTATTTACTCACATAATCCACATCCTCATGTACCATGCACACCCCTATTTTTGGACCAGTTCGACGAGAAAAAAATAAATTCGTACTTTAATAAGTTGATTTCTACGGCGGCGGAAAATTATAAAAAATCAAAAAAATGTGGGGATTCCCCGTAGGTGTGTTCTCTCCATGGTTCCCTCTAAGCTGCGGGGCCGCGCAGCAGTTTTTGAAGTACCACGCACTAAATCTTTCAAGCGCGCACGATTGTATTTTAGAATATATTAGAACAGGACTGCATCAACCCCGGTACATATCTGCGCATTATCGTCATGTAGGCGCTCTTAGCGATATTCATACCGCCCATGGATGAAAAAAATTAGAAGGAACTATGGTTCTCTCCCGGATTAAAAAAGCATCACTGGCTCACGATGAATATGGTGAAGAGAGATACCTGATGCCAACGTATTCCGGCAAAAAGTGTAGGTAGAAATTGATAGTAAATTTTTAATGACAGAACTGCTTTTCTTGAGTAACAATAATAAACTTAAAACTCAATTAAAAGGTACAGCTTTAATATTATAAAAATGTTACGTCATCTCAACGTTGAAGATGCACCAACAGCAGTACAGTGAAACCTCGATTTTACACCATTGAAGGGACCACCTAAAATAAATGTAAAATGGAGCGAAGTGTAAAATCGGGGAAAAGAAGATTATGTAACATAAAGTAAAATGTAGGTTGCTTTATATCATAACTTTGGTAAAATATACATGTTTGAACACAATAACAATGAAATTGCAAATAAACTAACTTACATAACATTTTATTTCTTTAACCAGTCAAAAAGTTGGATATGTGTTCCAACATGCGCATCAAGTTGAGCTAAGATATTAATTTTATCACTCATCGTAAATACTTTCCGTTTTGCTTTATTATCCATATTTCAGGCCAAAAATTAATTAATGGATTGCCACGTTTATAAACAACACCAAGCGTCGTGTAGATGTCGTCAACTTCCTACTAAAATCACCAATACATAAATGGATTACCGCGTTAAGTATATACAATGCCTAGCATCATGTTGATATAAACTTCCTACAAAAACAGATGTACGCAACTATGCAAGCGTAACGGTGAGCATGAAGTGTGCTCTTTTCTTCGATCGGCCGATAAATGTATTTCCACCTGCAGTTGCAAACATTTCTTATGTAAACATATGCCTATTTAAACATGAGTTTGACAAAGTTACAACTAAAACTACCGAATGAAGCCTATTTTAACCTTGAATACGAGCAGAACACCGCCGGCACTTCTTCGCATTTTCCGAAATAGAAAATTGAAAATGTAAAATCGGGTGAATTTCCAGTCAAAACACGAAAAATAAGATGCAGATTCGGAGGAAATGTAAATTCGAGGAAACGTAAAATCCGATAAAATTTTACGTTGTTCTTATGAGCAGACCAAACAAAAAGTGCGCAAAATCGGAAAAAACATAAAATTGGAGAGTGTAGAATCGAGGTTTCATTGTATAAACAGTACATTTAAACCCTAAACGTTTCTTGGTCGTGTAGATACTCATAAACTGTGGAATTCTTCGACTTTTGCGAGTATAAACGTAAATGCGTGTTGCAGTAAATTTACTATTGAAACTTGTAATTTTTAAAACTTGGTCAGAAATCTTCCTCTATGACCAACATTTTGTGAAAAAAGTGCACGGGGTACACATCTGCGATATATTATTGAATTTCGCTACCGTAGAGATTGATCGCGATCACTAGGTATAGTTCATTTCGATAGTGTCATTAGCATCGAAATAAATTGAATTATAGAAAACTTAATTTAGTGGTCAAGCTCTCCAAAAATAAGTTTCTTAATGGTTGAAATTAAAACATCTTTCACATGGAATGCTTAAGAATAATAGCACGGACTCTAAACAATATTTACATATATTTTTATTATTCTTTATTTCTGATTTGTTAAAACATAGATTGTACATGACTTTGATTTTGTCTGAAAACGGTTTTATGAGAAGTATTTTTAAGTGAAAAAGTGGGGGTCGACTTATATGGCGAACATATGCGTAATCATGTATTTTCATCCAAAAAAGCAGGGATCGACTTATACGCCGGAATATAAGGTACCTATGATGATGATATCAAGTTCTACTACAAGCAAAGAAAAATGTCAGGTTTTGATAATATAGCTCATGTCAGTCCATAACCACAATACTAGAAATGGTAATAATCTTTTTGTTTCATATTAACATCTCAATGTTTGCTACAAAGGACGAAGTGCAATGAGCATTAAACTGTATAATAAGTTACCTCTTGTACTTAAGTAAATTAAGGGTTTCCAAAAATTCAAAAAATCTTTACATGATTACCTGAGAAATGTTTTTATACAATTAACCCATTAGCGCCAGCTAGAAAACGACCAGGCGAAAATTGTTCTTCTTCATACACTGGTGAGATAAATGCTAAATAAAATAATATATTTTAAAAAATCAACAAAATTTACTTTATTTCTTTAGAAAAATTGCCATCCTCAAATGAGGACGTTAGGCAGATAAATGGTATTTTTCGTAACAACCCTTTTCTATATATAATGTTTTTTTTCATTTTTTACAGAGACATCTAGCCTTCAGGTGACACACAACATTTTAACTGTTTTTCAAGTTTTTCAGGAAAATGATTTTCATTGCTCAACTCGAGATCGCTACTGCTTCTGCATCTTTTGTTGCATTTATTTGCCCTGGCATCTCTTAGATAGCTCCTTACTATGTTGCGACGAAAAGACATTGTAATACATTTCAGCACAATAGTAGTTCAACTAAACGTCCTCAAACAAGGACACCTAAAATGTATATTTCCGTAAAAATCTCAAGGTTGAACTTTTTCGCGACAACAATACTTTCTCAATACTTCGTATGAGAAAGTAAAAAGGCATTGGCTTTGACATCTAACAATTATCCCTTTAGGTAGCAGTTCCCTAAGCATTGTTTTGCGTTTTAAAATAACATACGGCAGCAACTTTGTGCCATCCGCTAAGGCGTAATTTTTCATTTGCGGAAGTTTTTATAGTGACACTATATCTTTGGGGTAACTTATTTTAAACTTAAAAATAATGACTAGTCTTCCCTTCACATTAGAACTTGGCGAAGTGAGTACTAATGGAGTGCTTTCATAAATGTTATACTCTTTAAAATTCAGGTGTACTTTCGTCTGCTGCTGGAGCATCAATCGAAACGTAGCAGATTTTTAAATTGTAATACATAGACATGTTTAAAATTTAACAATATACCTCAAATACGGCCGCCAATCCTTGCTTAACCGTCTACATTGTCGCACATATCAGATTTCCTACCCAGCTATAAACACACCCCTTCCATCAGTACCCCGGAGGTAATCTTTTGTACTATGTACAACTTTAAGAACTATGATACGATTTTTTAATGTATAATAATAATAAATTAAATGTAATGTATTGTTGTATGCATTTATAAATGCGTTTTCAGAGGCATGTACTCGAAATCCGGGTGTTCCGTGTGGTGTTTAAAATGCACGCATTTTTCCCACCTAAAACTTTGTACTCAATTTTAAGATGATCCCTAATTTTTTTGTGGACATTTTTTGTAAAAAACCTCGTCTTCCTTTCGGGTAAATATGGTAATAGGTCTCATGCTGTCATGATGACCACATTGGAAAATCAAGTAAAATATCCAAATTTCTATCTACTTTTTTCTTTAGTTATTGAAAAAACTTCATTCATACCATAATTTTTTAGAGCTTTTTAAAAAATGTGCTTATAGTTTCACTTTGGCATGTCTGTCTGTGCACTTACTTAAACTCAAATTGTAACTAAACCGTAAAAGATAGAGAGCTGAAAGAAAAAAGGGTAGATTTCTAGACTGCTTCCATTTGTTTTTTTTTTTAGATTTGAGTTTTGAAAAATATACAAGTTCAGATTGAGGCTCATTTAAAACTTTGTTTTTTGAATATCTTTGAAGGTGTAAAAGACAGAAGGCTGATCATTTGAGAGTAAAGTTTTACATTAATGCCACTTATTCTATAAAAGTTTGAGAAATATTCAATGAGAAAGTCGTAATTTATTTTGAAATTTGAAAATTTCTTATGCGAATTTAACAATCCTTGTCAATGAAAACAACTGAAGTAAACAAATACATAAATGTTTAATTTCCTTTCCAGAGGACACAGAACGTAATAAATGAAATAAAATGGATTATCTACGGCAAATAAATTAACTTTTTTCAGAGATGTCAGACAGTTCTGTGAGGAGGTGACAGAGAGAATGATTCAGAAGTTTCCCTTCAAAGACAAAACACACAAAGCCCTAGGTTTCCTGAACCCTGACCTAAGACAAAAAGTTCAACCAGAATCTGTTGTTAAGCTTTCTAGTATCCTCAAAATGGATTTGCCAAATAACCAACTGGAGGAGGAGTATGTTGAATATCAGCTGTCAGCCTAAATAGAGTTGCCACTCCTCTAGATCAGTTATGGTTCAAACTCTCCGATCTGAAACTACCTACTGGGGAAATAAGATTTCTTTACATACCAGAATTGGTGCTTGTCTTTCACACAGCAATGAAGACATGGAAAGGTGATTCTTTTCAGTGAGAAATGTTCACACAGATTATAGGGACAATTTGAGTAATTCAACATTATGTGCTATTGTTTGCTAATGTTTTGAAGTTAGCCCTATCTGATGGATGGAATAACTTGTGTTCTGATTGCCAGAGGAATGGGATTTCTGAGTGTGCACCATAACCCAACCATTTCTTTAAAACCCTAATACCAACCCAACCCAGCATTCATTTGCTTTCCCTCTTCTAAATACCAAAATCTTCAAACCAACAAGCTATACCACAATCATATTGTAAAGGGGCTTTCATTCTATGTTAGAACAAAGAAATTGAAAAGAAACGCCTTATGAAGTTTTTATCAAATTATTTCATGTAAATTAATTTTTCAAAATAAAAATTACTCTGTTGAATCCCATGGATAATTTATATATGAAGTATATACAGTACCTGCAATGCAGATGGACTGCAGAATACTACAATCTCCTTCTTCTCTGGAAGGTATTTGTTTATTACAGCCTGAGTACGACGAAGAACAAACCATCCTGTTCTACTATTTAATTCTGCTGCTCTGGTTTCTCCAAGGCATCTCTCCTCTAGTGAACACTTAGGATGCCTTGATTTCACTATTGGTTCTTCAAAATGTTTTCGAAAATCTGGTGAGAAATAATTTTATATTTCGATAAATTCAAAACTTATCAAATAAGCAATCTTTATCAGGAGATAAAATCAGTCTATGCATGATAGCAAAATGTTTGTGTCCATGGTTCCAGCAAAAGAGGTCAAAAGTGATAAATATAATGAATATATTCAGAGCAACATGTTTATCAATGGAAAAAACTTTGCTGGATTTAAAACTATAATTAGATTTTGACCTAAATTGAACCAGCTATATAACAGTTCTGAGATTATTCTTTAGAGCTAATACTATTTGAACTTTTACAAAATTTACATTCTTTGGCAGGAAAAAAATGCAAAATTTTTTAAACTAAATTCAACATATAATTAGCACTGTGCATTGCTCCTTGTTTCAGTCTGAATGTTGATGATAATTTCATTTAGTTATCTGTCAAATAAAAAGTGCCATATCCAGATAAATTCATTCATAAATGATAAATTTTTTCATTAAGTCTAGTTTCTAGTCATGATCGCTCAAGCAGAATAAATGGTGCACACGCACACCATGTTCTCAGTAGCTTTTGATTTTGGAAATATTACAAAACCATAACATATGAAGAAATAAAAACAAATTCTCTTGGAGAAGAAGCTCAATTATCAAATTCACACAATTTTTAAATATTAAGGTATATCAGCAAAGTAAACAGAATGATTTATAAGAAAATCTAATTTGATAGAGGTTATTAAAAACTGTAAGACTGATATTTACACATTCTTCCAAAGAAGATGCTGTGGTATTTTCAAACTAAGACCTTGATTAAAAAATTTGACCTTTCACTGGCTAAATTGAATGTAGAAAGACATAGAAAAAGCTACGAAGCCAATAAGTATTGAGAACAGTGGTGCACACATGGTGGGGGGGTCCACTGGGTTCGAACCGCCTCCCTTGGAAAGTTGTGATTTTTCTAAACTGTGGTAACAAACAGTTATTTTAAATTTGGGTTCATGGGCACCAACAGAAAGGAATAGGAGACGGTTTGCCCCCTTTATTTTTAACTTAAATTAATTAATAATGCAATATGCGACATTGATGTAAGTTGCATACAACTTTTGTGCTTGTCACATATTTTGGACCTCTCTTGAGAGAATCCTGTGTGCACTACTGATTGAGAAATTGAGTGAGTGTGTCACTGGACTATTCTTTCCACCAGGTCATGCACTCTCAAGTCCCGTGCCTTGAAGATTGTTACATTATAGCCAAAATACGTAACGGTTGAAATTTCTCAATACTTACTGGCTCCGGAGCTTTTTATTTGTATTTCTACAACTAAGACTGTAAAAAATATTCATAATTTTGCATTAACCTTTACAATACAATGTTTTTGGCACATATAGCTCACCTGCTGAAGTTGTTTTTTCCTCTACCAGGTAAGTTACAACTTTGGAAAAAAAATTATTACAAGAGAGCTATTAATGCTATTGAAATAAAATAAATATCATTACACAATAAATATATTTCTCTATGTAAAAGTAGTTTTTATTAGCTTTTAGTATTTGTGATATACAGTGAACCCTCGATATACGTCGGTAATTGGTTTCTAAAAAGTGCAACGGATAAGGAAATGATGGATGTGGAGTATTAGACTCCCATGCTATAATAGTAATTCATTCCAGGGAATTCTTGATCACTCAGAGTATGAAAGAAAAGGTCTCGAGTTCAGGAACGTCCACAGGTATTCTGCTGCTTGAGGCATGGTAACAAATGACGAGCTTTTAACCTTCTACCATATGAAGTCTCAAGACGTCTGAATCTGAATGCCCCCTACTGCTCAAAATGAAAAAAATCTCGAAACGAGATTTTTCTCCATGACTCACTTGAAGAGGCTCAATCCTTGGGAAATGCAAATATTGACATCATAGGATGATGTGTCAACTAAATGAGACCGATTTTTAAAACACGTGGGCCTGTGGAGAAAACAACGGATATGAGAAACGACGGATTCAAAGGTCGACGGTTATCGAGGGCCTCTTGGTCTCTTAGCTGTCTCATTTGACTTCGCAGAAATGGGCACTGAGTTTGTTGCAAAAATAAAGTAAATAAGACAAAATCGGAAGAACTGGTTTGAGAACCTCTCACTAGGAGTATTGCTGGTAGACTGACGCTGCTGAACAAAAAGGAAGTGCCATACATGATGTGTGAGACAAGTGGCGACATGACGACGGATATGGAAATAATGGTGTTAAATAGTAGATGATGGATATGAGAAATGACGGATTGGGAATCCGATGGATATCGATGTCCCACTGCATTTGGAATCGTTTTCATAAACAATATAAAATGTCAGTGTAATTTTTCTTGATTAGCTATTTATTGCAAAAAACTATTCATATTCTGCACCAAAAAATGTTTGCAAAAGTTATATCTGACATGTCATATATGCCAATCATTTTCTTACATATCATTATTATAACTTGATTTCAAGGAATGCGATAAATCAACGAAGCAAAGAAAATTCACTTCAAGTAGGTATGTCACTTAGTTTATTAGTGATATTCAGAAAACCATTTGATGCCATTAAATCATAAAGCAAGGGGCATAAACATTTACGAGGATCGTAGGAACATGTAATGAATGCATAAGGCTTTGAGCAAAAATTAACATTTGGACGTAATTTTCAGTATTGAATGAGGAGGATAACAAAAATGTCATACACACAGATTGCAATGGTGCTCTGAAATAATCAGTAAAGAAAAGTGCCTAATTTATCCCAAATTGACTAATATCATTTGCAAACAGCACGAAAAATTGAATTAATATGCATGCATGAGTTGATAATTCGGAGGGATAGCCACAGCGGTGGTGATTTAGCCAATTGCTTTCTGCTGCTAGTGTTTCAAAATTCAATGCCACCTGGACTGATCTAGGTTTGAAATTAAATTAGATGAAGTTATTTGCGGCATTGTATGCATAGAAGGCGAATGACACGAAAATATGTATACACTTAAAGGAGGATGAAACAGCAGATTGAGTGTCATGCGGAGACACCAAACACTGCCAAAGTTTACACTCGTCTAAGTTTTGTAATTAAAAATAGCAGAATCTCCCCTCGTGTGGTAAATACCTGGGAACTGAAAGAACGAACTGCTGGTAAGAGTGATAGGTTATGAGTGTCATTCTCAGTTTTGGCCAAATGAACTGAAAAACATCCCCTTATTTTCCAATGATAATATTGTGCCAGCCTTCTAATCACTCCAAATGAAGTTAGTCGTAAGCGCTATGATTTAAGCATGATGGTAAATTTTTCATACCATTGCACGTAGTTTTTAGTTTGGCTTATTTGTTGCCTTCCAGTATTAAATTAATAATAAAAATATTTAATTTCCCATGCTCCTTGTAGGCTAAACAAAATGCTATTGAGGTTGCCTCTAAAGGCCATTTTACACGAGGCATTTTATTGCGCATTTAGATGCAGCAACAAAACGTGCATCTTTCCATGCATTTATATAATGTGTGAGCGACAGACTACTACTTTACATGATGCATTTATGCGTGCATTTTTCACGCAATTCCTCTGCCGAATGGTGCACAATAATGCATTGTTTTGTTTTAAAGTGAAGGGCAAATAATGTGCAACATTGTTTACATCGTATTGTGTTGAGAAGTATATGTAGTATAGATAGTAATGAAATGTGCTGTGTTTTTGGATTTGAAGAGAGCCATTGAAACTGTTGACAGAGGAAGATTATTACTTAAGTTACAAAGTTATGGCTTTGGAGGTGTAGCACTTAAGTGGTTTCAAAGTTACTTAAGTGATAGGTTTCAAGTATTGAAATGTGAGAATAGTATTTCCACAAAAAGGAAGGTTGACATTGGTATACCTCAGGGCAGTTTATTGGGACCAATACTGTTCCTTTTATATGTTAATGATCTGGGGAAGTCTCTGAAGCAATGTAAATACCATTTATTTGCTGATGGTACATTAATATATCTATCAGGTAAAAGTGTCAATCAAGTTATAAAAGTGAGAAATGACGAATTTACGGTGTTAAGTATTTGGTTAAGAGTCAACAAACTAAAACTCAATATTGGGAAATCAAATATGATGCTGATAGGCTCAAATTTACACTATGTTACTTTCATTAATGGATGCGAAAGGGTTGTAATGGATAACTGTGTGTTGAAAACTGTGGATACATGTAAATATCTGAGTGTTGTAATTGACAGAAAATTAAAATTTGATGAACACATAAGTTTTTGTGATTGTGTATACCTAATGTATAAGTTGTATGAATAGCAAACTGCTAAATAAATCTAAATCTAATCTATTCATAACTATTTTCATAAAAGACTTTCTATTTCATTGTTGAAGTTTAGTATTCGCTTTTATACAGCAATAGCTATGTAAACACTTTTCTTTTGTCGTCCTGCTGGCTTCGTTTCTCTGCCTCCAGAGGTCTCAGCGCTTATGTCGTATGCGCAGAGGTGTACGGAGTGGAAATTGCGTGAAAGATTGCACCAGAATAGAGGGGCTATTTTTGTGCATTCGCACAATTTTTCATACATTTTGCCGCTTTACATGACACATTTTTGAATGCGCATCTTTCCATGTATCTAAATGCGCAATAAAATGCCTCGTGTAAAACGGCCTTAAGAGTATGCAACCATGCTCAAAGACGCTCACGGGAGGAAAATAATTGCGATAAACCAAGCCAGTTGGTCAGGATCTGC
This sequence comes from Uropetala carovei, assembly GCA_036926305.1. Taxonomy (NCBI): domain Eukaryota; kingdom Metazoa; phylum Arthropoda; class Insecta; order Odonata; family Petaluridae; genus Uropetala; species Uropetala carovei. Next base: position 6,742,747 of record JAXCHB010000084.1, on the reverse strand, counting down.
CCCTGCTATCAAGTCAGTCTAATTCTCCATACTCGAATTGGGGTATTTACGGTGACGAGAGGACTAACTCAGTTAGTAAACCTTACCACACTAGATGTCCTCACTGAGGCACAGCAGAAAACTTGACTTTACTACTTTATCTCAAAATTGCGATAGATGTTAAATAACAATAATGAAAGGATGGAAATTTAACTTATATGCATGAGTGCATATGACTGATCACAAATGTGAAGTTAAAGAACAAGTAAAATTCTGAACTTGACCAGGAATCAAATTGTGTTCATATGTCTCTAATATGTATCTAATACATTATACACTTAAATTCTCATGAATTATCCATATTATGAACAGCATGTTCTCAAATTTTACAGAGAAAGATGAATTTTTTAGAGATTATTGGAAATATAACTTTTTTATATTTTAACAGCATTCATAAATTTTTGGAACTTAGTAATCAGAGTTCTAAGAATAAAAAATTCATGCAGGGGCAGATAAAAATAGATGGAATTGCAGAACAGAATATTTTGCTGTTGAATAATTTCCCCCTGGGGTAAATTATAGATCTTACCTAGACAACTCCCAAGAATTCCAGGGTTTACAAAATCAATCAATGAAAAGAACTCCAATAGGTCATTTTGAATTGGTGTCCCTGTTAATAGTACTCTGCTTTTAAATTCCATTTGCAAAAGTACCTGAAATATAACAGACGAGTGATTTTACATTCATTCATTTATCCTTTTGTTCGTAACATAATTGAAACATAAAAGTCGTCCGATACAAACACACATATAAACTCTTACAAACTAGATTACATGATTAGAAAAGCACTAAATTACTAAATGTAGTGAATAAATTAAAGATAAATATGTACCCTATTAACTAACTAAATTATGTATTAAAAATTAAATTAAGTTGTAAAAGTCATTACTGAGTAAAAAACATTTTAGTTTCTTTTTGAATACTGGCAATGGATTGTTTTTATTTCATTCAGAAGTGCATTGTACAGAATACTGCACATGTGGTATGGGCTTTTCCAATAGAGACATAAGTTGTGTTTAACAACATGTATATTGTTTAGTTGTCTGATCTGATGATGTGGATTTCAAATTTGTGCATACTGACTTTTACAAAGACAGTACATTCATAAATATACAAGCTAGGGCAATGGTGCGCAACATGTGGCCCACAGACCCTTTCGATCTTGTGGAAGTAAGAGGATTTGAACTGCCCCCAGCTCCTATCCTCGGTTTGCAAAGCTAGTATTAAACTGACAGCCACGGAGGCTGCTAGTGTATGCACTGGACACTGTCAATTTAAGTAACAGACGTGAAAATGAATCATTAATAGCTAGACCGCTTTTCTTTTTCTTTGTTTTCCGAATAACATTTAGATTAATTTTAACCACTATAATGGATCTTTTCGTCAATTTAAAACTACAATACCTTTAACTGCTAATTCAATAATGGTTAATTGGATGCCACAGAAGAGTTCAACAATGACAATCTACCATATCTGTCCGAATAGAAGCCGATCCCCCAAGAATTTCCACAATTTTTTGGCAAAAACGTAAATTTTGTAGATTCTATGTTGAAGTGTGCCGGGCATTCATGCACGGCTTAGAATACATTATTCGAGATTGAAGAAATGTGTGGGAAATGGTTTAGTTGTTGACATTTTGAAATATTACTCCAATTAATAAATTTGCGTTGCTGAATAATGTTCCACATTCAGTGACAATAATTTCATTCATCTTCATTTTCACAAAAGGTCAAATATAGTAACAGCGATCTCGCCAATAAATTTTTCACCTAAGTCTATTTCCAATGAAATGAGCATTTACATTGCCTTAAGAAACTGCATTTTTATAATTATACACGTTCCATGTAAAGTTTTACCGAAATTCAAACAGTTGAGCATTCAAAGCTGTCAACACATTTTGCGTAATCGTCAATTTATGTAAGCGATCTCGCCAAGATATTTTTATATATATTCATCGTAGGTCATATATTTACTTTACGAAAAATATAGTACTATCATTTGAACATGAATGCAATGAGAGACTTCGAGTTTTAACCCTAACCCAAATTTTCCTCAGACTCGCATTTAAGCCGAGGGGTGAATTTTTCGTGACAGATTTTGACAAAAAACATCGGCTTGTATTCAGGCAGATATGGTAATTTAAAAGTCTTTATAATAATAACTTTTGTTTACATTACTGCTATAAGTTATGCTTCTGTCATAGGCAGACGATCATTTATTGCTTTTGTGAGCCTCCACTAAGGTTTTGTGGTTTCAAAATTATTTTTCATTTAAAAAGACAATTTACTTTCGTGATGATTTTGAAATTACAATTTTGAATTTTGAATCTAAATGATGCTCATCTATGCTAGAAGCATAGTGTGAAATTGCATTTTTGTTAGCTAAGAAAAAGAACCTTTTCCAGCCGGTGAAGAATTGATCAACCCCAGCTTGCAAATCATCGCTAAACAGCTGGGTGATTGGATCATTTTGAGCATTGAAAATGCGCAGTGAGATATTTAAAATTAGCTTTTTGACAATTTCTTTAAATACCATATTTCCCGGCGCATAATACACACCCCAATTTTTAACAGAAATTTCAGAAAAAAAGAAAATTAAGAAAAAATTGCATGCATTTTATTTTACCTCAAATACAGGGATGAAAACATGCTTGACATATGCTATCCATCCCTGAATCCTAGAAACTCATCCTCACTGCTGCTGCTGCTGCAATCATCACCAAAGGCACTTTCACATGAATCTTCATTACAGCTAATAGACAGCTGGTCATCTTCAGTGCCGTCTAGAGCATTGCTAATTCCACATTTTAAGAATGATTTCGCAAACATTTGAAATCGAAGGTCTTTTCACTCGCCCTGTAAGCATCATGTCATGGTTTGGTTCCTCCATCCATTTAATCCACTCCTCATGCATGGATACCTTAAATGGCTTGTTTATGGAAACATCTAGAGGTTGTAATTGACTGGTCAATCCACCCGGAATCACTGCAAGATGGGTGTTCAATACTGTAGCAAGCTTTTTTGTTGACTCTGTTGTGTGTGCTCTGAACTGATCATATACTAATAAAGAAGATTTTTTCAGAAGGTCACTAGGACGCATTGACCACACTTTCCCAAACCATATCTTCATGCCTCCTTCATCCATCCATCCCTTAGGATGAACGTGGACAAATACTCCCGTTGGAATTTTGTCTTTTGGAACCGTTTTCCTTTTAAATATTAATTTAGGTGGCAGTTTTGTGCCATCAGCACAACATGAAAGAACGACAGTGTAGTGGTTTTTCTCATGACCAGCAGTTTGACGGAACATTGAATGTAAGAGGTACTTCATCCATGTTTCCTAAATGTCCTAATTCAAATCACATTCTCTTTCTCATGTTTATAATATATTTGTAAAATTCTATAATCTTATCTTCATATTCGATTGGCATTCTTTGCGCTATTCTAGTTTTAGTATGCATACATAGCCCGTGTCTTTTCATGAATCTTTCACACCACGATGTTGTCCTCATAAAATCAGCAATTCCCTTTTCAGTTGCTGTTCTTCTCGCTTCAGTTAAAATCATTTTTGTTGACTCAGCAATTCCATTCCTCCAGTGATAAATAATCCATTTTGTAACGTCTTCTTCAAGATGTGGCCATTTTTCGCTACATCGACGTAAATTTTTCTTGCTCTTCTCCACCTTCATTAATTCTTCTTCTTGTTTCCTCCATTCCTGGATCATTTTTTCTGTTGGTGGGGTACCAAAACGTCTTCCAGCTGCTCGATTCCCAGGATCTTTACCATACTTCACGACTTCCAGTTTAAATGCTATACTGTACGAAAATCTTTTATTTCTCGATCCCATTTTGGGGTAGGACTTGCACTTTATATTTTAACATGGTAATTACGTTTTGAATGTAACCACACTTAGATAAAATAATACTATAACAAGCATGTAATGCATACCAACACAATTCACACCAACTAGCAACACCTTTAAATACTATGAATCACCCTGTTCGGCACAGAAAAGCACAGTCATAAGCCTGCTATCCATCCTACTCAATGTTACAATGACATCAGTGCCAGATGCATGCAATTGATGATCCTAAGAAATTGTATACTAAGAAACAGTTAAAGTTATCAGGCCAACAAAGTCATTTTAAATAGTTGCATGTTCTGATCACAAAGCAAACATCGGTTTGTATTATTATGGTATCTACTTTATAGCACATGTCACTTCGGTGCGGCCATGAGTAGTCGTTTGTTTCATATGATAACTTTGACAGCAGCCTTTGATACGTTTCTTTTATTTTTTATCTCCTACATATTTTTATATGAATTGTTAGCATATCTATAACTGAGAAAACATTTACCCCTGGTGCATAAGATTTTAGGTGACATTTTTCAAGAAGAAAAGTGTCTTATACGCCGGGAAATACGGTATTTAATATTAGAAAAATAAATATAATGGAGCATTTTTCTTAAATTAGGATAACTCAACCATATTGAGCTATACCAAGTGAATGAGCTCCTTTCTGCTATAGAGAGCTCATTCCAATGAAATATTTATATACAATGGCTAATTATAAAGTAACATGAGGCCTGTGGTTCTGAAAGCAATTGTGATTTCCTAGTGAATTCTCCACAAAAAACTGAATTATCGAACTTATTCACTTCTTATGGAATGCAATGCTTAATTAATAAACCAACTCATGTTACAGCTTCTTCTGCAACTCTTCTGGATTATATTGTGTCAAACTATTATCACAGAAAAACATGTTCTGACATTTTTGATTTGAACATATCTGATCACTTACTGGTTGAAGTTACTTTCAATTTTTATTTTGACTCTCGTGTTATTATTTGAAGACACTGTTTTTCAGAAACGAATATAACGAGATATTTAAACATACTTGTTTCTGAGAACTTGAATGATGTTTATAGTTCAGTTGATTTTAATGATTCCTTTAGTAATTTTTACCAGAAATTTTTATTCCACTACAACTGTTCCTTCCCTTCTATTGTAAAAAAAGTTTCTCTCGGTAATACCTCAAAAAATAACTGGATTACCAATGAAATTAGGCAGTTTTCACTCTACCTTAAAGATTTTGCTCATTATTGTAGGCTGACTAATAACAGTTGTTCAAACTCAATATAATAATCTGAAACGTCAATATAGGAATCACATTCTTAAAGCCAAATGCACATATAATAATCATAGAATAATGAATGCTCGTAATAAAATCAGGGAAAGTTGGAAAATTATAAACCAATCCAAAAAAGCACTGTCTGTTCTTGTTTTAAAACTCAAGGATGAATCAGGTGATATTATTACTGATTATTCTTTATTAGCTACCAAGTTTAATGGGTACTTCATTAATTCTGTGCCTAATGACACAAATTTCGATAATACACTTCCTTGTTTTACAGCAACCTCAGTCAAATCCCTCTTTCTATCTCCCTGCTCAGAAACTGAACTTCATAACTTATTAAAAAATGTAGTCAACAGATTCAGTGCTGGTATTGATGAAATACCCAATTTTATCATTGTATTATCTTTTCATTTTATAAAGTTGCCCCTTTTGTACCTTATTAACATGTCACTGACCCATGGAATCTTCCCAGGACCCCTCAAGTTGTCTAAAGTTATATCCCTATTTAAAAATAAAGGTTATCCTTTGGACCTTAACTCATATCGTCCTATTTCAATTATCAATCAGTTTGGTAAAATCTTTGAGAAAGTTTTTTATAGGTTACTTTCTCATGTAGAATGAAACAACTTGGTCTAACTCTCATCATGGATTTTGACAGAACAGATCCACTACTACTGCACTTGATAACAAACAGGAAGTCTCTGCTATGCTTTTTGATTTTTCAAAAGCCTTCGATCACCAACTGCTTTTGCATAAGCTCAATTTATTTGGGATCCGGGGAGTCTATGACAAATGGACCGAATCATACCTACATAACAGACTTCAACATGTTGTGATCTCTAATCATGGTAATAAGTTTCTTTCTCCAACTAAGTTACTAACCAGAGGTATTTCCCAGGGCTCTGTGTTAGGTCCAATATTATTTTTAACATTTATTAACAATCTACCAAATTTTGTTCCTTCTGGACCTAGTATCACTTCAATTCTGTATGCTGATGATACAAATTTCATCATTTCTTCGCCAAAATTTGACAGTTTAATAGAAACTGGAAATCTCATATCACAACATCTCAGCGATTGGTGCTGCAACAATCATGTAAATCTGAATGTTGGCAAATCTCAACTAATCTACTTTACAAATATAAATAAACCTCCTAAAAGGCTCTCAGTAAACATTAATAATAAAGCTATTCCTCAAGCTGAATTTGTTAAATTTTTAGGTGTTTGAATTGATTCACAATGTCATGGGAATCCCATATAAATATGCTGGCAGCTTAACTCTGTAGCTTATATCATCTCTTTAGGTCAATTAGATCTACTGTCTCTAATGAAGTTCTTTACTTATTATATTTGGGTGAATTTTACTCTAATACCTTGTATAGTATTCTTTTTTGGGGTTCTTCCACTTATGCAATTAGAATATTCAGAATACAAAAAAGAATTATTCGTTTGATTGCAAATGAATTATATTATGCACCATGTCGAGCTATCTTTAAAAAATTGAATAATCTTCCTTTGCCTTGTGTATACATAATGACCGTCATCTTGCATACCAAAATGAATATTCACGACTATACTAAGAACTCGATTATACATTGTTATAGCACCCGACAAGTTAACGATCTCCATATCCCATATGTGCGCACCTGTAAAACCGCTCTTGGACCTAAATGGGTTGGTCTGCATTTATTCAATAAGCTTCCAAAAAATTTTAAAGCTATTAATGGTATCACTTCCTTCAAAGTTAATTTATTGAATTTCTTGCAAAACACTTTATATTATTCTACAAATGAGTTCCTTGAGAATAATATTGACTGAATATGAATTTTAATTTCTTGTTTACTTTATCTTACATTTTCTATTTTTTGTATTTTCTAATCTACTCAATGTGTTTATATGATTGTACTATGTAACCCTGACCTGTCCTATGTCTTAAATTATGCCTTACTTTTTCAGATCTTCGGACAAATAAAGTATCTTATCTTATTTTAGAAGTTGTTTAACATATTATGACAGAGGATATTCTACACTACCTTTTGACTTGCCATAGTGGCTAAGGCATTTGTGGAACCAACTTTTTGATGTCATCACGATAAAATTTTACATCGTTTTTCTTTTTTTACCACATACTTCATCTGGAAGAGCTGAATAGTATATGATGAAATTGCATCCACCGAGGTGTTTCTTCAAAGGACCAAACAGGTGAAGTCCCCATACAAATGGTGTCAACCTGTTGCAGGACAACATCCAACATCACATTGCCAACCAGATATAGCAGCTGTTGAAGAAGTTACACTGGTAGATCCTCCAACAACCTTCATGCAGACCTCATCTCATTCTCAGCAAATTCTACCTTTTTGGTCTTTGCAATAAACATCTCAGTAGATGTAACTTTACTTTTCAATAAAACCTTACACAGGAGGTCCCCACTTAATGTCGTCCAACTTAACATCGTTTCACTTTAACATCCAAAATTTATTGAGGAACGTTTTTACATTATGTCTAAATGATTCACCTTAATGTCTAAACTTTTGCATCAGTACGTTTGTCCTCCAACTGGGCACAAAACTCATATACCATGACATCACGTCATTAAAACATTTAAAAGTTAGTCTAGGTAATTATTAAAAGGTGGTTTAAAAGTTAAAAGTAATGGTAAAGCAAGATGAAAATGTGCTTTATAAAGTTTCTTTTACAATGTGTGTTGAAATGTTTCAAAAATTTTGTACTTCGTATGAGGACGTAGAACCAAACCCTCCCTAATCTCATTTATCCTTATATGAGAAAATTCCTCGTGTAACTTCCAACTTTTCTGGAACGTAACTAGGACATTAAGCAGGGACCCCCTGTATATGATGTTAAATTTTAATAAAATTGAAAGTGACCATAAAAATTTCTGAGCAGATAAATGATGATGACCCTATAATAATTTTCATTCACCTGTGAAGTTTTAATGATGGTATTCTTAATGCGGTGACCCTCATCACATATGAGAATGTCAAACGATATTTTCTTCAAGTCTTCAATGCAACGAACAACCATTTCATATGAAATAATCATAACTGGACTGCTTGGCATTTTTAGATAGTCTTTTGGCTTGTTTTTCTAAAAATTCAATATAAATCCATATTAATATAGTAATAATTTCCCAATGGAAGTGAATAAACTATGATTCAAATGTCACCTGATTCACAATAAAGGGTGTAATCTGCTCCCTTTTCAGCCACTTCCAAAATTCTTTTTGCCAGTTGACTACCAAGCTGCTTGGAGTAACAATCAGTGCCTTATGAAACATAGGTTGGTCTCCATAAGGTCCCTTTCTCAGAAGAGTCCTGTCAAGGTTTGTTAATTCATTACTATTACATGATCACTATTGCTACCATTTATTCACAAGTCGATGCATACCTTAATAAGCAGCATCAATCTTTACTTTGCCTTTAACCAATAGCAAGTGAGGAATTGCAGAAGAAATTACATAAGATGCTTTTTTTTAAGAATATTAAAATAAAAACATTCTCCTGCAGACCAACCTATCTTGAAAGTTTTGCATATTTAATAAAATTCAATACATTATGTACATACATTTTTTAATTTCAATTTTGTTTCGAAAAATTAATTAATTTATCTCACAGCGATGTATTTTACCATTAAAATGTTATGCAGTATATCACATAAACATTTCTTCAAAAACAACTGGCATTAATTAACAACGACAAAATATTTCATAGAATAAAAATTTAGAATTTTTTATTTTCACTTACTTTTGCTTAATAGCATACTTGTTTATTTACATTCATTGCTGTGAATACGGCCAGCAATACTAAAGCCATAATGGACCCGTATAGATAGTTCATAAGGGGTTTGCTAATATCCTCTTAAAAGGCAAATGGACAGACTCCAAATTTTTTCCATATCTAATCCAAATGTAGAACTATTTGGTGTTTGTAGCTTACGTAATTTTTGAGTTATTTTGTACAATATTCTCTAATAAATATGATAATTATGCTGAGGGAAACAGAATACAAGATTATGACATTTTGTGCTAGGAACAGAAAAAAGTTTAAGCCAGGGACATGCAATCTATAACCCGCAGGCCACATCCAGCCCGTGAGAGCATTTTATGCAGCCCACAAAGCACTAGTTAAGATATGGTTTGTGATATTTATTACAGATAACTTTGTACATTTTAGGTTCAATTGTTGCCATAACAGATTGCCTGGTGAGGTTTTTACGCTAAAAAATGGTTCAACTTTATTTTCTGTTTTAAAATCTCATATAATCCCTGAGTAAGTTCCGATGTAAACTCTAATCTGGCCCACTGAGGCACTCGAGACTTCTAATATGGCTTGCCAAAGCACTCAAATATATGAATGCAACCCACCACATAAAAAGATTGGATATCCCTGGTTTAGGCCATATTTACATATATTTCTGTTCACATAATTAATAGATTCTGATGATCTCTGAGAATTAGTGAAACCATATATCCATCAATGGTAGTATGTGAAATACTCAACAGTTAAATTATAATTTTCGTTGAAGAAATTTGTACAACAACAATACCAATTTCACTAGCCTTCTCAACTATTCCACTATAGCATGTGAAAAATGAACTTTGTAAATAGGGAAGATTATAACATTTATTAATCAATTAATAACATTTCACCATATACAATGTTTATTATAACATAGCAACAGATTCAGGCACTTCATGACCTTGTTCAAGAACATTTTCGTCCTCTAGCTTTCTTAATATTTCAAGGTTTCTGCTAAACTTTATGGCCACTACTGATGATGAGAACATTGCTCTCGAAATACTTTAGTATTTTACTGAATATTTAGGGAGTTACGTGTACTTGAGTGTGTGTTTCTGTCTGACAGATCCCTGTCATTGTCAAAAGACATAAACATGCAGATGTGCGTGATGCCAGGTCCCTGGTGAGGAATCACTTCCTGTAAACCTTGTTTTGTTTCCCTTCCTATTCCTTTCCCCCTTTTTCCTATTTGTGTGAGCGTGTGTGATTACTGAGTAGGCCTGTCACAATTGTACAACCTACCAGCAACTGTGTGATTTTGGATCCCTGGTGTGGGCTAACACCTCGTCAGCCCCCTTTTATTACTTCCACCTTAGGATTAGTGCCTGTGTGAGTGTACGAGCGATTGACAATAGGTCCCTGGTGTAGATTAATACCCTGTAAACCTGTAAGTGTGCCTTTTTTATCTATTTTTCCCTTTCTTTTCTTTCCTGCACTACTTTTCATCACCTTTTAAACTTCTCCTTTTCTGTTGTCTATAAATATTTGCCTTGTACAGTAAGGAGTTACATACTACATACCTACCATATCAAAGTGATGCACTGTAAGGTTTTCCCAAGTCCCATTTCATCTGCTAAAATACATCCTCGCCAAGAAGATTTTACTCCAGTTTGATGCCTAAAAGGATTCTTCATACCACAGACACATTCATAAAGAAACTGAACGCCATGTCTCTGATGAGGACGGAGGACTTGAGATAGGCATGAATCAACAATCACATCCACTAGAGGCAGTTTTGTTGGATTATAAAGCCACTTTAAGAGGAGTACAATAAAACGTGTATTTAGCCATTAGTGTTTGCAATTTAAAGCTAAAAGCCATAAAGTTATCTGAATATGAATCAATCATGAAAATTATAATAAATTCATTTACCAAATTTCACACAAACAAAAAACTACTGAGGGGGAAAAAGACAAACCATAATAATTTCAGATATTTCCAAACAAAATACAACTACAGGCAACTCCCGAGTTCCGATTGTTCCAGTTACGATGGTTCGAGTTTCGATTAATTCGAGATTTCGATCCCGCCGATTGATAATATACGTGGAATAAACTTCACGTAGTAATTGGTTCCGCCCAACCACGCGAGGTTTAGTTTTGGTATAGACGTAGTTATATCCACTCTAATTGTTTGAATTTGTGCTGATTTCACTTTTTTCTGTTAATCTTTTATTTAAATTTATTTATTCTATTGATTTATTTATAAATTTATCACTTGACATGGCATCTAAAAGGAAATGTAATAGTGATAATTTAAGGGAATCAAATAAAAGAGTGCATAAGATTCATAGTTATGAATTGAAATTAGGAATTCTAAAGCATGTCGAGAAAGGTGAATGCCATACTGAAATCACACGATCGTTAGGAATGTGTCGTTCAACTATTAGCACTTACGTGAAACGAGAAAATTCTAGAACGTGATAAATTCAAATAATTTGATAACAACAATAAACAGTTCCCCACCCAATAGCTCGTCTTCTTCCAACTTCTCAATTAATAAACCAAGTCCAGTAAGCGCAGTTGAAAAAGATTTTTAGGTAAGAAAATATTTTAATTTTATTGCTTCTTTATTCTTAAGTTATTTTGTGCTTTTTAATAACTTTTATATTAATTTCGCTGCGATAAATAGTTGTATGTATATATAGATGTATGCAGGTATTTTATCCAGCTCGCGCAAGTCGTTTGTAACAAAATGACTCATGCGATCCGGACTGGGCTGTCTGCACTGCATATTGCATACATCTATCTTTGAAGTTCAAAACAAAAATTTATTTTTCCTTTTTAGTGCAAAAAATAAGTTATACATTAAAAATTATTATTATATAATTTATTCATAATTTAATATTGTTGTATTAACACACCTATTAGTAATGTTATTTTATCTTTATAGAACGTGAGAGGACTTTTTCCCGAGATGCAGGAACGTATCCCCCAATTATAACATGCAAGTATATGGAAAAACGACATACGACATTCGAATATTCGAGATTTGAACACATTTTCAGGAACACATCCCCAACGAAACTCAGGAGTCGCCTGTAATTAGCTACATGAATGCTCATAAAAATGACTCCAGCGAAAAATAGTCTTGACTTGAATTAAATATTTTTACAAAAATATCAAGTAAATAACATTATCCATATTTTCATGAGGGGTGAAAAAATAGAATAATTTACGCTTAGTGAAGATGGGTGTAACTGATACAATATTAATAAGAACCATATTATAAAGGAAAGAACCATGTTTTTTTAATATCTGATGTGTCCAGCACATGACTTTCTCCATAGAGTAATGAATATGATTGTAATAACACTTACGAGTTGCTCTCAATATCAGCAACCTCAAGGATAATTATCTGCAATAACAGTAATGCAAAATATTAAACAGTAAAAAATACTTTGAATCACATTTCAGATTCAAAAAGCAATAAGTAAAAAAAACCGATATTTGTTGCTATGGATAACAAAATATCGATGCACATTCTACTACTAATGTCAAGTTATAGATCAAAAGGTTTAATATTAAAATTGCAGTTGGCGGCTCTGGGATCAGTCAATATTTACACGAAAATTTCCTTACAAAATATGTTAGATGGCATTTGGATAATTTTTGTTACAATTAAAACTGACATTGGAAGTGTGGGCATCACTATCAAAAATTAGAAAATTTTATCATTGAAACAGACACTAAGGTATCACATGGTGACGTAATCAATATAAATTCAGACAATCAAAATATTTCTTAAATCGTTTCATAGAAAAAGTTTCAAACAAAAATTGTACAACATTATATTTTCTACAACTTTGATAATGAAAAATATTTACGTAAATTAAGTCCTCAAGGAAATATTTGGAAAAAAACAGAAAAATGTCGAGTAAACTTCTGGTTGAACAATTTTTGCCCAAATTTAATGAGGAATTGATTTTATAATTCAACTCTTAATTATGAAGTTTTACGTTGATTTGATGAGTAGTTTTTGAGTTAGAATGAGCTCAAACTTCCTACCACATACACACACAGACATCTTCAAGTAAATAGTGAAAATGTAGACAGGACATTAAAACTTGTACAGTACTGGACCCCTTATCCAACAAGCTCGGGACCAGACGTTTGCCAGATTTGGGGATTTTCCAGATTTCAGGTCCGTAATTTAGTATATATTAGTAATACTAGTTAATGTGTGCTTGTATTCTGCAAGCATTTTTAAATTTTAGCATTTTTACCAATTCAAATTATTCCCAATCGATTTAGTACAAAATCATATATCCGTATCATATTTCAACTTTGTAGCTCATTTACAAGTGCCGTTTAATTTTAATCCTCGTATAGCGCAATAATGAGGCAAAACAGCAGCTCAGATTTTGAATTTTTACAATATCAGATTTCTTCCTTCTGTTGGAACTAAAAACTCATAATTCTGCAAAATTTCAAGTTTGTATCTTATTAAGAAGTGACTTATAATTGTCACACTCGTATGGGGCAGAAATGGGGCAAATTGAAAATTAGAATTTTTGCAATATTTTATTTTACCTTCGGTTGCTATGAAATTTCTATAACCGTGCCAAATATCAAGTCTCTAGGTCATATGGAGCTGCCTCATCATTTTTGTGTTCGTATGGAGCAATACTGGGGCAAAACCCACAAAAATGGGGATTATTACAATATCAGATTTCCTTCATTAGGCAAAGTTTAACATTAAAGGCATTAAAATATAAGCCTCTGATTTCCATTAAAATCTTACCCATATGAAAGCATTAAGCCTGTTGCCTAGGAAGACTATTGTTAGACACAGAAAAATTGTCACATTTTTCCGAATAAAACTATAAAATTATGCTAATTCTACTTGGATTAGAATTCTGTCTTCAAAAATAAGAAACTACAATTCATATCCTATACGATAGTTTAAGTCTCGAGTTCGTATCTTGACGGGAAGTAATTTTAAAATGCAAATATAAAAACCTCTACACCAATTTACATTATGGGCAAAACATGGGGCAAAAAGGGGCCAAAATAGCCCCTCAAAATAGGAATTTCGCGGTTTTGGATTTTTTCCTTCGGTTGTGACCAAAAACCTATAACCCTACGAAGTTTCTAGCACATCTGGAAGTGCCTCATAATTTTGTATACTCCTATATCTATACTATATAGACACTTCTTACACATGATATATATATATATACTAGTTAATGTGTGCTTGCATTCTGCAAGCATTTTCTCTCACCTTAATATAAAGAGTAAGTGCAGACAAATAATTTTTAAACACAAAAGTTTGCACCTCTGCGCCGAATTACGTGTTTTCCTTTATGGAAAATACTGGAATAAAAACAATACCTAAAATTTATAATTGTATAAAATTTATAGTATCATCATTTTTTGCAAATACCTCACATTTCTGCAAAATTTCATCTATGTAGCATCTCTAGAATTGCATTTATATAAGTTTCATTGTTTGAACTTTACGAATTTTCAACAGCCACGATAATTAACTTTTCTGAAATTTTCAAATGTAAATGTAACTGACAAGGGGAAGACACTACTGATCCCCAACCGATTTGGCTGAAACTTCGTAGAGATAATGTCCATGACGTCTGATTAATGAAAATATATACATATCAGGGCCAATACCCAGCTGTTTTTATTTTATTAATAAAAATAAGTTAATATTTCTCGAGTCACTGTTTAACTACCATACACGGTAAAGGATCACGTAACAATCGGCGCTGGCATAGCGGTTAGCAAGCTTGACTGTAAATCTCAAGATATGTTGTTTGAGTCCTCGTTCCGAAACCTTTTTTCATTTTTTTCCCCACTTTTTCACTTTCATCATTTAAAGTATTTATTACCTAATTTCCTAATATTGCTTTAAGTTTAAATATCCATTTATTTCTAAATAAAATTCCTAATCACAATGGTAGTATATATAACTATAAGCTAACTCGATTTCCTCATATCCGTGCATTGTGTCGACTTCATCAGGCCCCACCAGATCGTAATCTTCATGGAGGTTCATCTCGCCAAGCATATCCATAACACGTGTATAAATTTCTTGGGCCATTACAACACTACAGCCACATTCACTTTCGAATACTTCTTTATCCGACATCAGTCAATTTTTTCAGAGGAGCTTCATGCAGTAATGCATGGCGGTGTTCAACACATCTTTCGCTGTTTCGTCGTCCAAACAAGGAGACGTAAAAGATGTAAAATTTTTGCTCATTACAGGATTCCCCACTGAAGATGTTGAAGCAGTATATTCCATTTTTGAAACAGCAAAAACTGCAGTATGTTAAAAATACACTTCGAAGCGCACTAGTTAAAATGTCACAATGCTCTGGTGAAAGAAGCAATACTGATCTTGTAGCACTTGAGATCGCTCCTCTCCGATCCTTTTCCAAATGCTTTCAAAGTATTTTTCGACAATGTCATGATTGTGAAACAATACGTGCAAGACAATAATTTCTTTTCATTGTTCAATCATGGGAAGGACAAACTAATAAATCACTTTACAATGAAAAATTTAATGATGAGGAAAACCAACCACTATGTATGCTACAAATAATTCTTCAAAACTGCACATCAATATATTAAAAATATTAACTATTAAAAAATAAAAATATATAGCGTTATTAAGAAATAAGAATTTAAAATGAGGAAAGTGAAAATTTGGGAAAAAATGAAAATAAATTTCAGAACGAGGACTAGAACAACAAGTCTTGAGATTTACAGTCAAGCTCGCTACCCGCTACACCAGCACCGATTGTTACGTGATCCTTTACCGTGTATCGTAGTAAAGCAGTGACTCTGGAAATATTAACTTATTTTTATTAATAAGATAAAAAGGGTTGGGTATTGGCCCTGATATGTATATATTTTTGTTAATCGGACGTCATGTACATTATCTCTACGAAGTTTCAGCGAAATCAGTTGGGAGTCAGTAGTGCCTTCCCCTTGCGAGAAACAATTCCTTAATTTTCAGATTTCTACCTCGACCATTGGGTATATAAAGATTAGTCAAATCTTTTAACTTTTATGAATTTTTAATGGCCGAATAAATAAACATTTTCTAATTTCTATATTTCTGATATTGATATTTGATAAATTCTACCGTCAGAAAAAATTTCAGCATTGTAGAACGTTTAAAAGTACTTAAACCATGAAATGTTTTTTAAAAGTTTATAACATATTTAACGGCCAATAAAATAAAAATTATGGTAAATTTCGATTTTTCCTGTCGATTTCTCAATGCTATCTACATTTTCTGAAAATTTCAGCTCTCCATCTATTGTAGTTTGGGCCTGACATTAGTATCCTCTTATCATTCTATAAGCACTCTTCTTACAGAGGAGGATATAAAATATAGGATACTAGTGAACGTGTGCTGGCATTCTGCAAGCATTTACGCTCACCCTAAAGCAAAGAGTATGAGCCGACAAATAATTTATAAAAGCAACAGTTTACACCTTGCCGATATACATGTTTTTCCTTATGGTCAATATTGGGGTTAAAACAACCCCTAAAATTTATAATTATTAAATATTTATAGGTTTCTAGCATTTCTTAGGAATACCTCATATTTATGCAAAATTTCATGGATATGGCACCTCTATAAGTGCATTTATATGAATTGATATATATATACATATACTAGTTGTTATGTGCTTGCATTCTGCAAGCATTTTCAAATTTTAGCATTTTTACAAATTCAAATTATTCCCAAGCGATGTTGTACATAATGATATAACCATGTCAAATTTGGAGTTTGTTGCTCATTTAGAAGTGCCTTATAATTTTAATCCTCGTATGGGGCAATAATGGAGCAAAACAGTCCCTAACATTATGAATTATTACAGTCTCAGATTTTTTCCATCTGTTGTAACTAAAAACCCATAATTCTGCCAAATTTCAAGTTTGTATCTCATTAAGAAGTGCCTTATAATTATCAGACTTGTATGGGGCCGAAAAAGGGCAAAACCAAACATTAAAAATAGGAATTTTTGCAATTTTACAATTTTATCTTAGTTTGCCATGAAAATTCTATAATCGTGCCAAATTTCAAGTCTCTAGGTCCTATGCAGCTGCCTCGCATTTTTTGTTCTCGCATGGGGCCGAAAAGGGGCAAAACCGCCCTTTAAAAATGAGAATTTTTGTAATTTTAACTTAGGTTGCAATGTAATTTCTATAACAGTGCCAAATTTCAAGTCTCTGGGTCCTATGCAGTTGCTTCGCCTTTTTTGTTCTCGAATGGGGCAAAACAGCCCCAAAAATGAGAATTATATCAATATCAGATTTCCTTCATTAGGTGTAGTTTAACATTAACAGCATTAAAATATAAGCCTCTGATTCCCATTAAAAGCTTACCCATATGAAAGGATATAGCTTGTTACCAAGGAAACCTATTGTTAGACCCAGAAAAATTAGCAATTTTTTGCGATAAAAACTATAAATTTACGCTAATTCTACTCGGATTTGCATTCCGTCTTCAAAAATTAGAAACTGCAATTTATATCTTATCCGACAGTTTAAGTCTCGAGTTTGTATCTTGACGGAAAGTAATTTTAAAATGCAAATATAAAAACCTCTACACCAATTTACATGTTTTCTTATGGGCAAAAAATGGGGCAAACAGGGGCCAAAATAGCCCTTCAAAATAGTAATTTCGACAGTTTCGGATTTTTTCCTTCGGTTGTGACCAAAAACCTATAATCCTACCAAATTTCAAGCTTCTGGCACATCTGGAAGTGCCTCATAATTTTGTATCCTCATATATATATGATATATCATGCGTAAGAAACATCTATATATTATAGATATACATATATATATATCATATATATATATATATATATGAGGATACAAAATTATGAGGCACTTCCAGATGTGCCAGAAACTTGAAATTTGGTAGGATTATAGGTTTTTGGTCACAACCAAAGGAAAAAATCCGAAACTGGCAAAATTCCTATTCTGAGGGGCTATTTTGGCCCCTTTTTGCCCCATTTTTTGCCCATAAGAATACATGTAAATTGGTGTAGAGGTTTTTATATTTGCATTTTAAAATTACTTCCCGTCAAGATAAAAACGCGAGACTTAAACTGTCGGATAGGATATAAATTGTAGTTTCTTATTTTTGAAGTCAGAATTCAAATCCGAGTAGAATTAACGTAAATTTATAGTTTTTATCTCAAAAAAGTAGTAATTTTTCTGGGTCTTACAATAGGTTTCCTTGGTAACAAGCTCTATCCTTTCATATGGGTAAGCTTTTAATGGGATTCAGAGGCTTATATTTTAATGCTGTTAATGTTAAACTACACCTAATGAATGAAATCCAATATTGATATAATCCTCATTTTTGGGGCTGTTTTGCCCCATTATTGCCCAATTCGAGAACAAAAAAGGCGATGTCGCTGCGTAGGAACCAGAGACTGGAAATTTGGCACGGTTATAGAAATGTCATTGCAACCTAAGATGAAATTATAAAATTACAAAAATTCTCATTTTTAAAGGGCGGTTTTGCCCCTTTTCGGACCCATGCGAGAACAAAAAATGTGAGGCAGCTGCATAGGACCTAGAGACTTGAAATTTGGCACGATTATAGAATTTTCATGGCAAACTAAGATAAAATTGTAAAATTGCAAAAATTCCTATTTTGAATGTGTGGTTTTGCCCTTTTTCGGTCCCATACGAATGTGATAATTATAAGGCACTTCTTAATGAGATACAAACTTGAAATTTGGCAGAATTATGGGTTTTTAGTTACAACAGATGGAAAAAATCTGAGACTGTAATAATTCTTAATGTTAGGGGCTGTTTTGCTCCATTATTGCTCCATACGAGGATTAAAAATATAAGGCACTTCTAAATGAGCAACAAACTCCAAATTTGACATGGTTATATGATTATGTACAACATCGCTTGGGAGTAATTTGAATTTGTAAAAATGCTAACATTTGAAAATGCTTGCAGAATGCAAGCACATAACAACTAGTATTATACATATATACTAGTGAAGGTGTGCTTGCATTCTGCAAGCATTTTCTCTCACCCTAAAGTAAAGAGTATGAGCCGACAAATAATTTTTAAATGCAACTGTTTGCATCCTCTTGCCAGTTTACGTGTTTTTCCTTATTGTCAATATTGGGGTATAAACAACCCCAAAAATTTATAATTATGAAACTTTTATAGGTTTTCTGCATTTGTTACGAATACCTCACATTTATGCAAAATTTCATCAATGTAGGACCTATAGAAGCGCATTTATCTGAATTTCATTGTTTAAATTTTATTAATTTTTAACAGCCACAACAATAAATATTTCTAAAATTTTCAATGTTATTTACCACCGGGACATTATTTCCTAACTCTGTTAAAATTTTCAGCTTCCTGGATCTACAGAATGTACATAAACATTAGTCAATTTTTTAAACATTTGAGAATTTATTCCGGCGAACGAATAAAAATTTTTGAATTTCTATATTCCCGTTTTCATTATTTGGTGA
This sequence comes from Uropetala carovei, assembly GCA_036926305.1. NCBI lineage: Eukaryota > Metazoa > Arthropoda > Insecta > Odonata > Petaluridae > Uropetala > Uropetala carovei. The sequence continues at coordinate 6,723,260 of JAXCHB010000084.1, read as the reverse complement.
ATTCTACCGGTAAAAAAAATTTCAGCTTGATAGCGCTTTGAGAAATACCTAAACCATGAAATGTTGGTAAAATTGTTTATAATTTTTAGCGGCCAAAATAATGCACATTGTTGCAATTTTGCAATTTTTCCTCCGATTATTTTTTTTTATTCACCTCGGTATTAAATTCCAGCTCTCCAACTATTATAGTTTGGGCCAGACATTAGTATCCTCCTATATCCTATATATATCCTATATCGTATATCCTATCATTCTATAAGCACTCTTCTTACAGAGGAGGATATACGATATAGGATATACGATATAGGATATATATAGGATATAGGAGGATACTAATGTCTGGCCCAAACTACAATAGCTGGAGAGCTGGAATTTAATACATAGGTGAACCGAGAAAAATAATCGGAGGAATAATTGGAAAATTGCGCCAATGTTTAATTTATTGGCCGGTAAAAATTATAAACAATTTTACTAACATTTCATGGTTTAGGTATTTCTAAATGCGCTATAAAACTGAAATTTTTTCTACCTGTAGAATTCGCCAAATAATGAAAACGGGAATATAGAAATTTGAAAATTTTTATTCGTTCGGACATAATAAATTCTTAAATGTTTAACAAATTGACTAATGTTTATGTATGTACATTAGTTAGAGCCAGGAATCTGAAAATTTTCACAGAGGAAATGATGTTCATATGGTAGATGACATTGAAAATGTTAGAAATATTTATTGTTGTGGCTGTTAAAAATTCATAAAATTTAAACAAGGAAAGTCATATAAATGCACTTCTAGAGTTGCTACATTCATGAAATTTTGCATAAATGTGACCTATTCCTTAGAAATGATTAAAACCTATTAATATTTTATAATTATTAATTTTGGGGGTTGTTTATACCCCAATATTTTCGAAAGAGAAAAACACGTAATTCAGAGCCGAGATGCAAACTTATGCACTGAAAATTATTTTTGGGCTTTTATTTTCACTTTAAGGTGTGAGAAAATGCTTGCAGATTGCAAGCACACATTTACTTGTGTATATCTGTAATATATAGATGCTTCTGACAGATGATATATATATATAGGAGGATACAAAATTATGAGGCACTTCCAGATGTGGTAGAAACTTGAAATTTGGTAGGAGTATAGGTTTTTGGTCACAACCGAAGGAAAAAATCCAAAACTGTCGAAATTCCTATTTTAAGGGGCTATTTTGGCCCCTTTTTGCCCCATTTTTTGCCCATAAGAAAGCATGTAAATTGGTGCAGGTTTTTATATTTACATTTTAAAATTACTTCCCATCAAGATACGAACTCGAGACTTAAACTGTCGGATACAATATAAATTGTAGTTTCTTATTTTTGAAGACAGAATTCAAATCCGAGTAGAATTAACGTAAAAATATAGTTTTTATCGCAAAAAATTGCTAATTTTTCTGGGTCTAACAATAGGCTTCCTTGGTAACTAGCTCTATCCTTTCATATGGGTAAGCTTTTAATGGGAATCAGAGGCTTATATTTTAATGCTGTTAATGTTACACTACACCTAATGAAGGAAATCCGATATTGATATAATCCTCATCTTTGGGGCTGTTTTGCCCCATTATTGCCCAATTCGAGAACAAAAAAGGCGATGCAGCTGCATAGGACCCAGAGACTTGAAATTTGCCACGGTTATACAAATTTCATTGCAACCTAAGATAAAATTATAAAATAAGAAAAATTCTCATTTTTAATGGGTGGTTTTGCCCCTTTTTGGCCCCATAGGAGTGTGATAATTATAAGGCACTGAGGTAGCTCCATATGACCTAGACACTCGAAATTTGTCATGATTATAGAAATTTTGTTACAACCGAAGGTGAAATAGAAAAATAACAAAAATTCAAATTTTTTAGATGCGGTTTTGTCCCATTTCTGCCCAATACGAGTGTGAAAATTATAATGCACTTCTTAATGAGATAGAAACTTGAAATTTGACAGAATTATGGGTTTTTAGTTAACACAGAAGGAAAAATCCGATATTGTAAAAATTTGTAACGTTATGGCTGTTTTGCCCTTTATTGTCCCATTATTGTCCCATTATTGCCCCATACGAGGAATAAAATTACAAGGCACATCTAAATGAGCTGCAAACTTCAAATTTGACACGCTTATATGATTATTTTTGAAAATCGACAGGGAATAATTTGAAATTGTAAAAATCCCAACATTTAAAAATGCCTATTCATTATATATTGACAGCCTTACTTAGGATATAGGAGGATACAAATGTCCAGCCCAAACTACAATAGTTGGAGAGCTGAAATTTAATACATAGGTGAATCGAAAAAAATAATGAGGAAAAATTGCAACAATATGTATTTTCTTGGCCGTTAAAAATTATAAACTATTTACTAACTTTTCATGGTTTAGGTACTTCTAAATGAGCTATGAAGCTGAAATTGTTTCCATTGGTAGAATTCAACCGTAATAATCTCTAAAATGTTAAATAAATTGCCCAAAAACTAACCAGTTCTTTGTGCTCATGCTAAAGTGTTATATATGAAATTTGGTAACGATATGGCAAGTACTTTTTGAGTTAGAGCGCCCACAATCACATACACACACGCACACACACACACACAGACATTCCGAAAATAGTCTAAACGTATTCTAGGGACCTCAAAACATGTATTTCCGTTGAAATCTCGAAGTCGATTTTTTTCGTGAACACAATACTTTCCCATTACTATGTATGAAGAAAGTGAAAACGTCTTATGGTTTGATAAATTTCTGTAGCCAATAAATATGAGAGAATATACGGCATAATATAATATAATCCGCATTACTGTTAAAAATACTGTACGTTTCTGAAAATAAATCGGCTGCCCCCATTGTTTGACCGCGCGTGTGCATCGCACAGTCGCGCATATGGGCGGTTGTAACCGTCGAATAAAGCGAAAACGAAGAAAATCGATCCATAATTAGATATTTAGATGAATGAAGGAAAAAAACTTGCTCTCTGAAAAATCGAAAATTACGTGTCAACTTAGGAGAAATTATTATTGAATTAAGCATCCCTTCCCCAACTTCTTTCTCGCCATATATCTTACGTTACTCGCAGGGTAAAATTATATACCTATGTGAAGTTTTGGACGAAACCTTCAAAAGTAAAATTTTCCCAGGTTGGAAAAAAACTGCGTCCGCCCCTGGTTAATAGGCACTTTTGTGTTTTGCCCCCCCTTGCAAAATTTTCTGCCGAAGCCCTTGCTTAATGCTTTCATATGGATAAGCTTTTAATGGGAATCAGAGGCATATATTTTAATGCCTTTAATGTTAAACTATGCCTAATGAAGGTATTCTGATAATGTAATAATCCCTATTTTTGGGGCTGTTTTGCCCCAGTATTGCTCCATACGAGAATAAAAATTATGAGGCAGTCCATATGACGTAGAGACTTGAAATTTGGCCTGGTTATAAAAATTTTTTTTGCAAGCGAAGATAAAATAAAACACTGCGAAAATTCTGAATTTTAAGGGCGGTTTTGCCCTGTATATGACCCATATGTGTGAAAATGATACGGCAATTCTTAATGAGATACAAACATGAAATTTGGCAGAATTATGGGTTTTTACTTACAACAGAAAGACGAAATCCAATATTGTTGAAATTGGAAATCTTAGCGACAGTTTTGCCAAATCATTGTCCTATGCGACGAATAAAATTATAATGCACTTCTAAATGAGCTACAAAGTTGAAATTTGATACAGTTATATGATTGTGTACAAAATTCATAGGGAATGATTTTTTATTGTAAAAATGCTTGCAGAATGCAAGCACACATTAACTAGTGTATATATATATATCATATAGGAGTATACAAAATTATGAGGCACTTCCAGATATGCTAGAAACTTGAAATTTGGTAGGAATATAGGTTTTTGGTCACAACTGAAGGAAAAAATCCGAAATTGGCGAAATTCCTATTTTGAGGTGCTATTTTGGCCCCTTTTGGCCTCATTTTTTGCCCATAAGAAAACGTGTAATTTGGTGTAGAGGTTTTAATGTTTACATTTTAAAATTATTTAGAGTCTAGATGCGAACTCGAGACAAACTATCGGATAGGATATAAATTATAGTTTCTTATTTTTGAAGACAGAATTCAAATCCGAGTAGAATTAGCATAAATTTATAGTTTTAATTGCAAAAAAGTGGTAATTTTTCTGGGTCTAACAATAGGCTTCCTAGGCATCAGGCTCATTGCATTCATATGGGTAAGCTTTTAATGGGAATCAGAGGCTTATATATTAATGCCATTAATGTTAAACTACGACTAATGAAGGAAATCCGATACTGGTATAATCCCCATTTTTGGGGCTGTTTTGCCCCAGTATTGCTCAATACGAGAACAAAAAAGATGAGGTTGCTCCACATGACCTAGAGACTTTAAATTTGGAGCGACTATAAAAGTTACATTGCAACCGAAGATAAAATAAAATACTGAGAAAATTCCAAATTTTAAGGGTGGTTTTGCCCCATTTATGTCCCAAACCAGTGTGAAAATTATACGACAATTCTTATTGAGATACAAACATGAAATTTGGCAGAATTATGGGTTTTTAGTTACAACAGAAGGAAGAAATCTGGTATTGTAAAAATTCGAAATCTTAGCGACTGTATTGCCCCATTATTACCCCAAATGAGGATTAAATTTATAAGGCACCGCTAAATGAGCTACAAAATTGAAATTTGATACAGTTATGTGATTTTGTAGAAAATCGATAGGGAATAATTTGAATTTGTAAAAAAGCTAAAATATAAAGATGCTTGCAGAATGCAAGCACACATTATCTAGTGTGTGTGTGTATATATATATATATCATGTGTAAGAAGCGTCTATATATTATAGATATAGATGGAGGATAAAATTAAATGATAATTTCACCTTATATCAAATTCTAACACAAAGCAATTAAATTTCTTCAGATAAATGAAAGCATCTTTATCATTTAAAATTATTATTATTTAAAAGTTAGTTGTTTTCTAGAATGAATTTTCCTCTCTACATATAGGCAGCCACAAAAACCATCACACATTTCAGCTATCTATTATTTGTATTAGCTGATTGTTACTTTTGAATTATCATTTTCAATTCATTATCTTATATAAATTTCAATGCTTTTAAATGAGAGCTGATCTCACATGCTACCTAGAAAATGAATCAGCCACATCCAATATTTATTTTAATTAAAAATCCTTAAAATAATTTCAAACACTAGACTTTATTTTATTTAAATATAAAAATGTCACAAATAAAACTTTGAAAACATCAAAATAATTTTTCATCTCAAGGTTTCAATCATAAACCACAGCAAAGCCATGAAATTTTGCTGGGACAGTTATTCTGTGAACTCATCCGAAGAACAGTTATCATCAGAATGGATATGCAAAGTGGTAGCTGTTGTTTAGGCACAGGCTGAAGAAGTTGAAGGTTGAGGCTCTGTTGAAACCTTCTTGAACATGTCCCTCAGAGTCTGTCATTTCATATGTTTTGGTGTATCTTTCTGGAACACTTCTCATATTTTGTAAACCCATATAATATGCTGCTCTGTAATAAAACTCTTCTGTTCCTTTTCACAAATTAGTTCTTCTGTTAATTGTATACACCTATCAATGGATGCTTTTTCCTTTTCATTGAACACCTCATCATCCCCTTCAGTATCACTCTCATTCATTTTATTATGATTTATAACCCCCGCTTTACGATGGGTTTGCAATATGATAAAATCACTTTACGATGTATGCTCATAAGGACATTAAGGTTCACATTACGATTCATGACTCACGTTACGATATCCTTCCGATATCGTGTTCCTTTGCTACACGCAGATACCCCGGCAAAGACCCATAATTTAAGTTGCTATTCACACAAAAAGTGACGTATGTTTAATAATTGTAATACATATTTGAGTGTGAGGGCAACTTAAAATACGGGAGTCAAATTACGATGTACATACATAGTAAACGTATGAATGTCACTTTTTGTGTGAGTCGCGAGTTAAAATATGTACGGGCCTTAATCTTTGTGCATCAATCGCCGGAGTTGGTTGTTCGCTAATTCGCAGCAATTAGAATGATTTACCTAATTAAATCTATTATTTAAATTATTATTGTAAATTGTATTTACAATTATAATAGTCATGGCCCCTAAAGTGTGCAGTAAGCAGAAGATTCCTATTAAAATCAAAAAAGAAATTGTGAGAAAACACGACGAGGGTGTCCAAATTAGTGCATTGGTGCGTATGGTTACCCACAGTCTACCATATCCACTATAGTAAAACAAAAAGTCAATTAAAGTTATAGATGAATCCAATACATTGCAAGAAGGCCGAGGTTTGATTTCTGAAATGGAAAGACTCTTGTTACTGTGGATTAAAGGGAAGGAGATGAAGGGTGATACACTTCCTGGACAATACATTTGTGAAAAAGCCAAGGAAATTTATGATTACTTAAAAGCAAAATCACCCTCAACCAGTGATTCTCGTTATGATGATTTTAAAGCCAGCAAAGGTTGGTTCGAGCGCTTTAGGAAACGATCTGACATTAAAAGCGTTATCAGACATGGAGAGGCTGCCAGTGCTCATAAGGAAGCAGCTGAAACTTTTAAGGTGGAGTTTGGTGAGTACATTGAGAATGAAGATTATAGCCCTCAACAAGTGTTCAACGTTGATGAGACGGACCTTTTCTGGAAGCGAATGCCCAAGAGAACATACATAACCAAGGAAGAGGCCTCCTTGCCTGGGCATAAGACTATGAAAGACAGGCTTACTCTGCTGTTGGGTTCCAACGCTTCGGGCGACTTTAAACTGAGGCCAATGTTGGTTTACCACTCAGAAACACCCAGGGTGTTCAAGCAACATAAAGTTATAAAGTTGGGTGTGTTCTGGCGTTGCAACAAGAAGGCCTGGGTGACAAGACAGCTGTTTAATGAATGGGCTCATCAGCTATTCTGTCCATCGGTGAAGAGTTATTTGGAGAAGAACAAACTTCCTCCAAAGGCGCTGCTACTGCTAGATAATGCACCAGGTCATGATCCAGAACTTCCTCGATCTCTTGAGATGCAGTTTGACTTTGTAACAGCCAAATTTCTTCCACCCAATACCACTCCTCTGCTTCAACCAATGGACCAGCAGGTGCTAGCGACATTCAAAAAACTTTACACGAAAAAGATGTTTGCCAAGTGCTTTGAAGCAACTTCAGGAGCCAATGCTATCACACTCAAGGAATTCTGGAAGTCGAGATTTAACATTTTAGACAGTGTTAGGTTAATTGTGAACGCCTGGAATGAGGTAACTACTCGGTGCCTCAATTCAGCGTGGAAGAACTTGTGGCCTGCAATCATCTATGATTTTGAAGGGTTTGATCAAGAGGGTGTTGTGGAGCAGGAAATTGTCACTCTCGGTGAGTCTCTAGGGCTTGATGTTGACGCAGATGACGTAGATGAATTATCTGAAGATCATGGGAGAGAGTTGACAGCAGAGGAGCTCATTGATTTAGAAAAAATGAGGGAACACGACAGGAGGAACCTGATGAAAATGACCATGTTGCAACATCTCATGAGATTAAAGAATGTTCGCCGCGTGGAATATTGTAAAAAAAACTGTTACGAAACACCCAGACATTGAAGGTACTGAACTCTTAACCTGCAAATTTGAAGATAAGGCGCTAAGTTATTTTAAAAACATCCAACAAAAGAGGGCAAAACAGACGAGTTTGGACCGTTATTTTAAGTAACTCCACCAAGGCCCGTGGGTTCTTCAGACGTACTGATGGAAGGAGGCTCTCCTTTCAGGCAGTAAAAACCTCTCTAACCTTTCCACCACCACTCCATCATCATTTGTAAGAGGCAGCTGTTCCAGTCTAAGGTGCATAAGTGTTAATTTATTGTTGTTTTAGGTTTCCATTTAAATAGTAATACGAGTTTCAAGTTGATATTGTGGCGACCAGCTATACTCATTTGTTTTGATTCTTCGCTTCGCAGTTAGGCCACCAGAGGGCAGCTAGCCCCGTGTCGTCGCAGACGGTGGTCCGAATTCAGTGGTCGCAGAGTTGCCTTTTTGTGTGAAATCTTGCCTTGTATGTATTTTTTTCTCGTGGACATCTGCCAAATTATCGTTTTTAATAAATTATTTGTCGTTAATATATATTATTTAATTAAAGTGGCGAAACCCCTCAATATATCTTCAATATCACAACCATTTTAAATCAAATATATATTGCCTGGAACGAATTACCACCAATCAGTGTATTATTGGGTTCACAATATGATGGAGTCTGTCGTAAAGCGGGGATCTACTGTATTGCAAATTTCGTTGTCAATGTTTAAATAATCTTCAATAGCTTCTTTATTTAAAGTTTTGCTGTATCACATGACAACATTTTTGCAAATGCCAATAAGTCTTCAACAATTTTACTTTCTTCAGAAGAAGGAAAACTTTCAAAATTGGGTTCAGTTTCATCATCATCATTTAGAAATTTGGTGGATGGCCATAAATTGTGCCATCCATTCAACAAAATAATCTGGGAAACATTGTCCCAAGCCTTCACAACACTCCAAATAGCATCCTTTATGTTAAATTCTTTTTGGAATTGGGTCAATCTTATTCCTTTGTTACACGATATAAGGATTTTTAGCATGAATTCAGCCTTGTATCCAGTTTTGAATGCCTGAAGAATGCCTTGGTCCATTGGGTGGATAAGCGATGTACAGTTAGGAGATAAATAAATACGATAAACATTGTCTTTAATGAGAAAATCAGCGTCAGAGTGTGCAGCACAATTATCAAGAAGTAATATAATTTGGCAATCTACAGGAAGACCTACAGACTGACAGTGAGTCACGCCTTAAGGGACAAAATCGTTCTCAAACTAATCAAGGAAAATTTGCTGTCATCCAAGCACGCTTGTTAGTCTTATAAACAACTGGAAATACCCTGATCCCCTTGAAAGGCCTAGGATTCTGGCTCTTGCCAATAATGAGCAATTTACACTTATGGGTTTCTGCTGCATTTGATCACCCCAATATAGTTCCTTGTAGTCTTTGAATCCCGTTGGTGCTGACTCACCCTCCATTACATGTTTTTCTGGGAATATATCGCCAAAACAGTGCCGACTCGTCTGCACTGTACACCTGTTCTGTTGTTAAACCCTCTTTCGATATCATTCAAGAAAATTCTTTCAAGTATTCCTCTGTGGCTTCATGATCAGCTGTCGCTTTTTCTTTAGTAACACTTTATCCATGTCGATTGTCTTTGACTGATGGAGTGTTTTTCTTTGTTCATTAACTTCGGAACATCACATTTTGCATATAATTTCATTACAGTCAACTTTGGTTATACCGGCTTCGGTTATGCCAGATCTTCGGTTATAACGGTTTTTAGTCATTCCCCTACCATTTTTCTATGCTTTATCACATACACTACTTCAGTTATATAGGTCTTGCGTATATTGGATTTTCGGTTATATCGGATTCCTTCGACTATCCCTAACAACTTTCTTCGGCTATAACATTTTTGAAAAAGATAATGGAGTGCTAAAGCATTTTCGCGGGGTTTAAAAATCCCGTAATGCATAGATGACTCACTCGTCATGAAGACAATTATTATGGTCTCATTCATGGACCGGTTGCACGGTGAAGACCGAATTTGATGAATCGTAAGCAGAATGTCCGTAGTGTTCTTCTGTGCACGCACACACCAATTTCAACTCTCATAAAGCGTGTGCCTTCGGGAGCAGCTGACCAAGTCAGTGCATGTGCATATCACCCGAACTGCCCGAATTCCTTTGACACCCTCCGATTCCAAATCGGATATTCTTGATTCAATGCATCTTTTGCATCACGCATGGTCATTGGTTAAGTAAAAAACAATCAGTAATTGATATAAATGTGGGATTTACTATTGATGAAAACAACGACGTAAATTTGAGGGATAATTTATCAGATTTTGCAGTATTTGACTGTAACAAAATTGATTGGAATGCACTTCAGCGCTATATTTCCATTGCCGATGGAGTCAACTTTAATGAATATGCCTCTACTGATGATAACACACCAGTTTCTGAAGACCCTACCGATCAGGACATCATTGCCGCTGTATCCTGCCGTGCTGTAGCCGACAACAGCGATGACGAAACAGAGATCGGTACGCCCGAAGACAAAAGTGAGTGCCCAATTATCACATTGCAGGAAGCTCTGAGAGCTTTTAAAATAGTTTCCCAGTATTATGATGTGCATGGTTCTGATGAGAAATTAGACATTAATCTGTTCTCTATTGAGAAAGACTTGCAAACACGATTATCTTGCTCAAAGAAACAAACAAACATAACCGATTTTTTGTCAGTAAAACAAAAGTGAGCAAAAATTACCATGTAAAATGTGCTTTTAGGTGTGATAAATGAATGTATTTCTGTTAATATGCAATAAAACTGAAAACAAACGTAATTTTAATGGTATTAATTTGAAATTTTTTTATAAAACATAATTTTGCCGGACTTCAGATTTAACGGTCATCGGCTATATCGGATTTTTTCGGGGCTCCCCTGAAGATCCATTATAACCGAAGTTGATTGTAATCGACTCTTTTGCTTCTTCAAGTCATAAACAGTCGATGAACTAACACCATACTCATTGCACAATGTTTTCACCGAAGCACCTTTCTCTAAACACTGTAGTAATTCCACTTTCTTCTTAATACTAAGTGTTTGCATTTACGATAACCACGGGTTTTTCCACTGATCTTTTCGACATTTTTATAAAAAGAGGACTACAAAGATTTTATATTCGTGAAACACAGCATATTCTAACAAAAGAACAACGATAAAACAGCGTAATTATCGTCAAAAATTTCCAGTATCTACCAATTTCAAATTGGTAACCACACAAGTTTTTGCTGAATTTCAGGTCCTGCCGGATTTTGGGATGCCGAATAAGGGGTCCAATACTGTATTTCCATTGAAATATCAAATACGATTTTTTCAAGAATACAAAACAGGCGACTCCCGAGATTTGACAGGAATGTGTTCCTGAAAAAATGGTCGAATCTCAAACCGTCGAATCAGCACAAATTCAAACAATTAGAGCAGAAATAACGATGTCTAGACTGAAACTAAACCTCTCATGGTCAGGCGGGCCGAAAACTACTTCGCGTACACTAGTTTCTAATTCGTCCAATCGATCGGCTGGGTCGATTGGACCGGTCGAATTCTCAAGACGGTTAAATCTCGAACGGTCGAATCTTGGGAGTCGCCTGTACTTTCTCCTATATTATGTATGGAGAAAATAAAAATTCATACACATTGCTGCATATATTGATTTGATTGTCATTAGTTCCTATTATACTAGCACATTTTATATAGTCAGGCAATTTGTCTGTGTCTATCTTTTATTTAATCAGTGATGTGAAAAAATGAATATGAACTAAGTTCTTTGGTATATTCAGTCAGTTTTTGAGGCATAGTATAAAAATGGGGAACCAATAAAACCTTATAAGTAAGAATATTTTTGTACATTAATTACAAAATTGATGCTAATTTCCAGAAATGTCATGTTTTGGTGATAGCAGAATCAAACATTCTGTTACCTAATGACATACCAAATCCACAAAATATTATTTAATAAGAGAATAACTGTAAATATTACAGCAGTAATGATGCTATGGGTTTCCCTGGAAATCAAGGAAATGAAAAAATAGTATGGTACTACTCTTGTTCTACTTAAGTATATAAAATATTTTAAAACATTTATTGTGAACCTAATAGCCCAATAATTGTAGTTATTTAAGCTGTACATATTATCTTCAGTCAAAAAAAATTCATTCAATTAAAAAATGTTCATAAAAACAAAAATTCTAATTTATTTCCATCCTGTTGTGGTGGAAAATTGAGCAGAACAATGTTGAGTAAAGTAAGATTAAATCATAATTGGAGGTGACATTAATGAAAGTTTACTCATTCGGAAACTTTATTGCTGCAAATTTTTAGACAATATGTCACATCTGTAAATTGACAGGCACCATAAATTTATATTGAAATAAAAGCAATAATTTCTGAAAATGCTGCCTTATTACATCATTAATTTTAAAAAAGATTGAATTCATAATGATGAATAAATGTTGGCACATGAAATTACCTTAATGCACAAAGAATTTGAAATATTTTCTTAAAAATAACCTACATTCAAGATGAAGCATTTTCCCATAATATACACAGTTGATTAACAATGACCAGTCTTCTCCTGAGAAAAATTCATTATTGTAGGGCAAATCCTTATACAGTAGAACCTCATAAACCTGGCATTCAAAAACCCAGCATTCTCAAAAACTCGGCACTTTTTTGAAAGTTATATGTAAAAAATCCTAATACTCCAGAAATTACTTTAAATGATGTATGCTTATCTATTTTCATTGTTTCATTTACCTCATTAGAACCACATGTTTAGATTCGTGGCGATAGCAATTGTTTTTTGTTAATGTACAGTAAAAGCCCATTATAACGGCACCCACAGGACCAAAGGCATGCCGCTAAAATGAATGTGCCGCTATAACGAATGGTGCCGCAAAATCACATTCCAATTACTTTGAGAGCATATTTGTTATCTTTTAACGTTCTTCTTGCCTATAAGATATTGAATATGTTGTTCTTCGTTATCTAATTTACTATTTTTTGCCATAACTATTACAGTGTAATAAATCTATCGCACTATATATTAATTTTACGTTGACATCTGTCGACATTTGTGTATAATTTATATCGGCATATTTCTCGAGAACCGTTTGTCGTAAAGATGTGCGGTAAACGGCATATTGTTTCTACTGGCTATGAGGTCCCTGGAAAAATATTTTCATTTGCTAAAGTGTCTCGGGTTCGAATTCAGGAGACAATTATATTTTCCCATACGTTTACACGGGACTTTCGATTTTTCAGAGTGCAAGGTTTTTTCCTTCATTCACCAAAATACATAAATATGGACCGATTTTCTTCGTTTTGGCATTATTCATCGGCTAAAATTCTATACTATTTTATTCTTGTGATGTTTACATGTTACACAGTCGACGTTTTCAGAAATATGCATTCTTTTTTGGAATTTTGCAGATTTTTCGTGCGCATTCCGGGCATTGCCAAGGAGACTCTCATTGTTGCCTCCGATTCATTTAATGCCAATTAAACCTTCAAATAGATGATAGAAAAGTGTTATTTGCATCGACCTGTTGCTTGAGCATCGAAATTAATGAAGCATAGCAACGTAAATATTTAAGGACAATTATTCTGTTGACTGCGTATTGCTGAGTATGGGAAGCGTTTCTAACGATTTAGTCGAAGCAATTGAATCTTCATTTCATCGTTTGAATGCTGGAATCTTACTTTTTTGTAAGTAGAACCATCATATTACAATACTGTAATCCTAATTAACGCAAATAGGCTCACACATAAATTAAAAATTAGATGAGAATAGGGATGCACGTTATTTTGTAAACACATTATATGGTTATCTTCTCTTCATTGTTAATCTAAATAAATGGTTGCACTGACGTCACCTTTATAGTAGGTCCTGTAAGAAGTTAGCACTTGAAGGAATGCAACTGCTTGTGAGTTCGTCTATAAGGGTGCAACGATAATCATTGGAACTAAGGCTAGGTAGAATTAAAAATTTTTCCCCTTTGAATATACTGTGATATTAAACTAGCATTGAGTAACTCTGTGACATTGTGATCACGTTATTGCTCTAATATATTGCTGTAAAATCGCAGAAAATTAAAAAATGCCAAGGGACAGACCAGTGAAAAGGAGAGCTATTAGTCCAGCTACAGCTGCCAGAGAGAAGAAGAGGAGCCAGAGATCAAAGGAAAAGTATTGTAGGAAAGAGAGAGAAATTAACCCCTTAAGTGGGGTAAGCGTCTTTAGACTCGCCCCTTAGATCGCCGCAACATGGGGAGCGCATCTATAGACGCGCTCCTGAAAAATTTGCCTCTAAACGTGGGGAAAGCGTCTTTAGACGCAGATCCTTTTCTGTGACGTTCTGCCATCTATAGTCCTTTCTGTGAACTTTATTGCAGCTTCGTAGGGTTCATGAATTGCCGTTCCTGATGTTAGGTTTTGTCAACATCTGGGTTATAAAACAACCTTCGGTTCCCTTTTTTTTCCTTTACTCTTAGTCTCTGCTTTACTGCTGTGAAGTGCGCTTACTTTTTGGTAGAAGCCTTACTCATTTTAGGTACCTTTTTTCCATTCGCCAAACTGTATAGTTCGGTGTAGATAACGTTCGATTTTCTCCTATTTCGTTATTATTTATAGTTGTGCCAAAATTGAAAATTTATAAAGTGGATGCGCTTTTCATGTTTTATGTGTAGTTGCATGTGGAAGAGTAAATAGGACAAAATTGGAGATATATTTTCATTATTTCGAAGTTTTATTTGCATTATTTTTAGCGCAAAATTCAAACTTTTAAAAATTATTCATAAGTGACTATATTCTTATTTGTGAGTATTATTTCATTTCCCTTATAACTATGGCAAAACATCACAGAAGAGAGTATAATAGAGATTTTACCTCTGAGTGAGGAAAAAAGCGAAAGCGAATATAGTACAGGGAGTGAAGATGAAGCTGAATCTGCCAATGATGTCGCTGGACCAAGTTCGACTGTACATAGATTTACGAGAAGATTGAAGGAAATGATAGAAGAATCTGAAGGGAGTGAAATGGAAAGTGTAAATGTAAATTTTCCAAAAATTATTAACCTCAAATACGTCTGGGTCGAATCGACGCAGATCAACTTTAAAAGTCCATATCTTTTTATTTTAAAATGCAACTAACTTCATTCTACTAGTAGCTGAGTTTTACAATGTTTTAAATATGTCACATGTGTCCACAGGCTCGGCATTGAAATTTGAATGATGAATAAGAGCAAATAACTTATTGCCGGCGCTAGAAACTCGCACGTAAAATATTGCACCCTTGTTTTTTTTGCACTTTACTCGATAGAAAAATTTAAGAAAATGTTTTCATGTTCTGTTATTTTGTAATGATACTGATTAATTTCTGCTGTTATATATTTATTATTTGTAAAATTTCTCATATATGAACCATTTTTCCGTTTTGAAGCGTAAATAAATCATTTTTATCATACAATTTTTACTGACGATTAGTTATAATCTCCAAAAGTAGCAAACTCGCTAAATCACCTTATATTGGAGTGGTATCTATAAGTATGTAGTCTGTGCATGAGGGCACGCCAGCCCGAGGTGCATTGCACCATTGAGGCAATCCATACAGGATGGCAGCAAGAAAATTTTGGCCTCGAGTGACGGGCAGCGATGGGTCTTTTACCTACTTTCTTTTCTGTCTCTGCCTTGGTTTTCTCAACTGCTTCCCAGTGCGGTCATAACCCATCGTAAAATTTTATGGTGCCACGTGTTTGAGGTATTATGCCATAGCGTCGGCAACAAAGGAATTTGGGGGTGAATTTGAATGGTAGGGGAATGTGTTTGTTATATTTTCTTTGAGGGTATACCGACTGGTAAGGCGATCTAAAGAAAGAGGGGGAGTAATCGGTGGCTTCCAGAAAGTACGCTAATGGTCCCCGAAAAAGCAGTTTCTCTCCCGCGCTATCAGGATAAGTGTGCCAAATGTGTGAGACGGAATAGGACAGCAAAAACCAAAACAATTTGTGAAAATTGTAGAAAATATATTTGCCGAGAGCATTGTTCTGCCATTTCTGTGAATTGTTTTCAAAGGACAAGATTTCAGGAGGTTGAAAGTAGGGAAGAAGATGAGAATTAAAATTTTTGGTTTAGAATAAATATTTGCATAAACATTCTTCAATAAATTATTTAAATAATTTAATTTTGTTTGCTTTTTCTACTGAAATAGTTTTAGCATTTCTAATAATTTTTTTAAATGTTCTGTATATCCAGTCAGTCTTTGCACTTTCTCATACAAAGTATCAAGAAAGTATTGTTATCGCGAAAAAATTCGACCTCGAGATTTTTACGGAAATATACGTTTTAGGTGTCGCTGAATCCGAAAAAGTGGTTTTCGCAATGTCGTCTGTCTGTCTGTTACTGGCTCTGGAGCCTAGACGGTAGAGCAAAAATGAATGAAATCTCGTACTTAGGCATTTTATCATACTGAGCAGAGTATACATAGAAATGGTTAACATTGATCAATAATTAAGAGTAGTTTATTCTACGCATTTTTTATTAATACTGTATAGTTCATATTTCTCAAAAAATGAAAATAAGGCTAGTTTATTCTAGGCAACTTTGACAATAATTCGATTTTCTCAGAAACGGCTATAACGTTTCTGATCAAATTTCGCACAGTTACTTGAGTGTACATCTAGAATAATACTACGTGTTTTATTTTTCTCAGTGAATGAATATAAGGCTAGTTTATTCTTGGGCAACTTTAACAAAAATTGGTTTTCTAAAAACAGGCTCATACGATTTTCATTTTCTAAAGATAACTCAACGAAGCATTAGTATATGAGAAAGTTTGCACAATGTATGTTGTACCGATTTTTAAGCTTCAAAACACATTGGGTCGATTCGAACCAACACTAGTACTAAGGTATTTTTGACGCGAATACTCGAGGGTTAACAATTGTTATAAAAAAATATTGTAAATTATAAAAATTTAATAATTTTCAATGCAAATCTGAAAACAACTGTTCAGAATTATGCAACACAGTAAGTTTGATAAAAATAAGACAAAAATATTTCTCCCCACCACGTGATTGGATAAGGAAAATTTAGTCCCCAGCTAAGGGATTAATAGTGGATCTGTGATTGGGATACCTTCAGAACGTTTCACTTTCAACCACTCATATAATATTGCATCCAATTGTTCTAGCTTTGGCTTCCTTAAATTTTTACGTTTTTGGATATTTTTATTTGTCTCAGATCCAGCAAAAATTTTTTATAAGTTGCCGTTTTCTTGCTTTAATACCATATATCATAGATGAGCTTATATTGTACTCGTTCATTAATATATGTCTATTTACCCAATTATCCAGACGATGGCAAATGTCAATTTTCTGTCGTAAAGTAAGCACCATTCGCTTCTCTTGTTTTCTACTACTGCTGCCATTACTCATGTTCTTTAGGGTATCTTTAAATGTTTATAAAATGAGTTTAATAACAAGTAAAGTTATTACTCAGTACGTCACAACTGTTGACACCTTGAAACAGAAGAGGAACTACTCGCAATATGTGGTTAAGCTTACAGAAGATCGGTCATGACTATGCTGACATCTATTAGACAATTGGAAAACGTAAGTTCACCGAAGATACCGTTAGAGCGAGCTTGCCGCTAGAATGGGTGCTGTTAAAATGAGCTTTTACTGTAATTAGTACTTTTGTTAAATTTTATTTTGACATGGCTTCAAAAAAAGAATACAACCCATAAGTGGTGTTATGAAACAAACAGAAAAATCTCACCATTGAAAAAAGTGGAATTACTAAGAAAACTTGAAAAAGGTACTACAGTGAAGAGACTGCGAAGAATATAGCATTAGTAGTTCCACTGTGTATGACTTAAAGAAGAAAAAAACGGAAATATTGAAATTTTAAGCAGAGAGTGATACACCTAAAGCTATGTGTAGCCATAAAACAATACACGTACCAGGTAAATATTGTTGATAAGGTATTGTTTGAGTGGTTTCATCAGCGAAGAAGTGAAGGTGTACCTATTTCAGGCCTAATGCTGATACAACAAGCGAAAATTTTTCATAATAGCAAAAAGAGAGGCAGAAGATGACACTGAAAACATACTTCAGCTAACTGATGTGAAATAGTGGACATGGTTTTGAAACCTGAGCACAAAAAAATTAAGAAAATGAAAGTGACGATGATCAAGAGATAGTTAAGGACAAACCTTCAATAGATCGCTGTTTACAGTTTGTCACAGATACAATATCGATTTAGAACAATACTCTTGCACTGATTTTCCAGAAATCACATGCTTGTATCAAATACAAGATAAACTTTTGAAGGAAAAAACAAAATTCATGAAGCAAGTTAGTTTGCCTGATCTGTTTAATAAAATTCTCAGAACAATGTGTTATGAAATTAATGTTGTAAATGCATATTAGATATATGCTTTATTTCACATTTTATTTACTTTTAAATGGTTCTTTTATAATTCCTCGTTTTAGGGCATGTATAAGCAATAGTCTTTATTAATAATGAGTTCCCTTTTAATTGTTATTCATCATCTGAATTATATAATCAGTTACCAAAAATGTACATTACTTAAGGATTTTTTATCAATTTTCAAAAACCCGGAATTTCAAAAACCGGGCATTTTCAAAAACCCGGCAAATGGTAGGCCCCGAGGTTGCCTGGTTTATGAGGTTCTACTGTAGTTCCAACATAACATGCTAAATAAAATTATGTAATAGACTTTTCTGGTGCTATATTCCAAAGCAAAATATGGCATGCTACCTGCCATATGAACTAACCAACCTCTTCCTAATAACCACTACTTTTCATGATAGTATCTTTCTTCAGACAAAATCAAGGTCTCTTACAGTTAAGAGTTTTGGAAAAACTGACGCATCCAGCACATGACCATCTTCATAGAGAGTAATGAATATGACTGCCCTTGACATCAGCACCCTCAAGAATAATTATCAGCAATTACACTCATGAATGGTTTTTAAACACAATTTCCACATTGAAAAACACTTCAAACCACTTTTCACAATGAAAAACAAAAAGTACACAAAACTATTAGCTGTTTTTATGGATAGCAAAATATTGATGCAAAAGTAAACTTGCCTCTGGCAGCTCAGACATTGTTATCAACAATTAGAAAATTTTATCATAACAACAAAAACAATGGTATCAAATAGCAATGTACTTAACGTAAATTCAGACAAATAATCAAAATCTTTTAGAAAATCAGTTTTATGAAAAAATATTTCAAACAAAACTCATGGAAATTGCATTTTCTACAACTTTGATAATGACAAATATGTACATAAATTGAGTTCTACAGGAGATATTTGGAAAAAAAAGAAAAATGAGAAGAGTAAACCTCCACTTCCTGTTGACTAGGTTCAGCCAAAACCTTTTAAGACTTTGAATTGCTAATAAAAATCTTAAGTATAAAAATTTGTGCTGATCGGATTATTAGTTTTTTTATTTAGAGTGCCCACAAAATTCCTATCATACACATCATCGAGAAAATAGTGAAAGCACACTCAGAAGACCTCAAAACACATTTCTGTTGAAATCTCAAATTTGATTTTTTCACGACTGAAATACTTTCTCCTATATTACATATGGAGAAAGTAGAAACGAAACACTGAAATTAGCATCTCAATGATGAGTAGCTGATTTGATGATTGGGAAATGTAAGAAATTACCCTACATAACATGCCATCTGGTAGTTTCTTTATTTTATACCTATTGCAACTTCTGATAAAATTTATTCAAACTGATAATTAATACCCTCATCAAGACTCTGCCAAATTTATTTAAGTTTATATAAAACTGGGATTACGAAGTTTTACTGTAATCTCATATGACATTTGAAATATGATTGCAATTAGATTTACCATTAGTCTTCCAAACTATTTCTTTCAATTTTTTTATTAATCAAGTTAGGCAAAATATACCAGGACCATGAGGTATTTAAAAGCTTCATCGGTAATAGTTTAAAATAATGAATAATACATCAAATGTTCAAGCTACCTCTTATAGTTTGAAAGTGAATAATATAGTCATCTTTCTTTATGTTCAATTAGTAAAGATTCCATTTAATAAAAATTACCAAAATAGTCAAATCGATAATAATTCATCATCAATGTCATCCTCAGTTGATGCAGTAATGAAAGGTTGCTGAAAGTAAAAAATAAATCAGTAGGCATTTTGATCAATGATTTGACACTGGTGATAAATATTACATATAAGTATGTTTTTCCCATTCATTTTTAGTCAGTTCATTGAGCTTGGGGGTAGTTAAAATTAGTAATAATTAATGATAGTTAAAATATTCAAGGACCAACTAAGACTGGCATAGCTATAAATTAGTAAAGAGGGGATTAAAAGTTACAACTCGATTTCTAAGAAAATGTTTAGGTCTCCACTTGTACCATATATCTTTGGAAGCATTGCATCATAACCTTCAACTATTTGCTCAAGAGACACTATGTGGCAAAATGCTTGATCCACGTGAATAAGCCCCCGTTCAGTAGGTGGATGACTGGGGTTTCAAGTGTTTTGAGGCAGTTTGCAGTCATGAGTAGAGAAAGTTTGGGTCCATAACACTTACAACCATTATTACATGTATTCTTATGAGGAATGGATTTTTGCTTATTGCGGTTATTTTACAGAATGCACCTACCTTGTTAAGATGTTTGGAAAAAATAGAAAAATAACAAGAGTAAACCTCCTTTTCGCCGACCAAACCTTTTCAGATCTTGAATAGCTAATAAAAATTGTGTTGTGGCATGTGATTCATGTGAAGCTTGTTTTTAAAGTTGCATGATTTATTCTGAAACGCATTTCAATAAAGGTTTGCCATCACTGAGTATGTATTTCATTAAAAGGATATATTTATTAGTGCATGACCTTATTCATGAATTTCACTATTTGCGATCATCTCACGAAAGTATCTCTCGCAAATATGGAGAGATGGGTGTACTGCATATGGAGAAAGTAAAAAGGCTGGCTACAAAATACCCACAGAAGATATAATTATATCTATGCCAACACATTCAACCTACATAACTTATGATGATTATAGCATCTATATCATTATTTGCCTAAGGCCTGGATGGGCAAGAGAGTGCTCCCAGGGTGCACTCAGAGCAGCGACGAGAGGGGGAGCTAATGGAGAGAGAAAGTGATGTATGCAAGGGGTCTGCCAGTTAGTGCTATGAGAGTGGATAGGGAGCTCGGACAAGACAATTGTTCAGTTTTCTTCAGCTGCGCAACCACGGTGTTGAAATTAGAATATTTTATTCACCTGACTAAAGAATTGTACAAAGTAAACAAAGGAAAAATAACACTAAAATGATTATATATATAACTTTACTTTTCATTGACAGGAAAGCATGAACGTTGCTTTATTTAAAAGCAGATTACCATTAAATAATCACAAATTCACTGAGTGCCAGGATCCCCTTGGTTTCTTTGACGCATTACCAAATCATTTATCTGCCATAGATTGGGCTCTTTTTATGCGGAGCACCGCTGTAAGACTGTCATCTGACAGTCTACTTCTGAGACAAGACTTGTTCAGTTTCAATAGCGAGAAAAGTTGCTTGCAAATATATGCTGAGCCGAACATACATAGCACCTTGCTTGCCAACTTGTGCAGTTTCGGAAAATGTGTCCTGGGGAAGTTCTCATAAAATTGCGACAAGCTTGTCCTCCTCTCATACTTATCCTTTATTTCGCAATTGCACTGAAGATCCAGAAATTCACATTGCAGTGGGAGAGGGACGTCATCTACAGTAAGGGACATGGAAAATGGCATCACGAAAATTTTAAAATCTGTTTCCAAGGAGTTTAAGTCATTGAACCGCTTGTCAAACTCCTCTTCAAGTGTCCCAATTATTTCAGCGTAATTGTCCAGGTCATCCTGCCGCAGCAAGTGTATACGAGAGGTCAGTTTGGGAAAGTGTCCAGTTTCCATTTTTTAAAGTTGACTCTGCCATAAACAGTTTCATTTTGAATGCTGTGACACTGTCAAAGAGGTTGATAATAGGTATATTCCAACTTTGTAATTGTAAATTCAAAACATTTAAATGTTCCATCAGATCTGCTAATAAGGCCAGATCCGAAACCCATTCTGGGCTTTGAAATTGAGGAATAGGATGTTGTTTCATCTCAACAAACAAGCCTATTCCCTCTACCAAGTTGAAAAACAGGCTAAGCATTTTCCCTCGGCTTAGCCATCTAACTTCACTGTAATATGGAATATCACCATATTCACAATCCTGGTCAGCGAGAAAAGCTTTGAATTGTCTGTGGTTAAGCCCCTGTGCCTGTACGTAATTTAAAATCTTCACTACAACACTCATCATGTGTGCCATTTTCATACTTTTGGCACATAGATTCTCCTGATGAACAATACAATGTATTGGGACACAACAAAGGCCTTGACCGGATAACTTGTCTTTCAGGTGCCCAGCAAAGCCTACGTTCTTTCCAGTCATGGCACTTAAAATTTTAAGCGATATCCCACTAGTGCTTTGAAAGTTTTTATAAACTTTTATAAAACTAATTGCTGAAGAGATCAAGCGGTTTACAAGCTGGTATTTGGAGAAAGAGAAAACTTTTTCCTTTCGTAAGTCTTGCTTTTCGAAGTGGTATTCCACCTCTCCTAATGAAAAAATCTGATGTGGCCAACACATGACTTTCTCCATATTTAGGGTATAGATATTTAAATTATTATGAATAGCATTATGAGACAAAATTATCATTTCGTATCGTAAAAGAATACAGTCATCCTTATTGCCGTAAATTAGGTATATTTTGAATATGTTTACAGAATTCACCGCTACATGGTGGTGGCACTGTATACTGGATATTAGGAAAAAGTTGAATATCTCCGAAATAGATGGTTCTATGAAAATTTGTTTCAAACAAAACCTGGAAGAAATATTATTCTCTACAACTTTGGTCCTCACGAAGACGTTTTTAAGGAGACATTTGACAGAAACCGAAAAAACTAATTATTTATAAATAATTCCTAAACAATAACTGCTATGGAAAATTATTTCAAACGAAAGTTGTAGGAAATTACATTCTCTATAACCTTTGTATAGAATTGTATATACAATAATGATGTTTTAACGGAGAAATATCGCAAAAACCGAATCGGGTTTCGAATAAACCTAGACTTCCGGTTAACCCATATTATCCAAAAACTAATCAGTTCTTTGTGCTCATGCTAAAGTGTTATATGTGAAATTTGGTAACGATATGGCAAGTACTTTTTGAGTTAGAGCGCCCACAATCACATACACACACAGATACATCATTCCAAAAATAGTCTACACATGTTCTAGAGACCTCAAAACGTGTATTTCCGTTGAAATCGCGAAGTCGATTGTTTTCGTGATCACAATATTTTCCCATTATACGTATGGAGAAAGTAATAAGAGTTCTGTTGGGAATGCATCTTCTAATGGACATCATTTCTAAACCAAATATAAAGATGTATTTCACTCATAAATATCTTTTAGCAACTCCATTTTTACCAGATATTATGTTTGAGGAAAGAATTTCTCTTCTATCGCGATTTCTGCATTTTGTGGATAATAATGACAAAGATTTAATCCATAGTTATCGCAAAGGTTAGTTGATAGGCATACTGGTGCTGTTGGCACAGTAAAGTTGAACTGGAAAGAGATTCCTGCAAAACTAAAGAAAGGAGAGCAGCAACACTGCTAACAGGACGTCACTTCACAGAAGAGGATCCCTTTTCAGGCAAGAGAAGACTCGGACAAAGTAGGTGCATTGTTTGCACAAAGAAGGGAATAAGGAAGGAGACAGCCTATCGATGCAAAAACTGACTGCCTGGAAATCCTTCTCTGTGTATTGTATCATGTCTTGAAATGTACCACACATTATCCAATACTGCAGAATCAAGTTTAAAGTACGATGGATATTTGAAATTGTAAAGTAGAAGTCTTAAGAATATTAATAAACAGCAAACCATTCATGGTTAATATTACTTTTTTTTCAATTTTTATTTTTAATATTTTCTGAGAATTTAAATAACACAGATTGCATTCTGGAGGATGAAGTACCCGAGGGAGCCATTTTTAAATCATGCTTGAGGGGTTAAAGGAGAAAAATTCTGAACATGACCAGGAATCGAACCCGGGTCACCCACTTGCTGTGTCGGTCAACTAAGCTATCAAGCCAGTCTAATTCTCCATTCTCAAATTGGTTCCTGGTAAAGTTCGGAATTTTTCTCCTCTAACTTCACATTTGTGTTCAGCTATATGCAGCACTCATGCATAAAAGTTAAATTTCTATCCTTTCGCATTTGTTATTTATAATGCTTATTCATGCTTATTAAGCATAAAGAAATACATAAAAATGCACTATTTATGATGGTTAACCTAGATCAAAAGACTAACCTGATGTTCAGAAGAGGGAGGTGGCATTACTAGTGCATTCTGAGGAATGCCACTTAAAGTATTTTCCATGTGTGAACTCATAAATCGAGGTCGTTTATGGGATCTTCTAATGCAAACTTGCAACAATGGAGTGTTTGGCTGATTCTTTGCCTTTGATTCTTGTTTGGTCTTATCTGCGAGGATATCTATCAGCTGTAAAAAAAATGCAGACTAATTAAGAAATAACATATTTTTATACCTTTATACGTAAAAAAACAGAAAACTTGAAGTCATTCCAGTCACTCTCAGAAAGTCGTTTTAATAAAAGAAATATTAATTAATGCATTTAAATTTTAAAGGAAGAAAAAGATTCTTTTTCCAAATTGAATGTTTATGTAGTCGAGGGTTGGGTTACATTAGCACAAAAAGTAAATTTTCCTTTTATGTCAACATTTCCACAATGATTCAGTTGGTATCAGAGATACCTATATCCAAACCCATATTTTGCAGAAGAAAGAGAAAAAGATAGGTGACATGTACCTTATGTTACAGTTTGATTTAGCTACACCAATACTGAGATGAATTTTCAAGGTTTAAATATCAGTGGGCTAAAAAGATTGTCAGAGATTCCTATTTCTTTCCCCCTCTCACAAACTCAGGTTATTGTCCCTTTTCTTTCTAGTCAATGAGTTAGAATGATCTTTCCTCTCTTTATTTTCCATTCCTGTCAATCTCTGTTAACTCTGATATCCAGGATGGTTGAATTTTGAACTCCCTTTAATTGAGTAATGTTCAAAACCTTCAGTAATCATCTAGAAAATGCCCAGAATGCATATAAAGTCAATTATTCCACTGAAAATCACAAGTAGTATGTACGAGGGTCACTCAAAAAGTTGTGCCCCACAAATTTCTTTTTATCAGAAATTTATTGGAAAAAGCCAAAAATTGTTGTAGAGATGTTTACAAACTTTATTTACGTACATTATTTTTCTACATAATTTTTGTCGTTTTGTATAGGTTTATGCCACCTGGAAACAAGAGCTAGTATTCCTTGTTGGTAGAAGTTCTCTTCAGTCTGTCAGAGCCACGTTTTCACTAATGCTACAACCTCGTCGTCATCCCTAAACTTTAGCCCACGAACAGCAAAAAGATGGAAGCACTTCTGGATTTACCTAAAGGCAATTGCCTAAAGCACAAAATCTGCAAAGGCACATTTAAAAAAAATCTCATATGGCCAAATGCACAATATTTCTTTATCCAATTGTCTTCATTCTTTCTCATGCTAACTCAGCCTAGAGCTCCATCTATAGCCCTATTTAATCTATGGGTATATCTAACCATTTACAAGGGGAAAAAAGGTGCATTTTAACATAATTGCTTAAGCGCTAATACCTTAAAATATGGCCCTGGATGGAATTCAAATGGGACTAGAACCGGGTTTTATGGCGGATGGGGCAACACATTGCAGCGCAGTTTTGTGATGCCTTCTGTTGTTTGTGATCTTATGTTGTCATGCAAGAGGACATCTTTCATTGTTTTTCTGATCAAACTCACTGCATTAGGCTTTTGATTTTCTGCAGGGTAGAATTAGTGGTTTTCCTTTATCCATAATTTCATGTCCCAGAAGACAGTGGCCATCACTTTTCCTGCTGAGGAAGCTGTTTTGAACTTCTTTGTCTGTGGGGAGTTTGTGTGATGCCACACCATGGTGTATCCATGTTTTCTCACGTCACAATCCATGAAAGGAAGTCTCCATCTGCCTCATTTCCTGCCAGCAACTCAGAAGCAATCTCCTTCCTCTGAACTTTGTGTTCTGGTGTATGTTGTGAACATACCTTTGAATAACCCAGTTGCTTAATTATCACATTCATACCTCCTTCACTTATTCAAACCTGCCAAATGATGTGATCCACACAGAGTACCTTCTCTGGTGTCATGGCCGAGGTTGGGTGGCGACTGCATGGTTGAGCATGGCAGCTGGCTTTCTCTTGCTCTGATGATCTTGCACGTTTGGCCCTGAATCCAACTGTACTTCTATCGACAGTGGCATTTCCATAGACGTATTTCCGATGTTTGTAAATATTCCCCACTGCTTCCGCCTCAGCCATCAGAAACTATATCAGAGTTCTTTGTTTACGATGAGCCTCGCTATCTGATTCCAGTTTGAAAGCTGACTACTCCAGTGATATCCGTCAGAAATTTAAAAAAACTTTGTAATCCAAAGCAGAAAGGTTTAGTAATATTGTATACCAATTTTCAGCTCTATACAATAAATTTCTGCTTAGGAAAAAATGGGGGCAAATTTTTTGAGTTATTTTCATAGATACAATTCCTGACACGAGGTAACTTTTTATCAAGGTGTTTTTCTGAAGTTAATTACAATTCATAGACTGACATTATCGCTTCCAATATTTTGGATAATAATTTGCTCACAAATAAACATGAGCTGGTAGACCAGGAACGTTTAGAAAAATATTAGTCAAGTTCCAAGATATGTGCAGAGCAGAAGGAAATGCTCAATAGCTAGTCTGAATCAGTAAATTACATAAATGCCATAAAATTTTGATTTACACTGGGCACTGAAGTCCTATTCTGGCTGCGGCTTCTTGAAAATATTTCATGAAATTTGCTCCTTCCATTTTTAACTTCAAACTAATTTTAATTTAATTATGACAATTGGATTGTATGAACATTTATATGTACATGATATACTGTTATAACATCTTCTTTTGCCAATAATCATAATCTTTTGTCTACAATATAATTCTTCTAAGGTAATTACACATTCCTACCTCTATTTCTTTATTGCCAATAACCAAACGGCTACCTTCTTCTAGAGTATCAGTTTTTACACCTCTTTTAGTTCCCATGCACTTGCCTTCACAATCCTATTGGGACAAAAACGAGGTCACTGAAAGGTCATTCACAAGTAACATATAGTATAAGATAAATTTAACTACTATTTGAACTAACAAATGCTATTAATTTTATTCTTAAAATCAGTAATTTTCCAGTTAATGGTAAATTTTGGGAATTTCACAACTTAACTATGATTAAAATCTTACCTTCAATACCACATTGTGGGAACTTATTTCAACCACTCCATCGCCTTCCCACTTCTTATGCTTTTTCTTAGATAGCTTTCCCCATACAACATTATATATCCTAAAAATTGTTCGTTTACGTTTTTTAACTCTACAACCTATAAAACACACTAATAAAAAGTGTCTACGATCACATTCCATTCAAAACAAACCTCTTTTCCGAACCATCCATTCCAGTTGACGGGGACAAAATTGCATTTTCGACTTCAACTTTCTCGGGACAATATTCTAAATCTTCACCATGTGTGCTTATTGATTCTTTAGTTTCAGAAACATCTGAGCGAAACGAGGCATTAGCTAGACATTTAGCCGATTCATTAGTTGAAGTGCAAGAGACTCTGGTTTCATTCAATAAACTTAGGATACTAGAAGTGCTACGAGTTGAAATTTGTTCTCCACCTAAAAAAATCATCTATCAACGGATAAGTCAAAAATGGACACGTAAATTAAGACACTATATACCTACCAAATCCAGTCGTAACCGTACAAGTAACTCCTTCAGTTGATTGAAATAAGGAAGAACTATTTTTTTTGCCTTGGAAGGAAGGAGCGGACGATCTCCTCATTTTACATCAATTGATCTATTACAAACAATTACTCCATTAAAAATAATATTACCACTTACAACATTCTCGTTTCGAGATAGGATAACTACTGACAACTATTTCCCGCCTTTGGAACAATATATCGAAACGATCGAAACTATCACCAACATAAAAATAATCAACTAAGGCTCCATTGTTATGAAACTGGAATTCGGAATTTTTATGTGTTAGTTTCGTTCTTTTAGGATTGGCTGGGCTGATTTATGTTAAAATTTTATAGTTAAGAATGATATCTAATTTAGACAGAAATATTTAATTACTGCCTACTTGGGCCACTACGTAGTTACCACGGGAGGCTAACTCTTATGGGCAATCTTTTGACGATCTATGAACTGGTCCCTAAACTACGGACGTTACGAGCCCTCCCCTCAAATTTTGTCCGTCGGTTTGAATCACGTGAGACACTGTCTGGCTGCCTATTGGTCTGTTAAGTGCTTGGATGGCGTAGTTGATTGACGGCAGGAGGGACGTTGTTCAGGATTCCAGCTTTCAAAGCAAGGTGATTGGAAACTTACTGCCATTTGATAAATTCTTAATGATATTGAAGAATTTGGCCTTACTAGCCCGATCCATTGCTTTGCTCACGGTAAAGAAATACTTAGCCCGGGGACTAACTGAATTTTTTCATTTTTGTTTTGCACGATTTTTTCGGGAAGGTAAAAACCAGTGATGCTGTTGGTGTGTTTACAGTAAAAGATTGAATTACTTTTTTATCGGATTAACTCACGGTAGGGTACAACCTTTAGGACACTTTATTACTTTACTTTATTCACTTGACCTTGAGGGTGAGGAATGAATCACGTAACTACGGCTCGGTCTTATGTATAAATTTATTGCGCACAACCCGATACGATACACAGCAGGATAGACGCTCACGAGCTGGCCTCTGAAACTCCATTATGTAGGAACTGCTGTTACGAAGTTTAGCGGAAGGGGATAACCAGATGGCAATAGCGTCGCTCTTAGCGTGACGTCATGCAGCGGCTTTCTCAAATCTGTTTAAGCATCAGATTTGAACATCGACGGTTCATTTTGTATCAAAATCACTATTACAGGAATTTCATGAATTTAAACTTATACGATATATGGGATGAAGCATTGAAACAATCTATATATATATATATAACGCTTAGGTATGTATGCTTTGTTGATTACCGTTACCAAGTAACCATTTATTACCCCATAAGCATTGGAATCGGTGCAAGGCATTTTTAATTTCTTTTTAAAATTACTTAAAATTATTATACGAAGTCCGGACTTGAAGTATTAAACGGAAAAATGAGTGAAAATAATTATTTTTTAAAACAATACGAATTTATGCTGAATTTGCTTAAATATTTTAACTGCATAAGAACGAGAAGTTTTGAAATTTATAATAGGAAATTTTATTTTTTAGTTTTGTAATAATTCTCCAGAGACGATCATTAGAGTCAATGAAATATACACAAAAATAAATCCGAGGGAATTCATTATAAACAATGAATATAATACAATGGAAATATGAATAAATTTATTTATTTAAAATTTTGGTGAAATCACATATACAAATATCTTGCACACGCTTTTAGGTTCACAGGAGGTAAAAATCATAACATTCACATAATGTAGAAATTTTATCAATACCAAGCAAAAATTTTATCTTTTAATATACAATGTATTCAATGGAAATATGAATATATTTATTTAAACGTTCGATCAAATCACATATACAAATATCTTGCACACGCTTTTAGGTTCACAGAAGGTAAAACTCATAACATTTACATAATCTAGAATTTTTATTAATACCAAGCAAAAATTTTATAACTTTTAATATACAATGCATTATTAGATTACATTCATTAGTTTTCAGAAACTTTAATAAAAATTTACTTTGTGAGCTTGAACACTTTCCAGTTTAAATTATAGAAACTTAGAATTTTTTTAATAAAGTGGTGATTTTTGTCTGTAACACTGACGAAGGAAGGGATATTTACATCAAAAATATTTTTTATTTGCCTAACTTAAAAGAAAAATATGCAGGAACTATATATCCCAATAAACACACACACGCCTTTTTACAAAAGTAATATAATCGAAAAAACTTATTTCATCTAAAGTTTCCCTAAACTTGGAAACACACCTTATTTACATAGCTAAATATGGGTACAAACATGGTACCAGGAAGAGTTCCTCTTATTTTTTCACACAATGATACTAAAACTCTATCCCGCACATATTTTACAAAAGTAATGAAATTGAAAAAGTAATTATTTTACCTAAAAGTTACCTAAACTTGGAACACACATCTAAATTACACATTTACATAGCAAAATATTTTAACAAACATGGTACCAGGAAGAGTCCTCTTAATTTATGCACGAAGATACAGCAGCACATTTTGTGCATGCAGTGCACAATACAAAACACAAAAAAACACAAAATTTTACATTTACAAAATGCAGTTTACTTTCCATGAAATTTAAGAAATCATGGGTGGGGACAAAGTGGTAATACACTTAAAGAACAAGTATATTTTGTTCTTTTTTCTGCTTTACTGGAGCAGCATAGGCGACATCTTCTCCAACTGCCACCTTGATAGGAAGATGCTTGACAACTACTTCACTGTATTCCGATCATAACACATTAGAAATGTAAAGTTACACAAGAAAAATATAAATTTTGCTTACCTTACTCATCAAATAAAGCATCGTAACTTTCTGGCAAGGTAAATCTTGATGTTTTAATTGCTTCAATCTTGCTTTCTCATCTAGTGTCAGACAGAGGTTTTAATGTCAAGTCTACATGATTTTTCACAACCTGCCAGAAAAGAAAAAGTTATACACATCTTGAATTGTGCCAAAAAAATTGATTGCTTCATTTGTGACTTGGTACATTGGGGTTGTCAAAGCATTTATGCTCGATGGGATCTTGTTTTAGGTAGTAAGTATTGGAATTAGTATTTGGAACGGTCAGATTTAAATACATCCGCACAAAGAATGTAACTATTTTCAATGCGAAAGATAAAATTTTGTCATTCTCCCGGAAGCTAGTTTTGGATTTCGTCTGTATAACAAAATAATTTGGATTGGTTTCCAACATTCAATGATTTCCTTGAAGAAAACAAATGCAAACTTGAAGAAATTCAGAGCAACATTGTAGATCATCTTCGCAATTTATACACCAACATCGGGAAGTATTTTCCAAACATCAATGAGAACAATAACTGGATTCGGAATCCATTCAGTATAACCGAGAAACCAGAAGGATTATCTGCACTAGATTATGAAAATTTAATCGAAATCACTTCAGATGTCCATTTAATACAAACATTTAAAGAAGTTTCTCTGATTACATTTTGGGGCAGCTTATATCATGAATATTCAGACTTATCAAGACGGGCAATTATAGAGTTATTACCATTCGCGAGCACGTACTTATGCGAAACTGGGTTCTCGAAATACACAACAAAAACAAAATACAGAAATCGACTAGATGCCGTTCATATAAACGATTTTTATCTTTAAATATATGAAAATAGACGAAATGTTGATCACATGACCTATCTTTATTATTATCTGTACTTGTGCTTCGATTTTCACCTTATAAACAAAATAACTGTTTGGGGTTCCGCAACTTCTCTTTCGAGTTGCAAGGGTTCCGTAGCAAAATTAAATTGGGAAACGCTGCCCTATAGAAATAATTCTGCGCACCAAGTTACCAACAAAGGAAATGATAATTGCAGGTAAGACATACATAAGTCTATGCATTGGACTATGTCTAGGCTGGTTAAAGCATTTCAGACCATTTTCTGACCCTTGAAAAATTTTAATGCAACAATTTTTTCGTAGATGAGATAAATCTGTCAGAAGCTTCTATGACGATGGCCTCTAAATCACATACATAACGTGTAATTACTACCTATCTTCATAAAAATAGCAAATTGAAATATTTTAAATACCAAAGAAGGGAGTTTGACTACGAGATTTATCGTAATCGCCGAAATCGAAAAATAGAAATTACTTACAACTTCCTGTCAATCGGGAAAGTAAAAAACTTGATGCCAGGACTTTCCCGTGTATTCCCGCAACCAACGACTGAACACCTTATAGTAACCGGCATTTTTCCGTAAAAATTTCAACCACAGCTAAAACAGTACCAGCCCACAAACTCTCACAAGATGTCCGCTTTAAAAGGTGAAAAATATGACACGGAGTATACAGAGTTCCGTTCCTTTCCTTTCACCTTTTTATTCGACACTAGCGCCAGTAGGCTTAGGATTACCCTTCCGAACTTTTCCTTCACAGTTTTTAGCCGAAGTTTCAGAGGGCTGCTCACGAGTACGACCAGCCCTGTGCATCTTACTCTTGTGGGAAATAGGTTCAAGTTACGACTACATTTGTTCATAGATGGCACAACCGTCGCACCAAGCGCGCGCGTTTAAAATATCAGGTTATTTATTCCTCGTAAAATGCTTAATATATATGATCGCAAAATTTTAAATAGAAATATAAAATTGAAAAAACAACAAAATTATTGTACGTTATTGATATTGCTTTATTTAAGCTTCGTTAGATGTACACATAACAAGTAAATGCCGTATTTTAAGTGAGAAACAATTCTGTAGCATTTCAGCTGAGATTGCAAACAGGTTTTTGCAAACATCACAAATTATTTGCGATATACACTCAGAAAGATGGCACAGTTACATTACAAAGTAGTACCAGATGAAAACAAACAGTTGCCAAATCTCAATTCAAACATTAGCAATTCAACAGAGATCACACATGGAAAAGTACAAAATATGTGGAAATGTATCCTCAACTGGTATTACACAAACAGAAAAAAGTGAGACTAAATATAAGAAAATCTTAACATACACGAAGTAGTATAGACAATACTGTAAACCATGAAAATATGCAATTGAACATAGACAAAAAATGTAATATGAACATAATGAACAATGAATTAACAAAAAAGATGTATGCAGGTACATACTAAATAATAAAAGGTTGCAAATTATCTGCATTGCGCTAGTTCATGCCACAAAATGCATATAAAATCATACTTTCTCTCAAAGCTAATGAGAGCATTGATATTAGATAATTTGAAATCACAGGAAGGTAAAAGTATGTACATACTGCAACATCTCAAATGTGTTAATTCATGCAAGCATATAAACAGTGACACCCTTCACATGACATATATACAAGTTCATAATATCATATCAAGGTAACCAAATAAACAGTATAAAAATGAACATATATACACTAAGCAGTGCATACAACACACAGAAACCATCCAAATATGTACTCTAACATTAAGAGGCATGATGTAATACCTGTTCCCAAACCTAATGAGGGCAATGATATTAGGCAGATAATTTTAAATCATAAGAAGTGAAAATGTGTACATACTGCAACATAAAAGGTCGCACAATATCTGAATTATGTTAATTTCCACAACAAAAAGCATATAGAAATTAAAAGATTGAATAATGAATATGTACATATATATATATTTACAAAATTTAAAGCCTATACCCTACAATAACATATATTAACAAAGAAATGTAAAACCTATACCCTAAAATAAAACATTGACAAAGAAATGTAAAACCTATACCCTAAAATAAAACAGTGACAAAGAAATGTGAAACCTATACACTAAAATAAAATATATTTACTAAGACGTGAAAATTATACCCTAAAATAAAAAAATTACAAAATTTTAAACCATCTTGTGGACCACCGCTCGCACACCCCCACGCTCATACATGTCACGAACCTGCTAGTTTAGTTTTGGCAAAATGAAAGCCATTCCAAGCACCTGCACATAAAGACATTAATCGGTATGAATAATCATAGATTACCAGAAAGATAAAAAAACCTGCAAGGTTCACAAAATTTCTTAAAGAATTGGAAAACCGTCTCATTTAAGAAGCATTGGAAATTGTACCATCGAACAAATAGTGCCATTATACCCCCACATTAAGTTAGTTATTCTTAACATAATTGCAAAGGTGCACTCGGTTTTATATAAAAGGTAATCACGAACATTTTATTAATTTCTTTATAAAGGTCAAGGAATAATAATACAAAAATATTTCACACTGGAAATTATAAATGCAAATTAATCACATTACGACAATTAGCAGGAATAAATGCATTTTAGGAATTGCTGTCATATTTGGAGTTAAATTAATGCTTTGAAACATACCACATTTGTTTGTACATGAAATTTTCAGTTTCCTTTTATCTCATATAAGAATGTTGCAAATGTCAATATACACATTACCTGCCCTTTGTATTCTATCATATGCTGTAAAAGTTTCTATTAAATTAAAGATAGTTTCTCACAGTTTGAGAGGTTAATAGTAAGTGCAAAAAGACTAGAAGAATCGACATAGTTTTTTAAAAACAAATACGGAAAGAATGATTTAGTTCCTACGTCCTAAAGAGTATGTAAGGAACGAATCTCCAAAAGCATACA
This sequence comes from Uropetala carovei, assembly GCA_036926305.1. NCBI lineage: Eukaryota > Metazoa > Arthropoda > Insecta > Odonata > Petaluridae > Uropetala > Uropetala carovei. Next base: position 6,688,968 of record JAXCHB010000084.1, on the reverse strand, counting down.
ATAATTCACATTGAAGCTGAAATCATGTAATTTATAATTTACAAAACGTAATAATTTAGGCAGCAACTTTTCCACTAGATTTAATTGACGAAACTCATGTATATTTCAAACAAACCACCTATACATATTTAACAAATGGAGAGACCAATGACACATATATGTTCGCCTTACAAATCCCTTCATTTAGTTAAACGTACTTCCTCAAAGCGGAGTGAATAAATAAAATTCTAAATTTCGCTTATAAATGACAATCTTCGCACTGAAAACAACCGTTGTATCTATTTATAAACTACACTTATAACTTGCAGAAACACTTCAGCATTCACAAGAAAAATATTCATTAATATAAATTAACTTACACTTTTTCCGTCCTCGGGAAATTAAAAAATTTTCTTGTCCCATCGCTGCGTCCCTCACACCCACTCACGGAACACACCTTCCTTCTCACTTTAAAATCTTTTGACATTTTATCTTTGTTGCCACCGTAGGTACCTACATTTCAAATTTATACGAATATTTTATCGGTATCAATTGAATATACCACAGGTTTCCAAAGTACATGGATAAGATAAAAACCTGAAAGTATTTTCCGGAGTATAATTGCTATTCTTATAATTACACTCGTGAATAGTTTTTAATAACTAATAATTGTTTCCGCATAATTTGTAAATGCCGCCGAAACTACCCATGTAATTGTTTATGAAGACGTCCTACAGAAAAATAAATGTTACAAAAAAACGCATACGTATTTGGACCAAAAATTCGTTATTAATTAATTAATTACATTGTCGGTTATTAAGCAATCTGAAAATATAATTTAATGCCTTATTTTTACCCCTCTCCATGACGAATCCAAATTTAGGTTTGCAAAGCAAAAGTTTAATGCCAATAAATTTGATTTACTGCAAGTAATTTATAACATTTAAGCAAATTTTATCGATGCTACAATAAGTTATAATTGTGTTCCTACTAAAATGAGAAATCAAGATATAAAAAGGAATTGTTTATTTTTTGTGGTTTTTTTGTCGAAATTGTAAATATCCAGGTTTATAAGGGGAAATGTTGGTTAGCCTGCGCGCCTGCGCGTTACTTCTGGTTACTTCGTAGAAATCTTAAAATGGCTGACGTGGTTGTCTGTTATGTGCGTAATACAGTTCGAAATTTATTTTGTTTCCATCAGACCTTTTTAGAAGGAAAAAACTAGACCTTTTTATTGTATTCGAAATTTAATGTTGATAGTTATGATCGTGATATATGTTTGGCCGTGTGTTCTTCGAAAACTGGTCCACGTGATAATCATTTTGACAGCAGAGTTTTAATACTTTTGGTTATTTTATGTGTTTACACCAGAACTTTTTACAAGTAAAAAACTAATCCTTTTTATTGTATTCGAAATTTAATGTCGATAAGTTTGATCTTGACAAAATTTTGGCCGTTTATTCTTCGAAAACAGTGGTGCATGTGACGCATTTTGACAGCAGTTTTTAATTATGTACTTTTAGTTTGATTTGTGTACGTTTTAAGACACTTTAAGCGAAGTGAAGTATTATCTAAAGTTTTTTATAGTTTCAATGTGTGTAATCTTCACATTGCTTACTGGACATTAATTAACTTCTCTTAATAGTACTATTTCTTATTTTATAATACAATGATATGTGAATTTGTATATGTAATTATTCAGTATGCCCTGCTTTGCCACTTAATTGTAATTTATGGTGATGTTTTGATGTATTATTGTTTTTCGTTAGTCCACTCGTGCTGTTATATTGTTTTACTTTGTATTTTCTTTTGTGATTGAGTTTGTCTTATTGATTTGCCATGTAACTTTGATCTTCTGGAAAATAAATGTACTGTTATTATTGTGTGATACAGCTGTCCTGGTCAATCTCCTCGAGGATTTATATCTACAAAGGTAAGGAAATCTTAAATAACTTCTCTGTTCATCTTTGATTTATAGTTGAAATATCTTTACCGTATATATATGTATATAGGAAATGTTATATTTATCATATTTATGTATAATGGAGTAATTATTTTTATAAATTAGTCCTTATGTATAACATTTTGTTACTGCATAACATGTTTAATGAGTGATTTTATCGTTGTAAAGTATCATTTTCTGTGAAGAGTTGGTAAAATAAGATATTTGCAAGGACGGATTTGTTTATGGGCAAATATAGCCAAGATATGGCGTTACACTCTTAACGTAGGATTAATTAAGGGTTTGTTATCAATATATATTGTGTTTTGAACGTAAAAATTATAGTTTACCTCATAAAATGAGAATCTGTGTTTTTAAAAACGTATGAATAATACATTATTAGCCGGTTTCCATTACTTTATAAACTTCAAATCAAAAGTTATTGTTAAGGTTTTGTAGAATTTTTATCCTTTGGGTGCGAGATTTCTGAGTTGGTTCTGTCGTTGTTTCAGATGCGAGCCTCCGAAGAATGAAGTCTGAAAACGCAGCCAGCATGGTAGATCTTCCACAGGCCAGCTCTGCTTTGCGATGTCAAGAAAGAAGATGGGTGAGTGTGATTGATTTTGCATTTCAAATTAGAACTAATGAGCTTCCCGCTTTAAATATATATTTCATGTCCTGGCATGTGCAGAAACTACATTAGTCTTACGTATTTTTACACATAGGGGTATTTTCTCTCTACGGCAGTTTTAATATATCTGGAAGCTGCGGAAGTGCTCTTCTCGTACCAGCATCTGTTATGCTTTTCTCAGTTATTAAAAAACAAAGCTCTACGATATTGACATTCTTTATTAATTTTTCCTAAATGTGAATCATCTCGTCGAGTAGCTAATCCGTTTCCTATTGCTGAGTTTAAATTTGTGTCGTTTCTTCGTCTTCCGCCGTTGGCTGCATCGATTCTGTTTTGGCTTCTTCTTATATTACTCCCTTCTTCAGTTTGTTCGTTTCTTCTTTGTTACCTGATTTCGTTTATGGTCTCTCTCGCTGTTTGCCTTTGCTCATCTGTCCGTATTTTATCTTCTCACTCTTTCTCTTCTACGTCGTTCTTCTTTATCTTCTTCTGTCTCTATAATATTTATTTATTTATTCATTTAGTCACATGGTGGCTGGATGTGCCAGGTGGCGACAAGTAACATAAAATGACACAATAAAGTACGTTTGAATCAGATTTACATTAAAATTTTCGAAAGAATCAATTTAGATTCACGTCATTGGTACATAAGTAAAAATTACACAGATTCAAAGGCCTCGTTATCTTCTTCTTTCTTCCATTTGATGAATTAATGGGCTATTATTGCCTTAAACTTTAATTAAAAGTTATATTTGTAGTAATTAAAATGCTGATAGTAACAACAACCTGGGAAATTGCAATTGATAGTGCTTTACCGTCAGAGGTAATAATGAGTAAAAGCGTTGTTATGTAAACTAAACAAACAAAATTATAAGTTCTATTTGATGAATTAACGGAGTACTAGCTGTACCCACACAGTGTTTTCACTGTTTTTTTCAATTAATTTATAAAAAATTAAGAATTGTGTAGAATAAGTTGATCTCAATATTTCACGTTTAACTCAATAATTCGCATTTAACTCTGATAATGCATTTCCCCAGTATAGGTAAGGTTAGCGGGTAGAAATCTCGCTGAGGGCGAGGCTGTGTGTGCATATTGACAATTAATTATGCAAAGTCAGTAAGAAATCTGTATTTTAAAAGTCAAATTAGAGAGGAAATTAATGCTACACAGTAATTGATTGCAAACTTTTATGTTTTTAATTTTCTTTGTTTCTTTTTATTGAAGTATACGTCCTTTTTTTCATATATCAATCAATGCAACCGTTTATTTAGATTAACAATGAAGAGAAGATAAGTTTCGGCGAGTTCTAGGTTATCAATCTAAAAGAAATGTTTTCATGCTGCTCCTGAATAAACGTAGCCCGTCGCCTAACATTCTTTGTCATTGAGATTATCTACATAACCATATAACTTTCAATTTGTTAAAAAATAATGTACGTCCCTATTCTCATCTGATTTTAAATTTACGCATGAGACAATTTGCCTCAATAAGCATTATAGATGTTTAATAGTTTTACTTACTGAAAAAGTAAGATTCCAGCATCCGAATGATTTTAAATAAGATCAATTGCTTTGATTAAATTGCTAGAAATGCTTCCCATACACAGTTATTAACTGGATAATTATCCGTAAATATTTGTGTTGCTATCTATAAAGTTTGACATTGCTACAGCATTAATTTCGATGCTTAAAGTGTGAAGCGAATAACACTATTCTTTCACTTATTTGAAGGTTTAATTGGCACCAATTGAATTGGAGGCAATGCCAGGAATCTTTCTCTCTCGGTCACAGTGCAATCATCATTCATTTGTCTGCTTCATTCAAAACTGGCATCGGAACTTTTTAATTTTTTTGTACCATTTGGCGACAAATGAGGGTTGATCAAAACAACGATTATCAATGGTGATGTTTATAGAGGTCCAACTGTATTTCAAATGTTTATATAAACTCAGATAGCGCTTGCAATTGGGAGCTTTTAGAATAACAAAAGTTTGTTTCATTTTTAACTCTTTTTAAGTACTAAGTTAAGATTCCATTATAAGCACCTGTTGGCATAGGTTTGTAAAAGTTTGAAAGGATTGAAAATATACGTTGGATTCGTTATAACTATTTTAATTTTTATTATTCCAGAGCTTGCGATTATATACTTGATACGTTTTCGTGTATGGTATATTCCAAAACGTGGTATTGTACACAGTCCGACATCGCATTCTTTACATACGTACAGTGAAGCCTCGATATATTGGACTAAAAGGAGGGGAAGGCCTGTCTGTTATATCCGAAACATCCGAAGGAAACGTATGTGTTGCCTTAAATTGTTAAAATGTGCATGTTATGAAAGACAGTGTTTTACTCTGCTATATATTTATACAAATTGTTAAGAGCGCATGAAATAATAGCACAGAGTTTTCTAATTAATTTAGGAAAATAGGAATCGTATTAATTTTTATATTTTACTAGTAAAAGGTGCTTGCAGTGTGCTAGCAGGAGCATACTTTTATAAGAACATAATTAAGAATGAAATAAATTATAGTGACCATAAGAAAAATTGATTTTCCCTTGCGTTCTTATTTGAAACGGAATTATTCTTAGGAATGGAACTTGGGATACTTTTTCGAGATTTTAGATTTTTCCGGACCCTGGTGGAAATTGGCAGAAAGTAACAATGAATACAAAGAATGTTTTAAGACAAACAAACCCCACAAGTAATGCAAGTCAGTCAATTTCAACCAGTCACAAAGGTCAAACGGAGGAACAATTAATTTTTGCGGATTTGCTACACCAATAAATTATACATTGTATCTACCATATATACTCGTGTATAACGCGCTGTTTGAAGACCAAATTTTCAGGTCATAAAGTAGGGTGCACGTTATACACAGGTAACACTTCTCTGCACTTAAAATGGGAACCTACCTCGCACCAGATTCACGCTTTTTGGGTTAATTAATGGGAAAAGCACAATAATTATTGATACTCCAGGTTATACATACATAATTATATGTATAGAACACCTAATTACTTCTATACATTTATAATTCCAACCTCTCTAATTATTCCGCATTTCACTAACTCATCAGCTGATTGCTGTAATTTTTGCAAAATCACAAGATAGTCTTCCCGCAAAACACACATCAAAAACAAAAAAACATAGAATAAGCAAATTGAAATAATTTTATTTAGTAAATGATTCTAGTGTCTACGATTGACAACGTAAGTAATTTAAAACCCATAGAATCTCGTGTGTGAAGTTAATCATACCTGTCGCGTTTCCTGTTTCCAGATTTGTTTGTTAAATTTTTACGTTATTCCTTCTCTTAAACAGTTTTAGAATGAGATAGGAAAGAGAGAACCAACGTCCACTTTAAATCAAAACTAATTTATAGATCCCTTTTTGTCTGATTTAAAAGGATTGGCAACAGTGGCGCTGCGGTTTTCTACACGGCATCACTTTGCCCAACTTACCATGTGAGGTTGCTGCCATCTCAACTCAATCGCTTTAATTATTGACGATGTCTCTCTTAGACATAATATGGAGCTTATTGAACGTAATACACTTATGGACAAGTCCAAACGTTTTAAAATTCATATACCTCCCAAAAATCAAGGATGTGTGTCATACACGTGGTATCAGAAAAAGTCGGGATTTTTTGGAATAAAGTACGAGTGCGCATTATACACGGCAGTTATACACTGGGACGCATCATACACGAGTATATATAGTAATTATATACATTATAATATGTATATATATATCCATATATTGCGATGTATAAGTCGACCTTGAATTTTCAACTTGAAAATACTAGATTAGGTATATGTTCGCAGTATAAGTTTCACTTAAAAATACTTCTCATGAAATCGTTGCCAGGCAAAATCAAGGTCCTGTACGATCCAAGTTTTAACAAGATACAGAAATAAACATAGTAATAAAAAAATATAGGAATATTTTTTCGAGTCCGTGCTATTCTTCTTGAGCCTTCCATTTGACAGGTGTTTTAATTTCAACCAATAAGAAACTGCTATTCTCAGAGAGCTTGACCAACTAAATAATGGTTCTTATGATTTGATTGATGTCGGCTGTTAATGATGCTATCAAAATTAACTGCACCTAGTTATCGCAATCAATATCTACGGTGGTGAAATTCAATAAAGTATCGCAGGTTGGCAGGCGTGAGGATGGTTCTGATAATTACATTATTCCCCTTTTCAAAAAAGGAAATGTTTTTTCCGCATATTTTTTGATTATTTTTTTTGTCTTCTTTCATGTACTTTTTTGTACTTGATTTATTTGCATATTCCACATATAATTATAACTTGCAATTAGTATGGTTAATTCCGATCGAAGTGTACCTCTTCTATCTCACTTACTTCTACAGCATTACAATACTTTGGATGATACAATTAAAAAAACAAGGTAATTGTCCGTAATAAACATTTCATAAATGTCATATTAAAGAATTGATATTTTAATAAACAATCAAGTAATGATTATAACATTCTAAATTTTATTATTTATTTATAATTATAATATCATAATTATATGTGGAAGGTGCAAATAAATTAAGTACAAAAAGGTACGTGAAAAAGACAAAAAAAATAATCACAAAAAATTGAGGAAAAAAACAAAAATACAAAAAAGACATAATAATAATACAATTTTACTAGTTAAAATATATGTACAGACCACTTCTGAAAGAAAAAAATGCTGGCTGCTGGGAGCGAACCCCAGCCCATCCGATACTAGACATTCATTCTACCCATTCAGCTATCGCTGCTTCTGTTTGTAACCTTAAGGTTAATGGTATATGTTGCATCCGTGCTTACACCTGAATTTAAATCGTTAAGATCTTTTAAACAAGGGCCCATTGGCAAAAACGCAGAGAGATATAGGTGATGTTTTAGTTCTAGTTTCACCTCCTAAAAGGGTATTACGAATTTCAATATTAATGTTATGGCCTCCCCTTGTTGGTAAATATCGATGTTATTCATCTGTAATTTAAGGTTCACAATTTTATATTTGTCGTATAAGTCGACTTTAAGTTTTAGGAAAATTTTTTTAAGCTTCAAAGGTCGACTTATACGCCGTGATATACGTTAGTTATAATGTTGCGATGTATTCATTAGGCCTTCCAAATAACGCACATGTGATAGGTCCGCATGAGACACAATGTAGTAGTGGCGTCATTTAACTGTTTTGCATCGCCGGACATCCTGTCCGTTATATCCTAAGTACGTTCCATCAAGGTCCAGTATGCAGAGGGTTCAATGTACTGTGGATTTCTTCCTTTTCATTGGCTTCGTGGTACTTTTGTTTCGGATGATACACTTCCTCATGGCTAATCTCATCACAATTTACCGAAAGAAGTGAATAATATCAGTCAGTCTCTCTTTTACAGTAAGCACCGCCTCGAAATATTCCAATTCATTTGCATCGGAATCAAACCATTATCAGTTTTGTCTTTTCATTGGGAATCAGTGGTCTAATGAAGTTTATTCTAATGAGTACTTGAAGTTGTTTTATTTATTTAACTAGTTTATAATTTTTACTTTGCAAAAGCCATAAATAATGACTTGAAACGCTTACAGAATGCAAGTACCTTCTACTTGTATATTGAACAAATAAGTAACATATCATTCTTGTCATTAAAGACAATTTTTAGTAATGTATGTGTATCTGTAAATGTAATTACATGGAAGGTTATTTGTCAGGTGCGTTTCGCTTCCAGCATAAGCGCCTATTAGTATTAGTCTCCATCTGGTCTGTCCGCATGTTCGTTATCTGCTTCTACCAAGCAGATTTTCATGAAATTTGATATTAAGGACTTACGGTCAAAGATAATAAGAAAATCACATAAATGAGTCACGTAAGCCAATCAGGGGTACCACTTTACTGGTGATAAAATATGAACTTTCCCTCATATCTCGTAAAGTATCGGTCATATCAAAATATTTATCAAGTAAAACTTGTGCAACTAATAAAGCGGGGTATTTCTTTTCCTCTACATTTTTATCGTAGGAGTCGCCGTTTGCGAGAAAATCGAACAAGAGTCGTAATTTGAGTTGAACTTTGAAATTTTGTAGCATGGTTACTTCTTCATTGTTGCTAACGTAAACAATCTCACGGAAATATGTTTAATTTCCTTACATATGCATGTAATATTTTTAAATGGGAAGAAAATGGATTATTTATGATGAAGAAAAGAACTTTATAATGCTATTTCCCTTCCAAACACGTAAATAATTTCTTTCAAATACTCCAATGCACAAAACGCACCCATTTGTGTTACGTTGTACACTTTCCTAACTTGTTTATATCTTAAAATCTCATTATAAATATTAGTGTTATTTTAAACTCTTGTACTAATTTTTAAACGAAGTAATCAACTGATATTTTATAATTATACAGTTTGCGTAAGCACAACATTAAATTACCATAACTTTAATATATGTTAACAACAAATTGTTGACAGCATATTTGTAGTGATTCTGAGATAAATACAGAGTTCATAAAATTATTTCTAACGAAGAATGTAAATTAAACTACAAAATATTCTTCTAAGATTTAGTCACATTAAACGTTTATTAGGAAAATTACACTGTAATCGTTTTTGTGCATCAAATCTTGGAGTAATTATTGGAATTTATTTTACAATGCTACACAAACATCTTTATATAGTTCTCTGGTGAATAAATTAAATTAAAATGGTATTGCAAAGTTCTTTGCTTATAAATAACTAGCAAATTTACCCAGCGTTGCTCAGGTTATGTTTTAAATCATCGTGACTTCAAATTATGGCAATAATTATGAACAAAAAATTATATCTATGCTTGAATTAAGTTTTATTTGGGAAATTTTTTCATATTTTAATTGATATAAATGAAAGAGTTGGAAAATATTTTGAGGATTCGTAATTAAAATTGACAATCAACGCAGTCGATTCATTTTGTGAGGTGATGCTTTTTGCCAGGTGGAGTTCGTTCTCTAAGCTTCCTGTAGAGAACGTGCATGTAGAGTACAGGTAGTTCCGCCTAATGTAGCAATTGAAAATTACTAGAAGTTACCTTACGCCTCAGTGATCGGAGGTAATATGTAGAGTGGAGGGGAACGAATTCCATTAGAATAGAGGGGCATTGAAGGTGAGCGCGCTTCCTAGAAGGGAAATCCCCTTGCACGCAGAGTAGAGAGGTGACTTCTTAAGTCAGTTACCATACGGTAGCTTTGCTTTACGCATGGACAGTTATATGCGGGATGCTCAGGAGTTCAAAATAAACATTCTTTAAAAATTCAGATAATACCAGGTTCCTAGAAAGGAGCGTCTGTCTCACACAACATTGTACGAGGGTTTCCCAGAAAGTAATGCACCACATGTTTTGAAATTACTCACATTTAACGAATATGTGACAGATTTTGACTTTTATCGATACGTTTCCTGGACAACGAATGTCATAGTTGAGACTCGAGATTCATATTATTGCCTAGCGAGGGATAAGGGGGGGAACAGCAGAGGGAGGGAGGGGGATAAGGCATTGTCGAGTACAATTTGTAACGTGTTAACAAAGGTATTGCCCACTTATTGTAACAAAGTATTATTCACTTGACATAAATTTATTTTAACAAAACTCTTTGCTTAGAGACTCGTTCTAAGAGTCAGAGCATTGAATTCCTGTGTGATTTTAATTCTCTTTTCTACTGTTTTTGTTTTTCGTTGCATTAATTCTTTTTGTTTGTTCATCTGTTGTTTGTCGTGTTGTATTAACCAAACCACATCCAACACAGTGTAATGTGAGCAAATAAAGTAAGTGGGAAATGTTTTCACTTGTATAAATTGTGTAGTATCGAAAGTAAGATTGCGTAACCCGGCCGCTGTATGGGTTTGTTGTCTAACTAAGTAGGCTGTTATGAAGGTTGGCGTTGTAATAGTGTCTCATCGCACCGTCAAATGTCATGGATGTGTTGTGTTGACCAGCATCATAGCTAATCCTAATATACAATAAACTTTGAAGCTTCTTTGTTTATTGTAAAAAATTCTGTCAACATTTAAAATTTGAAATGCAGGCATCTCTAGTGGAATTGTAAAATGTTATATTCCCCTATATTATTATTATTATAGCACTGACTATAATTAACCAATTGACCAAACCTTTTGTACATTCATCAAGTTAAGATGTTAATAATAATTGTACCAAATTTTAGTTATTCGTGTCTTATAGTTTATGGCATGCATAATGAGACACGCAAACAAACTTTTGCAAATATATATAGATTGTGGGAAGCTCATTCAGTTCTATTTGGTATAATAATTATAGGATATTTATTTTGTTTCTCAATTTTGTAGTTATTCTTTTGATTCTCAGGTTGGTCTCTATGTAAATATTAACGTTGTCTCTTGTTGGTTGAGTTATATTTTAGATTACTTAACAATTTCATGGCTGTTGTTTAAAATATCTTCATTAAGTTATCGTAACGATAATTTTGGTAAACTCCATATGAGATTTTGACTTATTCTAACATAAGCGTTACTGAAAAGGAATTCTTTAAATTTATTAACATAAATAACTCAATTGTATACAAATATTTAATGAAACACTTTAGTTTTTCGTGCACTCAATACTTTCATAAATTACAATCTGAAAATTCTTCAAATATAAGTTTTTAAATAAATGTTTTGTAATGATAATGTATTGCTACTTACAATTTGCACATTTATAATGTTAAAAAATATAATTATTGATAAATTTTTAATGATTTGATTTGCTGATTTTCCTTTTAAATATGACAAATTGGCCATGAAAGTGTTAAGCTATCGATAAGGAGCACTATGATTTGTTAACGATATTGAGTTGAGTCACGCAATGCAATTACTACTTAAATTTAAAGTAAATTAACCTCAAGTCGTTAAATTTTATGCACTTACTGTACATTACCTGGAAATATAAGACAAACTTTGAGAATATGCTATATTTTTTCATAAATAGGGTGTTTGCTTTGATTAAATCAGTTATATTTTGCATAATAGCTTTGAATCTGAACTTTACATTAGAACAAATATGTTTTTGATGTTGTAAATATAATCTCACCTTGATTAATCAGTTATATTTTTAAATGCAAGATAATTTTTAAAGACAAAATGTATTTAGTTCAATCTTTGCTGTTATAAAAATTAAATTGCTATCAGAAGTAAATCTTTGTTTATATTATGCTATTAATCTTTTTCAAAAAACAGTAATACGTCTAATTGAGGTAATATAATTTGTGCATTTATACAATAATTAATTTGGCAAATATAAAGGTTTAATTTTATTAACATTTGAAATAGGTATGACATGAAATTTTAATATTGCATTTTTGAAGTTTATTTCTGACTTGGAATAGTTTATAAAAATGTTATCCTGGCATTTAAGTAATTCCAATTAAGCATTGCTTTGCGAGATTCATTATTTTTTCGTCATTTATGCAAACATTGCTCCCATTTGGAATCAGTTGTCGTTGTGGCATTTTGCCACTGATGATGGCTGTTCTGTAGTCTAAATGCTTGTATTAATTTTTCCACAGCTCAGTCGCAGTTATTTTTATCAGAGGCAAGTAACTTCTTCAAGTGCTTGTTCAATAATTTATTTCAGCTGCAAAATGTGTTTTGATGGTTTATTTTTTCATGTTATATATGTATTTATGTCAGCTGTTGAACAACAGTTGAAAATATTGTGTTATATGTAATATGTCTGTTGTTGAATAGTTGAAATGCAGATAAATTGTCATAATGTTGAATAATTTGTTCAATAATCAGCAAAATTTGGCTGAATTGGTGGTCAAAAATGTCATTTTTAGGTTAAAAATGTGCTAAATTTAGCAAAAATATACCTAAAAAACCCCTTAAGTCCAACGATACCTAAAAGAGGCTCCGAGAAAAAGAAATTATTCCTATCTAAAAGGAGTCAACAGGTTTTGATCATAATAAAATGTCTTTATTGCAATTAAAATGTACGATGTATACATACAAGTTCAATAAAAATTTTACAATCTGAAATAATACATTTTGTCTACTTATTTTATCCTGCACCTGAAAATAAAAATTATACTGGACTTAAAAGAATTTTTGACTTGAGAAAAAAAATTGATTTGTTTACAATTTGTACTTAGAAAAACTTTTGAAAAAGTCCCAATTCCAGAAATCTCTCAAGTCTAAGAGTTAAAAACTATTGTCCAATTTGTAAAGTAATTTGTTTACAATCTGGACAATAATTTTTAACGCTAGACTTGAAAGATTTCTGAAATTAGAACTTGAAAAAAATTAATTTGTTTACATTTTGGACTTAGAATAATATCTGACTTAAAAAATTTCTGGACTTAAAAAGATCTGAATATTAGCACAAATCAAAATTGCCATTTAAAAATATTCATGAACTGCAGAAAATTTTTTAAATATAACAAGCACTAGAATAAAAGTTGGACATTTTTACAAAGTACTTTGGCAAGGATAATATTTCTTTAATCATTTCTATTGGTGAGAAAGTAGAGGAAAAATAGCATGGCTTAGAAAAAAATATGAAATGAGAGACGATAAATATATACCCAAAAGCGCTGCTAATTCTGGTTTGTTCAGATTTTAAAAAATGGCAATAATTATACAGAATGGAAAAGCAATAGCTTATACATTTAGACAAAAGAATTTGCAATTGTTCTGAATAATATATAAATAACACAACACTTTGGAAACGTATTTACAAATAAATAACATCTAGCAAATTGGATATTGATGGAATTATTAAAAGAACTTTTTTCTGGACATTGACTTTAATTAAGAATAAAATAACCTGCACAATTTTTCTTAATTAAGAAATTTAACTCTCCACAAAGTTAAATCTTTTTCTAAATATCGTCTAGAATCAAGAACAATTAAACTACCATTTCCGATGCATGGCTTAATAATTGGAGAATATAAACTTTTCACAATGAAAATACTTTACATAGTCTGGATTTTCAATCAAAACTCTCAAAACTAACAGAAATTTCATTTGCATTTCATCTCTTTATCTGATTTTGATAACTTGAATAATGAACTGAATTTGTATTGCCTCAGAATTTTTTCTGCCTTGAATAAACAACAATAAAAACCCCAAAGAATATTTTCTGAATCAATTCAAGCAGATCCTACATCTCCAAATTTCTTTAAATTATTAAATTAAATCTGGAATTATTTAACCACGACAAACCCTCTTGGTAAAATATTAAATGTAGAACACCAAAAATCCCGATACAAATAATCTCTTTTAATGGCTGCTCCTATTTTAAGATTAAATTTAATTAATTACTTTCCAACATCCAATTTGCGGAACGATATTCACATGACAAGTCTGCAAACATGAGCAAATACAGTGCTGTCTCAGAAGTCAATACGAAAACTTGGCATTTTATAAGTTTTCTAAAGTTTTTAAATTCAACATCTTCGGAAATTCGTAAATAACTTGTTACTACATTTGATTCTTATTAACGGAAGTGAATTTAACAAAAATTTAAAATTTATAGAAGTACGCTAATAAACCTTTACAAACAAAATGGAATATTCTTTATAAAATCAAATTAAAGAAAGTTTTCAGAGTTCAAACTGAAAACCAACACCTTATATTCTTGTAAATTTATAATAAAAAATTAAATGCATTTTATAAAAAAGTTGAGTTATCAGAAAGTTTTTAAGTTCAAACAGAAAATTGATGCCCTACATTCTCAGAAATAAAATACTCTTACGGACGATATCAGATAAAACTTTTTTTTCAGACGTAGCACTATATTTTCCATTTACTTACTTTTAGTGTAAGTTGATTAAACAATATTTTTAAAAGAAATCAAATTCTTGGGGAATCGTTTAATCCTATCGTAAATTTCTGCTCATTCTGAATGACAGGAGAAAAACCTCCTAAAAATTGGAATTCTTATTGTATTGTATTTATTTTCATTGGTTGTGAGCATAAAGCTATAATAATGCCAAATTTGAAGCGTTTAGCTCATCTGAAAGGGACTTATAATTTACAATCTCTCCTACATCCTCCGTAAGATGCAGCTACATATTATACAAGATATTTATCGCCTGACATATTGAACAAACCAGAATATAGCAACATATAGGTATAAAAACCTTCTCTCATCCCATATGTATAGCCTCCAGCTCAGATTCCTCTATACTCTTGCACCCAGGTGTATCAATTGTCGTCTCAGCAAAGCAGTACTCTTCGATTCATGGTTCCTCGACGCCTCAAACCATCGCATTTTCACTCAGCATCAACTGTGAATGCCTACAATGAAGAGGAAAAATGGTTGTGGTGAATTCAATAAAGAAATATTAGCTAAAAAATCTAAATATAAAAGATTAATTTGCTTAAACAACATGAAAGAGCACATTCACTTATCAAGGTCTATTTAGAATCTTAAAATTTTAAATTCTTTACGAGTTTATTCAAATTATTATGTGAAAGATTCGTTTGACAATTAGTTTTAAAATTTTAACCTTCCATAAGGTGTAATGCTTAGCGTGTCAGCTTCCCATTACAAAGCTGCAGGGTGCGATCCCCGCAAATGGAGGTTTTTTTCACAAAAAAATTAATTACTTAATTAATAATAAAAAACTATCATTGGTGTCTGGCAGTAGGCAGCAGTACTGTCGGTACGGTATAGAGATGAAAACAAATGATGTTGGTTGGGTATATATTAGGGCTGTCAATTTTTTTCGATTTTTTTCGAAAATCGCTAACTCGACCGTCGAAAATCGAAAAGTCGGTAAGTCAAAGTCGAAAACCGAAAAATCGAAATCGATTTTTACCGAAAAGTCGAAATCGATTTTTTTTACCGAAATGTCGAAATCGGTTTTTTTACCGAAAAGTCGAAATCGATTTTTTTTACCGAAAAGTCGAAATCGATTTTTTTACTGAAATGTTGAAATAGATTTCTACTGAACTATTGAAGTCGGTCTTCTGGATGTCTACATCGATTTTCTCAAAAAAGCCTACAGTATGTGATCGTGGAACGAAGTGACACCGCATCGTGTCCGTTGTCTATGGTAACCCGATGTGCTACGGATCTGAAATTTGGAATGTAGGTAGAACTCCGGGTGAAACAAGTTCGAAAAATAAAATTCTGAAATTCATACTCCTGAACAGACATATAATGTAATGGTGACGGCTCACTTATAAATAAGGAGTCGAAATCGATTTTTTTTAGTGAACTGGGGAAGTCAGTCTTTTGGATATCTATGTCGTTTTTCTCGATTTAAAATGATTAAAAAACACTATTTTTTTTCGATTTATATTAATTAAAAAACATACTATTATGGAAATCATTCGATTATGGCAATCTCTACACAAAGGATGCATCGAGGTTTGCATTTCTTCCATTTTCCTTTCTTTCATTTTCTCATTCCACAAAAACAATCAAGGCGGTGTGACGCTGATACCCCACTGCCCTTTGGTCTGACAAATACCATTATAAATAAAAAATAAAGGATAATTAAAGCGGACAATTGCAGATGGACCCGTGGATATTCAAGGCTATTTCGGACCTTACCGTTTCCCAGCAGGCGACGTTTTCATCTTGGCGGTGAAATAAGAAACGGCAAATTCTTCTAGGATTTGAAAAGGAAGCACTTTACAGTAATCCTTGTTCGTAAGCTGCATTTTATGATTACAGCAGTAATATTTTCATAATAGGATGAAAAACACAGAAGATGATTTACATTTACTGCTACAATCATACATATACATTACTTAATTTTACTTAATTATAACTTAATCATTACTTAATCTTACTCAAAATATAATATAATAGTAGGAGCAGTATTTATAAGTGAGCCGTCACCTTTACATTATATGTCTGTTCAGGAGTATGAATTTCAGAATTTTATTTTTCGAACTTGTTTCACCCGGAGTTCTACCTACATTCCAAATTTCAGATCCGTAGCACATCGGGTTACTATAGACAACGGACACGATGCGGTGTCACTTCGTTCCACGATCACATACTGTAGGCTTTTTTGAGAAAATCGATGTAGACATCCAGAAGACCGACTTCAATAGTTCAGTAGAAATCTATTTCAACATTTCAGTAAAAAAATCGATTTCGACTTTTCGGTAAAAAAAATCGATTTCGACTTTTCGGTAAAAAAAATCGATTTTGGCTTTTCGGTAAAAAAACCGATTTCGACATTTCGGTAAAAAAAATCGATTTCGACTTTTCGGTAAAAATCGATTTCGATTTTTCGGTTTTCGACTTTTAAAACGGCGGTCGAAAATCGGTAAGTAGAATCGGTTTTCGAAAATCGATTATTGACAGCTCTAGTATATATTCAATAGAACAGTAGGCATGATTTGATCAGCTACAGTACTGCGATGTGGAAAGCAAGAGGGAAACTACCACATTACATTTCCCTAATAATGATTATATTATATAATATTCCGGAGGTAAAATAGTCCCCCAATCTGATCTCCGGGCATGGACTGCCTTGAGGAAAGCAACTGTCGAAGGTAACTTATGCAAAGATACTTGGAATTTAAAAACCACGAGGAAGGCAGAAAAGCTAGAGAACCTGAAAAATGAAATAGGATTGACGTCATAGGGCTGAGCGAAGTCAGATGGGAAGGAGAAGGGCAGATCCGCTCGGAAGAATTCACGGTAGTTTACACCGGAGGAAATAGTGAGGCAAGGGGAGTAGCTCTGGTACTTAAAAGATATGATGAATAGCGTGACAAAAATAACAGCAACGAACGATAGGTTGATGGCAATAAAGCTAAAAGTTGTCCCAGTTAACATGTTGATAATCCAGGTATATATGCCAACAACCGCTGTTGAAGAAGAATAAATCAGGGAGATGTATGAGCAAAAGAATGACATTTATGAAGTAGAACTGCACAATAATGGGAGATTGGAACAACACAGTTGGAAAAGCCCAGGAGATAAAATGAGATGCCAAATAGATTACATCCTAGTAAAACAAAGATTCAGGAACAGCATAAAAAATACTAAGACATTACCAGGAGCAAACATTGATTCAGATCACATCCTTCTAATACTCGATGTAACCACAAAGCTGAAACAAATAAGGAAAACGAGAAGAGAAAGACAGACTTGGGACCTAAAAAAACTGAAAGAAAGGCAGAATGCTTTCAGCATGAAGTCGGAAGGTCGCCTTAGAAATTTGGAAAACAAACCAGAGACCGTGAATACAGAATGGGAAGAAATTAAAGCCAGCATCAAAGACACCTTGAATAAAGAGATTGGGAAACAAGAGAAGAAAATCAGAAACCCATGGATCACTAAGGAAATGCTGGAGATAATGGATGAGAGAAAAAAATGGAAAAAAATGTTAACAGTGAAGAAGGTAGAGCCAACTATAGATGCACAAACAATGAGTCGAGAAGGGTAACAGATAAAGCTAGGGAAATTTGAATAAAAGGAAAATGTGAGGAAATACAACTGAGAAGTTAGGACGGTATGATATGATGTATGCTAGGGCACTGGAGTTAGAAGATTAGAAGTCTAATGGGATTTGTGGTAAAGCAATTATGAACGCAGATGGAAAAATAGTCGCAGAACCAAAGGATGTAGCACAGGTATGAGAAGTATACATTAAGGAACTATACAGCAAGCAGGCAGGATCAGCACAAATAGAACGGAAGAAGAGGATAACATTGAAGAAGACAAACTTGGGAACAAGTAATATGGAAAGCGAAGTACAAAAGGCAATTCTGGAACTGGATAAAGGGAAAGCTACAGGCAGCGATGGAATACAGGCAGAGGTACTTAAAGTCATGGGATCGGAAGGACTAAAAGTGATTACGAAACTAATTAACAAGCTTTACAACTCGGGAAAGAGGCCTCAGGATTTCTTAGATGTGACAATGATCCCTCTAAAGAAGAAGCCAAAGGCAATGCAGCCTAAGGACTACAGAACGATATCCCTACTGTCACACACTTCGAAGATCATCATGAGGATTCTTAATAAAAGACTAGAGAAAAAGGCCGAAGAAATGCTAGGGGAAGATCAATTCGGCTTCAGAAAAGGACGAGGAACCAGAGATGCTATCGGTGTAGTGAGAATCATATCAGAAAGGGCAATAGAATACAGTCAAGATTGCTGTGTATGTTTCCTCGACTGGCAGAAGGCCTTTGATAAGAGTAAATTGGGTACTGCTGATGAGGATATTAAAGGATATAGGTGTAGACTGGAAAGACAGGAGACTGATCGGGAATCTATACGTAAATCAACTGGTAAAAGTCAGGTTGGAGAATGCGGATACCAGCGGAGTACATATCGGTAGAGAAGTAAGACAGGGCTGCTGTCTATCGCCGATTCTATTCAATATATATGGAGAGAGGCTAATGCAGGAACCGTTAGAAGGCATGGGAGATTTCTAAATCAGAGGAAGGATTATAAGAACAGTGAAATACGAGGACGATCAAGTACTCCAGAAAATGATAAATAGACTAGTGATAACAGGTAGGAAATATGGAAATTAATACAGAGGTTTAACTACTGACAAGTATTAAATATTATCTGTTAATAATTTCAAGTAGTAACAGCAATATTCATTTTAATTTATGCTATAAAATCAACTAAATTGATCAATTAACTTTATAAAAATCATTCCATGTAGTCTTAATTGGAAATTATCGACAAGTCACAGCATTTATTATAATGTCTATATCTATAATACAACCTAAAACCATTGTCATATTGGATAAAATTACAGTTTGTTTTTACCTTTAAAAACGATCAAAGAACATGAATTCAGAATTGAATTTTAAGCCAAAGAATAGTAAGAAAATATTTCTAATCTTCCTAAAGTTTGCATTGTGACAAGACTGCACTTAAAGAGGTAAAAACTGACATTATCGCTTCTGACTTGATCTCACTTCTTTATTCATTGTCTTTAATACTTTGTAAATAACAGGCTAATAAGATAAAAATCGTTATGTTAATGCTATGAAATATGTTTCACATTTTAAAAAGCATTGGACCTCCTGTCACACGCCAGTTCCACCAAAAATAAAATCCTCTGTCATAGTAATAAATGGCATAACACATGACATACACCCTGCAAACATCAGCCTTCTATCTCTTACAGTTAAATTTCTGTTTTGATTTGATTGATTGAACATTTATAAAATAAAATGCACTAAAATAGTATTTGAATAAATTTTCTACAATTTTTTGATGCTCAACTGATGATTAGCCAACCACCGATGGAAATAAGCATAATAAAAACCAACTGTCACGATAAACTTCCATTAGCATAGCAACTTTCCAAAAATTTGCATGTACTCCAAGAATTCGACTAACTTTGACTAATAAATCTTTTTCCTTAAAATATTTCCTTTATTGTGTCAACAATTTCCGTTCAGACACCTTTTCCAAAGTATTTTAATCACTTTCAACTGTCTGAAAATGTCTCCATAATTTCAACATTAAATAGTTTACACATCACCAAAGAGTAAATCCAATAAACATTTCATATTACACTGTCGCTACAAAACTAATATTTTTGTTTCTATGAAATTATCTCATATTTTTAATTGATTTACGTTGAATTGGAAGTCAGTAGACTGAAAAGTAAAAGTTCTCCAGCTCAAAGTATTTCATAAAATATGCCAAAAATTGAAGCGTTGATAACACTTATGTTAACGATAATTAGCAAATCTTTGAAGGTCTAAATTATAAAATCAATTTTATTCTAACAACAAAATATCCACTTAAAAGATGTTGAGATTTATCACTTTCCGATATACGCTGAAGTTACTACATTTTCACCGTTAATAGATGAATAACTAGCACAATAAGTATTGAACATATAGTAAAAAAACAAATGCATGGTTACACGACTAAATTCCTCCTAGCTATTCATTCAA
The DNA here is from genome assembly GCA_036926305.1 of Uropetala carovei. Classification (NCBI taxonomy): domain Eukaryota; kingdom Metazoa; phylum Arthropoda; class Insecta; order Odonata; family Petaluridae; genus Uropetala; species Uropetala carovei. The sequence continues at coordinate 6,668,521 of JAXCHB010000084.1, read as the reverse complement.
ATAGGTCGATAATTCTCACTGGGAACTTCTTGAGGTAACAGCCAACAAAAGTATCACAAAACAACCAATATGTCAAATGCAATAGGCAAACTACTTAAAAGAAACACACGGAATATACTCACTGTTATTATTTCTTGTTATCACACACAGGAGAATATAACAGCTCAGTCCTGTGATGTCTGCTGCAAACATTCCTATGAAACGAGAATAAAATCTTAAAATATATACTGTAATTTCATGCTGAATAATATTCCAGATTACATTATGTAATGTCTCTCGTGCTAAATCACTGAGGTAACATTGGAATCTTATCTATTGTAACTCAAATTCAAAGATTTGTAATGAAATTAAAGACATATTACTTAAGTGGCTTGGTTAAGCTCAATACTTATTTCAAAACCACCTGACTACCATATATTGATTACGGAAATGAATATCAACTAAATAAATCATTGATTTGAATGAATTTTTCGGTAAAGGGTTTCCAACATTTAATAAGTCTAGACAGGAGTTTGCCCGAAAATTGAATACATACTTGGGAAGAAACCTTGTCAATATACTTTCAATTATTCATTAAAATAAAATCCTTCGTCATAGTAATAAATGGCATAACCACATTTCAGCCTTCTATCTCTTACAGTTTAATTGCTATTTTGATTTGATTGACTGAATATTTATAAAATAAAATGCACTAAAATAGTATCTGAATAAATCCTGTACAATTTTTGCATGATCAACTGATGATTAGCCAACCACCGGTGGAAATAAACAGAATAAAAACCAATTGTCACGATAAACTTTCATTAGCAGCAAACTTTTCAAAAATTTGCATGTATTCCAAGAATTCGACTAACTTTGACTAAGAAATCCCTTTCCTCAAAATATTTCATTGATTGCTTTAGCAATTTCCATATAGATAGCCTTTTCCAAGCAAAATATTTTAATTACTTTCCTCAAAATGTCTCCATAATTTCAACATTAGTTTACACCTCACCAAAGAGTTAAAAGTCAATGAACATTTCACGTTACACTGTCACTACAAAGTAATAATTTTGTTTCTATGAAATCATCTCGTGTTTATAGAGCATACTTAATTGATTTATGCTGAAATGGATGTCAGTAGATTGAAAAGTAAAATTTCCCAGGTACAAAGTATTTAATAAAATATGTCAAAAATTGAAGCATTGATAACACTTATGTTAACGATAATTAACAAACCTTTCAAAGTCGAAATTATAAAATCAATTTTATTCTCTCAATGAAATATTCACTTAAAATAAATTGAGATTTATCACTTTCCAATGTAAGCTTAAGTTACTACACTTTCACCATTAATAGATGGAAAAATTAGTACAATAAGTACTGCACATATATAGACGCAATTAAAACACATGCGTGGTTACACGACTAAATTTATCCTATCTATTCAGTAAAATACGTCGATAATTCTCACCGGAAACTTCAAGTAACAGCCAATACAAATGCAATTGGCAAACTACTTAAAAGATTGTACTCACCGTTAATATGTATTTCATGATATCACACAAGGGAACATGACAGCTGTTCTGTGACGTCTTCTGCAAACATTCCTCTGAAACAAGAGAATGAAATCTTAAAATATGTACCTACTGTATTTTAATTCTGAATATTATTTCTGATAACCTGATTACATTATGTAGTGTCTCTCGTGCTAAATCACTCCGATAATATTCGAAAATATTGTATTGTAACTCAAATTCCAAGATTTGTAAAATATAAGACTTATATTCCTTAAGTTGCTAAGTTAAGCTTAATACTTATTTCAAAACCATGACACTAGTATGTATTGATTACGTAATTAATATCATTTCAATAAACGAAATACAGCATTGCTTTGAATGAATTTCTCGATAATTGTTGCCAAAATCAAATACAGCTGCACACGGAGAATTCTGTCTGAAAACTGAATAATTAGGAGAAAACCTTACAATATATTTTCAGTTGCGCATTAAAATATTATTATTTTATCAAACATACGCTTTAACGAGATTAAAATACACGAAAATGAGATGGATTACCTCAGAAACTCATATCAAACTCCCACCGTTGGCCAATCCGATCATAGGCTAACACCGTATACATATATCATTTCTAAAAATCAAAGTTGATAGAAAACGAACCTTTACCTTCAAACTATACGCTTACACAACCACTCGACAAATTAATAACCATATTCATGTCTCAACTTGACTCAGTTCACCCAAAATACACGTGATTAACTTTCACCAAGGAAAATAATTGCATAGATCCCCATATATCTTATGTAAAGGTCTCTCCTAATTAATGTAAAGATTATGCCGACATAAAATTCAGTGAAGAGATCAACCATTTCGTTTAATTAAGAAATAATTTCACAAAAGCTATGAACTAAGGATCAGAAGAAATAATGACCTTGAGACAAAATTGAACGGTAATATTAATGCAATGATGCTACCCCGATGCGGCGTTCCGACAACGACAATTAAATTTTCGCTTAATTCTAACTAAAGCTTTTAAAACCGACAATCAATCACAGTAACACGAGGTCGACGTAAATCTCTTGCGAATTACGAACGGAAAGTTACTTACCCGTTCACGACCCTACTCTTCCTGGACGTAGAATTACACCCAGACCCATCCCCTCCCCCACTTTCATTTTGAAGCGCACCCAGTGACACCTATCAACAAAGATGAGCGTAACTTGAAACTCTGAAAACCGTCGAGTTCCCAGGGGCTGAGTACGACTGACAATGAGTACGACCACGCGCGATGTCCAACCGGAACTTTCTATGACGCTAGCGCCGTTCGTCATACTCGTGCGCCCCTAGCGGCCGAGATCTGCACTCGTGGACAAATGAATGTTAGCGGCCGTATCCACACTTTTCTATTCATTAGCCGCTACATCACCCCCCTGGTAGAGGTTTGCCCTGCCAAAAAAAAGTGAAATGATCAGGTGGTGTAGTCCGCAAGATGCTGCGGAAAGTGGACCCTTCGGCCGGATCTCGTCGCCGTCGTCGGCCGCTCGGTGAAAGCATCAGGTTCCGTGGGGAACGTGCGCTCCGGCGGCTGCATGTCGGGCGTTGAAAGTATGTAGGCCGGTTTGAGGCGGTAATCGACACGGTCGTGTCATGGCCTCTCAACCGAATTACAAAGTGCTTTGTACCCCTGCGCCGCACCTCGTACGGTCCGTCGTAAGGCGGCTGGAGAGATTTTCGTCATGTCTCTAGAAAACGTGAGGCGGTAGCCAGGTCCCTGAAAACGAAAACGGATTTCTCGCCGTGGTGACCTGGAGGCGCCGGTCGCAGCCGCTGCATCCGTCTTCGGAGGTGGGATGCGAATGTGGTGGGGTCGCCATCTGGGGTTGAGGCGGGCGCTAGAAACTCTCCAGGGAGCCGGATGGGCTCACCGTAGAGTAGCTCGGCCGGAGTCGCTTTGATGTCTTCCTTCCAAGCGGCGCGGATACAGAGGACTGCGGGGAGGATGTCCACCCAGCTATCTTCTTGGTGGCACATGATTGCCGCCTTCAGCTGACGGTGGAACCTCTCTACCAGACCGTTGGCGGAGGGGTGGTAGGCGGTAGTATGGAGATGGGTGGCGCCGGTAATTTGGGTCAATTCCTTGAATAGCTGGGACTCGTACTGACGTCCCTGGTCAGTGGTGATGTGGAGCGGTGTTCCATAGCGCGAAAACCACCCAGCGAAGATTTCTCGGGCGACCGTCTCTGCGGAGATGTCTTCGATCGGGAATACCTCGGGCCAACGTGTGAACCGGTCCACACATGTTAAGCAATATCTATTGCCGCGCGATGATGGTAATGGGCCCACCAAGTCTATGTGGATGTGTTGAAACCTGGTGCTGGCCGCTGCGAAGCTTCCGATGGGTGCCGTGACGTGGCGGGTGACTTTCGACCGCTGGCAGGGGATGCAGGCGCGGGCTTTTTACATTTACATCAATACCCTGCAAGCCGCTAGAAGCGTTTGGCAGGGGGTGTCACAACACCAAGTGAACTTTAATTCCTCTGTTGGACTGTCTTATCGCGTCTGGGAAAAAGGATCTGTAGTATTTCTCTGTTCTAGCGATTGTTTCGACATTTTCTCCTGTACTCTGATCTAACATTACGTTCACTAACACCGAAGGGGACGACTATGCCGCGTACGTTAGGGTGGTTCAAAAAAATCTAAAGTTTTAAATGTTCGGGTGCTCATGCTTCATTTTATTCCTTTTCATGTCAGAATGACGTGAGTAAAATTTTAGCTTCATCAGTACGCTCTAACCCATGCCGCAGAGGGGTCAAAGTTCACAAATTTTTCAGAAAATTTTTAACAACCGGCTAAAATTCATGTTCATAACATTTTTTCGCGTTTTCTATTTTTTAAATGAATATTTGAATAATATGTATTATTCTGAAAGCTAGATAATGTTAATTTTCCTTTTAACCAAGAAATAAATCGTTTTCTTTTTTGCGCCGCGCACCTCTCCGAAGGGGGCCTGTCTCCGGAGCTTAGCTTTGCTTCCTCTTTCTGTCATCTACTCTCGCGGGGCATTAAAAAAATAAAACATTCCAAATAATGGGTTGTAAAAACTTAAAATTATAAATAAAAAATAACAATTCAACTTTTTTATGTTTTATTCAAACTTGTCAATAGTTAATGATTGTGCGTATTAGAAAGGGTTATTTTCTTTGTATCAGGATATTGCCGTATATACTCACAACTTGAAGAACACTTTGTTTTTCTTCTTCTTTCTTCGTGAGAATGTTAGCATACTCGGTAGTCATAGCAACAGCCCTTTCGGCTGAATCATTGACTGCTTTAATTAATTATTTTACGCCCTCTCTCGAAATCAGGGAGATCGTTCCACGCTGAAGGATCATTGTCCAAGAAAGAGGTAGATACACCAAAACGTTCGAACAGTTTTAGGGATTTTTGGGTCAGAAATTCATGCAATTCCTTTGAACAAAATAAACTGGCGTCTTCAGGAGTAATTTTTGGCCTACGGCAGGGATTTTCTCCTCTTGTCATGTCCTTCACAGCCTGAACTATCTCCCTCTTAATGCCAGCTGGTACTGAATCGTGAAAAAGGACAACGGTGTCAGCTCCGTATTTAAATACCAAAGGTGATTCGAAAAAATTTTCACTGCCGCCATGGAAACAGCACTATTCAAATTTTTATATGCACAAATATCACGAAAAAACTGCAAGTCTTGCATCGGAGCTTTGACTGCTATTGGCGTTGAAAGCCACTCTTTTGCGTACAATAATGTCACAAAAATGCACACTTGCCGAATTCCAATTTCCTGCTCTGAAGGCAGAGCAAACCGCGATTTAAAAAGCGCCATTTTAAATTTTTAATCATTAATGTCTTGATCAAGAGTTTCCGAAGCCTCACAGATAACTTTCATGGCCTGCATGGTACTAATAATATGTATATTAAGCCCGTTTCACACGGTGTGGTTTTATTGACATTTCGTCAAAAATTAGAGTATTCGGTATTGCTTTTCCATGAATATGATGTCAATCTCATGTAATTGAATCTTTTTAATAAATCTCATGTTTTAAAATAACACTTTTGTCTTGTTCTTTCTGCTACCTTGCCTCTGCCGCTTAGTAGTAAAATACAAAGAAATAAACGGAATTATAAGGAGACCCCGGGCTGCAAGCGGGATAACGGTACTACTGCGAACTAGCGGTTTCCGGGTATCACTATTTGGGTTGAGTAGAGCCCAGCGCTACCTACGAATTGGTCCCAGAACTCGAACGGCATAGCAAACGTGGTCAAAATTTTTGACTAGGGAGTTAGACCTGCCTGGTCTATGTTCATAATCCCAACCTAATGTGCTCTTTTAAACATTGCGACTTTGTATATCCGAACAGAATTCGTGAACGCCGCACACTTTGTTGCAATCGCAGCGTATTTTGATGCGTCAAAACGAGGATGTAGAAGATGAACATTTTTTGTTTAAACCCTGGAAAATTTCTAGTTTTATTACAGATATCCAAAACTTTTTACGAACGTGCAATTCTAGCTCTTTTTTTAAAGGACTATTGGCAACGCTGCTACCGACAAGGTATCGTTTTTGGTTCGATATTATCGAATATCTCAATCATACTGATAGAAAATTTTAAAGGTATGTGGAATTGTTTAGCTTGCGCCTAAAACAATTTGATGTAATACTACGTGCGAAGAAGGATGCCATTTAACTAAATGTGATTTTCTTCAATTTTGCAAAGCCTTTTCATGTTATTTAATCATTATGACTAATTACAAAGATACCCTTATAATAAGACACTTGTCTAATGGATTGACAGCGAATGAAAAAGAGCAATTTTTAAAACATTTCGGTGCCATTAAAGTGCAGTGTGTTGGCTCGAAATGCAAGAAGTATAACGCTGTTATTGCAAGGTATAAAAATTACATGAAGCAAGCATTGCCGTAAAATAAGTTTTTTATGTTATGACAGTTATATCCTTTTAAGGTTTGCATCGGTTGCTGCTGCTAGTGTAGCATTAAGAAGACTCCATCAACTCGATATTTTAGGATATCCCTTAGCGGTCGAATATGCCCGTGGAAAGGTTGATCCGGATTATACTTCTAAAAAATCGATCTCGTGAGTTGTACTTGAATATATGAGCTTCAGAACACCTAAGGGAGAGGAAAAAAAATATGGTCTTGGACGGATACCAAGTATTGTTCTTCTACCTGCCTTCTAGATGCTCTACCAGTTATTATCAAAAATTATTTTTTTTAGGTATTGTTTTAGAAAATTTTCATGATTTTTTATTAAAACGCTTCTTAGGGCAAATGAAAAAAAAGACACAATAAGGAAAAAGCATAGAGATTTTCTTCTGAAGCTGAATTCGTGGCATAATTCTCTTCAGCCTGCAAGGCCCCCACCTCATCATCTACGGTATGAATACCCACCAGCAAGTGTGGATACCCTCACAAATATTTGCCGGACTTTAGCAACTGTGCCCAAATTTTACACTCAAGTTCTACATTTAATGAACCGAATGAACTTGCCATGCCCATTTGGACCTTTATTTCCAGGGCCAGAATTGTTTGTTACATCAAAATTATTGGACAACCCGCCTGCAAAGGTAATATAATTTAAGCCATGGGTCATTCGCTAAATTGATGAGTCTCATGAAAAGTGGACCCTACTTGCTACTTTAAATTTCTTTAACACCTTCCTGATTTGCTTATTTTTGACTGATGCAGTTCTTTCAGAAAACAATTTGCATGTAACCTATTTTCTTCATAAAACATATGCATTGCATAGATATTTGTATGTGCTGAATGAAATCACTTTAATTATAAGACTTTAAAATTATATTTCTAGATTTACTTTTGACTTTAACTGATCTACATTTTATCAAGATTGATGGGCTTTGTTCACAATTTTTATAAAACATTAATTATTTATATACCTTTACCCTCAGTACAACTTATTATTTTAGATAATGAAGTTCTATTAACTAATTTTTAGGAACTCAGAGAAGTTGAAATAAATGAACAAAAGTGGGATGAAGAAATGACAGAATCTGAGGAATCTGAGATAGAAATTGATGATCTGTTACATGCTAATGAAGTAATTCCAATGTTACCATCTAAAAGACGTAAAACACAATCAAAGAGTATGGTTAAAAGAAAGACAGCATTTATTATTAACTCTGCAGGCAAAAATGTTAGCTCCTCAGGAAAGGCACCTATGCTTCCGGAAGAAGTCTTTGAAATGGAACCACAAACCTCTTCTCAGCAAAAGAAGATTGAAATGCATTTATCAGGGTTGCATACTTCTGGTAAAGGTGAAAGTGCTGAAACTATAAATCACCATGATAAGGAAGAATTGCCAGGTTTTGGAGTTATACAACCCACCACAAATGCAATTCAAGAAACAAGCACAGAAAATCAAGGTTAGCTTAATTAGTAAAAAGAAAAAATTCATGTTTGCCTATTTAATAAATTATGCAATTATTCTGAATAAATACATTTGATTAAGACTTCACTGCATACTAATATAATTATTTATGTACCTATTGTATTGTTGAATACAGTTCATAGTAATCAATCTGTTCATTAATAAAAATTATACTTATAACTTTTAACTTATGTCTTTGTCTTTAGAAGAAATGGAAAGGTTTGACGGAGCTGTTATTACTTTGAAGGAATTGAGGTCTAACAGAATTTCAGCTAAAGGTAAACTTAGTTTTTATGTAATTGATATTATCTTCATGTTAGCTTTCATATATTAAATCTGCTTCATAATCACGTTACTGCTGTATCGAAAGACTTGTTTGCAGCAGCATTGAGACAAAAAAAATTACCTGCATTGTGAAACGATGAAAAAATAATGTTAAGCCAAAATTTGGACCGTAAAAAGCTTAAATAGGTCTTTAAAGAGACTTGAGATGTATATTCAAAATCTTTATTATGGTAATAAAAATCAAATACAAACATTTTAAAATAAAAAAGCAGTAAAGCATGAAACTAAACAATGACTTCCTACAAGAACTTGAATTTTTGCTTATGTGGGTAGGCATTGAATTAGGAGGAGAAGAAAATTGATATGATGAAGTTGCATCATTCTTAGGGTGATTTTGAAGGACTCTTTTGGTATGATGGGCTGCTTGGAGTGGTCATTTCAGGAACCTTTGGTGCATGCATTGTGTGGGTAAAATATTGATCCAATGTTACCTGAACGGCTGTCTTCCTTTTCTCATCATACAGTTCCCTATAACATTTTGCTTCATTAGCAATGCTTCTGTTCACTTTAGGACTTTGTTCCACAATTTGATCACAACTGTAAAATATTTCTTTGGATTTCTCAAGATAGGTTAATGCTTCCTCAAGTTCTTTCAAATTAAAACTTAACCATCACCTCGTCAGTTTCATCATCTTTTTCCTCCTGCTTTTGTTTATCAAGTTCAGTGAGTTCTTCATTCATTAGTTCCTCATTGTGAGATTCAATTAGTTTCTCAATATCATTGCCCTCTAATTCAACAAATCCTAGGTGCCTTCCTAACGCTACAATTTCTGTCTGGATGTCAGCTGCTGGTTCTTTAAGGTCTATGAAACCTCAGCACATTCTGGCCACAACTTCTTCCAGACACCATGCATGCAGTTTTGGAAAACTTCATTCCAGGCTTCCCCAATTGATGTTAACTGCCTTCCAGATGTTAAATTCTTTCCAAAACTGATTGAGATTTATTTCACTATCCCTTCAGTTGCAATTACAGCTTGGGAAAATGCAAACTTATGATAATAATGCTTGAAATTAGCAATCACACATTGATACATAGGCTGCAATAACAATGTTGTATTTGGGGGCAAAAACACAACTTTCACTCTACCTTCTGACAGTTATTTATCTTTAGGATGCCCAGGGTCATTGTCAAGAACTAGCAAGACTCTGTTAGCAAAGTTAATGTCATTGCAATGTTTAGTTACTGCAGGGCAAAAATATTCAATGAACCATTCCTGAAAAATAGTTGGAGTCACTCAACCCTTCTTTCTTATTAGCATTCCATAACACTGGCAACCTTCACTTAATGCACTTTTAAATCTCTAGGATTCAGGGAGTGATAAACCAACATTGGTTTAAGCTTAAAATCACTAGAAGCATTACCCACAAACAATGTAAGCTTATCCTTTTTACTTTCTCATATACGAAGTATATTGAGAAAGTATTGTAATCGCAAAAGAATTCTACCTCGAGATTTTGATGGACGTTTTAGGTGTACCCGAGTCCAAAAAAGTGGTTTTTGCAATGCCATCTGTCTGTTTGCGGTTCTAGAACCTAAACGGTAGAGCGAAAATAAATGAAATCTCGTACTTAAGCATTTTATCATACAGAAAAGAAGCTATGAAGAAATGGTTGAAATTGCACAATAATTAAGGGCAGTTTATTATAGGCAATTTTAACAACAATTAAGCCGGTGTCCCATGGTCAAATTTTTGAGCAAATAAAATTTGATAAAACATATGTTTTGTCAAAAAGTACAATTGCATTTCACACGACACATTGTCTCATCAAAATTTTGACTAAAATTCATGCTAGTTATGCATTCCATCACCAGGTTCCACAAGCATAGTGGCTGCGATAACTTGTTCCAGGACGCAAAACTTCCACTTCCTTCAGGATTTCTGCTAATGAATCCCTCCTGGAATTCCTGCTGTGGTAGAGTTTTGATTTTGTATTTACAAATTAGCATGTTCTGAAAAACTATCAATCAAAAGTGATTGAACTTCTCTCGACCATGTTTTTGCCATTTTTTGACACGTCCTAGCGAATGCGATGGATTACAGAAATAGCTATCTTGAAATCAGCTTCTTCCTTATTGGCTGTTTGACCAAATATATGGAAGCGTTTCTATTCATTTTGAGCAAAGTTATTTTGCTCAAATTTTTTGAAGCGTATTTGCTCAAATTTCATTTTTCTTTAAATTATAGATGTCACATGATAGTATTTGAACAAATTTTTTGTCAAAAAGTTTGACCGTGGTACACCAGCTTTAGATTTTCTCAAAAATGACTCCAACAATTTTGGTCAAACTTTGTACAGTTACTTGAGTTTACGTCTGCAGTAATACTACATAGATTTGTATTTCTCAACAAATGAGTACAAGTTAGGAAAGTGTACAACGATTCACAAATGGGTGAGTTTCGTACAATGGGGTATTAGAAAGAAATTATACGCCTGTACGTAAGGTAAATAGCGTTTTAAAGTTCTTTTCTTCATCATAAATAATCCATTTTCTTCCTGTTTAAAAATAGAGCATGCACACGTAAGGAAATTAAATATTTGTTTGTGAGGTTGTTTATGTTAGCAACAATGAAGAAGTAACCATGCAAGAAATTTTCAGCTCCAATTAAGACATTCTTGTTTGATTTTCTCAATAACGGTTACTCTGATGATAAAAATGTATAGGAAAAGAAATACTCTACTTTAATAGTTCTACAACTTTTATTTGATAGATATTTTGATATGACTAATACTTTACGAGATATGATGGAAAGTTCATTTTTTGTTACCAGTAAAGTGGTACCCCTGATTGGTGTACGTGATTTATTTTTGTGATTTTCTTATTATATTTGATTGAAAGTCCTTAATATCAAATTTCATGAAAATCCATTCAGTAGAAGCCGAGAACGAACATGCGGACGGACGATAATAGGTGCTCACATTGGAAGCGAAACGTGCCTAATAAGGCTAGTTTATTCCTGAGCAACTTTAACAACAGTTAGATTTTCTAAAAAAACGGCTCATACAATTTTCATTGTGTCGTAGTTATTTAAGTTGATGTTTTTAATGATTCTATGTAGTTCATATTTTTCTGGCTAGTGTCCAGGCATTGCCTTTTCAGATTGAGCAATGTAAGATATGGCTGACATTTTTTTCCAGAAGACTGTAATCACCGTTCTCAATTATTTCCTTGAAAATTTTACGATAATTACATGCAGCTTCTTTATCCTTCCCCCAACAATTTAACATTACGAATGCCACATCTTTTTTGAAATAATCAAATCACCTGTGGCTTGCACTGAACATTTCACTATCAGAAGATTTGCCCATGTCTTTCTTTAAATCATTATAAAGTGCCTTATCCTGAATTAACATTTGACTCAAAGGTATGCTACGCTGGGTCTAATCGTCAGTCTACATCAATAAAAGTCTTTCCATTTTGATCTTCACATTGAATCTAGGTTTACTGGCTTTAGAATCCATAGGCACTGCATCTTTAACATATTGCTTATATATTTATCCTTGTCTTTAACAGTTGTCCTAATCATCATTGGTGGTACACCAAGATGCTTAGCAATATCCACCACTCATTCACAAGATTCAGCATGCTTAATAACATCTAATTTAATCTCCAAAGTTATATTTTTTTCTAGTTTTCTTTGCAACAAATGTGACACTAGAATCACTTTCTTTTATCACTATTATTAGAGGCCATGGTAATTTTATTCAAGTAATTATTAAAAACAGCCAATGTTTATGCACACACACTAAGCAGAGTTGATGCCACCGAGTTCAAATGTGTTCTTGGGATCGGATTGTCACCAACGATGTCCGATTTGTGTTGAGGTCAAATGAACATTACAGGGGGGCAAGGTGACGTTATAATGTATTAACAACATAACAGTGAAACAACAATGATGAGCACAACGTCATGCAGGGTATAACTGTGTATATAAGAATGAATTGAGTATTCTTTGCATATGAGCTTTGATTAATTTTACTGCATGGATTAAGCAAACTCATATGTATTTAGTTTGGAAAAATCTGAGGAAATATTTACTTGTGTTTTGGGTACAGCATCTGCAAATCATTTTGACATTGATATTTGTTGTTCTATCAATTTATAGGAGAATGCATAATATATATTGCCAGATTTTTTATTATAACATTAATTTTAGAGGGGCATAAATTCATTGCCAATATTTCATATACCTATATAGACCAGGGAGTGCTTCCAGTATTCAAAAACTACCAGGCAGGCGCTCCATCATGCAGATTATATGTAAAAAATATTGCCAAGCAGGTGTTGCAGAGAGATCTTCATTACATATACCGCAGTTTTCTTGACTTAAGTGATGAAGAACAGATTAAAATGTGAGTACTTTTATTCCTTACCAACCAATAACTGGTAAATGTATTTTTAGCAATCATGCTAATTTAAATTAATATTTCTATCACATCTATTTGCTTCCTAGAATTTGAAGAATCTCAGTAGCTAATTTGAAATGCAGTTAAGGTTTAGATCCTAGAGCTTAAATTACTCATAAATGCCCAGTTTTAGGACACTGGGCACTTATGAGTTTTAAAATACTCCATTAGTGATATGTACCTCATAATAATTTTCCAATACCATAATTTTGTCCATCAACAATTAAATTTAAATGCAGTATAGAACCTTTTATCTGGATTCCAGTTATCTGGAGATCCAGTTAACTGGCTATTTTAAAAAATAATGCATTTTTCCAAAATTTGCTAGGAGAAAGAAATTTAAATTTAAAGCCTCGCTAATAATTACCCAGGTCACCACCATGTGTTTGGTGAACAAGTGAACATGTAATTTGGAAGAGTAAAGGAATTTATATTGGAAAGTTCCCGATCTATTCAACATTTTTTTATAAAAAGAGGACTACAAAGATTTTAGATTCATGAAATACAGTATATTCTAATAAAAGAACAACAATAAAATAGCAGCACAATTATCGTTGCTTTTTCGAGATCACAAAAATTTCCGGTATCTACCAATTTCAAATTGGAAACCACACAAATTTTTGCCGAATTTCAGGTCCTGCCGGATTTTGGGATGCCAAATAAGGGGTCCGATACTGTGTATGTATATGTAACATAATGAAATGTATTTTTTCGTTTGCTATCTCTGGTTTACACAAATCTTCTGCAAATAATCAAAACCAAGACTGTTAAAGGTTTACGAAGCCTTTTAAGTTCTACAATGCAAATGTCATATATCGCAGTGTATAAGTCAAACCCCATTGTTTCACTTAAAAATACTTCTCATAAAATTTTTTTCAGTCAAAATCAAGGTCCTGTACAATCTAAGTTTTAACAAAAGAAAAGAATATATAAACACTAGCAGAAGTGCCTGTTGAATTTCAATGGATTTAGTGAATCTAAAACTTCAACCATGTAACATGTAAACATCTCAAGAATAAGATAGTACAGTTTTAACCGTCGAATAAAGAAAAAATCTGATGTGGCCAACACGTCTTTCTCCATATTTGGGGTATAGATATTTAAATTAATATTAATAGCATTATAAGGCAAAATTATTATTTCGTATCGTAAATATTGCTGTAAATTAGGTATATTTTGAATATGTTAACAGAATTCACCGCTACATGGTGATGGCACTGTATACTGGAAATTAAGAAAAAGCAAAATATCTCCGAAATGGATGGTTCTACGAAAATTTGTTTCAAACAAAACCTCACGAAGATTACCAATAATGACGTTTTTAAGGAGATATTTGACGGAAACCGAAAAAACCGATTATTTATAAATAATTCCTAAACATTAACTGCTATGGAAAATTGTTTGAAATAAAAGATGTAGGAAATTATATTTTCTACATTTTTTGTAATGGTCAATGTATACAATAATGATGTATTATTGGAGAAATATTGCAAAAACTGAATCAGGTTTCGAATAAACCTCGACTTCCGGTTAACCGTTATTGTCCAAAAACTAATCAGTTCTTTGTGCTCATGCTAAAGTGTTGTATATGAAATTTGGTAACGATATGACAAGTTCTTTTTGAGTTAGAGCACCCGCAATCACATACATCCATCCACACACACACACACATCATTCTGAAAATAGTCTAAACGTGTTCAAGGGACCTCAAAACGTGTATTTCCGTTGAAATCTCGAAGTTGATTTTTTTCGTGATCACAATACTTTCCCTATACTACGTATGGAGAAAGTAAAAATGAAGAAAACCACTCTGCATTTACCTATTTAGATGAATGGAGGAAGAAAATCTTGCACTGTGAAAAATCTAAAATTGTGTAAACTTATGGGAAAATAATTATTGTATTTTGCTCTCCCTCCCCCCAAAATTTTCTATCACCATTTAGCCTATGTTACCTGCAAGGTAAAATTATATATGTATGCAAAGTTTTGTGACAATATCTTCAAAACGAAAACTGTAAGTAAAACCAGCAAGAATACAATAATCAACAGAAAATAGATGAACAAAGGAACAAACTAATTTAACAAAGGACAAAAAAGTAAATAGAACACGCTTAAGAATCACAGAGTGAATATTATCTTCCTACTATTAGCTCGATTAGCTCAGTGAGTTTTGTTACAAGAAAATTGTTTATATCAACAATACTTTGGAAACAACGAAACAGTTTATTCAATCAAAATTTGTGGAAAATCTACGTCTAATTATTTAAGTTACTTACGTAGTTTTAAAAACAGCTTGCTTTGGAGAACTCCACACCACACAAAAATATCATTAAAAACAGTTCAAATCAATAAATATTTGGTTGCCATGTAAACGAAGCAAAATCGCACACAGAAATTGAAAAACGATTTTATGTTGAAAATTTTTCCATATAAATGCATTGGACTCTCAACTTTGGCGACAGTTGTCATGGTAGCAGTGGCAGATCTAGAGGGGGGGGATAACCTTGGATAACCCTATTGCACTCCACTGGGCGCTTTCTTAAATTCATTCCGCGCAAAAATCCTCAATTATACGCCGCAGATTAGGTCTGCATAGCAAGAGAAAGAAGGATTCTGATAGGCGTAGGGATTGTCAAAATATAGGGCAGTTGGCAGGGGCGGATTCGATAGGTGGAGGGGCGATCGTCCCCCCTTGAGAAGTTTCTGGATCTGCCCCTGCATGGTAGTAATTGGTATTGTCATTAAATTGATAAAATAACAAATATATATTAATCTTTTATTCGCCTTCATTTTCAGGAAACGATTAACGTCCAATATACTTATTGAATTTTTATAATATATTAAAAATATCCACCTTTAACAAACGACAACGAATGTTCTGGCACATGAAAACTTTTTTCGAACAGTTTTTGGATGATTTTGGATGTACAATCTATTGACCTAAAACTTTGATTATGGTTAATTACATGGAACGAAAATAATCCTGCTGTTGCTAATTGTCTTTCCTTTTCAGCGAAATTAGTTTTTCGGAAGAAATCCTCTTAAGTTAGAGCAGGAAGCGGCATTACTTAAGGCTCTCTTATGCTTTTCTGTTGCTAAATGTTTTGTGATATCATATCTGCCACCAGTACCGGTCCTAGGCAATTGGCGGCCCCATTTATCATTATTACTTGCAGGATATTGTGAGAAACAACCGCAAACTGGTACAAACAAAAAGGGTAATAGCTGGATGAAGATTTTTATTTCAAAACAAAAAAAATCATTATAAGGTACAATATTTTTTAAGTTTAATGTATTTTATAATAAACTTCCATCAATCAAAGGTTTATTTTTCTTGCTTTACGAATTGTGAAATCAGCAATTAAAGTGGAATAATCAAGCGATGATGCTAAAGAATTTTCAATTGAAATAACAGCAAGATCAACCAGCCTTTCTTGTGTCATCGTTGAATGCAAGTATGTTTTAATTAATTTTAGCTTTGAGAAACTACGTTCATCACTAGGCACAGTGACTGGTACAGTCAATAAAATTTTAAGTGCAAGTTTAATAAAATGGTTGTCACAAATATATCGCATGGTATCCAGTGCTGTTTCACAATGGTCCGGCATAATTCGTGACAAAGTCTTAAGTTCAGTAAACAGACTTAATCCTTGAATGTCATTTTTAAATTTACTACGTTGCTCAGAAAGCAATAATTCTAGGTCTTTGCACTGTTTAAGCAAATCATCATCAGACATGTTTTTCAGTGTCGAAATACAGTACATAAAGCCGAAGGCTTCATTAAAACGTTTTATTTGCTGCAATCGTTCTCTTACAATTAGTGAGAGAATTGCTTGGTCCAACAAATTATTAAAAAGTCAACTCCTAATTTTTCCCCAGGATCATTTATTGATTCGTCTTTGGCTTCGTATGAAAATCATTTCTTTTTTTTTCGTCGAACAGATGATTCCACCCAAAAATGGCTTCTTCTGGATCCACTTCAAATTATTTTGTTAGCTCTTTTGCTGCGGTTTTCAAACTTTCAAAGCCATTTTCTTTTAATTGAATTTAGAAACTTTCTGTACTTTGCAAAAGTGATAATACCCGATCTAACTGCATGTTTTCGCTTTGCATCATCTTGCTAACAACATTTATTTGTTCGAGAATATCATACCAAATTACTAAAATTACCAAAAATTTTAATCTTTTCAGTTCTTTAACTGACGAAAGTGCTTCTGTCTGGCGTTTTAGGTCATTTGCAGTTTCATAAACTTCAACTAACGCGTCATAAACGTTGCCTAACTGAAATTGAATCGCTCGAACAATTAATTATACATTCCTGCTTAGTTTCCGATAATGGGTTTATTGTAAACTTAGTCACATGATTTTTAAAAACCTGCCATAATTGTGTTGAACCATAAAAACGTTCCTGCAAAATTCCAAAAAACGATTTGGCTGCTTGAGATTACTTTGCCATGTCACCGAATATTAAATTTAAATTATGGCAACCACAGGGCATAAAGAGCTCGCCGATTAATATGCAATATTTGAGCTTGTACGGCATTCTTTGAACCAGCCATATTTGCTCCATTATCGTAACTTTGACCATGGCAATTATAAATAGACATTCCCAAAGCAATAATATTTTTCATTAACACTTCTTCACACCCTTCCACCTATCACTCCTTTTATCTGCCACCAAGAGACGTTTAACTATTACTAAACGATAAAATTTGTATTTTTACTTAATCTTCTAATCATAACCGAGAGAAATATAAAAATATGTCCAAAAATTTTGCGATACAGTGCATAATGTACAATTCGGCGACCCCTAAAAGTGGCAGCCCCGGGCGACCGCCTGGCTCGCCCACCCATAAGACCGGCTCTCTGTGCCACCATGGGAGACAGAAAACTCACCGTTACATTCATCACAACCTAACAGTATCTTCTATTTTAGTTTTTTTCACAAAAGGAAAATCATTCGCCAAAAGTTCATTGAACTTACAAGTTCTCTTCCTGTTAGATTTTTTTCTATTCCTATAGGTATAAGGAAAGAACTTAATTTTAAAAAATTTTAAATTATTACCACACCTTATATGTTCACAAAATAATAAATCACTGAAAAGTTACGTGAGAGCATTTGTCAATATCCCATCAAACTATTTTATTAAAAACCAAGCATACGTTATGATTCCGCTACTGACAGTTGGTAATGAATGAGCCATAGGGAATCACTGAAATGAGCCCTATTACGACAAAATGCAGTACTGCTAAAGAAGAAAGTGCTACCAAACTCTAATGGCATTTCCAAAGAAAAAGTTAAAACCTAATGCTCAACAGTGGCTAAGTATCAGAGCTACAAAGTTAAAGTCGTGTTTGAATCAAACAATACACCCCTCCTTTTCGCCCAGGGAATAGGAAAATATATAAAGAGATTACATGCTTATTAACTGCTGCTGCATCTTCCTGACACCGCCAAAAGAGACCTTATTGCCTTCACTCGCAATTCTTTACTGCCGATTCGCTGACTAGTTCTGAAGTCATGTCCAAAATTGAGTCATAAAAGAAGTGTAAAAAAACGTCAAGTAATGATAGTGATGATGTAGAAAAAAGAGAATTTAAAAGCTATAATACTCACTTTGATGATAAATGGTTGCTGGAAGGTAGTTATAAAAACTGATTGAAGAAGAAAGATGATTATACTGCTTGGTGCAGTAAGTATAGAATAACATTTACTATACGTCATGATGGAGAGAGGGCAGTTAGAAAACATACAGCTAGTAAAACCCATCTTGCAAATGTTAATTTGGTATCACAAAATCAATTGATGAGTTAGTTTCTTCTTCCTAAGTCGATTACTAATAAGACTTTAAAAGTCGCAGCTGCAATTGAGGTAGCTCAAATTTATCATGGTATTCAACATCAGCATCTTTATCAGTGCTTGCTGATTCACCTCAAAAACGTACGCTATGTATATTTGTGCGGCGTTTAAAATTCTGAAACCAACCGGAACTGGCATGAAAAGTTTATGAAGAATCTCCACTCTTTTCTTTCTTTACACATTCAAATAGGAAAAGTGCTTGACTAAGAGGCATGTGTTCATTATAACGCTTAGAATCAATCCACAACACTAGCAGTTTCTCCATTTTTTCAAGCATATTACTAACACTAAGTGATCGTGTGTTTCTTTGCAGTTACTGCACTGGCTGCTTCAATGGAACTTTTAATTCTGTCTTTATTTAACAAAATTGTATGAATTGTAGAAGTTGTGAAGTTAAACTTACATACAATATTGCTCTGACGCTCACCTTGTTCGAAACACTGAATCACTTTAAGTTTTTCCTTTGACTGCCTTTACTCAATTTTCTGCCATGATCACCATGATTTACTGAAATTATCTCCCCCTATTTACTGTAAAAATGTTATTTTGTCATAGATACCGTATTTACCCATGTACCCCGTGCACATTTTTCCCCCGAAACGCCTGGGAAAAAAGGGGGTGTGCGTCTTACACGAGTATTTCTGAACAGATTATATAAATTGTGAGTATCGACAGTAAATTCTCTGCAATAAGCTTGCGTCTATGTTTATATTCGTAAAAGATGTCGAATTCTACGAAGAAGATGCGAATTTATGCGACCAAGCAAACGTGTAAGTTAGGCCCGCACTGCAGGAAAAAACTCGAAAAAGTAGGCAGAAAGAATACGCTAACTGATAGCTCTAGTTCAATGACTACTGATGGTTTACCAGCTTGAGAATAGGTAGGTAGGTTCAAGTTTGGTCCATTTCCCTCATCCACTTCAAGGAATTCAGATTGGTGAAATTTTGTTGCAAATGAAAGATTTCATCGTTCAAAAGGAAGACAACTCCACATCTCAAGTGTTTGGACTTGTTTGTTCTTAACCTTCCAATATTTACTCAAGAGACGATATGCGAAAAAACTCCCCATCCACATAAGGATGATGAACAAATAATTCGTGAAGCTCCGCATCTGTTCGTAATATTACGTAAAAAACTGAAGTGAGGACGAAGTTGCGTAATAATACAACAAAAACAGTTAAGGGGTTAACAAAAGAGGACTATCGGTGAGGAGATTTCTGCTAGTATCGTCATAAAGAGATAATCCAATAAATTTCGTCACGTAGAAGGGAGAAGATGAGCGGAACTTGTTTCAGGGAGTGGGAATCGGTGCCATTTTAGCACTTTCGCTCTTCTAATCACGTCACAGACTCCCGTCTTCTTTCTTACCCAGTCGTTCCTCTTGCGGTCTCTTCGGGTGATCCCTAACATGCATCTCTCCATGCTCCTCTGTGTTGTTTGCAGGCGTTATATCATTCTGGCATTCATGGTCCACGTTTCACAACCATATGTCAGAACAGGCAGAACACATTGGTCATACAGTCTCCTTTTTAGGAAGACTGGAATATTTGATTTAAAGATGTTCGCATTCTTGCCAAAAGCACTCCATGCCATCTTCACTCTCCGGTTGATTTCTCCAAGAAGCAAACCATCAGTAGTGATGAGTTGACCTAAGTAAACATAGCTGGTTACTTCTCCGAGTTCTGCTCTCAGAATTGGTGAAGGAGTTGTACATAACCTTTGTTTTATTAAGATTCATCTTAAGTCCAGCTTCTCGGCTTGCTTGCTCAAGCTCTTCAGTTCTTCTAAGGAGCTCTTCTGGGCTCCCTGCTAACAGTATCATCTGCAACGCGCAGGTGACTCAGATGTTCTCCATTTACCTTTATGCCTTTTTCCTCCCAGTCTAGCCTTTTGAATACTTCCTCTAGAGCTGCTGTAAATAACTTAGGGGACAAAGTATCTCTTGTCTCACTCCCTTTTCGGCCTTAAAGTCACTCGTCTCTTCATGCAGCTGGACAGATGTTGTCGCATTGTCGTAGATATTCTTGATCAAGGTTATGTACGTTTCTTCTACTCCTTGTTTCTTTAGTGCACGTAACACCGACGAAGTTCGGACAGAGTCGAATGCTTTCTCATAGTCGATAAAGCACATACATAGAGGTAATTCATACTCGTTAGTCCGACTGATTACCTCTCTCACGACTTGGTTGTGGTCCATCGTGCTATACCCACTGCGAAATCCAGCTTGCTCTCTGGGTTGGGCAGAATCAAGATGGTTTTGAAGGTGCATAGTGAGTATTTTGGTGAATATTTTGTAGACTGTTGGGAGTAGGCTGATTGGTCTGTAGTGATTCAAGTCTTCTTTGGAATCTTTCTTGTGCAGAAGGATAATACATGCGTGGTTCCATGTTTCTGGTATCTTTTTCTTCCTCAGACAGGAATTAAAAATCTTAGCGAGAATTGTTTCCGTATGATTACCCATTGCTTTGAATAATTCCACTGTGATACCATCCATTACAGATGCTTTTCCATTCTTCATACTTCTGATTGCGTTTCTCACCTCTTCCGGAAGGATATCTGGGACCTCTTCGGTGGGCATGTTTCCATCATCATTTACTTCATCATTTCCTAGAGGATCCTCATACAGCTTGGTGTAAAATTCTTGTACCCGTTTCAGGATTAGTTTCCTACTATGGGTTATGGAGCCGTCTTCTAGCATCAAGGCCACCAGCTGTCTCTTTCCGATCGAGAGATGTTGCTTCATTTTCTTGTAACTTCTATTGTTTTCTATGGCTTTCTCAATTAGCTCATAATTATATTTTTTCACATCTTCCTTGATGCACTTCCTTATAGTTTTGTTTAGTTCTGCAAAATGGATCATTTCTTTAGGATCATTAGTAATTATCATTTTCCTTCTTTTTTCCATCAGCAGTCTTGTTTTTTCGTTCAACTTTTTCTCTGACTTTGTTTTAACTGTTCTGCCTATTTCTTCAGCGGTTTCCTTGAGTATCTCTATAAATTGGGATTCAACTTCTTGGTCTTCCAGTGCATTGAATCGATTTTTCAGTTGGAGCTGAAATTCTTCTTTTCGTTCTTTTAGCACCTGCGTGTTGATAATAGACTTAGGCTTCTTTATAAGCTTCTGTCTTTCTAACTTTGAGTTGAATTTTATTCTGCATTTTACCAAGCGATGGTCGCTTCCAGTTTTAAACTGGTTGAGGACGGAACAGTCTTCAGTCAATTGCTTCTTATTGACTAGTATGTAGTCAATTTCGTTTTTGGTACCATTGGGTCCTTTCCAGGTCCATTTTCTATTGGGACTCTTTTTGAAGAAAGTGTTCATTATATATAGACTAGTACATTCAGCAAAGCCTACAAGTCGGTCCTCTCGTTCATTTCTGTCTCCATAGCCCCATTTTCCAACTGCGCTGTCGTCTTCCTTTTGTTCTCCTACCTTGGCATTGAAATCACCCATGACCACTTTTAGATGGCAGCTTCCTTTGTCGTGCAGTTCTCCAACTTCTTGGTAGAAATCTTCCACTTCCTCTTCCGAGTATGATGACGTTGGCGCATAAACTTGGACTATTTGAAGTTGATATCTTTTATTTATTTGAAGCACTAGTCTAGCTGCCCGCTCGGATGAACTTTCCATTTCCACGATATTATTCTTCAATTTTTTGTTGATGATGAATCCAACTCCTCCTGTTCTTCCTGTGTCAGTTCCCCTGTAATAAAGAAGCAATGAATCGGTCCCCTCAGATACGTATTAAACGAGTTTTACTGTATATATATATCATATATGATATATATATATATATACGCGCACGCACAAGCACACACACTAGTTAATGTGTGCTTGCATTCTGCAAGCATTTTCTCACACCTTTAATTAAAGAGTCAGGGCAGACAAATAATTTTCAAACGCCTAAGTTTGCACCTTCTTGACAATTTACGTATTTTTCTTTATGGACAATATTGGAATAAAAACAACCCCTAATATTTATAATTGTAAAAATTTTATAGGTTTTCATCATTTGTTGCAAATACCTCACATTTCTGCAAATTTTCATCTATGTAGCACCTCTAGAATTGCATTTATATAAATTTCATTGTTTAAACTTTATGAATTTTCAACAGCCACAATAATAAACTTTTCTGAAATTTTCAAATCTAATTGTAACTGAAACACAATTCCTTAATTTTCAGCTTTCTAGCTTACCGAAGGTATATAAAGATTAATCAATTTCTTTAAACATTTATGAATTTTTAACGGCCGAATAAATATTTCTCGAATTTCTATGATTCCGATATCGTTATTTGGTAAATTCTACTGTCAGAAAATATTTCAGCATTGTAGAACATTTAGAAGTAGTTAAACCTTGAAATGTTTTTTAGAAGTTTATAATTTTTAACGGCCAATAAAGTAAAAATTATTGTAAATTTTGATTTTTCCTGTCGATTTTTCCATTCTATCTACATTTTCTGAAAATTTCATCTCTCCATCTATTGTAGTTTGGGCCATACATTAGTATCCTCTTATATCCTATATTCTCCTCTGTGGCATTTTTACAATTTTGAAGTGTTCCGAATCGATTTTGTACAGTATCATATAACTATGTCAAATTTCATGTTTGTATCTCATTTAGCAGTTCCTTATAATTTTTATACTCGTATGGGGCAGAAACGGAATAAACCGGTCCCTATAAATAAGATTTTGGCAATATTTTATTTTATCTTTGGTTGCAAGGAAATTTATATAAGATACAAAGATACAAACTTGAGACTTCAACTATCGGATAGGATATGAATATTAGTTTCTTATTTTTGAAGACACAATTCAAATCCGAGTAGAATTAATGTAAATTTTTAGTTTTTATCGGAAAAAAGTGGTAATCTTTCTGCGTCCAACAATAGACTGCCTAGGCAACAGGCTTAATGCTTTCAGATGGGTAAGCTTTTAATGGGGATCAGAGGCTTATATTTTAATGCCATTAATGTTAAACTACGACTAATGAAGGAAATCCGATATTGATATAATCCTCATTTTTGGGAATGTTTTGGCCCAGTATTTCTCATAATGAGAACAGAAAAGATGAGACAGCTCCATATGACCTAGAGACTTGAAATTTGGCACTATTAAAGAAATTTCGTCACAACTTAATATAAAATAAAATATTGCAAAAATTTCATTTTTTTGGGGCGGTTTGCCCCATTTCTGCCACATACGAGTGTGATAAATATAAGGTACTTCGTATATAGATACAACCTTGAAATTTGGCTCAATTATGGGTTTTTAGTTACAACAGATGTAGAACATTCGATATTATAAAAATTCGAAATCTTAGGGGCTATTTTGCCCCATTATTACCTCATACGAGTATTACAATTATAAGGCACTTCTAAATGAGCTACAAACTTGAAATTTGGTAGAATTATGGGATTTTGTACAAAATCCATTGGAAATAATTCTAAATTGTTGAAATGATAACATTTAAAAATGCTTGCAGAATAGAAGCACACATTAACTAGTATATCTAAAATATATAGACGCTTCTTACACATGATGTATCATATATATATACTAGTTAATGTCTGCTTACATTCTGCAACCATTTTTAAATTTATAGCATTTTTACAATTTAGAATTATTCCCAATCGATTACGTAAAAAATCATATAACAGTGTCAAATTTCAAGTTTGTTGCTCATTTAGAAATGCCTTATAATTTTATTCGTTGCATAGGGCAATAATGTGGCAAAACAGCCGCTAAGATTTCTAATTTTTACGATATTGGATTTCTTCCTTATGTTGTAAATGGAAACCCATAATTCTGCCAAATTTCATGTTTGTATCTTATTAAGAATTGCTGTATAATTTTCACACTCGTATGGGGCAGAAATGGGGCAAAAATGCCCTTAAAATTTGGAATTTTCACAGTCATTTACTTTATCTTCGGTTGCAATGAAATTTTTATAATTCTACCAAATTTCAAGTCTCTAGGTCATATGGAGCTGACTCATCATTTTTGTTCTCGCATGGAGAAATTCTGGGGCAAAAGAGCCCCAAAAATGGGGATTATATCAATATTGGATTTCCTTCATTAGTTGTAGTTTAAAATTAACAGCATTAAAATATAAGCCACTTAGAATCTTGATGGGAAATAATTTTAAAATGCAAATATAAAAACCTCTACACCAAATTACGTGTTTTCTTATAGGCCAAAAATGGGGCAAAAAGGGGCCAAGATAGCCCCTCAAAATTGAAATTTCGAATGTTTTAGATTTTTTCCTTTGGTTGTGACCAAATACCTATAATCCTACTAAATTTCAAGTTTCTAGCACGTCTAAAAGTGCCTCATAATTTTGTATCCTCCTATATATCTATACTATATAGATGCTTCTTACACATTATATATATATATTTTATAAAAACATATCTTTCTCCAGTCCCTGATGCACGATTCTGATACATCGTGTTTTCGACCTACTGCACGATTACCTCTGCAATTTTACACTAAAAGTAAACGATCGCAATCTCTTCTAAAGATTCATTGTAAGGGTAATGATTAATTCACTTAGAAAGGCATACTTTAAATCTGTCTGAACTTTATCCCCCTAGGACATGACACTTGCTGCTGCGGAAAAATCCTACGCATTTCCATTGTAATTTAATGAGTGCATTTAAAAGTAGCTGGTATCAACAATGTTGCGGCAGAATGTGATATTGCAACCTGTGCTCCCATTACGTAAAAAGACACGGTGTTTAATTTATATCACCGCTACAATATTGTGACTGTTACGCTCTTGCAATGCATTCAATCCGCGGTGGCAACACTGACCCAATCTTTGTGCCTATTGTTATAGACTTAAAATTTATATACAAAGAACAACGTCTCAATACGAAGAAATTTAAAAATAGAATAATATATGTGGCATGGGTGATATATTTGTTTACCGACACGACACTTTGGGAAAAAGGTGCGCAAGGTACACAAACAAATGAATCCTCGTGTAAGATGCGCATCCCCTTTTTTCACAGGTATTTTGGGAAAAAAGGTGCATGGGTCCCACAAGTAAATACACTATATCATGTGTAAGAAGCATCTATATCTAATAGATATAGGTATAATATATAGGTATATATATATATATATCTGTGTTCGCAGAAGTCATCATGAGCCACTGATGCTCCGTTAACCCAGGAAAGAACACACCTATAGAGAATTCCCACACTTTGATTTTTTTCTAATTTACTGCCACCGTAGACGTCAACTTATTAAAGCACGATTTATTTTTTTCTCCTTGAACTGGCCCAAAAATAGGGGTGCGTGTGGTACACGAGGACATGGATTATGCTAGTTAATACAGTATTAAAATTAATTCTTTTAAATTATCTAAAATAAATGTCATAAAATGTAAACACTGGAACAGCTGATTCAATAAGGTGATCACTTACATCAAAAGATCAACTGTCTTCGTAAATATTGATGTTATTCATCTGTAATTTAAGGTTTGCCTCTTTATATTCTGTGTATAAGTCGACTTGAAGTTATAGGAAATTTTTTTCAGATTCAAAGGTCAACTAACATGCCACAACTCCATGAATTTAAGAACAGCATTCATAAATTTAATTAGGACCTTCATTTTGTATTTAATTTGTTAATCTTATAAGAATAATTATAAGAAATTAAAGGGCAATTGGAGCATTCCCAATAATTTTTCTAAGTAGGCAGCTGTGGAGAACTTTTTTATTGATTAATATTTTGTAACTAGAAAAGTGCCTTTATCTATGATGTTTTATCAACTGCCTGCTTGCCTTTTAGGTTTGACATCCGTTTGATGCAAGAAGGAAGAATGAAGGGCCAAGCTTTCATCACTCTGCCCAGTATAGGCCAAGCACAAACAGCACTTAAGGAAACTAATGGATTTATACTCAAGAATAAACCACTAGTAGTGCAATTTGCAAGATCTGCAAAAACAAAGTAATTTCTACAGTTAAAAATAAAGGTTTTGCAAGACATGCATTTCATTCTTTTAATTGGCTATGTTAAATCTTACTGAGAAATACCTAATTTTCTAGTTGCCTAATGTAGTTAATATTTTATGAAAATATATGTACATTAATAGCAATGTTTTAATTTCATACATTTTGAAAAACTGCAGGAGGCTAATTCCATCTTACTATTTTATTTTTATAAATTCAGAGACATTTTCGGTTTACATTTTTAATAATGTAAGGTTCTTCATATCATCTGGACACTTAAGTCATTCTGTGCTTTTACTAATTTCATTCAATTGATACAAACATAAAACACACTGGTCACATTTGTTAGTGCTAACATGAGATATCTACTTCAACCTTAATGATGAAGTCAAAGTATAACAGGTATCACATAATATCAGAAACATCACCCATTTCAAGTGAGATATTTTCCACAAATGGGATTAGCAACCACGATCAAGAAATGTTACATGCATTTGCCAAATAAAGCAACATTATACTGCAAATAGGTCGTTATAACAATCATGATGGTTGACATCTACAACTTTCAGACAATAAAAAGCTATAGTTGTCAGAAAATATGCTACAGATCACATGTGCTTTTAATTCATAAAAACTGTCTTAAAAGCCTATGAGAATTTTTGAAATACATACTGCTTACCATAATGTCACTTGCCTTCAAACAATTTCATGTTAACTATTCTTTAAAAATACCCCAATAATAATATTAATGCTAGGTATGACAAAAACAACTTTTTGAGTTTTATCAAAGAAAAAAAAGATTTTCAAATAAGACTAAGGATCAAAGTGTTGCTGTTTACCAGGAGAAAACAATGCCACACTGTAAATAAGACAGCATAAGCCAAAAAAAAGGCATATTGGTTGGTACAATTCTAAATTTCAAATTCAGTTTTTTTTTAAATCAATGGGTTTGAAGTGCTTCAAACCAATAGCCATCTTGTTCTCCAAAATTATATTGTTCTTTTAACAACCAGCATAGAACTTAGGATGTCCCAGGGAATGTTATCTTAGATCTTTTTCTTGCAATAGCATCTTCTACTGCCTTGAGCTGCTTTAGCAATTCTTCTCTACGGGAAGGAGCCTTCTTTGCAGTAGGTTTTGGCATGTTACCAATGACAAGCTGTTGAAAAGAAATAAAATTAAAGATAAATAGAACAAAATATAAAAAGTACAATTCAGCCATTATATCATACAATTTATCATCAATACTCTATTACCATAATATATAACACGATCAAAAGACATTTGTACATTTATATTAATGTCAGTATCTCTCAGAATCTTTGATTCTGAAATGCACATTTAGGCATTTTTTTTAAAAAGGAAGTACAGTGGAATCTGCATTTAACGTTAGCCTGGGGGACAAGTTTCTTGTACCTCAAATCGAGTAATACCTTAAATGGGGTAGTCTAAAATTTAAAGACTAAACAGCAGTTTATTAATATCAAATTTTTATTAATTGAAATACAAATACTAAGAGTACAGATAGATAATGTTGCTCAAAGAAGATGGAGCTAGTCTAAGGCGGTTTGCCATCCCTATTCTTGTCACGTTTGGATGGGCCTAAACTTGATGAATAATGGAAACATTTTCGCTTAAAGTAAGCTTACTCATTTAGGTACCCATATTAATAAAATATCACCAAATTAAATATATATCTTTTACACAAAACGAAATAGACATGCACACGAATGTCACAACTTGCGAGTGTTTTTAACACCGCACAGAAAACAGTGTCTTGATACCTGCATGAAAACACAACACTCAACATCGGAAAGCCAGTACGTTAGGTGTTACTTTGCCATCACAGTGAAAAGCTACACTGTCAATGAGTTGCCCAGCATATCGATCAGTTCACACCCATACAATGTGATTCACTTCTACACAGCCGAAAGAAATGATGTGAAGAGGTTGAAATATAATATGTACAAGTATATGCATGATGAGCTGAAGCCGGTTGCACAAGCCATTTCTTAATTTTTCTCTGAATCTGTTGTTAAATTTTTAGAAAATATGAAAATTTATTGATTTTTGTCCTTTCATGTACATTTTGCCCTATCTGACATTCAATTACCGACAGTTTATGAAATGGAATATATTACAAACCAAACACTTGTTAAGTTAGTAGAACGGTATTACTAAATTTCTAAAGAAAGAGAACTATATTGCCAATGTGTGTGATGAAATGTAGCGATCTGGTGCCCCTGGCAGGTAGGCCTTCTGCCACATTTATCCAACTTTCCTTGACCCCTATTTTTTTAGAGCTGCTTCTTAATTTTTTCAGCTAATCACTGAGTATATGTACATTTTAATTTTCACTGCTGACATCGTTACCAGATACAAATGTCGTCTATCACTTAAAACGGTGAATGGGGTATAGGAGATGGCAAATGCATAAAGAGGCAGGAGAGGGGTGATACTGGAGCCGGCAGGGATGATAAACATACGCTCATCCCAGTGGATGAGTAGCCATGAGAGAAGAAATGCACAGTTAACAAAAAAATACGAAGTCACCTAATTTGTATTAAGACCATGAGTGCTCTGTCTAGGCTGTTCAGAAACCTTGCAACCTGTGGAAACATTTCCCTCTGAGGATGGCCACATAGCTGCCGAAATACGTATTAGTGTCCCTTGAATATTTAGAGATTCCCGGTTTTGCGAGAGTGTGTGTATAAATGAGTTTTCTAAAATCTTGGTTTCTTTAGGAGAATGTGTTCTAGGGTTCCCGTTCCTTTTTTTAATTTTATTATTTCCTTTTGTTGTTTGAGTGCGTGTTTGAGTGATTGTTCTCCTGACGGAAATTTTTTTTTTCCTTTGGGGAAATGAGTGCATGAACGTGTGACACCAGGCCATCAACGGTGTTCTTCCCCCCGTAAACCTGTAAGTGTTACTTTTGTTTTTCTTTCCTTCGATTCCTTCCTTGCCTGGTTTTTGTTTACCCTTTTTTATTGTTTATTTTGTCTCTAAATATTCTCACTTTGTACGGTTAAGGAGTATTTATGTTTTTATTAAATATTAATTTAATTGTGATTTATCTTCAAGATAAATTATAACATTACTAATTAGATGTAATAAGAAATATTTTAAAGTATTTCTGCAGTTATTTATTTTTAGCTACTTTTGATGGTGGATTTAGTGACATTTTCAAATTTCTTTTGGCAGCATTGGTCAGTAACTGCTGTAACAGTAAAATCTTTATCTTTTGAATGATCAGCAATCGTTCAAGGCCTCCCCACCAAGTAAAAAAATTCCCCCTTGCCAAGTAAAACAATGGGCCCCCAATTCCTCATTATTGGGCCTTATTTGGGTCACAGGAGGGGGGGAAGGGCTGCAGGGATGTCTGCTGATGATCAGACACAAGTATTTACATACACTTGTATCTTATGAAGCTTTGCTGTGCTGACACTTGGTGTCACTAAAATCGGGCAATGTGAATATGTGGAATCGAAAGGGGGTGGTAAATAAATAACTATTCCAGGTTTATAGCCCCGGAGTCCATGAGGGGGGAGAGTTACAACACACTATTCAAAAAAATTAAAGCATTACGTGATTGTGATGGTGGGTGCTCTAACTCGAAAAATACTCATTACATCATAACCAAATTTCATATATAATACTTCAATATGATCACAAAGAACTGATTAGTTTTTGGGTTATACCGGTTAACCGGAAGTCGAGGTTTATCTGAAACCCGATTCGGTTTTTGCACGTTATCTCCGTTAAAACATAATTTTGGTATATACAGTTATATATAAAAGTTGTAGGCAATAAAATTTTCTATAACTTTTATTTGAAACAATTTTCCATAGCAGTTATTGTTTAGGAATTATTTATGAATAATCGGGTTTTTCAGTTTCCGTTCAATTATTCTCCTTATACATATCCTTATTCGTAATCTTTGTAAGGATCGAAGTTGTAGAAAATAATATTTCAATCAAGGTTTGTTTGAAATAAATTTTCGTAGGACCTTTCTTTTAGCAGATAATCAATTTATTCATAAATTTCCAGCAGCACGCCTAGACCGATGAAATGCGAGACAACAATGAAAATCCTGAGAACGACAATGCTGTCGGTCGTCAAGGAAACGTTTCAAAATCGATATATTTTTAAGAAATATTGAATTCTTAAGCAAAATTTGAGCGATTTCAAAGCGAAGACAATATTCGACAATTTAATATGTTTCTTGGTACGTATTCTCAACTGTGTCATGAGAACTGATTTAACTTTTTATAAGTGTACAATACTATTATGTTATTTTTATAATTAAACCATTAGTTTAACAAAATTCCCATGAAGTTTTATGAGCACAATTATTTCCATGAATATTTTACAAATAAATTTTTTCGTCCTTTTAATGATTCTTTCCGAAATAAATAATTTAAAAATTCTTCGCAAAATATTTGAATAATTTGTTTTGGTATTTATATAAAGATTATACGAACATTTTTGTCATTCAACATTTTCCTGTGTCTCTCGTAGTTTTGGATATATCGTGCAAAATTTTTATTTATATTTTAAAGTTCGAAATTTCACAAAAAATATCTCAAAATTGTTGTAATTCCTGTAATACATTTGTTTTTCATGAAGATAATTAATAAAAAAATAAAAAAATTATAGCTGAATTTTCATTCCTCATATTTAGCAAAAATACTTTTCAAAGTGCTGGAACTATGATTGGTGAAAAAACCCGTAGAACGAATAAATGTTATTAATTTTAAAGGGAAATACTCAAAATTTAAGATGATACTGATAAATTTTCCCAACTTTGTAGATCGCGTCAAACATTGACATTTTATGACATCAAATACTATATCGGTGGTACAACTTCGTAGGGATGGGACAAATACAAAATTTATGAAATGCGTTTCAAAGTGGAGGCTTTGTCCTTCAAAACTTTTCTTTAAACTTTGTTCTACTTTTATTTTTTTGCAAAGATACACTTTGAAAATTGGCATTTTTTGACGTAGGAAAGTGATGCTTTAATTTATTTGAATAGTGTATGTGTTGTAACTCTCCCCCCTCATGGACTCCGGGGCTATAAATCTGGAATAGTTATTTATTTATCACCACCTTTCGATTCCACATATTCACATTGCCCGATTTTAGTGACACCAAGTGAGGTTCCCTTGTGAGATTGCTACAGTTCAGCATAGCAATATTCTATATACATATTGTTTGTATATGCATGTGTTATCCACTTATCCCTAAACCATTTTTCAATTTTTATGCAAAAAGAGCAATGTTTTGATACTTGTCCGGAAAATATCCCAAGTCCATAGTATGTGTTTAATATCCACCAAATTTGTCAGTGCTACTTCAAGTTTAGCCTTAACAGCTCCAGTATGGCAACAAGAAACCTCCATGTATTTCTGACCAATTTTTGACCGGCCAATTGACCGGTTAGCCAACCCTACGAATAAATGAGGGATGAACGAATGAGTGGGGGTTAGGTTAGAATTGGTTATGGACGAATAAGCGAAAAGGGAAGGACGCCTGTACAATTAACAATGTAAGTAATTTAAAACTCGTAGAATGACGTGTATGAACTTAATCTTAACTGCAAGCTTCCTATTTCCAGATTTGTTTGTTAAATTTTTGCATTATTCCTTCTTTTAAACATTTTTAGAATGAGATCGAAAAGGGAGAACCAAAGACCACTATAAATCAAAACTTTCTAATTTATAGATCCCTTTTTGTCTGATTTAAAAGGATTGGCAGCAGTGGTGCTGCAGTTTTCTGTGGCATAACTTCTGTATGAAGTTGCTGCCATCTTAACTCAATTTCATTATTGATGATGTCTCTCGCAGTAATTCTTCTACTTCGGAGTTTTTTCAACATATATATTTTTGGAGATTAATGTTTCCCATTTGGCGTCCATCTTGAATTTCTCCGGACTTTTAATGCCAGCAGGTGCCCCACACCTCAGAACGTGAGAGGGTTAAAGTATTAACTAAAATTACTGTGACATAAAATGCATTTTATTCACTTATTCATAACAACTTCTAGGAAAAAAGTAATTTGACCTCGCGGGATCTTAATATAATAATACCCCGGGAATAAATTATGTAAATAATACGTGGTGTGTCAAAGTCTTAAAGAACGCAGCGATAGCGCTCGTATGCGTAAGGAGCTAACACAATGTTACATTTTACTCGTGAATCGAAGCATTTGCCCTCCCTCCTCCACCTATCATGTTTCAGTGTTAGCTCCTTACGCATACGAGCGCTATCGCTGCATTCTTTTACGACTTTGACGCGCCACGTATTAGTTACATAATTTATTTCTTCGTAGGTGTTCAGTCAATTTGATTCTTTTTTTTGCATATATTTAAAGATCTCGCATTATAATGTAACTACGGACATAAATTCATTGACTACATTTTTTTTGCCCCCGAATCTAAGCCGAGTGGCAATTTCTGACATGGTAAAAAGGTCAGCTTGCAATCCATTAAATACGGTACATTATTGTAGATTAGATGGCATGTTGAAGAAAACTGGAGTTTCATCAGCATATCCTATTTGGCTCACAGGGTAATTGTTGGTTTTTCTAAGTCCAATTGTGTATTTCTGGTAGCAAGAAGTTTCTCACTCTAGTCTTCTGGGAATTTATGACAGAGTGAAGTTCGTTGGTATAAAGAAAACCCATTTCGTCGCATCATTCTCACACAGAAACATTTACTGGTCTTGTATTTATGTCTTGATATATTTAGTCTTCTTGCAATTTCACAGGAGCTTTAACCTCCCAACGCTGAGCGACGTGTCCTGCACGTCCGAAGTAGTGCTTGCTTTCTTTACTGTTTAACTCACTTAATATATCATTTTATATAATAATAGCCATCTTCCGTTGGTTGGTCACACTATGCTAACGCTAATAACTCGAGAAATAATGATAGAAACTTGAAATTTGGTAGGGATGCTTGATTAACACTTATTCAGAGAATGTCAAATTTAAATCACAAAAAAATTCCTTGGTTCGTCTCAAAGAGAGGCATTTCCATTTCCCATTACTTTACATGTAAAACGCGATTTTTCGACATGCAGGCTTTTATTCATTTGGAAATTAAAATTAGAAGAAATTAACAGACGAGCTTTGGATTTGAATCATTTTGAAGAAAAATTTATAAAGTTTCTTATTCCGTTCGTCTTTTTTCGCCCACAGTTTGAAATATTCCATGTTAAACGTTTAATTTGCATATTTTGTGGAAATCTCGCCATTTTAACGTGATGTTGCTATGTCGACCATTATCATTGTTACACCTCAAATTACTATTTATTGTATATACATCTTTCTAGGAATAAGCGTGCCTTGAATGCTTCAATACGAGAGAGAGAGGAAGGAAGGGGAGAGATTGGCGTGTTTTGTGGAAAATAAGTATATTAACGTAAATATAAAAAATTTTAAGTATCAACAGTGTCATTTTAGAAAAATTGGGAATAAAAAGCATTCTTAAATTAAATTCTTTGTAAACCATACGTGCTTACGAATTTATATTGTTATTCCTCGAAGTAATTTCGTAACAATGGCCAAAGTTTGGAAACGAATATAAATTACAATTCAATTAAAATTAAAAGGACATTTAAAACTCTTAACAGGTAATTTTCGAAGAAACAACAGTGGATCTTTTAATGAATTGATTTGTTTTTATAAAAGGAATTTTGGTGCTTATTTAATATAGAGTAAGTTCTAAGGCTTATAATCCATTTAAATGTAATAACAGTGGCTATTATAGTTTAAAGAAAGAACTTTATTTATTCACTTTACAGAATGAATTAATTTTAGGCTAGCACTGCCTATTATAAAAGGAGTTACTTTTGAATTTACAGTACGTAAAGTGGAAGTTGTACTGAATTAACTCAAGTATATTTCAACGCAAAAATCAAATTAAAACTATTGAAAGTTGTTGTTTCGGAAACTGAGAAGTCCAGAGTGGTGAGCGGACGCTAAACTATATTAAGGTACATTTTACTCCAAAATCTATTTAAAGTATTATCAGAGGCAAATGAAGATTGAACAAATTTTTTTGTTACCGGAATTCTGCTTATTTCATGAAATTGAAATGCTAATACATTAATCCATTAAAATCTGTTAAGAGTGGCTACTTTAGTTGAAAGAAATATATGTACATGGTACTTTTATTCACTTTTCAGAATAGGTGGGTATACACGGTGCGATTTATCGGCAGATCTCATCGTTCGATAAATCGGGCAGATTTCTCGCGAGCAATAAATCTATACGATTTATCGTTACCAGGATACTAACGTGTACTTTTTAGTGTAACGATAAATCAGCCGATATTTTAATTTGAACGTTTTTTCGCTTCGTTTGTTGCCATTGTACAGATTTATCGCTCAGTTTGACCGATAAATCGTTGATCGCTGGTCGTCTGGAATCTCCCAACCTGGCCAACCTGAACGGAGCGATATATCGTTGGCAACTGAACTCTTCGTTTATATCTATCCGTCGATAAATTGATCAGATTTATCAGTGATAAAATATCGGCAGATATATCGTTCTTGAACCATAACATACTATCAGATTTTTCTAACGATTTTTCAAATTGAAACGATAAATCGCTCAAATCGGACGATAAATCGCATCATGTATACCCACCTAATGAATGAATTCTAGGTTAACATTGCATATTATAATAGGATTTTCTTTGGAATAAGAAATTTGTTATGTGGTTATTTTAACTGAATTGAATCAAGTTCTCTTCTAAGTTTGAAATCCATTTAAGACTGGTGAAAGTGGTTGTTTCGGAAAATGAGAAGGCAAGAGTGCTGAGCAGACGATAAACGATATTGAGGTACATTATATTCCAAAATCTATTTAAAGTATTATCAGAGGCAAGTGAAGATTGAACCAATTTTTTGGAACCGGAATTCTGCTTATTTAATGAAATTGAAATCCTAATGCTATAATCAATTTAAAACTAACAACAATGGCTATTTTAGTAGAAAAAAAGGTACTATTTTATTCACAAGGAATTTCTGTGAGATTTTAGTTAATTAATTAAAACAGACTTATAATGCAGAAATATTCGATGGTTAAAACAGTGCACAATTTTATTCTTGCTATTTTTACATGTTGCATTGACGAAAATTTAGATTCATTAAACCCGTTGAAATTCAACGGGCACTTATGCTAGTACATCTATAAAACCATAATATATTTTGAAAGAGGAAACTTTGGGCTTTCCTGTAATGCATGTCCAGTAATTTTACTATTGTTTCTATGTTATAATCTACGTCAAAGTTTGCGATGAAATTTTCATTTTTGCGCAGAAAATACGGAGCGTCACCACCTTTTATTGTCTATTGACGCAAGGGATATTCGTAAATCTTAATAACCTTTATATATTTTGAAAGAGGAAGCTTTGACCTTTCTAGTAATGCGTATATTGTAATTTTAATATAGTTTGTATAATCTACGTGAAAGTTTGCGGTGAAATTTTTGTTTTTGCCCAGAAAATTCGCTAATTACTTAGGGGAGATTCGTCAATCTGAATATGGTATATGTATTTTGATAGAGGAAGCTTTGGCCTTTTCAGTAATGTA
Source organism: Uropetala carovei (assembly GCA_036926305.1). NCBI lineage: Eukaryota > Metazoa > Arthropoda > Insecta > Odonata > Petaluridae > Uropetala > Uropetala carovei. The sequence continues at coordinate 6,632,416 of JAXCHB010000084.1, read as the reverse complement.
TGAATTGTAACTTTACTATTGTTCTAACATTTTATAATCAACATGAAAGTTTGCGATGAAATTCTCATTTTCCCACGAAATTATAGTTCCTCTTTTCACTTTCTCAAAGAAGAAATATAATATTTTCCCTTGTATCTTTGTGGAGCCTTGTGAGAAAAGTGTTCGTCTGCTTGAGTTATGAAAGAAATATGTCTCCTATATACCAAACACACACAGCCCACTTGAGATGCTTCTAAAAATCGCTTTTCAATTCACCAAGAATGCTTTCCTCTTCGGCAATCCATCAACGACCGGCTTGTTCCGCTATTTGTATTGTTTGCAGTGTTTACCTATAAAGTCCTTCCGCCCTCCAGAAACACGAAACGATGTGTTAAAATGAAAGGCTAACTCAAAACCGTAACATGACATATTTTAGTGAATCAATAAGTATGTTTTATCGATATTTAACATTAGGGAAAACTAAATAAAACCGCATTAAAATCAATTTTTGACAAATATACATTTTTTATTGACTACAATAATAGTAAATGCAATTTATGGACAATCTATAATAATAATAATAATACACAGTTTTTGTCTTTCGTATTCTGTTCATCTTTTTCCGTCTACAGTTCGAAACCGCACATGTTAAACGTTTATTTTACATATTTTGTAGAAATCTTGTCATTTTAACGGGATGTTGTCTTGGCTACCAATTATATTGTTATACCTCAATCCTTGTGATGTGAGCGTGCTTTGTATGCTTATAATACGAGATAGGGAGGGAGAGAGATGGATGGTAACAGAGGGATGCGAGGTAGAGAGGGAATTAGTGGGAGAAGAGGGGATGAAGGGACATGCCCAAAGCGAGTGGCGCCTTCTTGATGCATGCATCCTTCGTACGAAGAGCCGAGAAATGATGGACCGGCGGCACGGAATTTGGTTCCTCAAAAAAAGCCTATACTAACTTATTCTTGTGCTCATTTGCGCTTCCGGCCGAAGTGGGTTGGGTTCCACGGTCATACGCAGTTTCAATTTCTCAAGTTGACCCATATAGTGCTTGTTGACGAGGAAACAGTCACGCTTGGATATGATTCATGGTATTTTTTCAAAGACTTCGCTTACAAGAGATATGTTTACGATGCTATCATGTAAATGTCATGCTGAATCCAATTATGCATGTGTACATTTTCTAAAACAATTGGGAAAGGACTTGTGAGCTAATATGTAACTTTTAAAAGTTTTCCGTATTCTGTGTCTGAAATCTCATGATAAATACAACTCCATATCTCCACTTCTAATGAACGAAATGTAACCAGTTTTTCTATTTGACTTATGTAATGATTAAGAATGATAACTGCGTAACTAAAACATTTATATTATTAATGAAACGCCTTTAAAAAAATCATAAATACAACACTTAGTTAAAAATTTCCACTCAAGACATGCGACAAACTTTTCACCTAATTGGTTTAGATAGGTACATTCAGGGACTGAAATGTTTAGTAATGTTTAAATGTTTCTTTGAATAAGATTTCATGTCAATACCTTTCATAGTTCACGCTATGCTGAAAGTTATATAAACCGCGAATGCGCACTGTAACATTAAGTGATTACTGTTCATTCGCTTCTATGTAGCAATGTTTGTGTGACGCATGATATTTTAAATGATACTGTTTAAAAATTTCATCTTTTATGTAACTACATAAAAAATTTCATGAAGAAACATTGAAAACATCAAAAGTTATGATTTTTAAAATTTTTTTGCAACTTTTTCGTGTTTTTTCAAAAACCTCCGTCTGTTAACGAGGGAATAATTAAAAACTCCTCTGTCGTATAGGGGTTAAGTATAATAGTTTCACTTGAAACTGGCATTCCATTATGCATCTGGGCACACACTAATTCAACAAATTTTGGATCACTGAACAATTTACTTGTAGATTTAGCATTTTCTAGTTCCTGTTTTGAGTTTCCATTTACGCAAATTTGCCTCAGATACGTTCAATTTTCTACTCGCGTCTCAGTTATTAGTTTTTTCTACATAATTTATCACAATCAGTTTAAAATTTGCTTCATTACTATGCCTCATTCATTTTGATATCTTTCCCTTTGCATTTGTACCTCTTATCTCAACATGATATGCCATTTTAAAGTCGAGGGTAACGAATATGTATAACAAAATCGTAATGTGATTAGAGTGGCCTCTTTTAAAGAGGATATGTTCTTCTCTCCAATCTTTTTTCATCAAAAGTCCTCTTTTGTCTTCTTTAGTAAAGTCTTGAAAAAATAATTTCTTTATGAATCTTACATGGAAATTTCAATTTAAAACAATAAAATTGATAGTATGTATTCTAGTTTGTATTCTATTTTGTTCAGTGTTTTTTCTTTATCCTTTTCTTTTCTTCATGTTGAATGCATACATTTGTATGAGGGTTTCATGTGTGTGTGTAAGTTTTTACTTTGGAAAATTTATTTTTGGCATTTTGGCAGTGAATTTTGAATAAAAAGACAGGAGAATTCTTCAACTAAGTAAGAATTTTCATTGTTTCAGTAAATTTAATTTTACATTCATATTTAATAATATTCAATTGATAAATATAAAAATCTGTTATCCTTTCTAGCCATGAGTAAAAGTGTACATTTAATAGTGATTTGAAAGCAAAATATAAATGTTTTGAAGATGTATAACATTCTAAGTATGATGCTTTCTGTATTGTTTGTAGAGTAAAAGTTTTGATCGTAAACAAAGGAAATTTCAATTTGGAACAACATCTTGAATCCAAGAAACATGACAATTATTCAAGCGGCCGAATCATCAAAACCTATTGACAATTTCTTCAAGTCTGAAATCTTTTAAAATACTTGAAAACATAGCGTCTTTAGAGGGTACTCCGGCATTTCACACTTAAAGGCACCATTTTAGTTTCCATTTTATGGATCACACAACAAAACTGTTGAAAACAATGTTCCAGGATTCAGATGTTGCCCAACAGATTTCGTCTACAAAAACTAAAAGAAAAGCAATACCCACAAATGTTATTGATCCATATTGTGTGAAAAATATTGTCAAAACTCTAAAGGAGATTCTTTTTCTCCCAGTTAGTACAGATGCAAGTAACCATAGATCTAAGAAATTGTTTCCAATTAGTGCTCACTATTTTTCAAAAAGTGAAGGAATTATCACAAATGAAAGTGCAGAGACTGCATCAAACTATATCTTGGAAACCTTAAATAAATTTGTCATGCAGGATAAGTTGGTTGCTTTTTCAGGAGACAATCGCAACACGAATTTTGGTGGATGCAAGAGAGCCAGTCAAGAAAACACCTACAGTAAGTTGAAAAATAGAGCCAATAAAGAACTGAAAGGTATCAGATGTCCAGTCTACATCGTACACAATGCAGCAAAACATGGTATAGATTCACTCTTTATTTGGTGTGGAATTGATAGCAATGAAAATTTACAATTTTTCAATACAGTAAACCCTTGATTTAACGGACCTCGGCTTAGCGGACGTCAGATTTAATGGACAAAATCTGCTGGATCAGAATTTTGTGCAAATTTTAGGCAATAACAGACTTCATCCCAAACAATGGGGCATTGTATGGTGAATCAGTCCGGAAAATGTAGTACACTGTAGTGTACAGTGTATACAATACAGCTGACTCAAACAAAGTGGCTATCGCAGCCTCTTTGTTTAAGTTCTCTCTGTGCATAAAGCTTCATTAATTTTGATGCTCAAACAACAGTTCAAAGCAAATAATGCTTTTCTTTCATCTATTTGAAGGTTTAATTGGCATTCAATGAACTGGAGGCAACAATGAGAGCCTCCCTGGCAACTCCTGGAATGAGTACGAAAAATCAGCAAAATTTCGAAAAAGAATGCGTATTTCTGAAAACTTCGACCATATAAATTATAAACATCGCAAGACTAACAAGGGAAGGCACCCAAGTGTAAGTGGCGGATCACGACCAAACTTCACAGGATGAAAAAAAACGAAAAATAATTAGACACGTATTTTCAGAAAGGCATCTAACGAGCCCGCGTTTTCGAGATATTTGCAATTGAAAATTGAAAAACAAGTGGCTTGTCTACTAATACCATGACGAGCAACACCCTAACAACAGGTGGCGGTAGCCTAGTGATAAAGTGTCGGGCTGCAGAAATTGTGTCGCGGGTTCGATCCTCGACATCGCCGAATTTTTTTTCTTTTCCAATCAATGTTTTATGACTTTAGTTTTATGTAAGTTGTCCAAATTACATCATTAATAATTTTCTTTCTTTTTTCAGGCCAGTATTTTAATTTTAAATCCATTCCAATGCACTTTTTACGACATATTCGGATTATATACGTACTTGATACATATATACAACATTTTCTACGCACATCCTCCTCGATATTTTCACTGTAGAGTTGCATAGTTTACGTGCTGAATTAGGAGCACTTTATGCCACGTTCCGACGGTTTCTCGAGTCCTTTCGATGCGTCCTGGCGGTGGGCCCTACCGGGTGGGGTCGCTTTTCGCTCGCTCTCCTAGGGATGGATTAGGTAGCGGCCTCCGTCTCACACGGCGTCTGCATTGTCGGTCAGAGAACCCGCAAAGCGCTCGAAAAAACCAATGTTCCCCACTTCACGGCATGCAGCCGACAACAGGTGACCACATGTGACTAAAGGCAGATGCACAATTGCCCGGAAACGAGAACGGCAACGCGAAGAAATAAAATAATTTTTAAACGTATACATGCGCGCCGCCATTGTTTTCATTAAAATGTATTATTTGCTATCGTTACTTTGTTTTCTTGTTATACTGTTATCGTTGCTGTTCATTAATTAATTAATTAACTGCGGATAATTAACCGCAGTAGCGATCGAATCCCCACACATTCTTTCTGTACGCGAAATGACAATTTGAGGCGTAAATGTGAACGCGTCGCGTTCTATTGTGCACCGATAGGGTCGCTACCGTTACCGTTTGCTGCCGTTCACCTTCCCGTTCTTGTTCTCGTTCCCGGCCAATTGTGACTAATGAGGCAATGGCGACCGTCTAATGGCGGTATAACCATTACATATGAATAAATTACAGTTCCCTCACCCATCCCTAGGAGAGCGAGCGAAAAGCGACCCCACCCGGTAGGGCCCACCGCCAGGACGCACCGAAAGGACTCGAGAAACCGTCGGAACGTGGCATAAAGTGCTCCTTATTTGGCACGTAAACTACGCAACTCCACAGTGGAAATATCGAGGAGGGTGTGCGTAGAAAATGTTGTATATATTTATCAAGTATCTATATAATCCGAGTATGTCGTAAAAAGTGCATTGGAATGGATTTAAAATTAAAATGCTGGCCTGAAAAAAGAAAGAAAATTATTAATGATATAATTTGGACAAGTTACATAAAACTAAAGTCATAAAACATTGACGGGAGAAGAAAAAAAATTTGGCGATGTCAAGGATCGAACCCGCGACACAATTTCTGCAGCCCGACACTTTATCACTAGGCTACCGCCACCTGTTGTCAGGGTGTCGTTCGTAATGGTATCAGTAGACAAGCCACTTGTTTTTCAATTTTCAATTGCAAATATCTCGAAAACGCGGGCTCGTTAGACGCCTTTCTGAAAATACGTGTCTAATTATTTTTCGTTTTCTTTCATCCTGTGAAGTTTGGTCGTGATCCGCCACTTACACTTGGGTGCCTTCCCTTGTAAGATAGTATACAGCAGCATTTCCCAACCTGTGGTCTGTGGGCCATTTGTGGTCCACCAAGGTTTTATTGGTGGTCCGCAGAGGTTTCCAAAATGTAGCTTTTTTTTGACTGCACCTCATATTTAGTTTATTTTTTTCTGGAAAGTTAGTTTAGAACAAATGGAAATGTGTGTAATATATTTGAAATTGTTCAAATAAACTATGTGACCAATTAACCTCTTTTCTTAAATGTAAGTACATTAGTGTAAGTAAGTAAGTAAAAGTAAGTACATTAGTGTAAGTAATGAGGTGGTCCTCAGTGCTTGGAGGGTTGCTGAAGTGGTCCGCGGAGTTCAAAAGGTTGGGAAACACTGGTATACAGTATTAGCCATCGAATAAAGCAAAAACAAAGAAAATCAGTCCATATTTACGTATTTTGATGAATGAAGGAAAAAAACCTTGCACTCTGAAAAATTGAAAATCCCGTGTAAACTTATAGGAAAATGTCTCCTGGATTTGAACCCGGGACACTTTAACAAAAGAAAATATTTTTCCAGGGACCTCATAGCTAATAGAAACAAAACATCGTTTACCATGTATCTTTTCGACAAATGGTTCTCGAGAAATTTGCCACTATAATGCTTCATGCGCATATGATTAGAATTTTAATATTATAAGATTATAATTATTGTTGCTGTTATTACATTAAAGTATTATTTTAAACAGTAATTATCATTATGTAGTATCAATAAAGTAGGTTTTCTCATGTATGAGTGTGTCTTTTGGCTCGAAAAATCCCATTCTCCATTTAACAGACATTTGGCTTTAACGGACATCCCTTCTCCCTATTGGCCCGTTAAATTGAGGAAATACTGTTTATGTATACTGTGAGAGTAGAAAGCTTGAAAGAATTCTGTGACTTGCAAGATGTGGAATATAGACAAATTCTAAATCACAGTGCATCTCAGGGACCAAGTTTTGATACTATTGGCATTTATATCAATTGACCCCTATTCAGTCATGGACAGTTATACACTGAATTACCCTGTTGTCGTAACCCACATCATATTACAATTCAGAATCTCATGGACAATAAACCATTATCCAAAAATATAGTATGGAAGGAAGTCATATAACAGAGAGCAATAATTGGGAGTTCTTTAACCAATAGAACTGGTGATAGACTTGATATTGATTAAAACTTTTACGAATCGCCTCAAATTTTCGATATTGTTGTTTCATAAATGTTATATCTTATAACAATCATTGTCTGAAGGGTGGTGGCCATGGGCCTCTCTAGTTATATATCATGACCACAGTTAGATGAGACATTTCAATGCACGTTATAGGACAGTGGTTCATATATGTACCAAATTCACAAATCACCAGTTACAAAGGAATGACATGTTTGATTGTTTTAGGACCATTTTAAGTTATTATAAAAAACAATTTGAAATTTACATTCTTGACATTTTGCCTATAAAGAGTTAGCAGTTATGACTGTGCTTGACATACCATATTTACACAAATATAAGATGATTTCCCCTTTTTTTTCAACTCGGCATTTAAGAAAAAATATTTAAACCAGTCATTTTGACAAATTTACTAACTGATTACACTTGCTTTCAATTACAGTAAGCCTCGACTTACATAAACCCACACTTACGTAAGAGGCCCCATAAATTATGTACGAAAAAAATTTTGTTATGCTTACATTAGCGGTTTTCGTAAGCGAGCACGAACTAAATCTATATGTAGTATGTGTGCAGAGAAAGAACGCAAGGTGTGGGTTATAATGCGAAATCTCTGCTATGCTACCCAGTCAATGTTGCCCTTCTGGCAAATTTTTAGCTATATCTAGCGACTTTGGGTTCGAATTGCACCTGAAAAAGGCCACGGCCACAGCGACTATCTACTAATCTAGCGAATCAATGTAACAATCTACCTAATTATAGCGGCTGGCTATAATTGCGGCGTATATCTGCACTCATATGAATACAATAATAGATTACATTGTTGTTACATGTCTGTGTGGTACTGTGGTTTCTCTCCCAATCCCTTCAGTCTTTTTCTGATCGTTGACGGGTGCTTAATCTTACGTACTTTAATTTTCAGAGATCGCTTTTTCAAAATAGCTTCGCATGCCGAATAAAATGCCTTCGGGGGCTGGATTCAGCCCGCGGGCCATAGTTTCCCCACCTCTGCTGTACTTTCCGTAGTAATTTTCGACTTACGCAAATTTCGAGTTACATAGTGGGTGCCGGAACGCATTACTTACGTAACCCGGGAAGTGCCTGTATAGCAATTTTACATTCAAGTTGTAATTACTATTATTAAAACTGCCGGCATGACGAGATTGTTTCTCGGTGCATAACTTGGCCGCCAAGCGACTGCGTGCAAGGATTGTTTTTCCTGCTGTGGAACCTGGCTACCAGCAGCGTGTAAGGGAACCAGTGACACCGAGTCATCCATGCATGAGCTTTCTAGCATACCCTGCATTTCCCTCTCCTGTTTCTGTTATCACTGTTATTGTCATTTATCATTAAATAAACCATTATAAAAACCCAGCGTCATTTTTCACGCACCCACAGTAGAATAGAATGACATTTGCTAGCACCGATATGAATGTTTTCGCTTTCAACAAGGACTTTATAATTAGCTTTCGCTACACTATGCAACATTGTAATGCATGAAGTATCAGGATTCTAAACCACAGCTTTCCATTGTGATAGGATAGAATTACATCTTCAGGCATCAAACGAATGTCATCCACTTTTACGACATACAATTTATGAGAAGTTATTCTATACTACACCAATATAAGACAACTCAAGATTTTTCAGGCACTAAAACTGGAAAAAAAACCATCTTATATTCGGGTAAATATGGTAAACCAAGAAGTTAAAATAAATTACTCACTTTAGGTGCAGCCTGAGCAGACTCAACAGGTGAAGGAGGTGAATCTGGTGCAGATCTTTTCTTTCCAGCCATCAAGGGAAGATTCATGGGACGGTCTAAGAAAAAGGATGTTTTGCCAGCAGTGTGCCAAATTCAAAAAAGAAAATAAGCAACTCCTAAAACTAATCATAAGAATAATAAAATCTTATGTGTCCAGCACATAACTTTCTCCATACAGAGCAATAATTGCACTCGAAATAAGTGCCCTCAAGAATAATTATCAGCAATTATACTCATGAATAACTTATGAACATTTTCAATAACCTTTATTTTGAAAAAAATAAGTAAACAAAATTGTTAGCTGTTTCTAAGGGTGATAAAATATCAATGCACAAAACTACCCTTGGCATGGCTATCAACAGAAAAATTTACCATAGCAATGCAAACATGATGTATGTGACTTGTTGAGAGCAATCATATTCATTACTCTTTATGGAGAAAGTCATGTGATGGACACAACTGATTTTTTCAAATAGCGCCTATAGAACTCAATTTATTTGCCACTGTCAAAGCTGTAGAAAATTACATTTTCTACAAGTACTGTTTGAAACATTTTTTCATGAAACCGATTGTTTAATAGATATTTTGATTTTTCCTATGAATTTGTTAAGTACATCACTAATTGTAAGTCATACCATTGTATCCATTGTTATGGTAAAATTTTCTAACTGTTGATAGCAATGTGTCTCTGTCGAGGGTAATTTTAATCGTGCATCGATATTTTCTTATCCATAGCAACAGCTAACAATTTTGTTTACTTATTGCTTAATAATTATTCACAAGTATAATTGTCACTAATTATTCTTAAGGACGCTGATGTCAAGAGCAATAATATTCATTACTCTGTATGGGGAAGTCACGGGCTGGACACATCAGATTTTTTACAATAACATCTTTAAAAAAACATTAATGTATTCCCAATGCAATGTCCAATGTGGAAGAGGAAGAAGCGACTTCATTTTTAATTTCTGTAGTTAAGGACTTGGGGTTGATTGGGTGACCAGTGGCATTCTGGAATGCTTTTTTTCTAAAGTCATGACTGTCAGAATACTGCTTAACTGATAGGCAAAAACCGTGATCAAATCAATTTTGAAAAATACCCTTATTAAGCCACATTTTACAACTTAAAAGTCATATTATGGGCAGGCTTGTCTTGCTGTAGCCTTTCAGTGCTCATAGATTTTCTGAATATTAATCCTGCAAGCACTTTAATTTCCAATGAGTTACCTCCATGCAGAAATCAGTCTTGGTATAATGTTGTTTTACAATGAAATGGTTTGCCTTTTGGAATTAAAATTTTTTTAAATTGCAAAGCTTTAAAAATTACAAATTTCCAGATCAACAAACAACAGGGCAACAAATTATGAGTACTAACTGTGTGTTGTTAACATACCTCGATTCCTCATGGTCAATGCTTCCGGCATATCCAGCATTGGTCGTTTTCCAGAGACAAGGTTTGAACCTGGAGCTTTCAGAGTTAATTTTATCTGTTGTTTTTGACCAGATAACTAAAATAACAAAAATTCCAAATTAACTGTTTGTGAAAATAATGACTAGTTCAAAATATCACTGATTATACTTTATCTTACTTACTTTAAGTGCATCCATTGCTTTAACCTTCATACTATTGGCAAGTACAGCTCTGTCATCTATAATGAACCGCTTAGGTCTCACTGAAAAAAAACGATTTCAAAAAATGTTTCATTCAGCTGCAATATCTTGCAATGACATGAATGTACAGACTGGGTAAGGCAATGTTTCTTTGTGCAAATATGTACACTAGCTGATTAATAATTACAGCAAAATGACTACATTCAAACAGTATATCCAAACAAATTGACCATATAAAATGTAACAATGAATATAAAATACTAATTTTTAACAATAGTTAATCTATCTACATAGATGATACTATAAGTTGCAAGTTACAAAAAGAAGCAAATAAGACTGAATTTTATGCAAATGATTGTGGCAATGTTGTAAATGATGATAAGATCAGGATAAATATCAAAACAAATAGTCCAGTGGTTACAATGTAGTAATTAACAGTGAGTACCAAAGCAAACATTCCAAAATGTAATCCGTGATATCAAAGTAGGGCAATACACATGCCATACCTGTATTTGGACTCTTTACAGGTAAAGTAGAAATGTGAACCAATCTCCTCAATACCTACAGTGAATTTATTAACTTAAAATACTGATTCCAAAGGCTCTAATCAATCATGTGACAAACAAGTTAGGGAAGTGTACAGTGTATCACAAACAGGTATGTTTTTTAAGATGGAGTAATTGAAATTAAGCAATTTACAGTCATCCCTCACTTAGTGCTCTTAATTGGTTCACAGAAACCGCACTGAAGAAATTTTTTCCATAAGAATTATAATGTAAATAGATTCAATTTGCACTTCCAACCTACTCTAATGCTAATGATTTCCCAATATGAGGTATATTTTAATGCTCAAATCAAAGAAACAATTTAAAACAAAAGCATTTTTAAACACAAAAATGTACAGCAGTTTCTCTTACCAAAACATAGGAAATTAAAAATTTATTTCACCAGAATAGGAGATCTATTGAGAAATGACAGACTTATCCTTCTTGCTGAAGAAATAATCCAGAGACAGCTGTATAGAATATAGAAATAGAAACGAAGTTAGCAGTTTTCCAAGCCATTGATGGGTGGAGAAGAAAAATAGATGTGGCAGAAATCTTTGGCATACCACCGTCGACTCTAACATCTATTTTAAATACACCTACAGAAACTGAAGTAGCAGCACATCAAGGTTTCACCAATAAAAGATCTCGGGCAGTGAAAAATGAAGAATTGGATGTGTGTTTGACTGGTTGATGGAAGCTAGAGCCAGAAGCATACCTATATCTGGGCCCATTCTACAAAAGAAGGCTAGGGAAATGACATTGAAAATGAGAATAGTCGACTTTCAAGGGTCAAATGCATGGCTACAGATGTTTAAAGTGAGCTGGAACCTAAGAACTTTAAAAATGTGTGGAGAAGAAGCTTCTGTAAGTACAACTGTGGTAGAAGAGTAGAAAAAGACTGCAAACAATTTTAGTGAGTTATGATCCTAAAGACATTTTCAATGCAGATGAGGCTGGATTTTTGTTACTCCCAGATAGAACTATGTTAATGTTGACACTTCCCTATTAACTTGTGCACCAAATGAGGGAGAAGAAGTGGAGTTAGAAGTTGAAAGGGAGAATATTGCAGAGACTAATAAGGAAGAAGAAGAAAATGATGAGGAAATAATTTCAACTCCAAAAAAGAGTGAAGTGCAAGAGGCTTTAACTGTGCTACAAAGATTTTTAAGAATATGGAGGATTGCAGTGGTTATAATCTCTTGCTACAAAATAAAATATAAAATGTTGTAATCAATGAATTTAAGAAAAAAATGACAGACTGAAATTAGAGCTTTTTTTCCAGTAAACAATAGGTAGAGTCCATATTCATTTTTTGTTCATTTAGGTTTATATTTATATTATAAATATATTAAATCTATGTTGTATATATATAAATATACTAATATAGTAATTAAAAAGACAATAGTACTTTTCATTATCAGTTTGTGCATTTATGAATGATAATATGAAGGTCTTACGGTAAACCTCTTTATAGTGAACCTCCATTCATCAAAATGCCTCAAAATCTGGTACCTTCCATTTCGATATATGGAGGTTTTACTATATTTTGAAAGAGGAAGCTTTGACCTTCCTAGTTATGCATGTTCTGTAATTTTCGTAATCCATAATCTACGTATAATTTTGCTAGGAAATTTTCATTTTTTCCACAAAATTAAGGTGCGTCAGCACTATTTTTAATTCTTTTGATGCAAGGGACTTTCTGAAATCTAAATAACCTTTATATATTTTGAAAGAGGAAGCTTTGGCCTTCCTAGTAATGCATGTTCTGTAATTTTTATGGTGTTTTTTATATTTTATAATCTACGTTAAATTTTTTGATGAGTTTTTCATTTTTGCCACAAAATTATGGTATTTCTGCTTCTAAAAATCGCCTTTCAATGCACTAAGAATGCTTTCCTTTGTGTTTGAAGTGAGGTAAAGGGATTGTGTATCTTCTCAAAGAAGAATCTTATTCTTGCCTCGTCTGTTTTTTCCTTGTGGAGCCTTGCGAGAATGGTCGTCTGAATGAGTCATGAAAAGAAACGGTCTCGTATCTGTTTACATATGGCCTACTAGAGATGTTTCCAATGCAATTCATGACATATCGAACTAAGTTGAGTAAAAGCATGTCAGGACACATTTACTTCCATGACCACGTGACCCTTCCATGACCATTTTTACCCTTTGTACCTCGCCACCAAGGAAAGCGTCTACCCAATCTCTTTCCTTTCACCTTCTTCGCAGTGGGTGGGTTTACCAAATTTTCTTGCATATCCAAAGCAATTTAGTTGAGGAGCCTATGGTCTTTTCAGAGGGTAATTCTTAGATTCACTCAATTTTTTACTAATAATATATGTTTAGTATTGTGATGGAATTTTAATTTTTGCCATGGACCTACGCACTTTTGGTTTCTCAAGTTGAATCATAAACAGCAAATGACCTACAAAGAATGGGCTCCCTTTGGGAATTCGAAAGCAGATATAGAGTATGTTTACCTCCTCAAAGAAGGGCTTCCTTTGCTGTACTATCTTGCGGGACCATGTGCTGCGTCAGCACTTCATTGCAAGCGGACAAGAAAAGGTCATGTCTGCATGATTCATGAAAAGAAAGCGTCTGATATCTTTTTACACAGCAGCTTACTAGATATGTTTACAATGCTATAAGGTAAATTTCATGCTGAATCCAATTACGCAATGTACCACCGCGGACAATAAATTTGAGACACCTTGACTCCGGGAACTTTTTATGTTGAGGTACCGAATTGCAACACCGAAGGTTTGGCGGGGAGGGGTGGGGGACAGAGGAAGGGGATAAAGAGGAAGAAAGCGAGAGGAAGAACGGAAGAGGAGGGAGAGGTCTTCAACGCTGTCCCCTACCATTCTGAGTTAAATGCTTATTGCCATGGATTATACTAACACGTAATTCTTAAAAGTTAGAGCGACGACAGCATTCAAAAACTGTTCTTAACAAAGCATTAAGCAAATGTTCTAACTACGGCGAGTTTTAGGAGTGCATTTGACATAAATATTTTATCTTTTCATCCAAGTATCCTCAGCCAGGATATTCCCTACTGACAGGAACGGGTCAAGTCCACTAAATAAGGCTCGCATTTCTGGAAAAAGGGTGAACGGCCGATGAGCAGGTAGCTGTTCGCGTTCACTCGTCGCAAAAGCACATTATCAGACCCCAGTGTATGGCTCTTGCTGGGTGGCTGGAATCTCCTCACCAGATTCACTGCTGGCTTGATGATCCGTGCCTGTCGCTTACATTTAAATGAGATTCACCGCATGTATTTCCGCAGTTCGAAAGAGGAAGTTGACAGTTCCATCAGGAGAACGTTAAAAATATGTTGCCACTGACACCCAGAAGAAGGAATCAGAGTGTTGGGTTGCTTGAAGCCAATGTGTCTTGTAGGGAAATCTCGCAACGCATGCAGATTTCTCACTCAACTGTTGCCCCTATCCGAATTTGATGGACTACGGAGCAATCCGTAGAAAGAAGAGAAGGCTCGGGACGGCTGTGAGGAACAATGCAGGAGGATGATCAGCAGCTAGTAAATTTCGTACGGGAAAATCCATTTTGTAACTTAAAGGATGCGTGGGAGGCTACCAATTTTAATGCATCTGACAAAACTGCAAAAAGAAGACTCCTAACCAATGGCATAAGGCCGAGGAAAGTAGCAATTAAAGGCGTTCTTACGGATGCACATCACACCGCTAGATTACAGTTTGCGCGAAGATATATCAATGAAGATACTGACTTCTGGAGAAAAGTTGTTTTCAGCGACGAAAAAACCTAATGGACAAGTAACGGTGTACAGGCCGCACAACTCAGATTTTCCTCAGATTACATTCATCAAAGGACCAGGAGTGGAAGATTTTCTTTGCATGCTTGGGGTTGGATGTGTGCTGATGGACCAGGGATTTGTTGGAGAATTGTGGGAAATTTGAATGGAGAACAGTATGTTCACATTTTAGAAAATGTCATGCTGCCATCCGTTAGGACGATGTATCCTGAGGATTTCATATACCAACAGGTGAGATTCCTTTATTAATGGAATACCATTGGTCTAAATACCTACCTATATCACTGATTTTCTTTTCTTTCTATTCTTTCCTTTGCAGCGATTTCGAATAAAATACAAAAATTTTTTCATAGGATAATTCACGGATACATACGTGTCGTTTGACCAAGGAATGGATCGAGATGAATGGCGTGCAGTTGTTGGACTGGCTGGCTAGAAGCCCAGCTATCAACCCAATTGAAAATATATGGGCGGTTATGTTGAGAGAGTTGAACCAGGCAGAAAGAAGACCAGCTAACACCAATGAGCTCTGCGAGGCCATTGAGGAGGCTTGGGAAAACATAACTGCGGGGCTGTGCCAAAAATTGATTGACTCGATGCCGACAAGGCTCTCTCTCATAATTGAGAATGATGGAGGATGGACAAAATAATAAAGTTTTCATTATAAATCGATATTTCATTTAACTCATTAATCATTAACAATTTAACCATTAATCATTAACCACGAAAGCATACGGCTATTTTTAAATCGTTTCTTTGGCGAATAAAAAATTATAAGATCACTGCTATCGATATAGATATGCATGATTACAAGGAGGAAATAAATTATAATGATTAATTGCTTTCTTTACTTGTTTCCAATTTGACATAATTTCCAAAAAAAATCCATGAGAGAGCAAGAAGACTGGAAACTTCCAATGCAAAATGTGATTTTTACTTTCTCCATGTGAACAAAGTATACCTATATTGTTTTCGTGCAAAAATTCAATTTAGAGATTCCAACGGAAAACCACGTTTTGAGGTCCCTTGAATAATTATACTATTCAAAATATATGTTGCAGATAATGTCAGGAGTGTTACGATGAAGGCTTCCACAGGGCGTTGAGTATTGTATTTTTTGTTTTTCGGGATATCCTCCGCGTTTTTTCATTTGTTGTGGACTACAGTTTTGCTAGCTTCTTCGGGTCCGAAGGTTCGATGCAGGATTTGCCCGTCTTACATATAGGCACCCTAATAATAACTTTTCTAGTTAAGGGCAGTTCGACTATTCTTCGCTCCCTGATTGGCTGTTGGTCAACCAATCTGAAATACGAATTTCCAATTGCTGGAGAGCGAATAACCGTCTTCCCTGTTAAAGTTTTTCTGTGTTTTTAAAATTTCTATTGCCTCTCGGGTGAGCCTAGGGAGATAGGATTTTCTTTGGCTAGTATTTTCGCTTCTTCAAAATTGATGTTGTTCTTCCCAGGCATGCTCCGCGATTTCCGAGAGGCGGAATTGTTTTTTGTTGGTCGCTCTTTGGTGTTCTTTTATGCGACATTTTATGGCTCTGGAAGTCTAGCTGATGTAGGCTTTTCCACAGCTACACCATACTTCTGTTGGGGGTGATGGTGGGAGATGGTGTATTTTCTGTAGCATTCTTCTTTTGAGTAAAAATAAAACCCCCGTTAACCTTTAGAACGCATGTATCTCAAAATGACCATTTTTTGAGCGCTCGTTATTATTAACACGTGTAAATAAGGAAGTTGCTGTTAATTCGTTAGGTATAAGTGCTAATTGGCATAAACAGAAACTTTCTTAATATGATTTTTAAATGACAAACATAAGGAAATTGTGATGAATGGTAATTTGTGTTGAATTTAAAGAAAAACAGCATAAAAATTGCTCCACAAGTGATTAAAGAGTGCTGCGGTCGCAGGGTTTCCTGCAGTAATGGGTTTGGTGTTTAACGAGGGGTCTTTATCGATGGCTTACACGGATTATCGAACTTGTTTCTAGTGCGCGAGTGACTCCTGAAATTTCCCACGGCGCCCAGAGTGTAACTAGAAGTAGAGACAAACCCGAACCATTAAATGATATTCCCTTAGCATTGTCGGGAAACAGTAATTGAAAGCAGAAACAAGGAATTAAGAAAACAAAAAATAACTTCTGGGAAAGAATTTTGCGGTCAAAGCATTGCAACTGACCGTCTACATATGTAACATCTGCGGCTCATTGAGTGGCTACGGAGGATATTTCTGAACCCGTTGCTTACTGCCCAGTTTAAGGATTCGCGTAACTCTCCTACGTCCTTTGCGAAGATCTACGATAAAATTAATAAAGTGGAAACAGGTAAACTGCAGATCACATTACTTCCCACATGAACGCCCCGCAATTAACTCAGAATGGGAGGGGACAGCGTTGAAGACCCCTCCCTCCTCTTCCGTTCTTCCTCTCGCTTCCTTCCTCCCTTTACCCCTTCCTCCGTCCCCTGCCCCTCCCCGCCAAACCTTCAGCGTTGCAATTCGGTACCTCAACATAAAAAGTTCCCGGAGTCGCCACCAGCGACTTCAAAGTGTCTCAAATTTATTGTCCGCGATGGTACATTTTCTAAAAAAATCAAGATAGGACTTATGAGCTAATATGTAACTTCTAAAAGTTTTCCGTATTCTGCATCTAAAATCATTTATGATATATACAACATCATATCTCCGCTTCTAATGAACGAAATGTAATCATTTTTTCTAGGTGACTTCTGTAATGATTACGAATGATGACTGCATAACTAAAACGTTTATAATATTAATGAACCATCTTTTAAAAAATCATATATACAACATTTACTTAAAAATTTCCAGTCAAGACATGGAAAAGTTGACATGTGACAAATTTTTCACCTAATTGCTTTAGAGGGGTACATTCAGCAAATGAAATGTTTAGTAATGTTTAAATGTTTTTTTGAATAAGATTTCATATCTATACATTTCATAGTTCCCACTATGCTGAAAGTTATATATAAACTGCGAATGCGCACCGGAAAGTTAAGATTGGTTTATTCGCTTCTACTGCAGCAATGTTTGTGTGTGACATATGGTATTTTAAATGATACTGTTTAAAATTTTCATGTTTTATGTAAATCCACAAAACATTTCATCAAAATAAGAAGAAAACATCAAAAGTTACGAATTTAAAAAAATTTTTGCAAATTTTCTCACCTTGACCTGTATTTTAAAAAAACTCCTCCGGCCGTACAGGTGAGATTTATGAAATCTCCTTCGGGCTCAAGGGGTTAAGCAGAAATGTTTCCATTATTCATCAAGTTGAGGCCCATCCAAACATGACAAGAATAGAGATGGCAAACCACCTTAGACTAGCACCATCTTTGAGCAACATTATCTATCTGTACTCATAATATTTGTTTCTCAATTAATAGTAATTTGATACAGCGGAATCCCAATTTAAGGTTCTCCCATTTAAGGTTTACCAGCATTTAAGGCGGTTTCTTGCGGCCCCGACCAAAGCTCCATATAAATAATGTATTGTATCACCCGATTTAGTGTTTCTTGATTTTGTGAATTGCCCACAATTACAGGACAAAATTCTGGTCCCTTGCGGGGCATCGCCTCGATTTCAGGCATGTTTACACTGTGTCTCGCGAATATTTCATTTGGTGGAGATGTAATATATTAATTCAATCTAACCATCAATGCCACAACACATACTGGCATTGTTACTACATTAAATAAACTCAAAAGAAATAATATTTAGTCGTGCTGTTTTGTCAATCCACCTTAAATGTCCTAATCTATTACGTACTTTACGAAAGTTGCGACGACGTGATCACGTGAACACAGATTTTTTTACGTTTCAGTTCGCAGATGCTCACTCACTAACATGATGCGTTGGCTATACCCGTTTCTTACTCTTAGGAAGCTTGACCTTGAAAATCCTAGTTGTATGCTTACTGCTGCAGCCAATGAAAGCTCCAGAGACTGTCAATGGGGAGGGGAGAAATTCAGTCGGTCTCTCGCCATCGTGCTGTCCACATTGCTTCGAGCTCGACTGTGTTGCCAGATCTACCGTGTTTACGCCTTAGCGTTTGCATCCAACTTTCTTCAACAGCAGATATCTGGCAAGTGTGTACTACTTTCCCGCGCCTCTCGAAAACTTCAAATGGTGGTGGAAGGGGAAAACGCCCTGATTGGCTATTCGCTGCACCACGGTCAAGCTTCATAAGAGTAGAAAACGGGTATAGTTGGGCTACCCATGTTTACCACAGCCATATTTACCTTTTTAACCCGAAAGGAAGACAATCCCCCAAAAAAAGGAAGTCTTACTCACAACAATGCTATTATTACATCGAGGCAACGATGTTACTAAAACTTTGGATGTATGTTCTTACTCATCAGTCACTGTAGCATTTCCCTACACCGCACAAGACACGCAATCAAATTTGCGAGTCCACTTCGCATAATGGGCCAAAATGTAACAAATGAGACTAAAAGGACGTTGCAACTGTTAGCGTCGTCATTTTGGGCAAGGTCAGCCAATAACAGGCGTTGAAACGTCTGCCAACGCTCACCACACTGCTTCACTGAAGGATAATTATTCGAAACTCGTAAATACTATCTTATATAATTCATATGAGCCCAATTATATCATGTATTCATTATAGCATGTGAACTTAAAATACTGAAAGGATCTGCACACTCGGTTGATTCCTCCTATATAGGAGAGCTTCAATTAAGCGTTTATTTGCTTAAAAGTTTTAAGAAAGTTTGTCTCGGAAAAATTAAAGATCGCAAATTCACTGCTAGGAGGTGCAATGAGGGTCACAGCCATGAAATGACCACTAATTTCGCAAAAAAAACCGTAAGCCAAAAGAATCACCTTCGCCGGAGGACTTACAGTTGGTATTATTCTCAACCATCTTTGTTCTGTGAAATTTCACGAATGAAAAAATTGATCATAATAATTTTAGGAATCAATCAACGCTAAAATCAGCTAGTTTCCTAGGCAGCTGATGTGGAGCACTCTTAAGTCGAGATACAAATTAGGTGATTTCGTATTTTTTCGCTGACTGCATTTCTTCTCTCGTGTTTACTCACCCACAGAGATTTGCATATGTTCACCAAGCCTGCTGGCTCCAATATCACCCCACATATTGTTTCGCTTGCTGGTGTCAAGTATCGAGTGAATCACATTGTATGGGCCAATGGGAGTGAACCGTTCAATATGATAGGCAACTCATTGAGTAGCTTTACACCGCAATGACAAAGTAACCCATAATGTACTTGCTTCCCGACACAGACAGAGACGTGTTTCGTGCAGGTACACTAACTCGGCGTTTTCAGTGTGGCGTTGAAAACACTCGCTAGTTGTGCCATTCGTGTGCATGTATATTTCGATTTGTGGAGAAGTTGTTTATTTTGGTGATATTTTATTAATATGGGTACCAAAAGGAGTAAGCTTACTTTAAGTGAAAAAGTTTCAATCATCCATGAAGTTGAAGCCCATCCAAACGTGAGAAGAGTAGAGACGGCAAACCGCCTTGGACTAGCTCCATCTTCTTTGAGCAACATTATGCTACATAAAGACTCAATATTGGAAGCTGAGAGTAAGTTAGGGACTCAGTCAAAAAAGAGGAAGAACATGAAGAATTCTCCCCATGAAGAACTGGAAACCGTATTACTGCAGTGGTTCCAACAGATGCAGTCCGAAAATATGCCTCTAAGTGGGCCAGTATTGCAGGAAAAGGCAACTGAAATTGCCCTAAGACTGAAAATAGACAATTTCAAAGCCTCCAATGGGTGGCTTGGCCATTTCAAGAAGAGAAATGACATCATATACAGAAGTGTCTGCAGCAAAAGTCGAAGTGTGGATGAAAATTCTGTGGTCCACTGGAAAGAGCACCTACCTGCTGTCGTTAAGGGATACAAACCAAAAGACATCTACAATGCAGATGAAACAGGCCTCTTTTACTCACTACTCTCTGATAAAAGTTTGAGAGTAACAGCGGAGGGAAGTTTGCCAGGGTGAGAAGAAGAATAAACAACGCCTGTCAGTTTTGCTTTGTGCAAATTCAGATGGTTCAGAAAAGTTGAAGCCATTGGTAATAGGCAAATTTGCAAATCCTAGGTGCTTCAACTCCAATAAAACTCTCCCATGCAAGTATACAAGCAAACGTAGATCGTGGATGACCTCATAGATTTTTTTTGATTTTCTGAGAAGCTTTGATGCTAGGATGGGAGGTAAAGGCAGAAAAATATTGCTGTTTGTAGACAAGTGTCCAGACACAAGTTTCCTTAGGAACATAAAAGTGATTTTCCTTCCAGCAAACTGCACCAGCAAGCTGCAGCCCCTTGACCTGGGTATCATTCACTCAATGAAAGCAAGGTACAGAAAACTGCTGGTGCAGAAGGCTTCATTGGAGAGAAAGACATAACTGAAATGCAGTGTACTACATGTACTACACATGATAGTGACATCATGAGATTCAGTGACTTCCTCAACAATTGCTACCTGCTTCAAAAAAGCGGGATTCAATTGCGCACTTGAGACATCAGATGAGGAGGAAGAAGTATAAGAAGAAGAATGGAGACAGCTGACAGGGAATTCAGACATACTACAATTTGATATGTTAGACGTGATGAGGATGTTGTGACTTCAGTGTCATCTGTAGAACAATTGTGTGAAGCAGTCAAGAAAGGTGAAAATGAAGATGCAAGAAGTGAGGAAGAGGATGAAGAGGAACAACTAATTCCATCATTTGGAGATGCAGTGACTGGGTTTGAGATGATGTGGAGGTACATGTGTTCATTCACACTTAATGATGACAGCATGATACAACTTGCCCAGGTAGAAAGAGAGCTACTCTTCCTTCATCAAAATTGCCCAAAAAAGCAGACATCCCTCTTGGATTATTTCCAGAAGTACTACATGGTATGTTTGTTTGTAAACCTTTCATATTTAGGTATTTGGGTGACAGACTTAATTTAGCGTGCAATTTTAAAAAAATGGATTATTCTTATTTTTCAGATTTACCAACTGGAATCTACAATGTGTATTCAATTATACAAAACCTATAATTTGACAGGAAGATTATCTATTGACTTAATATTTGTGTTTTAACTAATAAAACATATTTGACATTAATGAACTGCCGTTTAGTCTTTCAATTTTATATAACCCCCATTTAATGTATTACTCAATTTAAGGTACAAAAAACTTGTCCCCAATGCAAGAGTTAAATGGGAATTCCACTATATTAATAAACTGCTATTTAATTTTTAAATTTTAGGCTACCTCTATTTAAGGTATTACTCGATTTAAGGTACAAAATACTTGTCCCCAGGCAAACGTTAAATGGGGATTCCAATGTATGTGGGTGCTCTAGCTCAAAGACTAATACTTAGATCAGCACAAAACTTAATACCGTATCTGCCCGAATAGAAGCTGACCCCCCCAAAAATTTCCACAATTTTTTGGCAAAAACGTAAATTTCATAGATTCTATGTTGAAGTGTGCCGGGCATTCATGCATGACTTAGAATACATTATTCAAGATAGAAGAAATGTGTGGGAAATGGTTTAGTTGTTGATATTTTGAAATATTACTCCAATTAATAATTTTGCGTTGTTGAATAATGTTCCACATTCAGTGACAATAATTTCATTCATCTTCATTTTCACAAAAGGTCAACTATAGTAATAGAGATCTCGCCAAGATATTTTTTCATCCAGGTCTATTTCCAATGAAATTAGCATTTACATTGTCTTAAGAAACTGCATTTTTATAATTATACACGTTCCATGTCAAGTTTTACCAAATTTCAAACAGTTGAGCATCCAAAGCCATCAATGCATTTTGCATAATCGTCTGCGTAGTCAAAACACGCAAATAATGCGATCACTCAAATAATGTGAAAAACCCAGCCTTAAACGGTGACAAAGCACAGGTAGTGCTAAATTCAATATTCTAGTCTTTATTATTTATTCATTAACCCTCTCACGACCAAAGATGCCACGCGCTGCAGACCCCAAAAGTCCGAAATAATTCAAGATGGTCTCCAATTTTGGGAAACATTAAATAAAATGGTTATACAGTCACAATTTAAAGATATTTATTGAAAAATAATGTTGTTTTTACGGACTCCAATGAATCACTCCACTTGATATTTTCTTCTGTTTCTTCATCCAAAAAACATTTTCAGCATCAGCCCCAGATATGCAAACTTCGTCATCCAAAATGTTGTTAATATCAATATCTGACTTGTATTGTAAACCACTGCGAGGTTCTGCAGAAGAATTCGTTCTCAGGAAAACTTTGTCTTCTACATCAAATCCGAAAAATTCATTACCTGAACTTTAATTTACATCATAGTCAGAAGTAGAAGAATTACTATCGGCATTTGGGGTGGTTTTTATACCGAAAAAAATAAAAAACTTCGATTGAAAGTTAGGAAAGCAAATTCGTACACACTTCGAAAAAGTATGCCAAACAAACGCTACGTCTCGTGTTTCTATGGTATACGACATCATTTCCGTGAGGAAAAGTGAAAGTCGCAGTTTTCAGAGGTAAATTTGAAAGCATATTTTTTGGACGGTTTCGGGCAGCTGGCCGTGAGAGGGTTAATATTCATCGTAGGTTAAATATTTACTTTACGAAAAATATAGTACTATCATTTGAACGTGACGGAAATGAGAGACGTGCTGCCATCTATGGTTGACTACG
Source organism: Uropetala carovei (assembly GCA_036926305.1). NCBI lineage: Eukaryota > Metazoa > Arthropoda > Insecta > Odonata > Petaluridae > Uropetala > Uropetala carovei. Next base: position 6,609,145 of record JAXCHB010000084.1, on the reverse strand, counting down.
AGATTTACCCATAAACCAAATTTTCCTCAGAGTCGCATTTAAGCAGAGGGGTGATTTTTTCATGATAGATTTTGACAAAAAACATCGGCTTGTATTCGGGCAGATACGGTATTTAAGACTTTCATTAGAAATTCAAAGTCTGAAAAAAGGTTATGGCTAAAAATGGTCAACCAGAAGTGGAAGTAATTTTTTGTTTAAAAAATGTAATTTTCTACAAGATTTGCTTGAAACATCTTTTCATTAACACATGCCAGATGGAGAGCCCACCCAGTGGGCTCTCTGTTGGTAGGGAAATACCATGCGGACATTTGTTATTCATGTAATAGGAGTCAGACCCTTCTTCTACAGGAAAAACATTCCCGATTTCTCAGTATTGAGCTCCTTGTTATGTTTCAAGTGAATCATTATTTTTTCATATTTGTCGAAGGAGTGGAGTTGGGACCCTGGCCCACTTTTAGATCCTTTGATCAGTTTTGGTGTCCCCAATCAGTTTTTTATGCAATTTTTGAGTCCCCCACCCCACAAACCTTGTATTTCTAACATTTTATCGAATTACAACAAATCCTTCACGCTCCAAAAATTTTGGTAATAGGAGAAAATCACATCTTTTATTGATGTCCAGAATGTGTTAATGTGATTTTTAAAGAGATATTTTGATTTGTCATCTGAATTTACATACATTGTGAGTGATATCTTAGTTTCTGATGCTATGATCAAATTGGAAATCCCAATCCTGGTATCCCGTTCCTGTTTTATTAACCTTTAAAGGACGAGTTTAAATCCCAACTGTATTTCCTGGGGGCCGAGACATTTAAATGGCCTTCTCTACATTTAATTCAGCTATTCAGAAAAATTGATATTTCTCAAGAACTATATATTACAAATCTAAATGGTAAAGTAAAAACAACACGGCTTCATGTGAAACGTTTTTTTATTATCATTCAGGTAATGTTACTATGAATAATCTTACGTGTGTTAAAACATATACAAAACTTTTATTAGTATAATATAATATTTTGTGAATACAAATGTTAAAATGTGACCAATTAAACGAATATTACAACTGACTATTGCAGGGTTAATTAATGTAATTTTATCATTTTTATCTCATTAGAAATTTCATTTTTTATGATATAGACAGAAACATTGCTCAATACATAATCCAACACCACACTTGGCGCAGTGAATTCTTGTGCGTCTTACTATTTTCCTTTTAGAACAAACACGACACCGTACATTTTGTTCCTTTTCAGGCCGATGTTCTGAATGTCTCACTTCAAGTCTATTTAGATTGCTCTCAACAGGATTGGGCCTGCCACTCAAAGAAGGGAGACATTTCCTTCCACTCACTTCCAGTAGATCGCGCACTAACTGAAGTCTAAATTTCCGATGTGTTTCTGCCCAAGGGATTTTCAAATAATAAAACTATTAAGAATAGTAACATCCATCAAGTGCAAAAACAACTTCTTCGTCCACTTCCACATCTTCCGACTGATGGAATAACTATTCGCCATTCTATCTTGTCCACGAAACCCATACTCCGGTTGTAGTCCTGAACTATCACCGGTTTTACAGCATTTCCATGCCCATCACAAAATTTTCCCTCTGCTGGTGGATTGTGCATGTTTGTCAGTAAATGTACATCACGTTTGTCTTTCCATGCAATAGCTGTCAATTGGCCTTTCACCCGAAAACGTATATCACCTCTTTTTAATTTCAGTGATTTTCCATCAAAATTCTTTGGCATTCCCTTTCGATTATGTCTATCAGTCCCACAGCAGAAAATATTTCTTGTACGTAAGTCATCAAATAAATCAGGAGATGAGAAGAAATTGTCCATAAACAGTTCATGTCCAACACCCTCCACTCTCCTGGTGAGACGCGTCACAGTTCCATGGGTCGCAGTCATCGTCGCAGTAGAATTTTTTTTGTCTTTCCCTAAATATACTACCATGTCATAAGTATACCCAGTGGATTCGCAAAGTTAATAAATTTTGATACGAAAGCATTTGTGCTTCTTTGGAATATATTGCTTGAAAATGACCCTACCTTTGAAAAGCACAATTACTTCGTCGACAGTCAAATTCTCCGTTAGATTATAATATCTGGCATAAGAATCATTGAGTTTCTCAAAGATAGATCTCAATTTTCAAAGTCTGTCATAATTTTCGTCATTTTTGTCAGGTTGGTCAAGGTTATTGCTAAAATGTAGATATCTGAGGATATGCAAGAACCTGTCACGTCTCATTATGTTTCTGAAAAATGGGGTGTCAAACTGTTCTAGTGTTGACCAGTAATCTTTCAGTGTGTCACGTAAGTCATGTCCCATTTGTATTATGATTCCCAAAAAGGAAAACATTTCGTCCACAGTCACGTCAGCTTTAGGTGAAGGTCTTTCGTCATCATCTAATGAAGTCAGGTACTGATTGTAATACCTGTTAGTTTCCTCCACCAGCAGTTGGATAATTTCTGTGAAAAACAATACAAATACTTCACCAGCTGAAGAATCCTTATTTATTTGCCTGGCCGCTTCACTCCTAAAGCCACTGCGACGACCAGAATAAGGCAAACTCCTACTACCCATGCGGCGGCATCGGCTGCTCCATTCGCCGACGCTAGCACGAACCGACGTGACTCCTTCGTTTTCACTCTCACTCGATTCTGAAGTACCTATATATTCCTCGGAATCACTCTCCAAAAAAATTTCTACTTCCCTCTCTGACAGATTTCTAGCCATTTCAAAAGGTTTGATAGTAGAAATGGTTATTTGTCAACACAACAAAAATGATAAATTTTTACTGTGAGATATAGCACACTATCCTCTGCTATCGGCTTCAACCTCAAGACTGAATACGTGAGAAAGTATCCAAGGATCGTGTAAACATCTGTTTATACAAACTGGAAAGGACATCTGAGCAAAGGGGACTAATTTTACACCCCCGAGAGTGTTTAGGCATGGGGTGCGATCATAAAAGAGGCCTGGAAGGCCGGGTGGGCTAGCGGCTACTTTTGAGTGTGTCGACAGACACATCACTCACTCAAAAAAATTTTCTGCGTTGCAAAAATCGTCAGCTGCAGTCCTTTTCAATTGCTCTCTAAAAATATCTCGGGCAAAATGGCCTTGAAGAGGCCACATGGTGCTTTAAAAGCAACCCACATTTTACGGTTTCATTTGAAACCTCACGTCTAATTTCAATTACATTTAGCGGTTTCAAATGAAACCGCTTTATATATCCTATATAAAAAATAACAGTATAATTTCAGATGCTGAAACAGTAAATACTCTGTAATTATCTTATTTTTATACCGTAGACCAGTGGTCTTCAAATGGGGGTACATGAGGACTTTCCGAGGGGTACGCAGAGAGTTCCAAGGTGGGTTTTCCGATTTTGCCATCGGCTGTGGATGCGTTTATTGCAAGCCACCCTCACATTCCTGGTTCATAGCACCTACTTAAGAAAATGGAAAGGGGTGACTGGGAACACCAGCACACCTGCTGACACGGGTATCCCCATGTCGTTAATTTCTTTTCTGGGAAACTTTGCCGAAGGTAATCGCACAAATAAGAGGAGTTGGAGCAATACAATGGCACTGGCCTATGGTCTTTATGCAGCCGATTGTTCCTACCCTACTCATTAGCCATATTTCTCAAGGGCTGATGTCCCATGGAGCTCTTTGTCTTTAAGAAAGATAGGCCTTCTTCTAACTTTCGAAAAGGGTTTTTCCAAAGCAACTGTTTTGTAAATGAAAGCAGGAAACCTAGAGGTCACCCATTTCCTCCCTATGAGATTTCCATCTCCTTCGACCAGTGTGGTATTCCTAGTTGTTGGAGATTGAGGGTTAAGTTCTCATGTTTTGGATTCTGCATTAATACGTATATGTACAGGTATGCATTTATTTCATAAAATTACTTATATCTTCTCTCCGAATATAACGAATTTGGCATAATGTATCGGAAATAAACTGCTGAAAATTATCATTATATATTCAAAAGTTACATTTTATGTAACTAGTTGTATTTTATATACATTATGCATTCACATTTTTTGGAAAGTTTAACGAAAGAAAGAATTACGAATTAATAAATTTATCTTTTTTATTGCAAAAGAATAGATCGTAACATTCCTGTCATTGAGAGAAACAACTATCATTCTACCACTCGGTGTATAAGAGGTAAGTGTTGTTTTATATATATATCTCATTTAAGTTTATATAATATAGAATATTAATCTGATATGCTAAAAAGTTCAGGAATTAAATGACTAAATATACGTATTTCTAGTTCAAAAACGTTTTACATATTTTAATGGCATAAAAACTGCTTACTTGACCACTCATCCGTATCTAAGACTCTGAAGTGATTTGCTAGTAAGACTCGCAGGGCAGTGAAAAATGTCTACTCTATTTTTTGTAACTGTTCTAGGTCTCGTGATTTACTTTAAAATTATATAACTACGAACTCATTATTCTACCTTGTGATAGATGTAGATTATTCGGAATCGAATAAAATATTTATATAATGATAAAATACAGTTCCACAGCTTGTTTTTTGCTAGTTTGTCGCACCTGCTGCGGCCGCTCCTCTCGCCTACCAATCGCTAAGCATATTGTTTGTTCGTCTCGTTTATTATGAACATTTGGAAAACTGCCAACTTAAATATATTTAATCTGAAAAATGTCTTCTTTTTTTATTTAAACGCAGTGGGTAATCTGATTTATTTTACGGGAGTTTCCCTCTTCTATAGTTTTCTAATATTTTTTAGAATGTTAATGCAATTATTATGTTAGTAAATACATTTTTTCTGAAAGTTTGCCATTTTGAACAAAATGTGACATTCTCCTTCATCCGGGGCAAATCACAAAGATGCGCCCCCTCCCCGTAAAATTTTCCTTATAAATGTAATGAGGGAAATGTGATGGAACCCCAAGCATACTATACTAGCATTTTCATGTGACATATATTTTTGTTTATGAACAGAAACATTGTCAGTCCATGAGTGACAATTTTATAAATATTAATGTCAAGCAAGGTTTTTTGTTTAATTTTCACTCATATTTGATAAAATTTTAAATGTTAAAACTACTTATTTAACAAATGAGACTGAAAAAACTTCTTAGAAAATAGAGACTTTAAAAGTGAATTAAAATTTCTTTTTCACAAATAAGAAATAACACCATGTAAAAAAAAATTAAAACAATTTATTTAATAAAATTGTTATAAAATGAACATACACAGTAAATAAAATTAATTTCTGAGGTTACTTATTGCTTATAAAATTACTTATACATTTATGATAAGCAAACAATTTAAATTACAACTTACTAAATACAAGTATACAGCGTTTCAATCAGAATTAAAATTTTAAAACTGTTAAAACTACTTACGTATATAACTATGATTGAAATGCTTTATACTTGTATTTAATAAGTTGTAATTTAAATTGTTTGCTTATCATAAATGTATAAGTAATTTTATAAGTAATAAGTAACCTCAGAAATTAATTTTATTTACTGTGTACGTTCATTTTATAACAATTTTATTAAATAAATTGTTTTAATTTTTTTACATGATGTTAATTCTTATTTGTGAAAAAGAAATTTTAATTCACTTTTAACGTCATTATATTTTTTGGGAGGTTTTCTCATAACATTCTAATTAATGCTAATATTTGACTTGTTCAATTGTAATTCAGTTTTAGATTTAAATTTGAGTTAGTTTTGAGTATTTCACTATAGTTAAATTTATTTGAATTCCAGGAATTATTCTAAAATTGAATAAAAAATAGATGATAATTAAATGCAAAATTGAAATATTTTGTTGCTGTTAAATTCTGAATCCAAAAATCAAAATGTTATTAATTCAATTTTTTGTTCTTAAAAATACGTACCACTATATAAATCTTGCAATTAAATGTATTGTAATATACATATTTTCAGATTCAAAGAGCAGTCGTTGCTTTCTAGACAGAAGGAATAAATGTTACGAGGTTTAATTTTTTAAATTAAAAACGGCCCATGGATAAGTTTCTAACAAAGAGAAAGCAGGATATTGAAGAAATCGTAGATAATGACAATTCACTTGGAAGCAGCGGGACGTCTTTTGCAGTTGCTCAGGAAACGGATTCAAACTGTGATAAGAATGCGGTGCTGATTACGCAACCAACAAAAGTTCCAAACACTGTCAAAGTTGACTTTAGGGAAAAGCATCGTTACTACGATGAATCTTATATAAAATATGGATTTGTTTCCAATAACAGTGATCCTCCACTACCTTTGTGCGTTATTGTCACCAGACGTTGTCTAACAGTAGCATGAAACCATCTCTATTGCACCGTCATTTACTTAATAAGCTGTTGATTTTTTTAAGCGGAAGGCTGATGGTGTCAATAAAAATGCAAATACGATGAATGTTTTCGTGCAAACTTCATACGAACTAGCACTGCTTACAGCTAGGGCTAAGAAATTGTACACGACTGTGGAAAAACTAATAATTCCTGGTGCACTGTTAATGGCAGAAAAGATGTTAGATGTCAAGGCTGTTAATGCAATCAAAACCATTCCTTATTCAGACACCACCATTTTTCGTAGAATACAGGAAATGGCAGAAGACGTTGTTCAACAGATCGTTGAAAATATTACTGTAGACAAAAGATCTGCACTTCAGATTGATGAATCCATGGATATTTCAAACAATTCACAATTAATTATTTATGTCTGCTATTACAATAAAGAAAAGGGTATTATGGATGAGATCATGGCATGCAAATATGTGCCTGGGAATACAACTGGAGAAGAGATATTTAAAACTTTGGACAGCTTTATTCGAGGAGATTCAGGTTTACGTTGGGAATGGTATGTAAGTATCTCCACAGATGGGGCAGCTGCAATGACCGGTCACAGGATTGGCCTTATTGCTCGTATTCGTGAAATAAATCCTAGTTTAATTCAGAAACACTGCATTATCCATTACCCATTGCCAAAAAGATGAGCCTTGATTTACACGAAGCATTGAATATTGCCATTAAAGTAGTAAATTATATTAAGTCAAGGGCATTAAACTCTCGTCTTTTTAAAATGATGTGTGAGGAAATGGGATCATTGCACACCCAATTGTTATTTCATTCTGAAGTGCAATGGTTGTCACGAGTAAGAGTATTAACACGCCTATTTGAAATGAGAAATGAAGTCAAGACATTTTCTAGCAGAAACGAAATCTGATTTGATTGTTTGGATTGATAGTGAGGACTGGCTTTGCCAATTGGGATATACAGTAAAACCTGGTTAATTCGAAATTCACGGGACCAAAGAAAAAGCATTTCGAATTAGGAAGAACCTCTATAATTCGAAATTTACAAAAAAGCGTGATTTACCAAATTTAAAAAATGCAAATATAAATTACAGAAAAACAAAAGAATATGACACCATATTAAAATACAGAAAAAAAGGATGTACTACACATGCATACCTCAAACTATGATGTCGATGAATAAAAGTCAAATTTAGGATTACTCATTTAAACATTGAAACATATATGAACATATAATTAAACCACTAAAATGTTAATAATGTCTTTCACTTATTTCAACTTAAAAGTAAATAAATAAAAGTGTGAAATAAAATATTAATTTAAATTTATTTTAAAAAGTTGGTTATTTTCCCGTTTCAATTTCAGGGCACTCCCTAGCGCAATGTGTTGCATAATGGCATCAACTTTTTCACAGATATTCATCGGCACGTCTGGCATCCCGGACACGTACCTTTGAAGGGTATCTTAAGCTTTTAAAACATCCTCCTTAGATGGCAATGGCACATCCAACCTAGCATCGACGTTATCCACATCGTCTTCTTCGTCGCTATCACTCGCAACGGTTTTCGATTCGTCGATTGTGGGGTCATACACAACCGATGTAGCCAAGTCATTATCAAAGGAAACAAAGTCTCCGAAACTGACAGGTCCCAATACATTACTGTCGATTACTTACCTTGGAACACTTCTGCCGGCTGCGAAGATAGCCCGCTTTTCTTAAAACAGTTGGCGATGGTTTGAGGAGTCACCAATTGCCACGCCGATGACTAGGTCCGGCACGCGTCTTAAATTGTCCATTTTCGTAAATCATCCTGCGAACATCCATTTGTAATTTGCACCAAGTATGACGACAATAGTTTTTTTTCTGTAATGACACGCTAAATTTTGAATGATGCCCTGGTCGAGTGGCCGCAGAACACTGGTTGTGTTCGGCGGAAAATACAGCAACTCAACATTGGGCGTATTTATCTGAGCCACATGGTGAGCAGAACAGTTGTCTAGTGTCAACAAAATTTTACGATTTTGCACCGCCACACGTCTTTGCATTCTTATTAAAAAACTTTTGAATATGTCTGTTGTCATCCACACCTTTCTGTTATGCTCGTAAATTATCGGCAAATAATCACGATTAATACCTTTGAAACAGCGTAGGTTGCCATCTTTTCCGATGATTACAAGTTTTTCTTTATTCGATCCATCCATATTTGTGCAGAGCACGGCGCGGCGGTGAGACGCTCCTTACTACATTTGCCACCGTGACATTTTTCGCCTCGGAGAGCCAAAGTACGATCAGGCAACATGTTGAAAAAAAATGCGTTTCATCCATATTAAAAATGTCCTTGAGCGCGTACTTCTCCAAAACATGTTTATTGCTTTGCAGCCAGGCGGTCACTTCCTCTTCGTTAATTTTTGGGCATCGCCACATACTGCGAGACAAACAATATTGTGGCGTCTTTAAAACCATCCAACCACCCATTGGACGCTTTAAAATCTTCAATGTTCAAAGCGTTCGCAAGACTTCTTGATTTTTCAATGAGCATCGGGTTTGTCACAGGTAAATTCGCCGCTCGTACTTGTGAAAAAAAATCTGACAGTTCTTCTTCCAGGTCTTCGTTTTTCGCAGGCCATGAACGCTGACGTGTAACGCTCCCTTTGAATTTATAAAAACTTCCTTCAATCTTCGCCCGATTCTTTAAAATTGTAGATAAAGACAAGTTCGGAATCCCATACTTTGAGGCCAGCTTTCCTTTCGATTCTAACTTCTTGTCAATGTCTTGCAGGAAAGACATTTTTTCAGCAAGAGTAAGAGTCTTATATGCACCACGAACTGGAGCCATTGGAGGGTATATTTAAATAAAATATTTTATAGCAATAAATTTAAATATAGTCTCTCTTTCAGTTATTAAACTAAGAATATTATTTAAACTATTGACTAACGATGATGAAAAATACAATCTAATACGAAACAAACAACGAACCAAAGGAATATTGGAACGCGTTTTCCACACAAAACTCGCAAAACAGTAGATAAATTGAGGGGATGGACCGAATCTTGTGACAATACCCAACGTCCAGTCGGTATGATCACGATCGCACGTTTGTAAATAAGTCGGCATAGTGCCAGGAATATTTTAGTAACTTTCATTTAGTTTCTTTTTTGTAAATTATATTTCGAATTATGTCGACAAAAATGCGTTGATATTCCGAGAATCAGGCAAAATTTTTTTTTCGAATTACGAATTATAGAGATTTTTGAATTATTGAAACACATTTGTATGAAATTGGCTTTTTCGGTCTTTCAAGTGTTAAAAAATTTCGAATTACGTCGAATTTCGACATATAGAGGTTCGAATTAACCAGGTTTTACTGTATATGGTGGACATTTTCCAAAAATTGAATGAACTAAATCTTCAGCTATAAGGATTTGATGGAAATATATTTAAGGCACATGACAGGACAAAAGCATTTCATCAAAAATTATTGTATTGGAAAAAATGTGTTGAATCAGGCAATATTGCAATTTTTCCGCTTTCTGAATCAATTGAAGAAAATAAAGTAGTTTTAACTGAAAGAGTAATAGATATTATTAAAAGACATTTGATCAGTCTCAGTGAGACCTTCTGAGTGTATTTTCCAGAAACTGAAAAATTTGACAACTCAAATGACTGGGTGTCAAATCCTTTTGTAAGTAGAAATATTGATAATTCAGTTCTTCCAATAAAAATGAGAGAGGATCTAATTGAATTGTCTAATGATAGAACATTAAAAGTAATATTTGATGATAAATCGCTCTATGATTTTTGGCACATAGCTCGAAAGGTTTTTGAAAGTTTGAGTAATATTGCCATTACAAAACTCCTCCCATTTCCGTCCACCTATTTGTGTGAACAAGGTTTCTCAGCTCTTACCTCCATTAAAACAAAAAAAAAGAAACAAAATTGATGTTGAGCCATGCCTTATTCTAGCAATGAGTTACATTCAGCCACGCATACAGAAATTAACTGATAAGAGACAGCCTCACTCATGTTATTAAAAAGAGGTTTTCAAATAAATTTTTATTTGATAATTGTAAATTTAGTGATTGTTTTGTTAATTTTGTATATTTTTTGTTTTGTTCCTACATTAAGCAATTAAAATGCAGTGACAATTGTAGATATTCAAATAAATATTTATTTGTTGTTCATCTTTCCTAATATAGTTAATGATTGTTTTGTCAATTCTGTAAAATTCTTAATTCATTGTTTATAATACATGTAATAACTTTAATTACAACTAAAAGTTTTCATTTTTGTGACTCCTAAAAAACTGTAACCTTAAAAATGTAATTTATGATAAATAATTCAATAAAAGTGAGCCACACGCCCATGTGTGTGAGAGTATATAACTGACTACTAACGAGAAAATTTAATAGTGTTAATTTCAAAATTTACCAGGGGTACATAGCCATTCGAAAATAATTTTAGGGGTACGCACACAAAAAAGTCTGAAGACCACTGCCGTAGACTATCTAATGTACTGAAATAATTAAAGGTATGAAACTTTTTCAATTTATTTTTCAATTTTGTAACCTGTACTTCATAACAAAATTATTAATATGACTGCCAAATCATCTAATTCCAACAAGAGGGGGAAAGAGTATCTCAAAAAGGGATATCATCTTCCGCAGTTTGTAAATACAGGTCAGATGTAAGGGTTTGAAAGAAGAAGATTGTTTTTAGTCTCAATCTTGCCCAATAAAAACGCTTATCTATCTGTCCATCTATATACATTAATTGGAAAATCGGGTTTACGTCAAATTCTCGCATTAAAAACAATACTAGGGGGCTCTGCTTCATGGCCCTAACCCCAGCTGGAGCGAGGCCCAAAGGCCCCACTTCCCATTCTCCTCCACCTGCCGGGTGCTCTGAGAAGGCTGTGGTTATAACAAATCATTGGTGTAGTGTAATGAGGAAAAAATACTTAAACCCTTTGATGCGGATGTCAGTATGTGGCAACGTTGCGAGAGAGTGCCCCTATTCACGGCAGTCAGTATGTCGTACCTTCCATTGACGTGCTTTATTAAAAAATTTCTACACTCCATTCCAAACTTGTCTGCCATGAATGTCACAACGCCTGCTCACTTGTTTTCAGCTACTGTTTACTGACGACTCTCTCCAGGGAGAGAGGGAAGGAGCTCCCTGCGCAATGGCTTCTGCGCATTCCTTTTTTCCCTACTTTTCCCCACTCCTTCCCACTAATCATTCGTCGTATGACTGTGCTCCCGTGCGTATCGTTGTATTCCCCTTCACGGGCTGCATGCTGCAAATGAGGGGAAAGCGATTCTCATGTGTTCTCTCAGTTGCTCGGGTGAAGTCGGTGACGAAGCCCCTCCCCATACCTTCTCCCACATTGCTCGTCGTCACAGTTCACATGAAAGACACATGACGTCATGGCAAACAAGCTTGGAATGGAGTGTAGTGCCTGTTTCATTTGGTTATCTGAGACACAAACGCTGCTGTTGTCTTCTAGAAAGGTTCTGCTTTGTAAACATCAACTTAGGATATATGTTTTTGCACTCAGAGCATTAAAAAAAATAATTTGATTTTTCTTTGTCTCTATGTGACGATAAGAGCTAGGCCCTTGGACTCGGAATGTTTAGGTTGGAGTTTCATTTCCATTCTGTGTATCTTTGGTTCATGTTCCTCTTAATGAAAATCTGAGTCAGCGTGATGCAGTTTCCAGAACCCACTCCTGTCCCGTTGCTGACCTCATTACCACCCAAACGCTCACCACTTCAGTTACCCTCCTCATCCCAAGATCCTTCCTCACCCCTTCCTACTGATCCTCCTTCCCTTCCTCCAGCAGGCCCTATACCTCAAGCCTCAAATTATATTTGGAGTCCAACCCCTCCTGCTTCCCTTCCCAAAATTCCCTTCAGTGTTCAAAGGGGATTGAGGAAAGTCCCATGTGGAGATCGGCCCATCGATTTTTTCAATTTAATTTTCACTGAAGAATTTTTCCAGTTGATAGTCCGGGTAACAAATAAATTTGCGGAAGAACTTTTTCTTTGCGGTGTTTCACCGCGATCCCAGATTACCGACAGGAAAGATTTAAATGTGCCAGAATTGAAAAAACTTCTTGGTCTGATGTTGCACATGGGAATTATGAAGTTGAACTGGATCACCGACTACTGGAACACCGATGAAAAATTCTGTTTACATTTCTTTTCTCATAATATGGCCAGAGACCGTTTTTTGAATATAAGGCAGGCATTCTACCTTTCTCCAAATCCAGCAGTCGGTGATCCTGCTTCCATTGATCCTCTTTACAAAATCCGTCCAATCCTAGGTTATTTTCGCATCACCATGGAGAACCTGTATGAACCTGGAAAGGCAATACCTATTGATGAATCAATGGGTCCGTGGCAGGGTCGAATTCGATCCGTCAATATTTACCGTTAAAGAAACACAGATATGGTTGCAAACTGTATATGTTGAAGGAGCCAAATGGACTAATTCACCGGATTTTAGTTTATGCAGGAGCAAAAGATGCGGAGGTAGGTGGTCAGGGTCATGCAAGTAAAGTTGTGCATAAATTAATGGAGGGTCTAAAAGGGTCGGGCTGCTCCATTTTATGGACAACTATTACAACAGTGTGGACCTAACCACTGAACTCTTGACATCAGACAAAATGTATGTCACTGGAACACTTCGTGCCTCCCGGAAGGGGAACCCTTCAGAGGTGCTACAAACTAAACTAAACAAGTTAAGAAAGTGTACAACGTATCATAAATGGGCGCGTTTCGCGCAATGGAATATTATAAAGAAATTATATACCTGTACGTGAGGGAAATAGCGTTTTAAAGTTCTTATATTCTTCAAAAATAATCCATTTTCTTCCTATTTAATAATATTGCATGCACGCATAAGTAAATTAAACGTTTGTTTGTGAGATTGTTTATGATAGCAACAATGAAGAAGTAACCATGCAAGAAATTATCTAAGTTCAACTCAATTTAAGACATTCTTGTTCGATTTTATGGATAACGGCTACTCCTACGATAAAAATGTATAGGAAAAGAAATAATCTAATTTATTAGTTCTACAAGTTTTATTTGAAAAATATTTTGATATGTGCAATACTTTACGAGATATGATGAAAATTTCATTTTTGTCACCAGTAAAGTGGTACCCCTGATTGGCATACGTGATTCATTTTTGCGATTTTCTTATTATATTTGATTATAAGTTCTTAATATCAAATTTCATGAAAATCCATTCAGTAGAAGCCGAGAACGAACATGCGGACGGATGGACCGACAGACCGACAATAATAGGCGCTCACGCTGGAAGCAAAATGCGCCTAAAAAAGGGGAAGTAGTCCAACGGTGGTCACAGGAAGGAGTTAATGTAGCCAAATGGAAGGATAAAAGGGAAGTATTAATCATTTCTTCAGAGTATTCTGGGGATTTGATTACCTTCACCGATAGAAGGAACCAGGCCCTTATCAAGCCTGAATCAATTTACCATTATAACCAGTTCATGGGGGGAGTCGACAGGGTTGATCAATACATTTCTTATTATACAGTACATCATAAATCCATAAAGTGGTATAAAAACTCACATTTCATATTATAGAATTATTATTTATAAATTCATTTATCACATATAAACGGCATTCAGCTGAGAAGGGCCTGGACCTATATCACTTCCGTTTGGATATCATTGACGCTTTATGGGGTACATGACCCTTACCTCCATCGAACCCGCCACGCAGTTCATCAATCATCAACGCCACCCATTTCCTCAAGCTATTTCCTGCCACCACTGGAAAATCCAGCAAAAAACAGAAGAGGTGCAGGGTTTGTTTTAATCAAACAAAAAAATGGGTTTCAACCTACTGTCCTGCCTGTGAGGAGGAACCTGGCCTCTGTTTGGACGAGTGCTTCGTTAAATTTCATATAGACAAAGGATTCTCCAAGACATAAATTCATTTTTGTTAATATCTTTGAATATAAATATGTATATAATGTGAGGATTTTTATGTATATATACATTAGAGATGCACCGAATACTCATTTTGGCCGAATGCCGAATATTAAAATCAGTATTCGGCCGAGGCCGAATATCTCCATTAGCATAAATTAGTGATGCACCGAATATCGGCTTCGCCTTGGTAATCAGCCAAAAATTATTAAAATAATTTTTATCATTTAAATTCTATGAGATGGAACTCTTTTGGGTCTCAAAAATTAAATTTTCTTCATTTCCATAACAGCGTAAGAACACAACATAAAACGGCGATAAAACTACAAAGAAAATGCTGAAATACAAAGTACTTGCCACAATGGCGGTTCTGGCCGCTTGCTTCGAAAACAAAGTGTGTTGATCGCTTCGAAAATGCTCGCTCACCGCTTGCACAAGTACGCGCATTGATGCCAGAACTTGGGACACTGCCATAAGATTACTTTGTATTGTTTTTCCGCTTAGTCGCTCGCACCGCCCACGTCGCTTGTACGTGGGACGGAGCCTTAGCCTCGCCTATTAATTTTTAAAATGATACTACTAATAAGTTCTGGGTTTACGAAAAATCTGCACACATCCCCAATGTTGACTGTGAAAGTCGATTACAATCGCAAGAATATTCCTCCCGGGGAATTTCCTAAATCGTTTTTAAAACACTACCAACCTGAAGTACCAACTAATGAACACTAATATTTTCTATAGAAATCTATTTAAATTCTTTGTTAATATGAAGATATATACAAAGAATCACAGCCTTGTTAAGTTTATTATATATTCTGTTATATAAAAATGTCTGCACTTATGAAATTCAAAAATGAAACGAAAACTCAGTCAACATTGTGTCATTTTGGTTTTGGCATGATGGCGCTACTGTTTATACGTCATATTACATCATGCAAAAACGTGAACCAGATGTCAGAGGTTGTCTGCTACTTACACAGTACAGTAAGACATCAAAAATTCCAACTAATGAAGAGGAGTATTCTAAATAAACGAATTGTCCACATATTGGAACACACTAATATATTATACGTTGTATGCCATAAAAACGAGTAGCACATAACTGTGAGGCTGAATCCAAGATATGTGAAATGTATTGGCAACAACTCAATGTATTATGCTTTTATTTAGTGTTTTCAGCTTTCTTCTATTATGTCATTATCATTTTTTGTTTTATCAAAAAAAATATGTAGTATTCGGCTATTCGGCCATCCAAAGGTCGAGGCCGAAGCCGAATAGCAGATTTTGGCCGAATACAGAGGCCGAGCTTCGGTGCATCACTAATATATATGTCAATATATATGTATATATATATATGTATATGTATATATATACACATATATATATATATATATATATATATATATATATATATATATATATATATATATGTATACATATACACACACATATACATATATATATATATTTAGGGCAACTAGGTGTTGAAGGAAACCCAGTGAACACTTACAGTATTATTATATTTCCGAATGTTTTTAAAAGATATGAACTACAAGATATATACCTATTACTACATATTACTAAGTGCATTTATAATTTTATATATATGTGTGTGTGTGTATATATATGTATATATATACATACATATATATATACACATATATATATACATACACACACATATACACACACACACATATATATATAATTATAAATGCACTTAGTAATATGTAGTAATAGGTATATATCTTGTAGTTCATATCTTTTAAAAACATTCGTAATATAATAATATTGTATTTTAAGTAGTAAGTTTAATTTCTATCATATGTAAATAGATATCATACTTTAATGCATATGTGATGTAAGTTAAAAAACGAAGGCTTCATTTGTATTATCTGAATTATAATAGCTGATAGAATACGGTAAAAAGTTTTGTAAATACATCAACAATATGTAATAGAAGTTAACATTTAAATTTAAAAAATGTTGCTTTATTTTTATATTTCATAAAATAAAACTATTTATTATTTAAACTTTGTTTCTAAATGTTTATTTCATGACAGAGCTTACCTTCAAAGGACGTTTGTATATGCATAAAATACTGGAACGTCGTAAAGACCAAAACCAGTTATGCGGGGTTGTATAACTTAGCCAGCCATACGGGTGAGGTAGATCTACCTCATGTATTAAAATTTATTATTACACACAAATAACAATGCAAAACGATTCCAAATATAAAAAGAATGATAAATTGATGCGGCTATATATAATTTTTTTAATTTTTGGATTCCCGTTACTGAGGTCGGTACCTTTTCATCTGTACGCAATGAAAGTGTTAAGCTTAACTAAACTGAAATTTTGCATTTTTTGGCAAATCTACACTAGTAAAGGATTAAAATGCGCTTCATTTGATGAAAATCGCTTGAAGAAGTTATGGACAAGTAACAAAATCAACCCTCCGTATTAATATATAGATAATAACAGAATATTTAAAGCTGTTGGTGAAACAACGATAAAGATTAAAACTATACTAAAAATCTGATGTGACTAATGCATGACTTCCTCTGTAATGGATACGCCTGCTCTCTTTAAAACCATTCATAAATAGCAATATCCAATTGCTCAAATTTTGATTTTACGTTTTTTCCAATTTTGCACACTTTTTGTCTGATCCCAGCCAAATGCTCATAAGAACAATGTAAAATTTTATTCAATTTTACGTTTCCTCGAATTTACATTCCCTCGAATCTGCATCTTATTTTTTGAGTCCTGACAATGGAAATTCACCCGATGTTACATTCTCAATTTTCTATTTTGGAAAATGCAAAGAAGCACCGGTGGTGTTCTGCTCGTATTCAAGGTTAAAAATAGGCTTCATTCAATAGTTTTAGTCGTAAATTTGTCAAACTCATATTTAAATAGGCACGTGTTTACATAAGAAATGTTTGCAACCCCACGTTACATTTATCGGCCAATCGAAGAAAAGAGCACACTTCATGCTCACCGTTACGCTTGCGTAGTTGCAGCCATTTGTTTTTGTAGGAAGTTTATATCAACACGACGCTAGGCGTCGTGTATACCGTATTTACTCATGCAACCTGTGCATTCCTATTTTTAGACCAGTTCGGAGGGAAAATATTAATTTGAGCCAGAATGTTTTTTTTTAAGTCACTGATTCCCACTCCCTGAAACAAGTTCCGCTCAAGTTAAGCATCTTCTCCCTTCTACATGATGCAATTTATTAGATGATCTCTGTATGACGATACTAGCTGAAATCTCTTCACCGATAGTCCTCTGTTGTTAACCCCTTGACTGTTTTTGTTGCAATATTATGCAACTTCATCCCCACTTCTCTGTTTTTGACATAATATTACACACCGATGCGGAGCTTCACAAAATATTTGTTCATCTATGAACGGGGACTTCCCTACGTGGATGGGGAGTTTTTTCGCATATCATCTCGTGAGTAAATATTGGAAGGTTAGGAACAAACGAGTCCAAACACTTGAGATGTGGATTTCCGTCTTCCTTTCGAACAATGAAATCTTTCATTCACAAAAAAATTTCACCACTCCGAATTCCTTGAAGTGGATGAGGGAAAAGGGCCAAACTTGAACCTGCCTATTCACAAGCCAGCAAACCCTCAGTAGTCATTGAACTATAGTTATCAGTTAGTCGGCGTATTCTTTCTGCCTACTTCTGCGAGTGTTTCCCTGCAGCGCTGGCATAACTTACATGTTTTCTTGGTCACATAAATATGCATATACTTCGTAGATTTGACATCTTTTACAAATATAAACGTAGACACAAGCAAATTGCAGAGAATCTACTATCGATACTCTCAATTTATATAACCTGTTCAGAAATCCTCGTGTAAGATGTGCTATCCCCTTTTTTCCCCGGCGTTTCAGGAAAAAATGTGAGCGGGGTACACAAGTAAATACGGTTAACGCAGTAATCCATTTATGTATCATTTTAGTAGGAAGTCGACGACATTTAAATGATGCTTGGCGTTGTTTATAAACGTGGCAATCCATTAATTACCAAATTCACCTGAATCTAAGACGACCTTTTTTTCCAAATTGTCAGCTGTAAATATCAAGAGTCATCTTACATTCGAATACGAAGTATATTTATGCATTTAATCGATGTTTTTTACAACAAATGGTATGTAAGAGTAAACAATTCACAACAGCAAATTCAAGTACGTACATGAAGAAGTGAAATAAACAAATAGTAATAACAATAAGAAAAACATGACGGGAATAATAATTATTTAGACTAATAATCATCGTCGACGATCATAACACAGACGACATACTTTTATCTTGCACGTAATGACAACCGCAAGGTCAAAACAAATGAGAGCGGAAATCATTGGGATTCCCCTTTCAAACGACTCACCGCGATTCACTAAGTGTGACAGTAATTTTGAGTTGTACATTCTTGATTTAAATGCATAACCCTTAAGTTAAAATGACAGATCATGTTGAAGTACGTGGCACGAGTGTAAAGGGAAAGTTAACAAAAGGAATTAGATGGAGCTATGATGCAAATTTTAAGCTGATCGTGATAAATTACGCCGAAAAAACTAATAACTGTGACGCGAGTAGAAAGTTCGGTGTATCTGAGGCAAATGTGTGTCGATGGAAACTCTCAAAACAGGAACTAGAAAAAGCCAAAGCCACAAGGAAGTCGTTCAGTGGTCCAAAATTAGGCCGATTTCATGGCATACAAGAAGTAGTAAAGTTTGTGCGCACCATGAGGCAGAACGTTATGCCTGTTTTGACTGAAAGTATTATACTTAAAGCTCATGAAATTGCTAGAGGACTTATAGTCGATCCAACATCGGAAGACTTATGGCCTCGAAAACGGGGCGTACACCAGTTAGCAGCAGCCAATAGGAGACTGTTTGTCTGGGAAGGTAGTGGGGAGGAAACCAGTCTCACTCCTGCTCTCGAAGAGATGGCATCAGACTGCGTTGCCGTATCTACCGCCGTATCCTTGCTGTGGAATTCTAAGTTATTGTTACTGTTATTGTTACTGTTATTATTTGTTATTATTTTTGTTATCAGTTTCGTTGTTTTTGTTACCCTGCTGAGTTCGTGATCTGCAATGGCTAACAGGAGGGAAGTTGTGCACCGCCAAGCGCGAAAAATTATTCATAATGTATATTAATATTTTAAGCGCGAGGCAGAGAATAAGGGGCCGATCACCGATGTGGCCAAAGTGCAGGTGAGAGTAGCAGAGGCCTGCTTAATTTCTAAGAAGACAATGTAATAGAGCCCCTTATAATCAATTTAGGTGAGAGTGATAGTGCTTCCTCTGGGGAAAGTGACACAGACATAAGCGATTGATATTGCACGATTTATCTATTATAGTTAGGCTTTTCATTTATTTCATTTAGGTTTTTGTTATTTAGTCTAGTTTTTCAGTTATCGAATGTAGTTCTTTAGTTATTGAGCGTATTTTTTAGTTATTTAGTCTAGTTTTTTAATTATGTAGTGTAGGCTTTCATAGTAATAGGGACCATTAAAATCAAAAAAGGAAAAAAAAGTTTTAACTTCGCCAGTGCCGGTCCAAAGCCCGGATCAAAAAGAAGGATGGGAAGTATTTTATTTAGAAACTGCGTAGTATATCAGCTGAGCAAGAGCTGGCAGCGCGCACCGATATCTGCTCTCCCGCACAAAAGTTGAGAGGGGCGATGGAAGGGGAAACGTTCGTGGTTGGCTACTTGCTCTAAGTAGGCCAAAAGACTTCCGATGTTGGATCGACTATAATATATC
This sequence comes from Uropetala carovei, assembly GCA_036926305.1. Lineage (NCBI taxonomy): Eukaryota > Metazoa > Arthropoda > Insecta > Odonata > Petaluridae > Uropetala > Uropetala carovei. The sequence continues at coordinate 6,589,088 of JAXCHB010000084.1, read as the reverse complement.
ATTGCAAGAATTCAAGGCCAGCAGAGGTTGGTGCGTAAGAATGATGCGACGAAATAATTTTTCCTTACAGCGACGAACTTCAGTGTGTCAGAAATTGCCAGAAGACTATGTTGAAAAACTTCTCGCTTACCAGAAATACGTAATTGGACTTAGAAAAACCAATAATTACCTTTTGAGCCAAATAGGAAATGCCGATGAAACTCCGGTTTTCTTCGACATGCCATCTAATTATACTGTGAACGAAAAAGGTGCAAAGTCCGTACTAATTAAAACTACAGGCAACGAAAAAGTGCAAGTCAAGGTAATGTTGGCGGTTTTAGCAGATGGGACTAAATTACCACCATTTGTGATTCTAAAGCGGAAAACAATGCCTAAGGAACATTTGCCAAGTGGAATAATAGTTAGGTGTCAAGAAAAGGGGTGGATGACTAAAGAACTAATGAGAGATTGGTTACGTGTGGTGTGGAATACACAGCCAGGAGCTTTACTAAATCAAAGAGCAATGCTTTCACTGGATGCATTCAAAGGACACTTATCTCCTGAAATTAAAAATATAATTAGTGCGATGAATACTGATCTTAATGTAATACCTGGAGGAATGCCATCGAAACATCAAGTTATAGATGTTTCTCTCAATAAGTGTTTTAAAAATAATTTAAAGGTTTTGTATTCTGAGTGGTTAGAAAGTGGAACTCACACTTAAACACCAAAAGGAAATCTTAAGAAACCTGAAGTTGCAATGCTCTGCCAATGGATCAAGGCATCGTGGCAACAAATAAATGCAAAAGTAATAGTGTAAGGATTTAAGAAATGCTGCTTATCTAATGCCATGGATGGGAGTGATGATGTTTTGTGGGAGACTGATGGTGAAGTTGAGGAAAATAGTGAAGGTTGCATAGACAGTGATGATGATTAACACAATAAAATGATTTTATGCAGCACTTGGATTGAAATGTTTTTTTGTTGCCCTGAAATGAGTACACTCTGTCAATGTATTTACTTTATTTTTAATGTTATCTTAAAATGAATGCTACCATTTAATTTGTTTGAAAACCTGAATGATTCTATTTGTGATGTGATCTTATGATTTTAAAATGTTAAAAGAGAATGACATTCAAGAAAAGTACAGGAGAAAATAAATATTTGACAAGTTTTATAATTTTTGTAGTAATGAAGGTCAATTGGAGCTTTTTTCTGTTTTGGAATCATCAAAATGGGGGGTCGTCTTAGATTCAGGGTTGTCTTGGATTCAGGTGAATACGGTATTATGCTTTCTCGTTAGGCACAAATTGCATAAAAAATCCTTGCTGTTTTTAGGAAAAAATTGTTTTGGTCCAAAAAGCTTCAGGCCCCCCTGGAATCCTCATAGGCCCCCCCTGGGGAGGCATGCACCCCAGATGAAAACCACCGCCCTACATCATTAATTTACTATGAAAATTGATCAATGTTACAGGAATGAAAAAATATAAGGGTTGTTCAAATTTGACCTGGAATTTATTTATTATTAAATCGTAAAAGTAACCCAAAACAATAATAATAGTCACTTTTTTATGTACTCTCTCTCTCTCCTTCAGAATACACTTGATCCAGTGTTCTAGTAGTTTTTGTATTCCAGTTTCAAAGTAATCTTTCGGTTGATGTAGACACCAGTTGAGGACTGCATTTTTCACCTCACAATTTGAACTGAATTTATTGCCTACTAAGTGGTCTTTCAGCAGCGTAAACAAATGAAAGTCACATGGTGACAAATCAGGACTATAAGAAGTATGGGGAAGAATGTCCCACCACAATTCAGCCAGTATATTCACAGCCAAGTTACTCTTATGTGGTTGGGTGCTGTCGTGGAGAAAACATAGTCCTTTGGACAGAAGACCTGGTCATTTCTTCCTTAGAGCTGGTTTCAGACTGTTTTTTAGGAGTGCTGAGTAATAAATAGCATTAATTGCATGGCCTTGTTCCAGAAAATCCACATGAATAATGCCTTGGGCATCCCAAAACAGTGGCCATCACCTTGTTTGCTGATGCCATGGTTTTGAATTTTTTCGGTGTAGGAGGATTTGTCTCTCTCAACTCCATACTGGAACAGTTGTTTTCTTAAGTAAAGTGATGGACTCATGTCTCGCTTGTGGTTATGATACAATTAAAAAAATCAGCCTCTTCCCTCAGAAATCGTTTACAGGCGACTCCCGAGTTTCGACCATTCGAGATTCGATAAATTCGAGATTTCGACACAGATGATCGAATTGGGAACTACTTTACGTGGAGTAATTTTCGTGGAGTAATTGGTTCCGACTGTTCCCACCAACCATGTGAGGTTTAGTTTTAGTGTAGACATAGTTATATCTGCTCTAATTGTTTGAATTTGTGCTGATTTCACTCTTTTTCTGTTAATCTTTTATTTAAATTTATTTATTTTATCGATTTATTTATAAATTTATCACTTGACATGGCATCTAAAAGGAAATGTAATAGTGATAATTTAAGGGAATCAAATAAAAGAGTGCATAAGACTCATAGTTATGAATTGAAATTAGAAATTCTAAAGCATGTCGAGAAAGGTGAATGCCATACTGAAATCACACGATTGTTAGGAATGTGTCGTTCAACTATTAGCACTTATGTGAAACAGGAGAAACTTCTAGAATGTGATAAATTCAAATAATTTGATAACAACAATAAACAGTCATAGGCGTGGTGTTGTGATTCCTAAAATGGAAAAACTTTTAAAACTCAACAGCTCCTCTTCTTTCAACTAAAATCTTTCAACTTCTCAATTAATAAACCAAATCCAGTAAGCACAGTTGAAAAATATTTAAGGTATGAAAATATTTTTAATTTTGTTTCTTTATTCTTAAGTTATTTTGTGCTTTTTTAATAACTTTTATATTAATTTCGCTGCGATAAATAGTTGTATGTATAGATAGATGTACACAGGTATGTTATCCAGCTCATGTGAGTCGTTTGTAACAAACAACTCGCGCGATCCGGACCGGGCCGTCTGCACAACATATTGCATACATCTATCTTTGAAGTTCGAAACAAAAATTTATTTTTTCCTTTTTAGTGCAAAAAATAAGTCATAAATTTCAAATATTTATTCATAATTTAATATTGTTGTATTAACGTATTAGTAATGTTTTTTATCTTTATAGAACGTGAGGGGAGACGTTTTCCCGAGATGCGGGAACATATCCCCGATTATAACATGCAAGTATATCCAAAAATGGAGTCCAACATTCGACTATTCGAGATTTGAACACGTTTTCAGGAATGCATCCCCGTCGAAACTCGGGAGTCGCCTGTACTCAGAACCCCTGAAATTTGAACCGCATCGCCTTTTGTTCTGGTTACAACTGTTTGGGCACCCATTGAGTGCTGACTTCACTATATCTAAGGTTGTAATGAAGTATAGTCTTAGCACTACCCATAGTAATGTTAACTTGCAATGCTAATTCACGCACTGACATTCGCATTTCCCTTCAAACGAGCTCATCAACCTGCGTAATTGCCACATCATTGACTGCAGTTGCTGGTCCTGCTTTGTGTTCTTGTTCTCTGTGCATTAGCTCTTTGAATGATTTGTACCACCCAAACATGGAAAACCGAGACAGACAGGATTTCCCATACTGTACATACAAAGTCACCAATAAATTTCAGTCCCTTTTACACCTTTCTTACAGAGAAATTTAACAATAATGCATTGTTCCACTAAAGAAGAAACACGTTCAGATGCCATCTTTGTTAGCTCTGACATGGATTGGTATGGCAATAAAACAATTTTTTTTTCGTATTTCCAGCATTATAACAATAATGTACACACCTCATCAGCTCATTGTATTATATATAAGATTTTAATAAAAAATAAAATTCAGGTCAAATTTGAACATCCCTCTTAATACAGCAGACTCTCGATTATCCAGGATCGGCTTAACCAGGATGCGGATTAACCGGTATGTAAAAAAAACATAATATGAAAATAATTTAGAATACATAGTACGAGAAATCAGCCGCTAAAAAACGATGCGACAGCTTACTGAAACCACGGGCGATGTGCAGAGTGCAGGAATGAAGAGGGGAGGAGGGGGAAAGGCAAGTAACGAGATACCTACATAGTTCCCGCTACTCCGTCTGAGCTAGAGATACATACATATTATCACATTGTATGCATTTCACTTATAAAAACATCGCGTAGATGGCGCGTGATCGCCGTGAAGTAGATCCTGATTGCTCGCGCGGAATTGGATCAGAATATTTCGAGTGTTCACTTTATTTTCGTGTGTCATAATGGGTGCATGTCATTTTGTTCTTATTAATTTGAAATTCGAATAGCCCTTACGTGATCATGTCAAAACGTAAAAGAGTTGTTCTTACTATAGAACGAAAACTTGACATAATTAAAAAATCTGAAAAAGGCGTGATGGTGAAGCCGTTAATGAACGAGTACAGTGTAGGTGACCAAACAGTGCGTGATATTGTGAAAAACAAACAAGCTGATTGAGTTTGCTGGAATTTCTGATAGTGCAAGTGGCATGTCTAGGCAGAAAACCATGAAGATGTCAACCTACAATGATTTGGACAAAGCAATGGTTTTGTGGTTTAACCAACAGAGAGCTGAGGGAATCCCGGTTTCAGGAGCTGTTTGTCCAGTGAAAGCAAAGTATTTTTTCGATAAATTGAAAGGGGACTTTAACACACCATGTGGGTGGTTGACAAGATTTAAGCAAAGGCACAGCATTCATCAGATTGCTATCAAAGGAGAAAAACTTAGCTGTGACGAGCCGGCAGCTGAGGTATTTAAGTCTCAATTTCGACATTTCGTCGATAATGAAGGATTCAGGTCAGAACAAATTTATAATGCTGATGAAACTGGTTTATACTGGAAGTGTCTACCACAAAAAACTTTAGCTCATGAAAATGAAAAAAGTGCTGCAGAAACAACGCCTAACAGTTTTTTGCTGTGGTAATGCCGCCGGGTCTCATTTTTTGAAACCGTGTGTTATTGGGAATGCAAAGAAACCTCGAGCTTTCTCAAAAGTTAAAGTTTTATCAAATTTACCTGTCCATTACTACAGTAATAACTCAGCATGGATGGACAGAGAAATTTTTACGGACTGGTTTAAAACAAAATTCATTTCAGCAGTGCATCAACACTTAGAATCTTTATATCTGCCACAAAAGGTGATTTTACTCTTAGACAATGCCCCCAGTCACCCAAATGAAGACACTTTAAAGTCCGAAGATGGAAATATATTTGTGAAGTACTTACCTCCGAATGTGACAGCTTTGATTCAGCCTATGGATCAAGGAGTGATACAAAACATGAAAACAATTTAACGAAGAAACTTGCTGTTAAAGTTCGTAAAGGAAGACAGTGATAATTTGCTGTTGTTTTGGAAAAATCTAACTGTATTGGATGCTATTTATGAAATTTCTGCTGCTTGGAAAACAGTAAAAAGTTTGACATTAAAAAAATCATGGCAAAAAATTTTACTGGGAAATGACGAGGAATTTCTTGATTTTGAGGGCAGTTCCAATGAAACGGTGCCTGAACTATTGCATAATTTACACAGCATTAGTGGATGTGCGAATGTTGATGAGGAAACAGTGTGCGAGTGGTTAATGCAGACCAAAATTTGGCCGGCCATGAGGTTTTGAGTGACGAAGAAATTGTGGAACCTATCAATACCGTCGATGTCGACGATGTAATGGCGGTCGATGATTTGGACCAGGAAGAGGACAACCTAATACCAGAGCAAAGTATCAGTCACAGCACTGCTTTAACTCATATCGAAGCTCTGCTGGATTATTTGGAGGGACAGCAAGACAGCACCCTGGCTGAGAAGCTAATGTTGAGAAATCTGTGCAGCACCATTTGCCGAAAGGTTAACGCATCAAAAAAGCAAACTTCTCTGCTATTGTATTTTAAATAAAATAAGAATAAGTAAGTACATATTTTTCATTTAAATTTTTTTCTATAATCTTATTGTTTTAATACAGTAAAACCAGACGTACACGAAAACACAGCGTAACTCATGAACACGTTTAATCACAGTAGGTTAACTGCCGCGCGTTAGACACTCGCTCAATACCGTATTTGACCGAATATAGCCCCCCTGTTTTTGACCAAAAGTGAAGTGCAAAAGTTGAGGGGGGTGTTATTTTCGGGCACTAAAAATTAGGTGGGTACAAACAAGTGTGCAAAGCTTCAATAACGATGAATTTCATTCGAGCCAGTAAGTGTTTCTACCCATTGTAAGACTAAACTACTCGGGTTGCGAATATTTATTTGCAAGGCTGATTGACGTCACCATATAGGAAGGATTTTTCAATTACCTGATCGCTCTCATTATCGTCAAATTGCAAGTTTTACCGTATTTGCTTGTGTAAGCCTGCGCATCCCGGTTTTTGGGCCAGCTCTAGGGAAAAAAATTTATTTGAGCCGAAAAAGGGTTTTTTAATTCACCAATTCCTATTTCTCAAAAATGCTACGCTCAAGTTCAGCATCTTCACACTCCTACGTGACGAATTTATTGGGTGATCTCTTTATATCGGTACTAGCAGAAATCTCCTCGGTAGTCCTCTTTTATTAAACACTTAACTGTTTTTGTCGTCATATTGGTCATTTTCGGCAGAAATCGCTCCGGTAGCGATCATTCTGCTGTACGTAATTTTCCAGCCATATGGTCACTGATCCCTACCGTAGCGGTCGTCATATTTTGGCGAACTAAAATTATGATCAGTGATCATTCAATGATCACCACGGTGGCTATGACTTTCATAGACGTATCACAGAATAAAGGAATCATACCGTATCTGAACACGGTAGGCGTCGTCTGCCATGAGAACAAAACCCCCACCAACTCAAACTGGTAGCGCATGCGCCGTGGCCTCCGTGACGATTGCAGCAGAAAGCCGTCGAGTTTGGGGAGCACCCGTTTAAACTTAAAACTCATTTAAAATTTTTATACGAATGAAAATGACCAAATACACCGAAATTTAGAAATAGAATAACAGATGCGGCATGGGTGCTAGCTTAACGTATATTTGTTTACCAACACGACATTTTGGGAAAAAAGGTGAGCGGCAAATAAAAAATTCGTGTAAGACATGCACTCCCTTTTTTCGCAGGCGTTTTGGGAAAAAAGATGCGCAGCTTACACGAGCAAATACGGTAATACCAATAAAATTAATCTTACCTGAGAATGGACTAATTGTCTGGCTAAGCTCGAATTGTTAATTACACAAACGAAAGATAGATTTGCATTGCGCATCGAAATATGAGCAAAGTGCGAATTTATATTGCTGCATAAATTGGTATGTTATTTCGACTTTTTAAAGTTTATTTTTACTCCCTAAAAATGTATATTTGTTAATTTCCTTGTCAAATCTCTCTTTCGTTAGTATACCCTCTGAATTCTGAGGTACAAATCTGAAAACCTTAAAATTCCAATTAGCATGGCGTTTTATCACTCGCTAATTGGTACTTTTTTATTAAATGAGTGCAAGTTTGATATTTCTTCAAATTATACAGCATGTTTCATGACATTAACGTCCTAAAAATGATCATGTCCTTTCAGGGTATTAAAATATTTTCTAGATTTGTGTGAGAAAAATGGGTAGGGGGGCTATATTCGGAGGGGGGCTATAATCGGTCAAATACGGTACATAGCGCTACGAGCAGGAAAAGCAGCAGACAAGTGATATTGTTAACTTCTTTTTTTTAATCAAGTGTGTGAAGTGTATCTCGTAACTATATTCAAACAAATTTGTTGAATTGCCGCATGAATCAGGTTATTTGAACTGATGCTCAAAAGATCGAGTTTGCCATACGTTTCCGCTAAAGCTCTCTTTACATTTCCGCAAGTACTGCACAGCTGACTGCATTGCTTTCAAAATGGTATTGGTTTAATTATTGCTCGATTTACATGATTTTCGACTTGCACGGGAATTTTATGAACGAATTAACCTTGTTGGTCGTGGACTTACTGTAAATCAAATGGATGTTAGATTAACCGGAATTTTTTTAACCGGGATTAGTTTATTCCCTACCATCCCGGATAATCGGGAGTCTACTGTATATTGTTTTTTATCATAAAATGAATTTTTTGGAAGCATTCTTTAACTACAATGGTGGTATTGAAATAAATTATAACCAATAATAATACGCTAATATGCATATATGATGAATCTGAAAAAAACCTCTATACAAAGAAACTTCTTAGAACAAAGTGCCTAAACTTGACTCCCTTCAATTTCGTTCTAAAGAGGTTTTACTGTATCTTCTTTTTCAACCATTTCCTTAGCAGCAATGAATATAACTAAAATTGATATCCCCCTTCCCTAGTAGAGTCAGCCTCTGCAGATATCCCATAAAATTCTTAAACCCCTTTGGAGATGGGCAAGTTTAACATAAAATTAATACATATTTTGTCAAAGCAGATGAGTTTTAAATTTAAACACTCCAAAATTTATTACAGAAGAACTGAAAATTAGAAAATCACCTTGTGGCGACGGTTTCTTCCTCTGTTCTCCACTAGCATCTGAGGATGATGAAGAACTAGATGAAGTTGATGATGATGATGAAACACTTGAATCAGATGAGTCTGAAGTAGATCCACTTCCCGAGTTGTCCTCATCATCGTCTTCCGAGTGTGATGAGCGCGATGATGACTGTGAGCGATGGGAAGCTGAAGATCGACGACGTCCATGGCCACTCTTCCCATGCTGTTGATGGCGACGTCTATGGCGCCTTGATGTCTCTGTGGCAGATTTTGCAGCTGCTGCTGCAACTGCAACAGCTGCCTGTGGAGCTCTTGTAGTGGTCCTAAGAATAATATCTCTATGATCAAAAAATTCTAATTGCAATAACCCCAATTAAAAAAACTAACTTTTGTTCCTCATTTCTCCAAAATTGTCCAATTTGGTTGGTTTTAAAAATTTTAAATATATTAACAGTACCTCAATTTCTATATATCTTACATTTGATGAAATAAAATTATTGTACAGACACCAAACACGAGATTTTTGAATTTGAGTGCTTGTACCGTAAACTCATATTTACACCATATTATGATTTAATAGAAGACATAAATATCCAGTGGCTTTTAGATTATATAAAGGATTAGCTGACTACAAGATTAAAGAATTATAGTATCATGAGAGTTATAACTGAGCTATTTTTCTCTCTTTTGGTATTCCTTATTTGCAGCAATATATTCTCTTATGTTTTTAGAAATATAATTATTTTGAAACTTCATTATAGAAGAATTCCATTTATCCTGCCATGTAATATAGCACTTCCAATGATTAGTAAACTCCCAGTTATCCGGCACTCATGCAACTGGAATTCTCAAGCAATCGGCATTTCCTGCCTCTCTATTTTTTATTACATCTAGTTCAGAATTTTACCGCTGAAATTGAGGCTTTCAGCAATTTTTTGTTTACATCTGATTCAGAATGTTACCACTAAAATTGGCGTTTTCAGCAGTCGCAATATGCAATTGTGTATGTTTCTTGGACTCAGTGTTTGTGTTAAATGAAATATTTTGCCCACCCTTTTTAAATGCCTCCTAAAACTCCAATATGCACTAAAGGTAATAAAAGGAAACGGGTTGTGCTAACCTTAACCCAGGAACTTAATATAATAAAATGTTTAGAGAAAAGTGAGAACAGCAATGTTTTAATGAAAGAGTTCAATGTTGGTTCTTCCACTATTTATGACATTAAGGCACAGAAATCACAGTTATTGAAATTCGTTACGTCTTCTGAGTTGAATATCGACGCACTCTCCATAAGCCGAAACTTTGAGCAATTGGATATTGGTATTTATGAATGGTTTTCTATAAAGCATTCCGAGTGAGCCCCTATTTCTGGACTAATGTTGAATGAAAAGGCTAAATATTTTTATAAACAAATGGAAATTAGTGAACCGTGTGCATTTTCAGATGGATGGCTAACACGTGTTTTAAGATTAGGTACGAGTTCAGACGTCTAAATGTTTCGGGTGACAAAAAATCAGTTGACCAAGGTGCTGCCGATAAATGTCATGACTTTACTAATTGCACTCTATGTAATGGTGTCATGATTGTGTCACTATTTGCTTCTCTGTTGTTTAATATCAATTTGCCTCAAGAATTTCTGCTAATACATTGCGTTAATTTCTCTCTTTTTCTCGGACAAGGAAACAATTTTTTTGGTTGGAAAATCCTCAAAGTTGGACTATGTTAACCCTTACCTCCAGTTGTTATTAGAATAAAAGAGAAGCTAACAGCGATAGGTATACGAGAAACTCTGCCGGATGTAATGTCGTTAGTAAATATTAGAACATTGCAGTTAAACGTGTTGAATACTTGTATATTTGAATTTCATTACTTCCTTGAGAGTCAAGGAATTATTTAAGAACAATTGTGAATAGATTACCATCTATAGGTTGGCAATTCCAAGGTGAATGTACAATTCTGCATCTGTTTCATATTTTGGTATCCAAATTCTTTATTGAGGACTATCCAATAAAACTCTCAAGTAACCAGAATATTCACTTAACCAAAAAACCCAATTCCCCGGGCATTCTGGATAACTCGGAGTTTACTGTTCTTGGTTGCTATGCAGCTCACAATACAGTTACCATATTTTCAGGCCTATAAGATATTTTTCCCTCAAAAAACACCATCTAAAATTGACCCGTGTATTATAGGCCAAGGGTACCTCAGTCTTATAAAAATAATATGATATACTGAAAACACTGATACACATTTTCTTGTAGTCAAAATCAAAAAACATAATGTATATGTATTAAAGATTGTGCTAATTAGACCTCATTCTGGGATGGTAATTTCTAAACAAAACATAAGTTGCCTACATTTTAAGGACAGACCTGTAATTGGTACATCATATAATCCAGCACCTCTGTGGTCTCCAACATGCTGGATAAAAGGAATTTTGCTGTATTACAATTCAACCTGCCATGGCCTGGAACCAGTCCCTTCTTTCCAGGCAGATATTCTACTGCTGAAGTATCATAGCAGGGTAATTCTTGTTTCAAAATGAGAAAATTGTTGGGAGAGATAGATACTACCTGGGCTAGCCAGGCCCTAACCAAGAAAGAATTCACATTCTGAAACTGCCATGATAGTTCAGTGGTAGAATATCCACCTGGCAAGTGGAAGACCAAGGTTCAATTCCTGGTCATGGCAGAATTATTCTTCTGATTTTTAATTTCTCCCACATTCCAACTAATGCCTATTTGCATAGGGATCAATGCTCCACTCTTTCCATCAAAATATAATCTTAAAACACTTTGTTTACATTGAAATATTCAAGAACATTAAGAAAAATTGGTTATTCAGTCATAATTATGATCAACATTTCTATATTACAAAGTAATGATTGTTTTTTCATTAAAAAGATAAAGGGTCTTAACTTTGACATAAATTCACCACAGTTACACTGCTTTTTAATATCTAATGAATTCTTTTTTAATAGTTTTTAAAATTAATTTTCATTACACATTCTGTAATTCCTCAAGCTACCTACACTTACCCACTACACCACCGACACCCCACTATAACTATACTAGCTAGTATGAAAAATATTCTGAATATTTTTTAAATGTTCATCTCATTACCAGAGCTGGGAAGTTCCAGTTCGGTTCCAAGCATTCCTGTTCCAACCTTAAATTTTCAAATTGTTCCATTCCGGGTTCGGTTCCGAGTGAACAAAAGAAGGAAACATTCAGATCTGCTCTGGAACTATTCCTAGTTCTAAAAGGTGTTTTTATTGATAAAATTTTACACGAATTCCAATTTTTTTGAATTACATAAAAAATGATGCGTCTTAAAAGTAGTGTGACCATAGATCATCTTTTAAAGAAAATTTCCTTTTTACTTTCTCCATATGTACTGTATGTGAAAGTACTGTATTCGTGAAAATTACTGAATTTGAGATTTCAACGGAAATACACGTTTTAACCCATTCAATGCGGCATGACTGGAATTCCAGTCATGGTGGTTCAATCGAATGGCGGCATGACTGGAATTCTAGTCATAGTGCTACATTTGGTTATAGCAGTCCGGGTAAGGGACCGCCTTCGGAATGAGTTTCCTATGCAACTCCAGCCATCAGTTTGACTCTAATCAGCGCTTGAGGAAGGTCCGTTTTGCAATTGGTGGATTTTCGACTTTTTCTTTTTTTGGGTAGGTACTCACTCTGATTTTCCTTTAGTGATTGAAAATTATTATGAATTAAAGGTTATTTTCTTTTCTTTCCAGTTCCTTTTTATATTATAAGAAGATTCATTTGTACATCGTTAATTTTTTTCCTCTAATAATCTGTTGTATCGGTAAGTACCGTATCTGCCCGAATAGAAGCCGACCCCGGATTTAAGCCGACCACCAAAAAATTTCCCCAATGTTTTGCCAAAAACGTAAATTTCATTGATTTTATGCTGAAGTGTGCAGGGCATTCATGCACATCTAAGAATACATTATTCGAGATCGAAGAAATGTGGGGGAAATGGTTTAGTGGTTGACATTTTGAAATATTACTCCAATTAATAATTTTGCATTGCTGAATAATGTTCCACATTCAGTGGCAATAATTTCATTCATCTTCATTTTCACAAAAGGTCAAATATAGTAACAGCGATCTCGCCAAGATATTTTTTCATCCAAGTCTTTTTTCAATGAAATTAGCATATATATTGCCTTAAGAAACTGCATTTTTATAATTATACACGTTCCATGTAAAGTTTTACCAAAATTCAAACAGTTGAGCGTTCAAAGCCGTCAACGCATTTTGCGTAATCGTCAATTTACGCAAGCAATCTCGCCAAGATATTTTTATATATATTCATCGTAGGTCAAATATTTACTTTACGAAAAATATAGTACTATCATTTGAACGCGAAGGCAATGAGGGACATCAGATTTAACCATAACCCAAATTTTCCTCGGACTCGCATTTAAGCCGAGGGGTGATTTTTTCATGACAGATTTTGACAGAAAACATCGGCTTGTATTCGGGTAGATACTGTACTCGATCCGAATTGCCATCAGTGAATGAAAATTAGTCGTTTTATTATCGATTAAAGGTTGTTTTCTTTTCTTTCCAGGTCCGTTTTATATTTTAAGAAAATTCATTTGTATATTATTATTTTTTTTCGACAATTTGCATATTTTTCCTGTAATAACTTGTTGTATCGGTAAGTACTCAATCCGAATTATCTGCAGTGAATAAAAATTAGTTGCTTTATTATCGATTAAAGGTTTTCTTTTACTTACAGGTCCTTTCATATTTTTAGATTATTTATTTTTAATAGTTATTAATTTTCTTGTACAACACTTTTTCGTGGAATATGTGTTGTGTCGGTATGTATATACGTATACGTACGTATATTTGTGTGTGTGTATTTGTAAATATTTGTTTATTATAAATGTTTGTGTACACCTACGTGTTTATTTGTGTGTGTTTATTTCTTCTGTAAAATTTTCGTAGATATGTATATATTTAACACGTAAATTTACATATGTAAAAATTTTAATGTATCTGCATTATGCAAGTAAATTTTAATGTACCCAATAACTTGAGTTTTAATGCAGAATGAAGTGCATGAATGACTGATTCAAATCTTTCATTCCCATATGATTACTCAAGGGTGAGATATTCACCGGAAAATTAAGAAACTTTCTTTTAGTCTTTTTCCCAGTAAATCAAATTTTATACAATGCAATGAAAATAGAAAAACTGATGAGGCCATAATTTTATAAGAAATTTTTTTAAATTTAAACTTCTGTGGTTCATTGACACGAGTTTTTCGAGCACAACATTTTTGCCTTTGTGTGACCATTACCCTTCGAAAAGGTTTCAGACAAAGAGTAATAGCGGGTACTTGGGAGAGGGGAAGGCAGGAATTCCTGCGGTGAATGCAAGGGTCAAAGCCCAGAGGCGTCGCTGAAAGTTCGGGGATGGGGAGCAGGGAACACTTTAGGGCCTCCCGCTGAATATAAACATCTGTTGTGAATGACATGGTCAGGCACTGAATGACCAGATGGAAAATGGGTTATCAGGAAGGAAAATTATCGAGTATATTCTTAGGAATCAGTTCTTCAACGAGGAAAAAATGGCACGGAAGAAATATATATATATAAGATTGCAACTAGTATTTGAGAGGGATAAGAGGGAGCCAGTGGACACATACTTGGTGTTGTGGACGTCCATGGCGATAGAGGAAGGCTTTTTCTTGGAGCTTTCGGCACAAGAGTATGACTAAAACTAAAACTAAGTGTCTCACTGGGGGTAGAGGGGATGGGAAGAGGATGGGGTTTGTGGAAAGGAGGCTAGGGTATTTGAGGTGGGGGTGTCAGCGAAGGTTTAGACCGGGAAAGGAAAGAGAGTGAAGGATTTCTATATGAGCCAGCTCCCATTGGCGGAGTTGTGGTGCGAGAGTCTTTTGGGAAAGCCTGGATTGTTTTTACAGTGAAGCATCTATTGAAGGGTAGGGAGTGACTTACCGCATGATCGGCCACTGAAACGGGGCGTTTATGGGCGACACTATCCCGATGACCGTTCAAGTGGATGTTGGGGGGTGTGGTGGTAAGGCCCACGTAAAACGCCGGGCATTTATATACATATATATATCATCATCATCAGCCTTTTTCAGTCCACTGACAGATGAAGGCCTCCCCCAGACTCTTCCAGTTTTCCCTGTCAATTGCCTCCCTCCAAGTTTGCCCCAAGAACTTAACAATCTCTCAGTCCCACCTGTCTTTCGGTCTTCTTTTCTGCCTCTTGATGTTTCTTGGGATCCATTCGATGACACTGGACGTCCAACGCTGGTCATTTCTTCTAGCAATGTGGCCCACCCACTGCCATTTTAGCACCTTCGCTCTTCTAATCACGTCACAGACTCCAGTCTTCTTTCTTACCCAGTTGTTCCTCTTGCAGTCTCTTCGGGTGATCCCTAACATGCATCTCTCCATGCCCCTCTGTGTTGTTTGCAGGCGCTGTATCATTCTGGCATTCATGGTCCATGTTTCACAACCATATGTCAGAACAGGCAGAACACATTGGTCATACAGTCTCCTTTTTAGGAAGACTGGAATATTTGATTTAAAGATGTTCGCATTCTTGCCAAAAGCACTCCATGCCATCTTCACTCTCTGGTTGATTTCTCCAAGAAGCGCCATCAGTAGCGATGAGTTGGCCTAAGTAAACATAGCTGGTTACTTCTCTGGGTTCTGCTCTGTTGATATGTATCTTCTCAGAATTTGTGAAGGAGTTGTACATAACCTTTGTTTTATTAAGATTCATCTTAAGTCCAGCTTCTCGGCTTGCTTGCTCAAGCTCTTCAGTTCTTCTAAGGAGCTCTTCTGGGCTCCCTGCGAACAGTATGATATCATCTGCAAAGCACATGTGACTCAGATGTTCTCCATTTACCTTTATGCCTTTTTCCTCCCAGTCTAGCGTTTTGAATACTTCCTCTAGAGCTGCTGTAAATAACTTAGGGTCTCACTCCCTTTTCGGCCTTAACCTTTAAATGCCGAAAGGGACACCAATGTCCCGGCAAACTTCTGGGTAAGCCTGCCAAAAGGGACACCGGTGTCCCACTTAGCTCCGAGGCCGCTCACAGATGTCGTTTTTGTCATAGAATCAAAATTTTTGGAGGAGAAGAAAGATGAGGCATCCTTCTTTTCCATCTGCTCTCCCAAGGCCGAAGGTCTTGCATATTGGGGGAGGGGAGAGTAAACAAACAATCGAGAGTGCCTCACACAAAGTGTACGTCTCCGCCGAGGTGAGACTCTTTCGCAACACAAAGAGATGCAATTAACTGAACCCCAAAGGTCCCTTCCCTTTGTTATTCTTCCTTTTCCGCATTTGTGCTTTACTACGTTGCAACCCAAAGAGATGCAATAAACTGAACCCCAGGACTAAGCCCTATCCCAAAGGTTCTTTCCCTTTGTTATTTTCTTCTTCCTTTTCCACATATATGCATATATGTTTTACTACGTTTATGTTCATTCATTTGCAGACCACGAAGTAGAGCAGATGTAGACTTGTGCATTCAAAATATCTGTAGCTGTTCGTCTGTTTATTTTTTAGTGATTCCTTTATTTTTACATAACTAGTTGAGATAGGATGGCTAACAGCTACACCATCGGTCGCTACACTTGGAAATGGACAAAGAAATTATTTTTTCATTTAGTCGATCTAACTATCCTAAATAGTTGGATTCTCCTTCCCTCGTACGGCGGCACATTTTCACATCGGCAAATGGTTGAAGAGGGCGCTAGGGCTCTTCCTTCTCAGACTCTCTCAACGGGACGACCTAGTGCTAGTGGAATGCAAATAAAGTGCTAAGAGGCCAAGGACAATAAGCATTGGCCCATTTCGGGGACCCTTATCTGTTGCCATGTGTGTTCCTCAACGAGCAAATACTCAAGGACGAAATATAGGTGTAAGGCGTGTGACGTGGGACTATGTGTTGAGCCCTGCTTCGAGGAATACCACACTAGCTCGACTATATAAGGAAATGTGAATACTGGGGTTGTGTCAGCTGCAGACTGAGCAGGAACCACATTGCCAAAAAGTAGTTCACGAGATATGCGATTTTTGCAAAAGATGTACACAAAATATTTAAATGTCCAAAATTAAATCCGGCAGTGGGACCCCGCCAGAGGGTATTTAAATCCGGCGGATAAAGGTTAAAGGCACTCGTTTCTTCATGCAGCTGGACAGATGTTGTCGCATTTTCATAGATATACTTGATCAAGGTTATGTACGTTTCTTCTACTCCTTGTTTCTTTAGTGCATGTAACACCGACAAAGTTCGGACAGAGGCGAATGCCTTCTCGTAGTCAATAAAGCACATACATAGAGGTAATTCATACTCGTTATTCCGACTGATTACCTCTCTCATGACTTGGATGTGGTCCATTGTGCTATACCCACTGCGAAATCCAGCTTGCTCTCTGGGTTGGGCAGAATCAAGATGGTTTTGAAGGTGCATAGTGAGTATTTTGGTGAATATTTTGTAGACTGTTGGGAGTAGGCTGATCGGTCTGTAGTTATTCAAGTCTTCTTTGAAACCTTTCTTGTGCAGAAGGATAATACATGCGTGGTTCCATGTTTCTGGTATCTTTTTCTTCCTCAGACAGGAATTAAAAATCTTAGCGAGAATTGTTTCCGTATGATTACCCATTGCTTTGAATAATTCCACTGTGATACCATCCATTACAGATGCTTTTCCATTCTTCATACTTCTGATTGCGTTTCTCACCTCTTCCGGAAGGATATCTGGGACCTCTTCGGTGGGCATGTTTCCATCATCATTTACTTCATCATTTCCTAGAGGATCCTCATACAGCTTGGTGTAAAATTCTTGTACCCGTTTCAGGATTAGTTTCCTACTATGGGTTATGGAGCCGTCTTCTAGCATCAAGGCCACCAGCTGTCTCTTTCCGATCGAGAGATGTTGCTTCATTTTCTTGTAACTTCTATTGTTTTCTATGGCTTTCTCAATTAGCTCATAATTATATTTTTTCACATCTTCCTTGATGCACTTCCTTATAGTTTTGTTTAGTTCTGCAAAATGGATCATTTCTTTAGGATCATTAGTAATTATCATTTTCCTTCTTTTTTCCATCAGCAGTCTTGTTTTTTCGTTCAACTTTTTCTCTGACTTTGTTTTAACTGTTCTGCCTATTTCTTCAGCGGTTTCCTTGAGTATCTCTATAAATTGGGATTCAACTTCTTGGTCTTCCAGTGCATTGAATCGATTTTTCAGTTGGAGCTGAAATTCTTCTTTTCGTTCTTTTAGCACCTGCGTGTTGATAATAGACTTAGGCTTCTTTATAAGCTTCTGTCTTTCTAACTTTGAGTTGAATTTTATTCTGCATTTTACCAAGCGATGGTCGCTTCCAGTTTTAAACTGGTTGAGGACGGAACAGTCTTCAGTCAATTGCTTCTTATTGACTAGTATGTAGTCAATTTCGTTTTTGGTACCATTGGGTCCTTTCCAGGTCCATTTTCTATTGGGACTCTTTTTGAAGAAAGTGTTCATTATATATAGACTAGTACATTCAGCAA
Organism: Uropetala carovei; assembly: GCA_036926305.1. Classification (NCBI taxonomy): domain Eukaryota; kingdom Metazoa; phylum Arthropoda; class Insecta; order Odonata; family Petaluridae; genus Uropetala; species Uropetala carovei. Next base: position 6,571,007 of record JAXCHB010000084.1, on the reverse strand, counting down.
AGTCTACAAGTCGGTCCCCTCGTTCATTTCTGTCTCCATAGCCCCATTTTCCAACTGCACTGTCATCTTCCTTTTGTTCTCCTACCTTGGCATTGAAATCACCCATGACCACTTTTAGATGGCAGCTTCCTTTGTCGTGCAGTTCTCCAACTTCTTGGTAGAAATCTTCCACTTCCTCTTCCGAGTATGATGACGTTGGCGCATAAACTTGGACTATTTGAAGTTGATATCTTTTATTTATTAGAAGCACTAGTCTAGCTGCCCGCTCGGATGAGAGATATATATATATACACACACACATACATACATACATATATATATCCTTGGCAAATAGTAATAATCAAAAACTATCAAGTAGCCCTAAATCATGAATATCACCGATTCCACTGTTAATTAAAAAGACTGAAGTGCTCTTAAAAATTTATATGGATAAGAGGTAGGGGAGATTTGAAGTTGGTTGTGGAGGTTGTGGAGGAATTCACTATTCATCCATAGTGCTTGGGGAAAACCCTTTCGGCAGAATGAGGACAATATCTCTTGGGAAGAAGCATACTCCAGGGCGAGGGTTGTTCAGAAAAGATAAGAAGAATTCTCTGCTTAATTTTTCATCCTACATTCATAGAAGTTTCTTCTGGCCTTTGAAGTGTACAACAGATTTTATCTTACTAAAGACAAAATGATGGCTCCTGGAGTGAAATGCATGGGAAAAAACCATTGCCTTCAAGGGTAGCGAGGGCATAGGAAACCTTTCCTCAAGCTTAGCGATTAGAGGCAGGGTCTCTTGGTCCGATACAAGGGCAAGTAATACCTACGTATTTGGGCCAAGATAGAAAGTGTGTGCTTTACTCTTCTAACCTTTACAAATAAAAAATATTTTCAATGTCTAGATCGACTGTACATTATTTCAACTTGGTTGGGAGTGTATCATAAGGATTTAACTCCTTTTTTTCCACAACTTCAACATTTATTAGCTAAATAGTTACATCATGCATTATTTACAGACACGGTTGCCTTCAGACAGTTTGCCACCTTGAGGCTAAATAAAAACTGCCACTCTCTGCCCAAGCTTGCAGTTCATGAAACGATTTATAGGTGAACTTTTTGGTTCTTTACACGATGAATACAAATATTGTATGATAAAATTTTATTTGGCAGATGATTAAGATAGTTTTATCTTGTCGATAGCATCAAGACGTTGGATTTATATCTTCGTTTTCAAATTCATCAAGCGTTTCTTGAATCACCGTCTTAAAAAACATCTTTGAGTAATTACACAACAAGTACAACTTCCAAATAATATTCTTCAAATGTGTTTCTTTCTTATGATTATGGATGATATTAAAATATCAAGAAACAACTAATCTTCCAAGCCCGCAATTTCCTTGTAGAGAATATTTTTTCATGACTATGTAAAGAAAGATGATAAAACTGATTGGAAAGTGAGCTCTTACAATGTATTAGAGTAAATAATTGAATGCTACTTGTTATTTCCTGCTTTACGTAATCTGTGAGAACCTTTTTACCAGAATCTATGATGCAAAATATGGAAACCAAATGTAGATGGCTTGGATACCAAGGTTCAAACACTAGATGCAACTTAATAAGGAAGAAGAAGAATCAGAGAAAGCACACGTTTTCAATTTCGCATAAAAATAGTAGAAATTAACAAGTCTGTTTTAAATTTTAAAAACATAAAAATATTAATAATAATTTATTCATTTTTAAGGGAACCATTCCAGAACCAAAATTTTGACAAATGTTCTGGTTCGGGTTCCGATAAATTTTTCCGTACCGGTTCCGGGAACCAGAACCATTTTGGAACCGTTCCTTGTTATGGATCCAGAACTTTCCCAGCTCTGCTCATTACTATTATTTTGGAAAAAAAATTCATTTGATCATATATTTTTACCCTATCATCCTTGGCGTTGGTTGAGGAAGTGGAATAGAGGTAGCATGGAGGGCTTTGCGCACAAGCTGTGGAGATGGCTCTCTAATTATAGCAGATCCAGTTCCCCTGATACCAGTTAACATTGCAGAAGGAAGGGCATATGATGCAGCTCCCATCACACCTTTACGTTCACCATGGGTTGGTGAAAGAGCTATAAAGAAACAACAAAATTTGATCATCATTGAAATAAAAACAGGATTATAAAACATTCAATCAAAATACACCACCTATAGGAATCACCACATACCAGTGTAAAAATCAATCTCTAAAGATTTTTAAAAAATTTCAAAAAATCTGGATTGATTACAATGAGAACAAGTATATATAAAAAACAACTTTTTAATTAACAACTTTTATGAAATGTATAGAATAGAACATCGTCTTTACATGTGTAAAGTAAAGATGAAACACCAACCCAAGTGCCATCACTTCATTCCATTCTCTGGTTACATACTTCCTTTTTTTTAGCACTCGACATTTTTACCTAATAATAATACTGTATTTAATCGATTGTAAGCCAACCCCCACTCTTCACAAGGCACATGAGAAAAATTCCATGTTGGGTTTTCTGGGATTTGTCGCAAAAAAATATCGAAAAGTATGAATGTCCCGGTTTTTTTAATCCATAATTAAATAAAAAAGGTATCAACTAAAATTACGGCAACCCAAATTACGTTATATCCAAGCATACAATACAATTTTTACTAAGATGTAATCTGTCCCGGTTATGTCCCAAATTTTTAATCTCCCAATAAAAATATCGCGGTTTCTCTCTTTGTCTTCTTCAATATCTCACACTCATCAATCCCGTAGCATCATTGTGCAGCAAGTTTGATGTTTCTTCCTCATATGCTATCATTTTTCTGTTAAAGCCCACAGAATAATGCGTTCGTCCCAGTATGGGATTATTAAGAAAACTGAAAAACTTGCCAAAGTAAATGACAAAAATTAACGCTTGCAAAGGCACGAGGAAATGACGACTGACTCAGGGAATCCCAAGATTACGTGCATGCACCTACTAGAGATGGCTTGGGAATGAATTTATTGAAACATATATTTTGATTTTTAAGACTTGGGTCTAAGTCGTGTGGCAATTTTGAAGGAGGTAAAAAAGTTTTTAAAAAGTCAGCTTACAATCGATTAAATACTGTAATTAATGTGATGAGCTCATGAAAAAAATCATGATCACTCTTTACTGAACAGCCTTCATATAATATATCTATGATATATAGCTTCATCTTACATAGGATATCTATAATATATAGCTGATTCTTACACAGGAGGATGTAGGGGGAGGATACAAATTACAGTAAAACCTCTACTTTACGAACTCCTTTAGAATGAAGAACTCCATATAACAATAAATTGATGTGTCCAACACATGACTTTCTCCATACGTAAGTTGTCAACTAAAATAAAATAAATACAGCAATAGGAACAGTTCAAGTAACATGCTTCATCACTAGCGATTCAATTATTGTCACTGCCATGCATGCGAGATGCTCGCTAACAGTCAATTTCAAAGAAAATTGAATATCTCTTGAAATATTCCTCATATGAAAATTTAGTTCAACCAAAACTTGAAGAAAAAAATAATATCTACAACTTTCATATATATATGTATATTAACAAAAATTCAGTTTTAAGCGAAATATTTAAGGAAAACTAAAATTTTACAAAGTAAACAGCTACTTCCAGTTGACTGATTGTTATCAAAATCTTTTCAAATCTTAAGAATATATATAAAATCACAAATATAGAATCTCATGCTTATCTGATGAATAGTTTTTGAGTTTGAGCGCATGCAAACTTTCTGTCATACATACAGACAGACACACAGACATCATCGAGAAAACGGTCAAAATGTGTTCAGGGAACCTCAAAACGTGTATTTCCGTTGAAATCTTGAATTTGATTTTATCAAGAAAACAATCCTTTCTCTATACTATGTATATGGAGAAAGTAAAAATTATCACCGGTCCCAAAAAATTCACTAATAAAACTACAGTAAAACCTTATTATTTTGAAGTTGAAGTGACCAAAAAATTAAGACTTTAAGTATCAGGGTTCAAAATACATATACAGACTTGATTTCGAATAATCCATACCAAAAAGTACGCAAAATCCTATGGTGGTGATCGGGATCCAAATTACACATTACTTTGAATTATCTAGGATTGAAATAACTGGGTTTTACTGTATATAGAAAACACCTATATCACGAACCTTCGATAATTACAAAATAAAAATCGCACCCGTTCCACTATAAACAAACCTCCATATAGGGAAATAAAAAAACAATATTGTATGCTCTGTTGAAAAGTAAAAATCAATGGCATCTATGCGGGTGTTAATGTTGTTATTAAGACCACACCTGAATGATTTGAAGCATAGTATTTGTTGTAATTTCAAGCATTTTGAGTGATAAGGTATTTCGAACTTTCGTGGTTCCACATTTGCGACCAGTTTTGTCTTTCACATTCTCATGTATCGCTCTTTCGTGGAGAAAAATCAAGGAAAATGATGTGAAATTTTTATGTGAAATGAATCACCTTTTCCTCACATTTTCTCTCATAGTCAGGCCTGAAAAAATATTGATGCATTATTCTAATATGTAAAAAATATTTACATAACTGCATTAAAGTAATACAGGCAGACTGCAATTTACAAAAGAGTTACGTTCTTCAAAAACCTTTCATAAATCGAGGTATAATTTCTCATTGACTCCCATTATAGAAGGCAAGATATGTTGCTATGGCAAAAATATCTTCCTCTAAATATTGTAAAATGCCACTGTATATGTTTCTTAGGATATTTATTACAGAAAACAATTGTTCTAAACATATTATTATTATTAAATATTACAAGTATACATCGCTTAGCGTCGTAGCTGTATCCCTTAAAAATGCGATTCTAAGCAAAAATACATCAAACGAGAGTTTTCTTCATAAGAAATGGTTAAAATAAGGAAGGTTACATTCCTCCAGAGTAGAGTAGATGCCGCTTATTATTATTATTATTACCGGTTATTTTTAACAGCCGCCTGTTGTAAACAGATGCAGATTCTAAAACCAAAAATTATTTTAACACAAAATAATATGATCACACCTGCCGTCTATTATGACAGAAGTTTTATCGGATCCCGCGATCAGCTGAAGCCACGTAATATGTCTCTTTGCTCACTATTTTTGACAACATTATAAGATGCACAAAACCTCGTGAGAGCACACATTCAGATGTTTTTTAAGGAAGTGAATTTCGTCCGGACGGTCCGGACTATTTGATCATAGGTCATAATAATAAATGATAATATTGGAAATGATAACAAAAATGTTCAATGCATGCGGCAATAAGTTTATTAAATTAATATTCAATTACTGTAATCGACTTCCTTTTTTTTATAGATTCCAAATTGTTACAGCTTTAGCAGATTATTTGTTTGATCTCATTAAAATAACCAACATTATCCTTACTACTATTTTAGGAATATAAACTGACAGGACAAATTACCTAATTCCAATCTGTTTAATTATCATGTTATATAGTGTGATGATTCATCATCAAATAATGTTAACTTCATATAATTAATTTCAATGGTACAAATTTAGAAGGTGTTACGTAATTCATAAATGTTTATGTAACTGTTTCTTCGTGTACTAGATCATTAATGTAAATTTAGGATCATCTGGTGCAGCAGGAAGAGAATCTTAATTTTTTCATTTTCCATTTAATCCATTTAAAAGTACGTAATTTGGCAAAATCGGTAACTTTGCTCTGTTTTTCACTGCTCAAAACACAAAGTTTCCGTGTTCAAATCCAATGTTTGGACCAATTCATTAAGTTTTCGTAAATATCAAGACGTTTATTTGGTTCAAAAAGTTTATTTTCTCCGACATACCATCTCCAAAATATAATGTTATTAAATATTTAAACAGCCAGTATTTTGTTTCAAGACAGCAGGTGTATATAAAAATAGTTAACGCTATAGGGTAAGTTCCTCTAAGAGCGCACGGTCTCATAAGAGTGCGCGGCTTTAATTTCCTGGGTTGGCTGCACTGTAAGAATCCAGTAATTTTTTATTCTGTTGTGTTAGAGTTGCCATTGTGAACTAACTGTGCAGTTCAGGCTTTGTGACTTCTTTTGTGTCAATAACTGGTAAGTAACTGTTTTCACCCTTTTTCTTATAATATTCTGGTCCTATAAGTTAATGACTATACACAGTTTATTTCACTCAATGTCTTTAATTGTATTATTACCCTGCCACCCACCAGTCTGGTGATTTGCAGGGTATCATGTAGATTAGAAGTTTAGCTTATTCCATACCTTTGTTGAGCACATGGTCTATGTGTAAATTCTGCATGCTGATGCCATCTATCAAATTTTTTGTTTAACTACTTGTAAGCCTCAAAGAGTGCGCACTGAAATGGTCCTATAAGTGGGCGCACGTACTCTTATAGGATATATAGGCGCTTTTGATTTTCCGTTGTAGACTTGCTCTGCAGTTCAAGTGTTTGACTTCTTGTATTTCAATATCCGGCAAATAAATGTTTTCTTCTTTTTTATATTAATATAAGGGTCCTTACACTTTAAAGATGTAATTTGTGCTATTTTTTAACCCATTAAACTTGAGCGTTTTCTTCTGTTACCATGAAGAAGAATGTCGTATTATACAAGAAAATCAAACCGAAAGCTTGTTTTCACTGAAGGTGTGTTGAAGGAGTGCTGTGAACGATTAGAGAAGGGAGAAAGTAAAAGATATATTACAGCTTCTTTAGGAGTCAATGAATCAACATCACGAAAACGACTGAAAGCCGCAAGTACAAAAATCCACTGAAAAATCATTCCTAAATTGCCTATCTCAATCTGTATTTCCTTTTTTTTTATATTTTTGTTTTTGTACTCAACGTTAGTACTACTTTGTTCTTCAGGGTACAGTCCCAACATCACTTGGAAGAATAAAGCCGACATTCACCCCAGAACAAGAACAGGAGTTGGCGAAACATGTGAGGGATTTGGATGCAAGATTTTACAGTATCAGCAGGAAGCAGCTAATGAAGCTTGCATTTGATTTTTCAGAGCGAAAAATAATCAGTCACAGTTTTAATACAACAAAAAAGACGGCTGGAAAAAACTGGATCTATGAATTTTGCAAGAGAAACAACCTCACTCTCCGCTCAGCCGAGAAGTGCAGTCTTGGAAGGGCCATAGAGTTTAACGAGATCCAATGCAATAGATTTTTTGAAAATTTAAATACGGTCATGGAAGAAAAACAATTTCCTTCCCACCGATTGTTTAATATGGACGAGAGTGGAATTTCTACCGTCCCGAATCACATTCTGAAAGAGATTTCAACCAAAGGAAAACAGCTTATAGCAAAAGTGGTATTGGCCGAACGGGGGCAAACTGTGACTATTGTATGCTGCATGTCTCCAACTGGCATTTTTGTTCCTCCTGCAATCATCTTCCCTCGAAAGCAACTAAGTATTGAACTCTACAGAGACGCTCCTGAGGGAACCCTACCTCTCATTTCTGACTCAGGGTTCATGAACATTGAACTCTTCCTGGAATGGTTAAATCACTTTTCAAATTTTTTGAAGCCGAGCGAAGATGATCCAATTTTACTTATTTTGGATAACCACATATCTCACTGTAGTTTGGACGCTGTGATTTTCTGCAGAGAAAATTTTATCACATTGCTATCTATCCCTCCTCATGCTAGTCACATGATGCAACCGCTGGACAAAGGTTTTTTTGACCTCTGAAGACAGCTTTCTCCATAGAATGTGACAAGTGGATGGTGAGTAATCCTGGACGGGCGATTTCTCAGAAGGAAATTTCCTCCATCTTTCGCTCTTCGTATGAAAGTTGCAACAATTGACAAGGCAAGAAGCTCTTTCAGGACCACTGGGATTCATCCTTTCAACCCGGATGTTTTCATATGTGAAGATTTTGAACCTTTGCAGGTGACAAACCGAACGAAGTCGACCGAGGAAGCTGAAGAAAATCACCAGAACACGAACAATGATAGTGCCGAAGGGCCAGAATTGGTGTCGCCCTCAACTCTGCTCCCTCTTCCGAGAGTTATTCATGAACAGAAGAGAAAGAGAACCGGGAAGAAGTTGGAAGTTATGACATCATCTTCATTCAAAAATTCCCTAATGGCATTGTCAAATTCCAAAACGAACAGGAAAGAACATCAAAAGAATAATAAGGGGAAGAAAAAACGTCTACTTGACCCCACAGCTCCACCAACATCAACAACAGTTAACAAAAATATCTACTGTCCTGGTTATGGAGAGAAATTTGAAGAACCCATAACTGAAGACTGGGTTAAGTGCAAAGACTGTGAGCAGTGGTGGCACGATTCCTGCTCCTGCTACAAGGGTGCTGGTGCGTTTGTTTGCGATGCCTGTTAATGTGCACTCTTAGAGAAAGTACTGTGCACTCTTTGAGGCGCATGCCTTTAAGAGTGCGCATTTCGTTTATGTACTTCAAAGAATAAAAGCATATTCCTCATGATTTCACCAGAGCTGCCTTTAATTGTATTCGAAAGTGAAATATTCAATAAATATTTCCATGAAAATGATTTGTGTTTTTATCAGTTCTTATCCTTATTATGAAGGTTTTAAAGTTAGGTGCGTACTCTTAGAGTAGCTTATCCTATTGTTAAATGGTCATCTTTAAATAAGTATTAATTTTCGAGATTCCATACATTCGAGATTCAGTCTATTCGCGATTCCGTCAATACGCGATTTTGTCCTTTTGAGATAGTGGGTTTTAACTAGGATTTTAAAAATAAAAGGAAGAACCTCCTAATAACCATAGAAATATTTTTCAAAAAAGGAAAATACATGCACTCCAGTTTAGGGGAAACTACTACATGCCAGTGACCCTCCTGCATGTATTTTACTTTTAAAAAAATATCTGTATGGTTATTACGAGGGTCTACCATTTATCTTCATTGACTAACCATAGGGTTCAAAATTAATGTTTTTTCTTTAGGATTTTAAGTATAATAATTTAAACTATTATAAATTTCATGTATTTTGAACTAGCTTTTTCTTTTGTAATCATTATTACTGTATCATTATTGATTAGTAATTTATTATTTTTCCTCTTAATCAATTTCTTTACATGATTTGCAATGAAAATTTTTTCTTTGTAACTTGGACAAAATTTTTTTTTTCGTAACTCCAAAACTTTGTAAATAAGGTTTACGTAAATCGGGGTCTACCTGTATATATGCGTAAATTAAAAAATTAGATACATATTTCTTATATATACTTTTATATATTTTTCGGATGCCCACACTTTTGTGCCCCTTCACATGTGAAAAGTCGCAAAATATAAGCTGGTATCACCTTTCAGAAGCTTTCTTTCTTTTTGATGACAGGGAAGTCCCGAGGAGAAAAACTCAACCCTCAACTCTTGATCCTTCCTATTTAGAATCAGTGGGGTATTTTCTCAGGTTTGATGTAGTTCAAACACTTAAGCTTTGTGTTTTACCACACACCATTGCGGTGGCTTGCAGGGTGAACTATAGATATAGATAATTTATTATTGGTGGAGTTTCTCGGAGTTTTTCAGGAATGTAACACCCTGAAAAAGACGAGGTGTGCCGTGTTTGTAAAAATTAGCTCCTGCAAGTTAGGCAACCGCCGTTAATTTTTCTAGATTCTATTACAGAAGCTTTTATTTTCTGATATCTTTTTTGTGTTCTTTTATCTTGTTTGTCTCTCTTTCATTGACGTTCATTTTCCATCTCTTTCTTTATTTTTCTTCGGTCACCAATACAGAGGAAAAATTATGCTATGATCAGGGGCATAACTACGGTTTTGGGGCCTCCATGCCAGTCAAGTTTTTGGGGCCCCCATTTATATAAAAATATATGTAATTATTATACCGTTTTGATTTTTATCGATATTTATTGTTTAATTCCAAAAATACAATGAGACTTCTATAATTTAAGGTTATAAGGATAGGACAAAACAACTCCAAAAATTTGAGATGGGTATTTTCGTCTTCATTTCGAGCGATGAAATCTTCCATTCCCATAAGGATATGACTACTTCAAATTCCTTACGGCAGACTACGGGAAAACCTCAATATTTTTGTAGGGCCCCAAATGTCTTTGGGCCCCCATGGCCTGCGTGGGCCTGCACTCCCCAAGTTATGCACCTGGTTATGATTCGTTCTACCTGGGATGGGTATTGAACCCTGTATTTCTCATTGTCTTAATTACTTCTCATTTGCGATTTCGTCTTCTGCGGTGCTTTCAGGAACGTAACCCTCTACAAAAGACGAAGTCTGCCTGTATGTATGAAAATTTATTAAAAAGACGTAATAAAATATAAATTCTTTTTTATAAATAAATTTTCTATAGATAATTTCTCACTAGTAGCTCTTTGTGGTAAACGCTGAAGATCAACGGAATACGTAACTTTTATTTAAATAAAGGAGAAAAATATTTATTCATTAATATTTTTTGTGCTATGTTTTCATTTACTTTTATTTGGCTAATTATTGATATACAGTAGAGCCTCCAAATTTGCAGCTTCCAAATTCACGTGCCTTGCAGTTTCACGGTTTTTCCGACTACTGCTACCATCTTTGAAGGGATGAGAAAAACACTAAACAAATGAATTTCCCCGTCCGCAAGGTTTTTTTTATCGCGCTGTGGCCCCGTTTTACAAAAATGTCTACCAAGAGGAAAGCAAGTGATAATACCGAAAGCAGATGCAAAAAGAAGACGCTGACTTTAAGTTAGAAAATGAGTTGCTAAATAAACTTGCTAGTGGCCAGAGTGCAGCATCAGAGGGCAGGCAATATGCAATAAATGAGACAACAGTTCGGCACATTAAGAAAAATAAGCAGAACATCAGGGATAGTGTGGCCGCAGGAACTCTTCAGAGTGCAAAAGTTACTTGACAGAGGAGGAGCTTGACGAATTAATTAAATCAAGTGAAAGTGATGATGAAGTTGACGCGGTTGAAAAACCGAAACTAAATTTGCAGGTCCTGGCCGCAGTCTTTAAGTGTGAAAGATCACTGATCGACAAAATTTATGAGGTGGACCACGATATGGAGCACATAATTAAAATGAAAAGAGGAATTGAAAATGTTACGATGCCATACAGAGAAATTTATCGAAGCCTGCAAAAAAAACCTCGACAGTTGCCCATAACGATGTTTCTACGGAAGTCCAAACCTCAAGCATCAACCGCTGACCTCCCACACTCCTCTGTGATGTGTCCGGATGAATCAGACACTAGGCCAGAGGAACAATGACCTTCATTTTAAGGTATCATTATATTGCTAAACATAACGGTATGCTCGGCGAGGGGTCATTTTCTAGCTCTCACCAAATTTAATACATGCATTTTTTTTGCCGTTTACGTGATTCAATAAATACTTTTTCGGTATATTCTTTGCTAATAATGATTTATGCAAACTTATCTCTTTAAACCTACTGTATGGCTATGGCAGATTTAAATGCCACACTAGCCGCCCGCTGCAGCTACACTTGCAAATAATCTAAAGAGTTCGGCCCTACATTAGATCATATCACGGTATATTCAAAGGGGAAAAATTTTTAATTCTACCTTACCTTAGTTCCAATGATTATCATTGCACCCTTATAGACAAACTCACAAACAGTTGCTTTCCTTCAAGTGCCTATTAGCTACTGCCTTTAACTTCTTACAGGACCTACTATAATGGCGACGTCAATGCAAACATTTATTTAGATTATCAATGAAGACAAGATAACAATAACGCTTTTCTTTCGTCTATTTGAAGGTTTAATTGGCCTTAAAATTTAAGACCAATTAAACCTTTAAATTTAAGGCTTAAATGAATCAGAAGCAACAATGAGAGTTTCCTTGGCAACGCCCTGAATGAGTACGAAAAATCCGAAAAATTTCGAAAAAGAATGCATATTTCTGAAAAATTCGACCGTATAATGTGTAAATATCACAAGAATAAGATATTATAGAGCTTTAGCCGTCGAATAAAGCAAAAAAGAAGAAAATCGGTCCATATTTACGTATTTTAACGAACAAAGGAAGAAAACCTTGCACTCTGAAAAATCGAAAATCCAGTGTAAACTTATGGGAAAATATAATTGTCTCCTGGTTTCAAACCTGGGACACTTTAGCAAACGAAAACATTTTTCCAGGGACCTCATAGCCAGTAGAAGCAAAACAGTTTACCACATATCTTTACGACGAACAGTTCTCGAGAAATACGCAGATATAATTACGCGAGGCATCATATGCACACAGCAGCCGCGAACCTAACCCCCATTTTTTCATAAGGCCTTTGCTTCTATTTTTGCGGATTCCAAATTCGCGGTGTTGTCGGGAACGTAACCCCCACGAATTTGGAGGTTCTACTGTACTATCGTCTTTAATGTACACAGCGTTAAAAATTGCAAAATTTGCCATTTAAATATTTTGAACACTGTAAAAGTAAATTTAGTATAAAGTAATCCAAGTTTTGATCAATAATAATGACAGATCAGTAGCCAAGAGATGCCCTACACCAGTGATTTTTAACCTTTTTCGTCTCGTGCCCCCCCTTCTAGTCTTCTAAAATCCCATGCCCCCCTCCCCCAGAAATTCTTTAATGTTGTTAAGGGCTTTAACCAAAAAATATTTGTAATTTTTGTTTTATTAGTTTTTTGACCACAAGATTAGAATAATAGGAAACGAGTCATTCTTCTGAATTAGGCATATTTTTGTACCAACTTACCTTTCAAACGCTTCCCAGTTTAACATAACACTAATATTTTGACAATTAGACTCATGATTACGACAGTATCACTCGTGGTAACTTCAAGTCAGCCTACTTGTGAGGCAGTCAGACACCCTGTTGTGACAAAATATTATGCTTTCTCGTTAGGCACAAATTGCGTAAAAAATCCTTGCTGTTCTTACGGAAAAATTATTTTGGTCCAAAAAGCTTCATGCCCCCCCTGGAATCCTCATAGGCACCCCCTGGAAAGGTATGCATCCCGGTTGAGAACCACTGCCCTACATCATTAATTTCCACATCATATAGACTGTTTTTACTATGAAAATTGATCAATGTTACAGGAATGAAAAAATAATAATTGTTTTCATTATAAGGTGAATTTTTTGGAAACATTCTTTAACTAAAATGTTAATGTTGAAATAAATTATAACCAATAATAATATGCTAATGTGCAGCGAAGACTTCTGGATAACGAACAATTGCCGATGGTCCCGCCAAACTTGTATATAAAATACCTAGCTATGACCTCTCTACTACGAACTCCCATACTGGGAAAACTTTCGAACAATGAAGGAAAAAATCTGATTTGGCCAACACATGACTTTCTCCATATTTGGGGTATAGATATTTAAATTATTATGAATAGCATTATAAGGCAAAATTATTATTTTGTATCGTAAAAGAATACAGTCATCCTTATTGCCGTAAATTAGGTATATTTTGAATATGTTTACAGAATTCACCATTATATGGTGGTGGCGCTGTACACTGGAAATTAAGAAAAAGCAAAATATCTCCGAAATTGATGGCTCTACGAAAATTTGCTACAAACAAAACTTGGAAAAAATATTATTTTCTACAACTTTGGTCCTCATGAATATTACCAATAATGACATTTTTAAGGAGATATTTCATGTAAACCAGAAACCGATTATTTTTAAATAATTCCTAAACAATAACTGCTAAGGAAAATTGTTTCAAATGAAAGTTGTAGGAAATTACATTCTCTATAACTTTTGTATAGAATTGTATATACAGTAATGATGTTTTAACGGAGAAATATCACAAAAACCGAATCGGGTTTCGAATAAACCTCGACTTCAGATTAACCGTTATTGTCTAAAAACTAATCAGTTCTTTGTGCTCATGCTAAAGTGTTATATATGAAGTTTGGTAACGATATGGCAAGTACTTTTTGAGTTAGAGTGCCCACAATCACATACATCCAAAGACACAGCCATCATTCAGAAAATAGTCTAAACATGTTCTAGGGACCTCAAAACGTGTATTTCCGTTGAAATCTCAAAGTCGATTTTTTTCATGATCACAATACTTTCCCATTACTACATATGGAGAAAGTAAAAATTGTCACTTTTACTTGGATTCACCTCTTTTCAAAGAAATTTCATTCGCAAATTATTTTTTTTTCAGTTACATACGCGTGGAAAACGATTAAAAATACAGTGAATTGATAGAAAGGATGATCCGAAGATCCTTATGCGACAGGCATAAGCTGTTATGATGGGAAATGAGGAAACAGGTGAAAAAATCTGCCATGACCGGGAATCGAACCCGGGCCTTCCACTTGCCGGGCAGATATTCTACCACTGAACTACCGTGGCAGACTAATTCTCCTGTTTCAGAACAGAAGTATTTTCTTAGGTTCGATTCCCGGTCATGGCAGATTTTTTCACCTGTTTCCTCATTTCCCAAAAATACAGTGCACTAATTAGCGTCAAGCTTTCAACAAGGCAATCATAGCACTTATTCTAGAATGATAACGTATTTCCTATTTCCTATGTATCCGGCACTCTCGTGCACTGCTCGAAATGGAAAATGAAAACGGAACACTTGTATTAGTAGTGGAACGGAAATGTTTATTAAACAGAATGCTTGTTGTAAGGGATGGTATTTCTAAATATCTGACAAAACAGAACAGCGTTCTGGCTCATTTCGAACACTGCTCTTGTGCCATTGACCAGTGTGTTCAAGGTTGGAGGTGTAAAATTGCAATAAGGTGTTCCTGTGGTAGAATCAGGTGCTAAATATAAATTGCTCGAGGTATTTTAGTGGTTTACGGTAAACCACAATGCTAACCTTTAGTTTTTCACTTACTGTTCTTCTTTTGTTGCTGTTCGAGTTAAGTTTGCCGCTGATGACTCAATGTCATCATGCTTTCAGCGATGGAGTTAGAGGGTGGTTAAGAATTTTATTGAAAAATATTGATGACGTTAATAAAACAGAACGTGTGGGTTGCAACCTCGAAGAATTCACGTAATAAAAAGTTGCAGAGGATGTTTTCGGATGAAACCTGCCAATCAATGCGAGAAAAATAATATTTTCGATTTGTAACTGGTGCTTGCCACCGTCAAACATTGCAAAAAAGAGATGAAAGTGGTCTTTTTACTTTCTCCATACATAGTATGGGGAAAGTATTATGATCACGAAAAAAATCGACTTCGAGATTTCAACAGAAATACACGTTTGGAGATCCCTAGAACACGTTTAGACTATTTTCGGAATGATGTCTGTGTTTGTGTGATTGTGGGTGCCCTAACTCAAAAAGTACTTGCCATATTGTTATCAAACTTCATATACAGTAAACTTCCAGTTATCCGGCACTCAAGCAACCGGAATTCTCAAGCAACCGGTATCTCCGGCCTCTAGATTTTTTTAAAAAATGTCATCTAGTTTGGAATGTTACCGCTAACATTGGCGCTTTCTGCGATTTTTTACATCTATTTCGGAATGCTACCGCTAATTTAAATAAATATGGCGTTCGCGTTGGTAGTCCTAATACGCAACTATGTATGTTTTTTGGAATCAGTGTTTGTGTTAAATGAAATATTTCCTCCGCCCTTCTTAAATGCCTCCTAAAACTGTTATATGTGCTAAAAGTGATAAAAGGAAACGGGTTGAACTAACCTTAACCCAGAAACATAATATCATTAAACGTTTAGAGAAAGGTGAGAATCGCAATGTTTTAATGAAAGAGTTCAATGTCGGTTTTTCAACTATTTATGACATTGAGGCACAGAAATCACAGTTATTGAAATTTGTTACGTCTTCCGAGACTACTAGAGGAATTGAATATCGGCACACTCTTCATAAGCCGAAACTTGAGCAATTGGACATTGCTGTGTATGAATGGTTTTCTATAAAGCGTTCCGAGGGAGCCCCTATTTCTGGACTAATGTTGATTGAAAAGTCTAAAGATTTTTATGAACAAATGGACATTAGTGAACCGTGTGCATTTTCAGATGGATGGTTAACACGTTTTAAGATTAGGCATTGGATCAGACGTCTAGATATTTCGGGTGATAAAATATCGGGTGACCAAGAAGCTGCCGATAAATGCTTTGATTTTTTTGAAACATTAGTTAAGGAACATGACCTAACCCCTGATCAAATTTATAATGCTGATGAGACCGGTTTGTTTTGGCGATGTTTACCACATTCAACTTTGGCCAATTCAAGTATTATTCTACTTTTACTCTCTCGAGTCCAATTTTATTGTTAATAAAAAAATAAAAGACGTAAGTTGACATTTTTTTCCCACATAAAGCTTACAATCTGGTTCGTAGATGGCAACACCTTACAGCAGAAAAAAGAACTAGGTAGGCGTAATGTCATAGGTTTCCGTTCTTGTGTCAAACCTCCTAAATAAGAATGTTTTAAGAGTGAGAAAATTTTATGCATTATAATAGTTTATTACTTTATTTTAAGGCTGCATACCTATTTTGGGCTTAGATGCAGAATCATACTCTCGTCTTGGAATTGCTTATTTATACACTACTTTACTCAAGTTCGTCTTTCGTTTAATACTAATTTTCCTCAAAAATTTCTGCTAATACGTTGAGTTGTGTGAGGATAATTTCTCTCCTTGGACAAGGAAACAATT
Source organism: Uropetala carovei (assembly GCA_036926305.1). Lineage (NCBI taxonomy): Eukaryota > Metazoa > Arthropoda > Insecta > Odonata > Petaluridae > Uropetala > Uropetala carovei. Next base: position 6,554,404 of record JAXCHB010000084.1, on the reverse strand, counting down.
TTTGTTGTTGAAAAATTCTAATGGTTGGACTAAGTTAACTCTTACCTACCGTTGTTAGTAAAACAAAAGAGAAGCTAATAGCGATAGGCATACGAGAAACTCCTGGGTGTAATGCAGCTAGTAATTATTAAAATATTGCTATTAAGTGTACTGAATACTTGTATATTTTAATTTCATTACTTCCTTGAATATCAAGAAATTATTTAAGAATAACTGTTAGTAGAATATTGATTCTATCTATGGGTTAGAAATTCCAAGGTATATGTATAGTTTTGCATCTGTTCCATATTTTGGTTTCCAAATGCATCCAATAAAACTCTCAAGCAACCGGAATATTCAGTTAACCGGAAAGCCCAATTCCCCGAGCATGCCGGATAACAGGAAGTTTACTGTATAACACTTTAGCATGAGCACAAATAACTGATTAGTTTTTGGACAATAACGGTTAACCTGAAGTCGAGGTTTATTCGAAATCCAAATCGGTTTTTGCGATATTTCTCCGTTAAAACATCATTACAGGTGACTCCCGCGTCTCGTTGGGGATGCGTTCCTGAAGACGTGTTCGAATCCCGAATAGTCGAGTGTCGAACGCCCTTTTTCCATATACTTGCATGTTATAATCGGGGGATACGTTCCCACATCTCGGGAAAAAGTCTCCCCTCACGTTCTATAAAGATAAAATAACATTACTAATATGTTAATACAACAATATTGAATTATGAATAAATTATATAATAAATATTTTAAATGTATAATTTATTTTTTGCACTAAAAAGGAAAAAATAAATTTTGTTTCGAACTTCAAAGATAGATGTATGCAATATGCTTTACAGACCAGATCTCGCAAGTTGTTTGTAACAAACGACTTGCGCGAGCTTGATAACATACCTGCGTATATCTATCTATACATACAACTATTTATCGCAGCAAAATTAATATAAAAGTTATTAAAAAAGCACAAAATAACTTAAGAATAAAGAAACAATAAATTAAAAATATTTCATACCTTAAATCTTTTTCAACTGTGCTTACTGGACTAGGTTTATTAATTGAGAAGTTGAAGATTTTAGTTGGAAGAAGAGGAGCTATTGGGTGGGAAACTGTTTATTGTTGTTATCAAATTACCTGAATTTATCATGTTCTAGAATTTTTTCTTTCTGTTTCACGTAAGTGCTAATAGTTGACATATTCCCAACGATCGTACGATTTCAGTATGGCTTTCAGTATGTGTTTCTGACACTGATCATATACCCAAAGTTTTAAAAGTTTTCCATTTTAGGAATAACAACACCGCACCTAGGACTGTTTATTGTTGTTATCAAATTACGTGAATTTATCACATTTTCTAGAATTTTCTCCTTCTGTTTCACTTAAGTGTTAATAGTTGAAGGACACATTCCCAATGATCATGCGATTTCAGCTTGGCTTTCACCTTTCTCAACACACTTTAAAATTTCTAATTTCAATTCATAACTATGAGTCTTATGCACTCTTTTATTTGATTCCCTTACATTATCACTATTACATTTCCTTTTAGATGCCATGTCAAGTGATAAATTTATAAATAAATCAATAAAATAAATAAATTTAAATACAAGATTAACAGAAAAAAGTGAAATCATCACAAATTCAAACAATTAGAGCAGATATAACTACGTCTATGCCAAAACTAAACCTTGCGTTTGGTCGGAACCAATAACTACGCGAAATTTATTCCACGTATATTATCGATCGGCGGGATCGAAATCTCGAATTAATCGAGACTCGAACAATCAAGACTCAGGAGTCGCCTATACTGTATATACAATTCTATACAAAAGTTATAGAGAATGTAATTTCCTACAACTTTCATTTGAAACAATTTTCCATAGCAGTTATTGTTTAGGAATTATTTATATATAATTGGTTTTAGGTTTCCGTTAAATATCTCCTTAAAAATGTCGTTACTGGTAATATTCGTGAGGACCAAAGTTGTAGAAAATAATATTTCTTCCAAGTTTTGTTTGAAACAAATTTTTGTAGAACCATCCATTTTGGAGATATTTTGCTTTTTCTTAATTTCCAGTATACAGCGCCACCACCATATAACGGTGAATTCTGTAAACATATTCAAAATATAATTTACGGCAATAAGGACGACTGTATTCTTTTACGATATGAAATAATAATTTTGCCTTATAATGCTATTCATAATAATTTAAATATCTACATCCCAAATACGGAGAAAGTCATGTGTTGGCCACATCAGATTTTTTCCTTTAGAAAGCATTTTACAATGTTGTCGGCTCACAAAATCAATATGGCTGGCGGCAAAGCAAATTAAACCTTGCAGCCACATTTTAAATATCGTCCACTTTTATGTATTATTCTTTCCTGGATAACCCCGCTGCTTCTGTATAATTTAACAGGCAATCCACCCCCAAAGTTATGCAACACCCATTAACTTCCTATCAACAGACTTCCGAATAACGAATGGATGAAAAATTGGGTACCTTGAATTTTGTTAATGAGAGGTTATGATGATGAATCTGAAAAGAACCACCTTACAACAAGGTGCCAAAAATTGACTCCCTTCAATTTCGTTGTAAAGAGGTTTTACTATATAAGGAGCTTCCAGATGAGGAAGACTTGAAATTCAGCACAATTATAAGTTTTGGTCACAACCTATGGAAAAATTCAGAAATTCTTAATATTTTAGTTTTTGAGGTTGCTTTTACCCCATTATTGCCCCATACGAGGATAAGAATTATAAGACTCTTCCAGATGAGAGAGACTTGAAATTTGGTAGGATGATAGTTTCTGGACACACCCAATGGGAAAAATCCGATAAAGTTAAAATTCCAATTTTTAGGGGATGTCTTAATCCCATTATTGCGCCATAACAAAAGCACATAAATCAGTGCAGAGGTTTATATATTAGTTTTTTTTATTGTTTTCGTCAAGATTCTAACACAAGACTTGATGTATAGGAAAGTAAAAAGATTGTCATTTTTTAAGACAGAATTAAATTCCGTGCACATCTAGCGCAAATTTTTAGTTTTTATTGGAAAAAAGGAGGAATTTTTTTGGGTTTTAAGAATTGACTACCATGGCAACGAGCACAATGCTCTTATATGGATAAGCTTTTAATGGGAATCAGAGGCTTATATTTTAATGCCATTAATTTTAAACTATGATGAAAAATGTATGATGACATCATAAACCTAACACACAAAATGATTGGAATTGAGATGACGTGACAGTAGATGAATTTATCATAGAAAACCTGCCTAACTACTTTGTCTCTTTTTTCTGCAGTTCTTAAATACTCAACGGCAAAACCGTCATTAAAACACAATGTCGACACCCAATTACGTATGTACTTTGTATTAAATGTTTCGTCTGCCAATTATATAACGGCGAAAACTCTCCCCTCCCTCTCACTTCCCCCCTCCTCCATGCTCTAGCTACACAATGTACTTTAACATAACTAACAGTTTTATTAATTTAACGAGTTTTGAATTTTCACTTTGCAAATATGTACAGTGTTCCTTCAAAGTAGGCCAAAGTGCTTGCAGAATGCAAGCCCCTTCTACTCATACAATATATGAGTAAATATGGTATGTTGAACTCTTTGCAAGTTACAAAATAAACTGCAAATCTTTATCAAACATGCAAGTATAAGAGAAGAATATTGAAATCAGTCAAGATGGAATATAATTAAATGAAGTTTTTCTGCATGAACACATCATGATGAACATAAATTTCAATGTAGGAAAGGATTTCAGAATTTCTCTGCTTCTCTTAGTTAAAGAGCAAAATATTTATCGGACTGGATTAATACAAAGGCATAAAAAAATAACTTCATCACAAACAGATCAAATGAAGTCTCGAGAGCAATACTGACCTGAAGCCCTAACAGCCTTTCTAGGAGGAGGCACAGCCACTATAGAGGCACCATGCCTTGGGGAAAGTTGTATGTGCACTGAAGGCTGTCGACCTGCTACTCCACCACCAGCTGCATTCATTCCACTGTTAGCATTGACCCGTCGTCGATGTACTCTGCTTAATGGCGATCGAGAACGAGATTTTGATGATGGATGAGGAGGAGGGAGAGGTGGCAGGGGAGGAGTACGTGGGATAGATGGAGGTATAGGGCGAGGAGAAGAGCGAGACAATGAAGGAGTTACACCAGAAGATGAACGGTGGTGGGTCCTCTGGGGTTGAGGAGGCTGCTGGTGGTTAGCAGCAGGCGGAGATGTTGGGAGGGCATGGTGATGAGAATGAGAGGAATGACGAGACCTGGAGGTTGGAGGTGCAGATGTTAGGGGGACACCAGACACACGTGGGGAATGAGAACGAGACCTGCTGCTGAAAGAGCTGTAGCTTGAACGACTTGTACTTCTGCTACTTGAACTGTAAAAAAACAAAGATGAAAATAATGATTTTGTAGAAAATGCAATCGACATTTTAAAACTGTAAAAAATTATAAAAAGTAAAAATGCACAGTTTTTATGGTTGATACCTAAATTTAAACAGCTGTAACACTGCAAGAATACATTATAGCTAGAACGTCTGTTAAGAAATTTCAAATATATGACTTAAAAGTATCAAGCAACATCAGAGAATGAGTCATTCAATCACATCTCTCAAATAATTACAATAGATCATCATCTTCATAGGTAGTCTGTCCATAGACTGGTCCGTGATTATTCATGGTTAAACTTGGTTCTCAAAATACTCCTATTTTCCGCAGTTTACTTCATGTCTTGATAGCTCTCTTTCCCTTTCAAGTCGTCTACTAGCTGAAACCTTTTCCTAACTCTTTCTCTTTTTCCATCCGATTTTCCTTCTAGCACTTCTTTAATCATGTTCTCTCTTCCAATCCAGTTCGCCTTCCTGTTTTTGATAGTCGTTCACTCCTCTCCTATTCTTTGTAATACTTCCTCGTTTTTCACCCTATCTGTCCATTTTATCTTCAGCATTCTTCTCCATGTCCACTTTTTGAAGCTTTCCAAGTATTTAATATCATTTTTCCTTAGCGTCCATGTTTCTCCCCCATATAAAGCAATACTACATAGCATTTAATCAACTTCTTGCAGATATCCTCCTTTATATTCCCCGTTAATAGGAGTTTCTTTCTTCTGAAAGCAGCTTTTGCTTTCGTTATTCTAGTCCTGATTTCATCAGAACATTTTGCTCTGTCGTTATGATGCTTCCAAGGTGTGAAACTTGTTCTAATGGCTTTCCTCCAATACTTATATTCAAATTTTCTTCTTCTTTACTTGATATTCGCATAACCTTGGATTTTTCTGTATTCATTTCCATACTGTATTTTCTACCCGTTATCACTAGTCTATTTATCATTTTCTGGAGTTCCTTTTCCTTTCTTGCTAGAAGTACTTGATCATCCACGTATTTCACAGTTCTTATAATCCTTCCTCCAATTTTGAAATCTCCTGTGCCTTCTAACACTTCCTGCATTAGCCTCTCTCCATATATAAGAGAGTAGTTCAAAAAGTTTCCGCACTTTTTTTATCGCACCACTGGTGCAAGGCAGACTTATGAGAATTGGCAACATTGAAACTCATTATCTGACATGCTGTCATACTGGTGGGTGTGACCTTGGACTCAGTGAGCTATGAGCAGTGGAGGTAAGAGCATGGCTGCACCGCTTTCGATTTGCACCAAGGAAGAGCAGAGAGGAGTCGTTCGTTTTTTGTGGTCAGAAGGTGTTAAAGGGGCTGAAATTCACACACGTTTATGTGCTCAGTATGGGGATAATGCTTTACCTCGGCGGAGTATGTACAAATGGATTGAAATGTTCAAGAAAGGCCGGACAAGTGTGGTTGATGCAGAGCGCTCAGGACGGCCATCAACATCAACCAGTGATGACAAACAGGGAGAAGCCAGAGCCATAATTCTCGCTGACAGAAGAGTGAAAATAAGGGATATTTCATTAAAGTTAAGGTTCAGCCTATTTGATAGCGCATGACATTCTTGAATTCCACAAGGTTTGCGCAAGGTGGGTGCCCAAAAATTTGACAGAAGAGCATAAGTGCAATCGTTTGGACATCAGCTCTCATCTCTTGGAGCGATATCATAATGAAGGAGAAAATTTTTTGAATCGCATCATTACTGGGGATGAAACGTGGATTCATCATTATGAACCTGAAAGCAAGCAGAAGAGTATGCAGTGGAAGCACACATCATCTCCTGTTTCCAAGAAATTCAAATCACAGCCATCAGCTGGAAAGGTTATGCTGACAGTGTTTTGGGATTCCCAAGGTCCTATCCTCGAACATTATCTGGAGTGTGGAACAATGGTAACAAGTGCAGTGTATGCTGACATGTTGCAAAATGAACTGAAGCCGGCCATTCGCAGAAAATGGAGAGGAAGATTGTCTGAGGGTGTTCTTTTGTTGCACGACAATGCACGCCCACATAGCACTGCCCATATCAGGGAAACCCTTCAAGACATGAAATTTGAAGATCTCGATCACCCAGCCTATAGTCCAGACTTGGCTCCTTCGGATTATCATTTTGACCACTGAAGGAAGCGCTGAGAGGTTGTCGATTTGCAGATGATAACGAGGTGAAAGAGGCGGTGCATGACTGGCTGCACACACAACCAAAGAAATTTTTTTTGATGGCATTAGAAATCTTGTAGACTGCTGGAATAATTGTATTACAAAGCAGGGACACTATGTAGAGAAATGAACCATCTGTAACCTCTCAGACATAAATAAAGAAATTGTAACAAAAAAAGTGCGGAAACTTTTTGAACTACCCTCGTATATTGAATAGGATCGGCAATAGACAATAGCTGTCTTAATCCTCTACCAATATTTACTCCGCTGCTGTCATGCATTCTCCAACCTGATCTTTACAACTTGATTCATGTATAGATTCCTGATCAGTCTCCTGTCTTTCCAGTCTACACCTATATCCTTTAATATCCTCATCAGCAGTAACCAATCTACTCTATCAAAGGCCTTCAGGTATTACCGAAAAAATAATTATTTCTAAGGGTTCCACTTTGAATTATGATTGACACTGAACTCATTTCACACCCACTATATTGTAAATATACAGGTACAAATTTTCAACCCCAAATAGTCAAAACTATGTGTATATATTTACCATATTTACTTGTATAATATCTGCACCTTTTCTCCCAAAAGATCGCATCAAAAAGGAGGGGTGTGGAAATTACATGTGATTTTTCCCATTCATCTTTTGGGGTTAAGCCACCTGCAAAACACATACTCAATTCTTTGCATCTGGCGTGAGGTATTGAGTCAGCATTTTTCGGTAGGCACAATATGCCTTGCATTTTATTTCCCCAATTTTTAACCAAGACATTTTTTTTAAATATGTGGAATAATATAATAAGCATGTTATTTATCAGTTTTTTTTTAAAACTTACTTGCCAGATGTCAGTAGGAAACCTAAATCACGTAAATATTCTATGTAAATAGAAGAGTGCCAGACAGAGTCCATTCTCATGGAATGAAATGTGATGAAAGAGAAATAGACAACTGAATTGCATATATTTACCCCATTAGAAAAATAGTTTCGCATGACGTCTTGATATTCACAAGTGAAATACATATGTTTTCATCCTTAATATTGTTACTGGATGTAACTTTTTGTATTTCTTCTCTGATGATGCCTACAAAGTTGTCTAATTTGTAACACCAAATAGATCGGGACCAGTACAGGCAACGCTCACTGACTGAACATCCGGAATATCGCTGACATATGTTTGCAGCGATTGGACACTGTCCGGAATATCGAATGTCTAAAAAGTTACCATACCGTAACCAGATGAAGTCCCATATTCAAATTTCCGCCTTGAGCTATATCCGCACCACCTATATTCGGTTTACATGAACTATGTGCTCAAACAAACCTTAACAAACTGTAATACATTGACATTACATAAAAAATGAAATTTGTAAACAATATCCCTTAATGTATCATACGTCAAACAAATATTGCTGCAGAGAAGAGAATACACACCGATCGCTTAATTTTCCAGGACGGTTGGTTTGCAGTTTACATATACAGTATCAGTTCAATTTTTTTTAAAGCATGCTATGCATTTTTAAACGTAATAAACACATTGATGTTATTCTGCATGACTTTATATACATAATAGTTGATATAACGCTATGTTTTTATGGTTAAAATAGATTAAAACAGTTGTTTTGTATATGAATTTTGATGTCTGGGAACACAAGTCCCTTTATAACATATGTTTCCATTGTCTGCTTATCGAACATCTGCTGATCGAATGCTTCTCAAGGAACATAACCTGTTCGTTAAGCGGACGCTGCCTGTGTTGAGTCAGCAAGTTTTCTCTTCCCGTTGGCATCGCTCAAAGGCCTGCCCATTTGTTAGTGTTGAGTGTGTCCTGATGTAATTAAGGTCAACTTTTTATTTCGTTCAAATGCACACAACCCTTAAATATGGCTAAAAAACTTGCATAAAGTGCTTCAGTGAAAAGATCTTGTAAATCTATCAATTTGGAGGTTAAATTAGAAGTGCTATGGCATTTAGAAGTTGGAGAGCAGAATCATGAAAATCAGGTTTTGTTATACGTTGTTTCACTTTATGTTGCATTTGCAGGGAATGCATCCTTGACGTAAATCAAGGACTCACATTATATAAATTTATCCTAAAAAATAGTTGAAATAGTTCTGTAATGATAACTAGAAATCATTCTTTCTGATGCAAAATTCATAATTTGTGGAAATGCAGTATTTGTTTAAGGTAACCATTATGAAATTTTAAATTTATTTAACAGAAAAATTCAACGAATACCTTTTTAAGCATTTTCTTATAGATAAGTAAATATTATTATAAGGAAATTAAGCAAATCACTTAGAAAAATTCCACTGTATTAAAATAAAATAACTAATTATTCCTCGCACTTACAACACAATTGGTTCCAGAAAATTGCAATGTAAGTCTAAGCACATTTTCCCCTAAAAACAATGTTACAAAGTGGGGTTACATTCCTGACTCATCTGCCAGATATTATATTTTCAGAAAAATCCTTAACCCTCTGACTGCTTATCCCACGATTTCAGCGTGCATAATGAATGGGTATAATCTTGCGCATCCTGCGATTATAACAGGAATGTCCTTTCTAAGCGCATTGGACTTGAGAACCACACTATTTACATGTGCTAGCTCATTTCTGCATATATTGATGTAGTTCACATTCTTTTCGATAGATGGTAGCTATGTCCACTTTTATTTGAAGAGAATGAACTCAGCAGTTTTTAATTTGAGGATTGGCCTTGGTTCTGCTCATTGTGGAGAGATAATTCTTCGGAATATCAGGAATTATATGTGTAATAATCATATAACAGTTATATTTAATTGTTAGAAGACTACATTATATAGTAGTAAGTTGATTTTTAATTTCTTCGATTGTATTTAGACCAATCTTGTTTCTTTTCTGTCTTAGTAGTTTTTATAAAATACAAGTTATATTTTTAGGATAGAATTAACTGGAATTTTGTTTTAATTTGGTTAGGGCTTATAATGATCTCTTGTAGTGACGGTAACTGTTTCAAGCGATGGAAAGGATGATAGTGACGATGATGTGGATTACGCGCCTATTTTGGATTACGATAATTCCTATTCAGAATCCATTGATCTTGGTAGTAGAGAAAGTTGCAGTGCAGATGATTTCTCAAGTGTTGAAGATAAATCCGATTCAGGTGATAATGAAGAAGATACCTTAGGTCAGCGGTATTCAACCTATGGAGCACGAACCCCTGGGGATACGTGAGTTCTTTCTGGGGGGTTCGCGAAGAGTCACGGACACGATTTAAAATTACTGATTTTCAATTAAGATCTTCAGCACGTCCCGAGGCAAAAGGCTCTAAAAGGAAATTTGATCACTCGAGCTAAATGTGTTACATCCTACTCAGAAATTGGTGAGTAACTGGAAATATTGTGATATAAAGTAACAATCTACGGAGGTGGGCAAACCGCCGACTTTGTGCCTGACTTCCAGGTGATGCTGATCGATCGATCACTGGATTTTTCTCAATGGGTTAGATAGAAGGTTTAGGTTGATAACTTGAAGCTTTTTAACAAAATGTAAGGAGTATGAAAAACAGCAAACAGCAGTTCCTCTTAGAGAAAAATCAGGTCTGTGCATTCGTTCAAAGTGTTTGTGTGCAACGTGCTTTCAAGTTTCATTTCTGATTGGAAAAAAGACGGTATGTTGATCGTAGAATTAACTTGCCTACAAATAACACATTGTCTATTACTCCCAGCCGTGTTCCTAGATTGTAAGATTTTGCAAGTTCATGTTATTAGCTAGAATATATTTAATAATTAACAATTGCACGTGTATACAAACTTTAAAGATATGATGTTTTTACTTGATGTAAATTATGAATGTGAAATACCCACCATTTTGCAAACCATATAAGTGTAGCTTGTTGATTCGTTTGGGGAATTTATAGTTTTCTTTTGAGTAGCATGGGTAGTAGATATTTAAAAAATGAAATTTATATGTTTCTAACAATCTAAATATTTCGCATTTTTAGTGCTTTTCATCATTTCTAAAAAGCACTATTATCGTTGTGATGCCGTTCTCCGCTTTTTATTTTTCGATTTTGATATTTCTGTATTTTAATTAATTTTACATTTTATTAAAAAGTTAACATATTAATAAATGTTGAAATAAATTTATTAATTATTAAAATGCTTGTGTGTTTCTATTATATATACAACTTTGTAAATGAATCTGGATGGTTCTTTCATTGTTTTGCGATTTCCCATCGTTTCATTTCATTGAAAAATAAATTTAATGAATCTTGAATTAAATGTAGAAAGACTTTATTTTTGCATCTTCCAATTTTACTTCATTTTAAAATAAATATTCACAATTTTTTCGTTTTATTATTTCTTCATGAGATAGACTGTGTATTTACACGTGAAAACATTTAAATAACTATTAAAAATATAAATTCAGCATGTTGATATTTAAATTCATCAGGGAGTGCACCAAAATTCTAAATATGTACTTAGTGGTTCATCAACTAAAAAAGGTTGAATAACACTGTGTTCAGACTTGTTTTACTTTGTGCTCCACAATACGGAAGATGCTTCTTCCCCTATTTTAGTTTGGGCATGCTTAAGCGTCATGTGACAGAGAAGGATACCGACACGTCAGTAGCATGTGAGACGGTTGTGTGTCGTGCTGCTCCGAGTTGTTGGACTTCTATTCCCGCAATTTGTAATGGAGTATTATTTGTGGTGCCAAAGACCATAGAGATCCAGCAATTTGTTCCAGCGACCATTTCAACATAAACACAAAAAAAAGTCACCAGGATTCGAACCAGGGAGCTTTGACTTCATAGTGCCAATTATAACCTCACGGCTAAACGTGCTTAGTGAATAAGCGAAACTAACAAGGTACTTAAACGGTGTCTAAATAAACAAATCCATTTATTGTTTAAACTATTGACCGTCTATGCCCAAAAGGGAGGTAAATCATGATTCCCAAGTCTAGCTCTACCAACTCGCAAATTTTCAGACAAATCCCTTTCCCGTTAACCTGACACTCCCCTTGTCAGACGCCTCAGAGGAGGCCTATGGTGCCTGTATTTACATCCGATCAACCAATGAAGAAGGACGCACAGAAGTCAAACTACTTTGCACCAAATCAAAGGTAGCTCCTGTTAAAAGGGTAATGCTTCCACGACTAGAATTGTGTGGAGCTTTACTGCTATCACGCCTTTTCAAGGTCACCAAAGCACTAAACATGGATATCACAAGGTGTTTTTTATGGACAGATTCTACCTTGGTATTAGCATGGCTACCTGCAGTTCCAACTAGATGGAAGACATTTGTAGGAGCCAACAGGGAACTTCAGGAGTTAGATAAATGGTTCATATTAATACAACAAGAAGATTCAGTGACGAGTTACATCAGCAGTGAGGGGATCCAGTGGCGTTTCATTCCACCCTGAGCTACTCATTTTGGTGGGATTTGAGAGGCTGGAATCAAGTCGTTTAAATATCATTTAAGAAGAGTCATGGGATCCACATGCCTGACTTTCGAGGAATTAACTACCCTTGTAACACAAGTTGAAGCGTGCCTTAATTCAAGACCTCTAGTGCCCAAGTCATTTTCTCACTGGCTAACCAATAACTTCCCTTCCTGAACCAGACCTGAATAATACTCGAATTAATTTGCTTCCCAGATGGCAACGGCTCCAGCAGAAACTTCAGCACTTCTGAAAGCAATGGTCCAACGACTATTTGACTCACCTACAACAAAGAGCCAAATGGTCCATATGTAGCCGAAATTTACAACCAGGCATACTAGTGGTGCTAAAGGAAGATAATTCGTCACCAATGTTCTGGAAAGTAGGAATCATTGAAGAAGTACACCCTGGTGCAGACAGACTAGTACGTGTGGCCACCATCCAGACTCCTCATGGAACATTTAAGAGACCCATAACTAAACTTTGCCCTCTTCCCTCCCAAGAATGACGGCTAGATATGATTATTGTATTATTTGTGTATTATTTTTATTGTTTGTTTGTATAATTAATATTGAAAAAGGACAGTAATCCTTTTTGGCAGGCGGTATGTTCAGACTTGTTTTACTTTGTGCTCCACAATAAGGAAGGTGCTTCTTCCCCTATTTTAGTTTGGGCATGTCCCAAGCGTCACGTGACAGAGGAGGATACCGACGCATCAGTAGCCGGCAAGTAGCATGTGAGACAGTTGCGTGTCGTGCTGCTCCGAGTTGTTGGGCTTCTATTCCCGCAATTTGTAACGGTGTATTATTTGTGGTGCCAAAGACCATAGAGATCCAGCAATTTGTTCCAGCGACCATTTTAATAGTTATTTATTCCTTGGTGTTAATAGTATTAACTTAATACAGTCCACTTTTTACATAGACAAATGTGTTTTTTTCTTTATTACAATTTGTCACAAACTGCCTTAGGTGACACCAGAATGTGGTACACTGTGAATATGGAAAATATTGCTTCTCAGTCTCCAAGGTTCGTTTTCACTGAAAATCTAGGAGTTACTGTAGATATGGAGCCCAATGCAAAGACCGTTGGACTATTTTGAACCGATTTTTTACAATAAAATGCTAGAAATTATTTTAAGGGAGAAAAATTGATATGTTCTTCAATATATACCATATTTAATCAATTGTAAGCCGACCTTTTTTTACTTTTTTACCTCCTTAAAAATTGCCACTCGACTTAGAATCTTAAAAAAATCAATGAACGAAAAAGTAAATTTATCAATGCATTAGCGCCTGTAGTTACATTATAACTCTAGATATAAGTGTATTAATGTATAAGGAAACAGTCTACTTTAAATGTATGATTCTCTGAGCCAACCATCATTTCCTCGTGCCTTCATTTACTTTGGCAAGTTTTTCAGTTTCTTTAAATAATCTCATAATGGGACAAATACATTATTCTGCAGACTTTAAGAGAAAAGTAATAGCTTATGTGGAAGAAACATAAAATCTTGCTGCACACAGTTTCCTAAATAATTATCAGTATCTATTTATTTGATTATATTACGCTTAATGCTACAATAAATCATTCGTTTTTGTTAGTGAAGACTGTTTTAGGTTTCTTTTTAACTGACTAGTTACTAGCACTGTAGACGCATTTTTATTTGTGATTCTTAATCGAAGTTCTCTTAATTTCTTAAAAAATGTTATTACTACAGAGATTTAATACTTGTGTTTGAAAATGATTAATGTACTATTTTATACTGTATCTTGCTTTTTCTCATAATTGACATGTGCAATTTTTTAAACCTATTGCTAATTCATTGATGTATGCAGTTCTTTTTAATGCAGTCTACCATGATGTAATACTGTGATTTTTATCAAACTATTAATGTATTATTTTTTTTACTGTATCTCTTGATGGTTAAGTAACCATTGTTCTTTCTTTTTACTATGTTAAGTTTCTAATGATATGATACTATTTACTATTACAAAGATGTACTTTTATTTCCAATTGTGTAATTATGCCTGTAAACTAACTAATAATAATTAATAATGCTATTATTACCATTAAAAGTTATAAATAAAAATTATTATTAAAAAAATGCAATTAATGTTACAATTCATTGCGTTTGTCACTCTTGTCAATGAAGACTATATTATATATTTTAATAATTAGTTACTTTTTCTTTTCATTTCTAAAAAAATCGGTACAACATACATTGTACAAACTTTCTCATATACTAATGCGTCGGTTACTTATCTTTAGAAAGTGAAAATCTTATGAGCCTGTTTTTAGAAAATCCAATTTTTGTTAAAGTTGTCCAAGAATAAACTAGCCTTATGTTCATTCATTGAGAAAAATGAAATACGTAGTATTAATGTAGATGTATACTCAAGTAACTGTACGAAATTTGATCAAAATCGTTATAGGCATTTTTGAGAAAATCGAATTGTTGTTAAAGTTGCCTAGAATAAATTAGCCTTATATTCATTTTTTGAGAAATATGAACTATACAGTATTATTGAAGACGTAAACTCAAGTAACTGTACGAAATTTGATCAAAATCGTTATAGCCGTTTTTGAGAAAATCGAATTATTGTTAAAGTTGCCTAGAATAAAAGAACATTTATTTTCATTTCAGTCTTCTCCTTAATCCTTTTTAATAATTTTATAGGATTATTTCCATAAATTTTCACAAGATCAAGCCACCTAACATTCACTTTAACCTTAGCATTACCCTTATGGTTAAGTTTCATAATTTATGGATGAATAAATCATAGCTTATATTCATTTTTTGAGAAATATGAACTATACAGTATTATTGAAGACGTAATGTCAAGTAACTGTACGAAATTTGATCAAAATCGTTAGAGCTGTTTTGAGAAAATCGGATTGTTGTTAAAAATCCGTAGAATAAACTACTCTTAATTACTGAGCATTTCTATGTATACTCTGCTCAGTATGATAAAATGCCTAAGTACGAGATTTCATTCATTTTCACTCTACCGTCTAGGTTCCAGAGCCAGTAACAGACAGACGGCATTGTAAAAACCACTTTTTCAGATTCAGCGACACCTAAAACGTATATTTCTGTAAAAATCTCGAGGTTGAATTTTTTCACGATAACAATACTTTCTCGATACTTCGTATGAGAAAGTAAAAATGATGGGTCTCTGGGGGGAGGGTAAGTACTGGATTTTATTCAGTGTTCGGTAATGACACCAGGAAAAGGTGGTAACCATAGTCCTATCCCGTGACGCATGACTGGAATTCCAGTCATTGGTGTATGTCTCATTCAAACAGTTTGGGTGGGACGCCATCAGGTCTAATGTTCCCCTCATGTGTCATCAGTTTGGTTCCAACCTTCCATTGGTTGATATCAGTTTCTCAGATGGCTGATTTTTTCTTCCGATATACAACAAATTGTATTGGTGGAAAGTACTCACTCTGAATCATATTCAATCATTTAATATTAATGTTTTATTATGTGTTTAATTACTTTTCTTATTATCACAGATTTAAAGTGTTAAAAATGTTGAAAAAGCTGTTGAAGTAAATGAGTGAACAATAACAAATGTAAAATACATTTAAAAGTTTGCAAGCCACAAAAATCAAGGATAGACTAACCTGCACAACAGATCAAATTCCCATTCGGGTGACAGATGACTGGAATTCCAGTCATTTTTTTGAAATATTGAAAAAAAAATTGGTTTTTTGTTTTTTTGTGAATTATTGTCAATCAACGTTTGCTGTACCTTAATATAATGAAAAACAGAATTTGATTCAGTCACCAGCAAAAAATCCTAAATTCTGTGCCGCGTTGAAAAGATTAAACAAAAGTGCGAAGTGAATCCTTTGGTCTAATTGGAGGCTTAATTGATGCTAATTAAGCGTTGGCACAAAAATACTCTTTTATATGTATTAACTTTCAAATTTTGGTGTGCCCCCAAATATTTTTAGCTTTTAGGCTGCTCCCCCCAAAGTTGGGATGCTGTCTGTACAACCTTGCATGCCCTTGTGAAAAGTCGGGGTTGGCTTACAATCGATTAAATACTGTAGATAAGAATGTCTGCTAAGATAAATCGCATTGTAAAGATTGAACACCAACTACTGAGGAGAGATGAGCTTATTTTTTGGTGTTACGATGCTACAAAGTATGATAAAGTTGGTAAGGTTTGTCAGAGAGACAAGAATTCTGTACATAGCAATTTTTAAGGAAATTATGACCCGAAACAGGTTTATTCTTCTTATGAAATTTCTTCATTTCAGCAATAACTTTGAATACAACCCAGAAACTCATCCAAACTCAATGCTATGTAAATTTTATGAGATAATGGAACATTTGCGAAAAAGATTTTGTGACCTATACACAGGGCTGGCCAGAGCTACAGGCAAGCCGGGTGGCCACCCGGGGCACCGTAACTTTAGGGGCGCTATCTTGGCTGTCCGTTTCTATCTTTATTATATACATAAAAAACTTCACAAATGCATCAGTCACAGAGCATGCTTTAAAGTCCTATGCAAAACCCCTCTGCCTTTTGAAGATTTTAGCATCTATGTGCGAAAATGGATGTGGAAACCTGGGAATACCAGAGAACCAAAATATTTCCTTCTCACCCCAAGAGGTTGTACCCTTTCCTCGGAAATGCTCCCAACAGACACCGACTAGAATGATGGCAGATGCTCTAGAGGGGCGCCTTTCCCTTCGAGGGATGCATTTACCGCATCTTTTTTTTTGATTATCTGTCTAGCATCTTCGATTGGAAGCATCTTACAATTGGTGAAAGCTTAAAATCACATGAAAACTCGCCTCAACATTTTAAATGCCATAAAATGTGGCTTGAAACAGATTTGCGGCTTAACAAGAATAAAACTTTAGATGAAAATGTGCAAACACTTCTAAAGAAAGAAAGAAGTCATCGGAGAAGTGTGCTAGAAAGGTTAATTAATATAACCTTATATTTGGCCAAAAACAATTTAGCTTTTCCTGGATGTTCAGATTGATTATTTACACAGCATAATGGCAATTTTATAGGTCTCGTGGAACTACTAGGATAATTTGATTTGGTTATGAGTGAGCATGTACGTCGAATAATATGAAGTGATTGATATGGTAGGAGATTTTACTCGTAAAAGTATACTTGAACGAGCTAGGAAAGTCAAATATTTTACCATAATAGTAGATTGCACCACCTACTTTAGTCACGTTGAACAGCTTTCCTTAACAATCAGATTTGTTGACATTGATGACATTAAAATAAAAGAACATTTCATTGCTTACCAGCCAATAACCGATTCTTCTGGAAAGGGAATTTATGAAACTATAAAACAAATGCTGAATCATTTTCAATTAGATTTAAATAACCGCAGAGGTCAGGGGTGTGACAATGGTGCCAATATGAAAGGAAAAAACAAAGTAGTACAGGCAAGAATATTAAGTTGCTACCCACGAGCATTTTTCATGCCTTGCGGATGCCACTCTCTAAATTTAGTAGTTGGGGACAGTCTCTCTAGTTCAGTGTTTTCTAAAAGAGTTTTTGGGGTTATACAAAGAATTTACGTATTTTCAGCTTCAGTTGTAAGGTGGCAATTACTGAAATAATATGTTAAACGCTTAACTCCTAAACCGTTATGTGATACCAGATAGGAATGTAATATTGACTGTGTTAAGGCTATTAAAACTGAAATTTTAGGATTGAGAGATGCCTTAATCGAGTTGCCAGAAATACCTTCTATTGAACCTATTATCATTTCAGAAACAGAATCTCTTGTGGAAAAGGTTGAAGATTTCAATTTTTTAGTAACACTTTGTATGTGGGATGACATTTTGTTTAAAGTTAATTTGGTAAGCAAATCGATGCAGAACTCTGAAATTGAACTAGGAACTATAGCAATACTTTTAGAAAACCGTACAGAATTTTTAAAGGAATACCAAGATTCCGGTTATATGACAGCTATAAAATCGGCAAAGGAGTTGGCAGTAAAATCAAGCGTAAAAGCAGAGTTTAAATTTGCCAGATTTAGACAAAAAAATGTTTTTACTAGCGAATCCATAGAGGAAAATTCAAAAATTGAAAACAAGGAAAAATATCTTCAAAATAATGTTTTCAATGTCCTGTTAGACCATGCATCTATCAGAAAGATTTAAGCAAATGAAAGAATGTAATGATAGTTGGTTTTTTTTGCATAGCATTAAGAAAAATGTAAATATGATGAAATGTTGAAAAAGTATAATGAACTTGAAATTAAACTTAACGATAAAAATGAACATGATTTAAGTGCTGTGGATTTATGTTAAGAAACCGAGACTGTGATAAGGCTGTTGCCTGAAAATGTACCTAATAATTCTGTAAGAATATTGAAATTTATAAATACTAACAGATTACAAGATATGTTACCAAATTTATGGGTAGCTTTGAGAATAATGTTAACAATTCCACTAACTGTAGCAAGTGAGGAAAGAAGTTTTAGCAAACTAAAGCTTATCAAAACATATTTGTGATAATCAATGTCACAGGCAAGATTAAATTCGTTGGCAATACTATCAATTGAAAATGATATAGTTGCAAACTTGGATTTTACTGATATGATTAGTAATTTTGCTGATTTCAAATCAAGGAAAATGATATATTAGAGAGAAATTTTGATACTCAATGAAAATATATATGTCCCTCGTATGAAACAACAAATATTATTCAAGTTTGTTTTAAATTTTTGTGCAGTCAATATAATATGATGATATGTAATGTACAACTATGTACAGTAAAAGCTCGTTTTAATGGCACCCATTCCAGCGGCAAACTCGCACTAACGGCATCTTTGGTGAACTTACATTTTCCAATTGTCTAATAGATGTCGACACAGTGATGACCAATCTCCGTAAGCTTAAACACATATTGCGAGTAGTTCCTCTTCTGTTTCAAGGTGTCAGCAGTCGTGACGTACTGCGTAATAATTTTATTTGTTATTAACCTCATTTTATAAACATTTAAAGATACCCTAAAGAACATGAGTAATGGCAGCAACAGTAGAAAACAAGAGAAGCGAATGGTGCTTACTTTACGACAGAAAATTGACATTTGCCAAGGTCTGGATAATGGGGTAAATATTAATGAACGAGAACAATATAAGCTGATCTACGATATATGGTATTAATGCAAGAAAACTGCAACTTCTAAAAGTTTAAGGAAGCCAAAGCTAGACAATTGATGCAATATTATACGAGTGGTTTAAAGTGAAACGTTCTGAAGGTTTCCCAATCACAGATCCACTATTAATTGAAAAGGAAAAATACTTTTATCAGCGATGTATTTTTCTGATGGGTGGCTATCTCGTTTTAAACATAGTCACGGGATACGAAAACTGGATGTCTCGGGTGAACTTAAATCAGCTGATAGTGAGGCTGCACATTTGTGAATATACGAATTGTTGATATTTACTTTCAATGAAAAAAGCAAAATAATCTGTTAATTGTGAATAATAAATGATGGTAGTAGTAAAAATGTTATTTTTGATGGACCATTTTGGTTCCCAGAATGAGCATTACAAAAATTAATAAAATTATTAGGGCAGCCCCGGATCTCCGATCCTCAACGCGATTTAAATAAACTGAAGCTTTAGTGAAATAATTTTTATTGAATACTTAATGAAAAATGAAATGCAAATAATCTAAATAGTTCGGCCGTAGGTTAGATCTTCTTTGTTCCCTATTTATTTGACGTGTTTCCCTATTTCTTTGTCTTTCTTGTACTCTCCGCTCCTCATCTACACAGGCAATCCTATGAGCTTCTGCATCTCTTTCTCTCTTTCCTACGATACTCTTCTTTTGATCTCTGGCTCCTCTTCTTCTCTCTGGCAGCTGTAGCTGGACTAATAGCTCTCCTTTTCACTGGTCTATCCCTTGGCATTTTTTAATTTTCTGCGATTTTACAGCAATATATTAGAGCAATTACGTGATCACAATGTCACAGAGTTACTCAATGCTAGTTTAATATCGCGGTATATTCAAAGTGGAAATTTTTTAAAATCTATCTAGCCTTAGTTCCAATGATTATCGTTGCACTCTTATAGACGAACTCACAAACAGTTGCTTTCCTTCAAGTGCTAACTTCTTACAGGAGCTACTATAAAGGCGACGTCAATGCAACCGTTTATTTAGATTATCAATGAAGAGAAGATAACCATATAATGTGTTTACAAAATAACGTGCGTCCCTATTCTCATCTAATTTTTAATTTTTGCGTGAACCTATTTGCATTAATTAGGATTACAGATTTGTAATATGATGGTTCTACTTACAAAAAAGTAAGATTCCAGCATTCAAACGATGAAATGAAGATTCAATTGCTTCGACTAAATCGTTAGAAACGCTTCCCATACTCAGCAATACGCAGTCAACAGAATAATTGTCCTTAAATATTTACGTTGCTATGCTTCATTAATTTCGATGCTCAAGCAACAGGTCGATGCAAATAACACTTTTCTATCATCTATTTGAAGGTTTAATTGGCATTAAATGAATCGGAGGCAACAATGAGAGTCTCCTTGGCAATGCCCGGAATGCGCACGAAAAATCTGCAAAATTCCAAAAAAGAATGCGTATTTCTGAAAACGTCGACCGTGTAACATATAAACATCGCAAGAATAAAATAGTATACAGTTTTAGCCAACGAATAATCCCAAAACGAGTGTCGGAAGATTTACTGAGTTAGCTCTTTCTTCGGCATAAATACCCCAATTTGTGTTTGGAGATATAGTCTGACTTGATAGCTTAGTGGTTAGAGCATGTGGGAGACATGGGTTCAATCCCCGGTCAAGTTCAGAATTTTTCTCAATCTCAATCTTTCCATTTTTAGTTATTTAAATAGCATTATAATGCAAAATTATTATTTCGTATCGTAAAAGAATACAATCGTCCTTATTGCCGTAAATTACGTATATTTTGAATATGTTTACAGAATTCACCGCTACAAGGTGGCGGCGCTGTATACTGAAAGTTAAGAAAAAGCAAAATATCTCCGAAATGGATGGTTCTACGAAAATTTGTTTCAAAGAAAATTTGGAAGAAATATTATTCTCTACAACTTTGGTCCTCACAAAGATTACCAATAATGATGTTTTTAAGGAGATATTTGACGGAAACCAAAAAACCGATTATTTATAAATAATTCCTAAACAATAACTGCTATGGAAAATTGTTTGAAATAAAAAATGTAGGAAATTATATTTTCTACATTTTTTGTAATGGTCAATATATACAATAATGGCGTATTACCAAAGAAATATCGCAAAAACCGAATCGGTTTCGAATAAACCTTGACTTCCGGTTAACCGGTATTGTCTAAAAATAATCAGTTCTTTATGCCCATACTAAAGTGTTATATTTTAAATTTGGTAACGATATGGGACGTACTTATTGAGTTAGAGCGTCCACTATCACATACACACACGCACACACACGCACGCACACACAGACATCATTCCGAAAATAGTCTAAACGTGTTCTAGGGACCTCAAAACGTGTATTTCCGTTGAAATCTCGAAGTCGATTTTATTCGTGAACAAAATACTTTCCCATTACTATGTATGGAGAAAGTAACAAATTGTTTTCAAAAATGTATTTCCACCTATTACTCCTGAAATGACTAGTCATATTTTATATTAATTTAGATTAACCATGGTAATACTTTTATTATGTGTATTAAATTTTTTTGTAATTAGCCATCTTGACATTAAATTGTATCTTGTAATTTGTTTTCAAAGTTCACCCTATAATTGTTATGTTGGGTGAACTGTAAATAGTTTAAATAAATAAATATTAAGGCGACTCCCGAGATTCGACCGTTCGAGATACGACCAATTCGAGAATTCGACCGGTTGAAGTCCGCTTATTCGACCCAGCCAGCCGGTCGGTCAAATTAGGAAGTAGTTTACGCGAAGTAATTTTTGGCTCGCCCAACGATGTGAGGTTTAGTTTCAGTCTAGACATCATTATTTCTGCTCTAATTGTTTGAATTTGTGCTGATTTCACTTGTTTTTAGGCACGTTCAACATGCGACTTCGAGATTCGACCGCGTTTTCAGGAACGCATCCTAGTCGAATCTCAGGAATCACCTGTACTTCAACTTGCAAAGATATGTTGGAAAAAAATCCAAAATAAAAAATACCCAATTTTTGACCGGAATTTCCTAAAAAATAAAGCAGTCAAAGGGTTAATAATCCATAAACGAGAAAAATTCTGAACTTGACTGGGAATCAAACCCAGGTCTACCACGTGCCGGGTAGGTGCTTTAACTAAGTTATCAAACTAGCCTAATTCTCCATTCTCAAATTGGGGTATTTAAGGTGGGAAGGGATAACTAACAAGGAGAGGCCGTAACATTAATATTGAAATTCGTAAAACCCTTTTAGGAAGTGAAACTAAAACTAAAATATGAAATATATCTCTCTGCAATTTTGCCAATGGGCCTTTGTTTAAAAGATACTAGCAGAATTTCCCATATAATTTCAACGGATTTAGTGAAGCTACTACAGCACAACATACCAACTCTTTAAAATACCCATACAGTAGATACTTTTAAAATTACAATTAGCTTTTCTTAACAATTAATTATATTTGCTTGTAACAATCCATTTCTGAGCCTGTTGCATTCAAATATAATGATAATTTTATTTCCTATCATATTACTTTCACATATCCAGCTTCATTTCTTGTGTAATTATGCCTCGCTGAAATATTTACTTTTATGTCTTGAAAAAGCTATGTACATTTGTCCATGACTGAACACTGACTGGTAAATGTACACCAGATACGTGAGCTTATTTACATTAATAAACATCATAATGTAGAATATAATGATTTTACTTACAAAAAATGTAAGATTCCAGTATTCAATAGACGAAAGAAGGTTCAATTACTTTCATCAATAAACGCTTCCTGAATAATAATCAGTATCTATTTACGTTGCTATCCATAAACATCGATCGTTTCGTTGCTTAAACAAATGTGCTAACTGAATCAGAGGTAACAATGACGGCCGCCTTGGCAACGCCCGGAAAGAGTACGAAAAATCCAAAAATTAATTATCACAATTTTCATTTGCAAAGATACCATATTGTATGACTATGTATTATAATTTATTTGATTATATAGGCTTGTATTCTGTGCCTATTTTGTTGATTTAAGCCTGCATAAATATTCGATGCTTAACTCACATTTCAAATAGGCAATTTTATATAATCGCGTAAATGGCTATAATATAATTAATAATAATTGAATTAAAATTAACTGGATTCTATTTATATTATTATTAATGAATTACTAATTACTGACTGATATAGATTCTTTATTAACAATATAATTTAGTTAATTCTCATAGTACCTACATAATGTAATATGTATTCATAAAATATTCCTATTTTTGTAACTGTTTTGGCATAATAAATGTCCTTTCTTAGTGAAAGCAATTCGCTTTAACATTCTGTAAATAAGTTGTTTTTAATAACTAACTCCATATTGCTCCTAAGCTCAACTGTTGGTTTCAAACTTATTAATAATGTAGTGACCTGACTGCATGCAGCGAACTCATAGGTGCCATCGCCACGGCCAAAGACTTGAAAAGGGCCACAAGTGGATGGAGAAGACTTCGAGACGAAGAGAGAAAGTGAGCAACAGAGAAGAGTAACGGACGAAGATATACACTTCGGAGTCACTTAAGTGTCAGTTTTAACCTTAGTTAGTTATTGTTAAGTGGTAATTTATTATTGCTATGTTTTGTCTAAGTGTTCTGGTGAACTTCATTGTGTTTGTTTCAGTGAAATTATTTTATAGTGTGTGTTCTAGTGATTTCCTTTTCTTTCTTCATCCCGTGTGTTCTAGTGAAATTCTATCAACTCATGTGTCAAAAAGTGCATTTCTGGCTAGTGGTTTCATTTTTCCCTAATCAGTGATCCCTCACTCCCATCGTGACAAATCTCTGCATCATTTAAATTTAGATCCGAGTGTATTTTTCCTATTTGTGTACTATAGGTATTACTAGAATTTGACTCCTCTTCCTTGAATTTGAATGTGAACTTTCATGCTCCTTAGCAGTACTATTTTATTATCTTGTTCTTAACTTGGTGCTAATATGTCAATTTCCTAAATTTAAAGAGGCTACTTCCGCTGTGTGCTTAAACGGAATGCAAGAATTAGATTCTTTCATTCAATCTCAAACACGAATGAATCACCTGCAGCATTATGGAATAAAATTAGAATGTTTGGCATAGGTAAGCGAAAAGATACTGTACTACCGCCATATTTATCATTAAATCTAAATTTCACTACGCCACCTAATAATATCGACACTCATGTTCAAAGTGAAACCATAAAATCAATTTCATCCAAAGCTGATAAAGCATTAAACCCTACAAACTCTTATAAGTTTAGTCCGGTAACTCAAATACAAGTTCTTAATTCACTTCGGAGAATTAAAACTAAGGCGCAAGGATCAGACGGTATACCGATCGATTTTATTCGCAAATTAACTCACTTAATTCTGCCTGTCATTATTAATATCTTCAACTGTTCTCTATATCAGGAAAAATTTCCATCTCAATGGAAATGCACATTAATTCGTCCCATACCTAAGAAATCAAACTCAACTGAAATCAATGTGTTCCGTCCCATCAGTTTCCTACCTGTTTTATCAAAAGCATTAGAAAGATTAGTCCATGAACAGATCACCCAGTTTCTCGAACTAAATAATGTGTTAGATCCTCTTCAATCCAGTTTCCATAAATCCCATAGCACCACCACAGCCATGATTAAGATAACTGATGATTTTCGCCGCGCGATGAATAGAAGAGAAGTCACAATTTTAGTTCTGCTTGATTTTAATAAAGCCTTTGACTCGTTAGATAATGATATACTCTTGGCTAAACTTCTCTCTATGAGGTTTTCTCCCTCAGTGTTGAACTGGATCTCTTCCTACCTCAGTGGACATTTTCAAAAGGTTATCTCTGATAAATCTTGCTCATCATGGTATAATATATCACGAGGTGTTCCGCAAGGTTCAATTCTTGGTCCTCTTTTATTTTCATTATATATAAATGATTGTTCTTCATCACTTCGCTTCTCGAAGCATCATTTATACGCTGACGATCTTCAGATTTACTTAAATTCTTCCAGTGAAAATTTGTCGAAATCCATAGATAATATCTATGATGATCTAGCATTTGTTAAGGAATGGAGCAACAATAATTTTTTAAATATCTACCCAAACAAGTCACAATCAATTTTGATTGGATATCCCAAGATATTAGCGTCAGTTAACCAAAATCAGTTGCCCGAACTCTGCATTTCGAAAAAGACCATTCCATACTGCAAAGTGGATAAAAATCTTGGTTTACTCATTGATGAAAACCTTTCTTGGTCCTCACATGTCTTAAAAACAGGTAAAACAGTAAACAAATCTTTTCATTCTCTCAGAAAACTTAAACATGTCATCCCCACTACCTTAAAGAAACAGTTAGTATCTACCTTAATTATTCCGCATTTTGATTACGGAGATATTGCATACCAGGATCTGTCCCAAGAGTCATCACTAAAACTGCTGCGCAGCTTCAACAACAGCGTCAGGTTTATTTTTAACTTGAATAAATCAGATCATATTTCAGAATATTTAACCAAATTGTCCTGGATGACTCTGGAATCCCGAAGGAAGTTACACCTTCTTTCCTTACTTTATCAAGTGTTATCCCTCAACACTCCACAGTATCTTGCAAAACAATTTAAAAGCCTTGACACCATACACATGGTCTATACTAGAGGTAACAACTAACTGCTTATTCCTCATCATAGAAGTTGTATTTAATAAATCATTCACGGTCACTGCTTGCAGATAGTGGAATGAACTATCTCCACCAACGAGAAATGCACCATCTCTTGCATCTTTCAAACGATTGATTCGCAAATAACTACTGATACCACAAACAGAACATTGACACTACCTAGTGATATTATAATAATTATAATATCACAATTATTGTCGTTTCATGTTTAATTACTTTTTTTTCAAGTTATCATCATCATCTACCTTTATAATTAAAATGATGTAACTCATAGCATTTATCCTCCGCTATCATATTTATAATTTAACTTGTTCCTCACATTATTCTCCTTGTATTGTACAAATATGTATTTATGTGTAATGTCTCACATTTATGCCCTCATACTGGGTTATGTTTATCTATCTCGTTTATAATTTACTTTAATTCTTTTATGATTTTTACAAAGTATATAATTTTACGGCTTTATTTAGGTTATAGAATTATGATATCATTGTGAAACCTTGTCTTTTTTTTCTTTTCGCCCACATTTGTAAATGCCTATTTCTCTCTGATATTATGTGTATTCTACCTGCTTGTAAATGTCCGCTATTGTTAACTGACAAGGGGTTAGGTGGAAGAGGGGACTACAAAGTCTCAATCTCGCCCCAATAAAGATATTAATCAATCAATCTTAGTTTTCTCTACTCTCTCGGCGAGTTAACAGTGCCAGTATATACGTGTTCCTTTTGAGTTTGTTAATTCTTTGTTGTTTTTGTTATAGCTATTGGTTATCGTTCCTTTTGAGTTCTGTTAATTCTTTGTTGTTTTTGTTATAGCTATTGGTTATCGTTCCTTTTGAGTTCTGTTAATTCTTTGTTGTTTTTGTTATTGCTATTGGTTATAGTTCCTTTTGAGTTCTGTTAATTCTTTGTTGTTTTTGTTATAGCTATTGGTTATCGTTCCTTTTGAGTTTGTTAATTCTTTGTTGTTTTTGTTATTGCTATTGGTTATCGTTCCTTTAGATATGTTCCTAATAGATATGTTTACAATGCTATAAGGTAAATTTCATGCTGAATTCAATTATACATATGTACATTTTCTAAATAAATCGGGAAAGGACTTATGAGCTAATATATAACTTTTAAAAGTTTTCTGTATTCTGCGTCTAAAGTCATTTATGAATTATACAACATCATATATCCGCTTCTAATGAACGAAATGTAACCATTTTTCTTATGTGATTTCTGTAATGATTAAGAATAAAGACTGCGTAACTAAAACGTTTATATTATTAATGAAATGTCTTTTAAAAAATCATATATACAACATTTAGTTAAAAATTTCCAGTCAAACATGGAAAAGTTGACATGCGACCAACTTTTCACCTAATTGGTTTAGAGGGGTACATTCTGCGAAAGAAATGTTTAGTAATGTTTAAATGTTTTTTGAATAAGATTTCATATCTATGCATTTCATAGTTCTCGCTATGCTGAAAGTTATATATAAACCGCGAATGCGCACCGGAAAATTAAGCGATTGATGTTTCTTCGCTTCTACTGCAGTAATGTTTGTGTGTGATGTATGACATTTTAAATGATACTGTTTAAAAATTTCATGTTTTATGTAAATCCACAAAAGATTTCATCAAAATAAAAAGTAAACATCAAAAGTTATGTATTTTAAAAAATTTTCTCACCTTTACCTGTATTTTTTTTAAAAACTCCTCCGTAAAATATTTTTTAATGATGTATGCATGTTAAACTATCAGGTGCTCCCATAGAGTAATAATATTACTAGTAATAATAATATATTATTACTCTATGGGTGCTCTAAATTCGACTGAAATAACTTTCTTACGTGTTATAGTTTAGTCTAGTGTTTGAATATCCAAGAAAACAAATCTTCATTAAACTTCATATCATTTGCTTTATTATTTTCTATTATACTAGGGTAAATACAAATAAACTATGCTTATTACTGGAAGAATAAATCCAAAGACTTCCATTTTCAGGCCTCCTTTGGATGGATCAAGAATTTTAAAAAGCAATACGGAATTCGTCAATGCAAAGCCACGAGGTACATAAAATCTAAAAACTGCCTTTCGTTAACTGAAGTGTTAGAAGTAGCAGCCGCATTCCAAAGTCACACTTTGAAGTTAATTGCAAAGTGTGATGCAGATTTTGTTATTAACACCGACCAGATGGGCTATGAATACAGAGTAAATGTCAACCACACACTTTCTCATATGGGAGAAAAAGCAACAGAGGTGTTTATTGGCGATTTCAATAAAGTAACCCACTCCTACACAGCCCAGTACTCAATAACTGTTTCAGGAAGTTGCTTCCGAAAGTATTTTTGTGTATGCAAGAGACAAAAGGGAACCTGGATCCTAAAGTAGCAGTTCAGGTGAAACATCAGGAACAAGAATACGGAAATGTCTAAATGACTGCATCAAAGATGGGCAAATTATCAAAAGATCACATCAGTTTAATTGTAGAGAACATACTTAAATCGTACATGGGGAAAAAGAAAGCTTTATGAAATAGCCTTTTAAAAATATATGAAACAAAATTTATTTCAAATTTTTAGTCAAGACATGAAAAAGTTAACCTGCGAGAAACTTTTTTAGGCATATTTCGCTTCCAGCGTGAGTGCCTATTATCATCGGTCCATATGTCCGTCCGCATGTTCATTCTCGGCTTATGCCAAACGAATTTTCATGAAATTTGATATTAAGAACTTATAATCAAATATAATAAGAAAATCACTAAAATGAATCACATACACCAATCAGGGGTACCATTTTACTGGTGACAAAAAATTAAATTTTTGTCATCTCTCGTAAAGTATTGCTCAAATCAAAATATTTTTCAAATAAAAGTTCTAGAACTGGTAAAGAAGAGTATTTCCTTTCCTATACATTTTTATCGTAAGAGTAGCCATTATCTATAAAATCAAACAATAATGTCTTAATTCAAGTTGAACTTGGAAAATTTCTTTCATGATTACTTCTTCATTGTTACTAACATAATCTCACACAGCTCACAAACAAACGTTTAATTTACTTACGTGTGCATGCACTATTTTTAAATACAAAGAAAATGGATTATTTATGATGAAGAAAAGAACTTTAAAATGATATTTCCCTTATGTACAGGTACATAATTTCTTTCTAATACTCCATTGCACGAAACACGCCCATTTGTGATACGTTGTACACTTTCCTAACTTGTTCCTATTTGGTTTAGGTAGGTACATCCATAGAATGAAATGTTAATAAAAGCTGAAATATTATTTTAAAAACACTGCATATCAATGCTGTTTACAGTTTTCACAATACTCAAAGATATATGAAAGCATGGTGTGTGTTAACTGGTTGGTGATTTACGTATTTTGTATTTCTCTTCTCTCCTGTAAAGAGTGTGCTTAATATAAGATAATGTAAAAGAAATTGTTTATAAATGTTATGATCTACTAAAATCTATAAAATTTTTTATATAAATCCAATAAAAAT
Source organism: Uropetala carovei (assembly GCA_036926305.1). NCBI lineage: Eukaryota > Metazoa > Arthropoda > Insecta > Odonata > Petaluridae > Uropetala > Uropetala carovei. Next base: position 6,525,077 of record JAXCHB010000084.1, on the reverse strand, counting down.
GAAAAAGTTATGAATTTTTCAATTTTCAGGAATCAAAATTGCGAATTTTTGCATATTTTTAAAAACCTCCTCCGCGCTTAAGGGGTTAAAGATGAACTGTTTTCTAACACGTCTCAGGTGGTCTTTATTCTCTGACGATACGTGCAACTGCCTATAAGAGCCTTCTTCTCTCTGTATATTGCTTTCAAGAAATATTATGAAGTCTTTGGTTTAGTGTAGCAGTTTTCAAACAAAAATCTCTCATGGATCGGTCAATATTCTGAGTATTTCAACAAGAATCAGTAAAATCAATTTTTAAACACCAATTATTTGATAATTAAAAAGGGTTGGAGACTACAGCAAGATGGATATTTCAAAATTAAGGACTCCTTAACCGTACAAAGTAGAATATTTAGAGACAATACAACCGGTAAAAATTAAACAGGGTAATGAAAGAAAAAAGAGAAACAAAAAAGATGTTCCACTTATAGGTTTATGGCGATAACTCCTCGCTGGTGACCTGGTGTCAAACATTCATGCACTCATTCACTCCCAAAAGAACTAATCCTGTCACTCACACATGCACTCAAGCAACAAACAGGAATCTCTAAATATTCAGTGAGACACTAGATACGTATTTCGAGAGCAAAGCTCTCATCATCAGCAGCTGATGAGCTTTTTTGTTTCTCTTTTTTTCTTTCATTACCCTGTTTAATTTTTACCGGTTGTCTCTAAATATTCTACTTTGTATGGTAAAGGAGTTCTTCTTAATTTTGAAATACCAATTATTTGACCAACGCTATACTTTCATGGCCAGTTTCCAACTGAAAACACAAACAAGTATCTCATTAATCAATGATGCCCATTGTCCAACATTTGGTATTGGTTTGAGAGAGATTTTCCTGCAATTGTAGATGGAAAAGTAAAACAGAAACCTAAAGAAAGAGGAAAACATAACAGCTTTTTCATAATCTCACCCTGGGGCGATGTGTGAAAGAGCAAGCGAAAAGATGGTATCAGAAGTTTTCAGATTAGCTTCATTTATGGAGTACTTTCGATGTGTTTTGATTTGAAGTCACATTAAATTACATTATAGCATGTTTTACGTGAAGTGTCATTACTTGTCTTAAATATTGTCATCCGAGCTGGCCTTAAAGCATCTAACATCATTTTGGCAAGGCTGAGCATCATAAGTGTGGAGCAGTGCCTTAAGTCTACAACATATTCCTTAATTAGAAAATGTAAGTTTGGAACATCAAAAGTCGGAGCGTTGTAAGTCATGGACTGCCTGTACAATGGATATTTTCAAAGTGATTTGTTTTCCTTAAAATGGAATTCCATTAAAATATCATTATCTTCAAAGGATAACCACAATTTTTACTAAATGATCCCATCGTATTTTCAAAGCATACTTTCCTTACCTTGAAGTTGAATATGAGGAGCCTGAACTAAATGACTGCTGCCGCCGAGAAGTTCTAAGAGTTGTTGCTGGTGTTCCAGAGGGTGTAGCAGCTGTGGCTGAACGGCGGGTTGGTGATTTTGAACGCATCCAAGGATCAGCCCATTCATCACCACGAGCTTTGTGAGAGTGAGGAGCTGAGGGAGGTACATCAGGATACCTTGAAGAATTATATAAAAATAAGCAGCTAGTAACATGTTCCTGAATGGTATGTAAAAAGGCTTTGAACAAAATTTCCAATGCAAGTATTTAGTTTTTATTATTCAAGGTAAAAATCATTTGACGCTTTAATGCCTGATAAATACAACCAATAGTTTATTTATTTCACTGTTTTTATGCATAATGTTATGATAATTCTTACAGGTGGACAGAGACGTACCTAGGCACTATGGTAAAATTTTAGGAAACACCTTTTTTATGTAGGATATACTTCTTTCTGCATTTTAATTAAGAATAATAGCATTTTTATTACATATAACTTATTGTTTGAGTATTAAAATAATACTTATTTCTATGAAAATGCACTTTTTTCGGGAAGGTTTGGCACTTTTTGCAAGCGTCGCCTATGGCAAATGCCACCTCCGCCATACCCTAGTTACACCACTGTGAGTGGAACATCTAAATTTTCTCCAGTCTATACAACTGTGTTGATTTAATTGATTCCTTAAAAAAACAAAGTATAGAGTTCATACTTGAACCCTAAAATACAGGTGTCCATTTTCAGGGGTTACATACCTGGAGAGCTCCACAAATGGAGGAACTCTGAACAGCAAATAAAGTAATGGAAACAAATAGAGTCATCCATGAACATGGATAAAATTAGCATGTTTTTCTTTTTTCGTATGGTTAAACCACCACATATATGGTCCATCAAGCATTGTTTGCTTTATAATGGGCACCATGTGAAGTGAGGTTAGCATTTAAATGAGATAGGCTTAATAGCTAAGTAAGCATTGTAGTATGTAAAATCATCCTACATAAACATGTATTTGACATAAAAATATACTTTTTTGGATAGTTGATACTTCCCAAATTACATTTCAGTTTAGAACACAATCAATTTTGTACTGAAATTTTGAACGTTTCCCTATCACCTCTTTAAAGTTTTCAAAACTCAAACATTTCAAGAATAAATGACATCAATGTGGAAATGTACACTCAAAGTTTCAGCTTCCCATCTTTTATACCTTCATAGATTAATTAATTCAATATTCAAACAGCCACCGGTATTTTAAGAGAATCTCTGGACGGTGTATGGATTCAACAATGAATGCTTGCTGGCAGCAACTTGGCCCAAAGCTGTTCATTCTAATGGCTTTTTCAGCATTTGTAGGAAAGTTGACAGAATCATCAAAGTGGCTAAAAATGTTGGTGGGGAGGATCTAAACTCAATTTCCAGCAATATGAATTGACTTTTGGATGAAAACAATTGTTCACTTCCATTCAACATGGAACTGAATTGTTTCCAAAAATATGAAACATTTTTTCAGTTATAGGACTGCGCATGACCCAAGCAGATATCTTAATTTTATCTAATCTAAAAATGCAAATATATAATGGCCTGCACCGGGTATAAACAAAAATAAGGGGTGGATAAAGACACCAATTTCTCCCATTAGCTGATCCACCAAATGTTTATCACGTCTACAATTACAGAGAAAAACCAAACGAAAATTCTATCTGACAGAAATAACCTAACTCAACCTGTACATTATGTTATAAAATAAACATTGACTGACTTCTCATCTCTCCAGGCTGGGGCTTTTTCTGGCGGTAATGCAGCTGATGGGAGTGGAACTGAGTTAGCACTGGATCGAGATACAGCTGGAAGGACTGTCTTCTTTCTCCTCTCTGGCGCAGCATGGTGCTCAGCTCTTGAATCACTCCTAGACTGGGAGACCACATGGCGATGATGGTGCTCACCACGACCAGATGATGACTGGTGGGCTGGAACTTCTGGCACATGATGGTGATGATGACGATGCTACACAAATACAATGAAAAATATTGCTGAAATATCTTAATGATGTGGCACACAATGAATGAATGGAATGGTCAAATTATTATGAAAAAATCCCCAATAAATACAATGGAATCCCGATTTAAGGTTCTCCCATTTAAGGTTTTCTGGCATTTAAGGATGTTTTTTTGCAGCCCCGACCAAAGGCCAGTGCTTCTCGATTTTGTGAATTGCCCACATTTAAGGGACAAAATTCTGGTCCCTAGATGGACATCGCCACAATTTAAGGTGCATTTACACAATGCGGCATGACAATATATTATTTAGTTGTAATGTAATAAGTCACACTATTCATCGGCACCACAACACTTACCGGCTTTGTTACATTAAAAAAACTGAAATAAGTAATATTTTGTCATGCTGTGTTTTGTCAATCCACCTTCATTCCGTAAGTCATCTGTTACGTAAGTTACGAAAGTTGCGGTGACATCATTACGTGAACACTGATTTTGTTACGCTTTGGTTCCCAAGCGCTCACTCTCTAATGTGATGTATTAGCTAGTTGTGCCACTCGTGTGTACTACGGCCATATTTACTGTGTTAATCTGAAAGGAGACAATCCCCCAAAAATGGGAAGGTTTATTCAGAAAAATGCTTCTTTTACTTCGAGGTAATGTTATTCAAACTTCAGGTGTACCTACTCATCCGTCGCTGGAGCATTTCCCTACCCTGCACAAGACAAACAATCATATTTGAGTTTTTCACATAAAGTGCCGAAATGTGAAAAATGTGCTTAAAATCTAATGATTACAAGGATGTGAGAAACTTCATCTGCGAGTGTTGTCATTTTGTGTGCAGCGTTGTGCATACTCAGCCGATTACACACACTGACACGTCTGCCAACGCTCACCGCAATACTTCATCGCCGGATAAATTATTCAAAGCTCGTATAAATTATCTCATATGATCCATGCAAGATCATTTAACGTATTTACTCGAGTAATACCCATACAGATGTAATGCCCGAAACCCCATTTTTAGTGCTAAATATTCGGGAAAAATGGAATTTGTGTAATGCCCACACTTCCAAAATTTCAATATTGATATTTTACGGCAACATCGGTTGAATAATCTATCTGAAGCAGAGTTTGATGATACAATTATGGCAACAAGCAAACATTTAAAAAGTAACTTCTAAAAATGACTTTTAATAGCTTTTAACGTACGTAATCATTAAAAATTGACATCCATTGCCATTATATTACAGGGAGACTAGTCGAAAACCTATTTTGGAGTCTAGTTCCTTGATAATGCAGAAAGGTTCCATTTTCAGCTGTTACAAATTCTCAAGTTATTATAATATGCAAGGTATATTGCCCCTACTGAAAAACGCCGACTCAATACCTCATGCCAGTTGCGAAGTATTGAGTAAGTGCTTCACGGGTGGCCTACCCCCATAAGATGAAAGGGCAAATCTCATGTAATGTCCTCATCCTCCCATTTTGATGGGAACTTTTGTATTAAAAGTGCAGGTAATACACGAGTAAATGCGGTATATCATGCGTTCATCATTCTATATGAACTTAAAAAATTGGAACAATCTACACGCTCAGTTGATTCCTGCTATAGTAAGTACATCTCTCGTGTGTTTATTTACGCAAACGTTTTAGGAAAGTTTGCCGTGGAAAAATTACAGATTGCAAATGCGCAGCTAGGAGGTGCAATGAGGGTCACAACCATGAAGTTACAACTAATTTCATCTTCAAATCAAAAGCTTAACAAATCATCTTCGTAGGAGCAATTGCAGTAGATTCTCAGCCATCCTCGTTCCGTGAAATCTTACGAATGAAAAAACTGATCGTAATCACTTCAGAAATCAATCGACACTAAAAGCTGCAAATTAGGCGACTTCGTATTTTTTTGCTGTGCATTTCTTCTTTCGTGTTTACTCATCCACTGGGAAGTGTATGTTTACCATCCTTGCCGACTCCAATATCACCCCTCTCCTGCCACTTTACGCATTTGCTATCTCCTACACTCCATTCACCGTTTTAAGTGATAGACGACATTTGTATCTGGTAACGATGTCAGCAGTGAAAATTAAAATGTACATATACTCAGTGATTAGCTGAAAAAATTAAGAAGCAGCTCTTAAAAAATAGGGGTCAAGGAAAGTTGGGTAAATGTGGCAGAAGGCCTACCTGCCAGGGGCACCAGATCGCTACATTTCATCACACACATTGGCAATATAGTTCTCTTTCTTTAGAAATTTAGTAATACCATTCTGCTAACTTAACAAGTGTTCGGTTCGTAATATATTCCATTTCATACACTGTCGGTAATTGAATGTCAGATAGGGCAAAATGCACATGAAAGGACAAAAATCAATAAATTTTCATATTTTCTAAAAATTTAACAACAGGCTGACAGATTCAGAGAAAAATTAACAAACAGCTTGCGTGAGTCAGCTTCAGCTCATCATGCATATACTTGTACATATTATATTTCAACCTCTTCACATCATTTCTTTCGGCTGTGTAGAAGTGAATCACATTGTATGGGTGTGAACTGGTCGATATGCTGGGCAACTCATTGACAGTGTAGCTTTTCACTGTGATGGCAAAGTAACACCTAACGTACTGGCTTTCCGATGTTGAGTGTTGTGTTTTCATGCAGGTATCAAGACACTGTTTTCTGTGCGGTGTTAAAAACACTCGCAAGTTGTGACATTCGTGTGCATGTTCATTTCGTTTTGTGTAAAAGATATTTATTTAATTTGGTGATATTTTATTAATATGGGTACCAAAATGAGTAAGCTTACTTTAAGCGAAAATGTTTCCATTATTCATCAAGTTGAGGCCCATTCAAACGTGACAAGAATAGAGATGGCAAACCGCCTTAGACTAGCTCCATCTTCTTTGAGCAACGTTATCTATTTGTACTCTTAATATTTGTTTCAATTAATAAAACTATTATATTAATAAAATCTTGTTTAGTCTGGATTGAAGTATAACAAGGCTCCAGGGATAACGATTGATTCGTCTCCGGTGAGCGTTTTCCTGCTGTTTTTTGCAGAAATTATTCAACTCCTGGTGGATGAAACAGATATTACCACCAATATTTAGATAATTTGGACGTGGGACCATCCCCCTAGACTGACGTGACAAAGCATGAAATGTTTCTCTTTTTGACAACTACGTTACAAATGGGTCATGACGTTAGGGACACACTGAGGGACTAATGGTCGACTATTGAACAATTTTACACTCCATTCTATAATGCCACTATGAGACGTGATCGATTCCTACATATTTTACGATTTCTTCATTTCACGGACAATAGCAACGAACCTGATAGGACTTGACAAAAACTATGACCGACTGTGGAAAATTAGAACTCCCTTTCATATGCTCAATGAAAGTTATGCCAAGTATTATAATCCTGCTGAGCACTTGGCAGTGGATGAAGTCATTGTTTTATTCAAAGGGAGAGTAATTTTTAAACAATATACACCGAAAAAGCATAAATGCTTCGGAATTAAAATTTACAAACTGTGTGACAAGACCGGGTATATGTATGAGATGAAAGTTTACTTAGGGAAAGACCGAACGAATGCAACACAAGACATGACTGCAACTCACAGGACCATGAGAGAACTTACTAGGAGAATGGAAGGGGTTGGTCATAAATTGTATGTGGACAACTTCTTCTCCTCTCCTATTCTCTTTGACGACCTCAGGACAACATACTCTCATGTGGCACTGTTAAGAGCAAATCGCAAAGGCATGCCACGGGATTTCGACCATAAAATATTGAAAATGAAACAAGGTGACTTACATGTAAGAAATGACTTAACAGCCATGGTGTGGAAGGATAAAAGAGAAGTATTCATGCTGACAAATATCCACGATCCACCAGGGGAGGGAAATTTCTGTGATGAACGGAGAAAAGCTCTAAAGCCGGCTATAGTCGAAGATTACAATCAGCATATGGGGTATGTGGACAAGGGGGATAATAATAATAATAACCTGTGTGGGGTTTTGTCTCCCATCGGGCACGTCCCCAGATGGCGGATTGGGGAATGCTCTGCAGATATGCAGGTTAGGTGGGAAATAAAATACCCCCCGCGGACCAAAACAGAAACAAATCCAGGCGCATCTGACCCAGGGTGGGCGGCATTCTGGTCAGCATCTGTTTCCCAGGTTAGGGGCGACTGCTTACGAAACCTGCCAGTAGGTATAAAGTGCACCCATTGAAATGGAGACACGATTGAGAAGTTGCCTCGGAAAACTGCCACTGCCTGGGGATCGCCAGGGTGCCTCTAGAGCCACCGCTGGAGGTGACAGCCAGTGAGCCGGTGGTGATGGGTTGGATGCCAGATGGCCACCCATCGGGTTAACCGAATCTGCTACCGTCACACAAGAAAACCAAGAGCAAACAACACCACCTGCTCATGTTCCGACATAAGAGGAAAGTGTTTTCACTGGATATCAGTTAACCACTCCTCAAGTGCCAACTACAAAAGCTGGCAAACCACGAATGCGCACTCAGTGGAGAAAAGATATGAATACTTTCATTATGCGCCAATACTACATTGTTACAAACACTGAGACGGACTTAAGTAACTACCGAGCAATACTCCACACACACTTTTGTCAACAATATACCCAACTTAAAGTTACGAAACAGAGAATAGCAGATCAGCGACGTGCCATAATAGTCAAGAACCTCTTACCAAAACCTAGGCTGGATGAGATCAGAAAAGAAGCTGCAGAACTGCTTAAACGAACCAGTGATGAGGTTACACTACTGCAAACACCCATACAATGTCAGCCAACCAACTCAGGACTCCATTTTGTAGCCACACAGGAGATAACAGAGGAACTGCCACAACACAATGCACCTCTCATACAACAACAAGAGCCGGCCGGGTTAGACTAGTAGGCAGTGCGCCTGCCTTCTAACCCAAAGGTCGCGGGTTCGAATCCCGCTTCGGGCATGGATGTTGTGATGTATGTTGATTTTCTCTAAGAGAATTTGACGGTGCAAAATAACCTTAGCTGTTGATGCACCTAAAAAACCTAAGTACTACTACTACTACAACAACAAGAAATTGAAATAGAGTTCCACCGTGCAGTCCAGGAATTTGAGGGTATGTCCCCCTCACAAAGACCTTACATCCAAAGCAAACAATGGGAAGAAGATGGCACAAACTATCAGAGTTTTGAATACCTCAATTTTACCACTGTATCTATCTCAGAATGCAAAAACCTTTGATGATGTACACACAGCACTATATGCAGCAGCTGTCACTGTGGTTCGAGTAGCTGGAGGCAAGGTAGTGCCACTAGGAGACCGGCCCAAACAAAAACAGAATACACCACCTTGGGAGACACGTCTCTCAAAAGAAATCGAAAAGCTAAGGAAAGATATAGGTCGCCTCCAGCAGTATATGAATAGTAATACCAGTAAGAAAATTGAGGAACATATTATCAGACTGAAAAGAAACAATTTGAAACATGCACGTTACAACCCAGACAACTTACAAATACCTGAAATATTGGACACATTGAAGCAGAAGCTAAGTGCCAAATCCAAAAGGCTGCAACGTTACAAAGCAGCTCAGCAACGAAAACAGCAAAATAACTTGTTTAACACCAACCAGAAATTATATTACCGTGGTTTAAATAATACAGGGGGCGCCCACTGTAAGTTGCCCAAAAAACAAGATGTAGAACAGTTTTGATCAACCTTGTGGTCATTAGAGACAATGCATAATGGAAATGCGCCATGGATAAAACGGGAAGAGGAGGCCATGGCCAACTTACCTGAAATGAAAGACCACACAGTGACCACAGAGCAGTTCACTCGAATAATAGCCGCTACTCAGAATTGGAAAGCACCAGGCCCAGATCATATTCATAATTTCTGGCTCAAACGATTTACATCAGTTCACAAATATCTAGCCAAACATTTCTGCGGATTTGTTATGGACCCATGCATCATACCAGCATTTCTTACACAAGGCATAACACACCTTCTACCCAATGGGGAAACTACTATGGACTCATCTAATTACAGACATATAACATGCTTATGCACCATGTACAAAGTATTTACTTCATGCATTGCCGTAAAATTTTCTACAAGCACCTTGAACAAAATGATATTATGACAGAGGAACAGAAAGGCTCTATAAAAAGATCACAAGGTTGTAAACAACAGCTAGTTATAGGTTCAGTCATTATTGAGCAAGCTGCAGACAAGAAACGCAACATATAGACTGCTTACATTGATTATCGCAAAGCCTTTGACTCCGTCCCTCATTCATGGCTTATCAATATTATGCAACTTTACAAAGTGGACTCAGTAATAATCAGGACATTTAACTTCAACCTGGAAAACAACACTACAGATTACCAATAAAAATGAGAAGATGAAGTCACAACCACTTAGTATCAAAAGAGGAATATTCCAAGGTGACAGCCTTAGCCCACCCTGGTTCTGTATGGCAATGAATCCTTTGTCATCACTCCTGAATGATACAGGGTATGGTTTCCCGATAAAAAGTAATAATGTTGTCAGACATAGGATAAATCATTTGATATACATAGATGATATAAAACTATATAGCTCCATGGAAAGGCAATTAAAACAACTTTTACACTTAACAGAAACATTCTCATCTGACATAAATATGTTATTCGGATGAGATAAATGTAAAACATTAAATGTTAATAAAGGGAAAATCAAAGCTAAAGGATTTGACAAAAAGGATGGTGGCAGCATAGAACCAATGAGTGGGAAAGATGACTATAAGTACCTGGGACTACTACAAGCCAGACGATTGGAACATAAGATTATGAAGCAGAAGGTCACAGACATACATCAAAAGACTCACCAGCATCCTAAAAAAACTAAACGGGAAGAATTCTTTCCATGCCATGAACACATATGCAGTCCCTGTTCTAACTTACATCTTTTGGGTTGTTAAATGGACGAAGACTGATCTGGAGGATATTCAGATCAAAACCCGCACTACTCTCAAAAAATATAAAGCCCACCATCCTAAGGCAGCTGTTGAGAGAATGACTTTACCCCGGAGCAGGGGAGGAAGAAGGCTGATTGACATAGTAAGGCTACATAAAAAATAAATTTATAACTTACAGAGCTACTTTCTCAACATGACCTTGCCACTCCACAAAGCAATAGTGAAAGCCGACACAAGATACACACTATTGGACTTAGCGCACATCACACAAACAGAATTAACCCCAAACACCACCTACACAGAGGCCAAGATCCTGGAATGGTCTCAAAAGTCTCTACATGGAAGACACCCAAAGGATCTTAACCAAGAACGTCGACATTGAAGCATCGAACAGTTGGTTAAGCCATGCAGACCTCTTCTTGGAGACAGAGGGATTCCTTGTAGCAATACAAGATCAGGTTGTTGCAACCAGGGACTATCGAAAATACATCCTTAAAGAGCCAGGAGTAGACGATCGCTGTAGAAGGTGTAATGAAACAACAGAAACAATACAGCACATCACGGCAAGATGCAAGGCATTGGCCCCATCAGAATACGTGCATAGACACGATCAAGTTGCAAAAATAGTACACCAGAAGTTAGCCCTGCAGCTTCAGTTGACCCAAGATAATTCCCCATACAACAAATATATTCCGTAGAATGTTTCAGAATATAGCAGACATAAGCTTTACTGGAACAGGACTATAAAAACAGATAAGACAGTTTCACATAATAGGCCGGACATCACACTGATACACAAAGCTGAGAAAGTAACTTTCCTAATAGACATTACAATCCCAAATACCCATAATTTAAGTAATACATGGGCAGAGAAGGTCTCAAAGCAGAGGGAGATGGCTGATGAAATTAGAGATGCATGGAAACAGAACGAGGTACAAACTATATCGATAGTAATGTCTGCCACAGGATTCATCCCAAAAAAGCTAAAAGAAAGCCTAAAGAGACTCAACCTACACTCTGTCCTACATACAGATGCAACAAAACTAAACACACATTCAATAGTCCGTCAAACATTAAACATACTTGCATAGAAATTAAATAGGAGGGGGGCAACTTGCCATTTGGCTGTTATCTCCTACGAAACACCATTGAGAACAATGAGAAAATGTGTGTACGTGTGCATGCACGTGTGTATGTTTGCACGCGTGTGTGTGTGTGTGTGCAAATACACACACACTAGTTAATATGTGCTTGCATTCTGCAAGCATTTTTAAATGTTAGCATTTTTACAATCTAGAATTATTCCTACTCAATTACATACAAAATCATATAACCGTGTCATATTTCAAGTTTGTTCCTCATTTAGAAATGCCTTATAATTTTATTCGTCGCATAGTCGCAAAGATTTCGATTTATTACAATATAGGATTTCTTCCTTCTGTTGTTGCTATAAAACCCATAATTCTGCCAAATTTTCTGTTTGTATCTCATTAAAAATTGCCTTATAATTTTCACACTGGTATGGGGTATAAATGGGGCAAAACCGCCCTTAAAATTTGGAATTTTCACAGTATTTTATTTTATCTTCGTTTGCAATGAAATTTTTATAAAAATGCCAAATTTCAAGTATCTAGGTCATATGGAGCTGCCTCATCATTTTTGTTCTTGTATGGAGCAATACTGGGGCAAAACAGCCACAAAAATGTGGATTATATCAATATCGGATTTCCTTCATTGGGCATAGTTTAACATTAATGGCATTAAAATATAAGCCCCTGATTCCCATTAAAAGCTTACCCATATGAAAGCATTAAGACTGTTGCCTAGGAAGACTATTGTTGGATCCAGAAAAATTACCACTTATTTACGATAAAAACTATAAATTTACGCTAATTCTACTCGGATTTGAATTCTGTCTTCAAAAATAAGAAACTACAATTTATATCCTATCTGACAGTTTATGTCTCAAGTTCACATCTTGACGGTAAATAATTTTAAAATGCAAATATAAAAACCTCTACACCAATTTACATGTTTTCTTATGAGCCAAAAATGTGGCGAAAAGGAGCCGAAATGGCTAGTCAAAATTGGAATTTTGAATGTTTTGGATTTTTTCTTTCGGTTGTGACCCAAAACCTATAATCCTACCAAATATCAAGTTTCTAGCACATCCGGAAGTGCCTCATAATTTTGTATCCTCCTATATATATCTATAATATACAGATGCTTCTGACAGATGATATACCGTATTTGACCGAATATAGCCCCCCCCCCCCCGAATATAGCCCCCCTACCCATTTTTCTCACACAAATCTAGAAAATATTTTAATACCCTGAAAGGACGATTATTTTTAGGACTTTAATGTCATGAAACATGTTGTATAATTTGAAGAAATATCAAACTTGCACTCATTTAATAAAAAAGTACCAATTAGCGAATGATAAAACGCCATGCTAATTGGAATTTTAAGGTTTTCAGATTTGTTCCTCAGAATTCAGAGGGTATACTAACGAGAGAGATATTTGACAAGGAATTGAACAAAAATACATTTTTAGGGAGTAAAAATAAACTTTAAAAAGTCGAAATAACATACCAATTTATGCAGCAATATAAATTCGCACTTTGCTCAGATTTCGATCTATGTTTCGTTTGTGTAATTAACAATTCGAGCTTAGCCAGGCAATTAGTCCATTCTCGGGCAAGGTCAATTTCGTTGGTATTACCGTATTTTCTCGTGTAATCTGCGCACCTTTTTTCCCAAAACGCTGGTGGAAAAGAGGGGGTGCGTGTCTTACACGAATTCTTTTATTTGCAGCTCACCTTTTTTCCCAAAATGTCGTGTCGGTAAACAAATATATGTTAAGCTAGCACCCATGCCGCATCTATTATTCTATTTCTGAATTTCGGTGTATTTAGTCATTTTCATTCGTAAAAAATTTTAAATGAGTTTTAAGTTTATTAAGGGTGCTCCCCTAACTCGACGAATTCTTCTGCTGCAATCGTCACGGAGGCCACGGCGCATGCGCGACCAGTTCGGGTTGGTGGTTTTGTTCTCACGGCAGACGACGCCTACCATGTTCAGATACGGCGTGCTTCCTTTATTCTATGATACGTCTATGAAAGTCATAGCCACCGTGGTGATCATTGAATAATCGCTGATCATAATTTTAGTTCGCCAAAAAAATGACGACCGCTACGGTAGGGATCAGTGACCATATGGCTGGAAAATTACGTACAGCAGAATGATCGCTACCGGAGTGATTTCTGCGAACATGACCAATGTGACCACAAAAACAGTTATGTGTTTAACAAAAGAGGACTACCGAGATTTCTGCTAGTACCGATATAGAGAGATCACCCAATAAATTCGTCACGTAGGAATGTGAAGATGCTTAACTTGAGCGTAGCATTTTTTAGAAATAGGAATTGGTGATTTAAAAAACCCTTTTTCGGCTCAAATAAATTTTTTTCCCTAGAGCTGGCCCAAAAACCAGGGTGCGGGGAATACACGGGGTCTCGGCTTATACGAGCAAATACGGTAAAACTTGCAATTTGACAATAATGAGAGCGATCAGGTAATAAAAAAATCCTTCCTATATGGTGACGTCAATCAGCCTTGCAAATAAATATTCGCAACCCGAGTAGTTTGGTCTTACAATGGATAGAAAGACTTACTGACTCGAATGAAATTCATCATTACTGAAGCTTTGCGCACTTGTTTATACCCACCTAATTTTTAGTGCCCGAAAATAGCCCCCCCCCCCCCCCCCCCAACTTTTGCACTTCGCTTTTGGCCAAAAACAGGGGGGCTATATACGGTCATATACGGTATATATACTAGTTAATGTGTGCTTGCATTCTGCAAGTGTCTTGTCTCATCCTAATATAAAGAGTAGTTTAGACATAATTTTTAAATGCAAAAGTTTGCACCTCTGCGACGATTAATGTTTTACATTATGGAAAATATTGGAATAAAAACAAACCCTGAAACTTATAATTGTAAAACTTTCCATAGTTTTTCATCATTTGATACGAATACCTCACATTTCTGCAAAATTTCATCGATGTAGCACCTCTAAATGTGTAGTTATATAATATTAATTGTTTAAAAATGATGAATTTTTAACAGCCACAATAATAAACTTTATTATATTTTTCAATATTATTTACCGCTGGAATAGCATTCCCTAATTTCTCAAAATATTCAGCTCCCTAGCTCTAATAAAAGTGCATAAACATTAGTAAATTTTTTTAACATTTATGAATGTTTTACGGATCAATAAATAAACATTTTCAAATTTCTATAATCCCGTTTTCGTACTTGGTAAGATCAACCGTTATAAAAAATTTCAGCATTGTAGCACAATTATAAGTAACTAAACCACGAAACGTTTGTTTAGATGTTTATAATATGTGACTGCAAGCATTTTTATATATTAGCATTTTTACAATTTCGAATTATTCCTAATCAATTATGTCCAAAACCATATAACCGTGTCAAATTTTAAGTTTGTATCTCATTAAGAAGTGCCTTATAATGTTCACACTCGGAGTGGGTAAAAATGGGGCAAAACCGCACCTAAAAATTAGAATTTTTTCTACTTTTTGACTTTTATGTTCGGTTGCAAAAACATTTCCATAAGTGTCCTAAATTTCAAGTCTCTAGGTCATATGGAGCTGCCTCATCATTTTTGTTATCGTATAGAGCAGGCAAGTCAAACCGGCGGCCCTTTCTCTATCTTACTGCGGCCCGAACGCTAATTTTTCTCTTAGCTAAATCGTTCAAGATGTTATATAAATACTTTATTTTATGATAAGGACACGAGATTTTGTCTTAGTTTTTGAAATACAACAGAACGTGGTTTCTAAATTATTGTTTTTAATACCTAGTATAACAGGTGACCAATCTTATAGATAAAGTTTATATTGGCAATCCTGGGCCTCATTAACCAACCCTAATCTGCATGCGGCCCTTCTGTAATACCCATCATTTCAATGCGGCCCTGATGCTTCTTCGAGTTAGACATGCCTGGTATAGAGCATTACTGGGGCAAAAGAGCTCCAAAAATGGGGATTACTACAATATCGGAATTCCTTCATTAGGTGTAGTTTAACATTAACAGCATTAAAATATAAGCCTCTGATTCCCATTGAAAGCTTAACCATATGAAAGGATAGAGCTTGTTACCAAGGAAACCTATTGTTAGACCCAGAAAAATTAGCAATTTTTTGCGATAAAAACTATAAAATTACGTTAATTCTACTCGGATTTGAATTCTGACTTCAAAAATAAGAAACTACAATTTATATCCTATCCGACAGTTTAAGTCCCTTAAAAATGAGAATTTTTGTAATTTTATAATTTTATCTTAGGTTGCAATGAAATTTCTATAACCGTCCCAAATTTCAAGGCTCTGGTTCCTACGCAGCGGCATTGCCTTTTTTGTTATCGAATTGGGCAATAATGGGGCAAAACAGCCCCAAAAATGAGGATTATATCAATATCAGATTTCCTTCATTAGGTGTAGTTTAACATTAACAGCTTTAAAATATAAGCCTCTGATTCCCATTAAAAGCTTACCCATATGAAAGGATAGAGCTTGTTACCAAGGAAACCTATTGCTAGACCCAGAAAAAATAGCAATTTTTTGCGATAAAAACTATAAAATTACGCTAATTCTTCTCGGATTTGCATTCCGTCTTCAAAAATAAGAAACTACAATTTATATCCTATCCGACAGTTTAAGTCTCGAGTTCGTATCTTGATGGGAAGTAATTTTAAAATGCAAATATAAAAACCTCTGCACCAATATACATGCTTTCTTATGGGAAAAAATGGGGCGAAAAGGGGCCAAAATAGCCCCTTAAAATAGGAATTTCGCCAGTTTCGGATTTTTTCCTTCGGTTGTGACCAAAAACCTATAATCCTACCAAATTTCAAGTTTCTGGCACATCTGGAAGTGCCTCATAATTTTGTATCCTCCTATATATATGATATATCATGTGTAAGAAGCATCTATATATTATAGATATCATGTGTAAGAAGCATCTATATATTATAGATATAGGAGGATACAAAATTATGAGGCACTTCCAGATGTGGTAGAAACTTGAAATTTGGTAGGATTATAGGTTTTTGGTCACAACCGAAGGAAAAAATCCGAAACTGTCAAAATTCCTATTTTAATGGGCTATTTTGGCCCCTTTTTGCCCCATTTTTTGCCCATAAGAAAGCATGTAAATTGGTGCAGAGGTTTTTATATTTACATTTTAAAATTACTTCCCATCAAGATACGAACTCGAGACTTAAACTGTCAGTAGAATATAGTAGCTCCTGTAAGAAGTTAGCACTTGAAGGGAAGCAACTGTTAGTGAGTTCGTCTATAAGAGTGCAACGATAATCATTGGAACTAAGGCTAGATAGATTTAAAAAATTTTCCACTTTGAATATACCGCGATATTAAACTAGCATTGAGTAACTCTGTGACATTGTGATCACGTAATTGCTCTAATATATTGCTGTAAAATCGCAGAAAATTAAAAAATGCCAAGGGATAGACAAGTGAAAAGGAGAGCTATTAGTCCAGCTACAGCTGCCAGAGAGAAGAAGAGGAGCCAGAGATCAAAAGAAGAGTATCATAGGAAAGAGAGAAAGAGATGCAGAAGCTCATAGGATTGCCCGTGTAGATGAGGAGCGGAGAGTACAAGAAAGACAAAGAAATAGGGAAACATGTCAAATGAATAGGGAATGAAGAAGACCTAACCTAGGGCCGAACTATTTAGATTATTTGCAAGCATAGCTGCAGCGGGCTGCTAGTATCCATATATTATTTTTACGAAAAAGAGATACCATTGAGAAAAAAACATGGCAATATTTTGATAAGTGTTTATAGTTCTTTATTTATGCTGCTCAGCAAGTCGTGCGGTAGGAACCATATGTATTGCACAGCATCTGAAATCAGTTTTTTAAATCCTTTGATCCAGCAAATATTTACTCCTTCTTCTCATCACTGACCCGATTCATGTTTGTATTTTAACCTTTTTTGTAAATTTTTATATATTTTTAAATTTGGACTTCTACATATAAGCGATTTTTAGGAGAATTTTTCCGATGGTAGCCAAAGGGTTACTTCCAGAAATCATGCACCAATGGCAGTATATCACAAATATAAGAAAGATGGAATTACAGTTGCAGTATCCCTTAAACATCTCCAGAACTAAATTTAATGCATTTCCTTGATGATTATGAAAAGTGCACAATGACGACCCTGAGTTATAACGGTGTAAATTACCAATGTCACAAACGTGTTAAAGAAGGCTACCATTTATTGTCGTCAACTATATAATGTTACCAATTAAATAGAACATAATGTGATGACATTAAGCTGCATCTACTGCATTTTAAAAACATGTTCACATATAGCCAACAAAAAACAAAATATTTACGTTATAGTTTTATTATTAAAGATGAACGAAAAGTCTTACAACATCTCTGCTATCTTTTGATCTCTCCTTCCTATCACCAGCTCCCGAGTTGCCTCGGCCAATGTACTCAGCTTCTACCCTTAAGCCACGTGCATCAACTCCTTCATAGTGTACCCTACGCCAATAATCTCCACCAGCTGGGACACCTGATGATGCCTGATGGTTTGCTCCATGGTGGACGTGATGGTGGTGATGATGTTGTCGTCCATCTATTGGGGGAACTGAGCTTGCTCCTCCAACAGGATGGTAAAGGTCACTACCATCCTCGTAGCTGCTTTATCACAACATGATTAAAAATAGTAGATTTATTTCAGAAAAACAAAACATAACATTTCAATTGTCACAGCAAGCTCAATATTATAAATTATGCAACAGCATAAACTTCCTAAACCTAACCTCCAATGATCAGGATCATCTTTGACTTGGACAATAGGACTTGCAGGACGTGTGTAGTAGTCATTCTCTTTGTCCAATTCTTCTTGTCCAAGACTTAAATTCATTTTCTTCTCTTCAAAGTCAATATCCATTTCCTTTCGTTTGGTAGCTTTGCGCATCATCTGAGAATCAACAAAAACCATTTAGATTATTGTGTAAGGCATTTTTAAAGAATAACTGAAAGTTAAAATATTTATGCCCAAATATAACTTTAACCAATCATAACAGAAAAAAGAAAATGCATCAGACTTAATTATACATTTCTTTTGTAGGTATTCCAATTCAAAATTTCTACTCTAATCTAATGTTCTAGTTAAAAATAAATCTGTGCTACATGCATAGCATTCATAAATTTAATCCTAAAGGCATTTATAATCATGATGTCAATTCATGTAATATTCCTAACCTCTTTAGCATGACGTAATCCACGTTCCCAAGCACTTTCAAATACCGGCACTATTTCCTCCTTACGAGGTGCTTGAAACGGCACTGCAATTGGCTAAAAAAAGCATTTCAAGATTTTTAACATACACAGTAAGAAATGAAGCAACATATTAGATAAATGCAAATACAATGATATAATTTTCCTAAGTCTACTCTGATTGGTAAAAATGCTACGAGAATAATATAGTATTCACTCACATATAAGCCATAACCTTGTATTTTCAAGACTGAAACAAGGAAAAGTTGTACCTAAATATAAGCTACACTTAATGTTTTTACAAGACAAGCTCAAAAACATAGTAAACTAAGGAATACAAATAAAAGAATGACCATAACTATAAAAATAGTCCTAAAACTAGACAAAAATCTGCTGTGGCCAACACATGACTGTCTCCATATTTGGGATATAGATATTTAAATTATTATGAATAGTATTATAAGGCAAAACTATTCTTACCATTTGCCACTACAACAGAAGTGTATAAAATAATGACGAATTTAAATTTGAATAAATCCCCCGGTATTGACAATATTCGATTAAAAGATTTATTGGTTAGTGATGATCTAATTTTTGTTATTTCTCAGCTAATTAATGCTAGCATTGATAAAGGTATTGTACCAGATAAATTAAAAATTTCCATAATCAGACCAATCTACAAAAAAGGTAAACATGATGACCCAAATAATTATCGACCAATTGCAATTTTACCATCAATAAATAAAGTAATGGAAAAATATGTGGCAAATCACTTGACGAACTATCTAGAGAAATATAATATAATACACCAACATCAATATGGATTTCAAAAACATAAAAGTACTACCTTATTGCTTGAACAATTTTCTGAAATAATATATGAAAACTTAAATAAAAATAATCATGTTTTAGTTCTCTTTATAGATTTTACCAAAGCATTTGATATTTTAAATACTGATGTATTGATTCAAAACCTACATAAGATAGGAATACGGGGTATAGTACTGGATTGGTTTGTGAGCTACTTGCAGAATCGGTTGATGACTGTAAAAATTGATGGTATATACAGTGAATTTAAGGATATTAAATCTGGTGTGCCACAAGGCTCCATATTGGGGCCGATGTTATTCAATATATTTATAAATACTATTTTTGATGTTGTAGGTAATTGTGAAATATTTGTATATGCAGATGATGTAGCCCTTATAGCTTCACACAAATCAATTCACAAGGCAAAAAAATACCTACAAGATGATTTTACTAACATACAAAAGTGGAGTCATGACAAGTCATTAGTGATTAATGGGATGAAAACTAATGTAATGCATATAAGTACAGTTAAGATACTTAGAGAGTCAGTATCAATTAAACTGCATAACCATAAATGTTTGCATTCTAAAGACATAAATAATTGTATGTGTGACATAGTAGCACAAAAATCTAATGTTAATTATTTAGGGCTAGTTATAGATGATAAGTTCAAATTCAGTGGCCATTTAAATAAACTTAATGCAAAATTAAGAATACTGGCCTGTAAAATTTACCATGTTAAACATTATATGCCACATAATGTATTATTAATAATTTATAAAAGTTTAGTAGATTCCATTTTAAGATATGGATTAACTATTTGGGGTAGTAGCCCAAACTGTTATCTTAACTTACAAGGAGAGTAGGGAGGCTAGTACCCTCGGATTTTGTTCAAATTTCACATGGTGATAGCTGATTTGTTCCGATTTAACGTGTAACTTGCCGTTTGTGTGAATAGGCCCTGGTTGTCGAGATAACGCAGTTTGAATTTCGGCCGATTTCCGCGTGCGAGTTAAGACTCGTGAAAGTCGTTGCTAGGACAAGTAGGCCGTAGATGAGTTGGTAAGGCGGTGGGATAGTAACCCAGACGTCCGGGGTTCGAGTCCCGGTTGTGGAATTTTTCTTTTTCGATTTTTATCTTTTTTAATGCTGAAAAAATGTACAATTCCCATTATTAATTTATTACGACTGTAAAAATTTAAATTGTACTATTTTTCTCGATTATAAGAATATATTTTTTATCTTATAGTTGCGATTCAGCAATCTTTTTAAATAAATTCTTACACTTTTTATTGCTACAAAATAATTTGCATCATTATTTTGTATTATACATCATTACCTTATAAATTAATTATTCAGATTCTTCTTTTGAAAAAGCAGGACGCACACGCTGGGAGAAATTTTTCCTGTAGTTTTGGAAGTCGATCCAAGTACTTCGAAAATTGAAGATCCAGTAAAGATAATTCCACTGGGTTGTATGCCTTTCTGCCAACCGCGCGACGTCTATTTTTACAGGCAAATCAAAAATTTTATAAAGCGCCTGCAAAACAGTACGTATTTATTGCGAGAGAATAGTCAGATTAATACAAGAGACGACGCATTGAAAATTCACTCCATCATTCATCACCAGTTGCGTGCACTCATTTTCGAAGACATGATTAAATATGCGTGGTTTGCGTCAAAATTAACGACGACAAGGAGTGTTTTTATGAACGTAAATGAAGTTTGTTTCCACGATAGCCTGCGTAAGAGGAAATGTGAATGCGAAAATGTTGCGTTTGTTGTGTGTTCCTGGTGCCAGAAGCATTTGTGCTTTGTTTTTACGAAAATTTTCATCCCCCACTTTGCCGGCACGCATGAGAGATTTTTTTCAAAAGAAGAATCTGAATAATTAATTTATAAGGTAATGATGTATAATACAAAATAATGATGCAAATTATTTTGTAGCAATAAAAAGTGTAAGAATTTATTTAAAAAGATTGCTGAATCGCAACTATAAGATAAAAAATATATTCTTATAATCGAGAAAAATAGTACAATTTAAATTTTTACAGTCGTAATAAATTAATAATGGGAATTGTACATTTTTTCAGGATTAAAAAAGATAAAAATCAAAAAAGAAAAATTCCACAACCGGGACTCAAACCCCGGACGTCTTGGTTACTAGCCCAACGCCTTACCAACTCATCTACGGCTTACTTGTCCTAGCAACGACTTTCACGAGTCTTAACGCACACGCGGAAATCGGCCGAAATTCAAACTGCGATATCTCGACAACCAAGGCCTATTCACACAAACGGCAAGTTACACGTTAAATCGGAACACATCAGCTATCACCATGTGAAATTTGAACAAAATCCGAGGGTACTAGCCTCCCTACTCTCCTTGTTAGTTAAAAACTGCAAGATAAAATTGTTAAGTCAATAGTGGACTTCGATAGAGGAGAAAATATTCTAGTTTGTTACAAGAAATTAAATGTTTTACCTGTTAAATTTCTCTATTTATATATAATTATTATCAAATTTTATTTTGACAATAAGTATAAAACTGTTAAGGAATTGTCCCATACTATTAATTTAAGGAAAACGCATACATATATGATGCCAAGATATAACAATGATTATGGAAGGAGGGAGTTGAAATACCTTATACCAAAGTTGATGAATAACTTACCACCTGAACTAAGAAATGTTACTAAAATTGCACAACTTAAAAGGGATCTGAAATCATGGTTACTAGCAGATGTAGACAATTATGTAAAATTGTTAAGGTAATCCAATATATATAATAAGCACAAATTTCTACTGGACAGTATTATGTGATAACATATTTGTTTAATATAGGAACCTGCTGACAAGCCACGAGGCTGAGCAGGACCTAAATGAAATATAACATCTGATAATATATATGAAGTGATATTTTGTAAACATTTGTATTTTGAAATATATTTTGTAAACTTTTATTATGTAAAAAAAAAAGAATACAATCATCCCTATTGCCGTAAATAATATTTTGAATATGTTTACAGAATTCACCGCTACATCGTGGTGGTGCTGTATACTGGAAATTACGAAAAAGTTAAATACCGTCATCTGGGGTTTAAAGTAATATGAAAGGAAATAAAATTATCGTTATATTTGAAAGCAATAGGCTCGGAAATGGATTGTTACAAGTAAATATGATTAATTGTTAAGAAAAGCTGATTGTAATTTTAAAAGTATCTACTATATATTTTAAAGAGTTTGTATGTTGTGCTGTAGTAGATTTACTAAATCCGTTGAAATTCAACGGGAAATTCTGCTAGTAGTAGATAAACGGTGAAATAGTCTCGGTCTCATAAAAGTTATATGCCCAGGGATATCCAAAGAGATAGGAACCTTAGGATATAAAAACGAAATGGGAGCCTGCGATATAATTGCGAAACGGAGAGTTTATCAAGGCAAATGACGGCTGTCTGATTTAGTATAATGGATAGTAGGGAGCATTAATGTGATCTGGGAGGAGGTCAGGTGATACAAGGTAGAGATCTGCACGGATACATATTCCGGTATCCGCACCCGACCCGTACCTGCAGGCTACATTTCCATATCCGAACCGTACCAGCAAAAATTTCTAAATTACCCGATCCGGCCCGGCAGGAATAATTTGTCCGATCCAACCCTACCCGCAAGTATAAGTCGTGTCCTCAGGCAAAAATTATCTGGAGCAACATCTACGAACCAAAACACTAAATTCAAAAGAAAATGACTCAGCAGAACATATCAATGACCCTCTCTTAATGCATAATTCTGGAAAATCTCATGAATAGCACCCTCAAAAGTTAAGGGGAAGGGTCAAGAGAGGCCCAAAGCCTTTAGGGTTATCGGCTTGGACGGGGTAGGAGAGGGGTTCAACCGACATTATTTTTTCTCGTACTCAAGACTCTGAATTTTGACTTCAGCATGGATACTGATTTTCCTATCCACACCCGATCCACATCCGCAGGCTATATATCCGAATCCGACCCCCATCTGCAACTTTTCGTTCGGATATATGTGGGTCGGGTCGGATAAATTGCAGATATGCAGATCTCTAATAAAGGGACATGACAGTATTCGTTAGGGGGATAGTCTGAAGAGAGATGCTTTTGTGGTGGAAAATTAAAGGAACACAGGGAAGGAAACTACATATATGTGTATATTAATACTATTGTGCACCAAACATCTTTCCTCAATCTTCAAATGTAGCCATATCAAACCAATCACTCTTTGTTCGATTATATCTGCAACCTAAGGGTCCATTTTCTGTCCATGTTGTCCACAAATGTTCTGCTTTGTAAACGACATAGGGAGGTAACATTTCTCCTTTGGCATTTAAGCAAAGCATGATGGATGTGCAAGTCTTTGAGGAGTCCACCATTCGTTCAATATATTTGGAGTTAAAATTAAGCTTATTGCAGGCCCTGGGCCAAGTTACCCCAAAACCGCAACATAACAGACATTGCTTCACATAAAGTTAAATAAAACCAATGTGGCATCACATACGATAATAACAGACTTACAGCATCTTGTCTGTATACTTAAAAACAATTTGGGATACTTACCGTATTTTAACAGTTATACTGCTCTGCTGCTAGAGAGAAGTTGTCAGACTTGAAAAAAAACAGATACTGAACAAATGACTCGTTGATGAGACTGCTGCTGCCTAATGGGTGTAAGATAAACTACTTTCCTAGGTGCATAGGTTGATAAGTGGTTCACCCTACAGCAAGGTGCAGCTACTACTCCGAAACATTTCACTTAATGGGAAATAAAAAATTGTCAAACTTTTTTATTCTATCCATACGTAGTAATGGGAAAGTATTGTGATCACAAAAAAAATCAACTTCGAGATTTCAACGGAAATACACAAAGAACTGATTAGTTTTTGGACAATACCGGTCAACTGTAAGTCGAGGTTTATCCGAAACCCGATTCGGTTTTTGCAATATTTCTCCGTTAAAACATCATTATTGTATATATAATTCTATAAAAACCTTATAGAGAATGTCATTTCCTACAATCTTCATTTGAAAGAATTTTCCATAGCAGTTATTGTTTAGGAATTATTTATAAAAAATAATCGGTTTTTTCGGTTTCCGTCAAATATCTCCTTAAAAACGTCGTTATTGGTAATCTTCGTAAGGACCAAAGTTGTAGAGAATAATATTTCTTCCAGGTTTTGTTTGAAACAAATTTTCGTAGAACCATCCATTTCGGAGATATTTAATCTTTTCCAGTTAACAGCGTCACCACTATGTAACGGTGAATTCTGTAAACAATCAAAAAATACCTAATTTACGGCAATAAGGACGACTGTATTCTTTTACGATACGAAATAATAATTTTGCCTTATAATGCTATTCATAATAATTTAAATATCTATACCCCAAATACGAAGAAAGTCATGTGTTGGCCACATCAGATTTTTGAAGCTTAATATCTCGCAAAAGACTGAACTGAATTTGATGAAATTTTCAGGATAGCATTATGATATAATAAAAACATTTTAATGTATCAAACTCGAGATCAAATACCCGAGTTCGCCTCCAGGGGATAATTTCCATTTCTCATAAGGTAACATATAAAAATGGACATTTCGACGTGCAGGCTTTCATTATTTTTAGGCACGTTTCGCTTCCAGCCTGAGCGTCTATTATCGTAGGTATGTCCGTCTGTCTGCATGTTCGTACTTGGCTTCTATCAAATGGATTTTCATTAAATTTGATATTAAGGACATAATCAAATATAATAAGAAAATCGCAAAAATGAATCACGTACACCAATCAGGGGTACCACATTATTGGTGACAAAAAATGAACTTTCAATCATATCTCGTAAAGTACTGCTCATATAAAAATATTTTTCAAATAAAAGTTGTAGTACTAGTCGAGTATTTCCTTTCCTATACATTTTTATCGTAAGAGTAACCGTTATTGAGAAAATCAAAAATGTCTTAATTCGAGTTGAACTTGCAAAATTTCTTGCATGGTTACTTCTTCGTTGTTGCTAACATAAACAATCTCACAAACAAACGTTTAATTTACTTACATGTGCAAGCACTATTTTTAAATAGAAAGAAAATGGATTATTTATGGTGAAGAAAAGAAATTTAAAACGCTATTTCCCTTATGTACAGGTATAATATAATTTCATTCTAATACTCCATTGCACGAAACACGCCCATTTGTGATATGTTGTACACTTTCCTAACTTGTTTAGATTAAAATTAGAAAGAATTTTGCTATAATCTCCGGATATAAACCATTTTGAAGAAAAATTTCTTATTCTTTTCATCTTTTTTTCGTCTGCAGTTCGAAATCGCTCAATTTAAACGTTTAACTCACACAGTTTGAGGAAATATTGCCATTTTTAACGGGATATTACCTTTCCTACTTATTCCATTGTTAGACCTCGATATCACAATGGTATTTCAATCCTTATGTGTATAAACATGCTTTGAACGCTTTTAATACGAGATAGAGGAAGAGAGCATGGGGAGAGGGAGGGAGGAGGGATGGGGGAGGGAGAGAGGTCAGGAAGAGAGGGGGAAACGATTTTCAAGACAGTTGTTTCTGATGTTAATATGATCCCCCTAAATAGTTTGACCTATCGTATCTTTCCTCATGTCGTTTTTGACAGCCATTACACTAGTATATACATATTTATGTTCCCATTCCGTAAACCAATAATCAGAAACTGCTTGGTGGCCGCACATATAAAGTTTTGGAAAATATTTATATACTCGTCTTATAAATCTTATACGAGTAGAAACTAGCAAATATGCACACATTTGATGATTAAAGAAACTTACTAAATGGTGATTTGTCCACACTCCTGTCTTCTACAGCTGATCGCAGTCCAGTATCAAGCTTTTTGTACTTGAGTTTGCTGCGATATTTACTTTTTAGAAAGTGAACTGCACTAAATATCCATTCAAACATCATTGCTGTCAGAAAGAAAGTTAGCACTAAAAGGTCCACATGAACCAGATCTTTGTAATTGATGGAGTTTTTCAAAATATCACATCGGAACAGAGTAAAGAATTCTGTTGTTTTTTTTAGTAGGATTACACTTTATATTAAAGCTTCAAAAGTCTAAGTTATATTAGATCCATAGCTCATTTTTAATAATTAGTTGGGCCTCCTTCCTGGTCATCTATTCAAGCTGTGTGCGTGTGTTTGGGGATGCGTGCAGGTGTAAGCAAATAGATGAAAATAGTCTTAAGAACGTAAGGAAAGTATGAATGAATCGAAATACAGTTACATATGATCAGCGACCGCATTATGAAAAGAGAAATATACATGAATCAGTACAAAATGTTATTCAGTTTAAACTCGTCAAAATTAGGGTAGTATCGAATAGACCAGTAAAATTGCTCACTTTAAATAGAGATAAAAAAAATATTTTTATTCTATTTTTCACATACGTTTCTCTTTAAAAATCTGTAAAGGCTAATCTATCAAAAAATCAAGTTAAGTGTGTGCATTGAAACAACAGCAACATATGTGCTTATGTGCACAATAGTATTAATATACACATATATGTAGTTTTCTTCCCTGTGTTCCTTTAATTTTCCACCACATATATCCGAACGAAAAGTTGCAGATGGGGGTCGGATTCGGATATATAGCCTGCGGATGTGGATCGGGTGTGGATAGGAAAATCAGTATCCATGCTGAAGTCAAAATTCAGAGTCTTGAGTACGAGAAAAAATAATGTCGGTTGAACCCCTCTCCTACCCCGTCCAAGCCGATAACCCTAAAGGCTTTGGGCCTCTCTTGACCCTTCCCCTTAACTTTTGAGGGTGCTATTCATGAGATTTTCCAGAATTATGCATTAAGAGAGGGTCATTGATATGTTCTGCTGAGTCATTTTCTTTTGAATTTAGTGTTTTGGTTCGTAGATGTTGCTCCAGATAATTTTTGCCTGAGGACACGACTTATACTTGCGGGTAGGGTTGGATCGGACAAATTATTCCTGCCGGGCCGGATCGGGTAATTTAGAAATTTTTGCTGGTACGGTTCGGATATGGAAATGTAGCCTGCAGGTACGGGTCGGGTGCGGATACCGGAATATGTATCCGTGCAGATCTCTACCTTGTATCACCTGACCTCCTCCCAGATCACATTAATGCTCCCTACTATCCATTATACTAAATCAGACAGCCGTCATTTGCCTTGATAAACTCTCCGTTTCGCAATTATATCGCAGGCTCCCATTTCGTTTTTATATCCTAAGGTTCCTATCTCTTTGGATATCCCTGGGCATATAACTTTTATGAGACCGAGACTATTTCACCGTTTATCTACTACTAGCAGAATTTCCCGTTGAATTTCAACGGATTTAGTAAATCTACTACAGCACAACATACAAACTCTTTAAAATATATAGTAGATACTTTTAAAATTACAATCAGCTTTTCTTAACAATTAATCATATTTACTTGTAACAATCCATTTCCGAGCCTATTGCTTTCAAATATAATGATAATTTTATTTCCTATCATATTACTTTCGCCAAATCCAGCTTCATTTCTTGTGTAATTATGCCTCGCTGAAATATTTACTTTTATGGCTTGTAAGCAGGAAAGCCGTGAAAAAGCAACGTACAGTTGTCCATGATTGAACACTGACTCCGGTAAATGTACACCAGATACGTGAGCTTATTTATGTTAATAAATATTATAATGTAAAATATAATGATTTTACTTACAAAAAATGTAAGATTCCAGTATTCAATAGACGAAAGAAGGCTCAATAACTTTCATCAATAAACACTTCCTGAATAATAATCAGTATCTATTTACGTTGTTATCCATAAACATCGATCGTTTCGTTGCTTAAACAAAAGCGCGAAGCAAATAATGCTAAACTTTCGTCTATTTTTAAGCTTAATTGAATCAGAGGTAACAATAACGGCCGCCTTGGCAACGCCCGGAAAGAGTACAAAAAATCGACAAAATTTCTAAACCAATAGCGTATTTCTGAAAACTTTGACTGTGTAACATGTAAACTTCACAGGAATAAGATAGTATAGAGTTTTATTCGTCAAATAAAGCAAAAACGAAAAAAATCGGTCCATATTTATGTATTTTAATGCTTGAAGGAAGAATACCTTGCAAGTCAAGAAATGGATTCACACGTATTATCTTATGGAAAAATGTTAATCCCCTATATTGGCAGCACTGATTAATCCCGGTTGACCAAACATTGACCGTTCACTAAGTCAGGATGTAAGGAAGAATCGTACCAAATTTGGTAATTCTAGCTTTTACCGTTTAGGAGGAGTTCCATGAACAAACACACAAATACACACTTCAAAATATATTACAGTAGATAATGACTCGACAGCCTCCTAAAACCAAAACTAATTTCACGTGTTATCGTCGATCGCTGAAACTATCCTTCTCGATGTCCTAAAATTCTGTTGAAATCCTTACGACCTCCCTAAATCCCTAGTGCCGACGCATTTGCCCTGCTGAACTATCCCGATGGTTAATTTGTATAGTTTGAACTTGGCGCCCAAAGGTGGGGTATACATTTTTACTTTCTCCATACGTAGTATGGGAAAGTATTGTGATCACGAAAAAAATCGACTTCGAGATTTCTACAGAAATACACGTTTTGAGGTCCCTAGAACACATTTAGACTATTTTTGGAATGATGTGTGTGTGTGTGTCGGTGGATGGATGGATGTACATATGTGATTGTGGGTGCTCTAACTCAAAAAGTACTAGTCATATTAATACCAAATTTCATATATAACTTTTTAGCATGAGCACAAAGAACTGATTAGTTTTTGGATAATATGGGTTAACCAGAAGTCGAGGTTTATTCAAAACCCGATTCGGTTTATGCGATATTTCTCCATTAAAATATCATTATTGTACATATAATTCTATAAAAACCTTAAAGAGAATGTCATTTCCTTCAATCTTCATTTGAAAGAATTTTCCATAGCAGTTATTGTTTAGGAATTATTTATAAAAAATCTGATGTGGCCAACACATGACTTTCTCCATATTTGGGATATAGATATTTAAATTATTATGAGTAGCATTATAAGGCAAAATTATTATTTCGTATCGTAAAAGAAGACCCGTCGTTGCCGTAAATTACGTATATTTTTAATGTTTACAGAATTCACTGCTACATGGTGTTGGCGCTGTAGGCTGGTATTAAGAAAAAGCGAAATATATCCGAAATGGATGGTTCTACGAAAATTTGTTTCAAACTTAACTTGGAAGAAATATTATTCTCTACAACTTTGGTCCTTACGAAGATTACCAATAACGACGTTTTTAAGGAGATATTTGACGGAAACCGAAAAAACCGATTATTTTTTATAAATAATTCCTAAACAATAACTGCTATGGAAAATTCTTTCAAATGAAGATTGTAGGAAATGACATTCTCTATAAGGTTTTTATAGAATTATATATACAATAATGATGTTTTAACAAAGAAATATCGCAAAAACCGAATCGGGTTTCGAATAAACCGCGACTTCCGATTATCCGTTATTGTCCAAAAACTAATCAGTTCTTTGTGCTCATGTTAAAGTGTTATATATGAAGTTTGGTAACGATATGGTATGTACTTTTTGAGTTAGAGCGCCCACAATAAAATACACACACACACAGACATCATTCCGAAAATAGTCTAAACGTGTTCTAGGGACCTCAAAACATGTATTTCCGTTGAAATCTCGAAGTCGATTTTTTTCATGAATACAATACTTTCCCATTACTACGTATGGAGAAAGTAAAAATAATCGGTTTTTTCGGTTTCCGTCAAATATCTCCTTAAAAACGTCGTTATTGGTAATCTTCGTAAGGACCAAAGTTGTAGAGAATAATATTTCTTCCAGGTTTTGTTTGAAACAAATTTTCGTAGAACCATCCATTTCGGAGATATTTAATCTTTTCCAGTTAACAGCGTCACCACTATGTAACGGTGAATTCTGTAAACAATCAAAATATACCTAATTTACGGCAATAAGGACGACTGTATTCTTTTACGATACGAAATAATAATTTTGCCTTATAATGCTATTCATAATAATTTAAATATCTATACCCCAAATATGGAGAAATATTGGCCACGTCAGATTTTTATAGAATTATATGTATAGACTTGAGGTGAAGTTCACTATGATTAAGCATCATAATTTTGCTTAAATGACAAATTTGCCATAATCACCACAAATTCTTTAGGTGAAATGCATTACTACAGCTAGTAGCCGGACATCGTGAGACTCCCAGGTCAGCTAAACTCAACATAATTGTGTTCTGAGCGTTTTACATCTGAACTTTCCAATTTTTTTTGTTCATTAGGTCCCTTTTTTAAAAACTATTCAAAGCAACACATCAAGCAATCACCTAGAGAGCACTGTCTTGAGTTTTGAGTGACATGTTTAGATCACTGTTTGTTTAATGTTATATTTAGAATCCAGTATATTTTAAATGTAATTTTTAGCTCATTTTATTTTAAAAGCACATTTGTTTTCACTGTCTGTCTGTCTGACCAAGAATTAAATCAAAATAACAAGTAAATGATAAGAAATAGAAGACCGAAATTTGCAGGGTGTATGTTATCTACGATAGCATTTATTATACAGCCAAATAATTTGTTAAACAATTTATAGTTTTTATCTTGATTCTTTATCAAGTTATTCGTATTTGTAAATGATCACCAAGGGGATGCCTTCAGAATTTAAAATTAAGATTCTGAGCAAATGGTCAGAGATAGAAAGTTAAAATTCCTTAATTAGTTATTGAATAAATACTTTGTCATACAATTACAGTAGTAAACTTATAAAGAATTTTAAATTTAACACTCTAAATAAACCTCAATAAATAAAACATGCTTTTACATACTGCATCAGGAAATTAAGCTCCAAATTTTTATTTAATATTTTAACCCTTATCATTCACATGTACATTTAAATGTACACAAAATGTAGGTGCTCAAGTCGTGCATACATTTAAATGAACGCTGGGTGCTGAGTCTACTTTGCGAATTCATTTCTGTGGAATGATGTGACGCCATGAGATACGACAATTTATAAAAACATAAACATATAATATTTAAATATCCCCACAAAATTGGCTGTGAGATAGAATAGTGGGAATTTAAATGCCATATTATAAGGGTTAATACCATAATAGCTTCAGGAAGATGGCACAAAACATTTAAAGGAACTTAGACCTCTAACAGTAATTTTAATGCAAACAATGTAAATCAATATGCAGGTATTATTCAATATGTGACATAACTTCGAATTGGCATAAATCAGGGTATACCAGTACAGGTATTCCTCATTTAGCACAATTTCATTTTAATGCAGTTTTCATAGTTTGTAAATTTTTTGTTTTGCACCTAGGCAATTTTTGCTTTACAGCAGTTTTCATACGTCAAATTTTCATTCAGAATGTTAACATTTTCCATTTAGAACCGTTTTACTTAATTTCCTAGAAATATTCAGGGCATAGAATAATTTAAGCAACCCTATTTTAAAATGTAATCCCCAAGCAATTTACACATTCCATTTCTACCAAACAGACACATTTTCTTCATTAATTCCCCTTTCAATCATATTCTCAATAGCCCACAAAGATCATCAAAAAAAGACATGACAAATTTAAATCTCTATATTTATTGATGTATTGCACTGACATTAATGAATTTGATGTTATACAACACGTAAGAGTTGGGAGTTTATTATCGGTTAGTGATACCCCATAGCAGGAAAATTCTGTTAGCAGCTGTAAATTTATCTTTTGTCTGAAAAAATTTATCAAACCGGCAGTGTTATTACAGTGATGTATGAGATTTAAGCGAGATTTGATTGCAGAGAAGGTCCAAGAAGAGCAACAATTGAGAGGTTTGTGGAAAAGTTTGAATAGACTGGTTCTGTGATAGACAATAAGAAGGGCATTGATAGCAGAAATAAGTGTGAGAATGTCTGAAAATATCGCACATGTACAGGAAGTGCTTACTCGTAGCCCACGCAA
The DNA here is from genome assembly GCA_036926305.1 of Uropetala carovei. NCBI lineage: Eukaryota > Metazoa > Arthropoda > Insecta > Odonata > Petaluridae > Uropetala > Uropetala carovei. Next base: position 6,492,501 of record JAXCHB010000084.1, on the reverse strand, counting down.
ATCTGTCAAACAGCTGTCTCAACAGATGGGTTTAAAACAAACATTCACTTTAACCATTGTTCAATAATACAAAATTCAGATGCAGTAATCTCTGACCGATGTTGACCAAGATAGACGAGTTACCTTTTGTGGTTCATTTCATCAATATTTGGAAGACAATCCAACAGTTATTCATCATATTTGGTTCATCAACGAAGCGCACTTCCATCTGCATGGGTACAACAATAAACAGAATATGACACACAGTCATGGATATGCCTTTACATCCTCAAAATGCACAGTGTGGTGCATTACTTCATCTGCTGGAATTGTCAGACCAATCTTCCTGGATGACACAGTTAATGCTGAATGCTATCTGCAACTCCTTCAAGACCACTTTGTTCCAACTTTTCAGAGCATGGGAGTGAATATGGAAGAAACATTTTTCCAATAAATGAGCCAAGACCTCATACTGCGAATGTGGTTCTTCATTTTCTGAGCAAACATTTTCATGCTAGGGTTATCTCTAAATGATATCGTAGACAATTTGGCCACCGTACACACCAGATTTGAATCCCTGTGAATATTTCTTATGGCGAGTCCTGAAGAATAATGTCTACAGGAATAATCCACATATGGTTGAAGAATTGAAAGGAGAAATCACAGCTGCTGTGGAGAGCATCACTGAAGAAACACTGGCTGCAGTTATGGAAAATTTCAGTTGATGCCAGCAAATGTTATTGATTACATTTTTACATGAATAACAACTCTCAACTGTTACGTGTTCTATGACTCCAAATTCATTAATGTCAGTATAATACATCATATATATTGGCGGAATAATAGTATGAAGAACGCATGTATTCCTAAAACGATTACAAATGGTAAGGTTGAGGTTTATCTGAGAAGCAACAGTGAGAAATTAAATGTCGTCGTATTGAAATGCCGCAGCATCCGCAGGAAAACTGCCGATTTTAAGCATATTATTCGCAGTCTAGAAGCCGATGTCGTGATCGGTACAGAGAGTTGGCTCAATGACGAGATTGCAAGTCAGGAGGTATTCCCTCAAGACTATAGAATTTTTAGAAAGGATCGTAGCATCCGGACAGGAGGTGGAGTATTTATAGCAGTCAGCAAGGCATACGAAAGTTTTCCACTACCGATTAATGACGTTGAAATAGAAAGTGTTTGGTGTGGAGTTAGAGGAAGCGATTATAAACAGCAAATATATGCGCATTTTATAGGCCTCCCAATGCAAGTTTAGAAATTATTCATAATCTCGAGAAACAAGTAGCAACGTTAATATCGAAAAATAAAGAGAGGGCCATTATAATTGGAGGAGACTTCAACTTACCTTCAATAGACTGGAAACATAATTGCTTTGATCCCGGTGGAAGACAGCGTGAATCAAGCGAAGCAATGATAGAAACCTTCGTTAAACACTCGTTGTGTCAGCTAGTAAGATGCCCCACGAGATCGAACAATATATTAGACTTACTCGTAACAAGCTAACCTGAGCGTATGAACAAGCTTTCCATAGAGGAAGGAATAAGTGATCATAATGCCGTGTACGTAGAATTTAAGCTAAAAGTGGAGAAACAGCTTAAGGCTAGAAGACGCGTATATATGTACGCCAAAGGTGATTTCTCAAAATTTAGGTCTTTTTACAGACACAATTCCCTAATTTCTGTGAGGCATCTATAGATGCTAGTATAAAGGAATTATGGTGCGTGTTCAGGGATATGATGCGAGAGGGTACGGATCAATTCATTCCACATAAACTTAAACGTGATAGTGCAGAACCAAGATGGTACAACCAGGAAGTTAGATGCGCTCTTGGACGGCAAAGAAAACTTAACGCTCACTTAAATACCAATTCTTCAAACGTCACAGAGATCAATGATACAGCATCAATATAGATAAGCGCAGTCAAGAGCTAGAGTAACAATGCGAGAAGCATTTAATGATTACAAAAACAAAGTTTTGCATGATAATTTGAAAGAAAATTTGAAAGCATTTTGGTAGTACGTTAGAGAGGTTCATGGTCGAGGTCCCACCATAGCATCATTGAGAACGGAGGCAGGTGATGTAGTACACGATAGCGCGGAAAAAGCGAATTTGTTAAATGAACACTTTCAGAAAGCGTTTACTTCGAAGAGCAACGAATTTGAGAAACCAGCTTTGATAAGGAAAATTCGATGGAAGATTTGATATTCTCTAAAACAGGTTTCACGCACCAACTAGAGTCGATTAAGCAACATAAGTCTCCCGGGGCTGAGGGCATACCCGCACGTGTGGTAATCGCACCTTAGTTGAAAATAATATTTAAAAAATCCATTGCACATGGTACCGTTCCGAAAGACTGGAACCTAGCATACGTAACGCCCATCCACAAAGGCAGTGATAAAGAGAGCCCCGAAAATTATAGACCAATTTCCTTGACGTCATTATCGTGTAAGATTCTAGAACATATAATCGTTAGCTCTCTTCTGCGTTATTTATATGGTCGTTCTTCGCCAAGCAAAAACCAACATGGGTTTCAGAAAGGAAGGTCATGCGAAATGCAGCCCGCCCTGTTCGTAAATGATTTGTTGCAATGCGGAGAGAAAAACACTCAGGTTGATGCCATTTTCATTGATTTTAAAAAGCGTTTGAGAAAGTACCACATAATAAATTAACACGTTGAATGCAGAGTGCTGCGATCAAATTGGTCGGCGGTAAGCGCTAGGGGCGGACCACTGCTATCGCAGTACTGTTACTCCAACAAAGGAAGGGATTGTTTCGAGAGTCTCGCCTTCCTGGAAACCGTTCTCATGGCTAGTACGCCTTCAGTGTATATTCGGAATTCTTCTAGTAAGGTTCGTTTTTTGTTTGTGTGGTTCCTGAATTTTTTCGGCATTTATAAACTTTTAATGTATGCTTCAATTCCTTTAATTAAAACCACAACTAGTAGGGCAGCCCCAGATCTCCGATCCTCAACACGATTTAAATAAACTGAAAGTTCAGTGAAATAATTTTGATTGAATAATTAATGAAATAAATGAAATGCAAATAAGTTCGGCCCTAGGTTAGATCTTCTTTGTTCCCTATTCATTTGATGTGTTTCCCTATTTCTTTGTCTTTCATGTACTCTCCGCTCCTCATCTACACGGGCAATCCTATGAGCTTCCACATCTCTTTCTCTCTCTTTCCTACAATACTCTTCCTTTGATCTCTGGCTCCTCTTCCTTTCTCTGACAGCTGTAGCTGGGTTAATAGCTCTACCTTACCTTAGTTCCAATTATCATCGTTGAACCCTTATAGACGAACTCACAAACAATTGCTTTACTTCAAGTGTCTATCAACGACTGCTTTTAACTTCTTACAGGACCTACTATAAAGGCGACGTCAATGTAACCATTTATTTAGATTATCAATGAAGAGAAGATAACCATATAATGTGTTTACAACATACCGTGCATCCCTATTCTTATCTAATTTTTAATTGATGCGTTACCCTATATGCGTTAATAAGGATTACAGATGTGTAATATGATGGTTCTACTTACAATAAGGTAAGATTCCAGCATTCAAACGATGAAACAAAACAAAAAACAAATTAATTGCACAATTTAAAATAAAACTCAATATGCTGGAAGCTTGTTTGTTAAACACATGTTATTGACACAGATAGAAACGATTCCCATACGCAGTCAACAAAATAATTATCCGTAAATATTTACGTTGCTATGCTTCATTAATTTCGATGCATATGTTAAACAAAAGTGCGAAGCGAAGAACGCTATTCTTTCACCTATTTGAAGGTACAATTGATAGTAATTGAATCGGAGGCAACAATGAGAGTCTCCTTGGCAATGCCCGGAATGAGTACGAAAAATCCACAAAATTTCGAAAAAGAATGCGTATTTCTGAAAAATTTGACCGTGTAACGTATAAACATGGCAAGAATAAGATAGTATAGAGCTTTAGCCATCAAATAAAGCAAAAAAGAAGAAAATCGGTCCATATTTACGTATTTTAACAAACGAAGGAAGAAAACCTTGCACTCTGAAAAATCGAATATCCCGTGTAAACTTATGGGAAAATATGATTGTCTCCTGGATTCGAACCCGGGACACTTTAGCAAACGAAAATATTTTTCCAGGGACCTCATAGCCAGTAGAAACAAAATGCCATTTACCGCATATCTTTACGACGAACGGTTCTCGAGAAATACGCCGATATAAATTGTAAACAAATGTCTAAAGACGTCAACATAAAATTAATATATAATAAGATTAGTATTAAATATTACATTACGATAATGTAATTTATTCGCTACATTATCGTGAAATGTTATTTTTCAAATTTATTTTACGCTATTTTCTGCATTTACAACTGTGAATTTCCATGTTCTTATTTATTTCAACGCTGCTTTATTTTTTAACGTTATAATTTACTCTTCACAATGAATAAGAGATGGAAAACAACTGCAAAGCATGGTGGAACTAAGAAGCGTAAGTTTTTTCTTTAATTTAGTTATAATTTCCAAATAATTTTGTTTATAGTTTATTTATACTTGCCATTTTTAACACATTATTTTCGATATTTTTAGCGGCAAAGAAGGGCCAGATTTCTTCTAACAATGAGAAAACAGAATCAGACTTATCAGCTCGTCAGTCATTGGCTTCAAATCTTGGTATTAAAAATTTAAAAATTTTACCGCTCTTTTATTCTTCGGATCGCTGCTTCATTATTGCTTGTTATTATATGAGTATAAAATGTAATGTATTTTTATAATTTATTGAATGACCTTTAGAAATAACTTTTAGTAATAATTAGAGATGTACCGAATACTCGTTTTGGCCGAATACCGAATGGCTGAATATTAAAATCAGTATTCGGCCAAGGTCGAATATCTTCATTAGCATAAATTAGTGATGCACTGAATATCGGCTTCGGCCTTGGTAATCAGCCAAAAATTATTAAAATAATTTTTATCTTTTAAATTCTATGAGATGGAACTCTTTTGGATCTCGGAAATTAAATTTTCGTTCATTTCCATAACAGTGTAAGAAAACAACTTAAAACAGAGATAAAACTACAAAGAAAACGCTGAAATACAAAGTATTTGCCACAACGGCGGTTCTGGTCGCTTTCTTCGAAAACAAGGCGTGTTGATCGCTTCGAAGACGCTCGCTCACCGCTCGCACGAGTACACGCATTGACGCCAGAACTTGGAACACCGCCATAACATTACTTTGTATTGTTTTTCCACTTAGTCGCTCGCACCGCCCGCGTCGCTTGTACGTGGGACGGAGCCTTAGCCTCGCCTATTAATTTTTAAAATGATGCTACTAATAAGTTCTGGGTTTACGAAAAATCTGCACACATCCCCAATGTTGACTGTGAAAGTCGATTACAATCGCAAGAATATTCCCCCCGGGGAATTTCCGAAATCGTTTTTAAAACACGAATATGAGGAAGAATATATCTTTATCGAAGACAATGAGCCTGGGACCTCCCACCCCCATTCTTCCTCCACCTCTGCTCCGTTACCCACTCAACCCTCTCATGACCACAACCGACATATCTGGACAGAACAAAGACCAACGGCATCTCCCATTCCTTTATTAGACAAAGGTGTTTGAAAATGAGACCAGTAGGAGGGGAAACTCCATGGGATTATTTTCTATTGCTTTTATCTGACGACTTTGTGCAAAATGTTGTGGACCAGACAAATAAAAATGCAGTAAATATTTTGTTTGAAAGGCCTACCCCTCCGGTGAGAATAGTCGACTGGAAACCCTTAACAAAGGAAGAATTCTATATTTTCCTCGGGTTAATTTTGCATATGGGTATCATACAAATTTCCCAAATTCAAGATTATTGGAGGACAGACCGATTTTTTAGGATTCCTTTCTTTCATCAAATATGAGTCGGGATAGGTTCCAGATAATATTACGAGCTTTACATTTTTCCTCAAATCCGGAACCGAATGATCCTGTTGCAACAGATCACTTATATAAAATAAGGCTCTTATTGGAACATTTTGAGGACATAATGGAGGTGTATTATCCCTTCCAGGAGATGAGTATTGACGAATCGATGATTATGTGGAGAGGCCGGCTAGCTTTTAAGCAATTTATAAAGGGGAAAAGGCACAAGTACGGCGTAAAAGTCTATATGCTGGCCGAACCCTCCGGTTTAGTAACAAAAATGCTAGCGTATACGGGCACGGGACAGCAAATCAGTGAGCTCGGGCATGCAGGGTGCATTGTGCACAAACTTTTGGAAAAAAATGAGGGGGTCGGCCACAGTGTATATATGGACCGTTATTTCACCAGTGTTGACATTGTAAAAAGTCTCAAGGAAAAGAAAATATATTGCATGGGAACACTTCGGCCCAATCGAAAAGTGAATCCTGTCGAAGTTTTGAGGAAATTAAAAAAGGGGTAAGTCACAGAAAGGTGGAATGAGGATGGAGTGTGCATCCTCAAATGGAAAGACAAATGTGACATCCTCATGATTTCGTCTGAGCACGGTGGGGAACTGGTACCCACAGTAAGCAGACGGAATATGACAAGAGACAAACCTAAGGCAAGAGAACAATATAACAAATACATGGGGGGAGTGGACAGAATGGACCAATTACTTTCATATCATTTATCTTCCAGGAAGACATTACGAAGGTACAAAAAGATAGCAATTCATATCATTCAGATAATGATCATGAATAGCTACCAGCTACAAAAGACATTTTCAACTGACGGAAAATACAATTTGCACGACTTCAGACTGTATATAACAGGATGACTAGTAGACATAGGACATGGACAAACAACAACCTCCCCAGCCCAATCAAGCCCTTCACCTCGAATAACTCCCCAACATTTACATTTCCCCAAATACCGTATATACCTGAATATAAGACGAGGTTTTGTTCCAATTTTTATGACCGAAAAATCGCTAGTCGTCTTATAATTGCGCGGTGCATAATAGTTTGACTGACAGAGGAACCGAATGCAGAGTATAATCAAAATATTCGATTCTTTAAATCAATCGAAACAATCGATTATTAAAAGTAGTACATAGTAGAAATTGAATCGATTCAAATGTATTCGAATACAAATACTCTTTAGAATTTTATCCTATATATAATGCGCGTAGTGAAGATATGCGGCAAACAGCGTTTTGTTTCTACTGGCTATGAGGTCCCTGGAAAAATATTTTCGCTTGCTAAAGTGTCCCGGGTTCGAATCCAGGAGACAATCATATTTTCCCATAAGTTTACACGGGATTTTCGATTTTTCAGAGTGCAAGGTTTCCTTCCTTCATTCTTTAAAATATGTAAATATGGACTGATTTTCTTCTTTTTCACTTTATGCGACGGCTAAAGATCTATACTATGTTATTCTTGCGATGTTTACATGTTACACGGTCAAATTTTTCAGAAATACGCATTCTTTTTCAAAATTTTGCGGATTTTATGTACTCATTCCGGGCGTTGCCAAGGAGACTCTCATTGTTGTCTCCGATTCATTTAAGGCCAATTAAACCTTCCAATAGACGAAATAAAAGCGTTATTGTTATCTTCTCTTCTTGATAATCTAAATAAACGCTTGCATTGACGTCACCTTTATAGTAGGTCCTGTAAGAAGTTAAAATCAGTCGTTAATAGACACTTGAAGGAAAGCAACTGTATATACCAACTAACACTACAAAATTGCTTATTTCAATTGGTTCAATGTTTATTAGTCAATGGTATAATAAATCTCTGTCATTGTGCGCATAACAAATTTTTTCCTTTTATTAGGAGTTCAAAATGGGGGGTCGTCTTATAATCGGAGTCTTCTTATATTCGGGTATATATGGTACCTACCCCTAAGTACAGGTGACAGGAGAAAACAAAAAGAGTGTCAGGTATGCACTAAAAAGGGAGTGAGGAAGCAAGTAATTTATTATTGTCTGGAATGTCCTGAAAACACAGCATTATGTTTAGAAGTATGTTTCAAAGAATACCATGGACAAAGTGATTGAAATTTTTACTTGCATTTATATTTGTAATTATGTATATATAATTTTTAATGTAATATATATGTAATTGAAAATGCTATTATTTTTATGTATTCTTATTTGTAAAAATGTTATTTAATACTGGCAGTCCCCGCTTATACGTCTGGTTACCGTATTCACCCGAATCCAAGACGACCCTGAATCTAAGACGACCCCCCATTTTTATGATTCCAAAAGAGAAAAAAGCTCAAATTGACCTTCATTACTACAAAAATTATAAATCTTGTGAAATATTTATTTTCTCTTATACTTTTCTTGAATGTCATTGTCTTTTAACATTTTAAAATCATAAGATCACATCAAAAATAGAACCATTCAGGTTTTCAAACAAATTAAATGGTAGCATTCATTTTAAGATAACATTAAAAATAAAGTAAATACATTGAAAGAATACACTCATTTCAGGACAACAAAAAAACATTTCAATCCAAGTGCTGCATAAAATCATTTTATTGTGTTAGTCATCATCACTGTCAATGCAACTTTCACTATTTTCCTCATGCTCACTATCTTTATCACTCTCAACTTCATCATCAGTCTCCCACAAAACATCATCCTCACTCCCATCCATGGCATTAGATAAGCAGCATTTCTTAAATCCTTTCACTATTACTTTTGCATTTATTTGTTGCCACGATGCCTTGATCCATTGGCAGAGCATTGCAACTTCAGGTTTCTTAAGATTTCCTTTTGGTGTTAAAGTGTGAGTTCCACTCTGTAACCACTCAGAATACAAAACCTTTAAATTATTTTTAAAACACTTATTGACAGCAACATCTAAAACTTGAAGTTGCGATGTCATTCCTCCAGGTATTACAATAAGATCAATATTCATCGCACTCATTATATTTTTAATTTCAGGAGATAAGTGTCCTTGAATGCATCCAGTGAAAGCATTGCTCTTTGTTTCAGTAAAGCTCCTGGCCGTCTATTCCACACCACATGTAACCAATCTCTGATTAGTTCTTTAGTCATCCACCCCTTTTCTTGACACCTATTATTCCACTTGGCAAATGTTTCTTAGGCATTGTTTTCTGCTTTAGAATCACATATGGTGGTAATTTAGTCCCATCTGCTAAAACCGCCAACATTACCGTGACTCGCATTTTTTCGTTGCCTGTAGTTTTAATTAGGTCGGATTTAGCACCTTTTTCATTCACAGTATAATTAGATGGCATGTAGAAGAAAACCGGAGTTTCATCGGCATTTCCTATTTGGCTCAAAAGGTAATTATTGGTTTTTCTAAGTCCAATTACGTATTTCTGGTACGCGAGAAGTTTTTCAACATAGTCTTCTGACAATTTCTGACGAAGTTCGTCGCCGTAAAGAAAAATTATTTCGCCGCATCATTCTCACGCACCAACTTCTGCTGGCCTTGAATTCTTACAATGATATATTAAGTCCTCTAGTAATTTCATTAGCTTTAAGTATAATACTTTCAGTCGAAACAGGCATACCGTTCTTCCTCACGGTGCGCACAAACTTGACTACTTCTTCTTCAATGCCATGAAATCGGCCTAATTTTGGACCACTGAGCGACTTCCTTGTGGCTTTGGCTTTTTCTAGTTCCTGTTTTGAGAGTTTCCATCGACGCACATTTGCCTCAGATACACCGAACTTTCTACTCGCATCACAGTTATTAGTTTTTTCGGCGTAATTTATCACGATCAGCTTAAAATTTGTATCTTAGCTCCGTCTAATTCCTTTGTTAACTTTCCCTTTGCACTCGTGCCACGTACTTCAACATGATCTGTCATTTTAACTTAAGGGTTGTGCATTTAAATCAAGAATGCACAACTCAAAGTTACTGTCACACTTAGTGAATCGCGGTGCGTCGTTTGAAAGGGGAATCCCAATGATTTCCGCTCTCATTTGTTTTGACATTGGGTTGCCATTACGTGCAAGATGAAAGAACGTCGTCTGTGTTATGATCGTCGACGATGATTATTAGTCTAAATAATTATTATTCCCGTCATGTTTTTCTTATTGTTATTACTATTTGTTTATTTCACTTCTTCATGTACGTACTTGAATTTGCTGTTGTGAATTGTTTACTCTAATATACCATTTGTTGTAAAAACCATTGATTAAATGCTTAAATATACTTCGTATTCGAATGTAAGACGACTCTTGATATTTACAGCTGAAAATTTGGAAAAAAAGGTCGTCTTAGATTCAGGTGAATACGGTATGTACCTGAAAACTGCGATGAAAAGTGGATCACTCTTTTCCATAGACGCAACATTAAATTGAGGGATAAAATTCACTGTAACGATGTGAAATATTTCCATTAAATTATAATTGTAATTTTCCAGTTAAAACTTTTAATAATTTCACAGTACGCATATCGATGCAATGCATCATAATCAAACATATAAAGCAAATTACACATTTTTTATGACATCGTCATCACATCATTTCCCTCCACTTGTAGGACCATTCAGTTTGATCTACGTACGTTGCATCACCGCTATCACACTGCTCGATGCATACCCCATTTTTTTAAATGAGCACTTAAGTACCTGACCAAAAACACTAGAGTCAAAGATTCTCGGAAATACCCATTTAAAATACTATTGCAGTTTAAGTTAGGATTTTAAAAACTGACAGGATAAACTTCCAGAGATAGGCGAAACACGAAATTTTCACTAAAAAGTTCATAATTTGGCCGCTAGATGCTAGATGGTGTCACCACAAATTTGTCCGATAGATAAATCGGAATGACGAAATCTCAAACAATTGAGTAATTTGGGCATACATAGTAAACAGATCCTTAGGATGGAAGAATGAAACAATGTTTTCATTTAGGCACTTTCATTTGAATCGTAACAAAAACAAATCGAAATGACGAAAAACATTAATGCGATGAATAAGCGGATCACAAGGACGGAAGAATGAATCAGTGATGTCATATTGCACCTGACGAATGAGTGAAACGACGAAGAGTGGACCGACGAAAAGCAGGGACTACCAGTATTGCTATATTTTTATCTATAAAGTTTATAACTACAATTTGTAACAAACGCATATATGTATATGCAAAAGTAATTTTTTTGTATGAAATATTTCAATATGTATTCCTATATGTATATTAGAAAAGCGTATTACTTTATATATTTTTTTGCAAATCACACTATGTTTTCATAACAATATTTCATCCGCATGATGTATTTCATTTCATTCTCATTATGGTCAATTGGTTTTAGTACATCTTTTTTGAGAGTATATATAATAAATTCATACGTGCTTTGATTACTGTTTTTATTGACGTGCATAAACAAGTTCCCTCAGCAACCTATATATCAAATTTTTCGTAAACCCCTTCCCTGACGGGTTATTTTCCAATAGTAATAAAAAAATAATAACAATGCAATAAAAACAATAATAACGAAGCAATGAAAACAATAATAGAAAGCAAGGAAAACACTAATGATGTAACAGTGGAATGCAAATGCAAGTGAGAATGCTAGACGTGTTCGCTCGAGAGGACAATGAATAACTAACTCAGATGTGCCATTGAAATTTGAAGTGGTTGCAAAAACAGTTCGGCATCGCCTTCAACATCAGGTGCGAAATCTTAGTAACAGTAAATGGACTTGGGAGAAGCATTCAGGGAAAACCCTGGGTCCTAGGAGCAGTGACCTGGCAGTGAGGGGGTAAAAACATCTGGTCGGGGTGCTAGAAGAGAAAGTTCAATTGTCCGTGTCACGGCCTTGCAGTAAGGTATCAGTTAGAAACCTAAAATATGAAACTTGCCAAAAACATAGGAATGCTAAGAACAAAATTTCCTAACTTCAGTGAACATAGTAAAAATGCATGTATAAATGTATTTTTTAGTGTAATTTTCCATATAACAAAGATGTACATGTAATAGAAATATTGTATTCCAATTATTGGCAGAAATGTTTTTCTGATTCATTTCAAACGTTCTATGAACAAATAATGCATTATTATTTGTAATTATACCGATTTTGATGAAAATCCGATAGGCAGAAGCCAAGTTATGAAACACACACGAACGACCAGACGGATGGAAAAACAGACGGCTAGAAGAGAGACTATAAATGCTCACAGAGAAGCAATACTCACCTAAAGAGGAAGTAAAAGACTGCATATATATAATAATAATAATAATCCGTCTTTATTTGGGGCGATATTTGAACAATCATGTCCATTCATACATATAACACTCCCATGACGTACATAAACATGCGTGTCCTAGGTGGGATTCGAACCTGCGACCTTAGTATCTGGTGGCAGATACTCTAACCACCTGTCTACCAAGGCCTGAGATAATATAAAAGATTTGCAACAACGTATTCATTCAATACTATTCATTCTTTGATAATAATACGTTTTGTGTATGTAAAAAAATATAAATAGATCGTAGTGCTTCCACCTTCGCTGAAACACCGAAGATAACCATGAAAAAGCTGCCAAGAGACAGCCCATGTGTCCTCTGACGACGAAAATGTGAACTTCGAAGAGGAGACGAGAAAACTCGGCCGGAACAGGGCTAAAGAGGGAGAAGTGTCATAGGACAAATTAACTCGGCCGCGTCAGAATTTGCACGACTTGTTGGGAGGAGATAACTCGGCCGTGTCAGGGAAGTGATTAATATAATGCCATTTATTTGAGTTAAAATAAACGAACAGACATATCTTGGTCAAACACGAGTGCATTGGTTTTATTGAAATTATATATCTTCCTTGTTCATATACGTTTCAAAATACGTGCACGACATATAATGCAGGATTGCCTACATTGAGCCAATGGCGGAGGCAGACCACTGCAAAAGAAAGGGTCGAGTTCTTTTTAAATTACACTTCGGAACAAAACAAAAACTCATATTTAAAGAGTACATAGTCATTAGAAAAGGTATACATTACCAATAACAAAAAACTAAAATGTCGCTACTGGGGATGTATTGCAACGTGGATGCCACACTGAACATGTTAATAGGAAAACTAGGAAAGTACGGCATAAACCTAAATATCGTGAGTTGGGTAAGACTTCCTCTCCAACAGAAAACAGATAGTAGTTATTGATGGGAAATTTCATACCCGGTAAAAGTCGCATCAGGTGTTCCACAGGGAAGCGTTATAGGCCCACTACTATTCCTGATATATATAAACGATATCTGCTTGGTAGTTCGCTGCAAAATAAGACTTTTCGTCGATGACACCGTTTTATATAAGGAGATAATGAGCCAGGATGACCAAAAATCGCTGCAGGAAGATTTAAATGCCCTTTCAGCATGGTGTCAAGATTGGAAAATCGAAATTAATCACAGAAAATGTTCCCTATTGAGTTTCTGGAAGAGTAAGAACAATGAATTAGACTCGGAGTACAGAATTGATAAATTGAATATCCAATCTGCGGAGTACGTTAAATATTTAGGAGTCACCATTTGTCGTGATCTATTGTGGAATATGCATATTCGAAGGATCGCAGGCACAGCTAATAAGAAATTGGGCTTCGTAGGCAGAATAATAAGAAGTAGCACAGAACAGGTACGAGAAACGTGTTATTTATCACTGGTTAGATCTCAGGTCGAATACGCTTCCAGCATACGGGATCCATATGAAAAGGGACAGATACTTGAGTTAGAAAGAATCCAACGCAGAGCAGCCAGATTCGTTAAGCAAAAATATGAGCAAAAATTAAGCGTCACATCACTCTTGAAGGAGTTAAATTGGATATCGCTAGAGGATCGTAGAATTAGCGCTAGGTTAAGGCTTCTGGAGAAATTTAGGTCGGAAGTTCTCTTAGAGGAGGTCTCAGGAATATTAGAGGCACCTACGTACATGGGCAGGCACGATCACGAGGATAAAATACGAGAGATCGACTGTAGGACCGAGCAATATCAGGGCTCGTTTTTCCCAAGAACCATACACGATCATAATAGGAGTGATTCCTATGAGGGACGTTATTAGGTAGGTTTTGGTGCACTGCACCCCCTGCCAACCACCAGTCTGGTGATTTGCAGGGTATCATGTAGATGTAGATATGTTAAGTGCGTTTTGTCCGTGTGTCAACAATAGAACAAAGAAAGAAAAATCAAGCCCCCATTCCGATTTTCTTTGTTTTTATTTTATTCAATGGTTAAACTGTGTACTACCTTATTCTTGTGATGTTTGTGTGTTACATAGTTGAAGTTTTCAGAAACATGCAATTTATTTCAAGATTCTGGGATTTTTCATACTCTTTCCAGGCATTGCTAAGCCAACCATCATTGTTACTTCCGATTCAATTAGTGTCTACGAAGCCTTGACATAGACGAAAGAACATCATTATTCACTTTGCACTTTAGTTGAAGCGACAAAATTATCGTTGTAGCAACGTCAATCATTCTACATACCAACGTAAAGAGATCCTGCTAATTATTCAGAAAACTGGGTGTAGGAAGCTTTTATAATGAGTGACCAAAGCAATTGAACCTTCTTTCGTCTATTGAATACTGGAATCTTACATTTTTTGTAAGTAAAATCATTATATTCTACATTTTTAATGTTTATTAACGCAAATAGGCTGACGCATCTGGTGTACATTCATCAGAGTCAGCATTCAATCATGGATAACTATACGCTGCCTTTTCACTGGTTTCTTGCTTAAAAGACAAAAGTAAACATTTCAGAAAGACATAATTACACTAGAAATGAAGCTGGAATTGGCGAAAGTGATATGGTAGGAAATAAAATTGTTATATTTAAATGTAGTATGCTTGGAAATGGATTGTTTTTGAACAAATTTGGTTAATTGTTAAGAAAAATAAGTAAAAAAAGTATTATTTATAGGTGATTTTCAGTTTTTTGTAGACTAAAATGTTTTTTATATCTCGCATATGCCCTAGAATTGGAAGCGAAAGTAGATTCACTAAATCCGTTGAAATTTGACAGGCACTTACATTAGTCAATAATTATAAACATTTATAACAACCGCATCTTTTTTTGATGACCCTGTATGCTTTAGGTGGAATTATATTAACTGATGTAATATAAAAGAAGTATAAATTTATGGCACATTTAAATGCAGACATTCCATTTATGTTGAATATTGTTTATGATACAAAGTTTCATTAAAAATAGAGTACTTGTAGGAATTTATGAATTAATTGGTTAGAACAAATTTCCGCCACTCTTCCCTACAAAGCTTCTGTGCTCATTCTTTTCAAAGAAAATACCAAAAGAAGTGCATGAATAATACCAATAAATAGGTACATTATTTAAGCCAATTCGAAATCACAATCATTGTCTACATCAGTGGAAGGTCACATTGGTGACTGTGCATTCTTCGGCAGGCTACATCAGTGGTTGCAAATTTAGTATAAATTGGAAGTTATCTATACATTTTGAGGTGCTGTACTAGTGAAAATCCAGTTGAAATAAGGATTTTATGGTTTTATCAAAATTTTCATGAAAATTTACAAATGTGTTAAATATTTTGGATTGATTTTTTATCATGGCTTCACCAGCTGCATAAAAATCCTTTGCAGGCTGGATGCAACCTGTGGGCCGTAGGTTGGGCGTCACTGGTCTACATCTATATAAATAAAATTGTAACCTCTGTCTGTACATTTGTTTTTTTGTCGAGGTTTTACTTTTTTTGTGTGTTTTGCATCACAAGAAGACGTTTGAACCGGTTTGCTGAATTGTTGTCTGTCTGTTTGTTTGTTACCGCATCACGCAAAAATGGCTGGTCCAATTTTTATGAAACTTGCAGCGTATCTTTAGACTGGTCCAGCTTAAAATATAGGCTGTGTGGTGTATCTCAAAAAAAATTTTAAGTGGGGGTTTGGGGAGGCATCGATTTGGTTTTTCGACGATAACTCCCGAGTAAATTAACTTAGGAAGTTCAAATTTGATATTTGTCACTTTCAATACAAGTATAAGATCAGTCTCCTATATATCTATGAAAGTTTGTTCCTTTGTGCATCTATATATTTCCACACTGTTAAAGTTAGAATAATCAAACTTTCAGCAAATACTTTCTTCACAAATAGGAAGATCGAGGGCTACTTTTTAATCCCAAATGTTTTATATTAATTGTACAAAAAGCAAAATAACTTTGTATGAAAATGCATTGCCATCTAGAGATAGATCAGAAAGAACGGGACAGTTCTTTTCGAACTGTTCTGATGCCTCAACTGTTCAATAAAATAACTGTTCTCATAAACCTCCTGTTCTCAAAGAACAGGTAACTCTACATCTTATACACAGTGAGAAAGGTGGGAAACAACTACTTCCTTATTCGTAATTGGATGGCAGGGACTGATTAAACTAAACGTATTTTCCAAAGTCCTATTATTGATTTGACGATTATGGAGGGCTCCCAGAAATAATTCATACATGGTTCTTGTTTCTCTCTGCCTGTTTTATACAAAATGGTAACCAAGTGAATTCTTAAATACCATGTATCATCTAGAATTCCGATCGGATTTGAACCAAATTTCCCTGGGCAGGTATTTCTGCTAGTTATAAGTATATTCACATATTTTTAGATTTATTTAATGTTTCATATGCATTGGAACCATGATATAATATTTCCCAGTGGTGCAACAGACAAGTTAGGAAAGTGTACAACGTATCACAAATGGGCGCGTTTCGTGCAATGGAGTATTAGAAAGAAATTATAGTATACCTGTACGTAAGGGAAATAGCGTGTTAAAATTCTTTTCTTCATCATAAATAATCCATTTTCTTCCTATTTAAAAATATTGCATGCATACGTAAGGAAATTAAACATTTGTTTGTGAGAATGTTTATGTTAGCAAAAATGAAGAAGTAACCATGCAAGAAATTTTCTAAGTTCAACTCCATGTAAGACCTTGTTCAATTTTCTCAATAACGGCTTCTCCAGGGCTGCCGAGAGCCAGAACGGGCCCAGGCGAAAACAACTTTCTGCCCCCCCCCCCTCCTCCAAGAAATATTTTTAAAATTATAAAACAAAATGAATTATGAATTCCTGCAACACCTATGAAATGTATGGTCAATATTCTTCAGCAAATTTTTAAAAATATAAATTTTGATTTTCTACTTCGATTTTTAACTAAATGAATGTGTCACATCTAAGCGATAATAAATTTACTTAATTACTGGCCCAGATACACTTAAATGTTGGTAATTTTTATTTTAAAAAACTATTGAAATCAAATACAGATTTTGAATTCCCAAAAATCTTTTGATGGGAAAATCTATAAGTATGTACAGTTACGGGCCCCAACTCACTGCTCCGAATAACTGATTTCATCATTGCGTTTTGCTGTCATGACTTGCATCTGTGTATTACAAAATACGTATTATGATAGGAAAATCTTGTGCCCACTCCATCTTGGGCCCCCAGAGCCCCCAGGAAGTTCTCCCTGGTCTCCCCGCCCTCTCGGTGGCCCTGGGTTACTCCTACGATAAAAATATATAGGAAAGGAAATACTCTTCTTTACTAGTTCTACAACTTTTATTTGAAAGATATTTTGATATGACTAATACTTTACGAGATATGATGAAAATTTCTTTTTTGTCATCAGTAAAGTGATTCATTTTTGCGATTTTCTTATTATCTTTGATCGTAAGTCCTAAATATAAAATTTCATGAAAATCCATTTGGTAGATGCCGAGAACGAACATGCCGACAGAAGGACAGACAGACTGATGATAATAGGCGCTCACACTGGAAGTGAAACGCGCCTAAAAAGGGCATTAGATTCAGAAAAAAGATTTCTATTTTGTTAAAATGTTCAAAATCAAACCACTGAAAAAGTAACTCAACAGTGATGTATACATGCACAAGCAATACTCTGTTAACACATAAATTACATGGTGAAACATCCTTGTTGAAATTAAAAGGGGGATCAGGAAAAAACAATGTTAAATTATAAGTACTGTACTTCTCTTATGTTCATCAACGTAAGTACAAAAACATTTTAAAATATTACATTTGAAAAAATTTTTAATAAGGAGCAAAACCAAGCAGTGTTACATGTATTCATATGGAAAATAGATTTTCAGCTAGTGGCACATTTCAGGAATGCATCTACCATGCTAAACATGGGATGTGTGAATTACTTAAAATTAAGAAAACATAGAACAAAGTATTTTTTCCTTTCTGTTACTTCGTAAAAATATATGTATCATGTTTCTTAATTTATTAATAATTTAAAAAATTTATATACAGGCGACTCCCAAGATTCGACCAACTCGAGAATTCAACTGGTCGAATCAACCCAGCCAATCAATCGGTCGAATTAGAAACTAGTTTACGCGAAGTACTTTTCTGCCAAACCAACCACGAGATGTTTAGTTTCAGTCTAGACATCGTTACTTATGCTCTAATTATTTGAATTTGTGCTGATTTGACGGTTCAAGATTTGACCATGAGGAACGCATCCCTGTCGAATCTTGGGAGTCACCTGTACTGCTAAGGAATAAAAAATTTTCTAAGCTCTTACTTGGAAACTCTTTTCATATGGTGCTCGGTAATCAGGTGAATACACGGGTGGCCCGTTGACTGGAAGGAGGGCACGTGGAAGTTCGAACATGGTGTAATTTCCTTTATCTGTGACTCCAGGATGAACAAACCTATAAAATTATAATTTTTAAATAAATAATTGTTTTAAGAAATTAAATTTTGATAAAGACCAGATGACACCTAATTTTTTAATTAAACAGTCACTTGCTGGAATTAAATCAATGAGTAAGTTACATAGATTTTCAAAATAGTTGCCAGGCTACAAAATTTTTTGATAGTTTTGAAAAATTAATGAATTGTATGTAATGCATCATGCACATAAACTTGAGGATGGCAAAGAATGTTGCAACTTTATGGTCATAACAATATTCAATCGCTGTTTCTCATAACCTCATCTAAAGATGTTGATACTAAAATGTATATTATAATAATTTAAGTGCAACAATGGATCATGTTGAATCGACATTCAGGTGGTTAAATGGAAATCCTTTCTGTAAATAACAGAATGATAACTTTATTTGTTTCAATGCTTCAGTTATCATAAAATAAACAATATACCCTTGCTAAAGAGGTGGAAGCACATTTTATTAAAAATTTTCAGGTTTCTGATTTCTCTCTCCTTTTGGGAAGAGGACAACAATGTTATTCAAAATATATAAAAATAAGGATTTAAATTATACTCACAGACTAAATTCAATGTTTTCAGCTGCACAGCAAGCTGAGTCCCAATTTACTATCTTAACCTTTGGAGTACCAAAGTTGCCCTGAGCAACTGAAAAAACCTGTTAAAATTTCCAGCATCGCTTTTAGCAGCTTCTAATTTTTTGTCATGAACTTTAATATATGACTAGATAGATGTCACAGTGTTTTGAGCATGGCAGTGCTTGCGATTTTGTTTGTAATATCTTAGAAAGAAGAAAAGATGCAAGTAAATAATTCAATAATGTGTAACTAATTTGATGATTGGGAAATCCATAGAATATTCCCAGAATTCACATCTATGACTAGGGGCATAACTACAATATAGGGTCCCCTATCTGAGCAAAATTTCTGGGGGGCCCACCTATGTAAAAAAAAGTCGTTATAAAAGTATTTTTATTTTTTCGACATTCTGAAATTTTCAACTCAACATACATACTTTAATCTGTTTCTAGGAATAGGTAGCTTTTTATTATTTTTAATAATTTTGAAAAATATCTTTCATTGATGTGACAGTTACTGGCATTATAAAATATATCACCAAACTCATGTATATTGCTATAGATTGATTTCCGCCAGTGTTTAATAATTATTAAATCCAGTAGTTCCCTGACATCCATACAGTTAACAATCTTATCTTTCAAAAGCGTTTGTTGATAGTGAAAGAAGTTCGTCACAAAGGCATTGGTCAATAATATCTCTATAAACTTGTGTGTATATTCTTTGATTTCTTGTTCCTTCAATTTAGCAAGTCTCTAAACATTATTTTTGGGGCCCCCAAAAAGTGTGTGGCCCCATGCACTGTGTGGGCCTGCACCCCAAGTTACACCTCTATCTATAAGATCACAGTATTAACATCACTGGTATTTATTATGATTTACAGCATCAATTATCTACATTTATTATTTAAGAATATGAAATATTACTAGTGTGTTGAAAAATCTCTAGTTTTTCATGCAGCATATTCATTGTATGCATACTTTGGCACAATTGAGATATTTCTATATGTAATACTATTTTTATTGATTCAATTGCTTGTTTTTTATAAGCAATTTATTTTGTATAATTTTTCTGTAATAGCTTACATGCGCTCCACCACTTCCTTTATTCGGTGCCTAGAGCTTGGGTCATATCCTCATAGTCTGAATATATATGTATGACACTAATGCTCTTTTGTAGATACAAATGACCCACTTTTGCTGTCAATATCTGACCACAAATTGAAATCTATCATTACAAGTATAAATTCATACTCTTAAAGAAAGTGGCTAGAGAAAAGTATTGCAGAAAAACAGATAAAAGTTTAACAAGAGGAAAAAAATAGATACAAAAAAAGGGGCACACTTACAGGTTTACGGCTAATGTTGTTGCGAACAAGTACTTCTAGCAAGAAAGGAAAAGGAACTCCAGAAAATGATAAATACATTAGTGATAACAGGTAGAAAATACGGTATGGAAACAAATACAGGAAATCCAAGGTCCAGCGAATATCAAGTGAAGAAGAAGAAGAAAATTTGAACATAAGTATTGGAGGAAAGCCATTAGAACAAGTTTCACACCTTGGAAGCATCATAACGAGAGAAGAAAAATGTTCCGATGAAATCAGGACTAGAATAACAAAAGCAAAAGCTGCTTTCAGAAGAAAGAAACTCCTAGTAACAGGAAGTATAAAGGAGGATATCCACAAGAAGTTGATAAAATGCTATGTATGGAGTATAGCTTTGTATGGAGCAGAAACATGGACGCTAAGGAAAAATGATATAAAATACTTGGGAGAGCTTCGAAATGTGGACATGGAGAAGAAAGCTGAAGATAAAATGGACAGATAGGGTGAAAAATGAAAAAGTACTACGAAGAATAGGAGAGAAGCGAACGATTATACAGACTATCAGAAAGAGGAAGGCGAACTGGATTGGGCATTACCTGAGGAGAGAGTGCATGATTAAAGAAGTGATAGAAGGAAAACTGGATGGAAAAAGAGAAAGAGGTAGGAAAAGGTTTCAGCTGATAGATGACTTGAAAGGGGAAAGAGAGCTATCAAGACAGGATGATGACTGTGGAAAATAGGAGTATGTGGAGAACCAAGTTTAACCATGAATAATCACGGACCTGTCTATGGATAGACTACCTATGATATATACACACACACACACACACATATATATATTTATTTATTTATTTATATATCATCATCAACCTTTTTCAATTTTTCCAGAGTGATGTTGACACAAGTCTAATTTTGGCACATTTTTTAAATTCTTTAAAACTTTAAGTAATAAACGGCTTTATAAATGATTTTTAGTATCAACTTTGGGTAATCATGAAGTTTAGTCACTTTTATTATGAAGGGGTTCGAAGCTAAAGTTCAGTCACTTTTATTATGTAAATGGATATGTATACTTCAAAGAACATTGAAAGGATGTATTGACGAGCCTTCAGATGGCTATGTTTTAATGCGTAGTCGGCTCCAGGCGCTACCGCACCCCTCGCCTCGCCCGGAACCATAGTAACCTTCCACGTTTTCCGGAGATTGGGTTAGTAAATGTCGCGACCGGCCAATCAGATTCTTGTCCGGAGATTGGGTTTGTAAAAACTGATTGGTCGGTCTCAACATTTACTAACCCAATCTCCGGAAAACGTGGAGGGTTACTATGGTTCTGGACGAGGCGAAGGGCGCGGTGACGCCCGGAGCCAATTACGCATTAAAACATGGCGAGCCGAAAGCTCTTCAATATATGCTTTCAATGTTATATCCTCTCGACTGTTGCGCCGCAAATGGAACCAATGTAATTTATTTGGCGAAACGCATTTCGTGATTCAGATCTTTTTAATAGCTTTTTACTTTGTGTTATTGAGGAGTATGTTTTGTGATTCACTTCAATTTATATTAAACATAAAAGTAATAGATGCTTTAAAAATTGAATTTGTTCCTGAGTGCTAAAACCTCCTTCATAATAAAAGTGACTAAACTTCATGATTACCCAACTTTGTTATTAAAAGTTCACCACAAATTCAATAGAGAAGGGGAAGAGGGTGCAGGAAGAGTGGGAGGGAATGGGAGAGGCATTTTACAATTTATCAAGATATGAGTACCGGCACCTCTTTTTTTTTTAAAAAAAAGCAGTGTGTGTATATGTATGTATATGTGTGTATGTGTATGTATAAAGGTGGCAACAAGGTGTTGGAGTATATGTCTCTCCATCGCTGAAGAAGGGCGTCAGCCCGAAAGATCCATATTTGTGTCGTTTTTGTTTTTTTGTGTGTCCTCAGCACCCCCAGCAGCTCTTCAATCTAGGTAAGTGTCCACTGGGCTTCCTCCAACACCTTGTTGCCACCTTTATTATTACCTTTCCTTTTCCTTAAGCATTTTTTAATATATATATATATATTGGATAAAAGAAAAATGTGAGGAAATACAACAGATGGAGAAGTTAGGACGATACGATATGATGTACACTAGGGCACTGGAGTTAGAAGATAAGAAGTCTAATGGGATTCGTGGTAAAGGAATTATTAATACAGATGGGAAAATAGTCGCAGAACCAAAGGATGTAGCACAGGTATGGGAAGAATACATTAAGGAAGTATACAAAAAGCAGGCAGGATCGGTACAAATGGAACTGGAAGAAGAGAATTGCATTGAAAAAGACAACTTGGGACCAAGTATTATGAAAAAGCGAAGTAGAAAAGGCGATACAGGAACTAAAGAAAGGAAAAGCTACAGGCAGCGATGGAATATCGGTAGAGGTACTTAAAGTCATGGGATCGGAAGGACTAAAAGTGATTACGAAACTAATTAACAAGATTTAAGACTTGGGAGAGTGGCCTCAGGATTTCTTAGATGTGACAATGATCCCTCTAAAGAAGAAGCCAAAGGCAATGCAGTGTAAGGACTACAGAACGATATCCCTACTGTCACACACTTCCAAGATCATCACAAGGATTCTTAATAAAAGATTAGGGAAAAAGGCCGAAGAAATGCTAGGGGAAGATCAATTCGGCTTCAGAAAAGGACGTGGAACCAGAGATGCTATCGGTGTAGTGAGAATCATAACAGAAAGGGCAAAGAGTACAGTCAAGATTGCTGCATATGTTTCGTCGACTGGCAGAAGGCCTTTGATAGAGTAAATTGGGTACTGCTGATGAGGATATTAAAGGATATAGGTGTAGACTGGAAAGACAGGAGACTGATCAGGAATCTATATGTGAATCAAGTTGTAAAGGTCAGGTTGGAGAATATGGACACCAGCAGAGTACATATCGGTAGAGGAGTAAGACAGGGCTGCTGTCTATCGCCGATTCTATTCAATATATATGGAGAGAGACTAATGCAGGAAGCGTTAGAAGGCACGGGAGATTTCAAAATTGGAGGAAGGATTATAAGAACTGTGAAATACGCGGATGATCAAGTACTTCTAGCAAGAAAGGAAAAGGAACTCCAGAAAATGATAAATAAACTAGTGATAACAGGTAGAAAATACAGTATGGAAATTAATACAGAAAAATCCAAGGTTATGCGAATATCAAGTAAAGAAGAAGAAAATTTGAACATAAGTATTGGAGGAAAGCCATTAGAACAAGTTTCACACCTTGGAAGCATCATAACGAGAGAAGAAAAATGTACCGAGGAAATCAGGACTAGAATAACAAAAGCAAAAGCTGCTTTCAGAAGAAAGAAACTCCTAGTAACAGGAAGTATAAAGGAGGATATCCACAAGAAGTTGATAAAATGCTATGTATGGAGTATAGCTTTGTATGGAGCAGAAACATGGACGCTAAGGAAAAATGATATAAAATACTTGGGAGAGCTTCGAAATGTGGACATGGAGAAGAAAGCTGAAGATAAAATGGACAGATAGGGTGAAAAATGAGGATGTACTATGAAGAATAGGAGAGAAGCGAACGATTATACAGACTATCAGAAAGAGGAAGGCGAACTGGATTGCGCATTACCTGAGGAGAGAGTGCATGATTAAAGATGTGATAGAAGGAAAATTGGATGGAAAAAGAGAAAGAGTTAGGAAAAGGTTTCAGCTAGTAGACGACTTGAAAGGGAAAGAGAGCTATCAAGACATGAAGAAAACTGCAGAAAATAGTAGTATATGGAGAACCAAGTTTAACCTAGAATAATCACGGACCTGTCAACGGACAGACTACCTATGATGATGATATATATATATATATATATATATCTATTAGATCAGCAGCATTTTAAAAGCTAAAAGAAGAGCAACTTTGTACATTAGCTAAAACAACAATAACAAGGGCATTAAGTTACTCTTTGCATTCATATACTAGCATGTCAGTTTAGTGAGAAGAAATTATTAATAAAGAGGAGCTTACTTTATGACAAAAACTTATCAAAATAATATAAATAGAAAAATAGCTACATGCCTGCAACTTGATCCCCAAGTACACTGTCCCCGGTTGTAAAACCGACAAACAGGCCTTGGCTCCATTTCACCAGGCCTTGTTTCATCTTCGTCAGTCAGCTCTCCCTCTTCCAAATCCTCTCCCTCTTTCAATTCTCCATCACTTTTGTCGTCTTTCCCATCACCTTCCACACCCAAACCACTTTGAGGTAACCTTTCCTCACATTCTCCCTCTTCTTTGTCTTCATTCACAGCACTCACTTCCTTCACCTGTTCTTCAGCTTCAAAGTCGAGCTGTTCAGTTTCTATATGCTGCACTGGATGTGGGAGAGGGGGAGGTGGCAGAGGCTGAGGCGAAGGAGGCTTTGGTCCGAGGGAACTTTCCCCCTCCTCCACTTCGTCCTTTTCGTGCTCCGAAGGAGCATCGTCTGGTATAGACGGCTCTTTTGCCGTCTCCTTTACCTTGCAATCCTGTGCAAACACTGCCTCAAGGCTGTCGCGACTGTCCATATCAGATACGTCTGAAAGGTCGCCGGCATCATCTGCCGGTGGGAAATGTTTATTCGATTCGTCTTGCGAACCTTCACACTCACCGTCTTCTTCTTCTTTGTTTTCAAATTTACCATTTTTCGCCAGCCCAGTTCTATTATATTCTTCATCTTGCTCTTCTTCTTCTCCTTCTTCCTTAACTCCTCTACAGCGATAGGCAGATACATTTGCCGAAGAGGAAGAAGTAAAGGACGATTGACTTTGAGCTCCATCTTCTTGTGAGACAAAGAAGTTCGATTCACCAATAGGTGACTTCGGCGTTTCACCGGGAGGTTCAGGTTGTAATTCCCCATCATCCTCATCTAGTGAAAAAGAGCTCTCGCTTCCAGAATTCCCATTTTGAGGGCTCTCCGTTGGAGACTGAACCCTGCCAACTCGAGCAGCTACTTCATCCTTTGTTTCAAAGTTTTCGTCCAAGGAACTGTCAGAGTCCATTGCGATTGCCTGAATTCAAGAGAGTTTAAGAACATAGTTAGATATTTCAACAAGACATTTCCAATGTTAGCTCTGTAAGTTATACCCAAACATAATGAAATGGAATAAAAAATGACTAAATACATAAGAATCAACATTCTGGAAAAGTGTCTTGAGAATGATGGGTTATCTTTCAAGAAGCAAGATTGGTATTTTGTAGTTGTAAACAATTTGTCACAACCTGGGAAATACGTCGTTTTATATACCTGTTTCACCATGATGACATCTTACTGAATCAACTTTAGACAATGGCTTACCTTTAACTTGGTGCAAAACTGCATTGGCACGTTGTGGATACCAGTAATCCATATTGCAAGTTCTTATATTTGGTGATTTATACGTCTTCTTACGGTAAATTTAGTACCACGCAACATTGGCACAACTACTTATCCTTCGTAATTTACAAACTATTAACTTTCACATTACACATATTCCAGGATATTGTTTCCGTCACATTTTGATTACAAATAACTATGACCTCGATAGCACCCGGCAACTCTCCAAAGCCATAACTTCACTTTAGAGATGTCTTCAAACGGTGAACTCTTAATCGTTCTTACCTTAAAAACACGACGCCACAGTCAGTACTTGCTCAAGCTTCACTATAGAAAAAATACTCCATAATTTCAGGAAATTCATCGCAAAATGATAAAAATCTTCTCCATCCTTCCTGTTGCATAGGCTTCCCTTTATTGTTCATTCATTGGTTGATGCGGCGAGGATAAATGGCCGTTTCTTCCCTGCTAACATCATTCCTTCGACAAAACACTGTAGCCACCAACAACTTTGGTTACGTTACCTTGCTGACAGTAACAACTTATCTTGTTAATGAATTTTAATTCTGTAGGTCTGAGTGATTTGTAAATACTTTTAGCGAAATGCTAAAAATTTACCTTGTAGAGATAGGTGATTTACCAAATCTCATCTGCCTTTCCTCCATTCAAGTGTTTTTAAAGTCGAAAAAGCTATTGAAATGAGAAGAATATGTTATTACTAGTAAGTTTATTTCTTCCTTTGGTAACATAAAGTAATACAGTACCTCATGTATAATATTATATAGTAAAACAATATAATTCTAAAAATTATCACGTGATAATACTTCAAATGTGGGGAGACTGCTCAAACAGTTTTAAGTGAAAAATTATCTACGTTTCCTTTATATTCGGCTATATTATTCATAAAACCTATAAATTTGGTAAGAACTTGATGTATCACGAGAACAATGAGATTTAAAAAAGAGGAATCCGTATCAGCAGCTTTTTGGCACCATAAAACTGGTACCGACTTTTCGTCAATAAAACTTAGTAACTCTAGATTTTATTGACCATCCTTTGACAAACGGGATTACTAACCATTCGTCTAACAGACTACCTCATACAAATATTTTTTAATAAAAGAAAAAAGTTAATTTTTTTAAATACTTAACAATACTTTAATGCTCTCTGGTACATTTAAACAAAATACTGTATTACATTTTATCACATCATTCCAAACACGTTACCACTATGTTCTCCACAAATAGCGTGTGAACATGCACTGCAGTAAAATCTTGCCATTCTCCTCTTCTTATGACAAAATGCACATACCGAACGTTTGCTCGGTTCACCCTTACCAAAACAGCGGAGCGTATGGTTGCCAATTTGTGCGCAGAACTGGCACGGCGCAGACTGAATTTTTCAGTGGCGTGGTATTTTTTTCCTATAGTTTTGCACGTAAAAACAAAAATTTAACAATAAAAATCACATTGCGGGACAATTGATTGCAAACTCGGGACATGCAATTCTGAACCGGGACTGTTGGCCACCCTGTTCGCTTCTTGAGTATGGTTTTTTCCCTTTGACGTCATTGTTCAGCCAATAAAGAACATGAATTCACTATCATAATATTTAGCATGTCATTGAAAACATAGGGCCATCTTCGAGTTTTTCGGCTACAGCTCATACTGGAACACATTTGATCCAGTGTGTCCACTGTCCCTTTCGTACTATTGTAAAATTCAATTATCTCTGGTTTTTTCGTGGTTTCGTTCACAGAGGCGTTATTACGTGACAAATTATCCCTACATCTATGAGAATTCACAAATTAAAAGTAATCTGGGGAGAGTGCAAAAATTACCAAGTAACGTTAAGGCTAACCATTCGTCTGTGAGGTGAACTCAATTGCGTAGCACAAAATCAAAGCCATTAATCCCTTGTGTATACAGTCACATCAGAAGAACTCAAGCTAAAATGAGGCTACAAAAAAAGCCAAACCCAAACTAAAAAATACGGAGTAGGGGGAGTATATGTTTCGGCCGTTGTAAACAGTCATACCAGAAGAACTCAAGCTAAAATGAGGCTATCAAAAAAGCCCAATCCAGAACTAAAAAATACGGAGTAGGGGGAGTATATGTTTCGGCCGTCGTCTGCCAGACGAATGGTTCAAGGGTTAAAAATACAAATCATAACTGCTGCACTCTTACCGCTTGATGATATGACGGACTGCAACTAGACTAGATTTTATTAAATCCTATTTAAAAGATTGGAATTTGTTGCCAAGGTAGCTAATATTTTTAGTGTTAATATCCTGAAAAATTCAACCTTTTCTGATTAAAAACAAATATTTATGCTAATTTGAAGTTTTTCTTTAACAAAGTAAATTTAATTCTTTCAGCTACAAAAAGTTTATATATCAAGGTTAACTACTTTAAAAATGCAATTTTATAAAGCCTACAGTGATTTCCTTGCTTTTCTTGAGAGAAAAGAATGAAATAACAGCTTCGGAATAAACCCCCTAATGTGATTGTTTTTAATTGTCAATTTTTCCATAGGTAGTACATAACAATCTTTCACCATGCCGAATTTCAGATATTAACGTACCGTAATTTTCCAATTATAATACGCATTATTTTCATGAAAAATTGACAGAAGGTTAGTGTTCGTACTATATACGGTAACAAGTACAACGTTTTTTAGTAATGAAATAGTTTATATTTTCGGACATATTTTTACCAATAAATCGTACATTTCAATGCATTTCGATAGCATTCCTTTAAATATCGTTTTTTAAAACAAAAGTAATAATTATTTATTTACTTTAACTGTCCGAATCTAGCCTCTGAATTCATTATTACTGTCCTCAAATAGTTCGCCGGCGATTTTCTTCTCTCTCATCGTCTACGTAAATGGCGTCGCCGAGAACATCGTCTTTATCCTCACTATCCACTTCGGCGAACTCATTATCTCATATGATGTCATCTTCAGAACCATCCATAGCATTTGTGATTTTAAAAAAAAATCAATGCAAGTTGCAAGCAACTAATATTATTTTGCATACCTCAACCGGCTTGTATGAAGACGGAGTAAGAACTAGACATGATATTCACGTAAACTATCTCGCTCAGTGGCAAGGCGAGAACTGATATTCCAACTGACCAGATTATTACACAATGCGATATGGACACGTTTTTATAAATTGTATCGATCTTTAAAGTGAGAGTCAAAACTATATAGACGTAAAGTTTTCGTAAACATTTGCACATATCTCACTTCACGGCAAGGCGAGAACTGTCTCGATACTGCTAATAACCAAGTGAAAAATTACAGTGATCATTTTACAAAAAATGAGTTGCATATTATACATGGTGATAAGACAATTTTCACATTTCACTCGTAAAAACATGGGTGCGTATTATAATCGGAAAATTATGGTACTTTCCTTTTGCATTTTCCAGTGTTTTCAGTAACATCACCCGCTAAAAAAAGCATGAGGGAACAGTGGCAGATCCATGCATGACTAATAGGGCTTAAGCCCTGGGCCCCCTCGTGTCCAGGGGCCCCCAAATACCTAACTTGTATTTTTTGTGTAAGGGTATTATTAGTAATTTTTAAAACGTTTTTAAATTATTATTTACTGTACAGACAGATACACTAGACCAGGGGTTGGCAACCTTTTTGACAAGAAGAGCCATTTTTCCAAATTTTGTATAGAATCCAACAAACAATGAGCCACAGAGCATGTAATGAAAAAATATGTATTAAATACCATCAAGCCATATTTAATGAAATCTATTTATTTAAAATCTGCACACACATAACTACCCATAAAATGTTTTGAAGATAATTTGTAAAAAGTACTTGAGAAACAAAAGAATGTTTTACATAATTTTTTATTCAATGGAAATATAAATAAACATTCAAATGAAGCAAATAAAGAGATTCTTGCAGAAAATGAACCTAGGACTATAGACGAAAATGAGAAAGTTGAAAATGAAATTTTTACTCAACAGCCCATACTGGACCTTTTATTGAAAACGATTATATTATTATCAATGGAGACTGTCATTGTCCTCTGGTACGCTTTAAGCGGGAGAGTGGTCGTCGGGAGCCGCAGGTCATTCCTCTAGACATTCAAATTTTTAAATGATTAACGGTTATTACAACCTTGATGCAGCTTTTCAATTTCAACCGAACTTCTCTACAAATCGCGGGGGATGACGGAAATTTGCGAGCAGAACGAACTCGTCCGACTCCGACGGCTGCCAATGGACCACGTATCAGCTGGAATGATTAGAATGTTAGTGGAATTGAATACTGCACTGGCTCTAACGTGGCCCGGCTAGAACCAAGCTCCCGCTTTTCACAGTCTAACAACGTTTGAACTACTCTCTAACTAAAATATGTTGCCTAAAATATTATGTACCGACACTGTGAACTGGAATATTGTGAAATGGAATATTGGTGGGTGAGGAGATTCTGTGCTGATGAACGTTAATTTATTAAAAGATTAAGTTATTAAAGAATTTGTAACATCCACAATTCTCACACGTGAAATTACATCTGGAGTGTTATTACGATTTACAACTAGTGGAAAAAATAAGAAGTAAGATAATTAAAGACGAAAGTTTTAATATTACAAATCGTCACTCCAACGCCAAAGACGCGTATGTGTATTTTTCATGTATTGAGATAATGGACTT
The DNA here is from genome assembly GCA_036926305.1 of Uropetala carovei. NCBI lineage: Eukaryota > Metazoa > Arthropoda > Insecta > Odonata > Petaluridae > Uropetala > Uropetala carovei. The sequence goes on along the minus strand of JAXCHB010000084.1, from coordinate 6,461,952 downwards.
TGAAAATTAAATCTGATATAAGAATCTTCACGTTCGTGAAAACGTAAACTCTGAAATTAGATAAAAAGGTTAGGTTATAGCAACCAATAACAAACTGTGAAGCGGAACGATCTTTTTCTTGAATGAGCTACATTAAGAACAATTATAGAAATACTATGTGTAATGACAGATTGCCTGATTTGTGTATATTGTCAATAGTAGATGATATTACCAGATCATTGATGTATGATATTGTTATTAAGGATTACGCCAATAAAAAAGGTAGAAAAATGCATGTGCATCCACGATTAATTAATATGTTTGCCAATCTTTCTGCTATCTGTGCAATTTGTTGTACCTTTTACAGTTTTTATAATTACATATTATTTAATTTTGTTCGAAGTTTCCCTATGTTATTTCTTAATAAAACAATTATTTCTTTCTTATAATATTTTTTTTGTTCCTAATCCAAAATCTCCAACCTCAGTGACGAGTGAGTGTCATTCATCTAGACAATGTAAGCTGACCCCTTCATGGACCGATTATATTATTCACTTTAGTCAGGTGCTTTGGATTGTTCAAACGATTTCGTAGTGCCGCCGATTTTCAGAATGTCGCGAGAGAAAGTATACCTTGTCGAGTGTTGCCCTCAGTCCGACATCACTGGCTGCAAGTTGCCCTCAAACAAGCAAACCCTGAGTTTATTTTTCTACCAGACGAAGGTTTTAAAGAAAAGAAATAGGGAGTGTGCTGCCGCTACAATTGAAGCTATAAAGTCCATCTGGTTGAGGGCTAGAATAACAATACGCCGAGATGATCATGCGGTAGATAAACTTCTAAAATAGTATAAAGAATGGAAAGTGTTGCGCGGCACCTACCACCGCAGGAATGCATCTCAAATAGCCAAGGAAGACGAATTTAAGAATAAGCTTGAGTGCTTGTTCGACATTGCCCATAAGGACCCGATGAAAATGATAACCATCGAGGAAGACAAAGAGTTTTTAAAGGCACAGAGAGAGAAAGGTAGGCTATGGTTGGTAAGGATCTCACGTTGGCAGGCAAGGAAGCTCGGGCAGCAGAAAGATCGGCTAAACAGGAGGCAAGATGTCGCAAGGAAGCACAGCGTCGTGCAGAAGAGGCCGCTGTTAGTTCACAGGACGCAATAGACCACGATGTGGAAGGTCTAGAGCCATCGCCGTCCACTGCTATTGTTAATCCTCCTCCCTCAAAGAAACGTGCTCGGCAATCGCTCATCACAGCTGAAGTAGCGTCAGCTCTCAATCGGGCCAATTTGAGCGATAGATTTTCTGTTTTGGTCATTGCCAGCGTTGTTCGCAGTCTTGGTCACAGGATAGACGAGTTCAACCTAAACCGTTCGTCAGTGAAGAGGGATCGCGAGCGGATGCGAAGCCTGCACGCACACACTCTAAGGGAGCAGTTCAAACCTGCTGGAAAGCTGACAGTACATTGGGATGGTAAACTGATGCCCGATATAGCTGGCAGAGAGACAGTGGACAGACTCCCTGTACTGGTGTCCGGACCTGATCTCGGAAGTGATCAGTTGTTGGGAGTTCCGAAAATTGATTCCGGTACCGGGAAGCACCAGGCAGAAGCAGTGGACACAGCCCTCTCTGAATGGGGTATTTCATCGGATACCGAGGGAATGTGTGCCGACACGACAGCATCAAATACTGGTACGTTCTATCGGTCGTAAATATGATTCCCTAATTTTATCACAGACGCTTACGTCAATTTTTTTCAGGTTGCATTAAAGGGGCGTGTATACTTCTCCAGCAAAGATTGGGAAAGGAGTTACTCTACTATGCTTGCAGACGTCACATGTATGAATTCGTTATAAGGGCTGCTTTCGAATGTTCAGTCGAGTCATCAACCAACCCTGATGTTAATATTTTCAAGACATTTCGTAGTTCATGGCCGGAAATGAAGACTAACGAGTACTCACCTGGCACAGACGACATATTTATTAAACGGGCCTTAGCTGCTGATAAAGAGAATATTTTAACATATATAAAGCTGCAGTTGGAGGTACGATAAAGAAAAATTATAAGCAATCTACATATTCTTCCCGAAATAGAGTAGGTTAATATCGGGATTCTCATTTTGCAGGGTACCCAATCCAGAGAAGATTACCGCGAGTTCCTGGAACTCATCCCCGTGTTTCTTGGCGAAGTCCCTTGCGGCAAATACAGCTTTAGAGTACCGGGTGCCATTCATTCCGCAGGCTGGATGAACAGAGTATTGTATTCTCTGAAGATTTTCATGTTTCGGAAGCAGTTTGCCCTCACGTCAGCTGAACAAGCAGGCCTCCGAAATATGTGCATTTTTATTGTGAAACTTTATCTTAGGGCATGGTTTTCAACAAGCTCAGCTGTTTCTGCTCCAAACAATGACCTTCAGTTTATCCAAGCCCTCATAGAACACAACAATATCAACTGTACCATTTCTGTCGCTGCACAGGAAAAGTTTGCTGGTCATTTATGGTACTTGAATGAGGAACTTGTAGCCATAGGCTTCTTTGACGATACAGTTCCCCCGGATATCAAGCGGAAGATGGTGAAAGCCCTTAAGGAAACCCCTACTGATCTTCATGTCCAGGAGTCCGCAAAGCGAGTTCTTGTGGACGTAAGATGCAAAAGCTGGATGAAGACGTGGCAGGAAAAGGACCTCTCCGATTTCGTCACTGCCAAGACAGCCCAGTTCTTCAAACGATATGAGCTTTCAATGGCTTTTATGGATTTCGAGCCGGAGCAGTGGGTCCAGCACGAGAGTTACATGCATGGTCGCAAGTTCGTCAGTAAACTGAGGGTCGTGAATGACGTGGCTGAACGTGGAGTGGCTCTGGTGTCACAGTACAATAAATGCATCACGAACAACGAACAGAAGAAACAGGAACTTCTCCTCGTGGTTCAAGATCATCGTCAATTGGTTCCTGACATGAAAAAGTCCACAATTGCCGCTAAATTATGAGGGGAGCAGATCACTGTGTCGTTAATTCTTTTCAAAAGATTGCTTGTTTTTAAAAAAAAATGTGATATTTTACATAGCGGTATGAAAATCTGTTAAAATTAAAAATTATCTCAATTTAATGTAAATTCTTGAAATTTAAGGTCCGTGCGAGACCCCTTAACGTCATCCGATCGAGCTGAAATTTTACAAGTGTTCTTACAACACTAAAAGGAACACTCTCCGGGGGTGGGAGCTGAGAAAATGTGAGAAAAAAATTTGAACCCCCTTTAAGGACCACCCTAGTATACCACTAAAGCACTGTATATACTGCTAAATATGCTTCAAGATTTAGTTGGAGAAATAAAAAGAGAAATAGTAAAATTAGTGTGTGGACAAGGAAAAAAAGTACTGGTGGTCCTCATACTTATGTCAGGTTACGTTCCTAGAGAAGGTGCCCTAAGTCGAAACAACTTAAATCGAGACCGATTTTACCATGTAATACGGGATTACGTTCCTGATCAATGATCCAATATGAAACATTTTAGAGATATGATACAGATAGGTAATAAGTTTAATCAACTAACAACCCTATATAACGTACAATAATAGTGTTAGAATTAGTGTTTAGAAAGTTCTTCTTCATAATATTTGTGCTAAATAAGGAGATTACTTTTGGAGAGATTTAGGGTGGCTTAATGACTTTTTGAAGAATACATAGCTAGGGAAATTTGCCTAGCTGCCCCTTCTTCTCATTGTGAATTTCTCAAATGCAAGCATAAGCATTGGATATCATATTGTTGGTCTTGGTGCTATGCTCTATGCTGGGATTCATTTCCTCAAATTGTCATGGCAGCTTCCAAATGCTTAAAAGAATCCACTCAACAACTTGGTTGTATTATCTCATTGTAAAGAACTCTCTTCAATTTCTCCTTAAGATTAACAAGGTCTTAATTGGTAAGTTCATGGGAATGAACATCACCCTCTTCAAATTGTAGCTTCAGCTGGGAAGCTATCTCCACCATGATGTACGTGCAGGTCTGACCACCGTAGGTGCTGACGGGTGGCAATTGACGACTGCCATAAATGCGGATCAACATAAGTCAAACCGACCTAAGTCGAGGACCGCCTGTACATTGACTTGGACCGAAGAATTGTTAGAAAGTACCTAAAATAAAAGGAAGAATAAAGAATTCTACAATATTTGCATGCTTTGAGTCACAACTTCTCTTCCATGTTTTAATGTAATAAAGCAATTTATAAATTAATAAAATAACACAATTTTATGTAATGAAAAAGCTTTATGTTGCTAATTATTTTCTTTATTGAAAAAATCCATTAAAGTTCAAGATTATTCATTCTTATTTTTCATGACGAACGTAACTAAGTAGTAATGTATATTGTGTGACAAAAAGTCACAGTACTTAATATTCTCCAGGAAAAAAATTTGCTGGTACGAATTAGTTTCCATGACGAAAATTTACCTTAAATTCATTTTAAGATTACATGACGCTCCGAACTTACAACATTTACTATAGTCTGTTCACTTTCTTAAGTCCCTTGACCTTCATAGAGCATGTAGCCAATCACGAACGTTTCCCCTTTCATCGCCCCTCACAACTTTCGTGCGGGAGGACAGATACCCAATCACGAACAGCAACAGCAAGGAAACGGCGGTAGAAATGGCAATGCAGACCGATGTGAACGCTTCGAGAGCAAGAGTAACACTGAGTTCTCCCTACTACCTTCCCAAATGGTCTCCTATTGGCTGCTGCTAAGTGGCGTCTTCAAGGTCAAGAGACTTTAGATAGTGAACAGACTATAATTAAGGAACGTGCTCCAGACTTAAGGCGCCGCTCCACAGTTACGACGCTTGGCCAGCCAGCTGGTCCAAAATGACATTTGACGCCTTAAGGTTGATTCAGGCTACAATGTATACAGCAAGTAACGACACCATGCAAAACATGCTACAATGTAATTTAATGTGGCCTCACATGAAAACCAAGTCTTCTTAAATCCCTTCTACACGAGTTATTAGATTTCAGACAAAGAAGGACATTCACAGTGATTACGTGTGTGATTGAAACTTACAGAGGTAGAAGGGAAGGAAGTGGCATCGATGAAATGTTTTTTTAAGCACGTGCACAGTGGGACCACAGACTCCAAAAGTGTGCCAAAACCTCTGATTCAATTTATATGTTGTTTCCAATCAAAAATATATATTTTTGGAACTCTCAAAGTTAATTTATGTATTTTAGGATAAAATAGAACATTTTACCAGCTGGATACCATAGTTCATTTTAGAACCTTGTCATCAATCATCTTCAGTCTTTCAGTTCTTCATGAATTAATAATGCCAAAGAAATTACCACTGACATTTTTTAATTATATTTTACCAAGGAGCTAAGAAATTGAAAGTTGAAGTCTTGTTATTTTATTTGTGTTATTTATATGTCATCAATACTGCTGCCTTCATCATTCGATGATGACATATCTTCATATATTCCGGTGCATCTTCTTCACTGCTACCCTCAAAGTCAGGTGCTGCAAGGAGTTGTATTACATCTCGGCTAAGGATTTTTTTGACTTCCTCTGGACATTTCTCATTCCTGAGATGACAGAGTGTGAAGAAACCAACAAATTATGTAACAAGTATGTAATTTTCCTTGCATGTCGCTCTCTAAAAGCTTTCAAGCCTCATGAGCCTCCTCAGATAGCTGGCCAATTGGAAGAATGGCCTTCTCTATTATTTGTGATCCATGTATCAAAATTTTGTGTACAGTTATGGGCATAAGGTACCATGGATATTCTGCGACAAACTTCTTGGCAGTTTCCAGTGCGTAGTAATCAAATTTTGTGGTATCTATTTCATATCCTCTTCAAATTGCTTGGAAAGAAGCGTTCAATTATCTCTCTTTTAATTCCAGTTATTTCGGATGTCATAATAGGATCAGAAAAAAAATCGTCTTGCTGTGTTGTCGTCGTTAGTCGTGCCACTTCCACCTGGTTTTGGAATATCAACTAACAAGCCCATGTTCGATCTAAATTCTTTTTGTGTGTTCTTTTCTGGCTTTCAGCATTTCTTGAGCCTCACTGCATGCCTGCCATTTTTTAAAGTCGAGTCTATATGCGACACGAAGCAAGCACTCAAACAACCTTATCCAGGTGTGTAATGTTGATAAATCAAAATTCAGCCTTTCCATGTCCACCATTGCTCTTTTTTTCACGTCCTCTATTTTGTTCATGTCTTTCGGTGAGGCTTCACACACAAAACAGCTTTGTGTCGAATGGGTCTCAGTTATAACATTGCATATTTTACCATCTACCATCATCAGTGCTAATTGATGACAGACCTTCACAGAGTATCCATGTAACTCCACTTTTGATGGTTGAAGTACATAAATCGCACTATGCATTCTTTCTATTTCATCTTTTATAAGGGTAGGTGATTCCTTTTTAAAGATAAAACACACAGGATGGCAGTATTTCGTGGATGATGGTCTAGGATTCTGCCAAATAATTTTTTGTTTGGTCACATCAGAACTGTACATTTTTAAAGGCACTATTGACATGGAAAAGATGTCACTATCACTTGCATTTTCTTCGCTAAATTTCTGTTTGTACATTCGCTGGCCAGAGCTGTCATCACAGCTCCACTTGCTGATGAGCGTAACCTGGTCTACAGAGGGTAGAGTCTGCAATACTGGGTGCTGCAAGATGAGGATACACTCGGCTGCGTGGTTCAATAATGCTTGCAATTTTATTTCAGCACTACTTTCTGTCACAGTTATTTCTTCTTTAGGTGGGTAACAGCATAACTTTGCCATAACGATTGATTTGTAACCTGGATACAAATTGCAGCCTTTAGTTTTAGATGCCATCCTATGCAAAAGGTACTGGTTTTTTGTCATCTTCGCATCAACAAACAGTGCCAATGCTTCATCTTCAGTGAAGGGATCGTGTTTAGGTTCACCTAGATATGATCGCCAAATTTTTCCCGCTTGTGTAGGAGTTGTCATTGTCTCATGAAGAACCTTGGCTGCTTCCAATTTTTCTGCTGCTCTCATACTGCTTTTAGTAGCAAACGTAAGCTGTTCTACAGGAATAGTTTCTTGCACGGATTGCATCTTCCTGTATTTTGTGCGTCTGCTGCTTTCACCAAAATCTCTTTGCGGTTGGCCACTGAAGTGTATTTTCTTCTGTTGTGAAGCAGCTTTAATTACAGGGGTATCTTGAGGAAACTGGAAATTGCCATCCAGCGAGCTAATGTTCTTTTCAAAAAAGCGTTCCCTTGTGCGATTGGTCTCCTGCCACCTCCGACGATATTCACTGTAGAACTTGTCAGCAGCCTTCTTAATAGATTTCTCTTGATTTTGTGACATATTTTCCAATCCTGGTCTAGAACACATAACTGACAATGTGTTTCACCATGTCTGATTGATTTTCCAGAAACAGGTAATATTTCAACCAGTTCTCGTCTCGTAAACATAATCGTAATCTACAAACAAAGATAAAACACTCAAATTATGTTTTATATAAATAATAAAAACCGCTCAAACGATTGACAAAAGAAAATTTTCGATACAAAGTATCGACATAGTTCCAAAACTCAACCAAATTATACCAGTTTGCCCCATATGAAGTAGGAAACACAAAATCTCCACCTCTCCATCATGTAAATAAAATACCGTAATAAAAAATCGGGCAGACTAGGGCAGCTAATTTCTCTGCCTAAATACGTAAAATTAATTGGCCAATGATTTAAAATAAGAATTTGGGCATGACTCGGCCAGACTTTTTTTATAGGTCAGGGTGATTCACGACTTTCTGCTGAAATTACTTAAAAAACCTCAAGAACTATAATTTGCCTTGTAGTATATTTCCAGTAGTGGAAATAGTATTTATAAAGGGATAGAAATATTAAGATATACTTACATTTTCCGATTACACATCTGGAATTAAGTTTTTCACTGTAAATTCAATGATATACCACGTTAAAACTCTTATAAGCTCGCACTCAGAAAACGCCCGTTCACTGCTTAGGCACAACAGTAACTGATACAATGTTGTATCTCTTGTAAACTGTCTACTCCAAATTGAAAAGAGCACAACCGTTAGAAGGAACATTCATTGCAGTTTCATAAAATGTAACCAAATTGGGTTATTTCCATGAAGTGTATTTAGGGGTTTTGGCACACTTTTGGGATCCACGGTCCCACTGTGACGTGGGGCAAATACAATTTTCGCAGCTAAATGGTTAAATCACTGGAAAACGAAATATCAAAGGTTATTTTTAGAGTGGCAGTCCTCAACTTACGAGTCATTTAGTCTATGTTATGATGATAGTATGGTTGTGGAAAACTGCATATTGTTTGCATTATTTTTTAAACTTTATTTGCCCTTTAAAATGTCTGATAAGAGAAATTCAAGTGCTGGAGATGTTTCTGGTTCTAAGAAAAGTAGAACCATAACAATGGAATCGAAGTTTGATGTAATTAAGTGCTTAGAAAAAGGTGAGATGCCTTCCAACATCGGTCGGGTCTTGGATATCCCGCTTAACGTAGGTGGTGACAATCATCTAAAATGGCAGCATTAGCAACGAAACACCCTGACAATTTCAACCGAGACGACGGCTACCAACTAAGCCACACGTGGAGACACTTCTTCGATCCGTGGGTGAAGGGCGCCAGACCAACGGACGATAGAGAAAGGAACGACCACTCTCCCAATGGCTGCAATGACAACAACGGCTAAAAAGAGAAAGGAAACTCTCAGACAGATGGCCATTGGCCGCGACGACTCCAACCGTCAATAGAGATAGGCGATTCCAGTATATATAAGACGACGCAGGACTGCCCCTGCACTTCACTCCTGAAGAAGCCTTCCGGAGCGAAGGTGAAACGTTGAGAGCAGTAATGCCGTCCACGCAGTGCCTCCCGAAATCATCAACCCATATATTTATGTTTATTTTTGCCTGAGTACAATATTACGGGTCATTTTATAAAAATATATTGACTGGCCATTTGGACAGGCACATAACCCAAATTTTTAACATTGTTCTTATGGAAAAATGTGAATTTCAGGAACCAATTGTGGTCAGGTGTGCCTAATCCAGTACTTACCTCAAAATTTTTTTAAATTAATGGAGGCCTCTTTTCTTGTTACATTAACCTGGTGGTATAATTATTTAATGTTTCAATAAAAAGTGTTTGCAAGTTTAGCACAGAATTCTGATAAACTTAAAAAAATTGTATATTAAACAATAACAAATTTTTTCACAGATATTCTTCGAAGCAGAAAAATATGGTTCATTTAAGGACATAAAATATTGCAAGTTTTCTTGATAAAAAGGTTTCATAATAATTATTTTCAAAACTTCTCATCCAATCTAGAGGACCTTAAGGTTTGAGAAACACTGAGCTAGTGCATCTATCAGCCAGGAACTTTGATAATTGCAATATTACCATAAGATCTTGTAAAATTACAAATTTTAAAAGTTTATTTAATTTCCCATAGTACTACACAGTCAGAAGTAGATTTAAGGGGAGCAAAGCTCCAAGCTATAGTGGTGTGCAATGCTCGCAACTCGTGATTTCTGAAAACATGAGGTTAAATTTTATGGAGGAAAACAGTCTATCAAATCCTTAATAATTTATTTGCATATATAGTACAATACAGAGGTTAGTATTCTGTGGTCTATGTCAATCACAACTCAAGGTCTTCAATTAAGAAATACAGACAGCATCCGCTTAACGTATAGGTTACATTCTTGAAAACCCATAGGTTAAGCAGACGGTCATATTCCATAGAAACTAATGCTAGAAATAGAGATGTGTTTCCAAAATGTAAAAGTCCATATTTTTTCTCTCGAAATCAAGTTGGAATATTGTACCATTGCATTTATAAATTAACCAACACTAAATTTAAACATGCATTACATTAAAACAAATATCATAGAACTTAAAAATAATAATTTAAAGAAGACCTTATGGGCACAGTATTCTCCTTCTTCGATAATTTTCACCAGAGCTCTAGGAAATTCATTTGCTGCATCAAAATCTCCACTTGCAGCTTCATCTGTCCCTTTGATGTTACGTATCCTAGCATGGATCTTAAAACTTCGGAACCACCCCAGCTTGCATTAAATGATTCACTATCACCTGCACTAAAACTTCCTCCCAATTAAATCTTTGTGAAGTCTCCTTGCTTTTTTCCATAAGCTATATTTATAATGCTCATTTTCTCCTCAAAGGTAATGGTACATCTTTTTTATGTTTTGCACATATGTTTCCCTTATAACACATTTTGATTAAAATTTTCACTAAAATTGTTTAAAATATAAAATCACTGGCAAAACTCAAGGACTCACATACATTTTCTGTGTTGGCATGTGAGATACTAACTGAAGTCATCAAAGAGTCAGCAGTATGGGTTCTTGGTGTGTTTACAACTTAAAACACATTCCCCATTCACATTACACAAAGGGGCAGACAACAGGCTACTCAACCACACAACCATAACATTATTAACCTTTTGGATAAAACGTCCTCCAATGCAGAAATTTCTTTATTGGAAAAAGGTTTGGACTATACCCTTCCATATAAGAAACCGCCAACAGAAGAGTTAGTCGCAGACTATGAGTCGGCTATTCAATCATTACCCGTAAACACAAAAAACATAATTAGAAACACCACCTTTGCACAAATTAAAGAGAATCTTTCCCAAAACTTTCCAGAAAAACGGCACACTTTTCAGGACTATAACACCATTAAAACACAAATTCAGACAAAGGCAACTCAGTAGTCATTTTGGAAAAACAACAATACTATGATAAAGTTGAACAAATGCTAGAAGAGGGACCTTACACAAAAACCACCAAGTTTTCTTTAAACAAAATGATTACAGATACAAAAAACACCCTTAAAACTTGTACTTCTGTGATTACCAAAAAACTTCGGTTTCAATTAAACATCTCCAATCCCACTATTCCAAGGATGTATTGCCTTCCCAAAATACATAAGAAAGACATTCCTCTTAGACCTATTGTTTCTGCTATAAATTCCCCAACATATAAAATATCCATTTGGCTAAATAAACAGTACAAATTATGGCCCCTTATTCAGAACTCAAACATTAAGAACAACATTTACTTTATTAATTTAATTAAAGATTTAAACCTTAATGACCGAGATTTTAGTCTCTTTTGAAGTTGTTTCCCTTTCTCCCAATGATCCTTTAGAAGAAACTATGAAATTTTTAGAAACATGGCTCAAGGAACAATACCTTCCCCAAGTAACAGTCAGGGATTACATACATCTGACTCGCCTTTGCATGAAACAGAACTTTTTTAAAGTAAACAATTATATTTACCAACAAACCCATGGCACAACCATGAGTAATCCCCTTTTCCTATTTTTAGCAAATCTTTTTTTGACATATTTTGAACAACAATGTAAAGACACCTCCTACTTTCCAAATACTTTGTTTAGATATGTTGATGATATTTTTACCATTGTTGACACATCTAAAGACAACATAACCAATTTTTTGGAAAATTTAAACAAACAAGATGGAACCATTAAATTTACATGTGAGCAAGAAAAAGACAACTGCCTTTACTAGTTACCAGACTGGATAATAAACTTAAATTTAACATATATAGAAAACCTACACACACACACATTTACATACCTTTTGAGTCACACCACCACATTTCACATAAGTTAGCAGCTTTTCATTCCATGATACATAGACTCCTACATATACCACTTTCCAAAACAGATTTTCAAAAAGAACTGACTCACATTAAAAATGTTGCTACACTGAATGTCTATGACACAAACATAATTTACAATATATTATGAAAACATAATTACACACTGTTTCTTAAAACATACACGACTCTCACTAATATTCCTGCAGCCAAATCAAAATACATGAAAATTCCGTTTGTCCCAAGGACCACAAACAAACTACGTAAAATTTTTTCCAAACACGGTTTTAAAACAGTACAAGTTAACCGAAATAAGCTTATTAACCTCCTCCACAATTCGAAAGACACCATACCTTCTTTACAGAAATCAGGTATTTATAAAATTTCATGCGAGGGTTGTGACAAAATTTATATTGGGCAGACAAAACGAAAACTGGAAACTTGTTTTAAGGAACATTTGGCACATTTTAAATTTGGGAGGTTTGTTAATTCCAGTGTAGCATCTCACATACAGGAATACAATCATCCCATTACCACTGATAACTTATCACTCTTGAAATCTGTACATAACGATTTTAAACTGGACGCCTACGAAAGTATGCTCATCTCAAAATACAAAGGAACTGTTATGAACAGCGATTTTGGCCCTCTCCCCCATTCCCCTCTTTATAGTCTAACGGTCCATCCTTCCCCCTCCTTTCACTTTCACATAAACACATCTCCATTAACACTTTCAAACCACATGCCAAACCTTCGTTCCATATTTCCCTCTGAAGATGGGTGCGTTGCGTCCGAAATACGTATTAGTGTCCCTTGAATATTTAGAGATTCCCGGTTATGCGAGAGTTTGTGTGTAAATGAATTTTCTAAAACCTTGCTGAATGTGTACTAGGTTTCCCGTTCTTTTTTTATTTTTATTATTTCCTTTTGTTGTTTGAGTGATTGTTCTCCTGAGGGAAAAAGATTTTTTTCTTTTCCTTTGGGGAAGAATATGAGTGCATGAACGTGTGACACCAGGCCACCAGCAAGGGTTTTTTTCCCCATAAACCTGTGTTTCTTTTGTTTTTCTTTCCTTTGATTCCTTTCTTACCCATTTTTTTGTTTACCCTTTTTACTTTCTCCATACGTAGTAATGGGAAAGTATTGTATTCATGAAAAAAATCGACTTCGAGATTTCAACGGAAATACATGTTTTGAGGTCCCTAGAACACGTTTAGACTATTTTCGGAATGATGTCTGTGTGTGTATGTTATTGTGGGCGCTCTAACTCAAAAAGTACATGCCATAACGTTACCAAACTTCATATATAACACTTTAACATGAGCACAAAGAACTGATTAGTTTTTGGACAATAACGGATAAACGGAAGTCGAGGTTAATTCGAAACCCGATTTGGTTTTTGCGATATTTCTTCGTTAAAACATCATTATTGTATATACAATTCTATACAAAGGTTATAGAGAATGTAATTTCCTACAGTTTTCATTTGAAACAATTTTCTATAGGAGTTATTGTTTAGGAGTTATTTATAAATAACCGGTTTTTTGGTTTCCGTTAAATATCTCCTTAAAAACATCGTTATTGGTAATCTTAGTGAGGACCAAAGTTGTAGAGAATAATATTTCTTCCACGTTTTGTTTGAAACTAATTTTCGTAGAACCATCCATTTCGGATATATTTCGCTTTATCATAATACCAGTATACAGCGCCAACACCATGTAGCGGTGAAATCTGTAAACATTCAAAATATACGTAATTTACGGCAACAAGGACGTGTCTTCTTTTACGATACGAAATAATAATTTTGCCTCGTAATATTATTCATAATAATTTAAATATCTATACCCCAAATATGGAGAAAGCCATGTGTTGGCCACATCAGATTTTTTATTTTGTCTCTAAATATTCTCACTTTGTACGGTTAAGGAGTATTTATGTTTTAACTTATTCATCTCGCTGTAGTCTCCGATCTTCTTTAATTATTAAACATTAATCAAGGGCAATAACATCTTTTGTGAGTTTGTGACTTTAAGATGACATGCTACATCAACTGTACAAAAAAATGAGTTAGTGGATGCTTTATTAAAGCTAGCTGAGTTCTGCTTATAATCATTTCAAGAGACCAGCCTTCTGCAGCTTGTTTGCACAAGGGAGGCAGATCCATTGACCATGAGGATCAAGGGTTGGTCTGCGCTCCACCTAAGCTCTCTCAACCTCGTTTGTGTACCCGTGTGTTTGAGAATTGATGTACATATCAGCGCACAGTACGTACGTAGGTGCAGATATATGGTGTCAATATATAATGTACATATCAGCAGATGTACATCAAGTGGACACTGCCTGTAGTTATTTTTACTTTCTCCATAATTAGTATGGGAAAGTATTGTGGTCACGAAAAAAATCGACTTCAAGATTTCAACGGAAATAAACGTTTTGAGGTCCCTAGAACACGTTTAGACTATTTTCGGAATGATGTCTGCGTGTATGTGTTTGTGGGCGCTCCAACTCAAAAAGTATTTGTCATATTAACACCAACTTTCATATATAACACTTTAGCATGAGCCCAAAGAACTAATTAGTTTTTGGACAATAACGGTTAACTGGAAGTCAAGGTTTATTCGAAACCCGATTCAGTTATTGCAATATTTCTCAGTTAAAACATCATTATTGTATATACAATTCGATACAAAGGTTATAGAGAATGTAATTTCCTACAACTTTCATTTGAAAGAATTTTCCATTTATCAATGCTCAATTTTTCACATGCATCATTTTCTATTGCTATAATAGATAGTCCTGCCAAAAGCACTTGTGGCATGCTTAAGCATAAATAATATTTATTATCTTAAGCCTAGAAAATGACCTCTTCCCACTTGCCACTGATACAGTTAAGAGTTAACAAAATTCTCAACGAAACAATTAAATTATGAAAGATAGGTTAAGCAGAGTTTCATTGCTCATTTTTTAAATTTTACTGAAGTTGTAGAGCAAATTAAATGTGTCACTGCGATTTTTAATAGGCCATACGTATCTTGCAACGAATTAGATAGAGCATCTGAAATTGCATTGAAAATTTTATTCTAAACTTCTGCTCGGTGCTCATTCGTGTTTCATCTACACTTTCGTAATCAAATTGCCAATCCTTTTGCCTCTTCCAGCAATTTTTGAAATCCCTCGTCTGTGCGTTTCTCTTTAACATGTATTGTTAATTTTTCTATGGATTCCACGGAACAATGAATATTTTGGTAGATGCTTTGAAGCATTTTGCTTACTATATTTACTGTATTCTGAATGTCATCTCACAACACTAATGAACACAAAAATTGATGCACTTGAATTTTAGAAGCTAAAACCTGGGCCTCACATTTGGTAACATTATCTCGTTATTTAATTTTGGCGGCATCATTGATAGTTAAATTTAAGGTATATGCTGAACATGGAATAGAAAATTCTCTGGGGTTCAGATCACAAATATATTTTTGCATGCCGTTCTTTTGTCTCGCATATTTGCTCCATTGTTGTATTCATGATCACGTAAATTTTTTTACCTCTAATTGAAAGCTTTGCAGCTTTCGTACTAAATATTTGGATAATCCTTCTATGGTTGTGTCGAAAACTTCAACAAAACCTAAGAAATATTCATCAATGCTAATAAACTTCAGAGTCAGCTGTTGCTTCTGGGTTAACATTAACAAAACGTGCTGTAATCATCATTGTGACTGATATCAGGCATACAATATTAGAATTATAGAGAGATATTTAGCTTTTTTAATTTGTGCTGAAATAAAATCTTTTTTTGAAATCAAATTTACAATTTCATTTTGTATATTTGTACCCAAAAAATTTACCATATTATTTTGCTTTGAAGGTCTTTGCACGTGGTTTTCCATCACCATGTCATACTTTGAAAAATTGCTACTGTTTTGTTCAAAGAACTTATCTGACAAGCCTTGAAGAGCTAAATATTGTGTGCCTAGGTATTTAACAATTCCAGTTATCTTTTCCATAACGAGATGCCAGTGACGCTTCTCAAACATTTTCTGTTTCACGGTCAATTGTACACTTTAAATCTAAGTTTCTTTTAAGATAAAACCATTTTCTAAAAGTTGTCAATTGAGCAGAGGAAACTTCGTAAGTGCTTAATGTCTTTGACAAGTTTTGCCAGTTAGAATAGCCTTAAAATATTATTTGACTAATAATATTCTTATTTCCTATAGAAAAGTTTACAACGAAAACAAAATGTGCTTTTGTTCTTAATAGAATATACAAGTCAATGCCTTGGTATTGTTACCTTGTTAATAAGTTTCTGAAAATAGTTACTGCTATATTTTCTGCCACTTTCATCTGCCGGAAATGAGAAATTCTTAATCTGTTCAGGACCTTGCTCAATAATAATTTTTTAAATTTTATTCTCAATTTTAGGGCAAGTTTCTGAATCGCTTGGAGTAAACTGGGAGCGATTATCATGCAAATAAATGTCTTGCCTCGTACTAAAGCTTCAAACTTTGATCAAAGCTATTAAGACAGGAACCATCTTCCTTATATTATTCTGACTCTTCATTTTCTAATTTAGAAACAGGAGTTTCACTAGCAAATTTAAAATATTTATTTATAATCCACCTTTCTGTTTTTCTATTTTTAATTCTTTCACAGCTTTTCTTTTCTTATTTTAAAACCGGACAATTTATTTTTCTTATCCATTGATGCTAACAATAATAAATGCTGGGTTTTAAAATAAAACTTCTAAAATCTGCAACAAAAAGGAAACCACAAATATTTAACATCAACTCAACATTAATCCAAAACCATAATGAGCATTTCGGTTTGTGCAGTCAAAATATTCCAACTACTATTATTTTCTTAGAGAAACTTATGATAAATTTTATGGAAAATGAAGTTTTACAATACCTAATATGATAGGAGATGAAAAGACTGATTTTTTTATCCAAACACTACAGATCAACCGCAAAAAAGGAACTATAAATCACCGCTCCAATGTGCACTCCAATACTCCCGACAAGCTACAGACAGACTAGGATCTTATTGTTAAAGTCGAAAAAAATCACGTCAAGCTATCCTTAATGATTTCATTGTGAATCAAAAGCACAAGCATCACAGATAAGGTAGAACTGGTTGACCAAGCCATCTGATCTTTATTAAGAAGCTTAACCGATAGATCGGCGGTGACAGTTTTCGTAGATGCAGCGTGGGCTGATAGATCGGTCGGCTAGCAGTTAAAGGGTTATTGTATAACCTGCACCATATTTGCACATAGGAAGCATGAAACTCGCTATATATGGGATTAAAAGTCCACAATGCATCATTTTCTGCGCAATTTTATATTGTTCATTCCAAATTTGAGCCCTGTGTTTGATTAAATCAATCAATTACGTGGCAGCCGCATTTTTAGTTCAGTTTACATCGCAACTTCATGGGCCGCATAAAATGCTCCCGCGGGCTGTAGGTTACTATAGATTGTATTTATAGTACCAATAACTCCATAAAATAAGATAATATCAATAATTTGGTCAGCTTTTTGGGTTTTCAGAATGAATTATACATTTATAACATTGCCTCTAAGGGAAATAGCCCTCGATATTCGTCTTTTTGCTTATCATCCAGTTTCTGCGGAACCAATTAAGGATGAATATTGAGAGACACCTGTACATACTACAATCATTAACTAAATCGAATTATTTCAATTTATTTATTCCATGTTTTTTGTTTTCGATGCATGTTTTGTGGGAAGTCTATCTGGCAAGTAGGGATTGCAATCCCGGAGGAATTACACAATCCCAGGATTTCGGGATTCTAAATTTCCAATCCCGGGATCCCGATCCTGTTTTATTAAATTTTATAAAAATATTAAAACCATGGTTTTAGCTGCAGAATCTAATGTTTTATTTATCCCATTTCCATAACGCATATAAACTGCTTCACTGTAATAAGTGAAGGTAGAAGACAGCAGCACAGGTGAAACAATAATAATAAAACACACTATGTATTATCTTATAAAATGCCAGTGGTTTTACTGTATGCTACTACATGAAAACGAATTCAATTTACACTTTCACTGTATAATCAGGTGCACTTATATTATAAAGCACAAGGGACGAACAGCGACGAAGATGTTTTTATTTTTTGCTTCCTGAGCCTCCTCCATTAACTCTCCTATAGGAAGCAAAGCCTCCTTAATAACCGACGCACCATGTATGAGTATTTTGTGGACGGAAGTGGGCATTAAATACCAATTGTAAAGGGAAATGTATTTGCCGTAAGATGGAGCCGTTCAAATGAAGTAATAGTAAAAGTGAAGTATATTTTGTTATAGAATGTTGCTTTAGCGATAAGAATATGCAACGCATAATTATTTATTAATTATTTTAGTTGCTGAAAAATGGCTTCCTAAAATATCTTACATTTTGGTTAATTTCTTACTAAAAGCAGCGCAACAAAAAATTGGAACCAAGAGGAACTCATGAACCTGGTCTCATATTAAAGGGCCGGGTGTAGGCTAACTAATAAATAAGGGTCCATTCGTTAACAAAAATTTTTTCGGTTCATTTATACATAAGCTTGAAGCAGAACAATGCCGGATAATTCTTTAGTACAAATACCATAATAATATTTTCAGATTAGTCTCGCTACAGAATTGAACCATTGATATGTTAAAACAGAGAATCTCAGTGCAGAAATGACTAATATTAAATATTTGTAAATCCTGAAATCCCGGGATTTCCTTGATAAAAATCCCGGGATTTCGAGACTAGGATATTTAGTGGGATCCCGGGATTGCAATCCCTACTGGCAAGTTTGCAAAAATTACAGCAATTAGCTGATGAGCTAGTGAAATGCGGAATATTTGGAGAGGATGGAATTATAACTGTATAAAGTAATTAGGTGTTCTATACATATAATTGATATATATATATATACATATATATATATAAATAACCTGGATTATCAATAATTATTGTGGTTTATCCCTTAATTCACCCAAAAAGTGACAATCTAGTGCGAGGTAGGTTCACTTTAATTTTGATTTGAAGTGCCCAAAAGTGTTACCCGTGTATAACATGCACCCCTACTTTATGACCTAAAATTTGGTCTTCAAACTGCACGTTATACATGAGTATATACAACAATTCTAATTCCGCGCACGTGTATTTTCTGACAATAAAAAATTCAAATTTTTAAATTACAGTAGAGTGCCGATCATCTGGGGCCCAATTATCCTTGGGGGTGGTATATCTGTGGTTATAGGCAGGGAGTCAAATTATTTACACGTTTACATTGTTGGAATCTGATCTTTTATTCTCACTCCCGTTACATTTTAAGTTTAGTTTGTCGATGTATTTACACATTTACATTGTTTGAGTATTTTATTCTCTGATTAAAACACTAACATGTGAATAAAAGTGTGGGTGAGTTAAAATTACATTCTAACTTTAGTTTGCCGCTGTACTTTGTCAAGGTACTTTTAAAGGTTTACATAGTTAAGTGTCTGACCTTATATTCACATTTTGTTTTAATTATGTATTCTATTAACCCGCTGTGCAACGTTTTATTCGGACGGCGATAACGGGTAGCTACATTGTATCAATTCCATTCATTAATGACTTTGTAGACGGAAGAGACACGAGATATTCCTTTTGCTGTCACACTGCTACACCAGCTGTGTGTTTATCTTGCGTGTCAGAGTGACCGCTAATCTGTGGGAGCGCTCAAAATCGAAGAAGATGAGTGCATGCTCCAGGTCAGTGTTATTTACGTGATGCCCAATTGTATTTTTCGAAAATTATTTTTATGCATTTTACCATGAATGTATGTTTCTGTGTGAAGTTTTTTTATTTCGTTCCTTGTGCGTTTAGATGTGTTTTTATCGTTGTAAATGTTGATGTACCACATATGATATGCTAGGCAATCGAGTAGTCTTTCCATGTTATAGACATTATTTGGTTTGGTCTTAGGCAGTTTATGTTGCGAGGTAATGCAAGAGAAATGTATTTACGATCTAAACGTTTTTAAAAAGGGTTAAATTGACTGCCTAAATCGTTTTCAGACAAGGAACTTCTCTCGCTTTTAATAAAAGTTTTGTGGGATTTCGTTGAAATCGGTGTAATGAAATTCAAGTATAGAGAAATCAATAAATCTCTTGCCTATTTGTAGTAAATGCTATGGGATGCTGGTGTCAGATGTTTTATTGAGTATACATGTAGTATTTTCGTACTAGGAAGATTTTAGTTGTAATTTTATTTTTAGGAATTTGACGCTTGAAGAAGTCCTTTCCATTTTGGACGAAGAAGATCCAGGTGATGTCAAGGGCATTTTTATAGAACCATCTGAGCCTTATATCAACTCTGACGAGGATTCGGCGGATGAAGACGGTGGCGGTCTAATTGACAACCTCACTGGTCGTCAGTTACGTAGCCAAGTTGAAGTAGTCCTATACGGTGGTCGTCGCATGGGATGGGGAATATCACCCACCAGCTTCGCCATTACCAGGGTCGTCAGGTATTACTTGGAAGAAACAGCCTGCTCCACGCAAGTGTTCTTCTGCATCAAGAAATACTTTCTTAGGAAGTTGGAAGCCTTTGGAAGTGACTTGGGAGAACGGAGATCTTCAGCATCACACACTGGGGTGTTCCCCGAGCCAAATTTCTCTCAGGAGCGCGACATTTCCCGTTGAAATTTTTGAAAGTATTTTTGATGGTAAAATTATTGATTTTCTTTGCACAGAAACTTCTAGATATGCACAATACAAAAACTGCTCTGATCCTGCCTTGTCACATGCTGAAATGAAGGTTTTCATTTCTATTTTGTTGCTTTCTGGTTATAATGTTTTGCCGAGTAAGCGGAGTTATTGGGTAAATGAGAAGGATGTCAGAAACGAGCTTGTAGTCAATGCTATGAGAAGGGATCGCTTCCTACAGATTTGTCATTTTATTCATTGCGCAGATAACAACTGCATGTATGAAAATGACAATATTTGGAAGCTGCGCCCTCGTGCTAACCTACTGCAAAGAAAATATATAAAAATGTTTAGGCCTGAGCAACATATCAATTATGATGAATGCATGGTCACGTACTACGGGTGCCATGGTTGCAAACAGTTTATAAAGGGAAAGCCCATTTGATTTGTATACAAAATCTGGTGCCTAAATACAGTGGCGTAGCTATGATTTTTGGTGCTCGGGGCGAGTTATTCCAATGCCGCCCCCTTTTACCCTCAACATCCGATCTGTCGTAGCATCCAACATGCATCGTCAATACAATGGATTTCAAGCCTGGTTGGGTAAAATTTCTTTTCAACATGTTTATGTATGGTGTTATGCCCACAAATTAAATCTCATTTTGAAAGAAATTACATCAGAAACAATTAAATCAATTTCATTATTTGGATTAATAACAGAACTAGTTAATTTCTTACGCAGTGGCTATAAAAGACTGGCAGCTATTCGTAAACATACGAAAATAGTTATTTCTGCAATAGGCCAAAAATGTTGGTGGTCTACTGATGCAGCTTTAAGGAAAATATTTGGCAGTTATGATGATCATCAATTGTCAATTTTCATATAAATTTACAGAACTTTAAAAGATATAAGTGAAAAAACAACATTTCCATCTCAAGCTCGTTTCACCACATCAAATCTTAAATAAAATCTCTTTGAGTACGAAACCATAATAACGGCTCGTGTTTATTTGAAATTATTTTCAAGTACAACAAATCTTTCTAAATATTTGCAAACTAATAAAATGGTATTATCAAATGCTTTTGCAATTGTTCATGCAACTGTGGAAACGATATCTGAGGATGTTAATAAATTTACAGATATAAAAGTAGTGTGTGATAAATTCGTCAAATTTATAACTAAAGAATTAGAAAATCATTCTGAAAATCCTTCATGCCTTCGAGTTCAACAACATTTACAGGTAACCCGAAATTAAAACAATAAAGACAAAAGTTTTGAAGAAATTGATTTGGAAAATCTTAAAATTTTCGAAGAAAACATATTCAAAAAGATGTTCCACCGTAATTGCACTTTTATAACGATTTTTAAATAATAATGATTTGATAAATATATTTAATTTATTTAATCCGGAGTTTTTCAATAAAGATACGAAGAAAATGGACTTGGTTAAAGTTGAAAAATTAATGAAAAAATTTTACGAGGATTTTCAACTATCAGATGTAGTCGATGAGTACACCCATTTTGTGCAAAAATGGACCATTATAAAAAACAGTCCCTGATAATTATTTAACTTCAGAAGTTAATGAAAAAAATGAACTTGAATGTAATCTTGATGATATTTTTTCTTAATTTTGAAACTTCTAAATGATGATAAAATGACAATGTAAATCTCGTAAAATTGTTTACTTTGTTGTTTCAAAGTATTAAATGAGTATAATTTATACAGTACGGCTTATAACTTTATGAAGCATATAAAATTATACTTACATATGTACATTATCTGTCACACAAGTTTATTGTGAGAGAAGTTTCAACATTTGAAGTAATATTAAAAATAAATTACAAAATAGATTAGGAGATGAAAATGTTGATTCTTTTAGCACTATGTCGGCGAACAAAGATATTCTGCTCAAATTTGAAAATGATCTGATAATAAAATAAAATCTGATGTGGCCAAACACGACTTTCTCCATATTTGGGGTCTAGATATTTCAATTATTTTGAATAGCATTATAAGGCAAAATTATTATTTCGTATCGTAAAAGAATACAGTGGTCTTTATTGCCGTAAATTATATTTTGAATATGTTTACAGAATTCACCGCTACATGGTGGTGGCACTGTATACTGGAAATTACGAAAAAGTTGAATATCTCCGAAATGGATTTTTCTATGAAAATTTGTTTCAAACAAAACCTGGAAGAAATATTATTCACTACAACTTTGGTCCTCACAAAGATTACCAATAACGACGTTTTTAAGGAGATATTTGACGTAAACCGAAAAAACCGATTATTTATAAATAATTCCTAAACAATAACTGCTATGGAAATTTGTTTCAAATGAAAGTTGTAGGAAATTATATCTAATATATTAAAATGACTTCGTCGTCATCGGTGGGAAACGTTTTTTGTTTTTAACAAACTTTCCGAGTAGATAGAAGATTGACATTTGGTAGGAATATTCAGTTCTTAAAGTAGAAGCCATTTACGAAAAAAATTTCCAAAAACGACCCGGGTTCGATTCCCGAGAATGATTTCCATTCCTCATAAGATACCATGGAAAAATCGATATTTTGACCTGCAACCTTATTTTATTTTGCTTAATAAAATTCACATATTTGACCTACGATTTTCAGACTTGGACTGTATTAAAGTAAAATAAATGCAGTTTCTTATTGTTATCGTCCATTATCACTTTCCCATCTAAATCTTTCGAATTTAATGTTTTAATATCATATTTTGACAAAATTTAGCATTTTTAACGTGAAGTTGCCTTGTCAACGAATTACATTGTTAAACTCGAAATCCTATTACTCTCACGTATGGTGGAATCTTTTAATTACTACTTAGAGGATAGCTGTTATAGAAATTAGTCTGAGACTAATAACCGTATTTACAATGAAACAATATGTAAATATTAATGTGTTCTACCGGAAAACTATCGAGTTTAATAAT
The DNA here is from genome assembly GCA_036926305.1 of Uropetala carovei. Classification (NCBI taxonomy): domain Eukaryota; kingdom Metazoa; phylum Arthropoda; class Insecta; order Odonata; family Petaluridae; genus Uropetala; species Uropetala carovei. The sequence goes on along the minus strand of JAXCHB010000084.1, from coordinate 6,438,647 downwards.
ATCATATTTCTTTTTTCTTATCACGTTTTAACTCTATTTATGCGTTCTTCAACAGAATAGAAGGAAAAACAAAAAATATTGTTTACAAGAAAGCTTTGAAATAAATATTAAAACATATTTATCTAATTTATAATGCCTTCATCCTTTGGTAAAAAAATGCGCAAAAGGTGAAATGATTCTACACTGCTCCCCGGTTATAACGCAGGGTATTGGGGGAGGAGCTGCGACCTGCATCACAAGACAACCGCGGTATAACTGAGGACATGACTTTTCATTTTTTTAAATTTCTATACTTGCTACAAACGACAAAATTCAAATAAAAAACAATATACAGTAAGTAGAAGAAATTTATTTAATTGATTCCTTAAAACGTCAGTATATTTTGTTGTTTTTACTTTAAAACTACAGGACTTTCTTTCAAAGAAATAGGGAAGAAGACCCACGGTATATCAGATTCCGTGGTATAAACCAGTGGTTCTCAACGGGGGCCATGCCGTATTTATGAGGGGCCACGAGTAAAATATGTAAAGTTGGGTGGCCACTGAAACTTCTTAGTGGGCCACGAAAAGTACAATGCTAGAATAAAATATTACTAAAATATATAAATAAAAAAGAAATAAAAATACGAAATTTGGAACGTAGAATGGAATGAAAGAATTTTGGTTTGTTAGGTAGCAGTTTCTTATTTTAATATAATTTATTCTTTTCCATTTTGATACGGTTTTTTCCCATCCTACATTTTTCCGCTATATTCACTATTACCAACATAAATGTGAAAATATTTCATTTATGTAGCGCTTTACTACACTTATTTGGCAGGACCTCTCTCCGAAATAATTTTCATTTCGTCACATTTTGCCGAAAAAAACTACTTTTTTGCTCTTGAGTCACGGCAAAAGATTTTCTGTGGCCTCAGTTAAGGATTTTGTGATTAAAAATATACGTGGTGACTTGTCAAATCTTGTGTCAAAAGGGAGTAGACAGTTTTCGCACCGAGCCACCGGTGGCGGGAAACTGGTGACTATGCGCGAAAGCTGCATTAATTACGATGGTACCACATCTTACACGAGGGCTACCTTCCAAAGACGGCATCCGAAGCCAGAATTAATCTTAAGTTGACAATAAAGTACCTACATACCTTGGATACAGGGCCGTACTGATGAAAAGGCGCATGAGGTGCTAGCTGGGGGCCTCGCCAAAAAGGGATCTTTCCCTCACTAATTTTAATTTTTTTCAAAATTTTGAATTTTTTCTGCCATAGGCGCTGAATAGAGAATGTGCCAAACGGTCAGTCGGATGACAAGGAACATTCGCGAAAATATACATATTTCCATCCTTACACTATCAACAGCGTTCATGGAATTCTGGACTCACAATGCAGGTCATCCTCGTCCTGTGGCATTTTAGCACCTATTTGAGAAAACTTCGCCTGATAACTTTTTGTAGTTATGATTTGCTGAATATAGTGATAGTGCATTTATTTCACAAATATTTAGTGGATAAAAAAATACTATAAGTGGCCAACGTTGTGAATTTCTTCATCAGGTGTTACCTCCTTTCTTTTCGACATAATTCCAATACGTAAAGCATAATATTTTTACTATAAAGACTATTACAGTGGTAGGATTAGGCAAAAAATATATCTGCATCAAAAATAAACTTCTAAACAAATTAAAATACTCACATTAGAAACGACAACGAAAAGGCAAAACGAAGATAAAGTCACAGCAAATGAATTTATATTGAAATATCAATTGTTACAGTGAAAATATAGTTGAAATAGAGAAATAATTCAAAAATAAATTTCTTAACAAATAAAAATCCGTGACTAGGCAGGTGGATTACTATGGTAGGTAACAAAGATGATACAGCAAAACAATGATTTGCTCGTCACAGATGATCTCACACTGTGACACAAAGTACTTATCTCCTTGAAAGGTACATGAATGCACATGAGTTTTAGTCGCACTATGTAGCAGTTCCGGCGAAAACAAGGCGTGTGGATTACTATTGTGATCCACGCGCCTACTGGAGGGATAAATACAGTTCAGAGCTTCCATCAGTTTATTTTGTCTTGTCGTGAAAGCAACATCGATCTATTGTGCGTGTGTGCTTATTTTCTTTTTTCAACCAGAACAAGTTTTACTTTTTGTTTGGAGGTATTTTGCAGATTTTGTGTGAAAATATCATATCCGCCCACAGTTAAGAAACAGCGCATCATCATTTGGAATATAAGAGGTAAGATCTATTTTTTGTATGCTATTCCTATTCGTAGAGGAGTTTCACAAAATCCCTCATGAGTAGGGTTACCACCTGCTAGACCTTCACGACCCGGAGATTTTGGTCTGAAACCCGGAGAATTTGAAGGAACACACTTTTTTCTTTTTTAACAAGTTTTCAGTTGTTCACTAGTTGTTTAACAAGTATGATAAATGACATCGATACATCTTTGAATATCAATGAAATATTATTTATTTCGTTATGTATAAATATGGTAAATGTATTTGAGCAACTCATCAGTATCGAGGCGTAATGATGAAATGGCAGATGATGTGGAAAAACAACTAGTCGCACAACTGCAAGTTAAGAAGTTTGCCCTGCAAATCGATGAATCCACTTTACGCAACAATGAAGCCTTTCTGACGGCATATGTTAGGTTTTTGAATGGTGATCAGCTCAGTGAGGAAATCCTTTTTTCCCGAAAGCTTAAGACAGACACCAAAGGTGAGACAATTTTTGAAGAAGTTAAGAGTCATTTCAAGGAAAACAATATTCCACTAGAAAATATAATGGCTTGTGCAACTGATGGTGCCGCTTCGATGGTAGGTAGATACAGAAGTTTCATTGCTTATTTAAAAATGCTGTGCCTGAAGTTTTTTGCATCCACTGCGTGGTCCACCATCAACATTTGGTTGCAAAAAACTTGGGAGGATGTTTGCATGATGCCCTTGCTATTGTAATAAAGGCTGTCAACTTTATAAAATCAAATTCACTTCAAGATCGTCTTTTCCGACAACTTTGTGAGGAAAATGAAGAAGATTTTGAACGCCTACTAATGCATACAGAGGTCCGATGGTTATCAAAAGGTAATTGTCTTCGTCGTTTTGTTGCACTTTGGGACAGTATTGTATCATTTCTAAGTGATAAGCATCTTGGAGAACAGATCGTTGCTGCTAAGTGTGACATATTTTATCTATCAGATATGTTTGAAAAGCTGAATTTGTTAAACAAACAGTTACAAGGAAAAAACTGTAATCTTATACTTTGCAAAGAGGCTATTACTGCTTTCCTTGGAAAACTCAAGCTATTCTGGAATAATATTGGACGTCGCGAGTTAATGCAATTTCCATCACTGGCCACTCTTGACATAGAATTGCAAGATGATGATCTCATTGTATATGTTGGACATTTGAAGCATTTGTATAGTGATATGCAATTTCGGTTCAGTGACCTGCTAGAGATGAATATTCCAGATTGGGTGGTCGATCCATTTGGGGTAAATGCGGTTGATGTTGACATCATATTCCAAGAATGTTTGAGTGAGCTGCTGAGTGATATAACAGCTCAAGCTAGATTAAGAAATGGCAAACAGAATTTCTGGATAAGTAGCGAAATTGCAAATAAGTTTCCACAGCTCTGGGAGAAGGCAAAATTGTTTTTTATTGGATTTCCCACTTCTTATCTGGTTGAATCTGGGTTTAGTCGAGTACTTCACCTGCTATCAAAAGCTCGTAACCGTCTTGATATTGTGAAGAGAGTTGACCTTCGATTACCTCTGACAACACTTCAACCAGATATTCAAAAGCTTGCTAGTTTGCATCAGCCGCAAGGATCTCACTAAACAAAGTGACAATAATATTATGGTAATATTTTTTGTATTAAATACATTATAAATAAACAATTTTTTGTATTACATTTATTATTAAAAATCAACAAACGGTATATTATAAATATGGATTATATTATAAACAGTGCAGTTGATAAAGTACCTTTTTTTACTAACTAACAGCGACTACGATGGGCGGGGGCCACAGAGGTGAATGAAGCTCAGAAGGGGGCCACGAGGAAAAAAAGGTTGAGAAACACTGGTATAACCGACGGCGTTATAACCGGGGAGCGGTGCATTACCATATAACACATAATTTTATTCGCCAAAGACGACTGGCATAACCCGGGCATCGTCAGGTACTTTCAGCTAGTTCTCTATAATATTTGTATAGAGTTGTATATACAATAATGATGTTTTAACGGAGAAATATCACAAAAACCAAATCGGGTTTCGAATAAAACTCAACTTCCGGTTAACCGATATTGTCCAAAAACTAATCAGTTCTTTATGCTCATGCTAAAGTGTTATATATGAAGTTTGGTAACGATATGGCAAGTACTTTTTGAGTTACAGCACCCACAATCACATACGCACGCACACACACACACACAGTCATCATTCCGAAAATAGTGTAAATGTGTTCTATGGACCTCAAAATGTGTATTTCCGTTGAAATCTCGAAGTTGATTTTTTCGTGATCACAATACTTTCCCATTACTACGTATGGAGAAAGTAAAAATCTGATGTGGCCAACACAACTTTCTCCATATTTGGGTATAAATATTTAAATTACTAGCTGAAACGCCCGGCTTCGCTCGGGAAAGAGTAGCAAACGATGCTTACATTAACATTTACTATTTTATGTATTGTATTGTATGCATTAACGTCTTACTTAATATTCACATGGATAGATGCACGGCAATAAAATTATGTGGATTATTTATGTCAATACTATTAGCCAAAACATAAACAATATACAACATCTTGGTTACTGAATAAATGTAAGTAGATGTATCGATTTATGTTGCGATAAATCTTTCAATGTTAATGGTAAAAGATAACAATGTTCTAATATTCCTTAAAAATCATTTGACTCACTTTAAAAGTATTCATAGACTATATTTAGGCATAACTTGGCGTTAGCTATTCTCCCTCTACGGCGTGCCACAGCGTGGATTTTCCTTGCATTAATTTTTACGTGTATATCTCCCTTTGAAGAGGACAACAATTAAGAAATTTAGCTTTGTTGTCGCCTGGAAAATGGACATCTAAGCTGATAAATTTTGAGCTTAAAGGAAAATTTCGAGCAATTTAGAATGTAATACTACGTAACATGAACAGAATTAAAATATTCAGTCTTTCGTGCGTAAAATAATCCATTTCCCATGTTTGTAAGTTAATATTTAGGTATATTTATATCCACATCAGTGAAGGGCTGCATGGCATTTTGGGGTTTCTCCACACAATTTCCCATGAATTCTTATGGAAATAGTATTTGGTGACCCCATGGGGTATAAGAGACCCCACGGTCTGCATACCTAGACCAAGTTCTTCCTTTGGTCCATAGGATGGCCCATAAAACTTTTGAATTCAATAGCTTCAATGGTGTAAAAACGTATAAAGAACACACACACACACACTAAAATATTCATAAGATTATGAATAGCATTATAGTGCAAAATTATTATTTCATATTGTAAAAGAATACAGTGATCCTTATTGCCGTAAATTATATTTTGAATATGTTTACAGAATTCACCGCTACACGGCGGTGGCGCTGTATACTGGAAATTTATGAATAAGCAAAATATCTCCGAAACGGATGGTTCTACGAAAATTTGTTTCAAACTTAACTTGGAAGAAATATTATTCTCTACAACTTTGGTCCTCACGAAGATTACCAATAATGACGTTTTTAAGGAGGCAGTTGACGGAAACCGAAAACACATTATTTATAAATAATTCCGAAACAATAACTGCTATGGAAAATTCTTTCAAATGAAAGTTGTAGGAAATTACATTCTCTATAACCTTTGCATCAAATTGTATATACAATAATGATGTTTTAACTGAGAAATATTGCAATAACTGAATCAGGTTTCGAATAAACCTTGACTTCCTGTTAACCGTTATTGTCCAAAAACTAATCAGTTCTTTGTGCTCGTGCTCAAGTGTTATATATGAAAGTTGGTGTTAATATGACAAATACTTTTTGAGTTGGAGCGTCCACAAACACATACATCATTCCGAAAATAGTCTAAAAGTGTTCTAGGGATCAAAATATCTAATAAACTATCGGTTTTTCGAAACATTCCTATCACATACACACAGACAACATCGAAAAAATGGCCTAACCGTGTTCTAGGGACCTCAAAACGTGCATTTCCGTTGAAATTTCGAAGTCGAATTTTTTCGTGGTCACATTATTTTCCCATACTACGTATGGAGAAAGTAAAAATTACGCGAAAATAGTAAGGTATTATCAATTTAATAAAGTATTTGAAGTTACTATTTTCACAATATTGTACATATTAAAAAGTACGTATATTCTGGAAAAACTGTTTATATAATATGCAAATTTTATTTATTTCTTGCAAATGTGTAAAAAAGTTTACTTTCTTATTACAAAAATAATTATAGTTCTATTACGAATTAATAATGACTACAGAATGTTTCATGTATTCTTTTATTATATCTACCTGTATGTTGTACTTGAATGACATAATAAATACAGTTAGTTTTTATCCCTTTCATACATATATTATTTATTATGAAATTTTTATGGCCAATATTAAAAAATTGGGAGGGGGAGGAAGTTGATCTTGATTTCCCGGTATGAATTTCCTTTCCAGGCGTAGGAGTTTGCTACGCTCAGGGCCGGCCTTACAATTATGGCGGCCTTAGGAAAAAGTTTTTTGTGGCCAAGGTGAAAGAATTTTCTTTAAGGTCACGTTGTTGCAACAAATTTTTACCTTCTAATCGTAAATAAATGATATAGTTAGCATAAAAAACATTACAAATTTATTGAAAAAATTATCTTATACAAACAAATAGGTAACGTATAATTACAAAATGTGAACAAAATAAATTTATTTATTCTAAATAGCAATTTTTCTTGCTTTTTTGCTCGCAAAGTTTGATATTATTTCACTATAGTCTAAATATTGACAAAGTTCATTTTCAATTGAAATAATTGAAACATCCAGTATAAGAAAATTGTTTTGAAATAGGTTATTTCTGAAATATTCTGAATCCCTAATTTGCTACTATCGTTGAAAATGGAATGAGAATACAAATGGCAAATATTCACATACAAACAGTTTATATAATAATTTTATTAAGGGAATAAATGACTTCTAATTATTATGTAAAATTATGAGCAATTTTTAATCAAGTTGTTATGAGTTTACTTCAAAATACTTTATTGAAATCATTCAATTATATTAAGGTAAGTCTTTCAGTTTTCTAAAGGACTTTATTATTAATAACGAAAATGACACAATATTATGCAGCATAAAATAATTATTTTTACTTACCAAATATTGCCAATTGGATACTGTAGAAAGTGGTTGTTTTGGAAAAGTAGCGGGGAAAAAGAATAGGTCGGCAAACAGGAACTTCAGAAGCTGTTCCCTTCGTCTGAAGAGAAACACTAGTGATAAATGTAAAGCCACGTCCAGACTGGTGTAATGCAAGAGTAATGCAACACCGTTCGTGTTGCATTATGCTTACATTACAGTACACCGCTCTCAATGGAGTGAATTAGCAGCGCCGCAAACATTTGATCCAAATGAGGGTGCGCGCTTCTGATCCACATGTTCGCGTGCAGTATACCAGGTAACATGTCGCTCCAAGTAGGTAGTGCCGCATATATTTTGATTCACTATTTAATAATGAAAACGAAGCGAAGAAAGAGGCGTTGGTGGCAAACGGAAATGTTTACAAATAGATATATGTATAGTGGATCCAGTTTATTGGCCGATTTGAAATTTCAGGAGATAAGTGGACATTATAAAAATTTTGTTCGCATAACAGCAACGGATTTCGAGTTTCTGTTAAATATAATTGCTCCATCTATTGTTAAGCAAAATACTTTTCTATGGGAATCTATTCCGTTCCAAGAAAGATTGGCCTTGACATTGCGCTTTTTGGCCACAGGCGATACTTACCCCAGTCTTCAGTACCTTTTTAAAATTTCGAAACAGTCTATCAGTGTTCTCATTTGTCCACTCCATTAACACACAAAATGCAAATTGACTAAACAAAACACAAATTATCACACACGAAACGCGCTGTGCCTTCTGTGGGTGAAGGAGAGGTCCATTCATCCTGACCACTGAAGAGAACTAAAATGCCCGTCCAGACTTGCGCACGTGTAATGATGCAACACTCTTTGATGTTTCTCACAAAAGCCGACAACCGCCCGAACGGTCTCGTCGCACAACAGAACAAGGGCGAATATTGCAGCAACAACATCTACACTAGCGCATTTGACCCGAATGTTGCAGTTACATTACACCACCATTCGCTAGTCTGGACGCGGCTTAAAATGTTCGCTTCTATCCACGAAAATTAATAATTTTGGAAGAATCTCTTAATCACCTTTGCCTATTTTCAAACGAGTTATCCAGGGCTCACTGTACACGAAACCTACTAATTCAAACTGTTGATGTTGTTTCAAAGAAAAACCAAATGAGACTAACCTTCCGAAAGAACTTCCCTTTTCAAGAAGGGCTTGAAAACATTCTTAGAAATGCATTTCCAAGAAACTCATACGTAGCCCTTCCAATACATTGTTTCATACATATGGAAACTATTAAAGAGGGCATTTTCGTTTACCCCTTCGTGTGGACAAAAGAGAAAGATCCTAGTAAGAATCCCCTGAGACCCTCTCCCTCCTCCTACGGTCACCATTCGGTCGGAATGAGGGAAGGGGGCAGTAAAATAAGCACGAGGGAGTGTGTGAGAAAATAAATGCTTTGGAATTTTGTGAAAAGAAAGTGAGGCAGAATTAATGATAATTCCATTCACCCAACCACTGTTAATACTTTCTCCATATGTAGTAATGGGAAAGTATTGTATTCATGAAAAAAATCGACTTCGAGATTTCAACGGAAATACATGTTTTGAGGTCCCTAGAACACATTTACATTATTTTCGGAATGATGACTGTGTGTGTATGTGATTGTGTGTGCTCTAACTCAAAAAGTACTTGCCATATCGTTACCAAACTTAATGTAACACTTTAGCATGAGCACAAAGAACTGATTAGTTTTTGGACAATAATGGTTAACCAGAAGTCGAGGTTTATTCGAAACCTGTTTCGGTTTCTGCGATATTTCTCCAATCCTTTATAGGGCAAAAGACTTGGGATCTTACCTGCCCCATGAAAATTTGCACATATCATGTTTTACTCCCGTAACCACTAAAATAATTTTATCTTTAAAATATTTCTATGAAAAGTTTGGTTTTTCATAAACAATTTCCAGTTTTTTGCTCCTTTTTTTTATATTTTCATTGTCTTAAAATCATGCTCTCAAATCTGATTTTTTTAATCCAATATTTTGTATTTTTTGTTTATAAATGATAATGAAAATGCCGTCTAATAATAAATTTTTATAAATGATAATTTACTGCTATGCGGATTGGCACACCCTCTTGGGGCACTTCCTATACACATTTTCCCAAATCCAAAAATGCCAAACTTAGTATAATTAGTATACATTCATATAATCAGTAGTAAAATTTATGAAAGAAAATGTTATCAATAAACATCGAAGTTGACATAATTTTAGTGAAAAATGCATATATTAAAAAAAATTAGAATGTGCAATTAAATATATGAAAATTATTAATATAAATAATATATTCATCATTAAAAATTCCCCTGTATGGATAAAATTTAATGAAGAGGGGTCTAAAACGAAAAAATTAGGTAGGTACGCCGTATGGGATGATATAGTCCCACCTAATTTTTTCGTTTTAGACCCCTCTTCATTAAATTTTATCCATACAGGGGAATTTTTAATGATGAATATATTATTTATATTAATAATTTTCATATATTTAATTGCACATTCTAATTTTTTTAATATATGCATTTTTCACTAAAATTATGTCAACTTCGATGTTTATTGATAACATTTTCTTTCATAAATTTTACTACTGATTATATGAATGTATACTAATTATACTAAGTTTGGCATTTTTGGATTTGGGAAAATGTGTATGGGAAGTGCCCCAAGAGGGTGTGCCAATCCGCATAGCACTAAATTATCATTTATAAAAATTTATTATTAGACGGCATTTTCATTATCATTTATAAACAAAAAATACAAAATATTGGATTAAAAAAATCAGATTTGAGAGCATGATTTTAAGACAATGAAAATATAAAAAAAACAAGCAAAAAACTGGAAATTATTTATGCAAAAAACGAACTTTTAAAAGAAATATTTTAAAGATAAAATTATTTTAGTGGTTACGGGGAGTAAAACATGATATGTGCAAATTTTCATGAGGCAAGTAAGATCGCAAGTCTTTTGCCCTACAAAGGGTTAAAACATCATTATTGTATAAACAATTATATACAAAGATAATAGAGAATGTAATTTCGTACAACTTTCATTTGAAACAATTTTCCATACAGTTATTGTTTAGGAATTATTTATAAAAAATGTTTTTTCCATTTGCGCCAAATATCTCCTTAAAAACGTCATTATTGGTAATCTTCGTAAGGACCAAAGTTGTAGAGAATAATATTTCTTCCAAGTTTTGTTTGAAACAAATTTTCATAGAATCATCCATTTCAGAGATATTTAACTTTTTTGTAATTTCCAGTATACAGCGCCACCACCATGTAGTGGTGAATTCTGTAAACATATTCAAAATATAATTTACGGAAATAAGGATCACTGTATTCTTTTACGATACGAAATAATAATTTTGCCTTATAATGCTATTCATAAGAATTTAAATATCTATACCCCAAATATGGAGAGTCATGTGTTGGCCACATCAGATTTTTTTTAGTCTTTCTGCCTGGATTATCTAACCGAAATACTAACAGCAGCCTCTGTAATTGGTGGCCCTGGGTAGCTGCCTAGCTGACCTATGCCTAAGGCTGGCCCTGGCTATGCTACTGACATGAGGGAATTTCTCTCACGCCGTCTTGCCCGTCTAGGAGCTGTGACTCGGATAGTTGGATTGACGGCCACTAGGGCAATGTTATGTGTTACGTTGCGGCCAATTCAAGGCCCCAAGGCAATGCCTTGTCGTGCCTTGCCATAGTTTCACCTCTGCACTGTGTGTGTGTATATATATTGCAATTTTTGTTGAGGAAAAATTGCCCTTGCGCGTATTTATATTCCTACATGATGTGTAGTGATTTTCACAAAACTCAATACTTTAAAAGTTAACTTTTTTTATTCTGCCACTCTTTTTGCTGCCCCTTGGACCGTGCCGCCCTGGGCGTCTGCACCACTCCCCCCCCAGCTATGCCACTGCCTAAATACACCAGATGGCTATCTGATAGCCTTTGACATTTACCAAGGAAAATCAAGAAAACTGTACGAGAGCAAGTTTGGGAAAGCAGCTACTCCTATGGTTATTATGCTTGATGAATTTCCTAATGAAAAAAAAACTTGCCATTCCAGATATATTTTGACAATCTTTTCACTGGAATTCCTCTTCTTTGGCATCTAAAAGAGCGTGGTATGGGTGGAACGGGAATGGTGCGTGAGAATAGGATTCAGAAGAATTGCTCCCTAATGCCATCTAAGGATATGCAAAAACTGCCATGAGGATCTATGGATGTAAAGGTGTCATCGGATGGAATTGCTCTCATACGTTGGATGGACAATTCTGTTGTCACCATTGCATCCACAACATATGGTGCAAATCCAGTGGCACCGGTGGGACGGCACTGTAGGAAGCAAAAAAACAGAATAGCTGTCCCTAGACATCATGCAATATTGGAGTATAATAAATACATGGGGGAACCGATCGAATGGACAAGAATATAGGGGATTACCGCATTGGAATTCGTAGTAAGAAGTGGTGGTGGCCCCTGTTCACCTGGATGCTTGACACTGCTGTCCATAATGCTTGGATATTATCAAGGAAGGCAGGTGGGATGCTACCACAGCTAGAATTCAGGCGACAGATAGTTGTGACTTACCTTACTCGCTATGGATCTCCCTCGCTAGGTGCAGGAAGACCACCCGTATCACGCAGTTTAGTGAATAGTCATGTGAGTGATGCGGTGCGTAAAGACGGATTAAAAGACTTAGTCAGGACCATTCCCAATCAAAAGAGACGTCGATGTGGTTTGTGTAATTCAAAATCGCGGTATGAATGCATGAAGTGCGACGTAGGATGTTGCATTGACTGCTTCATATTATTCCATACTAAATAGTGAAAGCAAATTCAAATGAGAGACAATATTCAATCAGAGAAAAGATTATGTAGTTTGTTTATAATCTCTAAAATTCGTATTGAATTTTGATGTGAAATAAATATATTCGTCCAACATTTATGTTTCATAACTAAATGCATTATTTTATTTCACCATAGATATGTATCCTGTTATTTCGATGTTATACATGTGTTTTACGTATGTCTTTCATTCAGCAAGCACAAGTCATTATTTTAAAGTAAAGAACGTATCAATATTATAATAATGTCATACGAGAAAAAGCAATGAAAAAACTAAAAACACTAAAGATATGCAATTGTATGTTGAGGTACAAAAGAGATTTTTATATCAATACCTTTTTTTAACAATTATTGCTATCATCAATAATAAAACGGCTTGCTCAAAAATGTAGTGTTTCTTTTAAAGCTTTACAAAAAATACAGAAAACCTAATAAACAGTGATTTATAGGAATAAAAAAAGAAAAGAGAAGGCCAAATTCATAAGGATATCGAAATACAACATAGATGCCTAGTGTACCATATATGGTACGCGTAATATCGCCGAAACTTTCTATGATTTCATTATGAAAATCACGGTCATCCATAGCAAGATTTATATTAGTTTAAATCCTGAATTTGAAACTAATCAGAGAAAATAAAAAATTCTGGTGCTAACGAGTTAAGGTAACAATAATTCCAATAAATGCATTCAATTTGGATTATCTGTGTTTTTCAATTATCCAGGTCCAGGTTCTCCCCAATTACCATAGATATTTGGAGCTCTACTATACTTGCAAATTAAGTGATATTTTCCTTAGCAGCTTTGAAAAATTTTAATGGTGTCTCAATGGGTTAAAGGTTATTTCTCTTTAAAAATATTTAGGCCACTCATTAAACTTCTTCCTTGCAATAGTACGACATTGTAATCCTACACTTCGTAATTATTCTAATGAACAATTATGCTCCTGGTTAAACAAATTCCCCCACACAGTGTAGAAACCTTAACGACCTAAATTTCTTAAGCTATATTCTTCAAGGTTGCTGTAAGGATCATAGTATACTTTCTTTCTTTTCTCTTATGTTCCATCTCATTCTACTTGCCTTAAGAGTCTTTTGAATGTTCCTTCATTCCACCTTTCTCTCCCCCAATGCTCAATGTTTTTCCGTATTACTTCTGCTTACAACTCCTTGGTATCAAAATTTCCTGCAATAGATATCTTTTCCGCATCATTTTCGTCTAACATAATCAACCACTAACTTACTCCCCTCTCCCAATCACCAAAATCCCCCACCTTCACTTATTTCATCTCTTAATATAATTTTGTTATTATTTCTTTTATATCTGCTAATTGTGACTTGTTATTTGTTGTTAACCAATTGTATAACCTTCATGTTATTTTATGTTTCATGATAATTTATTGTTACCACTCTGATGTAGAAGGCTTCGTGCTGTTTTCAGATGCATAATAAATAAATAAATAAATTTCTAATTATTATTTAAATAAGTGAAAGAAAATAATGTACTATTTTGGGGCCCCTACGCATTGCTTTGCTTGCTTACAGTATTTAATCGATTGTAAGCTGACCGCCACTTTTCACAAGGCCACGCAAGGAAAAATTTTGATTTTAAAGTGCTTAGACAGCTGGGGTAATTTAATTCAAAATACCAATAAGTATGAAGGCCTCAGATTTTCAGTTCGTAATTAAATAATGAGTATTAACTAAAATTATGGAGACATACAATACATTTTATTCACTTATAACAACTTCTACTAAAAGAGTAATTTGACCTCGTTATCCCCCGGGATCTTATTCTCGTAAAAAAAATAACCGTTCCTCGTAAATCAAATATGGACACCATATTACATAACATACGTTAGTACTACACGAGTATCACCTGGGTATTCCTTTTCACTTCCATTCTTAAATTATTCTCCCAAGTTGGCTGCTATGCCGCTAAGGCACGAGGAAGTAACGGTTCGCTCGGGAAATCCCAGTACGCACATGCTGGACACCACTAGACACACTGAAACAAGATAGGTAGAGGAGGGAGGGGAGGGGGGTAGGAAAGGCAAACGTTTCAATTCACGAGTAAAATGAAACATTGTGTACATATGTAGCTTCTTACGCATACGAGCGCTATTGCTGCATTTTTTACGACTTTGACACGCCATGTATTATTTACATATTTTATTTATTCGTAGGTGTTCAGTCATTTTGACTCTTTTTTGATTACATTTAAAGTAGATAGTTTACTTCCACTTTAATACACTTATATCTCGCGTTATAATGTAGCTACGGATATAAATTCATTGACTACTTTCTTTACACCGATTCTAAGCAGAGTGGCAATTTCTGAGATGGTAAAAACGTAAAAAAGGGTCGGCTTACAATCGATTAAATACGGTCTATGAAGTTGTGGCATGAATCTCCCAAATGCATGAGGCCCTAAGCAGCTGCCTAGATTGCCTGGCTCTATATCTAGCTCTATGTTGATAAACATTACTTCAGATTTATTATTAATGTTAATAAAAAAATACCTGAATGCATATTTATTTTAATAAAAACACATGTAAGTACATCATGGAATTCCTAGATATGATCTTACACTGATTTCTATGAAGACCGCCATGTAACAGTGACATCATCAGTACGATACCTATAATTACAATAAAAACACATTAATTTCTTAATAAGAAAATAAATTTACATAAAAAGAAAGTCAAAAATCTTTACCTCATTAAAATACGGAATATAAAGGAAAGTAGAAGCAAATACAAATATTAATATTTAAAGTTGTGGCTTAAGCAGTATATACTTGCTTAGCTAATTGGCTGACTTGCCAAATGGGCCACTAACAAGGAGAGTTAGTCAACTTGTCCCCTGGTTTTTGGACGAAATCACCGCTGCATGAAAGAACAACAAAAAAATTAATGGGAAACGTATTTTTTTATAGCCGCCAATGGCGTAAATTATTAACATTTAAAGATCATGAAAAACCTGCCAGCCATTTAAATACAGTGTAACTAATTTATAACGAGCAGGGTAATAACGATATCACGGCTATTGCAAGCAAATGAAAAAGAAATGGTTGGAAATAATATATTTTAAGAGCAAAATTTTACGTTTATAACGAGCACGGTAGTTACGATCTTCACGGTTATAACGAGCAAATTGTTAAAGCAGCATAACGAGATGTCAATTTTTCCTACAGTTTAAGAAAGATATCAGGATTTTAATGACAAATGTGGCTGTGCGACCTTACGAGATGCTAAGATTTATCTTTATTGATTTACCTTTCGTGCTGTGTAAACTTAAGTTTCATTTTTATACCTTGAAATGGATGGCGTGAAAATAAAAATTCTCACAATTTGGCGAGAAAGTGGAAATTATTCGTGAGTTAGAGGGCGAAGCAAGTAATGCATCAATTCGCGAAAAGTTACAACTTAACTCATCAGCTGTATTGACCATTTGGAAAAATCGGGAAAGCATTATCTACTGAGAGAGATGCACACTAATATAATGTAAAGGCAAAAATTTAAGTTAAGAAAATGTCCATAGGTGACGAAAAAATAGTATGCCACGTGTGGGGATCGAACCTGAGTCCTCAGGTTCAAAGTGAACTACCAGCTACCTTTAGCAGAACGGAAATGCCGCCTACTTGTCAGCAAGTCTGTTTTCGAAGGTAATTAAATGGCCGGCAGGTTTTTCATGATCTTTAAATGTTAATAACTTGGGAAAGAATAGCCATTGGCGACTAAAAAAAATACGTGTCCCATTAATTTTTATATTCTTTCATGCAGCAGTGGTTTCATCTGAAAACCAGGGGACAAGTTGACTATCTCTCCTTGTAAGTGATTTACATGCCAAAGAAACCCAATCAACTAATTGAGAAAATGAATTTAACTTATATGATTAAGGTTAAATAGTTCAGGGCATTTAAACCTTTAACTGCTTTATTGGTGCTGGGTAATATATTTCTGGCCCTCCGGTCTGTCAACTTCTAGCTCCTGAAGAGAGCTTGGAGGACTTTGGCACCACTAGATCAACTTTTGGTAACCAATTCTAACCTAAGCTACTTATATGCAATAGTAAAATAACTGCAAAAATGATATGCTAGTTTTACAATCTTCTTATAAATCAAAATGTCTGTGTATTTTCAATCTTTACCAGGTGCTTCTCTTCCAGTTTTCGTGTATTTAAAATATTAAGAGTTTGAAAAATAGAGGTACTAGAGGCAGCAGACCCCGCTTCAGACCTTTAACTACCTGGAAGCAATAATTATTTTGGCCACCCCCTTATGTATACATAAATTAATAAAACATACAAACATTTTTATAAGAATTTTATTTAATCAAATTTTAACACTCGGAAACTGTTCCACAACTTCATCAAATGTTAGTGATTCCACCATTTCCTGTTCTATGGATAAAATTGCAGGGCCAGAAACTCTTGCGTTTGACATAGTGGACCGTAAATAATTTTTATTAGTTTACGACATTTTATTCAATTTATGAGAACGTCATATCTCCGCAAGTATAAGACTGTGAGACATGCGACGCACACTGTTGGTTTCGTCTTGGACTCTGTATTACGAATCAACTGATTTCATAAACCTGAAATGAACGGAATATTTATAGTGATTTTTATATTGGTTGAAAGCAAGTAACGCAGGAGAGAATCCCTGCTCACCGCATCTGATGGAAAGTCCCCTCCCAATCCTCTCTCCCTCCATAGTAGATGAAGCGCAAAAACTGACAACATCGCTCTCCCGCCGTCCTAACTGCCATGTGTCAAGTTATAACGAATAGAGTACAGTAAACTCTCGATTTACGCTGGTTTAATTTACGCATTTTTGGAATTACGCGGGCGCTGAATTTATACCATTTTTTTAATTTACACGAATTTTTTAGAATAACGCGGTCTGAATAGCGAGCCAGCCGTCAGGCCATCAGAAAGCGCTGAGCGTGTTTCCGGCAGTCACCGCAAGAGGCATAGAAGCCATGGTGAACTGCATAAGGGTTCAGCTGAAGGAGGGACCCAAGGAAATAATATAATACATAAATATACAATGTATAAAAGGAAATATACAATACATACAATGTACGTATAAAAATGCCTAAGATGTAAACACAGTCAATAAGAAAACCCTGCCTTGAAGCTCATAAAGAAGATAAGAGCTTATAGAAGCCTGAGTAAGCTCTAACAAGGCCAGACCCAAGATAGAAAAAAAATCCTAACATATAAACACAGACAATAAGGAACCAAAGAACGAAAGCAGAATGAATAAGCTAATTTTCCTCTCTGCTTCAAAGCTCATAAATCAGATCCGTGGCAATAAGAACGCATAATGAAAAAATATCGAATGCAAACGGTGCATCGCACACGCTGGAGGAGTTACAATGTATCTTTTTTTAAATTACGCTGGTAGTCTCAACTGACCCTGTCCTCGTCCTTATACGTATCCACACGTCTTATTCAGTTCACTTGCAACCATTGTCGTAGTGACAGTGAAAACATTTCTCTTGTAATTATTAACGTGCGCTGTTTGTTATTGCGTGAAATTTTTGCCCTCATGATGTCTGGAAAACGCCTATCTACATCGCAGGGTGCCATCGAGCTCAAGAAACAGCGAAAGCCAATAACTATCGGTATGAAAATGGACGTAATAAGCCGCATCGAGAAAGAAGAGCGCATAGTACACATTGCGCGCGTTTTTGGGCTTAGCGAGAGTACCATCCGGACAATACGGGACAATTCCTCAAAAATTAAAAAAAGTGCTAAATCTGGAACTTCGACGAGTGCCATGAAGACATCGTACGCGAGAAGTAATATAATGGAGAAGATGGAGAGGATGCTGAGTACATGGATCAAGGATCAAAACCAGTGGAATGTGCCCATCAGCATGTTCTTGGCCCAAGCAAAGGCTCGTTCAATCTATGAAGACTTAGCGAAGGATGAAGAGGATGTCAAGGTATTCAATGCGAGTTCAGGTTGGTTTGCCAACTTTAGGAAAAGATACAATTTCCACAACATTAAAATGACTGGTGAGGCTGCCTCTGCCGACATCAATGCTGCAGAGACCTTTATTCCATCATTAAAAAATATCATCGAAGAAGGCGGTTATTCTCCAAAGCAAATCTTCAACCTTGACGAGACGGCACTCTCTTGGAAAAGGATGCCATCCAGAACATATATTTCTCAGGAGGAGAAATCGGCACCAGGGTTTAAGGCTGCCAAAGATCGTTTTACTCTGTTGCTGGGCGGTAATGCCGAAGGAGATTGCAAGTTGAAGCCAGTGTTGGTGTATCATTCAGCAAATCCACGTGCTCTTAAAGGTTATGTTAAACAACATTTACCAGTTCATTTTTACTCCAATGCCAAGGGATGGATAACGGGCAGCATTTTCTGTGATTATTTAGTCTCCAAGCTTGAAGATGAACTGCGCAAATACTGCACGAAGGAGAAGCTGGACTTCAAGATTCTCCTACTCGTTGATAACGCCCCTGGTCATCCACCATCAATTCAAGAACTTTGTGATAATATAAAGGTAGTTTTTCTACCTCCCAACACTACGTCTATTATCCAGCCAATGGACCAGGGTACAATTGCCATTTTTAAGGTTAATTACCTGAAGAAAACATTTGATATGCTTGTGAGGGCTACTGAAGATAATAAAATGACAGTGAAAGAATTCTGGAAAAGTTTCACAATCAGGGACTCCATCATGCTCGTTGGCGAAGCCTGGAAGGCAGTTACAGTTTCTTGCATGAGGGGTATATGAAAAAAACTTTGCCCTTATCTAGTGCATGATTTCAAAGAGTTCAGTGTCAATGAAGATGTCGCTAAAATGCAGAAAAATGTTGTGGAATTGGCGAAACAAGCAGGCTTTCATGAGGTGGATTTAGATGATGTGGTGGAGTTGTTAAACTCACACAAAGAGGAACTCTCTACCGAGGATTTACTTCAACTAGAGAAGGAACGTCAGGAGGAGGAGAAAGAAGAGAGAACGGCAGAGGTTGAGGTAGTGCATACACTCACAAGCAAAAGATTGGCGGAGGCATTTCGCCTGATCGAGGAAGGTCTTGCTATCTTTGATGAAGATGATCCCAACAGTGATCGAAGTGCGAAAGTCTCAAGAAATGTTTTAGCAGCCACGCAATGTTACGCTGAAATTTTAAAAGAAAAAAAAAATGAAAGCCTCTCAAACATCGTTACTTTCCTACTTAAAGAAAACGGATAGCGTAAAATCAACCGAACCTCAGCCCTCTACCTCTGGCATGTCAAAAGTCCAATAGTCGCCCATAAGGGAAGAGGCATCTTCACCTCTCTGTTCTTCACCATCATCGCCCGCCGAGTCACCTGACCCAGATGACCCCATCCCCAAGTAACTCCCTCTCCTACAGTACCACCACCAGCAAGCCATCCCAGCCAGCGTTCAACGTAAGTGTTAGGAAAACTTTTCAATTAAAAATTGATTTTTTATTTTAGATTGGCTTTTTAACGTCTTTATTATAGTTAGTAACAAATACATTCTAACATAAAAACAGTAGAGGAAATAGATGTACGAATGTGTTTTTAGGCAGCGTTTCCCCTAACCCTTACCATTTCCTTAATTCCTTATGGGAAAATTGTTTGATTTACGCGTTTTTGTTTTACGCGGCCATTATCAGGAACGCAACTACCGCGTAAATCGAGAGTTTACTGTATAGGGATTAAGATTTCCCAGGTTTTACTCAATCCCGGGATCACGAGATTGAATCAGTCGAATCCCGGGAATTTCCCGTGGTTCAGTTTTCATAAAAATACTAATCTACAATCTATATTATAATTCGACTAATTAAGAAAATAATTATTTCACCTAAGCAAACATATAATAAGAACCAATAACAAGGTGAATTCTGTAAACATATTCAAAATATATGTAATTTACGGCAATAAGGACGACTGTATTCTTTTACGATATGAAATAATAATTTTGTCTTATAATGCTATTCGTAATAATTTAAATATCTATACCCCAAATATGGAGAAAGTCATGTGTTGGCCACATCAGATTTTTTTAACAACTTGATTAATTTTATATTTTAGAACTCCATCGAATTTCAAATTAAGTATGCGAACGTACACTAGAAAAAACTCTGAAAGTAGCTTAAATACTGTAAGATAAGAATAAGAAGACATTAAAAATGAACAATTTTTCTAATTAAGGGTATTTTTATTAAAATAAAAAAAATATCAACAGTTTTATAAAGAAAAGACTTCTATTCTATCATTCTATGTGCATTAATTTACATCCATTCTGTATGCATTCTTAAGCATGGATTTTGAAAGCATTCTTTTTCATTGCTTTGGAATACATCCTTTTCACGCTTTTTGAATGCTTGAACTTCGGCATATAACAAACATTAACGAAGATGCCCGAAAAAAGTGGACATTCACCTTGTAAAGTCATGCATTACGAATTCATTCTATGCTACCTGGGAACTGAATAAAGAAAATTTAAAATAAATGCCAATACATAAATAAAAATAGAAAATTAAAGAAAAAAATTTTCCCTTTGGTCATCCCTAAGGTCGGCCGCCTGGAAGCGGGTGCTTCACCTGCATCCAGTTGAAGCAGGGATGTCGCTTCTTGGCAGCCAATCAGATTCCAGACAGACAAACACTTGCTCCATTATGGCATGATATACAGTAAAATTTCTCCCAACATGGGGGTTATACTCTAGGGTAGTGTTTCTCAACCGGGGGTCCGCGAGCTAATTTGGGATGTGACTCATCAATTACTGAAACTTCCTTACTGGAGAAAGGAAGAAAGCAAGTACACAGTTCTTCGCGAGACAGTTTATTTTAAAGAGCGTACTTTGTACATTACCAGATTATCTTACATATTTTCTGTTCCTTAAGAATGAGACGTTGTCCTTATTAGCTATGCATACAAAGAAGTATTTGCTTACTAGCATTAGAAACTCGAGTAGTAGTGTATATGTTATTTTATCTCACTGTCTTGACACGGGCCAAAGATTCCCCACCCTTGCCTTACATAGAAGTAGTGTTGATATTTTTCCATTTCAACCCTCACTCAGTTTACAAGTCTCAAAACAAAAGAGGACTTGCAAGACGTCAGTTTTATTTTGCTTGCCAAAGGAGAAGGTTTCAGCATTTATTAATATAACCAATCCACATTGTAGCTACACTAGTAGTTGAACTTATCATTGGTTGCACAAAGAGTCCTACAATTAAATATTCCAATAGGATTGAGACGCCTTATACGCGGGAACGTAATGTACGATGCAGGACATTATCAGGGACACTTTACAGTGTGGGACAGGAAGTCAAAATCCGTGACTGTCCTGTACAAACCAGGACGTCTGGTCACTATATGTTGGTAGAATCTTTACGAATATGTACTTCCAGTGATACTTCAAATGCAGCTATGAAAAAGAAGATGGATGAGCCCTCCACGAATGTGTCAAATAAGTGTAAAAAACAAAAATATGATTCGACATACATTCAATATGGTTTTAGTTACATTGAGCTCAATGAAAGTAAAAGACCCCAGTGTGTGCTTTGTGGCGACATATTATCAAATGATGCAATGAAACCTGCAAAGCTCCTTCGTCACTTGGAAACAAAACATCCTGGATCGAAAAATAAACCCGTTGATTATTTTTTAAGGCATTCCATGACTTTAAAAAAGCAGAAGGATGCACTGAAACCTACATTAGAGAGGAATACTTCCCTTGTAAGATCATCATTTTTAGTAGCGCTGCGTATTGCAAAAGCTAAGAAATCATTAACTATTGCAAAAGATTTAATTAAGCCTTGTAGGGTACATGACTGTGCCGAACTTTTTGGGAATCTTATGCAAAAAAATTAAAGACATTCCGCTGCCTAATGATACTATCAATCGAAAAATGCTGATGATGTCGGACGATGTTACAGAACAACTAATTGATAAAGTCACGTTGGTGTTACGAGGTGCTACCCAAAAGTTCCCGAAAGTTGAACATCGTGCGGGAACCGGTTGTAGCACGGACTAGTGGCACTCGGTAGCGCAGTATGTATCCTTTGTGAACCAGTGTGCGACGTGGCTTCACGCTGAGTGCATGCATTATTTTGTTCTACGTGTTTTTATAACGTCATGTTTATGTCGTTTTGCGATTTTTTTTCGTTGAAATGGTGGACGTGAAGGAGCAGCGTGTGTGCATCAAGTTTTGCTTCAAACTTGGCAAGAGTCGACCTTAAATGAATCGGAGGCAACAATGAGAGTCTCCTTGGCTATGCCTGGAATGAGTACAAAAAATCCAAAAAATTTCGAAAAAGAATATGTATTTCTGAAAAAGTCTACCGTATAACGTGTAAACATCACAAGAATAAGATATTATAGAGCTTTAGCCGTCGAATAAAGCAAAAAAAGAAGAAAATCGGTGCATATTTACAGTAATTTTCTGATTATAATACGCAACCTATATAATATGAACCCATGTTTTCGCAAGTGAAATGTGAAAATTTTCTTATAACTATGTATAATACGCACCTATTTTTCTGTAAAAGATCTATGTAATTTTACTTGACTATGTGTAGTATCAGGACAGTTCTCGCCTTCCTGCAAAATGAAATACGTGTGAGAGAGTTTACAAGAATATCACATTACGTTCTGACTCTCCCATTAAAGATCGCTATGCTTTATAAAAAAACATTTTGTCTCAACGTCGCCTTTTGTATTAATCTGGTTGGTTGGAACAGGAGTTCGTGCTTTGCTGCCAAACTAGATATTTGTGAGAAAGTTTACGAAAATATCACTTTACATTCTGACTCCCGTTAAAGATCGACACAATGTATAAAAACCGCAGTCTCAATCTTGCCTTTTGTATTAACCTGGTCAGTTGGAATAACAGTTTGTCCTTTGCTGCCCAGCGACATCATTCATACAACCCGATCAAGGTGTGTAAAATGTTCTCAGCGATGCAATTTACGTAGACAATGAGCGAAAACACAAGATCGCCGAGGAACTGTTTGAGGACAGTGAGGGGAGTGGTAATGGATTCCTAGGCTTTAGTAATTCTGACAGCTAAAGTAAATAAATAAATATTCTTATTTTTGTTTTGAAAAACAATATTTAAAGGAATGTTATCGAAATGCATTGAAATGTGTGATTTATTTGTAAAAATATGTTTGTTATCGAAATGCACTGAAATGTATGATTTATTGGTAAAAACATACTCGAAAATATAAATTATTTCCGTATTGAAAAAAGTTTATGCATTTATAACCATATATAATACACACCCTAACTTTTTGTCAACTATTTCGAGAAAAAAATGCACATTATAATTACGGTACGTATTTGAATGAATGAAGGAGAAAAACCTTGCACTCTGAAAAATTGAAAATCCCATGTAAACTTTGGGAAAATGTCTCCTGGATTCGAACCCGGGACACTTAAGCAAACGAAAATATTTTTCCAGGGACCTCATAGCCAGTAAAACAAAACGCCGTTTACCGCATATCTTTACGACTAACGGTTCTCAAGAAATATGCCAATATAATTATGCGAGGCTTCATACGCACACAGCTTCACTTACATGCATAATATATAGGACTGTATTGGTTCAAAACCACTTTTAGCCTACCTTTTCATCATTTATTGTTGTCAAAATAATGGAGAGCCGCGAAGCTAACCCCCATTTTCTCATAAGGCCTTTGCTTCTATTTTTGCAGATTCCAAATTCGTGGTGTTGTCGGGAACGTAACCCCTGCGAATTTGGAGGTTCTACTATATGTTGTTTTCTAAAATGAACCCTTCCTCTCTTTTGTAGGCAGCTAAAAAACCCATCACACATTTCAGATATCTATTATTTGTATTAGCTCATTCTTACTTTTGAATTATCATTTTTAATTCACTATCTTATATAAATTTCAATGCTTCTAAATGACAGCTAATCTCACATGCTACCTAGAAAATGAATCAACCACATCCAATATTTATTTTAATTAAAAATCCTTAAAATAATTTCAAGCACTAGACTTTATTTTATTTAAATATAAAAATTTTGCAAGTAAAACTTTGAAAATATAGAAATAATATTTCATCCCAAGCTTTTAATCATAAACTGCAGCAAAGCCATGAAATTTGGTAAGGAAAAATTATTCTGTAAACTCATTCAAAGAACAGTTATCATCAGAATGGATATGAGAAGTGGTAGCTGTTGTATAGGCACAGGCTGAAGAAGTTGAAGGTTGAGGCTCTGTTGAAACCTTTTTGAACATGTCCTCCAGAGTCTGTTGCCCCATATGTTTTGGTCTCTCTTTCTGGAACACTTCTCGTATTTTGTAAACCCATATAATATGCTGCTCTGTAATAAAACTCTTCTGTTCCATTTCACAAATTAGTTCTTCTGTTAATTGTATACACCTATCAATAGATGCTTTTTCCTTTTCATTCAACACCTCATCATCCCCTTCAGTATCACTCTCATTCATTTTATTATGATTCATAACCATATTGCAAATTTCACTATCTGTAAGTTGGAGTTAAACTGGAGCTCCGTTATCAACGTTTAAATAATCTTCAATAGCTTCTTTATCTACCAATTTTGCTGTATCACATGACAACATTTTTGCAAATACCAATAAGTCTTCAACAATTTCACTTTCTTCAGAAGAAGGAAAACTTTCAAAATTGAGTTCAGTTTCATCAACATCATTTAGAAATTTGGTGGATGGCCATAAATTGTGCCATCCATTCAACAAAGTTGAAACATTGTCCCAAGCCTTCACAACACTCCAAATAGCATCCTTTATGTTAAATTATTTTTGAAATTGGGTCACTCTCATTCCTTTGTTACACGATATAAGGATTTTTTGCATGAATTCAGCCTTGTATCCAGTTTTGAATGCCTGAAGAATGCCTTGGTCCATTGGGTGGATAAGCGATGTACAGTTAGGAGGTAAATAAATACGATAAACATTGTCTTTAATGAGAAATTCAGCACCAGAGTGTGCAGCACAATTATCAAGAAGTAATATAATTTGGCAATCCACAGGAAGACCTACAGACTGACAGTGAGTCATGCTTTCGGGGATAAAATCGTTCTCGAACTAATCAAGGAAAATTTGCTGTCATCCAAGCACACTTGTTAGCCTTATAAACAACTGGAAATACCCTGATCCCCTTGAAATGCCTAGGATTCTGGTTCTTACACTTATGGGTTCCTGCTGCATTTGAATATCCCAATATAGTAAGCCGTTCCTTGGTCTTTGAATTCCGTTGCTGCTGACTCACCCGCCATTACATATCTTTTTCTGGGAATATATCCCTCACTTCCACGGAATGTATTATTTCAGATGAAATGATCGCAAGAGAACTGTGAACATACGTAAACCCATGTAATGCGGATAAAAGTCTAAACTCTCCACTTGCCACGTTGCAATGGCTTGCACTTCCTAAAATGCCGCTGCCAGAAAGTTCTAAAGTGAAAGGCGTGGCTTTACTTGTAAAGTTACAGCACACGAGTGTCACCTGG
Organism: Uropetala carovei; assembly: GCA_036926305.1. Classification (NCBI taxonomy): domain Eukaryota; kingdom Metazoa; phylum Arthropoda; class Insecta; order Odonata; family Petaluridae; genus Uropetala; species Uropetala carovei. The sequence continues at coordinate 6,412,874 of JAXCHB010000084.1, read as the reverse complement.
GCTGGCTTGGGCAGAGAATATATCCAACCGGTTCCTATTTTCATAAAATACGGCCGTTTAAGGTTAAATATCACCCTACTGCAATTAGCTCATGGTCTTGACATGAAAAAATTATATTCGCTGCTATTCACTACGCTGTTGAGGACAGCAAACCAGGGAGGGCACATAAAAATAGGGCCTTTTCCAGAATTTACAAGATCCTTTTCCTGCACATGAGCATATGAATTCTTATCTTCACTGATCAGAAGAATTTTCGCTAATTTCCACTCTAGGTAACTGCCCAAACAAAAGTTATAAACTGGAAAAACTTTTATACTATATAGTTCAAATGTGCTATCTTTATGACCCAAAGGAATTTCAATAATTAAACGTAATTGACTACCAACGACAACTGCAGTTGCCTAGGCAACTTGATAATACACATAGTGTACTATGCGTACAGGGTACCACCATAAACAATGGTAATCGCAAGTTGCCTTCTATTTTCTTCAAGGTTATAACAGCATGTCAGGAGGGATCAAAACACTACTTAACCTACTATTAACACTATTTTCTAAGGCCTGGCGTAAATTCACCATATCAATTCTAGCGTTCACTAGCGCTTGCCCAATCTGTCTTAACATATCCTCGATCTTAATGTTTAAACTAAAATTTCCCCGACAATTACTCATCTTTATTTTACACCCCGCTAACTCGGACACCAAGCTCCTTATTAATTTCATATTATTGGTAACCATCTCCTACAGTTTCTCTACCAACGTCAACTGGTTTTCGGCCTCCGCACTTAGTCGACGGTTCCCTTTCTCAACCCCTGCTATCCTTTGACTGATAGCATGTAGGTCTTCGGAATCTAAAGTTCTGAAGACCGTTGTTAACATGGTACCTCCAGTGTCGAACCATCCCCATTTTTGTCTTCTCTTCTCCAATAAGTCGACCAACAGTCTTATTTCTAATTTAACACCTTCGTACTGGAGATGCATGTGGTTCAGCGCCTCTCCAAAATTTTCTTCCCGGCCCCCACTTGTTACTTTCTTAATAGTGTCATTTACGCTTTCAATAACCTCCTTTAGTTTTACGTATTCTCTATTCAACTCCAACAAATCAAAGTCCATTTATGTTCCAAAAGAAGCACGTCTGGCCGCCGCTCATATACTACACCATTACTCAATGGTATCACACGCGGTCCCTTGCCAGCTGTTAAGGTGAACACGCACACGATTACATACACACACACGGTCATCCCCACAACAGCGTTCATCTTATTGCCGCACGCTTGACCTTAGGTTGTAAAAAGAGGGGCTGGAGGAGTTTCGACTTTGGATCCAGTGGGTGGACGGGGGGATGTCACTGTCTCCACTCGCTCTTAGCCCGTTGGAATAGGTCTGGGTCTAAGTAGATAAGGAGATCGCTCTGCGCTGCCTTCAGCTGTGGCTGTCTCCCTCTCACCCAACGATGTGTCGTTCCTTGACGCACCTTCCTCGCATGCCGGTGGAGGGGAGTCGGGTGGCGTGACATCATCTACTTCAGAGGATTGTGGAGTAGGTGGCTCTTCTTCCGTCTCTTCCGCATTGAGGGGGATGGCAGGTTTCCACCACTGTCTAGAACCGCATCCTCTTTCCTTCCCGCAGAGTTCACAGAGAGCGGCATCTTACTTGGCGGGCACACAAGACTCCCTCCACTCCCCATCCCTTCTCTGGAAGCGTTCGAAAGGCAAATTCATCACAAATCCGTAAACAACCTCGTGGGGTGTGTATTTGATGCTCGCATGATAGCTAGTGTTGTACGCCGTACGGCAACCACTCATTCCAGTTGTTGTGCCTGTTGTTCACATAGTGGTTCAATGTACCCTTTCTACCTTACCGTTCCCTTCCAGGTGATACGCCGAAGTCCGCAACTTCTCGATTTTCAGCAGTTTGCATACCTCAGTGAAAAGATTGGACATGAAATTGCTCCCCTGATCGGTAAGGATTCGCTCAGGTACTCCGAATCTCAATATTCATCTTCGAACGAAGGAGGTCGCAACGGTTTCCGCCATCTGATTGGTGAACCGGACCATTTCCAGATATCTGGAAAAGTGATCAATAATGGATAGTATGTACTTACACCCTTGATCAGTGATTGGTAATGGGCCCACTATGTCCAAGGTTACAAAGAGGAATGGTCGATCGACAGCCAGTATCTCCTGTAGTGGTGCTCTCGTTTTTCCGTAGGGGCCTCTCTGGTTACACGACACGCATTCCCGCAATTTTTCCTCAACATTTCGAAACAGGCCCGGCCACCAATATTGGTCTGTAGTCCTTTTCGCTGTGGCCCGCGTTCCAAAATGGCCGGAGAGAGGGTGTTCGTGGTATTGTCGTATTATAGAATCCCATAAGGCCTTCGGCACTACTATTCTCTCTCCCTTCAGTACCCTCTTGTGCAACACACCCCCTCTTTCTATAAATCCCCATTTCCCTCTCAACTGCACACACTCGGGGTCCTTTTGTTGTTCTCCTTGCATGTTATTTTCGTCTATCACTTCCACCCGCCGCACTTTCCGACTAAGCCCATCCGCATCCAAATGCAATTTTCCAGGCTTGTATTCTACTTCGTAGTTGTATTCCCCAAGTTTCAGAATCCAATGCATTAATCGGCTGTTGGGGTCCTTAAGACTAAAAAGCCACTTAAGCGCCGCGTGACCGGTGACAATTTTAAATATTTTGCCATACACATAACATTGGAAATAACTAATAGCCCAAACTACCACTAACAGTTCCTTTCAGTAGTTGTATAATTTATCTCGGCCGCATGGAGTTGTCTCGATGCATAAGCAACGGGACGCTCCTCGCCGTCTACCATTTGCGATAACACTGCTCCTATGGCGAAGTTACTGGTCCGTCAGGATGGATAGCAGGGAACATCAATAAAAATCCACTTGGCCTAACTGAGTTAGATGGGCTTTATTCCATTCTCCCCGCTTACACGTCTCTACCCAGACTCTCTATCCTTTTCTTTCGGCGTCCCTCCTTCGAGCTCTTGCATCTCCCACGTGACCCAACCCTCGGCCCCTATTCGTTGCGCCAACTCAGGCCATCCTTTCTGCAAGAACTCAGGCAGCACATTCCTCGCACTCAACATCCGGTGATAACTTTCCCAGCAGCATCAGCAGAAAGATGTGGGAAGAAGGGAGGCGGTGAAGTGGGAGTAAGAAAGGGGGAAAACTGCAAGCGAGGGTAATGGAAACCTGGGAGTCGCTGCTTACTTACAATTCTTTAATTATTAAGCCTACATCCAGCTTACTTTCCCTGTAAATATTCATCAAAGTTTTTTTGTCTTACGTTAAATTAATAAATAAAAGGAAGAACTCACGAGACATTGCTGAAGATGACAGCGTAGCTGTCGAAATGCGCGTCCACTAAGTGGTCCTACGAGTCTTCTGTGCCTTGACACGTAAGTACCGCCTTTACGGTTATTTGGAGTTTTTTATTTTTCCTATTCTGTTTACGTTAAATTAATTCAAATCATTTGTTCCTTTGTTTATCCATTTTCTGTAGATTATTGTGTTCTTGCTAGTTTTATTTACAGTTTTTGTTTTTAAGATATCATCACGAAACTTCAAATAGGTATATAATTTTACCCTGCGGGTAACATAGCCTATATGGCTATAAAAAATTTTGAGAGGGAGAGCTTAATTCAATAATTACGTTTTTTCCCATAATTATACACGTAATCTTCAATTTTTCTGGTGCGAGATATTCTTCCTTCATTCATCTAAATAGGTAAAAGCAGAGCGGTTTTAATCAGTTTTGCTTTATTTGACGGTTAAAGCTGTTTACTATCTTATTACTGCTATATTTACATGTTAAATGGTCAAAGTTTTAGATTCACTGAATCCGTTGAAATTCAACGGGCACTTCTGCTAGTATCCTATATATAATTTTGGAAGTGTCCGTCCGTCCATCCGTGTCCCCCCCCTGTATCTCAAAAGCCGTTTGTTGTAGAGATATGCGGTAAACTGCGTACTGTTTCTACAAGCTAGGAGGTCCCTAGAACACTATTTTCATTTGCATAGTCCCAGGTTCGAATCCATGAGACAAGTATATCAGGAGACAAGTATATTTTCCCTTAAGTTTACACGAGATTTTCAATTTTTCAAAGTGCAAGGTTTTTACTTCCTTCATCAAAATACGTAAAAATGAAGTGATTCTCTTTGTTTCTGCTTTTTTCGACTATCTTATTCTTGTTTACAGGTTACAGGGTCGAAATTTTCAGAAATATGAATTCTTTTTCGAAATTTTTCAGATTTTTCGTACTCAAGCCGGGCATTTCCAAGGAAACCATCAATATTACCTCCGATTCAATTAGTGCCAATTAAACCTTCAAATAGATGAAAGAAAAGCGTTATTTGCATCGACCTGCTGTTTGAGCATCGAAATTAATGAAGCATAGCAACGTAAATATTTAAGGATAATTATTCTGTTGACTGCGTATGGGAAGCATCTATAACGATTTACTCAAGGCATTTCATCATTTGAATGCTGGAAACTTACCTTTTTGTAAGTAAAACATTATATTATACGTCTGTAATGTTTATTAACGCAAATAGGCTCACGCATAAATTTAAATTAGATGAGAATAGGGACGTACGTCATCTTTTAAAAAATATTGAAAGCGACATGGTTACCTTCTCTTCGTAGATAATCTAAATGACAAAGACTGTTAGGCGATGTACTTCATTTATTCTGGAGTAGCGTGAAAAAATTTAGAACTTGCCCAAACTTATGTACTTACCACAATTGCAGCAACAGGCAACTAGTATATAATAATTTTTTGTAAATTTCAAAATTATCCTGTTTTCGTTTTCTTTACTTAGACTTATACTAGAGTCTTGGATGTTAGATGCTTTTTTTAGGCTAAAAAGTACACTTCGACTTATACTCAAGTGTTCAATTTTAGATGCTTTTTTAGGCTAAAATGTACACATCGACTTATACTAGTATTGGATTTTAGACACTTTTTTAGGCTAAAAAGTACACTTCGACTTATACTCAAGTGTTCAATTTTAGATACTTTTTTTAGGCTAAAATGTACACATCGACTTATACTAGTATTGGATTTTAGACGCTTTTTTTAAGGCTAAAAAGTACACTTCGATTTATACTCAAGTGTTCAATTTTAAATGCTTTTTTAGGCTAAAAATTACACTTCGATTTATACTCAAGTGTTCAATTTTAGATGCTTTTTTAGGCTAAAAAGTATACTTAGACTTATACTCAAGTGTTCGATTTTAGATGTTTTTTAGGCTAAAATGTACACATCGACTTATACTCAAGTGTTCAATTTTAGATGCTTTTTTGGGGCTAAAAAGTTCACCGACTTATACTCGAGTCTTGGATTTTGGATCCTTTCTTTAGGCTAAAAAGTACACTTCGAATTATACTTAAATCACCTTATACTTGAAGGTATACGGTACTACTTTTTTAAAGTGGAGGCAATTACAAATTTATTCTGCATATAAAAATCCCTCCTAACGCATTAACGAAGCAACTAAAAGATTAAATACTTATTAAAGGTTAAAAATTAAATGACACATACCTTTGGGTACAATTTGAGTTATCCCACAGTGTAACAGTCCCCGAGAGAAACATTTCCATTCCAGCCTGAGCAATCATTGCACCATTATCAATGCAGAATCTCTCATCTGTAGCATATAATGTTGCTCCTCTTTCTGAGCACATTATTTCCATCATTTCTTGTAAGCGTTCATTACAACCAACTCCTCCAACTAAAAGCACTTCTGATGATCCACAATGAGCCATTGCCCTTTCTAATTAAAATCAACATGATGCTTCATTATTAATTATATTAACATACAAAGTACCCAGGTTCACACAGTTGCAATAATCAATATTTTATTTTACAAAAATATATTTTATCGGTACTTAAGGAGTAGCTGGCTCGCATTGCTTAGTTAAACGTTTAGCTGCTAGATGGCACTTACTATGCACACCATTCTGCCTCCCAAGAACATCCTACTTGACCAATATGTGGCACTGTGTGCATTAGTTGCTCAGATGCAACGTTTCTTCCGTTTTCATTCCTGGTGGAAGCCATCTGGCGGCTAAACATTGAACTAGGTAGTGTGAGCCAGATACTCCTTAAGTACCGAATATTTCATTCAAATAGACCAGGAATTATGTATAAACTGTAGCACACATTTTTTGATATGGCAACAATTTGAAAAATTTTACCTAATAATTATATTTCTACCTTATTATATCACATGCAAATATAGTCCATTCCACCAAAGAAGACAGTATTGCGCTTCTGGCACGCACAGTTTCCACATTTCCCTGCATTTGAACCAGTGACTTTGCCTTTGTTCCATATTACGAAATAAAAAAATCATTTAATATAGATCATCGGAAGACAATAAATGTACGTTTTATTGGACTTACTCAGAAAGCTTATCCCATAATTTTATATAAGTAAAAAACTTAAGCTTGGCATTTTCGTGAGCTGTGAGCATTACCATTTAAAAATAATTTTAAATGACCTTAAGGTTCTACCTTCTCTATTTTTTTAAAATTTCTGTTAAATATCTGTGACCCCATCTATCAATATACCGTATATGCCCGAATATAAGGCAAGGTTTTTTCCAAAAATTGTCAGTCAGAAAAGAGGGGGTCACCTTATATTCGAGTCTTTAAAGAGTCTCTCAAATTACGAGGAGCTCTCGCAACAAAGTCTCTCATATTACGGGGCACTCTCTCAATCACTTTATTTTGAACAACAAAGTAGTCTAATCAAACTTTTTAGATACTTTGTCCATAACATTAATGTGTTTTGACCATTGTACAAATCCAAGAGGTGTCTATTCCTTTTCACACTATTTAATAGAAAGTTTAGTCGGTAATCCATCAGTGTTACACAAACTTCCCAAGTCCAAAGAGTAGTCCACGTTTCCACCTACGATAAGTCCAACATCTGAAAATTTCTCTTCTTGAATTCCTTTTTGAAGGTAAGTAGGTAACATCGATGTTATACTTTTTTAAATTCTCTAGTGATGACGAAGACGCACTGATGTCGAAGATGCGTGTGAAAGGTTTGAATAAAATTGTCACCTAATGAGTTTTGGTTTTTAAAATCAAGTACGTTATTGATAAAAAAATATAAAAAAACTTTAAATACAGGCAGTCCTCGACTTTCGTACATAATGCGTTCCTGAAAACGTGTCCGAAAGTCGAATGTACAAAAGTCGAACATAGATTTACATGTTATAAGGGGGATTCCGTTCCGAGAGAGCAAAAAAATATTATAAAATCTCTAATTATGGTATAAATGTTTAGTTTTTTTGTGCAGGGGCCTTTTAGACACAATCGTCGATTTTATAATATAGAGAGATAGGGAAAAATGCAATAAAATATTTAAATAATTGCACAAATAAACACTGCTGTATGGACAAAGATGGCGACACGATGGAAACTGGTGGCTGGCAACCAGCACCACTCGAAATATTCATACATCATTTAGCTGACGCGCGAAAGTCTGATCAGTGCACAAAAGGCAGTTCAGGAGTGTCAATCTATGCTATCTTGGGTTCTTGTTCCCTTGTATTATCCTAAGGTTATCACACACATAGTGTAATTGATTATTATCTTTCTATAATTTATCGTTATTTGTTTTTCATTCTTTTTTCTCATGAAATTTTTATTACTGTAAGAGTTACATTTATTCGTACTGTTTGTAACACAGTGCTTCCATCCTTACCATAATCTAGTCATTGACTATAGTTATTATATCTTGGTATTAAGTTCCCTTTTTCTTGTTTATGTCTATTTATTTTTTTGTATTTTTGGTGAAATTATCTTTGATTATGGCAGTGTCTTTTCTGGAAGAGGTAGAAGACCAGCTGTTGCTGAACCCCTAATACCGTTTTACAGGCTATGAGTTGGATAATAAATTACTTTGTGATTAATGAAACTTATTCTGTGATTTGTGACTACAATGTGATTACCGGCTGTAAATAAATATTATTATTATTATTAATGTGCGAGTTGTACGAATATCGAACGCAAGAAAGTCGAGGACTGCCTGAGTGCACATACGAAATCACTCTTTTTTCATTCAAGCATTTGCTATTTTCATAGTTTTTATGTAATAAGAGTGAAGAAGCGATCAAAAAAGTCCCACTGAGTTCAGTTGTCATTCACGAGAAAACCAAGCTACTTCACAATCAATCACGTTCCATGTAAAGTTTCACCGAAATTCAAACAGTAAAGCATTCAAAGCCGTCAACGCATTTTGCGTAATCATCAATTTACGCAAGCGATCTCGCCAAGATATTTTTTCATCCAAGTCTATTTCCAATGTAATTAGTATATATATTGCCTTACGAAATTGCATTTTATAATTATACATGTTCCATGTAAAGTTTTACCGAAATTCAAACAGTTGAGCATTCAAAGCCGTCAATGCATTTTGCGTAATCATCAATTTACGCAAGCGATCTCGCCAAGATATTTTTTCATCCAAGTCTATTTCCAATGTAATTAGCATATACATTGCCTTAAGAAACTGCATTTTTATAATTATACACATTCCATGTAAAGTTTTACCGAAATTCAAGCAGTTGAGCGTTGAAAGCCATCAACGCATTTTGCGTAACCGTCAATTTACGCAAGCGATCTCGCCAAGATATTTTTATATATATTCATCGCAGGTCAAATATTTATTTTACGAAAAATATAGTACTATCATTTGAACGCGAAGGCAATGAGAGACATCAGATTTAACCATAACCCAAATTTTCCTCGGACTCGCATTTAAGCCGAGGGGTGATTTTTTCATGATAAATTTTGACAAAAAACATCGGCTAGTATTTGGGTAGATATGGTATCCTATATATAATTTCTGAAGTGTCTGTCCGTCCCTCTGTCCCCCCTCTATCTCGAAAACCGCTTGCCGTAGAGATTTGCAGTAAACTGCGTTTTGTTTCTACATGCCAGGAGGTCCCTAAAAAACTATTCTCAATTTCCTAAAGTCCCGGGTTCCGTTCCAGGAGATAATTACAGGTTCCCATAAGTTTACACAAGATTTTCGATTATTCAGAGTGCAAGGTTTTTTTCCTTTATTCACTAAAATTCCTCAATATAACCGATTTTCTCCGTTTTTGATTTATTCGATGGCTAAAACTCTAAATTATCTTATTCTTGCAATGTTTATACCCTATGCAGTTGAAATTTTCTGAAATACACAATTGTTTTCAAAATTTTGCCGATTTTTTGTTCTCCTTCAGGACGTTACCAAGTTGACCTTGATTGTTGCCTCTGATTCAATTACCATCGATTAAACGTTCATATTGACGTAAAAATGTAATCCTTAAGTTAGTAAGATCATTATACACTACATTTTTGCTTTAATTAAAGTTTTATTGCTATAAATGTATATCATTAAGAATAACTACTATTATTGTAAAATGTTATGTTACAATTAAGATGCCTGAATGTTTAATTAATAACCTTTAAGATCCGCTAGATCGGCGTATGTCACGCCGGGTAAAACTACTAGTATACTTTAAAAAAAAGATACATGTATCGATTTTTTAAAATTATGTAAATATTTTTACATATCAGAATACCATAACATTTTTCAGGCCTGACTATGAGAGAAAATGTGACGAAAATGCGATTCATTCCATATATAGAAAATTTCGCGCAGCCATTTCCGTGAAAGAGCGAAACATACAACCACGAAAGACAAAACTGATCGCAAATGCGGAACCGCGAAAGATCAAAACACTCGTAAGATAAAGCCGCGAAAGACGAGGTGTGCCTGTATTTCAATTATAACTATTCGATTCTTCCCATCTCTATCTATCTCTGCCTTCTGCTCCTCTGTCAGTCAAACTATTACGCACTGCGTGATTATAAGACGACTAGTGATTTTCCGGTCATAAAAATTGGAACAAAACCTCGTCTTATATTCAGGTATATACGGTACATAAGTTTCAGATCAATTCTAACAACATTGATTATTCTGAGGCATTATCTGTTATTAACCTACAGAGGCTCAGTACCCGAAGGAAAATATCTGACATTACTTTCATTTATAGATTGATCAATGGCTATGTGAAATGCCTTATTGAACTTCTCACATTTCATATTCCTAATGTAAACACAAGAAATTGTATGGTTTTCCATATTCCTCACCTTGAGAGGAATTACTCCTTCTTCTTACCTATCTACAGGATGATGAGGGAGTCAAACCATATTTATAACAATATAGATTTCTTCAATGTTTCTCCATTGAGTCTTAGAAAATATTTGTTAAATATTTCTTAGATATTATAATATTTAATTTTTAATTTCATAAATTTAGGTATTTTACATGTAATTTATTACTGTAAATTATATTTTTATTTGTAATAATTTTAATGACTGATTTGCTTGTCTACTGGACCACACAATTATGTAATTAACGACATATTAGTAATTTTTAATTAACATATTGTAGTCACAACGCTTAATTTTTATTTATTTATTTTTACATAATTTATGAATACTACCTGAACTTTACTTATAGGTTCCTAAATTCATTTATAGGTAATTTTGTGAAATTTATCAGTGTAATTATATATCTTTTGATGTTTTCTTTATTTCTATTTGGATATATTGCTATGTTTACCTTTTATTTATATAATTTGATGTAATTCAATTGTCTTTTAATATGAGTTTTTATAATTTTTCTTGATGTTATTATAATATGTAATTGATGGAATATTGTTCTGTTTGTGTATGTACTGTACCACGTGCTGTAATTACTTTTGGAAAATGGGTAGATGCCCGTAATAAACTTGACTGTTATTATTATTATAAAAAAGACTTACTTGGTAATTCCACATAAACATATGTTTATGTGGATTACCAAATGTCTTTTTTATTTTGACAATATGAAGAAGTTCCATCAAGTTACGCTTGAAACAGTTAACTGCCTTTTTATATGAAAAAGTGAAGAGTATTTTCAAATATAAATCTACTTCATTCGAATAAACTATGTGAAAGTAAATCATTAGAGCTACAATATGTACCAGTAATTTCAACCAGCATTGCAAAAACAGTCTCCTGTAATGAATAGCACAAATCCTCTTGCAGAAATTTCCCAGTGGCAATCAATCCAGGTGCATGCTCTTCAATATAAGAGAGTAATCCAGAAAATGAGACATCCATGCCTTTCACCACATAGGGTAACTGCGTAAAATTTTTTCCCCTGTTAAAAGAGAAACTTTGTTAAAGGTAATAGTACAAAAAATATTAAGGAGGAGAATGAAATTCACGATTTTTATCAGGCTTGCAGTGTGCAACTTCATTAGCCTTTTAGAAATATTCTAGATATAATTTCTGTCCGTCCCCCTCTATCTCGAAAACCGTTTGCCGTAGAGATTTGCAGTAAACTGCGTTTTGTTTCTACAGGCCAGGAGGTCCCTAGAAAACTATTCTCAAGTTCCTAAAGTCCCGGGTTCAATTCCAGGAGATAATTATATGTTCCCATAAGTTTACACGGGATTTTCGAGTTTTCAGAGTGCAAGGTTTTTTTCCTTCATTTGTTAAAATACGTAAATATGGACCAATTTTCTCCGTTTTTGATTTATTCGACGACTAAAACTCTAAATTATCTTATTCTTTCAATGTTTATACCCTATGCAGTAGAAATTTTCGGAAATACACAATTGTTTTCGAAATTTTGCCAATTTTTTGTTCTCCTTCCGGACATTGCCAAGTCGACCTTAATTGTTGCCTCTGATTCAATTACCATCGATTAAACGTTCATATTGACGTAAAAATGGAATCCTTAAGTTAGTAAGATCATTATACGCTATATTTTTGCTTTAATTAAAGTTTTATTGTTATAAATATAACAATGGATGAATTCATTAAGATAATGATTTAACTCGAGAACATTCAGTAAGATTATTTTCTGTGACTAGGACGCGTTTATCGTAGATTGTGGTAGAAAATCATATTTATTTTTTTAAATACTGTATCTGAGTATTCAACCTTTTGGAAATACCAAATGTTTTTGTTTTCGTGACTGAAGCGACCAAGAAATACGCGTAAGACTCTGCCATTTCATTACGAAGGCTTTGTTGAGGAGGAATCTTCCTAAACCTCGGTAAGTTTATACTCCGCATTATTCTACAATCAATTGTTTCAGCGCTTACTTTTTTAATACTTTCACCTGGCTTAACACGTTCAACCCGGCGTGGGCCACCAGTGGGTCACAGGCTTTGTTACCACATGGCGGTGTGACTCACCGGTGGGTCACATCTTCATCAAACTGTATGGCGGCATGACCCACCGGTGAGTCACATCTCCCTTTGGTTACGAATGCAATTTGAAAGAAGCCGTTTGTATGTGATCAAAAAAATACTACTGCCCCGCCAGATAAAACATCCATAATTTCTTATATTGGTATCAGGATTTTAATTCAATTAAATATAATGAAATTACGGAGAAATGAAAATAAATCAAATTTTTTTTATTCATTATGAAATGTATTAGAAATTTTAATTTTTATACTAAATACAATGTAAAATTGCAAACTCTTTTTGATTATTATACAGAAATCAATAAAAATGGTGATTCCTAAACATGTATTTTCTCAAAACATACAAGGCACAATGCTGGTTGATCCTTGCAATCCGGACAGTAAGTTACAACTTTCTTGGTTTTTTTTATTGCTGCTTTACGTCCATCAACTCGGCTTATGGAATTATAACATTCTTTACATCTTTTTCTCATAATTCTAGCTGCACCATCATATTTCTTCAAAAAGTGTTGTTTCTTTTTTGACGGCTGGGGAGTAGTTACTGGTGGAGTAAGTAAATCGGAAATTATAGATTCACGAAACTGTAAAATACTCATTTTGTTAGATCCATCAAATTTCCTGTGGATACACCACGCATTGACTAACATCGTGCCACAAATTATCTCCATGATTACCTTTCTGTACCACTTGATTGTCTTCCTCAAAGAAGTGTAGTACGAAGACATTTGATCTGAGAGATCGACGCCTTTCTTGGCAAAATTGTAGCTCAAATCTGTATCTGGTTTTCTAACAGTTGTATTGGTCTCAACTAAAGCACCTTTATGATTTTTACAGGTGGTCAACATCAGTACAGGCCTCTTGTCGGTCCATTTCACAAATTTTATTCCATCTTCATTCTCTAAACTTAATATTTCACCTTTTTTTTGTTTAGTTTTTGCTTCATCGGGCAAAAATTTCCTGTTGGTGCGTACTGTACCACACAAAAATGTATGTTTCTGCAACAGCTCCTTAGCTAAGGGCACACTTGTGTAAAAGTTGTCTGTGTATAAAATGCGACCTTCATACAAAAGTCCATTCATAAGTTTCATGACGACGTTGTGTGCATGCCCCTTTTCTGATGAATTCCCTTTTTTTCCCGAATATACACTAATATTATAAGTGTAACCTTCTGGAAGGCAAAGCTTATAAAGTTTAACGCCATACTTATGCCGTTTCCCAGGTATATATTGGCGAAATATCAGACAACCACGCCACGGAACCATACTCTCATCAATGACAACCTCTTTTCCAGGTTTCACAGCTTTTTGAAAATTTTCATTTATTTTTTCAAGAAATGAGTTTATTTTATGCAAACGATCTTCAGATGAAGCTTGACTATTGTCACAAAAGTGCAAATACTTCAGAATATCTAAGAAGCGGTCGCGATGCATTGTTTTTTTTATTAGTAAATTCGTGTACATCATGTTATTTGACCTATATAGACGAATTTCGGGCACATGAACAACACCCATGACAAGCAAAATGGCTATGAATTTATTCATTTCTTCAAGAGTAACCGGTACCCAGATTTGTTTGTGTGTTCTGGAAGAACCTGCTGCATTTTGAGGTTGCTGGTTCGTAAATTTTTCAGCATATTTATTGGTTTCTGAAACCATATATTCCAGAATATCGTCAGTAAGGAACAATTTGTTAAGTGTAAGAGGATTTCTGAATTCGTTTTATGATACTAAAAGCACTATATTTTTGCAATATTTGTCTATTGAGGAACTATCCGTAGTCAATGGTCCCCACCCTGAGTTAGTTACACAATTTTCTTGAGTTTCTTCATCACTGGAAGAATCTGACGTCTCTGCAACATTCTGATCGATCGGCTGGACATAATCTGTATCTGCACCTGAATTATCTGCATCTGATTCAGATGAATATATATGCACGGGAATTCTTTTTTGTGCTCATGTTCCATGCGAACTGCTTGGCTGACTCAAATCAAATTGTCTTCAATGGCATCCTCAAGAAGTTCATTTATTTTGACCTCATTCAACCTCCTCTTCATCTTCTTCAAACAAATGGTAGGTTTACACAATTTAATCCAGAAAAACCTAATATAATAAAAGTCACTCCCTGAAAGATTTGCACAAAGTTCAATTCACTTCATTTCAATTCACAAAAAAAATAATCAAAGTTTGAAAAGTACTTTCAAGTCAAAAAATGAGGCAAAATTCAATAAATACGTCCGTAATGACAAATTTTGTACAAAACTGTAAAGGCCATGCCACACTATAGATCTTCTTGGAATACTACCCCACACTAAACAAATTGGGTCCTCCACACCTCAGCCAGTGTTTGTTTTTATGGAGTGCAACAGCGACTCTGATGAACCTATTGTACATTATATATTTATACTTCTTGTATTTATTTGTAGGTCAATTATATATTGTAACGCATGTAATAACGTAATTTTAGAATATCTGTTTATTCAATTCTCTTCCAATCTCCTAACATGCGTCATACCGTATATGTCATCCCTTTATTGAAAGAGTACTCCACATTTTTGACTGCTCATTGTAATAAATAAAAACTGACCATCGGCAAACAAGAAGAAGCGTGAGGGATACACTAGTTACTCTACGAAGAAATAGAGAGAGCAGCGCTCAACTGAAGTTGATTTGTACACTTATAGATCAATCAAGACGACCCGCCTTCTTTTTTTGCAACTATGTAGTCCAACAGTAGTCCATTGTATTCCAACAAGTCCAATTACCACGCTCCAGCCCAGAGAGAGAGAGAGAGTGACATTCTCAACGTGGTATTCGGGATTACCCTTTTTTTCATCATAATACATTTTGCATGAAATAACATGACATTTTATGCCGTTCCCACGGGTGAGTCACGCCTCCCGATAAGGAGGAAACGGAGTATCTGGCGGCGTGACTCACCGGTGGGAACTTGCGAAATTGTGTGTTCAATGATGTGCCAACATTGAAACTCATCAAGAAAGGTGGTGAAATGTGTTAAAAAGAGAAATTATTACATTATTATATAGCCGCCCGATACAGTATATCTGTCGTGCCCATGCCGCCATTTCATAATTTTTATAAAAATCATATGCCGGGTTGAACGTGTTAAGTGGATAAATAATTATTTTTTGTGGCGTCGATTTTACAAGAGTTATGTTGTGTGATTGATTAAGTGGATGACATTTCCTGTAAATTACAGAAAGTTCACATCTTTCTTTTCCCAATATTTACTTTCTTTGAAGTGTTAAGACCCAGTTTGACTCCCGGTCTTAGCAGTTCTATTCTTGTTTCCTCATTTCACATCACTACAGTAAGAATCTTCCGATCACTAATCATTTGAATTTAATTACTGTGCCGCATCAATTTACTCTCTACCATAACTTATAAAATACAGATTTATGATTACCTATGGATAACATTTTTTTAAATATGCGCACACTGCTTTTCCCTCAGTGAGATTCTAACACGCAAACCTTACATTGGGAGTCAAATATCTAAGTATCCTATACTCTGTAAATTCATTGCTAGAGTAAAATATGAATTATTAACATCAACTTATTTTACAAACATTAATTTTTTTATGAATCAATTTAAAATTAAACGCAAATTTTGCACGGGCTCAGCTAGTATTATATTATTATACAGTAGATGCAGCTTATTATTGCCTCTGGAAATTGTTATCACATGGTTATTGTAATCAAATGTGGAATTCCAAAACAAGATATAGTTTTAAAAAGTTTGCCATTTATTGTTATGAGTTGCTTAATGTAATCATATAAATGTAACACAATGTAATCACATTAAGTGAAACCCACTGAATGTACATATTATGTGTGCAAGAAGAAATGATCAGCATTCGACGTTGAGTACCAGGGCCAAATAAAGAGACCCATAAGCCGCATGCACAGCACGTTTAAGGCCTCACCAAAATTAATATTGTAAAATTTTTTAAAATTAACAGATTATTGCAAGGTTAGTGATCTGTGCGGCAACACTTGGAAAGGATTTTGGTGAGACGGGATAGGGTCAGACCACTGTGGACCCCCTTGTACTCTGGGCCCCTCTCACATGTTTTGCATACCACCTAATCTGGCCCTGTAAACAAGTAAACTAGAATAAATCCAATTCTTAGCACCATATTCTTTGACAATGGCCATACCACGATGAAAACACCGGTTCTCATCCGATCACCGAACTTCAGCATCATAGGGATTGATTAGTACTTGTATGGGAACACCATTTTTGCAAAATTTTCACATTATTTTGAGGATTCTGTGAGAACTACTGCCATTTTTCCAACTTACATCATGTGAAATATTTCCAATTTCTTTCCTCATGGGCATTTTGTCTAATTGGATCCAAGAAGCATTTTAAGAGATCCATGCATATTCGATTAAAAAAAATTGATATTTAATACTGGCAATTTTATATTCTTTTAAATAAAAATTATGACTATCAAACCTTTCTGGTGATGTTGAAACATAAAAAATTAATAATAATCTCTGTTGAAAACCGTTATTCGGTCCACCGGGAACAAGAATTTTTAATGTGTAAATAAAAAGGTTGCACACTCCTTTAATAGATTTTGTCGAAGAAGCCGATGCTTTATAGTATTCCAACAATATGAGGAAAATAGAAGAAAGCAGAGCTGGATGAACAGGAAAAATTATGGTTTGGGAGTGAGGAGTGCAATCTAATAATTTTATGCATGATTAAGAGAGCCATGAGCCCCAAGCACAACACATTTAAGGCTCAACACAAATCGTAAATTTGTAACAAGTAACAATTACCGTATATACTCGTGTATATGCCAACTCCATGTATAGTACGACCCCTGATTTTTTGGTGAACAAACCTGATTTTTTCATATATCTCGTTTACAGTACGACCCCAGCTTTCCACCAGGGTCGATATATTTCGTTTCGATAGCTCGATGGTTACGAGCGAGATATATCGAACGACCTTGATTTTCCACACCACCATAGAATAGACCGTAAATGTCGTAAATAGTGTTTCTTGCGGGTACACTAAAGTTCGGATAAGTTAAGTATCTTACCCCTAAAACATTTAATAAAAAGTGATATGAATCATGATTGCACAAGAAGAAATAAAATCGTTTCAATTCTAGTACGTCTGGATTACGTTCTGCGTACGTAATCCAACTACTTAATAGGTAGGGATAATGGATAAAAAGAAATTCCACAGTCTTTATTGTTTCTTCAATCACACACCGATCGGTTTCCACTACTAAATCATTCTAATGGTGTTACTCACCGACGTAACACCTTTAGAATGACTTTGTAGTGGAAACCGATCGGTGTGTGATTGAAGAAACAATAAAGGCTGTTGAATATTACAAAGTAATTTCTTTTTTCCAAGATGTCAAAATTCCATAAAGTTACGCCGTCTACGATACTTTTAGTCCAACTCGTTCCAATCCATCTCTTGTAAAAAGATGCAAACAAAGATGTACATACATAAAATTCAAGAAAGGAAGTGCCCGTAAATCTTCACTCATATCAAGTATTTGTGAATTTGAAGCTGTATATATGAAAAAGATTCTACTCTTCACGAAGCAACATAACAACGATAAAGGAGCCTACCATTAGAATGCGTGCGGGTGGCATAACTTCACCGAAAATGCCCGTGGAGATACGTGAATTTTAAATCCTCAAATGCATACTCGTGTATAGTACGATCCCCAATTTTTGCAATAAAAATTTGGTCGTAAAAACTCGTACTATACACGAGTATATACGGTATTTTAAGGCTTGTGATCTGTGTGGCAACCCTTGGTAATGGCAAAACGAGACATGTTGGGCCCTCTTGTCCTCTGGGACCCACGTGCTTGCATGTTTTGTGTACTGCTAAATCTGTCTCTGCTGAGTACTAACAAATGGATCCCAAGAAACCTAATGAGACCAAAAGAGAATGTGAAGTTCTTAGGGTCATCTCGGAGGGAAACGTGTCCCTTTGTAAAACTTTTCTCACTCTTTCCAATTCTACAGCATCCATGAGTAATCTTTTCGTCAGTATTATTTTTTTCTTCTTCAGTGGCTTCATATATATACACATCCAAGATGGCAGCATGCACTTACACTTGTAGTTGTAGCTTCTGCTTTACCATCTTTAAAAGTTGTGATAAAACAAGCCTCACCCAGTAGGAATCTACCCTTAAGTTTTGTTTTATGTATGCAGAATCAGTTGTCACCGGGACATAGTTGATCAAACCCAACGCCATGCCACCAAAGGAGCCGATGCACGATCAGCAGATTAGGAGTCAGCAGTGCATGCCCCAAGGTTAACCTCGACGAGTGAAACTTGTGGTATATTCACCTTAAGAGTTAAATGTAAGAAGGGACTTTAGTCTCAATTTCGCCCTAAATAAAGTCATTTGTCTGTCTGTCTTATGATGATGTAGTTATGTTGAAACGTAGTCAGGTATGTAACTGAATAATATAGTGGAATTATTACATAGTTTGTCTTATTATTTTTCCTAATTATGGAATTCCATAAAATTAAGGTTTCCCTAGTGGGTTATACGTTCCATAATAAGCTACCGGCCCAAATTAAAAATGACGGCAATAGAAATATTTTTATGAAAAAAATGAAGGAATATATCATGGTCAATTGTTTTTACTCTGTGGATGAATTTATGCCATCATGATTTTATTGCACTTTTTTGTGGATATATAACTTTTAATTTTTATTTCTTTCTAAGCTGGTGGATTATCCTATATTTGTAATGTTGTAATGCTTGTGTGAAATAAATTTATTATTATTATACGAGGGGTGTTCAATAAATAAGTTTTGCAGGCCTCGTAAATCCACACCGTTTTATTTACAGAAATAAAAATTACATAGGAAATCAGTGGCATCCTTCCTCTACTTGTCTACATAATTTCCTTCCACATTCAGGCATTTATCCCACCGTCACACCAACTTTTCGAACCCCTCTGCATAGAAATGCGTGCCCAGTGTTCGGAGGAAATGGCAGACTTCTTGTTGAACCTCCGCATTGTTCCTGAAGTGCCGTCCTTCCAATGCCCTCTTCAGCACTGGAAACAAATGAAAATCACTAGGTGCCAGGTCAGGGCTGTTGGGGGGGGGGGTGCTCCAGTTGTTACCAACCAAATTCCTCTATCCGGGCTAGTGTCGATCTGGCGGTGTGCGGGCGGGCATTGTCATCGTGCAAAATGACACCTTTGGTGAGGAGGCCTGGGCGTTTGCAGCAGATGGCAGATTTCAGTAGCAGCAAGGTCTCACAACAGTGGTTGGCATGGATGGTTGCTTCCCTCTCCAGGAATTCCACAAGTAGGATGCCTTTTGCATCCCAGAACACAGTCTTCAAAACCCTTCCTGTGGACTGGCTCATCTTAAACTTTTTCTTCACTGGAGATGTCGTGTGCTTCCACTCCATTGACGTGACTTTGGATTCACGAGTGAAGTGGTGAACCCCGCTCTTATCACCAGTGACAACACGATGCAGAAAGGTGTCTCCATCCTTTTGATATCGCATGAGATGTTGCAGGCTGCAACCCATCCTGCAAGTGCGATGCTCAGGAGTGAGTTGGCAAGGAACCTACCGTGACGACACTTTCTGGTAGGCCAGAACATCATGGATGATGGTGTAAGCACTTCCAATGGACATTCCCATTGTTTGGGCCACATAACGCACTTTAATCCTCCTGTTTTCCTGGATCATTTTGTTCATTCAATCCACATTGTCATCTGCACCTGCAGAAGAGGGACGGCCAGCATGATGTTCGTCACACAGACTCATTCTTCCTTCGCAGAACAGTCGACACCATTTCCGCACCATTTGCTCCAACATTACGTCGTCTCCATACACTTCCACCAACTTACTGTGGATTGCACTTCCAGATAAGCCCCTCGCCCACTTGTAGCAGATGACAGCCCACACTTCCTCTTTGCTCCAAGTCTCTAACAAACGAACTTTCGCCATCGTGTCTCAACTTGCAATTTAGCAGGCATGCTCGGCACTGTAGGCTGTCAGGTCATGTGGTATTGCACATGTATGACAGATGTCAGCGCCACGACGATGGCCAGTAGAAATAGAGGAAAGATGTCGCCACTTTGTAATGTATTGCTCATTTCCGTAAATAAAATATTGTGGATTTACGAGGGGCTCGAAACTTATATATTGAACACCCCTCGTATTTTTTTCACATCTGTAAAAATTATTACTAACCAAAGAGTTACTCATGAATACTGTAGAATTTGAAAGAGAAAAGGTTCACAAAGGGGACATCTTGGTTTCCTCTTGAAGGTGAAAAATTGAGAGAAACCATTAAAGCAGTTTACATTTTTGACAGTAAGTGAAGGACATTTTGCTGGTAGGGAAAGAACGGCCTTTGTTTGGGCATGCACAAACATTGTAAACCATAGGAGACAATAAGGGATTCTACCCTACTTGTATGACAAAGTGAACAAACCTATTCTGAGTAACACCAAGTAACAGTGCCAGAGATTCTTTTTAAATAACAGGAACATACAATAAGGCAAATAAACATGTCGTTGCTGAATATATAAATATGTCAGTTTTGTATTTATTTTATCTGGATTAACTTTTTCTTTACAAAGAATTGAACTATTAAGTTTAATATTAATCTTTAAATCATGAACCAGCGGCGCACACAGGAGTCTGTCAAGGTGGGAGGCAGGAATATTTGGCAAGCACAAAAGTTGTATGCAAGTTATGTCAAGTATTGCATTATTAATTATATATTTATGTTAAAAACAAAGGGGGCAAACTGTCTTCTATTCCTCTCTGATGGTGGTCATGAACCCAAATTTAAAATAACTATTTATGTTTCCACAGCTTAGAAAAGTCACCATTTTCCAGTGGACTCCCCCTCCCCCTGTGTGTGCTTCACCGACATGAACTAATTCATGTTGTTGCTTCAGAAATATGCAAATTATTCAAATGCAGAAATTTAAACATTTAAATGCCAGAAATCAAATCCACCTCTTAAAAGTTAAGTTTACTAACAGGATCATTGTATCAAGTGTTGTTCAAAGGTCCATTGAATAATTATGCTTTCATGCATTGAAAAACTACGGATAGTGGACATATGGTAGAGAAGCTTATTGGTTCCAGATGGGGACCAAAGCACAGTTCAAAAGATTTTAGGGTTCTTTTCCTTTACATCCCCCTCTAATTGTTTACTGATTATGTTATAGTTGTTAAAGGGGGTTTATTTATTCCTCCCTGATACCATGACACAACAACAATGGCTTCATTGAGTTAATTTAAAGCTTGCTAGCCCATGACTGATCGGCCCGTCGCGACATTTACAAACCCGATCACTGGACAACGGGGCGGGATAGTTTGGTTCCGGCAAGGCGAAGGACGTGGTAACATCCAGAGACGACAACTAATTTAAAAACAAAGAGAGCCAAAGGCTCGCCAATATCCTCTCCATTTGCAGCGCAACAGTCAAGCAAGAAATAATTCCTCTGTAGACTACAGATATCTTGGTAGAAACCAATCCAACCTTGTTCTCTCCACCAAAACATGGTAAAAATAAATAAAAAAATACTATAATTTAGAATGATTTAATCATAATTTGATTGTTTATTACTAATCTCATTATCCAATATACTTGGTTACTAGGCAAATTAAAAACATAATCAGTAAACAATTATAGGGGGAGGGGATATAAAGGAAAAGAACCGATTTTAGCTTTGAGTATGTGGTTACAACTTATTATATAACAAATGGCCAATAATGTTGAATGAGTTATGCTTTGGGCTATTAGAAACAGGATAAAGATTAGAAATTGAATTTTCTTACTTTTTCGCTAATTGTTCAATGTTATATCCTGGACTTGGATCATTGGAAAGCTTCAAAAGCCTTGCAAATCTGTCAAGGCAATTCCCAACAGCAATGTCTATGGTCTCACCAAAAATTCTATATTTATGATTTGAATATGCAATGACTTGTGTATTACCACCACTAACATATAAAACTGTTGGATTAGAACATTTTGTTATGAGCCTACCCATCTCAATATCTACAGTATCATTAAGGAAAATAATTATTAGATTTGCCAGAAAGTATTTAAAATTTCTACGAGTTTCCTATTCATAAAATTAATTTATATAAGTACATAATTTATACTTAATTTGGCACACCATGTTGTGCGCTATAATATTGGTAAATCGTTTTAACTGCACAGTTAAGAAGGATACGACCAATGCAATGATTCACACCAACAATGGGCTTATTCCAAAGTTGCGCCACAGTTCGCGCCACGACTGCTACAGACACAAGCGGAGAACCCATACCTGGACCCTTAGTGTAGCAAATAACATCGATATCTTCGGGCTTTACCTAGACGAAAAACTCGTTCTTTTGGCAGATAAACAAACTACGACGAAAAGGAACTCAAAATGCGATTACTTACCTCAGAAACGTTCAGTGCTTCCTGCAAAACTTGGAGAACATTTTTCCTGTGATGCTCCGCTGTAGCTTTGGGCAAAAATCCTATCGAAGTAACGAATGCATAACTCACTAACTCATTGCGTAAATGATTATTCAAGCTTGATACCTTACCTACCTTCGCCAGGTGGGGTAATATACGTTCGACGACAGTTGGAAAGGACTTCTCCATCGCGGATGATTCCAACTCCTAATTTATTAGCACTTCCTTCGAATCCAATAGCAATTACCATTTTATAATCAAAACTTCTTGACAACTATACTATAACTCCACGTGAAACTTCTGTCGACTTAGTTTGTGCTAACCCCACAGTAGAACATACATATCCGATATTCTATTCGAAGATCTAGAGATGCTCAAAAAATATCGATATAGCGAATATTCGATATTTTTAAGCGATATGTTGAAAATTTTGAATAATATTTTTTAGCCGATATATCACCATGAATATTTTTAAAATATTCATATCGAAGCAATATTTTTGTCAACTCAGTTTTTGATTTTAGAATGCAGCACCACTAACGTGGCATTCAAGAATCAACATAGCAGACGAAGCACGTTTCACGTCGAGTCGTAGCTCATTCTCCTTCATGGCATATTTATTTCCATAGTCTTTTTTTTAGTCATTAACACCGGCACTGTCCAATATAGCAAAAAGGTATTTGACTATACTTGAAACATCAGTTCCATCTGAAAGGGTGGTATCTGCAGTCAACAATGCAGTACCAGAAAAGAGAAGCCGGACAACATCAGAACATATTAAAACAAGTTAGGAAAGTGTACATCGTATCACAAATGGGCGAGTTTCGTGCAATGGAGTATTAGAAAGAAATTATAGTATACCTGTACTTAAGGGAAATAGCGTTTTCAAGTTCTTTTCTTCATCATAAATAATCATTTTACAGATGATGATTTCCGCAGCAGATTCCCTCGGCCTCTCCTAAAAGCGAATGCCGTTCCTAGTGTATTTGAAGGTATGAAAACAAGTTTGAATATTATACATGGTATACAGTGAAACTTCGATTTTATTATATACCGGTTTTTCGAATTTCGTTAACTTAATCCTATCGTATTCTAATTCTTGTAGATGAGCCTAGGGATTCTGAGGATGTTTTACATTCTCCCAAAGCTCACTCAACACCAAACCATCTTGGTAAGTTTTAGAAAATTTTAGCATTTATTAATTTATACTGTCCACTTGCCTTTACCAACGAGTCGCCGGAACAAATATTATTGTTATTTATGAATGTATTTCTATCCGGAAAAGAATGTTGTGTTTTTATAAATGTTGTATTGTTATTCTTTACGTGAGTAAATAAAAAATCTTGAACCCAGTTGTTTTGTTTTAATTTGAGTCCTAAGCTTATGTTAAATACGACATCTAGCTTCTTAATTCAAATGTACCGCCAAAACCTGGTCTGCCGCTTGAGTTTAAATTAGGCGCGCTTCAGTTCGTATTGACCGCTAGATCGCTCTGCCGTCAACGTATTACCATTGTCCTTATGGGAACTGCGCTTCCTATTATTGTTCCATGGTCTAGGTTTGCAGACCGTGGGGTCTTTTATACTCCATGGGGTCAACAATATACTATTTCCATAAGAATTCATGGGAAATGGTGTGGAGAAACCCCAAAATTCCATGCAGCCCTTCACTGATGTGGATATAAATATACCTAAATATTAACTTACGATAACGGGAAATGGATAATTTTACGCAATAAAGACGGAGTATTTTAATTCTGTTCATGTTTCGTAGTATTACATGCTAAGTCGCTCGAAAGTTTCCTTTAAGCGCAAAATTGATCGGTTTAGATGTCCATTTTCCAGGAGGCAACAAAGCTAAATTTCTTAATTGTTGTCCTCTTCAAAGGGAGATATACCTACACGTAAGGATTAATGCAAGGAAAATAGCTAACGCCAAGATAAAAGGTACACATGGATTCATGCCTAAATATAATTTATGAATACCATTAAAGTGAGTCAAATGATTTTTAAGGAATATTAGTACGTTGTTATCTTTTACCATTGAAATTGAAAGATTTATCGCAACATAAATCGATACATATACTTACATTGGTTCGGTAACCACGATGTTGTTTATTGTTTACGTTTTGGCTAATAGCATTGACATACATAATCCACATAATTTTATTGCCGCTTTAACACTAGAACCCCGGAACTTTTCCTCTGCGGTTAACCCCGGGAGCGGTCATTTGGACCGCTCATTATTATTTTGCGTAATTTTTATTTACTTTTACTAGAAAGTGTGAGAAATTACTTTGTTAACTTAGTTAAGAGATTACTATGGTTGGTGCGTGCTTGTGAAGTACTCATTTCAGGTTGCCGGAATTCAGAGGAAAACTATACTTTTCCTTAAAATTTGTGGTTTTTGTGGGTGTTTGTGGGTTTCATCCGCATACATCTGTATATTAGATATTTCCTTATATTTTGCAACTCAAGAGAGTTTTTCAAACCTTTTTTGGCCCGTGTTTTGTTGAAATAAATTGCCTGAGTAATGACCTGCCGGTCTCAGTGGATAGCAAATAGGTACGGTTTCATCAGTGACATCACCAAATGTTCTGGAACAGACGCACCCTGCGATCGCTCTTCATCTTTCCCCAAGTATGGCGAACCATTGCAAAGTTATTTGGAATCTACATCTCCCAGAAGCCAATATTTGATTCCAAATTTATCTGGCTTATTTGCCATGTATTGAGTGAAGGTACAACGACATCTCATAGGATGCAGTTGCTCGTCAACTGTGAGATTCGCCCCAGTTACGTAGCAGGAATGACAGTTGTCAATGAATTTATTCCAAATGGTTGAGGCTAATGCAAATCTATCTGTATTCAACCTTTCTGATCTGGTTTCTCTTAGGTCGAAGCGAAGAAGTCTCATGATTTCCACTAAAGTGTCTCGAGACATTGTCTCAGAATAGATCGGTGCGCCCCACTTTTTCGACCTAAGCTCTGCAAGTTCAAGAGATCTGCCTCCCAACGCACCGTGTAAGTAAATCACAGCGATGAAAGCATCAAGCTTCTGTAACGAAATAGTCCACGTATCGTCGTGACACTGCCTTCGCGCTCCTGTCTCCGTGCAGTGCTTGATATGGCGAAGCATCGACTCATCGATGAAAAGCCTCCAAGAATTGGCAAGGCTTTCATCTCACACGTGTCTTTTAGCGGAAGGTGGCTTATCTTTCAAGATATTATGATGGGCCCTCCTAACGATATTTTGCCCAGGATCTACCACTTCCCATTCCGTAAGACCATCTTTTCCAAGAATTTTCGTACATGGAGCAAGTTTCTCGACGCCCTCGCCTTCCCCGCGCTACTTGAGTCACCCGCGACTGTCCAGACGCTGCTGCAGTATCCCCATATCCAGAGGCCATCTGAAACACGGCTTCACTGTAACTAAATAGTAAATATTAGTGGCGCCGCATTACTAACAGTAACTGAAAAAATTGTGGGGCTTCTCAGCTAACACTAACTTCAAAACTGCATAATAACAGCGGAGCGGTCAAAATGACTGCTTCCGGGGTTCTAAGTAGTAGCTCTCACACACGATAAACGAATGACGTCACAGCTACAACATAATTGTATCGTATACTTAAGATGAAGTTAGGAAAAGTCAAGAGGTATCATAGTTATACTCCGCAAACGTAACGAACAACGGGCTAAAAAATCGAAAAGCGGTCAAAATGACCGCCTCCGGGGTTCTAGTGTTAAAGGCTTCGGTGCATCTATCCATGTGAATATTAAGTAAGACGTTAATGCGTAATTATATTAATGGTACAACTTTACAATATGTACAATACAAAAATAGTAAATTTTAGTGTAAGCCTCGCATGCGTAATTAAGGAATGGGGAACGTTTGCCCCGGGCAATAAAAATTGTTTGCCACTTAAAAGAAAACTCTTTCCCGAGCGAAGCCGGGCGTTTCAACTAGTATATGATAATTTGGATATTTCGTATTGTGATCATCAGTAAAACAATGCGAATATAATATTGCCTTTAATATATTATATTGCTCGGTTACAGTTTCAGTTTCCAGCTTAAAAATAAACTCATAAAGAATACCTTCTACATTTTTCTTATATTTGGGGGGAGGGGAGGGGGGGGGGGGGGAGACGGAAGGGCGCACAAAGGCCTTCCCACCCGGGGCGCCAAAATGCATCGGGCCGGCACTGAATACGCCACCCCCTTCTATGGGCGCCTTCGTCAGTAAGGTTCGAATGATTGGGGGGCCCCTTAATCTCGGGGCCCTCCCCCCGCAACGCGGGGCCTATCAGTACGCCCCTGCTAAGCAGTAAAAAGTCATGACACCGTTTTACGAAAAAAATTTAAAAATCACTATTTGCACTTTTCACATGCTTTATCATTCACTTTGCAGGCGGCCAATAATTACTTCCTCCAGTGGTTTTTAGTAGTGTTTGAAACCTGCACCGTATTTACAAGAATATAGTTTATTTTTTGCGAGTCCGAGGACGATGGCTTTTGCGTACCGGACACTCCCGCGCGGCGGCAGCATGGCCAAATTTCTTTGAGGGATTTGAATTTTTTCCGGCGATTCAAATTTGTTTTTGCGGGAGGGGCTTACCCATTTCTCGGTACGCCATGTCATTGGTCATTCTCCGAAAATTTGTCCGCCGCTAGAGACAGACATCAGGCCAGGAACGCGCTGACGTCAATATCGCTTGTGATTCCCAGGAACTCTCCCCTCCCAATTCTCTCTCTCTCTCGATCGCTGTAGCATGCTGGCTCCATCTTCTGGCGGCTTCAAATATTTTATCAGTCGCTCGCGGTCGCTCGCTAGTTCGGCAGGTTTTGGGTGTGTATGGTTAGGATATAATAGCGATTAATATGTTGTTTTCTGCTGCCGATGCCGATATAGTAAGCTGGTTTGTTCATCAGTGATGGCCTTCATCTCCTCTTCGACACCAAGCGACTGAGGTGAGCAAAGTCGTGCGGTTTGTGACATTTTTTCCTGTCAGAAAAGTAATGTTATCGACGTGGATCTTGATGCATGGTAGCTCGAAAAATTAAGTTAATTTTCTATCCTGAATTCGAATTTTAAATAACCAGGATTAACGCTTTAATTCCTTTTAAACAACTAAAATACGCTTTTATTGACCGTCGACATGAGTACGTTTTTTCTGCCACGACTTTTCAAGGTTTTCGGTTAAATCAGTACAATAAATTCCTCATAGTTATTGTCCATATATTTTTATCACGAGGGCGTGGCCTGAAAAACGCGATACATTCAGTTGGAGTAATCTTTGATTATCGACGGGTCCTTGACAGCTTATCTGTTGAGCGTTGTCAGTATATTTTTACTTATAAAAAGTCTATCTTTTCCAAATGCCAGGGAAACGCACCCGAGGATCTTCTGGAAACAACCTTTAAGTTAACTTTCCTCCAAATGACTGGCTAGCTGGGCATTTGATTTTTTTTCTTTTAAGAAGAAAGAAAAGAAAAATTTATTAAGAAATATAGGTTTACATAGAAGAAATTACAAAACATTTTCAACATGGCCACAGAATTATCTGGGGCAAAATCTTAAAAAATTTACATAAAAAATTTGTTAGAAAATAAAAGCACATTAAGTATATAGACATTCGTAAAAGAGAAATGAGTTACCTTCCTGGTCCCCCAAAGTCAGAGGCTTGTCTGGAGGTGCCAACTTTAACATAGACTAACGTCATTTGTTTAGAATTACATTATACAGGGGCATCCATTTATCACAACCCATCCGTAACTGTGCGTGGTGAAGTAAATATGGTAACAGCGCACTAAATGACACGTGCTGCGATGGCCTTGTGTCATCTCCAACCGT
The DNA here is from genome assembly GCA_036926305.1 of Uropetala carovei. Taxonomy (NCBI): domain Eukaryota; kingdom Metazoa; phylum Arthropoda; class Insecta; order Odonata; family Petaluridae; genus Uropetala; species Uropetala carovei. The sequence goes on along the minus strand of JAXCHB010000084.1, from coordinate 6,384,251 downwards.
TGTCGACTGGATCAGTCTTACTGTCAGTCGTACAAGGTGATCTGTAGAGCACAGACTTTCGTGCCGCGAAAAATGGGTTTTGCGCGAGAAGAGCTAGTGTTTATTTTAGAGAGTTATTTTTCAGTGAAATCATTTAGGGCCGGTTTCTTGAACGCGAGTTATGGAACCGATAGGCCTATGTACTACATAACTTATGAAAAATCGCTAAAAGCAGTTTCTGAAACGTTCAATAGCACTTAGGTATTGGTTCCATAAGCCTTTCCATAACTTATCTCTACCTATGGGTACGGTTAAGATGTTATGAGTTCCATAAGAATCTAAGATGGCGGATGTTTTGTCATAACATGCCTACGCCTTACGTTTTGTTTTTCGTTACATTGTTTATACAGTGTGCACATTGACGGGAACAGTGCATTTATAACATTACGATAAATAGCAGAATTTCTTTGAGTTAAGTAAGATGCAATTTCTTATATGCTATATTTACATACCCGCAGCGGTGAGCTGCCAATCTGGTAACAAGGGGCTCTCTATATGCATGGGTATGACGGCAACTTGTTAAGAATGGGCTCGCTGTATTTTAACAACAAAGAGATGGGTAGAAATTCGGAAGAAGGTCTGATACTGAATTTCAACATAGGAAAACAAGATACCCTCAGAAAATGTGTTTTTCGGACTTTTATTTCTAAAAAAATTTAAATTTATAATTTAAAACACTGACCTGCTATACTCAACAAAAATTACGCAAATGTAACGATACTGCGGTGCTTTTTCCTCAGTAGAACAGATGCACACGCCACAAAAAATACACTCACAATTCACTCGAAGGCAGTTTTGTTACAACTGAAGGGAAGTGAACGTCGCGCGGTTTTTAGAAACACCAAAATGCTACAATGTTGGGAGGCTCCCGACAGTGTAGCAGTGGAAGAAAAGGGGCAAGTTCTTCGAGAAACTATTCTCAGGAAGTCTGTCCTTTGCGTTTTAGCGGGATAATTTATGAATTTACATTGGAATGGCCCAGTCTATATCCTTAATATATATATATAGTACATACGTCCGAAAAGTTTAACAAAGGGCTCGTTGGAAAAGTCAAATTTTAACAAAGGGCTCGTGCGAGCCCCACCGAGCCCCCTCCAGCTCACCCCTGCATACCCGACATTAGCGTGTTGTTACAATTACTGTTGACATTACCGTCTCATTACTATTACTATAGACATTAGCGTGCTTTTTCTTTAATATTATGATTGTTTATCAATTAAAGTTCGCTGTAATTCAATAATTAATATGTACATCGTGAATTATTGTTAGCTGTCATTTTCCCGTTTGTCTCGTTCAATATAGAATGTTTTGTTATTATTTTTTATTTTACGAATTACAGTTTGATTTATATTCTGGTTGTGTTATTGATTAATATTGTGGGATTTTGACATAGTTTGTTGTTCTATTTATTCTGACTTACAGAATTCCAATAAGTTAAGGCTTCCCTAGTGGATTATAGTTTTTATTATATTTAGATATCATTACATCAAACCCATTAGCTTATCTGCCTGTTACGTGATCTACTAATGAATTTTCTTTTGTTGATGTAATCAAAAAATGTCAATCCGCTTTCGTCGCAGTTTTCAGGTACGTAACCTGACGTATAAGCGGGGACTGCCAGTATATATGTTCTTATCAAAATATTAGCTTTACTTCCTGTCTCCACAGCTACTGTTGAACGACGCTTTTCATCCTTGCGAAGACTTAAATCATATTTACGAACACAATATCTGAATCACGTCTTGTAGGACTGGCGCTGTTATCCATACATAGAGATATTAATATAACTAATGAAGTTATTGAAAAGAGAGCTACTGTTGAACGACGCTTTTCATCCTTGCGAAGACTTAATTCATATTTACGAAACACAATATCTGAATCACGTCTTGTAGGACTGGCGCTGTTATCCATATATAGAGATATTAAAATAACTGATGAAGTTATTGACAAGTATGCCGATAGTGGAAAAAATAGACGGATTAATTTGATTTTGTAAATGTTTTTATTACATTTTATTTTTTAATTTGAATTTCTCGCTTAATTTTTTTTGTTTTCGCGCGTGCTACCACCTAGCGGCTTCCGCAAAACTACGTGAACGGAGCAATAGCTATTGAAAGGTAACTTATGACGACAATAGCTTCAAGAAACACGGGGGAAGTTATGAGTCCCATAACTTTATGAGTCCAATAGTTATTGGTTCCATAACGAAATCTTTATGCAACCGGGCCTAAGTGGAACAAGCTCGTAAACGGTCACCACGGAAATCACTGTTGAAACTGCAACAACAATGTGGTATGTCATATGTAAGTGCTCACAGAGCCTCACAGAAACTCAATTTTCAGGCATACTGTGTTCAAGCCGTGCACAAGTTGAGAGGCATTGATAAAGGAGCAAGAATGCGGTATTGCATGTGGTTTTGTAATTTTACTCATAACGGGATAAACATTATAGATAACTTTTCTTTAGTGATAAAGCGTGGTATCATTAGAATGGCTACATAAATAGCCAGAACAGTCGTGTTTGGAGTACAGACAATCCCCGCGAAGTCTTCAAGAAACCTCTGCATTCCATAAAAGTCAGAGTTTGGTGCACACTCTCCCAAAGACGCATTGTTGGACCATTATTCTTTGATGAGACTGTTACATCAGAGGTGTACCAGGATATCATTCAACAATTCATCTCTCTCCTTGAAGAAGGCGAAAGACGTTGCTGGTTGCGGCAGGACGAAGCCACAGCCCATACTTTCCGTGCATCAATGGCGCAACTCCACCAATTCTTTGATGATCGCATCGTTTCGAGGGGTTTGTGGCCGCCAAGATCGCCTGATTTATCATTTGCAGACTTTTTCTTGTGGGATTTATTGATTTATTGAAACAACCCATGTAACATCGATGAACTAAAGAGAAACATTGAAGCCTGTATTCGTTCAATCGTCCAAGCAATTCTGCGCCGTGTTGCACGGAACACATTAAAGCGAGCAACTGCTTGTCTTGAACAGCAAGGAGGAATTTTGAGCATTTGTTGTAGATAATTACAGACTGTTCAGTGTTATTACATTGTTGTTGTAGCGATTTACAGTATTTTGTAATGTAATTAAATATTTAGATAAACTAGTGGGTTGCGTTTTAAATGGATGACCCGTACAAAAAAACAGTATAAAATTACATGGAGTAACATCCTTAGTTTAGAATTACAATATCAGAGTTCATACATCAACCACTCTTTAACTTTTAATTTAACAACAAACATTTTGTCTAAATTTCTTAGGTCCTTGGGTAGTTTATTGAACAATGAAGGGACAACAACTTTAAGATTTCTGCTACCATTATCTTATAAATATTTTAGAGTGTATGTGTGTGTGTATGTATGTTATTTATACGTTTTTACACCGTTGAAGCTATCGAATTCAAAAGTTTCATGGGACATCCTATGAAATAACGGAAGAACTTGGTCTAAGTTTGCAGACCGTGGGATCTCTTATACCCCATGGGGTCAACAAAATACTATTTCCATAAGAATGCATGGGAAATGGTGTAGAGAAACCCCAAAATGCCATGAAGCCCTTCACTGATGTGGATATAAATATACCTAAATATTAACTTACGATCACGGGAAATGGATTATTTTACGCAAGAAAGACTGAATATTTTAATTCTGTTCATGTTTCGTGGTATTACATGCTAAATCGCTCGAAATTTTCCTTTGAGCGCAAAATTTATCGGTTTTTTCCAAGCAGCAACAAAGCTAAATTTCTTAATTGTTGTCCTCTTCAAATGGAGATAGCTATGTAAAGATTAATGCAAGAAAAATCCACACCGTGGCGTGACATAGAGGAAGAATAGCTAACGCCAAGATAAAGGGTAGAAATGGATTCATGCCTAAATATAGTCTATGAATACTTTTAAAGTGAGTCAAATGATTTTTAAGAAATATTAGAACATTGTTATCTTTTACCATTAACATTGAAAGATTTATTGCAACATAATTACATTTGTTTGGTAACCAAGATGTTGTTTATTGTTTACTTATGGCTAATAGTAGTGACATAATCCACATAATTTTATTGCTGCCTTAAAGGTGCTTAAAGGCTTCAGTGCATCTATCCATGTGAATATTAAGTAAGACGTTAATGCATAATTATATTAATGGTAAAACTTTACAGTACAATACATAAAGTAGTAAATGTTAATGTAAGCATCGCGTAATTAAGGAATGGGGAATGTTTGCCCCGAGCAATAAAAATCATTTGCTACTTAAAAGAAAACTTTCCCGAGCGAAGCCGGGCATTTCAGGTAGTTGTTATAATATTTAGGTGTGAAGAATAACCAGTAGTTTCTTTTATCCATATTATGTGAAATGTCTATGTATTTTATACTTTCTGGAGAAATAATTATCTATTATAACCAAATAAGGTTCTTTTCCCTTATATCCCCCTCTAATTGTTTACTGATTATGTTATAGTTGTTAAAGGGGGTTTATTTATTCCTCCCTGATACCATGACACAACAACAATGGCTTCATTGAGTTAATTTAAAGCTTGCTAGCCCATGACTGATCGGCCCGTCGCGACATTTACAAACCCGATCACTGGACAACGGGGCGGGATAGTTTGGTTCCGGCAAGGCGAAGGACGTGGTAACATCCAGAGACGACAACTAATTTAAAAACAAAGAGAGCCAAAGGCTCGCCAATATCCTCTCCATTTGCAGCGCAACAGTCAAGCAAGATATAATTCCTCTGTAGACTACAGATATCTTGGTAGAAACCAATCCAACCTTGTTCTCTCCACCAAAACATGGTATAAATAAATAGTATAATTTAGAATGTTATAATCATAATTTGATTGTTTATTACTAATCTCGTTATCCAATCCAAAGGAAAAGAACCCCAAATAATTGTACAATTTATCAACAGTGAGGACTTAGTACTTTTTACATAAATGACTTAAGGTAATATTGACATCCTGTGGGCCAATCGGTTTTAAGATACGTTTTTGGTTATTAATCTCACAGTTAGTCGGCCTTGATAGGCAGATGGTTATAGTATCTGCCGACGGTTACTAAGGTCGCGGGTTCGAATCCTGCGTAGGACATGGATGTTTGTGTTCGTCAAGGGTTATTATATGTAGGAATGGACATTAATGTCTAAATATCAAACAAATAAAGACAGCTTATCTCCTATAATATATTTTGAAGGGTGTGTTTGGTGGTTTGTTGATTTGTTGGTTTATTCATGGAACTCCTCCTAAACGATAAAAGATAGAATAACCAAATTTGGTACGATTCTTCCTTACATCCTAACTTAGTGAATGGTCAAGGTTTTGTTTCTGTCCGTCACTTTGATTCGAAATGGTGAACGATTTAATTATCTAACGTCACGTATTTTGCCACGTCCTGCAACTAAAATACAGGGATGAGTGTAGACTACTTTGAATTTGCACTTTAAAATTACTTAAAATCACGGTACAAACTTGAGACTAGGATACTTTTTTGCGGAAAGAACAAATTTTATTTTTATTGAAGACAGATTCCGAATTCTGGTCGAATTCGCGTAGAAATGCGGTTAGAATCAATAAAATACGTGATTTTATCAGTTTTATTACAATACCAATTATAAGCTACCATGACAACTCCCATTGTTGCCGAAATTGAGAGTTCAGTGCATTTATATTGAGACTGTGTAGTCCCTTCTTACACTTAAGAGAGAGATGGAGGGAGAGGAAGTGAGGGAAAGGGAGGGAGGGCGGGAGAGGGAGCGACCAAAAGCGGGGTGAAAGGAGGGGAGGGAGAGGTAGAAGGGAAGGAGAGGGAGGGGGAGGGAGTTTGTACGTTATTTTTGATTTTTCACAGTGCAAGACTTTCTTCCTTCATTCATCTAAATAGGAAAATGTGGAGCGGTTTCCTTCATTTTTGCTTTATTCGACGGTTATAATTGTGTACTATCTCATTCTTGCGATGCTTACATGTTACACAGTTGAAGTTTTAGATTCATTAAATACATTGAAATTCAACGGGCACTCCTGCTAGTCTATCTACTATAATATATTTTGAAGGGTGTATTTGTTGGTTTGTGAATTTGTTCGTGGAACTACTCCTAAATGATAAAAGCTAGAATAACCAAATATGCTATGATTCTTCCTTACATCTTAACTTAGTGAATGATCAAGGTTTGGTCAACCGGGATTAATCAGTGCTGCCAATATAGGGGATTAACTTTTTTCCATAAGATAACACGTATTTAGTTTTAAGAGATTGCTGTGATGATGAAAATGTTGCTAAATTCTTTGGGATCGTTGAAAGTGTGTATGAGTTTTTTAGTGGTAGTGTGACATGGAGGAATTTTCTAAAGACAATAAATTTGGAAAATAATGAAATATGGATATTGTTAAAAAAAAGTTTATTCAACAAGGTTTTCGTCAAAACATGAGTTTGCTAGCCTTAAGATATAACTTTGTTCAGATTTTGAAAGCATTAACCGGAATAATTTAGAAAAGCAACAAACAATCTGAAATAGCAAAAGCAAAATCGCTGAAAAGTAAAATTGCACAGTTTGATTTTATTGTCATGATAACCATGTTTTTGGAAAAATCTAATTCTGCTACAAAGTTATTGCAAAATCCACAATGCAACTTGCAAATGGCAAGCAACATTTTAAAATTATTATATAGTAAGTTATTAGATATGCAGAATGATTTTGAAAGTATTTATAACAAGGCAGTAGAACTAAGTCAACGGTGGGGAATAAGTGAAGACATTGAGATACCTCAGACCTCTCTAAAAAGCTTTTTCAGAAAGTAATTAGAAATTTTACTGCTCAAATTAAGAAAAGGTTTCAAAGTATGTTCGAACTCTACAACCTGTTTTCAATTCTTGAACCGCAAGTTCTGATTTCTTCTTCCTCTGACATAATGAACAAACAGGCTACACAACTGAAAGAAAAATATAAAAATGATCTCTCAGATGAATTTCCAGAACAATTATCTATGATGAAATTTCTGTTAAACGAGGAATTGAAACCATTAAAGACAATTCAAGAGGTAGCGGAGTTACTCGTTGTACAGAAGCAATTTTTTTCTTCTAGTTTTTCTGAAGTAGTTACTTCACTATTATTATTTCTTACTATTCCTGTGACGTCAGTGTTGTGTGAACGTAGCTTCTCTAATTGTAAGCTAAGAATTGTAAAAAATTATTTAAGAAGTACAATGTCACAAGAAAGACTGAGCAGTTTGGCAGTCTTATCTATAGAAAATGATGTTGCCTGTTCTTTAGATATTGACTCATTGGTAACAACATTCGCAGAAAGGAAATCCAAAAGGAGAGAGTTAATAAACTGAATATCATGTGTTAAATGTTTTATGTTATGTATTTTGAATTTGTAAAATGTTTATAAATATACATATAATTGTCAACATATGGTTGTAAACAGTTAATTTTACAGAATATTCCATCTAAATATATATAATCTAAGTAATTAGCTTAATAAAATATCAAAAAATCATGTTCTCATTATATTATTGCTTTCAGTTACATAATATAATTAATGAAAGGGGCCCCAAAAGTCGAATCTTGCACTGGGGCCCCGTAAGAGATTGTTACGCTCCTGTATTTATAGCTGAATCTTTCTGTGATTTTCCGCCCCTTAGGGATTCTGTCCAGGTGCTTAGCACCCCTTGCACTAAAGGTAGTCGTGAGCCTGAATAGAGAAGCATTCCCTTAGGTTGGAGTGGAGTGGGGGAGAATTATTAAGAAAGGAAACTCAGCATCGCCCCCGCCGTAATAGTCTGCTGCAGTCTCAGATGTTGGCCAGTAGGAGACATTTGCAAGGGTGCCCAAGATCAAGGAAGTCTTTAGAAAGTCCGAGCAGGATACGGGATATCCCGAGACTCTCCCTTCTGCGGTTCCTCTTTGTTTCCACGTGCATTCATTCTGGCATGTTCAAAATTCTCGGTTTATTGTTTGTGGCTGTTGTTTGAGGACAAAATATTTATTTTTTGGGTTTCTTTTACTGCTTCTTAGTAATTGATACACCGTGTTAGGGTGTGACGATGAGGTACATATTCTCACACCACTGCATTCTACCCCTTCTCCTTCAAAATTTCCTCCTCCCTTGCATTTCACATTGGTGACATCAAAAAATACATCTATCGTTGTGGAAACGTCAGTCAAGTGGTGTGCATCATTTAGTGTTTGAAGAGTCTGTTATCAAGTTATAGCAGGTTAGTTTTACTTGGCAATAATTGATATGTTTTTGTCTTTGCTCAAGAAGTGACACCAATATTTAGTGTAAATATTATTCATTGGTAAAAGCAGGTTTTTGACCCTGAGAGTTGGAACTATACTTAGTCTACGATCAATGGAGATTTTCTAAACCAGGAAGTTAGTATATATTTATATTCGATCTTTTTATATATCTTTCACGTTGTATGGTTAAATTATTTTTTAGTTTCATCCAAATAAGTTTGTTGCTGTTATACTCTTTCTTGAACCAACCTTTGCTAAAGATGTTCAGTGTAGAGGTTTTTCTCTTTAAAATTTGAGGTACATAATTAACTCTATAATTGGGCAATTTTATTTTCTTTTAAGGAATTCTTCCTGAAGGTCGTTTTAAATTTTCAATTTTAAATTGGTAACAAATTCGTAAGCTGCCTCTGTTAATGAAAGTTGTCCTTGAGTTGTTGTAATGATTCAAAGTAATAGATGATGTTCATCTTGCTCTTGAAGTTCGTAATCAATCATAAAGTTGGAGTGTCATTTACTCACAATATGGCCCGCTTTTCATTCCAACCCATATTTTTTAATCATTTTTTTCGGAACGTCTTTCCAAGATCACTTCCAAGATAAGGTTTTGATTCCATTCATTTCGTCGTTTCTTTTTTCCCTGCATCCTCCCAAGTGCATTTCACAATCAAGAATCAATTTCCTCCTTTCTATTTCATTCTAAGAGCAATTTGTACCATTAGCTTTAGATAAGTGCATCGCTGCCTTTATTTATGTGTTTGGCAACACATGTTTGTCTATGAATGAGTTGATGTTGCATTTTTTACGCATTCTTTATTAAACTTACTGCACCAGCAAGTTTTCCAACCAGTGATTGAGCCCCATCTGTGCATACATCGATGCAATAGTTCCCATCAATCCCATTTTCATTGAAATAAGTATGGCACATTTTATAATTTCTTTGTGACATTTCAAATTTATTTTTCTGTGAATCAAGTCTTGTTTTTTATTAAACCGTTTTATCATAAAAATACAAAAAAACATCAAAATAATTATATCCTATTAAACTACTAAACTACGGAGTTTTAATGCAAAATTTATGTATTGATGGGGTGTCATGATTGAAATCTGCTTGGGGCACCATAATGTCTTCAGCCGGCCCTGCTAATCATACATATCATTGTGAGAAAACAGTTTTGAAGAAACAGTATCATTTTATTGGGTAAATAGTACATTCAATTGGCACGAGGTTGAAAAAACTGTGGAAACCATCAATCAAAGATATGGAAAGCTTTTAATTGATATTGACAATCTTTTCGATGAAGTGAGTTTAGCAAAGGAATTTATGTTTCATAATTACAGAAAGAGAAGTTGGGATGAGGAAGGGGTGAAATTTGAAGATATATGGATTGAACTTTTTAGACATTTTCTCGAACAAAATATTTCAATTGTCAATCTAATGAAAGATTGAATACGTATTCTGTTTACTCGGAACTCTATTATGTGGTCCGTAGACCAAAGTTGCATGGATGAAAGCACAGTACTAGCGATATTACAGTGAAATCAATATTGATTTGAATTGTGAAGAATTTTTTGCTGAAATCAAAAATGATAACATGTTTTTGAATAAAGTTATGTCCAGCGACACATATAAATGGTTTAATAAACAGTAAGATTTTTATATATTGTATTGATGTATTTCATATTGAAATATTAGAAATATTTCATGTTTTTTCTTTTAGACATTTTTTGACAACCCTCTTTCCATCTCCACATCCCCATAATCAGTGGCGTACTGATAGTCCCCACAACCCCTGTAATGCGGAGGGTCCCCAATTGTTCAAACCGTACTGACTAAGATATCCATAGGGGGGCCCCATATTATTTGCTGCGGGGGGGGGGGGGGGGGGGGGGGGGGGCAGATGCCACTGCCTATAATATTCTATTTTGGTTTTTGAAAATGTAAAAAATGGAAAAGAATAGAAATAATGTATATTTAACCCTTTTGCTGTGTCATTATATTTCACAGTGGTTCTTAAAAAGTGTCAGTTATCCATAACAAAATCAAATTAATAGTATCACATTTGCAGTTGCTTTTTAATAGTGAGATTTTGGTATATTTTCATAATATGTCGGAAAAATCCCAAATATATGTATAAGAAATTGGTAAAAATTATTGTCCTATGAATGAAAAACAAGTTAGGAAAGTGTACAACGTATCACAAATGGGCACGTTTCGTGCAATGGAGTTTTAGAAAGAAATTATATACCTGTACATAAGGGAAATTGCGTTTTAAAGTTCTTTTCTTCATCATAAATGATACATTTTCTTCCTATTTAATAATATTACATGCACACGTAAGGAAATTAAATGTTTCTTTGTGAGACTGTTTATGTTAGCAACAATGAAGACAAGCATGCCAGGAAATTTCTAAGTTCAGCTCAAATTAAGACATTCTTGTTTGATTTTCTCGATAACGGCTACTCCTACGATAAAAATGTATGGGAAAGGAAATACTCTTCTTTACTAGTTCTACAAGTTTTATTTGAAAAATATTTTGATATGAGCAATACTTTACGAGATATGACGAAAATTTAATTTTTTGTCACCAGTAGTGGTACCCCTAATTGGCGTACGTGATTCATTTTTGCGATTTTCTTATTATATTTGATTGTAAATCCTTAATATCAAATTTCATGAAAATCCGCTTAGTAGAAGCCGAGAACGAACAAGCGGACGGACAGGCCGACTATAATAGGTGCTCACGCTGGAAGCGAAATGTGCCTAAAAAGGATCAAAGTAAGTCAAACAGCTAATTTAGTCATTTATTAAATTTGATATAACTATAATACAAAATAGAGTAAAAAAGATATGCGAGTCATTAGGCTCATTTCGCTTCCAGCTTCAAGGGAGAAGTTTTTTGGAGGTCGTGGAAAATCCTCGCATGTCGCACATAATGGCTATAAATGTTTTTGCAGGTATCCCTGCATGTCGCAGCGAAAGTGTTAAACAATAAAAAGAATAGACTAGCCGTCCCGGATTTTGTCACGGTCATGTTAGATTATGTCCCGGATTTTTCCTGGTTTTTCTTCTTCAGAAATCATTTTGTCCCGGTTTTGATCCTTGAACATACGGTAGCCCTAGGTATGCGTGAATTAAGTATTACGTTGAAATAGAATTAAAATTAATAGCACAGACTTTTATTTCATCTAAAACGTAAAAATAAATATAAAATCCGCATTATCGAATGTTCCAGAAAGTAATAATAGTCATGGCCATATAAAAGTTGTTTGGCAAATATATATGTCAATGAAGATTTATTCCGGAAACATACTAAATAATTCTATAAGAATTTTGTTACATAAATGTAAATAACCTACTCGACAATAATCGCTATTCAGATTGTAATGAACTTTCATGTGCTACTTTTCTAGCATCTATAAATCTGTTGCTTCTGGTGACTCATTAGCTTTATGCCTCGCTTTTTGTTTGCTCTGATTGTTCAATTTTTTCTGTCTCTTCTGTTCTGTTTCTCTTCTTCTAGCTTCAGCAATATTCCCATTTGGTGAGATCCAATTCCACTCCTTCAAGAGTGATGTGACCCTTAATTTTTGCTCATATTTTTGCTTAACAAGTCTGGCTGCTTTGCGTTGGACTCTTTCTAACTAAAATATTTGTCCCTTTTTGTACGGATCCCATAAGCTGGAAGCGTATTCGACCTGAGATCTGACCAATGATAAATAACATGTTTCACGTACCTGTTCTGTGCTACTTCTTACTATTCTGCCTATGAAGCCCAATTTCTTATTAGCTACGCCTACGACCCTTTGAATATGCAAATTCCACGATAGATCATGACAAATGGTGACTCCGAAATATTTAACGTACTCCACAGATTGGATATTCAATATATCAATTCTGTACTCTGAGTCTAATTCATTGTTCTTACTCTTCCAGAAACTTAAAAGGGAACATTTGCTGTGATTAATTTCGATTTACAATTTTGTTTGCTTTTGTTGCACAAGGGACAAGACAAGGGATAAAGTCATTAAACCAGGTAAAACGAAACTGGCGAATCTCAAATATGTACAGATTTCTATTCCTCAGTTGTCAGATATAAAGGAACATTTGGAAGGACTCACAGAGCAATTACTAGAGTATTTTCCAGAAACGGACGATTCTAATAATTGGGTGCGCGATCCATTTGATGTGGATTTTTTGATTCCACATCTAACAGGAAAAGAACAGGAAAGACTCGTGGATATTTCTACTAATGGTGAATTGAAAATTAAATTCTCGGGGGTATCTTTGATTGCTTCCTGGAAACAAGTACGGGAATTGGCTAAAAAAAAGGCAGTGCAAACATTCATTTCATGTGCATGTGTGAATCTGAATTTTCGTCTTTGTGTTTCATTAAAACAAAAAATCGTCAGAAATAGCATGTTGAACCTGCCTTACGATTGAGACTTTCTTCAATCGAGCCAATGATTGATTCTTTATGTTGTAGTAGGTCCTGTAAGAAGTTAAAAGCAGTCGTTGATAGACACTTGAAGGAAAGAGACTGTTTGTGAGTTCGTCTGTAAGGGTGCAATGATAATCATTGGAACTAAGGTAGATTTTGAAATTTTTCCCCTTTGAATATACCACAATATTAAACTAGCATTGAGTAACTGTGACATTGTGATCACGTAATTGCTCTAATAGATTGCTGTAAAATCGCAGAAAATTAAAAAATGCCAAGGGGTAGACCAGGAGAGAGAAAGAGATGCGGAAGCTCATCGGATTGCCCGTGTAGATGAGGAGCGAAGAGTACAAGAAAGACAAAGAAACAGGGAAACACGTCAAATGAATAGGGAACAAAGAAGATCTAACCTAGGGTCGAACTATTTAGATTATTTATTTTGCATAATGGGCGATTCGATGATTTGTTATGCGGGAAATGAATGCAGAAGGGATGGTGCTACAGTGGAGTGTTTACCAGGAATTAGAACGGAGCAGTTAGAGAGGAAAATTGAGGGTTTTGGGTGTGAATAGAAGTGAAGAGATATTGGTTCTTCATGTGGGAACAAATGACATTAAGAGTGCTAAAACTGGCAACCACGTTGTTGACTTGGTGTAGGATATGTGCACTGCGGCGAAGAAAAAGTTTAAAAGGGCGAAAATTGTGGTGAGTGGTATAAAAAGAAGAAGAGATGTGCCAAACAGAAGGATGGATAACATAAATGAGGGCATACAATAGGTGTGTGAGAAACGGGATGTGTTTCGTGGATCCTAACTGTTGGATAGGACGAAACGATCTGGGGCGGGACGGACTGCATTTGAACAGACGTGGGAGCGTTAAATTCAGGAGACTACTCAGCGACGTTGTTCGATCCTTCAAAACAGGGAACTAGATGGAGCATTTGGAGATGAACTCAAGCAAGATGAAGTGAAAGATGAGCGTGGCTTGGTGAAAAGGGCTGTAAGGAACAATGACGCAGTAAGAAAAGTCGCTCATGGGAGGGGGAGGACACTCAGACTTTTGCAGACGAACTGTAGTAGCGTAGTTAATAAAACATTAGAACTCAGCTCGCTCATTGAAATACATATGCCTGATGTAGTTATTGGGACCGAGTCTTGGTTAAGGGAAGATATAAGCAGCAACGAAATATTTCCAATAGGCTCTTAACATTTACAGAAGAGATAGAGGCACTAAGGGCGGCAGTGTATTCCTGTGCATGAGAGATGACATTATCAGCAGTTTAAACTGGTCAGATGAGAGCAAGGAGCTGATTTGTGTTAATATACATGCTAGTAATGGAAAAAAGTTTGAGGTAATAGCTGCATATAGACCTCCAGGAGATGAAATAGCAGTCCTAGATCGGTTAATCGAGATAACATGTAGTGGAGAGGTACACAGGAAGTCAACAATAATTGCAGGTGACCTCAACCTACCTCAGGTAGATTGGAATGGATGGACCACGGGAGGGGGTGAAGGCCAAAGATGCGTAAACGACCTTACTAGGCTGGGGGGGTTTACCCAGGTAGTAGACAGCCCAATGAGAGGAGAAAACATCTTATGTTAGATGTGTACTTGGTAAGGCCTAGCAAATTAGTCTTGGGAACGGAAACTCTTGATGGTATTAGCAACCATAGGGCAGTTACTATCGACATTATATGGGAACAGTCCAGCAAAATTAAGGAGAAACAAAAAGCCATCAGATTATATCACAATGCGGATACTTTAGGGCTTCGAGAATATCTAGTGAGGGAGTTCACTGAATGGACGGACAATGGACAAAGTGTAAACCACATATAGGAGAATTTTAAGAATATATTGTGTATGGTATTGAGAAATTTGTACCAACCAAAATCTTGAAGGGAAATCCTGACCCAGAATACTATAATGTTAAAATAAGAAAGCTGAAGAGAAAGGCTAGGAAGTTATATCACAATAAACGTAAAGAATAGAAACACACAGAGAAATATAAAGAGATCTGTAGGGAGCTTTCAAAAGAGAAGGCGAAAGAGAAATTTTTATGCAATTCCCTAAATAGTCAAGGTTGGGGTAACTTATTTAAATATATACGGAGGAGGCGAAATGGTTGCGACGCGTTAGATAATACAGTATTAAAACTAAATGGAATTGAATTTGACAGTGCCACTTCAAAGGCTGAAGTATTTAACAACTGGTTTACTAGGTCTCTTATCACTGAGGAGAAAACGAAAGACTACCACGCTCCTAATTTGAGGGAACCGTTTGAAGATTTGCGAATTAGGGATAAGGATATATTGGATAGGATAAACAAGTTAAAATTGCATAAATCATGCATAATAGGAGAAGTAATAAAGCTAGGAGGAGAAGCGATTGTTCCGTATCTTCGTGTAATATTTAGAATAACTTTAAATAATGGAGATATACCAAATGATTGGAAAAGCGTGATCGTCGTTCCTATACACAAAGGTGGTCCTTGTGCAAATTTAGATAATTACCGCCCAGTCAGTTTAACGTGTGTAATTTGTAAGCAGATGGAGCACAAAATCGCGAACCACATTAAAAATTCTGGCAGAGAAACACTTGGTTATGGGAGAAACAACATGGTTATCGCAGTGATTAGTCATGCGAAAGTCAGTTAACCGCAATGGCTCAAGATGTTGCCGAGGCACTGGATAGAGGAAAACAGATAGATGCTATCGTAGTTGATTTTTCTAAAGCCTTCGATAGGGTAAACCATAATTTGTTATTATGAAAGGTTTTGGAAATGGGACTGGATAGAAGAGTGGTGCGGTGGATCAGGTCTTTTCATATAAGACGCATGCAAAAGGTGAGAATAGGAAACAAAGTATCCAAGGAATCAGTTGTTAACTCTGGCGTTCCGCAAGGAAGTGTGCTTGGGCCCCTGCTTTTCCTAATCTTCATCAACGATTTGCTGAAAACCCTCAAATCTAACGTTACATTATTCGCTGATGATTGCATAATATACAGACTTATCGAAAACGGAGACGACCGCAACACTCTGCAAGCTGATATAAACGAGCTTGCAGACTGGTCTACTAGGAATAAGATGTTAATAAACGTAGACAAAACCAAATTTCTACACTTCAGTCGCAGTAAAAGTAGAGTGGATTACATTTATATATTAGATGGTAGGAGATTAACAGAAGATTGTGTAAATACCTGTAAATACCTTCACGAGAGACTTGCAATGTGGGGCTCAGATCGAAAGAGCTGTTGTGAAAGCTTATAGAGCTTTACATTTCATAATGAGAGTGCTAGGAAAAAGCACACCTATGGCGAAGGAAGTGGCATACAAATCACTAGTTAGGCCAATACTTGAATATGGAGCCAAGATATGGGATCCTCGCCATGTAGGACAAGTGAGAAAGTTAAAAATGGTACAGAGGACTGCAGCATGATTCGTTCAAGGTAATTTCAAAAGAGGTGAGAGCGTTTCGAAAATGATCAGTAACTTAGGATGGGAGTCGCTGGAGCAAAGGAGAGATTTAGCTGGAGTGAGCGGAATTTATAATGCTTACGTTGGGAAAAAATCGTGGATGGATATAACCGTCAGAATGGGCGAACCGAAACATTATGGACATAGGGATCATAAATACAAAATAGAACCCTTAGGACCGAAAGAAGACATACTTGGGCAAGTTTTCGTTCCTGAATAGGGGCATTGCTAGAGATGTAACAGTTTACCGGCGGATATTTTTGAGCCTTTTCCCTCAAAATTGGGTCTCTTCAAGACTAAGATCAGAAGACATATATATTATAAATCATAATTATTGTATATAATATCTGTAGTTAACGACCAAGTGAGGGAGAAGTAGAGGAATGCTTGGCAGGGTGATGTATGGTGGGGACTTCGTGGGCCCCGTGACTGCTACGGTAGCCGTGAAGGCCTGTCATGAACCCACAAAAATCCACCACTGGAATGTGTTTATATATGTATGTATATAGGTATTTGTTTGTATTTATGCTTTTCTTTTAACCCCAAAAAATTCAGTGTATTATTCAATTATGTGTGGGGAATATTTGTTACTTTTTATTGAATTATACTGTTGCCACCTGGCCCTATGGCCAACTTGTAACAATTTGCTTAATAATAATAATAAAGTACCAAAAGTTCATCAGTCAGATAAAACAGGTAAATTTTTCGTTACGCATTTGTCCTGCATTGCAACATTTATTCCAAACGTATTAAATGTATATCTCATGCATGTAAAAAAAACGCATTATTAATAAAAGTTATAAGACGAAAATTAAGTAAAAAACATTTTTAATGTATACATACTTTTACTTGAAACTGCACTGAAATTCAGAGAATAATTTTTTCCTGGACAAAAAATATTATTAAAAAATTTGTATGCTTCGTAAAAGTGGGTGGCTTTTTCACTCTTATAATTCTTATATTATTTCATCTTCCTCATAAATTAGATCCTTTTGTTGGCCACTTACTTAACATATACACCGCTCCCCTGTTATAATGCGGGGTATCTGGGGAGGAGCTGCGACCCACGTTATAAGACAACTGCGGTATAACCGAGGACATGACTTTTCATTTTTACTTTCTCCATACGTAATAATGGGAAAGTATTGTGATCACGAAAAAAATCAACTTCGAGATTTCAACAGAAATACACGTTTTGAGATCCCTAGAACACGTTTGGATTATTTTCGGAATGATGTCTGTGTGCATGTGTATGTGATTGTGGGCGCTCTAACTCAAAAAGTACTTGCCATATCGTTACCAAACTTCATATATAACGCTTTAGCATGAGCACAAAGAACTGATTAGTTTTTGGACAATAACGGTTAACCGGAAGTCGAGGTTTATTCGAAATCCGATTCGGTTTTTGCGATATTTCTCCGTTAAAACATCATTATTGTATATACATTTCTATACAAATGTTATAAAGAATGTAATTTCCTACAACTTCCATTTGAAACAATTTTCCATAGCAATTAATGTTTAGGAATTATTTATAAATATAGTTATTGTTTAGGAATTATTTGTAAATAATCAGTTTTTTCGGTTTCCGACAAATTTCTCCTTAAAAATGTCGTTATTGGTAATCTTCATGAGGACCAAAGTTGGAGAGAATAATATTTCTTCCAGGTTTTGTTTGAAACAAATATTCGTAGAACCATCCATTTCGGAGATATTTTGCTTTTTCTCAATGCCAGTATACAGCGCCACCACCATTTAGCGGTGAATTCTTTAAACATATTCAAAATATAATTTACGGCAATAAAGACCACTGTACTCTTTTACGATACGAAATAATAATTTTGCCTCATAATGCTATTCATAATAATTTAATTATCTATACCCAAATATGGAGAAAGTCATGTGTTGGCCACATCAGATATTTTTAACTTCTATACTTGCTACAAACAACAAAATTCAAATAAAAAACATTACAGTGAGTAGAATAAATTTATTTAATTGATTCCTTAAAACTTCGGTATATTTTGTTTTTACTTTAGTACATACTAGAAAAACAACAAGAATTTCTTTCAAAGAAATAGGGAGGAAGACCCGCGATATATCCGATTCCACGGTATAATCACGGTGTTATAACCGGGCAGCGGTGTGTTCATATTAATGCTACCCACTTTTACAAAGCATACAAAATTTTGAATAATATTTTTTGTCCAGGAAAAAATTATTGTCTACCTTTGAGTATGTACTTAAAATGTTTTTTTGCTTAATTTTATTCCAGAATAACCCAGTGTCATCCACATTGCATATTTGATGGGACATATATTTCTTCTATGATGTGAATGTTCATAACAGCGACATTTTATGTGAGCACACCGGAAAAAGATTGATTTAACGAAACTACCTTTTGCGATTCATACATCATTGCATAGGAATCTTCAAACCAGAACACAATTTGCATTACCTCGAAAGTCTGCGTTGCAAACGGTAAGATTTGCCCTCAATAGATTAATCAGGAACCGTCAAAGCGGCGATCGGAAAGGGTTAATTGTGTTTAGCATGACTTCTCTATGTGGGGCATAAATTTTCCATGATGTTCTGAAGATTTTTCGTAGGATAAAAATAAAATAATAAAAAAATAAAATAGGAACAGTGAAAAATTAATTATTTAAGAATTTATTTAAGGACTTCAGTCAATCTGATGAGGTCGTAGCATTTTCAGCGAGCTTCTTTACTTTACAGAAACCAAGACAGCAAGAAGGCAATGAGCCAAATCCGTCTCAATCACAGTTAAACAAGAGCTGCTCCAAGAGGCCTGCACAACCTTCGAGGAGCAGTTCTTTAACGTCTGAATGTTGGAGACGAACCAGAAACGCCATCAGAATGGACGAATCTGGTCCCGCCTCCTCACCACCATCAGAGCCACCTAGAGAGGAGATGTGGAAGGCGCGATCTGCCGACTACTGCGAAGGCTATTACATCCGACGGACTTTGAGGAAGCGGACCTTAAGCGTTGACCTTCTGAGAGAAGACTTCAAACGCACAATCATTTTGGTCAAAGATGCAAATGAAGGGGAGCTCGTGGCTCTGGGTGTCTCCAAGGATAGGATCGGCGTTTGGAAGGACGGCATATGGAATACCGAGGCCAAATGCATCGTGGCGGTGCCCGATATGGGGAGGCAGATAGAGGACGAGGAGTTATTTAGAGACGCGTGCAGACATTTCCCGAAAATCAAAGAGGTTCACTTGTTGAAACTCTTTCGCGAAATCCTCGTCCCCTTGAATTCCCGCGGCTCTTTTGATGAAATAAAGAAATTCCTCGATCACGAAGAGATAAAAGAAAAGAAGATGGTGATTCGAGAATTGCTGTTCGACGGGACGGCAACTAATGCCGTCGTGATAGCAGACAAACCTGGAACGGGAAAATCCTTCTTGCTCGCTCAGGTAGCCTTACGGATTAAGGAGAGTAACAGAACAATGTGGGTCGTGTTGGTCGACTTAAACAAATGCTCCATGAGCTTACGAAACCCATTCTCTTTGAAAGACATTGAGTCAGAAAAAATTAATGAAAAATCGGTGGATTATTTA
The DNA here is from genome assembly GCA_036926305.1 of Uropetala carovei. NCBI lineage: Eukaryota > Metazoa > Arthropoda > Insecta > Odonata > Petaluridae > Uropetala > Uropetala carovei. Next base: position 6,364,479 of record JAXCHB010000084.1, on the reverse strand, counting down.
TACGAAATGGTGAAACGCGGAAAGTCAAAGTTGGAACGTAATATATTCAGTCACATGTGTAATAAATCAATGAAAGTCATGGGATTGTTCGACAGCTATGATGATGTGTGTCCAGATTATAAGGAAGTCACCCTAAAGATGCTTAAGTTCCTAAAGATGGAAAAAGAAATGAAGGTTTGGGTAGCGACACGTCTCCATGAGAGGGAGGCCCTCGAGAAAGCCATGGATTCTATAGCCTACACGTTAAAGCCATTCACTGAGGAAAATCAGATAGAATTCTTGGTTAAATTTTGGAAAAGCTGTCAGACGGATGCTGTTGGCCAAAATATGGAACATAGCGATAGAGAAACAGCGAAAAAACTGATCAGAGAAATGAATCGGTACGTCGGTGACTTCTGCGAGGTGCCCTTGAATACATACATGTTGGGCGCGACATGGTTCGATAACGACTTCAGCATTGACAAGGGTTTGAAACTTGGCCGCTTGTTCGAGATATTCTTCCAAACCAAGCTGAACATATTCCTGCAGCAGAAATGTGGCAGCAGTAGAAATGCGTCAGAGGAGTTAGTTGCCGATGTGCTCAGGAAGAATATGTACTTAGCTCATATGAACGCGTCCCTAGGAAGTTACTACATAAACGGCAGCGATTTGGCCAACGTGGACAGATCTACCGATAAAATCCACAGAGCTATACGTGAGCGAATCGGTCTAGTTCGCAGTTTGGTCTTCTTCCACAGTGCCTGGGAAAATTATTTCTTACCCATTTGGCTTTTAGAGAACGCAGGCGAGGAGGCCACGTCACAGATTTTGTTTGGAACTGTTTTGGTCCATGAAAATTCCTCTTTGACGAGGAAGTTTTTGGATTTTCACATCGAGAGGAGGAAAAAGGAGGCGAGATTGAATAACAGTGAGTTATTGACTTTTCACTTCGAGAGGAGGTACCATGACATTGAGTTCAATAAGAATGCTGCGGCAATGATCGGAGGAAGTTTGTTGCACCTTTTAGCAAAGGAAGCCTTGCCCCACATCCAAGAACTCCTCTTCACGAAATTTCCAGAGGAAACGAATACCATCTAGGACACTGACAATATCTTGCACTCGGCCTATATGACAGGCCTTGCCGAGGCTATTAAGACAATAATAAATTTCGTTCGTAGTTAGGTTCCATCAGATAATCTCGGTGAACTCATTCCACAACTGAGTAGAATGAAATGACCTAACTATAAAAGACATTGTTGCTTCGCTCAAGAACGAGTAAACTTTATTGAATATATCTCCATAATGTTCAGTATCATTGGTTTGTCATCTCTGTGAAATCGTATAGAAATATTTCAATTTTGTCGTAACTCTGTGACCGATGGTTGGACTGCTATTTTCTTAAATAAATTCTTTATTTGAAAAAAGTTGTTTTTTTCTTTATCCACTTGTGTTTGTTACTTTAAAGCAAAGCTGCAAACTGAACTGAACCACTAAACCGTACTGCAACCATTTTGGTGAACCGACTAATTTTTAACTGATATAGATATTTTTTTGCCACAATGGTTTGATCTCGATTTACATTTACATTTGTAGCCATTTAGCCATAAAGGCAAATATCATGAGGTCAGGGGCGTGCGTCCTTATGTGCGATGTGTGTGACGCTCATCAACGGGGGCGGCTGATTTATCGTCAGAGACGCACAGTAATTTAACAGTAATGGGGATTGTATTATAATATGCCCTATATTCTTTCATATTTATTGGCTACAGAAATTTATCATACCTTAAAGCATTTTAAAAAATTTTTGTAAAGAACGGCTAAAAAGGATGGCAAATGAGACTTGCACACTGGCGCCCCTGCATGAGGTGTCTTCACACAATACCTACACTCTATAAAGCATTCCTCTGTCAAGCAGTGTGTTCAAAAGTAATTGGTATAATTATGTCCCGCATTTATTTGTCAAATTCCGGACTCACGAAATACTAATGAATACATAGAATCCAGTTATAAAATTGTTGGATAAGCAGGTGTTCCACAGAAGTTCCCTGAACGCTGTTTCTACAGGATTTTTCATTCAAATTAGACATCGTTGCATTCAAATTAGACACCTAAACCTAAAAAATAAAAATACCCACTAATTTAATTTTTGCCGCATTCAATTTAGGTATCGTAATATTCATATTAGACAGTCCAATTTTTCTCATATAAAATAAAATCAAATCACTAGCTGCCCATTCAGCTCCAAAATCGGAGCTCTGTTGGGACCGCGTAGCAGTGTTAGCTGCCTATAGGGCTCTCTGAGACTGGAGCTGTGCGAATATTATAGTAAGCAGGCCCTCTGCTGCCCAACTATGAACCGAACAATTAACCACACCATCATCGTAAATTGCGAACCGAACCATTGCAGAATGTAGAATTATTTGCAGCCCTGTTCTTAAAGAAATTCTCTTTCCTTCGTAGGTTTACACAAAGTTAATTGTTGAAAGGCACACGATCAAGCAAAAAGGTTTATGCGCTAACCTCATACTGCCTGTAATTGGACAATTTTTAGCGGCACATGATGCATAGCTGGGACAACATTCAAAACTGACTGCTCCAGAGACCTCACGACCCTCATTAACTTGGATTATGAGTTCAAACCTCGAGTTTAAGACCCAATTCTGAGCTCAGGTACCTCTACCCTCGCAGCAGGAGGGCAGTAGCCTACCAAGTCATTTTAAATAAAATTTAAACTATTTTATGTTATTAACTTAGCAAAAAGTGACACAAGCATCAAATTCGGGCGAATCCGCTGACTAAGAGCATCTTTTAAATGTAATTCTATGATAAATAATAAGGTATTTACATTCACATCTATTCTTCAGGCCCAGGAATACCAACGTTTTACGTTTTTGGGATTCTAAATTATAAGTGGTAATATATGAAATTTTATAGAATATATGACGTCCAGTAGTGGATCTTCTCTAAGTCGAACCTAAAGGGAAACAAAAAATTATTGGACTTAAGTACAGATAATTCGAGTTATAGAAGAAAAATAATAGAGAAAAGATTTTGTCCTGTAAAATGAGTTGTGGAAAATTCGAGTTATAGACGAATGACTAATGGAAGTTCGACTGTAATTGTATTCATGTTTTATGCATTTCTATATTTCATGATAATGTAGTTTATCTCCTATATATTTATGAATGTTTGCTTGCTTGTTTATTTGTGCATCTATACATTTCCACACCATTAAAGCTAGAGTAATCAAACTTTCAACAGCTACTTTCTTTCATTAAGTGTAAGTTTTGGATGGCTGAGAGGTGGAATCTGGAATGAATGGGAAAATCTTTAAGTTAACAACATTAATAAAGTATTGAATACCTGTGATAGTGTAAAACTTGATTAACTTTTCCCAAAAAAATTCAACTAAATGTGAGGTGCGGTCTAAAAAAAACATTTGGGAAACTTCTGCAGACCATAGTCTGGGAGAAACTGCTCTAGGCCCTCTCCAATCCTCATTTGATTTGTGAGAGCCTGCTCCGCTGCAGACTTTGTTCATGCTCGACATACAAAATGTAACCTTTTCCTTCGGGATATCGTTGCTGAACAAGGTCCTCACAACCTCCCTATTTACGTGAATGAGTGTCTGACACAATTCAGTCGGAAGTTATACGCACTTGCAAGGGGACTGAAGAAAGACGGAAAACTAAAATTTCTGTGGATGCGGAACGGCCGAATTTATGGAAGGAAAAGTTAAGAATGTGCATGAATTTCTATTGTTTCTGAAGAAGACCTCATAAAAGTTTAACTAGGATAAGGTGACTTGCTTCCATTTGACTGATCAATCATATTGTAATGAAATTCACGTATCTCTTGTGAACTGCCAAACCCTGATATGTCATTTAGATGAATTCAGATATTTTTTTTTCGTCTAAATCTGCAGCTATCATATGTATGACTGAAACTTGGCTTAAGCCAAATGTTTCTGATGCAATGGTTAGGCTATCAGAATTCAATCTAATAGGACACGACAGGGTTGGTAAAATTGGTGGTGGGGTCAGCGCTTTCATCCACCTTTGTCTGAAATTCTCTGGGTGGATTGCAAGAACGGTGTCTTGAAACATTGGTTGGACGGCGTCTTCGTAGACAACGTCTAACCGATGTCTAAGTTTGAGTTGCTGAAACCCATTTTAGCCGTTGTTCTGTTAGACATCGTTCAACTCCTTTTGAGCATTTGGCAACGTCGCTCCTCTTAACTTTTTAGAGTCGAAACAAGTGACAAGTTATTTGCGAAACATATAGGATGGCGACAGCACGTGCCGAGAATTTTTCAAACGGAGAAAGAAGTTTAATAATAGAAATTATTAAAGACTATACAATCATCGAGAGCAAATCATATGATATGCGTCAAATCCGGGCAAACCTTCGAGGAATTTAACAACTATTCAAGGTTAGTAATAAATTTCTATAAATTTATATTAACAGTAATCATTTGAATTATTTAATGTGAATGGAAGAATAAAAAAGGTTACAATTAATTTTAACGATTTTAAAGGGTTTTGGAGGCGAATAAAAGTTAGAACAAAGTCAGCGTTAGATGAGCAAAGAAAGGAGCAGAAGAAGATCTCCTTAAATGTGGATGACTTGGCCATGGCTGAGTTTATTGGAGATAGTGCCAATCCTTTAGAAAATCCTTTTGATGATGAAGGAGAATTTTCAGAGGTATTATTTTTCTTCATATCTGAAGTGTTCTCTTTTTAAGCTTTGTTCTGACTTAGATTATGTCATGAATTATTTTGTGCTCAATTGTTTCACTCAGTCAAATTCTTGGTAATTCAATAAACTTTGTGTTATGTGAATTACTGTAGATAATTTTTAATGGTTAATTTTTTGTATTTTTAGAATCCTGTAATAGACATGGAGAACAAAGAGCCAGAATTAAGAGAAGAGTTTCATGAAAGGTATCTATAAAATATGAGCAAACCTTTACAATTGAATTAACTTTTGATAAAGGTGAAGTAATATCATTTAGGAAGTGAACATTAAAATATGAGGAAGCGTAGCAATAAAGTAATTTATATAAGAATTCATAATAGGGTTACCTGTCTTTGGTCTATTTTAATATTGTGTATACTTAATAAGGTTCAATAATCATAATAATTAGGGCTGTCAATTTTTTTCGATTTTTTCGAAAATCGGTAACTCGACCGTCGAAAATCGAAAAGTCGGTAAGTCAAAGTCGAAAACCGAAAAATCGAAATCGATTTTTACCGAAAAGTCGAAATCGATTTTTTTTACCGAAATGTCGAAATCGGTTTTTTTACCGAAAAGCCGAAATCGATTTTTTTTACCGAAAAGTCGAAATCGATTTTTTTTAGTGAACTGGGGAAGTCAGTCTTTTGGATGTCTATGTCGTTTTTCTCGATTTAAAATGATTAAAAAACACTATTTTTTTTCGATTTATAATAATTAAAAAACATACTATTATGGAAATCATTCGATTATGGCAATCTCTTTCGACTTTTTGGTAAAAAAAATCGATTTCGGCTTTTCGGTAAAAAAAACCGATTTCGACATTTCGGTAAAAAAAATCGATTTCGACTTTTCGGTAAAAATCGATTTCGATTTTTCGGTTTTCGACTTTTAAAACGGCGGTCGAAAATCGGTAAGTAGAATCGGTTTTCGAAAATCGATTATTGACAGCTCTAATAATAATACTGTAATATTGATTGTATGTTTAAGAGAATTTGGAAGCCATGTGGAACAGGTGTTCTATCTCTCAACCAATATAGGGTTTTTGCAGTTTTTTTACACTCCCCGTCTATTCATGAGTGTTTTTCTGTAGTGAGTTTTACAAAGATAACTACGTTAAGTTTTCTTTGGTTTCCCACAAAAAACTACTGTTTTAGTATATTAGTAGTATTGTAAAGATTGATAATTTTTGTATCCCTTTTTTATACGTAACCTGGCCAGCAGGCCAAATTGTAACGAAATGTGTCAATAACAACAATATTTATATTCTATATATATTCTAAATGAATCTAAACAATGTTCTAATATTAAAACAAACTTGTCTATAATATCTTACTCTTAAAGTGATATTTATTTTTGGATTTAAATTTTTTATTAATAATTTGATTTCAAATTCCAGAGAAATGGATTCACCTAAAATTAAGAAAAGAAAGAGAGATCCCATAGAAGATTTTAAGAAAGATTTACTTGAAGGAAATATGGAACTCCACAAAGTGCAATTGAAGGAAGCTGTTCTTAAAAAAAAGAGAGCGGAGTTAGAGCTTTGGAAATTAGAGGAAGAGTTGGAAGCTTCTCTAGGATTTCCTCCTAATTATCAGAGGCATTTCAGGGATTAATGTAAATAAGTTGTGTGTTTAATAAAAAAATTAAAAAATATTTGTGATTTACATCTTAATTGTGGCTTGTGGATTATACAACAAAATTGTAATTACCTCCTTTTAAAATATAGGTTCAAATTATTATACTTAATACATGACAAATGAAATAGCTGTAAATGGATTCAAAGTGAAATGTCTTCTCCCATATTCTTGAACAATGTTGGAGCTTGCCTCCAGTCACCTAAACTTCATTAGAACTATCCATTTAATGGCCCCAAGTATCTCATCTAGTGCCACTGCTCTTTAATTCTTTCATTAATGATATAAGGGGCAAAGATTCATCTGCTCTCATATTTGCAGATAGCATGACAATATTAAGGAAAAAAATAGTTTGGTGAAATTCTGTTGGTAAGGCTTTACTTGTCTAAATATCTTATAGAAATATCAGTAGCACTAATAACAGTCATTGACAAGCAGTAGCGTAGCTACCATATAGCAAGAGTAGGCAATGCCTAAGGGCCCTCGAACAAAAATTGTTATCAAATTATCGTTTTCACAACGAAGAAATGTTCAAAGTAAATGTTTTATCATACATTAGGCAAAATAATTGTCCAGATTTATAAACGTTTCACAGGAATGAAAACTATCAACAACTTTTTGCATTTCTTGAATCTAAAAATATATTAACTATGTCGGAACAAAATATTATACGTGCTTGTGATAGACTTTATAACAAGTATTCAGAAATTCTTTCCTCTAAACTAGCAAATCAATTTGTTCAAGCCACCACTTTATTGAAAGCAGATTTAAATCATAAAATGACAATTAAAGAACTATCGGAAGTAATTGTAACTAAAATACAGCATAATGGAAAGTGATTTTTCAGAGATCTATATGGCCCTTTTCTTATTTTTTACATTGCCCTTAATGGTTGCAAGTGTTGAGAGAACTTTTAATAAATTAAAAACACTCAAAGACTACAAAAGAAATTCAGCAATTCAAACTAGACCACATTATCTTGCTTTACTAGTGATAGAACACAAAGTAGTCTCAAAAATGGATCTGAAAGAAATTGTTAATATCTTCGCAAATGCAAAAGCAAGGAAAAAGACATTTTAAGCTAATTTTTTAAATCATATATCCTGTGCTGCATAATAAACTAGTGATTGGTATTCTTTCACCTCTTTCTCAAGAGGGCCCCCACCACAGAGAAAAATAAATACAGGCGACTCCTGAGTCTCGTTGGGGATGCGTTCCTGAAAACGTTCGAATCTCGAATATTTGAGTGTCGAATGCCGTTTTTCCATATACTTGCATGTTATAATCGGGGGATACGTTCCTGCATCTCGGGAAAAAGTCTCCCTTCATGTTCTATAAAGATAAAATAACATTACTAATATGTTAATACAACAATATTAAATTATGAATAAATTATATAATAAATATTTTAAATGTATAACTTATTTTTTTGCACTAAAAAGGAAAAAATAAATTTGTTTCGAACTTCAAAGATAGATGTATTCAATATGTCGTGCAGACAGCCGGTCCGGATTGCGCGAGTCGTTTGTTACAAACGACTCGCGCGAGCTGGATAACATACCTGCATACATCTATCTATACATACAACTATTTATCGCAGCGAAATTAGGTAATATAAAAGTTATTAAAAATGCACAAAATAACTTAAGAATAAAGAAACAATAAAATTAAAAATATTTTCATAACTTAAATCTTTTTCAACTGCTCTTACTGGACTTGATTAATTTAGAGGTTGGAAGAAGAGGGGCTATTGGTTGGGGAACTGTTTATTGTTGTTATCAAATTACCTGAGTTTATCACGTTCTAGAATTTTTTCCTTCTGTTTCACATAAGTGCTAATAGTTGACACATTCCCAATGATCGTACGATTTCAGTATGGCTTTCTGTATGTGTTTCTGACAGTGATCGTCTACCCAAAGTTTTTCCATTTTAGGAATCACAACACGGCACCTAGGACTGTTTATTGTTGTTATCAAATTATTACGTGAATTTATCACATCTTCTAGAATTTTCTCCTTCTGTTTCTCATAAGTGCTAATAGTTGAAGGACACACTCCCAACGATCGAGCGATTTCAGCTTGGCTTTCACCCTTCTCAACACTCTTTAAAATTTGTAGTTTCAATTCATAACTATGAATCTTATGCACTCTTTTATTTGATTCCCTTACATTATCACTGTTACATTTCCTTTTAGATGCCATGTCAAGTGATAAATTTATAAATAAATCAATAAAATAAATAAATTTAAATAAAAGATTAACAGAAAAAAGAGTGAAATCAGCACAAATTCAAACAATTAGAGCAGATGTAACTACGTCTACACCAAAACTAAACCTCGCGTTTAGTCGGAACCAATAACTACACGAAGATTATTCTGCGTATATTGTCGATCGGCGGGATCGAAATCTCGAATTAATCGAGACTCGAACAATCGAGACTCAGGAGTCGCCTGTACCAATAAAATATACATAAAAAAATCTTTTTACTAAAATATTTCTGCTTAGGGGGCCCATCAGCGATTCTTGCCTAGGGGCCTGAAACCTCGCTACGCTACTGTTGACAAGATTAATTAATACCACAATTAACCATTGAAATTCTGATTAATAATAAACTGACGCCACCTGTTTCCTTCAACATTGTTCTCAGCAACAGCAGCTATTGGCACTTCTTCCATCATGTCGCCTTCTTCAAAAGGAATTTCTCCTTGCGTTATTGCCATATTGTGAAGCACAGCTGTGGCCACTATAATATGCGAAGAATGGCTAAGTTTTGTTCTCAGCCCTAAATGTAAACATGGGAATCTCTTTTTCCAGGCCCCAAAAGTCCTCTCAATAATGTTTCTACACCTAACATGGGCTATGTTGTAGTTTCTCTCTCCAACTGTCCTCACTATTCTTACTGGGGTCAAAAGATATCTCTTGCATGCATATCCACTGTCCCCAAGTAAATGCTCTTCAATTTGTCCTCTCTCAAACTAGTCCTTTATGGTGGAATTTTGGAATATTCTTCTGTCATGTGTAGACTCAGGACAGCGAGCAACTATTCCAGTAATCTTCATGTGTGCATCACATACCACCTGCACGTTGATTGAATGGAATCCCTTTCGGTTAATGTACATTTGGGCTTGGTGCGAGTTTGGGCAGGTAATTCTAATGTGAGTACAATCTATTGCTCCAACAATCCCAGGAAAGTTGACTCTAAAAACGAAAATAATTTTAAATTACTTAACTAGTTATTGTTGAAAATTTAATCTTTTTCATTATTAATTTCATATTTTATTACTGAATTATGTTTATGATTTTCTCATTTTTTAGAATTGATAATTAAATTTAATCATTTGCATACTGTTTTTGTTTTAAAAAAAGGCATAGTTCATATTTCGAATGAGTTTATCATTAAATAAATTAATCCGAAAATTAATAATATTAATGCTTTTTTAATGTTTTGTCTAGACAAAAGTTAAAAGTTTTTGTTGAGATATTTCGTAACTAACAATAAGAAAACATCCATATCTTACCTTGATAATCGTCCAAATTCTGCCTTCACTGCAATCAATTCTTCATTTGGAAGAAAGTAAATAAATTCAAACCTAAGTTGGCAAATTGCTTTCGTAACATTCTGCACTGCTCGGCATATGGTTGATTCATGTACTCCATATACATCTCCAACCATTTTCAAAAAGCTTCCAGTAGCAAAAAACCGCAGACACAACAATACTTCCAAAGCTATGCCAACAGATCTACCTCTGTTATCACTCGGAGTATGTAGATAAGGTTCCAACTTTGATATTAAGTCATGAACAACAGCTTTGCTAAAACGAAACCTAGACCTCCACTGTGTTTCATTATAAAACTCGAAGGGATTCATTCTATCCCTCAGCACCCTTTCCCTTCTTATTATATTAATAAACCCTTGCATTTGGTGCAGCAAGGCAACCTGCCGATCTAAATTTTCCATCTTCAATGACTGCGTCGAACAGATAGACAAGGGATAAATGGTGAATGATGGTTGAACGGTGTCTAAAACTACCCTGTGACGGTGTCTAAACATGGCGTCTAAGTGACACCAGTTAGACATCGTTTAAACGATGTCTAACGCTGAATGGCGTTCGAGCAAGTGAAAGTCGATGTTTAGGCGGTGTTCATTTTAGATGTTGTCTAAATTCCGTTCCTGCAATCCACTCTCTATGTGGGCCCATTCTCCTTCAATTTACTGTTCTAAACCTGAATTTGTTATAATTGAATTACTACTGTGAATTGTTTATCGTCCCCCTAAAGTCACTGATTTTGAAAATACTTTCTGAAACTTCAGTCCGACCTATAAAAATATTGTTATTCTCGGTGACTTTAATGCAGATATGTTCCGAGAAAGCTTTGATGGCTCCTATCTGAGAAATTTCCTCTACTGCAACAACCTCCTCCATTTAGTCCCATCTGACCCAACTCACAATACATCAAAAAGCCACACACTACTCGACCTCTGTATAGTCGATGACTTACAAGGGGAGTCTTCGGACTGTAATTCACAGATTTGATTCATCTTCTACCAGTGGAAAGTTTAGGTCAACATAAGAATACCATTTCGGAATTACGAGCCAATGCCTGTTAGTTTAAGACAAATAATTAATTAAAAAGTACAAAAACGGACCAATCTCAATAAATCCTTGTAACTTCGCTTCCGAACTCACTAGAAACCGTAGCCTAGGGCAGGAGTTCTGTGAAAAAAATGATCGGGTCCGCACTTGTAAAAAAAAGTCACCAGGATACGAACCAGGGACCTCTGACTTTGCAGTGCCAATTATAACCTCACAGCCAAAAGTGCTTAGCGAGCTAGGGAAACTAAAAAGGTACTTAAAGGTTGTCTAAATAAACATCCATTTATTGTTTAAACTATTGACCGTCTATGCCCAAAAGGGGGGTAAATCATGATTCCCAAGTATAGCTCTACCAGCTCGCAAATTTTCAGACAAATCCCTTTCCTGTTAACCTGACACTCCCCTTGTTAGACCTACTGTTTCTGCTATAAATTCCCCAACGTATAAAATATTCATTTGGTTAAATAAACCGTAAAAATTTTGACCCCTTATTCAGAACTCAAACATTAATAACAACATTCACTTTATTAATCTAATTAAAGATTTAAACCTTAATGACCGAGATTTTAGTCTCTTTTGAAGTTGTTTCCCTTTCTCCCAATGATCCTTTAGAAGAAACTATGAAATTTTTAGAAACATGGCTCAAGGAACAATACCTTCCCCAAGTAACAGTCAGGGATTACATACACCTGACTCGCCTTTGCATGAAACAGAACTTTTTTAAAGTAAACAATTATATTTACCAACAAACCCATGGCACAACCATGAGTAATCCCCTTTTCCTATTTTTAGCAAATCTTTTTTTGACATATTTTGAACAACAATGTAAAGACACCTCCTACTTTCCAAATACTTTGTTTAGATATGTTGATGATATTTTTACCATTGTTGACACATCTAAAGACAACATAACCAATTTTTTGGAAAATTTAAACAAACAAGATGGAACCATTAAATTTACATGTGAGCAAGAAAAAGACAACTGCCTTTACTAGTTACCAGACTGGATAATAAACTTAAATTTAACATATATAGAAAAACTACACACACACACATTTACATACCTTTTGAGTCACACCACCACATTTCACATAAGTTAGCAGCTTTTCATTCCATGATACATAGACTCCTACATATACCACTTTCCAAAACAGATTTTCAAAAAGAACTGACTCACATTAAAAATGTTGCTACACTGAATGGCTATGACACAAACATAATTTACAATATATTATGAAAACATAATTACACACTTTTTCTTAAAACACACACTACTCTCACTAATATTCCTGCAGCCAAATCAAAATACATGAAAATTCCGTTTGTCCCAAGGACCACAAACAAACTACGTAAAATTTTTTCCAAACACGGTTTTAAAACTGTACAAGTTAACCGAAATAAACTTATTAACCTCCTCCACAATTCGAAAGACACCATACCTTCTTTACAGAAATCAGGTATTTATAAAATTTCATGCGAGGGTTGTGACAAAATTTATATTGGGCAGACAAAACGAAAACTGGAAACTCGTTTTAAGGAACATTTGGCACATTTTAAATTTGGGAGGTTTGTTAATTCCAGTGTAGCATCTCACATACAGGAATACAATCATCCCATTACCATTGATAACTTATCACTTTTAAAATCTGTACACAACGATTTTAAACTGGAGGCCTACGAAAGTATGCTCATCGCAAAATACAAAGGAACTGTTATGAACTGCGATTTTGGCCCTCTCCCCCACTCCCCTCTTTATAGTCTAACGGTTCATCCTTCCCCCTCCTTTCACTCTCACATAAACACTTCTCCATTAACACTTTCAAGCCACACACCAGACCTTCATTCAACATCTTTCTCTGATGATGTCCGCTTCATGTCCGAAATACGTATCAGTATACCTTGAATATTTAGAGATTCCCTGTTTTGCGAGAGTGTGCATATAAATGTGTTTTTTAAAACATTGTTTTCTTTAGGAGTGAATGTGTATTAGGTTTTCTGCTCTTTTTTTCCTTTTCTTGTTTGAGTGTGTGTTTGAATGATTGTTCTCCTGAAGGAAAAAGTTTTTTTTTTCCTTTGGGGAAGGATATGAGTCCATGAATGGGTGACACCAGGCTACCTGCGAGGTTTTCTTCCCCCGTAAAACCTGTAAGTGTTACTTTTGTTTTTCTTTCCATTGATTCCTTCCTTACCCATTCTTTGTTTTTTTAAAAACCCTTTTTTGTTTATTATGTCTCTAAATATTCTCACTTTGTACGGATAAGGAGTATTTATGTTTTAATTTAACTAACTCATTAATTTCAAAGAAATTTATACAACAGAAATTCATTCATACCTGTCTTCTACAGATAACCGGAGAGCAGCTTCAAGATGCTCGTCCTTCAGATTCTTTCCGTATTTACTTTTGAGGAAATTAAGTGCACTAAATGTTCTTTGACACATCATCTTCTTTCATGTGTAAACTAATGTGTAATATCCTGTTTTGAAATTTCTCAGTGATATAAACAGTATCAACTGTAACTGCACTTACAATTAGTAGACCTGATGTTATTTGTGTAACGGAGTCGTGGTTGCATCCACAAATTTTGGATGGCGAGATACTGAGTGATGATTATAATATATTTAGAAGAGATAGGAATAATGTGCCTGGTCGAGAGAAAGAAAAGGGTGGTAGAGTGTTGGTGGCTGTGTCAGGGAAATACAAATCGACGAAATTATGACATCAACTTGAAGGCTGCTATAGGTAAGAAATTTATTCCTTCTTTTGTGAAATGCAATTGTAATAAAGGAAATTTAAAAACAATTTCATATTACTTTTATATTTTGTAATAGGTATGATAGATGCAGGAATAGGTCCTACCCATGTGAATGAATTTCTGACAAGCCTCAACATCCCTAAAGTTGAGGAATCTTTTTTGAAGAGATGCGAGAGAACAGTTGGGCCAAAAATTGAGGATTTGGCTAATGTTAGCTGCATGGAAGCTGCCTTACTTGAAAAAGAATTGGAACGAGATGGATTTGCAGGTAAATTTGTATTGTCTTTTTAAGATGAATTATAAATCACATTTTTAATGTACATTTATTATTTATGACTGATTTGAGTAAGAGTTCATAGTCCATTAATTATTATTTCTTGATAAAATTATTCCCATTTAGATACTTCAAAAGAAGCTGTAGGAGATAATGAATCAATGGGTCACCCTGATAATGTGATTCAAGAAAAGTAAGTGCAAAGAAACCTGTATGAAATGTATTCGTAATTGTATAATTGGATATATTCTCATAAAAACATTTAATATTGAAAAATATATTTTTTAAATTAATTTTAAAATCTCTTTTACATTTTCTTTTAATCATAGTAATGCTGGTGCAAACATTTCACCAAATGCAGAAGTATCAGTTGTGGCATCCTAAGATATGGGGTGGCAAATGAGAGGAAATGGAAGAAGCTACTCAAGCTTGACTGGCCGTGGCTCTTTGATAGGAGAGAAAACAAAAAAGTAATTGCTTATGGAACACGTAATATTTATTGTAAAGCATGCTCCTGTGGCAACGAAGAACATGACTGTCGCCGAAATTGGTCGGGAAGTGCCAAAGGAATGGAGCCAGACTTGGATGTGGAGTTATTTGCTCACAGTACTCCACTGAAGGCTACAGGGATCAATGTAGGGACATTGGTAGGTGATGATGATTCATCAACGATAGCGAAATTGAGAAGTGAGGTTGGTAATATTGAAAAATTTTCTGATTTAAACCATGCAAAAAAAAGTTTGGGTAATTTATTCTACAGGATTCAAAAGTGCCATAGCATACTTACACCAAATATCATAAAATATTTTCAGAGGTGTTTTGGATATGCTTTGCAACAAAATAAAGGTAGGCCAAATGAACTTAAGAAAGCATTGGAAAATATTGTTCCTCATTCATTTGATATTCATATAGGTTATGGCTCATGGTATAGGTATTTAAAGGATCCTGTGGGTTATCACCATAGGGGATTTCCAAAGGGTTTGGAAGGAGATATTTTATTTTCGAAGCTGCAAGAAGTTTTGGCTAAGTAATAATGCTGAAAGCTTGGCTCCTTGTGGTTCAACACAAGCCAATGAATCTTTTAATGCAATTGTAGCTAGCAAAGCTCCCAAATCAAGGCATCATGGCTCATCGGAGTCCAATGATTTTAAGGTAGCTGTAGCTCTCTGCCAAAAGAATGTAGGTTTAAGTTACGTAGCCAATGTAAAAGAAAGTCTTTTGATATCCCCAGGGTCTCATACATGACAATACAAGGAAAAACTGGCTGTCCAAAGGAGATTATCACAACAGAAAAAAATTCTACTTTTAAAAGAAGAAGGCTCTTTAAAACTTAGAAAGAAAATAGTTGAACAAAGGTTAGAGAAGCAAGTGAAGGAACAACGTATTGTAGTGAGATGTCTTTTAAATGAAATCTGAATAATTCACCATTTTCTGTATCAAAAACATTAAAACCAATAGAGTCTGAATTTGAAGTGGTATTTTTTGGTGTTGGGACCACAGGACTTTCAAGTTATTCTAAAGTTATACAGATAGGAGCTATTGGAAAAAATCACTTTTCTGCATGTATTACTCCTTCTGGTATCATACCCCAAGAGGTAACACAACTTACGAATTTGGAAGTGGTGGGTAAGCACTTATGTTTTAAAGGCCAGCCAGTTAAGTCATACTGTAAAAGAGTAGCTTGGAGATTATTCTTAAATTTCTTAAAATCAGACCAAAAGATTTTACTTGTTGGTCATAATGTTCAGTTTGATGCCAGGATGACAATTGCGGCAGTTAAAGATTGTCAGATGCTGACAGATTTTCAAAATGTTGTAGTGGGATTTGGGGATTACCCATTATTCAAGACTTTACTTCCTGAGAGAAAGTCTTATACCCAGGAAAATCTTTTAAAAGATTGTTTAAGCGAGCCATTTTCAACAATATGTCGCAATGCTCACGCAGACGCCTTTAATTTAAAATATTTATGTGACAAGATGGAAGTCACTGATGATATACTTAAAAAATTTAGTTTTAGCTTAGAATCATTTCTGGCAAGGCAGGAATGGTTAGTGAATAAAAGGACTAGAATGGCTAGATTGAAGCCATTAAAAGAAATGGGGATATCACAATATATGATCAGCTGAATTTATATAATAAAAGCCGTCGTCTGTTGGTTGGTTGGTTGGTCACACTATGCAAACGCTAATAACTCGAGAAATAATAATGATAGAAACTCGAAATTTGGTAAGGATGCTTGATTAACACTTATTCAGAGAATGACAAATTTAAATCATGAAAAAATTCCTTGGTTCATCTCCAAGAGAGGCATTTCCATTTCCCATTACTTAACATGTAAAACACGATTTTTTGATGTGCAGGCTTTTATTCATTTGGAAATTAAAATTAGAAGAAATTAACAGACGACCTTCGGATTTGAACCATTTTGAAGAAAAATTTATAAAATTTCTTATTCTGTTCGTCTTTTTTCGCCCATAGTTCGAAATATTCCATGTTAAAAGTTTAACTTTCATATTTTGTGGAAATCTTGCCATTTTAACGTGATGTTGCTATGTCAACCATTATCATTGTTACTTTATACATCCTTCTGGGAATAAGCGTGCCTTGAGTGCTTCAATACGAGAGAGAGAGAGAGAGGGGGGGGAAGGAAGGGGAGAGATTGGCATGTTTTGTGGAAAATAAGTATATTAACGTAATTATAAAAAATTTTAAGTATCAACAGTGTCATTTTAGAAAAATTGGAAATAAAAAACATTCTTAAATTAAATTCTTTGTAAACCATACGTGCTTACGAATTTATATTGTTATTCCTCGAATTAATTTCGTAACAATGGCCGAAGTTTGGAAACAAATATAAATTAAAATTCAATTAAAATTAAAAGGACATTTAAAACTGTTAACAGGCAATTTTCGAAGAAACAACAGTGAATCTTTTAATGGATTGATTTGTTTTTTATAAAAGGTATTTTGGTGCTTATTTAATACAGAGTAAGTTCTAAGGCTTATAATCCATTTAAATATAATAACAGTGGCTATTATAGTTTAAGAATTTTATTTATTCACTTTACAGAATGAATTAATTTTAGGCTAGCATTGCCTATTATAAAAGGAGTTACTTTGGAATTTACAATATGTAAAGCGGAAGTTGTACTGAATTGACTCAAGTATATTTCGAAGCAAAAATAAATTTAAAACTATTGAAAGTTATTGTTTCGGTAACTGAGAAGTCGAGAGTGATGAGCAGATGCTAAACGATATTAAGGTACATTTTATTCCAAAATCTATTTAAAGTATTATCAGAGGCAATTGAAGATTGAACAAATTTTTTTGTTACCGGATTGCTGCTTATTTCATGAAATTGAAATGCTAATGCATTAATCCATTAAAATCTGTTAAGAGTGGCTACTTTAGTTGAAAGAAATATATGTACATGGTACTTTTATTCACTTTTTGGAATGAATGAATTCTAGGTTAACATTGCATATTATAAAAGGATTTTCTTTGGAATAAGAAGTTTGTTATGTGGTTATTTTAACTGAATTGAATCAAGTTCTCTTCTAAGTTTGAAATCCATTTAAAACTGGTGAAAGTGGTTGTTTCGGAAAATGAGAAGGCAAGAGTGCTGAGCAGACGATAAACAATATTAAGGTACATTATATTCCAAAATCTATTTAAAGTATTGTCAGAGGCAAGTGAAGATTGAACCAATTTTTTGGAACCGGAACTCTGCTTATTTAATGAAATTGAAATCCTAATGCTATAATCAATTTAAAACTTATAACAATGGCTATTTTAGTAGAAAGAAAGGTACTATTTTATTCACAAGGAATTTCTGTGAGATTTTAGTTAATTAATTAAAACAGACTTATAATATAGAATATTCGATGGTTAAAACAGTGCACAATTTTATTCTTGCGATTTTTACATGTTGCATTGACGAAAATTTAGATTCATTAAACCTGTTGAAATTCAAGGGGCACTTATGCTAGTTTCAGATAATGGGTTGAATATCCAAGACTTGGTTCAAACATACAAAACATTAGGCGAAGAAGGAATAAAGACATTGTTAAATGTTAAAAATGTTACAAAAAACAATGTAATAATTACAAAAATTTGTAACTCAATTGATAAATTTAAATAAAATATAAATGCCAAAATTCTGATTTGTCTCATTTATGTGATGTGTTGAAAATTGTGAAAATATAATTAATGTAATGGTGTTATTGTCTGTTGGAAACTAATTAGAGATATTTAGTATGCTGTAGAAATGTTGTTCCCTAATAAAATCTTTTTCTATAATTAACATATCTACATTTACTGAAGTATTTGAAATTCCAGTAGTAAGTTCTAATGATGAAACATTTCTTTGCTGCCTCTAGGTGCATCATTTAAAATAAGTAGGTACTAATTTAAAGATAAAATTAATAAATTTTATATACATGGTACTCCTATTTGCTTTCAAGAAACTTTTTATAATCAGAATTAAAGGCAAAAAATAGTTTTAAATTCCACTTTATAAGTTCTTTTGTAATTTTATAAAATAAAGTGGAATTTAAAATTCTGTTCATTTGTCTTGATTTATGTAAATGGAATTATTATGGGGTTTAATCATTACTTTGGAGTTGAATTATTAATATCTTTATTGCTAAGGTGAGATTGAGTCTATAAAGTTCTCTCTTCCACCTAAGCCCTTGTCAGTACATTTGGTAATTTTATAACAATTATTATTGCAATATGTTGTGAAAGAAAAGAATATATACAATTGTGGGGAAATGACCATTTAAAAAACTACAGCATGAAAATTCCTACATAAGAAGTGTGAAAAACTGCAAGGAAAGTCTGAAAAGGTAGAAATAGTAGAAGATACATATAAACAGAATATCATTACAATGACGTTGGCTAATTATAAAATAATACATGAAGATTGGTGAACGTAAATTGATAATAGTTGATCAAAACTAAACTTTAATCATATCATATAATAATATTTTCGTTTTTGAACCACGTGAGATTATTATTTGTTTAGCTGCTTTGTCCAACTAACTCATTTTCGCGATTGAAGAGAATCCGAATTAATGTATGTGTCGTCAACAGATCGTCAACCGATTATCAACTTCAAATCCACAATAAATTGTACTGTGTATAGCACACTTAAAGAAATAGTGTCGATTTAAATTTCCCGGTAACTTCCTTCACAGCGTTGCCAAATTTTTCCAGTAATGGCTACCGAAAGATAGAAAAACTGAGTATATCAGTATTTACACATAATTATCTCTCGAAATAATATGGTAACCTATCCTGAAAAAAATATATTTTATTTATTAATCTTTAAGGCACATTATATCAGTTTTTAGTATATTTCACTCAGGCCGATTTTTAGAAAAAAATCATAAGTGAATGCATTACAATGAACGTCCATATACAGCATGCTTTCAGTCATGGAAAACGACTCGTTTTTGAATTGAAATATCTCGCTTTAGAGTCTGGTGACACCATATAATTTTTACATCATTTGAAAGGGGAAATACTAAACTTTAACATACATGAATTTCAATATACTTTATCGGGGAAGGCTGAAATAGAGGTTCTTCCTTAATTTCTCTGTGTGGTAACCGTGGCCTCCAGATGAGTACTGTGTTGGAATGGGTAAATGCATATAAATTTTTGCAGTTGGTCAGTTTCCCCACTTGTAATAATAATTACCTTGATTTAATTTTCTGTAGAAAGGGAAAAAGTAGTGTTCTTTCACACAGTGTTATAAATTTTGCTGAATGTATTAATTTGGACTCCGACCATGTGCCTTTGTTGTGTGTATTGAAGTTTGAGTATGTCAACCGAGTAAAAAAACTGCATAAAATTCAATATAATTGGAAGAGGTTGGACATTAACGCTTTAAAGAAACTTTAACTCATTGCCCATGGTTACTCATTGATGTTGCGAAATCAGTAGATGAGTGTTGTGAAAATTTTTATTCTTTACTGGAGGCTTGTATAATTGATTGTGTGCCTTTAATGAAAGTAAATCCTCTGAAATACCCTGTGTGGTTTGACGGTGAGCTAATTACTGCTCTGAAGTCTAAAGAAAGAGCTTTCCGGAGGTGGAAACGCTCGAAATTGCAATCCGATTATGTGGAATTCTCATTGTGCCATGCGGCTTTTAAAGATTTACAAATTTTAAGTATAATGCTTATTTAATTGACGTTGACTCATCGCTTAATGAAAATCCAAAATCCTTTTTGAAATACATGAAAGAAATAGGGGACGCAAACGCATTCCCGCCTCAATTTCTTATGAAAATCGTGTTGTGTGTGATGTTCAGGGTGCTTGTAATTTATTCTCAGAGTATTTCTCAACTGTTTTTAACACACCATTGACAACTATAATAATGGATCATTCTCCAAAGGAAGTTATTGGGAATTTAGATGCTTTTCACTCAGTTTACTTTGAGATTGATGAGGTTACAGAAGCTATTAAAAGTTTAAGGAGTAATGTGTCTTCAGGATGTGATAGAATACCAATACCAATCATTAAAGCATGTGCGTTGGAGTTGAGTTACCCTCTATTTAGATTATTTAATATGATTCTGACTTGTAATCATTACACTATTAGGTGGAAGAAAGCTCTGATTTGTCCTATTTATAAAAGTAGGAGCAAATCGGATGTAAGAAACTATCAGCCAGTGTCACTGTTACCGGTGTTTTCTAAAGTTTTTGAAAAAATTTTGCATGGTAAACTTTCTTCTCATTGTAAAGGCAAGTTTGTGGACCAGCAGCAAGGCTTTTTGCCTCCCCGATTCACCATTACGAATTTAGTTTCGCACGTTAATTGTATATTTGCTGCTGTTAATGATTCTGCACAGTTAGATACTGTGTATATTGATTTTGAAAAGGTGTTTGACAAAATTGATCATCGGCTTCTATTGTTAAAACTTTTTGGTATTTCTGGCAATTTATTAAAGCTTATGAGTTCTTACTTAACAGGCAGGACACAAAATGTGGCAATAGATGGCTGTTATTCGTCCTCAATGGAAGTAACATCTGGTGTCTCCCAGGGCTCAATCCTGGGGCCTTTTTTATTTAATATTTTTATTAATGACCTTCCAATGTACATAAAAAACTCAGGATTACTCTATGCAGATGATTTAAAATTTATAGGAGAATTTTTAATTAGATGATTGCATTCATATACAGCAGGATTTAGATAGTTTGATGAGTTGGTGCAGTAAATGGAATTTGTTCTATAACTTATTGAAGTGCATAGTAATATCCCTTGTGCTAAAGAAAAATACAATTAAGTTTGAATATAAGCTGGAAGATCGTACTATAGAACGAGTTGATTCCATTAACGATTTAGGTATAAAAATCGATTCAAACTTGAGTTTCTCAAGCCATGCAAGTGGTTTGCTCTAAAGACTTCAGTCTATCAGGTTTTGTTAAGAGAAATTCTCTTGATATTTTCTCCGTACAAACACTTGTGAGATCATTTTGTGCTATTATTAGACCAATATTGAAGTATGGGACAGTGGTTTAGAATCCGCAACATAAAAAGTACATCGATGCTGTTGAAGGAATCCAGATGTGATTTGTTAAATGGTTGTGTCTGAAGGAATGAATTCCCTACCACAGGCGTGATTATATTACTCTTTGTAGAAGGTTTAAGTTAACTCCCTTGTATGTTAGACGTAAAGTCATTGATATAGTTTTTCTGAGAAATATTTTAAATGGAAATATAGACAGTATTGATTTTTTAAGTGCAGTAAACTTGAATACCCCATTACAGGGATCTAGGCATACACTGCTCTTCAGACAGCCATTTAGTAGAGTTGATGTATGTAAGGAGGAATAAAATGCATGAATGAAGTTTCAAAAATGAATGACGAAATTGATGTATTCAATGATTCCATTGGCTGTTTTAGAAACAAAATTTATAAAACTCTTTTAATTAAATCTCTGTGAATGTATTTTATGTACTTTTGAGATATGTTTTTATTTTGTATTTATTGTTTGTATTATAATGCATGTAATGGGGTTTACCTGTATGCATTTAATAAATTATTATTATTATTAACTATGGCTAAACCTGGTTGCTGTAGCTGGCAATTTATTGAATTTTGACACTTATAATCACACTTATTATCACAAAACAGATGCACTTGCTAGTTAATCACATATTTACGAATAAATGAGTGAAAACTATGAAAACGAAGCTTTCAGAGGAACAGCACAGAGCTAACCAAATGTGAGATAAACGTACTCACTACTTTCAGATGCGCTCATTTATGAATGATTTTCTTACAGCGATTCCCTCTAGCTTAGTGAGTAAAACATTTGTTTGTTTTCTGGAAGGACCAAACTTCTTATGGCCGCCCCGAGAGAGAGAGAGAGAGGGGAATAATGAATGGATCCATAGCATTTTTCTAATAAATTAAGAGACATTCTTGGCCAGCTGTTAAAGTCAATTAACCGTTCCTTTGTATATACAGAGAGGCATCTGGATCATATCTCTATATTCTGAACAAGGGACTATTCATTCACTCTGTTTATTCACAAAAATGCTTTAGAAGGTTTGAGTCGAATTACTGGGTTGAGGACCCCTTGTATGACGAAGTTAGTGGTGGCTGCACCGAAATTTCCTGGTGGCCCTATTTGAGAATAGCTGGCCGAGGGGATTACGAGCAAGATTCTTGATGTATGGTATCGGGGTTCAAGACCACCGGTGGTCATCTTTTTTTCTCGTGTAAAATTTCCTTTTTCGTGCTCATTTTTATCCTGTTATTTGGAAAATACTTATTCACCGCAATTTTTATTTTTTCACGCAGGATAATTGTTTTTAATCAGTAGACCATTATTTTCTCCCATTTTTCAGAAAATATCTATTCACCGCTATTTTGCATATTTTATTCCCAACCTACTCCCTCAAAAATCGCGTGAATGTATTATCGTAAGTCTTAATCATTTTTCCTGCGTGAAGAAGATTATTGCGAGAATATATTTGCAGATAATAATAAAGTAACCCATCTTATTAGTTATTATTGATATTTACAGGAGGCATATAGCATCGGAAGGTATGATCGTGAAGAATAATTTCTGCGAGCTCCTCGCTCTTCATCTGCCCGTCGCTGGGTTGACACCCTCCACCTTTCAAAATTAGTCTGCATTTCCCTCGCATTCCTTTGGATGGTAATTGTTGAAGAAACACGGAAAATATAAACATTCATGACACCAGCAGCAACATGTATGTCATTTCTACCCTCTTTACCCACGTACTGAAAATATTTTCGCGATTTTTGGATTCCAAGTTACACCATGCAGCTGTTTATATGTTGCTCCTATTGCCATGGATATTTATATTATCGTTTTTTTTTATTATTGCCATCCAAAGGGATGCGCGGGAAATGCAAACTAGATTTAAAGGGTGGAAGTGCAATTACGGCGGAATATCACATCTTAAAGAATACGCCAATGTCTACGGAGAGAGTCAATGCAGTGACGGACAGACGCGGCTAATTTTTTTGAAGGAGTAGATTGGGAATAAAATATGCAAAATAGCGGTGAATAGATATTTTCTGAAAAGTGGAGGAAAATACTGGTCTACTGATTAAAAACAATTATCCTGCATGAAAAAAATAAAAATTGCAGTGATTAAGAATTTTTCAAAAAATGGGATAAAAACTAGCACGAAAAAGGAAATTTTACAGGAGAAAAAACAGCTTCAACCCCGAGAGTCTTTATTTTAAAACAATACAGTAAGAAAATTGTTAACTTTTTCTCTCTCTATAGTTATCAATCTTGCGATTGGTTGGTAACAGCATCAAGTGAAATCCTTCATTCTTTATTGTCTCATATTAGCTTTCCATTTATCTCTCTTTCCTGCCAGTCTTTTAACTTCTTCATAACTTCTACAATTCATATCCTTTTTTTATCTGGTCCATAAATTGCAATCTTGGTCATCCTCTTTTATTATTCCCATCTACATAACCTTCTATTACAGTTAGAAGCAGTCCATCGTGTCTTAGAAGGTGAACAATGAGCCTATCCCTTCTTTCCCTTATTGTTTTCATAATTACTGTTTGTTCTCATCCTTTCAAAAACTTCTTCATTTGTAATCTTGTCTCTCCAGCTAATCTTCAGCATTCTCCTATAGCACCACATTTCAAATGCTTCTAACCTTCTTTCTTCTACCTTTGCCACTGTCCAACTTTCACAACCATATAGGGATAAACTCCATACATGTTTTTAGCAATCTTTTCCTTGTTTACAAATTTATACTTCCTGATGTGAAAAGATTCTTCTTTTTGCTAAAAGCCACCTTTGCCTGTTGTATTCTGCTTCTGATTTCTCTAATACATCTTCCATCCTCACTAATTTTGCTGCCCAAATAGTTCAATTTTTAAGAATTTGGTTCCCCGTGATTATCTTTGTCTCATTCTTTTTTCCTTTGTTTTTGCCTAATTCCATTACTTTTTCTATGGATAAAAAATGTCGATGCGCTATTAAAATGATCCTTGGCAGCATGCGCAACGCTCTCAGCAACTAGAAATTTTTATCGTAGCAGCGGAAACAATGGTATCACTTAGCGACGTACTATTTGACATAAATTTAGAATAAAAATCATGATATCTCTTAAACTATCGGTTTTATGAAAATTTGTGTCAAACAAAACTTGTAGAAAAGTACATTATCTATAATTTTTATAATAACAACTACCGTATATTCCAGCGTATAAGTCAAACTTCGAAGTCTAAAAAAAATTTCCTAAAATTTAGGGTCGACTTATACGCCTAACATAAAAATGTTAACCTTAAATTAAAAATGAATAACATCGATATTTAGAAAGACCGTTGATCTCTCGGTGGAGGTAACCGCTATTTTGAATCATCTGTTCCAGTATTTACATTTTATGACATTTAACGTATTTACTCGTGTACCCCGCGCACATTTTTTCCCGAAACGCCCGGGAAAAAAGGGGGTGCGCGTCTTACACTAGGATTTCTGAATAGGTTATATAAATTGTATCAATAGTAAATTCTTTGCACTATGCTTGCGTTTACGTTTATATTCGTAAAATACGTCAAATTCTACGAAGTATAGGCATATTTATGCGACCAAGCAAACGTGTAAGCTACGCCCACACTGCAGGCAAAAACTCGCAAAAGTAGGCAGAAAAAATAAGCCGACTAACTATAGTTCAATGACTACTGAGGGTTTGCCGGCTTGAAAATAGGCAGGTTCAAGTTTGGCCCTTTTCCCTCATCCACTTCAAGGAATTCAGATTGGTGAAATTTTGTTGCGAATGAAAGATTTCATCGTTCGAAAGGAAGAAGGAAATCCACATCTCAAGTGTTTGGACTTGTTTGTTCCTAACATTCCAATATTTACTCACAAGACGATAGGCGAAAAAACTCCCCATCCGCGTAGGGATGTTCCCGTTCATAGATGAACAAATATTTCGTGAAGCTCCGCATCGGTGCATAATATTACATCAAATCAGTGAAGTGGAGACGAAGTTGCATAATATTACAACAAAAACAGTTAAGGGGTTAACAAAGGAGGACTATCGGTGAGAAGATTTCTGCTAGTAAAAAGGTCATCACATCACGTAGTAGGGATAAATGCTTAACTTGAGCGGAACTTGTTTCAGGGAATGGGAATCGGTGACTTAAAAAAAAATTTATTCTGGCTCAAATTAATTTTTTCCCTCCGAACCTGCCCAAAAATAGGAGTGCACGGGGTACACGAGTACGCGGGTTATATGAGTAAATATAATATTTTAGAAGATTTATATTAATTAATCTTAATACTGTATTTACGTAATCCGTGCCCTCGTGTACCACGCGCACCCCTATTTTTGGACCAGTTCGAGGAGAAAAAAATAAATTCGTACTTTAATAAGTTGATGTCTACGGCGGCGGAAAATTATAAAAAATCAAAAAATGTGGGGATTCCCCGTAGGTGTGTTCTCTCCATGGTTCCCTGTAAGCTGCGGGGCCGCGCAGCAGTTTTTGAAGTGCCGCGCACTGAATTTTTCAAGCGCGCATGATTGTATTTTAGAATATATCGGAACAGGACCGCGTCAACCCCGGTGCATATCCGCGCACTATCGTCATGTAGGCACGCATAGCGATATTCATTCCGCCCATGGATGAAAAAAATTAGAAGGAACTATGGTTCTCTCCCGGATTAAAGGAGCATCACCGGCTCACGATGAATATGGTGAAGAGAGATACCAGATGCCAACTTATTCCTGCAAAAAGTGTAGGTAGAAACTGATAGTAAATTTTTAATGACAGAACTGCTTTTCTTGAGTAACACTAATAAACTTAAAACTCAATTATAAGGTACAGCTTTAATATTGTAAAAATATTACGTTATCTCAATGTTGAAGATGCACAAACGGCAGTATAAACAGCGCATTTAAACTCTAAACGTTTCTTGGTCGTGTAGATACGAGTAAACTTCGTAGAATTCTTCGTCTTTTGCGAGTATAAACGTAAACGGAAGCGTGTTGCAGTAAATTTACTATCGAAACTCGTAATTTTTAAAACTTGGTCAGAAATCTTCATCTATGACCAACATTTTGGGAAAAAAGGTGAGCGGATTACACATTTGCGATATTTTATTGAATTTCGCCACCGTAGAGATCGATCGTGATCACTAGGTATAGTTTATTTCGATAGTATAATTAGCAGCTGACATCAATCGAATTATAGGAAACTTGATTTAGTGGGTCAAGCTCTCCAAAAATAAGTTTCTTAATGGTTGAAATTAAAACATCTGTCACATGGAATGCTTAAGAAGAATAGCACGGACTAGAAACAATATTTATATATATTTTTATTATTTATGATTTGTTAAAAAATAAATTATACATGACGTTAATTTTGTCTGAAAATGGTTTCATGAGAAGCATTTTTAAGTGAAAAATTGGGGGTCGACTTATACGACGAACATATGTCTAATCATGTAATTTCATCCAAAAAAGCCGGGGTCGACTTATACGTCAGGATATACGGTATTTACAATTGAGTTTTAAAGGAGATATTATTAAAAAATCTGATGTGGCCAACACATGACTTTCTCCATATTTGAGGTATAGATATTTAAATTATTATGAATAGCATTATGAGGCAAAATTATTATTTCGTATCGTAAAAGAATACAGTCGTCCTTATTGCCGTAAATTAGGTATATTTTGAATGTTTACAGAATTCACTGCTACATGGTGGTGGCGCTGTATACTGGAAATTTACGAATAAGGTAAATATCTCTGAAATGGATGGTTCTACGAAAATTTGTTTCAAACAAAACTTGGAAGAAATATTATTCTCTACAACTTTAGTCCTTACAAAGATTACCAATTACGACGTTTTTAAGGAGATATTTGACAGAAACCGAAAATACCGATTATTTATAGATAATTCCTAAACAATAACCTATGGAAAATTGTTTGAAATAAAAGATGTAGGAAATTATATTTTCTACATTTTTTTTAATGGTCAATATATACAATAATCATGTATTATCGGAGAAATATTGCAAAAACCGAATCGGGTTTCGAATAAACCTCGACTTCCGTTTAACTGTTATTATCCAAACACTAATCAGTTCATTGTACTCATGTTAAACTGTTATATATGAAATTTGGTAATGATATGGCAAGTAGTTTTTGAGTTAGAGCGCCCACAATCACACACACAGACATCATTCCGAAAATAATTTAAACGTGTTCTAGGGACCTCAAAACGTGTATTTCCGTTGAAATCTCGAAGTCGTTTTTTTTCGTCACCACAATACTTTCCTCATACTATGTATAAAGAAAGTAAAAATGGAAAACGTCTAGAATAAACATCGACGTCCGTTGTATAAGTTTCAACCAAAACCTAGGCGAATCTTCATTTTCTAATCAAAATATAAATTTAAAGTTTTGTGCTGATTTGATAATTAATTTTTAAGTTAGAACGCCCACAAAATTCCTATCACTTACAGACACGCACAGATATATTCAAGAAAATAGTGAAAACGTGTTCTAGGGACCTCAAGACGTGCATTTCCGTTGATATCTGAAAATCGTTTTTTTTCATGAAAACAATACTTTCTCTAAACATAATACGTATATGGAGAAAGTAAAAAAGACAATAACATTAAGAATCCTCGATTATTTTTACTTTCTTCATATACGTAGTATACATTTCTACAAGTTTTGTTTGAGACAAATTTTCATTTCTCATGTCAGAGAAGCATCTTGGTGTGTCCTTCTTGACTCCAAACATACTTTTCTTCGACATCTGACTTCAACCAAGGAGAAAGCAATGGAATTCTTTATTGCTTTACTGACATTAACCCCTCAACGCCGAGCGACGTACAGTGTACATGCAACAAGAACTTCGTATGCCGCTGAGCGACGTACACTGTACGTCCGAGGAAGTGCTTGCTTTCTTTACTGTTTAACTCGCGTAATATTTCTTACATCTATAAAACCATTATATATTTTGAAAGAGGAAACTTTGGCCTTTCCTGTAATGCATGTCCAGTAATTTTACTTTTGTTTCCATATTTTATAATCTACGTTAACCTTTGCGATGAAATTTACATTTTTGCGCAGAAAATACGGTGCGCCACCACTTTTATTGTCTATTGACGCAAGGGATATTCATAAATGTTAATAACCTTTATATATTTTGAAAGAGGAAGCTTTGACCTTTCTAGTAATGCATATCTTGTAATTTTAATAAAGTTTTTATAAACTACGTGAAAGTTTGCAATGAAATTTTCGGTTTTGCCCCTAAAATATGGTGCGCCAGCACATTCTTTTGTCTAATTATGCAAGGAAGATTCGACAATCTGAATAATCTATATGTATTTTAATAGAGGAAGCTTTGGCCTTTTCAGTAATGCATGTCCTGTAATTTTACTGTGGTTTTTGAATTTATAATCTACGTGAAAGTTTGCGATGAAATTTTCGTTTTTGCCCCGAAAATTCGGTGCACCAGCACATTCTTTTGTCTGATTACGCAAGGGATATTCGTCAATCTGAATACGCTATATGTATTTTGATAGAGGAAGCTTTGGCCATTCTAATAATGCATATCTTGTAATTTTAATATAGTTTTTATAATCTATGTGAAAGTTTGTGATGAAATTCTCATATTCCCAGAAAATTACGGTTTTCTGCTTCTAAAAATCGCTTTTCAATGCACGAGGAATGATTTCTTTGGCTTTTGAAGTTGGATAAAGGGAATGATTACCTTCTAAAGTGGGAAAAAAATCTTCCTGCCTGGTGTTTTTACTTTCTCCATACGTAGTAATGGGAAAGTATTGTGATCAAGAAAAAAATCGACCTCGAGATTTCAACGGAAATGCATGTTTTGAGGTCCCTAGAACACATTTAGACTATTTTCGGAATGATGTCTGTGTGCATGTGTATGTGATTGTGGGCGCTCTAACTCAAAAAGTACTTGCCATATTGTTACCAAACTTCATATATAACACTTTAGCATGGGCACAAAGAACTGGTTAGTTTTTGGACAATAACGGTTAACTGGAAGTCGAGGTTTATTCGAAACCCGATTCGGTTTTTGTGATATTTCTCCGCTAAAACATCATTATTATATATACAATTCTATACAAAGGTTATAGAGAATGTAATTTCCTACAACTTTCATTTGAAAGAATTTTCCATAGCAATTATTGTTTAGGAATTATTTATAAACGGTTTTTTCGGTTTCCGTCAAACATCTGAAAAACGTCGTAATTGGTAATCTTTGTAAGGACTAAAGTTGTAGAGAATAATATTTCTTCCAAGTTTTGTTTGAAACAAATTTTCGTAAAACCATCCATTTCGGAGATATTCAACTTTTTCTTAATTTCCAGTATACAGCGCCACCAACTAGCGGTGAATTCTGTAAACATATTCAAAATATACCTAATTTACGGCAATATGGATGACTGTATTCTTTTACGATACGAAATAATAATTTTGCCTTATATTGCTATTCATAATAATTTAAATATCTATACCCCAAATATGGAGAAAGTCATGTGTTGGCCACATCAGATTTTTATCATTTTGTGTTTATTCCTTGTTGATCAAATCTACTGTAATTCGCTCTGTGCTGTAGGTGGATTCCTTCAAAATAA
This sequence comes from Uropetala carovei, assembly GCA_036926305.1. Classification (NCBI taxonomy): domain Eukaryota; kingdom Metazoa; phylum Arthropoda; class Insecta; order Odonata; family Petaluridae; genus Uropetala; species Uropetala carovei. The sequence continues at coordinate 6,334,373 of JAXCHB010000084.1, read as the reverse complement.
ATAAATAAATAAAATAAATAAATTTATGTGAAATGGTACGTCGCTAAGTGATACCATTTTTTCCGCTCCTATGATTAAATTTTCTAATTGCTGATAGTGTTGCGTATGCTGCCAAGGGTCATTTTAATTGCGCATCAAAATTTTGATATCCATAGAAACAGTTAACAATTTTCTTTATTTATTGTTTTTAAAATAAAAGCTATTGAAAATATTTAAAAATTATTCTCGTGTGTAATCACTGATTAATATTTCTGAGAATAGTGATGTCAAGAGCAATCATATTCATTGCTCTGTTATATGGAGAAAGTCATGTGTTGGCCACATCAGATTTTTCTTTAAAACTATTTTGGTCTGAAGCTTGTATTTCGAATTTATATGAGCAATTGAATGAAAGACTGCACGCCAAAAGTCGAGTTTTACGTGTTATCTTATGGAAAATATAAATGATTCCTAAGATTCAAATCCGAGGCTTTAGGAAAATGATAATAGTTTTCCAGGGAATTCCTAGAAACAAAATGCCGTTTACCGCATATATCTATGATGAACGCTTCTCAAGATACAAATGGGTACAGACGGGCACTTATAAAAGCAGGTAAAGGATTACAGAGAGGTTACAATTTGGTAATGATGCCAGGTTGCAACTTTACAGACTCTGATACATATACAATTAATGTTACATCATATTACAACATATTTCTAATTTTCATCTTCTAAATCCTTCCTAAATACATATTACAATATCATATTACTTCTAAATAATATTTACAGTTTCAGTAACAAAAAATAAATGTTTGTACCATTTACATTTAAACTACAGCCCAATATTTGTGATTTTCAGGTTTCCTGGAAGGCCTTCATGACTGCTGAAGTGGTCCCAGGGCCCACGAATTTCCCACCATACATCACCCCTCCAAGATATCCCCGACTTATCCTCACAATCGTAAATATTCTGCTACATCGACCTTTCCAAAGCTTTCGATACAGTTAACCATGCTCTTCTTTTACACAAACTAAAGTCTCCTTATAATATCAGTGGTCCTCTTTTATCACTTCTTTCTGACTTGCTCTCAAAGAGTCCTGCTCAACGGTGTCTCCTCTTCTCTTCCTGTCTCTTTCGGTGTCCCACAGGGGTGTGTCCTTGGGCCCCTTTTGTTTGTCCTTTATATTAATGTCGCCGACCATGCCCTTCTCAACTGTTGCAACATCCTGCTCTATGCAGATGACTGCAAAATCTTTTTAAAAATTGATGAATCTTCTGACTAGTGCTCGAGAATTCTCGTGTCGTGGATACTTGAGAAATTATGTACTGTTCTTTCAGATTCTCATTTCATGAGAAATTTAATTTTAAAAGAAATTGACATTCTCGAGAGAATTTCTTCAGGATTTCATGAATTGCTCCATCTGACACCATGCAATATTTTACATTTTTTACATGTGAAAATTGAACCTTTGACATAGACATGACATGAAAACTTAAAGAAGTATCTGCCTCTCGTACTTCCAAAAAAGTGAAAACATTGATAATTATATAAATACTAGCGTAATTGCCCGTAAAATATGACGGGTATGCGTGAATTAAGTATTACGTTAAAATAAATAAAAATTAATGACACCGGCTTTTAAGTGCACTAAAACGTAAAAAATAAATATAAAATCCGCTTAATCGAATGTTCCAGAAAGTCATGGGCATATAAAACTTGTTTGGCAAAGATATACGTTAATGCAGATTTGTTCCTTAAACATACTAAATAATTCGGAACTTACAATTATCCCCATGCCATACTTACATACAACATTAACAGAAACTGATTGGCCTGTCTCTACATTTACAAACCCAATCACCGGACAATGGGGAGGGATACTTTGGTTCCGGGCGAGGCGAAGGGGGCGGTAGAGCCCGGAGACGACTACCCATTAAAACAAAGCGAGTCAAAGGTTCCCCAATATCCTCTCCATTTGCTGCACAACAGTCAAACGAGATAAAAATATTAACAGAATAGCAATGTATTGTTGAATTTACGATATTTTATTATGTTTCGTATGTATTTATAATTTATTATTATTATTCTGTTAATACTTTTATGGCATGGGGATAATACGTAAGTACCAATAATTCTATGAGAATTTTGTTTCATAAATACAAATGACCTAATCTACAATAATCGCCATTCAGATTGTGATGAACTTTCATGTGTTCATTGACTTGCATCTATAAATCTGTTGATTGTCAATCGATTTACTGTTGCTTCTGGTGATTAAATAGCTCTATGCCTCACTTTTTGTTTGCTCTGATCGTTCAGTCTTTTCTGTTCATCTTTTTCCATTTCACTTTTCTTATTTTCAGCAATATTTCCATTTGGCGAGACCTCCAGTGAGTTTGTGCTCCTCTGTTAAGTCTTCTTTTCCTTTCACCTCGAGTATCATTACTTTCCATGATTATGAACTGTATTAATTAAAGGATAACGGCAAAAAATACGTTATTTATGGCCATTGTTGTTCAGAATTGGTTTTATATAATGGAATATCTGTGATTATACATGCTCAGCGTTTAAAATTGTTAAGCCCATATATTGGCAACACTGATTGAAGTATATTTAATATTGAATTGTAGATTTATCGAGAAATTGTTAATTTCTATAGGTATTCCCTTTCGACTCTAGTGGATAGTTCTTTTCCCCTAAAGATAACTCGTATAAATAGACTTTTTTGATGCGCAAACATTATTTTGTTAACATTTTAAAATATCTCAAAAATACAATTTTGTTGCAAAACTTGCACAGTCATTCGAAGAAAATTATAAAGATTAATTGCCATATCGTAGAAATTCAAATATCATCCGAAAATCTCCAAAATTTAATACGGTTTTGTCACAACTTTTATACATTTCTTACACATAAGGATCGTGCCAACAATAGACTTTAACAATTATAGTAACTAGCTGAGCCCACGCAAAATTTGCACGTTCAATTTTAAATTGATTCATAAAAAATTAATAAGTTGGTAAAATAAGTTGATGTTAATAATTCATATTTTACTCTAGGAATGAATTTATACAGTATAGGATACTTAGATATTTGACTCCCAATGTAACGTTTGCGTGGTAATCTCACTGAGGGAAAAGCAGTGTGCGCATATTTAAAAAAATGTTATCTGTAGGTAATCAGAAATCTGTATTTTATAAGTTATGGTAGAGAGCAAATTGATGCGGCACAGTAATTAAATTGAAATGATGCCTTTCTGAATCTCTTTCCTGTTCTTCCTTCTTTTCTCATCCTGACGTGCATTCCTATGCCTTTCTGTATTTATTTCTCGCTCTCGTTCTCTCCTATCCTCATCCTGACGTGAAATCCTATGTCTTTCTGAATCTCTTTCCTGTTCTTCCTTCTTTTCTCATCCTGACGTGCATTCCTACGCCTTTCTGAATCTCTCTCCTGTTCTTTCTTTCTTCTTTCCTCTTCCTGACGGGAAATCCTATGCCTTTCTGTATTTCTTTCCTGTTCTTCTTCTCTCCTTTCTCCTTCCTGACGTGTAATTCTATGCGCTTCAGTGTTCCTTGCTTGCTCCCTTAGTCTAAAGTCTTCATTCGATCTCTGTCTTCGTTTTCTCTCTTTGGCGCTTGTTCTTGGACTTAAAGTTCTACGTTTTAATGGCCTTCCCATTTTATTTTACTGCAAATAATGGCATACGTCAAAATACTTTTTTTGAAATCGTATTATGTCGAATAAAGGATATCAATATAAATGTGCAGTGAAATAAAAAAGTCAAACTAAATCATAAATTTCTTTTCACTTTTATTATACTTGTGCTTCTATGGTTTGTCAAATATTCTGCTAATAATAAAACAAATGAACAATTTACCTTAAGAGTAAGGAATAAGTTGTGAGAGATTCTTAAAATCAATCTTTAGCGATTATCACATACAACAAAATTCATTCATATAGGCTTTTTTTCTCTCTCTTGTTGTTGTAACTGGATAACTCACAATTAACACCTCAAAGAAAGCAAATATTGAGAAAAGAAAGATGTGAACTTTCTGTAATTTACAGGAAATGTCATCTGCTTAATCAATCATACTCTTGTAAAAGCGACGCCACAAAAAATAATTATTTATCCACTTAAGCCAAGCAAAAGTATTAAAAAAGTAAGTGCTGAAACAACTGATTGTAGACTAATGCGGAGTATAAACTTACACGTATTTCCACTGACAGGGTGATCCTTGGTCGCTTCAGCCACGAAAACAAAAACATTTGGTATTTCCAAAAGGTTGAATACTCAGATACAGTATTTAAAAAACCACAATCTACGATAAACGCGTCCTAGTCACAGAAAATAATCTTACTGAATGTTCTCAAGTTAAATCATTATCTTAATGAATTCATCCATTGTTATATTTATAACAATAAAACTTTAATTAAAGCAAAAATGTAGCGTATAATGATCTTACTAACTTAAGGATTCTATTTTTATGTCAATATGAATGTTTAATCGATGGTAATTGAATCAGAGGCAACAATTAAGGTCGACTTGGCAACATCCCGAAGGAGAACAAAAAATCGGCAAAATTTCGAAAACAATTGTGTATTTCCGAAAATTTCGACTGCATAGGGTATAAACATTGCAAGAATATGATAATTTACAGTTTTAGCCGTCAAATAAATCAAAAACAGAGAATATCGGTCCATATTTACGTATTTTAACGAATGAAGGAAAAAAACCTTGCACTCTGAAAACTCGAAAATCCCGTGTAAACTTATGGGAGCATATAATTATCTCTTGGAATTGAACCTGGGACTTTAGGAAATTGAGAATAGTTTTCTAGGGACCTCCGGGCCTGTAGAAACAAAACGCAGTTTACTGCAAATCTCTACTGCAAACGGTTTTCGAGATAGAGGGGGGGGGACAGACGGACACTTCAGAAATTATATATAGGATTTTTTGCCTTTTTCGAATGAGATTTAAATTATGGTTTTTAAAATTTCTTAAGGATCCTCCCCATCCGATAATCTAATTCCGTGATAGTTACGCGTAAGCCAAGCATTTTTGTTTTTGAAATGATAAATCGTTTGATATAAATCATAAATAAGTTTTTTACATCTTTTACTTCAAACAATTTGCCATAGCAGTTATTGTTTAGGAATTATTTATAAATAATCAGTTTTTTTGGTTTCCATCAAATATCTCCTTAAAAACGTTATTGGTAATCTTCGTGAGGACCAAAGTTGTAGAGAATAATATTTCTTCCAAGTTTTGTTTGAAACAAACTTTCGTAGAACCATCCATTTCGAAGATACTTTGCTTATTCGTAAATTTCCAGTATACAGCGCCACCACCATGTAGCAGTGAATTCTGTAAACATATTCAAAATATGCCTAATTTACGGCAATATTACTATTCTTTTACGATACGAAATAATAATTTTTCCATATAATGCTAATCATAATAATTTAAATATCTATACCCCAAATATGGAGAAAGTCATGTTGGCCACATCAGATTTTTTTTCATTTATAAATAAGTTGTTAGGTTGTTATTTTATTTTATTATATTCCAGTGTAAAAGGCCAAATATGGCTTTTTTGGATTTTAATAAATAAATAAAAATAAATAAAAATAAATAAAAATAAATAAAAATTAGAATTATCAAACAAACCTAACAATTCTTTTTCAGATGGCAATTAAGAATTATTTACAGATGTTTGGTTACATTATTATTTTTTTAAAATAATTATAAAATGATATCATTTGTTCTGCCTATAGAGGTCTTTAACCTATTCCTACAGTTATAATGTAAATATAGGACCCAATATCCGTGAGGTTCTCACAGAACGGGGGAGTAGTATTCAGAAAAACTTCTAAGAAAAATATTCTGCAGGGATATGTGAGGAGTTAGTTCAAGATTTAACTGAATTTAATCGCGGACATAGAAACAAGATGGAATTCGGTTATTGCTATGATCGAGAGATTCTTGAAACTTAGAAATTGCATCAGGAAGGCTTTTATTGACTTTGATATTGGCGATAAATGGAGTGAATCAAATGTATCTGTTTTTAAAGGAGTTTGAAATTGCACTTGAATTCGTAGAGATGCCACTATCTCGACTGCTGAAGTTCTCTTTAATTTTCTATCGAAAAAGGTTCAAGAAATAGAAATAGAGCAGAAGAAATGTTTTGTATCCTTATAACAGGAATTGGAGAGTGCAGAGACAACCATCTCGTTTGCTTGTTGAAGGTTTTGCAAAACCCAGAATCCACCAACGATGACAATGACTTTTCCGGAATCGCTCAAAGAGCATGACGATTGCTTTCGCCGATGGGTTGATGCAACGACTTTTCTCCCCAGCTGCAGAATACCGTGGTGATGAAAAAGAAGAATAAGAAAAAGCAAATGATGGAAATAAAATGACAATGGCAGAAAAATTAATTCTGCCATTTTGAGTACATATTCAAATGGCAGCTCCTTCAAAGAATGATCAGTTCAAGGCTCTCCAGGTGGAATTCCAGATTTTTTAAGAAACTGACAAACGGACACCAAATTTAAATCTGCTAAACAAGGCTTTGATTTAATGTCAAACCAACGTCCACGGAGAGTGAACGGGTTTCGTTTTTATAGCACACAATATTATTACCAAAATTCAAAAAAGGCTGGCTGATGTATCATTCGATGCTCTTGTATTTTTTTAAATCTTCTTCGCAAAACAAAAATGAATATGTTTATATAGCAGCTCTTTTGACTAATATTTACCACGTAAAGCTATTAAAATATATTTTGTTTGATTTCATTTGAAAACTTATTCAATTTCTCGAGTCCCGGGAATTCCCAGGATTTTCCAGAAAGTATGTCTGAGAAAAAGGTCGTAAGTCCCTAGTCACAACCTTTAGGGAAATCCAAAATTGTTAAAATTTTAATTTCTGAGATCTTTTCACCCCATTATTGCTCCATACAAGTATAAAAATTATAAGGCACTTCTACATGAGATAGAGACTTGATATTTGGCACGATTATAGATTTATCTCCACAACCAATGGAAAGAATATGAAATTTGTTAGAGCTTATTTATACCCCATTATTCAGAATATGCTGAAATGCTTTTTGAATACAAGCACCGTCTACTACTGAATAATATAGTTATGCTTCTTATATATGAAGACATAAATTGTAAGGCAATTTCAGATGAGTTAGAGACTTGAAATTTTATACGGTTATAGGTATTTGATCACAACCGACTGAAAAAATCCGAAATTGTTAAAATTCCAATTTTTAGAGGCTGTTTTTCCCCAATACTGCCCAATAAAAAAACACGTAAATCAGTGTAGAGTTTTATGCATTTACTTTTAAAAATTATTTTCCGCCAACATTCGAACTCGGGACTTGAACTGTCGAAAAGCTGAAAGATTTTAGTTTCATATTTTTAACACATAATTGAAATACAGGCGACTCTCGAGATTCGACCATTCGAGATTCGACCATTCGCGATTCGACCAATTCAAGAAGTCGACCGGTCGAAGCCCGCTTATTCGGTCCAGCCGATCGGTCGGTCGAATTAGGAACTAGTTTACGCGAAGTAATTTTCGGCCTGCCCAACCGCACGAGGTTTAGTTTCAGTCTAGACATCGTTATTTCTGCTCTAATTGTTTGAATTTGTGCTGATTTTACTCGTTTTCGATATTCGAACGTTCGAGATTCGACCACGTTTTCAGGACCGCATCCCAGTCGAATCTCGGGAGTCGCCTGTACTACATATATATTTAGCGTAAATGTTTAATTTTTATCGAAAAAAGAGAATTTTTCTGTCTCAACAATAGATTATTTTATTAACTAGTGTATAGCTCGTCAAAAATGACGGGAGTAAGGATTCAATCGTTCAAGTTATTTATGGAGATCAAATTCGCATCAGAAACATAAATTGTATTGAAAGTCTTTTCTCTCTCCTTCATTCCCACTCTCCTTCCCCTCTCCTTCCCTCTCTCACCCTCCCTTCCTCCCCCTCCCTTTGTCCTCTCTCTCTCGTATTGAAAGCAATCAAGGCATGTTTACACCCATAAGGATTGAAATAACAACGTGATATCGAAGTCTAACAATGGCATTGGTTGGAAAGGCAACATCCACTTAAAATGGCTAGATTTCCTAAAAACTGTGCGAATTAAACGTTTAAATTGAGCAATTTCGAACTGTAGGTGGAAAAAGACGAACAGAATAAGAACCTTTATAATGTTTTCTTCAAACTGGTTCACATCCGAAGTTCGTAGATCAATTCCATCTAATTTTAATCTCAAAAAGAATGAAAGCCTGTGCGTCGAAAAGTTCATTTTTACGTGAAATTACGTGTTATCTTATTGGAAATGGAAATTATCACCTAGAGTCGAACCCAGGTCTTTGATCTTGAGTTAGATAGATTAAAACGTTTTATTATTATATCATAATGCTATCCTGAAAATTTCATCAAATTCGGTTGTTGTTTGCGAGATATTAAGCTTCAAGAAGCATTACTGACAAAGCGACACTGTTTTTATATTACTTTAGATAGATGAGCTAAATGCTTTCATATGGATCAAGCTTTTAATGGGAATCAGAGGGTTACATTATAATGCCATTAATATTAAACTATGACCAAAGGGAAAAATCTGAATTAGTTAAAATTCTGATTTTTGAGGCACTTCCAAATGAGCTAGAAACTTGAACACTGGCACAATCATAGATTTTTGGTCACAACCGATGGAAGAGAATCTGAAACTGTTGACATTTTAATTTTTGGTTGTTTTTATCCCGTTATTCAGAATTAGCTGAAATGCTACTAGTCTACTAGTACCAGGGCCGGTTTCGGTTAAAAATGTGTGAGGTAAAAATTAGCCACCCCTCTAGATATCAAAGGCATGAAATAATATTAAATATATACTAAAAAAAAAGAAAGAATTATTTTACTGTTTTATTTTTCCAAAAAATATTCAACTAAATATTTTCAGAAAATAGAAATAAAACATTCAATGATCTTAGATCAAAATTACTACGTAATGATTATATTACCGAATATTTTTATATTGCAACTTTACGAACCCACTTTTCGAAAAGGACGAGATTAAGTTTTTTCGGGCTTTTTTCTTTGCAGTCATTTATAAGGGATCAGAGAGGGAAGCTACGTGCAAAAGGTACAAATCCCGAATGTAAAATAATTGCACAAAGAGACAAACCCCGAGTAATCAAAGTCTTCTAGTATTGAAGGTTCACTGTATTTGGGGCAGTAAGGCCAAATTTTCCTGGCAAAAGTTTTCGGATAATACCTTCATTTAGTTTCTCCATTTGGTTTTTCATTGATATGTGTATGGCGAATAAATGTGAAAATTTGACTTCAAATGAATGTTCAGGGGCAGCAACCAGGCTCTACTCCGAATGGTAAAATAGTATTTCCGAAAGAGGCTTCCGAGAATACTACTGAATACAGGTGGATGTAGTTTTCCCAACATTTTATTGCTGTTACATGCCGGGGATCTTTGCCTACCGAGTGAAAGCAGTTCTCACCGCCCCTAATATTTCTAGCTGATTCCCTCTGTGATTTTCCGCCCCTGAGATTTTCTGTCTGGGTGCAATGCACCCCTTGCACCAAAGACCTGAAGAGAGAAGCATTCCCTTAGGTTGGAGGGGACGGGAAGAAAGGTCATGCCTTGGCATCGCCCCCGCCTTACTAGCCTCTGCAGTCTAATCAGAAGTTGGCCAGCGGGAGACATTTGCAAGGGTGCCCAAGAGCAAGGAATACTTTAGAAAGTCCGAGGAGGATACGGGAAATCCCAAGACCCTCCTTCCTGCGGTTCCTCTTTGTTTCCACGCACATTTCCAGGCACATTCAAAATTCTTGGTTGATTGGTTGCGGCTCTTCTTTGAGGACGAAATATATATATATTTTGGGTTTCTTTTGCTGCTTCTTAGTAACTGCTACGCTGTGTTAGGTTGTGTGAGGACGGGGTACATATTATCACACCACCGCATTCTACCCCTTCTCCTTCAAAATTTCCCCCTCCATTGCATTTCACATCGGTGACATCAAAAAAGAACTGTTTGTCCGCATTAGTTCCAATACGTCCATCGTTGTGGAAATGTCAGTCGAGTGGTTTGTGTCTTTTAGTGTTTGAAGAATCTGCTATCAACTTATAGCAGGTTAATTTTCCTTGGGCATAATTGATATGTTTTTGTCTTTGATCAAGAAGTTATGTCAGTATTTAGTTTAAATATTATTTTTCCCATTGATAAAAGCAGGTTTTTCACCCTGAGGTTGGAGCTATACCTAGTCTACGATCAGCAAAGATTTTCTAAACCAGGAAGTTAGTATATACATATTTTTATTCGATCTTTTTATATACCGTATTTAATCGATTGTAAGCCGACCCTTACTTTTCAAAAGGGCACGCGAGGAAAATTCCATGTTGGGTGTACAGACATCCTAGTTTTCCGAGATTTGTCGCGAAAAAATACCGAAAAGTATGAATGCCCCGGCTTTTTCAATTCGTAATTAAATAAAAAAGGTATCAACTAAAATTAGGAGAACACAAATTACATACGTGCGTTATATTCGAGCATCCAATACAACTTTTACTAAAATGTAATCTGTCCCGGTTATGTCCAAGATTTTTAATCTCGCAACAAAAATATCCCGGTTTCTCTCCAACATCTCACATTCGACTCATCAATCCTGTGCACCATTGTGCAGCAAGATTTAATGTTTCTTCCGCATATGCTATCACTATCTACAGAATATTGCGTTCGTCCCATTATGGGATTATTAAGAAAAACTGAAAAACTCACCAAAGTAAATGACAAAAATTTACGTTTGCAAAGGAATGAGGAAATTATGATTGACTAAGGGAATCATAATATTACGCACACGTGCATACAAGAGATGGTTCGGGAATGAATTTCTTGAAACATTTATTTTGATTTTTAATACTCGATTCTAAGCAGAGTGGTAATTTTTAAGGCGGTAAAATAGTAGAAAAACAGGTCAGCTTACAATCGATTAAATACGGCATATCTTTCACGTTGAATGGTTAAATTATTTTTTAGTTTAATTCAAATAAGTTTGTTGCTATTATACTCTTTCTTGAACCAACCTTTGATAAGTAGTTTAATGTAGAGGTTTTTCTCTTTAAAATTTGAGGTAATTAACTCTATAATTGGGCAATTTTATTTCCTTTTAAGAAATTCAACCTGAAGGTCGTTTTAAATTTTCAATTTTAAATTGGTAAGAAATTCGTAAGTTGCATCTGCTGACGAAAGTTGTCCTTTGTTGTAATGATTCCAAGTAATAGACGATGTTGATCTTCCTGTTGAAGTTCATAATCAGTCATAAATTTGGAGTTTCATTTATTCACGATAAAGCCCGCTTTTCATCCCAATCCATATTTTTTAAATCATTTTTATCGGAACGTCTTTCCAAGATCACTTCCAAGAGAATGCTTGATTCCATTCGTTTCGTCGCTATTTTTTCCCCTGCATCCTTCCTTCGCAGGATTCACAGACTCCCAATTGCATTTTGCAATCAAGAATCAATTTCATCCTTTCTATTTCATTCAAAGAGCAATTTGTACCACTATTAGCTTTAGATAAGTTCATCACTGCCTTCATTCATGCGTTTTGCAACACGTCTATGAATAAGGCAATGTGTCGATGTTGAATTTTTTGATGCCTTCTTTACGAAACACTGCACCAACAAGTTTGACAACCATTGATTTTGCCCCATCTGTGCATATGTATAGCGATGCAAAGGTTCCAATTAATCTCACTGTCATCGAAATACATATCGCACAATTTATAATTTTGTGACATTTCCAATTTATTTTTCTGCGAATAAAACCTTTTTTATTAAACTGTTTAATCATAAAAATACACAAAACTTCAAAATAATTATATCCTTTTACTCTGCTAAACTACCGACTTTTTATGTAAAATTTATGTACCGATGGGGCGCCATAATTGAAATCTGCTTGGGGTGCCAAAATTTCTTGAGCCGGCCCTGCCTGTAAGCGGTAGGTTACGTCGCTTACACCTTAAACGGACTCTGAATGTAAATGACATATCATGGCGTAAAATATAATTATTTTTTCGCGATGTTTTCAAGTTCTGTGCAATACACCTTTAAAAAAATGAAAATTTAAAAATCCGAAATATTGATTTTGCCACTCCTCTTAAGTGGCGCCTGTAAGCAACCGCTTCCATCGCTTATGCTTGAAACCGGCCCTGACTAGTGCACACACACACGCATACAACTATAGAAACAAAATTCCCTCATTCGATTTTACTAAAAATAAAATTTTAATGAAATGGCCACTATTTTATTTACAGAGTGAGCCAAGGGAGTTTACCTAATGTATTCTGTCTACTGAGGAAGGACTGCCGATAATTGAACAACGTGAGGACGGCTGTAGCCTATTGCATTGCATACACAGGTAATTTATCACAGTTTAAGCTGATTTTTTGTGCCAACAGATCCTTAGGAATTTTATTAATTTCTAAAACCTCTTGTCTCCTCTTCAGGCCACTGAGAATCCACTTTCGTCGTCTTCTCAATTTGGATTCTAAATTGCCTTCAACAAAATATCAACCTATAAAAAACACGGTTTGATATCATATCGAAACAGGATGAGTTGCACTTCGCATGACGTTGTGCAGGACGACGAAGTCATTTTGGAAGCTGACGGTCATGACGACATGATATTGGTAGAAAAAATAAGCTTAGACAAAGATGACCTCAAAGCGGTGGCTAGGAAGCTAAGGGTTGATGGTTGGAAAGGATCGGATAAAATTGTTCTAAAAAAAGAGTCGCACTTGTACCTCAAACAATACAGTGATGCCGATAAAAACACTCTGCTGATGCACTGCGTGAAGTTGGGCAAGAGGGACATTTTGGATTTCCTCTTAAAGTGCGACTCTATCGATGTAAATGCCTCGAACAAGAGCGGTCAATCGGCAGCCGATATTGCCAGGGAAATGAAGGACTTTGATTCCTTTTTGAAACTACTGGAAGCTGACTCCCGCTTCCCCTTGGATTTCAAGCCAAAGGAGATAAATAAGGAAGAGCCGAAATACCAGCCTTTGATTGACTTTCTGGATCAGAGGAAAGAAATACACAATGCGATTGATAATGGTGAACTAGATCGCCTTTATGAAAAGACTGCGAAGCAGAAGTCTTTCCTTTACCTGAGTTATCAGAATCAGTCTGGATTAAATCGAGCCGCGGAGAGTAAGCAATACGAAGTGTTTGCTTACTTTCAGTATCTAGGAGCCAGATTTTCAGATGAAATTGAAAAAAAACAAAGTTGGGAATATCTCGAAAAGGATGATGGGCACGAGCAGGTGAAGTTACACATGAACAAATACTACCGCGAACCCGAAAACTCCCACGTGCTCAATTTGATGTCTGTCTCCATAGGAATCGGAGATTTAGAGGAAAACCAAAAACGTATCATAGAGAACCTATACAAGCACCTCGACCAATACGACTACATTTCCCTGATCATGAAAGTTCTTAAGAATGTAGACAACTTGGATGTAGTGTTCGACTTCAGCTCTGAGGTAGTAGACCGCACTTCCGGTAAGTCTGGATGCATATTCGGTCTGGCCGATGGCGAAATTCAAAGAATCTACATCGGTGCGAAGACAAAAAATACCAATTCCATAGCAGGAACTCTGGCACATGAATTATGTCACCTCGCGATGAGATTATTGTATGAAAACGATGCCAAGCCGTACGAGAAGATGGACTTCATGGATGCAAAACTGGGTGAAATGAACAAGGAGACCGAGTTCCAGGAAATAATGGAGGAAATACAGAAAAAGTATGAGGATGGAAATCAGTTGCACGACAAAATAAAGCACGTGTTCCAGTACGATGTACGTAAGAGGCACTCCGAAATGATCGTAAGAGTACCTCACCTATTGGCAATGGAAAAAAAAGGGGAAGAGATTTTGAAAGAACAAGTCAAGAGTTTGTACGAATACTACAAGAATCGCGTTGTCCCCGACTGCAAGAAGTACTTGGAAAAGAAATTCTTCACGAAGCCTATTCTCTTGACCAAGTACCTACACCAGTACCTCGGATATCTTTCAAAAATAGAAGATGGCAAGATGGCCTTGAGGAAACCCTTAAATAATGATTACAAGGATTTCTTGATTGCACATGAAAATTTGAAAATATTGAGAACTTCCAACGCGACACTCGGATGCTCCAACTTGTACCTTACTCTGAATATGGAATACAAATTCCATTTCGAAAAACGATGTCTGTTCTTCGAGTTGGAACTATTCCTTAAAGAGGAAAAACACGGGAAAAATCGCGATGCTATACTCACTGCGCTGAAATCAGAAGGATGTGATTACCTCGTGTTGGTGACCAGAACTGAGGAGCTCAATCTTCCGAAAATATCCAATTACTTCAAGGCTACCGACTTCCAGAAGAAGGAGGTGGTCGTCATTGTAGATCTGAAGTGCAAGTGTCCGTTCGATGGTAAAGATGAGAAGCATTCGGAATGGGAGAAGAAAAGGATAGACTACAAATGGAAGGATTTGTCCGACGTTTACCAGCAAGTGATCATGAAGAAGAAGGTGAATTTCCAAGGATACCCGACTGAATTACGTGAGCTGTTTCATCAAGATTTCGCGGATGAAATCCTTCCGCCGGATGCGCTTTGCGAGGCCATAGATGAGGAAAACATTATAATTGGGCAGGAAGTCACCGGCATACCTTAGGGCGGTGTTTCTCACCCAACCAACGCAACATCGGGGGCACCAAGTGTTCTGATTGGTCTTCCTTGGCATTCTCTCAATTCATCAATTTCGTTATCTCTCACATCCACATGGGAGGCAATATGTGATTTTTAATGTTTTGGTTACTGTCGTGAAAAATGAACATCGTAAATAATCTATGGCATTGTTCTGATATATCAAATTTCAACTCACTGATTAAAATGAGATTTTTGGTAATTTCTTTGAAGAATTATTGTTCGATTTTTTAACCTAGAAAGTTTGTATTTTAAGACTTTTTACATTTGAAAGCTATTTTTATGGGATATTATCCACAATGATCAATTTTTTGAACAAGAGAAAAATTAACACCCCCACGGCATAATCTGTTTCTTTATCGGTTAAATAAAACTACTTTCATAAAAAATCTGATGTGGCCAACACATGACTTTCTGCATATTTGGGGTATAGATATTTAAATTATTGTGAATAGCATTATGAGACAAAATTATTATTTCGTATCGTAAAAGAATACAGTCATCCATATTGCCGTAAATTAGGTATATTTTGAATATGTTTACAGAATTCACCGCTAGTTGGTGGCGCTGTATACTGGAAATTAAGAAAAAGTTGAATATCTCCGAAATGGATGGTTTTACGAAAATTTGTTTCAAACAAAACTTGGAAGAAATATTATTCTCTACAACTTTAGTCCTTACAAAGATTACCAATTACGACGTTTTTCAGATGTTTGACGGAAACCGAAAAAACCGTTTATAAATAATTCCTAAACAATAATTGCTATGGAAAATTCTTTCAAATGAAAGTTGTAGGAAATTACATTCTCTATAACCTTTGTATAGAATTGTATATATAATAATGATGTTTTAGCGGAGAAATATCACAAAAACCGAATCGGGTTTCGAATAAACCTCGACTTCCAGTTAACCGTTATTGTCCAAAAACTAACCAGTTCTTTGTGCCCATGCTAAAGTGTTATATATGAAGTTTGGTAACAATATGGCAAGTACTTTTTGAGTTAGAGCGCCCACAATCACATACACATGCACACAGACATCATTCCGAAAATAGTCTAAATGTGTTCTAGGGACCTCAAAACATGCATTTCCGTTGAAATCTCGAAGTTGATTTATAGGTGTTACCTTATGGAAATGTCTTCCTTGGACTCGAACCCAGGACTTTCTTCGAGATTTTTTTTCGCCATCACCTTAAAATGTATGAATCGAACACTTCCAGACGTGCTGGAGACATGAAATTTGGCACGATTATAGGTTTTTGGTCACAACCGAAGGATAAAATCCAAAATTGTCGAAATTCCAATTGTGAAGGGCCATTTTGGCCCCATAAGAAAAGCACATAAAACGGTGTAGAGGTTTTTATATTTGTATTTTAAAATTATTTACTGTCAAAATTCGAACTCGGTACTTGAATTATCGTAAAGCTTAATAATGTCTTATTATTGAAGAACGCATTCAAATCCGAGTAGAATTAGCGTAATCTTTTATCGGAAAAAATGGGAATTTTTCTGTATCACAACAATCAAATGTCATGGCAACGAGCTCAATGCTATCATATGTGTAAGCTTTTAATGGGAATCAGAGGGTTGTATCATAACTAGTGTAATGCCCGTTGAAATATCAACGGAAAAATTATAGATAGATAGATTATTATTATTTTCATTTAAAATATTTAATATCACACTTTTACATATGAAATATTTTGCCATATACAACATTTCTAGTGAATATTCTGTTGTTGACGGGCTATCTTTAGTTAAACAAAATAGTTGCCTCTCTTCCCCTCCCCCCCATCTTACACCCTCCCTCCCCCTCCTTGTCTCCTGGATTCGAACCCGGGACACTTCAGCAAACGAAAATATTTTTCCAGGGACCTCAAAGCAAGTAGAAACAGAACGCCGTTTACCGCATATCTTTACGACGAAGGGTTCTCGGGAAATACGCCGATATAATTACGCGAGGGTTCATACGCACTGACTGACGCAGATTCACTACGAGTATAATAGTATAAAGGATAATTATTGTATAAGCGACATATGATGTTTTTGCATATTTTTGACGCTGATTTCTCGAAACCAGGGTTGCATTCACATAAACTCTGGCAGGTGTGTGCGTGCGTGCGCGTGAGCGTGTGTGTGTGAGAGAGAGAGACATGTCGATGGATTTATCTTCCCCGACCCCATCCAAGACCACCGGTGGTCTTGCCCCATCCCATGGCGACAGTAGCGTGAGGGAGTCGTCGATTGTCATTTGAAGGCTACTGAGCGGTGGAAATATTCCACCTTTCGCTTTCACCGTTTATGCGAACCGAAATAAAGGAGCAAAATAAATATCGGTTTTTGGTTTCGGTTCGGGTTCAACACATCTAATTCTTTCGTTTCCGGTTTGGTTCCACTCCAGCCAAAAATATCGGTTTTTTCGGTTCGGTTCCAGTTCGATGGCCTGTGTTGAATATACATTAATTCTCTTTTGTGGAAGAATATACGTGATAGTTTAAGTTGTAAACTTCGGATATTTCGGTATGACAACATAATTTTCAGTTCCATACTCTGAAGTTTCGTTAAATCAAAAATATTATTCAGTAAAAAGTTCATCAGTCAGATAAAACAGGTAAATGTTTCGATACCCATTTGTCCTGCATTGCAACAATTATTCCAAATGTATTATCTCCTATAATATATTTTGAAGGGTGTGTTTGTTGGTTTGTTCATGGAACTCCTCATAAACGATTGAAGCTGGCATAACCAAATTTATTACGATTTATCCTTGCATCCTAACTTAGTGAACGGTCAAGGTTTGGCCAACCGGGATTAATCAGTGCTGCCAATATAGAGGATTAACATTTTTCCATAAGATAACACGCATGAATCAATTTCTTGACTTGCAAGGTATTCTTCCTTCAAGCATAAAAATACATAAATATGGACCGAGTTTTTTCGTTTTTGCTTTATTCGACGAATAAAACTATACTATCTTATTCCTGTTACACGGTCGAAGTTTTCAGAAATACGCTATTTGTTTCGAAATTTTGTGAATATTTCGTACCCCTCTCGAACGTTGCCAAGGCGGCCGTCATTGTTATCTCCGATTCAGTTAGCTTCGATGAAGCTTACAAATAGATGAAAGTTTAGCGTTATTCGCTTCGCACTTTTATTTAAACGATGAAACGATCGATGTCAATCTTTATACATAGATACTGACTTTATAAATAGATACTGACTATTATTCAGGAAACTGCGTGTGGTAAGCGTTTATAACGATTGACGAAAGCAATTGAACCTTCTTTCGTCTATTGAATACTGGAATATTACCCTTTTTGTAAGTAAAATCATTATATTCTACATTTTAATGTTTATTAACGTAAATAGGCTCACGTATCTGGTGTACATTTACCGGAGTCAGTGTTCAATCATGGACTGATATCGGTCGGACTGTATGTTGCCTTTTCACGGGTTGTTTACAAGACAAAAGTAAATATTTCAGCGAGGCATAATTACAAAATCGGTACAACATACATTTAACAAACTTTCTCATATATGGGTACTAAGGCGTCGTTTAGTTATCTTTAGAAAATGAAAATCGTAAGAGCCTGTTTTTAGAAAATCGAATTGTTGTTAAAGTTGCCTAGAATAAACTAGCCTTATATTCATTTTTTGAGAAATATGAACTATACAGTATTATTGAAGACGTAAACTCAAGTTACTGTACGAAATTTGATCAAAATCGTTATAGCCGTTTTTGAGAAAATCGCATTGTTGTTAAAAATGCGTAGAATAAACTACTCTTAATTATTGAGCAATGTCAACCATTCCTATGTATATTCTGCCCAGTATGATAAAATGCATAAGTTCGTCATTTCATTCATTTTCGCTCTACCGTCCAGGCTCCAGAACCAGTAACAGACAGACGGCAGCTTCACTACGTGCATAATATATATAAGACTAGCAGCTACGCTTGCAAATAATCTAAATATTTCTGCCCTAGGTTAGATCTTTGTTCCCTATTCATTTGACGTGTTTCCCTATTTCTTTGTCTTTCTTGTACTGTCTGCTCCTCATCTACACGGGCAATCCTATGAGCTTCCTCATGTCTTTCTCTCTCTTTCCTACAATACTCTTCCTTTGATCTCTGGCTCCTCTTCCTTTCTCTGGCAGCTGCAGCTGGACTAATAGCTCTCCTTTTCACTGGTCTACCCCTTGGTATCGCGGTTCAATACAAAGGAGAAAAATTTCAAAATCTTCCTTAGTTCCAATGATTATCGTTGCACCCTTATAGGCGACCTCACAAACAGTCTCTTTCCTTCAAGTGTCTATCAACGACTGCTTTCAACTTCTTACAGGACCTAAAATAAAGGCGACGTTTAAGATTATCAATGAAGAGGAGATAACAATAACGCTTTTCTTTCGTCTATTTGAAGGTTTAATTGTGTTTAATTGACCTTAAATGAATCGGAAGTAACAATGAGAGTCTCCTTGGCAACGCCCAGAATTAGTACGAAAAATCCGCAAAATTTCGAAAAAGAATGCGTATTTCTGAGAAATTCGACCGCGTAATGTGTAAGCACTGCAAGAATAAGATAGTATAGAGCTTTAGCCGCCGAGTAAAGCAAAAAATAAGAAAATTGGTCCATATTTACGCATTTTAATGAACGAAGGAAAAAAACCTTGCACTCTGAAAAATCGAAAATCCCGTAAACTTATGGGAAAATATAATTGTCTCCTGAATTCGAACCCGGGACACTTTAGCAAATGAAAATATTTTTCTGCGGACCTCATAGCTAGTAGAAACAAAACGCCGTTTACCGCATATCTTTACGACGAACGGTTTTCGGAAATACGCCGATATAATTACGCGAGGCTTCATACGCACGCAGCTTCACTACGCGCATAATACTACATAGGATTGCCCGTCAATATGACGGGATATCTTTAGTTAACCTTATCTCCCTCCCCCCCCTCTCTCTCCCTCCCTCCCTCTCTCTCCCTCCCTCCCTCTCTCTCCCTCCCTCCCTCCCTCTCTCTCCCGTGTTGAAACGTATGACACCGCGTGAAACCGTTAGAAGCCATTTGAGACTTCAGGAGTTCTCACGGAGTTCTGTTCCGTTGGACATGTCCAGAAAATTTTAATGCGCAGCCTTTTGGTGCAATAATGCCACAAATTGCAGAAAAGATAGAAAAATATCATTTTTTTCTTTTCCTAAGGAATCATCAAGGTGAGTTGATACATATTAATTATGAGTCGTATTAGAGTGAATCTTAACGGTTTTTTACTTCCGTATAATCTCTTAATAAAATTCTCATGATTCTCTTTAGAGCAAATGAATGGATAAAGTTTTGCCTAAGAGAAGACCTGTTGGGAAAGTCACCTGCGGAACTTAAAAACAAAAAAGTGTGCAGCATACATTTTAAAGAAAGTGATTTTCGAAGTTTGCTTCCTCGACCTCTCTTAATCTCAGATGCTATTCCTAGCATATATGAAGGTAAGATATTCGCATCTGTAGCTGTGTAAAGTCCGATATAATTATCCTAATTTTCCGATTGTAATATTCACCTATATTGGTAACTGTATGTCAAAAGATATACTAACTTACGTCGATTTTGCGCCAAAAAAGTGCGAATTATAAACGGAAAATAGATCAAGTTTACGTTTATCGGAAACCTAGCATTAATTTTTGAAATTATTAATGCGTAAATATTCGATTTATTAAGCTGCATATGTGCAATTTATAGAGAAAGAACATATGCGCTGTAATAAACAATTTACATATATTTACACATATATGTATAAATAATTTGATGTTAATGGATGTATTAAATTCGTCATATTTGTATTGAAATGCTTTTCCTTAATTTCAGAGGTCTTCCAGGAATCAACAGGAGAGTCGAGTACTTCAAATCTTCGATCTCACATAGCCGTTGGTAAGTGCAGGGATAATTTCCACGTTGATGTCAGGGCTTTCAAGAAAATGAAAGTTAAACTGGCATCTCAGGCCTTCAGCCAAAGTGTAACTGTAGCGATACTTGCTTTTGTTGCTATGGGTAAGTTAGGTAGCGATGCTATTTATACTGCCCAATTCTTTGAATTCGTGGATAATTTATTTGATACTTTCAATAGCTTTCAGTTAAGGAAACACCCGTTCAAGCTTAGATATGCAATGTCTGGTGAAACTCCTCATAGGGCATTCTTGGAGGAGGCTTTAGAAAAACTAAGCAAAAGTTATTTTATGGGTTGCAGAAGGCAACCAGCATGTTTGAACGGCTGGTTAATTAGTATTAGAAGTTTATTAGGTTTATATGTAGAATTAAGGGATCAGTATGGCATCCCAAAACTTTGTACTCGGGTTTTGAATCAGGATGCTCTTGAGAACTTGTTTTCTGTGATCCGACAGCAAAATGGGTGCAATGATAACCCCACAGTGGTTCAGTTTGGAAAGGGGTTTAAGCATATACTGATTACCTCTCTTTCCAAACAATCTCAGGGAAGCAATTGTGAAGTAGATTTAGAATCGATTTTAATCAAGGTTAGTAATTATGTTGATAATGTCGTTGTAGATAGTAGCAATAGTGTAGATGTAGACGTAGTTGTTAGTGAAATTAATTTTAGTGACTTGGACAATCCTCAGCTTGAGGAGTTAAATATCTTGCATTATGTGTGTGGTTACCTGTGTAAAAAATTCTCTAAAGTTCACAATTGCAAAAATTGTACAGAGGTGCTGCTTAGTCCTGAGGGTTCATGGGCTGCTGACTACCAGCTCTTTACATATTTGAAAGCACACAAAGAATTTAATGAGGAATTTGGGCACTTGTTCCTCCCCTCCAAAGATGTTTTTGATATGTTGAGGGATTGGGAGGATGTCTTTCAAGACATCTTCCCCGAAATAATTAATAGAAATTCAGTGGGCAAAATACTTTGCTCCATTTTAAAAGAAAGGGAAAGTACAATTAATGTTTCCTTTCCCTGTGTTGCAGGGAAAGAAATTTTCCTTTCCCTCTTTGTGAGGACTCGTATATATTGGGGAGTTAAGTTTCTTAATAGGAGGAGACTTTCAGAAGCTTCTGTTTCCCGTAATACATGTCCTCCAAAGAAGAGGAACAAGATGTAATTTCAGGCCAGGGGATGTTGTAAATAGAAAATTGTTATTAATATATTGTAAACTGTAAATAGTACTGCTTGAAATTGAAATGATTGGACACAAAGGGGAAGTGTCCATTTTTATCATGTGAATCATTATTGTTTATTGCATCTGTATTTGATCTTTGTATTTATTGTCAGTAAATTACATTACGTGTTGGGAAATCCTGTGATCTGGAATTCTGCGCCATTTTCTAATTTATACAGTCCACTAATTTCTGTCCCCAACACAACAGGACAATTCTAATCATCGCATCCAGTCTTAAGGGAATGGATATTACAGAGTGTGACATTTTTCCCTGCCCTCGGGACTTTGTCCCCAATCCTGAGGGACTTAGTCCCCAATACCGAGGTATGTTGATCAACAAAGCCTGCCGAGAGAAACCAAGCCCGAACTAATCGCCCCTCCGCTGGATGCCGTGGACTTATCTGGGTGTCTAAATATATACCCAAAAAGGGGTGTCCTCCCTCCAGTCCCCTTCCAGCTCAGCGAACTTTAAGACGGGAACCGAAAATCCAAATACTCCCCTTCAAATGTTCACCAATCACGACTCACCACTTCAAAATTCCAGAGTCACCTGTGAACCCCTCCCCTCTTCCCCTGGAACTCTGTTCGAGGCAGTGAGCGGGCTATCGCTTTCTCGGACTCTCTTCCTAATCACAGCAGGAGAACAACCCCTCACTGCATGAGATAGGCTAACCTCGCATGAACTTTCCAGTGAAGTCAATAGTGCCGAACCACACAGTGAATAAATACATAAAATAAATTGAGAGAATTGTTATTTTATTTTGGTGTGGTTAATAAATTGTTCTCTATTAACCAAGGTTATTTGTGTAATCTGTAATCTATGTCGCATACCCAATTGGTATTGCTTCAAGAGGAAATTGAAAATTGTTATTAATACATTGTAAACTGTAAATAGTACTGCTTAAAATTGAAATGATTTGTGTGTTAATTTGATTACAGTTGAGGTACACCAAGAGGAAGTGTCCATTTATATCTTGTGAATCATTATTGTTTATTGTATGTATTTGATCTTTGTATTTAAGTAATAAATAACGTTTCATCTAAGCAAAAATTGGAATTATGTTACAGTTTTAATTTACTCCTCCCTATGTTTAGATTTCCAAGTATATTTTATGGTAATAATAATTTCACCTCGCGCGGAACATTTTCAAATTGCCGCGTAAAGTATCCCAAAGACCGCTAGATCGCTCTGCCGTCAACGTATTACCATTGGCCTTATGGGAGCTGCGTTTCCTATTATTCTTCCATGCATATACCTTATTCATTTAGATAATGTAATCGTTGTTTGGTTGGTTACCCTACAATTGGATTGACGAGAATTAAAAATAAACAGCACGAAAAAATTATTTTCATAATATCTGTTACATTCAGATAATGCGAAGGCACAGCGCAAGAAACTGCCTTTAATATGCAGAAAGACTTAAATAAGACAACTGAAGACAACGAAGGCACGTTAAAACATCGTCGAATTATTTAAAACATTAGCACGTTTTAAAATACGTAATTTACCGCATTTATCCATCCGGTACTTACATATTAACGGGGAGCCCAACTTAATACGTAAGTACCGATTGATGTCTACCAAGATATCTGTAGTCTACAAAGGAATTATATCTCGTTTGACTGTTGCGCCGCAAATGGAGAGGATATTGGCGAGCCTTCGGCTCGCTTTGTTTATATTTTAGTTGCCCCCAGAAATTAAAATGTGATTGTTTTTTCAATTGTTATCTATAAAAAATCATTTAAATGTTAATTAGTTTCTTTTAATGTTCTTAAAAATTAAAACATGATTTAAATGGTATTTGTTCCGTATTTATATTTTTAAGCTGGATCCATCCAATTTACGTAAATGAATAAAGGTGCGGCCGCAATTAGTTATAGAATGTGGCAGGAGGGGCAGCACTAATTGTACTGGCAAGTGCTGCTCTCTCCTTCTAGTTTGTATAACTAACTGATGAGACCGTCCGGGGACACACCGACGAAGACATTAAGCGTTTTATTATAAGAGATAAGAGATGCCATTATTACTAAACTACGATCAATGGAAGAAATCCGATGTTGTAATAATCCCCATTTTGGGGCTGTTTTGCCCTAATTTGCCCTATAGGAGGATAAAAATTAGATGGCACTTTTAG
The DNA here is from genome assembly GCA_036926305.1 of Uropetala carovei. Lineage (NCBI taxonomy): Eukaryota > Metazoa > Arthropoda > Insecta > Odonata > Petaluridae > Uropetala > Uropetala carovei. The sequence continues at coordinate 6,310,318 of JAXCHB010000084.1, read as the reverse complement.
ATGAGCTAAAGATTTGAAATTTGGCACGATTATATGATTTTGATCACAACTGATAGAAAAAATCTCGAAATATGAAATTTGTAATTTTTACGGGCATATTTTGCTCCATTAATGCTCCATGGGAAAAGCACATAAATCGGTCCAGAGATGAGTTATAAGGTTGAAAATTGGCACAGTTATAGGTTTTTCGTCACGACTACTGCAAAAATACAAATTATTAGGGCTGTCGCACACGAGCCACTTTGTGGCGGCCACTATTTGTGGCGAGAAACAGAACAAACGGTTTCTGCTTGGACCCCGCACACGACGACACAGTTTTGTGGCGGTTACAGAAAAGTGGCTCGTGTTCCATTTTCCTCTCCACACCACTGTGGCGCGCCACCGGCCACACGTCATGGAACGCACGCAGTCAGGTTGAAACACGCACACGGTTTGCTTCTTGTGGCTCAGTTCACGCAGTTTTCTTCAGTCTTCTGTGCCAGGGAGATGGCTGACAACGAAATTGACGTTGACGTGCTTATATCTGAGGTGCAAAAACCCCGCTGTCTATGATAGTGGACTAAAGGAATATAGTGATAAATGTGTAAAGGAAAAACTGTGGAGAGAAATATTTGAAATCCTGATAGAGGATTGGCAGAATCTTCCCGACCAGGAAAGGCGTGAGAAAGGTAAGAACAAAGTGTATTTATAGCAGTATTTCATTTTAAAACTTGGCTCTTATGCAGATTTTAACATAAAATATTTTATTATTTTGTATAATAATGGCCGTCGTCTGTTGGTTGGTTGGTCTGCTATGCAAACGCTAATAACTCGAGAAATAATAATGATAGAAACTCGAAATTTGGTAGGGATGTTTGATTAACACTTATTCAGAGAATGACGAACTTAAATCGCGATAATATTCCTTCGTTCGTCTCCAAGAGAGGCATTTCCATTTCCCATTACTTAACATGTAAAACGCGATATTTCGACGTGCAGGCTTTTATTCATTTGGAAATTAAAATTATAAATTAACAGACGACCTTCGAATTTGAACCATTTTGAAGAAAAAATTATAAAGTTTCTTATTCCGTTCGTCTTTTTTCGCCCACAGTTTGAAATATTCCATGTTAAACGTTTAATTTACATATTTTGTAGAAATCTCGCCATTTTAACGTGATGTTGCTATGTCGACCATTATCATTGTTATATCTCAAATTACTATTATTGTATATACATCCTTCTGGGAATAAGCGTGCCTTGAGTGCTTCAGTACGAGAGAGAGAGAAAGGAAGGGGGAGATTGGCGTTTTGTCGAAAATAAGTATAATAACGTAAATATAAAAAAATTTAAGTATCAACAGTGTCATTTTAGAAAAATTGGAAATAAAAAGCATTCTTAATTTAAATTCTTTGTAAACCATACGTGCTTACGAATTTATATTGTTATTGTTAATTTCGTAACAATGGCCGAAGTTTGGAAACGAATATAAATTAAAATTCAAGTAAAATTAAAAGGACATTTAAAACTGTTAACAGGCAATTTTCGAAGAAACAACAGTGGATCTTTTAATGAATTGATTTGTTTTTATAAAAGGAATTTTGGTGCTTATTTAATACATAGTAAGTTCTAAGGCTTGTTATCCATTTAAATCTAATAACAGTGGCTATTATAGTTTAAAGATAGAACTTTATTTATTCACTTTACAGAATGAATTAATTTTAGGCTAGCATTATCTATTATAAAAGGAGTTACTTTGTAATTTACAGTATGTAAAGTGGAAGTTGTACTGAATTGACTCAAGTACTATATTTCATCCAGAAACATAAATGCGGCCTGTATTTCTTCATTTGTCGCTTTATTCGATCGTTAAAACAGTGCACAATTTTATTCTTGCGATTTTTACATGTTGGATTGACGAAAATTTAGATTCATTAAACCCGTTGAAATTCAACGGGCACTTATGCTAGTATTACATATGGGGCCATCCGTAAATGATGTCACAGCAGTTTTGCGATTTTTGACAACCCCCTCCACCCTCTGTCACAAGAGCACATACACATGCTGTCTCTATGAAATCCATTTCGAAACTGAACGAAGCTACCACTTTAGTCGCCCGTGTGCGCCAAAACAATTTCCGTGTCCGCTACTTTTTGTGACGCCACAAATAGTGGCCGCCACAAAGTGGCTCGTGTGCGACGGCCCTTACTGTTATTCAGATAGACTGAAATGCTTGCTTCACGGGCTCGTTAGCAGACTCTCCTGTGGGTCGTGATGAAGGTGTGAAGAGGAGAAAAGAAATAAGAAATCAAATAAATTCATTGACTCTTTATTGTATCACTTCTTTGAGCACGGCATTTAAAATCGTGTTTCCTTGTCCGACGGACTTCATACCTGACAGGTAGATCTCGATCTCGAAATTAGGCCATGTTCAGTTAACAGAGACCAAACAGAGGCTTATTCAGGTTGATGTAGAGACTGACTCTCGAGAAGCTCTGACCCTGTGCCTTATTGATGGTCATCGCGAACACAAGCCGTATGGGGAACTGCGTCCTGTACAGGACGAATGTCAGTTCGTTGTCGTTCTTAGTCAAGAGTTTGATACATCCCACGTTCAAATGATACAATAAGAAGACAAATTGATTAGATGGATGAAGATATAATACAAGTAACAGAAAAAATTATCAAAAAAAACGGTTCGCGTTACAACCTGACGAATATACAGATATTTTGAATTGCGCTTAACTAATGGTGTTTGTTAGATATATTAATGAAGATAAACAAGGATTATGTGAGGAAATATATTGCTGTAAATAATTTGATATGAAAATAACGGGCGAAGCCATTTTTAGCTAGCTAAATGAAGTAATTCGTGTGGATTATCATGGAAGTGGTGCATCTCTGTGTACAGATGCATCAGCAGCAACCGTACGTCGGCAACATGGTCTTATTGCTCTATTAAAAACTGTAAACTCTTCAATAAAGTGGACTCATTGTATAATCCACAGAGAGGCATTACTGCAAAAGAGCTTGATGCAGATCTAAACTCTGTGCTCGAGATTGCAGTGAAGATAGTTAACCTCATAAACTCTCGAGCTCTGAATTCAAGTCTTTTTCGATCGCTATGTTGTTATCAATATTACTGTATTACTCCATTCCAATATTCGATGCTTGTCACTTGGAAGATTGTTTCAGCCGTCTATTTGAGCTAATGACTGAAGTTTTAGTTTTCTCACAGAAATAAAATCTTAGTATACTATTTGCATTAAGAAATATGGTTGTGCAGATTAGTCTACATCAGTGACATATTTGGAAAAATCAAGAACTTGCATTTACAGTTAAAAGGTTTTAATACAAATATATTAATCTTGCATGATAAAGTAAAAGTGTGCAAGGAAAAAACTAGCATTCTGCAAAGGTAGGGTGGCCATATGTCCTGTTTTTTTAACTCAATTCTTTTTTTTCCTTGTCCTGCTTTTTTAAATCATGTCCTGCTGCATCCTTTTTTCTTAAATATTATCATATAGTACGCATATGTTAATGAATTAGGCAAACAGGATGTCAAATTATGTATATATAACTAAAATCTCTTTTGTTGAAAATAAAAAAAAATCTAAAAGGGAGCAGGTACCTACTATAATAATTCACCACTTTTAACATGTCTGCATAAGGAAGATAGTCGAGATGTATCAAATGCAGTAAAGAGCTGTGAACTTGGTATGATATATTTCTTACAGGTTTTCTTGACAACTTATGTCATATCAGGAGTCATATTTTATTTTATGATGCATATCACGTATTGTATCTACACATCTTACCCCCCTAATAATGAGATGCCAAATAAAAGAAAATGTCATTTCTACAAAGTAATACAAAAAGAATTTCCGTATATTTTAAATAGTAAAAAAATTAATTCGAATAGTGATGCGAAGTGTACCGTGTGTGTAACTGAATTTTCGATCGCTGACAGTGGTCATACGTCTATAATCAGACACATTGAAACCAGTAAACACCGAAAAGCTTTAAATGTTGCTGCCTCTTCATCAAAATTGACATACTTTTCATGTAGTACAACATTTGGAGATATTGAGAAAAAATGTGCTATATCTGAAGGTGTATTTTCCTATCACACAGTACGTCATCACCAAAGTTACCAAAGCATGGACTGTACATCCAGGATAATTTGACAGCTATTCGAAAAGAAATTCTCATGTGCAAGAACGAAATGTGAATCTATTGTTACCAATATTTTTCTGTCATTTGCTTTTAAGGCATGATTTGAATAATGCTCATTTTGTTACAATTTTTACAGATGCCTCCAACCATAAAAATGTGAAAATTTTCCAACTTTGGTATGATATTTCAGTGTAAGGGCAGGAATTAAAATTAAAATAATAGAATTAGCTTCTCTCCCTGGAGAAACAAGTGGAATAATATCAAATCATGTAATGGAAATTTTGAACAATGAATCCCTTACTGAAAAAATTATAACACAAACACGAATTTTGGAGTAAAGAGAAAAGGAGAGAAATGATTATCGAAAATTAGAGGCAATGTTGCAAAAAAATTGATTGGAATTGGTTGTTCTGCACACATAAGTCATAATGCAATGGAAACGGCAGCATGTTTAATGCCAATTGATAAATTTACCATCATTTTCATATATTTAATACAAGAGTAGAATCATTAAAAAGTTTCTGCTAGGAAGCTTCCATTGAATATAAAAGGTTACTTGGTCCTATTTCCATGAAATTTTAGTCAAATCCCAAATCCGATCGAAGTGGGCGCTATAGAGTGCTATGAAGCGCGAGATAGGCGGTTGTAAGGTGCACCAGATTGATGTGGTTGGCAACACCACATTACCCAATTTTGCCAAAAACTGAGCGATTAATGTTTTTATATTTTTCGGATCATAGAATTTTTTTTAAAACTGTGTCATTTTCATGGCACATTCGGTTAAATATCACAGTACAGTTAATCAGAACTCTATTTCTAAAAAATTTAAAAAAATATCAATAGAAAGGAAATAAAATTGTCTTTAAGGTGATGATGCCTTTGAAATAATTTTAGGCTTCAAGTAGAGGTCGTAGTAAATCATGAAAGTTCAGGGACACATTATTTTGACGCCAATAGGCTAAAAATTTTAATGTAAAAAATTGAGTTTTTCATTTAAGTTTTCAGAATTGAAAAAGAAATAAGGAATGATATGCCATACTTTATGATATGATGTATGCAAATTAAAATCTAATAATTGAATAATTCTTTCCCTACAAGAGAAATCTCAGATTTAAGTATAATATTATCTGAATATAAATAAGTTGTAAATAAAAGCTAACCTCTGTGAAACAAGTCTGCTTTATTCTCTAGATGCACTGAATATCCAAACTGAAGTCGTTTCCTGGTCCAGAAAACACAGAACAAGACTGACTGATCGCCTCATTGGATGGAAATGTAGATTAGGGTGAAATTAGCAAAATGATTGCTAGAATAATACAACGTGCGCTATGCCACTGCTTTCTTAGCACTTCCACTCCTTTAATTGTACTTCCAAAGTTCTCGCAGTAGCTGGAATCCTCCATCAGGCACTCCCATCATAGGCCCATGTTTCTCCTCCTCTTTTTAATTCACAACGATAGGCTTCCAAACTTGTTTACATCATCAGGTACAAAATGGTTACATTTTTAAAGTATCTGTACAAGAAAGTATGGTAGGAAGGTTAGGTCACAACCGTAAAGGAAACTTAGTTGCACCTATGTGGAATTGGAATGGTTTCTAATATAAACATCTTTCCAAATTTGTAGTCCCGAAAAGAAACAATGAAGAATGTTCTAGAATATAACTGTATGGTGGAGAAATAGCAATTTTGTATTGGTAAAGCTGCTTGCATTAATTCTTCCATTCATATGTAAGAGAGAAGGGCCTCTGAAAGTGATGCAGTCAAAATTTTTTTCACGGTCTTTTATAAGATCGATGTAAGATGTCTAGCCATTTGGGGCCCCCTATGACTGAGGACCCATGTGCATTGCACCTGTTTGCTACATGTACGTTATGCCACTGTATAAATATTAGGGGCGGTGAGAACAGTGGCAGCTCGTGGTGTAAAAAGTAGGTGAAGTGCTACCTAGTACAGTAGAGCCTCCAAATTCACGGCTTCCAAATTCGCGTTCTTCGCAGTTTCGCGAGTTTTCCGACTACTGCTGCCATCTTTGAAGGGACGAGAAAAACACTAAACAAATGAATTTCCCCGTCCGCAAGTTTTTTTTATCACGCTGTGGCCCCGTTTTGAGTTAGAGCGCCCACAATCACATACACGCAGGCATCATTCCGAAAATATTCTAAACGTGTTCTAGGGACCTCAAAACGTGTATTTCCGTTGAAATATCGAAGTCGATTTTTTTCGTGATCACAGTACTTCCCATTACTATGTATGGAGAAAGGAAAAAGATCGTAAGGAAATTTGGTAAGGGTGGCAGGATGCCTACATGCCAGGGGCACCAGATCGCTCTATATAGTTTAGTAATACTGTTCTGCTAGCTTAACAGGTGTTCGGTTCGTAAAATATTCTATTTCATACATTTCTGGTAATTGAATGTCAGCAAAACATACTTGAAAGGACAAAATCAATAAATTTTTAAAAAGTTTAACAACCGGCTCGCAAATTCCGGAAAAAAATAACAAACGGCTCGCGCGAGCCGACTTCAGCTCATCACTGCCAACATACATGCGTACTTATGTTGATGCACCCAGTGCCTACGAACTAAAATTTTACTAATGCTACAATACGTGCAAATATGTAAATGTTTTTCACAACTCACCCTATTTCTTGTATATTAAGTCGATCCTCCTGTCTTTCAGAACAGCAAATTTATCGATGATGTGTTCATAGAAAGGCTGGTTTTCTATGAAATTGGATAATAGTTCCTTCTGTACAGAAATGTTGAATGTTGGCTAGTGATGAAAGTCTCTCTTGTGATGTCGTGTTTCTTGTGTAAGTTTTCAAACTCTTCAGACAGGAGAAGCATCTTTCAACAGAAACGCTTGTAAACGGTATGGTCAGAATTAAGCAGAATAGTTTATAAGTTTCCTCAAAAAAATCCTTATCTACTTGCAGTACCTTAAGAATTTTTTCTGTTGTTAAGTTTCTGTAGGATTCATCAGCATACAAGAGACGAAGTTCGTTCTTCAAACGTTGAATTTTGGTGAATATCTGTGGGTAGGATTGCTGTAAATTTTGAAGAGCTGTAGAAGGAAAATCTTTAGCATAATCTTCAAATTTTCTTGCATCAGCAAGGCTAAGAAATTTCAGTCTGTTACAGTCTTGAAATCTCATTTGCATTTCCATCAGAATGTTGTCCAAAATTTCGTAATATAAAATTCTGCAATTAAGAAAAACCTCATCCTCTGATGAAGCAGCATGAACTCTTCGCAGAGTTATGCTCGTCAATCCTTTACTTTCCTCAAACAATGTAGAAATATGCTGTTCTTTTCTTTTAATATTTATTAAGTCGCAAGTAATCTTTACCTTAGTGGCACAATAATTAATGTCTAAAGATTTTTTCTGCAGAACGTCGAAAAGAACATCAGTCAAAGCAAAAATATCATTGAGCATAACGGCCAAAAACGTGAATTCAAAATTGTTCATATCATTTAGAAATCCTTTACACAGACGAATAGATTTCTCGTCTGATGCTTCATCGTTCATAATTAATCAAACAGGTTTTTAGTTTGTCCAATCTTCAATAAAGACCCGAAGAAGTCTGGAATTGGACGACCAGCGACTTTCAGCCACAGTTGGAATTCGTCTAGACCAGTGGTTCTCAACGGGGGCCATGCCGTATTTCTGAGGGGCCACGAGTAAAATACGTAAAGTTGGGGGGTAACTGAAACTTCTGAGTGGGCCACGAAAAGTACAATGATAGAATAAAATATTACTAAAATATATAAATAAAAATACGAAATTTGGAACGCAGAATGGAATGAAAGAATTTTGGTTTGTTAGGTAGCAGTTTCTTATTTTAATATAATTTATTCTTTTCCATTTCGATATGGTTTTTTCCCATCCTCCATTTTTCCGCTATATTTCCTTTACTACCGAGTCACTATTACCAACATAAATGTGAAAACATTTAATTTACGTCGCGCTTTACTACACTTATTTGGCAGGACCTCTCTCCGAAATAATTTTCATTTCGTCACATTTTGCCGAAAAAAAAACTACTTTTTTGCTCTCGAGTCACGGCAAAAGATTTTCTGTGGTCTCAGTTACGGATTTTGTGATTAAAAATATACGTGGTGACTTGTCAAATCTTGTGTCAAAAGGGAGTAGACAGTTTTCGCACCGAGCCACCGGTGGCGGGAAACTGGTGACTATGCGCGAAAGCTGCATTAATTACGATGGTACCACATCTTACACGAGGGCTACCTTCCAAAGACGGCATCCGAAGCCAGAATTAATCTTAAGTTGACAATAAAGTACCTACATACCTTGGATACAGGGCCGTACTGCTGAAAAGGCGCATGAGGTGCTAGCTGGGGGCCTCGCCAAAAAGGGATCTTTCCCTCACTAATTTTAATTTTTTTCAAAATTTTGAATTTTTTCTGCCATAGGCGCTGAATAGAGAATGTGCCAAACGGTCAGTCGGATGACAAGGAACATTCGCGAAAATATACATATTTCCATCCTTACACTATCAACAGCGTTCATGGAATTCTGGACTCACAATGCAGGTCATCCTCGTCCTGTTGCATTTTAGCGCCTATTTGAGAAAACTTCGCCTGATAACTTTTTGTAGTTATGATTTGCTGAATATAGTGATAGTGCATGTATTTCACAAATATTTAGTGGATAAAAAAATACTGTAAGTGGCCAACGTCGTGAATTTCTTCATCAGGTGTTACCTCCTTTCTTTTCGACATAATTCCAATATGTAAATCATAATATTTTTACTATAAAGACTATTACAGTGGTAGGATTAGGCAAAAAATATATCTGCATCAAAAATAAACTTCTAAACAAATTAAAATACGTTTAGAAGATGCGTGGATCACATTAGAAACGACAACGAAAAGGCAAAACGAAGATAAAGTCACAGCAAATGAATTTATATTGAAATATGAATTGTTACAGTGAAAATATAGTTGAAATAGAGAAATAATTCAAAAATAAATTTCTTAACGAATAAAAATCCGTGACTAGGCAGGTGGATTACTATGGTAGGTAACAAAGATGATACAGCAAAACAATGATTTGCTCGTCACAGATGATCTCACACTGTGACACAAAGTACTTATCTCCTTGAAAGGTACATGAATGCACATGAGTTTTAGTCGCACTATGTAGCAGTTCCGGCGAAAACAAGGCGTGTGGATTACTACTGTGATCCACGCGCCTACTGGAGGGATAAATACAGTTCAGAGCTTCCTTCAGTTTATTTTGTCTTGTCGTGACAGCAACATCGATCTATTCTGCATGTGTGCTTATTTTCTTTTTTCAACCAGAACAAGTTTTACTTTTTGTGTGGAGATATTTTGCAGATTTTGCGTGAAAATATCATATCCGCCCACAGTTAGGAAACGGCGCATCATTATTTGGAATATAAGAGGTAAGATCTATTTTTTGTATGCTATTCCTATTCGTAGAGGAGTTTCACAAAATCCCTCATGAGTAGGGTTACCACCTGCTAGACCTTCATGACCCGGAGATTTTAGTCTGAAACCCAGAGAATTTGAAGGAACACACTTTTTTTCTTTTTTAACAAGTTTTCAGTTGTTCACTAGTTGTTAATTAACAAGTACGATAAATGACATCGATACATCTTTGAATATCAATGAAATATTATTTATTTCGTTATGTATAAATATGGTAAATGTATTATTTTGTTTCTTTTGAGAAAATTCGTTTCGCTTGAAGTTTTAACGCCGTCACGTATTTGAAATTCATTATTTTTATTGGTTAGTATCATGAAATTATTTGATCCGGAGAAATTATAGTAAAATCTGGAGACCGGAGATGAGGTGTAACAACCTGGAATCTCCGGGTGAAACCCGAAGAGGTGGTCGCCTGTCATGAGTGAGAGAGTAACTTCTTCACTCTTTTTGATTAAAAAATGGAAAATTTAAGTTCATTAGTAATATAATGCGCAATTTATGATGAAAAGATTTGGTGCTAAATCTTTTGATCAGAATCCGCCTTTGAATGAAGCTATGATTGGGACACAGTACTGAACAATTTTTATGCATATAAAAATTACTTTTCAGTTTAATTTGTTATAAAGTCGGTTTTTGTATTTTATTTTGTAGTTGATAAGACATCCTGCTAAATCACTTTAATTTATCTGTTAAACTATTACTCACAAAGTAGCTTTTAATTTATTCTTATGAGGTTTCTATGCATTTTAGGACAATTTATAAATATATGATTCAACATTACCTCACTTGCAAAGTACTATTGAACTCCGACTCGCAAATATCCAAGCTCGTCAGTCATTTACCAGCCGAGAGTGAAAAGTGAGACGAATCTATTTCCATCAGACAACGAGGTGAGTCTTTTCACTTATTGAAGGTAAATAAATGTTTTTTATTGATAACACATTTTTACTTTCTCCATCATTTTCAAGAAAAAAATCGAATTGGAGATTTCAACGAAAATACAGGTCTTGGTTTTATTGTCAAATAATAAATTTTGCAATGTTAATATTTATTCCAAGTGATTAAATAATATTACCTATTTTATTATAATTCTGCCACATCGGCTTATTTTCTATCCATATGTCTATAGTTATAATTGTATTGTTACATATTTTTTATTTATTTTTCTTTTTTTAATAACAGATTACCCATGGCTACTATGGCGAAGAAAAAATGTCGGCAATATTCCACTGAGTACCTTGCCCACGGTTTTATTCCATCACCCCAGGACAAAACGATGCCACCGTGTCTAATATGTATGACTACACTTTCAAATGAAAGCATGCGGCCATGTAAGCTGCAGAAGCATTTGGAGGTAACGCACAAGGACAAGGTGGACAAATCACTAGATTACTTCAAAAAACTGCGTGATAATTTCCAAACAAGGACAGCAGTAAAAGAAATGTTTAGTGGAAGAGTATCTAAAGTAGACAAAGGTTTTCTTGCGTCCTGTTAGATTTCTAAGTTAATTGCAAAAGCTGGCAAGCCAATTGGCGAATCATTGATTTTGCCTGCGGTGTCTGTTGTAATTTCAACTGTTATGAATCAGAGTGTACATGAAATTACTCAGGCCATCCCTTTGAGCAACTCATCAGTATCGAGGCGTATTGATGAAATGCCAGATGATGTGGAAAAACAACTAGTTGCACAACTGCAAGTTAAGAAGTTTGCCCTGCAAATCGATGAATCCACTTTACGCAACAATGAAGCCTTTCTGACGGCATATGTTAGGTTTTTGAATGGTGATCAGCTCAGAGAGGAAATGCTTTTTTCCCGAAAGCTTAAGACAGACACCAAAGGTGAGACAGTTTTTGAAGAAGTTAAGAGTCATTTCAAGGAAAACAATATTCCACTAGAAAATATAATGGCTTGTGCAACTGATGGTGCTGCTTCGATGGTAGGTAGATACAGAGGATTCATTGCTTATTTAAAAAATGCTGTGCCTGAAGTTTTTTGCATACACTGCGGTGGTCCACCATCAACATTTGGTTGCAAAAAACTTGGGAGGACGTTTGCATGATGCCCTTGCTATTGTAATAAAGGCTGTCAACTTCATAAAATCAAATTCATTTCAAGATTGTCTTTTCCGACAACTTTGTGAGGAAAATGAAGATTTTGAACGCCTACTAATGCATACAGAGGTCCGATGGTTATCAAAAGGTAATTGTCTTCGTCGTTTTGTTGCACTTTGGGACAGTATTGTATCATTTCTAAGTGATAAGCATCTTGGAGAACAGATCGTTGCTGCTAAGTGTGACATATTTTATCTATCAGATATGTTTGAAAAGCTGAATTTGTTCAACAAACAGTTACAAGGAAAAAACTGTAATCTTATACTTTGCAAAGAGGCTATTACTGCTTTCCTTGGAAAACTCAAGCTATTCTGGAATAATATTGGACGTCGCGAGTTAATGCAATTTCCATCACTGGCCACTCTTGACATAGAATTGCAAGATGATGATCTCATTGTATATGTTGGACATTTGAAGCATTTGTATAGTGATATGCAATTTCGGTTCAGTGACCTGCTAGAGATGAATATTCCAGATTGGGTGGTCGATCCATTTGGGGTAAATGCAGTTGATGTTGACATCATATTCCAAGAATGTTTGATTGAGCTGCAGAGTGATATAACAGCTCAAGCTAGATTCAAAAATAGCAAACAGAATTTCTGGATAAGTAGCGAAATTGCAAATAAGTTTCCACAGCTCTGGAAGAAGGCAAAATTGTTTTTTATCGGATTTCCCACTTCTTATCTGATTGAATCTGGGTTTAGTCAAGTACTTCACCTGCTATCAAAAGCTCGTAACCGTGTTGATATTGTGAAGAGAGGTAACCGTCGATTATCTCTGACAACACTTCAAACAGATATTCAAAAGCTTGCTGTAGCATCTGCTTGGTGAAGATGATGTGCAGTTGCAAGGCTGGACTGTCGGAAAAATGTAAACACATTGCAGACGTTCTTTGGTACCTAAATACGTATTATTTAATTTCATATGTAATTTTAATGTATTTATTAATGCAATGTCTGAATTAATTTATAATAAAAATAGGGTCGCCAGAAGTTCACAATAGAAAAAGAGAACAAATGCAAAAAAATCTTTAAAAAAGAAACCGACATAAATTATCGCCGACTGAATTATCATCGTTTCCAGCTTCAGCATGCCACAAATTTATAGATACGTGATCTTCTATAATATGATACCTTAAAGATTCCATTGAAAATGTGAAAATTGCAGGATGGTATATACTAGTATCAAACGCATTTGGAATATGCGGAAAGCACGGGTTAAAGGACTTTTTTTTAATTTTTCGGTTCTTCAATTCATGCTTTGAGTAATAAATGTGCCAAAAATCCATTCTTCGATTTCTATGTTTCGATTTTGCCTTCGATCTTCTTTTAAGTCCGAACGAAGTGGAAAAATCTGCATAACGAACGTCTCTGTGGTATGTGCACGTTTATTTTTTGTCCTAAAAGTAAGCATCACTGAAGTTATAGATAAGAAAAACATCATTATATTGTTAGTAAAGTCCCATTGTTATTCTTTAAAATCTGGATATTTTCCTGTTTGTCTCGAAACTTGTTGTTCCACATTGCCAACAGACACACTTATACATGGCGCTCTAGCCGATGTGAGGCCGATTTTTGAGGCATTAGCTGTGGTTGTGTTTGCATGACATACTAAATATTTGGACTGACACACCAAAATTTAAACAAGTTAGGAAAGTGTACATAAAGCATATCACACATGGGCACGTTTCGTGCAATGGAGTATTAGAGAGAGATGATACATGTACCTGTACGTAAGGGAAATAGCGTTTTAAAGTTCTTTTCTTCATCATAAATAATCCATTTTCTTCTTTTTTAAAAATATTGCATACACACGTAAGGAAATTAAACGTATTTTTGTGAATTGTTTATGTTAGCAACATGCTATAAATTTTCAAAGTGCAATTTGAATTAAGAATTTCTTGTTTGATTTTTGTGTAAACAGCTACTCCAACGATAAAAATGTATAAGAAAATAAATACTCTACTTCACTAGTTCTCCAGCTTTTATTTGAAAACTATGACCAATACTCTATGGAAAGTTCATTTTTTGACACTAGTAAATGAGTGGCTTACGTCAGGGTTTCTCAAACATATTTGGCCACGTACCATATACAGTTCAATCAATTGAAGTACCCCCTTATCTATAATATATAGACGCTTCTTACACATGATATATATCTATATAAATATATATATATTGCCACGAAACCATCCCGCAGCGATTTCAGGTCGCCGAAGACGACACAAAATTTCAGTGAGCAATGCCAAGCTTTGTCAGTCGACAGAAACGGGGGCTGTGGGCATGTTTTGGATAGAGCGACATGTAAAGACTCAACATAGCCACAATTCCTCTCATTAGTTTATTTTATGACACCATCAAAGCATGACAGGTAACTCTATCGACATCCAATGATTTAAATCGAATACTACCAAGCCAAATTTTAATAAGCAGTCTTTGCGAAAAATCCACTTTTATTTTTAGTGACTCGGAAGTTTTTTTTTGTTGCATAAATAATTAGTTTTGTAGTAATACAATAGGAATTATTTTGTTTGTTAAATCAATAATTCCATTTTCAGATTATGCTGTATGGCTACCAAAAAAATTATCGGGAGCACAAAATTGTAATAGAAGACAGGAAAAGATATTAGAAATGCAAAAACAACCTAAGTTGATGAAGTATATCAACAGTACTGTGTCTTCTCCGGCTGTTGCTGAGCTCTCTTGTAATGAGTTAGGAGAAAATGAAGAAAGTGCAACAGAGAAATTAGAAACAATAACTGAAAAAGATGCCCAAGAACTTGTGTTAATGTTAACGACAAAATTTACTGTGAAAATGTTGTAACTAACCCAAATCATGTCTGATTTTGATTTAAATCTTGAGTTAGAACTCACTCATAAAACAAGTTTTTCAAAGGGATATGAAGATATAGGCCTATGATCTGATAACTTATTTAGCTTTGAATTTGATCATATTATAATTACTGGCCCATCAGCTATGAGAAACGATTTCAATTTTCCTAAAGACATATGTTATCGTAGTTTTTCAATTTCCGTGTTATAGGATAATAGGAATGGCGAAAAAAATTTCCAGAGGTGGCTAGTGTATTCTGAGAGTTTAAATACAGTGTATTGCTTCTGCTGTAAGCTTTTTGATCCGTTGAGCAGAAGTAGTTTAGCCAAGAAGGGAATGAGTAATTGGAAGCATCTTTGTGAATGCTTAAAATCACACAAAAACTCCCCTCAACATTTAAAAAGCTATAAAATTTGGTATGAAACGAATTTATGTCTTAATAGTTGTAATACTTTATATGAAGATTTTCAATTACTTATACAGAAAGAAAAGAAATATTGGAAAAGTGTGTTAGAGGGGTCAATAAATATAACCATATACAGTTGAACCTCCCAATAACGGGCACCAGCGGGGAATTGAATTTCTGCCCGCTATTGGGAGGTGCCCGTTATTGGGAGAGGACCACCTCCCCCAAACAAGAAAAACTTTGAGGGGCTCTGCGTAAAAGAATAATTTTATTTACTTATTTGTACTTATTAAATAATAAGCTAAGTAAATGATTTTTGGTAACAATGATAAGTGCACATACGAAGTAACGTATTTATTTAATTTTGTTACCACAACAACGAAAAATACATAAACATTTTAGGAATACATATATGTGAACGTGTTCATTGTACATACTTGGTAATTTTTAATATATATTACATATTTTAATTAGTTATAATAAAAGCAATCATCATTACATTTGTTAAAAAAAGCAACACAATCCATGGCTCGTCAGTTTTTTTTGTAAAATTCATCGATATTTTTTTGCACCATTTTATTTAATTTAGAAGCGTTGTGTTTTTCAAAATCAATTTTCAAACTATGAGTATTTTCTTCGTTTCGAACAAACGTTTCTAGTTTACGAATTAATTGAATAGCTTCTTTATAAGTTTTAGGAGCACCTTCTTCCTCCATAGTTCTGCTGTCAAACTCGTCCTCGTCGCATTCTTCGTCTTCTTTATTTTTTGCGCTAAAAGCTATTTGTTTGATGTCGGTTTCATTACATGTCGTAAGCATTACGTTGTCAAAACAAATAAACTCTTCAGCGCTAATCGCATCCTCAGACATTGTTTCTGTAATAAGATGCTGCAGTTCCTCGTATGTTTCAAGTTCTTCTGGCTGGTTAAGAGTGCCACAGTCACTGCCGAATCCTGCCTTTATGAAACACTTACGCACCGTGTCGGCCTTTATTTCCTTAAGGGTTGGAACTGTCCATATTATAGCATCTAAGACAGTCACGGTTTTAGTAAGCTCTGAAACTGTGAGAGCTGAGTCCATTTTAGATAACAGATGTCTTAACACTTTTTTCCTGTACAAGCATTTAAAAGTTTTTATTACCCCTTGATCAAGAGGCTGACATTTGGAACTGGTGTTAGGTGGCAAAAAAATTAACTTAACGTTTTCCAAGTCAAGTTGCGGGTGGCAAGTAGTGTTATCCAAAAATAGAATAACTTTACGGTTCTCTCTTTTCATTTTCCGGTCAAACACATGAAGCCATTCCGTCATGATTTCAGTCGTCATCCACGATTTACAATTTGACCTCCAGGTCATGTCTAAATGCTCAAATCGGACTCCCTTAAAACATCTCGGATTTTTAGCATTACCTATGATTACAGGGTTCTCGAATTCTCCAATCATATTTACGCAAAATAAAATGGTTACTCTCTGCTTCGCAGCTTTTCCTCCACAGCATGGATCTTTTCGCTCACACAAAGTTTTACTTGGTAAAGCTTTATAAAAGAGACCTGTCTCATCACAATTGTAAATGTCTCTTTCCTTATATCCCTCACAAAATTTTCTAAGCTTGCTTTGCCACTCAGAGACTGTGTCTTCGCAAACATCGGCCGATTCTCCACTGATTGCCTTACAGCTAATATTGTGCCAACTTTAAATTTCTCCAACCAGCCATTAGATGCCTTGAAGCTGCTTTCTAACTGTAATTCTTTACCGATTTCCAGCGCCTTCTCTTGAATTATAGGACCTGATAGTGGAAGATTTTTGTTTCTGGCGGCACAAGACCACTGGAAAACGATTGAATCTATTTCCGTGTTACTTTTGAGCTTCTTTTTCGCATGGTGATTTCTGTTTTCACGCCAGAGTTTTAAAATCTCCCCCCTGTCCTTTAAAATGTTCGCTACCTGTGTTTTCCCAATCGCATTTCTGGAAGAATCGCGAAAAGTTAAATTAGTGCAAAGTGAAAATTTTACTAACTGCATTCAAGTTTTAAAAAGTGCATATGAATACAAAATAAAAAAAAGACTTGACTTACCTTTGACTTAACTGGCGATGACTAGAATTCGTTCTCTCGTGATCTTTCAAAACCTTCACTTTTTCTTCGAGTGCAAGCCACTTACGTTTGTTTGCCATGTTAACACTCACTTGGCCAGAAACTAACCGCAAAAGGCTATTTGAAAGCAGGGTAATTTATACCTGAACCATGACTCATCTTACGTGACTGACCGCTATTGAGAGGGTCGAGGGAGGGAAAGTGGAAAAATCCCCTGCCCGCGCCCGTTATTCAGAGTGACCGTTAATGAGGTAAAATTACTTGTATGGAATATAGGGAATTCCGGGACCTGAAGAATCTGCCCTTTATCAAGAGGTGCCCGCTAGTGAGAGTGTCCGTTATTGGAGGTTCCACTGTATTTAGCACAAAACAATCTAGCTTTCCATGGATCTTCGGATGGATTACTTACAGCAAATAATGGCCATTTTCTGGGTATTGTGGAATTACTTGGTAAATTTGATTTAGGTATGAACGAGCACGTACAGCAGATAACAACATGTGAAACTCACACACATTACTGCGGTAAAACTACTCAAAACGAATTGATCAATTTGCTTGTAAATTTTACCATGGAAAATATACTGGGACAAGCTAGGAAAGCAAAATACTTGAGCATAATATCTGATTGCACCCCGAACGCTAGTCACGTTGAACAGCTTTCTTTAACTATCAGATTTGTCGACATTGATGAAATTAAAATAAAAGAACATTTTCTTTCTTTCCATCCACTCTCAGACGCTACAGGTGACGGAATTTATGCATCAATTACGCAAATGCTAAATGATTTTAAACTTGATTTAGGCAATTGCAAAGGTCAGGGTTACAATAATGGTGCCAACATGAAAGGCAAAAACAAAGGTGTTCAGGCTAGAATTTTAACTTGGAGCATTTTTTATGCCTTGAGGATGCCACTCTTTAAATTTAGTAATTGGGGACAGTGTGGCAAGCTCAGTTTTTTCTAAGAGGTTTTTTGGTGTAATACAAAGAATTTACGTGTTGTTTTCAGCTTCGGTTCATAGATGGGAATTGCTGAAGAAATACGTTAAACGCTTGACCCCTAAACCTTTGTGTGAAACCAGGTGGGAATGTAGAATTGACAGCGTTAAAGCTATTAAAAATGAAATTTTAGAATTGAGGAATGCCTTAATTGAATTGGCCGAAAACACGCACTGAATCTATTGTTGCATCTGAATCTCTTATAGAAAAAATCGAAGATTTTAGTTTTTTGATTACACTTTGCATGTGGAATGACATTTTATTTAAAATAAATTTGGCAAGCAAATCAATGCAGGACACCAACATGTACATAAACACTACAGCCATGCTTACAAAGAACTGTACCGAATTTTTAAAGAAATAGTGAAACTCTGGTTATGACGAAGCCTTAAAATCGGCAAAAAAATTATCAGAAAGATTTAATGTAAAATGAGTTTACAAATACCACATTCAGACACGTAAATGATTTTAATGGCAAATTCGTACAAGAAAGTGAAGAAAGGTATTTTCAAAACAATGTTTTCAATGTAATATTAGACAATGCAATCATGTCCCTGACAGAAAGATTTCAACAAATGGAAGCGTTTCATGATACTTGGGGATTTCTGTATAATATTTTTTTAAAATGGGGATCATGATGATTTCTTAAAAAGGTGCAAACAACTTTAAATCAAGCTTAGTGATAATAATGAATGTGATGTAATTGGTGAAGAGTTGTGCAAAGAAATTGAGGCATTGATGACATTGTTGCCTGAAAATGTACCCGACAATGCTTTGAGCATTTTGAAGTTCATAAATTCAAACCAAATGCGAGATATATTAGCAAATGTATGGGTTGCTTTGCGAGTTATGCTGACCATTCCTCTAACTGTGGCAAGTGGGGAAAGAAGTTTCAGCAAACTGAAGTTAATTAAAACATACCTACGATCGTCAATGTCGCAGACAAGGTTGAATTCGCTGGCGATTTTATCGATCAAAAATGACACAGTTGCTAATTTGTGCTGATTTGAAATCTAGAAAGAAGATACATTAAGAAAAATTTGTTTTACATAAACTGATCAAAAAATGAATTAAACTAAATGTTTTAACTTTATTGTATTAAATTTTAATGGATTTATCGTTTGAAATCAATATATGTATCGTTAAAATTATGTGATATCTTTTGGCATTGTATGTATCATAGTTACTTATATACGAGGTGCTACCTAAAAGTTCCCGAAAGTTGAACGTCGCGCGGGAACCAGTTGTAGTACGGACTAGTGGCTCTCGGTAGCGCTGCATGTATCCTTTGTGAACCAGCGTGCGACGTGGCTTCGCGCTGAGTGCACGCATTCTTTTGTTCTGCGCGTTTTTATAACGTCGTGTTTGTGTCGTTTTGCAATTTTATTTCGTTGAAATGGTGGACGTGTAGGAGCAGCGTGTGCGCATCAAGTTTTGCTTCAAACATTTGGAACAATTTATTTTACATACTTAAAATATTATCATTACCAAAGTTGAGACTAAAAAAATGGCTATATTAAGGGGTGCCTAAATAACTTTTGCCTACGGGTGCCAGAAGGGCTAGCGCCGGCCTTGTATATAACAAGCTAGCAGGAGTGCCCGTTGAATTTCAACGGATTTAGTGAATCTAAAACTTCGACCGTGTAACATTAAGCATTGCAATAATAAGATAGTACTCCCTCCCCTCTCTCCTTCCCTTCTCCCCCTCCCTCCCTTCCATCCTCTCCTTCCCTTCTCCCTCCCCCTCCACTCTCTCCCTGCCCCTCCATCTCCCACCCTCCTCCCTCTCTCCACCCCTTCTCTCTAATTCCCTCTCTCCATCTCCCCCCTCCGTTACCATCTGTCTCTCTCCCTCCCTATCTCGTATTAAAAACGCAATAAACCAGGCAATTAGTCCATTCTTGGGTAAGGTTAATTTTATTGGTATTACCGTATTTGCTCGTGTAAGCTGCGCACGTTTCTTCCCAAAACGCCGGTGGAAAAAAGGGGGTGCGTGTCTTACACGAATTCTTTTATTTGCCGCTCACCTTTTTTCCCAAAATGTCGTTTCGGTAAACAAATATACGTTAAGCTAGCACCCATGCCGCATCTATTATTCTATTTCTAAATTTCGGTGTATTTAGTCATTGTATAAACATTTTAAACGAGTTTTAAGTTTATTAACGGGTGCTCCCCAAACTCGACGGCTTTCTGCTGCAATCGTCACGGAGGCCATGGCGCATGCGCGACCAGTTTGGGTTGGTGGGGGTTTTGTTCTCACGGCAGATGACGTCTACCACGTTCAGATACGGCATGCTTCCTTTACTCTATGATACGTCTATGAAAGTCATAGCCACCGTGCTGATCATTGAATGCTCACTGATCATAATTTTAGTTCGCCAAAAAAATGACGACCGATACGGTAGGGATCAGTGACCATATGGCTGGAAAATTACGTCCAACAGAATGATCGCTACCGGAGCGATTTCTGCCGAACATGACGACAAAAAGTTGTTTAACAAAAGAGGACTACGGAGGAGATTTCTGCTAGTACCGATATAAAGAGATCACCCAATAAATTCGTCACGTAGGAGTGTGAAGATGCTTAACTTGAGCGTAGCATTTTTGAGAAATAGGAATTGGTGATTTAAAAAACCCTTTTTCGGCTCAAATAAATTTTTTTCCCTAGAGCTGGCCCAAAAACCGGGGTGCGCGGGATACACGGGGGCGCGGCTTACACGAGCAAATACGGTAGAACTTGCAATTTGACGATAATGAGAGCGATCAGGTAACTGAAAAATCCTTCCTATATGGTGACGTCAATCAGCCTTGCAAATAAATATTCGCATGCCAAGTAGTTTAGTTTTACAATGGATAGAAACACTTACTGACTCGAATGAAATTCATCATTATTGAAGCTTTGCACACTTGTTTGTACCCACCTAATTTTTAGTGCCCGAAAATAGCCTCCCCCCTCAACTTTTGCACTTCACTTTTGGCCAAAAACAGGGGGACTATATTCGGTCAAATACGGTATTTAAAATGTTTTTTTGTAAACCATTATGTTTACCCTTCATGTTAGCCCCATTGTCGTATCCCTGACCCCTTAAATCATTGAAATTTAGGTTAAAAATTTCTCTAGTTTTTAATAAATAATTGCAAAGCCCCTCCCCAGTTGAATCATTAATTTCTATAAAACCCAAAAAACGTTCTTGTATCTGCACCAATTTTTCTGTTGATTCTTCATCGACACAAATCTGACAATCACGGTCATTTGTTCGGTATGACTAACATCTGGGGTACAATCCAATATATTATGGAAAAATATTTTGATTTTCTTACTTCAAAATATTATCCAAAATTTCTTTTGAAAGTAGTGAAATGATTTCATTTTGTCTTTACTTAAATAGTGGCAATGTACATCTTTTTTTAACTACTCTTTAAAGTGATTTGCCATAGTTGAATCAAATTTAGCTAAAAGTTCAACCAATTTTTAAAAATTAGCATTATTTGGTTCGTATACTTTATCTGAAGATCCACAAAAAGCAAGACACTGTCTACCAAGATATTTAATTATTTCAATGATTCTTTCTAAAACAGCTCACCAGTGTTGTTTTTCCATTTCATAAAGTTTTTCTGTTTGGCTATCAATAGTAGTTTTATTTTTTAAAGATTTCTTAAAATCAATCCATCTCTCATAATTATTTATATGTATAGCAGAAGTTTCGTGTGAATGCAGAATTTTTGTTAAATTTTTCCAATTATTGTATCCATTTTTGGAAACCAATTGACTATAACCTTTTTCTGAAGTAAAAAGTTTACAAAAGAAACAATAAACACTATCAGCTTTTATGGAATATAATAACCAATTTCTTTGTACTTGTTCAGTATTACTCAATTTTCTATAATAGCAATTATTGCTAAATTTTCTTCCATTGGTTTCCAGATAAGATAAATCAGTTTTTTGAATCGGTCCAAATTCAATAAAAAGTTTTCTTAGAGTACCTGACATTTTTGGCCATGTAGCTGGGTCATGCAAATTTTCTAATCAAGTTTTTGTACTTTCTGCATTAGAGACGTCTTCCTCTTCAAAATTTTCACTTTGTTTTTGGGTTGGTTGTTGTTCACGTTCACTGGATGTTGATGATGAAGAATTATTTTCATTATGACTAGATTCTTCCCAAGTCTTTGTTGATAGTTGTTGAGGATGTTGATCATTTGTTGATAATGTATTGTTATTACTTGTTTCTTGCTCCTCTATCGACGATGGTGCATCTTCTGTAGTCTGTTTTTTTTGACTTTGGCATATTTTTGCATAGCCCCCCTTTGTTTTTCTCGTTCTAATTCCTGTGCTGCTTCACATTTTCTACTTTCACAACCAGAAGGTTTTCTCTTCTCCATAATTTTAATGGGAATATATATTTCCTGTACAATAATTAAAAGGATAACATTAATTTTCAGTCAAAAAAGGGGTTATAAATAAGCAAAAATGTCAAAAGGGTTAAAAATGGGTAAATGTGTGTCCCCTCTTAGTTTATATTTTATGCCAAAAATATAAATTTGTATTATTTCAGAGAAGACATTATTTCAAATTGCGCAGGTATTGCTAACTGTGAAAACTTACCGTATGACTGCACACTTTTACACAAACACGTTGTACAAACTCGGCCAAATGCACTGCTTATGCATACTATCTTGTCACTACTTGTCGCTGCTATCTGTTTCAACTTGCAGACAGTAAATCATGTGATCATCTTCCTTCGTTGGCCAATCAGTGCTTTGATAGCACGGTGATCACGTGCCTTGGTCACCCCGCTGCTGTCTGTGATATTCGCACGGCCTGCATACTTGTTGGGCGTGATTTTCACGCAAAATATGAATCGGGATACTATCACTAAGCTACAAGAGCACGAGTGCCCATTCATAAGCGAAAAACGCATTTATCATCCTAGAATGATACCGCCATTGCATTGTATTAATATTTTTTTGCATTTCTGACTAGATATTATGCACCCCTAAACACAACGGCGCCCTTCGGCGGTGCTTACCTTACTTACCGCCTTGCGCCGGCCCTGGTTATATAAGTCACAGGTCTTATTTCTTTATTTGTGAATAAGTTATTTATACTAGGACCATGTGAAGTTTTGTTTTGTCCTACTTTTACCTGAAGAAAATCTTGTCACCTTTCATATCATGTTCCATTTGTAAATGAGTTGCCTATTATGAGAATATAATAACTTTTTGTCCTACTTTTTAAGTTGAATCCATTTCACCAATGAAGGAACACCAATCCTGAATTGCCCTGCTCAACAATTTAACGAGCACAAAGCAGGACACCTGATTGTGCAAAATAAAATTTTCTCACCTTGTTAATTTCAAATTTTGTTATATCTACAGAATTATCTCAAGTTATGCCCTTTTGACGTTTGAAAAGTTCATCATAAAAAATAAATTTTGATAAAAGATTTCCTGCTTTTTTCTAATCAATTCCGATGTCCTGTTTTTCCCTCGTGTGAATAGGGTCACCCTAACAAAGGTAACGCTATATCTGGAAATTGTGTAATTTCAACATCTCACCGAATTTTGTGGAAAACGAAATTCTTTTGGATGAAAGTGTGAAAGCATCAATAAAGGAACATTTGGCAAATTTGAAATAAAAATTCGAACAATATTTTCCTAGATTAACCAGTCATCTGGGTATGCCATATATATATACGGCATGGGCGGACGCTCCGGTGGTGGGTTTGCCGTATATACACGGCATGCCGAATTTAAGTCCATTTGCTATGTGTATGCTGTTATATTCAGTCACGCAGCTGTTCTAACTCCTAGCGGCATCCTTTTAGTTTAATGTCTCGCCAGTAGATGGCACTTCCTTCCTTATTTTGAGAAGCTGTACGCCTCGTAGCGAAACCCTGCCTTTGTCCTGCAGGTTGCCTGTTATTGCCCCTACATAACAACAAATGTTCATTTGTTGTTTTTAACATGTTGCCTGATTTTTAGCATTCTGAAATTATTTCATCAACTTTATCATTATTTACAGAAGTGGAACATAATTTAATGTCTATAATATTTCATTCTGAAAATTTCGTAATTTATAAAAAAAATTTTTTTCATAAATGTTATGATTTTGACATGCAATTCATAGTTAATTATTATTTATTTCAATTAATTAATAAATATCTATTAAAATCCTTAATAATTGTCATGATTTTAAAAACCTCATTCGAAGAAAAAGTACCCACCAGCTGTGCGTCAGGGCAAAATTAAATACCCAGATGACTGGTTAAATGAAATTGAACACATTCAGCTTTGTATTTTGAATCCATTTGAGGACAATACTATTGAGCAAGCAGGGATTTCAGAAGACACGAAGGAGCAACTTTTTCAGCTTTCCTCGGACAGTGTAATAAAGATGCAAGGCATGGGACTTGATGGGAAATGAGGAAACAGGTGAAAAAATCTGCCATGAACGGGAATCGAACCCGGGTCTTCCACTTACCGGGCAGATATTCTACCACTGAACTACTGTGGCACACTAATTCTCCTGTTTCAGAACGGGAATATTTTCTTAGGTTGATGATGTTACCATGTTTTGGCAGAAAATGAAAGGTGAATATAAGCAACTAATTGTAACATGGCTCTCACAGAACTACTCCCATTCACATCAACTTAAAAATCCTGTGTCAAGAAAATGATTTGTGGCTCTGAGCAATTTAAAACCTAGGTTTAAAAAATTTATTTTATCCAAACAAGCTCAAATTTCACATTAAAGTAATCATAACTGTATGCATATTATCATTTTACTTGCATGAAAATTTTTGTATCATTGAATGTCTTGCCTATAATGTTATTAATCATTATTTTTGTTTATTGTTTTTAAAAATCTATACACATGTATGCATAAACAAAAATTCAACTTATTTTGTTCAATAATTTTTATGCGTCAAAATTATCCTGGGGTACTTCAATATTTTTTTTTCAAAAAAGGGGGTACCTTTTAGAAAAAGGTTGAGAAACACTGATCTAGACTGCCACGTCTCTATGGTCTTCCTGAGATCCATAAAGGAAGGATTCCGCTTCGGCCAATTGTCAGCTCCATTGGATCCCCGACTTATGAATTGGCACGTCATCTCACCTACCATCTTCGTCCATTTGTAGGCCAAACGAACTCCTTCATCAAAAACTCGGCGGATTTCATCAGTAAGCTGAAGCAACTCACTGTGACAGAAGTGGACATCCTGGTCAGCTTTGATGTAATTTCGTTATTCACCAAGGTGCCAATCAAGGAATCGATTGACGTACTAAGACAACTGATCAACCATGGGCTTCCACTGGAGTGAAATTGGCCACCAGACAATGCAATATTATGTAACACTGCTGAAATATCACAATATTTAGGATACTTTATGAAATTCGATTAGTGCAAAATTAAAAAAATCACAAGATATTAGACTGCAGTTGCACTGTGAATATCTATATTTTAAAAAAATTTTAATTTGAAATAAAATCCGCACTATAACGAATCTGCGTTGGCCGGGGCCGTGGTAAGTGGGGCTCACCTGTATATATATATTGTCATTTCCTGCAATTTTGCTTTGTTTTTTAAACATATGTTGCCTGTTTTTGCTTTATCGGCATCATGTCTGCACACGCTATATCTATTCTAGTCTCATTTAAAGAGAACATGTCCTCTTCTTTGTTCCAGATCCTTATTTTTTCAAGGAATACATTATTACGTAATTTCATTTCAACCAATTCTTTTCATTTTCTTTCTGCAATAATTTGATGTATTAGTGCTTAAGCCCTGATTGTTATTTATAAATTCTTATACAAATTTTAAAAATGTTACAATAGTTATATAACATTTACTTTCATAAGGAATAAGATTACCTGCACTGCTTTTTATCAATGAAAAGCTGAAATGCTTTTTGCACCAAGAGCTCTGGTAACCCTAGCCATATCCAGGTGTATAGGAACCCAGTTTGTCTGCCAAAATGATGTTAATTATAGTTGTTTGCATGCAATTACCTGCATATTTTGCCATGCAAATTCCTTTAATTACTATTATGGGATGAGAGGGAGTTTGAAAGAAAATACACATTCCAGCAAAAAATTTATTTATATTACCCCACAAAGTTACTTCTTTCCAGGAAGGATAATACCATCATACTGAAAAGAAAAAGATACCAAGACTTAATGAATAACTTAAGTACAATGGAATTATACAGAATGAAATTTATATAAACAGCAGACTATTATTCACTGAAAATTTAATCAAATCCACAATCCCATGGAAATGGAACTTCCAAGTATAAACCTTACCATGTAAGCTTTTATTGCAAAATACAAGTTTCAAGTTAAAAAGTTTTATTTCTCTTAAATACCCGAATCCAAGACAATCTTTTTTACCAAATTTCTGCCTGTGAAAATCAAGGGTCGTTTTAAATTCAAATACAAAGTTGGATTGCGTGTTTAATCGAAGTTTTTAGAATGAAAGGAATATAAGATAAACCAATTCACAAAAACGAATTAAATAGTACAAAACAATGAAATAAACAATAATAAAAGCAAAAAAACAAAAATAATAATAATTATAATAATACCGTATTAACTCGCGTTATTTACCCACTTTTTACCTATACTTAAAATTCGCCTCTGTAAGGTACTGTAAATAATTTTACTTCTTTTCGAAAGTAATGAGTCTTAATGACTGAACAACATATGCAGTAAATCACTTTGCGTCCATTACTCGGAAACCTCATTTACGTGATTGAAAATGAATTCGCATGCTTGCTCAACGTAAATAGTTTTGTTGAACATTGGTGAAGACATGCATACCCACCGATGACTAAAAGTTGGGCTGCATAAATGAGTTATACCAAAATTCATGACTAAAAGTTGAGGTGCATAAATTATGCAGTGGCGAAAATTACGTAAATACGGCATTCATCAACAAGTCCACAGCGAAGCATATCCCGCCATGACGCAGAGCGTTTCACAGATGTCAAAACAAATGGCGGCATAATTCCCCTTGATTGAATGTGATTTTAAGTATCACATTGTGATTATGTTACGCATATTACCTATTTTAAAATACCTATGTCACCCTCGAATTTAAAATGGTAGATCATGCAGAAATATGAGGTACAAATGCAAAGGGAAAGATAATAAAAGGAGTGAGGCGTAGTTTTGATGCAAATTTTAAACTGATCGTGATAAATTACGCAGAAAAAACAATAATTGTGACGCTAGTAGAAAATACAATATTTAGACTAGAATGCCTCCATTTTAATTTTTTTACAGCCGGAATAGCCTTCCGATGCAATTTGAGCACTAATTTTATTATGTAAAATGTTAAAGACAATTCAAGAAAATCATAGAAGGATAAAAATTTCTCCCAGGTTTGTAGATTTTAAAATTTTTACTTTCTCATACGAAGTATCGAGAAAGTATCGTTATCGCGAAAAAATTCGACCTCGAGATTTTTATGGAAATACATAAGTCCCCGACTTACACGGATCCGCAGATCAGAATGTGTCATTAGGGTAGTTGAACTGCTGCACGTATACAGTTAGTTAGACAGCTGCTCGATAGATGGCGTTACTTGTACACTGCAGGAAACGTAGCAGACAGAAGTGCATTTGTTAAATTTGTTTTTTATTGTGAAAGAGCTTTTAAGTGCATGAAAGTTATCTCGTAATTGCATTAAAACAAACTTGATAAACGAACTAGGTATAAGCCCTCATTATGGCTGAGAAACGTAAGAGTGGTCACAATATTGGGAGTGTTAATAAGAAGAGGCAAACTATAACTTTGGAAACCAAAGTAGAAATTATTAAAAGGCATGACAAAGGTGAAAAGTTTGTTGACATTGCGTGTGTTTATGAGATGAATGAGTCGACAATTAGAACAATTATAAGGGATAAAGATCGAATTAAAGAACATGTAAAAAGTTCTGTGCCAATGCAGTCTACAATTATTACGAAGAAAAGAGGCATATTAATAGAAGAAACAGAAAAATTACTGACTGTTTGGATTGAGGATCAATACCAACGACGAATGCCATTAAGCCTTAGGCTCATACAGGAAAAAGCCTCGAGTCTTTTTGAAGATCTATACTATTTTTCTCGTCTTATGGCACATGAGCTTGAGTGCACTGTTGCAGCCAATCAGACACCAATGACAAGCAATGCGGGGGGGGGGGGGGGGGGGGGGAAGCCGTGGTGTTCACTTCGCTCTCCGCTCAACCTTGCTGCCAGTTATACAGCTATTTTACCTCACTGAAAAAGGCTAAATAGCGACCGCAATGTCTTGCTGTCCAAAAACTACCCCGCATGCATTTGTAGCAACGCTGTTCGGTAGCTAGGGTCGTTCCAAGAGCTTCATGCAGTGGTGGATGGGAAAAACCCTCTCATTGGCCATTTGCTCTTCCACAGTCATGTGCCATAAGACGGGAAAAACAGTATAAAAGATAAGCATGGTGAAAGTGGTGATACATTCAATGGAAGTTCTGGATGGTTAATAGGTTTAAGGTTCGTGCTAAACTGCACAGTATCAAAGTGACTGGTGAGGCTGCTAGTGCAGACACAATAGCAGCCACAGAGTTCCCTAAGATTTTGGTAGAAGTCATCGAAAATGAGGATTACTGTCCACAACAGAATTTTAATGTGGACGAAACTGGGTTATACTGCAAGAAAATGCCATATCGTTCTTATATCGCGAAAGAAGAAAAAACTATGCCAGGATTCAAGGTATCAAAGGACAGGCTGACACTCCTAGTAAGAGGAAATGTTGCTGGGGACTGCAAAATAAAACCTCTGTTGGTTTACCACAGTGAAAACCCTAGGGCCCTCAAAAACATTGCAAAGGCTTCACTGCCTGTTATATGGAAATCTAATCTAAAGGCATGGGTGACTCAACTAATTTTTCAAGACTGGTTTTCCCACAATTTTGTGCCCGAGGTCAAAAACTTTTGCAAGGAAAATAACATACCATTTAAGATACTGTTGTTGGTTGACAATGCCCCAGACCACCCAGCTACTCTGTGTGACTATCATGAAAACATCAAGGTGATGTACTTGCCACCAAACACAACTTCTCTGTTACAACTGATGGATCAAGGAGTCATACAGACTTTAAAAAAATATTATCTATGGAGAACGTTCAGCCAAGCAGTGAAAGCTACTGAAGGGGAGAATGGAATATCATTGAAGCAGTTCTGGAAAGAATATGATATTTATAAAGCTGTTAAGAACATCGATGCTGCCTGGTGTGAAATTACTTCATCTACCATGAATGCTGTTTGGAAAAAGCTCATCCCCCAGTTTATTCAGGAATTCAGGGTATTTGAAGAGCAAGATGTATTCAATGAACTCGTAGAAATGGGCAGGACGTTAGAATTAAATGTCGCAGCAAATGATTTTCATGAATTATTACAATGTGATGCAAAGGAATTGTGCAACGAAGATTTGATGGAGCTTGAAGACCAGAGAAAGAAAGGCGAAATTTCAGAGGAAGAACAGGACGCTGAGCCACCAAAAAGATTTGAAACTAGATGGCAGAATGTTTTCACATGATAGAGAAAGCACTGGCTGGTTTTGAGGCGCAGGACCCAAACACCCAATGGTTCACGAAGGTATCTAGAGCAGCTAATGATGCAATTGCATGCTATAAAATTATTTATGATGAGAAGAAAAAAGCTACTATACAAACATCACTCGACAAGTACATACGTAAAACAGAGACATATGATGTAATGCCATTGTCACCTGCAGAATCTGCATTTTGTTTTTATAAGCTCTACTTTTTTCGGCTTTAATTATCCAATGAAGTGAATGACAAATTTGTGTAACTGCCGCGCGTATTAGGTTACTTGACCAGCTACTCAAAAGATGGCGTTTGCCATACATTTCCACTGAAGTTCTCTTTACACTGCCGGTAGTACTGCGTTGCTTCAAAAAAGGTATTGGTTTAAACATTGTTTGACTTACACGGAAATTTTTGGAATGAATTAACCATGTAAGTCGGGAACTTACTGTATACGTTTTAGGTGTTGCTGAATCTGAAAAAGTGGTTTTTGCAATGCCGTCTGTCTGTCTGTTACTGGCTCTGGAGCCTAGACAGTACCGCGAAAATGAATGAAATCTCGTACTTAGGCATTTCTTCATACTGAGCTGAGTATATGTAGAAATGGTTGACATTGCTCAGTAATTAAGAGTAGTTTATTCTACGCATTTTTAACAACAATTCGATTTTTTGAAAAACGACTCTAACGATTTTGATCAAATTTCGTAGTTACTTGAGTATATGTCTACAATAATACTACATATTTCATTTTTCATGGTGAATGAATATAAGGCTAGTTTATTCTAGGCAACTTCAACAACAATTCGATTTTCTCAAAAACGGCTAACAACTTTGATCAAATTTCGTTCAGTTACTTGAGTATACATCTACAATAATACTACGTATTTCATTTTTCTCAATGAATTAATATAAGGCTAGTTTATTCTTGGGCAACTGTAACAAAAATTGGATTTTCTAAAAACAGGCTCATATGATTTTCATTTTCTAAAGATAACTAAACGATGCATTAGTACCCATATATGAGAAAGTTTGTACAATGTATGTTGTACTGATTTTTTGTAGTTATGTCGGCCATAAAATCTTTTTTCTGTTTTGACAGTCATCCAAGTGGGGGGTCGTCTTAGATTCAGGGTCGTCTGGGATTCGGGTAAATACAGTACTTAAATAAGAGGAAGTTCCACCAAGTGACACCTGAAACCAACTTAAAATAAACTAGTGTAATTGCCCATCCAAGTAGTAATGAGATTTAAATCATAAAGAATTACCATATATCGCGGCATATAAGTCGTTCTTTGAAGCTTTAAAAAATTTCCTAAAACTTAAAGCAGACTTATATGTCCTGCAAAATCTCGATTTCAATAAAAAATTTGAAAATGAGAGAAATGCAATTATCAAAACCATCCATAAGTCTGCCAACATATGCAATATTTTATTGAATTTCACTGCATATCACTTTCTCGTGAGAAAAACCTTGCCCAGGTTTGGGAGAGCATGAAGACTGAGATAGTAGGGGTTCTTGCAATTTCTGTTCATTTCAGCTGTTCTCAAATTTTGCTATCTGCTTGAGAATGTGAGCATTCACACCAAATCAATTGTTTTGAGTGATGTGCCGAGAGAGTAAACAAAACTTTGCAAGAGGTCTAGTGATGCAAGGATAAGCTGATTCATTTATTTGCACCATTTACAATTTTTATTTCACATTGACTATTAACTAGAGTGATCATATTCCAACGGAGTGAAAAAGGGATAATTCCTGTTGTTCGTAAGAAATAATGGGACAAAATTTTTGCATGATTTTTTTAATGGTGGATCTGTCACTATGGGTCACCAGACCAGATCATGAATTTGAATTTCATTGTAGACACATTTCGAATAATCCGTACCAAAAAGTACACAAAATCCTATGGTGTTGGCCAGGGACTGATCTTAGCTTTGAATTACACCATACTTTGAATTATCCGGGATTGAAATAACAGGGTTTTACTGTACTTGTTTTATATAAATTAAAACTTTATTTATGCATACTTATCATTTCTGACAGGCAATTACACTTATTTAAATAAAACCAAAAAATAGTTCTCATCTTTTTCCTGAGGGATCAAACAAAACTATTGTACCTAATGCCTGTTAACTAAGCACAACAGCAGCAAAGTTACAACATAAGAACAGGGTGAAAGACTGATCTAGCACATTTGACTGAAGAAGATTTCCAATTTAAGGACAGCTCCTTTGGTACCATGTGCCTGAGACATGAGCAAAAATACAATACAAATGATAAAATTTTAATATTAAATAGGAAAAAATTCTAAGTGTGAATTATTTGAAACTGACTTCCTAATTCGGTTTAAAACATTATTGATTCCTATCAAAATTCAATTTTATGGACAAGAATGTTGAAGTAGAGCATTGAAAATTCAAAGCACAACCACAAAATTAACTAACCTTCTGCTGAAACCATTTCATAGCATCTTCCTTTGTCAACCGATGAGGGAAGCCAACCTTCCCTTGCTTTCTCCTGCGATGCGCCACATTGAAACCTAATACAAAAACAGAGAAAATGAGTGGTATTTATATGACAAAAGATGGCTTCAAGGTTAGGCCCCGCATCCAAATTTCTTACCAATACACAATCGTTATTTCAGCACTAAGCAAACCTACCTCAATACATGGGAAAGAAATCAGAATAATGTTTATTCATAACTTAGATGCTACGAAACAATCAACTTCTGTAAATCTCTGTGTATAAGGCACATTTTGAGAGATAAAAAAATCTAATAAACTAGGTTGGTCTTATGCATCAAGAATAAAAATGCCAACCCTGAATTCCAGGCAATTGATGTAGTGTAGGAGTTGAACATGACTATCCCTCTGGTGCACATGATTGACATATTGAATCAACTGTTTCTGTACTTACAATTTATTTAGCAGTCATTTAGTTTTTACGATTTTAAAATAATCAATTTACATACCTACTAAAAAACTACAAAATCAAATGATATTTTAATAGAGGCAACTCTCGGTTATCTACATGCAGCTTAGCTGCAGCAATCATCCTTAAGCCCTTTTATCCTTAAAAATAAAATCATAATAAATTTAGTTGCTAAGGATTTTTCAAAATGGAAAAATATGTTCAAATAAAGTTCTGATTAACCTTTAAATGCAGAAAGGCACACCGGTGTGCCAGAAAATTCCTGGGTAAGCCTGCCGAATGGCACACCCGTGGCCCGCTTAGCTAAGAGGCCGCTCACAGATGTTGTTTTTGTCATAGAATCAAAATTTTTGGAGGAGAAGAAAGACGAGGCATCCTTCTTTTCCTTCTGCTCTCCCAAGGCCGAAGGCCTTGCGTATTGGGGGAGGGGAGAGTAAAGAAACAATCGAGAGTGCCTTGCTCAAAGTGTATGTCTCTGCCGAGATGAGAGCCTCTCGCAACCCAAGGAGATGCAATAAACTGAACCCCAGGACTAAGTCCTACCTCAAAGGTTCCTTCCCTTTGTTATTTTCTTCTTCCTTTTCAGTATATATGTTTTACTACGTTTACATTCATTCATTTGCAGACCACAAAATAGAGCAGGTGTAGACTTGTCCGTGCAAAATATCTGTAGCTGTTCATGTTTATTTTTTAGTGATTCCTTTATTTTTATATAACTAGTTGAGATAGGATGGCTTACAGCTACAACATCGGTTGCCGCACTTGGAAATGGACAAAAATATTTTTTCATTTAGTCGATCTAACTATCCTAAATAGTTGGATCCTCCTTTCCTCGTGTGGCAGCGCATTTTCACATCGGCAATTCAGACTTTCCCTTGTGCGGCAACTGGTTGAAGAGGGTGTTAGGGCTCTTCCTATCCAGACTCTCTCAAGGGGGCGATCTAATGCTAGTGGAATGCAAATAAAGCTCTAAGAGGCCAAGGACAATAAGCACTGGCCCATTTCGGGGACTCTTATCCGTTGCCATGTGTGTTCCTCAAAGAGCAACTACTCAAGGACGAAATATAGGTGCAAGATGTGTGACGCGGGACTTTGTGTTGAGCCCTGCTTTGAGGAATACCACACTAGCTCGACTCTATAGGGAAGTGGGGTTGTGTCAGCTGCAGACTGAGCAGGAACCAAATTGCCAAAAAGTGACTAAATACAGTTTTTTTGCACTTTATTTTGATTTATATCAACAATAAGTTATTTCTGCATCGTAATTTAGTCTATTAGGGTTATTTCGCCGTTTATTTCTACAAATATGCAGAACAATGTAATTCTTTGATAGTTTGACCACAAAATGCTTTTTATTTGAACATTTTATCACCAACAGTTCACAAGATATGAGATTTTTGCAAATGACGTACACAAAATATTTAATGTCCATAATTAAATCTGGCAGCGGGACCCCGCCAGAGGGTATTTAAATCCAGCGGATAAAGGTTAACATACAAGCAAAATACATTCATAACCACATTATCTATAGTTGAAAATTATGAAATCCATCTTATCCAAGCATTTGTTGAAAGGTTCACTACAAACTGGCAATGTTAAAAGAGCGATAATCGTTCTTAAATTTTTCACAAGTTGCCCCATTAAAAATTTCTCTGCTGAGCAATTTGAGTATTTAGTCAGAACATGTTTATGTTAGCCTTTTAAGTGTATAAGATCAACTCTCAAGGAGTCCATACGCGTCATGGAACACCGATTTCAATGAGCATTTGGCAGGGCATTCTGTGCATCGTAACTTGAAATATTACGCAGTCATAAGGTGCACCTCTCAAGGATTTGCAAATAATGTGAAAAAGGGTGCTCGACGTATTATGTGGGCCAACTACGAAGCTCCTTGAGCAAGAAACCGCTGTGGGTTAGTGGTGACTGACTAGCGTGCGGAGGATGCTGGTTTAGAGCAAGGGTGGGCAAATTACGGCCCGCGGGCCACATCTGGCCTGCAAGAGCACCTTTTATGGCCTGCAATGCCTTTATAAAAGAGAACTGTGAAATGTGAAACAGTAAATTTCAAATTTGGTGGTTAAAATTATGGCCAGAAAACATATAGCAAAGCTATTGTATTAAAAATGCATTAATAATTGATTTTCAGTAATAGGACCCTTCGCATTCTCTCAAATAACTTCCTATGTGAGACCTAATGTGGCCCACCTAACCAACCACAACTACTAATGTGGCCCGCCTCATAAAAAGTTTGCCTACCCCTGGTTTAGAGGCTATGTACTGGCAGTTCTTTTTCATTTTCTATTCATTATTTTTTGTATTTCATGATTTTATTATCGTTATTTATATTCTGACATTCTATGCTATAAAAATGTTTTAATTGTGAATTTTGGCAAAAATGATTACTTATTGTATTTCATGTAAAACTTGTAAGGAATTGACACTTTTGCAATAACAAATGAGGTTTCACAATTTTTATAAAAATATGTTCTGCACATCACAATAAACACAATGATTCATAAAATACCATGGAGAAGGAATTTTGAAGATTTTGGATTGCATTTTGAAGATTATTTTATTAAACATACTAGTGTAATGCCTGTTGAAATATCAACAGGAGTAAAGATTCGATTGTTCAAGTTATTTATGGAGATCAAATTGGCATCAGAAACATAAATTGTATTGAAAGTCATTCCCCTCTCCATTCCCCCTCTCCAACTCTCCTTTCCCTCTCTCGCCCTCCCTCCATTTGTCCCCTCCCTCTCTCTCATGTTAAAAGCAATCAAAGAACGTTTACACCCATAAGGATTGAAATAACAATATGATATAGAGGTCTAACAACTGGAATTGGTAGGAAAGGCAACATCCCCTTAAAATGGCTAGATTTCCTCAAACTGTGTGAATTAAATGTTTAAATTGAGTGATTTCGAACTGTAGGCGGAAAAAGACGAACAGAATATGAACCTTTATAATGTTTTCTTCAAAATGGTTCAGATCCGAAGTTCGTAGGTCAATCCTTTATAATTTTAATCTAAAAAAGAATGAAAGCCTGCACGTCGAAATGTCCATTTTTACCTGTTACCTTATGGGAAATGGAAATTATCCCCTGGAGTCGAACCTGGGTCTTTGATCTCAAGTTCGATACATTAAAACATTTTGTTATTATATCATAATGCTATCCTGAAAATTTCATCAAATTTGTCAGAAGTTTCTGGAAGGCATAGAAATACTTTTGGCAACAATTTTTCTGATAATTAAGTGCATACTGCGCAGTGTATGGGATATTTTATTGAGGCTATGTTTTTTGACGAGTACCATTTTGGATCTTGTGTGTGTCAGCGTCCTGTCAATTGTAGATTGGTATTGGCATCTTGTCTGGTCAATATTGATTAAATTTGGGTCAAAGCGTGGAACCATCACTTTAACTTGCTTTCGGAACTTCTCGGCAGCCTCCAAGGTTTCCTCTGCGGTTGCAGCATCTCTGTCGCTTACGTACCTGGTTATCTTCCGCTGGCGAATCATGTGTGTTCTTTTGAACTTTTCCACCCAAGGTGTGCTTGCAGTGAAGTGAAAGTCTGGTGATAGAAATTGAAATGCCACTTGCATTGCTCACTGCTGTAACATCCCTGTGGTCACCTGCTCGTTGTTAGCCCTCACCTCTTCAAAGCGGTCCATGATTTAATTGCTTCATATTTGTCATACACTGCTCTGCCTTGTTTAATGTCTTCCTTCCATATTTTCAACTGGTCCTTCCTCTTCAACAGTCTGCATCCTTTTTTTTTGTAAATTGTCCAAACACCACTTTGGATGAGCTTTTGCTAGAGCAACGACCTCCTCCTTATATTCCAGAGAAATATCATCACTGTGACTAGATTTCTCCCTCAACGGTTCATGAAGTCCATCCTCATCTTCTTGACTGGCATAGGTCCCCCATCCTTACGAATACAAACAACGCAGACCATTTGCAGATGTCCTGGCAGTTGGTACCTATCGCTCCTGTTGGTACAGCATTACCACTCCTTGCAGAAACTGGAATACCTGTTTTACCCTCATCTTTCACTGCAAGCCACAAAATTCTATCACATACATACACATCAAGAAAATAGCCAAAATGTACTCTCCGAGGACCTCAAAATGCCTATTTCCATTGAAATCTCAAAGATTCTTTTCACAATACAATACTTTCTCTTATACTACACATGGCGAAAGTACTTATTTTTCAAAAACACTTGTAAAGTGAAAGGTTGAATATGACAATGTGCAATATCAGGACAAAAAGTTGAGGACACCTTATACATCACAATATACAGTATTAACCACCAAGTAAAAGCATCACATCAGTTCAAAGAAGAACAAATGGTTTTCTGTCACATCCTTTTAGTAACACACCCAGTACTGAAAAGTGGGAATGAGTTGCAATAGGAATGTATTTATTTTAGCACAAGTTCACGACTGTTGCCCAAAATAAAGAGACAGCAGCTTCGTATTGTGCAAGTCATTGGAATACAATTCAAATGTAAGGCTTATCAGTGCATAAGAATTATATCGTCCTCCGTTGCCTTGGCTATGGCTTGCTATTATTAATGAAAAGATTGAGAAGGAGAAAAATTCTGAACTTGACTGGGACTCGAACCCAGGTCTCCCACTTGCCGGGTAGGTGCTCTAATTCTCCATTCTCGAATTGGGGTATTTACGGTGGGAAACCCGGGTTCGAGTCCCGGTCAAGTTCAGAATTTTTCTCCTTCTCAATCTTTTCATTTGTGATCAGTACTATGCACTCACGCATATAAATTAACTTCCACCATTTTAACTCTTGCTATTATTATTTGGACAAAGAAAAAGCCCATTTAAAAGACAAAATACAATGAAGCCCCAATTTAAGACTCTCACATTTAACATGTTCAACCCGGGGGCTTATTTTAGATTACATTCGATCAGGCAGGCATATTTATATATTGTTATAAGCAAAGTTATAGATAAAGTTAATTACTACAACTTTTGTTTGAAAAGTTATTTTTCAGAATCAATAATTAAGGAGATATTCAACTGTTTCGTAATTTACATACGAATCTTGTATACTATTTTTGTAATGCGCATTGCTGAACCAGACTCACATACAGAGTATTGATTTAATAAAAAAATCGAATCCAATATTTAAACGGAATCATACTCAATTTTCTAGAAATTTACCCACGAATACTAATTACGACAACGAATTATGGAGAAAGTCATGAGTTGGCCACATCAGATTTTTCTCAAATAAATCCCTTTGATAAGAGAGATATTACTATGTTTTTGCAAGTCCAAGAAAAAAATTTGATACCTTCCATGTGGCGGGACAGATAACAGAAACACTCAACCATGAGCCAGGTTCACATGAATCGACATAAAAATGAGCAGGCGCCGTGAATCACCGGTGACCCACGCCGCCACGTAGGAAAACTCAGTGTGACTCACCGGTGGGTCACACCGGGATGAACGTGCTAATGTTTTCCCACTGTTATTTTTTGCAAACACCCCATTTAACCACTCAACAGGGTATTTTTTTTTCGAAGCCCCACCTGTGGTAGGTACCATATTTAATCGATTGTAAGCCGACCCCCACTTTTCACAAGACAACGCAAGGAAAAATTTTGATTTTAAAGTGATTAGATAGCTGGGGTCATTTATTTCAAAATACCAACAAGTATGAACGCCTCAGATTTTCAGTTCGTAATTAAATAAAGAATATTAACTAAAATTACGGCGGCATAAAATACATTTTATCCACCTATTCATAACAACTCCTATGAAAAGAATAATTTGACCTCGTTATCCCCCGGGATCTTATTCTCGTAAAAAAATAGCTGTTTCTCGTCAATCAAATACAGACACCGTATTACGTCTCAGATTTTGTTTGTAATTAAATAAATAGTATTAACTAAAATTACGGCGACATAAAATATATTTTATTCACTTATTCATAACAACTTCTACTAAAAGAGTAATTTGACATCATTTCCCGGTTCTTATTCTTGTAAAAAAATAGCAGTGTGTTGATAGCGTTGAATCTTCCGCATACCATCATTTATATACCAGAGAATTTAAAAGTCATTTAAATTTGATTGAATGATTTCGCCTATATGTTTGGAATGAAAGTATTTTTCTTACCTATTTTAAAAGTAACATTTAATCAAATTAAGTATCAGTTGAGCAATTCCAATCACTTAAATTTGATTGAATGAATTAGCCTGTATGTTTGGAATGAAAGTATTTTTCTTACCTATTTTAAAAGTAACATTTAATCGAATCAAGTAATTAAGTATCAGTTGAGCAATTCCAATCAGTGGTGTTCTAATCATTCAATTTCATTTGAATCCAAAATGTTAGTAAGAAAATGCTTCAGGGTCTATGCTGTGATTTTCCATAAATATACTGACGAAATTGTCAATAAGTAATTGTAAATTGGCAGTCAACATGTATGGTATGATATGTACATCAATATATGACAATTAAAAATTTATTTAAACAGAGTACATGTTACCTACCAAGGATCTCAGGTAGCGTGGTCTCTTAAGAGTCCAAATCACCTGCCAGAGTACGCTATGCCTGGGCTTGTGTTTAGGCATGCCGAACTCTAGATTACACGCTACTGCCAGGTACGATGTACTCTAGAGTACGTGGTACCTAGGTAAGGCGTACTCTAGAGTCTGTCTTGCCTAGAGTACACATTACATGCCACACCAGTCCAATTTGCGCCGATTCAGAATAACGCCAATTTTGAAACCAGAAGTTCAAAAAGTGAAAAAATATATTTTACTATAATTTATAACGTTTTACAATTTTTCTCGTACTGCTTCTTATACTAAATCGTAATTCTTACATCGCTGATTTTGAATAAAAATTATAAACCGACATCATTCCAAGACAGTCACGTGAGCATTGGTCACTCGTCACGGTGAGTCATTTCCCTTCTGCCTGGAAAAGAAGTAAAGACCGAACTCATTGAGAAGGTTTGTTTTGGTTCCCTTTCCACTCGCTCCTCAAGAGGGTTTTCCCATTTGGGTGTCTGGCATGGAAAGGAGTGGAAGGAGGGTAAGATGTAAAGGCTAGATAAAACGTGTTTGTGTTGTTGTTTGATAGGGGGGTTCTGTTCCCAGAGAGCCAAAAAATATTATAAAATCTCTAATTATGGTATAAATGTTTAGTTTTTTTGTGCAGAGACCTTTTACATACAATCGTCGATTTTATAATATAGAGAGATAGGACAAAATGCAATAAAATATTTAAATAATTGCACAAACAAACACTGCTGTACGGACAAAGATGGCGACACGTGGAAACTGATGGCTGGCAACCAGCACCACTCGAAATATCCATTCGTCATTTAGCTGACGCGCGAAAGTCTGATCGGCGCACAAAAGGCAGTTCGAATTCACGCATAATAACCTATAATTTTTTCAGATTCTTTGTGCCTTAAACTTCTTTGCTAGTGAGAGCTACCAATGGAGAGTAGGACAGGATTATTTACATGCCACGTCACAGCCTGAAGTTAGTAAAAGCGTGAAGATAGTTAGCGATGCAATAAAGCGTCACCTGCTAGTTAGATGGATAAAATTCCCTATCTCCGAATTAGAAAAGCAGCGAGTAAAAGAGAGGTAACGTAACTGCCATAGTTAATAATTGGAATGTATGTGTGTGTGTGTATATATAAATAACAAAATTCATTTTGACGTTCAGGTTTATGAATAACACGGGATTTCCTGGAGTTGTTGGTGCCGTAGATGGGACGCACATCGCCATTGTTCTCCCAAACCGAGAAAGGGAGCACATATTTATAAATAGGAAAGGTTTTCATAGTAAAAATGTCCAAATCGTATTTTTATTTTGTTGATTCCACCTCCAATTTCGCAAATAATTTCTTTCTTGTTGAGGATAGAAGACAAAATTATATAAAAGGAGATGTAGCAAGAAATGAAATTGCGATCTTTTATAATGTTGCCCTCATAGGTTTGCGACTATGATTTGAGAATCCTCTCTTTAAATGCTCGGCATGATGGAAGGTCCCATGATGTGCATATATGGAGAACGTCCCAGTTATGCCTCCATATGGGACAATCTTTTGATCAAGGAGACCGAAGTACTTGACTGCTAGGTGAGAGATCGAGTGACTTGAGAATGTCTTGCCTGTGACTGTTCCAGTGCTTAAACTTATGTTACTTTAATAGGAGATTCAGGTTATCCTCTTCAACCCTGGTTAATGACACCTATTACCAATCCATCTCAAAACAGTCCTGAAGAAAGATATAATGCAAGCCATTCCCATGCTAGAAGTTGTGTGGAAAGGTGCATTGGTGTCTGGAAGTCATGGTTTAGATGTATGAGGAAAGACAGGACATTGCATTATACCCCCGAACGAGCAGGTGAATGTTGTAATTATTTCTCTATTTTATTTGACAGAGGTTATATCTGTAATGAAATCAATCATCTTCCTTAGGCATAATAATTAATGCCTGTGCAGTATTGCACAATATGGCAGTGCACTATCGTGTACCACATGAAGAGTTTTTAGTTGAGGAAGTTGAAGACCTACATGTGGAAGACATAAACCATATAAGAAGGGGCTTAGAAATTCGGAGGAGGATTGTAGCGCAGCACTTCACGTAGTAACTGTAAATGATATTTCGTTGTTGAACTACTGTTCATTTTAAAAAAAATGTGGTATACATATCTATTATTAAATTAACTTTTGTTTATACAGGGATTGCGATTCTTTTGGTTGGCCGCATCAAGATCTTGAAATTTACATCACAGTGAGGTCATATATGGTAATAATGTTAAAAGTTAAGAAATTTGATTAAACAAGGTTTATTTATTGAGCCAGTTAATTAACGCGCCAACAAGCTGCTGAAATCCATCATCAGCTACTCTTGTCATTTGTTGCAGCTTATCTTCTTCTACTACTCTCAACCTCTTCACCTCTATCTTAACTCTTTCTTCCTCCGCTTGCAATCGTTGCTCCTCTACCTTCAGCCTTTTCTCCTCTACGGAGACAAACCCTTCCACCAACTCCTCAGCAGCCTTTCTTTTTTTGGGGGCTGAAGGTCCCTGCATAATATAATGATAATTGACTATCTAGAAATGGTTATTCAAACGAAGTGATAGATGTTTTTTGCCAGTTTTTCAATTCACAAAATATATTTGAAACTAAAATAATTATGTATTCCTACATGAATTTGAAAACATAACTTTGCTTTTATGATTTATGTTCTAGTATGGAATTTAAATCAAACATTAATTCTGATTAATTCAATTTTAAATACAGGAGAAGCACATGAAATTTAGATGTTCATCATGTAATGTCAGTCAAGAAATACAGAAATAAAGATGATAACATTATGAATAAATTATGAGCTATTGTTATGGTTATTGTTACTGTATTCATTTCTAGGACTCTAACTTCTTGAGTAATATTAAATTCATCTACAGTTCATGTGTTCACTCTATACTGTCATAATTACTCACAGCAATGTTTCTTTCCTGCTGGTTTTCCTGCATTGGCAAGATTATTATTTCCTCAACGACCTAAAGTGATTTTTCAGTTTCATTATGTTCAACTTTATCTTATGACATCATTTTAATTTATTGACCATATCAATTAAATCAAGAGCTATATATTTTTGTATTTGAAAATATAACATCATCTCACATTTTCAGGCATAGGCAGTCCTGCCTCAGGCAACATGAGGTCACCTTCTATAGAAGGGCCTAAGAAGGCTGTAAGCCTCTCCTCAATCTTTGTGAGGGTGATATTTGTTGGAGGCCCTCCTCCAGTGCCTTGCTGGCATGCCCTAATCTTGTAATTTTTTTTTTTAGTATTGCTCTTCCAGTCGATCCATGTCTGATTCATTATGTCAAAAGAAGAAAACACAATAGGACATAAATAATCATATCGTACATCAATAAATATTGTCTAAAGGATTATTCACAAAACCTTTTGCCATTTAAGGGATGGTTTTGAGGGACCACTGCCATCTGCATTGAGGCCAACTCCTCCCATATCTGTCGTGTCCTGACCTTTGCAAAAGGTCCTTGCAGCCTATCTTGGGCAAACTCCCTACGCTCCTCCATGTACTTGAGCATCTTCTTTAATTGCTCAGAGGAGGTTTTTGTTTCCCTTGAACTTTATATGGCAATAGAGGGAAAGATTATCTATTCATTTATTTGAATTAAGAATTTCATATCATACTATAAAACTATTATTCAAAGAATAATTGAAGATTTAAGTGGCAATACCCATACTAACTGAAAATTAGCAACTCGTTTTGAATATTTTATATTTAATACTGTTAATCATAAAACCTCTTCAGTTTCATTATATGTTTAAAGAGCATATTTAATATTCTGTTATATTATTTCATATACCAATGTTATAAAATCTTCTCCTTTGGCTATTTGTAACTTATTGTATCCTTTACCTATTTCAACTCCTTTCATTTTAATGACAGGAATATGATTTTCCTTTGTGGGACAACTATATTTCTTAATTGACTGTGATGAATCAATAAACAATTTACTTCAACACCTATTTGCATATTTCATATACTTTTGTTGAATTATGATAAATATTAATTGTGCATGTTATCATTTAATACATTTTCTTGTACGCCTAATGTTTCTCATTTTCTGATGAGATCCTCACTATTTACTTACTTAATGTATGAATCATTATTTTGCATATAATATCTTCATACCTAAATGTGGATTGTGTAATCAATTTTGACCATGTATTTTAATGCATATTAATGGGCATCGCCCATGAATTAATGAATAAATAAGTTAAATATCAATGATCATTATTTATACATGTAACTGTTCAGTAAAAACCTAAACTGTGTAGGTATCAAAGAGAAATTATAGAGTCCACTGTATTATTTAACATAATATAGAAAATCACAATAATGAAGATTACATTACCTTCGGTGTAAAGAAAGATTTTTGTGTGTACCTCCTGTAGTACCAGTACTTGAAACATATGTCAAAAGGAACTAACATCACTACGGTCCAAGAAATGCAGGTTTTTGGAAACTTATAACTATTTAACAATGTTCTCAAAATATTTA
Organism: Uropetala carovei; assembly: GCA_036926305.1. Classification (NCBI taxonomy): domain Eukaryota; kingdom Metazoa; phylum Arthropoda; class Insecta; order Odonata; family Petaluridae; genus Uropetala; species Uropetala carovei. Next base: position 6,266,665 of record JAXCHB010000084.1, on the reverse strand, counting down.
ATAAGATTCATTAACGTTGTATTTCAATATCAATAAATGATACAAACCAAAATAAATGCTTTCTTAAAGACATTTCTTACGAAGTATAGAACTTGCAAAACTATGCTGACAAGTGTTATCAAAATCTTAGACAGTCTAGTAATTATAAAAAAACAATGTTAACCTCAAATAAATTCATTTACAAAAAACGAATTAATATCCCTCGTCTTGCGTTCCACATTATACATTATATATACCAGCCAATATTCAGCTATATCCTTCCAATTTTTACGTTATAACCTAATGTTTCTGCCGTAGTCAATGATACTAATGACAAATTATTCATCCAATGCCATAAACTAATATCCATTCGTCGAAATAATAATAAATAAAAACTTCAACATTTGAAGTAGCAATGCATAGATTCGATAAACACAATACGTACAAAAATCATCTAATATTTGCTTAACGTATGCTGTATTCATTTTATTTAACATCATATAAGGATACTGTATTAGGACACGTTGAATTACTCATTTTAATTAGGTTTTTATCTAACTGAAATACGTAAACAAACTGACTCTCAGAGTCAACTGCATATGCGCAAACCTGGCCGAAGCATAAATTTTGCAACACTGTTTTCGACCGAGCTCACTTCCTACGATCGAAATCGAAATTAGTTACAAAATCGCATATTCCCTCGTAATTTCATTTCGATCGCTTACCAGCTTTCACGTCGAAATGGGGAGTTTTCGATTTCGATCGAATCGAAAGAGTTACAAAATCGGCCCCCAGGCTCTGTTCGGTCTGTGATTATAATTAAAAAAACGAAATGCCATTGTTGAAGAAATGAAATGGTGATTAACAATTTGAATTCAGGATCAAAATAAAAAACAATGCTTGAGTACTGAATTGATTCTTCTCTTCAATCCACTCATTTGGGTAAGTTTTTTAAAGATAAATACAAATTTTAAGTTTCCCTTTGAAACTAACAAGGGAAGGCACCTAAGTGTAAGTGGCGGTTCACGACCAAACTTCACAGGATGAATGAAAACGAAAAATAATAAGACACGTATTTTCGGAGAGGCACCTAACGAGCCTGCGTTTTCGAGATATTTGCAATTGAAAATTGAAAAACAAGTGGCCTTCCTCTAATACCATGACGAGTGATACCCTGACAACAGATGGCTGTAGCCTAGTGATAGTGTCGGGCTGTGAAAATTTTGTTGCGGGTTCGATCCTCGACATCGCCGAATTGTTTTTCTCCTCCAATCAATGTTTTATGACTTTAGTTTTATGTAAGTTGTCCAAATGACATCATTAATTATTTTCTTTCTTTTTTCAGGCCAGTATTTTAATTTTAAATCCATTCCAATGCACTTTTTACAACATACTCAGATTATATACGTACTTGATACATATATACAACATTTTCTATGCGCACCCTCCTCAATATTTCCACTATTTGAAAATTAATAGCTTATTCATCTATTAGTCATTTAGGATGAATAATTTCTGCTATAATAATTAGAAGATTATATTGAAATTTATATTTTATTTATATTATATTAAATACAGCTGTAGTTTATATCTTTAATAGACAATCATTATTTCAATTATCTCAAATATATTTTAATAAAAATAATTCTTATATTAAATTTAGCATACTGATTAGTATATTATCTCTTGGAGGATTACCCACTTTCCTTGGATTTTTACCTAAATGATTAATTATTCAAAATATAATAAACTCACAATATACTATTATTATTCTTATTATAGTTATAAGAACCCTAATTACTTTATATTTTTATCTTCGAGTAATATTTAGAGCATTCACTTTTATAAGACAAGAAATTGGATGACGTAATAACAAAAATATAGGAAATTTAAATATTTTATTTATAAGTTTATCCATTTCCGGAATTCCAGTTCTATTAATAATAAATATTAATTACCGTGATTGATTTTCTTCGTAAACAACTTGGTTCAAATTTTACCACGATGCCAAATGCGTGTCGCTGTCTATAAGAATGTCTGCTTTCATTACAATCCTGTCCAAAAACTCTTAAGAGGTTGGTATTCCTTGTCGTCAAGATTAGATGTGAGGGTAAATATGTTATTATTTATCGTAGAATTCCGTTAAAAAGATGCTCTTGATCAGCGCATTCACCCGAATATGTTGCTCGAGTTACAATCGCACTAAGTTAACAACATAAAATAGTTTAAATTTTATTGCAAAAGATGTGGTCAGTTAGTGTCCCCCTGGTGAGAGGGTAAAGACACCTGAGATCTGATTTGAGGATGGACCTCGAGATATGGGCCTCTAACCCGAGTTAATGACGGTCGAGGGGTCAGCTTCGTAGTCAGTTTTAAATGTGGTCCCAGTTAGTCGACAAAAGCCAATTTTGGTTAAAACTGGTCAACCGGAAGTTGACATTTATTTATTCTTGTCAATACTTTCTCAATACACTTTGTATATGAGAAAGTAAAATGCAAAACACTGTCTGTTTCAACTTACAAATTCCAGATAACTCAATAAATCCACATGAAGCTACAATATGGTACACTACAGATGCAATATAGTCTGTTATACAGCTGCTTTAATGGGCCTGTTTACTTACAGGTCAAATGCCACAGACTACAAAGAGAGAAAATAACTTGCCTTATAGTTTTTCCTGCAATCTTTGGCATTTGCCTATTCAGAATAAACTGTCCAGATCTATTACTCCTCCATCAAGCTGATAATTTGTAACATGCATCACCATGTCCAAATGATCTATTTGTAAACGATTCCGTAATTTGGTTTTTAGAGCGTTCATTAAGCTGAACCCACGCTCACAGTCTGCACTGAATGCTTGGAATGTTCCTCCAATATCCATCAACTTTGCCAGATCCTGAAACTGCTTGTCCTGTCGTGCAAATGTCATCATTCTCTATAATAAAAACATTGTTCTGTAAGGAACGCAAGATGGCCGACAGCAAAATTTAATTAGACCACTTGAAAATATTTTTTGTCAGTTAGCTAATACTGAACGCATTCTATCACAATATATTTTTGGTAGTTGTTAATATTTGAGTGGCACATACCTACCTATTATTTTCCCTACGTTATATATGTATACATACAATTATTTCCGTCTTTGCACACTGACAATTATATGTAGCATTGACGAGGACAAGGTGGGAGAAGAAGATCAGAATTTTATAGCCGAAAATAAAAACCAAAAGCATTTACTAGACGACAACAGAATATTCACTAAAAATGTAGTATATGATGAAATATTTCATATGTAATAGGGTGCTACTAATTATTTTAAATGCAAATACTATTAATAATCAATCTATCTATAATTCTTCTGTTATATTTCAATGGGAATCACACTAGTATCTAGATAATTTAAGACCAATTTGCTTTTGATTTTTTTGCCTACTGCAAAACTTGAAGTCATTGTATTGATCAACTATCACAGTATTTCCACCAAGAGTCTTTGTATTTCGTACACATTTTTCCAGTTGAAAATTCTTCAGGAACTTTGGCATCTCGACAATACAAGCAAACAACCCCATTGTCCTCATTATATGTTAACTAGTGTACCTGCCCGTCCTAGGACGGGAAAATTTTTTCATAACAATATCCATTCCCTAGATATATTTAGTGAAGAAATGTAAACATCATTTAAAGAATTAATTAAAAATGGAACAAAACTAAAACCAAAATACAGGTAGTCCCCAAGATACGTAGATCCGACTTACATAAGTGGCCCCACAAATTCAAAAAAATTAGTCAGCCGATAACAGGTGTCGAAACGTCTGCCAACGCTCACCACACTGCTTAACTGAGGGATAATTATTCGAAACTCGTAAATACAGTAAAACTCCATTATAACGTGCCTCACTATACCGCGGATTCACATATACCACGGATCTAGTCATGTCCCCCAAATGATTCCATTTATTCTCTTTGTAAACAACCTTGTTTCAAATTTTACCGGGATCTATTTTCTTCGTGAACAACTTGGTTCAAATTTTACCGTGATTGATTTTCTTCGTAAACAACTTGGTTCAAATTTTACCCCGATGCCAAATGCCCGTCACTGTCTATAAGAATGATAAGAAATTGTAGCTGAAGTCCAGAACCGCGGAAGAGCAGAAAAATTATCGGAAGATAACAGTGAGAATGAAGAGATATGTGAGGTTGAGACCCCTTAAATAAGCAAAGTATTGGATAACATCAGTGAAGTGATGAATTGGATGGAGAGACAGAGTGATTGTGATCATCTTCATCTTTTACATTTGCAAAACATTAAGACGTATGGGATATTTTTCCCTGCCCTCGGGACATTGTCCCCAATCCCAAGGGCCTTAGTCCACAATACCAAGGTGTGTCGTTCAACAAAGCCCGTCGAGAGAAACCAAGCCCGACCTAATCGCCCCTCCGCTGGACGCCGCTCCACTGAGATGCCGCGGACTTTTCTGGGTGTCTAAATATATACCCAAAAAGGGGTGTCCTCCCTCCAGTCCCCTTCCAGCTCAACGAACTTTAAGACTGGAACCACAAATCCAAATACTCCCCTTCAAATGTTCACCAATCACGACTCACCACTTCAAAATTCCAGAGTCACCTGTGAACCCCTCCCCTCTTCCCCTGGAACTCTGTTCGAGGCAGTGAGCGGGTTATCGCTTTCTCGGACTCTCTTCCTAATCACAGCAGGAGAACAACCCCTCATTGCATGAGATAGGCTAACCTCGCATGAACTTTCCAGTGAAGTCAATAGTGCCGAACCACACAGTGAATTATAAATTGTGAGAATTGTTATTTTGTTATTTTATTTTGGTATGGTTAATAAATTGTTCTCTATTAACCAAGGTTATTTATGTAAATTGTAATCTATGTCGCACACCCAATTGGTATTGCATCAAGCTGTCACGCCAAAAGAAAACATCGGACTATTTTAAAAACAACGATTAAAGTAAGGTATGCATTTAAATCAAAATATGAGATTAGTTTATTATTTACTGGGTTTATTATTTCCCGAAATACTGCGGGTTGCCGATAATGCGGGTGTACATTCTGTCTCCCGAAACACGTGTTATAACGGGGTTTTATGTATTATCTTATATAACCCATGCGAGCCCAATTATATCATGTATTCATTATAGCATGTGAACTTAAAAAACTGAAAGGATCTGCACGCTTGGTTGATTCCTCCTATATAGGAGCGCTTCAATTAAGTGTGTATTTGCTTAAAAGTTTTAAGAAAGATCGCAAATTCACTGGTAGGAGGTGCAGTGAGGGTCACAGCCAGGAAATGACCACTAATTTCGCAAAAAAACCATAAGCTAGAAGAATCACCTTCACCGGAGGACTTACAGTTGGTATTATTCTCAACCATCTCCGTTCTGTGAAATTTTACGAATGAAAAAATTGATCGTAATTAATCTATACACTTAATATTTGTGTTTTAACTAATAAAACATTTGACATTAATGAACTGCCGTTTAGTCTTTCAATTTCAGATAACCCCCATTTAATGTATTACTCGATTTAAGGTACAAAAAACTTGTCCCTGACGCAAACGTTAAATGGGGATTCCACTGTATATAAAAATTGATTCAAAACATTACTATGGCTTCTTATAGTATTTTAGATGATGGGCCTCTGAGGCTCCCCCCTTGGTAGTGAAAATCAATTGGTAGTTCTAGGGTTAAGAAGGCCTGCCTAAAAATCTTATGACTTAATTCCAGAAAACAAGCCTTCATCCAAGCATTTCACTCATTAAATTATATATGCTTTGTTCTTTATTTTTTTCATTAATGCATTCCTTTCATAGTTTGTATTTTTTGTTTGTTGTTCCAAATTCGTTTGGTCAGTTTTTGAAATGTAATACCTAGGCTTTTGAATCCTTTTTTTGGTTCCTTTGTTTATTAAGCATGATATTTCTTTTATGAATCAATATTTCTTTATTGAAGTGTAATAAGGTTTCGATATAAGATTTTTGTTTTTGTCTTATTGGTTGTCTTCTCTTAACTGAACTGTAACTTCAATCGTTTAGTTCATCTCTGTCGTAAACAGAAATTGTTTACGTTATTATGTTTCAATTTTCTTTGTGTTAATAAAAGTGTGACTGTATAGTGACTTTTGCCTCACCCTGTATATAACTAGCTGCAGGTGTTCTTCTTTTACTCCAATTCCATTTCCTTAAGGCTCCTGCTCGAATTATTCGGCATGAGATCGACATGTTTCATAAAATGCAATCTGTTCTTCATTTATATTTAAATTTTACTGTTCAATTTTAAGTATAATTGCAATGCAATTTGCAACCTATTCTGTGTTATGTTATATGGTTAATAAAGATTACTTTGGTATACTATTTATATAATATTACCTATTTTCATTTTCATTAATAGAATCTCAGGAATGAATTAAAGCTTATAACTTCATTTCTTATGGAAGTACGTGTACTGAATAGTGGTTTCAATTAGCACTCGATTTTCCTGTTATCAATTAAGGGGACACACCAGGGTGAACCTTTGAAAAAATCGAATTTTTTTTATTTTTTATTTTTAAACTATAGACTTTCACGAATATTTTCCGACCTGTTACATGCCAAAATTCCTGAAATTGACGAAGTTATGGAATTTTTTCGAGAGACGTGCATGGGGCGTTGAGCACGTCGCTTGCAGTTCAGCCAGCACGTCGGGTTTCCTCAAGTGTTTACGCTCTCCGGCGCCCATCGACCTTGTGAGAGGTTAACGTGGATATTAAACAAAATATCGGGTATGGAATTTTGAATTTCGTTACTGTTTTTGATGCGATCAGCCAGTATGTGAAGTGCTAGGTTTGTAGAAGTGACATAAATTTTACAGAAAGAAGTAGGCGGGGACTAGGGTTTAAAATTGTGGTGAACTGTGCGTCATGCGAATCAAAAACAATGGACTCGTGCCCGCTTATCAATAATGAATACGAAATAAACCGACGATTTGTTTTTGCTATGCGATAACTGGGGATATCATTAAATGGAGCAGAGAAATTCTGTGCCTTTACGGACTTGCCACGCCCTTTTTTCAATCTTTTTATCAAATTATCGTACAAAGTATGAAAACCACCTCGGATGCTGTCCAACAATGTTCGATGAAAAAAGCTGGTGAATAAGAAAAAACATTGATGATGCAAGCTACAGGACGTGAAGAATCTGTGGAACTTACCGTGCCAGGAGACGGGACATGGCAAAAACGAGGATTTAATTCCTTATACGGAGTTCAATCACTTATTGGTTATTATACGAGGAAAATTCTTGATATTTTTGTTACATCAGCGTATTGCAATGCTTGCGAATATTGGGAGAAAAAAAGGATACAGAAGAATATAAAGAATGGGAAGAAAACCATGTCAACGAATGTAATGCTAATTACGAGGGTTCGGCGGGAAAAATGGAAGTGGACGGCATTCACGCTATGTTACACAGATCCGAAGAAATACACGACCCAAAATACGTAAACTACATAGGAGACAGCGACACCAAAACTTACAAGGGAGTTGTTGATTCTAAGCCGTATGGGGATTCAGTAACAATAAAAAAAGGAATGCGTTAATCATGCTGAAAAGCGAATGGGCTCAAGACTCCGCAATGTCAAGAAAGGAAAAAAAGGCCTCAGTGGTAAGGGCAAACTTACCAGAAAATTAATTGACGAATTAACTAGTTATTATGGCAAGGCCATTCGTGCAAATCCGGATTCTGTGCAAAAAATGTCTAACGGCATTTGGGTCGCTTACTATCACACAACCTCCACTGATGAACAAGCGCAGCATCACTTTTGTCCGCAAGGAGAAAACTCCTGGTGCTCATGGCAACGGGCAAATGCGACAGGAAAATTACATATGTGCACAAACCTCCACTGCATAAATATGTTGCAGACACTATTAAGCTAATTTATAAAGAGTTTACCCACAAATATCTCCTTGAACGGTGCTTAGGCGCATTCAACCAAAACAGCAACGAAAGTTTTAACGCACTCGTATGGAAAATAGCACCGAAAACTATGTTCACTGGAGTTTCAGTCATAGAAACCGCTGCCAATTTAGCAACAATCCTGTTTATGACGGCCATATGGGTTTATTACAAGTTTTAAGTGCATTGCAAGTCAATATCGGCGAGCATTTGTATGAATATTGCCAAACCATGGACGCGTGCCGCATCAACCAAGCTGAGCACCGAATGCAGGAGGAGACGCACGAGGCAAGATTGCTTCGTAGACAAAATAAATCGCAAGGGAGGAGGTTGTTCTTTCTGCAGAAGATTTGCAGGAATCGCCGAGTAGGGGTAAATTAAAGAAATTCCGAATTATGTACTAAAGAACTGAAAGTAAAACTTTAATCACGTTTTCTGAAAACCACTTTTTTAAACCTGGTTGACAGTATTTCTAAATGCCAACAAATTGACCGATTGCCTCTAAATTTGGAAAAAGTATAACTAATATGATTCTTTTTGACATGACGATCTCGGTTTTTTTAAGTTATGTTTATTTTTGTTTTATTTATAAAAAACAAGCGAGTTTTATTCTGAAATGTTGAACCTTTTTTTTAAACGCGGGCCATTTTTTTTCGGGTAAACCTTGACTTTTGAGATCGTCATGTCGAAGTTTTAACTTTTATTTCTAAGAATATGCCTGTAGTTTTGGTTTCAGATCGGTGGTTTACTTGGAATTCTGTCAACCGAAGGAAAACGTTTTTGAACCACGCCATAGTTGCAGCGGCTATATATATTAAAATTATTATTATTATCAAACTTTTGTTATTAGAAAATGTTTTCAAAATGATGTACTTTTAGTTTTTTTTAAAACATAAATTCATTTAAATGCATACCTTTTTTATAAAAAATTCCCAAAAATAGCCCTACTTTTCAGGCCGTCACCCTGGTGTGCCCCCTTAAGAGCGTTAAGAGGGGAGTGGGTGTACTGTGATTTCATCGTAAAGGGAACTGACTGTAGATAATTTTGCTAATATACGGGAAAAGAGTAAAATTTTGTGCACTTTTTAATGTATCTGCTTGCATTAAACAGTTTACTTAACGAAGGTAAACATATTCCTCAATAATGATATCCCAAACCCTGATTGGCTTGCCATTCAACCAACGAAAACGCTCTAAAAGCTCTACAATCAAACAGAAATTGGCTATTATATGAGTTGATATTTCACGAAGATCAACACGCTTCACACTGTGGGAATCCAGCCATTCAGATTTAAACGAAGTCGCTGTTCTCTTGCACTTCAGACCTCTCAACAGTGACATTTTTGTGATGGATTTTTTGACTGAATTGACTTTATATTTCTTATTTAAAAATTACTTTTACTACACTAACTTTGATAGGCCTAACAGCATGGCTCACTCTTAACAAAAGACAGATCTTTAAGTTTGTTGCTGATGGAAACCACAGATTATAATTACAGCTAAGTATGAGAAGCAACACCATCTTTAATCTATCATCTATGATTAATTTTATGGTGCCATCTGCTGATTAGATGATGAGATTTCATATGCCGATTGACGTTTATTAGCAATGCTCAGCTGTTAGAACTTAGTAGACTTGAATAGTTCAGTTTTGGGGTGGCACTTTTATATTTCTTAATTGATTTTCAAACTAAGTTGAAATTATTAAAATTTTTTAGCAAGATTTTGTTTTTGTGCATGCTATGTTTTGCCGTGTGCACTGGTTTCATCACCTGTATTTGCAGGCACACATGCACAGCTTAGAGGGAACAGTGCTTGCAACCCAATTTAGCTTGCAAACCGGGGCTGGGGATAGTTCCATTTAAGGAACCCGTAATAACTTTAATGCCGGACGTTACTGTGATGGCACTATTGTCGCAAGTAATGGTTTCAAAGTAATGGTTGGGTTGTGGCGATCTCCACTGGGAATGAGAATGCAGAAACACAGCAGACATATCGAGTAATGCACAGTGCCACGTAGTGGTCAAAATAGGAAGTTCTTAGTAGGCAGACCGGCACACCGAAGTGCCATCTAGCGGGAAAAAGTAGAACTAGGTAGTGTGGCCCTGTTACTACCATTGTACCTTAAAGGATATTTGAGTTATATTTTTTAAACAGCAGCTTTATATTTACAATTCCAATTGTTTTTATTTATTAAATTCCCTTTACTTTACCATAACTGACATATATTAAAATTAAATTTATGGACACCCAAAGATCTTCAGAACAATTGGTTTGAAAACTTACCAGGGCGGCCCAACACAACATAGAAATCTAATCCATAGATTCCTATGCTGGGATCATACTTGATTCCCAAGTCAATATGTTCCTGGATTCCAAATCCAAAATTTCCAGACTCTGAGAAATTATCCCTCCTCAACTCGTACTCACGGACCTAAATATACAATCGTTCTTAATTAATGACTTGAAATATCAAGAGAGTTCAATTTTTCCCTCTTATGATAAACATTTCATGTATCATTAAAATTTTACTTTCCAGCCCAGTATATACACATACAAACACATGCACGCGCACACAGAAACTTTAACTACTTCCTGGAAAATATAACTAAAATTGAATTGTTTCTTTGCAACAATACGATGTTCCTCACAATGTAGTGGAAGAACTTCGATGAAGAACCACATGCTTACAAAGAAATTTATTATAGCACAGATCACTTAAGTACTGCCACACATGCAGCATACTTGGTAAACTGTGCAATTCTTTTTTAAACGTAATTGAGGACACGGAGGATACACTTTAGTTCTTATGCAAAATGCCCCTGCCAGACTCGTGGCACCAAACTACTGCCAGTGGAGACATTTACCCAACATCTACACAGCCCAACTTATGAGGGATCTGCATTTACCCACCCAATCACCGCCCAAGACTGATCTGCCTGTGGCGACATTTACCCACCTGATCACTGGACAATAGGGAGGGATAGTTTCGTTCCAGAGACGCAAAGGGCGCGATAGTGCGAGGAGACGGCTACACCCGATATAAATGGCATTATAATCTAAAAAGTAAAAGAGCCAAAGGCTCGCCAATATCCTCGGTTACTTGTAAATAAGTTTTTCTTACAAGTTCTCATTTTCTTAGTTTGTTTTAATGTTTTTTTCTGGGAAAGGGTTAATACAAAAAATTATTTTCCAAAAGGGGTGTGGGATAACCCAGTAGTACCCGTTGGGTAAATGTCGCCACAGGCAGTAGTTCTCATTCTGACCGATAGGCCGGCACCACGAGTCTGGCGGGGGAATTGCACATAAGAATCAAAATTTTAATTACACTCAAAGATTAACTTGAGTAAAGAAGAGAAAACCAGTAACATTACCTTAAGTCCTCTCTCAAGAATTTCTTCAGCTTTGGCACCACGAACTGTGCAATGGACTGCAATTTTTTCATTTCTTCTTATACCAAATGATCGAACAGTATACCTTGCTTTGGAGAACACAGGTTGCTGTCCCGTAAGTTGCTCCAAAACCTTAAATGAGAATAAATACGAAAAAATTTGTAACATGAAAGTAATCTGAAATTAGTGAAAAGCAAAATATAGCCTTCAATTTCAAAGATTCGTTGCTAAATATTTAGTTGGATTTGCTTCATCTAGAGCTGTTAATATAATTTGTATATAAACATGGGGCTGTCAGTATTTTCACAAGGTGACTCAATCTGGCATGTGTTCTTGTTTGTTTAAAAATATACCGTATTTACTAGTGTAAACCTAAACACCCCTATTTTTGGGTGTTCACAGGGAAAAAAATTCATGCCGGAATATGCTGACATCTAGAAATTTAAAAAGGTCTGCCTCTTCAGTGATTCTCCATCCCTGAAACAAGGTCCGTCCAAGTATCTTATTCCTCCTACCTGCGTGATGCAATTTATTTGGCAATCCCTTTATTCCAATGCTAGCAGAAATCTCGTTGGTAGTTGCCACTATTATGTTAATCCCTCAACGCCGAGCAATGTACTTAGTATGACTGGCCAAAACACCATATGTCGCCAAGCAACATACAATGCACGACCGAGAAAGTGCCTGCTTTCCTTATATTTCCCTCCCCCCTAGTATTTCTTACATCTATATAACCTTTATATATTTTGAAAGAGGAAGCCTTGGCCTTCCTTGTTATGGATGTTCTGTAATTTTTGTAACCTATAATCTACATATAATTTTGCGATGAAATTTTCATTTTTGCCACGAAATTATGGTGCGTCAGCACTATTTTTGTCTTTTGATGCAAGGGACTTTCTGAAATCTAAATAACCTTTATATATTTTGAAAGAGGAAGCTTTGGCCTTTCTAGTAATGCATGTTCTGTAATTTTTATAGCGTTTTTTATATTTTATAACCTATGTTAAATTTTTCGGTGGATTTTTCATTTTTGTCCAAAATTATGGTATTTCTGCTTCTAAAAATTGCTTTTCAATGCACTAAGAATGCTTTCCTATGTGTTTGAAGTGAGGTAAAGGGACTGTTTATCATCTCAAAGAAGAAGAATAATCTTCTTCTTGCCTCGTCTGCATTAGCAGATTTACAATAAGGCCAAAGTAGGCCATGGCCTAGTAGTACAGGAAAGTTAGGAAAAATAGCGGAAAAAATTCGAACAAAGCTGATTTTTGGCAGAGATGCTCAGACTGGCATCTAGTTCAACATACTAAAAGTCCTCAATGATCCGGTGTGAGCTTTGGCCGCCATATTAGAAAAATGGCGCCCGAAATCAGTTTTTCGTGAATATCTCGCGAACTGTGGCACCTATGTGAAAATTTCGAAATACAAAGTTGTAGCGAATTAAATTTCCTACAAAAAAGGTTCTATCACTTTTTGTCGTCAGAGTAACCATTCTCCGTCAAAATAGCAAAAAACAAAGTGAACTAAATGAAATCTGCGAGAAAAGTGGCGAAATCCGTATGAGTATGTGTTGGTAATCTCCTATAAGAAAACGCTTGATGTCTTTGTCGGTGTGTGGCCGGACCGTCTCATCAGTTAGTTATAAATATCTCAACATATCTCGACCATTTCTTCAGCCAGTCCAGCCAAATTCGGTCGGATTGCTATGAATACATTAAAAAAGTGAATGCTATAAAAAAAATTTCAAATGAGTCCCGGGTTCGACGCCAGGAGATGTTTTACCTTCCATATGAATCGCATATCTCGGCCCATAAGTTTACACGCTAACATTTAATTTTTGACATGCAGAGTTTTACTCTTTTGGATATTAAAATTAGAAAGAATTGACCTACGACCTTCAAATTAGAACCATTTTAAAGGAAAATAAATGGGCCGTTTAAGTTTGTTCGTCTTTTCTCACCTAAAGGTAAAACTTTAGCAAATTTTACGTTTAAATTTGCCGATGTAAGAAAAATCGTTCATTTTCCTCAATGATCGCCTTGGAAACGGGCATTGTTGTTTCAAGCCATATTTGCTCATATAAACCTATATTCGTTTATGTAAATTGGATGGATAGATGAGGTAAATTACGTATTTTAAAACATGCTGTTTGAAATAATTCGACGATATTTTAACGTGCCTTCGTTTTCTTATCGAAGTCTTTCTGTATATTAAAGGCAGTTGCTTGCGCTGTGCATTCGCATTATCTGAATAGGACAGATATTATGAAAATAATTTTTTCCGTGCTGTTTATTTTTAATTCGTGTCAGTCCAATTATAGGGTAACCAAACAAACAACTATTACATTGTTATCTAAATAATTAAGGTATATGCGCTGATTGCGTGTATTGAGATATCTATTGAGATTGTTCTTAAATGCTGCTTAGTGGAATTGACCGATTGATTGTGATTACTTACTAAATATTGCTTTTCATATGGACAGCTGTATGTAGCCATAACTAGAACACACGACAAACATAATTTGAAATTTTGGGTTAAGGATAAAGATAATCAAGGGCAATTGCTGTTAAACGAAAGAGTATTTACAAGGAACGTTGTTATAAGAGAGCTACTGAATAACTAAAATAATATTATTGAGGTATAAGACTATTTTCCTCTTAATTTTTTAAAACTATTCCTTTGTTTTCATTTGTAGCCCTCTCAAATCTTATTATATTATAAATTTATCATTTGTTTGTTGGTTTTATTTTTATATTGTTTGTTTACAAATGCTGTTTTAAACGGGATCATTCGCCTAGTATAATAAATAAACTGCTATGCTGCTCACAATATCGGTAGCAAAGCAATGAAGGTGAATGTTGGAAAAAACTTTGGTGATGTAAAACTTTCGCGTAAAGACTGATTGTGAGTACAAACAATAGCAATGGTCAATAATTCTTTTAATTCCAGGGTTCTGTTGTCACTGCCGATCCATTGCTCCTTTTTCAGCGTATTTCAGTATTCTTTAAGTCTGAGGAAGAATTGAGTTCTTACTTCCAGTATGAACTTGCTCCTTTCCCCTTGTCTCTTTTTGATGAAAACGGCATGCGAAAAACCAACAAAGCAGCGCTTTATGCAGTTTTTGAAAAGAAAAGTGATCCTACGGTTCCGGATAATTGCACCTGCATCATAGATGGAGGATGGCTTCTACATCGCGTTATTTGGCCGACAGGTAGCACATATTGTAGGGTTGCAAATAATTACGTTTCATATGTCGAACGAAACCACAATCGTAAATCAATTGTCGTTTTTGACGGTTATTCGGAAAACGTATACAATACAAAAGCAGATGAAAGATCAGGTCGCTCTTATAAAAACTTCGCACCTGATATCCAGTTTGATGAACACACGAATGTAACAATACCTCAAGAGAAATTTCTGTATATTGATCGAAATAAGACGAATCTTATCTCCATGCTTCTGAAAACATTTTCGGAAAAGGGTTTTAACGTAAAGCAGGCTCAAGGAGATGCAGACACCCTAATTGTTAATACGGCTATTGAAACAGCAGGTTCTGCTGAGGTTACAGCTATTATTGGAGAGGAAGTTGATCTCCTTGTTTTGCTGACTGCTTTAGCGCCTCCAGAAAAAGAAATATTCTTTGTAAAACCAGGTAGAGGTAAAATTCAAACAACCTTATATTCATCGCACAGTCTGGAAAAAAAAGCAAATGTAAAGAATAATATTTTGTTTCTGCATCCTTTCCCTGGCTGTGACTCGACGTCTGCTGTATTCGGGAAAGGCAAAATGTCACTTGCAAAAGTTTTAGAAAAAAATGAAGACGTAAGAGAAACGGCTCAAATTTTCCAAAATGAAGAAGCTTCTCATGATGATATTGCTGATGCTGGAAATTTTGTTTTTCTTGCTTTATATGGTGCTAATAAAGATGAACAATCTCCAAACAATCACCCTTTCATCTGCTTCAAAAAAGGAGTTGCACGAGGAAAAAAGAGCCTCTCATCATTACCCCCAACCGAGGACGCTGCTCGCCTGCAGTTACCGCGTTTACCATCAAATTCAGTTATGGCGTGGCATTAAAATGCTTTCTGAAAACGGCGGCTGGCAAATCCACCCTAATTTCTCACCTCTTCGATTAACAAAACCACCTGCTCCAGAGAATATTTTACAGTGTTTGTTGCAGCTGTACTAAAGGATGTCGCCAGGCTTTTGGATGCCGAAAAACCGGATTGAAGTGCTCAAATGTTTGCCTAAATTGCAGTGGAGTATCCTGTGATAACGCCAGGTACTTAGTAGTGGAAGAGGAGGAAGATGTTGATGATGTCGAAGCAGCAGAAGAGGAGCAGAACGTTCGAACATCACCTGATAGTGGAGTAGAAAACAGCACCGACCATGATACCGAAAATGATACAAAAAACGATGACGAAAATGAAACTGATGATGATACCGATGATGACCCAGTAAATGAACCATATGTATTCGATGATGATAGAATGGAGTGTAGTGACGTATTTCCTTCTACATCTATTGAGGATGAACCAACGACCAGTAGAGCTGTTAAAAGACAGATTGGAATAAGCTGAACGATATTTTGTGGACTAGACCTACTGGGGATACCACATTAAAAAACTCGCCATATACTTTACCTTCAGGACGTTGTGAAAATAAATATAAAAAGATGTAAATGTGAACATCTGAGGTATATCGTTCAGCACTTCTTTCTCCAAGAATGAAATTTCTTAGGGGGGGGGTCATGCTCCCTCCCCCTCCCTCGGTTTGACAGTGACCATTCCCCCTAACCACCCCCCTCCACCACCGAAGCACATATATAAAAAAAACAGCGATGCGGAGACGTTACCAACACATACTCATACGGATTTCGCCACTTTTCTCGCCGTTTTCATTTAGTTCACTTTGTTTTTCGCTATTCTGACGGAGAATGGTTACTCTGACGACAAAAAGTGACAGAACCTTTTTTGTAGGAAACTTAATTCGCTACAACATTGTATTTCGAAATTTTCACACAGGTGCCACAGTTCGCGAGATATTCACGAAAAACTGATTTCGGGCGCCATTTTTCCAATATGGCGGCCGAAGCTCACACCGGATCATTGAGGACTTTTAGTATGTTGAACTAGATGCCAGTCTGAGCATCTCTGCCAAAAATCAGCTTTGGTCGAATTTTTTCTGCTATTTGGTAAAAAATCGTCTAATTTTCCTGGACTATAGGGGCGGTGGGTTTTCGAGGTGGTGGGGATATGGGGCGGTCTGATTCAAGAATGAAAATTAAAACATTATTTCACGACGAGGATAGAAAAGAGTATTAGTGTAACTTTCGATGGAAAAAATCATCACAATTATCTATTCCGATTTGACAATCAACAATTCCAGAAATAATAGTTCCAGACAATTTCGATGGTACAACGTTTCTCCGACTCAGTCGCACGACTTGGAAGTTCTCGTGCCAGTTTATCCTCTCAGCGTTGTAATGCAAACCTGGTACGTGCCTCGGGAGTTTCATATGCGGGATATAAGGATATTTATATTTTTTACACAATACACAGTCTTAAATCCGAAAAATCTTGATATATTTTAATACCTACCCGTTATGCTTACTTCTATTATTTTTACCGTTTTTCCCTTTTTTCATACCTTAAATTATGTTTGAATTTTCACACAGTTACTCAAATTGGGGAATATGGCTTATACAAATCACTATTTATTATGTGCGTAGTGAAGCTGTGTGTGTATGAAGCCTCTCATAATTCTATCGGCGTATTTCTCGAGAACCGAGCATCGTAAAGATATGTGGTAAACGGCGTTTGTTTCTACTGGCTATGAGGTCCCTGGAAAAATATTTTCGTTTGCTGAAGTGTCCTTGGTTCAAATCCAGGAGACAAGTATATTTTCCCATAAGTTTACACAGGATTTTCGATTTTTCAGAGTGCAAGGTTTTTTTCCTTCGTTCATTAAAATACGTAAATATGGACCGATTTTCTTCGTTTTTGGTTTATTCAACGGCTAAAGCTCTACATTATCTTATTCTTGTGATGTTTACATGTTACATGGTCGAATTTTTTTCAGAAATACGCATTCTTTTTTGAAATTTTGCGGATTTTTCGTACTCATTCCAGGCGTTGCCAAGGAGACTCTCATTGTTACCTCCGATTCATTTAAGGTCAATTAAACCTTCAAATAGACAAAAGAAAAGCGTTATTGTTATCTTCTCTTCATCGATAATCTAAATAAACACTTGCATTGACGTCGCCTTTATAGTAGGTCCTGTGAGAATTTAAAAGCAGTCGTTGATAGACACTTGAAGGGAAGAGACTGTTTGTGAGTTTGTCTATAAGGGTGCAACGATAATTATCATTGGAACTAAGGTAAGGTAAAATTAAAAATTTATCCCCTTTGAATATACCGCGATATTAAACTAGCATTGAGTAACTCTGTGACATTGTGATCACGCAATTGCTCTAATATATTGCTGTAAAATCGCAGAAAATTTAAAAATGTCAGGGGTAGACCATTGAAAAAGAGAGCTATAAGCCCAGCTACAGCTGCCAGAGAAAGGAAGAGGAGCCTGACATCAAAGGAAGAGTATTGTAGAAAAGAGAGAGAAAAAGATGCGGAAGCTCATAGGATTGCCCTTGTAGATGAGGAGCAGGAGTACAAGACAAAGAAATAGGGAAACACGTCAAAGAAGATCTGATTTAGGGCCGAACTATTTAGGTTATTTGCAATCATAGCTGCAACGGGCTGCTAGTTGGGGAATTATGGCTTATAAAAATCACTATTCAGTGCTAAGATAAAATTTCACGAATGATATTGTGTAATGAAATTGTTTATATGATTTTAGTATGAAGGCTCCATGAACCGTAGTTTTATCGGGATTTCCACAGCGTTCGTCTGGAGAGATGATATTTCGCCGACCCTGCCGTCGGCTTCTTCAGGTTGAAGTCGAAGTTTATACGATTTCCTAATTTTTAAAATTTAAGGAATTTTTTTACGGATGAAGAAAAGTGGATATCGAAATTTCTATAATCTCATTCTACGCATTTACTGTGTTTAAAAACCCCGTTTTGAAGCCCCCCTATATAACTCCCCCTTTCAAACCCCCTCTCTCTTTCAAAACACTTTTCCAACCCACCATTTCAAACCCCCTCTTTCAACCCCCCTTTCAAAACCCCCCTTTTAAACCCCCCTTCTAAACCCTCCCTTTTATACCCTTCATTCAACGCCCTCTTTCGCAGAAATACAAAAAGTAATATTTAGCGTAGAAATTATCTCCAACATTTAGATAATCAACCGATACATAAAAACTATTCTTTATCGTAGGAATTTTTCTCAAATATTAGTTTTATAGCCTGAAATACAAAGATAATATTTACAATAGAAATTCTACAGGAAAAGAAATGCTACAGGAAATTAAGTTAATCGCCAGATATAAGAAGAAACAACAATATTTATCGTAGAAATACTCTCGAAAATTAAAATTATTGCGAGGAATACGAAAAACCAATAATATTCATCCTAGAAGAGCCCTTTGAAAATTAATTTTACTGCTGGAAATAGGATGAAACAATAATATTCAATGCAGAAATTAAGTTTATCGCCAGAAGTACAAAAACTAATATTAAGTGTAGAAATGCACACGAAAATTAAGTTTATCACCAGAAATACCAAGAAACATTAATAACCAGCGTAGCAATCCTTTCGAAATTATGTTTATCGCCAGAAAAACAAAAAAATATTAAGCGGAGCAATGACTTCAAACAATGTTTTTAGAGAGAATTACAAAAAAACAATATAGTTGGCGAAGAAATGCTTTCCAAATTTGTTTATTGCCAGAAATAAGAAATCTAATATTTTCGTAGAAATGCACTCTAACATTAATTTTATCACCAGAAATACAAAAACTAGTATTTGGTGTAGAAATGAACTCGAAAATTAAGTTTATTGCCAGAAAAAAATTATATTTTTGCATAGAAATGCTCCTGAAAATTAAGTTTATGGACGGAAGTACAAATATTAATATTTAGCATAGTCACGCTCTCAAAAATTAAGTTTGTCGACTGAAATACAAGAAAGAGAATATTTAGCGTAGAAATGTTCTCGAAAATTATGTTTATTGCCAGAAATAAAAAACTTCAAAATTCAGTGTAGAACTGCTCTCCAAAATTGACTTTATCAACAGAAATACAAAAACTAACATTTAGGGTAGAAATACTCTGAAAAATGAAGCATGTTGCCAGAAACACAAAAACTAATATTTAGCGTAGAAATGCTCTCGAAATTAAAGTTTATTGCCAGAAATATGAAAAATCAATAATATTCATCCTAAAAAAGCCCGTTGAAAATTAAGTTTGTCTACAGAAATACGATGAAACAATAAGGCCTGTAACGAGAGCAAATTTTATTGTAGATTCTTTGAGCATCAATCAAGTTGCCGCTGTCCAAGGTTCATCCGACGAAACAATTTTAAATAGCAAAATGAATATTAACCTAGTTGAGGTCTCATCATGTGCAAGTTTTCGAGAAGTCAAAAAGAATGTTCAAAGAATTCCAATGAAAAAGATGAAGGCATAAAATTCCCATTAGGCTCTAATCTAAATAAGGACATGTCCATCTACAATTCTTTTCCCAAAAATGAAAGCAATACCTTTGATTGAGCAACATGGAAGCCAAATGATGAAAATGTTTTGAGTTTTTCGGCCAAACACAGTGTTAAACAGAATAATGACCTTGATTTTTCTAAAACAAAGAATAAATATTCAGAGAGAGAAAGATGTTTAAACAAAAATGTTTTTATGAGAAAAATGAAAAATGCAGAAATTTCTCAATTTTATTTGGTATACTCAGAAAGTACAAAATCCGTTTTTTGTGCGCCTTGTAAACACACTAGAGGAGCTTCGGCAATTGCCATTACTGGGTTTTCGGATGGCAAGAACATCAATTCCAGTATCCAAAAACATGAAAACTCCGCTCAACATAAGCAACGTGAACTTATTTTTAAAGAAAGATTGGTGAAAATTCCAAAGAGTTTATGTGAACTTTTAGATAGCCAGAGAGAAAAGAAAAAAACATTGGATTGAAGTGTTGAAAAGAGTGATTTTGTTTATTAAGAAATTAGCTAGTAGAGCACTTCCATTTTGTGGGAAGTTAAAAAGTTTGGAGAATTGAACAATGGAAATTTTCTTATGGCCTTAGAATTAATTGCAGAATACTACCCATTTTTGAATGAACATTTGTTTGGAACATATGTTGCTTCGAGCATTTCAAACTTGGCAGCATGCGACTGCCACGCCAACATGCGATGTAGAGGTGAAGTGTCCCAGTGGCTTTGTATGCGTGCCCGCCCCCCTTTCTTTTCACATTACTTTCACCTCGCACCCCTGACTCGTGCAACCCCTAGGGTTTGTTACTCGCTTCCATACGTCAAAAATTTTGGCCGCTCAATGAAAAAACCTAGTGCGACAAACAGTACACCATTGCGTCACTTGTTTCAAGCAGAACCCAAAACCAGCAGAACAACTCATGGGAGATCTGCCGAGAGAAAAACTGGAACCTACGCACCCATTTCTCCACAGTGGGATCGACTACTGTGGCCCAGTCCACCTACAGACTTTATATCGCCGGAGCTAGGTGACAACAAAGGCATACATTGCAATTTTCATCTGCTTCGCAACGAAGGCAATTCACATCGAATTAGTTGGAGATATAACAACAGAGGCCTTTCTCGGAGCACTAAAGCGTTTCATGTCACGACGAGGCAAATGCAGTCATCTGTACTCGGACAATGCTATGAACTTCAAGGGGGCACAGAGGGAAATAAGGGAGCTCCACGATCTTTCTGAAGCTCACCAAAGGAAAGCTCTTAACGCAGGACAGCATCAATTGGCATTTTATTCCGCTTCGCTCGCCACATTTCGGAGGATTGTGGGAGGCCGCAGTCAAATCACTGAAGCACCTTTTAAAGCGAATCATAGGGAAAGAATCCCTTTCTTGACGAAATGTACACTTGCTTAACACTCATTGAGGCGTGCCTTAATTCCCGTCCACTAACCCCCCTCTCTCCAGATCCAAATGACCTAAACCCATTGACTCCTGGCCATTTCCTCATTGGTGATGCACTCACTGCTACCGTGGAACCCGACCTGAGGCAGCTGCCTCTGAGTAGGCTGTCTAGGTGGCAACTCATCAAACAGATGCAGCAACATTTTTGGGCCTGCTGGTCGAGAGAGTCTGCAGCAATGGATCAAGTGGACGGACAAGAAACCGAATTTGCAACCCGGAGACATGGTGACACTGAAGGAAGATAACCTTCCTCCACTCAAATGGAGCCTTGGCCACATCATGGAAATCCATACAGGGTTAGATGGATTAGCTCGAGTGGCCACTGTGAAAATAGCAACCGGGTCAACACGCAGAGTAGTAAAAACTCTTTGCCCAATCCCGATCAGCCATCTAAAACTCTGTATCCCAGCGTATGGTGGATCGTGTACCGCTATTGAAACGGTGGCGAAAGTGTGAACTAATGGCGCTAATTCACAAGACTCCACGAATTCATGACTGGCTCCTTGCCGTAGCATTGTTGTCTGCTGGAAAATTTTAAAGACCTTGTTTTAATAATTAAAGGGTGTTTAACTGTCCGAATTTCAGAATGACATTTCACTTATGCTCAGTAGTTAAGAAGTAATTGATTTCTACTCGAGAAATTCTGTGGACTCACAAATAAAGCTGTTAATAATAAAGAAATGGATAAGGGATATGACATGACTGTATTTATGTAAATCAACTTATTTTTGCTTTATCTTTGGACCGAAATAACAACGATATCATGTATTTTCCTAACTAAGATTAGCACTACCAAAAGAAAACATAAAACCAGTTTTAGTTTTGAGGAATAAAAAGGTACATTTTTTAATGGCCGGGAGATTTCGTCAGCAATGAAACTGAAAAGCGAGTTGCAAAACAAAGCGAAATTCTATCACAGGAACCTTACTTTTGGTATGTAAACGTATTCATATACAAGTAGCACTGAAAGAGAAATTAGAGTTTTCCACATATGCAGTACAGAGATAAGAAAAAATGTTCTTTACTCACATGAGGCAGCAACTGGAAGAGGTTTCGACTAATTTTAGTGCTAGTACTTTTCTCATGAGGCCATTGCCCGTACATGTGTTTCTCAGGCACCAAAAATTGTTAGGTTACGAATGTTAGGAGAAAGAGTTGAGAAAATTACATTGAAATACAAAGTACTCGAAAAAATACCGTAACAATATGTGAATATGCTCATACTACAGTAAAACCTAACATAACACGGTAGTTGCGTTCCTTGAAATCGCGTTATATGAAGCATTAAGTTAATAGGAAATATGGGGTTAGGTTGTTGTAGGATGACCACATGTCCGGTATTTTTTTATTTCGGTCAATTTTTCCTCAAATGTCCCGTATCCCGTGTCAAATCAATACGTGATGCACTTTGTCCCGTATTTTTTTATTATAAGAAATATATTGACTTCTGATATGTTCAGTGGAAAATTCCATCGATAATCAATATATGTACGTGGCGTGAAAAAGAAGTCTTGAATTTGTTCCCACATTACGATTTTTTCTAAATTTCGTTCCTCTATAAGTCGCAACAATGAACTTTTTGTATGCGTACATACCTTGAAGACAATAAGATCACCTCGGACTCCGTGTTAGATTTCACAAGCCATCGAGAATATACATATATGCGATACATTTTTTTAACGTCATTGAAGATTCATACATTGTCGCATGAGCATTATAACATCCTGAGAGAGAGGGAAAGCAACAAGTGAAAATGTTTTCCTGAAAAAAATACATCCTTTGGCGATCCAATCGATTTCCTTCATACTTTCTGTTATTTTGAGGAAAATATTATATGACATTTGAGACAAATGTAACATTGTAGATTATCATATCCTGAGAAATCGAGTTACATTCGTTAGTCCGACAGTCGGGCGCTAACATCTTCTGAGGTACCAGAACCGTAAGATTAAAAAAGTCCCGTCAAATTTTTAATTAATTTCGCCTATGCTTTGCAAAATTTTGCTTCCTTTTTTTCTTACTGTTTTCCTTGACAGCCTCCCTATTTATCTGATTTGCAGAAAGCCGCATGCGCATGCTTACATAGTATTTTATGATCCACACAGCTATTTCCTCCTTGTGCGCTTCATAAGGGAAGGGAGAAGCACGAATATTTACCCTTAGCAGAACCGTAACCCTCGTTACATCCAGGGCAGATACAACTGCTTCTACTAGGCATTTTTACTTGTAATTAGAAGCAAACACAAAGAAACCACGCCGAAAAAACAGCCACTTCCGTACACCTCAACTCCACTAACAGCGATATATTAATATGACTACGCACGAGTCTTGGGGTCAATGCTACGAGCGCCACACGGAACAGTATCCTGCCAAGAAAATTTTCCACTTTCACCCGGCTGATCCCGATCAAAGAGTCACCTGGGACCTAATTGTGAATTCAATGTGATGATTTTCATTCGTTTTTTTTAATCTTCATATACTCAATAATTGAGTATTGAGAACAATTATTGTATTTCTATTTCATTACAGTTTCAGTGACTTGATTTTGTATATTTCAGTGATGTGTTTCACATTTTTTCAGTGATTTGTTTTTCGCATTTTAGGTGAATTGTTTCACATTTTTCAACGACGTGAGTTTTTGCACTTTATATGATTTGTGTTTCACAGATATTATTGACATATCTTTTGCATTTTGTAGTGATTTCTTTCAGTTTTCAGTGAATTGTTTTTTGCATATATTTTATTGACTTGAGTTCCACATTGTTCAGTGACCACTTCATGCGTCTTAGTGATTTGTGCTGTCCTTTCATTGTAACCACTGTTTCTTATTCTTTCATTGAAAACCTCAGATTTTCAAGGTGGGCGGAATGTTCGGAACATATGTTGTATCAAACATTTCAAACTTGGCAGCATGCGACTGCCACGCCAACATGCGATGTAGAGGTGAAGTGTCCCAGTGGCTTCGTATGCATGCCCGCCCGCCTTTCTTTTCACATTACTTTCACCCCGCACCCTAGGATAAATGTAACAGGATTTTAACTGTCCCTTCTTTTCTCACTAGCATGGATGACGCTTCACCAGTGTTTGTGTTTTCTGAGTCCCCTTCACAGCGAGTGTATCATGCGTTCGCTCTCGAGCGCACATCAATAAATCTATAAGACTGTGAAATGTGTAATTATTTCCAGTTATCATAATACTGGGTTAACAATTACCCACAATATTAAACAACATAGTAATCCAGGGAGCGGTAGAGCTTCTTATCTGTCATCATCTGTGTACGAAGAATTTATCATATTAATGGCAGAAAAAGTGAAAGGAACATTATTGATGAACTAAAAAATTCAAAGTATTTTTCTATAAGTGTTGATTCCACCCCAGATATTTCTAATGTGGACCAGTTAGCTTTCATTATTCGATTAGTTGATTCTAAGGGAAAGCCACAGAATGTTTTTTAGCATTTCTCGAAATGTTGGACACAAATCGGAGGATACTGCAAATGCCGTTGTTGAATTTATTTCTAAAATAACATTAACATTAGAAATCTCAGGGGGCAGTCGTATGATAACGCAAGAAACATGTCTGGATCTTATTCAGGATTGCAAGCTCGGATCAAAAATTTAAATAAGTATGCAGATTATGTTCCTTGTTCTGCACATTCTTTGAATTTGATCGGAACATGTGCAGCAGAATCATGTAAGGAAGTTTCTTCATTTTTCAATTTCTTACAGGTGTTATACAATTTTTTTTCACTTTCAATGAGTCATTGGTTAATACTGACAGTGTTTGAAGAAAGGAAGTCTTAAAAAAAATTAAGCAATACTTAATGGGCATGCCAAGTTGATGCATGTAAAGCTTTAGCCTACAATTGGGAGGAAATATTTCCAGCATTGTGGAAAATTGAAATTAACGATAAAACGCAACCTGAAGCGAGAAGTCAATCTTTCAACATTCGTAAACTAATGGAACGTTTCGAGTTTGCGTTCATGTAGTATTTTGGGGAGCAGTACTGGAAAGATTTAATGCAGTGGGGTTGCAATTGCCACCAGTTGAAGTAGACATCTCCATTGTTATTGATTTATATAATTCTTTAATCTTATTCGTTGAAACGACATCTGATGTTTGATTTATATGAATCAAGAGCATTTGAGATATCAGCAATTAAGTAATATGAGAAGAAAACATCTGATATGGCCAACACATGACTTTCTCCATATTTAGGATATAGATATTTAAATTATTATGAATAGCATTATAAGGCAAAATTATTATTTTGTATCGTAAAAGAATAGTCATCCTTATTGCCGTAAATTATATTTTGAATGTTTACAGAATTCACCACTACATGATGGTGGTGCTTTATACTGGAAATTACGAATAAGTTAAATATCTCCGAAATGGATGATTCTATGAAAATCTGTTTCAAACAAAACTTGGAAGAAATATTATTCTCTACAACTTTGGTCCTCACGAAGATCACCATTAATGACGTTTTTAAGGAGATATTTGACGGAAACCGAAAACAATGATTTATAATTCCTAAACAATAACTACTATGGAAAATTGTTTCAAATAAAAGATGTAGGAAATTTTATTTTCTACATCTTTTGTAATGGTCAATATAGACAATAATGACGTATTATCGGAGATATATCGCAAAATCCGAATCGGGTTTTGAATAAACCTCGACTTCCGGTTAACCGTTATTGTCCAAAAGCCAATCACTTCTTTGTGCTCGTGCTAAGGTGTTATATATGAAATTTGGTAACGATATGGCAAATACTTTTTGAGTTAGAGCGCCCATAATCACATACATCCACTCACATGCACATCATTCCGAAAATAGTCTGAACGTGTTCTAGGGACCTCAAAACGTGTATTTCCGTTGAAATCTGGAAGTCGATTTTTTTTGTGATCACAATACTTTCCCATTACTATGTATGGAGAAAGTAAAAAAGAAGAAAGCCAGAACTTCATTTTGACGGTGATGAAAACAGCATCAAGCAAACTGCCAAACAATATTTTAAAAGCAAAACATTTGATGTTGTAATATCTTGTCTGTTGAAATAATTGCATGGTAGATTGAGTGCTTATGAAATCGTAATATGGGAAAGTATGGTGATCACGAAAAAAATTGACTTTGAGATTTCAACAGAAATACACGTTTTGAGGTCCGTAGAACACGTTTAGACTATTTTCAAAATGATGTCTGTGTTTGTGTGTGTATGTGATTATGGGTACTCTAACTCAAAAAGTACTTGCCATATCGTTACCAAACTTCATATATAACACTTTAGAATGAGCACAAAGAACTGATTAGTTTTTGGACAATAACGGGTAACAGGAAGTCGAGGTTTATTCGAAACCCGATTTGGTTTTTGCAATATTTCTCCATTAAAACATCATTATTGTATACACCCTTCCCTCGCCAACCACGGGGGTTATGTTCCTGAAAAGTACCGCGGTTGGTAAATACATAAATATATTAGAAATTGGGGGTTAGGTTCCACGGTTCGTATTACTATACCATATATTATTGATCACTTACATTACTCGCTTATTTCTCACTTAAATACATTATATAAATATTACGAATGCAATAACATGCTGTTTTTTCCTTACGAGCTCTCTGGTTTGGCATAGTCGAAACTCCCATTAATGAAAAATGTGATAAAAACAATCACCGCCATCTATGTGCTACTTGTGGTACTAAATGCGTGAAATAGCTTTCCGCTGCATTCTGCTGTTCAGAACTACATATTCTACCCCATAATGAATTCTTTTTCTAAGAATTTCTTCAAACATATCACACTATGCATAAGCAAAACTATTGAGTAAAACAATTACCGGCTGAACGATTACAAAAACCCCGTAGGTAACGGAGAAATTACGTGCATACTACGACGTACATCACATCATTTTATCTTACCCAGCATTTTTTTGCATTTACACAAATATTATTACACACAAATTCAGAAAAATAATAAACGTTTAATTTATTTAGTATGTTGATATGAATAATACACAACTAAACACGTCGTGTGGACTTGCAGTACGCGAAAAGCATGCGTATGCTGAAATGAATAATGCACAATTGATCGCCTCGTGTGGAATGTAGAGACTTGTGGCGGGCGAAAAGCTTAATCGTACATTACGGCAACAAAGTAATAGCAAGCAAGTTAGAACAACAACATACCCTTTCCGAGTGAGTGCAAATGACAACAAAGTCATACGATGCGCGGGATTATCGTGTTGAATGCAGTGACTTGTGGCACGCGAAAAGGATACGTAATCGTGTCAGTACTGCAACAACATAATAGCGAGCAAGTTAAAATGACAACAAAGTCATAAGATGCGCGGTATTTAAAAGTTTTCTTGGTCCGAACCGTGTATACGCAAGGGAAATGTCCGCGGTTGGTCAGGGTGAGACTCAATATGTAGACCGCGTATAGTCGAGAGCTGCGGTTAATAAACCCACGGTTGGAGAGGGAAGGGTGTATACAATTCTATACAAAGGCTATGGAGAATGTAATTTCCTACAACTTTCATTTGAAACAATTTTCCACAGCAGTTATTGTTTAGGAATTATAAATCAGTGTTTTTGGTTTCCGTCAAATATCTCCTTAAAAATGTCATTATTGGTAATCTTCGTGAGGACCAAAGTTGTAGAGAATAATATTTCTTCCAAGTTTTGTTTGAAACAAATTTTCGTAGAATCATCCATTTCGGAGATATTTAACTTATTCGTAAATTTCCAGTATACAGCGCCACCACCATGTAGTGGAGAATTCTGTAAACATATTCAAAATATAATATACGGCAATAACGACGACTGTGTTCCTTTACAATACGAAATAATAATGTGTTGGCCACATCAGATTTTTTTAAGTAAATGAACTGTGTATTCCGTAGAAAAAATAAGTAAAAGTGCTCAACGTCTTTGTGAATTTTATGATGATTTGGAAGTGTTTTGTTGAAGAATGTCTACATTTAAAATGTTATTTGAACTCAATTGATGAAAATAATTCATCAATTTCTTTAATCCAGCCTTGCAATATTATTAGAGAGAAGAAATTGGAAAGTTTGTTTCCAAATGTTGATATTGCATTGAGAATGTTTTTGTGTATGCATGTAACAAACTGTTGTGCTGAGTGTAGTTTTTCTTTATTGAAAAGATTAAAAAATTACCTGCTATCAAGAATGACTGAAGATCGCTTGAATGCATTAGCAGTCTTGGCAACTGAATCTGAATATACCAAAAATATTGATTTCTTTTATGTAATGCAGAAAAGAAAGCAAGACAAAAAATTTAGTCTTGATTTTTTCAATTTTTCTATTACTTATACAGGCGACTCCCGAGTCGCGATTGTTCGAGTCTCGATTAATTCGAGATTTCGATCCCGCCGATCGATAATATACACATAATTAATGTAGTTAGAACTGCTCTATTTGTTTGAATTTGTGCTGATTTCACTCTTTTTTCTGTTAATCTATAATTTAAATTTATTTATTTTATTGATTTATTTATAAACTTATCACTTGAAATGGCATCTAAAATGAAATGTAATAGCGATAATGTAAGGGAATCAAATAAAAGAGGGCATAAGATTCATTGTTATGAATTGAAATTAGAAATTTTA
Organism: Uropetala carovei; assembly: GCA_036926305.1. Lineage (NCBI taxonomy): Eukaryota > Metazoa > Arthropoda > Insecta > Odonata > Petaluridae > Uropetala > Uropetala carovei. Next base: position 6,237,634 of record JAXCHB010000084.1, on the reverse strand, counting down.
AAGGGTGTTGAGAAAGGTGAAAGCCAAGCTGAAATCGCACAATCGTTGGGAATGTGTCGTTCAACTAGTAGCACTTATGTGAAACAGGAGAAAATTCTAGAATATATGATAAATTCACGTAATTTGATAATTGTAAGGGGGCTGACTCCCTGGTCCCTCCTTTCCCCCCCCCTTTTTGTTTAATGTTGCAGCTAGTTCCCTTTCCCCCCCCCAATTTCCCACACCGCGGTGCTGAGATTGCACTCAACACTTCCTGTCCCCCCTTGGTGGGAAACGCAAGCTAGGGAGAAGTCACCTCCCCTACCAGGAGGCTCCCCATGCCCTTTGGAACTTTGGTAAAGACATCGGTGGCCAATGGAGGGATCACATGGGAGAAACCACGGCCGAGGTAGAGAGGACGTGGGTGAGGCATCGAGGCAGTCGGCCTGTCGTTGATAGTGAAGCTGGAGGTGTAGCTCTTTAGGGGAATAAAGAACTGTTTTGGTTGGAAATGGTCTTTTATTGGTGAATCCGTCAGATCTCCCCCGCACAGGACCGCGAACCCACGGAGACGTTACAACTGGTGTCAGAAGTGGGATCTGACAAATTCACCGATAATTAGAACCATTCACTTCCCACCAAAATGGCGAGTCGCGTAAGTTTTGGCAGACGTGAGCTGGACTTGCAGGAAGTCATCGACGAGTTTGGAGGGAGAATTCAGCAATTGTGACAGGAAAACGAGAGGTTGAAAAGCCAGATTCACGTTGGGCGAAGCGTCGACACATCGTCGGAGCGGAAGAATTACGGTTTGCTGAATACCGTAGGGAGTTTTTCGGGAAAACCCGGAGAGGACGTCCACGCCTTCTTCGAGAGATTGGACCAAGTGGCAGAGTTAAGCGGTTGGACGGCTGACGATCGCTTGAAGGTGGCAAGGGTGCAGCTGGAAGGTGAGGCGGCCGAGTTCACGAGAAGCAAGGAGGAATGTAAGAACGTGGAAAGCTATGGGGCGTTTAAGGCGGAATTGGTGGAGAGGTACTGGACGAAGAGCGCACGCTTTTTCCGGGAGTTGCTTTCCATACTGAGTAAGGGACCCCAGGAGGACAAAGAAGCGTTTGCCAACGGGGTACGATGCATTAATGCCCGCACCTACGAGGGTCGTGGGGGAGAGGAGTATATGGAAGCAGTACGGTACGAGGCAGACCAACAGGCGCTGGACACTTTCATTAATGGTTTGCCGGGCGAGTTGGGTCGCCTCTGCCGTCTGTCTGCGCCGGAAGATTTCGGAGCAGCTGTAAGAGCCGCCGTATGCATTCAGGAGGTGGAGAGACGCCCGAAGGAAGAGCCACTAGCGCTGCGAGTATTTCGCGTTCCGGGGGAGAGAGCGTTTCAACTGCGGGGAGCCCGACCACCTGGCGAGACAATGCAAGAGGGGCAGATGCTGCTGGACGTGTGGCCGAGAGGGACACCTGGCACGAAACTGCAGACGACCTCAGCGCTCGGTCCACGCGGGAGATTTAAACTGTGCCGGGGCCGGCGTCCCCGCCAATACCGACCCTTGGTAGAAATGCTACTCCCGCGAGTGAAGGGTGAGGAAGAAGCATGCGATTTAGTGGCGGACGTAAGTATTGCAGGCCGAAGCTGCAAATTTCTTATAGATACTGGTGCTCAGTTGTCTCTTGTGCTTCGAGCCGTGTGTGGATCGGGGAGGGCGAGACCGTCTCCGTATAGAGTGAAAGGCATTACGGGGAAGGTACTGTGGACTTTCAGAGAGAAAACGATTACGTTCTCAATAGGAGAGCGACATTTTGGGATAGACATGCAAGTAGTTGATAGTTTAGGGGAATTTGATGGTATACTAGGATTAGATTTTTTGAATAAATATCGAGGAGTCATAAATGTGTATGAGAAAACCCTAATAGTGGGAGGACAGACGTGGCCACTACGCGGTCGCCACGAGGAACCAAATAAGGAATCCAGGGAGAAAGTGTCAGCAAGAGTGTGTGAGGATGGAAAATCGGGTCCGGTGACCGTGAGACTTGGGAAAGCGGAAGTAGTGCCACCTAGGAGTGGAAAATTGCTGTCAGTAAGATTACCGGAGAGGGAAATTATGATGGACGGGGTGGTGATTACAGAGCCGGAGTTGAGGGACCTTGAGGGTTGCAGCGTTGCCTGGGGAATCTGTCGGGTGGGCGAGGATAACAGCATGATCCTACAAGTGGCAAATTTTAGAGGGGAAGAAATGAAATTAAATAAGGGAACGGTTTTAGCTTCTGTTAGCCAGGTAGGTCGCCGGAGGGAGGAGGAAGAAATATCTCAGACGAACGGCTGGGTGAGGGCGACTAGGGGCTGTGTGGAAAAACTAGATTTCCAAGAGAAATTAAGCCATCTAAGTGAGTCTGAGAGAAGCAAGCTTTCGGCCGTGCTGGAAGAGTAAAGAGAGTTGTTTTCTGAGAGTGGCACACCACCCGCAACAGATATAACCTGCCACCACATTCCTACCGGGGCTCATCTGCCTATCTACCGAAAAGCGTATCATAAGCCCCAACATCACAAACCGATTGTGGAACAGTTGGTAGAGGAACAGTTAGATGCGGGAATTATAGTGGAAAGCAATAGTTCCTGGGCTTCCCCTGTAGTCCTGGTCCCGAAGAAATAGGTTGATGGGAAAACTAAATATAGGTTTTGCGTTGACTTTAGGGCCCTAAATGCCATTACCACACCCAATGTTTACCCCATCCCCAATATTATAGACTATAGATCACCTAGGTGAGTGTAACCTGTTTTCGACGTTAGACCTCTCAGGTGGGTACCACCAATTGCCCATGCATCCGGACTCGCAAGCAAAAACGGGATTTAATGTAGAGGGGGGCCACTATGAATATCGTAAAATGCCCTTCCACCTCAGGAATGCCCCGGCGACATTTCAACGAATGATGGACAGCATGTTCCGAGGTCTAAAACCCACCCAATGTCTTGTGTACCTCGACGACGTTATTATCTTTAGTTCGTGGGTGGAAGAGCATGCGCGCAGATTGAGAGCGGTGTTAGGGAAACTGAGAGAGGCGAAACACCTTAAAGTTCGAGAAATGCTGTTTCGCGAGGGATGAGGTGAATTAATTGGGACATGTTATCGGTAAAGACGGGGTTCACCCCGACCCCGGAAAGATTGAGGCGGTAAAGAATTTCCCGACGCCCACATCGACTAAGGAATTGCAATCGTTTCTGGGACTTGCAAATTATTATCGTAGGTTTGTACAAGATTATGCAGTGAAAGCGAGACCCCTCACTAGGCTCCTAAAGAAGGGGGCGGCATTTATGTGGACGCCTGACTGCGATCACGTGATGGAGGCCCTAAAGGATGCATTGGTTAGTAGTCCCGTCCTCGTATTCCCTGATTTTCGGAAACCTTTTGTACTTTCCACCGACACAAGCAATTTCGCTGTTGGGGCCGTGTTGTCGCAGGAGGTAAAGGGGGAGGAACACCCAGTGGCATATGCCTCAAGACAGCTGCAGGCCGCGGAAATCAATTACACCATCATGGAAAAGGAATTAGCTGCGCTAGTGTGAGGCGTTGGGCAATTCCGTTGTTATCTTTATGGGAGGAAATTCCGCATTTTAACGGACCATGCGGCCCTAAAGTGGCTCTTTAGTCTGAAAGATCCCAGCAGTAGACTCATGGGATGGACCTTGAAATTAGGAGAATATGAATATGAGGTGACACACAAACCCGGGAAACTACACCTTAATGCGGATGCGTTAAGTCAGAAGGTGAGGCGAGTGGAGTGTGGGCTAGACGTTAGTGAATTGAGTGCTATGCAAAATAGCGATGAGCAGTGTCAGCAATGGGGCTCCCAAAGAGGGTTTTTAACTAAGGGAGGGTTGCTGCATAGGAAGACCCAAATTGGTGAGATGATTGTGATTCCAGAATTAGAGAAAAGGTTATTACACTATTCCACGACAACCCTCTTTCCAGGCATATGGGAGTTAGATCAATGGTGAGTACAATAAAGGCCTTATATTGGTGGCCTAGTGTCACTCATGATGTCGAGACCAAGCTGAAGGACTGTGTGAAGTGCAACCGCCGAAGCCCGTATGGAAAAACAATAGCGCCCCTCCAGGAGTTGCCGGCGACCGATAGGCCGTTTGATTTCCTCTCCTTGGACACGGTCGGGCCGCTAAATTGCAGTGAAGGAGGAAACCGATATATTTTGGCCATAATAGATAACTTCTCCAGATACTTGGAAATGATTCCGCTTCCGGACCAAAGAGCAGAAACGGTGACGTCTGCATTTGTGAACAGGTGAGTTTTACGGTTTGGGGTACCGGACAAAATTTTAACAGATCAGGGGACGACGTACATGGCTGAATTTTTTGCAAATGTGTGCAGGATGTTAAAGATAAGTAGACTTAGGAGCTCTCCCCTGCACCCACAGACCAACGGGAAAGTAGAGCGAGTGCACAGCAGAATTGCCGAGATTCCTAGCCATTATGTAAATAGCAAAAACAATGACTGGGATATATGGCTTCCGTACGCGGTGACGGCATATAATACAAGTCTCCACAGTAGCACCGGTTTTCACCATACAAGATAATTTTCGATCACACGATGCGATCCCCTTTTGAGTGTTTCGATCGGGAGTTAGAAGGGTTTGATCAAGAGCATTTGAAGGAATTGAGGGCCAAATTAGATGGTATGTGGAAGAAGTGTAAAGCAAATGATCGAAGGACACGACGTAGGCGTGCCACCTTATTCAACCAGAAAACAAAGGAAGTAAAATATTCTTGCAGCCAATATGTTTATCTGAGTGACCCCTGTCCTAAAGTCGGACGAGTAAAAAATTTTCATTATCCGTGGAAAGCACCATATTTGGTGACCGAAGTACTTCTCCATGCAACGTCCGTCTGCAGTTGCCCTTTAGATCACTCGTGGTGCATAAAAATCGGTTGAAACCCCATGTAGGTAAGCCGCCTTCTCCTAACGCAGCAAATTGCGGTGAGCGACGAAGAGGGAGGCCCCGGAAGTTGCCTCTTCCTCCAGAAGACAGCGTTTCCCCTTCCACCGCCGTGCCATCCTTCATTCTTCCCTGGACCTCATCCCATGAGACATCTGGACGCCCAGCAGTCTGCAAAGAGTCTATCAGGGATAGACCGCGTGGAGATTCCGCTGACGAGAGCTCCTCAGCTGAGAGAGATAGAGTAGGGAAGTCACCCCCCGACCAGACGTCGGAACCTGAAGAGACGGGAAGCCCCACGGAGGACATGCATCCCTCATCTGGGACACCGAGGTTGCCTTATCTCCTTCGACCCCAACCTATCCCTACGCATCAACCCCGGACGAACGGCGTGGAACCAGAATCCCGTCATCAGTTCCGGTCCCAGTGCATAAACAGGTGAGCGCGAGGACTCATGAAGAAATGTGGCACGTAGGTATTATTTTGTTAGTGTGCGCTATGGGACAATGTGATGTCGAAATAATACGGTCTGATAGTGGGGTAATATTTGAGTGAGAAAACGATGTCATTTTATCCGAACATTCTTGGGTGATGGTAATTAATTTTGACCGTTTGCGGTTAAGGCGGGAGTATGACCAATTAGAGAAGGGAATGAACTGCGCTAGGAAAATTACTGCGAGAAGGATTACGAGCTAGCAGACAAATTACCAATTATCGGTGAAAAGGTTATACACGGAGTATTGAAGAATTAGGAAGGAGTTGGAGGTTTTTACTGAACTTTCAGAGAAAGGGTGCGTGAGAAGGGGCTGGATCAACGCAGGTGGTGCCCTGCTCAAGACGGTGTTTGGAATTTTAGACGGCGACGACTTGGTGAAGATTAACCATAGAATAAACCTGGTGGAGTCTCGAGAAGCAAGAGGTTGAGCAGAAGTCGCCAACCAGCTCATAATGATTGACAGGTTAGAAGAGAGGATTACGAATAACATCAAATTCTTACGCAGCCTTATTTCGGAGTACATAGATCGTAGTAATTACGCTAGGCACAATTGGGAAGGGATGGAGCAAGATCTCAAGGAAGAGGGGATGTTGCGTCAGTTGGGACATGCTTTAATGAGTGCAAGAATCGATTTGGTTAATCTTCGCTTGGCTATCGAGAATAGCATTCACAGTAAGCTTAGTAGCCTTTTACTACCACCGGGAGACTTTTTGCATTTGCTTAGGAAAATCGAGGGAAAGATTCGGCTTCCTCTCTACATGATAAGCCCTTGTGAATGGAAAAATCTGTGTGTACTATGGAATGGCGACAGCCACAGCAGCGGTAACGGGTCACCGCCTCAGAGTAGTGGTTGAAATTCCGTTGGGAAATAAGGACAGCACCTTTGAACGCTATCAAATTCATACGTTTCTGGTGCACCACGCAGGACTAGGGCACGTCGTAGAATGGCGTTTGAGTGATATTCTGCTAGTAAGCCCGGATAGGAGTTATCACGTCACTGTAAGGCAGGAGGAATTGAAGGATTGTAAAGAGGGACTGCTGCATATGTGCTCCGCACGCTTCGCGCTATTCGGAAGGTCGGAAGATACATGGGAATATAAATTGTTTTTATCTAAACAAGTAGAGACTTGCGAAAGGGAAGTGAGAAAATTAAGACTTTCGAAGGACTGACAAGGGGAAGGCACTACTGACCCCCAACCGATTTGGCTGAAACTTCGTAGAGATAATGTCCATGACGTCCGATTAACGAAAATATATACATATCAGGGCCAATACTCAGCCGTTTTTAATTTATTAGTAAAAATAAGTTCATATTTTCCGAGCCATTACGTAAGTACCACACACGGTAACGTCATTCGTAAGAAGTGGCGCTAGCATAGTGGGTAGCGTGCTTGGCTGAAAATGTCAAGGTCTGTTGTTCGAATCCCTGTTCGAAAACTTTTTTTGATTTTTTCCCACATTTTTCACTTTCATCATTTAAAGTATTTATTACCTAATTTTCTAAATACCCATTTATTTCTAAATAAAATTCCTAATCACAATGATAATATCTCTATGGGCAATGACAAATAAAGCGACCGGTTTGCGATAACAATTACATATTTAATGCATTCACTTTCTTTTTATTTTTTGCTGAACCCTCCTCCACCCCCGCCGTTCATTAGAGTTCCCCCTATATCAGCGGTCAGCAATTCTGTTTTTTAATTTATTTAATTATCAGGTATCGATATGAAAGTTATCTTTACGGTTGGTTTTTAAGTAGGTAGTCCGACAGCACTTTCACAGGTTCTAGGGTGGTACTGATCATAAAAACAATGGAAACAATACGGATTAAAGCACCACGAACATTTCACGAATGCTTGTATTTCTTTGGTGTCGGTTCGTACTCGCTTCCCGAACTTTCCCTAGCTAACTCGATTTCCTCATATCCGTGCATTTCGTCGACTTCATCGGGCCCCACCAGATCATAATCTTCATTGAAGTTCATCTCGCCAAGCATATCCACAACACGTGTATAAATTTCTTGGGCCATTACAACACTACGGCCACATTCACTTTCGGGAACTTCTTTATCCGACATCAATCCATTTTTTCGGAGGAGCTTCATGCAGTAATGCCGTTTCGTCGTCCAAAGGAGGAGACATAAAAGATGTAACATTTTTGCTCGTTACAGGATTCCCCGCTGAAGATGTTGAAGCAGCATATTCCATTTTTGAAACAGCAAAAATAGCAGTATGTTAAAAATACACTTCGAAACACGCTAGATAAATTACTCACAATGCTCTGATGAAAGAAGCAATACTGATATAGTAGCACTTGAAATCGCTCCTCTCCGATCCTTTTCCAAATGCTTACAATGTATTTATCGACAATGCCATGACTGTGAAGCAATACGTGCAAGACAATAAGTTTCTTTTCATTGTTTATTCATGAGGAGGAGAAACTAATAAATCGCTTTACAATGAAAAATTTATTGACGAGGATAACCAACCGCTATGTCCGCTACAATAATTCTTCAAAACTGCACATCAATATATAAAAAATATTAACTATTAAAAAATAAAAATATACTATTATAGCGTTATTAAGAAATAAGCATTTAAAATGAGGAAAATGAATATTAGGGAAAAATTAAAAAAAGTTTCCGAACATGGACTCGAACAACTGATCTTGACATTTTCAGCCAAGCACGCTACCCACTACGCTAGCGCCACTTCTTACGAATGACGTTACCGTGTGTGGTACTTACGTAATGGCTCGGAAAATATGAACTTATTTTTACTAATAAAATAAAAACGGCTAAGTATTGGCCCTGATATGTATATATTTTCGTTAATCGGACGTCATGGACATTATCTCTACGAAGTTTCAGCCAAATCGGTTGGGGGTCAGTAGTGCCTTCCCCTTGTGAGTTGGGATGGATATTTTCCGTAGATGGATCTGTGGATTTAACCTTTATATGCCGGAATGTAACTGGGAGTTCCCTAGCCTTTACTCGGGAGCTACAAGGGAGTGGAATAATAAAGAATGCGCAGCACTGCGACGTCCAGGGCGACTCATTTAGGCTCACGGCCGCGGTGCAAGGGGAAACTTTCACTGTAGGTGAATTTGCTCCTTTGATAATACCTCACGCGCCGTACTTGTTGGAAGACAGGGGAATGTTGAAGGGAAATAATGAAACAGCCTTGGTTAAATTGCGGAAAGAGATAGATGTTCTCCTGAGTGATCCAGGTAAAAGAATTAGTTGGAGTTCAAGGATAAGTAGAGCACAGGAGATCAGACGTAGCAGTAGAAATGGGAAGCGAATAGGATGGGGAACAGGTTTAGGGATCCCGTGTGGTATTATTATAATTTTAGTTGTATTCTGGAACCGTTTTATTAAAAGAACTGGTGGAGAACATGAGAAATGCGTAGTTGACGGAGGGAGTGACACGAAGATTGACGCAATCAATGTGAAGGTGGTTTTACCCGGTGATGATAAGTGAGAGAAAAAAGTGAATGTAAAATTAATTGTATGTAGTGGATAGAAACTTGGACATATATTTGAACACTTGTAATTAAGATTGTATGTAGTGTAGAAATATTGGACATGTAGTCAATTTTAGTTTTGTGGGGGGGTGATGTAAGGGGTCTGACTCCCTGATCCCTCCTTTCCCCCCCCTTTTTTGTTTAATGTTGCAGCTAGTTCCCTTTCCCCCCCCATTTCCCACACCGCGGTGCTGAGATTGCACTCAACACTTCCTGTCCCCCCTTGGTGGGAAACGCAAGCTAGGGAGAAGTCACCTCCCCTACCAGGAGGCTCCCCATGCCCTTTGGAACTTTGGTAAAGACATCGGTGGCCAATGGAGGGATCACACGGGAGACGCCACGGCCGAGGGAGAGAGGACGTGGGCGAGTCATCGAGGCAGTCGGCCTGTCGTTGATGGTGAAGCTGGAGGTGTAGCTCTTTAGGGGAATAAAGAACTGTTTTGGTTGGAAATGGTCTTTTATTGGTGAATCCGTCAGATCTCCCCCGCACGGGACCGCGAACCCACGGATACGTTACATAATAACAATAAACAGTCCTAGGTGCGGTGTTGTGATTCCTAAAATGGAAAAACTTTTAAAACTTTGGGTAGATGATCTGTGTCAGAAACACATGCTGAAAGCCACACTGAAATCGTACGATCGTTGGGAATGTCAACTATTAGCACTTAAGTGAAACAGAAGGAAAAAATTGTAGATAAATTCAGGTAATTTGATAAAAACAATAAACAGTTTCCCACCCAATAGCTCCTCTTCTTCCAACTAAAATCTTCCAACTTCTCAATTAATAAACCAAGTCCAGTAAGCGCAGTTGAAAAAGCTATGAAAATATTTTTCATTTTATTGTTTCTTTATTCTTAAGTTATTTTGTATATTTTTAATAACTTTTATATTAATTTTGCTGCAATAAATAGTTGTATGTATAGATAGATGTACGCAGTTATGTTATCCAGCTCGCGCGAGTCGTTTGTAACAAACGACTCGCGCGATCCGGACCGGGCTGTCTGTAAAGCATATTGCATACATCTTTGAAGTTTGAAACACAAATTTATTTTTCCCTTTTTAGTGCAAAAAATAAGTAATACATTTAAAATATTTATTATATAATTTATTCATAATTTAATATTGTTTTATTAACATATTAGTAATGTTATATTATCTTTATAGAACGTGAGGGGAGACTTTTTTCCTGAGATGCAGGAACGTATCCCCCGATTATAACATGCAAGTATATGGAAAAACGGCGTTCGGCACTCGAATATTCGAGATTCGAACACGTTTTCAGGAACGCATCCCCAACAAGACTCGGGAGTCGCCTGTACTATGCAATGCAAATTACTGCTTATAATGATAGTGGAAAAATTGAAAATTTTCCTGAGAATGAAACTAAAAAATTTAAGCTAATTTAAAACAGGGGAAGGAAGGTTGGATTAAAAAATTATTAAAAAATAATAATACAGCTGCAAACCATCTAGTACATTAAACAAATGTTACTATGCATTTCTTAATTTTAATTTTAAGTACCACTGGTACTTAAAAAGGAATTGAATCAAAATGAGAATAAAAAGGCTATTGTGGAAAACAAAAAGTGAAGTTTATTATTTAATTTATGCCATATAAAATAATTTTCCTTTGAATTTTAAAGTTTATTTAATTCACCGAAAGAAATTAAAACTTGCATTAAAGAACAGATAAGAATAAGGGGTTTATGTAGCAGATCCGGGGTCATGTTTTGGAAGACTACCTGCTCTTCACGTTGGACTCATTAACGAGGATTAGGGTCCCTTGTTGCGCCTCATTCCACGACCATAGCTCGCCTTCTTCGCAGTGAGTGGGTTTACCAAATTTTCTCGCATATCCAAAGCAATTTAGTTGAGAGATGTTTTAATTTCAACCATTAAGAAACTCATTTTTGGAGAGCTTGACCCACAAAATAAAGTTTCCTATAATTCAATTGATGTCAGCTGCTAATGATACTATCAAAACAAACTATACCTAGCAATCGCGATCAATCTCTATGGTGGCAAAATTCAATAAAATATCACAAATGTGTAGCCCGCACACCTTTTTCCCCAAAATGTTGGTCATACATGAAGAGGTCTGACCTAGTTTTAAAAATTACGAGTTTCGATAGTAAATTTACTGCAACATGCTTGCGTTTATACTCGCAAAAGACTAAGAATTCTGCGAAGTTTACGCGTAACTACATGACCAAGAAACGTTTAGGGTTTAAATGCGGTTTATACTGCCGTTGGTGCATCTTCAACATTGAGATGACGTAATATTTTTATAATATTAAAGCTGTACGCTTTAATTGAGTTTTAAGTTTATTATTGTTACTCATGAAAAGCAGTTCTGTCATTAAAAATTTACTATCAGCTTCGACTTATACTTTTTGCCGGAATAAGTTGGCATCTGGTATCTCTATTCTCCAAATTCATCGTGAGCTGCTGATGCTCATTTAACCTGGGAGAGAACCATAGTTCTAATTTTTTTCATCCATGGGTAGAATGAATATAGCTATGGGCACATACATGACAATAGTGCGCGGATATGCACCGGGGTTGACGTGATCCTGGTCCGACATTCTAAAATACACACAATCGCGCGCGCTGGAAAAATTTAGTGCGCGCCCACGCAGCTTAGAGGGCACCATGGAGAGAACACAACTACCAGGAATCCCCACACTTTTTTGATTTTTTTCTAATTTTCCGTCGCCGTAGACGTCAATTTACTAAAGCACGAATTTATTTTTTCTCCTTGAACTGGTACAAAAATAGGGATGCGCGTGGTACACGAGGGCACGGATTACTTGAGTAAATACAGTATTAAAATTAATTATTATAAATTTTCTAAAATACCGTATTTACTCCTATAACCCACGCACTCGTGTACCCATGCACCCCTATTTTTGGGCAGGTTCGGAGGGAAAAAATTAATTTGAGCCAGAATAAGTTTTCTTTTTAAGTCACCGATTCCCACTCCCTGAAACAAGTACCGCTCATGTTAAGCATCTTCTCCCTTCTACGTGACGAAATTTATTGGATGATCTCTTTATGACGATACTAGCAGAAATATCCTCACCGATAGTCCTCTTTTGTTAACACCGTAACTGTTTTTGTTGTAATATTATGCAACTTTGTTCCCACTTCACTGTTTTTGACGTAATATTACATGCCGATGTGGAACGTCACGAAATATTTGTTCATCTATGAACGGGAACTTCCCTACGGCAAGTTTTTTCGCGTATCGTCTCATAAATATTGGAAAGTTAGGAACAAATGAGCCCAAACACTTGAGATGTGGATTTCCATCTTCCTTTTGAATGATGAAATCTTTCCTCGCAACAAAATTTCTCCACTCCGAATTCCTTGAAATGGATGAGAGAAAAGGACCTAACTTGAACCTACCTATTTTCAAGTCGGCAAACCCTCAGTAGTCATTGAACTATAGTTATCAGTGAGTCGGCATATTCTTTCTACCTACTTTTGCGAGTTTTTGCCTGCAGTGCAGGCGTAACTTACACGTTTGCTTGGTCACATAAATATGCCTATACTTCATAGAATTTGTTGTCTTTTACGAATATAAACATAGACACAAGCATATTGCAGAGAATTTAATATCAATACTCACAATTTATATAACCTGTTCAGAAATCCTTGTGTAAGACATGCACCCCCTTTTTTCCAGGCTTTTCGGAAAAAAATCTGCACGGGTTACACGAGTAAATACGGTAAATGTCATAAAATGTAAATACTGGAACAGCTGATTCAAAATAGCGATCACCTCCACCAAAAGATCAACGGTCTTCTTAAATATCGATGTTATTCATTTTTAATTTAAGGTTCACATTTTATGTTTGGCGTATAAGCCAATCCTAAGTTTTAGGAAATTTTTTTTCGACTTCAAAGGTCGGCTTATACGCTGAAATATATGGTAATTAAAAAAAGACAATTTTATAAAGCCTTGCACTGATTTCCACGCTTCTCTGTGAGTTAGAAATTAAACAATGGGTTCAAAAAATATCCCTCTAAAAATAAAAGTTTTGTGATTTCAGATTTTTCTGTTGGTTGTATCCAATAATATTTCATCCTGCCAAATTTCCTATTTCTAGACATTCTAGAAGTGCTTAAACATTTATATGCCCTATATTTCTCCTACATAAGAAGCTTCTAATTATAATAGACTAGTGTAGGGTTTCCCAAACTGCTCCACAGTACTACATGGCATAACAAAAGGCCTTGAGACCACTACAATTGGAAACACTATTGGAAATATAACCAAATGTGATCAACTTCTGACAAAAAAAACAATTACCGTATATACTCGTGTATAGTACGAGTTTTTACGACCAAATTTTTATTGTAAAAATTGGGGATCGTACTATACACGAGTAATTAATTTGAGGATTTAAAATTCATGTATCTTCACGGGAATTTTCGGTGAAGTTATGCCACCCGCATGCATTCTAATGGTAGGCTAACCTTAACAGTGAGGTCAGGTCCTTTATCGTTGTTATGTTGCTTCTTGAAGAGTAGAATCTTTTTCATATATACAGCTTCAAATTCACAAATACTTGATATAAGTGAAGATTTACAGGCACTTCCTTTCTTGAATTTTATGTATGTACATCTTTGTTTGCGTCTTTTTATAAGGGATGGATTGGAATGAGATGGACAAAGTATCGTAGACGGCGTAACTTTATGGAATTTCGACATCTTTGAAAAAAGAAATTACTTTGTAATATTCAACAGTCTTTGTTTCTTCAATCACACACCGATCGGTTTCCACTACAAAGTCATTCTAAAGGTGTTACGTCGGTTAGTAACACCATTAGAATGATTTTGTAGTGGAAACCGGTCAGTGTGTGATTGAAGAAACAATAAAGACTGTGGAATATTACAAAGTAATTTCTTTTTATCCGTTATCCCTACCTATTAAGTAGATGAGCGAGTGGAACCATTACGTACGCGGAACGTAATCCAGACATACTATAGAATAGAATTGAAACGATTTTATTTCATCTTGGGCAATAATGATTCATATCACTTTTTATTAAATGTTTTAGGAGTAAGATACTTAACTTATCCGAATTTTAGTGTACTCGCAAGAAATACTATTTATGACATTTACGGTCTATTCTATGGTGGTGTGGAAAATCAAGGTCGTTCGATATATCTCGCTCGTAACCATCGAGCTATCGAAACGAAATATATCGACCCTGGTGGAAAGCTGGGGTCGTACTATAAACGAGATATATGAAAAAATCAGGTTTGTTAACCAAAAATTCAGGGATCATACTATACATGGAGTCGGCATATACACGAGTATATACGGTAATTAGGAACGTAAAAGATTCCTGAAAAATTATATTATAATCAATCATGGCCAGATTTGCAGCTTCAGGTGTTTTCAGTTAATCGGCACATTACGTTTATTACTTTTGTAATGAACAACTGAGTATATAACATGCCAACATTTCAAACTCATTTCTTCCTCACAAAGATAACGTGCACACAATCATTCAAGCAATAGTCTACAGTAGAGGTAGATTTTGTTTCTCTTGAAATCAATTTTCTGGGGCACTAAATACATTATAAATTAAAGCACATACAAATTCAATTGTACCGGGGAAGCGACAAAATATTAATTTTCATTCCGGAATAACAATCTTTTCAGTTCATAAACCCCAATTAAGTTGTCAATGTACTTGTAACACTCAGTAACACAACCAGTGTCACATGGTGTGCATAGGTTTGCTATTGCACGGTTCATGACTGTTACCTTAATTACTAACAAAGCAACCTACCGTGCACAATTTGTTCATAAACAGGCTATTGTTCATTGCACCAACATGGTTACAATTACAAGAAATAAATAACTGTACAACTACTACTTACAATTAGTAACTTAGTAACATCCGAAGAGGCAGAAAACGTAGGGTAAATTCACTTAAGCTTGAGTATCTAACAAGCATGCAGCAATCGGATTGTACCGCCCGAACATGACGGACTAGACCAGGAATGGCAAATACATAGCACGCGTGCTAGAAATGGCACGCAAGCGATTTCACTTGGCACACGTAAGCTTGTATTCACTGTATAAAATATGAAGTTTATTAGAGAAGTAAACTAGTGGCACGCGAATAAAATTCTGATGGTTCACATTATTAACTTGGCAGGCGACTCAAGAATCATTTGCCATATCTGGACTAGACTGTTGTCTAGTAAACTCATAACATTTTACCAAAAGTTGAATTTCAATTGATAAATACACTAGTTGCTTCCCCAGTTAAAATACTATGGTATTTTCAACGCAACATTGCAAAACTCGATGAGAAACCATATTCTGGGGGAAAAACAGTCAAATCAAAATAGACAAAACACGTGACGCATTGCCCGTACCTGATACGGGCAAAGGATTAATCTGATATTTACAAACACATTAAGGAGATAAAATAATAGACATTCGAACAGTATTTATGGATGCACATGATAGCACATGCCATGTACAAATGTAGAATAACAAAAACAAAATGGATTTTTGCAAATAATTTCATTTAATCCAAGAATATCCACTTCGGTGTATTTAAATTGTTTCTACAAATATCTTAGTTTAAAAATTATTACGGTATCAAGGAATTTCTTGATTCTACGAGAATTTTAAATATAAAGAAAAATATATTTATTGTGACGATATATGATTACCAATGTAGTTTCACAGTGATAATATATCTAAAAATATACTGCTTACCTTGGCTGCTCTCGTGAGCCTATCCCCTGACTCGCCAACGCAAATATTAAGACATAATTTCCTTATTCTTACTTCTCGCATAGGATTCTTCGAGTTATCCTTAGCCTCCTTTTTCACCTTCTTCGCCTTTTCCTGTGGTTTCTTACTTTTGTCCTTCAGAGAAAATTTACATGGAAATAAAGAGAAACGGAAACTTTTACGTGGCATGGAAATTTTACCTCTTCGGTGAATATATAACACAACAAAATGAATCAAGATTTTCATTTGATTAAGAAATGAATTCACTTGAGCAAATAATGAATATATCACTTTTAACCGACGGATGGATTAAGATTTCAGCCAAGCAGAATATCACATGGACTTACCGCCATTGCCACCGACCGCTAGGAGATACGGAAACTGGTGAACATCAAAAACTGAGAGTACACCACTTCCGGTTTATAATTAAAATTTTACAGAAATGTATAGGAGACTGAAATAACCGATGGCGGCGCTGTTGTCGCTGACGTCATTTAACAAGATGGCCAACGTAACGAGGATAGTAGGTTGTAGTTGTATTGTAGTAGAGGATAGAAAGTGATCGTTGGAGAGGAAACGTTCGCGTTTAGTCCAAAAAGATTAGCGAGAAAGTCTATCTAGGGTTTGAGGAGATACTGAGGTATTTGGGAGGAACGGCAAGTTGTGTAATAGTTTTGTTTTTGTCATTATTTCTCCCATTGGTGTAATGAAGGTTCATTAAATCTTTGTACATATATTGGTTATTATTTATTTTTATTATCAATTTTGGGTACGTTTCAAGAAAAACGTTTTTAAAGCCTTTCTCTATACTCTGCAATTATTATTTGCTCTTAACCTTAAACCCGAGCAATGCTAGGTATTTCTGCTAGTTACTTATAAAGTGAGTTGTATTTGTTCCTCAACTGTTAGTTCAGACAATTTCAAACATTCTTTCAATAAAAATATAAAGTTAATGAATGGCAAAAATATCTGCTATTATAATTAGTAAAATTAAACTAAGTTACGCATTATTGGGTTTGAAATGGCTAGATTAAATCATTTTCTGAAATGTTATGAGTATCTGAACGTAATGGTCATTGAAGTTGAGTTACATCTTTATTTTCTGTTCATTGATTCTTCCTGATATCTCTTTTCCCTTTTCTCATTGTAATATATTTTTGGTGCATTGCAATTATAACAAAGATTTATCAAATCCTTTTTGAAGTAATGAATAATAGCAAAACATTTTAGAATAAAATTGTTCAATATCATTCTTTTAATTTTATGTAAATCTGAGGGGAATTAAAATTCATGCAGTATGTCATACTAGACAGATATATGTATACAATTATATTAAACTATTGGACTTTCTCATTCTTGAAGTTTTCTCTGCCAAAAGTCCCTCTCTTTAAATATGAATGATTCAGTATGTATAAAATTCTTTGTTATTATTAATGGACATTTGATTCTTTTCCTCATCGTTAATTATCCTGTCTATATACTTATAACGTAATTGCAGTAATCATAAGTATTTGTTATCAGTGAACGAAGGATTTTCTTAACATCTTAATTTATAGAAATAACAGTCAAGCATAAAGTGCTTAAAAACATGAAATTTAACAAGGAAAAACCTTTCATCAGCTTTTTAAATGATTATTTATTTTTTATCTGAATGAAAAATGTGGAATGTTTTGGCAAGTTCTTTTTCATCCTATTTCAGCTACGATTTCATATAGTGACTTCATATAACAGATATTTTTAGAAATTAATTTCAACAAACAACAACAAATGCAATATTCAAACAACAAATGAACGCTAACGAACGACAAAAAATGCAGTGATTAAAGAAATAAAAAATACTACTAGCAATGACAAATTTACTAAACCTACCCTACCTCTACAGTGCTGAACCGAAAGGAAAACAAACTTTAACTACTCAAAAACGAAATCTAAATTCCTAAACCCATCAATTACAAAATTAAAGATTAACTAAATGGAGATGATAGCTTCCACAAAGAATCTAATCTAAACCGAAACGAAAAAACTAAATTTAACTACTCAAGAAAGAATTTAAAAATCCCTAAAACTATTAATTAAGATACTAAAGATAATATAAAAATGAATAGAAAAGCTAGCTTTCAAAAATTACAAACGAAACCTAACGATGCGTACGAACTCTCTACGTGTTTCCCGTCACCATCAGCCCCTGGCAACTCTAGGATTTTTATAGGTTTAAGTTACGCTTGGCTGCATTGCTAGATGTCACTGGAAGCGCTTCAAATTGTTCGTTGGATCACGTGACGCGGTTGATTTGAATCACGTGAAACAGTCTGACATGGTGAAGTGGAAATCATGGAAAGAAGGAAGTGTTATATGCGTGGATGTTCAACAATTGGAGGGAAGTTGTTCAGGATTCCAGCTTCCAAAACAAGGTTAGATTACGAACTTACTACCATTTGATAAATTCTTAAAGGGTCAGCTTAATGATATTCAAGCATTTGGCATTACTAGCCCGATCCATTGCATTGCTCATGGTAGAGAAATACTTAGTAGCCCAGGGATTCTCAGAGTTCTTTCATTTTTGTTTTGCGTGATTTTTTCGCGAAGATAAAAACCAGTTGGAGTGTTTACAGTAAACGATTGAATTGCTTTTTTATCGGATGAACTCACGTTAAGGTACAACCTTTAGGTGAGATCGGGGTTTTCGGAATGAAAGGTGGGAAGAACAACTGAAGGTTTATTACACAGTAAATAACTACAGGTCGATTGCTTGGTAGCGGCGTGAGGTTAAAGGTGCGTCCGCGAGCGACCTTACACTTTCACTCTCTCCAAAAGACTGCTCCGGCTACCAGGCTGCGCGCCGTCTCCTGTAGTGGCCTCAGACGGATGGCGCCGCAGTTGCCGCGAACAACCGACGTACAAATGGAATACAATGTACTATTCTGCCACTACATCACCCCCCTGGTAGTAATTAACCCTGAGGGTAATGGAAAACGAGGAAAAAATACAGGAAAGAAAAAAACAAAATATTTAGATAAACGTGGCTGCCAAAGGAAGAAAAATAAAGAAACTAAGGAATGAAGTCCTTGAGGTGGCTCGGGAAACGTATTTGTCTTCCTGTCCTAGTAGAATAACCAGCGGTAGGCGACGATGGCTGCGGTAGTTCTGCAGGGCTGCTCACAGCTGAGGGATGCACTGGCATAGAACAAGGCGCCTCACTGGCGGTCACATACGCCGGCTTCAGGCGGTTAAGGGAAACCATGACGTCTCGACCTTTAATGCGCAGCAAGTAATCTTTGGGTTGCCGCCTGACTACTTGGTACGGTCCGTCATAGGGAGGTTGAAGCGAGCCCCGGACCGTGTCGTTCCTCACAAACACATGGGATGAGGTCTGCAAGTCCCTGAAAATAAAAACAGATGGCTCCCCATGGCGCGAACCAGGTTTAGGAGTGAATTTCTGCATGTGCCCCCTGAGCCGCTCAGCGAAACTGGCAGGATCGTCCGATGCTGTAGGAGGAGTGGGAGAGAGAAAATTCCCAGGAAGGCGAAGGGTCTCTCCATATAACATCTCAGCCGGAGTGGCGCAGATATCCTCCTTCCATGCAGACCGAATCCCCAGCAGGACCACCGGTAGGCTATCAGTCCACCATTCGGAGGCATGGCACATAATCGATGCTTTGAGTTGCCGGTGGAAACGTTCCACAAGACCGTTAGCAGCGGGGTTGTAAGCCACTGTGCGGAGGTGCCTGACTCCCAGGAGTCGTGTGAGTTCCCGGAAAAGATGTGACTCAAACTGTCTGCCCTGATCAGTTGTTACTCTCAAGGGAGTTCCGAACCTGGATATCCAGCCCTCGACGAATGCTCTTGCGGTCGACTCGGCGGATATTTCTTGTAGGGGGAAGACTTCCGGCCAACGCGTAAATCTGTCGACGCATGTCAGACAATATCGAAATCCCCGTGAAGGTGGCAATGGACCCACCAAATCCAGGTGCACGTGCTCGAACCTGGCATTTGGCAAGAGGAAACTGCCGATGGGTGTTGACACATGGCGCGTCACTTTCGATCGTTGGCATGAGAGACACTCACGAGTCCATATTCGGCAATCCTTCTTCATGGAAGGCCACACAAAACGTTCCGTGACGAGCTTCACGGATGCATATGCCCCCGGGTGCGATAAATTGTGCACCGAGTCAAAGGCTTGGCGGCGAAACTCGGGTGTGATGAACGGCCTGGCAAAAGGGGTGGAAACATCGCAGAAAAGTGGAACTTGAGCACCTAGAAGGACAATCTTTTTTAAGGATAAAGAGGAGTCCTGAGATTTGAGAAGGTTTTGCAATTCCTGGTCGTTCTCCTGCGCTTTAGCCAGGTCCTCAAAGTTAATAACAGGTGTCACAGCATCAATGCGGGATAAGGCGTCGGCGACGACGTTTTCCTTACCCGCAACATGGCGGATGTCCGTTGAGTATTGCCCGATTAAGTCTAAGTAGCGGAATTGCCGCGGGGAACATTTATCAACTTTCTGCTGGAACGCAAAGGTTAATGGTTTCTGGTCAGTATATATCACAAAATTTCGTCCTTCTACCATGTGCCGAAAATATAAAACTGCCCTATATATTGCTAAGAGTTCTCGGTCATACGCACTATAGTTCCTCTCGGGTGCCTTAAGCTTCTTCGTAAAGAACGCTAGAGGCTGCCAGCCGTCATCCGTCAGTTGTTGCAGAGCTGCTCCTATGGTGCTGTCGGAAGCATCAGAAAATAGGGCGAGTGGGAGGTTGGGGTTAGGGTGGGCTAAGAGGGTTGCCCGCGATAACGCACTTTTGCAGCGTTCAAAACACTCGCAAGTTAACATCCCAAACAATAGTGTCTCTCCCTTTCACTTTGCCATTAAGCACATTATGGAGTGGCGTTTGAAGCGCGGCGGCATCCGGTAGAAACCGTCTATAAAAATTAAACATCCCAAGGAAACGACGCAACTGTTTCACTGTTTCTGGTTGGGGAAATTACGTATGGCAGTCACTTTTTCTGCGAGGGGTTGAGTTCCCGCAGCGGAAACACTATAACCTAAAAAGGTTAATTGCGGCACACCGAAAACGCACTTAGCGGTATTAATTAAAATTCCATTTTCACTAAGGCGGGAAAATAGTTCACACAAGTGTCGTTCGTGTTCCTCCTCATCCCCTGATGCGACTAAAATGTCGTCCAAATACGCATAGCAAAAATCTAATCCTCTTAATATGTCGTCCATAAAACGCTGAAACGTTTGTGCAGCGTTTCTCAGTCCGAACGACATGTAAGGGAACTCGAAAAGTCCAAAGGGAGTTATTATGGCAGTCTTGGGGACATCTTCCGGATTAACCGGTATCTGGTTATATGCTCTTACTAAATCAATCGTGGAGAAGATCGTCTTGCCATGCAGAGCTGAGGCGAAATCCTCCATATGGGGAACAGGATAGCGGTCGGGGAACGTGCGTGCGTTCAGCGCTCGGTAGTCTTCGCAAGGCCGCCATTCATCGCCTTTCTTCGGGACGAGATGCAGGGCGGACGACCAGCTGCTGTCGGACCGACGAGCCGTACCCATCTGCACCATGAACTCGAATTCCTTGCGGGCCGCTGCCAGCTTGTCAGGAGCCATGCGCCGCGGCTTGCAAGACACCGGGGGTCCTGGCGTTGTGCGGATGAAGTGCACCGTGGAGTGGCGTGGCGTTATGGGCGTTCCCGACGGGCGGGTGATGTCCGGGAAACGGGAGAGGGCGGTGTGAAACCTCGTGCTCCCGTTGATACATTTCACTTGTTCCACCGGATGTGACACTGAATGGCCGCCGACGGATAGCGTAGTGATGCTATCTATGAGCCTGTTGTTGCGTATGTCTACAAGGAGGCCGTAAAACTTAAGGAAATCGGCACCGATTATAGGCCTGTTCACCTCCGCTACCACAAAACGCCATGTAAAATCGCGCCTCAGGCGAAAATTTAAGTTAAGTACCACCCAGCCGTAGGTCTGAATAACTGAGTTATTGGCGGCAAAAAGATCGTAGTCGGTTCTAACGCGGCGTTCGTTCAGCATCGAACGCGGAAACACGCAAAGTTCGGCACCAGTGTCTATTAAAAACTGCGTTTTTGTGAAAACGTCCGTCACGTAGAGGCGGCTGGAAGGTGGGCGGTAGTCGGTGGCTGCGTCTACCGACTGCCCTGTGGGTTTCCCGCAGAAAAGGAGCAGGGAGGATTGCACTTTTGCGCCAAAACGCCAATGGTACCAACACATACCGGATTCTTTTAGGCGATCAGCGGAGCGCGCGCGGTCGCGCTGGTGGGAACGGCTACGAGACCTTTGGCGAGAGCGTGGGCCCGACCCTCTAGTGGATAGGGCAGCTACCTGGCGGGTTAATTCACCCATGCGCTGCAGTAACTGCTTCTGCGTGGCCTCCATGTCGCTGATGACGGATGTGCTGGCCACGTGTGCGCGCGGAGTCACTTCACTAACCTTGTCGGCCAATTTTGCCATGTCGTCTAATCCGGCGGATTCCTGGCTCATCAAAATACCCTGCATGCTGGATGGCAACCGATTTAGCCACAGCGTTCTAAGGAAGTCATCCGGAACGCCATCGCCGGCAAGCGTCTTTAGATGACGCAAAAACTGCGATGGCTTCCGGTCCCCGATCACCTCGTGTTCGAGGAGTTGCCGTATTCTCTGCTCCTGGGACGCAGAGAGGCGGTGTATTAACTCAGATTTAATTTTCTCATACCTGTTCGTGGCCGGGGGATTAGTAATAACGTCCTCCACTTCGATGGCGAAACGATCGTCCAATTGGTTCACGACATAACCGAACTTGGTATTATCGCACGTAATGCCTGCGAGTAGGAATTGTACCTCTGCTCGGGAGAACCACAGTGCAGGGCGTTCAGCCCAAAACGGCGGTAAACGTACCGCAACTCGTTCAATATAGGGGTCCGAAGCGTTAACCGTGTCTTGCGGCGCCATGACCACGTGGTCGGGAGAAAAAAAATCCGCGTCGGGGTCACCACTTTTAGGTGAGATCGGGGTTTTCGGAATGAAAGGTGGGAAGAACAACTGAAGGTTTATTACACAGTAAATAACTACAGGTCGATTGCTTGGTAGCGGCGTGAGGTTAAAGGTGCGTCCGCGAGCGACCTCACACTTTCACTCTCTCCAAAAGACTGCTCCGGCTACCAGGCTGCGCGCCGTCTCCTGTAGTGGCCTCAGACGGATGGCGCCGCAGTTGCCGCGAACAACCGACGTACAAATGGAATACATTGTACTATTCTGCCACTACAAACCTTTAGGACACTTTATTACCGTGAAAGAGAGTCTTGTGAAAGTGTAATACGTGTTTGGACAGGTTTGTGGGCGTTAATGTAATGTCACTTTCGCATTCAACGATTTCAAAACGTTAATTTGCATCTATATCACGTGTTTTTTCGTCCCTCTTTAAGTTGAATATTTTCACTTGACCTTTTCCCGGCTTGATGCATATATGCAATGATATCGTTCTGCTGGCTACAGCCAATTCTTGTTCATAATTAAAGATAGTGTCAATACAATAATTTATTCCACCAAACATTATTAGAAAAGATCTCATCTTGATTTTAGTTCAATAATAAAATACATTAAAGTCACCTGAATTCGTACAACGGAACTGCAGTGTTATTATTAAATCTCCCCACGGGGTCGAGATGTGGAAGACATTTTGCAGTAAACCAATTTTGGATGGGCATCCTATTGAAAAGCTGCACAACAGCTTTGAAATGTGTGCCTAACATTTTTCAGGTGACAGCTTTACATATCAATCTTCACAGAAGTCACTTCATTCTGCAGTGCCCACTCTTCCTGCCAATCAGCCAACTAACTGAAATTTCTCCAGAACATACATCTGGTAATAGTGCAGTCTTTTTATAGCAATTTTCTGAATTTGTAATTTGCTATTTTGATTGTTTTTCTATTTATCTTATTTTCTGGCTCTTTTCTGTAAAATTATTATTACACTTTTTTCTAATTTGAAATTGTTGACGCAAGGTTAAATGTAAGAAGGGCCTCAATTTCGCTCTAATAAAGTCGTTTGTGCGTAAAAACAGCACTGAGGACAGCTGTGGTTTTATCGAAGTTTCGTCAAAAATTAAGAGCATTCGGTATTGTTTTTCCATATGTCAATTTCATGTAATTGAATGTTTTTTAATAAATCTCGTGTTTTAAAATCACTATTGTGTTGTTCTTTCTGTTACCTTACCCACCTTACCTCTGCCAGCGAGTAGTAACATACAATGAAATAAATGGAATTATAAATAAGTAAAATAAATAAGGAGACCAGGGCTGCAAGCGGGATAACGGTACTACTGCCATCTAGCGGTTCCTGGGTATCACTATTTGGATTGAGTAGTGCCTAGCGCTACCTACAAATTGGTTACAGAACTCGATCGGCATAACAAACGTGGTCAAAATTTTTAACCCGGGAGGTAGACCTGCCTGCCGTTAACATTCGATGTCTGATCGTGGCCATCGTGGCGGAACGTGTTAGAATGTTGAGAGGAAGAAAGAATGTGTGTGCCGTTAATGGATGTGATACACGCAGTGATGGTCCAACAAAATTTTTTAATTTCCCGAGGACTGAAAAAGTGTAAGTTAAGTTATATTAGTGAATATTTTACCTGTGAATGCTCAAGTGTTTCTGCAAGTTGTGTAGTTTATGAGTACATAGCTACATCGGTTGTTTTCCGAGCGAATATCTTCATTTATAAGCGAAATTTAGAATTTTATTTATTCACACCGCTTTGAGGAATTACGTTTAACCAAATGAAGGGATTTGTAAGGCGAACATATATGTGTCATTGGTCTCTGCATTGATTGAATATGTATAGGTGGTTTGTTCGAAATATACATAAGTTTCGTCAATTAAATCGAGTGGAAAAGTTACTACATAAATTATTACGTTCTGTAAATTATAAATTTCATGGTTTCAGCTTCATTGTGAATTATTGTTCACATCAAAATAAGGTCATTGCAATAAGGCAGAATGCCAAATAATCTTGTAGGTTTAAAATATTGTAGATATGTTTTATTTTAGGGTATAGGTGTCACATTTCTTTGTAAATATGTTTTACTTTAGGGTATAGGTTTTAAATTTCTTTGTAAATATGTACATTTTCATTATTCGATCTTTTCATTTTTATATGCTTTTTGTTAGGTAACCTAACTTAATTCAGATATTGTGCAACCTTTTATATTGCTGTATGTGCACATATTTTCACTTCTTGTGATTTACAATTATCTAATATCAATGCCCTTATTAGCTTTGGGAACAAGTATTACGTCATGCCTCTTAGAGTTCATATTTCCATGGTTCTGATGTGTTGTATGTATTGCTTTGTGCATATATGTTCATTTTTTATACACTTTGGTTATCTTGGTATGATATTATGAACTTGTGTATATGTCATGTGAAGGATGTCACTGTTTATATGCTTGTATGAACTAACACATTTGAGATGTTGCAGTATGTACATACTTTTACACTTCTTGTGATTTCAAATTATCTGTCTAATATCAATGCTCTCATTAGCTTTGAGACAAGGTATGATTCTATATGCATTTTGTGGCATGAACTGACAATTCAGATAATGTGCGACCTTTTATGTTTTAGTATGTACATACATGCATATGTATCTGCATACATCTTTCTTGTTAATTCATTGTTCATTATGTTCATATACATAAATTTTATGTCTGTTCAATTTCATATTTTCATGGTTTACAGTATTGACTATGCTACTTAGTATATGTTAAAAATTTTTATACTTAGTCTCACTTTTTCAGTTTGTGTAATACCAGCTGATTCATTTCCACATTTTTATTTACTTTTCCATGTGTTATCTCTGTTGAATTGCTAATGTTGGAATTGAGATTTGGCAACTGTTTGTTTTCATCTGGTACTATTTTGTAATGTAACTGTGCCTTCTTTCTAAGTGAATATCGGCAAATAATTTGTGATGTTTGCAAAAACCTTTTCGCAATCTCTGCTGAAATGCTAGTGTTATAATTGTTTTTACTTAAAAATACGGCATTTACTTGTTATGTGTACGTCCAACGAAGCTTAAATAAATATCAATAACGTACAATAATTTTTTGTTTTTTTTCCAATTTAATATTTAAAATTTTGCGATCATTTATATTAAGCATTTTACGAGGAATAAAAAAACGACAGTTTAAACGCGCGCGCTTGGTGCGACGGTGGTGCCGTCTATGAATGCAGCAGGTCGTAACCTGAACCTTTTACCCACAAGGATAACTTGCACAGGGCTGGCCAGGACCCTTTTACCTCACCCGTATCGATATATCGATATTTTTTGCCCATCACTACTTGGATCCTCGAATGTTTGGTGTTGTCGAGACAGCATAGTGCAGTATGGTTTGTTAGTGCGCATTACAAATATTTCATATAAGGTCCTTTTGGTGAGTTTCTTACGTAATGCTAAATGCAAAATTATTACTTCGGTAGTAAAAAGGGTGTTTGATATAAAAATCCAATTTTATGCCAGGAGCTTATCGGAGGAATATTTTGATACATGCTTTTAGTTGCTATGGATGTTACTGACTGAAATATAACCAATTTAATGCATTAATCATAGTCATATTAATCAACCTCTTTATGATATAATAATATTAAAAATATTTTGGTAGGTCAATATTTCGTCGACTGATTTCCGGCATTGTTTACAACAAGTTTTGAGAATTTATAATTTATCGCTCTCGGCGATGAAATTTCTCTACAGCCAAAATGAAAAACGAAATGCTAATCGATGTCAGTGAAGAATCTAAGAATGCTACAGATAGTGAGCATCGTCTTAAAACTGATGATCCGGATGAAAGAATATTAGCACGGAGATTACGCATTCAACGCAGATTAGATGCCTTCAAAAAGTAAGATTCTACATTGTCTGTTATTTTTATCTTGTTTAGTAACCAGTTTTTACATTGAATATACACATGAAAATGTAATGAGATTGGGTTTGTAAACAAGACTATTCCTTAAATTTTTGATTTTAGGCCCAAAGACGGAGTTCAAGATGGTGAACAAATTCACGACAAACACAACACTCCCATAGATGCTCATATAAAAAAGAGCGAGGAATTGTTAAATAAATTGTTGAGGGAGGGACGAGAATTGGTAAAGTTTAATATTTTTCACTACAAGTTTATATTTCCCCCCCACCGAGTGAATAATAGTTATAGCTTCGGAGTTGCCAAAATCTTGTCATTACTTTCATCATCACTGGTGCCTGGCAGAATCGACTCCAGCTTTTCCTTTAAATAGGTCTTGTAGGATCAGGTCGCACCCAGAAATTTACTTTGGGGGTGGGGGCAAAAACCTCACAAACTTTACTGTTATTCTTTTTTTTTTAAATATCATTTTAGCTTTGTTATAGAACATTTTAATTAATAAACTTATAAATTCTAATTTGTACCTGTTTGATCTTCAATATTCTTAACGGAATATCACAAAAACTTTTATTCAATTTTTCTGTCTTGGGGGGAAGAGGAGGATGCCCGGTGCCCCCTCTCCCTAGGTGTGCCACTGTGCAGGATACTCGCCTCTACCCAGCGCTGCCTTAACCATTGGGCTACAGCCCAGGGGCGCCACTCAAATTATGTTCTTTTTGTTATTTACATAATGGATTGTAACAATATGATATGAGACACTAACTTCCTTACATATAACTTCTGCTTCGTCACATTTTTTCATTGACTGTCTTAGATTAGATATTCGTATGAACAATAGTACAGACATAAACATCCATGTCATTCGGTGATGGTGCTATTGCAGCGCCGCCTAATGATGAACGATGAAGTTACATCTAAAGCAGAGCTTATTTTGAGGACAATAATAGATTCATGTATTGAATCTACATTTCCTAATGTTGCTACTGCCTTGCGCATTTTTAAAGTATTGCCGCTACAAATTGTAGTGGTGAAAGATCTTTTTCGATGCTAAGAAGAATAAAAAACTATCTGCGTTCTCCTAAAGGTAGGAGAATGCCAACTTAATAATTTAAGCATATTATCAATTGAATCAGAATTATTTAAAAATATTGATTGTGCACAAATTATCAACCAATTTGCCAAAAGTAAATGTAGAAAGTAGTACTTTTAAGATATTTTATTTATAAACTGCATTATTATTTGAGTTTCTATTTTGTTTTTTATATTTTCTATTTTTTGTTTTAATAAAAATGTGTATTGTTTTCATTTATGATTAATAAAATTGGTATGTATTTATGTATTTACTTTTACATTAAAACTTAGTAATCCCCACCCCACTATAAGAGGGCGCATCATGGTACTAGCCCAGGGTGCCCAAATGTCTTAAGATGGCCCTGCCTCTACTTCTTTTGTATGAGGATCGTCAAATCCATCCCCCTCCCAGTTAGAGTTGCCACCTTTCCACGAGCTCTGGCCCTGAGATTTTGGACCCAAACTCTGAGATTAATAAACCTAAGCCAAGAATTAACTTTTTTTGGACATGAATTTTACAACGAGCTTTAGCATGATTATGAGGTGATACATATAGGAAATTCCTATATCATAAATTCTTGAGAAACAGGAGAAAAAAAATCTTTATAATAAGTATTTTGAGAGTTTATATATATATATATATATATATTTATTTTTTAGTTTCCAAATACATTAAAATGAGCTATTATAAAAAATAAAAAGATATTTGCACCAGTAATATTCCCACTTGAATTTATTATTTTAATTTCCAATTGTATTTTTCTGAGTAATTCAACTACCTCAAGCTTACTAATGAAGTTATAAAATTCCAGGCAGGCCAAAATTCACTTTAGTGCAAATTTCTGCCTTAACAAGGTCTGCCCTCATTCTGTTCCTTCCATCACTCCATGCATTTCCCATTATGGAAAAAATTCTTTCTACCTGGGCATTACTTGTTGGAATAGGTAAAATTTTGGCTACAAGTTTTGGCAATTCAATAAACTCATTACATCTGGAGAAAATTTCAACCCACTTTTTGTCAGTGGACACATCAAGTACTTGTATTTGTGGTAGAAGTTTGTTCAATAACACAGGCCTGCGAAAATGATTTTTTTTCTACTGTTTCAAGTTGAATATGTGATTTTTATTAATTTAAGCATGCTGAATTCAAATCAGATGCCCGTTTTTCCATGTCACGTCAGGATTTTTCAGAAATTACAAAACAAATTTACGCTAAAATCATGCGTTTATGAATGTATATGTACAGAGACATGGAGAAGTCATATGATATATAGTCTGACAGCCCCATATAAACGTCATTTAAGGTAATAAGTTATTTAAATACCTTTAAATAGGATGTTTCCGTTTTTGCTTTGTTCCAAATGAGCGTTCCATAGATTTCCGATTATGTTCTTGACGAGTAACTTCTCTTTTTAAGGTCCAACAGTAGTCAGCCATCATGGACACATCCCACCGTCCCTGATATCTTCTTTCCATCTCTTTGATGTCCTGATGAAATCTCTCACCCTGTTCTTCACTGAGGGCTCCTAAATTTTCGGGAAAGTAATCGAGATGAGAGTGCAAAAAATGTAATTTTAAACTCATGTTACATCCCAGTTTCTGCAGCTTGTCTAACATATTTCCCACGATTTTTTCATACTGGGGATGTTTTACATTGACGAGGAACTTCTTAACGACGTTTTTGAATGCATCCCATGCCTGAAGTTCTATTTCACCCATGGTATCAGTAAATTCGGTGTCCTTCATGAATTGTCGAATTTGTAGTCCATCAAATATGCCCTCTTTCACTTTTGCTTCGGATACAGATGGAAACTTACGGTAGAGATATCGGAAGGACGAGCCACTCTTGTCCAGCGCTTTTACGAATTGCTTCATGATACCAAGTTTTATATGCAAAGGTGGCAATAAAACTTTCTGTGGGTCAACTAAACTGGCATGTTTCACATTTTTCATTCCTGGTATGAATCTTTCCCTTTTAGGCCAATTTTTATTTGTCCAATGTTTGTCCCTCGCTTTACTATCCCATTCACATAAGAAACAAGGGAATTTAGTATAGCCTCCTTGTTGACCCAATAAAATCCCGGAAACCTTTAGATCACCGCACAAAGACCACTCATGTTCATTATATTTAATTTTTTATAATACTGTTTTCAAATTTTCATATGACTTTTAGGTATATTGAATGTGCGACTGGTATGGAAGCAAATTTGTTTCCATTATGCAATAATACTGCGTCCTTCGGGTCGTAGGTTTCTTCTCCCAACTGCTGAATCAAAGCAGGAATATCACAGCAGAAAGCCAGTTCACCTTCCATTCTAAAATAATTCTGAAACTCGTTCTCGCAATTTCTAAACCAGTAAAAGGTTGTTCCTGGGGCTAATAGATTCTTTTCTTTTAATCTTGATCCCAATAATTCACTCTTTTCCTAGTAAGACCTAAGTCCCAGACTAAATAATTCTACTCACTTTGAGTAAATAGCTGCAGAATTATGTCTTCGTTGTCAAATGAGAAATACACATACATACCGTATATACTCGTGTATATGCCGACTCCATGTATAGAACGACCCCTGAATTTTTGGTGAACAAACCTGAGTTTTTCATATATCTCGTTTATAGTACGACCCCAGCTTTCCACTAAGGTCGATATATTTCGTTTCGATAGCTCGATGGTTACGAGCGAGATATATCGAACGACCTTGATTTTCCACACTACCATAGAATAGACCGTAAATGTCGTAAATAGTATTTCTTGCGAGTACACTAAAATTCAGATAAGTTAAGTATCTTACTCCTAAAACATTTAATAAAAAGTGATATGAATCATGATTGCACAAGATGAAATAAAATCGTTTCAGTTCTATTCTATAGTACGTCTGGATTACGTTCCGCGTACGTAATGGTTCCACTCGCTCATCTACTTAATAGGTAGGGATAACGGATAAAAAGAAATTACTTTGTAATATTCCACAGTCTTTATTGTTTCTTCAATCACACACCGACCGGTTTCCACTACAAAATCATTCTAATGGTGTTACTAACTGACGTAACACCTTTAGAATGACTTTGTAGTGGAAACCGATCGGTGTGTGATTGAAGAAACAATAAAGACTGTTGAATATTACTAAGTAATTTCTTTTTTCCAAGATGTCGAAATTCCATAAAGTTACGCTGTCTACGATACTTTTAGTCCAACTCGTTCCAATCCATCCCTTGGAAAAAGACGCAAACAAAGATATACATACAAAAATTCAAGAAAGGAAGTGCCCGTAAATCTTCACTTACATCAAGTATTTGTGAATTTGAAGCTGTAAATATGAAAAAGATTCTACTCTTCATGAAGCAACATTACAACGATAAAGGACCTCACTGTTAAGGTTAGCCTACCATTAGAATGCGTGCGGGTGGCATAACTTCACTGAAAATGCCCGTGAATATACATGAATTTTAAATCCTCAAATTAATTACTCGTGTATAGTACGATCCCCAATTTTTGCAATAAAAATTTGGTCGTAAAAACTCATACTATACTCGAGTATATATGGTATTCCTTTACTGTAAACTCAGAGCTGGATGAGGATTCGACATCCTCCAACTCAGCCTGCGGTGTAAGAATTGGGACGTCGTGTCCATGCGGCATAGGTCTTATAGCTGATGACAGGTTGGAATATTTAATTCCCACCTTATTGCTCATGTGCTTATGCCATTGTTGCCACTTCTATAGAAGATATATTCTATTTCATATTGTCACCCGCGCGATCGCTATACGACCACACCAAGAGTACTTTGTGCCAGGGTGCGAGATATCTTCGTGGTGTGCCCCTGGCTCACTTACCATAAATTGTTGCACCCTAATTCGTAGGCTGCAGAAGCATTAAGTCTATTCCAGTGTAGGACGACAGTAGTGTTGAATTTTTTATCACATTCTATTCAATGTTCAATGCATTAACGAAATTGTATAACATTGTACATATATAGGATTCGATAATAGCCATATAATATCGAATTGTGTAAAATCTGTACGTGATAAGACAAAACAAATGCCATTTTCGAATTCAGCTCATCAATATTTATATAAATCACATATGTTTACCAAAACAGCAAAATCTTCGCAGGCCTGTGTAATTGAATCTCATCGTATAAATTATTTTCATCTAAATTGATCTTCACATGTTTTCATGCATTCAAATAATCTTCATATTTAAGTTTCTCATTCCTTAAGTTAATAATTGAAAAATATTCAAATGGATTATTTTCAAAATTGTACCACTTCTTGAGATAGTCAACTGCCCTGTAGTAAACTTGAGTTGCTTCTTTTAAGAACTTCTGTCTGTCTCCTGAATCAAGATAACTCAAATTGGAATTTACTTTATACTCAAAAAACTTATCCTTCAGTCTGCATTCAAGCTTTTCTTGTAACATACACAATATTTCATGTACTTCTGAACTCATAACTGTTTCACATTCTAGTAACGAAATAGCTTTGGTCATAATGGACATAAAATGATGTGCAAAGTAAAGATAACACTCATGCAGAGTCAACTGAATTTTGCTGTCATTCTGAAGCTCATCTTTCTGATCCTGCACAGAATTCCAAATTACTTTAGCTGGTTCTTCTTCTTGCTATATAAAATAAATTTTTATTGCCAAGAACTTGAAATGCGTTCCAGAACTTGTTGGTACATGCCTCAGAACATCCTCATATTCCTTCCCCAAAATATCAAAACATTTGTAATTCTGACTTTTTTGGACTATTTGAAAATTCAGAAAATATTTTTAGGATTAAATTTACGCTAAGGTGGATGGTTTCTCCTTGTAGTTTTCATCCATTTATTTATTTATCCAAATTTAACAAGGTTTTAAAAATTTATGAAAATTTATTTCCCAAGAAAAATTAAGAAATCTAGCAATCTCTGTGGCATATTATGAACGAATGGTGGCATACGGAATGTTCTTCTATATAGCATACTGTGTAAGCAGGATGCTTTTGAAAGGTTAATAATGCAACGAAAAGTATTCGTGTATTTAGTTAATTTTTTCTTTTAAAAAGTATAAGTAGTGTAATACAAAAATTGTGGAATACCAGATTCAAAACTTTTCGTGTTAGCCCGGAGAATTTTTCTGTTGACCCAGAGACAACTGCCGAAACCCAGAGACTCCAGGTCAAACCCGGAGAGGTGGCAACTCTACTCCCAATATGATGACCCACCTCCACTATCTTCTCCAGTTTGTCTCCTCCTGCTGGGATAGTAATGAAGTCAATTACTGCCTTCCCCACAAATTCTTCTGACATGAGTTGATTTTCGATGGCTTTTTTCATCCAGTAATTCTATTATCATATCGGTGGTTGCAAATCCTTGAACAGACCATATTGGAAATTGCCAATTCTTCAGCGGGCCAGATTAAATTTTAAATCAGAAGTAACCTATATGTTCTGAGGTGCCATTTAAGTGAAATTCAAGTCTGTATGAGGTTTCTATGGTATACATTATTAAAAATCTTATTATCAAAATTTTCATAAGAATACGTGAATTTGTATGTTAAAAATTTCAGATTCCTTTTTCATCCAGCCTGCAGGCCATAGGTTGGACATCCCTGCCCTAGGTAACTCACTTTTCTCTTCTAAGAAATTAAAAACTTTTCATTTTCCAGACCCTAACCAAAATCTTCCGTCTGGAGAGGCAGTGCGCATCAGAATGAAGAATTAAATCACCCTATTCCTCTTCTAGCGAATCACAAAAATCTTTTGAATTCTCACCAATATAATCCTCTTGCTCTAATTTTATTCCCATATATTATTATTGTAAACATAACATTACTAAGATTTAAACTTTTCCACACAATGATTCCTGTATATAATACAGTGGCATATTACTAAAGGATGATTGATAAAATTCACAAGCAAAATTGTGCATCCAACCTATTTAATGGCTATTGCAGGATATCTGTTTGTGCATAAGCTGTGAAGTTTGTTCATATCAAATTAGAATTTCTCAAAGCATGATTTTAACTTATCAAATAGATCAGACCCTTTGGTTATTCTATGGTGTGTCTTGAGACCGATAAGTTCCTCCGAGGCAAATATTTTTGTTGATTCCTCTGATGATAATATTTTACTGGGCTGTAACACTAATGTCAACAGATTTATCCATTGCAATTGAAAAGTCTAAGGAAAAGCTCTTTAATTGATCAGATACATTAGCCTCATTATTGTTTGCCTTGAAAGTGTAATGTGTCATAGTTTTTGTACTTTTTCATCTCCAAGATGTGTCCCCAATATATTCTCAGACTAGATTTAACAATTTCTTCTCCATCAGAAAATGGTTTCTTCTTTTTGGCTATTAGCATTAGTGCTATTTCGTGTGATACTACTGGCATAGATTTCCTGCAAAACACGCATCGAAAACAAAGAAACATAGAATAAGCAAATTGAAATAATTTTATTTAGTTAATGATTATAGTATGTACAATTAACAATGTATGTAATTTAAAACCCGTAGAATGTAGAATGACATGTATGAAGTTAATCTTACATGTTTCATTTCCTGTTTCTAGATTTGTTAAATTTTTGTGTTATTCCTTATATTAATCAGTTTTAGAATGAGATAGGAATCCACTATAGATCAAAATTCAATCTTATGTTATAGATTGCTTTTTGTCTTATTTAAAAGGATTGGCAGCAGTGGTGCTGTGGTTTTTTTTAACTCATTTGCTTTCATTATTGATTATGTCTCTCTAAGATGTAATGTGGAGCTTATTGAATGTAATACTTATGGGCGAATCCAAACGTTTTAAAATTGTTAAATGGCTATAATTTAATGCTTTAACATAGTTATTTATGGTACTCTAGTTAATACTTAAAATTACGATAATTTTGTTCTTATACCTTACAAAAATCATGGGTGCGCGTTGTACACGGGGTATAAGAAAAAGTCAGGATTATTTGACAAAAAGTACGGGTGTGTGTTATACACGAGTATATACAGTACATAGTATAGGGAAAGTATTGTCTTCATGAAAAAAATTGATTTCTAGATTACAACGGAAATACATGTTTTGAGGTCCCTAGAACACTTTTGCACTATTTTTTCGATGATGTCTGTGTGTATATGTGATAGGAATTTTGTGGGTACTCTAAGTCAAAAACTAATAATCAGATCAGCACAACACTTTATGTTTAAGATTTTTATTAGAAAATAAAGATCTGAAGAGGTTTAGGATGAAACTGATCCACTGGAATTGGATATTTGTTCTAGTCTTTTGTCCGTTTTTTCCAAATATCTCCTTTAAAACTCAATTTTCATAAATATTTGTTATCATAAAAGTTGTAGATAATTTTCCACAAGTTTTGTGTGGAGCATTTTTTCATAAAATCGATAGTTGAAGAAATTTTGATTTTTCTTACAAATCTATCTATAATAATAAATGTCAATGTTTGTGTGTATGTTTCCTGCATACCTCCATGACCGTAAGTCCTAGACACCTGAAACTTTGCATACATACTAAAAGTACCCTGAGGGTGTGCACCACCAGCTTATTTTTGGCTTGGAAAGGGGATTAGGTCAAAAAAAATTAAATAAACGGTCATAAAAACTAAAGAACTGAAAATTCGCATGGGGAATGAGTGCAGCATATTTTTCATTTGCATTTTAAAATTACTTAGAATCATTGTACGAAATTGAGACTTGGACTAAAGAATGCTTAAAAGAATAAAAATTCATTTTCTTGCTGTTGTTTATCAAATATGTGTTGAATCTGTCCATAAATTAGTTTTGAACACAAAAATTTAATGGTTTTTTAGGTGAAAATTTAACGTTGCGATGGATCTGTGTTGTTGTTAAATGGGATTGTTGCTCATTGGATTTGAGACATCGTCTTGAAATTCCTATTCCCATTGCCTCCTGGTGCTGCATGTCCTACCGCAGTGAAATTTGTTATCGAATTCTCGGTGGCTAATCAAAACTGTAAATTTAATATGTAATCCTTTATATTATTAGACAAGGTGAGGTGACGTTTTTTGCCAGGTGGAGTTCGTTCTCTAACAAGGGGAGAACCTGGACATGGGGTCATGGATTTTGCTGAAACTTCGTAGGTGTGTAGCGCTAGACTCCAGGACCACAGCCAAACCCCCTTTTGGGCGTATATGAGCAGTAGTTTTTCTGTAAATTGTGTTTAAAGTTCGCAATTCTGCGACGTGCAAGGTAATTATACAAACGACTGCATCGTTAGATATCAGCCGGCATAGCCCAGCGCTATGGAGTTGGGCTAGCAATCTGGAGTTCTGGAGTTTGCACCCGGTTTCAGTCACTGTTTTTT
Source organism: Uropetala carovei (assembly GCA_036926305.1). NCBI lineage: Eukaryota > Metazoa > Arthropoda > Insecta > Odonata > Petaluridae > Uropetala > Uropetala carovei. Next base: position 6,201,595 of record JAXCHB010000084.1, on the reverse strand, counting down.
CCCTCGGTTTTTTTATTATTCCTGTTTTACTTTTTCACGGTGAAGTTTACTCGGTATCCACAATCACTTTTTAATTTTTTTTCATCTCTACATTTTCGTTCTCAGAATTTTTCATATCTTCTCTCGTTCACTGAATTTACTGTCAGATCAGATCTTCTGTCATTGATCTCTGTATGTAACTATTATTGATATTCATAGTACATGATAAAAAAATCCATATAATAATTCTGCGAAAACTAATATATGCTTTTAATGATCCGTAATTTGCAGAAAAAAATCACCAATAGAATCATTGTCAGCCTTTTAATAATATGAATTGGTGAAGCCAGTTCTAGATATATCCGTTATTTTTCCTGATCCTTTGCTCATATTATTCATCATGCTTCTGTGATGATCTGCCTAGGATTCTATTTTTTTATTTTTTTTATTTGTTAGGACACCAATAACAGCAACAGAGGCTTTTTACATTGGGTGTAGTAACAAATAAATTACTTAAAAAAACAATAACAAGATAACAGAAAAAATATATAATAGTGTTAACAATAACAAGGATATAATAAGCATGATCTTAGTTGTTTATGCGATGTTTGATGAAAGAGATGAAAATATTAAGGGAGGTGAAGAGGTCCAAAGACGGATATTTTGCAATAAGGGTGTTGAAGAGGGAGGGGATTCGGTGGAATAGGGATCGCTGGGAAATAGATAAACGGAAGTGAGGGATGTGCAATAAGCTCATGTTACGGGTGGGGCGAGGAGGAATGCGAGAGGAGGTCACCAGAGCGAAAATGTCCGTTCAGTACACCATGTAATAATTTTAGGTCAGCTGTTAAGCGGCGGTGGAAGAGGTGAGAAAGCCCTAGGGATGACAACGCAACTTCTTGTGAGTGATACCTAAAGGAAGGAACGCAATATCGGACAATGGCTAGGAAGAAATTTACCGGGTGGTTGAGAAGTTTGAGAGTGGTGGGACTGGCAGTAGACCAGATGGGTGAGCAGTATTCCAGAATGGGGAGTACACAGCCGAGGAACACTGCTTTCATTGCAAGGGGGTCAGTAATTTCGGAGAAACAATAAATTAAGCCAACTATGGACATTGCTGTCCCGGAAATGCTCTTAATGTGTTCTATGAAGAGTAGTTTGTCGTCAAAAATTATGCCGAAATCAGTGTGTGTTTCCACAGAAGGGATAGGATGATGGGAGAGGGTGTAGGAAAATGAAATGGGATTGTGCTTGAGGGAAAAAGACATTACAGCCGACTTAGTGGGGTTAATACGTAGGTGCCATTTGGAACACCAAGCGTCGACAGATTTAAGAGCAGATTCAATTGATAAAGAATCGGCTAGAGAGTCAACTCTTTTAAAGATTTTACAATCGTCTGCGTAAAGAAGTATATTGCAGCCCAAAGGGAGTACGCATTCTACGATGTCATCCACGTAGAGGGCATAGAGTAGGGGGCCGAGAACGCTACCCTGAGGAACACCGGAAGAGACAGGCAATAGAGGAGAAGAAAAGCCATCGATTAAAACTCTGATTGCGAGAGTTCAGGAAATTAGAAATTACTGATAAAAGGCGGCCATGGATATTGTAATGAGTCTCAAGTTTGTGGAGGAGGAGGGTGTGGCTCACTGAATCGAAAGCTTTAGAAAAGTCGATGTAGCAGACATCGAGTTGAGATTTTAATTCAAAGGAGGAAATAATATGATGTTGTAAGACAGAAAGACTGGTGAGACAGGAGCTACCAGGAAGAAAACCATGCTGAAAGGGTGAGATGTATGGAAGAGTGAAATGTAGGATACGGTTGTGGATTATACGTTCAAAGATGATAGAGAGTACTGGCAAAATGGAAATAGGACGATAATTTTCAACGTTGTCTTCTTATGAGTGGACTGAGAAATCGGAGTTACGGAGCAGAAGCGAGGAATAGGGACCATACACTCGTGCTGATTGATGTGTATTAAAATATTTATTTTCTTTATGAAGCCCTCAGAAATATGGTGGGTTGATTAATTGTAAGATAGAAATAATCAACAGCCACCAATCATCACTGAGACCATAGACAGGGTAGGTAGTAGGAGAAAGAAAGGGTATTCCTTCAAAGGTGTGGATTTGTATAGAGAACAAACAAAATCTAAATTTCACTTTTATATACCTACTAGCTGAAAGTACCCGGCGATGCCCGGGTTATGCCAGACATGTAACCAAGTAACCAAGAGAAAGTCGCCTTTACACTGTAATCCATAAATCTTAAGAATTTTAACTTGTAAGAACATTCAAAATGGAATCGAATCTTTAATATAGCATACTTACCTTCTAATGACAGCAAACGCCCCATATATTGCTGTGCAGTGTATGTGTGTCATTTACGAACCACTTTCTGGGGAAATGTTGGCATCCTAGAAAAACTTGTATAGAATAGACGTTTTATTCACAACCACAAACTTATGTCGAGTGACTTCTATGGAGAGTATTATAAATGTGTGTTAGTAAGCATTACAGATATATAATATAAAGGTTTTACTTATTAAAAGGTAAGATTCCAGCATACACACGATGAATTGTCGTTATAAACGCTTCCCATATGCAGTCAACAGAATAATTATCCTCAACTATGTACGTTGCTATACATCATTAATTTCGATGCTTAAACAACAGTTCGAAGCGAATAATGCTATTCTTTCACCTATTTGAAGGTTTAATTGGCATTAATTGAATCGGAGCAACAATTACGGTCGCCTTGACAACGTCCGGAAAGAGTACGAAATATCCGCTAAATTTCGAAAACAATTGCATATTTCTGAATGATTCGACTGTGTAACATGTAAACATCACAAGAATAAGATAATATAGAGTTTTAGCCATCGAATAAAGCAAAAACGAAGAAAATCGGTCCATATTTACATGTTTTAATGAATGAAGGAAAAAAACCTTGCACTCTGAAAAATCGAAAATCCCGTGTAAACTTATGGGAAAATAAAATTGTCTCCTGGAATCGAACCCGGGTCGATTTTGAGCAGACATTGTTTTGTTCTCAGGAAACATGCACATTTTATTTGCAGAAAATTATTAATCAGCGAAGTAGAAAGTGTCTATTCTTTAGGATAATTGTGTTTAAGATGGTAAAGACAATAAATAATAAATGAATTAGAATTATGAATATTATTACCAACCTAACAGAAATAAAAAATATTCTTTGAAAACTTATTATTATCTGACACTCAATCTCAACTATAATTACTATGTCAGAAATTTCACTGTTACTGTCTTATGGCAATAATAATTGTATACAACAAACTTTAAAGTAATTTCTACTTTTTCATCTGAACCAATGGAAGATCACATGTTTGTACAGTCTTTCCTAGGTTTAGTGGTCATTATGTGTAATAGATCGTTTAATGGACTGAAAGCAATTCTATAGAATTGAAAAAATTTTAGGGTGAGACTTGAGTTAGTTATGAAGTACAGGTAGTCCCTGCTTAACATGATTTCGCTCAACACGAAATTTACTTTAGCACGATTATGCCCGTTTTCAAATGAGTTGGCGAGTGTGATTTCAGCCGCACTCGGGACCGCTCATATCTCTTCGCTGCTAGGAGGAGGGGGTAGTGCCTCCTAGCAGAAAGCTCAAGCTAGACGTAGACGTTGCCAACTCTACACCAGAACACACGTAACGTTTGGCGGGCATTTAAAGGGATTTTACGAATGGAAATATTTTTTATCGTATCACCCACGAAGTATGCGCGCTTTATCAAACAAGTGAATTTTGCCACTATATACTTGATAAAGCATTTTATTATTTATTACTAGCAGAATTTCCCGTTGAATTTCAACGGATTTAGTGAAGCTACTACAGTACAACATACAACATACAAACTCTTTAAAATATATAGTAGATACTTTTTAAATTACAATTAGCTTTTCTTAACAATTAATCATATTTGCTTGTAACAATCCATTTCTGAGCCTATTGCATTCAAATATAACGATAATTTTATGTCCTATCATATTACTTTCGCCAAATCCAGCTTCATTTCTTGTGTAATTATGCCTCGCTGAAATATTTACTTTTATGTCTTGAAAAAGCAACGTACAGTTGTCCATGATTGAACACTGACTGCTAAATGTACACCAGATACGTGAGCTTATTTACATTAATAAACATTATAATGTAGAATATAATGATTTTACTTACAAAAAATGTAAGATCCCAGTATTCAGTAGACGAACAAAGGTTCAATTACTTTCATCAATCATTATAAATGCTTCCTGAATAATAATCAGTATCTATTTATGTTGGTATCCATAAGCATCGATCGTTTTGTTGCTTAAACAAAAGTGTGAATTGAATAACGCTAAACTTCCGTCTATTTGTAAGCTTCATTGAAGCTAACTGAATCAGAGGTAACAATGACAGCCGCCTTGGCAACGCCCGGGAGGGGTACTTAAAATCCACAAAATGTTGAAACAAAATAAATATTGTATTTCTGAAAACTTCGACTGTGTAACTTGTAAACTTTGCAGGAATAAGATAGTATAGAGTTTTATTTGTCGAATAAAGCAAAAATAAAAAAAATTGGTCCATATTTACATATTTTATTGCTTGAAGGAAGAATACCTTGCAAGTTAAGAAATGGATTCATACGTGTTATCTTATGGAAAAATGTTAATCCCCTATATTGGCAGCACTGATTAATCCCGGTTGGCCAAACCTTGACCATTCACTAAGTTAGGATGTAAGGAAGAATCGTAGCAAATTTGGTTATTCTAGCTTTTATTGTTTAGGAGTAGTTCCATGAACAAACACACAAACCAACAAACACACCCTTCAAAATATATTATAGTAGATATTGTTACACAAGCATTATTCCAATGGGCACGCCAAGGGTTGTGAATCGTCCTCGGTGTTGCTCTCCCCAAGCTGCACGATGATGGGCTCCAAGACATCCTCCCGTGCAATTTCTCTCCTGAAGTCATCATCCTGCAGCCTTTTGGTATGATGAACACATCTTCATTCTTCTTCCCCGTCGACCTAAAGACGAGCTTGCATTTCTCCAGGAACCCAGTCTCAGCTGATCCCACATGGCATATAATTAGCCTGGACCCCTTTCCAATTGGAACCTTCAATCCCCCTTCCTTGTTAGGGCCAACCCATGCTGCGCTCAGCGAATAATTCTGATTCATCCAAGTCTAGTCCAGATAAAATATTTGTCTCATTTTGCCTGAGTTTGTTAAGTTCCTCATTTTCTTGAGGAATGCAATTCTTGCAGTCACAGCATCTCCCCTCTCCATTAAAAATCCTCCTCCCATCCACTGTACGTTTGTACTTGAAGCCAACATCTTTGAGAGTCTACAATGATGATATGCGCCCTTGGAATTTGTTTTTTTCTTGAAATCTTTCGTGGATATTTTTGAGTTTGGGGAATTTGCCCTCATCGTAAAACTCCAAAACAGTCCTCCTCATGACATCCTTCTGGAAATCGTCCAACTGTGTAACTGTCTTGGAGCATGGTTTCCATTGTTTAGTAGGAGATTTAAACAACAGTGAACCAATCTCCTCTATGGAAGCTCTCCCTGTAACAACATCATACATGATTATAATATTCCGGGCAGAATTTAAGAGGGGCATCCTAATCATTATCATATTAACTAAATTCTCGACTTTCAATTAGCGTAATTACTAAGCAACATGAAATAAACCATTAAAATAAAACAATTATCCAATAATTTTACTTATTTAAAATATTATTAAATAAGTACGATTACCTTCTCGAGCAATTCTTTGAATTCTTCTTTCACTTATTCCACAGGCTTCAGCCACTCTCTTATGTACTTTCTCCAGAGAGGTAATTGGACGCCCAAGTTCCTTCTCCTTCTGAAAGTACTGCAACATGTTTTGCTCTATCTTCTTGGCTTGACTTCCAAGAATTGAAAATTTCGGATTCTCCATTGCACTGGTTATGCAGTTAATGCAATGCAAATTACAAAATAACTGAATAACGAACCACAAACGAAACAACAAACAAAATAACAAAACAAATAACGAAGTAACTGAATAACTTATAATGAACAATGTAACAAATGGAATGAATAACAAGAAAATTGAATTAACTAAGATAAAAAACAAAAGATGTAACTAAAAAACAAATAACAAAGTAACTGAATTACTTATAACGAACGATGTAACAAACGGAATGAATAACAAGAAAATTGAATTAACAAAGATAGAAAACAAAAGATATAACTAAAAAGCTCAATGAACAACTACTTTAACTGCACAATTTCAGCGGTGTAAGCACGTGGCAACACAGCACACACAGACACTATGTCACCACTACGGAGTCAAGATAAAAAGAGAGCTCTCGGATGCTTAGGCTCCTCCTCCTACTTTCCTATTGGTTTGCTCAGTGCCTCGTCCTCATCCACTTTCTCTTCTACCTCATCCGCCAAGTCATTTGAAAACAGGCATAACTAATTGGGGAACCTGTTCACTTTACACGAAGAAGCTCCCGTTTTAACACGAGTTGCAACACGATCCATTACGTGAAAAAATAAAAAATATTGCCATTAATGGAACGTACATACAGGCAACTCCCGAGTTTTGACCGTTCGAGATTCGATAAATTCGAGATTTCTACACAGCCGATCGAATTGGGAACTACTTTACGCGGGGTAATTGGTTCTGACCAACCACGCCAGGTTTAGTTTTAGTGTAGACATAGTTATATCTGCTCTAATTGTTTGAATTTGTGCTGATTTCACTTTTTTCTGTTAATCTTTTATTTAAATTTATTTATTTTATTGATTTATTTATAAATTTATCACTTGACATGGCATCTAAAAGGAAATGTAATAGTGATAATGTAAGGGAATCAAATAAAAGAGTGCATAAGACTCATAGTCATGAATTGAAATTAGAAATTTTAAAGCGTGTTGAGAAAGGTGAAAGCCAAGCTGAAATCGCATGATCATTGGGAATGTGTCATTTAACTATTAGCACTTATGTGAAACAGAAGGAGAAAATTCTAGAAGATGTGATAAATTCAGGTAACTTGATAACAACAATAAACAGTTCCCCACCCAATAGCTCCTCTTCTTCCAAGTAAAATTTTCCAACTTCTCAATTAATAAACCAAGTCCAGTAAGCTCAGTTGAAAAAGATTTAAGGTATGAAAATATTTTAAATTTTATTGTTCTTTATTCTTAAGTTATTTTGTGCTTTTTTAATAACTTTTATGTTAATTTCACTGCAATAAATAGTTGTATGTATATATAGATGTATGCAGGTATGTTATCCAGCTCGCGCGAGTCATTTGTTACAAACGACTCGTGCAATCCGGACCGGGCTGTCTGTAAAGCATATTGCATACATATATCCTTGAAGTTCAAAACAAAAATATATTTTTTCCTTTTTAGTGCAAAAAATAAGCTATACATTTAAAATATTTATTATATAATTTATTCATAATTTAATATTGTTGTATTAACATATTAGTAATGTTATTTTATCTTTATAGAACGTGAGGGGAGACTTTTTCCCGAGATGTGGGAATGTATCCCCCGATTATAACATGCAAGTCTATGGAAAAATGGCATTCGACATTCGACTATTTGCATCTCCGTCGAAACTCGGGAGTCGCCTGTATTAATTTATATTTATTTGTAAAATATTAGATAATTTATAGTATTTAGATTCTAAAGGACCTGTGACACTAGCACACGTCGCCATGTTTACACTTTATTTACGTCTTATGTATATTGTTTATGCATTGCATTGTATTTACACTTCATTGGTTATTACACTTGACATATAAAAACATAAGTAAAATGCACATTAATGCTTGTAATCCATTAAATCTCTGCTTTCTAGCATGCTCTCTCCCTTTAACCCTAACCATTTACGTGGTTTCTTACGGTATTTATGCATTCTCTTAGCACGAATTCGCTTAACACGACACTTTTTAGGAACGTATTTCTCGCGTTAAGCGGGGACTACCTGTACATAAAGTTTTCCTTTCATAATGATTATGGGATGAATCCACCACTTTCATCTTTTACATCTTCGATGCCTTAGCAGCTAAACAGCTAAAGAAACTTCATTAAAATCTATTGCTTTAGAATAAACTGAGTGAACACCGAGAACAGTGGTTGTATGATGAATGCTAACTTGCAGTTGAGTGTTGTGTGACTAGCAGTCAGCTGGGATGTGAATGAATTGCTTGTGTGGTTGGGTGTTCCAAGCATTTCACTTCTGTGATTTTACCAGCTGAACTTGGAAATGAAACGCTTGGATACCCTGCTATATGAGCAATTTTTTTCACTTTCAAGCTAACTGCACAATCATATGATGCCTGACAGCTAGCTATAGTATGTTCCATCTCTAGAATATGTTGTGATTATGGTGACATTGTCTTTTAAGTGAAATTATGATGCTCAATCGTTGTTAATTTCATGCTGAATCTAATTACGAATATTATCATTTTGTACAAATTTGGTAAAATTATAGAATGTAAAAGATGCTAAAAATGTTGGCACTTTTTAACCCTCATACTGATTCCCAATGTTAGTAACATAAACGGATTGTCGGCACTGCCGCCGCACTAGAACGGAAGTGGCGGGAATACTACAAATAAAAATATGCAAGTGAATTTATTTATGCATAACATGCATTTTTATTATAATTGCTTGAAATAACAAAAATATTAATAATTTACATATAGCCACAATTTAGGCAAAATTTTTATTTATAATGTAACACATGTCATTTAGCAGTAGACCAACATAATATTGTGAAGAACCTACTGAAATGCATCCGGCATCAAAACAATGCACATATTTTCACATTATTTGCTTGACATGCAAGTTTGCAAAAATTTTGACTACATGATATGAAGTTTTGGAATATTTGTCTTTTTGTTGAACAGAGGTGATACTGTGAACGTTTTGATTTTTTGTCAAAGGCTTATTACTATAGGTAGCATTTTGTCCACCCTGAAATGAAGAAATGTATCTGCTCAAATCTTTAGAGCGTGCTGTTTGCAATCTTTTCTGCATTTGCAGTTGCACCATGTTTTCTGCTAAAATTTCCAATAAGGAGTGACACCGGTCCAACTTTTTCCTCTTCCAATCAGGAAAGAGTTTGGTGAAAACCACAAAAGTTGCAATGCCACATATGTCCAGTAAGTTCATAAAAATGCACAAGGCCACCTATTGGTTTTTCTTTTACAAGTGCACCATTTGGTCCACCAAATCTGTTTCTCCTTTATTCACATTGTAATGCAAAATGATTTCCGGTTTATTTTTCTCCTCTGGAATAATGGTTTGTCCATGGTGCATGGTGGACAAAAGGATTACCGATTTCCCTTTTCATGGTACGTTTGATACCATTGTCACACTTTTGGTAAAACCAAAAATCGAAGAAAATTCGGGACGTGAGCAGCTTGGCTGAAAGTTTCCCAGTGTGTATGCCTTGTTAAGCCACAGTTAGGCCATTTGATTTCAATTTCAGGGCTAATTGAAAAGTGGTGAAGTAGTTGTCACAAGTCACATTGCGATTTGTCCCAAAGTAAGAAGTGCAAAGCTCTTCCACAATTCTCTCCCCTAGATTCAGAAGTGCTCTTACCCCATTTTCTTTTCCTAGATAGGGCAATCAATCCCCCTATGTAGTGGGTAACCTGTTAATGCATCGTTGACCCAAAATATTTTCATTCTGAATTTATCTGGCTTCGACAGAATGAATTGCCTGAAAGGACAACAACCTCTTAAAAACAACCAGTTGCTCATCGATAGTTAGTGATTCTCCAGGCATGAAATACTTTTTCAAATTTAGATTGAGTGTGGTGATATTCCTATGCAGGTACTACAGCAGAAGAGCAATCATTCTAAAAAATTTGGTCATAAGCAAAGCAGGATTTCCACACATACATATGTAACTACCTTTTTTCATAACAATCAGTGAAATTCATATAAAATTGTATCAAAATGCTTACACACATAACTAACAGAACAAAATTAGTGAAAATGAAAGATAAAATGAGTTCTACTAATTTGGTACAACTAAAGGTATGGTAAAATATATAAAAAAGTCACGGCGCAGATGCAGCACAATGAATCCGTTTTTGTAACTATTTTGAGAATTATCCTATAAAATTGAAGCTTGAAGGCATGGAATATTAACGACACACATTTTGAAGATAGTCCATAAAAAATAGACTACAGAAAGACTCAATGAATTACTTCGAAAATTAAGAGATATAAGCAAGATTAAAAATCAAAGTGCCCCAGAGGCGCCGTGAATCAGTATGAGGGTAAAACAAAACAACATCATGGGTTCTGTAAATACAATAATGACTAATTTTTTGTTATGCCTCTTGAAAGATTGTAAATAACGTTTATACAGATGATAACCTTATAATATTAATCAAATACCTTTTAAAAAATTTAATAATATTATTCTTTCGCTGATTTTTTTTCTGGCGTCATGAAAACGTTGGTATGAGAGAATTTTATATCTGAAATATTTTAATAAACTTAGGAAAAGCTTCAAGTGGCCATGTATGGTGTCTTCGCCCTAATGTAAGTTTGAAATTTGTAGTAAATTTATTCATACAGAAAGTGATATAAAACAACTTTGCTGTTGTAAATTTAGCAGTTGCTTGCTGTAATAGTATGTAAAGCCTAACTAGTGTTTACCGTGATTTAGTTTACCAAAAACAATTCCCTCTGAGAAACGTTAAATAGGGGGTTCGCTTTGTTTTTTAAATTTTCTAGTTAATTGCTTATTTTATGAGTACTTATATAACAATTAATGATTCTAATAATAAATTAATAGGTTACCAATGTTCGTGTTGCCAATGATGCTCGGGAAAAAAAGCGCCATGCAGAGGAGCTAGAGCTAAGCAAATTACAGAGGGAGAAATTAGAGAAAGAAGCTGAAAGTGGACTGAAAAAATTTAGAGCAATTGCAAACTGTTGGGATGATATTGCTTCAAACCATGATGTTCTTAATCTCCATGAAGATATTCTGAAACAAAAAGGTTATATTATACTTTGACACTTTATTCATAAAAATAGACAAAATGTCTATTATTATATTTTTTTAACATAGACAATTTGTTTCTGAAATTATGCTCTTTATGTTATACAGCTAGGTGTGAAAACTTGGTGGAGGGCAAAAACTTTCTGATTAATGCTCTCAATGGAGAACTGTCTCGTGCAGATAATTGCTACACAAAAGACCTTAAAAAACAAGCAGAAGACATTGCATTATGTGCTGAGCGAATTGACTCCCAAGTTAACGCAATGAGAAGGGCTTACAAGTTGGAACTGAGTCTTCTGGAGGTAATTTAATTATTTGATACTTGTGTTTAACAGGTAAATGAAAGAAAATTCAAATTTTGCTTTCAAGGTGGTACTATGTATGCATCTGCCACAGAAGAGACAGAAATTGTCCATAAACTTGTTAAGGCCAATCATTAATACACTGCAACCCAACACCAGCTGTCACCCATTAATAAGTAAGTACCATATGATGAGTTGGGTTGTTGATGGGTTGGGGTGTATTAATGGGTGATACTAATAGTAATATGGACAACTTCTGTTGTGGGTGCATACATAGTACCATCTTGCAGCCAATATTTGAATTTTCTGTCGTTCACTCGTTAATACACAAGTATAGTCAGGCCTGGTTTTATGACAGGTTAGGTTCCAGGCCACCATCGTAAAGCGGAACCTATTATTTTTGGGGCCCATGGGCATTATAGAAGTAATACAAATATGTATAAACCTATCTAAAAATTAAATAAAACAAATACAGTAAAACTCTGTTATAACGTGCCTCACTAGGCCGTGGATTAGGATATACCGGGGGTCTAGTCATGTCCCCAAAAATGATTCCATTTATTTTCTTTGTAAACAACTTTGTTTCAAATTTTACTGTGATTTTTTTTCTTCGTAAACAACTTGGTTCAAATTTTACCACGACGTGTCGCTAGCCGAAGTCGTTGATGTTTCATGCACATTAACATGACATCTTTGCCTGTCATTTATAAAAGCAGTAAGAATGCCTGGATGACTCGTGATATTTTCATGTCATGGTTCAACGACGATGTTGTTCCATCGGTAAAGTGTTACCTACATTCATTAAAACTGGATGAAAAACCTCTACTTCTGCTGGATAACTGTCCTGTACATCCTCATTTTCTGAAATCAAGAGATGGAAAAATAGTATCGATGTTTTTACCAAAAAATACTACTGCACTTATCCAGCCCTTGGACCTAGGCATTATCCAAGCCTTTAAAGCCTACTATCGGCAGGAATTGCTCACTGCTGTCGTAAACTCAGAACTGCAAGTGCCACAGTTCCTGAAAACAGTTACACTGAAGAATATGGCTTACAATACCAGATTGGCATGGAAGTCGTGTGACAATTCAAAATTGCTGGTCAAAGTGGATCGCTGTAGCAGGCGATAGTATCGAAGACGAAGAAGAGTTTTTGGGTTTTATGGAAGAAGACACGCATGAAGCTTCCAATGCTCTTGATGATAGACTACAGGTAAATAAATGATCTGTGGGCCTGGGTTCGCAAAGATGATGAAACTCCCGTCGCTGTCTATAAGAATGATGAAGAAATTGTAGCCGAAGTCCAGAACCGCAGAAGAGCAGAAAAATTATCAGAAGATGACAGCGAGAATGAAGAGAGGTGTGAGGTTAAGACTCCTAAAATAAGCAAAGTATTGGATAGCATCAGAGAAGTGATGAATTGGATGGAGAGACAGAGGGATTGTGAGCATCTTCATCTTCTACATTTGCATAACATTAAGACGTATGTGACGAAGAAACGACATCAGCTGTCGCGCCAAAGGAAAATATCGGACTATTTTTAAAACACTGATTAAAGTAAGGTATGCATTAAAATCAAAATACGACATCAGTTTTATAGCATATTTAATTAAATTTGTTATAACGCATATACTTTCACATTTAAAAAAAATTATCTCCTGCAAAATTTCCCAAAATACCGCGAGTTGCCGATAATGCGGGTGTACACTCTGCCTCCCGAAACCTGCGTTATAACGGAGTTTTACTGTACTATGCAAATATTTTAAATACACGGGGGAATTGGGTACAGGAGTAAACAAGGGAATTAAGGGGTGTTAAACTCAACCAACAGATGGTGCATAACCCTCTATTAATGAATAGAGACAAAAAATTCAAATAACATTTTTGTGAGAAACCTTGTGGAAGTTTTGACCCCTTTGTGTTACTTCTAGGGAGCATAAGAGCCACCATGCTATGTTCAGTGGTCAAATAGTGTGAAAGTAGTTAGTGGATAGACAAACATGCTATTTTGCTTCTTATATATGCATAGATTTTTTAAACTTTAAATATAATTTATTTAATGTAAATTTTAGACATTTTTATTTATATTCAGCAACAATAAGAACTGGTTCTACAGTTTCTGATGGTTCCCTCCATATGTAAACAATGACTTATGTGGTATTGTTTATTATATCAAACAATATAATGATTTATTTTAGCATAAAAATTGTTAGAGCTAATTTTATATTGAGTAAATCAACATTTTATAAATGACTAAAGGAAAAATTGCATAGAAAATTACATAAGGAGCTTTGTTTTTTTGTTTTAGGATTATGACATCATCATAAGTTTATATCTTTGGTTGAAATCAACAGTTTCATAGTCTATAAGTTTCCTTTAAAAGCAATATATCAGTGCTATGCAATGTTTTCCATGTAAAAGCAGTGGACTTGTTGCCATGGCAGTTGATATTTACCATTCTTAAAAACTGGAAAATTTTCCCTTTTTTTTTTATTAAAAACTAATATATGTGTCCGTCAAAAATGACAGGGAGTGATTTGGTTTATTGGCACAGTATACATTAAATAAAAATGTATTGAGTGGGCATAAATTCGGACAGTGCACATACAGAGTTGGTTAGCCGCTTCCTTTTATAGTCTTCCGCACTATGAAAATCCTTCCTGGACTCGGAAATTGTTTTGATGCTCCTTTTTATTTTAATGACACTATGCAAACTGTGGTTTTCACATTTTTTTAATAATTAATTGAACATTTCTTTGAAGACAAAGGTGTTGTAAAATCTCTCTTTGGTTCATTGTCTCTCCCTCTCTCCCTTCCTACCCTTCCCCGGCACCCCTTCCCCCTCTCTCCCTTCCTACCCTTCCCCTTCATTATTACAATATCAGAATTCCTTCATTAGGCATAGTTTAACATTAATGGCATTAAAATATAAGCCTCTGATTCTCATTAAAAGTTTACCCATATGAAAGCATTAGGCCTGTTTACTAGGAATCCTATTGTTAGAACCAGAAAAATTACCACTTTTTCGCGATAAAAACTAAATTTACGCTAATTCTAATCGGATTTGAATTCTGTCTTCAAAATTAAGAAACTACAATTTATATCCTATCCGATAGTTCAAGTGTCGAGTTCGTATCTTGACGGGAAGTAATTTTAAAATGCAAATATAAAAACCTCTATACCAATTTACGTTTTCTTATGGGCAAAAAATGGGGCAAAAAGGGGCCAAAATAGCCCCTCAAAATAGGAATTTTGCCAGTTTCGGATTTTTTCCTTCGGTTGTGACAGAAAACCTATATTCCTACCAAATTTCAAGTTTCTAGCACATCTGGAAGTGCCTCATAATTTTGTACCCTGCTATATACATGATATATATATATATATCATGTGTAAGAAGCATCTATATATTATAGATATCATGTGTAAGAAGCGTCTATATATTATAGATATATATATATATATATCATGTGTAAGAAGTGTCTTTATATTATAGATATACAGTAGAACCTCATAAATCCGGCACCCTCGGGACCTAGCACAAGCCGGATTTTAGAAAATTCAGGTTTTTTGAAAATGTTGCACATTGTCTAAGTATCCAGGGGCAAATCGGCCTATTGCTGGATAAAACAAAAGAAAGCTTTTTGTAATCTATATAATGTATTTCAAAATTTAATCAGATCACGCCAGAATATTTTAAAATATGAAATACACAAAATGTATATAAATACACATGCAAAATATAAAATAAATCATAATAGACACCTTGCCCTCTTGCCGCCCTTGACTACGCCACTGCACCTTCATACCATATCACGGCCTATACGTAAAAATAAATACTAAATACATAACATTAAAATCCAAAATTTACGCCAAAACTTATAAAAGAAAGAATGATTAACAAATGGATGAATTTGGAATAAGGTCATAGCAAATTTAATGCACACTTACCAGTTTACACGTCTCGTTTCTACTCTCGATGGCTAGACGATAAGGTCGAGACAGCGTCTTCAGTTGCGGGAATGCAAGTTTCATATATTTCAGTGTTGGAAGCTTTTTGAAGGTTTTTCTGCGAAATTCTCTTGAACATACCACACAGCTTGCTTCATACATTGTGATCTTTCCTTAATAAGTTTATCTTTAATTAGGTACAAATTCATCATATCCTGTGATTCGATGCATGACCTCTGCTCTAAAGCCGATATTGTATCATTGACTAATTCTATGCAACGGTCAATTGAAGGCTTGTTTGCAGCTGCATTGTCATCATCGTCACCTTCACTTTTTCATAATTCTCACGTTCGGGTTCCAAAACTATTTTAACTATTTCTTCGTCAGTTTGCTGATTCACTACAGACACTTCATATTCGAATTCCATCCAGTTTTCAACGTCTTCTTCTTCCAGACCCTTCGTGAAAGGGTTATTCGTCGATCCCTTAGCAAATTCCATAATTTCAGACACCAGTCTCTTTTTGTCACTGACATTGAAACTTAGAAAATCACACCCTTCAAACATGCTTGCTGGCCACAAATTATGCCAGGCATTTTTCAGTGTTGTGGCCGTTACATCAGTCCACGCTTTAGCTAGTCCAAATCGCATCCTTAATGTTAAATTCCTTTTTAAATCCGTCAACACCTTGGCCTCTATTACAAGCAACAAGCAATTTCTGCATAAATTGCTGTCTGTAGTAGCATTTTAGTGAGCGTAATATTCCCTGATCCATAGGTTGAATAATAGATGTACAATTTGGAGATAAATAAACCACACGCACGTTACCCAATACCAAAAGTGATGCATCAGGATGGGCAGGACAGTTATCTAATGTCAGAATTATTTTACAATCATCACCTAGTCCCTTAGATTTACAATGAGCACGTGTCTCCGGTGCAAAGTAATTCAAAAACCAATCCAACATTAATTGAGAAGTTATCCATGCACGTTTATTAGCATGGTAGTTGACGGGAAAATTCTTTACACTCTTTAAAGCAAGAGGGTGTGCACTTTTACCAATTACAGTTAAATCTAGTTTGTGCGTACCTGCTGCATTTGCGCACGCAAGAACCGTCAGCCTCTCCTTTGACTCCTTCACTCCAAATGCCATATCCTCGTCGGTGGCTGCAAGTGTGCTCCGAGGAAGACATCGCCAAAATTATCCTGTCTCGACCGCGTTATATATTTGCTCTGCAGTAAGATTTTCATCCGAAATTAACTTGGTAAACTCCTCTACAAATGTTTCGGCAGCATCCGAATGGGCACAAGTTTTTCGCCAGACACTGCTAATTTTCGTATTCCATGGCGAAGCTTTAAGCGATGAAGCCAACCTTGCGAATAATCACAAGCTTTATTGATTTTCAAATCATCGTGGAATTTCTTTGCTTGCTGTATTAGCAATAGGCCTGATACCGGTACACCTTCACTTCTTCTTTGTCGAAACCATTCAAACAATACTCAATAGACATCGTTGACCCTGGAAGTGTGTAATGTTTTTCGGCTACTAATAGCCTTAGGAGTGTCACTCTCTGCATAAAATGTCAGTAATTCACTTTTTTGGTTCTTCAAGTCAAACATATTAGAACTGCCTATGCCATATTCTTCACAAAGTCTCTTAACTGAAGCACCTTTTTCAAGTTTTATTAATAAATCTACTTTTTGTTCAATAGAAAGAGATTTATGTTTACGCTTCATAATACTACTGGAGGGGTTTTCAGCTTTTTTTGAAGACATTTCAATATGAACTTGAGCAATTTAAAATTTTAAAAATGTACATTATTGTAGCTAAAAGAAAAAATTATCGCTACGAATCTGAACACGCGACTGTATACAAGTTATACAATGTGACTGTGGAAACTATTCCTTAACATGTACCAACATATATTGGTCAGCTGACAATTTGACTCACTCACACATACAATGTAATTGCTACCGTCAAATTGGTTCTAGAATTTGCGAGTTTTGATGTGAAGCGGTGCGTTTATCGTTTCATAGCGGTTTAGGCTCCCCTCGGCAAAAATTTTAAAAAGTGCCGGATTTTTGATAATTTCGGATTTTCGAGTGCCGGATTTATGAGGTTCTACTGTATATATATAGTCGAAATATACGCCTTTTTTCTTTTTTCAATAAATCACCTTTTCTACACCAAGAATCCAACTCGATATTGGGGATTAAAATGAATTCAACACGATTAATGTACACCACATATTTAATTTATCACTAGAAAAAAATCCATTTAGCTAATTATTGTGCTATTTAACGTCACAGGACAAAAGGCTCAAAATTATTAATACACTGCCGAAATTTTTTTCGATAATTTAAATTGTGTATGTTTATTATATCTTGAAATTATTGGCATACTTGAAGATTACAAAGGAAAACCGACTTCTTTGCAGGTGTTGTCTATGCATGTCAAAGGAAGCGGACAGTATTAAGACGCGTATAAAAAGGATCAAGATAAATTCATATACTAAATTTGTAAATCATTTTCAAAATTAACTGTTTTTGCTATATGCGATTAATTTATGTGATATTTTAATGTTCTGGATTATATTTTATTCACTTGTATTATTATATTACTGTAACAAAATTCAACACTGGGAAATAATTCTTATGAAACCAAACATCCATCTGGTTCAAATAATGGATCGAGCGGACTCGGCTTTCTGTAGAAATTTTTAACAACCGGTTCTAAAATTGCTTCAAAATTTAACAACCGGTTCGCACGAACTGGTGCGAACTAGCTGCAGCTCACCCCTGCCGGAAACCTACACATACAGACAAATACATACCTTATGATTCCCACCACCACATCTCACATACGTTAGCAGCTTTCCATTCCATGATACACAGACTCCTACATATTCCACTTTCAAAAACGGATTTTCGAAAAGAATTTACATTAAAAAAGTTGCTACACTGAATGGATACGACACAAATATAGTTCAAACATACTACTAAAACACTTGCACAAACTCCATCTCGAAAAATGCATGACCTTCACAAACACCGTCCGCTAAACCTAAATATATTAAAATTCCATTCGCCCCAGAACCACAAACAATCTTCGCAAGATCTTCTCTAAACACGATTTTAAAACTGTACAAGAAGCAACAATAAAGTTTCAAACTTCCTCCACAATCCAAAAGACACAATACCTTTTTAGGCACGTTTCGCTTATAGCGTGCCTATTATCATCGGTCTGTCCGTCCATCTGTCTGTCCGTCCATCCATCTGTCCGTCCGCCCGCCCGCCCGCCTCACCAATGTGAGGACATGCGACTTCACCATTTGGTGGCTGAACGACTACTAGGCGCAGAGTTGCCCAATAGTTTGCCAGCTACGTTGCACGATCGTCTGTAGACAGCAAGACTGCAATCACGTGTGATCTAGCGGCGGGTCTAATAACTACCGTAATTTCGAAGTACTGATGAGCATAAACGATATTTCGAGATATCTGCAACAACTATAATGTGATATAAAAACATCTGTTCTATTGGTGACCACAGGTACAGCTATTACTACTATGGCTTATTGCATACATTCATAATTGAAGGAAATGCTAGATTTCAGTTAGAGGTTAGTGAAAATAAAGATAATAAGTAATTTTTTTCCCATCCAAGCTCACGGACCCTCTGAAATCTTTCCACGGACCCCCAAGGGGTCCGTGGACCCCAGGTTAAGAACCCCTGCACTACGCTGTGTATTAAGGAAAAGTCAAGAAGAATGTGCTTATTTTAAGTACACTACACCGTGATGTCCACATTGGTACTGATTCAAAGAAAAAACCAGACACAATAACATTCTACAACAAAACCAAATGTGGAGTAGATGTTGTTGACAAAATGGCACAAAATATTCTGTGAAACTAGCCGCCTGCCATTGGCCCTTGCACACTTTCAGCAATATTCTTGACCTTGCGGGAATAAATGCATGGATACTGTATAAAGAGTTTACAAATATCAAGATATCCCGGCGTAACTTCTTGCTGAATCTATCCGAGGAACTCACTGCTGCAAATACCCTGAGCAGAAATCCGACAGCTGGAAACGTCGACGGCAGTGGCACTGGTGAGGAACCAGGATCTTCTGGAACTGAGAGTATTCGTAAACATTGTCAGGTTCGTCAAAACTGCAAAGAAGGCAAAAGTGCCAATAAATGTAATGTTTGCAATTAAATACTTTGCAAAAAGTGTATTCAAGAAGAGAAAAAAACATGTATGTGTCAGATGTATGCCAGAGTGACTGTACTTACCTGAACATATAACAGATATTCTTATGAATTCTTCCAATAAAAACGATGTCTTTCCATTTCAGTTTTATCACTTGTTTTTGAGATTACATAATCTCATTTTGTACTTACCTGAGAATTTGCATTTCAAATCTTGATTTCTTTTTTCTCCTTTTTGAAGCCATACATGAAAAAGTATGCAATTAGTAACGTAGAGACTACAACGATCATAAAAACTGAACCTAGTACTGCAACTGTACGACTTTGTCATATGGGACATTTTTGTCCTGTCTGCCATTCTAGGGGGTACACCATGTTCAGACGTTCTTGTGTTAACCCATGAAATCTGAAAACAAGGGGGAAAAATGTAATTTCTTTCACTTACCTGCTTGCACCAAAGTTTCAGCTTTTTTTGTCAAATGCCCTTGAAGCCTCGAATTCAATTCATCCACAAGAGAAAATATATCAGCTAAATATGCTAGTTTTGATGTCAATTCTTTGCAGCAAAAGCATTCAGCGAATTCATATTTTTTTCACGTAAAACAATTCAGCTTCTTATGATCAGGATTTCCAGGGTTGCCGAAAGCCAGCATGGGCTCTGCGGCATATATCCCCTTTTCTCTGAGTTAAAAAAAGTGAAATCTTCCTCCCCCTCTTCTCTACTGTCTTTACTTGCAGTATTATAAACAGAAATGGTCGAATTTCATTCCTTTAAAAATTTTATAAAAATTACATAAAATATATGTTGTTACTACATGTATTATACCAAAATTACACTTGGTATGATTCGATTAATGCTGATAAAGATAGAATATATAAAAATCAAATATTCCATGAAAATTGCCTTTGATCTTTCATCACTGATGTTTTTGCGAAATTATGTTTTTAAATGTAGTTTTCCAAATTTACACAATGTATTTTAGTACCAAAAAGCAAAGCGTGAAAGGAAATCAGTACTTGTAATAACAGACAACCACGTTTGAATCAGAATTTCCTACACTTAGCATTGTGAGGTCCCCTGGGACATATTTAAGAAACTCCGTATCTTGGGCTGCAACAGAGTCAAATGGTATAATTACAGGAGAGTAGATCTTAGTACGAATGAGTACAAAATTTCTTAAACTTTCCAATGGAGTTTTGCGGACCAGCAAATAATCGGTCGCGGACCGGCGGTTGAGAAACTCCTCTACACCATTCACTCTCTGGGGCAGGACCACTCCCAAGGCCACTCCAGAAGCATCAGTTGCTAGAATAAAAGGCTCATGGAAGTCGTGGTACCACAGGACTGGCCCCTGAGGTAGTGCTTGCTTCAACTTCGCAAATGCATGGAGATGTCCGGGATTCCAGTCCAAAGCTACTACGCCTTTTGTCAATACGGTCAGTGGTCTGGTTATTTCGGCATAGTTTGCCACAAACTGCTGGTAGTATCCAGCAAGCCCAAGGAAGGCCCCAATTCCTTCACATTTCTTGGTACTGGATAGTTTTCTAGCGCTGCTATCTTCTGAGGATCTGGCTTAACTCCTGTCCGAGTGATGACGTGTCTTAGGTAAATCAACTCAGCTTTCATGAAACTGCACATATCCAGGTTGATCCTCATGCCTGCCTCTTGTATGATGCAGGAAACGGTGATTGTGCTGCTCTGGGTTCTCTCCAAATATGAGAATGTCATCGAGATACGCGTAGCAGTCAGTCCCCTTTATCCCTGCTAGGATACTATCCATAAACCATTTGAAGGTGGCTGGTGCTTCAGCAAGACCGAATACCATCCTTCGGTACTCAAAATGCCCCTCTGTGGTGCTGAACCAATCCTCTGCTCTGATGGGAATCTGATGGTATCTTCTCTCCAGGTCCAGTTTTGTGAACCATTGACTTTGGCCCAGCCAACCGAGAGTTTCCATGATGTTGGGAAGAGGATAAGTATCTGCTGGAGTTACTGAGTTTAACCTCCAGAAATTAGTGCAGAAGTGGTACTTTGGGTTTTCATCTTCCGAAGTTTTCTTCTTCACCATGAAAACAGGAACATCCCACGGCAATGCCAATGGTGCAATGATACCCTTCTGTAACAAATCGTCTGTCTTTTCATCTCTGACTCTATAGGGCCTTTTAG
The DNA here is from genome assembly GCA_036926305.1 of Uropetala carovei. Lineage (NCBI taxonomy): Eukaryota > Metazoa > Arthropoda > Insecta > Odonata > Petaluridae > Uropetala > Uropetala carovei. Next base: position 6,179,937 of record JAXCHB010000084.1, on the reverse strand, counting down.
GTATTGGTGCTGCCTCCCAGTATTGATGCTGTGCCGTACCAACCCTGTGCAGTTCAACCAGGGTACCTGCATACCTCTGCAGTAACTGCAACAATAGCTCCACCCACTCCTGTGGCAGATGGGCCAACTTCTCAAGCACACATCCTGATCTCTTCCACAATGCAGGCCTTCACTATAATCTCACTCTATGGTTCCAAATGCATGGTATCCTTCAGACCCACCCTTGCACTTTCCATGCTTGTCTCCCTTTCCTCAGTTACTTTCTTACACAACCTCACTCGCATACTCAAACCACACTCGTTCAACTCAGGACACTGCCCCGATGGAATCTGCGCATAAGTTCTCTTGTACAAATATTGACTTGTCTCCCTTGAATTTCTTCAATTTGCTAGCCATTTCCCTATGCCTAACATCAATCACAGCCCCCAGTGGGTGCAACACATCAAGTCCCAAAATCCCTTCAGCACCACAGTCGATGTCCGTGATCCATACCTTGTGCAGTAAAGTTACATTGCCGAGGATAATGGCTATACTCTTCTTACCCATATTCCTATGCTTCTCTCCCATCACTGTGGAGATCGTCTTGCCCTCACTGCTGAGCACCCACACCCCAGGGATTTCTTGCCTCAACAGGGTCACATCTGCGCCTGTATCTACAAGGACCTTCTGGATCTCACTCTCAAACTTCACGGGGATGGCCATTGGCCCCACACTCCCTCGGGGTGCTTCCTCATCTGCATTACCTCTCGCCATACCCACTTGCCCTTCTCCTCTGCCAGACAGCCTCAGGCTGGAGGATTCCTGAGGCTGCCCCCATTTGGGACCCAACCACTTGCACCCTGCCGTGGCTCTCCTTTACCCTCACTACGCCATGTATCCTCTTGGAATCCTCCTGGATCATTTAGCTTGGGGCACAGTCTCCTCACACTACGTTTAAGAAAAGAAAAGGGGTTAATTAGTAGACTAGTTATGTTTTGGAAAAAACGCTTCCTAAATTAAATCAAGAAGCATTTCTGTGTAAAATGTGTCAACAAGGTTTTCTAAGATATTTCGACCCTGCTGATTCCGAAAATCGCTGTTGCCATCTTGTATTTTTGACTGTTACCCCAGAATTCAAGATGGCGTCCAAGATGGTGTCCATTCATAAAATCACGCGTTACTGGCTCTTTACGACCTATGAAGGAGATTTAAGTGTTCACGTCTATGTTTTCTAGAGCAAAAAACACAACAAAAAATGTGTCCCAGTCATGTTCGATAGCAGGAAATGCCTTAAATTTAATAAATATCGCTCTATAGTGCTGTCCAAACAGAAAAAATAGTATTTTCCATATGTAAGTTTTCCGGCCATATGTGTCACGTATTATTTTAATTATGACTCATTACAATAGGAAAGGACTGCGAGTTCACGTTCTTCGAATGTTTACCTAGTGCTGTAAATTATTGGCGTAGGAAGGACTGAATGCAGAGAGTAGTTTCGCTGCAAAATTCTAGTAGACTTAATACCATCCAGGATGTTAAATTCGTTACAATACTTTTAACTGTTTATGTGTAGAGTTGTCATGAATTAATAAGTATTAACACGATAGAGATAATAGCTCAATCTTCAAAACATTATTTATTTTGCAAAGTTCTTATTCCAATGAATCTTTACCATTGATACATTGCGCACCACACTGGCACATACTGGTGCAAGGTAGTTGGTTTTAAGTGTTCGCGTCTGTTTTCTAGAGCGAAAAAGACAACGAAACATGTCCCAGTCATGTTTGATAGCAGGAAATGTCATAAATTCAATAAATATCGCTCTATAGTGCTATCAAAACAAAAAAATCAGGATTTTTCATACGTAAGTTTTCCGGCCATGTGTGTCACTAGGGTGGTCCTTAGCTATAGGCAAAAAATTTTTTTTTAAATTTCTTCCGGGACGCCCCCTAAATTTGTTCCATTTGGTTAGAAAATAAATTGTGTTAAATATTTTTACAATCGGATAACGGGAAAACGTGCCGCATCGCACTTGAACTTTATATATTTCATCATTTTTTGTGGTATTTGGGTCATTCCTAGCGAAAACGGAGCAATTCCAATTTTGGATTCTAACGGATTGTTTTGATATTATTACCAACACTTTATTAGACATTTTTGGTGATGTGTCTCGAATATTCATATCATCTGCCCAGTAGTTGCCAAGATACGGCCCGGAAAGTGAGCGCGTGCCATGCAAGTCGCAGCGTGCCGCGGCGCAACTGCTCAAATCTGTCAAATTCGCTGCCTCTTATCTCGTAAAGTATTTTGCCAGTAGTTTCGAAAAACACAACTTATTATCGTTTTTGGCAGTTCTTTAAGATTATTTACTTCAATATACCTCATGACTTCCATATTTTGAATAAAAATACGCGAAACTTGAGAAATATTCAGATTTTTTCGTTTCACTGTTATATTATGAAGCCAGTGGCAAAGCTACCATATAGAAAGAGGAGGCAATGCCTAAGAGCCCTCGAACAAAAGGGGCCCCACGAGCAAAAGACAAGGTTTAAATAATGTGTAATTTTTTATATTTCTATTCATTAAAAACTTCTTTTTCAATTTGTGGGAAAACATTGTTACTTTAATGTATTAAAATAATTTTCTCTCAAGGTCTTATGATCATTAAAATAGTAAAGTACCTTTCAGAGAAGTTTAATTTAAGAGTATATTTAAATTATAACGAGTTTCTCAAAATTCTTTTGACAACGTTGCTCTTGTTGCAGTCTGGAAATTTATGCCGGTAGTCTGCGACGACTTTCAAAACGAACTGTTTTTGAGATTCACATTTAGTAAATAATTTATTAAAGTCCTCCATTATCTTAACACCTCTTTCTGCAGCGTCGTTGACGACTTTCAGTTGTTTCGCAATCTCCAGTCCCTCGCTATAGGTGTGATCATTTTTTCACATAAGGGGATCCTTAGAGAGAAATGTCATTGAAATATTGAACCTTTTGAAAAATTGTCTAGATTCATTAAAAATGAAATGTTCAAGTCCCTTATCTATGAAGTGTATTATATCTTTCGAGTGTATGGTAAATCTTTTGGTTGAGTCGTCTGAATTCTCGTTGACATTTGATTGCAAGGCTAATACCATTCGTTTCTTAGTGTCTATTGATACCTTGTCGTCGAAAAACGCTAGAGCTGCACTTTCTGGTGCAAGGTACCACAAATGGTTACAAAAGCTATTCATTGCCACACGGCTAATTTCATTATCAGTCTTGTCGTACTCGTAAAGACTTTTCAAAAACAGTACATCTCTCCGAGGAGCTTCAATGGCAATCCAAGCCTCCACGTACAAACGTACTAGAAAGACGCACACGTCGCGGAGTGCAATTCTTCGGCAGATAAGGAGAATTCATCGCGAAGAAGAAACATTTTTAGACAGTATATAGCTTTATCCATCCACCTAGCATGGTGAAATGCACCGGGAACGCGAAATGATATTCCTCGAGGAGGAACCCCTCCCAGAAATATGACAGTTCAAGGAGCTCTCTGTAATCTTCCCTGGGGTGATTTTCCTGTAAACGTTGCAGCGCGAAAGCAAGAATTTCGTCTTCCGCGTCCTTTAGATCTTCTCGAACCCGCCAGTCTTGCATTCCAGGTTTAAAATTCTCCGTTAAGTTGAGCCCATGCTTCCTGAAACGTTTTGAAGAGGGGAACATTTGGGCCCGATGATTTTCCAAATTTTTCGTCAAAGACACTCTTTAAAACAGTGTATCTTAATTGTACAATGTAGACGCCAGTGTATAGTAAATATTTAGGAATATCACAGAAGGGAAGATTGCCGGAAACTTTTATTCACTATTACATTTCATGGAGATATTCCGACGCGAGGACATAATACATAAGTGAAACGAAAAAATCTGAATATTTCTCAAGTTTCGCGTATTTTTATTCAAAATATGGAAGTCATGAGGTATATTGAAGTAAATAACCTTAAAGAACTGCCAAAAACGATAATAAGTTGTGTTTTTCGAAACTACTGGCGAAATACTTTACGAGATAAGAGGCAGCGAATTTAACAGATTTGAGCAGTTGCGCCGCGGCACGCTGCGACTTGCATGGCACGCGCTCACTTTCCGGGCCGGATCTTGGCAACTACTGGGCAGATGATATGAATATTCGAGACACATCACCAAAAATGTCTAATAAAGTGTTGGTAATAATATCAAAACAATCCGTTAGAATCTAAAATTGCAATTGCTCCGTTTTCGCTAGGAATGACCCAAATACCACAAAAAATGATGAAATATATAAAGTTCACGTGCGATGCGGCACGTTTTCCCGTTATCCGATTGTAAAAACATTTAACACAATTCATTTTCTAACCAAATGGAACAAATTTAGGGGGCGTCCCGAAAGAAATTCAGAGTTCGAAAAATAAGGACCACCCTAGTGTGTCACGTATCGTTTTGATTACGTCATAATAATAAATGAATTGGTGGTAAGATTGTGTTGTTGAACGCATCATTACCGTTCATCTACGGACACGTTTAAAACTAGGCGGAAACAGTAGAGTGCACGCTTACGTACTATGATAAATACAAAATATAAGTCGGTCGGTGTGTGATGAAGTAAAGCTAAGCACCAATTGTAAGGATATTCAGGTCCTTGTATCCTACTTCCAAAGTCATACATCACAACGTCTCGTTCAGGATTACGCTGAAACCAAATCTGAACATGATGAAAATTTTGCATTTTGGTGGTCTTACGTACGCATGATTTCCGTTTTGCTTATGTTCACAAGAGCAATAAGTGATGGCGATTGGGACCTGTACTTGTGCGCATTAACAAGGATGCTCCCCGTCATAGCGAGGTATGACCACACTAATTATTTTAAATCGCTGACTATGTTTATGTCAGAAATGCACCAAATACCGGAGGAGGTCGAAGTTAGGTTCAAGGAAGGTGACTTTGGAGTACAAAGATCTCACAACAAGTTTGCGCAGGTCGATGCAGACCACGCTGAAGAATGGATTGTGGATGTTTGCAAGGATACTGTAGGCTTGATAGGAATAACACAAAACGAATCTAGTCTTTAGAGATGGTCTTTGTCATTCCATTGGAGAAGTGAAATCTCCCTGAAGACGTACTGAATGTATGGGCTGGAAAACAAATTATCACCCACCGCCGAAACTCCACCCGACCGACGGAAGAGGGACACTGCAGACGAGGATGTCATTCTCTCTGTAATGACAGGATCTAACGTGTGCTCTGGAAATGGATGCTCAACGCAAATACACAATGTGGCCAGGAAGGATATTGCCACATGTGCAATAAGCACGTCGCTCTTGAACGCTGAGAAACTGGGGTTGAAGCAAGTGAAAGAATTTCTTCAACAAAGATTTGTGGTGTCACCGACAAGTGGAAAACCAGAGATAAGTTTCCACCAAAGTCTCCGAAAAAAACAATGCCCTGACATTTGAAGATTTGTACGAAATCAAAATGCCAATTTCTTATGGTAAGGTAATGCAGCTGACAGAAATGTCCTCAAGCGTGTCATAATGGAATTCGACGCAGGCAGATCCATCGATCTTAAAGCAATACTAAAGCATGTGTTGCTCCAGGTGCCCATTTCCTTAGCCGAAATGAACGGTGCACTGAAGTCTGGTGATAAAGCCTTCCTCATGAATTTGCTGATAACTGATCTCCTATGTCCATCTTGTCTTGAACGTTTGCCCGATTCTGCTGATTCACATTTCATCATTGACGGGCATGCGATAGTCGTTGCGCTGAGAAAGCCAACACAGGCAAATACCTTTGGAGAGTACACTGACATATTTGTTGCACGAGTGTATCAAGTTGAATAAAATTATGGCAGAATCAACGTAATTTTTGACAAAGGTTTGCACTAGAGAGAAATGGAACCAAAATACAAGACCCATACGATGCATCATTGACAATAGAGACGTTCCGCTTTCCAAAAACGGAAAACTTCTTGGCACTCCCTGAAAACAAGTCAGATCTTGCTAATTTCCTTTCTATGCAGTTGACTGCACACGCTCGTAGTGGTATTGATCTCGTCGTTGCCGGTGGATTCCAGGATGAGATGAAGGTGGTGTCGAGTAATCCAGCCATAGACGTCTCTCCTCTGATGGCCTCACATGAAGAGGTAGATACCAGGATAGTCTTGCAAGCTGTTCACAGTAATGCTCGTCGCATAGTCGTATCTGCAAGAGACATTGACGTATTTTGTCTTCTGGTGCACCACTTTAGTTGATTGAAATGCTCCGAGTTGTGGATGAAGGACAGTACGTCAAAGGAGAGGAAATACGTTCCTATCCACACTGTGTGCGGGAAACTACCTCTCATCCAAAAAGCAAATCTACTTGCTATCCATTCAATAACTGGATGCGACACCACCTCCTTCTTGGCCATCATTATCAAATGAGTCATAATTAAAATAATATGTGACACACATGGCCGGAAAACTTACGTATGGAAAATACTATTTTTTTTTGTTTTGACAGCACTATAGAGCGATATTTATTAAATTTAAGGCATTTCCTGCTATCAAACATGACTGGAACATGTTTCGTTGTGTTTCTTGCTCTAGAAAACATAGACGCGAACACTTAAATCTCCTTCGTAGGTCGAAAAGAGCCAGTAACGCGTGATTTTATGAATGGACACCATCTTGGACGCCATCTTGAATTCCAGGATAACGGTCAAAAATACAAGGTGGCAACAGCGATTTTCGGAATCAGCGAGGTCGAAATATCTTACAAAACCTTGTTGATCCATTTTACATAGAAATGCTCCTTGAAAGTGAATATCGGTTTGAATTGACTAGACTATAGTTGCGTAGTTTCTTTGAAATTTTTCAAATATATTGCACACGTTTCTGTCTGTTTGAGGGGTGCCTGATTATTTTTTGTTTTATTGCAAGAATTATTTTCGTTTGTAAGAGAAATTCGTGAAATATAAAATAGTTTTACAAACAACATCATAATAAACATATTACAAAATACATTTTATTTCTAAACTATGAATGTAATACAGGAGTGTTGTAAAATACAAAAGAACATTTATTATTATTAGAACAAAAATGTATGTATTAATGAGAACCATGATGTTGCATACCCTGCATAAGTTCGTCAATATTTGGAGTCAGAGAAGTCAGAGATAACCTTAACATTGATTGCAGGTTTAATAAACGATTTCTTTTCTTTGCTTTTGTGGCGACCACAACTGAAAATCCTGATTCACATAGGTACGTAGAGCTAAATGGAAGGAGAATCTTCAGGGCCTTCTCACTCAGTACTGGAAATTCATTTCTAATCTTTATCCAAAACTTGAGTCGTGTGGTGGTTTTTTTAAAATTCTGCATTGGGCATTTGATGCTAAGTCGATTAGTGAGTGCTCCTCTTCCAGAGATAACTGGTTATCATCATGATCGGAAAATGGATCCAAAACCCACAAGTAACCTTTGCAGGGGTCAGATTCGTCAGGGAAAGAGTAATCAAATTTCTCTTGAAGGGTTAACATATGAGATGAAACACAGTCAAATAACTCTTCTGTTTTAACATCATTATAATTCTCATTTATCATGTCCGATAATGTAGGGAACATATCCAAAACATATCAAAAATAGTCTTTGTTGGACCTTGTAGGCTAACAATAAGATTGAGTACATTTAACAAACTAAAAATGAAAAATGACTAATAAGAAGTTTCGCCAACCAGTCAATGTCTTCTAAATAAATAGCAAACTCAGAATTTTTATTTGACAAAAATAAATAAACTTCTCTGTGGAGTTCGTATAATCTTGTAAGGACTCGTCCTTGTGAAAGCAGAAGGAGTGCATTATGCGAAGTGCCCATTTCTTTGCACAAAACAGCAAATAATCGAGAATTAAGTCCAGAACTTTTAATGTAATTGACAATTTTAACTGATTTTGTCAAAACATCATTTAGCACCGGATTCGTTTTGTAGCCAGCATTTCCCTATGAATAACACAATGACTTGTTTGCAAATCTTCTCCTGCCACTTTTTTTATCTGCACAACGAGTCCCTAATGATGCCCTATCAGTTGTTTCACGACAAATTATTGTAAATTGCGGTAAAACTTAGCAAAGAGTATCACAAAATCAACTAAAATATACAAAAGAAAATTACATAACTCCAAGAATTGAACAGGCAAACTCCAAATGGTACGAGCAATCACAGCTTTTAAGGCACTAAATCATTAAGTGTTAGTTATTGACTGCAGAGAGGTTGAATCGGGCAATATGAAGGAGTAGAAAAATCTTTAAGCTAACTAGGTGCATTACTAAAGTATTGAATGCCTGTAGTAGTGTAAGAATTGATTTACTTTTCCCAAAAAAATTCAGGTAATTTTTGCGGTTCATTCTAAAAAATAACATTTTGGAAACCACCTCAGACTACCAACGGAACCTTTGCGGACCACAAAAGGTCCACGGACCATAGTTTGGGAAACACTGCTCTAAAGCCAGTAACAGACGGCATTGCAGAAACCACTTTTTCGGGTTCAGCACACAAATAATTAGAAAATTGCAACAATGTTCATTTTCTTGGACGGTAAAAATTATAAACTATTTTAATAACATTTCATGGTTTAGGTACTTCCAAATAAGCTATGAAGCTGAAATTTTTTCTGCATGTAGAATTTGCCAAATAATGAAAACGGGAATACAGAAATTTGAAAATTTTTATTCGTTGGACATAATAAATTCTTAAATGTTTAACAAATTGTCTAATGTTTATGTACTTCCTGAAGATCCAGGAAGCTGAAAATGTTAACAGAGTTAGGAAATAATATTCTGTTGGTAAATAACATTGAAAATTTCATAAAAGTTTTATATTGTGGCTGTTAAAAATTCATAAAGTTTAAGCAATGAAATTAATATAAATGCACTTCTAGAGGTGCTATATCTATGAAATTTTGCAAAAATCTGAGGTATCCGTAACAAATGCTAAAAACCTATAACTGTTTTATAATTATAAATTTTGGGGTTGTTTTTACCCTAATATTTTCAAAACAGAAAAACACGTAATTCGGAGCCGAGATGCAAACTTATGCATTGAAATTATTTTTCAGCTTTTATTTTTACTTTAAGGTGACAGAAAATGCTTGCAGAATGCAAGCACACATTCACTAGTATCCTATATCCTATCATTCTATATCGACTCTTCTTACAGAGGATATAGGATATTAGTGAAGGTGTGCTTGCATTCTGCATGCATTTTCTCTCACCCTAAAGTAAAGAGTATGAGCCAACAAATAATTTTTAAATGCAACAGTTTGCATCTTCTTGCTAGTTTACATGTTTTTCCTTATTGTTAATATTGGGGTGTAAACAACCCCAAAAATTTATAATTATAAAACTTTTATACGTTTTCAACATTTGCTCTGAATACCTCACATTTATGCAAAATTTCATTGATATTGTACCTCTAGAAGTGCACTTATATGAATTTCATTGTTTAAATTTTATTAATTTTTAACAGCCACAACAATACATATTTCTAAAATTTTCAATGTTATTTACCACCGGGACATGATTTCCTAACTCTGTTAAAATTTTCAGCTTCCTGGATCTACAGAAAGTACATAAACATTAGTCAATTTGTTAAACATTTGAGAATTTATTACGAGCTAATAAAAATTTTCAAATTTCTATTTTCCCATTTTCATTATTTGGCAAATTCTACCAATTGAAAGAATTTCAGCTTCATGGGGCATTTTGAAGTACCTAAACCATGAAATGTTAGTAAAATAGTTTATAATTTTTTACGGCCAAGAAAATAAACGTTGCAATTTTGCATTTATTCCTGCGATAATTTTTTTTGATTCACCTGTGTATTAAACTTCAGCTCTCCAACTATTGTAGTTTGGGCCAGACATTAGTATCCTCCTATATCCGATATATATCCTATATATCATTCTATACCGACTCATCTTACAGAGGATATAGGATACTAGTGAATGTGTGCTTGCATTCAGCAACGATTTTCTCTCACCTTAAAGTAAAAATAAAAGCCGAAAAATAATTTTCAATGCATAAGTTCATATCTCGGCTCCGAATCACGTAGCTTTCTGTTTTGAAAACATTGGGGTATAAACAACCGCTAAAATTTATATTTATAAAACATTAATAGGTTTTTAGCATTTCTTAGGAATACCTCACATTTGTGAAAATTTTCATGTATATAGCACCTGTAGAAGTGCACTTATAAGAATTTCATTGTTTAAATTTTATGAATTTTTAACAGCCACAATATAAAACTTCCATGACATTTCACTGTTATTTTCCACCGGAACATTATTTCCTAACTTGGTTAAAATTTTCAGGTTCCTGGCTCTAACTAAAGTACATAAACATTAGTGAATTTGTTTAACATTTGAGAATTTATTACGTCCGAACGAATAAAAATTCTCTAATTTCTATATTCCCGTTGTCATTATTTGGCAAATTCTACATGTAGAAAAAATTTCAGCTTCATAGCTTATTTGGAAGTACCTAAACCATGAAATGTTAGTAAAATGGTTTATAATTATTAGCGGCCAAGAAAATAAACATTGTTGCAATTTTCTAATTATTCCTACGATTATTTTTTTCGGTTCACGTATGTATTAAATTTCTGCTCTCCAGCAATTGTAGTTTGGGCCAGACATTGGTATCCTCCTATATATATACTCCTATATCTATAATATATAGCTGCTTCTTACACATGATATATATATATATATATATATACTAGTTGATATGTGCTTGCATTCTGCAAGCATTTTCAAATTTTAACATTTTTACAAATTCAAATTATTCCCAAGCGATGTTTTACATAATCATATAACCATATCAAATTTGGAGTTTGTTGCTCATTTAGAAGTGCCTTATAATTTTAATCCTCGTATGGAGCAATAATGGAGCAAAACAGCCCCTAACATTATGAATTATTACAGTCTCAGATTTTTTCCATCTGTTGTAACTAAAAACCCATAATTCTGCCAAATTTCAAGTTTGTATCTCATAAAGAAGTGCCTTATAATTATCACACTCGTATGGGGCCGAAAAAGGGCAAAACCAAACATTTAAAATAGGAATTTTTGCAATTTTACAATTTTATCTTAGTTTGCCATGAAAATTCTATAATCGTGCCAAATTTCAAGTCTCTAGGTCCTATGCAGCTGCCTCGCATTTTTTGTTCTCGCATGGGGCCGAAAAGGGGCAAAACCGCCCTTTAAAAATGAGAATTTTTGTAATTTTATAATTTCATCTTAGGTTGCAATGAAATTTCTATAACCATGCCAAATTTCAAGTCTCTGGGTCCTATGCAGTTGCATCGCCTTTTTTGTTCTCGAATGGGGCAATAATGGGGCAAAACAGCCCCAAAAATGGGGATTATATCAATATCTGATTTCCTTCATTAGGTGTAGTTTAACATTAACAGCATTAAAATATAAGCCTCTGATTCCCTTTAAAAGCTTACCCATATGAAAGGATAGACCTTGTTATCAAGGAAACCTATTGTTAGACCCTGAAAAATTAGCAATTTTTTGCGATAAAAACTATAAAATTACGCTAATTCTACTCGGATTTGCATTCCGTCTTCAAAAATAAGAACCTGCAATTTATATCCTATCCGACAGTTTAAGTCTCGAGTTTGTATCTTGACGGGAAGTAATTTTAAAATGCAAATATAAAAACCTCTACACCAATTTACATGTTTTCTTATGGGCAAAAAATGGGGCAAAAAGGGGCCAAAAAAGTCCCTCAAAATATGAATTTCGAGAGTTTCGGATTTTTTCCTCTGGTTTTGACTAAAAACCTATAATCCTACCAAATTTCAAGTTTCTGGCACATCTGGAAGTGCCTCATAATTTTGTATCCTCCTATATATATGATATATATATCTATAATATATAGATGCTTCTTACACATGATATCTATAATATATAGATGCTTCTTACACATGATATATATATCATATATATAGGAGGATACAAAATTATGAGGCACTTCCAGATGTGCCAGAAACTTGAAATTTGGCAGGATTATAGGTTTTTGGTCGCAACCAAAGGAAAAAATCCGAAACTGGCAAAATTCCTATTCTGAGGGGCTATTTTGGCCCCTTTTTGCCACATTTTTTGCCCATAAGAATACATGTAAATTGGTGTAGAGGTTTTTATATTTGCATTTTAAAATTACTTCCCGTCAAGATACGAACTCGAGACTTAAACTATCGGATAGGATATAAATTGTAGTTTCTTATTTTTGAAGTCAGAATTCAAATCCGAGTAGAATTAACGTAAATTTATAGTTTTTATCTCAAAAAAGTAGTAATTTTTCTGGGTCTTACAATAAGTTTCCTTGGTAACAAGCTCTATCCTTTCATATGGGTAAGCTTTGAATGGGAATCAGAGGCTTATATTTTAATGCTGTTAATGTTAAACTACACCTAATGAATGGAATCCAATATTGATATAATCCTCATTTTTGGGGCTGTTTTGCCCCATTATTGCCCCATTCGAGAACAAAAAAGGCGATGCAACTGCATAGGACCCAGAGACTTGAAATTTGGCACGGTTATAGAAATTTCATTGCAACCTAAGATGAAATTATAAAATTGCAAAAATTCCTATGTTTGATGTGTGGTTTTGCCCTTTTTCGGCCCCATACGAATGTGATAATTATAAGGCACTTCTTAATGAGATACAAACTTGAAATTTGGCAGAATTATGGGTTTTTAGTTACAACAGATGGAAAAAATCTGAGACTGTAATAATTCTTAATATTAGCGGCTGTTTTGCTCCATTATTGCTCCATACGAGGATTAAAATTATAAGGCACTTCTAAATGAGCAACAAACTCCAAATTTGACATGGTTATATGATTATGTACAACATCGATTGGGAATAATTTGAATTTGTAAAAATGCTAAAATTTGAAAATGCTTGCAGAATGCAAGCACATAACAACTAGTATATATATATACTAGTTAATTTGAATTTGTAAAAATGCTAAAATTTGAAAATGCTTGCAGAATGCAAGCACATAACAACTAGTATATATATAATCTAGTTAATATGTGCTTGCATTCTGCAAGCATTTACAAATTTTAGCATTTTTAATAATTCAAATTATTCCCAATCGATTTTGTACATAATCATATAACCGTGTCAAATTTGGAGTTTGTAGCTCATTTAGAAGTGCCTTATAATTTTAATCCTCGTATGGAGCAATAATAATGCAAAACAGCCCCTAACATTATGAATTATTACACTCTCAGATTTTTTCCATCTGTTGTAACTAAAAACCCATAATTCTGCCAAATTTCAAGTTTGTATTTCATTAAGAAGTGCCTTATAATTATCACACTCGTATGGGGCCGAAAAGGGGCAATACCACACATTAAAAATTGGAATTTTTGCAGTTTTATGTTAGTTTGCCTTGAAAATTCTATAACCGTGCCAAATTTCAAGTCTCTGGGTCCTATGCAGCTGCATCGCCTTTTTTGTTCTCGAATTGGGCAATAATGGGGCAAAACAGCCCCAAAAATGAGGATTATATCAATATCGGATTTCATTCATTAGGTGTAGTTTAACATTAACAGCATTAAAATATAAGCCTCTGATTCCCATTAAAAGCTTACCCATATGAAAGGATAGAGCTTGTTACCATGGAAACCTATTGTTAGACCCAGAAAAATTACCACTTTTTTGCGATAAAAACTATAAATTTACGTTAATTCTACTCGGATTTGAATTCTGTCTGCAAAAAAAAAACTACAATTTATATCCTATCCGCCAGTTTTAGTCTCGAGTTCGTATCTTGATGGGAAGTAATTTTAAAATGCAAATACAAAAACCTCTACACCAATTTACATGTATTCTTATAGGCTAAAAATGTGGCAAAAAGGGGCCAAAATAGCCCTTCAAAATAGGAATTTCGACAGTTTCGGATTTTTTCCTTCGGTGTCACCAAAAACCTATAATCCTACCAAATTTCAAGTTTCTGGCACATCTGGAAGTGCCTCATAATTTTGTATCCTCCTATATATATGATATATATATCATGTTAAGAAGCATCTATATATTATAGATATACTAGTTAATATGTGCTTGCATTCTGCAAGCATTTTCAAATCTTAGCATTTTTACAAATTCAAATTATTCCCAAGCGATGTTGTACATAATGATATAACCATGTCAAATTTGGAGTTTGTTGCTCATTTAGAAGTGCCTTATAATTTTAATCCCCGTATGGAGCAATAATGGAGCAAAACAGCCCCTAACATTAAGAATTATTACAGTCTCAGATTATTTCCATCTGTTGTAACTAAAAACCCATAATTCTGCCAAATTTCAAGAGTGTATCTCATTAAGAAGTGCCTTATAATTATCACACTCGTATGGGGCCGAAAAAGGGCAAAACCAAACATTTAAAATAGGAATTTTTGCAATTTTACAATTTTATCTTAATTTGCCATGAAAATTCCATAATCGTGCCGAATTTCAAGTCTCTAGGCCCTATGCAGGTGCCTCGCATTTTTTGTTCTCGCATGGGGCCGAAAAGGGGCAAAACCGCCCTTTAAAAATGAGAATTTTTGTAATTTTGTAATTTTATCTTGGGTTGCAATGAAATTTCTATAACCGTGCCAAATTTCATGTCTCTGGGTCCTATGCAGTTGCATCGCCTTTTTTGAACTCGAATGGGGCAATAATGGGGCAAAACAGCTCCAAAAATGAGGATTATATCAATATCGGATTTCCTTCATTAGGTGTAGTTTAACATTAACAGCATTAAAATACAAACCTCTGATTCCCATTAAAAGCTTACCCATATGAAAGGATTGAGCTTGTTACCAAGGAAACCTATTGTTAGACCCAGAAAAATTAGCAATTTTTTGCGATAAAAACTATAAAATTACGCTAATTCTACTCGGATTTGCATTCCGTATTAAAAAATAAGAAACTACAATTTATATCCTATCCGATAGTTTAAGTCTCGAGTTTGTATCTTGACGGGAAGTAATTTTAAAATGCAAATAAAAAAACCTCTACACCAATTTACATGTTTTCTTATGGGCAAAAAATGGGGCAAAAAGGGGCGAATATAGCACTTCAAAATCGTAATTTCGACAGTTTCGGATTTTTTCCTCCGGTTGTGACCAAAAACCTATAATCCTACCAAATTTCAAGTTTCTGGCACATCTGGAAGTGCCTCATAATTTTGTATCCTCATATATATATATATATATATATCTATAATATATAGATGCTTCTTACACATGATATATCATATATATAGGAGGATACAAAATTATGAGGCACTTCCAGATGTGCCAGAAACTTAAAATTTGGTAGGATTATAGGTTTTTGGTCGCAACCATAGGAAAAAATCCGAAACTGGCAAAATTCCTATTCTGAGGGGCTATTTTGGCCCCTTTTTGCCCCATTTTTTGCCCATAAGAAAACATGTAAATTGATGTAGAGGTTTTTATATTTGCATTTTAAAATTTTTTCCCGTCAGGACGTGAACTCAAGACTTAAACTATCGGATAGAATATGAATTGTAGTTTGTTATTTTTGGAGACTGAATTCAGATCCGAGTAGAATTAGCGTAATTTTGTAGTTTTTATAGCAAAAAAATGCTAATTTTTCTGGGTCTAACAATAGGCTTCCTTGTTAACAAGCTCTATCCTTTCATATGTGTAAGCTTTTAATGGGAATCAGAGGCTTATATTTTAATGCTGTTAATGTTAAACTACACCTAATGAAGGAAATCTGATAGTGATATAATCCTCATTTTTGGATCTGTTTTGCCCCATTACTGCCCCATTCGAGAACAAAAAAGGCAATGCAGCTGCATAGCACCCAGAGACTTGAAATTTGTCACGGTTATAGAAATGTCATTGCAACCTAAGATAAAATTAAAAATTACAAAAATTCTCATTTTTAATGGGCGGTTTTGCCCCTTTTCGGCACCATGCGAGAACAAAAAATGCGAGGCAACTGCATAGTGCCTAGAGACTTGAAATTCGGCACGATTATGGAATTTTCATGGCAAACTAAGATATAATTGTAAAATTGCAAAAATTCCTATTTTAAATGTTTGGTTTTGCCCTTTTTCGGCCCCATACGAGTGTGATAATTATAAGGCACTTCTTAATGAGATACAAACTTGAAATTTGGCAGAATTATGGGTTTCTAGTTACAACAGATGGAAAAAATCTGAGTGTAAAAATGCATAATGTTAGTGGCTGTTTTGCTCCATTATTGCCCCATACGAGGATTAAAATTATAAGGCACTTCTAAATGAGCTACAAACTCAAAATTTGACACGGTTATATGATTATGTACAACATCGATTGGGAATAATTTGAATTTGTAAAAATGCTAAACTTTGAAAATGCTTGCGGAATGCAAGCACATATTAACTAGTATAATATATATATCATGTGTAAGAAGCATCTATATATTATATATATAGGAGGATACAAAATTATGAGGCACTTCCAGATGTGCCAGAAACTTGAAATTTCGTAGAATTATAGGTTTTTGGTCACAACCAAAGGAAAATATCCGAAACTGGCAAAATTCCTATTTTGAGGGGCTATTTTGGCCCCTTTTTGCCCCATTTTTTGCCCATAAGAAAGCATGTAAATTGGTGCAGAGGTTTTTATATTTACATTTTAAAATTACTTCCCGTTAAGATACGAACTCGAGACTTAAACTGTCGGATAGGATGTAAATTGTAGTTTCTAATTTTTGAAGACAGAATGCAAATCCGAGTAGAATTAGCATAAATTTATAGTTTTTATCGCAAAAAATTGCTAATTTTTCTAGGTCTAACAATAGGTTTCCTTGGTAACAAGCTCAATCCTTTCATATGGGTAAGCTTTCAATGGGAATCAGAGGCTTATATTTTAATGCTGTTAATGTTAAACTACACCTAATGAAGGAAATCAGATATTGATATAATCCCCATTTTTGGGGCTGTTTTGCCCCATTATTGCCCCATTCGAGAACAAAAAAGGCGATGCAACTGCATAGGACCCAGAGACTTGAAATTTGGCACGGTTATAGAAATTTCATTGCAACCTAAGATGAAATTATAAAATTACAAAAATTCTCATTTTTAAAGGGCGGTTTTGCCCCTTTTCGGACCCATGCGAGAACAAAAAATGTGAGGCAGCTGCATAGGACCTAGAGACTTGAAATTTGGCACGATTATAGAATTTTCATGGCAAACTAAGATAAAATTGTAAAATTGCAAAAATTCCTATTTTTAATGTGTGGTTTTGCCCTTTTTCTGCCCCATACGAATGTGATAATTATAAGGCACTTCTTAATGAGATACAAACTTGAAATTTGGCAGAATTATGGGTTTTTAGTTACAACAGATGGAAAAAATCTGAGACTGTAATAATTCTTAATGTTAGGGTCTGTTTTGCTCCATTATTGCTCCATACGAGGATTAAAATTGTAAGGCACTTCTAAATGAGCAACAAACTCCAAATTTGACATGGTTATATGATTATGTACAACATCGCTTGGGAGTAATTTGAATTTGTAAAAATGCTAAAATTTGAAAATGCTTGCAGAATGCAAGCACATAACAACTAGTATTATAGATATGAGGATACAAAATTATGAGGCACTTCCAGATGTGCTAGAAACTTGAAACTTGGTAGGATTATAGGTTTTTGATCACAACCAAAGGAAAAAATCCGAAACTGTCGAAATTCCTATTTTGAGGGGCTATTTTGGCCCCTTTTCTCCCCATTTTTTGCCCATAAGAAAACGTAAATTGGTGTAGAGGTTTTTATATTTGCATTTTAAAATTACTTCCCTTCAAGATACGAACTCGAGACTTAATCTGTCGGATAGGCTATTAATTGTAGTTTCTTATTTTTGAAGACAGAATTCAAATTCGAGTAGAATTAGCGTAAATTTATAGTTTTTGTCGCAAAAAAGTGGTAATTTTTTAGGGTCCAACAATATGCTTCCTAGCAACAGCCTTAATGCTTTCATATGGGTAAGCTTTTAATGGAAATCAGAGGCATATATTTTAATGCCTTTAATGTTAAACTATGCCTAATGAAGGAATTCCGATATTGTAATAATCCCCATTTTTGAGCTGTTTTGCCCCAGTATTGCTCCATACGACTACAGAAATGATGAGGTAGCTCCATATGACGTAGAGACTTGAAATTTGGCCTGGTTATAAAACTTTTATTGGAACCGAAGATAAAATAAAACACTGCGAAAATTCCAAATTTTAAGGGCAGTTTTGCCCTGTATATGACCCATACTGGTGTGAAAATGATATGGCAATTCCTAATGAGATACAAAAATGAAATTTGGCAGAATTATTTGTATTTACTTACAACAGAAAGACGAAATCCAATATCCTTAAAATTCGAAATCTTAGCTACCGTTTTGCCAAATCATTGTCCTATGCGACGAATAAAATTGTAATGCACTTCTAAATGAGCTACTAACTCCAAATTTGATACAGTTATATGATTTTGGGCAAAATTCATTGGGAATAATTTTAAATTGTAAATATGCTAAACTTTAAAAATGCTTGCAGAATGCAAGCAAACATTAACTAGTATATATATATATATACATATCATTCTATAAGCACTCTTCTTACAGAGGAGGATATAGATATAGGATACTAGTTCTGCCAGCATTTTCTCTCACTTTAAAGTAAAAATAATTATTAACGCTTAAGGTTGCATCTTGGCTCCAAATTACGTGTTTTTCTGTTTTGAAAATATTGGGGTAAAAACAACCCCTAAAATTTTAATTATGAAACATTTGTAGGTTTTTATCATTTGTTACGAATACGTCACATTTATGCAAAATTTCATCAATATAGCATCTCTAGAAGTGCATTTATATGAATTTCATTGATTAAACTTTATTAATTTTTAACAGCCACAGCAATGAATATTTGTAAAATTTTCAATGTTATTTACCACCGGGACATTATTTCCTAACTCTGTTAAAATTTTCAGCTTCCTGGATATAAAGAAAGTACATAAACATTAGTCAATTTGTTAAACATTTGAGAATTAATACGGCCGAACGAATAAAAATTTTCAAATTTCTATATTTCCGTTTTCATTATTTGGCGAATTCTACAGGTAGAAAAAATTTCAGCTTGATAGCGCATTTAGAAATACCTAAGACATGAAAGGTTAGTAAAATTGTTTATAATTTTTAGCGGCCAAAATAATGTACATTGTTGCAATTTTACCTCCGATTATTTTTTTCGGTTCACCTATGTATTAAATTCCAGGTCTCCGACTATTGTAGTTTGGGCCAGACATTAGTATCCTCCTATATATATATATATCCTATATCCTCTGTAAGAAGAGTCGATATAGAATTATATATATATATATATATATATATATATATATACTAGTTGTTATGTGCTTGCATTCTGCAAGCATTTTCAAATTTTAGCATTTTTACAAATTCAAATTACTCCCAAGCGATGTTGTACATAATCATATAACCATGTCAAATTTGGAGTTTGTTGCTCATTTAGAAGTGCCTTATAATTTCAATCCTCGTATGGAGTAATAATGGAGCAAAACAGCCCCTAACATTAAGAATTATTACAGTCTCAGATTTTTTCCATCTGTTGTAACTAAAAACCCATAATTCTGACAAATTTCAAGTTTGTATCTCATTAAGAAGTGCCTTATAATTATCACATTCGTATGGGGCCGAAAAAGGGCAAAACCACACATTAAAAATAGGAATTTTTGCAATATTACAATTTTATCTTAGTTTGCCATGAAAATTCTATAATCGTGCCAAATTTCAAGTCTCTAGGTCCTATGCAGCTGCCTCACATTTTTTGTTCTCGCATGGGTCCGAAAAGGGGCAAAACCGCCCTTTAAAAATGAGAATTTTTGTAATTTTATAATTTCATCTTAGGTTGCAATGAAATTTCTATAACCATGCCAAATTTCAAGTCTCTGGGTCCTATGCAGTTGCATCGCCTTTTTTGTTCTCGAATGGGGCAATAATGGGGCAAAACAGCCCCAAAAATGAGAATTATATCAATATCGGATTTCCTTCATTAGGTGTAGTTTAACATTAACAACATTAAAATATAAGCCTCTGATTCCCATTAAAAGCTTACCCATATGAAAGGATAGAGCTTGTTACCAAGGAAACCTATTGTTAGACCCAGAAAAATTAGCAATTTTTTGCGATAAAAACTATAAAATTAAGCTAATTCTACTCGGATTTCCATTCCGTCTTCAAAAATTAGAAACTACAATTTATATCCTATCCGACAGTTTAAGTCTCGAGTTCGTATCTTGACGGGAAGTAATTTTAAAATGTAAATATAAAAACCTCTGCACCAATTTACATGCTTTCTTATGGGCAAAAAATGGGGCAAACAGGGGCCAAAATAGCCCTTCAAAATAGTAATTTCGACAGTTTCGGATTTTTCCTTTGGTTGTGACCAAAAACCTATAATCCTACCAAATTTCAAGCTTCTGGCACATCTGGAAGTGCCTCATAATTTTGTATCCTCCTATATATATGATATATCATGTGTAAGAAGCATCTATATATTATAGATATATATACACACACACATATATATATACATATATATATACACACACACACATATATATATAATAGGAGGATACTATTATCTGGCCCAAACTACCATAGTTGGAGAGCTGGAATTTAATACATAGGTGACCTAAAAAAATAATCGTAGGAATAATTGGAAAATTGCAGCAATGTTTATTTTCTTGGCCTGTGAAAATTGCAAACAATTTTACTAACATTTCATGGTTTTAGCAATGTCTACATTTGCTTTGAAGCTGAAATTTTTTCTACAAGTAGAATATGCGAAATAATGAAAACGGGAATATAGAAATTTGAAAATTTTTATTCGTTCGGACGTAATAAATTCTTAAATGTTTAACAAGTTGACTAATGGTTATGTACCTTCTGAAGATCCACGAAGCTGAAAATTTTAACAGAGTTAGGAAATAATGTTCCGGTGGTAAGTAACATTGAAAATTTTAGAAATATTTATTGTTGTGGCTGTTAAAAATTCATAAAATTTAAACAATTAAATTCATATAAATTCACTTCTAGAGGTGCTACATTCATGAAATTGCGCATAAATGTGAGTAATCCGTAAGAAATGATAAAAACCTATAAATGTTTTATAATTATAAATTTTAGGGGTTGCTTATACCCCAATATTTTCAAAACGGAAAAACACGTAATTCTGGCCAAGATGCTTACTTTTGCGTTGAAATTATTTTTTGGCTTTCATTTTTACTTTAAGTTGAGAGAAAATGCTTGCAGAATGGAAGCACACATTCACTAGTATCATATATCCTATACAGTATATCCTCCTCTGTAAGAATAGTGCTTATAAAATGATGTATATATATCATATAGGAAGATACAAAATTATGAGGCACTTTGAGATGTGCTAGAAACTTGAAATTTGATAGGATTATAGGTTTTTGGTCGCAACCGAAGGAAAAAATCCAAAAGTGGTGAAATTCCAATTTTGAGGGGCAATTTTGGCCCCTTTTCTCCCCATTTTTGGCCCATAAGAAAACGTAAATTGGTGTAGAGGTTTTTATATTTGCATTTTAAAATTACTTTCCGTCAAGATACGAATTCGAGACTTAAACTGTCAGATAGGATATAAAATGTAGTTTCTTATTTTTGAAGGCAGAATTAAAATCCGAGTAGAATTAGCGGAAATTTATAGTTTTTATCTGAAAAAAGTGGTAATTTTTCTGGGTCTAACAATAGGCTTCCTAGGCAACAGTCATAATGCTTTCATATGGGTAAGCTTTTAATGGGAATCAGAGGCTTATATTTTAATGCCATTAACGTTAAACCAAGCCTAATGAAGGAAATCGGACATTGATATAATCCTCATTTTTGTGGCTGTCATGCCCCATAATTGCCCCGTACGAGAACAAAAAAGGCGAGGCAGCTGCATGTGACGTAGAGACTGGAAATTTAGCACGATTATAGAAATTTTGTTGCAACCGAAGGTAAAATAAAAAAATAGCAAAAATTCAAATTTTTAGGTGCAGTTTTGCCCCATTTCTACCCAATACGTGAACATTATAAGGCACTTCTTAATGAGATGCAAACTAGAAATTTGGCAGAATTATGGGTTTTTTGTTACAACAGAAGGGAAAATATGTCATATAGTAAAAATTCAAAATCTTAGGGGCTGTTTTGCCCCATATGAGTAATAAAATTATAAGGCACTTCTAAAAGAACTATTGAGTTGAAATTTGGCACGGTTAGTTGATTTTGGACACATTCGATTGGGAAAAATTCGAAATTGTAAAAATGCTGAAATTTAAAAATGCTTGTAGAATGCAAGCGCTGGTTACTAGTGTGTGTGTGTGTGTATTTATTTTTATTTATTGTTACAATTGTGGCCACCCCTGGGTATTAGGCTTTTTTGTGTTTTGCCCCCCCCCTTGCAAAATTTTTTGATATGTAATTTATATTGTGTTGTTCATTTTACTTAATAGATGGGAGCAATAGTTGAGGAAACTGCAAAGCACTCGAATTTAAAAGTCACAAACTTAAGGGGTTAACTATATATTGTAATTTAAGTAATCTATACTCTAGATTTTTTGTTTTATCAAGAAAAATATATAGTATTCGGCCATCTAAAAGCCGAGGCCGAATAGCTAATTTTGGCCGATTACCTAGGCCGAAGCTGATATTTGGTGCATCACTAATTTATGCTAATGGAGATATTCGGCCTTGGCCTCGGCCGAATACTGATTTTAATATTCGGCCATTCGGCATTCGGCCAAAATGTGTATTCGGTGCATCTCTATTAGGAATGAACTTCACCATTCCACTACAGGCCATACCTTAACCTTGTGCTCCACAACCATTTAAATTTCACGGCACTCTAGTTGGAGCTCTTGAAGTTCACAGCACACTGAGCCAAATTTATCGAGTTTCTGTGGAACATTTTTACCAAACTATAGCCAACAAAAAAGATAAAATAGCCTATCCCACAGTTATTGCTAAAATCTACAATTTTCAAATATGTTACTCCGGATTACAAAATAACCCTATGACAGAAATTCCAATTCTCCAGTTATGAAGCAAATTGGATTTGGTTTCAATAGCCTAAGAAATTGTACCGTAAGATATATTTGGTTTCTGTAGTCTTAGCATTAGAAGAATAAAATAGTATTATTCCTTTGCCTTTCAAAATTTACTGTGGCACACCGAGTACTTTGTTGTAGCACACCAGTTGCAGAGCACTGTCTTAACCAATGCACTCAGGCAAACATTCTTCTTACCCTTCAATTGGGACTACACGAGGCCATGAATATTCTTCTAAATGCTGCCCATCCCATTCTTATCATATCACCCACCAACCAGTCTTCTCCAAGCATGCCATGACACCCTTCCGCCAACCCAAGAACTTTGACAGATTGCTATGGTGCAAGGAACTCCCTAAAAATCCACCACCACAGTCCCTCCTTTTGAAAGAACATCATGACTCCTTGCTCAATAATCCAAACCTCTTTCTCTTTTACCGTAACTTACCCTATCTATCCCTTCCCAACCTGAACCTCCAAAAACATAATTTATCTCCTCACGTTTCCATTAACATCTGGATGAATGGTCATTGGGACAGTGTCACTCATCAATGCCCCCTTCTGGTAGCTGACTATGCAGTAAACCATTGACTACCATTTAAAACATGCTTCACCATGACAATCAAGTGACCTCTTAAACTAACATACTGTCATGACCATTGGGTGGCAAGCCTGGTTAGCCACCTGGTGCGGCATGGCTAGACAAAGGACAAAAGAAGGAGCACGGATACCGAGAGAGAGAGTGTGTGTGTGGCACATGAAGCGAAAGAAGAGAGTGAAAGATTGTGGAGTGCACTTTGCGGTACAATACCAATGCAAAAAATAAGTCCTTAAAAATTAAAATCACTTTAAAATTTTCTGGAATCTGCTGTTCTCAGCAAATATTGCTGAGAACAGCAGAAATGTCTACATGACTTTTTCATAATCATTTTATGGCTGTCAGAAGCACCTTGGGTAAGTTTTTATTTT
This sequence comes from Uropetala carovei, assembly GCA_036926305.1. Classification (NCBI taxonomy): domain Eukaryota; kingdom Metazoa; phylum Arthropoda; class Insecta; order Odonata; family Petaluridae; genus Uropetala; species Uropetala carovei. The sequence continues at coordinate 6,155,812 of JAXCHB010000084.1, read as the reverse complement.
TCCAGTTTTTATTTTTAAGGGCTTATTGAATTTATTTATTATTATTTTTTTAAATTAATTTATTCGCCATTGTGACCCTACACACTGAGTGGGTGGGTAAGGCATCAGATTCGTTAAAATACAAAATAATACAGAAATTTTATTACGTATTACAAAGGTTGAAGAAATAAATAAAACAAATGCACATCACATACTCATGAATGCTGTAAAAACACTTTTCCATTAAAAAATCAAAAACTTGTTTTTTTTTCAATTGGTACAATTTTTGTTTTTAGTGTTGGCAGGCAGTTTGTTGTAAAATTTTCTGCCTGTTTTTTAAGGGCTATTATAATAAATTTTTAATTTAGAGGTATGTACATGAATGTCTTTACTCGACCTAGTATTATGTAATTGGCAAGAATAATTCTTGGGAAATTTCAACTCATTAGTTTTTATGAATTTAATTTGTTTAATTTATTGTTTCTAATCATAAGACTAGCTTGATAATTCTCTATTGAATTAACACAAAGATGAAACATGGCAAACGGAACATGAAAGGTAGCAGTGTATATTTGTATTTCAAGTAAAGAAATCATGATGTAAGCAGCAAAAAAGGATACAGTATAGAACCTTTTATCTAGCAAGCTTGGGATATGGGGATAACCGGTTATCTGGGATTTCCAGTTATATGGAATATACTAATAAACAATGCTCGGAAAGAGCTAGAACCTACCGGAACATTGTTCTGGTCTATCTTGTGGGTCAATAATATCATTCCATCTTGTCAGACATTTAGTAACACTGTTTTGTTAACTTCATTTAATTAAAAAATTTTCTTTACTTTTTTTCATCGTAGTACCTAAGGAATAAATCAGTATTTAACTCGATTGTGAATGTTCTATCAGTTATTTTGCATCCACTTCTTTCAGTTCCACTACCAGAACATGCATGCCGTTTCGTAATACTTTCCATTTGGAGCACTATTATAATATATACCTGTACTCAGTGATGATCTGAAGCCAGCTCGCACAAGCCGGTCTTTAATTTTTCTCTGAATTTGTTAAATTTTTAGAAAATATAAAAATTTATTGATTTTCTCCTTTCAAGTACATTTTGCCCTATCTGACATTCAATTACCAAAAGTGTATGAAATGGAATATATTACGAACGGGACACTTGTTAAGCTAGCAGAACGGTATTACTAACCTACAGCGATCTGGTGCCCCTGGCATGTAGGCCTCCCCCATATTTCCTCACGACCTTTTTACTTTCTCATATACAAAGTATGTTGAGAAAGTACATATTGTAATTGCGAAAAAATTAGATCTATAGATTTTGATGGAAATATACATTTTAGCTGTACTTGGGTCCAAAAAAGTGGTTTTTGCAATGCCTCTATCTGTCCGTCTCTCTGTTCGTGGCTCTACAGCTTAAACGGTTGAGCAAAAATGAATGAAATCTCGTACTTATGCATTTTATGATACAAAATAGAAGATAAAAAGAAATGGTTGACATTGCACAATAATTAAGGGCAGTTTATTCCAGGCTTTTTTAACACAAATTTGATTTTCTCAATAATGGCTCCAATGATTTTGATAAAATTTCGTACAGTTACTTGATTTTACTTCTGCAATAATACTACTTAGTTCATATTTCTCAAAAAATGAATATAAGGCTAGTTTATTCTTTTGCAACTTTAATAATAATTTTCTAAAAAGCAGCTCATACGATTTTCATCAAATTTCATTATATTGACCCTACATAGTTACTATTTTTCAAAAGATAACTGAATGACCCATTAGTGTATGAGAAGGTTTGTACATTGCATATTGTAACGATTTTTTTTTAATTCTTAATTTTATTCCAGCTCACCACTACCTGTTCTGTACAGTAACAGTAATACTACAGTAATCGGCAGGGTAGGCTTGATGGCAGTGTGAATGGTGCAACTTCACCGGCCCCGCACTTAAAGAGCCCTTTCACTCTCTAAAAGATTTTTGTTGTACTTATAAAGTACACGCATTTTTAAAGAAAATCTGAAAAAATATCAAACTCATAGCGGGAGAGACTTCTTTATTTATTAAAATTTACTATTAAATATGTTTGACACCGGAACCTGTGATTTTCCTAGCCAGCTCTGGTAATCAGGTACTTTCCGATATAAATTCCTTGTTTTCTTCCAAATTACGTGTTCACTTGTTCACCCAAGGCACAGTGGTGAGCCTGGTAATTACTAGCGAGGCTTTTAATTTAAATTTCTTTCTCCTACAAATTTTGGAAAAGTGTATTATTTTTTAAAATAGTCAGTTAACTGGATTTCCGGACAACTGTAATCCGGATAAAAGGTTCTATATTCACAAATATCCATTATCCATTCTTAATTTTAAGGATACAATAAAAATAAATGATCATTTGATTCAATTTTTGCTTAGTTCATTTGATAAGAGGGACTATCTCATGCTTCATGCATGTTGTGCCATTGTATCTACACTTTCACTTACAAGGGGAAGGCACTACTGACCCCCAACCGATTTGGCTGAAACTTTGTAGAGATAATGTCCATGATGTCTGATTAACAAAAATATATACATATCAGGGCCAATACCCAGCCGTTTTTATTTTATTAATAAAAATAAATTAATATTTCCCGAGTCAATGCTTAAGTACCATACATGGCAACGAACCTTGTAAGAAGCGGCGCTGGCGTAGCGGTTAGCAGGCTTGGCTGTAAATCTCAAGATATGTTGTTCGAGTCCTCGTTCGGAAACCTTTTTTCATTTTTTTCTCCACATTTTCACTTTCATCATTTAAAGTATTTATTACCTAATTTCCTAATAGTGCTTTAAGTTTAAATATCCATTTATTTCTAAATAAAATTCCTAATCACAATGGTAGTATATATAACTATAAGCTAACTCGATTTCCTCATATCCGTGCATTTCGTCGACTTCATCGGGCCCCACCAGATCGTAATCTTCATGGAGGTTCATCTCGCCAAGCATATCCATAACACGTGTATAAATTTCTTGGGCCATTACAACACTACAGCCACATTCACTTTCGGATACTTCTTTATCCGACATCAGTCAATTTTTTCGGAGGAGCTTCATGCAGTAATGCGTGGCGGTGTTCAACACATCTTTCGCTGTTTCGTCGTCCAAAGGAGGAGACGTAAAAGATGTAACATTTTTGCTTATTACAGGATTCCCCGCTGAAGATGTTGAAGCAGTATATTCCATTTTAGAAACAGCAAAAACTGCAGTATGTTAAAAACACACTTCAAAACACACTAGTTAAAATGCTCACAATGCTCTGATGAAAGAAGCAATACTGATCTTGTAGCACTTGAAATCGCTCCTCTCTTATCCTTTTCCAAATGCTTTCAAAGTATTTTTCGACAATGTCATGATTATGAAACATTACATGCAAGACAATAAGTTTCTTTTCATTGTTTATTCATGGGGAGGAAAAACTAATAAATCACTTTACAATGAAAAATTTGTTGACGAGGAAAACCAACCGCTATGTACATGAAATGAGATACGTGTGAGAGAGTTTACAAGAATATCACGTACGATCTGACTCTCCCATTAAAGATCGCTACGCTGTATAAAGAACATTTTGTATTAATCTGGATGGTTGGAATACGAGTTTGCACTTTGCTGCCAAACTAGAAATTTGTGAGAAAGTTTACGAAGATATCACATTACGTTCTGACTCCCATTAAAGATCGATACAATGTATAAAAACCTCAGTCTCAATCTTGCCTTTTGTATTAACCTGGTCGGTTAGAATAACAGTTCGTCCTTTGCTGCCCAGCGACATCGTTCATAAAAGCCAATCGAGGTATGTAAAATGTTCTCGGCGACGCAATTTACGTAGAAGATGAGAGGGAACACAAGATCGCCGAGGAACTGTTTGAGGACAGTGAGGGGAGTGGTAATGAGTTCCTAGGATTTAGTAATTCTGACAGCTAAAGTAAATAAATAAATATTCTTATTTTTGTTTTAAAAACAATATTTAAAGGAATGTTATCGAAATGCATTGAAATGTACAATTTATTTGTAAAAACATGTTCGTTATCGAAATGCATTGAAATGTATGATTTATTGGTAAAAATATATTCAGAAATATAAATTATTTCCGTACTGAAAAAAGTTGTATGCATTTATAACTATATATAATATGCACCCTAACTTTTTGTCAACTATTTTGAGAAAAAAATGCATATTATAATTGGAAAATTACGGTACTGACGATTAATCTGTGCATATATTCTAATCCTAATGACCCAAAAACCTGAGAAACCAAGAATCTGGCAATCCCCAGAAACTGAGCTTCCCAGAGAAACTTTACTGTATTTATAAATGAAATGATAAATGCATACATATGCACACATATACAGGTAGGACATATCAAATCCAGAAATAATAATTCAACTAATTTATAGATGGCAATCCACAAAGAATATGAAGAACTTGTCCAGGAAGGTAACCATAACTGGATGACACTTTATAAAGAACAAGAAGAAAATGTGAGTGAGCAAATGAAGGAAAGGTTTGAAAGAGTTCTTCAGCAACAGAACGAAGTGTATGATACTCGTGTTGAATTTGCTGAAAAGTATCGTCAGGCAAAGATAGCCCTTGAAAGTGATATCCAGGTGAGTAAATTACTATGATTTTATTTATAACACTATGTACAGAAGGTCCCCTGGGGTACAAATAGTTGTGTTCCAAAAGTTTATTCGTAAGTCTTTTGTTCGGAACTTGGAACTCAATCTCCCATAGATGCAATTTTATAAGTGGTGTTTAGGTTCCCAAACTAATCCACAAAAGCCAATTTAAGCTGAAATATTATACTTTTGCAATGAATAACGGGTTATATTCTAGTTACTTGGTGAAAATAAGGCATGGGAAGATCTAAGAAGTCGGACAGAGAAATCAGAGTTTATTGGGAAAAACGGACACGAATATAAAATTAAATTGAGGCCTCAGAAAAAAACAAATATTATTGCCAAATATTCTTTTCTTAACACGTTGATGATGGAGATTTCCATTTTTCACAGCCGAACGTATGCGACGGATGATTTCCGTCTTTTGGTATTTATCTTGTTTAACATTTTTTGAGGGAAATTTAACCGTTAATGTTTTTGGGCACGTTTTGCTTCCAGCGTGCCTATTGTTGTCAGTTAGTCTGTCTTTCTGTCCGTATGTTCGTTCTCAGCTTCTAAAGAATGGATTTTCATGAACTTTGATATTAAGGACTTAAAATCAAAGATAATAAGAAAATCGCAAAAACGAATCACATAAGCCAATCAGGAGTATCACTCTACTGGTGACACAAATGAACTTTCCGTCATATCTCATAAAGTATTGCTCATATCAAAATATTTTTCAAATAAAACTTGTACAACTAGTAAAGAAGAGTATTTCTTTTCCTATACATTTTTATCATATGAGTAGCTGTTATCAAGAAAATCAAACAAGAATGTCTTAATTTGAGTTGAACTTTGAAATTTTCTTGCATGGTTACTTCTTCATTGTTGCTAACATAAACAATCTCACAAACAAACATTTAATGTCCTTACGTGTGCATGCAATATTTTTGGCGTTACCCCATTTGCCCTAATCCGTATGCCCTAATCCCACTTGCCCTAATTTTTACATGCCCTAATCCCACTTGCCCTAATTTTTATATGCCCTAATCGCAATAAAGCGTATTTAATGAAATAATAAACGAATTGCGGTCTTACCGATTTGATTTAAGTCAATTAAATGTAATGATATTAGCTGCGCTGTATTACTTTAATTAATTAACATTGTATTACGTCTTTGTCAGAAAATGTTTCATTTTTGACAAAAAGAAGTACATTGTGATTCTACTATGAAAATTATTGAAAAGAAGTACATGTCAAACAAAGCAATAGAAAATCATTACTTCCTAAATCAGTACAACTGGCAAGTCTACCTACTCAGGCGTCTTCAGAGATTGCTGAGTGTAATATTCTGTTCGAAGAAATATACGCTCAAGTGTCTTATGGGTTATTTGGAAGTGAGTCCTATTCGGGAGAGTGTACGTCGGAACCTGTCTTCCTCTTCATCGTTTTAAATTATCAAGTAAGTAGCCTATAACAAAAGGATATAATATTTTTTACTTAAGCAAATCTTAACGAAACTTATTTTTTCGTTTGCCATCACTGTTAAAACTGTGACAAGTAGGTCCTGTAATATTTTTTATCATTTAAAATAGGTCCATTAAGATGTCATCGGTCGAGATTATTAAAACCAGGAAAGCAAAGCCGGAATATTTTATCAATGGCTATATCTACCAATATAATGCAAAAGGTCAGAAGGACGTCCTTTATCTTCGATGCGGTCAAGCCCGTTATCATGGGTGTTTAGGACGTGCGCAACAATCATCAAAAAGGTGGATGGAGTCATACTGAAATCGAAGAGCGGCAGTCATAATCATGAGCCTGATATTCAAGAAGCAATGAGAGCTAAAGTGGTGGAAAAGATGAAAGAGACAATCTCGACCCAGCCGGAAGCTTCAGTAACTTCAGTTTATAAGGAAATACTAAACAAAACGTTGGATCCCGAAGATATAGAAATTACTTCTGCTATGCCCAGCTATGAGAACGTACGTACAACGCTGTATAGAGCTGCTGCTAAATCTCGTCCTGTACTTCCGGATTCATTATCAGACTTGATCATTCCAGAAGAGTATAGGAAGTTAAAAGATGAAGAATTTCTGCTATTCGAAGACGGAGAAGACGAAAAAATTCTTGGATTTGGAACTGCACAGTTCCTTCAGATTCTGTGCAAAAATCCTGGCAATGCCATTTATTTGGATGGAACATTTAAAGTTGTTCCTCGACTGTTTCATCATCTATATACTCTACATGCCATGCATAGAGGTCAAGTATTTCCATTTCTTTATATCCTTCTTCCAAATAAGTCAAAATCAACTTACAATCGCATGTTCATGTTAATTCAACAGAAGGCATCTCAAATAGGCACAACGTTTCAACCAAGAAAATTTCAAGTTGATTATGAGTGTGCAGTTATCAGATCTATAAAGGAAACTTTTCCTGATGCGGATATTAAAGGCTGTTTATTTCATTTCAGCCAAGCAATTTGGCGGAAATTACAAACTTTGGGACTCCAATCAGCATACATCGAGGAGCAACTTGTTAGAAAATTAGTGAAGTCAATGGTGAGGTTGTCATTTGTTTCCTTAGATGAGCAAGGGGAAGCCTGGACAGGAATCATTCGTGATGGTCCACCACCAGATCATCCAGCATATGATAAGTGCGAAGAACTTATTAAATATTTTGAAACAAATTGGATTGGACCCAATTCTCGCTTTCCACCACTATTGTGGAATCACCACGCTAATTTTGGTCCTCGCCTTAAATAAATCTATAGGGCACCATCACGTTAATGTGTGGACGATGATAAATCACTTAAAGAAACAGCAGACTAATTTTAAGTGTATGCTAAGTTTAGTAAATGTTGGAAATCTTCCGCCTCGTAAAAACCGTAAATACGAGGCCATTAACAAAAAACTAATGAAATTAACTACAGATCGACAAAACGGGGATATTGATTTACATGATTTTGTGCAAGCAGTTGGTTACTTCCTTCCACTAATTGATTAATGTAATTCAAAACGATCTATGTATAGAGCCAATAAATGGTTGAGCAACTTAAAATTTGTATTAATTTCTTTATTTGATTTTCAAAAATTTGTAACTTCAAATCTTAACCCTTAAAAGATCGCGCGGTAGCTGTGATGCGTGGGGTCGGACACTGCCATTTCGACCATGTTTGATAGATAGGGAAAAATAAACAAAAATAAATGTTGTTATACAACATTTTTTTATTTATAAGCATATTTTTGTTCAAAAAGTGTTTCAATATCGATAATTGACTGTTAAACTAATAAATTGAAATCCATTTTCAAAGCTCACATAGTGAGCCCTTCAGGCCCATTATATGGTACACAATGAATTCTAGGTAAGGAATTGAGAAAACCAGAGTTGAAATGACACTGAAAGAGTATAGGTTTAAAATAATGTAAACACTCGGTCTTATGGACCGTGACGCGACCTCTAAAGGTAGAAATTAGGGCATATGAGATTAGAGCAAGTAGGAATTAGGGCATATAAAAATTAGGGCAAGTGGGATTAGGGCATATAAAAATTAGGGCAAGTGGGATTAGGGCATACGGATTAGGGCAAATGGGACCTAACCATATTTTTAAATAGGAAGAAAATGGATTATTTATGATGAAGGAAAGAACTTTAAAATGCTATTTCCCTTATGTACAGGTATATAATTTCTTTCTACTATGTACTCCATTGCATGAAATGCATCCATTTGTGAAACACTGTACACTTTCCTAACTTGTTTAACACTTTCAGCCCGATTAGTATTTTCCGAGAATTTCTGAAATCCGAGGATTTTTTTTTCTGTGATATTCCTTCTTAACCCCTCAAGCCCGGATGAGATTTATGAGAGCCTACCTTATTCGCCGGATGAGGTTTTTTTAAAACACAGGTAAAGGTGAGAAAATTTGCAAAGATTTTCAAAAATTCATAACTTTTGATGTTTTATCGTTATTTTGATGAAATTTTTAAACAGTATCATTTAAAATATCATATGTTGCACACAAAAATTGCTGCAGTAGAAGCGAATAAATAATTTTCCGGTGCGCACTCACGGTTTATATTAACTTTCGGAATCGCGAGAACTATGAAATGCATTGACATGAAATCTTATTCTAAAAAACATTTAAACATTATTGAACATTTATTCGCTGAATGTACCTATCTAAACCAATTAGGTAAAAAGTTGTCGAATGTCAACTTTTCCATGTCTTGACTGGAAATTTTCAACTAAGTCTTGTATTTATGATTTTTTGAAAGACGTTTTATAAATAATATAAACGTTTTAGTTATGCAGTCATCATTCTTAATTATTACAGAAGTCAAATAGAAAAATTGGTTACATTTCGTTCATTAGAAGCAGAGATATGGAGTTGTATTTATCATGAGATTTTAGACACAGTATACGGAAAACTTTTAAAAGTTACACATTAGCTCACAGCTCACAAGTCCTTTTCCGATTGTTTTAGAAAATGTATGTACACATGCGTAATTGGATTCAGCATGAAATTTACATTATAGCATCGTAAACATATCTCTTGTAAGTGAAGTCTTTGAAAAGATACTGTGAATCATATCTGAGCATGACCGTTTCCTTGTCGACACGCACTATATGGGTCAACTTGAGAAATCAAAACTGCGTAGGTCCGTGGAATACGAAAGACAAAAACTGTGTATTATTAGTATTATAGGTTGTCCATAAATTGCATTTATTATTATTGTAATCAATAAAAAATGTATATTTATGTCAAAAATTGATTTTAATGCGGTTTTATTTAGTTTTCCCTAATGTTAAATATCGATAAAACATACTTATAGTCGATCCGAAGTCGGAAGACTCCTGGCCTCTAAAAAGGGGCGGACACGAGTTAGCAGCAGCCAATAGGAGACTGTTTGTTTGGGAAGGTAGTGGGGAGGAAACCAGTCTCACTCCTGCTCTCGAAGAGATCGCATCGTACTGCGTTGCCGTTTCTACCGCCGTTTCCTTTTTATTTAGAAACTGCGTAGTATATCAGCTGAGCAAGAGCTGGCAGCGCGCATCGGTATCTGCTCTCCCGCACGAAAGTTGAGAGGGGCGATGGAAGGGGAAACGTTCGTGATTGGCTACTTGCTCTAAGTAGGTCAGGAGGCTTCCGACTTCGGATCGACTATAGTGATTCACTAAAATATCAGTCATGTTACGGTTTTGAGTTAGCCTTTCATTTTAACTCACCGTTTCCTGTTTTTGGGGGACGGAAGGACCTACTAGGTAAGCAATGCAAACAATACAAATAGTGGAACAAGCCGGTCGTTGAGGGATCGCCGAAGAGGAAAGCATTCTTGCTGAATTGAAAAGGGATTTTTAGAAGCATCTGAAGTGTGCTGTGCGTATTTAGTATATAGGAGACATATTTCTTTCTCAAGCGCACGACCACTTTTCTCACAAGGCTCCACAAAGATACAAGGGAAAAGATTATATTTCTTCTTCGAGAAAGTGAAAAGACGAATCGTAATTTCGTGGGAAAATGAGAATTTCATCGCTATCTTTCACGTTGATTATAAAATGTTAGAACAATAGTAAAATTACAGGTCATGCATTACTGAAGAGGCCAAAGCTTCCTCTATGAAACTACGTATAGATTATTCAGATGGACGAGTATGCCTTCCATATTTAGACAAAAGTATGTGGTTGCACTCCAACTTCTCGGCGCAGAAATGAAAATTTCACCGCAAATTTTCATGTTGATTATAAAACGTGAGAACAATAGTAAAATTACAGGTCATTCATTACTGAAGAGGTCAAAGCTTCCTCTATCAATCATAATAAAGCTTATTAAGATTGACGAATGTGCCTTCCGTATTTAGACAAAAGTATGTGGTTGCGCTCCAAATTTTCGGCGCAGAAATGAAAATTTCACTGCAAACTTTCACGTTGATTATAAAACGTAAGAACAATAGTAAAATTATAGGTCGTGCATTACTGAAGAGGTCAAAGCTTCCTCTATCAAACTACGTAAAGCTTATTCAGATCGACGAATGTGCCTTCCGTATTTAGACAAAAGTATGTGGTTGCGCTCCAAATTTTCGGCGCAGAAATGAAAATTTCACTGCAAACTTTCACGTTGATTATAAAACGTAAGAACAATAGTAAAATTATAGGTCGTGCATTACTGAAGAGGTCAAAGCTTCCTCTATCAAACTACGTAAAGCTTATTCAGATCGACGAATGTGCCTTCCGTATTTAGACAAAAGTATGTGGTTGCGCTCCAACTTCTTGGCGCAGAAACGAAAATTTCACCGCAAACTTTCACGTTGATTATAAAACGTTAGAACAATAGCAAAATTACAGGTCATGCATTACTGAAAATACCAAAGCTTCCTCTTTCTCAATATAGAAAGCTTTTTTATATTTACAAAGCCCTGTTACGCCAAAAGGCGATGAAAGGTTCGGGTGCACGGTACTTTCGTAAAAAATTGAGCGCAAACTTTATCGTACATTATAAATTATAAAAACACAACAAAAAATACAAGGCATACATTACTAGAAAGGCCAAAGCTTCCTCTTTCAAGATATATAAAGATTATTCAGATTTAAGCATGCTCCTTGCATCAAAAGACAAAATTAGTGCTGGCGCTCCGTAATTTTGTGGCTAAAATGAAAAATCCATTTCAAACTTTAACGTAGATTATAAAATATAAAGTCATGCATTACTAGAAAGGCCAAAGCTTCCTCTTTCAAAATATATAAAGATTATTCAGATTTAAGTACGTCCCTTGTGTCAAAAGACAATTAAGATTAGTGTTGACGCACCATAATTTCGTGGCAAAAATGAAAATTTCGTCACAAAATTTAACGTGGAATATAATATACAAAAACACTACTAAAATTACAAAGCATGCACTACTAGAAAGGCCAAAGCTTCCTCTTTGAAAATATATAAAGTTTATTTAGATATAAGAATATCTCTAGCACCAAAAGACAATTAAATGTAGTGCTGAAGGAGGACGTAATAGTACGTATGACGGCGAATGGGACAGTTTTCGGAGGACGTAATAGTACGTATGATGGTGTCTACGGGTTAATAGTCTACTTATCCTATTCGAATGCAAATTATTTTTTTTTGTTGAAAAGCAACCATTTTTTGTCGAAATTTGCACTTTTTCTTTTGTTTTTTGAACATTGCCTACACCTATTTTGGACCCTCCTATCATTTCTTTTTTCACAGTATTTTGGAAAATCTGAATCTATTGATATTATAGAGGGTCTCCATAATACGGACTAATTCTGCTGAGTAGTTTCCTCTGCAAGGGCATCTACAGTGGACAATCTGTATTCGTACAAGGTCATTTTATTATAACTGAGTTTTTTGTACAGGAGAATTTATTAACATCACCATAATCAAAAATTAAAGAAAATATTAAAAGATTTTATCAGCAAAAAAGGGAATATTAAAACAACATATTAAAAGCTAGGAAAATACGGAGAAATAAAACACCTCGACAGAAACGCCTATTAAAAAATGCCAATTACAAAAAAATAAAAACTCAGACCGAGAACCGACGCATAGCACATGAAGGGCAGGCCTCAAATGTGACCGCTGTGAAGGTTCGAGAGTTATACCTGCAAAAATGGGAGGGGACGAGAGTTTGAAAGCCGAAGCGGAACTGCGTAGTTGCCCATCATCTATTGATAGCGCTCGGATCTCGGCAAAGTCCGAGCGTCATCTATTGATGGCGCTTGGCTTCAATGTGTTAAATGTTGGGGTAGAAAAAGATCACCAATAGACAGTGCAAAAGCGCTATGGTACTCAAGAGCACAAATTTTAGAACCAAACTCTAACACAAATTTTTGCAGTGAAGGTTTTAAAACTTGAAAATTTTTGGTTTTTACAAATTAAATCCAAATTTGAAAAAAATCGCCCTGGGAATAAATCTCTGAAATAAATCGGGTACAACCCAAAATATTCATACCCTTTCTAATTAAAAATATTGCATGCACATGTCAGGAAATTAAACGTATGTTTGTTAGATTGTTTATGTTAGCATCAATGAAGAAGTAACCATGAAAGAAATATTCAATTCAACTTGAATTAAGACGTTCTTGTTTGATTTTCTTGATAAGGACTACTCCTACAATAAAAATGTATGTGAAAAGAAATACTCTAATTTACCAATTCTACAAGTTTCATTTGAAAAATATTTTGATATGTCTAATACTTTACGAGATATAATGGAAAGTTCATTTTTTGTCACCAGTAAAGTGGTACCCCTGATAGGCTTACATGATTCATTACTGCGATTTTCTTATTATCTTTGATTGTAAGTCATTAATATCAAATTTCATGAAAATCCATTCTTTAGAAGCCAAGAACGAACATGCAGATGGACGGATGGACAGACAGAGAGATGGACGGACAGACCGATGACAATAGGCGCTCACGCTGGAAACGAATTGTGTCTAAAAATAAATTAAACTATAAAATTTTAGCAACAGTATTTTTTTTAATTGCATAGACCAGTGGTGCCCAACCTTTTCTATATGGCAGGCAACGTTGGTGGTTGCAAATCCTTCGGCAGGCCACATTGGAAGTTGCCAATTCTTCCGCAGGCTGGATTAGTTTAAATCGGAAGTTATCTATATATTCTGAGGTGCCATTTAAGTGAAAATATAGTATTAATGAGGGCTTTATGGTAATCATTCCGATATTAAAAGATTTGTTAGCGAAAATTTCATAAAAATATATGAATTTGTGTATTAAAGTTTTCGGATTGCTTTTTCATCAGGCCGCACAAAAACCCACATCCGGCCTGCAGGCAGGCCTGCAGGCAGGACTGACATGGACTATATTATATCCCTCTATCTACTAGGCTGCATTATCATAATTCATTCTCTGCACATATATGGGCAATCAAACCGAAGAATTTGGAGCAGCCTTTGCTCAATAGATTACCAGCAGCCTACTTTCTAGGCGTGGGCCAGCAAACTGCTGTGGAGAATTTGTTGTCTGTTTTCAATTCATTTTTGAGCATTTCGATTCTGATGATATAAACGTGATGCTCTCTGATCGGGTGTTTCATTTTTGATTATAGTTTGGTGATATTTTCAAATGTAGCCTCTCCTTTCATCCAACTGCTGTTGAGTTAATCTTGATCTTCGTCTTCATTCCCTACCAAATTGTCTTTGATGTTCTTCAGGTGTCTCTTCAATATTATCACCCATTTTAGCGTCACTTTACTCTTTAACTGATAACTATTATTACTTTTAATATAGTCAGCCTTCTATGACTCAGTTTATAGGAGCTTGTTTTTGCCAACAATTCTTCTCTTGTTGCTAACAACCTAGGCTGGCAACATAACAAATAAATTAATTAATCAATCAATTAAGCAATTTTATCACAAAATCGGTCTATTTTACTTTAATTCATACATTTTATTTGATAAAAGAAAATAAGTTGTGTTTTAATGTAAAATGTTTCTTATGGATCATATGTAATAGAGTAATTTGCAGCCTCACCACCTGAGTTGCAAAAGTCAAGCAAGGCATTTATATTATTTTTATATAAATACAGGTGAGCCCCACTTAACGCAGCCCCGGCCAACACGGATTCATTATAATGCAGATTTTATTTCAAATATGGATATCTTATGCACAATGAGACTGCAGTCTAATATCTTATGATTTTTTTAAATTTCGCACCAATCAAATTTCATAAAGTATCCTAAATATTGTGATATTTCAGCAGTGTTGCATAATATTGCATCGTCTGGTGGCCAATTTCACTCTTTTTCCCTGTATGTTTCACGGGTCTAACACAAAAAATATATCTCCTAAGGTGGAAAACATTTGAAAAACGGAAACAGAAATATGATTCATGCTTCATGTTTCTTTGGCATCAATAATTTTCCACAATTACTTTATTACAATGTTAATTTACCATATTAACATGTCATTATAAATAATAATAAAACAATAATGCTACACAAAAAAATTATATAATTTTGATCTACATATGAAAAAACATGTGGTACGCACGGAGGGATCTTAATGTTTGAATGCATACAATGTATATAATAATATATAATCAGTGATGAGCTGGAAAAAATTAAGAACAAGCTCTCTAAAAAAAAAGTCGCAAGGAAATTTGGATCAGGATGGCAGGAGGAGGCCTATATGCCAGGGGCACCATATCGCTCTAGTTTAGTAAGACCGTTCTGCTAGCTTAACAAGTGTTCCGTTTGTAATATATTCCATTTTATACGCTGTCGGATATTGACTATCAGATAGGACAAAATGCACTTGAAAGGACAAAATCAATAAATTTCCATATTTTCTAAAAATTTAACAACCGGCTCGAAAATTCTGAGAAAAATTAACAACAGGCTCAGGCGAGCCGGCTTCAGCTCATCACTGTATATAATGATATATAAATTGCAGAAAACCCAACACGCACTACTATGGGTTTGATCTATAAACGGAACTGCAAGAGCATCGTCGATCAGTGCATGACTTTGTTGGAGAAGCACAATGACTTCACACGAGTGAGTGCCATGAATCAGGGCTGCGACGGACTATTTGAATGCTACCGACAAGTTTTACATAATAAGTGAAAAAAGCTACGCAGTCGACCCTGGACTCATTTTAAAATAAAACTTCGTAGGTGTTCTGAGAAATATTTTGAAATTATGTACGTTTACCGCTAAAAAGCTTTTTTTCTTACTGTTTACTAGGTAATTTTATAGCTTGTTTAATAAATTACATTCTAAAAGTCCGGTAGAAATATATTTTACATTGAATGTGGGTCCAAAAATACCATTTGAGAAGTTATTTCCCTCTGGGTGCCTAAAGGTTATGGTGCCCTGGTGAACGCGGATTTTCGCTTAACGCGGAGACCTCAGGAACGCATCCCCTGCATTAAGCAGGTCTCACCTGTACTGATGCTCTGGCTATCCACCCCTCCATTTAAGGTTAAATTATAAGTTGCTTATGAATGTATATCTGTATAATGCAATAATAATATTAGCTTTTTTATTTTAAATAATTTTAGTTACTTCAACAAGAAGTTGAGCAAATTAAAGCAATGTGCTTGCTTAACAGTGAAAAGCTTGACTATAATTTTCAAGTTTTAAAGAAGCGGGAGGAAGAAAATGCAATTCTGAAGTCACAACAGAAACGAAGTATTACTAAGTAAGTACATATATGATTTTATTAATGTTACTTAGGAAAAAACTCGGTCATGTAACATAGTCCAGTGAATCCAGATTCCCCCTTTAAAGCCACTGGAAAGTTCATATCACCTACAGATTTGGAGATATTCATCACCAAACATCAAAAGTTAACAAATTGTATGAATTTATGGTAGCTGTGCGATTCACAGATCTATTCAATTTCACCACTTCAATTCACAGATCTATTCAATTTAACCACTTCAATTCAGCAGACAGCTCAGACATTCAATGCCTTTTTCTGTGCCAATGATGTGGCAAGAACCTAAAGATCATTGCAGTGACTGCTATTTTTCTTACAAATATAGCTGGATATTCAGGCAAAAACTGACATTGCATTAAGTATGCTGATGTTTCTTCTGCTTTAAAGCCTGTGCCATGTGGGGAAGAGTTGCCCATCCCTGCACCACCTTCAAATTTGCAGGATTTGGAGAAAATGGAAACGTCCGACAGTGAAGAACATGAAACATCTTCAGAAGACTACTGTCCTGATCCTCAAGATAAAACATCACACCTTATTCAGCAAGCTGAACTTTATTACTTACAATTAGTGCGTTACTTGCATCTATCTAAACAGCAAGCTGAACTCCTTGACTCTAGGCTACAACAATGGAACCTGTTAGCTCATGGGACAAAAATTTCAACATTTAGAAATCACAACAAGTCCTTATTGGCATTTTGTGAGATGTGAAATTCAATGTGTGTGTGCAAAGACATACCATATTTAATCAATTGTAAGCTGACCTATTTTTACCTTTTTACCATCTCAGAAATCGCCACTCGTCTTAGAATCGGTGTAAAAAAAGTAGTCAATGACTTTATGCCCGTAGTTACATTATAACGCAGGATATAAGTGTATTAAAGTGGAAGTAAACTATCTACTTTAAATGTATGCAAAAAAGAATCAAAATGACCGAACACCTATGAAGAAATAAAATATGTAAATAATACGTGGTGCGTCAAAGTCGTAAAAAAATGCAGCGATAGCGCTCGTATGCGTAAGAAGCTACATATGTACACAATGTTTCATTTTACTCGTGAATCAAAACATTTGCCTCTCTCCCCTCCCACCTCTACCTATCTTATTTCAGTGTGTGTAGAATGTGCATACTGGGATTTCCTGAGCAAACCGTTACTTCCTCATGCCTTAGGGTCATAGCAGCCAACTTGGGAGAATAATTTAAGAAAAAAAGTGAAAAGGAATGCCCAGCTGATACTCGTGTAGTACTAACGTATGTTATGTAATACGGTGTCCGTATTTGATTGACAAGAAACGGCTATTCTTTTACGAGAATAAGATCCTGGGGGATAACGAGGTCAAATTACTCTTTTAGTAGAAGTTGTTACGAATAAGTGAATAAAATGTATTTTATGCCGCCGTAATTTTAGTTAATACTCTTTATTTAATTACGAACTGAAAATCTGAGGCGTTCATACTTGTTGGTATTTTGAAATAAATGACCCCAGCTGTGTAAGCACTTTAAAATCAAAATTTTTCCTTGCGCAGCCTTGTGAAAAGTGGTGGTCGGCTTACAATCGGTGTTGGCTTAGAATCGATTAAATACAGTAAATGGCCTGATGCAGGAACTCGGAATTCAACATAACCCTGGTGATTGGCATCTCTTCATAGACTCATCCATTGCAAGTTTGAAAGCAGTATTATTACAAAACGAGAACGAATGGCCATCCATACCCCTGGCTCGTGCAGTTGAAATGAAAGGAACATATGAGAGCATGACAATCCTACTAGATGGAATAAAATATAAGGATCATATGTGACATGTGCATAGTGATTTAAAAGTTGTTGCTTTGCTTCTTGATTTACAAGGAGGGTTCACAAAGTACTGTTAATTAAAAAAGGTCGGAGACTACGGCGAGATGAATTAATTAAATTAAAACATAAATTCTCCTTAACCGTACAAAGTGAGAATATTTAGAGACAAAATAAACAATAAAATAGGGTTTTAAAAAAAATAAAATAAAAATTTTTTTGGGTTAAAAAAAATGGGTAAGAAAGGAATCAATGAAAAGAAAAACAAAAGTAACACTTACAGGTTTTACAGGGGATGAAAACCTCGCAGGTAGCCTGGTGTCACCCGTTCATGCACTCATATCCATCCCCAAAGGAAAAAAAAAACCTTTTTCCTTCAGGAGAACAATCATTCAAACACGCACTCAAACAACAAAAGGAAAAAAGAGTGGAAAACCTAGTACACATTCACTCCTAAAGAAAACAATGTTTCAGAAAACACATTTATACACACACTCTTGCAAAACAGGGAATCTCTAAATATTCAAGGGACACTGATACGTATTTCAGACGCGAAGAAGCCATCATCAGAGAAAGACGTTGAATGAAGGTCTGGTGTGTGGTTTGAAAGTGTTAATGGAGAAGTGTTTATGTGAGAGTGAAAGGAGGGGGATGGATGGACCGTTAGACTATAAAGAGGGGAGTGGGGGAGAGGGCCAAAATCGCTGTTCATAACAGTTCCTTTGTATTTTGCGATGAGCATACTTTCATAGGCGTCCAGTTTAAAATCGTTGTGTACAGATTTCAAAAGTGATAAGTTATCAATGGTAATGGGATGATTGTATTCCTATATGTGAGATGCTACACATCTTTCTCTGATGATGGCTTCTTCGCGTCCAAAATACGTATCAGTGTCCCTTGAATATTTAGAGATTCCCTGTTTCGCAAGTGTGTGTGTATAAATGTTTTCTAAAACATTGTTTTCTTTAGGAGTGAATGTGTACTAGGTTTTCCACTCTTTTTTCCTTTTGTTGTTTGAGTGCGTGTTTGAATGATTGTTCTCCTGAAGGAAAATGGTTTTTTTTTTCCTTTGGGGATGGATATGAGTGCATGAACGGGTGACACCAGGCTACCTGCGAGGTTTTCTTCCCCTGTAAAACCTGTAAGTGTTACTTTTGTTTTTCTTTTCATTGATTCCTTTCTTACCTGTTTTTTTTTAACCCAAAAAAATTTTTATTTTATTTTTTTTAAAACCCTATTTTGTTTATTTTGTCTCTAAATATTCTCACTTTGTATGGTTAAGGGGTATTTATGTTTTAATTTAATTAACAAAGTACTGTTGTTTCCTTTGTCTGTGGGATAGCCATGACACGGGAAACCACTACTTAGTAAAAAACTGGCCTAAACAAGAAGAATTTGCAATAGGCAAAAAAAATATGAAACACTCTCCATTGGTTGACCCTGGTAAAATTATGCTGTCTCCCCTTCACATCAAACTTGGCCTAACGAAAAACTTTGTAAAAGTGTTGGATAAAAATTGTGAAGCATTTAGCTATCTACGAGAAAAATTTCGTAAACTTAGCAAGGCAAAGTTAAAGGAAGGCATTTTTGTTGGTCCACAGATTAAGAAGCTGCTTAAGGACACGACTTTCGACACTAAGTTGAATGTTTTTGAATCAGCTACGTAGGCATCTTTTAAAGCTGTTACTGCCAGTTTCCTAGGCAATAGAAAAGACCAAAACTATGTGAATTCGAAAAAAGACCTCTTGGGAAGCTATAAAAACCTGGATTGTCGCATGTCCCTAAAGATCCATTTTTTACACTCGCACCTTGACTTCTTTCCTGAAAATTTGGGTTCTGTCAGTGACGAACAGGGGGAACGATTCCATCAGGATATTGTCACCATGGAACAGCGCTACCAGGGAAAATGGGACCCTGCAATGATGGGGGACTATTGCTGGTTTCTTTGTAGAGAGACATCAGACACGCCGTACAAGAGAAAATCTACAGGGACTTATTTTTCTAAGTATAAGTGAAAACTACTATAAATCAGATGTTTTAATTAGCTTCAATATTTTTCTATAACTTTCAATGTCAATATTTGTTTTGGAATCACTTAATTATTAGTTATTAGATGTATTTTAACTTACATATACTGAGAAAATAGTTGAAAATGAGTTTTAAATGTCACTATGTAATGGCACATTTCCTGCAAACCACAGAAAAATTGTTACTTTATACATAACCATATGTAATAAATGTGATGTGATACAGCTTTTCTGTCACCCCTAAACCTTGCCCTACATGTTGAGCACATCAGGCAAGAACTATATCATTTTACTACATTCATTTTGCTGCACAAAAAGTTATATATTTCTTTTTTCTGTGCATATTAAAATATACATGAATTATGATATATTCAAATAGTTTACTTTTTCATTCCTGATAACCCTCCCTCCATGGATGGGTCATCATCAATTATGAAGGGACAAAATGTGCTCAAGATGAGCTATATTAGGTAACACTCAAACCTTCCCTTGCACATTTGTTTAGTTTTATGTTATTAAATCAGTGCCTCTCTTCACAGTATCCTTGGCAACTTCAGTTGTGTGATAACTCACTGTGCTGTGCAGTTTTTACAGTGACATATGTGTCTTATCGCTTGTTAATATGGCAGAAAAAAACAAGAAAATTGTTATTACAATAAAAAAACTAACAAGGAGAGGCACCCAAGTGTAAGTGGCGGATCACGACCAAACTTCACAGGATGAAAGAAAACGAAAAATAATTAGACACGTATTTTCGGAAAGGCGTCTAACGAGCCCGCGTTTTCGAGATATTTGCAATTGAAAATTGAAAAACAAGTGGCTTTTCCTCTAATACCATGACGAGCGACCCCCTAGCAACAGGTGCCGGTAGCCTAGTGATAAAGTGTCGGGATACGGAACTTATGTCGCGGGTTCGATCCTCCACATCGCCGATTTTTTTTTCTTCTCCAATCAATGTTTTATGACTTTAGTTTTATGTAAGTTGTCCAAATTACATCATTAATAATTTTCTTTCTTTTTTCAGGCCAGTATTTTAATTTTAAATCCATTCCAATGCACTTTTTACGACATACTCGGATTATATAGATACTTAATAAATATATACTACATTTTCTACGCACACCCTCCTCGATATTTCCACTGTAGAGTTGCATAGTTTACGTGCCGAATAAGGAGCACTTGATGCCACGTTCCAACGGTTTCTCGAGTCCTTTCGGTGCGTCCTGGCGCTGGGCACTACCGGGTGGGGTCGCTTTTCACTCGCTCTCCTAGGGATGGATTAGGGAACCGTAATTTATTCATATATAATGGTTATACCGCCATTAATCGGTCGCCATTGCCTCATTAGTTACAATTGGCCAGGAACGAGAACAAGAACGGGAAGGTGAACGGCAGCAAACGCTAACGGTAACGGTAGCGACCCTATCGGTGCACAATAGAACGCGACACGTTCACGCCTCAAATTGTCATTTCGCCTACAGAAACAATGTGTGGGGATTCGATCGCTACTGCCGTTAATTATCCGCAGTTAATTAATTAATTAATTAACAGCAACGATAACAGTATAACAAGATAACAAAGTAACGATAGCAAATAATACATTTTAACGAAAACAATGGCGGCGCGCATGTATACGTTTCAAATTTATTTAATTTAATTTCTTCACGCCGTTCTCGTTCCCAGACAATTGTGCATCTGCCTTTAGTCACATGTGGTCGCCTGTTGTCGGCTGCACGCCGTGAAGTGGGGAACATTGGTTTTTTCGAGCGCTTTGCGGGTTCTCAGACCGACAATGCAGGCGCCGTGTAAGACGGAGGCCGCTACTTAATCCATCCCTAGGAGAGCGAGTGAAAAGCGACCCCACCCGGTAGTGCCCAGCGCCAGGACGCACCGAAAGGACTCGAGAAACCGTGGGAACGTGGCATAAAGTGCTCCTTATTCGGCACGTAAACTATGCAACTCTACAGTGGAAATATCGAGGAGGGTGTGCCTAGAAAATGTAGTATATATTTATTAAGTATCTATATAATCCGAGTATGTCGTAAAAAGTGCATTGGAATGGATTTAAAATTAAAATACTGGCCTGAAAAAAGAAAGAAAATTATTAATGATGTAATTTGGACAACTTACATAAAACTAAAGTCATAAAACATTGATTGGAGAAGAAAAAAAAATCGGCGATGTGGAGGATCGAACCCGCGACATAATTTCCGTATCCCGACACTTTATCACTAGGCTACCGGCACCTGTTGTTAGGGGGTCGCTCGCCATGGTATTAGAGAAAAACCACTTGTTTTTCAATTTTCAATTGCAAATATCTCGAAAACGCGGGCTCGTTAGACGCCTTTCCGAAAATACGTGTCTAATTATTTTTCGTTTTCTTTCATCCTGTGAAGTTTGGTCGTGATCCGCCACTTACACTTGGGTGCCTCTCCTTGTAAGTAGAAGACAGACTTGGAAAAGGAGAATCTGTGAATAAATTCACTGAAGAATACGGTACTGGCATGCAGACCATTTGTGATATAAAGAAAAACAAAACCAAGTTGATGGAGTTCACTGCTGAATCTGATAGCAGTGCCAGGCCCTAAACATGTAAGACAATGTAAAAATCAATGCATGAGAAAATGGATGCAGCCTTGCTTCTGTGGTTCAACCAAAAGCAAGCTGATGGGACACCTGTCTCCAGTCCCTTGCATAGACAGTAAGTGAGGTATTTCCTTGAACCACTTGGGTTAGAAGGGAATTTTAATGCTTCATCTGGGTGGTTTACTCGACTGAAAAAGCAATATGTCATACACAAAGTTGCCATTTGAGGAGAACGCTTGAGCGGCAGTTGCTGATGCTTTTTGATTAGAATTTCAAAAATTTGTGTAGCAAGAGAATTTGTCACCCGACCAGATATTTAAAGCTTACGAGACGGATTTATAATGGAAAGGCCTCCCGTCTTGAACCTTGGCATTTCAGAAATAAAATCATGCTTCCACCCATAAATCTGACAAAGAATCACATTATTATGCTGTGAAAATATGCCAGGCACTGTGATAGGCAAAGCAAAAAATTCTTGTTCATTTAAATCTGTTAATTTGCCTTTTAATTACTACAGCCAGAAGGGTGCATGGATGGACAGAAATATATTCACTGATTGGTTTCACAGTAAGTTTTTGCCTGATGTTCGATCTTTTTTACTCGACAAAGGACTCTCACCAAAAGCTGTGTTGTTATTGGATAATGCTTCTGATGATGGTTTCATCTGTGCAAAATTTTGCCTATGGCTGTCATGGCATTGATTCAGCCCATGGATTAAGGAATGAGTGCATCAATGAAACAACATTATTGTGCTGGTCTTCTAAAGATGCTTGCTGAAGAAGGTGAAAACTTACTGGCATTTTAGAAAAAAAATTACGAGTATTGATGCAGTGCATTGTGTTTCTCAAGTATGGGCTTCTGTGACTTGTTTGGTCGTGGAACAAACTTCTTTCTAATCTTGAACTCTTGAGTTGATACATTATTGCAGGGACTATTGAGGATGTGGAATCTGAGAATCTTAGTGAATGGTTGGATAGTGATAAGTTTGAATCTGGATTCCAGCATATGAGTGATGATGTTATTATCAATGCAGTGGGCCGAGAGGACGGAAAGAATGGCGGGGAGAAGGGAATGACGAAAGTGAAGGGAATGAAAGTGATTGCATTGGTCACAAAATGTCACTAAATAACTAGACACTGTTAGATAATATGTGATTACGGCAATGTCATAGCAGCCAGGAAAATACAAACAGTTAGGAAAAATGTAAATGAGTCATCAAAACAAGCGAAGGTTATGGACTTGTTTTTTAACAGACCATTTGATAGCTTTTTTGTCAAATATTTTTGTCCATGAGCATTTAAATGGGTGCTTTTAATTAAACAAACCATTTTCAGTGTTTTTTGATTATTTATGCTTCCTCTTACATCCATTAGGCCGGATAATAGAGAATTTACCATACTAAAATTATAATCGGATATCACTTATATGATTATCATATGAAAATTTGTATAATACAATGGTATTTTTATTCTTCAGGTTACTTGATAGTATATCAAAATTAAAGTTGAATATTGAAGACATAGAGAAAAAAATCAAAATAGAAGGTGCATGCCTAAAAGAAGAAATGGTAAGACTACTCAAAAACATTATAGATATTGAAGAAAAATCCATATTATTTGGTGAAGCGAATGATAGAAGATATTATGGTGTATGGAACATGAATCGAAAAAATGTGTTGGCTCTGATCAATAAGGTAATGGAAAATTTTTACATTCTCATGGATGCTTTCTTTGTTTAATAATTTTTTGAACGCTTTGTTTTTTTTCTTGTTCTATCAGTGTTTTGGTAATTATTGAAAATGTCTATCATGAAAGAGAAAAACGTGTCCCATTATATGCATAGAAGATTTAAAAAAAACAGGACACAAAATTTAAAGATTCCATTTTATACACTAAAAAATTAATTAATATTGAAAATTCAATTCTGATTCAAATAAAACCAGAATCATGTTTACAGTTGCCTCATCATTAAGGCCGCTCTCCCACTGGGGCGACACAACCACGATCTGACTTTAATCAAAAAGTTGAAACAGATAGGATGAGGAGACCAGGCAACTAGATTTTCTCCCACCACGTGTCTCTGACCAGTTGCTTACGATATGTCGAATGGTGAAGATCACAATGTAATCCTAATGTATTGGTACTTAAAGAAAAAGCGGAAAACTAAAAGACAGTGATTTTGTTGTGCCGAAAGAACTTTTAAAAGACAATCGAAAATTTCAATCTTTTTATCGGATGTCTAAAGATAGTTTTAATGTGTCAGTAAAAAAAGTGAGTTCACATATTCAGAAACAAGAAACACATTTCAAGAGCAGTGTGAGTGTCGAGGAAAGATTATTAATAACACTCAGGTAAATTGCAAGTTTTTATTTTGTACTAAAAATTACGAGAAATATAATGAAAAGTGCAATATATATAACAATATTTAGTCACTTGTGATTTGTCAATTTTTCTGAATTATATCATATTAAATAAAGGTTGAAAAGTTTAAAGTAGAATTCCATTAACTTGACAATAACCCGATCATTGTTTTTTGCCATACTTATTCGTGTAATTTTTAGCCACAAACAAAAGAAAAGACACTCAATGGGTGCAATCACCAGGAAACTTCGAGGATGTTTTGCTGACAGGACATTTTGCCGACAAGATGATAATATTATTTGTATACCATCCAGTTTTATTAATTGAATCTTTGCAAGTTCGACAGGGATGCGTTCCTGAAAACATGGTCGAATCTCGAATTGTTGAATGTCGAACGCTGTTTTTCCATATACTTGCATGTTATAATCGGGGGATACGTTCCCGCATCTCGGAAAAAGTCTCCCCTCACGTTCTATAAATATAAAATAACATTACTAATATGTTAATACAACAATATTAAATTATGAATAAATTATATAATAAATATTTTAAATGTATAGCTTATTTTTTGCACTAAAAAAGAAAAAATATATTTTTGTTTCGAACTTCAAAGATGCAATATGTTCTGCAGACGGCCCAGTTCGACTCACATGAGCCGGATAACATACCTGCATACATCTCTCTATACATACAACTATTTATCGCAGTGAAATTAATATAAAAGTTATTAAAAATGTACAAAATAACTTAAGAATAAAGAAACAATAAAATTAAAAATATTTTCATAGCTTAAATCTTTTTCAACTGTGCTTACTGGACTTGGTTTATTAATTGAGAAGTTGGAAGATTTTAGTTGGAAGAAGAGGAGCTATTGGGTGGGGAACTGTTTATTGTTGTTATCAAATTACCTGAATTTATCACGTTCTAGAATTTTCTCCTTCTGTTTCACATAAGTGCTAATAATTGAACGACACATTCCCAACGATCGTGCAATTTCAGTATGGCTTTCATCTTTCTCAACACGCTTTAAAATTTCTAATTTCAATTCATAACTATGAGTCTTATGCACCCTTTTATTTGATTAACTTACATTATCACTATTACATTTCCTTTTAGATGCCATGTCAAGTGATAAATTTATAAATAAATCAATAAAATAAATAAATTTAAATAAAAGATTAACAGAAAAAAGTGAAATCAGCACAAATTCAAACAATTAGAGCAGAAATAACCATGTCTACACTGAAACTAAACCTCGCGTGGTAGGTAGTGATAACAATTACTTCGCGTCAAGTAGTTCCAAATTTGATGGGTCGAATAAGCAGGTTTCGACGGGTCGAGATCTCAAATTTGTCGAATCTCGAACTGTCAAATCTTGGGAGTCGCCTGTAATCTAATTAACCATCCTCAGGAGCAGTTATATTTAAATTACATAAAATGGTTCTTACTTAATTTAGGATTTTATTAGATAATTACCATTCACTACTCAATAAATAATCTAATTCATTTTATTCAAAAGTATTACATAAAATGTTTCATAATTAATTTGCTATCACTACCTTTACCTTTAAAATGTCAGATACTAATACAATCAATTTGCCTAACATCTCATAGTTTTTAAAAACACTGACATGCCATATGTTGATATCAAAGCCATGATTACTCAAATTATATCAATTCCATAAGCACCCGTTTTTATGAGTTCTTTGCAAAAAGTGAACGCATATAGGGGAGGTCGTCTCCATCCGTCCATCCGAATGTTTCAATTCGTAAACCACTGGACAGATTTTGATGAATTTTGGCATTGGGGAATTTTACTAAAATCTGTTGACTGATTCCAAATTTGTTTTAAATCGATGCTTAGTATAATAGTTAATGGAAATAATTAAATGTTAAAGTAAACAAATATCTCATGTAGGCATAATGACATGAAGTACTATTCAAGTGCCTTTTATAATTATATAGGCAGGGATAATGTTCAACTACTTACTCTACTAATAATAAACTGATCGTCATTTTTTGCCATTATTTGTTTGTATAATTTTCATCTAAAAACAAAAAAAATAAGGTACTTAATGGACACGATCACCAGACAACTGAGCGGAGGCAACTGGCATGGCCGATCGTAAGTGATGGGTCGCCGACAGGTTGCATTGCCATCATGTCATAGTCATGCCAGTGGGAGGGTGCCTATAAGGAAGCACAAGACAGACCAGTGGCGATTTTTATTGAGATCGGATTGTAGTTGCATCACCCAAATGGGAGAGCGGCCTAAGGCATGCTCAGTGGATGATTTTCTTCTCATTTTCACAAAATATATTTTTGATTTAGAATAATCTCCATAACTTCAAGTTAAAAGTGATTAATTCTTTTTCTGAGACCTCCTCGGGGTAGTAAAACTACTCAAAATCAATTACAATTGCATTAATACTTTAATTTTACTTATAAACCCGTCAATTTAATAATTTATTATGGATTTTTGTTTTGTATTCATTATATATTGAGATTTTATTCATACTTATGACCCAGGTCCTAGATGCTGACAGAGTTATTTGTGAGCAGCAGTTATGCATGGATTGGATACCACCAGACATGTCTTTTCTGTATGATAAGACTTTCGAATCAAAAAGGTCATCAACTCCAACAAGTTAGTTAAGTTATACTCTAAGAAAACACTTGATTTAAATATATACACTTGAAATTGAATAATTATCATTGTGTTACAGCCCTGATAGCAAGGAAGAGTTTTTACATTCATGGTTTTATTAGAAAACTGGCCCACAAGAGCTGTAGTGGTTTCTATCAGTTATAAAATCTTGAGAAATTAAGTCAACTTAATTTCATGATTTTCTGAAAACATTAATTGTTGTGCCAGTATTTTTTCCAGTGTGCAATATCTCTAAAAATATGTAAAACCAAATTTCCCCAATAGATGGACACAACACAGTATTTTCATGTCACCAGCAGTCGAAACTTTGTGACACCAAGAAGCAGTTCAAATTCTTCTTATTTCCCCTCCATTGGGCGCACATATGCTGTCCCCTCTTTTCCCTGCTCTTTCATTTTCACACATATAACCACCAGAGAAGCAGATCTGGAGCTGCTTCTCGAGGCCTGCTCAATAACAATTGAGTAATATGAAGCGCAATCAATTTAGTAGAAATTCGTTCAAATGACGAAAATACTAAATATATTTCTATGAACTTGATAATAGTAACTGAAGTTAATCTAAGTAATTAAAAAAGTTTGTTGCGTTGTTGTTTCACTTGACAAGGAGTGCTTGCATTGCTTACATAGGTGACCACCCCAGTTCTGTTGTAATGCTGATCGATGAGACCATTATGAATCAAGTGTAATGTTCATATATTAAATAGTTCTTGGAAAACTCTCATTTTCTAAGTGCACATGTTGTTTCATAAACAATTTTTTAATAATTAGTTTTCTTCACTAGACAATTATGAAGCTTATCTTATGACTGATAACAAATGACAAATAAGCATTTCAGTACCGAAGATTGAAAAAATAAGTATAGACTTATCTTAGCTATCTCTAACAGTCATAACAAGGATAACCTTGTCATAATGGTGATAAAGATTGTATGACAGAGACTTTTGACAATACAGCGAGTTTTCGCGTGAAGTAATTGATTTGTTCCAGAAAAATCAGATGTAATGCAGATCATATTTCTATTTTTAGTCAAAGACTAATTATTTACTCAGCTTTTGCAGAAAATGTACCTACTCAAAATCTTTAAAAATTCCAACATTGTTTGTAGAGCAATACAAAATGTGGGCATTGTGTATCTCTGTTTATGCCCCAAAATATGGCATTAACAACTCCCCAGACTTAACTACTAAGTCAAATAATTTAGATATTTTACCTTCATACAAACTTGTTTCCTTTGATGTGAAAGACTTGTTTACCAGTGTTCCTCCCCTTCATCTCTGTGAAGAAATCCTAATATCTTCAGGTGCCCATCCTGGTGTGATTATCTCCATGAGTGAACTTATAAAAGGGTGCATTTCCCAAAACTATTTTGCTTTTATACCGGTTTTCTACTCTTGAAAATCCTAGTTGTATGCTTACTGCTGCAGCCAATGAAAACTTGAGAGACTGTCGATGGGGAGGGAAGAAAGTCAGTCGGTCTCTCGCTGTTCACATGGCTCCGAGCTTGACTGTGTTGCCAGATCTACCATGTTTACACCTTAGCGTTCGCATGCGACTTTCTTCAAGAGTGGATATCGGGCAAGAGCGTACTACTTTCCCACTCCTCTCGAAAACTTCAAATGGTGGTGGAAGGGGAAAACGCCCTGATTGGCTATTCACTGTGCCACGGTCAAGCTTCATAAGAGTAGAAAACGGGTATAATAAGACTATTTACCATCTACAAGAAGGCCTAACAATGGGTTCTCCTTTGGCACCTCACCTGACATATTTTTATGAACAATATTGAATGTAAACTGTTTAGTTCTAAATTACTGGCCATTAATAATATTATCGTATAGTACCGTTATGTTGATGATATATTTTGCATTTGGAAAGGGTCCCTCAGACAATTGGACTAATTTTTAGGCGTGTTTCGCTTCCAGCGTGAGCGCCTATTATCGTCGGTCTGTCCGTCCATCCATCTGTCCACGTGTTCATTGTCAGCTTCTAAAGAATGGATTTTCATGAACTTTGATATTAAGGACTTAAAATCAAAGATAATAAGAAAATCGCAAAAACGAATCACATAAGCCAATCAGGAGTATCACTTTACTGGTGACACAAATGAACTTTCCGTCATATCTCATAAAGTATTGCTCATATCAAAATATTTTTCAAATAAAACTTGTACAACTAGTAAAGAAGAGTATTTCTTTTCCTATACATTTTTATCATATGAGTAGCTGTTATCAAGAAAATCAAACAAGAATGTCTTAATTTGAGTTGAACTTTGAAATTTTCTTGCATGGTTACTTCTTCATTGTTGCTAACATAAACAATCTCACAAACAAACATTTAATGTCCTTACGTGTGCATGCAATATTTTTAAATAGGAAGAAAATGGATTATTTATGATGAAGGAAAGAACTTGAAAACGCTATTTCCCTTATGTACAGGTATATAATTTCTTTCTAATACTCCATTGCATGAAACGTGCCCATTTGTGATACGTTGTACACTTTCCTAACTTGTTATCTATCTGCAATAGCTTACATCTGTCCATTAAATTCACCCAAGAGATTGAAGTATAACTCTTTCAAAAGCTTACGGCACCTGTGCAGAAGACGATTTTTGGTATGGAAGAGTCCACTTTAGAAACGTGAACTCGGTAGGGGTGAGGGTGTTTACAATTGTGAGAGAGCTCACATGTGCCTTAGTTGCCAACCGTGCCGCTGTTCTATTAGATTCACCTTTCTATTATCGCTGTTCTGTTTGTTGTTTGGTTACATTGTATTTAATTGCCGAATAAAAATTTGCTTTGGAAAATAGTTTCTTCTTTCAAAGTTAAATTAGTGCAAAATCAAAGTACATATATACATGATAAGCTACAGTTCAGAACATTTCTGCCTCTTTTAAAACTGGATCCGGTAGTTTGACCAAGCTGCGGGTTCCAAAGCTTTGCTTCCTCCTCAACTTCCCCCTCCACAACCGCTTTCCCCTACATTACATTGCAGTCCGAGCAGAAAGGTGCCATAAGCTTTTGAAAGTACAATCCCTCAACTTCCATGATTTAACCATACATAGACACACACACAGCCTACAATTCACAATTTGCAGGAAACCAACTCATACCAATCACACCATTCACTCTTATTCTTTCCATCCCATTCCACACAAACATGCGGCTTATCACGCTCTAATACACTGGTTAACCCACACTCCTGGTAGTTTCGCAACTAAAGGTCCCAGTTTAAATCTTTTAGAACAGTTAGAAATACTTTTACACCACAATGATAAAACACTCAACCTCGTTAACGAACTTATTCCTCCCACCCACTCTCCCTTGCTTACTTTGTTTCTTCCTAACACCCATTCCTCCCCAATACCTTGACTCAGCCTTTCCCCCTCCCCCCTCGCTCTACCCAGTCATTGGTCCCTCTAAACATTTCCCTTCACCATTCCCATCCGATTCCATATATATTTGTGTTGCTTCTCGTTTTTGTATCTGATGATGACTAGGTATTAGTCAAAACCCCCCAGGGGGAGTTATGGAATTTTTGGTGGGCACTAGACACCAAGGGAATGGCATGTGAGAATTTAAGAAACAGTGTTATGCATCAAAAGATCAGGGTCTAGATAGACTATGGAAGCTTAAAAGTGTTAATTGGATACTGTCAGGGGCATATATTCTGGGTTTGCTAGGCATGTGGCATACTCCCACCGAATATCACGATATATACGTACATACATGTAATATTATTAAAACTGGCAACTATGAAATGCAGTTGTGCCGAAAAAGTTACGCGCACGAAAATACGTTCACTGGAAGATCTGTAGCGCAGTCGTGCTATCAGACATTGCATGATATGTAGCGTTTAACTAAATAGCGGAGCGGTGGAGAGAGGCTGGGGTCATGCATAGTAGATTACTTCCTGGAAGTCATGTGATTACTCAGGGCCCTCAGGGCGAGTGACCCATCTCATGAACACCCATCGATAGCGATGCAGTGGAGAAAAACTGGAAGTTCTTAAATCAACACTCCAGGCAGGGATGTTCAGAGATCGCACACCTAACTGCCCTGAGCCAGCTTGCGCAGTAGACAAGTGCAATAGAGAGATATTTGGGTTTTGCATGGTAGCATATAGCCAGCTGGGTGTGCGCCTTTCTGATAGCTCCCAGCTCTGCAGGGTGAAATTTCTGTGGAATCCATTATTGTTATTGATAACGTGGTCGATAATCCCACAGCAGCTTCAGACTGGAGCTCTTACAAGTGAAATAGGTGTTAGAAGCATGCTTCGGCATTGTGTTGCTAACATAAGCTTTTGTTTCTTTCTGTTGAGTGTTCTGTTTTGTTACTAAGCGTTTGTTTCTTCTTTTGTGGTTTCTATAGTACAGTAAAACTCCGATTATCCGATCTAATTGGGACCAAGGGTGCTTCGGATAATCGAAAATTCGGATAATTGGACAGAATAAAACATTGGAGTACAGTAAACAAGGTTCATGTATTTAGAACGTATTTATGTTGTAAAATACATATTACAATGCATTATATGAAAAAAAATTATTATAATATTAATTTGGTGGTCTACAAAAAATATATAATGTACGTAAAATGCAACAGTTGAATATAAAATTTCATATATTTAAAACAAGAACTGAATGATTGATAGTTTTTTTGCAGAAGTCTTCATTTTTTTTGCAGCTAATTCTCGTAATCTTCTTAAACAAAGCAGTTGGACTGAATCACACTCTTCTTGTCCCTCCAACCATTCCATTGCTGTCTCCAGGCATTTGATTTTTTAAACTCGGGAATGAAGGTTTTGTCATACCATTCCAGAAACACTTGAATGCCCGAGGTTTTGCTGATTTCCCAATGAGTAGCACAGGCAGCTTGTGATTTTCACTGGCATAATAAAATTGTTACCCTCTCTTTGGATACTTTGTAACTGGGTGCAGTCAATTCTCTCCGTGATGCAGGTGATTTTTTGGCAGAGCTTTCCAGTTAAGTCCGGTTTCATCTGCATTGTAGATAAAGTCTACATCGTATTTTTCTTTTTGAATGAAGTCTCCTAAAATTTTTACAAAATTATCAGCCCCGTGAAAGTCAGCTAAAAGCTTTTCGCCATAAA
The DNA here is from genome assembly GCA_036926305.1 of Uropetala carovei. Lineage (NCBI taxonomy): Eukaryota > Metazoa > Arthropoda > Insecta > Odonata > Petaluridae > Uropetala > Uropetala carovei. Next base: position 6,123,443 of record JAXCHB010000084.1, on the reverse strand, counting down.
TATCCAGTTGTATACCATGTCGTAATTTAAAATTCCTTAGCCACCCAGAGCTTGCCTTAAATTCTGGACTACCACAAAATTTTTCGTTAAAATGTATTGCCTTTTCACAAAGAATTGTAAAAGAAAACAAAATATACTGAATGTAAGACAAAAATAGAAAAACTGTAATCAAAGTAATTACAAGCTGATTGGAAATAATTGTTATGGGCAAAAATATGAGGAATGTAGGCAACGATGTGTTGAATGATTTTGGTTCGGATAATTGGACGTTCGCATAATTGGCGTTCGGATAATTGGAGTTCTACTGTATTAGTTTTTGTGCAAGTATCTTTAAATTTTTCTGTTACTTTTTGATGATTTTTAAAATATTTGCCAATCTTATACAATGGGAAATAGTGTTGAAGATTTACGGGGTGTACCATTTTCATCTCGAACATTTGTCAATCATATGAATATTGTGGAAGAAGGTAGCCTTGTCCAGCTCTTCCAAATATACTATGTAAGCATAAAGACACAAAAACTGAATATACAAGACATTTTTCCATTTCGCAATATGAAATAGTTGAATGGTTAACTGGCTGTGAAACGCGATCTAGACTTTTTTGTTGGCCATGTTTATTGTTCTCAAAAGACAATGGTGTGAATTAAGCATGGATTTTCCGATCTTAACCATTTAGCAGCAGCACAGCAAAAACTTGGACGATCTCAAGCACAAGTTGTCTTTTCTTAATCTTAAAATTTTGGAAAACAAAGAATCGACACTTTACTTGACAACCAACGAAAAACTGAAATAAGCCGGCATAATGAACAAGTCAATAAAAATAGAGATATTTTGTAAAGGCTCATTGACACAATATGTTATTTATCTAAACAAGAACTTTTTTTGCGAGGTCATGATGAGTCTAAGAATTCAATGAATAAAGGTAATTGTATAGAATTTTTAAATGTACTTCGGGACTACGATCCTCTTTTAGATAATCATTTAAATACATCAACAGTGTTTCAAGGAATTTCTCCCACTGTTCAAAATGATCTTATCAAGTCCATATCTAATGTCGTTAAAGATGAAATAAAAAATTAAATTGATTCAGCAACTTTTGTAGCCATTGTACTGGATGACACTTTGGATGTCATGTCAAAATCACAGCTCTTAACAGTTTTGCATTTTGTGCATGATGGGAAAATACATGAAAGGTTTATTGGATTTACAGACATTAGTGCTGATAGATCTTCTAGTGCTCTATTTAATCATGTTGTCAATGTAGTTCAAGAATTTAAAATTGAGGGAAAATTGGTTGGACAAATTATGATGGGGCATGTGTAGTGAGTGGACATGTAAATGGTTTACAGAGCAAAATTATCAATTTAATGCTTTTTACACATTTCTACGTTCATGTGTTAAATTTAGTTTTGAAACAACCTTTCGAATATCCGATATCTTACCCTGGACATACGATGTTTGACATCTGATGCGCTCTGAGTCTACTTTCTTGTACATATTTTTGGCCAATATTCAGTTGGACGATATTACTCATCCGCATTGTAGGTATTAAGTTATTGATTGTTTTGTCTTTAAAATGTTTATTATACAACTGCTATAATAGTTTGATCTGTATTATTTAATACTATAATAGCCCAGATCTGTAATACTATACTAGCCCAGGTCTGTTGGTTGGTTGGTTGGTCACGCTTTCACAATGGCCGATATAGAGCATATTAACAAACTTCCCGAATAGGTAGAAGATTGAAATTTGGCAAGGGTGCTTGATTAACATATTTTAAGGTAATGACGAAAATAAATCTCAAAAAAAGTCCTGGGTTCAACTCCAAGGAATACATTTCCATTTTTCGTAAGGTAACACGTAAAAATCCATTTTTTGGCATGCAGACTTTTATTGTTTTGGAAATTAAAATTAGAAGGAATTAACCTACGAACTTCGGATCTGAACCAGTTTGAAGAAAAAATTACAAAGTTTCTTATTCTGCTCATCTTTTTTTGCCTACAGTTAGAAACCGCTCATGTTAAACGTTTATTTTACATATTTTGTGGAAATATTGCCATTCTAACGGGATGTTGCCTTGACTACCAATTATACTGTTAGACCTCAAAATGCTATTGTTATATCAATCCTTATGGGTGTAAGCTTACTTTGAATGCTTTTAACACGAGATAGGGAGGGAGAGAGAGGGATGGTAACGGAGGGAGAGGGAGGGAGGTAGAGAGAGAGAGAGAGGGAAGGGGGGGAGAGGGAATGAGGGGAAAGGGGTGGAGAGAGGGAGGGGTGTGAGGGGAAGAAGGGAGGGAGAAAGAGGGAGGGAGTGAGAGGGCGGGAAAGAGAGGGAGGGAGAGAGAAGGAAGGAGAGGGTGGAAGGGAGGGGGAGGGAGGAGGAGAGAGAGGGGGAGGAAGGCAACTATTTTAAGGTTAACTAAAGATATCCCGTCATATTGATGGGCAATTACGCTAGTACAATCTATAACACTCATTGGTTCTTTAACTAATAAAGCCCATCTCAATTTATAACATTAAGCCTATGGGAAATTGATATTTGACTAACGATGTGATTTTCAGGAACGTTTAGAGTCCTAAGTTGGAAACGGACTTTAGTTTGTTGATATTCTGGCAACTGTAAGTATAAATGTATGCACAAACATTCCATTTTACCAATATGCTTTGTTCTTTCACATGCGATTTTAAACATTTCATTTTACATGTAACCAATTTTTTATAAGAAAGCCATATTCAAAATGAGCAATGTATTCTATATTTATGGGATAAATGCCAGGACACCTTGAGTAGATACAATTCTCTCAATACCTTCAAGATGGCAGTTTGTCATTTTACTGTACTGTTGTCGAGCTGGCCAGAGTTGGCACCCAAAGAGCTGGTTGCCTACCCCCCAATGGGAAGGCGATGTTGCCAAATGCTGTAATGACCATCGGTTTACCCCAACCTGCTGAGTCCCCGTTCATTACATGTGTGAGACTAGGTCAGGGCCGCCGAGAGCCAGAATGGGCCCAGGGGAAAACAACCTTCTGGGCCCCCCTCCCCTCCGAGAAATATTTTTAAAATTATAAAACAAAAGGAATTATGAATTCCTGCAACACCTATGAAATGTATGGTCAATATTCTTCAGCGAATTTAAAAAAATATAAATTTTGATTTTATACTTCGATTTTTAACTAAATGAACATGTCACATCTAACAATAAGCGATAATAAATTTACTTAATTACTGGTCCAGATACACTTAAATGTTGGTAATTGTTATTTAAAGAAAACTGTTGAAATCAAATACAGATTTTGAATTCTTGAAAATCTTTTGGGGGGAAAACCTATAAGTATGTGCAGTTATGTGCCCCAACTCACTGCTCCGAATAACTGATTTCATCATTGCGTTTTGCTGTCATGACTTGCACTTGTGTATTACAAAATACGTATTATGATAGGAAAATCTTGTGCCCACTCCATCTTGGGCCCCCAGAGCACCCGGGCCCCAGGGAGTTCTCACCGGTCTCCCCGCCCTCTCGGTGGCCCTGGACTAGGTATTACAGTGGGAATACAGCGATATTTGAGAAAACATATATTGTCTATTTAAGACTTTATTATTTAAAACCTGAATTTTAAAAAACGTTTTATGACAAGCAGTTACAATATCATATCCAACATTAGATGTTGCTCTTTACCTTAACCTTTAAACACCGGAATTTAAATACCCTTTTGAGGGTCCCGCTGCCAGATTTAATTTCGGCCATTTAAATATTTTGTGTATGGTTTTTGAAAACTTCTTGTATCTCATCAACTATTGGTGAGAAAATGTTCAAATAAAAAGCATTTCATTGTAAAAATAATGAAGAATCATATCTTTCACCTTTTTATGCGAAAGAAATCCGTCAAAATAACATACTGCCAAACAAACGTAATATAAAACAAAAAGTAAAGCTATAATGTAACTATTTTTACTCAATTTTGTTCACTCTACAGCTGATGCAATCCCAGTGTTTTTTGTATTACTCCTCAAAGCAAGGTGCAACACACAGACCCAGGTCACACACCTTGCATTTGTATTTTGTCCTCGTGTATTTGTCTTTTGAAGAATACACATGACATCTCACGCGGTTTCCCATAATTGGCCCATGTTTATTTTTCTTGGCCTCCAAATGCTTAAGTTGGGTGTCGGTAGCAATAGTTCCTCCCCTTGGTATTGCCTGAGCAGGAAAGGCCCTAGAACCCTCTCTGCTCTGTTTCGTGTTCTCAAAACGAATGAGCAAGGTAGTTCGGAAAACCAAGATATGCAAAATAAAGAAGAAAATGACTGAAGGGCCTTAGGGTTTGAGCTGAGTCACTGGTTTCAGTTAATTGAATCTCTTTGGGATGCGAGGGAGGCTCCTGCAGTGGAGGCTTATTTTGAGAGAAACACTCGAGAATTATTTCCGCTTCTCTCCTCTAATCCTTAAAACATCAGGCCTTAGAGAGGAGGATTAGAGGGGTGTCTGGTCTTTCATCTCATATCCATCATCTCGATTCTATGACCAAAACGATGTCTATGAGCAGCATTGGAAGTAAGCATGTTACTGGTGTGCCATTCGGCAGATAGCCCCACATAATTGCCAGCACATCGGCATGCCATTCAGCAGATAAAGGTTAAATGAGTCAATTATGATCACAATTTCAATTACAATAAAAGGTTTTCAAAATAAATGAAAGAAATAAACATTTTAAAAATTTAATGGAAAGACACCAAGATCCGCAGACTCTTCAATTCTTCTGTAAATAAGAAAATAAATTGTATTATTTGTAAAATGTCAAATTACTTAATCTTTAAGGAGAAATCAGAATTTGTAAATATGTACCTCTGAACAGGATGGGCATATTCAATGTCTTCATCTGAATCCTCGGAGTTCGAATTGCTGCTGCTGCTCCCTAGAGATATAATGACGTCTTCTATGTGAGATTCAACAATTCTATCAAGTCTGTTTGCTTTTTTTATTTCTTTGAATGTGTGTGCAACCACACTTTTTCACTTTTCAACCGTTACATTTTTTATGAGTAATTTCACATCTGACATTTTATAAGTTTTGTTGTGTTTGGCGACGTAACCTTTTACTTGCATGAAATTGGCAATGGTAAGGTGGTAAATGAATTATTTTATGCCCGTGCTTCATGGCTATTTTATCAATTTCATAAGTTGGGAAACGCGATTTGTATATTTTCACTAACTCCAATAGTTACTGTTTATTCATTTTTGGGTCTATCTCATTAATTTTTTTATCCTTCAATCAATTATATACAGTTGAGCCCCGCTTAATGCCAGGGATGTGTTCCTGAGGCCTCCTTGTTAAGTGAAAATCCGCGTTTGCCGGGTCACCATACCCTTTAGGCGCCCAGAGGGAAATAACTTCCCAAATGGTATTTTTGGACCCACATTCAATGTAAAATATATTTCTACCGGACTTTTAGAATGTAATTTATTAAACAAGCTATAAAATTACCTAGTAAACAGTAAGAAAAAAAGCTTTTTAGCGGTAAACGTACATAATTTCAAAATATTTCTCAGAACACCTACGAAGTTTTATTTTAAAATGAGTCCAGGGTCGACTGCGTAGCTTTTTTCACTTATTATGTAAAACTTGTCGGTAGCATTCAAATAGTCCGTCGCAGCCCTGCTTCATGGCACTCACTCGTGTGAAGTCATTGTGCTTCTCCAACAAAGTCATGCACTGATCGACGATGCTCTTGCAGTTCCGTTTATAGATCAAACCCATAGTAGTGCGTGTTGGGTTTTCTGCAATTTATATATCATTATATACAGTGATGAGCTGAAGCCGGCTCGCCCGAGCCTGTTGTTAATTTTTCTCAGAATTTTCGAGCCGGTTGTTAAATTTTTAGAAAATATGGAAATTTATTGATTTTGTCCTTTCAAGTGCATTTTGTCCTATCTGATAGTCAATATCCGACAGCGTATAAAATGGAATATATTACAAACGGAACACTTGTTAAGCTAGCAGAACGGTCTTACTAAACTAGAGCGATATGGTGCCCCTGGCATATAGGCCTCCTCCTGCCATCCTGATCCAAATTTCCTTGCGACTTTTTTTTTAGAGAGCTTGTTCTTAATTTTTTCCAGCTCATCACTGATTATATATTATTATATACATTGTATGCATTCAAACATTAAGATCCCTCCGTGCGTACCACATGTTTTTTCATATGTAGATCAAAATTATATAATTTTTTTGTGTAGCATTATTGTTTTATTATTATTTATAATGACATGTTAATATGGTAAATTAACATTGTAATAAAGTAATTGTGGAAAATTATTGATTTAAAAAATATAAATCATCAAAAATATTCTTTACGATCCAATGATGCCAAAGAAACATGAAACATGAATCATATTTCTATTTCCATTTTTCAAATGTTTTCCACCTTAGCAGATATATTTTTTCTTTTAGACCCGTGAAACATACAGGAAAAAGAGTGAAATTGGCCACCAGACGATGCAATATTATGCAACACTGCTGAAATATCACAATATTTAGGATACTTTATGAAATTTGATTGGTGGGAAATTTTAAAAAAATCATTAGACTGCAGTCGCACTATACATAATCTATACTAATATATAAAATCGTTCGTTTGTATGTATGTTACCGATAAACTCGAGAACCAGTGCACCGATTTGGACGGGAGTTTCACTAGTGTATTCCTTATACTTCCAGGAGTAACATAGGCTATATTTTTTTCAGGTCTGAAGGGTCATATTTTGGCAATAAAACATAAACTTGACACCCATTTTCCGTCAGCGAGAAAAGCAACTCCAGACGTGCGCCACTTACTGCGCTATCTACTTCTGCCCGGTGGTGATCTTAGGAACTAGGATTGCATTCCCCTCTCGCGCTCTCCTCTTGCCTTCCCCTCTCGCCTTCCCCTCTTGCCCACTCCTCATGCCTCAGCTAACACACATCTACCGCGCGCCGCTCACTACGCATGCGCAACACATCTCGCACGTGCACACGCTCGACGCTCTGCTCGCTCACTTGGTACGTTCCTGCACGCATTCTTTCTATGTTAAGTTTCCAGCACAGCTTAGATTGTGTTTTGAAATTTCTATCATTTTAAAATGCCGAAAGTTAGGTCACAGTTGTCTAAATCATCATCGAGGGCTAGGAGAGCAGCGCTATCGAGAAATAATGATACACCCGAAGAACGTGAGTTACGACTTTCTCAAATGCATTCACTGAACAGTGCCAGGCGTTTGAATGAAAATCGCTTGCGTAATTCTCGAAATAGAGCAGCCGAATCAAATACACAGAGAGACACCCGTTTAAGAGAACAACGAGTTTGCACAGCTCAAAGTAAGAATGTTGCATCCAACCCAACCCACAGATTCAAGTCAGCGTTTTCATACGATCCTGCCATAAATGTGCTGACCATCGTGGCAACATATGCTGGCAACATTGCCAGACATGACGTCACACACTGATTTAGTTTGCAGTAAGGCATGATGGTATGAACAATATGGCGTCCCAATAAGTCACACCTGCGCTGGAAGAGCGATGTGTTATCAAGGTTTTGGTGAAAGAGGGGACTAAACCAGCTGAAATTTACAGAAGATTGTCGGAACACTTCGGAGAATAATGTCTTTCACGAAGATCCGTGTATAATTGGGCAGAAGAATTGAAAAACGGTCGCGAATCAGTAAGTGATTTAGGGCGTGCACATGCGAGACCGACTGCAGTAACAGAACACCGTTTTCTGGGACTCGCATAGCCTTATTCATGTGGATTTTCTTCCGGCTGGTGCAACAATGAATGCTGTGTATTATAGTGATCTTCTTCATGGTACTGTGAAGGAAGCCATACACAAATGCTGTCCAGGTATGCTGTCACGAGGGGTAGCCCTGTTGCACAATAATGCTCGTCCGCATACGGCCAATCTCACCACTTCAACTCTGGCAACAATAGGATGGGAAGTGCTAAATCATCCCCCTTATTCCCCGGATTTATCGCCATGTGATTATCATCTCTTTGGTCCCCTCAAAGAATCCCTCGGCGGTCGAAAATTCAATGATACGGAAGAGGTGAAAACTGTTGTCCTCCAGTGGCTGCATAGTCGTCCTAAAGAATTCTACCATGCAGGTATATACGCACTTCCTCGTCGATGGGACAAATGTATTAATGTAGCAGGAGGTTATATTGAAAACTGAACAAGTTTGTTACTGGCTTTTTGCTGTTTTATCTGGTTGACACATAAAAGTGTAGGTGAACCTTGGACCACCCTCGTAATTCAGAACTTTAATGATGGATTCTCGTGTTTGAGATCACAAGGTGACTCCTCGACCAGTCTTGGATTTCACATTTGACATTTTCCTATTAAACGTTATGAAATGAAAAACACAAATTATAATAAACACGGCGAATAAGCCAAAGAGATACTGAAAGCCGAACATCCACTATAAGTCACTCACGACACTGACTAATTCCAGCGAAACAGGAGGGGTAAGAGAAAATGACAACAGCGCACTGTTGCCATGGTAAAGTTGCGCTCTTTACGCTGTCTCATTGGCTAAAACTCTCTCCTCCCACAAGGCGACCGTGGCTGCTTCCAAGCAGCCAAGTGCCAACTCTGGCTTGCTCGACTATAGTAGTTCCGCTATTTCCCTAGAAATGGTAGTTGGATTTTTTCTTGAAGCTGTACGGGTTGCATAAAACTTTTTAAATTCCACCCTAAGTGCACACCTACCATCTATGATCAGAGTACGCCACTGGATACTATAGTAATACCAACTACAGAATTGTAGTGTATGGTATTACTATGATCTAGAAGTGTGGCATATGGTATTATGGTCAGAATATTAGTCAGCCACAAGCAACGGTTGTGAAACCACTATGCTAAATAAACAGCGTCCCCAGTTCCCAATCGCCGCATGAGGTGAACAGGCCATAGTCGCTTCAACCCCCACTATTAGGGTCCCAGTCATTTTTATATGCCTTTCTTAGAAACTGATCTGCCAGAGATGAGCTCCAGAACTCGAGTGTAGCAGGGTGCAATGATGTACTACTTATATTTCTTCTTATAAGACCTATGGTTTCTTTTCCCTCTCTTTTATTAGTGGTACCACCGGAAAATGTATTTTCAAAAATACCTTTCTTGAAAATCTTATTTCTGGGAGTAAATAATCTTAAAAGTAATTCCCAGAAAGCATCCTTTACCGCTCCTTCGTTACCCCTTCTCCTGAAAATTCATAGTCTGTCATAGCAGAGCTGTCTTTCAATAATCACTTTACTTTGGTTGTTTGTCCAAACAACATCGTTCTGCTTCCTTAGTCTGCTTGCTTATGTGAAAAGAAGGAAAGTGATCACTAGAACTTTTCTTTGCGAGAGGAACTGAGAAAATATTTTCTGCCGCCATTCAGAAAACAACACAGCATCAAGGATCCAAGAAGAAAGTCTTTTATATTTTTAGCACTTTTTGTAAATACAGCCTTCCCTCATTTTATGAACTTTATTCATTCCATGAAAACTGTTCGTTAGGCGAAAACTCGTAAAACAAAAATTATTTTCCCATTACTTCCTATGTAAAAAATTTTAATTGGTTCCAAAGGTCAAAATAAAAAAAATATCCCATAGTTCACATAAAAACAACACAGAACGGTACCAAATTTAGCGTCTACCCAAGCCTTCTTATTTGAATACCAAGGCACAGGAAGTTTTGTCTCCACAGTGCCTTTAAGTGCCCGTGGATTTTCTGAGTGATAAACCAATGCTGGCTTTAACTTAAAATCCCCCTCAAGATTCCTACCAAGAACCAGAGATAGACATTCCTTAGACACTTTAAATCCAGGCACATTTTTCTTCTCACGTGAAATAAATGTGCGTGATGGCATTTTTTCCAAAATAGGCCCGTTTCATCAATGTTAAATATTTGTTTAGGAGAGTACCCACCCTCTTCTATTATTTTCTTAAGTTGAGCTTGGAATGATGATGCTGCTGCTTCATTGGCACTAGCCTTTTCTCCCAATGTCATTACGCTATGAATATTAGCACATTTCTTAAACCTTTCAAACCATCCATGGCTAGCTTTAAACTCAAACTAATGGGATTACCCAACAACCTCTATATTACAAGGCCTAACAACTCAGAGAAAAGAAGATGTGACGTCACTACAAAGAGGCGAGCGAGCTAGTGTAACCACGTGTGTTGTGTCGATTGCTGTGCTTGTGAAATCTTTACAATTTTGTGAATGTATTTAGTTATTAATACATTTTCATTGTATTAAAATAATGGTTTTGAAGTGTTGTGTCCCGAAGTGCAGAGGAAATTATGATTCCGAAAATAAAGTTCACATTTTTCGATTTGCCAATGATGAAGAAATGAAGAAAAAATGGATTAGAGCTGTCCCGAGAGAGAACTCGACTCCTCCTAAGTATTCTGTGGTAAGTAGAATTACATTTCTATGTCACTGCATCTATATCAATCAATGTAATACGTAAAGCATTATTGTATTTTTACTTTCCAATTGTTTAAGTTTTATCCTGGCAAAATATCGTTTATTGATTTCAGGTATGCCATCGACATTTTATAGAATCGGACATTTTATGGGAGACTGCAGCAGTGGATGAACATTCAGGAAAGAGGGTTGTTGCTAAATTGTTGAAACCCCAACTTCATAAATCGGCTATTCCTTCAATTTTTTTGGTTGCCCCTCTTATTTGAGCAAGACTTCAAATCCTCGCAGAGAAGAACCTGATGTATAAAGTGCTCTTAAAGAAGCTGCTACAATACAATCGTCACTCAAAGAAAGTATTAAAAGTAAGAGAGAATATGACAAAAAGTTTTGTTTCAAAGGATTTAATGAATTGCAAGGTAAAATTCCATTGATCAAATGTAATAAGAAGTGGAAAATTATTGAACGGGAAACAATATTTATTTTTCTACACCTGAATACAGATAATTCTCCACATGACATTTTGTATTTCATTTTGCATGAAGATTTATCCATTAATGTGTATGTTAAGGGACTGGAAATTAATTACAAAGATATACCTAGGCCTAATGAATTAAATAATGTGCATCAAATTGAAAATGTAATGAATAATTTAGAAAATTTTAGCAGGCATTTGAATTCTAGATCTGATAATAATGAAATTGTCTTAGGTTTAATTGAAAAATTACAATGTGAACGTAAATGTAATGATACTTTTAAATTTCTGAAGTCTCAGTTTCATTTATGTATGTTACCTAAAGCAAGGTATATAGCTCTCATATTATGATTTTTGCATCTTTATTATTTTTTATTTCTTCACATGCTTACAAGTTTTTAAGAAGTTCCAAGAATATAATTTTACCTCACCCAAATACAGTTAAAAATTTATGTTCTAATTTAGATGTTAGTGCCAAGAGTACAAATTTCTTAAGTTATATTAAGGAAAAAGCTTTAGCATTAGAACCTCATAAATGTTTTGTTACATTAATGCTTGACGAAATTCATGTAAAACCATATATGGATTTTAAGAGGGGTAACATTGTAGGAATGGCCCATGACAATGTTGCTATTGCTTCAACAGCTCATGTTTTCATGGTTAATAGTATTTTATCTACCTTCAAAGATGTTGTACATATTGTTCCTGTAAATAAGATGACTGCTGACAGATTGCATTTAATTATAGAAAGAGTTGTATTAGGTTTAGAAAAAATTGGGTTGAAAGTTATATTATTACTGACAATAACTGTACTAATAGGAAAGCAGTGTCGCTATTCAATACTCCAGGGCAGGTAAGCATTGTTTACCCACACCCTGTTGATAAAAAAAGACCACTGTTTTATCTCATTGGCTCTGTACATATCTTTAAAGACATTAAGAATAATTGGTTGAATCAAAAGAATGAGTTTTTGAATTTTGTATATCCAGATTTTGAAAATCCAAGAATTGTTCACAAAGCCTCCTTTAATACTTTTAAGGCAATTATTTAATATCGAAAGTGACAAACTTGTAAAATTTGGATATGGATTAAGTGTCAAAGCATTGTGGCCTTTAACTTTTGAAAGGCAAAATGTAAAATTGGTGATGCATGTTTTTAACGATTTTATTGTTAATAGTTTATCAGAATTAGATACATTGTTAGAATATAAAGGTACTGCAAATTTTATAAATATAATCATTAGTTAGTGGAATATTGTAAATGTGAAATCACCAATGAAAGGTTTGAGGTTAAATGACAATTTAAAAAAACCTTTGACAAGTAATGTGAAAGATGAAAGCAATATATATTTAAAGAAATTTCTTATATGGCTTGACAATTGGGAGGTTAAAATAAACCACTTATGGTATTTTGGAAGTTGCTGAATATTGTACTTCACAACTTGGTATGTCATACTTACTGCCAGGTAAATTTCAAACTGATGCGTTAGAGGCAAGATTTGGGCAGTACAGACAATTGGCTGGGTCTCAATATCATATTTCAATAAGATAACTTTTAGAATCTGAGAAGAAATTAAGGTTGGCTAGTTTGTTAGAACTATATTTTCTCCAAAATTCACAAAGAGGTATTGTTGATGAGTTCAAAACAGAAGAATCACCAGAAATCTTTTTTGAGGATTCAGAAGGAAATGATTTTTCTGATATCACAATACAGGAGTCAGATTTCATTGAAATACAACCTGATATACCTGTATTAACATATATTGCTGGATACTGTTGTTACTCTATTTTAAAGAAACTTAAATGTGATGAATGCAGAGACTTTGGTAATGGACAAAGAAATAACATGTGAGGTAGAAAATAATTTGATAAGAAAGATAGAGGTGGTTTACGTTATCCAGATGATTTGGCCATTCTTGTCACTATGTATTGTTACATAGTGACCAAGAAATTATTGCATGCCAACAATGAAAAAGTATTTTTGGAATCCTTTAACCAAAGGAACACTTGGGCAGGAGCAATAAAGAAAATAATTTATTATTCAGATGAAGTAGACAGTGAAAATTCAGTTTGTGATAAACATCCACCTAAAGAATTTATTGACAAGATAATCTGGATTTGTTCCAATATATTATTGAATAGCTATTGTAAAATGAAAAATAATAAATGTGTATAAAAAAATATTAATATAAGAAAACTATCGATTGTTTCTTAATAATCTGGATTTGTTCCAATATATTATTGAATAGCTATTGTAAAATGAAAAATAATAAATGTGTATCTAAAAATATTAATATAAGAAAACTATCGATTGTTTCTTAATGATAGGTATTTCATTATATGTATTCCTTTTGTATTGTAAAAATTATGATTTTTTTGAGTGAATTTCAATATTTTGTGTGAGTGATTGCAATTAAGAAATGATAATAAATAATTTCTTAATGCCAGGTCTGTTTCTTTTTTATTTTTTATCCTATATCATTTCAAAAAAAGTTTATTGCTTTTATCATAATTCGTTTTATGCATTTTAAAGTATTTCATTTTGCATCAGCCTCACGAATTTATAATCAACTGCCCGATGACATTAAGTTTTTATCTTCCAAGAATCAATTTAAAAGCAAGTGTAAAGCTTGTTTATTGTCCAAAAGTTATTATAGTGTCAGGGAGTTTATGGATGACTAACTAAGGTGTATCTTGCAAATTTGTAATTTGTATTTATTTTCCAATTACCTATATCATGTAATTTTTAATTCTGTATATTATAATTTGATGTTTATTACCTATGACATACTCCATGTCTTTTACTGTAAGCAGGAACGGCCCGAGGAATTCTGGCGCCCCAGGTGAGATAGCACTCCAGCGCCCCCTAAGCAAATGCTTGTTGAGATATTTTCAAAGTTCATGTTAATTTATTAATCACTATGTAAAAATTATTGATAATGAAAAAATAAAAGGATAGCATCAAGATCATAGCGTGTTCCGCGACATAAATTCATATATAATATTTATTCACTTGCAAATAATGCATAGATATATGATCGGTATAGCGCCCTCAAGACTTTGGCGCCTCGGACACCCGCCCTGCTCGCCCGTACCTCGGGCCGCTCCTGCCAGAAACAATACTTAGGAGAATTAGTGGCATTAATCCATCTACGACTTTAAGTTACGTAGGATTTTTAATCGCATATATTTTTACATAACACCCTCCCTGTCGCTTTGCACCCTTGACGTCAAGCGTTTACAAAAAAAGAAAATAAACCCAGTTTCTTGATGTACTCAGTCTGCTCCAAATTTGCATGTGTGAACGGAAGAATTCCGAACCACTTAATCACATTTTTTAAGAAGCCCTTTTATGTGATCGTCAAAGCTCTTATAAAGCACTGCTCGGATCTCAAACTCAACCAAACGCCGTCCTTTTACTCCCCTCCCTCTCTCCCTTTGTGTGTTTTTGTCGTCATTTACGACTCTCACGATCCAACATCCACACCCACTCTCTCACTCTTTCCATTCTTCTCTAAAATATAAATTGCTTAGTGCTGGCTATTTTAAAGTATTTTTAATTGATTCAGTAAAAAAGTTGAGAGAAAATATTTTCTTTCGATAAAAAAGCAAAATGTTTGGTTGTTACATGAGTTTTTGTTGAAAAATTTACAAACAAAAAAGAAGCTATGTACTTACTTCACAATAGACTTCACTGATGTTCTTCCACACTATCACCTAATGAACACTAAACAATAAAAATCTGCTCACTAAAGAACACTGTTCTCTATTCTGCTTCATCCATAGAACTGTGGAAGATTGTTTACCAGTAACCTTCACTTCCCTTTTCTCCTTCTCAGAATTCCTACAGATCCAGCAAAAGGAACTTTCTTTGAATAGGTTTCATTGTACTCAGGTTTAATGAGTGTGACCTTTCGGCGTTGAAATACTTTGAATTCGTCTTTATTAAGTGACAACAAAGCCAAATCTAGTTTTTTGTAACTTTGTAACTGTTAAGATATACAAGAAAATTAATTAAATATCAAATTATACAAGAACTATAAATGTAAATAGTGATACATTGTTTCTGAGTATTTGTGTTTGAGTATTGTTTAGAGAATTATCCTTATAATATTGTCCTTCCAGGCGCCCTCTTGGCGCCCCCAGTGCCTCAGCACCCTATGCGGCCGCCTGGCTCGCCTGTACCTTGGGCCAGCCCTGACTGTAAGACCAACGGAGCAAATAAATATTATTATTATTCCTAACTATAGCACGCCGTTGGTCAGATATTCGTTGAGTGGTAACTTGTACAGATGGATATCGTAGTGTAAACTGCTGATAAAGTTGGTCCCTGTAGCCTGTCATGTCTGTTTCCAGTTTGGTGATTCTGTAGTAGGTATGCATTAAAAACATATTCACTTCAGTTGCCCATCTCATGCATACTCTACGTCGGCCCGCTTGAGTGGTCTCAGGCAGAAACCCCGGAGAAACACTTTCAGCGGCTGTATTGAATGGTGGAAGGTTGGGTGGTACTTCATTGTCGGCTGTGGTCCCTTCGGGTGTCCCGACCGTGGCCCGCCTGGTCGGCCATCGGCCACCACCGGCTCGCATGCTGTCACCCCCAGCGGTGGCTCCAGGGGTGCTCTGGCGATCCCCAGGCAGCGTCCTTTTCCGAGGCTTTCTCCCAGTTTTCTCCATCATTGATGGGTTTTTGCATTTTATACCTACTGCCAGGTTTGATGAGCAGCCGCCTCTAACATGAGGAACAGACGCTCACCAGGTCACCGCCCACTATGGGAACAGACGTGCCTGGATTTATTTCTGTTTTGGTCCACGGGTGGTATTTTATTTCCCACCTACCCTGCATATCTGCCGGGCATTCCCCTATCTGCCACCTGGGGATGCGCCCAATGGGGGACAGAAAACCCCACATTATTATTATTATTATATGATGTGATTTACCTGCCATTTTATATGTAATAATTATATAATTATTGCATTATGGATATTTTAACAATAATAAATTTAAAATATAAAATTTTGCATGCTGGATTTTAGTTTTCCATTTTAGTATTCAAATAGAGGAGAAATTTGCTTCTACAATCGAATGCATAAATCATTGTAGTCGGAAAGCAACATTAAATAAAATCGTGATTTTTCTGAGTCATTTCTAAAAGTTTTAGCGAAAAAAAACAAGGTATTTCTGAGTTATATGTCTTCTCTCATTCATCTCCATACATGGTGACAAAAAACGTACATTTCATTTGTTTTTATATATATAACCTTATAATTAATATGGTTATATATTATTAATTAGTATACATAATTTACATATTATTTTAGCGTACATTACTGTATTTTAATGGAGTGATATATTGGATTACTAAGTTGTTAAAAAATCGTCTCCAAAACCCAGTGCTGCTGTCCAGCGGTCACCTCATTGCCTCTTTGTAGTGACGTCACAGAAGAGCTAGTAGGCCTTCTAATATAGAGGGTGTTGGATTACCGTCTTCTTCTGCTTTCTTTTTAAGGTCCTCAAACAGTGAAAGAGCCTTCTCTTGAATTACATAAAAAGGCAGCGTCATATGCTTTTGCCAATGACTGTCCATCCAATGCACCAAAAGTTTTTGTAGCTGTTCTATTATACCTTCCCGGGATTTTGTTATATGCTGCAAGTGAGTGCCAGACACTGTAGATTGTGCAATTTCTGACAGTTTATCCTTTTGAAGAAATATTGTCCTCACAGTAGATGCCGATAGGTTAAATGCAGCGCATATGTTCTTCGACCACTCACCTTTCTCCAACCTTTGAATAATATTTAGTTTCTGGGTTACACTTAATGCCCTTCTTTCTTTTTTCACTTTACCACTTGCAACACCTGAAAGGCTGGCACGTTTAGGAGCCATGCTTCACAAAAATATATCTTGATTTAAAAGATAAAAATGCACACCACTCTTGTGAACCGAATTCCACAAAGAACGGCAGCGCACGTACTGGGACCAAGATGATGGTTCTTTTTCAGAACAGTGTGATGCAATCTGATGAACTTTACCGAGATTTCCGGAAGCGATAGAGCACGTATAAGCAAAAATTTATCCGATATTTGAAAAATAGGATTTTTGTGTGAACGTAACGAACTCGTATAAGCAAAAATTTATTCGCAAATTGAAAAATAGGTATGAAATTGCTCAGTTCGTATAAGCAAAATCTGCCGTATTTACGCAAAGGCAACATAGGCAACTGCCTATGGAACCAAATTATGAAAGACACCAGATTATGAAAGACGCAAAATATCTAAGGTTTCTTTAAATAGTATACAAATTTTTAATCGTATCGCCTCATTTAAGAAGACACAATTGTATTGTCCATCAATAATTACAGGATTCATCGAAAAAATACGCAAATTTTAAATGTCATATTTTACATTATATTAATGGTAGTACTAAGGCAAAAATTTGACAGATACACAAGCCTTTCATATAAGTAATTTTCGTATTTGATGGCAATACATTGGATCATTTTTTCTGTATGAAATAAGGTAACATAAGTGACTTTGTTACAAAATTAAAGGTGTGCAATATCTCGCCTCGAACGACATGCCTAGACATGATCCTGCTATTATAACAGTATAAGCTTGACTCCTTCAATGTGTTTTTAAAGACAGCTGTCATGTGACAACAAATCATACTCATGTGTTAGCTGATCAGTGGTAAAGCAGAGTTTCATTCTGCAGTACTCTATTTTTAGCCTACTGGTGCTTTGTGTTCTACTAAGTTTATTTAGCGATTTGTGCATTAATATTTTTGTCTCCTGCCTTTATTTAGCTTTTGAGTTTTCATCCTTTTTAAATAATAATGGTGCCCAAGGAAAAAATTTGGGTTTTGGGAAAACAAGAAGACGAAGGCAGACGATTGGATTCATTAAAAAATCAGGAAGGTGCTTTAGAGAAAATTTTTCATAAGTCTGACCGGTCCACTCATACATCAATTTCTACATTATTGGAATCAGAATTGGTATCTGCAGGTAAAGATTTATTATGTGAATCTGGTGAAAGCTACAAAAGTGTTGAACCGTCCAAATTTGAAATGCCTAATAAGGAAGGTAATAATGAAGAACAAGAACAAATCTCAATTATAAGTAGTGACCCTGTTTTTTTGGGCAATAAGCGAATTAACAAGATTTTGTTGCAAAAAATGGCATTCAGCAGAATTTAGGGGTTGATTTCAGCAATTCAAAGAGACAGTATTCTCACTGTGCTCGATTTTTAATAAAAAAAACTATTTGAATGGCAATCGTTAAATAAAGGAAAATGACCGTGTACAGCCAGTCCTCAACATTCATACATAATGCGTTACTGAAAACGTGTCCGAAAGTCAAGTGTACGAAAGTTGAACATAGATTTACATGTTATAGCGGGGTTCCGTTCCCAGAGAGCCAAAAAATATAAAATCTCTAATTATGGTATAAATGTTTAGTTTTTTTGTACAGGGACCTTTTAGACACAATCGTCGATTTTATAATATAGAGAGATAGGGCAAAATGCAATAAAATATTTAAATAATTGCACAAATAAACACTACGGACAAAGATGGTGACGCGGTGGAAACTGGTTGCCTGGTGGCTGGCAAGCAGCACCACTCGAAATATTCGTTCGTCATTTAGCTGACACGCGAAAGTCAGATGGGCGCACAAAAGGCGGTTCAGGTTCACTATGCTATATTGGGTTCTTGTTCCCTTGTATTATCCTAAGGTTATCACACTCACAGTGTAATTGATTATTATCTTTTTATAATTTATCTTTTATTTGTTTTCTCAAGAAATTTTTATTATTGTAAGAGTTACATTTATTCGTACTGTTTGTAACACAGTGCTTCCATCCTATGGCTCTCAGGCGTCCCGGAAAACCGGGATTATCCCGGTTTTTCGACCTACGTCCCGGTGTCCCGAGAGGGTCTGTTTGTCCCGGATTTACGAATTTCAATAATTTGTTACTTAATTTGACTAAATTTAGAAAATTATTTAAATTTACAAACAAAAAATTAATATAATTTGTGAATGCCATTCCGTGCGGTATTGGGTACCTTTCCGAGCGGCGCCGATCCGAACTGATGTTAGGAGTTCGCGCCGTGCTTTAGCATCTGGTCGCTGGCTGGTGGGAGTGGGAATTACTTGTCATAACCTGAATGGGAGCGTAGCCATAGTTCACTATCTAAAGTTTAAGTACGGATGCA
Organism: Uropetala carovei; assembly: GCA_036926305.1. Classification (NCBI taxonomy): domain Eukaryota; kingdom Metazoa; phylum Arthropoda; class Insecta; order Odonata; family Petaluridae; genus Uropetala; species Uropetala carovei. The sequence continues at coordinate 6,104,309 of JAXCHB010000084.1, read as the reverse complement.
AGCAACCACAAAGCTGAAAAGATATTTTCATTGGTTGTGCAGTATTTTACATCAGGAATTCAAGTTAAACTGCTTAAACTCAGAAATTTAAAAGGTGAAACATCCGAAATGATAGGTAATTTTTGCATTGAATCACTGAACGATATAAATTTAGATTTGAAAAAGTGTGTAGCTTTTGGCGGTGACAATGCAAATGTTAATTTTGGTGGACGTACCAGAACAGGTACAATAATGTTTTCAGCAAGTTAAAATCAGAAATAGGTCCACAATTGGAAGGTATTGGTTGCCCGGCGCACATTCTTCACAACACTGTGCAGACAGCTTCTGATCAACTATCTTGTGACATAAGCATGATTACTTTGAAATTATTTAATTATTTCCCGATATACACTGTCAGAACTGAGCGCCTAAAAGAGTTTTGTGACTTCGTGTCCATTGAATATCAAAAGCTGCTATCATATTCAATAACTAGGTGGCTTTCTTTATTGCCATCAGTTGATAGAATTTTAAAGATTTTCGAAGGACTTAAATCTTTTTTCATGTCCGAGAATAAAACACCAAAAATTCTAATTAATTTTTTCAATGACCCATTAAGTGAGCCATACTTCTGGTTCATTCATAGCCAGACCTCTTCAGTAAATTTACAAATATTAAAAATTGAAGGAAAAAATAAATCTGTAATGGAAGATTTCAATGTATTGAAAGACACAGCAGTTATGTTTGAAGAAAGACACAAACAGACCTTTTTGCCAAAAAGCATACAAACAATTTTAAAAGAACGTGAAGAGTCAGGTATTCTCACTAAGAATGATATTAATAAGTTTAAATTAGAAATTTCTCTCTTCTATGAAACCTTCATCGATTATTTAAATAAGTGGATAGAACAACTAGAACATTTTGCAATATTTTCATGGATGATTTTTAAGGAAAAGCCGGAATGGAAAGATATCGAACAAACTTTAAGATTATTTCAAAGATAAAAATATTGAGATAAATGATACTTTTCTGTTCAACCAGATAACAAGAGTGCGCAAAATTGTTGAATTAGAAGTAGCAGAAAATAAGGACTGGAAATCTAAGACCGTTTCAGAAAATGGACAATAGTTTTATCCAAGATGGACAAAGAATTTCCAGAACAGTATTTAGATATTCTAAAAATCTGCGAATATGTTTTTTCTATTCCCGGACACAATGCGAATGTCGAACGTATTTTTTCCCTAATGGAAATTCAATGGACCGACGAGCGTAATTCATTATCTTGTAACACTGTAGAAGCTATTTTACAGTGCTTGGTAAATTTTGATTTTAATTGTACTGAAATGTATGACTACATTCTAACAAAAAAAGACTTGTTAAAAGCAGCCAAATCAAATGAAAAATATTTATAAATATGTTATTTTTTTATGAATAGGTATAATGTGGTAAATATTTATATACCAACTACTGTGATTTTTTTGTAATAAGAAACCAAATATGTATTGATTTTTTTTATTTCTATTTGATTTATGTAAGTGATTCGGGGAAAATGTAACATTTTCTTTCTGTGTTATTTTGTTTATCTAAAGATATATCAAATTATTAATGAAAATGAACATATTATTATACTAACACAAAAACAATAGGTTCATGTAACACCATTTTTCTCATACTTGTTTTACATCCCCCCCAGCTCAACTTAATTTGTCCCGGTTTGTTCTGTTGGCAGTCTGAGAGCCCTATTCCATCCTTACCATAATCTACTCATTGACTATGGTTATTATATCTTGGTATTAAGTTCCCTTTATCTTGTTTATGTCTATTTATTTTTTTGTATTTTTGGTGAAATTATCTTTGTTTATGACAGTGTCTTCTCTGGCAGAGGTAGAAGACCAGCTGTTGCTGAACCCCAATACCGTTTTACAGGCTGAGTTGGATAAGAAATTACTTTGTGATAAATGAAACTTATTCTGTGATTTGTGACTACAATGTGATTACCGGCTGTAAATAAATATTATTATTAATGTGCGAGTTGTACAAATATCGAACGCAAGAAAGTTGAGGACCGCCTGAAGTGCACATACGAAATCCCTCTTTTTTACTTTCTCCATATATAGTAATGGGAAAGCATTGTGATCACGAAAAAAATCGATCTCAAGATTTCAACAGAAATACACGTTTTGAGGTCCCTAGAACACGTTTATACTATTTTCGGAATGATGTCTGTGTGTGTGTGTGATTGTGGGTGCTCTAACTCAAAAAGTACTTGCCGTATCGTTACCAAACTTCATATATAACTTTAGCATGAGCACAAATAACTGATTAGTTTTTGGACAATAACGGTTAACCGGAAGTCGAGGTTTATTCAAAACCCGATTTGGTTTTTGTGATATTTCTCCATTAAAATATCATTATTGTATATACTATTTTATACAAATGTTATAGAGAATGTAATTTCCTACAACTTTCATTTGAAAGAATTTTCCATAGTAGTTATTGTTTAGGAATTATTTATAAATAATTGGTTTTTTCGATTTCCGTCAAATATCTCCTTAAAAACGTCATTATTGGTGATCTTTGCAAGGACCAAAGTTGTAGAGAATAATATTTCTTCCAAGTTTTGTTTGAAACAAATTTTCGTAGAACCGTCCATTTCGGTGATATTTTGCTCTTTCTTAACTTTCGGTATACAGCGCCACCACCATGTAGCAGTGAATTCTGTAAACATATTCAAAATATTCGTAATTTATGGCAATAAGGACTACTGTATTCTTTTACGATATGAAATAATAAATTTGCCTAATAATGCTATTCATAATAATTTAAATATCTATACCCCAAATATGGAGAAATTCATGAGTTGGCCACATCAAATTTTTTTTGTAATATTGCCTGATCTTGGCCCCAAAGAGAGTGATGATTGAAATGAAAGAAAAGTCGGATAAAATGGGCAAAAAAAGTGACGAGTTTGGAGAAGAAAATTGAAGTTTTAGATAGGCTTGCACATAATGAATTTGCTTCATCAGTTGGTAAATTTCTTGGTATGAATGAACCTACAATAAGATCGATTAAGAAAAGTGAAGTAGCAATCAAGAAAGTCCCGCTGAATTCAATTGTCATTCACAAGAAAGCCAAGCTACTGCACAATCATTATGTCTCAAATTGTTTTGCAGTCTACTAACGGGAAATCGCCAACGTCATCGAAGCGTGTGTTCCTTGCTCTTTAATAAAATGTGGCATTTATTCAGAACGCCACAGTACGTATTGTATTATTATATTTGTTCTTCTCCTTCACAATTGAACACACACTCGACCGGCTTAAGTCCAATGAGCGTCCGATTGAAGCTAAAGATTCGCTGCTTTCAGCACGCCTAATTATTTCCATCTTTGTCTCAATCATGTTTACTTTATGAGCCCTACATTTCTTTCCACTTGTATTAGCACTTTCAGTTTTCCATTTATCACTCATGTTTATAAAATAATACGTGTGAAATGCACAAACAAAGAAACACTGCTCTACATACAAACAAAGACGGTAATGTTGCTGAGACTGAATAATAATAATAATTTATTGATTATTAACCAACTTTACAGTGATATTAATCTTGTCAAATTTCAGTACAATATTAAAAAACATTACACACAAATCTTACATTACATACAATACGTATATTATTACGTAGCATACTTTAATTTATTAAAAGTGTTGGCTTGGCTGTCAGGCAGTGCCATTATGCGATAGCTCGAAATGTTTGATTGTAAGCTGACGAACGAAAGTCCGAATTCAGCGTTGTTCGGCATACAAAACGCGGTTTAGGGGCAAGAATTTTCAATGTAGGAAAGAGCGAATTGTACAAAAGTTGAATGTACGGATGTTGAGGACTGCCTGTACTTGGTTAATATATTCTGTTAGCACTGGTAAAGTTTTTTTTACGGACCATGTAGACTATTTGGTGGTGAATCGATTTTTCTAAAGAAGGATTCAATACATGGAAAATGCGGCAAGAAGAGTTTGTGAGTGTGAAAATTCACATGGTCACAAGACGAGTGTAATAAATTTGAAGGAAAAAGGTTTGATACTATGCTGATTGGTCATCTTAAAGAAGAAAGTGCTTACTGGCGAAAAGTATTGCATAGGATTGTAGCAGTTCTTTCGTTGTCTTCTCGAGGACTATCATTTAGAGGAGATGAAGCTTTTGTTCCTCAAAATAATGCCAATTATGTGATGGCGTTTGAATTGAGAAATTGGACAATTTCTTGACTGAACACACATCTCGTCATGGTAATAAAGGTAGTGGTAGCACTTCATATCTGTCATCCACTATTTGCAACGAGTTTATTGGTGTCATGTCAAGAAGAGTTATACAAGAAATCATTAGAAAAGTATTAATGATAAAATATATTTCTATGGTGTTGACTCAATGCCAGACATATCTCACACAGATCAGCTTGCTTTCATTATTACATATGTTGGAGAAGATGGGACTCCTGTAGAGGGCATTTTATGTTTTCTACAAATAGCGACCACAAATCTGAGGAAATAGCTGACACCATTCTAAAAAAATTACATTTGTAACATTCGTATATCGATTTGCGTTTCTTCCAAAAATATGTTCTATGGAGCCATCAGTGATTTCAGAGAAGGCACAAATTTTGCTGCACCACTATCCGTTATACTCGGAAGAAACATTTGTATATTAGAGTGGATTCATTTTTGGGATTATTTAGCTAGTAGTTTTGCAACAAGTGAATATAATACTACTTCTTACCCTGTGCACACGTATTTGGGAAGAAATATCTAGTCTATCTACCCAAACATTGACATAGCGGTACATATATTTTTGTGTACGGCGGCTAAAAATTGCAGTGCAGAACAATCATTCTCCACGTTAAAATGAATTAAAAGCTATTTACGATTTACCATGGTCCATGATTGATTAAACAGTCTTTCAATTTGAGCAATTGAAAAGGATTTATCGATGTCACTAAATTACGATGAAGTCATCAATACTTTTGCGGCTAAGAAATGTAGAAGAAAGAACTTCTAATTCAATTTCAGAAATGTAAATTATTTTGTATAAATAACATTTTATTTTATACTAGGATGTAAGTAATAATCTTGTTTTTTTAAAGTCACAATTGTAAAGTGACTGTTTTATTATTTAATAAACAATATTGTTATAAATATATAATAAATGCTCAAATAATCAACTTTCTTATGTCATGTCATGTCTAAATAATATATAATTATTATATATTTAATGAGAAAAGGCACATCGAAAAATAGTGCCTTTGGGTGCCAAAAACTTAAATCTGGCCCTGCTCAGAGGATTACCTGAAATTTGGATTTATCCCATCCCTTACAAACAAACAGTTACCTATGTGTTTACTCTGTAATCATTTTTTTTCTAATGAAGCAATGAAGCCATCTAGATTAAGTGAGCATTTAATGAAGAAGCATTGTGATAAAGCCCATAAGGATTGAACATACTTCCATGCTTTGAAGGATAAAGTCGAAAAACGAAATACTGTCCCTGTAATGGTTAAGAAATCAGTGCTCCAGATGGATGAAGCACTTATTGCAAAATGTGGTAAAAGTGCATAATATTGGAGAGAATTTGATATTACCAGCTGTGAAGGAAATTATTAACGTGTAATGAACTACGGAAAACCAAATTTGCATTACAGTTAGATGAATCTACTTTGCGAGATAACGAAGCAGTACTACTTGCTTATGTGCGCTATGAAAAGGATCAGGAGGTCATAGAAGAATTTTTGTTTGCTAAGTCATTAACAACAGATACCAAAGGTTTGTCAATATTTGAACTTGTTGAGCAATATTTTTCAGAGAGAAATATTCCTCTCACAAACATTGTATGTGCAACTGACGGTGCACCAGCTATGATTGGCCGCCATTGTGGTTTCATATCTCATTTGAAAAATGTAGTACCCTGTGTATTAAACATTCATTGTATTATTCATCATCAACATTTGATTGCTAAAAATTTGAGTGAACGACTGCACAAGTCATTGCACATTGTAATCACTGCTATAACAAAATCAATGTTCATCCGTTGAATGATCGCTTGTTCCGTAAACTTTGTCATACAAACGAAGAAGAACTTGAGCACCTTCTCTTGCATACAGAAGTTAGATGGCTCTCAAAAGGCAATTGTTTGAGGCGGTTTTATTAACTATATGACACTAATTGAATTTCTCGAATCAATTAATGAGAAATTATCCATTGAAGTTAAGATGTTGCAACATGACATGGCGTATCTAACAGATATTTTTGAAAAGCTTAATGATGTCAACGCGAAGCTTCAAGGAAACAAAATGAATATAATCAAATCAAAAGGAATCATTATGGCATTCATCAGCAAATTGACTTTGCTTAAAAATAACCTTGACCATTGGGAGCTTTGCCAGTTTCCATCATTGCAGCAATTGAAAAGTGATAAAATTTTGGATAGTGAATTAGAAATTTATTGTGCTCATCTTGATTCACTTAAGAAATATATGTTGATAAGGTTTAACCCTTCTGCCCGGTCAAAATTTAAATGCCGGTAAGCCCTATTCGCGGTAGTAAATTTTGCAAAAATCTTTGATGGCGCAATTTCGTGGACAATATTTTATAACTTTATTAAATACAGATCAAATATCATAAAAATTTGGTTACTTGTAGAGAAATGTTAAGTAAATACAAAAAAAAATTACGGCATAGTCTGTGTTTTACCCAACTTACACTCCTCTGATGAAACTAGTTTTCTAAAAATGCAGTTTCGTGTGATATGTATTAATACAGTCTTCTAACCATAAGCCTACATCACACTCTGGGCATCAATATGTGGTACTCTTTGTCTTTCCATTAGCAGAGCACACTTGACATCTTCTTTTGGGCCTATTATTTTTTTCCCTTTGCCGGTATGTTTTCGATGAAGTGCCTCTCGACCAAACGGCATGGTGATGGCTGTATGGATGGTCGCCTGGCGCATGGTGACTGTAAAAGACCCGTACTTTTCCAACAGTTGTTGAAGTAAAAGAAGATGAAAACTTAGATGGTCCACCTTATTCTGACAACTATTGAATGTTACCAATGCATTATGCACCGAAACATTTAATAGCCGTCTAAACAATTTTATGTACCATTTGTTACATCTTTTACGTTCAAAGAGATAGGGCTGAAGCTTTTGGTCTTTCAAACCCACTCCTTCCATGGCCGTATTATATTCTAAAATACAAATAGGTTTAAATTTTCCATCTTTTTAAATGTTTTTGTTGCGCTTTTCTAAGTCTGAAATTATTAATTTTTGATTTTGCGAGTAAAAACCAAAAAAACTCGGACCAAGTTTTACCGCATGTTGTAAAAACGTAAACTTATAGAAGCACTCGAATTTTCTCTGAGACATCAACCAAATAGACTTTTCCATGTTATAAATTGATGGAATGTATGATCTGAAGATCCTTATGAGACAGGCATAAGCTGGAATAATGGGAAATGTGCAAACAGGTGAAAAAATCTGCTATGACCAGGGATCAAACACGGGTACTCCACTTGTCAGGCGGATATTCTAGCACTGAACTACCGTGGCATACTAATTCTCCTCTTTCAGAACAGGAATATTTTCTTATGCTGGGATCAAGCTAAGAAAATATTCCCGTTCTGGAACAGGTGAATTAGTCTGCTAAGGTAGTTCAGTGGTAGAATATTTGCCCGACAAGTGGAAGACCCGTGTTTGATTCCTGGTCATAGCAGATTTTTTCACCTGTTTCCTCATTTCCCTCTTTTCCACGTATTTCTGTAAAATTTGCTGCATTATCTATAGATATCTATAAAGTGTTTGTATGTGTGTATGTTTTTTTATAACTCAGCAAATACAGCACGTAGAAACAAGAGAAACATGCCATTTTAATCGGAATAAAGAGTTAAATGGTGTGGTCAGGTTTTTCTACCGATTTGATTAACCTTTCTAATTAAAAAAGTATTTTCTTTATTCATTTTCTCCATTTGAATAACATAGGGATGACTGCAGCTTAATTTTCATTTGAAATTTAAAATTACTTAGAAACATGGTATGAACTTCAGACTTTGATAGTTCTATGCAGTTTATTTTTATTGAAGACAGAATCTGAATCCTGATTGAATTAGCATAAAAATGCATTTAGAATCAAAATACTTGATTTTATCGTTTCATGACAATACCAACTACTGTAAAACCCCATTATTTCAATCCCGGATAATTCAAAATATGGTGTAATTCGAAGCAAAGGTCAGTCCCCAGTTAACACCATAGGATTTTGCATACTGTTTAGTACGGATTATTCGAAATATGCCTAGAATGAAATTCTAAGTCATGATCTGGTCAGGTGACTCAAGAACAGTTCGTTTAATTCACAACCTCGATCCTGTGTAGCAGAAGGTTCACGCACACCATCACATCACTTTTTTGTTCCTCATTTCTCGCACACAAAGTACATATAGTGCCCCAAACAGATGACTCCCATTTACTTATTTAATAGTAGGATGACCAAACGTCTCATTTTTGTCAGGACAGACCCGTTTTTTATGAAAAAGGCCATTTCGTACCATTTTGAAGCCCATCGCAAATAAAATTTAGATTATCTGATAGTATAGCTGATATTCCTATTAGAAATGTAGGATTCTCGGAAACATGGAGGTTATCAAATGAACAACAAATGTTAATATTGGATAAGAGTGGTGGGATGCCTACATGCCAGGGACACCAGATCGCTAGCTTAAGAAGTGTTCAGTTAGAAATATATTCCATTTCATACACTGTCGGTAATGGATTATCAGATAGGGCAAAATGTACTTGAAAGGACAAAATGAATAAATTTTCATGTTTCCTATGATCTCAATCTTCATTCTCTCCCAAACCTAGGCAAGGTTTTTATTCTCCAGAAAACACTGGGTAATATTGATTTCTGTTACTGAACCAATTTTTAAATAATGTTGTACGAAGTTATACCGAATGTCGTCTCTAAAAAGATCATGCCTTTGTTTTACCCAAGATAAGCGATGAGCCTAAAACAAAAACATAGTTGTTTCACCCAGTGATTAGCTGGAAAAATATTAAGAACCGGCTCTCTAAAAAAAAAATGAAGGGTTACGAAATTTTGATAATGGTTACAGGAGGCCTACCTGCCAGGGGCACCAGATCGCTCTGGTTTAGTAATAGCATTCCACTAGCTTAAGAAGTGTTCAGTTAGAAATATATTCCATTTAATACACTGTCGGTAATTGACTATCAGATAGGGCAAAATGTACTTGAAAGGATGGTTTACCATGAGTTATGTAAGGAACATGACACATGGTTTTAATGGCTTGTTTTTGTAATGCAAAAGCTTTACTAGCATAGGTGACATTGCCCCAAAAAATAATACCGTAAGATAAATAGGAGTGTATTTCGGCATAATATAATAATTTCAGTGTGTCAATAGAAACAAGAGGGCTAATTTATGTAGCATAAAGATGCCTGTTGCTACTTTATTCATAATAGTTTTGATATGTTCAGACCAGTCGAGATCTTCACTTAAGTTAAATTTAACATGTGATGAGTGTACAATACTAAAACCATTCATTTTAATATAAAGACTTGATATAGGAGGTGCTTTTTAGTATGAAATTGCAAATAGACTGTTTTATTCTTGTTTACAGTAAGAGAAGTAGAAAGACACCATTGATACATTGCTTTGATCGATGAATTAGAGTGCTCTAATAAATCAGACAGATTTTTTGATAGGATCAGACAAGAGGTGTCATCAGCATATAAGACAGGTTTACTATTCCTAATATTATTCAGAAGGTCATTAATAAAAATAATAAAATGTAAGGGGCCTAAAATAGAACCCTCAGGGACACCACACTCAACATTTTGTGGAAATCAGTATCTTCAAACAAACAAGTAAAAAACAATATTTCTACAAATAACAAAGACAATTTTAAAAAAGAGGGCATTAGGTATTATAGTTCTATAACAGTTTTTATACCAACTATAGCTCCTACAACACAAGGTACTCATATAATCCCGCAGAATATCAACTCACATTTACACTCTCGCTCACTCGTTACATCTGAAACAAGCGCACAGCGCACCCAAGGGATCTTGATCCTGGACAGGTTACTATTTAACGCGTTAGACTGGATACAAGTCTAACCAAGACAGTCTGTTGAGTGGTATGGTTCTTGAAGTTTGTAATTCACTAGTTATTAGTAAGTGTTCTGTGCTGGTTATTATACGTGTATGATACTTTTTAATCAAATATGTAGCAAAAGTAGTTTATATTATAATTACATTCCATTATATTATATATATTTACAGCCCAAAATCTAACAATATAACAAGTTAGGAAAGTGTACAACGTATGTATCACAAATGCATGCAATGGAGTATTAGAAAGAAATTATATACCTGTATGTATGGGAAATTGCGTTTTAAAGTTCTTTTCTTCATCATAAATAATCCATTTTCTTCCTATTTAATAATATTACATGCACACGTAAGGAAATTAAACATTTATTTGGGAGATTGTTTATGTTAGCAACAATGAAGAAGTAACCATGCAAGAAAGTTTCTAAGTTCAACTCGAATTAAAACATTTTTGTCTGATTTTCTTGATAACGGCTACTCCTATGATAAAAATTTATAGGAAAAGAAATACTCTTCTTTACTAGTTCTACAAGTTTTATTTGAAAAATATTTTGATATGAGCAATACTTTACGAGATATGACAGAAAGTTCATTTGTGTCACCAGTAAAGTGGTACTCCTGATTGGCTTACGTGATTCATTTTTGCGATTTTCTTATTATCTTTGATTTTAAGTCCTTAATATCGAATTTCATGAAAATCCGTTCAGTAGAAGCTGAGAACGAACATGCGGACGGACAGACAGACCGACAATAATAGGCGCTCACGCTGAAAGCAAAATGCGCCTAAAAAGAAAAGGAAAGTGGACAACAAAAACAAACAGTTTTTACTGGAGTGGACAGAGTTATATTGTTTTATGCTTCCAAATAAACAAGTAGCGATTCCTGTGTGCATAATTTGTAAGCAAACAGTTGCTGTTATTAAAACTGGTAATCTGAAATATTATCATATGAGGCATACAAGTTTACATAATAAATATTCAGTTGGATTCATAAAAATAAACTGGCAAGTTTGTTATCAAACTTCTCTGCTTCAACACAAATTATGAAACGATGCCTGTCACAGCAAGAAAAAATTACTGAGGCTAGCTTACGTGTTTCTTGGACTCTGGCTAAAAATATGAACCCCTTTACTGATGTTTCTATTGTTAAAGAATGTATGGTTCAAGCTGCTTCATCAATGTTTGAAAGTGATGTTGTTGATAGTATTCAACGAATCACTATCAGCCACAGGCAACACGAGAAACTCAAAATACTAGCAGAGGAAAATTTTAAACAAATAAAACATCGTGTTCAACTTTCTGAATGCTATTCTTTGACTCTGGATGAGTCATGCGATATTAGCGATACTGCACAAGTAGTTATATTTATACGATTCTTTGACGGAAAAAGTGAACAATATTATGAAGAACTCTCCCTTCAGGATAGAACTCGTGGAGAAGACTTGTACAATTCACTTACAGAATATATGAAAACCATTTATCTTGATATTTCCAAGTTTATATCAATATGCACAGACGGTGCTCCTGCAATGATAGCTTCAAACAAAGGACTGGTTCAACACCTCAAGCAAGATAATGTAAATTTGCTAAGTTACCATTGCATACTTCACCAAGCTCTCTTGTGCCGCAAACTTGTTACAAATTTTGAAGACGTGGTGCAAAAAGTGATCAAGTTGATTAATTTTATTCAATCTACATCTTCACTTGATCATCGCCAATTCATATTGTTCCTTAAGGAAGTTGAAGCTCGTTATGATGGCATGCTTCTCCACAATAATATTCACTGGCTTAGCAAGGGTCTATTATGAAAGAATTGAAATCATTTCTTGCTGTTTCCACCTCTCCAACTGCAGGAAACCATCTCATTTTTCTTCAAGATGATGCAAATCTACTTACTATTGCCTTCTTAACTGACATATTTTAACATTTTAACGATCTCAATCTGAAATTACAAGGAAAGGACAAAATTATTTCTGAATTGGTGTCAGTTGTAAACTCCTTTCGTAAAAAGCTCGATATATTTTCTTCAGATTTAAGCGATGAAATGTTGCACTTTCCATGTATGAAAGAAGCACTGATGGAAAAAAATAATATATAATTAGACAAAAGCGAATACATGAATTTTCTAGAAAAACGAAAACATGAATTCAAGGGAAGGTTTGCAGATTTTCACAAAATAGAGAAATTAACACAACTCCTCGTTAACCCATTTTTACTAGAACCAAATGGGGAATGGACTAGTGAGGCAGTCAAATGGTTCAAAGGTGATAAAAAGCTGCACTGCAGTTGGAAATGACTGATTTCCAGGAAGATTTTGCTTTGAAAGAAAAAATGACTAACACTGATTTCCAACAATTTTGGGGAAAATATGTGCAACATGAGAAGTACCCCGAAATAAGGAAAGTGTGTATTCGATTATGCACAATGTTGATTCAAATATCAAGTACAAAATTTACCCCAGATTTCACGAAAATTATTATAGAAAATGTGTCATTTTTCTCATTAATATATGTAAGTATACATAAATGTATTTATAAATATTATATCTGTAATAATTTTAAAAAATTAATGCAAATGTTACATACTATTTATTTGACGATTTATTAATTTTATTCCAATTTCATGCATCCAGACCGCAATGAGATACATTTTTCCTAATACGGACTGCGGAGAAAACTAATTGGTGACCCCTGGTCTATACTATCAAATGCCTTGGTTAAATCATAAAAAATGCCAAGAGGAAGTAGTTTTTCATTTAAATCCTGGTAAATATTATTAATAAATTGGAGAGAGGCTAACAATCAGATCGGCACAAAACCTAAGATTTTTATTGACAAATGAAGATCTGAAAAGGTTTTGGTTGAAACAGCTCAACCGGAAGTGGAGGTTTATTCTTGTCGTTTTTCCTTTTTTTCCAAATATCGCCTTTAAAACTCAATTTATGTAAATATTTGTTAATATAAAAGTAGACAATGTAATTATCTACAATTTTTGTTTTTTTTTTGTAAAATTGATACTAGAAGAGATGTTATGATTTTTTGTCTAAATTTAAGTTAAATACATCGCTAAGTTATACAGGTGAGCCCCGCTTAACGTGACCCCGGCTAATGCGGATTTGTTATAATGTGGATTTTATTTCAAATTAAAATTTTTTAAAAATATAGATATCTTATGTACAGTGCAACCGCAGTCTATACCTGTTTTCTACTCTTACGAAGCTTGACCTTGAAAATCCTAGTTGTATGCTTACTGCTGCAGCCAATGAAAGCTCGAGAGACTGTCGATGGGGAGGGGAGAGAGTCAGTCTGTCTCTCGCCATCGTGCTGTTCACATCGCTCCGAGCTCGACTGTGTTGCCAGATCTACCGCGTTCACGCCTTAGCGTTCACATGGAACTTTCTTCAAGAGCGGATATCAGGCAAGAGCGTACTACTTCCCCGCGCCTCTCGAAAACTTCAAATGGTGGTGGAAGGGGAAAACGCCCTGATTGGCTATTCGCTTTAAATTTCACACTAATCAAATTTCATAAAGTATCCTAAATATTGTGATATTTCAGCAGTGTTGCATAATATTGCATCATCTGGTGGCCAATTCCACACTTTTCCCTGTAAAATTCACGGGTCTAAAAAAATATATCTCCTAAAGCGGACAACATTTGAAAAACGGAAACAGAAATATGATTCATGATTCATGTTTCTTTGGCATCATTGGATCGTAAAGAATGTCTTAGATGATTTATATTTTTTAAATCTATAATTTTCGACAATTACTTTATTACAATGTTAATTTACCGTATTAACATGTCATTATATAAATAATAATAAAACAATAACGCTACACAAAAAAATTATATAACTTTGATCTACATATGAAAAAACATGTGGTACTCGCGGAGGGATCTTAATGTTTGAATGCATATAATGTATAATAATATATAATCAGTGATGAGCTGGAAAAAAATTAAGAACCGGCTCTCTAAAAAAAACGAAGGGTTATGAAATTTTGATAATGGTTGCAGGAGGCCTATATGCCAGGGACACCATATCGCTCTAGTTTAGTAAGACCGTTCTGCTAGCTTAACAAGTGTTTGGTTCGTATTATATTCCATTTCATACACTGTCGGTAATTGACTATCAGATAGGACAAAATGCACTTGAAAGGACAAAATCAATAAATTTCCATATTTTCTAAAAATTTAACAACCGGCTCGAAAATTCTGAGAAAAATTAACAACAGGCTCAGGCGAGCCGGCTTCAGCTCATCACTGTATATAATGATATATAAATTGCAGAAAACCCAACACGCACTACTATGGGTTTGATCTATAAACGGAACTGCAAGAGCATCGTTGATCAGTGCATGACTTTGTTGGAGAAGCACAATGTCTTCACACATGTGAGTGCCGTGAAGCGGGGCTGCGACGGACTATTTGAATGCTACCGACAAGTTTTACATAATAAGCGAAAAAAAGCTAAGCAGTCGACCCTGGACTCTTTTTTTAATCAAACTTCGTAGGTGTTCTGAGAAATATTTTAAAATTATGTACGTCTACCGCTAAAAAACTTTTTTGTCTTACTGTTTACTAGGTAATTTTATAGCTTGTTTAATAAATTACGTTCTAAAAGTCCGGTAGAAATATATTTTATATTGAATGTGGGTCCAAAAATACCATTTAGGAAGCTAATTGCTTCTGGGCGCATAAAGATTATGGTGCCTCGGCGAACACGGATTTTCGCTTAACGTGGAGACCTCAGAAACACATTCCCCGCTTTAAGTGGGGCTTACGTGTACTATTGTTTCCGTTGCTATGATAAAATTTTCTAATTGTTGATCGCAATGCGTAGAAATTTTTTCATTTTGTCTAATTTTGTTGAGCCATTATATTAATGTCATTAAAAGTGAAAATTATTTAATTTAATAGATTTCCTAATCTAAGGCCTGTCCTGAAACCTAGGCCTATGGTTACTTATTGTTTTCACTGCATTTGTGCTATGTACTGTGTATTAGAATCTTGAATACATTTATTAAAACTTTCTATGCCAATACAGTTGATTCATAATGCAGGATAAATTTAAAATTCATAAATATGTATGATTAAATTTACGTTACAGGGCTATGCATAAACAGTTGTAAATAATTTTACTTAAAATATGCGATGCAGATGCTGAAAATATTGAAAGCATAAATTGGTACATTTTGCACGAAAAAGCCAAGATATTACATATTACAGGATTTTACAGGATATTTCGATGTCAGTAACAGGATTTGGAAGAAAAATTGGTGGCAGCCCTGTATTAGAATAAGCATAGCTGTAGCCTTTTTGCATTCACAGCAAATTAACTGCAAAAATAGTTTTATTTCTGTCTTATTTACTGGAGTAGGATTCTTTGAAACATCTTGTTATAGTAAATTTATATTTATTATTTTAATAATTTGTTTTTAACAGAGGCTGAAGAGGAAACTAAAACTCCAGCTAAAGGATTGGGTGAACAAAAGAGAATTTTACTAAGCCACCTGCTTCTGAAGTTAGCTGAGAATTCAGGTTTTCTTCTAGAGGATCAACTTCATGCCCTCTTGGTACCGTACACATCCTGTGAAAGCACTTTGGTCTGCATCGATAACATTTTTTTGGTACTTGATTATATCATTTGCTTAATTTAATAATATCCCCCTCCCTTTCTCTCTCTCCTCTTTCCTTTCATACCCCCTTCTCATCTCTCTCTTCTCCTCCCTCTCCCCCTCTTTTCTCCCATACCCCCTTCTCCCCCTCATCTTTCTTCCTCCCCTCCTCTCCCCCTCTCTATTGTATCAAATCCTTAAAAATAAAATCCCTCGTTTTCTTTCTACTGAGTTCATTACCATTAATAAAGTTCATCAGTGCAACACAAGGGGATGCAATAAATTTCTGACCCCACTCCATAAAACGGAAATCTGCAACAGTTCCTTTAAGGCCGATTCACACCGGACGGTGAGGGTGCGGTGAGGGCACGGTGAGAGCAGGGGCAATTTTGTAGCAAGTATTCATACCAGGCGGTGAGGGTGCGGGCAATGCGAGGGCCCACTGCGGGCGGTCAGCTAGAAATGACATTAGATTTCCAGTTGCTTTCCTGTGGGCGTTCACATAACATGCTCAGGGACCGCTAAGAGAGCGTCGTAGTGATCAGCACTATGTCGGACAGTTCGGACACCGAAATGTTTATTGTCGCTGTCTTGTTGGAACAAGCAGAAAAAAAGAGAAGGAAGAGAAGAAGACATATCTGGGTAAACAAGATATTCGTAAGAAGACACTGCTAAAATCAGCCTTTCATCGTCCATGGTGACACCGGTCACCTCAGCCATCACGTATCTACACCGTCTTCACTGCTCGAATGCTCCACGTGGTCGAAAAAATATTCCCTCACCCAATCAGCGGCAGAAGGGAAGGCAGGCGGGCAAAATATTCTCAGGCAGGTGACTGCATCTGACCGTCCCCTGCCCTCACCGTCACCGTCCCCTCTGGTGTGAATATAACATATGATACCAATGTAATGTATTTTGGGCGGGCATGCCTGCGTCTGCCCTCACCGTCCAGTGTGAATCGGCCTTTACTGTCACTGCATTCAAACTCTGGAATGGCCTTCCTTCCAATGGGAATAAAAAACTCTATATCTGTACATTTTCAAAGGATTGTACTTCAAATATCTCCTCTCCCACTCCACACCTTAAACCACTCCCCATCTTCCTTGTTAGTTCGTCAAAAGTTTTCAATTATTGTGGTTAGTTGTACTTAAACAGGTGATAATCTTCACTGCCATATCAGTATATGTCACTTTCTTTCATTTAATTTTTTTAATGTACACTATTACCTGTATGTACCCCTTGCTCTCTCACTCTCCTTCTCTCCCCTCCCTCCCTCTCTCCTGCTAAATATGTTTTCATTTTATTTAATTTTATTTTATTAATTCTTCTTGTTCTTTTTTCATAAATTTAAAATATATTTTGTAAATCTTATCTTTTTTAGCTTGTATGTATTATTGTAATTCCACTATTGTTTTTCCAACACCCTATTCCCTTCATGGGTGTTTTCCTGCATGGTTCTTTTACTAGGATTGCCAAGTCAGGTCTTTCCTAGATTTTTACCACGTATACTTTGTCTTTTTTCGAAATTTTCCGAATTTGTAATTTGATATTTTGCCTTTATGTTCCTCTATTTCACGGTTTCCCAAACTTTTATACTTATAGACCCCTAAATAAGATTTTTGAGATACTATCGACCCCAATAAACTTTTAGCAGTTAGGTATTTACATCTCCAGCCATTTGCTTTTCTTCACTCTTGAAAATAAATACACATGAACTAATTTGCTGAATATTAGTCCAAAATGTATCTAAATGTTATTTATACCCTTTACAAATCTTCTCTGAATTTCCTTCTTTAACTAAAAGCAAATCTTCAAAAAATCTGGTGAGAAGCTGAAGAACCTGAACTGCCAAAACAGTTGAGATGTCAATACACTTTCCACCAGTAAGATGATTATCTCCTAGGCCTTTTTTATTTCCATCATAACTACACATTATATTTACAATATCATCAAGTATCATATGTTGATATTTTTCATACTTATAAAATATCCAAAAATTTAAATCAGAAGCATTCATTGTTTTGAAAAAAATGTAATATACGGTACAAAAAACTTTCCAAAATATTTACCATACTAATTAATTTTAGAGAAGCACACTACAAATCATCAACCTTTTCTACAGAAAATGATGACAGACTTAATGATGAAACACAAATTACGCTTACATCTGTCACAGAGTGATTAGTAACTACTTCTTTTATGAGACCAACAAGTTCACACATTTTTCCATACAAAATTGCAATGAACTTCTTTAATACTGGCATCTCTTCTTCTGTTTTATCTGCAACAAAACATGTTACCATTAATTATAATTAATCTCATAATAAAAGTAAAAACTTACAGAACAATCAATGCTTCATACATTTAATAAAACTAATGACCTACCATATATTTTAGTTTGAAGGATGACCTTGATGGGTGTTTAGAAGAGAATGAATATCAAGCTTCAGGTTAGTTAATTTTAGCCTTAAATCTGTGTTATTTTCAAGATCCAGCATGCCTAAATCCACCTTCCACCATATATGTACTTGGAAAAGCCAACAGTAATGGTTCAGTAGTTTCATACAGTTTTAGGTAATTTTTAACAATTTTTTCATTACTCCAATAGTCAAGAAGGTTGTTATTTCCATATAGTGATTTAGCTTCAAGGCCCATCTTCATTCCTGCGAATTCTTCTTGCAAATCATGCTCCAAATCTGCACTTTCTACTTTCACATCGAATGGAGAAATGACCCAATTTGGAATCACCATATTTTCAAGATCCTTAAAACGAGCTTTGAAATCTTCTTTTAGGCTTTCAAGGTGTGCTACATAAATTAATAAGTCGTTATCTGAAATGCTTCCTTCAACTTCTTGTTCCAAACACGACATATTCGGAAAAAAGTGAAAATTTTGACGACCCAATGAATTCTTGAACAGCGCAAGCTTTTCTTGAAAACCCAAAATTATGATACGTGTTTGTATGATAGTAATATCCTTCCCTTGCAGTCTCTTTTGCGCTGTATTATATTTTGAAAATAAATCAGCCAGATAAAAGAGGTGATTCTTACATCGGAATAATTCATCAGCAAGTGATTGTTCTCGTTCATTAAGAAATTCCAGTACTGACTTAAAAAGATTTACAAGTCTTTGCAAACAGTTGCCTTTTGACAGCCATCTTACCTCAGTATGAAGGAGCAGCTGCTTTAAATTTTCATCATTTTCTTCACATAACATGGCAAATACTGTATTTAATCGATTGTAAGCCGATCTTTTTTTACCTTTTTACCATCTCAGAAATTACCACTCGGCTTAGAATCGAGGGCAAAAAAAAGTAGTCAATGAATTTATGTCCGTAGTTACATTATAACGTGAGGTATAAGTGTATTTAAGTGGAAGTAAACTATCTACTTTAAATATATGCAAAAAAGAATCAAATTGACTGAACACCTACGAAGAAATAAATTATGTAAATAATAAGTGGTGCGTCAAATTTGTAAAAGAACGCAGCGATAGCGCTCGTATGCGTAAGGAGCTAACACTGAAACATGATAGGTGGAGGAGGAAGGGCAGGGGAGGGCAAATGCTTCGATTCACGAGTAAAATGAAACATTGTGTTAGCTCCTTACGCATACGAGCGCTATCGCTGCGTTCTTTAAGATTTTGATGCACCATGTATTATTTACATAATTTATTTCTTCGTAGGTGTTCAGTCAATTTGATTCTCTTTTGTTTACTCGTGAATTAAAAGTCCAGAGAAATTCAAGATAGCCGCCAAATGGTAAACATTAAATAAAACAATTATATATTAATCTCCAAAAATATATATTTTGAAAAATCTCCGAAGTAGGAGAATTACTGCGAGACATATTAGATTGTTCAGGGTCCAAAAAAATAGTGAATTTCGATCGAATATTTTTTAAAAAAATTCTTCGTATACAACGTTAAGAAAAATCTGCCAAATACGATCTAAATCTCGTGTTTATATGGTATACTACGTCATTTCTGAGAGAGAAGCCATCCAGTCAATGTTTTCAGAGGTAAATTTGAAAGCATATTTTCCTGGTGGTCTCAGGCAGTCCTGCAATCAGGAGTATAAAAATTTACGGGCATTCTCAGGCGGTCCGGTCACGAGAGAGTTAAAATCAAATTTTTTTCTTGCGTGGCCTTGTGAAAAGTGGGGGTCGGCTTACAATCGGTGTCGGCTTACAATCGATTAAATATGGTAGTCGACAATTGAGTGAACTTGCTTTTATGCTAATTTTTAAAGCAGCATGAAGTTCTTCACTTAAGTTTTTCGAAACAAGATGCTGTCTGTGTAATACACAATGCACTGTTCGTACTTTTGGAACTTTTCCTTAAGTAATGTTGAAAATCCTCAGTACCTACCAATCATAGCTGGAGCACCATCAGTTGCAATCTCAGTTATATTATTAAAGGGAATGTCATACTTTTCTAGATACTCTTTTAAACATGCTAAAATTGTCTCACCTTTGGAATCGGCTTTTAAAGATTTGGCAAATAGAAATTCATCAATTATGCATTTTTTACTCAGGCTGTAATACCTTACATAAGACATGAGAATATTAACACTTCCAAATGTTGACTCATCCAGCTGAATAGCAAACGACCTGTTGTAGCTCTGAATTTACTGTATGTTGAACATCATCTGCCATCTCAGTAATACGACGCTGCACTGTGTTATTGCTTAGTGGAATACACTTTAAAACAGGACCTGCATCCATTTTCATAAGTTTCTATAACTTCTTTTATGGAAGGCAGAATAATCTCTTCACCAAGAGTATGTGGCTTTCCTTTTTTTTGCAATGAGAAGAGAAATATTATATGATGCTTGTGTTCCCCCATCAACCAAGGGCATTGCAGATGATTTTATAAAGGGTTTCAAAGTTAAGCGCTTCCCAAATTTTTCTTTCATTGTTTTAAAATACACGAGATCTTTGTCTATTTTATCATGATGTTGTTTTTCCAGATGTTCCTTCATTTTCGAAGGTTTCATTGCATCATTACTGAACATTTTCTCACACAACAGACATATTGGTTTTTGTTCATTACTGATAGAAGGTATAAATCGAAATTTTAAATATTCTTGTGAATACTGGTGACATATTTTCTTCGGTGTGTTAGACATCATTAGCGGGGGTTTCTTAAATGTGAATTTAGCGCACAATTTTTAATGTTGACACTTCAAAAAAATATGGTAAATATTTTAATACTTCTAAAGAATAACAATCAATGTCCAGATTGACGCAGTCAACACAAAAATGACATAACTGACATCAATAACAACTGACGCACATAACAGGCATTAGTAGACTATCTCCGTTAGAGGTTGCTTTTAGCCCACTTATTATCTTGTTTTTGATTGGCTCAGACTCATGTAAATGCAATTATGATTGGTTGATATTTATCTTTTCAAATGTTGTGTTTTTGCTTGCAACATTCATCCTTGTAGCTATTTAAAATGGAGAATGTACTGTTGTCATCTGGCATTAGGAATAAAAAAGGCCTATTTTAAATATTAAATTCGGATGAAGTGTAATTTTGGCACTTAAAAATTTAACTCAGCTTTATTTTCTTTGCCAACCCCTCTTAAGCCTTATCGACCCCCACTGGGTCTCAAAGACCTTAGTGACCCTTTTAAGAGTTATATCGACCCCTGGGGGTCGCTATCGACCGCTTTGGGAGGCACTGCTCTGTTTGCCTACTTTCAGGTTCATTTCTGTGAAATTATTATTATTTTTTTTATTCTCCTTAGTAACTGTTGACACAATGCTCGAAATGGAAAATCTTATGAAACGGTACGCTTGTATTGGTACTAGTGAAATGGAAATTTTTACAAAATGGAACGCTGTTATAAGGTATTTCTAAATGTCTGACGAAACAGAATGGTGTGATGAGCTCATTTCGAGCAGTATGTTTACATATGGTTATATGCAGTGCTGAGCTGGGGCTGGTTCACACCGGTTCCCGAGAACTGGTTGTTAAATTTTGAAAAAGTTCTGTGTTAACTTAGTTGGAAAATCTTTGGGACCACTGTTAAAAATAAAACGGGCCTTCATAGTCAGATGATGCTTTTATTGGTTCAGATAGGGCTAATATAATTGTATCAAATGGATCACCAGTAGAAGGGCGTAATGTGGAAAAAGGTGATAACATCACATGAATAAATAATAAATTTATGTATAGAGCAGGGGTCTCAATCTACCAGCATTGCTTAGGCAGCATAACGACATATTCCCGAAGTTGTGGTCTGCATTCCAAAACATCGCTCTTCTTAGTCGTCGCATGTTTCCTAGTGTCTTCATTATCAGCTTCCACATAGCCTCATATAACCGCTACTGCATATTCCTGTCTATCAACAATAGTGAAATTTAGCTCTATCAAGTGACATTTGCTTCACCACTCCCCTACAACCCTTATCCCGAATCAGTAGCCGGCCTCAGAATCCAGTCAACCCCCTACAATTATGAACAAGATTTTCCACACAGCAATCAGCCAGATTTAACGTGAAAACCAAGGCAGGATATTTTATTGGTGGGCGGAAAAAGTTATGAAAAAAGTCACAATTTCCACTTTTCACTAGGAAAAAAGTCAGGAAAAAATTTAATCATACTTAAACGCAGCAATATCTAAAAATAATATCTAGCCACCCACATACTCAATTTTCATCACTCCTTCTCCATAAGCACTCTACAACTCGAAAAACGAATAACAAATAGCAGACTTCTAGACACTTCTGAAATTGTTACCACTTACAAAAAAACACATCTGGCAAGGCTTTTTTCCATGTTGATGTCTTACTATAGGACTTTTTTTCTTATGAATTTTTTCCATGACTTTTTTCCTGATATTTTTTCCTTTGACTTTTCTCCTACGTTCATTTTATTTTTGTACTTAATATCTTCTCCTTATTGATTTACCGATCTACCCTTTCCACCAAAGATGATAAACATTGGAGACCAGTAGCACACACAGGAATCCCTCAAGGGGGGCTCCGAAATATTTGACAAGCACAAAAGTTATATGCAAGTTATATCAATGTCGTGTATTGCATTATTAATTATATTTAGGTTAAAAAGAAATGGGGCAAACCATCTTATATTCCTTTCTGACAATGCCCATGAACCCAAATTTAAAATAACGATGTATGTTTCCACAGTTTAGAAAAATAATAACTTTCCAAGGAGGGGGGGTCTGGACCCGGTGGACTCCCCAGCGTGTGTGTGCCACTGTCGGAGACTGAATGGAGTACCTTCTTATATGAATAAAATTAGTGTAATGTTGAAAGATAAAATGGCTTCAACTCCAGGAACATTGTTTCCCCATTTGGTTGACATAGGAAGTCTCAAATCCATCAGGCAGAGATATTTTTCCTTTTCACTTTAACATATCTTAGAATTGTGATATCAGAGTGGGAATTGCACTATTATAAGGGGGAAGGAATGAAAATTCTTATTTATGTCACCAAATTTTTATTATCAATAGAAATCCTCGAAATTCGTGCATTTTTGGCTTCTGGATTGCATTTTATCAGAGCATTGCCATGGATACAGTTCTTGCCGATCTCGGCTCAAGCACATATGAATTTTTCCACTCGACTACACTAAAGCAATTGATTTCAGATACGATTTCATGCATAATACTTTATGGTATGCAATAATGAAGTGAAAAGAAAGCTATATGGAATAAAAACCACTTATCTCCAATTTGATTAAGATTTTTAATTTAATATTGTTAATTTTGCTCATCTAATAAGATTCTTTCAATTAATTTTTTATTAAATTCTTTGAATGATGTGATTAATATTACTTTTTTGGTTACTTAATGATAACAGCTACTTTATTTTGTAATGGAAACCAGCCTTCATAAGTTCTTGCATAGACTTCTTGTTGTCTTTAAAAGAGAAAAAAGTTTACACATGAGAGAACCGGTTGTTAAAATTTTTGATAGCTCGCCACTTGTTAAATGTAAGGAGGAACTATATAGTCTTAATTTTGCCCTGACTGCCCCTCCTCACTCCCTACCCCTCTCTCCCTCCCCTTGCCCTCCCTCTCCCTTTCTCTTCCCCTCCCTCCCTCCCATTCCTTCTGCCTTCCTCTTTTTCTCTTTCCTCCTGCCCTTTTCTAATTTTGTCCTTCTATCTTCCAGCCTAACTCCTTCCTCTCCATCTTCCTCCCTACATCCTCAGCCCCATTCTCTACATTTATATAGTAATTTAGGTAAGCAAAAGAATCCACTTTAACATAAGCGCCAGTCTCATTACAATTATGTAATTTTACAAAGAAATCCAGCAGTGAGGGTTGTCATGACAATGAAAAATTTTTCCTTTAAAAAATCATGAAATTTTACCATTAAAACTAAAATTGTTGATCAATTCAATGCACATTCGAAAATTGACAGTAGGAAAATAAATTATTCTTTTAGGCATTGTTTTGTTGAAGTCCACTGTTTGTACAATGATTAGAAGTAATTTTAAAATGTTAATGAAAAAGGCTTGAAAACACTGTAAAGCTATTATTATGTTATTCAAATGAAGAGAAGGAATGTTCCTGGAATCAACCCCATGACATTACTGTAGACTTTCAACAATCTAAATATTTAAAGGAGGTAAGGTCAACTAAATATAGAAGGTATGATTCAAAATAGAAACACTGTTCTCAACCCAAAAGCATGTTCATGACACGTTGATTATAAGCAAATAATGCAAAGTTCCATAACCCTCCTATCGTCATCTATCATGTTCTGATATTTTTGTCACCTCGCTTTCTTTTTAGATTATAATGCCTTTTATATTGAGTGTAGCCATCTCTGGGTGCTTTCTCACCCTTCGCCTCTCTGGAACAAAACTATCCCTCCCCATTGTCCAGTGATCAGGTGGGTAAAGTCACCACAGGCAAATCAGTCAAAGGGCTGTGCCTAGGGTGTTTCGCGCTTGGGTGCAAGATATCTCTGTGGTGCCTCCCTACTAGCAAAATTTTGTAGTATGATCAAATATGACTTTTTTTCATAGATAGAGAGTAGAGACAAGCTGATGTATTTCTGTTGATGTATCCCATAATGAATTGATTGAAAAAATTACTTGCATAATTATTATTATAAACATATCATTTAATATCTGCTTGAAAGAAAATTATAAAACTCGCCACATATATGATTATAATTCAATACTCTGTCTCCTATATTTTTTTCCATTAATAAGTCAAATTAGATGTGATATTTATTCTGACAATAAGAAAACAAAACTTCAATTATTTATGCATTCCCACATCAAAGTCCCGACTTCATATTTTCATTTTAAGATACTTTAAAATCCAATGAGGAAGCAGATTTCAATAATTCTCTCATTATTTGGAGAAATTTTTTCGATATTTGAACTTGGTACAACAGGTGAGCCTCGCTTAACGTGGCCCCAGCCAACGCGGATTTGTTATAACGTGGATTTTATTTCAAATAAAAATTTTTTTTAAAATATAAATTATGATTCTTTTAAATTTCACGCTAATCAAATTTCATAAAGTATCCTACATATTGTGATATTTCAGCAGTGTTGCATAATATTGCATCATCTGGTGGCCAATTCCACACTTTTCCCTGTAAAATTCACGGGTCTAAAAAAATATATCTCCTAAAGCGGACAACATTTGAAAAACGGAAACAGAAATATGATTCATGATTCATGTTTCTTTGGCATCATTGGATCGTAAAGAATGTCTTAGATGATTTATATTTTTTAAATCTATAATTTTCGACAATTACTTTATTACAATGTTAATTTACCGTATTAACATGTCATTATATAAATAATAATAAAACAATAACGCTACACAAAAAAATTATATAACTTTGATCTACATATGAAAAAACATGTGGTACTCGCGGAGGGATCTTAATGTTTGAATGCATATAATGTATAATAATATATAATCAGTGATGAGCTGGAAAAAAATTAAGAACCGGCTCTCTAAAAAAAACGAAGGGTTATGAAATTTTGATAATGGTTGCAGGAGGCCTATATGCCAGGGACACCATATCGCTCTAGTTTAGTAAGACCGTTCTGCTAGCTTAACAAGTGTTTGGTTCGTATTATATTCCATTTCATACACTGTCGGTAATTGACTATCAGATAGGACAAAATGCACTTGAAAGGACAAAATCAATAAATTTCCATATTTTCTAAAAATTTAACAACCGGCTCGAAAATTCTGAGAAAAATTAACAACAGGCTCAGGCGAGCCGGCTTCAGCTCATCACTGTATATAATGATATATAAATTGCAGAAAACCCAACACGCACTACTATGGGTTTGATCTATAAACGGAACTGCAAGAGCATCGTTGATCAGTGCATGACTTTGTTGGAGAAGCACAATGTCTTCACACATGTGAGTGCCGTGAAGCGGGGCTGCGACGGACTATTTGAATGCTACCGACAAGTTTTACATAATAAGCGAAAAAAAGCTAAGCAGTCGACCCTGGACTCTTTTTTTAATCAAACTTCGTAGGTGTTCTGAGAAATATTTTAAAATTATGTACGTCTACCGCTAAAAAACTTTTTTGTCTTACTGTTTACTAGGTAATTTTATAGCTTGTTTAATAAATTACGTTCTAAAAGTCCGGTAGAAATATATTTTATATTGAATGTGGGTCCAAAAATACCATTTAGGAAGCTAATTGCTTCTGGGCGCATAAAGATTATGGTGCCTCGGCGAACACGGATTTTCGCTTAACGTGGAGACCTCAGAAACACATTCCCCGCTTTAAGTGGGGCTTACGTGTACTATTGTTTCCGTTGCTATGATAAAATTTTCTAATTGTTGATCGCAATGCGTAGAAATTTTTTCATTTTGTCTAATTTTGTTGAGCCATTATATTAATGTCATTAAAAGTGAAAATTATTTAATTTAATAGATTTCCTAATCTAAGGCCTGTCCTGAAACCTAGGCCTATGGCGAACACAGATTTTCGCTTAACATGGAGACCTCAGGAATGCATCCCCCGCAGTAAGCGGGGCTCACCTCTATTTAAAAATGAACATTAACGTTAACGCAGGTGGGAGATTGTGAAGTAGTAAGGAAAGCTAGTTTTTGGAAAAATTATACCAAACCGTTTTAAAAAATCGGTACAACATACATTGTACAAACTTTCTCATATACTAATGTGTCATTTAGTTGTCTTTAGAAAATGAAAATTGTATCAGCCGGTTTTTTAGGTTATCCAATTTTTCTTAAAGTTGCTCAAGAATAAACTAGCCTTATATTCATTCATTGAGTAAAATGAAATATGTAGTATTATTGCAGGAGTATACTCGATTAACTGTACAAAATTTTATCAAAATTGTTCAAGCCATTTTTGAGAAAATCAAATTATTGTTAAAGTTGCCTAGAATAAACTAGCCTTATATTCATTTTTTGAGAAATATGAATTTTTTGGTATTATTGAAGACGTAAACACAAGTAACTGCATGAGATTTGATCAAAATAGTTATAGCCTTTTTTGAGAAAATCATATTGTTGTTAAAAATGCATGAATAAACTTCCCTTAATTATTGAGCAATGCCAACCATTTTTTCATGTACTCTGCTTAGTATGATAAAATGCCTAAGTACGAGTTTTCATTCATTTTCACTTTACCGTTTAGGCTGTAGAGCCAGTAACAGACAGACGGCATGGTGAAAACCACTTTTTCAGACTCAGCTACACCTATAATGGATATTTCTGTAAAAATCTCGAGGTCGAATTTTTTCACGATTACAGTACTTTCTCAATATACTTCGTATATGAGAAAGTAAAAAGATTTAGGATTTCCAAGACTTGGTAAGTGGGAGAAAAAGGGTAGGCACCTGGTATTCTTCCAGCGAAAGGATTTGTGGTAAAGGTCAATGGTATATACTTTATGAAAGGATTGCCGCCTCAGCTGGAGCTACTCGCTGAGGTCGGGATAGCAATTAGCAGAGTAGTGCCCCCCCCCCCCCTCTTGGAGAGTCCTACGGTAGGGTGACCAGGCATCCCGGTTTTGTCCCGGTCTTCAGAATTTTGTCCCGGTGTCCTGATTTTTTTTTTGGGACGCATCAATGTTCCGGTTTTTCTTCTTGTAATAGCGAGGGTATATGCAGTAGTTTTTTTTTATTCCCATTTATACAAAATTATTTTGAAAACCAAACTCAATATTCCAAATACTGTTTTATAAAAAGCATTTGCATTTAAGTGCTGGAAAATCAAAGACGGTATTTCACTAACAGCTGATTCTAAGAAAATACGAATTTTCTTATCCATGATTTTCAGTTCACTCAAGTTATATAAGAAACTAAAATATTCATTGTGGTTTTTGAGTCACTGAAACCTCTTCATTATCGAAGCAATTGTTTGATCCAACACAAGATTAAAAAAATTACTCAGAAATAATCTTGGGGATTATGAAAACTTGCATCAACCTGTGCAGATTCAAAATTGGGGTTCTTTCTTCGTGGCAAAATTTTGGTCTCTTGCATAAATTTTGCTTCAGCCTCTGTTGCCAGTTTTCGAGCATCTATAATTAATTAATTTAACCCTATTTCTGACCTACAAGCTCCAAAATATTGCTGAATCTGCTCAAGAAAATTTATTGAAGCTTTCATATTCACGAACGGACTTTGCAACAATGTACATACTCCGTTTATCTTAAATAGAATGTCGTGCCAAACTGTTGAGAAAAGGCAAAAACAATGTCTTTTATAAATTACGCGAGAAAATTAATCTCAATTTACTAGATGTTGGATATTCGGCGCATATTTTGCATAACGCTATGCAGTCTGGAGCTGAGAGATTATCTTGTAATGTAGAAATGGTCGTGGTAAAAATACTGTCATACTTTTCAGCTTATGCAGCATGTACCGAGCGACTGAAAAATATTTGTTCTCTATTATATTTGAAGTATGAAAAGTTATTGACCCATTCCAAAATTCGCTGGTTAAGTTTACACAATGCGGTTGATAGACTATTAAAAATGTTCGAAGCACTGAAAGCATATTTCTTTTCAGAAGAAAAGTCCCCAAAATGTATCGTGAAATTTTTTGAATCACCAGTCAATGAAGCATACTTCCATGCAATGCTTAATATTCTTGGTTTATTTAATAAACAAATTCTAAAAATTGAATGTTTGCAAAATTGCATAATAGAGGTAATGAATTACATGCATGAAACGATTGGCATGCTTACATTACGCATTAACGAAAAATTTGTTCCTTTGAGTGCCCTCAGAGTTTTATCTGATAATAATATTCAGAAGGATGAAATAGCATCATTTAAAGAGGAAATATTTGACATGTACATAACAACCTGTGAATATCTAAAAAAATGGGTTGATCCCTTACTGAAATTGAAGTATATGGAATGGATGCTATTAAAAAGTTCTCCAGTTTGGCAAGAAGTGCAAAATATGTGTAAAAATGTTATTGACATGGGCTTTCTAGTTGACAAAAGTTTATTATTTAATCAATTTTCATTGCTTAAAAATTTTATTTCAAAAGAGATGAAAGATAGGAATGAGGAGTGGCTTAATAGATCTTGCTATGGCCAGTGGTCATATTTTTTTTCAAAATTTGAATTTCTAGAACATATCTCAGAAATTGAGAAACTATGTAACTCTCTGTTTGCCATTCCGGCACACAATGGAAGTGTGGAAAGAATATTTTCACAAATAACATTCAATGGTCTGATGAACGAAACCACTTGGCTATAAAAACCATCAATTCCATATTGATGTGTAAATTCAACTTTAATATGACCTGTAAAAGTTTTTATGACATGATTAAAAATGATGAAAATTTGATCAAGGCAGGCAGAAGTACTTTAAAATATGATTGAAAACACCATTTTTACCTAATATGTTTTATTGTAATACTGCTTAATTAATCACAAAATTTGTATATTAATTGTTATTTCAATAAATTATAGTTTATATATTCTTTTGTAAACATATTTATTTAATTTTTAGAATATTCAAGAAAAAATATCAAAATACCCACTGTCCCTGTTTTTTTTAGAATATGTCCCGGTTTTTCCCTTTCAAAACTTGTTTCGTTCCGGTTGTTACCAAAAGCATCTGGTCATGGTGAACCCATTTTTGGTCGCCACTGATATGTGTTCTAGCGACCCTGATTCGTGCGACCGCATATCGCAAGGGATCGGAAAAATTTTGCATGGAACATTTTGTGTCATTTTAGTATCTCTAACTTTCTCTTTTCACTCGGACAAAGGAGGAAACATTCCGAAGTCGAATTCCAATAATATATAGATACAGATACCTTGATGGGAAGGCGCCCCCGCAAGTTGGCATCTGGGTGCATTGCACCCACTGCACCCTGGGTAGGCATGCCCCTGATCAGTCGTGGGTTTGTAAGCTTTTGTTTTGCATGAAAGGGTTATCTCAAAAAATTATCTGATCTGCCTGTGGCGACATTTACCCACCAAATCACCTGCCAATGGGGAGGGATAGTTTCGTTCCAGAGAGGCAAAAGGCACGACAGCGCCCAGAGATGGCTACACCCGATATAAAAGGCATTATAATCTAAAAAGAAAGCGAGCCGAAGGCTCACCAAAATCCTCAGTTGCAATACGAAATAAAATTTAACATTGAAAAATTTCGCAGGGCCAAAACGGGAAAGTACCAAATATTATTTATTACTAGAGTCTGGAAGTTCAGGCATTTTGCCTATTTTTGCCTTATTTGCCTATTTTCGTGATTTTTTGATAAAAAAAATCCTTTTTCTTATTTCTTTGCCTATTACATTTTATACTTTTTCCAGTTTTTCATTTTGAGTTATATTGTATGTTACATATTAAAAAAAACTCCACTTTAGTGCATATCTCAGATGTCTTTATACCTGGAAGTTCCAATTCCACTACCTCCCCAGGAGGCAATGGGCTCCTTTCATTAGCGTTAATGACATAGTATGTCCTTAAAACTTCCCTACTTTCACTTCAGTTTTCCTCATTTTGTGTTCAGCATTTGTGTAGTGCGCATTAATTCCTACAAAATTGTCTAGTTAGTTTAGTTCATAGACACTGATTTTAAAATGCCGAAAACCGCTTGCTACTACTGTTAGAGTTAAGCATTTTGTGAAGGAATTTGGTGAAGACATTTTTTCAACTGATGGCAAAGTGTTGTTGTGCAAATATTGTGAAAAATCTGTAAATTTGGAGAAGAAGTACTTCATTTCTTAGCACCTTGCGACTTCAAAACACAAAGCCACAGCTGCACATAAATCAGGCGAAAGAAAGCCGTCTGATTTCTACTTTCCATGATAAGGTAAACGAAATTTCAGATAAGCAGTCGCAGTTTTCCCTCGATTTGTGTGATGCATTCTTAGCTGCCGGTATTCTCCTTTGGAAGCTGGAAAACCAGTCGCTGAGGACTTTTTGAGGAAATACACGAATGAAACAGTTCCACGTGAATCCACTTTACGGAAAATGTATTTGGACATAAGTTACAATAGTGTTATTAAAAAAATTCGGAGTGAAGTCTTTGGCAAGAAAATTTGGATCAGCATAGATGAGACAACAGATGCTGTCGGGAGAAATGTCGCCAACGTTGTCGTAGGAACAATGATGCCTGATGAACCTCCTAACATTTATTTGTTAACTACAGAAGAACTTGAAAAGACAAGTAGTTCAACAATTGCACAGCTCTTCACCAGTGCCCTCACAAAACTATGGACCGATGGAAACACGAGGATGTCCTTCTATTCGTAACAGATGCGGCTCCTTACATGAAAAAAGCAGCCAGAGCTCTGCAAGTTCTTTTTCCTCAGATGCTGCACCTGACATGTATGGCTCACGCTCTCTACAGGGTGGCTGAAGAAATTTGCAGACTATTTCCCGATGTTGACATTCTAATATCAAATGGAAAAAAATTTTTTCTTAAAGCTCCAACTCAAGTTAATCTATTCAAAGAGATTGCTCCGAACCTCACACTGCCTCCGCAACCAGTTCTTACTAGATGGGGAACATGGCTATCAGCTGCTATGTACTATGCCAGGAATTTCAGAACATTCTCTGAAATTATGGATCGATTTGACTCAGATGAAGCCACATCTATTCGCATATTGAAAGAACTATTAACCAGGACATCTCTTCAGAACGAGTTAAGTTTCATATCTGCCCACTTTTCAATGTTACCGGATGCTATTACGTCACTAGAAAAAAGGAATGATTCCCTTGTAAACTCACTAAAAGTTGTTAATGACATTGTAAAGGCGTTATCGATCATTCCAGTTGAAAAAGTACTAAGCTTGAGAAAGTGTTGACTGCTAATCCTGATTTGGAAAAAATAAAAAAAGTAGGTAAGATTATTGAAGGTAATAGTAAGGTTTCGCTCGATATGGAACCATTAACACTAGCTTGTTTCAAGTACGCCCCAATCACTTCTGTAGAGGTGGAACGATCTTTCTCTGTTTTAAAAAATCTTCTTACTGACAAAAGAGAAGCCTTTTCTTTCGAAAACTTGAAAAAGCATGTTGTTGTAATGTGCAACCGTTCTTCTTTTTTGTAATATAGTTGCATATTGTGTTCTTGTAAATTCTCTACTTTGATGATTCGTTTTAAGAAATGTTGTTTTTTGTGTAGATAAGCTCAAATTATTTTGGTATTACACTGCATCTTACTTAATATATTGCTGCCTTATTTATAGAGTGACGAAACGTGAAATTAAGTGTGTTAATTGAGATTTGAATAAATTAATCTTAAAATACAAGTATTCCTTTTTGTTTTCCTTTTTAAGTGCCTTTTTTGAGAAAATTTGTTGCCTATTTGCCTGCCTATTTTGCCCTTGTTTAGTGCCTGAACTTCCGGGCTCTATTTATTACAATCAGCTTTGTGTAATGAAGACCACACAATCCATTTCTTGATGCTTCCGTTATTTAGTGTAGGTGTAAAAATATATGGAAATGTCATGTTTGATTGCTGCTATAACTTTACATTATCTGGACAACATTTTATTATGTACAACAAAGATAAATTTTTGCATTTATCTAATGTTATTTATCATATTTAGTTGTTTATTTTTGTCTCGATTGTTATCCATGGCTGTTTTTTATGTTTCAGGCCTTAGAAGTGAAGACAATCACTGATGTAGATATTTTGTTGGAGCAATTTATTCCATACTTAATGTGTCCTGTTTGTGATCTCTTGGGTATTGAAATCAAGAATAAATCATCATCATCTTTTGAAATATCTGATTTATATTCTGAGGAAATTATTAGGAGGTATGTTTTACATCTTAAGTTGTACCCAAGGCCTTTTTCTCCAATTTTAGGCCCTAGGCCACAGCAATAATGTGGACCCTGTAATGCATTGCTTATAAATAGAATCATTTTTATTTACTGCCCTATATACCAGCATATAAGTTGGTCTTTGAAGTGTTAAAAATTTTCTGAAAATCCCAGGGTTGACTTATATGTAGGGCTCCCAGATGTACTACTTTTGGTAGTACAGTATTACTTTTTCGCCTTCTGTACTACCCTCAATTACTTTTGTACTACTTTTTGGATATTTTGGAGAACAGAAAGTGCCCAGGGATTTCTATCTTTCTCCACCTCTACAAAGCTGTTCTTCAACAGCAATTTGTTCATTACATTGTGGTTCATTGACAGTGAAGTGAAGCCTCTTTCGCTGATAACTGGAGTAGAGATCGTAATCTTCAGAGCAAATATATCTTTATTTCAGAGAATAATCAATGAAAGAATATTTTTAAAAATTGTGCAAACTTTCTGCAATGTTGTAAACTCTAAAACATTCAAATACAACTGTTCAGTTAAAAAAAGAATTTATTGAATTTTATTCTGTGGTGGTTAATTATACACGTTCAGGAGTAATGACTATCCTTCGCCTACTAAATGGTTAATGTTTAAAATACTGAAGATATTCAATATTATGAAATTTGAAAAATGGCAGATTTTTTATTTGCAGAAATCACTGCAAAGGATTCTTTTTTTCATGAAATGACTTAATTGATTTGATTCCTTATAAATACCTGAAAAGAATTTAATAAATTTCCATTTGATAAAAAGTAGGTCACTTTATTTAAAAATGATAATTTCATTGATCTGAAGAAATTAGTGCACATAATTTTTGAGATTCCAACATCGAATGCTAATGTTTAGCGAGTTTTCTCTTTGTGTAAAAAAAAGCATAGACTGGCAATAGGAACAAACTGAAAATTGAAACAGTTAAAAGTTTGCTACAAGTGAAATGTAATTATGCCTTGATGCAGTGAAATGTATGAGAAGTTGCCAAAAGATTATATATAGCTTAAGTAAATATGTTCAAATACAAATGTATATGTAATTACTTTTTGTAAGATAATATTAATTAATGTTGTAAATTTGTGTACTACTTTTTGTAAAAATTGCCCTACTTTATCGTAATAATGTACTACCTTTTGTATGAAAGTGTCTGGGAACCCTACTTACTATAATTTTTCAATTATAATATAATATGCATTTTTTTTCACAAAAAATTTACAGAAGGCTAGGGTGCATATTATATATAGTAACAAGTGCAACTTTTTCTTAGTAAGGAAATAATTCATATTTTCGGAGATATTTTCACCAATAAATCATACATTTCAATGCATTTTGATAACATTCCTTTAAATATCGTTTTTCAAAAAAATAAGAATGATAATTCATTTACTTTTAGCTCTCCGAATCTTAGCCTCTGAAATCATTATTGCTGTCGCAAATAGTTCGTCGGTGATTTTTTGTTCTCTCTCATCGTCTACATAAATGGCGTCGCCGAGAACGTCTTCTTCATCCACACTATCCACTTCGGCAAAATCATCATCCCATACCAATTGCGGATTAAGACCCTTTGGGGCCCCTAGGCACAGGCTATTTGGGGGCCCTCCTCATAGTTAGTGATGCTACAGAGAAAACTATAATACAGGCAGTCCTCGACATCCATACATAATGCATTCCTGAAAACGTGTCCGAAAGTCAAATGTACGAAAGTCGAACATAGATTTACATGTTATAGGGGGGGTTCCGTTCTAAGAGAGCCAAAAAATATTATAAAATCTCTAATTATGGTATAACTGTTTAGTTTTTTTGTGCAGGGACCTTTTAGACACAATCGTCGATTTTATAATATAGAGAGATAGGGCAAAATGCAATAAAATATTTAAATAATTGCACAAATAAAAACTACTGTACAGACAAAGATGGTGACGTGGTAGAAACTGGTTGCCTGGTGGCTAGCAAGCAGCACCACTCGAAATATTCGTTCGTCATTTAGCTGACGCGCGAAAGCCTGATCGGCGCACAAAAGGCGGTTCAGGGGTGTCAATCTACGCTATCTTGGGTTCTTGTTCCCTTGTATTATCCTAAGGTTATCACACACATAGTGTAATTGACTATTATCTTTTTATAATTTATTGTTATTTGTTTTTCATTATTCTTTTTCTCAAGAAATTTTTATTACCGTAAGAGTTACATTTATTTGTACTGTTTGTAACACAGTGCTTCCATCCTTACCATAATCTAGTCGTTGACTATGGTTATTATATCTTGGTATTAAGTTCCCTTTTTATTACTTTCTCCATACGTAGTAATGGGAAAGTATTGTATTCATGAAAAAAATTGACTTCGAGATATCAACGGAAATACACATTTTGAGATCCCTGGAACACGTTTAGACTATTTTCGGAATGATGTGTGTTTGTGTGTGTGTGTGATTGTGGGCGCTCTAACTCAAAAAGTACTTGCCATATCATTAACAAACTTCATATATAATACTTTAGCATGAGCACAAAGAACATTAGTTTTTGGACAATACCGGTTAACCGGAAGTCGAGGTTTATTCAAAACCTGATTCAGTTTTTGCTATATTTCTCCGTTAAAACATCATTATTGTATACACAATTCTATACAAAGGTTATAGAAAATGTAATTTACTACAACTTTCACTTGAAACAATTTTCCATAGCAGTTATTGTTTAGGAATTATTTATAAATAACCGGTTTTCCGGTTTTCATCAAATATCTCCTTAAAAACATCGTTATTGGTAATCTTCGTGAAGACCAAAGTTGTAGAGAATAATATTTCTTCCAAGTTTTGTTTGAAACAAATTTTAGTAGAACCATCCATTTTGGAGATATTTTGCTTTTTCTTAATACCAGTATACAGCACCAGCACCATATAGCGTTGAATTCTGTAAACATATTCAAAATATACGTAATTTACGGCAATAAGGACGACTGTATTCTTTTACAATATGAAATAATAATTTTTCCTCATAATGCTATTCATAATAATTTAAATATCTATATCCCAAATATGCAGAAAGTCATGTGTTGGCCACATCAGATTTTTTTTTAATATCTTCTTTAAAACTCAATTTCATAAATAGTTGATAAAATAAAAGTTGTAGATAATGTAATTTTCTACAAGTTTTGTTTGGAACATTTTGTCATAAAGCTGATAGTTTGAGATATTTGGATTTTTCTTCTGAATTTATGTTAAATAAGTCACTAAGTGATACCATTGTTTCTACTGCTATAATAAAACTTTCTAGTTGTTGATAGCAGTGCATACGTCTCCAAGGGTGATATTAATTACTCATAGAAATTTTGTTATCCATAGAAACAGCTAACAGTTTTCTTTTCCTTATTGTTTTTTTAAATAAAGACTATTGAAAATATTTTAAAATTAATCTTGAGTGTAATCGCTGATAATTATTTCTGAGAACGCTGACATAGAGAGTAATCATATTCATTGCTCTGTATGGAGAAAGTCGTGTTGGCCACATTTTATTAAATTTTCTTTTTGCTTTCAATGATACTGTCTATACAACCTATGGAGTTGGGGCCCTTAGGCACGTGCCTACTGTACCTATTGGGTAATCCGGGACTGTTCAGAAACATCCATGGCATTTATGAGGCAGCACTTTTTAAAGCCACGCTTTTTAGGGAAAAATCAATGAGTTGGGAGCATCATATATTATTTTACACACCTCGACTGGCTTGTATGAAGACAGAGTCAGAACTAGATGTGATATTCACATAAACTATCTCGCTCGGCGGCAAGGCGAGAACTTTTATTCCAGTGATCCGATTATTACAGAATGCAACATTGAGACGTTTTTATACATTGTATTGATCTTTAAAGTGAGGGTCAAAATATATAGACGTGAAGTTTTTGTGAACACTCTCGCACATGTCTCACTTGGCGGCAAGGCGAGAACTGTCTCGATACTGCTAATAACCAAGTG
The DNA here is from genome assembly GCA_036926305.1 of Uropetala carovei. Classification (NCBI taxonomy): domain Eukaryota; kingdom Metazoa; phylum Arthropoda; class Insecta; order Odonata; family Petaluridae; genus Uropetala; species Uropetala carovei. The sequence continues at coordinate 6,067,302 of JAXCHB010000084.1, read as the reverse complement.
AAAAATTACAGTGATCATTTTACAAAAAATCTGATGTGGCCAACACATGACTTTCTCCATACTTGCAGTATAGATAATTTAATTATTGTGAATAGCAGTATAAGGCAAAATTATTATTTCATATTGTAAAAGAATACAGTCGTCCTTATTGCAGTAAATTAGGTATATTTTGAATAGCTACGTTTACAGAATAACCGTTCCATTGTGGTGGCGTTGTATACTGGAAATTACGAAAAAGCTAAATATCTCCAAAATGGATGGTTCTACGAACATTTGTTTCAAACAAAACTTGGAAGAAATATTATTCTCTACAACTTTGGTCCTCACAAAGATTACCAATAACGATGTTTTTAAGAAGAAAACCGAAAAACCGGTTATTTATAAATAACTCCTAAACAATAACTACAATAGAAAATTGTTTGAAATGAAAGTTGTAGGAAATTACCTTCTCTATAACTTTTGCATAGAATTGTAAATACAATAATGATATTTTAACGAAGAAATATCGCAAAAACCGTATCGGGTTTCGAATAAACCTCGACTTCTGGTTACCCGTTATTGTCGAAAAACAAATCAGTTCTTTATGCTCATGTTAAAGTGTTATATATGAAGTTTGGTAACGATATGGCACGTACTTTTTGAGTTAGAGCGCCCACAATAACATACACACATACAGACATCATTTCGAAAATAGTCTAAACGTGTTCTAGGGACCTCAAAATGTGTATTTCCGTTGAAATCTCGAAGTCGATTTTTTTTCATGAATAATACTTTCCCATTACTACATATGGAGAAAGTAAAAAGCAAAATATCTCCGAAATGGATGGTTCTACGAAAATTTGTTTCAAACAAAACTTGGAAGAAATATTATTCTCTACAACTTTGGTCCTCACAAAGATTACCAATAACGATGTTTTTAAGGAGAAAACCGAAAAACCGGTTATTTATAAATAACTCCTAAACAATAACTATAATAGAAAATTGTTTCAAATGAAAGTTGTAGAAAATTACATTATAACTTTTGTATAGAATTGTATGGAGAATGTAAAAATGAGTTGCGTATTATACATGGTGATAAGATAATTTTCATATTTCACTCATAAAAACATGGGTGCGTATTATATAGGTAGCGTAGTATAATAGAAAAATTACGGTATATGCCAAGGACATAATTGCGAACCTTGAATTCTGGGTGACTAATACCGAAATTGTCAATTATGGCTTATCCTCTGATGTTGGTAATTCCATTTTGAATCAGCTGTTCCAGTATTTACTATTTTTTAACACGTTTATTATAAAATTTTTTCATAAATAATCAATTTAAACAACTAAGAACTAAAAGTTCTTTCTTAATAGATGATGCAATATTTAAAAAAGAGTGATATATGATACATATATCCAGTGGCGCAGCCAGGATTTGACCAAGGGGATGGGTTCAGGTTCAGAGTTATGTACTGGACGGGAGGCCACGGCGCACTTTACTTTACTTTATTTAATGATTTACACATGTGTTCCGTAAATCCCTATATAGATCTTTTTTGTTAAAAATAAATAAATTGTGTTGCCTCACCGAAATTAAAAATTTTCTTAAAGTATAATGAAATTCGTGGGATTTATAATTAATAAACAGGATATTGCCAAAGTCATCGAAGCGTGTGTAGATCGGTTCCTTGCTCTTTAATAAAATGTGGAGTTTATTCAGAACTCCACAGTACGTATTGTATTATTATATTTTGAAGGGCAAAAATGCAAGTTACATGTTGGAATAGGGACTCCAAGAACCAAACCCTATTTTTTCCATATACCCAATTACCATTCGTGAGGGTTTTCGCGAATGGCGAGGGACTACTGTACATTCATTTCCTATCATAAATGCATTTTATAAAATGTTAGTAACAAGGACGTAGCTAGGAATATTGGCGCCTATGGCCAAGTTATCAAAATTCACCTTTTTATAACACAAGTAATTCTATAGTAGCATTTATGTATTATTTCTAAAAACAATCAAGCGAATTACCTTTGAATGCAGGGGCACACCTACCCAGGGTGCAGTGGGTGCGATGCACCCGGGCGCCAACTTGCCAGGGTGCCTTCTCATCAAGGTATTTGTATCTATATATTATTGGAATTCAACTTGGGAATGCTTGCTACTTTGTCCAAGTTAAAAGTTTAAGTTGGAGATACTAAAATGACACAAAATCTTCCAGGCAAAATTTTTCCGATCCCTTGCAATATGCGGTCGCATGACTCAGGGTCGCTAGAACACATATCAGTGATGATCGAAAATGGGTTTACCGTAGGAGTCACCAAGAGGTGGGGGCGCTACTCTGTTAATTGCTATCCCGACCATAGCGAGGAGCTCCAGCTGAGGCGGCAATCCTTTCGTAAAGTACCATCGACCTTGACCACAAATCCTTTCGCTGGAAGAATACCAGGTGCTTACCCTTTTTCTCCCACTTACGTAGTTTTGGAAATCCCATATCTGCTTTAAATCGGTTTGGTATAGCTTTTCCAAAAACTAGCTTTCCTTACTCCTTCACGATCTCCCACCTACGTTATCGTTAATATTCATTTCTAAATAGTACCAAATTCAAATACCGAAACAATTTCTCCAAATAATGAGAGAAGTATTGACATCTTCTTCTTCACTGGATTTTAAAGTATCTTAAAATGAAAATATTAAGTCGGGAATTTGACGTAGGAATGCATAAATAATTGAAGTTTTGTTTTCTTATTGTCAGAATAAATATGGAATCTAATTTGGCTTGTAAATGGACAAAAATATAGGAATTTTTGATTGATCATTAAGGTAACGGGACAGAGTATTGAATTATAATCATATGTGCGGCGAGTTTTATAATTTTCCTTCAAGCAGATATTAAATGATATGTTTATATTAATAATAATTCAACTAATTTCTTCAATTAATTCGTTATGCGGTACATCGACAGAAATATATCAGCTTGTCTCCACTCTCTATCGATGAAAAAAGTTGTATATGATCATACCACGAAATTTCGCCACAGAGATATCTTGCACCCGACCACGAAACACCCTAGGCGCAGCTTTGTTTGAATGTATAATGTATGATTAAAATATAAAATATCTAGTATGCTTGGTTGATGTAACGTCAGTAATAAATATAAATGTTAACTATAAAAATAAATTTATGTAAATTTTCATCTTAAGCACATTGTCATTTATCCGAGATATTTAAATTTTTGTTTGAAAACTCATCGCTACAAATCCAACTATATATTAATTTTACGTTGACGTCTGTAGACATTTGTTTACAATTAATATCAGTGTATTTCTCGAGAACCATTCGTCATAAAGATATGCGGTAAATGGCGTATTGTTTCTACTGGCAATGAGGTCCCTGGAAAAATATTTTCATCTGCTAAAGTGTGCCGGGTTCAAATCCAGGAGACAATTATATTTTCCCATAAGTTTACACAGGATTTTCAGTTTTTTAGAGTGCAAGGTTTTTTTCCTTCATACATTAAAATACATAAATATTGACCGATTTTCTTCTTATTTGCTTTATTCAATGGCTAAAGCTTTATACTATGTTATTATTGCGATGTTTATATGTTACATGGTCGAAGTTTTCAGAAATACGCATCCTTTTTTGAAGTTTTGCGAATTTTTCGTGCTCATTCAGGGCTTTGCCAAGGAGACTCTCATTGTTGCCTCCAGTTCATTTAATGCCAATTAAACCTTCAAATAGACGAATGAAAAGCATTATTCGCATAGAAATTAATGAAGCATAGCAACGTAAATATTTACGGATAATTAGTCTGTTGACTGCATATGGGAAGCTTTTCCAGCTGTGTCAATAACATGTGTATAACAAACAAGTTCCCAGCGAATTGTTTTATTTAAAATTGTGCAATTAATTTGTTTTTTATTTTGTTTCAATTGATACTATAACGTTTTAAAATGGTTACGTTGAGGACTGTCAGCATTTGTTTACAATTTATTGTTAACATCTGTAGATGTGCTTTGAACTTCATTTATATATCATTAATTATTCAATAAAAGTTATTTCACTAAACCATTAGTTTATTTAAATCGCATTGAGGATTGGAGATCCGGGGCTGCTCTACTAGTACTGTTATTAAAATATAAAATTCTATATAATGTTACTAAATGCATTAAATTTTATAACTCCCATTCAGGGCCGGGGCATCAAAAATTTCCGCCTGAGGCAAACGAACTTTATGCTGCCCTTTTTCAGCTCCATTCTACAATTTAGTGCATATAATGTACATTAATTTTTGTGTTTTCATTTTCATGCAAGTAGCGAAATGTGGAACTCGTCTGCGTAAAAACCCCATATAATTCTGAGACAAATCTTATCTTGTCACAAAAGGAAGGAGCCCTCGTCCACACTAATCTGATGTCAGTTTACAATGAAACCCCTCCAAGAAATTTACGATGTTTATCTCTTGACCGAGAGTGAGTCCGAGATGTGAGGGAAAGATTCTCGCGTTCATGTTCCATAGAAAACCCTCTCCCGTCGCCATATCTCCGGTTCTAATGAACAAAATGCAACAATTTTTTGTGTATCACTTCTGTAATGTTTATGAATAATGATTTTCTAACTATAACTACTATATTATTAATGAGCTGTCTTTAAAAAAATCATAAATGCAACATTTTATTGAAAATTTCCAGTCGAAACGTCAAAAAATTGACCTGTGGTAAACTTTTCCCCTATTTGTTTTAGAGAGGTACACCCAGTGGATGAAATGTTTAGAAATGTTCACGTTTCTTTGAATAAGATTGCATATCAATAGATTCAGTAGTGTTCACGATACTGTAAGCTATATGAATACTGCGAACATACCGATCTTGGCCAATGGTGGACCTTGAAGAAGAAGATGTCAATACTTCTCTCATTATTTGGAGAAATTGTTTTGGTATTTGAATTTGGTACTATTTGGAAATGAATATTAACGATAACGTAGGTGGGAGATCGTGAAGGAGTAAGGAAAGCTAGTTTTCGGAAAAGCTATACCAAACCGAGTTAACCCTACACCAGCGCACTTAAAAATTTTATGCTCCATCACACTATAGACTTATTTTCGATGATTTATGAATTTTTTATTGCAATTGGTTACTCGTTATGATAAAATGTATATTAAACCCTAGTAGCATTGAGTGGTAACATAGTATGTCTAATGTACTGTATTGATATGTATTATTTGGGAAACAAAAGTGTGACAAAATATCCGCCAGGAACGCAACCCCTATTTTTATCATAGTTCTTATGGGAATATTTGTTTCGCTATACGTTGTTTCGTTATAAGTTTCATTTTTCTGGAATGTATCTCTGACGTATAGCAGGGTATTACTGTACTTAAAATAGCAAGAAAACAAAAAATGCAATTATCACTAACAATAAGTGCCCAAAAAATTCCTCAAGTGGCACACTGGGGTCTGGCTGACCCGACTCGGATTTCACGTTTGTAGTACATACTCAGTGTCTGAGTCACTACTGACGGTGTCACCTGCCAGGCAGTATCGACAGTGTCCCAATGTTTATTTACAGGGAGATCCTGGCATCAAATTCAGAAAATTACGAGTGCTAAACGGAAAAGTCTAAACCAGTCGGGTCATTCAGACCCCAGTGTGCTGCTTTAGGGTTAAAACAGATTTGAGATTTCCAAGACTCGGTAAGTGGGAGAAAAAGGGTAGGCACCTGGTATGCTTCCAGTGAAAGGATTTGTTGTAAAGGTCAATGGTACATACATACTTTACTAAAGGATTGCTGCCTCAGCTGGAGCTACTCGTTAGGGTCTGGATAGCAATTAGCAGAGTAGCACCCCCCACCTCTTGGCGACTCCTATGGTGAACCCATTTTCGGTCACCACTGATGTGTGTTCTAGCGACCCTGAGTCATGCAACTGCGTATCGCAAGGGATTGGAAAAATTTTGCCTGGAAGATTTCGTGTCATTTTAGTATCCCCAACTTTCCCTTTTCACTCGGACAAAGGAGAAAACGTTCCGAAGTCAAATTCCAATAATATATAGATAAAAATACCTTGATGGGAAGGTGCCCCGGCCAGTTGGTGCCCGGGTGCATTGCATCCACTGCACCCTGGGTAGGCATGCCCCTGCCCCAAGCTAAACGCCGCCTGAGGCGGTCGCCTCTCCACTGGTGTCAGCCCTGCTCCCATTTTTACCTTTAAAAATGTGTACAGCAGACAAAAATAATCCCTAAATAGTGCAAATAAAGCAAGAATCAGCATTCTGTAATAATTTCATATCCAAAGTTATACGCGCTTCAAGTGTGGCACTTGTTTCACTTTGAAGTATAGACGATCGCTCGCTGTTTTTGTCTCATATTGCCACGAAACCGTTCGCACAGCGTTTTCAGGCCACAGTGCTGAGCTTTGTCATTCGACAGAAACTGGGGCTGTGGGCACGATTGGGATAGAGCGACATGTAAAGACTCAACATAGGCACAATTCCTCTCAATAGTTTATTTTATGACACCATCAAAGCATGATAGGTAACTAAAACGAACTTCTAACATGACCTTACATGCAAAAATATGATAATCAAATTAAATTCAACAATTATAATATGACTTCTACATCATGTAAATGCAATAACATGAAATATCTTAGTCTTCTTATATCTACCACAAGAGTCCAGTCACAAATTTGGCACACATGCAAAAATACAACTTTATAGAAAGAATCAAACTAAAACTGATGCAGCAGGGACAGGCGACATAAGGGTGAGTTGCGTAGGGCAGAGTCGCGTCGAGCCTTGGTGAGGTGCGAGGCCGCGCGTCTGTCACCGAGCAATTAGCAGACCAATAGCGAGAGAGAGAGTCAGAATGCCTCTCCATCCTGCGAAACCCTGCTTATATCACCCCCTGACCTGAGCTGACCTTCTCTTTCCAGAAGGTGGCGCTGCATTTGTAAATTAGAGGCATCTGCTAGAGATGTATTCGTAAAGGTAAAACCTTGTCTCATCACAATATTTACACTGCTTTCTTTGTTACTATTTCATTAATTATTTTTACTAATAAGTTCCATTTTTTCACTGGATGTCATAGTTGTAATAAAAACACAAAAAATAATAGTAACAAATAATTTTTCGATTTTCATATGGTGGGGTTTGAAACCCATAAACCCCCCCCTCCCCCCCCCCCCCCCCCCCTGGCTACGCCTCTGCATATATCTAACTGTTGTGTTCTCACTCCTTGTAATGACCAACAACGTTGGATGCACTCAGATCTCTATCTGTATTCTGTTACTCTCACACCACGACTTCTCAGGCTACCACATGGTCTACTGCTGATGTCTGGTCCCCCCGCTTGCCACTCGGCGCTACTATCCAATACCTGACAGTTGACTAGCTAAACTTGCAATCCATATAAACAACAACATGCACTTCTCAAACATAACAATCCCCTCCCCTTTCTAATATGTTGCCTCCTTAAACATAGTCCCTATAATGTGTTGGTGCCATCCTATGGTGCTTGGGCCTCCTTAAGACCCGGACGTCTGGAGTCTTGTTCATGATGCTGCTTGGGTGTAGCTTGGTAAGGCGGGTCCTCAGGCAACATCCCATCAGCAGCTCTGCAGGGGTTCTTCTGGTGGTGGTATGTGGTGTAGTGTGTTGGACCAACAGGAGTCTGGCCTCCCTGGTATGGATATCCCCTCCCTGCAATCGCTTGAGTGCAATTTTTGTTGACTGTACTGTCCTCTCCACTTGGCCAGTGGTCGCTGGATGGATTGGTGCACTCCTTATGTTTCTGACCCCATTCCTTCTTTAAAAAACCTGAAACACATTAGAGGTGAATGCCGTCCCATTTTCTGACACGATCTCATCGGGAATCCCATACATGCTGAATAGATGTCGCAGGCATGTGACTGTGGTTTCAGCTGTCATGTTGGGCAGCACTTCAACTTCCACCATTTTGTGAATGCATCTACCACAAGAAGAAAATAAAACCTTTGGAATAGCCCCATAAATTTCCGAGAAAAACTATAAATTTGCGCTAATTCTACTCGGATTTGAATTCTGCCTTCAAAAATAAAAACTACAATTTATATCCTATCTGATAGTTTGTCTCGAGTTCATATCTTGATGAGAAGTAATTTTAAAATGCAAATATGAAAACCTCTACACCGATTTACATGTTTTCTTATGGGCCAAAATTGGGGCAAAAAGGGGCCAAAATAGCCCCTCAAAATAGGAATTTCGCAATTTCAGATTTTCTCCTATGGTTGCGACCAAAAACCAATAATCCTACCAGATTTCAAGTTTCTAGCACATCTGGAAGTGCCTCATAATTTTCTATCCTCCTATATATCTATAATATATAGATGCTTCTTACACATGATATATATATCTATAATATATAGATGCTTCTTACACATGATATATATATATATATATATATCTATAATATATAGATGCTTCTTACACATGATATATCATATATATAGGAGGATACAAAATTATGAGGCACTTCCAGATGTGCCAGAAGCTTGAAATTTGGTAGGATTATAGGTTTTTGGTCACAACCAAAGGAAAAAATCCGAAACTGTCGAAATTACTACTTTGAAGGGCTATTTTGGCCCCGTTTTGCACCATTTTTTGCCCATAAGAAAACATGTAAATTGGTGTAGAGGTTTTTATATTTACATTTTAAAATTACTTCCCGTCAAGATACAACCTCGAGACTTAAACTGTCGGATAGGATATAAATTGTAGTTTCTTATTTTTGAAGACGGAATGCAAATCCGAGTAGAATTAGCGTAATTTTATAGTTTTTATCGCAAAAAATTGCTAATTTTTCTGTGTCTTACAATAGGTTTCCTTGGTAACAAGCTCTATCCTTTCATATGGATAAGCTTTTAATGGGAATCAGAGGCTTATATTTCAATGCTGTTAATGTTAAACTACACCTAATGAAGGAAATCCGATATTGATATAATCCTCATTTTTGGGGCTGTCTTGTCCCATTATTGCCCCATTCGAGAACAAAAAAGGCGATGCAACTGCATAGGACCCAGAGACTTCAAATTTGGCACGGTTATAGAAATTTCATTGCAACCTAAGATAAAATTACAAAAATTCTCATTTTTAAGGGGCGGTTTTGCCCCTTTTCGGACCCATGCGAGAACAAAAAATTCGAGGCAGCTGCATAAGACCTAGAGACTTGAAATTTGGCACGATTATAGAATTTTCATGGCAAACTAAGATAAAATTGTGAAATTGCAAAAATTCCTATTTTTAATGTTCGGTTTTGCCCTTTTTCGGCCCCATACGAGTGTGATAATTATAAGGCACTTCTTAATGAGATACAAACTTGAAATTTGGCAGAATTATGGGTTTTTAGTTAAACAGATGGAAAAAATCTGAGACTGTAATAATTCTTAATGTTAGGGGCTGTTTTGCTCCATTATTGCTCCGTACGAGGATTAAAATTATACGGCACTTCTAAATGAGCAACAAACTCCAAATTTGACATGGTTATATCATTATGTACAACATAGCTTGGGAATAATTTGAATTTGTAAAAATGCTAAAATTTGAAAATGCTTGCAGAATGCAAGCACATAACAACTAGTATATATATATATACTAGTTGTTATGTGCTTGCATTCTGCAAGCATATATATAGGAGGATACAAAATTATGAGGCACTTCCATATGTGCTAGAAAATTGAAATTCGGTAGGATTATAGTTTTTTGGTCACAACTGAAGGAAAAAATCCGAAACTGGCGAAATTCCTATTTTGAGGGGCTATTTTGGCCCCTTTTTGCCCCTTTTTTTGCCCATAAGAGAACATGTAAATTGGTGTAGAGGTTTTTATATTTGCATTGTAAAATTACTTCCCGTCAAGAAACGAACTCGAGACTTGAACTGTCGGATAGGATATAAAGTGTAGTTTCTTATTTTTGAAGACTGAATGCAAATCCGAGTAGAATTAGCGTAATTTTATAGTTTTTATCGCAAAAAATTGCTAATTTTTCTGGGTCTAACAATAGGTTTCCTTGGTAACAAGCTCTATCCTTTCATATGGGTAAGCTTTTAATGGTGTATCAGAGGCTTATATTTTAATGCTGTTAATGTTAAACTACACCTAATGAAGGAAATCCGATATTGATATAATCCTCATTTTTGGGGTTGTTTTACCCCATTATTGCCCCATTCGAGAACAAAAAAGGCGATGCAACTGCATAGGACCCAGAGACTTGAAATTTGGCACGGTTATAGAAATTTCATTGCAACCTAAGATGAAATTATAAAATTACAAAAATTCTCATTCTTAAAGGGCGGTTTTGCCCCTTTTCGGACCCATGAGAGAACAAAAAATGCGAGGCAGCTGCATAGGACCTAGAGACTTGAAACTTGGCACAAATATAGAATTTTCATGGCAAACTAAGATAAATTTGCTAAATTGCAAAAATTTCTATTTTTAATGTGTGGTTTTGCTCTTTTTCGGCCCCATACGAGTGTGATAATTATAAGGCACTTCTTAATGAGATACAAACTTGAAATTTGGCAGAATTATTGGTTTTTAGTTACAAAAAATGGAAAAAATCTGAGAGTGTAATAATTCTTAATGTTAGGGGCTGTTTTGCTCCATTATTGCTCCATACGACGATAAAATTATAAGGCACTTCTAAATGAGAAACAAACTCCAAATTTGAAATGGTTATATGATTATGTCAAACATCGCTTGGGAATAATTTGAATTTGTAAAAATGTTAAAATTTGAAAATGCTTGCAGAATGCAAGCACATATTAACTAGTATATATATATATATATATATATATATATATATATATATATATATACTAGTTAATGTGTGCTTGCATTCTGCAAGCGTTTTGTCTCATCTTAATATAAAGAGTAAGAGTAGACAGATAATTTTTAAATTCAAAAGTTTGCATGTCTGCGCCGATTAATGTTTTGCATTATGGATAATATTGGTATAAAAACAACCCCTAAAATTTATAATTGTAAAACTTCTATAGTTTTTCATCATTTGATACGAAAACCTCACATTTCTGCAAAATTTCATCTACGTAGCACCTCTAAATGTGTAGTTACTACAAATTAATTGTTTAATAATGATGAATTTTTGACAGCCATAATAATGAACTTTATCCTTCAATATTATTGGCTACTGTAATAGCATTCCTTAATTTCTCAAAATATTCAGCTCCCTAGCTCTAATAAAAGTGCATAAACATTAGTAAATTTTTTAAACATTTATTAATGTTTTACGGATCAATAAATAAACATTTTCAAATTTCTATAGTCCCGTTTCTGCTACTTGGTAAGATCAACCGTTAGAAAAAATTTCACCATTGTAGCACATTTATAAGTAAGTAAACCATGAAACGTTTATTTATATGTTTATAATACGTGACTGCATTATGCAAGCATTTTTATATATTAGCATTTTTACAATTTCGAATTATTCCTAATCAATTATGTCCAAAACCATATAACTGTGTCAAATTTTAAGTTTGTATCTCATTAAAAGTGCCTATAATGTTCACACACGTAGTGGGTAAAAATGGGGCAAAACCACACCTAAAACTTTGAATTTTTTCTACTTTGTGACTTTTATCTTCGGTTGCAACAACATTTCCATAAGCGTGCTAAATTTCAAGTCTCTAGGTCATATGGAGCTGCCTCATCATTTTTGTTTCCGTATAGAGCAATACTGGGGCAAAAGAGCTCCAAAAATGGGGATTACTACAATATCGGAATTCCTTCATTAGGCATAGTTTAACATTAAAGTATATGCCTCTGATTCCCATTAAAAGCTTAGCCATATGAAAGGATTAAGCCAGTTGCCTAGGAAGCCTATTGTTAGACCCAGAAAAATTACCACTATTTTGCGATAAAAACTATAAATTTATGCTAATTCCACTCGGATTTGAATTCTGTCTTCAAAAATAAGAAACTACAATTTATATCCTATCTGATAGTTTAAGTCTGAGTACGTATCTTGACGGGAAGTAATTTTAAAATGCGAATATAAAATGCTCTACACCAATTTACATTTTTCATATGGGCAAAAAATGGGGCAAAAAGGGGCCAAAATAGTACCTCAAATTAGGAATTTTGCCAGTTTCGGATTTTTTCCTTTCGTTGTGACCAAAAACCTATAATCAAACCAAATTTCAAGTTTCTGGCAGATATGGAAGTGCCTCATAATTTTGTATCCTCCTATATATATATATATATGATATATCATGTGTAAGAAGCATCTATATATTATAGATATATCATATATATAGGAGGATACAAAATTATGAGGCACTTCCAGATGTGCCAGATACTTGAAATTTGGTAGGATTATAGATTTTTGTTCACAACCAAAGGAAAAAATCCGAAACTGTCGAAATTACTATTTTGAAGGGCATTTTGACCCCTTTTTGCCCCATTTTTTGCCCATAAGAAAACATGTAAATTGGTGTAGAGGTTTTTATATTTGCATTTTAAAATTACTTCCCGTCAAGATACAAACTCGAGACTTAAACTGTCGGATTGGATATAAATTGTAGTTTCTTATTTTTGAAGACGGAATGCAAATCGGAGTAGAATTAGCGTAATTTTATAGTTTTTATCACAAAAAATTGCTGATTTTTCTGGGTCTAACAATAGGTTTCCTTGGTAACAAGCTCTATCCTTTCATATGGGTAAGCTTTTAATGGGAATCAGAGGCTTATATTTTAATGCTGTTAATGTTAAACTACACCTAATGAAGGAAATCCGATATTGATATAATCCTCATTTTTGGGGCTGTTTTGCCCCATTATTGCCCCATTCGAGAACAAAAAAGGCGATGCAACTGCATAGGACCCAGAGACTTGAAATTTGGCACGATTATAGAATTTTCATGACAAACTAAGATAAAATTGTAAAATTGGAAAAATTCCTATTTTTAATGTTTGGTTTTGCCCTTTTTCGGCCCCATACGAGTGTGATAATTATAAGGCACTTCTTAATGAGATACAAACTTGAAATTTAGCAGAATTATGGGTTTTTAGTTACAACAGATGGAAAAAACCTGAGACTGTAATAATTCTTAATGTTAGGGGCTGTTTTGCTCCATTATAGCTCCATACGAGGATTAAAATTATAACGCACATCTAAATGAGCAACAAACTCCTAATTTGACACGGTTATATGATTCTGTACAACATCGATTGGGAATAATTTGAATTTGTAAAAATGCTAAAATTTGAAAATGCTTGCAAAATGCAAGCACATAACAACTAGTGTATATATATATATATATATATCATGTGTAAGAAGCATCTATATATTATAGATATATATCATGTGTAAGAAGCATCTCTATATTATAGATATATATGAGGATACAAAATTATGAGGCACTTCCAGATGTGACAGAAACTTGAAATTTGGTAAGAGTATAGGTCTTTGGTCACAACCGAAGGAAAAAATCCGAAACTGTCGAAATTACTATTTTGAAGGGCTATTTTGGCCCCTTTTTGCCCCATTTTTTGCCCATAAGAAAACGTAAATTGGTGTAGAGGTTTTTATATTTGCATTTTAAAATTACTTCCCGTCAAGATACAAACTCGAGACTTAAACTGTCGGATAGGCTATAAATTGTAGTTTCTTATTTTTGAAGACGGAATGCAAATTCGAGTAGAATTAGCGTAATTTTATAGTTTTTATCGCAAAAAATTGCTAATTTTTCTGGGTCTAACAATATGTTTCCTTAGTAACAAGCTCTATCCTTTCATATGGATAAGCTTTTAATGGGAATCAGAGGCTTATATTTTAATGCTGTTAATGTTAAACTACACTAATGAAGGAAATCCGATATTGATATAATCCTCATTTTTGGGGCTGTTTTGCCCCATTATTGCCCCATTCGAGAACAAAAAAGGCGATGCAACTGCATAGGACCCAGAGACTTCAAATTTGGCACGGTTATAGAAATTACATTGTAACCTAAGATGAAATTACAAAATTACAAAAATTCTCATTTTTAAAGGGCGGTTTTGCCCCTTTTCGGCCCCATGCGAGAACAAATAATGCGAGGCAGCTGCATAGGACCTAGAGACTTGAAATTTGGCACGATTATAGAATTTTCATGGCAAACTAAGATAAAATTGTAAAATTGGAAAAATTCCTATTTTTAATGTTTGGTTTTGCCCTTTTTCGGCCCCATACAAGTGTGATAATTATAAGGCACTTCTTAATGAGATACAAACTTGAAATTTGGCAGAATTATGGGTTTTTAGTTACAACAGATGGAAAAAATCTGAGACTGTAATAATTCTTAATGTTAGGGGCTGTTTTGCTCCATTATAGCTCCATACGAGGATTAAAATTATAAGGCACTTCTAAATGAGCAACAAACTCCAAATTTGACACGGTTATATGATTCTGTACAACATCGATTGGGAATAATTTGAATTTGTAAAAATGCTAAAATTTGAAAATGCTTGCAGAATGCAAGCACATAACAACTAGTCTATAATATATAGATGCTTCTTACACATGATATATATATCATATATATAGGAGGATACAAAATTATGAGGCACTTCCAGATGTGGTAGAAACTTGAAATTTGGTAGGATTATAGGTTTTTGGTCACAACCGAAGGAAAAAATCCGAAACTGTCGAAATTACTATTTTGAAGGGCTATTTTGGCCCCTTTTTGCCCCATTTTTTGCCCATAAGAAAACATGTAAATTGGTGTACAGGTTTTTATATTTGCATTTTAAAATTACTTCCCTTCAAGATACGAACTCGAGACTTAAACTGTCAGATAGAATATGAATTGTAGTTTCTTATTTTTGAAGACAGATATCCAATCCGCGTAGAATTAGCATAATTTTATAGTTTTTATCGCAAAAAATTGCAAATTTTTCTGGGTCTAACAATAGGGTTCCTTGGTAACAAGCTCTATCCTTTCATATGGGTAAGCTTTTAATGGGATACAGAGGCTTATATTTTAATGCTGTTAATGTTAAACTACACCTAATGAAGGAAATCTGATATTGATATTATCTTCATTTTTGGGGCTGTTTTGCCCCATTATTGCCCCATTCGAGAACAAAAAAGGCAATGCAGCTGCACAGGATCCAGAGACTTGAAATTTGGCACGGTTATAAAAATTTCATTGCAACCTAAGATAAAATTATAAATTTGCAGAAATTCTAATTTTTACGGGGCGGTTTTGCCCTCTTTTCGGCCCCATATGAGAACAAAAAATGAGAGGCAGCTGCATAGGACCTAGAAACTTGATATTTGGCATGATTATAGAATTTTCATGACAATCTAAGACAACATTGTAAAATTGCAAAAATTCCAATTTTTTAGGGGTGGTTTTGTACCTTTTCGGCCCCATACAAGTGTGATAATTCTAAGGCACTTCTTAATGAGATACAAAGTTGAAATTTGGCAGAATTATGGGTTTTTAGTCGCAGCTGATGGAAGAAATCTGAGAGTGTAAAAATTCATAATGTTAAGGGCTCTTTTGCTCCATAAGAGGATTAAAATTATAAGGCACTTCTAAATGAGCTACAAATTCAACTTTGACATGGTTATATGATTCTGCACAACATCGATTGGGAATAATTTGAATTTGAAAAAATGCTAAAATTCGAAAATGCTTGCAGAATGCAAGCACATATTTACTAGTATAATATATACTAGTTAATGTGTGCTTGCATTCTGCAAGCATTTTCAAAGTTTACCATATTTACAATTTAAAATTATTCCCAATGAATTTTGTACAAATTCATATAACTGTATCAAATTTCAACTTTATAGCTCATTTAGAAGTGCAATATAATTTTATTCGTCGCATAGGACAATTATTTGACACAACGGTCGCTTAGATTTCGAATTTTAACGATATTAGGTTTCGTCTTTCTGTTGTAATTAAAAACCCATAATTCTGCCAAATTTCATGTTTGTATCTCATTAAGAATTGCCGTATCATTTTCACACTTGTAGGTCATATATAGGGCAAAACCGCCCTTAAAATTTGGAATTTTCGCAGTGTTTATTATATCTTCAGTTCCAATAAAATTTTTATAACCAGGCCAAATTTCAAGTCTATACGTCATATGGAGCTGCCTCATCATTTTTTTCCCGTATGGAGCAATACCGGGGCTAAACAACCCCAAAAATATGGATTATTACAATATCGGAATTCCTTCATTAGGCATATTTTAACATTAAAGGCATTGAAATGTATGCCTCTAATTCCCATTAAAAGCTTTCCCATATGAAAGCATTAGGCCTGTTTCCTAGGAATCCTATTGTTAGACCAAGAAAAATTACCACTTTTTTCCGATAAAAACTATACATATATATATATATATCATGTGTAAGAAGCGTCTTTATATTATACTAGTTAATGAGTGCTTGCATTCTGCAAGCATTTTTAGAGTTTAGCATATTTACATTTAAAAATTTTTACCAATGAATTTTGTACAAAATCTTATAAGTGTATCTAATTTCAACTTTGTAGCTCATTTGGAAGTGCATTATAATTTTCGCCCGGGTGCATTTCGGACTGCAAATAGTTATACTTTTTCCCGCTTAGAAGACAGCGTGAGAAAATGATACATACTAAAACTTCTCCTCTCCTTTCTGTAAACTACATTAGGAGTCTTGAAATAAAGTGGAAAGAAC
Source organism: Uropetala carovei (assembly GCA_036926305.1). Lineage (NCBI taxonomy): Eukaryota > Metazoa > Arthropoda > Insecta > Odonata > Petaluridae > Uropetala > Uropetala carovei. The sequence goes on along the minus strand of JAXCHB010000084.1, from coordinate 6,050,614 downwards.
ACGAAACGAACCAATACGAAAACTACAAAAACCACCAGAAAAAGAAATGAAGTAAACGCTAACCAATAGCCGGCAGAAAAGGATGTAAACCGACAAATAAATAATCATGGAACATAAATTAAGAGTACAACCAAAGAATATAAGTTCAATGTAAAAACCACCAAGAAAAAAGAAATGAATTAAACTCTAACCAATAGCCAGCATAAAAGGTGTAAACCGACAAATAAGTAATCAAGGAGCAAAAATCAAGAGCACAACCAAAGAATATAAACAAAGAATACAAAATGAACAACTAAGAACAAAAACAAAGAAAACAAACAAAGAACACAAAAAATGGACACGAAACGAAAGCAAATGAAAACAACAAACTAACCGAAACCAACAACGAATAATCTCCTAAAGCTCAATGTATCTGATAGCGTGTCGTAGTGATGAGTAAATATTGATTACGCGGAATATGAGTTTGTATGTCAACATAATAATAGGAGAAACTAAATAAGAATACCTATTATTACTCTAAATAGATATAAAATTATTGATCTTAATTGTGTTTTCCATCGTAATTAATTGAATAATAGATTGAGATATTCGAACGAATCGATTTTAAATAATTTTAATAAAATGTTTTACTTTTCTAATGTAATTAATAACGTGAGTATATCGGTAGTGTTTACATTTTACCCATGGAACCGCAGACACGAATTCTTAATTTTAGTTCAGAAGACATAATAAAGTTCAACAAAAGTATTATTCAAATAAAATCTTTCGAAATTCACTGCGTTACGTGTTGAAAATGTTAATCTAATTTAGTTCTCGTATTAAAACAACAATTATTCAAGAGCGAACCTTATTTCCAATTGATAAAACTCTTTTAATTCAAAACGATATTATATATTACAAAAAAGTATCTAATTATTATTGAAACGCAAAATGGATGAGCATAGGAAAAAACTTGCGTGTTAGCATGAAATACTCAATTCCGTTTTTATTGATAAACTGTTAAAATAAAACACAAAAACTTTAACGTAGTAATCTTCAGTAATTTTCACTTAAACAAAATATGAAATAAAATAAGACAAAAGGCATATAAAAACAATTTAACTTATATCCAAACATACCTATAATGCGAATGACACGATTACAGAAAAAGAAAGTTCACTATTATTTATTCGCAGAATTAACCTGTGTATAGAAGACCATAGATAATGAAAGAAAAACATACAATCAAATCAGAAGATATTTAATGAGTATTTCATCAACTATTTCTACGTTTACAATATGTTTATAGTTCAAACGTAATTTGTTTACATCGGTTGCTAAGTATATCCAAATGCTGAGCAATAATGAAAAATAAGATTTTCCCTTCAATTCGTCTTATTTGATCTGTAAGCCCCTCTTTTAAAAAATTATTCCAAAAGAGGAGATAATTTACCACAAAAAAGTCTGCGAGAGCATATGTCTGCGATATATATGTAAGGAGTTAAAAAATTCGAGAAATTTACGAAAAAATTTTAAATGGAAATCCCATATAAAGGAAAATATTTTATTATAATTAAATAGTAAACCGAATCGGTTGAAAAACCTTACTACACCAATGTACACATGATAACGGTTAATATGACACCTTCCTCTTTTTTCTGCGTGTTGTAGTTTCTGAGCCTTAGTAGAACATACATACATACAAACACCTTACTTTATAGATATGTATATATATATATATATATATATATACACATACACTAGTAATATGTGTTTGCATTCTGCAAGCATTTTTAAAGTTTAGCATATTTACAATTTCAAATTATTCCCAATCAGTTTTGTACAAAACCATATAACCGTATCAAATTTCAACTTTGTAGCTCATTTAGAAGTGCATTATAATTGTATTTGTTGCATAAGATAATTATGTGGCAAAACAGTCGCTAAGATTTCGAATTTTAACAATATCTGATTTCTTCTTTCTGTTGTAACTAAAAACCCATAATTCTGCCAAATTTCATGTTTGTCTCTCATTAAGAATTGCCGTATCATTTTCGCACTGGTATGGGTCATAAATAGGGCAAAACCGCCCTTAAAATTTGGAATTTTCGCAGTTTTATTTTATCTTCGGTTGCAATAAAATTTTTATAACCAGGCCAAATTTCAAGTCTCTAGGTCATATAGAGCTGCCTCATCATTTTTGTTCTCGTATGGAGCAAAACTGGGGCAAAACAACCCCAAAAATAGTGATTATTACAATATCGGAATTCCTTCATTAGGCATAGTTAACATTAAAGGCATTAAAATATATCCCTCTGTTGAATAAACACGACGGAAAACGCACACCATCGAATATTGCCTGTCCTTCGTTAAGTGCTTCGTTAAGTGCAGAGATGTGGGGAAAATCGCTGCATATATATATATATTGTAGCCGAAATGTGAATTTTTTCGCTTTAATTTAATTTGGAAAGTTCAGAGCCGAGCGTGTAGCAAGTGCATAGAATAGTTCATGGACAACCAAAGTTATTGTTTTTAATTCACAACCGATTTTAGACCACCTTGAATAACTTTAACGCACGGTTTACACAGAATAGTTCAAGAACGACCAATGTTATTGCTTTTTAAGTCACAACCGATTTTAGACCACCTTGAATAACTTTCTCACACAGTTTATACGAATTCTCGCACTGACTCAAGCCGTTGCACTCAATGCGATCCAGGAGAAGTAGACCTCCTCTATCTAGGCGTCGGAGACGCCCCCTTATATAGGGCGCGGGTGATGCAATGCCTATTTTCCATGCCCCCTTCAGGCAACGTGACGCGTAGGCCAAGAACCTGGAAGGTCAAGCTGACGTCGACTTCTCCTCTGCCGTCGGCGCGCCGAAAATCATCTTCAAACTTTTAATTATGGCTTTTGTGTGACCAACAGGGCTACGGGATGGGCCTGTACCGCCACAAAATATATATATATATATATATATATATATATATATATATATACACACACACACACACATATATATACATATATATAGACAGTGCTTGCGTTCTGCAAGCATTTCAGCCTACTTTAAATAATGGGATACAATCATCCCATAAAAATTAGATTTTTAACCATGTCGGATTTTCCCATTGGTTGTGACTGAAAACCCATATTCGTGCCAAATTTGAAGCATGTAGGTTATCTGGAAGTGCATCATAAATTTACACTCTTATGGGGCAATAATGGGGCAAAACCGCCCCTAAAAATACAATATTAAGAATTTTATATTTTTTCCAATGTTTGCTGCAAATTCCACTCATTTCTGCCAAAATTTAATGATTTAGCCCTTTTAGAAATGCATTACTTTTGATTTAATTGTTTAAATTTTATGAAGGTTTAATGGTCACAATAATAAACTTTATTCTAATTTTCAATGTTAATTGCTGCTGGAACACCATTCCCTAACTTTATTAAATATTTTCAGCTCTTGACCGAAACTACAAACATTAGTCAATTTATTTAAGTTTTATGAATTTTTAAACAATAGGGGTCTTTTGTGGAGTAAGGAGTGGAGGTGGGGTTGGAAAGCCCAGAAGGTCCGCAAGTTGAAGATGCCGGATGCACATCAAGGAAAGCTTATGGAGTAGTCTACTGCGGTTCAAAATGAGGTCTTTGGTCACTTGAAGGAAAGCAGCGTTGAGGTCGGTTATGGAATTTGGGGATTTACGAAGATGAAGAAAAGGAGTTTTGCGTTTTGAGAATTGGATATTGGAGAGTGTAGTGTAGTGAAGTATGGTGGATCGGATAATATTAAGCAAAGTGAGGTGATAGGTAAGGGCAAGGGATGAACAGATTGGGAGAGGGAGGCCTGAGAGAGGAATTCTAATAGTGGGAAATTTGGGATAAAGGCCTAGTTGAAGACAGGAATTAAGGAATTTCATCTGGCAATTAATTTGGAGGTGATAATGGAGACGGATTATATCCATGGTGGGGAAGAATGAAAGATAAAAGGTGACAGCAGAGAATTGTTGAGTAAAGGTGAGACAAAAATAAGGAAAAAATCTGATGTGGCCAACATATGACTTTCTCCATATTTGGGATATAGATATTTAAATTATTATGAATAGCATTATGAGGCAAAATTATTATTTTGTATCGTAAAAGAATACAGTCGTCCTTATTGCCGTAAATTAGGTATATTTTGAATATGATTACATAATTCAGTGCTACATGGTGGTGGCGCTGTATACTGAAAATTAAGAAAAAGCTTAATATCTCTGAAATGGATGGTTCTACGAAAATTTGTTCCAAACAAAACTTGGAAGAAATATTATTCTCCGCAACTTTGGTCCTTACGAAGATTACCAATAACGATGTTTTTAAGGAGATATTTGACGGAAACCGAAAAACCAGTTATTTATAAATAATTCCTAAACAATAACTGCTATAGAAAATTGTTTCAAATGAAAGTTGTAGGAAATTACATTCTCTATAACCTTTGTATAGAATTGTATATACAATAATGATGTTTTAACGTAGAAATATCGCAAAAACCAAATCGAGTTTCGAATAAACCTCGACTTCCTGTTACCCGTTATTGTCCAAAAACTAATCAGTTCTTTGTGCTCATTATGAAGTGTTATATATGAAGTTTGGTAATGATATGGCAAGTACTTTTTGAGTTAGAGTGCCCACAATCACATACACATACATATACATCATTCTGAAAATAGTCTAAACGTGTTCTAGGGGCTTCAAAATGCGTATTTCTGTTGAAATCTCGAAGTCGATTTTTTTTGTGATCACAATACTTTCCCATTACTACATATGGGGAAAGTAAAAGGGTATGATATCCGTATATATGATTAAGTAAAAGGAAAGGTAATTATAGAGGTGGCAACAAGGTGTTGGAGGAAGCCCAGTATAGACTTAGCAAAACTGGAGAGCCGCTGAGGGTGCTGAAGAACCACGAAAAACAACACAAATTTGAAAGCTTTTTTAAAAAAATATAGCAAGAGAGACTGCTTGATTTATTAAAATTTACTATCAAAAATGTTTGGCGCGTAAGAGGCACTGTGCGCACACTTTGCACCAGGCCCCACAATCTCCATGCCGGTTCATGTAATCGAGTACTTTCCAATATAATTTCCTTGTTCTTTTCCAAATTACATGTATACTTGTTCACCAGAGCACACCCAAATTACTAGCGAAGCTTTAAATTTCTTTCTCCTACCAAATTTTGGAAAAATGCATTATTTTTTAAAAGTAGCCTGTTAACTGGATTTCCAGATAACTGGAATCTGGATAAAAGGTTATATACTGTACTTTTATATTCATAGGATATAAATGAAACTTCCTAGCTATATTAATGTTATTGTAGTTTTCTATTTTCATTTAATTGCTGTAATAGTGATGATAAAATGAAAGAAAAGAAGAAAACTTGTTTTGAAGACCAACAGAAATCTATTTCTAAAATTAAGAAAGCTAATTTAGAAGAGCAAGAGGTAAAAAAAGAAAGATTAGTTTCTAATGAAGAAAATGCATCTATTTTACCAAAAAGAAATGAAATAATGGACAAATTACAAGATACCATGCTACAAGGTGATTTTCAAGATATCCCAAGAGTGAGATCCAATAAGGTAGAAGCATCCCGACCAAAAGAAGGTAAGAGGAAATAGTACTCATACATTTTGTTGGCAGTTGTACATATCATGTTTTACAGTATCTTTACTCAATTTACGTAATGCTCTTCATTAAAATTAATAAAACCCTAAATTTATCCTGGACTACATTTAGAACATTTTTTTTGTCTATTTAATAAATATCTGATTCTTTCTGATTATTAACCCTAGGATGCATGAATCAACATCTGTAAGGTAAAAAAATTCCCTAGTAAAATTGTATAGTCCATTGGATTTACCCACACTTTAAGATCTCCCAGTACATTACAGGTTTCCCTTGTGGTGAAAAATAAAGTACATGAAAACGGCTAATTAATTAATTAAATACTGTAGGTGCTGCTTATTTTTATCACTGGTTATTGTTATCAGCTGTTTATTGTAATCAACTGCAAAATTCCAAAACTAGATCTACTTTAAGAAAATTTGTCATTTAATGTTATCAGCTGCTTAAATGTACCATATTTACTCGTGTAATATCAGCATTTTTTCCCTCAAAAGTTCCTATTGAAAAGGGGTGTGGACATTAGATGAGATTTGTCCAATCATCTTTTGAGGCCACCTGGGAAATGCTTATTCAATACTTTGCACCTGGTGTGAGGTATTGAGTCAGCGTTTTCTGATAGGTACAATATATCGTGCATTTTATTTCATCAATTTTCATCCAACGTATTTTTACTTCCTCCATACACGTAGTATAGAGGAAGTATTGTTTTCATCAAAAAAATCACCTTCGAGATTTCAACAGAAATACAGTAAAACTCGTTTAATACGTATTTGAGGGGACAGACTCATTGCTTCGTTATAAGCGTGACTACGTTATATACAAGTAACATGGTTTTTGGCCTATACATCCCATATAACACGTATACACATACAGTAAAAGCTGTGTTATCCGGCTATTTAGAACCGGCCAGCCTTAGATACCGGCAATTGCACAAATACGATTTATTTTGTATTTCTTTTTCTTTTTTTATGAATTTTTGTGTGAATTGCATATGTGCAATACCACAACTTCCACTTTAAAATTTCTTAAAATATAAGATGTATATATTACGTATTTACTCCGTATACTTCTGTGGCTGCCAAGTAAGCGTGGCATTTTTGGTTACGTAAGCCATTTGCATTGTCTAGATGTTTTGGTGTACTTCTACAATTTCCAGTTTTATCTCTTTTTATTATTTAAAAAATTACCCATCCATTGAATATGGCATCAAAATAAATACCTAAAAGCAAGGAACAGGAGAGAAATGGTTGTTTTAACGCTAACACAAAAGCTGGAACTGATCAAACGAATTGAAAAAGGAAAAAATAGAGTAGCCATAGCAAAAGAATTCAACATCGGATCTTCCACGCTCTACGATATCAAGGCTCATAAGGCTAAATTAACGAAATTTGTGTCATCTTCTGAGACGAGTAAATCAATTAATAAACATCATACACTTCATAAGCCAAAAATTGAGGAACTGGATAAAATATTATATGACTGGTTTTCACAGAAATGTTCAGAAGAATTAAATAATTTCGTCCTTTTCTAATAGAGTAAATAAAGATAAATAAGAAAGATATAATCCAATAAATTCAATTTTGGGAACAGGTTCACTGTCGTAATCCCCAAACTTTCCGGACACCCTAAACTTTTCAATAGTCTTTTTGTTTTGCATGTAAGCGTTGCAACGTATTAAATAAGAATGGGTAAATAGTGTCTATGTCTAACTACGTGTGGAAGAATTAAAACGGAAAATGCAATCCCCATTCATAGTTATGTTTGGGGAGTACGACAGTGAACCTAAGCTCAATTTTGTTTGGTTATTGCTAAATTTGCGATGTCGAAATCGAAAATTGCTCCCCTAACCGGCTATTTCTCCCAATTGACTTTCCACAATCCCCAAGATAGCCGGATAACACAGCTTTTACTGTATTTGCAGTGAGTCGACTTCAATGTCATACTTACATATGCAAAGAGATGCTTATCAACTTCGCGGCATGTAAAATGTTCGACTGCTATTACATACGATTTTTTAAATGGTCAATTAATATTATTATTACGGTCATTAATTTACATAAACATTTCACATTTTTAATATCAATTTCAAAACAAAGGGAGTGTGGAAATTCGTGTGGAAGGGGTAGATGAAGGAAGAGGATCTCTACGAACAAGTGCGCGGTAAACGGGCGGAAACTATTCATTACTTATCGCTCTGCTCGCCAAAATTCGTTACATATGGGGTATTTTTTGCCACGGGACCAAACATTTGTTTGTTACAGCCGATAATTCATAAAATGCGTGTTCGTTACATCCGAGAAATTTAACCAATGCCCTTATGGAGAAGTTCAAGGGACCGAGACATTTCTTCGTTATAGCCGAGATTTCATTTTCGGCGTGATCTTTATAAACGAGTTTTACTGTACACGTTTTGAGGTCCTTAGAACACGTTTAGACTATTTTCTCGATGTTGTCTGTGTGTATGTGATAGGATTTTTTTGAAAAACCGATAGTTTATTAGATATTTTTATCCCTAGAACACCTTTAGACTATTTTTGGAATGATGTCTGTGTGTGTGTATCTGATGTGATATGGGCGCTCTAACTCGAAAAGTACTTGCCATATCATTACAAAATTTCATATATAACATTTTGTTATGAGCATAAAGAACTGATTACCATATATCTTAGAGTATAAGGCAATTTGAGTATAAGTCGAAATATACTTTTTAGCCTAAAAAAGTGTCTAAAATCCAAGACTTGAATATATGTCGAAGCAAAGAAAACAAAAATAAGATAATTTTGTAATTTACAAAAAAATTAATATATATACAGGTGAACCTCTACTTACGAACATGCAAGAAACAAACAATTCCTATTTGTGAACGTTCCATATACCAATGAATTGTGCCTCGTACTTCATTTACGAACACACCCTCACGCACGTACAAACATCGGTCACAGTAAGAACACGTAAACATCATTTGCCATTTGTATTCGAAATCATACGTGTTTATATACGTATTGTTTTTTATTACCCTTGAAATATGGAAAACAATTGTAAAAGTAGTGTTCGTGAAAGTGCTACGAGTGGTAAAAAAAACGTCAAGTGCTTTCGATGGAAACTAAAATGGACATAATACATAGATCAGAAATAGGGGGTCATATTCGCAATGCAGGCTCTGTTCAGTCCGTGATTATAAGTAAAACAAAGTGCCATCGTTGAAGGAATGGAACGGTGTTTAACAATTTGAATTCAGGATCAAAATAAAAAAATCTGATGTGGCCAACACATGACTTTCTGCATATTTGGGATATAGATATTTAAATTATTATGAATAGCATTATGAGGAAAAATTATTATTTCATATTGTAAAAGAATACAGTCGTCCTTATTGCCGTAAATTACGTATATTTTGAATATGTTTACAGAATTCAACGCTATATGGTGCTGGTGCTGTATACTGGTATTAAGAAAAAGCAAAATATCTCCAAAATGGATGGTTCTACTAAAATTTGTTTCAAACAAAACTTGGAAGAAATATTATTCTCTACAACTTTGGTCTTCACGAAGATTACCAATAACGATGTTTTTAAGGAGATATTTGATGAAAACCGGAAAACCGGTTATTTATAAATAATTCCTAAACAATAACTGCTATGGAAAATTGTTTCAAGTGAAAGTTGTAGGAAATTACATTCTCTATAACCTTTGTATAGAATTGTATATACAATAATGATGTTTTAACGGAGAAATATCACAAAAACCGAATCGGGTTTTGAATAAACCTCGACTTCCGGTTAACCGTTATTGTCCAAAAACTAATCAGTTCTTTATGCTCATTATGAAGTGTTATATATGAAGTTTGGTAATGATATGGCAAGTACTTTTTGAGTTAGAGTGCCCACAATCTCACACGCACACACACACATATCATTCCGAAAATAGTCTAAACGTGTTCGAGGGACCTCAAAACATGTATTTCCATTGAAATCTTGAAGTCGATTTTTTTCGTGATCACAATACTTTCCCATTACTTCGTATGGAGAAAGTAAAAACCAACGCTTGAGCACTGAAGTGATTCTTCTCTTGATTCCATTCATTTGGGCAGGTTTTTTAAAGATAAAATATAAATTTTAAGTTTTCCTTTCAAACTACATAAGTACGGTGATGCTGTATAATTCACCTTCGCATATTCTGCTAATTAGCATGAATTTTTCGTACTACTGCGCTTCAAGTCAGTCAAATGTTGGTTTTCGACAGTCATGTTTAATTATTGACCCCGAAAAATGTCCAACTAGTTTGCAACTTGAATATAAGTCGAAATTAGGGTTTGATCGGCCCAAAAAAGGAAGAAATTTCTTGACTTATACTTGAAGATATACGGTAGTATTTGGACAATACCGGTTAACCGGAAGTCAAGGTTTTTTCGAAACCCGATTCAGTTTTGACAAAATGTCCTCATTATAACATCATTATTGTAAAGTAGAACCTCATAAATCCAGCACTCTCGGGACCTAGCACGAGCTGGATTTTAGAAAATTCAGGTTTTTCGAAAATGTTGCACATAGCCTACGTATCCAGAGGCAAATCGGAGTATTGCGGGATAAAACAAAAGAAAGCTTTTTGTAATCTATATAATGTATTTCAAAATTTAATTAGAAATCATGCCAGAATATTTTTAAATATGAAATACATACACAAAATGTATGTAAATAAAAATGCAAAATATTAAATAAATCATAATAGACGCCTTGCCCTCTTGCCACCCTTGGCTACGTCACTGCACCTTCATACCATATCACGGCCTATACGTAAAAAAAATAAAATACATAACATTAAAATCCAAAATTTACGCCAAAACTTATAAAAGTAAGAATCATTAACAAGTGGACGAATTTGGAATAAGTTCATAGCAAATTTAATGCACACTTACCAATTTACACGTCTCGTTTCTACTATCGATGGCTAGACAATAAGGTCTATTAGTTGCGGGAATGCAAGTTTCATTTCATTTCAGTGTTGGAAGTTTTTTGAAGGTTTTTCTGCGAAATTAACTTGGACATATCACACAGATTGCTTCATACATAGTGATCTTTCCTTAATAAGTTTATCTTTATTTAGGTACAAATTCATCATATCCTGTGATTCGATGCATGACCGCTGCTCTAAAGCCGATATTAATTCTATGCAACAGTCTATTGAAGGCTTGTTTGCAGCTGCATTGTCATCATCGTCACTTTCACTTTTTTCTTTATTCTGATGTTCGGGTTCCAAAACCATTTTAACTATTTCTCCGTCAGTTAGCTGATTCACTACAGGCACTTCATTGTCGATTTCCGTCCAGTTTTCAACGTCTTCTTCTTCCAGACCCTTCGTGAAAGCATTATTCATCAATCCCTTAGCAAATTCCATAATTTCAGACACCAGTCTCTTTTTATCACTAACATTGAAACCTAGAAAATCTGATGGTGATTTATCACATCCTTCAAACATGCTTGCAGGTCACAAATTATGCCAGGCATTTTTCAGTGTTGCGGCCGTTACATTAGTCCACGCTTTAGCTAGAGTCCAAATCAGGTCCTTCATGTTAAATTCCTTTTTAAAGCCATCAACACCTTGGCCTCTATTGCAAGCAACAAGCAATTTCAGCAGAAATTGCTGTCTGTAATAGCATTTTAGTGAGCGTAATATTCCCTGATCCATAGTTTGAATAATAGATGTACAATTTGGAGGTAAATAAACCACACACATGTTACCCAATACCTAAAGTGATGCATCAGGATGGGCAGGACAGTTATTTAATGTCAGAATTATTTTACAATCATCACCTAGTCCCTTAGATTTACAATGAGCATGTGCCTCCGGTGCAAAATAATTCACAAACCAATCCATCATTAATTGAGATCGACTGTACTAAATTTTCTAAAAGTTTGGGACGCCGTCCTAACGTAGCCCAAACATCCCTTACATGGGCCTCTAACGCCTCCTCGTTCCTTTAGCCAGCATAGGACCATTCCTTCACCATGAGGTCCCATAGGTTCTCTAAAGGATTGACATCGGGCGAGTTCGGCAGCCACGGCAACACCATTACGCGAGGAGTACTCTCGAAAAAACGTTTAGTTAAATTGGCCTTATGTATTGGGCAATTATCTTGCACGAAAACTACTTCCTCGCCTTCGGGAACTATTTCATTTATATATACGATTTGTGACATTTCTCTCGGTGCTAAAAATTATTGAAAAATCTTCTACTAAAAATTTGCGAGCGACAATAACAAGAATGAATAAGAGCTAATATAAGTCACTGTTGTGCTTATTTATGGAATTCATTGCAGGGCAAGCGAATCACTGTAACCGAAGATCTAATTAGTAAAGTGACGTATCAAATATGAATATTCATTCTTTGATTCCGCTTCTTTCACTTGAGTCGCACATTCTGTTAATTTAATCTGGCACTTCCTGGCTTCTAATTATAACTCAATGAATACTCGTGCAAACTTCGTCACCATTCCTTTATTTCAAGAAAATAGCGATAATATGTAGTCAATGAATCGCTTCATAAAATTCATTTACTACTAAGTAATTGCAACAAATAAAAAAAATTAAGCCCACCGAGGATTGAATCCCTGCATACGAGATCAGAAGCAATGGAAGGACGGACGGCAGACGCTCTATCCACTCTGCCACATAAACCTGTAATGTAGATGTTATGAAATTGTTGTAAGCTCTCTACTTTTCACGTCTGCGTTCGAGTTTCATTCAAAAAGATATAAAGAAAGGAATTGATCGATGCAACGGTTATAGAATTTTGTTTTTAATGCGAATGCTATGAATGCGCCTAAACACAAAAATCGCCGGTAGCAATATGCAGTGAAATTTAGATGCAAAGGATTTAAATTACTTAAATAGATGGATTTGATTCACTTCTGAACATTATTTTCCAGTAATCATTGATAAAAAGGTGATTTAACTAAAATACTGGACATAAATCACTGTAGGGATACTCGGTTCTAGTTCAGTCATGGAATACATAGGTAACGGATAAAGTTAAATACATCAACGAGGGCGAAAGTGGCGCCACTCCATTTGTGGATAGACTTTTGAAAATGACTGTACATTCTATGTACAGGTGACTCCCGAGTCTCGATTGTTCGAGTCTCGATTAATGCGAGATTTTGATCCCGCCGATCGATAATATACGCAGAATAATCTTCGCGTAGTTATTGGTTCCGACTAAACGCGAGGTTTAGTTTTGGTGTAGACGTAGTTATATCTGCTCTAATTGTTTGAATTTGTGCTGATTTCACCCTTTTTTCTGTTAATCTTTTATTTAAATTTATTTATTTTATTGATTTATTTATAAATTTATCACTTGACATGGCATCTAAAAGGAAATGTAATGGTGATAATGGAAGGGAATCAAATGAAAGAGGGCATAAGATTCATAGTTATGAATTGAAATTAGAAATTTTAAAGCGTGTTGAGAAAGGTTAAAGTCAAGCTGAAATCGCACGATCGTTGGGAATGTGTCCTTCAACTATTAACACTTATGTGAAACAGAAGGAGAAAATTCTAGAAGATGTGATAAATTCACGTAATTTAATAACAACAGGCATGGTGTTGTGATTCCTAAAATGGAAAAACTTTTAAAACTTTGGGTAGATGATCAGTGTCAGAAAAACATACTGAAAGCCATACTGAAATCGTACGATCGTTGGAAATGTGTCAACTATTAGCACTTATGTGAAACAGAAGGAAAAAATTCTAGAACGTGATAAATTCAGGTAATTTGATAACAACAGTTAACAGTTCCCCAACCAATAGCTCCTCTTCTTTCAACTAAAATCTTCCAACTTCTCAATTAATAAACCAAGTCCAGTAAGCGCAGTTGAAAAAGATTTAAGGTATGAAAATATTTTTAATGTTATTGTTTCTTTATTCTTAAGTTATTTTGTGCATTTTTAATAACTCTTATAATAATTTCGCTGAGATAAATAGTTGTATGTATAGATAGATGTACACAGGTATGTTATCCAGCTCGCACGATCCAAATCGGGTCTGTAAAGCATATTGCATTCATCTATCTTTTAAGTTCGAAACAAAAATATATATTTTCCTTTTTAGTGCAAAAAATAAGGTATACATTTAAAATATTTATTATATAATTTATTTATAATTTAATATTGTTGTATTAACTTATTAGTAATATTATTTTATCTTTATAGAACGTGAGGGGAGACTTTTTCCCGAGATGCGGGAACGTATCCCACGATTATAACATGCAAGTATATGGAAAAACTGTGTTTGACACTCGAATATTCGAGATTCAAACACGTTTTCAGGAACACATCCCCAACGAGACTCGGGAGTCGTCTGTATATATATACATTTTGAAACTTTTGCTTTTAATCTAATTTTATTTATACAGTGAAACTTTGATTTTACGATCTCGGATTTTACGTTTTCCTCGAATTTACACTTTTTACTTTCTCCATACGTAGTAATGGGAAAGTATTCTGTTCAAGAAAAAAAACAACTTCGAGATTTCAACGGAAATATATGTTTTGAGGTCCCTAGAACACATTTAGACTATTTTTGGAATGATGTCTGTGTGTGTGTGATTGTGGGCACTCTAACTCAAAAAGTACTTGCCATATCGTTACCAAACTTCATATATAACACTTTAGTATGAGCACAACGAACTGATTAGTTTTTGGACAATAACAGTTAACCTGAAGTCAAGGTTTATTCGAAACCCGATTCGGTGTTTGCGATATTTCTCCGATAATACTTCATTATTGTATACATTGACCATTACAAAAAATGTAGAAAATATAATTTCTTACATCTTTTCTTTCATACAATTTTCCATAGCAGTTATTGTTTAGAAATTATTTATAAATAATCGGTTTTTCGGTTTCCGTCAAATATCTCCTTAAAAACATCGTTATTGGTAATCTTCATGAGGACCAAAGTGGTAGAGAATAATATTTCTCCCAAATTTTGTTTGAAACAAATTTTCGTAGAACCATCCATTTCGGAGATATTAAGAGTTTTCTTAATTTCCAGTATACAGTGCCACCATGTAGCGGTCAATTCTGTAAACATGTTCAAAATATACCAAATTTACGGCAATAAGGACGACTGTAGTCTTTTACGATTCGAAATGATAATTTTGCCTCATAATGCTATTCATGATTATTTAAATATCTATACCCCAAATATGGTGAAAGTTATGTGTTGGCCACATCAGATTTTTTTTTTGGTCCCGACGAGTGATACGTAAAAGCACGGCTAAAATGTAACGGATTTTACGTTTCCCTGATTTTCTGTTTTCCTCGATTTTCCGTTTTCCTCGAATTTACGACACAAAATTGAGGTCTGGGTAATACATTTTGCACCCGATTTTACATACTTAGGAGTTATCTTCTTTTCAAAATCCCCCAAATTTTTAATGTATTCATTTTTTGTTAATTCATTAAGTGAAAATCTTTAATAAACTTCATTTTCATGCATTTCTGTAGCAAATTTATAGGAGGATAAGAAATTTATTCTTGTTCTTCAGCTTTTATGACAGGTGTGAGGCGTTATTATTCGGTAGAGATAAAACTAAACCCCTACTACGCATCTACACTGATAACAGCATTAAGTCATCATAGATGCCTGAAACATAAGGTTGTTCTTTTGTCTGCAGCTATTTTGACAAAATTGCAAACATTCTGCACATCAAATTTATTATAATACGTGTAATTTTTCAAAATTGTTAATAACCCTTAATATGAATGACAGCATAAAAAATGCAAAGCATTCACTATACGCAAGAAGATTGGCATTTTAGCGAAAGTTGACGCGAATATGGGAACATGCATTCAATTAGCTTCACGCTTAGGAATTTCGTTGTCCACGCTAAACATGATTGTGAAGAATCGCGAAGATATAGAAGAGTTATTTACAGTGTTATAATGTTGTCTATAATATTATATCTGGTGAAGGAAAGAGTGTTAATATAGAAACAGTTGAAACAAGGAAAAAAGGAGAGTTATTGGAAGAGATAAAAGGTTATGCGCTCTGTAACATTTACAATGCAGATGAGACTGGGTTGTTTTACAATGTACAACCGAATAGAACTCTTACCGTACAAGGAGAATCATGCCATGGATGTATCAAGTCTAAAGAAAGGATAACTGTTCTTCTTGTGCAATACTGATGGTAGTGATAAGCTACCACCTTTGATTATTGGTAAATTTAAAAATCCTTGATGTTTCAAGAATGTTATGAAGCTGCCTACTACGTATGTGGCTAATAAAAAATCTTGGATGAATATTCAAATATTCGAAGACTTCTTAATAGCACTCGATGCACAAATGAGAGCTAAAGGCTGCAAAATTCTTGTCTCTGTCGATGAATCCCCGAGACACACGTCATTTGGCAAACATCAAAGTTGTTTTCTTCCAACCAAATTGCACCAGTCATCTCCAACCACTAGACCTAAGAAAATTCCATTTATATTATTTTTATTACTGTTTTCACAACATAAATGCAATAAATGATTCTTTCGATTCTTATGACAGACAAATCCTTAATAACTTTGTTGATAGTAAAACATTCTGAATGATATCATATACTTCTTTCTTTGAGCAATTATCGTTAAGTATTCGAATAAATAATCAATAATATAGATTATAATTCATTTGAGTTCTATAAATTAATTTCTAAAGTGCTAAATTATTACTTATATTATAAAATTATCATATTTAAATGATCATGTTTTATATTACGTCACTACACAGTACACAGAAGAAGGTCATTATGGTATAAGATATTAAAAAAGTTCACATATACAGTGTGGGACCCTGTATCCGGCTACCAAGTATCCGGAATGTTCCGAAAACTGGAAACCGACAAAGTGTAATATTTAAAATGGGCGCCAAGTAATTTGTGTTTGTTGGTGGCGCCACTGATGTGTTTTATAACCAGTCAATGGCGAAGGCTTGTATTCTCGTGATTTTGCTCACATTTTTACTGCAGAGCAGGTATATAATGCTGATGAGACTGCTTTATATTGGAGGTATATTCCTAGAAAAACTGTTGTTGCATCAGCACCCAGTGGGTTTAAAGACTCAAAAGAAAGGATAACAGTGCTAGGTTGTGCATTTGTTTGTACATTTTAGGCCTGGGTACACGAATTCTGGAAAAACCTCCTATCCGGCAACCCTCAGGTCCCAAGCATGCCGGATACAGGGTCCCACACTGTTCTAAACAGTGTAAGATTTTTCTTCAGAGTAAAGAATTTTAATTTTCTCAATTTTACGTTTTCCCCGATTTTACGTTGTTTTTAAAGCGGTCCCTTCAAAAACTTAACATCGAAGTTTCACTGTACAGGTGACTCCCGAGTTTCGACCATTCGAGATTCGATAAATTCGAGATTTCAACACAGACGATCGAATTGGGAATTACTTTACGTGGAGTAATTTTCGTGGAGTAATTGGTTCTGACCAACCACACGAGGTTTAGTTTTGGTGTAGACTTAGTTATATCCGCTCTAATTGTTTGAATTTGTGATGATTTTACTCTTATTTCTGTTAATCTTTTATTTAAATTTATTTATTTTATTGATTTATTTATAAATTTATCACTTGACATGGCATCTAAAAGGAAATGTAATAGTGATAATCACCTGTACTAAGAACACCATTTGTATTTATGTCCCACTTGGGTGAAAGTTGTAAAGGTAATCACCTCCTCGGTTCTTGGCACCATAGCCTTTCATGTCACTGCCCAGTGCGGAATTTCAGTGGAATAGGGCATGGGGGGACAGGATCGTTCAAGTTCATGGGCAGCGTGGAAATTCCCAAGATAGCCCGAATAACCCCTCGTGCACCCCAACCCGTTTTTCAGCGATCGGATGGCCTCACTTAAGTGAATCAAATAAAAGAGTGCATAAGACTCATAGTTATGAATTGAAATTAGAAATTTTAAAGCGTGTTGAGAAAGGTGAAAGCCATACTGAAATCGCACGATCGTTAGGAATGTGTCGTTCAACTATTAGCACTTATGTGAAACAGAAGGAGAAAATTCTAGAAGATGTGATAAATTCAGGTAATTTGATAACAACAATAAACAGTCCTAGGCGCGGTGTGTGATTCCTAAAATGGAAAAACATTTGAAACTTTGGGTAGATGATCAGTGTCAGAAACATTCCTATTAGTGAGACCATGATGAAATATTTGTAATTTTATTGTTTCTTTATTCTTAAGTTATTTTGTGCTTTTTTAATAACTTTTGTATTAATTTTGATGCAATAAATAGTTGTATGTATAGATAGATGTATGCAGGTATGTTATCCAGCTCACGCAAGTTGTTTGTAACAAACAACTCCCGCGATCCAGACCGGGCTGTTTGCAGAACATATTGCATACATCTATCTTTGAAGTTCGAAACAAAAATTTATTTTTCCTTTTTAGTGCAAAAAATAAGGTATACATTTAAAATATTTATTATATAATTTATTTATAATTTAATATTGTTGTTTTAACACAATAGTAATGTTATTTTATCTTTATAGAACGTGAGGGGAGACTTTTTCCCGAGATGCGGGAACGTATCCCACGATTATAACATGCAAGTATATGGAAAAACTGTGTTTGACACTCGAATATTCGAGATTCAAACACGTTTTCAGGAACACATCCCCAACGAGACTCGGGAGTCGTCTGTATATATATACATTTTGAAACTTTTGCTTTTAATCTAATTTTATTTATACAGTACCTTTCACTGTTATCGCTTATGCGTTGTTCTACTGCCAATGGATGTTGTGTGGGGTGAATTTGAGAGTCTCGGGTGACACTTTTCTAGGGGTGGCAACATAGCAGCGTTGCCACCAATCAACACCCTTCTTTTTGGAACTGGGATGACATTTTGTCTTTATGCCTCAGGTGGCAGATTTCCATGCAACCACCCTGCTGCTGCTAACATTATAAATTTTTTTAAAAAAATCAGCTTACACTTCCCATAGGTATGTTTGGTATGGTTAGAGGGGTTTCCCTTGTAATAATTTTAATTTTCAATGGGGTAAATTCATATTGCTTAGCAAATTTGCATTGACTTCAATTTTTACTTAGCACTTATTGCTGATGTTTTGTTCCATTGCCATTATAAATTTACACTTGGGAATAGAATAGAGAACTGGTTCTAAAGACTCCAGAAAACAGCTTAAGTGCTGCATCCAAGCCATCGAAGGGTCACGTGCAGGCTAATATAAATCATTGCACATCTTAAATTATGAAGTTTTACTTTTCCATAGATTCTAATGATAAGTTGACTCATTGCAGATGAGTTGGATAGGCAAAGAAAGAAGATGTTTTGTTGCCCAAATTCACATCCTCTAAAAATGAGTCCAGTCCATATACTTACAGCTATCCAACAATTTGCTTTTCATGTCCATCGTTCTTGCTTTGGGTAAGATTTATTTTTCCTGTGTTACTTATAAAATTTTAATCTAATAGAACTAAATATAGTATAGAACACAATAAGTTACAGAAATATTTTATGCTAAGTTACTATGTGTTAGTATTTCATCATTACATTTGCAAAATTAATCTTCGTTTTTTATAAATTGATTACAAAAAATAGTTTGGTTCTTATATGATCTTCAAAAGTGAACTTTAAAGATATTTTCCTATTTTTTAAAAATAAATGGTGCATTACATGTGAATTATAAATGTTTGTATCAAATTTTAGATTTATCTATATTTTTGAAAATTTTTATGGCAGAGTTGGTCAATGCATTCCCAGTAGAATAGGAAAGAATGCTACTCCATCACGACAAATGACAAGTAATGCTGTGGAAGAATATTGGGCACAATTCCTGAAAGTCTTCCCAAATACAAAAGAGAAACTTTGGAATGGTCTTTTAGCTGGTTTGCAGAAATATTACCTTAATTTACAAGGTATTTTATTTTTTCTTGGGTAATTATTATATTAGTTTGGATATTAGGTGCCATTATTGGCATATATGTTCATATCTTTTCAAGAGGTACATTGTCCAGTTTTAGCATTTCATGCATTATCATTAATTATTTGTGATTTTAGGAGCTACGAATCCTCTTAGTGGCATATCAATGTGTTTTTGTGGTGATAACCTACAGATTGATCAGAGATTTTAACAATTATTTTTCAAATTTAACCTATCTGTTGAAAATGTCATTTACAAGTACAATTGAGCCGTTTATTTTGAAAGATGTGTAAGTCCAATTTAAAAAAAAATAGAGTTAAAGTAGGCTATGGATAGCGGCTGATGTGATGCTTTTGTTTTAAAACAATATCAACAGACAAACAATTAAATATTGCTGCAAATGTGTCAACAGATGTTTAGCTGTGAAACGGAACTGACAATATATTTATTTTGAAAGTGAAGTAAGTCCCATAAATTTGAATGTGAATTAGATAAAAGTGTTAAAAGTTATTATTGTGCAATAAATAGCGATATGTTCAGAAATGTTGATGAGTATTTGAATACATTGGACAGTGATGCAGGTAATTATATACAAAATAACACGTTTTGGGTGTAGCTCATTTATTTATTAAATTAACTGATTTCATGTACCAAACTTAATCTGTTGACATCAAACTACATATTTACGCTCTAATCCAAATAAAATAGATATTATTATTAATTATATTATTAATATTGCTATATATAATTATATTATTAATTATTGCAATATCTTTGGCTAATTCTTTACTTTATTATAGATTGAAATTACAGAATATAATATTAGAAAATTGCAATATAAAAGAAATATAATTTAATGTTATAATAAGAGGATTTACATTTTATTAATACAATAACAACGTTTGATTAGTATAGGAAAATACGATTCACTTCTTCGCATTTTCTGTTCAAAATCTATGCTTTCTACCAATATTGGTATTCTATATTCATTTTGCACTAGTTGAACCTGTCTTTTCATTTTATTTCATTAATAAACTTTTACGAGTTTAATGAATTGATGTAATATAACCAGTATTCATTTTCTAGAAGTACAAAACCAGTTATAAAGACAACATAAATATATGGCCGCCATTGCTATAATGTGGGCTGTATAAATGAAATATATATTTTCCACATAGAATCATTCCACGCGACCTGAATTCGTACCTCAGTTTTAAGTATTTTTAAATTGCAAACATATTGTCTTGCATGATCAATGTAACATTTCTCAAAAATTAAACTGATCAAGCAATGGCTGAATTGTTGAATGTCCGCGTCCTGTTGCCAAGTTGTTTCACTTCGATAATCACTCAAATATAAGGTGAATGACGGTTTCCTTAAGAAACTATTTCGGCGTAGTTTTGCATAAGGAATATGAATAATTCATCATGAAATACCTATCTTAATCAACTATTCCAAAATATAATTGAGTCAGTCTTTCTTGACCAGTAACCGGACTACCTGGTGAGAGGGTCGCCTTCGACTGCAGTCTTTGCGAGTAAAGCTCGCACTCACGTATGTATTGTTCCTCAGAAATGGAGGGTTTACCCTTATTATCTGGTTAAGAACTGCCTCAAGTGCCACCTGACTGGCATCCACGAACAAATGAAATTGCTCCTCAAAATTAGGAAGTTGAAGTACGGGATTTCAGTGTGACAAAGGAATCTTACTGTGAATTGGCCCATTTGAAAATGACATTTTTCCTGCGGAGTTCATTAAGAGGGGCTGCAATCTCCGCATAATTTGGAATAAATTTGGAATAAAAGCCGCACATACCGAGAAAGCGTGAAACCTCCTTAACCGACATAGGAACAGGGAATGCAGAAAGTGTTCGTGTTCTCTCTGGGTCAGTTGTAAGTTCGCCATGGGAGATTCAATGTCCAAGGAAGGTAATGGATTCGTGGGTCAATTTCATCTTATTTGGATGGACCGTGAGACCAGCTGCCCTTAGCTTCTCCAAGACCATTTTGATGCGACGAAGATGTCCTGGCAGACTCTTGGAATAAATGCATAAGTCATCAATATATGGATACACACAAGAATATTTTAAATCACCGAGCACCTTGTCAATCAACCTCGAAAAGACCTGAGGAGATGTGGTTAAACCAAATGGAAGACGATTATATTGATACAGCCCAAACGATGTGACGAAGGTGGTGTACTCCTTTGAAGTCGGTGTCAAAGGAATTTGATGGAAGGCAGAATTTAAATCAAGAATTGTGAAATATTTGGCCGAACCCAAATATTGTAGGGCGTGTTCTATCTAGGGCGTAGGAAAATTATCGGCCTTGACCTGCTTATTGAGTTTGCGATAGTCGACCACAAGTCTTTCGGAGCCATCTTTCTTGGGGATGAGAAATGCTGGTGAACTCCAATTAGATAAAGAAGGCTGGATAATACCGTCGGCGAGTAACTTATGGACATGAGCCCTCATCATGGCCAATTTTGGCGGTGAGCACTGATATGGAGGGGATCTGACCAGAGTTGAATCGAGCAATTCAATCTCATAACACATCAAGTTGGTTTGGCCTAGCTGTGATGAGATTACGTCGGAATAGCCATCGACGAGACATTTTATTTTCTTTGTTGGAAGGCTAAGGTTGACTTCGCCTCCGGAGGAAACATTTTCCGAGGTGGAATGGGTTCTGCTTCTGGCATTGCATATGAACAACTGATGCCGGGGGCGAATCGGACGAAGCTGACGAAGTTTCGGAATCGGAGTGGAAAAAGAATTTCTTATCCGGACAGTTTTCGAAGGAAAACGCGTCGTGGTAAAGTATGATTCGCGTTCTTTTGATGAAATCCTGATCCAATATCATTGGGACAGGCAATTCGGACAAATAGAATGTATGTCTCCAAGATAACTTTTGAAGACGGACCTTCAATTTTACGTATCGTGTCAGAATAATCCGAGCTGCAGTGACATTCCGACACGTAATTTTACACTGTTGGGTACGTCAGGGCGGGGAATTTTATGCCAAGTATTAATATCAAGGAGGAGCCGGTATCTAACAAAGCTGTAATTTTTGCGGAATGAACATCGCAATTTACAAAAGGCATGTCAAGTTGGTCATTGACATTGGAAAATGAAATGGCTGGGCGATTTCTCGAGGATCTCGCGGAGCGATTTTCTCTTGCTCTTCGCCGACAGTCGCGGAAAGAATGTCCGCGATTATTACGAAAGGAACAAATTGTTACTGGGGGAAGTGCAACCGACTGTGAATTGGGAGAAGGAAGTGAATTCGCTAAGTTTAACGGCACTTGGGCCGCGGAATATTCGAGGCGATTCATGAGACCCTTCGCTGCATGAGTCATCAATCCCTCTTGCTGAACAAGCATCTGGGGGTGGGAAGCGAAGGTCAACGTGGACTGCGAAATAGGATTCAGCCCTTCCAAAACCAGTTCTATAAATTCGTCGTCAGAATACGATTTTCCGAGTGCCTTCGCGGCAACTTGAACGGAGTAATAAAAATCGCGAGCATCGTGCGGCATCTGCAATCGTTTGACTTTGGTGGTTAGAAGTCTTTCGTATTCCCTTTTTGAGACGAAAGTATCCCATACTTTAGTTATTATATGATCCCAGGGAAGTCTCTGGTTAACTACCGAGAGCCAGAATTGGCTACAATTAGGCTTTAAGGCCCGCTCACACTTGGGAGAAACGCGGCGAAGCGAAGCGCGGCCACAAGAAGCATCCGACTCACACTTAACCCCTCAAGCGCGCAGGACATTTAAATATAATACGTCACGCAGGTCGGAAGAGATTTAGGGAAATTCGCAGTTTTTGCGCGAAATCATATAAAAATTCGTAACTTATTAGATATTTATGGAATTTGACTGAAATTTTTTGAGGTTTTACGTAAAACTATGTATATTTACCTATGTTTTTCACACCGTTTTAGTTATTATTATTCGCGTGAAATACCTCTATGAATTCTTTCACTCAATCACGGAAGCCATTTACTCAGTTTTTCTTTATTCAAAGTTTACGGAGTACTTCACATCTACTGTTTTATCTTGGATTTCAACTTCTTCCCCGTAAGTTTTTCAGAAAAAAAAACCTTCAAATAAGGATTCTTACCCCTCAGCGCCGTCCTGTGTACTGGGTACGCCGCGGAGATTGCTAGCTTTCTTTATTTTTTTGACACAGTAAATTTTCTTAAATATGGGTAACCTTCATAATTTTAAAAGAGGAACCTTTGGCCTACCTATTCAAAACTATTGCCGTGGTCTTGTTTACATTAGCTGAGACAAGGGGTGAATGAAACACAGTATCCTTCCCCGTGTATACAAGAAATGACCATAAGTAGCCAGTACTTGCATCACAGAGCTCGAAGGTCTTGATTCCGAACTTGGAGGACTTCAGAGGGAGATACTGCTTGAAAGATAGACGGCCCTTCCACAATGTTAGGGACTCGTCTATTGAAATTTCCCGTTTCGGTAAAAAAAAATTCCTTGAATTTTTCGTTCAGATGTTCAGTAATCGGAAATATTTTTTGTAGCTTTGGAGAACCATGGTAATTATTCTTTTCTTCGTTATTATTGAAATGCAAAAATTTGCAAATAAGCTCAAATCGATCCCTAGTGATGACATCGCCGAAGCCTGGTGTGGATAGAACTCTTTTCGTCGAAAAATAGGAACGAAGCGTGGGCTTCTGCACAATTCCCATCAACATAAAAATTCCCAAAACAGTGTACATTTCCTCCACGGTAACTGGTTTCCACGATAAAACTTGATTTCATCGAAAATATACGCTCACTTGCTTTGATGTATTGGTCAGCATATCGGTTGGTTTCATTTACTATGGCACTAACAAATTCCTCATCGAAAAACAATTGAAAAGTACCTACAATGTCAGTCAAACCCTTAGCTGCCTTTTGAGGTCCGTAACCACCAATGAAATTCTCCTTTCGTCCTACGTAATTCTCCATGCCCTCCCAGAAGTAGTTTTCTACATTATCCTCCTCATGATCACTATCATTATGTGTCAGTGAATCAATTTGAGTACGTTCATCCAAATCATTCTATCACTGTCCGAACTCACGCTTTCTTCCGAATCACTTCCAAGTAGGACTTCCGTCTCCTTGTCAGCACTCGGTATTGCTTGACTATTTTTACTGGTTGAGCACATGATTACTCCTAGTATTTTGAAAATAAGTAAGCAAGTAAACGTAAAATTTACCACAGTAAAGAAAGGCGAACGAAACCTGCCTCCGCACAGTGCAAAGTTTCACTCAAACTGATTTTTTCAGAGCGACGAGAGAACATTTTCCGCGCGGTACAAGCGCCAGCATATTTCCCACGCTTTCCATATCGCAAATATCTTGGAAATACAAAATATGATCCTCTAGTCTGTCTCACTCTAGCTATACGATATTCCCTCATGAAATACTAAACCAAGCACATGGCCCAGACCTCCTCTCTCTCACTCTCAAAGTGATGACACAATATAAAAACATGTCTCAAGAGCGGGATAGATGTCTGATAGCAGACAAATGGGGCCTATATCCTCTTCTTACACCTCACAGTTGCTTTCGTGCAAAGATTTCGTTGAATAGGGGCTATTTTAGAAGCCAAAATTCCCCAATTCTCCTATCTACGTGAAAATTTAATCACAAAACTTAACGTATAATAAAAGTAAAAAGAAGGAGAGTAAAAATTACAGAATTAAGCACAATAGGAAGGCCAAAGGTTCCTCTTTTAAAATATATAAAGGTTATCCATATCTAAGAAAATTTACTGCGTCAAAAAAATAAAGAAAGCTAGCGACCTCCGCGACGTTCCCAGTACGCATGACGACGCTGACGGGTTAAGAGAAGGAAGCGGAAGAAAACTTACGAATGCGCCCGAACCTCACGATGATTCCCGATCTCCCGTGCATACCCATCTCAGCGACCGCTGGCGATTGCCAGATGAAAAGAAAAAATGACGAATGCCCCCGAACCTTCACGAAGGCTGCCGATCGAACAAAAGTTCGCCTCGTGACGTCAGACGAAGCGAAGAAATAAGGCCCGCTCACACTTGGGAGAAACGCGGCGAAGCGAAGAGAAGCGCGCCTCCAAGAAAAATATTCTTACCGTAGAGTTAAATGGACCCGCTCACACTTAGGCGCGGCGAAGGGAGCGGAAACGAGGAGAAGCGGAAAGAATTTCTTTGGGAGAATATTTCTTCGCTTCGTCTGACGTCACGAGGCGAACTTTTGTGCGATCGGCAGCCTTCGTGAAGGTTCGAGGGCATTCGTCATTTTTTCTTTGGCAATCACCAGCGGTCGCTGCACGGGAGATCGGGAATCATCGTGAGGTTCGGGCGCATTCGTAAATTTTCTTCCGCTTCCTTCTCTTAAGTGTGAGTCGGATGCTTCTTGTCGCCGCGCTTCGCTTCGCCGCGTTTCTCCCAAGTGTGAGCGGGCCTATAAGGTAACGGTAACGAAGCGCGATGTCTATCCTCTCCCACGTACAGAAGACGTCCTCAACAGTTTAGGGGGGTCGACGTACTTCTCCTCCCTTGATCTTGCCAGTGGACACTGGCAGGTCGGCATCCACCCGGACCATCGTCAACGAACGGCTTTCGTAACCCCCGACGGCCTTTACGAGTTCAAAAGAATGCCGTTCGGACTTTCAAACGCTCCAGCTACCTTCCAGAGGCAGATGGACCAAGTTTTTGGAGGATTAAAGTGGCATCAGTGTCTGGTCTACCTGGACGACATCCTGGTGTTCGTCGGTAGCTTCCGGGAGCATCTTCAACGCTTGAAGGCCGTTCTGAGGGCGATAGCTGACGCTGGACTGACGCTCAGAAGGGAGAAGTGCCGTTTCGGGGTAACCGGCTTGAGCTTCTTGGGCCATCGCATAGACCGCGAGGGGGTGAGACCTGATCCGGAAAAGGTGGAAGGCGTGAGTAGCTTCCCGGCGCCGAAGAATCTCCGTAGCCTCCGGGAGTTCCTTGGCATGGCGAGTTACTATCGCCGGTTCATTCGCGGTTTTGCGGCCATCACCAGATCTCTTCATGTGCTACTGAAGAAGGGCCACAGCTGGAAGTGGGGGACGGTGGAAGAGCAAGCGTTCCGGCGGTTGAAGGGTGAGCTTGTTATCGCGCCAGCTCTCCGCCACTTCCGGGAGGATTTGTCTTGTGAGATACACACGGACGCGAGCGGAGATGGCCTGGGAGCCACGTTGCTGCAGCGATGCGAGGGGGAAGAGTTTGCTGTGGCATACATCAGCCGGAGACTGACGGCGCAAGAAGAAAAGTACCATAGCAATGAGCTGGAGTGCCTTGCCGTTGTTTGGACCGTGGAGAAACTGCGCCATTATGTCTTTGGTAGGCCATTCACTGTGGTGACGGACAATTCTGCCGTCACCTGGCTCTATCAAAAACATAACACCAAAGCTAAATTGGGAAGGTGGGAACACGAGGTGAGGTTTGTGCACCGGAAGGGGAAGGCCAACGTGGTGGCGGATGCCCTATCGCGGAACCCAAGCGGCGCAGCGGAGGCGACCGACGTCCCTGAGGAGATGTTTGCCGGAGCGATGGTATCGGTAGGCGCAGAAGCGGAGGCCATCGGGCTGCAGCAGAGGGCGGATGCAACTCAGGGGCGGATAATACGGGACTTGGAGGGAAGTGCGGTAGGTCCCAAGAACCGGGGAGGACTCTCGCAATTCAGGTTGGTCGACGGCCTCCTATACCGGGAGAACAGCGGCGCGGGGAGGAAGCATCTCCTGGTCATACCTCGGTCGCTGAGACGCCGTGTCCTAGAAGGCTGCCATGCTGGTGCTAGTGGAGGGCACTTAGGCATGAGGAAGACACGGACCCGTACCGGCGAAAGGTACTGGTGGCCTAAGCTCTCCAAGCATGCGAGAGCTTATGTTTGCGCCTGCCACGTCTGCCAGATGCAGAAGCAGCCACCAGGGAAGCCCGCTGGATTCCTGCACCCCATTCCTGCGGTTTCTCATCCCTTCGAGATGCTGGGGATCGACCATGTGGGTCCTCTATCCACTAAAGAGCGGGGAAACAGGTACATCCTCGTGTGTGTGGACTACGTGATGCGTTGGGTTATAGGGCGAGCTGTGCCTGATACCTCTGCTCCAGCCATTGGCGATTTCCTCCTCGAGGAGGTTGTGTTAAAGCACGGGGCCCCCAAAAAGATCATCAGCGATCGTGGAACTTCGTTTACGTCCGGTCTCCTCGAGGAGGCATTGCGCAATCTCGAGGTAGAGCACGCCATGACAGCTGCATATCATCCACAGACCAACAGGTTGTGTGAGAGAGTGAACCATACGCTAACTGGAGTGCTGGGGAGGTATCTAGGGGGAAGGCAGGCCCTTTGGGATACCTTCCTCCCCCATGCGGTTTTTGCCCTCAACACGGCCCGGCAGGAGACGACCGGGTACAGCCCATTTCAACTTGTTTATGGGCGCCTGCCCCTTTTACCCGAGGAGACCACTTTTCCCTGGCCAGAGGAAGCACCAGAGAGCTACGAGGGGTTCCTAGGCCGAGTCGAAGAAGCATGGAAGGCTGCAGCTCGTAGGACAACAGATAGGAAGAAGGCGCAGGAATTTCAGTACAACCAGCGGCGCCAGGCGGCTCCAGCCTTTAAGGTTGGAGACTTGGTCTTAGTCAGGCGGCACCTGAGGTCAAAGGGGAAATGTAGCAAATTCCTCCCCAAATACGTCGGGCCATTTTCCGTGGTGACAAAACTCACGGACGTCACCTATCATGTGAGGCATCCTCCAGGACATGCAACCGTCGCCGACGGGGCTTCGGTGCGGTCCACGTGTCCCAGCTGAAACCCTACCATGCCGGTTTCTGCAGTAGTGACTCCAACGGGGATGAGAGTGGGGACACAGTTTCAGAAACTGACCCTGAGGTGTCCTCTAAGGATGTGGACTCCGAGGCTTGAAGGGTGGTCCGTACAAAACGTTTGGTGCGGAGGCCCACGAGATTGGATGACTACCATACCTCTCTGCCAATTGCCCATCCCTCGAGGACGAGGGAATCTGTCAGGAGTGGCCGAGTGTAGCGACCTAGTAGTTGAATTACTCCCCGCTAGGTGGCACTAGGAGGCTAGAGAGAGAGAGAGGAAGGGGGGCTCGGTGTGAAAGGGTGGTGAGAAACGGAAGTGTTGACGCGAAGTGTAAAAAGGACGCTACAATATAGTGCATCGTAGACTCTCTGTATTTGCAAAGTGCTCTGATTTTGCTGGCAAAATGCTGTTTAATAAGCTTCCAAAGCAAATGGGAACAGTGGTCGACAGTACCAAAAAGTTCCAAAGAGATCTTAAAGAATTCTTTACAGGTGCTGTATATTACTTCATTGAAGACTAAATGGAAAGAAGAAAATTGTGAGTATGATATGATGGGTTGTGATGTGATTTTAGTGATGTCATTGATTGTGTTGTGGCTTTGTAATGGCCTGATTGATGATGTTATTGAGGAGTGTATGGAGGGAGGATGGTTCTAAATGATTGTTATACACGATGGCTTGTGATGTAGTTTTAGTGATGTGACTGGTGATGGTCTGACTGACGGTGCCCATACAATTGTAAAAATTGTCTATGGCAAATAAATAATAATTGTTATTATTATTATTCTAAGAGGTGTGATTCATAAAGATACTACTTTGAGCTGGCCCAAGAAATTATTATTCACCCTTGTATATATCTTTAGGGAATACTGATAAGTCAGCTTGTTTATGCTAGGGAGCTCCTAAGATGTAAGAAAATGCAAACACAAGCGACACAGAGGAAAGTATTTACTAATCCCATACCTCTATCTATCCAAAACCCATGTCGAGTGACACTTGACATGCGAGCTGCTGTACGGGCCATCAGTGTTGAGTCACGAGCACAAAAGGTTAATGAACATAATTCTTTGATGTGACTGCTATTCTGTGGAACTCGTTTTTCTATGCATAAAATTCATTCCCAAACATTTCATTTGATTGCTATCCCTAATAGACACTTATTCTTCTCGCAAGGCAGCTTGGATTATAATAAAGTCACAGATATCAACCTATGTATTTGTAATACTTTTATATTCATGTCTAATTTTAATGACCTTTTCTTTTAAATTTTCAGAACGTCATAAACTTGTTGAGGAAACATCTAAGCTGAGGTGTCAGAATGCTGAATTGAGGCAACTACTACATAGCTATATTGTTTCAAATGTATGAATTTATAAGTAATGTTTTTTTATGGACTTCCTTATGAATCAATTTAAATTTAAATTATAATAATTCCATAAAATACTGCTTTTTTCACCCTCTGATTCATTTCATAATAACTGTTTCATATCAAATTTTGATATCTACTATATTTACTTGAAATGCTTCATGAATGCGCTGCTCAAAGTTAATCAGTAATGAGAATGGCTGGTTAACATATTGTTTTGTGTGAATAATTTTTAATGTTTATAATCTTTTAGGTTGACGGAAAACAAAAGATTCCAAAGGAGATAATAAGTACGATATTGTCCAATTACTTGACTAAAAGTGGAGCTGCAGAAAATCGTCAATAGTACCTAATTTAAATTTCTCAGAGAATTGATTAGTCTTAAATAGTTTGTATTAGCTAGAAAAATTATTATGTATTACTTTCTTGTTTAAGAAAAATGTCACGAAACAGTCTCCTTAAAAAAAGTTCCTTTTAGTTTAAAGCTCTTGGTGTAACATTCTCATTTGAGAAATGTACTTTGAAGTATCATGTCATAATTTGTTTCCACCGTCAACTCAAACAAATTTAATATAAAAAATAAATTTCATAAATTACTCAAGCTGAAGTCATATTAATTTATCATGAGAGTACCGAGGGGGGCTGCTGGGCCCTTCACCCCTCCTCCCCTTGCATTCCCAAGGCAAGAAATCCAACTGCAGTTCCCCTTTGATTTCTTTCAACCCCTTATCCTTCAACACTTGCTCTTTCCATAAATTTGTATTTATGACATCAAAAAAGAGCAGATTCCCATCAGGCCCGTCTTATAAATATAGTAATATGAAATCCCTTACAAATAAAGACAAAATGTTGAGATAGGATTAATTTGTTAAACCTTCCTGTGTAACTGCTGTCAGAGCCAGTTTTAGGAGAGAATGAGCCACGACAGAGGCGCAGCACACATGTAGCAAACCGGTGCAATGCACCGGGGCCCCCAGCCAAAGGGGTCCCAAATGCCCCTGACATCTTATACCTTTCATGATAAAGTTAATGATAGGGGCCCCAAAATCAAATACTGCACGGTGGCCCCATAAGAATTTGCTATTCCACTAACCCACAAAGTTCCTCGGGTCTGCAAAAATTTTGCAACATGCACTGTATAAGAACAGGGAAATATCGCATTGTTTTCACCTGTTGTTTAACATAATTTTTCTCTTTCTATTAAAAGATAAAATAGAAGAACAATTATATCGATTACCCATAGTAAAACGTATATATGGTGGCAGATAAAAAAGCTATGGGGGTGGTGGCAGCGGCCTGTTTTCCAAGAAATGCTCTTAATTCTGAGAAGAAGGGTTCGAAGATGGGAGAGACAGAAAATGCTCCTCGTTTTTGGAAAAAGGTGGGTGAACAAAGAGGAGAGTGTGGGGGTGATGTGAGGAGTGAGCTCCTGTTGCAAAGGAAAGATCCCAAAGTGGGATGGAGGAAGGGGAGAACATGAAAAGGGCGTGACATTGGGTGAAGGGTGTGAAAAAATTAGTTACAACACACTGTTGCAGTGAAACATTGAAATACATCCTTACTGTATGGTTTCCGGAATTAACCCCTAACAGTGTCACTGCTAACTCTTTGCCATTCTGCTGCAACAATTTCGTTTGGAGTGGTCATTTCTGTTTCTTGGAGTGAAGTAGAAAGTGTGAAAGAAGGCTTAGTGTTTTTCTTCTTGAGTGTCTATCCTGTTTTTGTTCAATTATTTGGGTTAATTTCTTACTTTTGACCTGGTCGGTGAACATGGCAATTCTTCGCAGCCACTGACAGTCTTTTGCCTCATTCATCTCTCGGATGTGACATCACCTGTACAGGAAAGCTTCATCGAACGGTTGGAGACATGTAGGGTAGTGACTGTAATTCTTGTGAATGGAAATGTTTTCCTGTGTTACCTGAATTTTCTATATGTACTTCCTAAAACCCATGAAACATAAACAGCCGTGAGGTGGCATGTTGCGGTGGAGCAACCACACCTGGCGCCATATCTTAGAGCAGTGGTTCTCAAACTTTCAAATGTCGTGGACCCCTTGAATGTTATGCGGCCTCCTTTGAATTGAAAATAGTAACAATAATAAACTTTAATACTAATTCCTTTATTTTATATAATTGTTAATAATTTTTATCGCATTGTATTTCCTAAAATTTTATTATTGGTGAATATTTTATATTCTGGTATTTCACCTAACATCTAAAATAACTTTGCGGCCCACAATTTGAGAAACACTGTCTTTGAGGACTCGGATATTTTTCAAGCCTTTAAGGAATTCTGAACTGAAAACTTTTTTCGGAACTTGTAAATAGCGAAAGTGAAATGAAAGACCTCTCCACCGCTCAGTTATCCTCCATTATCACGTTTCCACCCATCCTCACACTTGACTCATGCTGTGCGCCCGGGAGTCTACAGGCTTTGGCACAAAACAAAGGGCGTGCTATCCCAACCATTTCGATAATTCTTGAGGGAGTCCAGTCGTTCACGCACTGCATTTACCATGCGAAAGGCTCTCTTTTGTCTCTCGTAAGATAATATCTACCGTCTTCCTCCATGAGCAGAAAAGATTCCCGATGGAGAACTCTTAGGATGTTGAGAGGGAGAAAATAAATTCGGTAGTGATTGGTAAAGGAGTTTCTGCATATAACTGCCGCCGATCGTTTAGAAGTTCTGTTCCATTAGTCGTCTCCCTCTGGTGTGCATCCCACGGTGTGTGTCATTGGAAAAGATATTTTTCTCTATTCCGCCATAACGTTGTCCCAAACGCATGATGCTGGTGAAGAAAGGAATAACCCTGCTCTAGGGACAATCGCACCACAAACTTTCATATCTTCTCATAAGAAATCCATCAGTCGCACACACGAACAGGTAGACCTCGTCTTTTACTGCTTCTCTATTCACGATTCCCCATTTGTAACCAGTTTCTCATTTCGCGATAACATGTTTCGCTCTTTCACGGTAAAAAATCACGGAAAAAATTTTTCTTCCACCATGCGACTGCGAATTGTAATTATATAAACATTTAGAATATAAACAGAAACGAATATTTTAACTTCAATGCAGGCAATATATTTTTATCTATAACGAAAAACATACATGGCTGAGTAATTTGAAAAATGTCTACATCAATGGCCGCAACAAACACGCACTGCTAATAACATTTGATGCAAAACTTGATGGTGAACTATAGTAAATAAAGTTTAATCTTCGGTGTGCAATATTACTCCCCAAAAACGAAAATCAGAGTGCTTCTAAAGATAATCCTTAAAAAACGTTTTTTAATGTGTGTAAGTAGACCCTTCGAGGTAGGCAACCCATGCTAATAAATATATTAATGCGAATCTGAATTGATTGTTCTGTGCAGTGGCTTATGCAGGAGGGGGTTTTGGGGGGTCATGACCCACCCCCCCCTCCCCTCTCGATTCAAAAATTTCCTTCACGCTCGTGAATCACTAAAAAATAAGTATTATGGGGTTTAGCTTCAAACCTCTCGAGTTCAGGTTCAAACCCCTTTCCCTTGACAAATTCCTGGATACGCCACTGGTTCTGTGCCCCCCAAACCAAAATCCTGGATACGCCACTGTAATTGA
The DNA here is from genome assembly GCA_036926305.1 of Uropetala carovei. Taxonomy (NCBI): domain Eukaryota; kingdom Metazoa; phylum Arthropoda; class Insecta; order Odonata; family Petaluridae; genus Uropetala; species Uropetala carovei. The sequence goes on along the minus strand of JAXCHB010000084.1, from coordinate 6,017,224 downwards.
GGATGCATTTTTTTCACTAATTGCTAAGTTCGGGATTTCTTAAAAAAATAATCCATTTTTTTCAGAAAAGAATAAAACATACCAAATAGTATGTACTTCATTGTCAGATATTTAAAAAAAAATGCCAGCATAGGGATTTGAACCTCAAAACGCCAAGCACCATCTTCGTAGTCTAGCACCTTATCCATTCGACCATCCTGGCGACCTCATAATTAAGGGGCGCAGTAATCATCATATAAATAAAATAGAATGTGTGTGTGTTAACACTATAACTCCAAAACCAATAAACCTAGAAAGCTGAAACTTGGCATACATACTAAGAGTACCCTGAGGGTGTGCACCTCGGGCTTATTTTTTAAAAATTTTTGACTTGGAACAGCACCAGGAGACAATTATATTTTCGCATAAGTTTACACGGGATTTTCAATTTTTCAGAGTGCAAGGTTTTTTCCTTTGTTCATCAAAATACGTAAATATGGACCGATTTTCTTTATTTTTACTTTAATCGACGGCTAAAACTCTATATTATTCTTGCAATGTTTACATGTTACACGGTCAAAGTTTTCAGAAATACTCATTCTTCTACGAAATTTTTCGGATTTTTCGTACTCATTCCGGGAGTTGCCAAGGAGACTCATTGTCGCCGATTCAATTAGTGCCAATTAAACATTCTAATTGACGAAAGAAACGCGTTGTTCGCTTTGGACTTTTGTTTAAGCATCGAAATTAATGACGCATAGCAACATAAATATTTAAAGATAATTAATAATTATACTGTTGACTACGTATGGGACGGTCTGGGAAGCATTTCTAACGGTTTAATCAAGGCATTTCATCATTTGTATGCTGGAATCTTACCTTTTTGTAGGTAAAACTATTATATTATACATCTGTAATGTTTACTAACGCATAAATTTAAAATTAGAAGAGAGTAAGGACGTACGTTATTTTTTTTAATATTGAAAGTTACATAGTTCTTTTCTCTTCGTAGCTACATTTACGCAGATAAAGTTGTACATTTTGATTTATCATATAAATAAAAGAAAATGAGTTTGAGTGTTAACGCTGAAATTCCAAAACCAATAAACCTACATAGCAGAAACTTGTCATGTGTACTTAGGGAAACCTGAGGGTGTGCACCTCGGGCTTGTTTTTTAATTTTTGGCCTGGAAGGGAGGGGGGTCAAAAAAATTAAACTCATAAAAACTAAAGATCTGGAATTTCGCATTGGGAACGAGTGCAGTATGTTTTTCATTTGCATTTTAAAGTTACTTAGAATCATCATATGATATTGGGACTTGGTCGAAAGAACGCTTAAAAGAATAAAGATTCATTTCCTTTCTGTCGTTTTTAAATACGCTTCGAATCCGTCCACAAATTAGTTTTGAACACGAAAATTTAACGTTTTGTTAGGTGAAAATTTATCGTTGCGATGGAACTGTATTGTTGTTAAACAGGTTTGTTGCTCATTGGATTTGAGACGTCTTGAAATTCCTCTACCCGTCGCCCCCTGGCGCTAATTGTCCTATATTTGTTATCGAATTTTCAGTGGCTAATCAAAACCTTCGTAAATTTTAATATGTAATAAAATATAAAGTTTTGGTCTGTCTGTTTATATGTCCGCTTAAAACCTGAAAACGGCTAAAGATAGAGCCACCAAATGTAAATGAAGGAAGTTTATACTTCGAGCCAGGTTTTTGTCAAGGTTTGGTGAACCAGAATTTGTTACGATTGTTACTTACATCTTAACTTACTGAATGGTCAAGGTTTGGTCAACCGGGATTAGTCAGTGCTGCAAATATAGGAAAGGTGACCAGATTTCCAATCAGCTAAACCGGGACAAACTCTGTTTGCCCCTGGAGTATAGGCAATTTCCCATCGAATCACCTCCCTCCGATCAAGTGAGAGGTTGTACATTCAAAGATGGAAACAAATTTAAAGTTTCTAGTCCATTCTTCTAAATAATTCAATGCAGTCTGGAAGAAAATATCGACTGTCTTATAGAATGTCTCAGGCATTAATTCACCTTCGTCTTTGAGTGATTCAACCATCATTGACACCTTCATTCCAACAAACTTGGCTTCTCTTCTTACTATCATCTGATTTCTCAAATTAGCCAGGGCAGTGGCTATTTCCATTAATGAAATATTCTTCTCTTCAATTTTTAAGACAGTGTCATTAAATAATTTCAATTGAATTAGTAACAAGTGTAACCATAATTCAGATGTAGCATCTTCAAAAAATTTCCTACGAGGGGTCATGATGATTTAGGAGTATTTTTCTTTTTTTATTACTAACCTTACTAAATAAGCTAACAAGGCTGAGTTTTTTCCATAACAGACTGTGGGGTTTACATACCATGAAAGCAGACCACAACAAACAAAGTGTTTCTTTACATTATTTCTCCGATAAATCCAAGCCTTACTGTTGAATATGGTTGGGTGGTGGGGTGGAGAGCGGAATCCAGTCTTCATTTCAGTCTGGAAAATGCACAATTTGTTGCAATTGCAAAATTTCCCCTGGCATTACTTTCTTTTTATTGTCTTTAGGGTTGCCAACATTCGATCGATGCTGAGAAAAGTAATTTAACATAGAATAGGTTAAATAGAAACTGGCAAAAATTATTTTAAATTGTTGTTAACAACTTCTTACCTCGTGGAACGACTTCAAATTATATACACGTCCTCACATCTCATTTCCTTCAAACTAGTGGAACACGCGGAAATTCCACAGAGTAAACAACAAAAAATGTAATGGCAAACGAAGAATGGCGGAGTCAAAACTTCGAGATTGTTACAGGCCAGTTAGCTACATTGTAGTACACTGTGGTATTATACATCAATTGTCATTCTTTTCGTTACCCCTACTATAGTCGCTCCAACATCTAAAGACTCCTGGCCTTGAAAACGGGCATATACCAGTTAGCAGCAGCCAATAGGAGACTGTTTGTTTGGGAAGGTAGTGGGGAGGAAACCAGTCTCACTCCTGCTCTCAAAGAGATCACATCTGGATGCGTTGCCATTAGAAATTGCGTAGTATATCAGATGAAGGCAAAAATCTGCAAGAGCTGGCAACGCGCACCGATATCTGCTCTCCCGCACGAAAGTTGAGAGGGGCGATGGAAGGGGAAACGTTCGTGATTGGCTACTTGCTCTAAGTAGGCCAAGAGCCTTCCGATGGTGAAGCGACTATACCACAATTCGCTGGGAACAAACGATTGGGAATCCCTGCCTCTTTCCCCACGCGTGCAGTTCTACCATTCTCTCGGCAATATGCCGTAAGCATGCCCTGCAAAGCTCCCAGATCATCTACCGCCCCTACTTCGGCTAATTATATGTATATAGTAGATAGAGTGCTTTAATGTCGCTATGTATAGTTACTTTGTTCCATCGGTCTTTATCAAATCTATTCCCTATTTTCGCTTGCGTGGATTGATAGTATCATCGAAACCTTGGGAGCATAAATCCCAAAAACTGGTACAAATAAGTATTTTGGTTTAGTCTTTTGGGACACCGGGACAAGCGCTCCAAAACCGGTACATATGGTCACCTTAAATATAGGGGACTAGCAGAACGGATTTATTGAATCTAAAACTTCGACCATGTAACATGTAAACATCGTAAGAATATGATAGTGCACAGTTTTAACCGACGAATAAAGCAAGAATGAAGAAAACCTGGAAAATTGTTTACATCAACAATACTTTGGAAACAATGAAACGATTTATCCAATCACAATTTGTGGAAAATCTACGTCTAATTATTTAAGTTACGTAGTTTTAAAAACATCTTGCTGTGGAGAACTCTACGCCACACGAAAATATCATTAAAAAGTATTTATTAGTAATATTTCAATTATAATCAAGAAATATTAGGTTGTCATGTAAACAAAGCAAACTCGCACACAAAAATTGAAAAACGATATTACGTTAAAAATTTTCCAATATAAATGCATTGGACTCTCAATTTCGGCGACAATGGGTTGTCATGGTAGCTTATAATGGGTATTGTAATAAAACTGATAAAATCACGTTTTATTGATTCTAAATGCATTTTTATGCTAATTTGATCAGGATTCGGATTCTGTCTTCATTAAAAATAAACTTAGGTCTTCATATCGTTGAACCATTCAAGTCTCAAGTTCGTACCATGTTTCTTAGTAATTTTAAAATTCAAATGAAAAATAAGCTGCACTCATCCCTATGTTATTCAAATGAAAAAAGAAAATATTTTTTAAAATTAGAAAGGTCAATAAAATCGATATAAAAACCTTACTACACCACCATACTCGTCATTCCTGTTAAAATGATACTTTTCGCTTGTTTCTACGTGCTGTAGTTACTGCGCTATAAAATTACATACAAACACGTTATTTTATAGATATATCTATAATATATAGACGCTTCTTACACATGATATCATTATATGTATTGACGGGCCTCAGTATATAGAATATAGGAGGATACAAATGTCCAGCCCAAACTACAATTGTTGGAAAGCTGAAAATTAATACATAGGTGATCAAAAAAATAATCGAAGGAAAAATTGCAACAATGTTTATTTTCTTGGCCGTTAAAAATTATAAACATTTAAACAAACATTTCGCAGTTTAGGTACTTCTAAATGTGCTACAAAGTTGAAATTTTTTCTAACGTTAAAATTTACCAAAAAACGAAAACGGGATTATAGAAATTTGAAAAGTTTTATTCGTTCGGCCGTAAAAAATTCTTAAATGTTAAAAAAATTGACTAATGTTTATGTACTTTCGTTAGAGCCAGGAAGCTGAAAATTTTAAGAACGTTAGGAAATAATGTTCCGGTAGTAAATAACATTGAAAATTTCATAATAGTTTTATATTTTGGCCGTTAAAAATTCATAAAATTTAAACGAAATTCATATAAATGCACTTCTAGAGGTGCTATACCGATGAAATTTTGTATAAATGGGAGGTATTCATAACGAATGCTAAAACCGATAATATTTTATAATTATAAATTTTAGGGGTTGTTTTTACCACAATATTTACCAAAAGGAAAAACACGTAAATCGGCAAGGTGTAAACTGTTGCGTTACAAATTATTTGTCAGCTCATATTATTTACTTTAGGGTGAGAGAAAATGCTTGCAGAATGCGAGCACACCTTCACTAGTATAGTATATCCTCCTCTGTAAGAAGAGTGCTTATAGAATGATATATATATCCTATATATCATTCTATATCGACTTCTTACATATCCTATATACAGTAAAACTCATTTAATACGTATTTGAGGGGACTTCGTTATAAGCGTGACTACGTTTTATACGAGAAACATGGTTTTTGACCTATACATCCCATATAACATGTATACACATAGAGTAAAACTGTGCTATCCGGCTATTTAGAACTGGAAATTACACAAATACAATTCATTTTGTATTTCTTTTTCTTTTTTTATGAATTTTTGTGTGAATTGTATATGTGTAATACCACAACTTCCACTTTAAAATTTCTTAAAATATAAGATGTATATATTATGTATTTACTCCGTATACTTCCGTGGCTGCCGAGTAAGCCTGGCATTTTTGGTTATGTAAGCCATTTGCATTGTCTAGATGTTTTGGTGTACTTCTACAATTTCCAGTTTTATCTCTTTTTATTATTTTAAAAATTACCCATCCATTGAATATGGCATCAAAATAAATAGGTACCTAAAAGCAAGGTACAGAAGAGAAAAGTTTGGTTTAACGCTAACACAAAAGCTGGAGCCGATCAAACGAATTGAAAAAGGAAAAAATAGAGCAGCCATAGCAAAAGAATTCAACATCAAATCTTCCACGCTCTACAATATTAAGACTCATAAGGCTAAATTAATGAAATTTGTGTCATATTCTGAGACGAGTAAATCAATTAATAAATACCATACGCTTCATAAGCCAAAAATTGAGGAACTGGATAAAATATTATATGACTGGTTTTCACAGAAATGTTCAGAAGAATTAAATAATTTCGTCCTTTTCTAATAGAGTAAATAAAGATAAATAAGAAAGATATAATCCAATAAATTCAATTTTGGGAACAGGTTCACTGCCGTAATCTCCAAACTTCCTGGACGACCTAAACTTTTCAAGTCTTTTTGTTTTGCATGTAAGCGTAGCAACGTATTAAATAAGAATGGGTAAATAGTGTCTATATCTAACTACGTGTGGAAGAATTAAAATGGAAAATGCAAACCCCATGCATAGTTATGTTTGGGGAGTACGATAGTGAACCTAAGCCCAATTTTGTTTGGTTATTGCTAAATTTTCAATGTCAAAATAGAAAAACGCTCCCCTAACCAGCTATTTCTCCAAGTCGGCTATCCCCAAGATAGCCGGATAACAGCTTTTACTGTATTTGCAGTGAGTCGACTTCAATGCCGTACTTACATATGCATAGAGATGCTTATCAACTTCGCTGCATGTAAAATGTTCGACTGCTATTACATACGATTTTTTAAATGGTCAATTAATATTATTATTATTATGGTCATTAATTTAAATAAACATTTCACATGTGGAAGTGTTCGGATGTGACGAAGGAAGTTTACGTGATCTTCTTTCGAAGAGAAGGCAATGCAATCTCTAAAGATATGTAAGTATTTTATGAACGCTTGGCAAATTTATTCGCCGAATTAAGGCAATATATAACCTTAAATAAATGTTCTTTTGGTAAAATTATAATAGAATTTTTAAATTCTCGCGACAATCAAAGCAGTTTCATGGTGTCTACGGAAAATTATTGCAATATAAGCTACATGAATGGTTTTCCTAGCCTTCAGTCTATTTAAGACGCATCTCCTAACGTGTTTAGGTAGTACCAGTGAATTCTTTTCTCTTGCCATTACAGGTGATACGGAATTGTGATTCCCACCAATTTCTTCAATTTACAATATCAAACCTTTACCCTTTATTTCATTCGTCAACCCCAAAGTGCTTTTCATTTACCCCCTTTTGCACATCCCTGTGTAATGTAATGGTCATTCTGTGAGGAAGTGCCGTGTATATTTGAGTGTGAGGAATTTTTCTCATCGCTGGAGGAAAGGGATTTATTTCTTCTTCCACCGCTGGAACGTTTACACCATAGCAAAGGTAGGAAAGTTCGTACCTCTCATTTAAGGAATAAAATCCTCCATATCTCCCTTTAATTACAGGTCTGGTTGACTGGCATTTAGGTCGTCGCAGGCAAAGGTATCCGATTGATACAAAAATTAGTGTGCCCAGAATTTTCAATTTTGATATGACGTAATTATAAATGGGTTGAGTGAGTGTAAGCCTTTCGTTAAATATGGATGAATGGGTTTTATTATAGCAAGTAAAAAACGATTTGCCAACTATATCCCCACACCGAATTAAATGAATTCAACTCACAATCAGTTCCATGCGGCGATATTTTATTTGGGGTAAGCTGGTTGACAGACACTTTACCTCTTAACTGCATCGACCGCTTATACTCGTCAACCTGTGTTTTCAATGGATGCTTGTGAACTGCTTTTAAGCTTCGTAGTGTATTTCTTTTGCTCTCAGCTGGTTACTCTAATCAGTTTAACAGGTTAAACTTACCTATTACATATTAACACCTATTGGTGTCCGAGTTGTATTATCTGATGTATGCTTGAACTTTTTCCTACAAAAATATTAGGTATTCTCCATGATCATGTTGATTTTGCACAGAAATATCGCTTTTACGAGTATTAGGCTTTCTTCTAAAAAGCGGAAATCTTTGGTTAATATTGACATTGTTGACATTTTAGCTGGCAAAAAATTAAATCTCTGATGAGTGCTGACTGCAGCAAAGGGATGAGATGAGTCATACTTGCAGACCAGTGCATCGTCACCTACTCTACTGCCAGGAAGACACTAAAAATATTACGTGAAAATGTTTCACCATTTATTGGATATAACAATTTTATTGCAAATGTAATATACAAAAAACATGAGTAATTGAATCACCTAAACTTTATGATAGTAAATGCCAGGAGAGAAAAATACAGTGAAAGTAAATCAAAAGCAAAGAGGGCAGGACAACCATCTATAGAAACACCATTACGGCCTACTGTACATCTAATCAGTCGCATTCAGGATAAAGGTGTGTGGTTTGCATCTCAAAAAAAAAGAAATAAAGAGAAAAGAAGCAAGTTATTGGTGCAAACAATGTGAGGTAGGTACCTTTATGTGTTGTACCATGTTTCAAAAACTATAATACAAAACATTTTTTTAAATTTTGAACTTCTACTGGCTAAAATTAATGTATAATAATCACCGTCTCGCGTTCCCCTTCTGATATTCTTAAATACTTCCTCCCCCTCTTACCCAAATATTTCTTTCGTCTTTTGAGTTATTCAAAAAAGAACAAGTTAGGAAAGTGTACAGTGTATGGAATATTATAAAGAAATGATATACCTGTACGTAGGGAAATAGCGTTTTAAAGTTCTTTTCTTCATCATAAATAGTCCATTTTCTTCCTATTTAATAATACTGCATGCACACATAAGGAAACCAAAGGTATTTTTGTGAGATTGCATATTTTAGCAACAAAGATGAAATAACCATGCAAGAAATTTTCTTAGTTCAACTCGATTTAAGACTATCTTGTATGATTTTCTTAATAACGGCTATTCCTACAATAATAATGTACAGGAAAAGAAATACTCTTCTTTACTAGTTCTGCAAGTTTTATTCGAAAAATATTTTGGGTACTTTCCTGTTAACACCCCACCTAATCTTTGTTTATGAATTTTTAACGGCCGAATGAATAAACAATGGTATGTTACCATAGTTTATTTTTATTTGGTACTGTCCTGTTATAGCCTCACAAATAAACTGGCCCATAAAAACATTATCGCTAAGGAAATGTTAAATAAATAAGAAACATAATAACGTGGAGATGAACTTCCAAGCATTGATACTTAAATATCAGACCTGATTGGCCGGTCTCGACATATACAAACCCAATCACCGGACAACGGAGAGGGTTTCTTTGGTTCCGGGCGAGGCGAAGGGCGCATTAGCGCCCGGAGACGACTATCCATTAAAACAAAGCGAGCCGATGGCTCGTCAATATATCCTTCCATTTGCGGCGCAACAGTCAAGAGGATATAACATGGAAAGGATATATTGACGAGCCTTCGGCTCGCTTTATTTTAATGGGCAGTCGTCTCCGGGCGCTAGTGCGCCCTTCGCCTCGCCCGGAACCAAAGTATCCCTCCCCGTTGTCCGGTGATTGGGTTTGTAAATGTCGAGACCGGCCAATCAGGTCTAATATTAACTCGATCTACAAATAAAACGTAGTTCCCTCAATTGTTAATCGTGACCCTAGCAACGTGATAATGTTTTTATGGGACAGTTTATTTGTGGGGCTCCCCAAACTTACTGTTTATTTATTTATTGGTGTACTCATATCTATGTTAGGTTGCTATCGAGTTGTTGATAATTTCAAACGATTACAATACTACACGTAAACCAAAATTAGGTGGGGCGTTAAAAGGAAAGTAGTACCATATTTTGATATGAGCAATACTTTACGAGATATGATGGAAAGTTCATTTTTGTCACCAGTGAAGTGGCACTCCTGATTGTCTTACGCCATTATTTTTTCGATTTTCTTATCATCTATGATTTTAAGCCCTTAATATCAAATTTCATGAAAATCCGTTGGGTAGAAGCCAAGAATGAACATGCGGACGGACGCGTGGACGGACAGACAGACGGACGGAGAGACCGACGACACTAGGCGCTCACCCTGGAGGCGAAACGCACCTAAAAATTAAAATATCATAATTAGTCATCTAAATTCTTACACGTTGTTTACTATTAAACGGCTGCAGAAAAGAAGTACATATATTATGGGCACATTCTAGCTAACGGAATACTTGCTCTTGTCCCCTTCCACGCCTCTCCCCTTTCCAACTAGTCTCCTTCCCCTCCTCTTTCCACCGAGAAACAGGACAAGGAAGAACACATTCCGTCTGCTTCATCCTCGAAACCTTGAGAAGCGTACCGTATGGACGCATATTTCGCCAGCTTGTTTATCCTCTCTTCTTGCAGTTGACCCCGCTATTCTCTCCAGCTCATGCTCGCAATGATTGCGTTAAGATAAAAAGTTTGCCTCGTCTCTCGTCGCCTTCCTATTCTCTCTTCTTCTCGCACTTCACCAATGGCGATGAAGCACTCCCAATTTCTACTTACCGAGTCTTGGAAATCCCAAATCTGTTTTGAATCGGCTTGGTATAGCTTTTCCAAAAACTACCTTTCCTTACTCCTTCACGATCTCCCACCTACGTTAACGTTCATATTCGTTTCTAAATAGTACCAAATTCAAATACTGTAACAATTTCTCCAAATAATGACAGAATTATTGACATCTACTTCATTGGATTTAAAAATATCTGACAATGAAAATACGAAGTTGGGACTTTGACATAGGAATGCATAAATAATTGAAGTTTTGTTTTCTTACTGTCAGAATAAATAACGAATCTAATTTGGCTTGTAAATGAACAGAAATATAGGAATTTTTGAATGATCATTAAGTAATGGGACAGAGTTTTATTCAATTATAATCATATGTACGGCGAGTTTTATAATTTTCCTTCAAGCAGATATTAAATGAAATGTTTTTATTTATAATTATGCAACTAATTTGTTCAATCATTTCGTTATGGGATACATCGACAGAATTGCATTAGCTTGTCTCCACACACTATCGATGAAAAAGCCGTGTATGATCATACCACGATATTTCGCTAGTAGGGGGCGCCACAGAGATACCTTGCACCCGGGCGCGAAACACCCTAGGCGCGGCCCTGATCAGAAGCTATGAAGAAATGGTTGGCATTGCTTAATAATTAAGGGAAGTTTATTCTACGTATTTTTAACAACAATTTGGTTTTCTCAAAAACGGCTCTAACGATTTTGATCAAATTTCGTAAAGTTACTTGAGTTTACGTCTTCAATAATACTACATAGTTCATATTTATCAAAAAGTGAATATAAGGCTAGTTTATTCTAGGCAACTTTAACAATCATTTGATTTTCTCAAAATCGGCTCTAACGATTTTGATAAAATTTCGTAACGTTACTTGAGTATAGGTCTGCTATAATACTACATATTTCATTTTTCTCAATGAATGTATATAAGGCTATTCTTGGGCAACTTTAACAAAAATTGGATTTTCTAAAAACCGGCTCATACGACGCATTAGTATATGAGAAAGTTTGTACAATGTATGTTGTACCGATTTTTTTATCTTCGTAGGAAGGTTGCCAGAATTTATTTCATTAGAGCCGAGATATATTGCGTCTTTATTTTCGTAACAAAGTCATGGTCAACTCAATATAAAAACGAGTTTTTGCAGCATTGTTTAAAAAGGAATAAACGATATCGAAAAGATCATGAATCTACATTGTCAGCTCGAGATATCATATTTTGACGCCCGGCCAATCAAACAAACAGCGCCCCCTTTTGTATATAAAAATTTCATAAACATACCGTTAATTTTTATGTTCAACTATACACTTTGTTGTAATAAATACGAAGTTGCCACTTCGTTAATATGTGATTCACTTTGGTATACAAAAGAGAAATTTGTAATAATGGATAGATATATAAAAGTCGTTTAAACTCTCTAACTATATTGACGCCTCGGGCGCGGTCTGGCCTTATGAATTTATTTTGATAGGTTTTCATTTTTGTCAAATTTTGGCGGCCCCCTTCGAGAGGCGCCTGAGGCGGTTGCTTCGCCGCCTCACCCACGGCCTTGTAATATATATATATATATATATATATATAAATACTACGGAAGAGGAAAGGTAAGTAAGGATATTTAGAGCAACTAGGTGTTGAAGGAAACCCAGTGAACACTTACCGGAAGTAGAGCCGCTGGGGTGTTGGAGAGACACATTTGTAGAGGTTAGAGCTTTCGGGATGATCCCTTCTTCAGCACAAGAGAGACACAACTGATTTGGCAGTGACACTGGGGTGAAGGTGTGGGGGTCGGGGATTGGAGGGTGCAGAAAGGGGAGGGGGGAGAGGGGAAAGAGAGGGTGGAAAGAAGGAAATATTAACGGATATTGAGGCCGGGAGGAGAGAAAGAGTTTAAGATTTGGATATGGGCCAGTTCCCATTCACAGAGTTGGGGGGCGGAAGCGTCGTTCGGGAGGGCGCGGATGGCCCTCACCGTGAAACAAACATTGAAACTATATATATATATCCTATATATTCTCTGTAAGAAGAGTCGATATAGAACAGTGATGGCGAACCTATGCCATAAGTGGCGCGCAAGAGGATTTTGATTGGCACGACAAGGAAAGGCAAAAACCAATCAAAGCTTATATCGTACAGAGTTAGTGCCGCAAAAATGTGTGCTATTTAGTTAGCTATTGTAAACATTAGTTTTATGGTTACAAACGTCAGTGTATTACGTCTTGATCACAAATTTAATTTCGTTGGCACGCAAAAAAAATTAAGGACTTTTTTGTGGCACACGAGTCGGAAAATATTCGACAATTTCGGTAATATTGGCACGCGGGCAATAGAAGGTTCGCCATCACTGGAATAGGGCGTTAGTTAGAAGAGCACTTACCTCGCTTCTTTCTTTCGCGGCGTTCCGAATCCCTCCCTCGGTCGTCACAGGCTCTGACGTCATCAGACCGAGGCAAAGCGTGCTCGAGTCGCTTCATCATAATCGGCAGTTGGAGGTGAGCTGCGGAGGTCAATAGGAGGTCTCGCTGGCTGTAGTCTGACTGCCATACGCTGCCTGGGAGTGGCACCGAGGGAAGCGACCACGCAGGTCAGGTCTCCATGTGGTCCCATCGTTTAACCGGACGTTATGTCCCATTGCGGGACTCACGTAACACCAATAAGGCATTCGATTATATACGCGCCATAAGATGGATGCTATCGCTTCAATTAATGTTAATGAATGTATTATCACCGAAATCATAGCTATTTTCATACGCCAATTCTTTTTATTGACATTCGCGCTGAACAGTGAGGATTTAAGCAACTAAATTGACAATGTTTCTTTTATACATATCGGAGGAATGAATTTTTTCCGTAACGCGGGCTACTTTTTATAATTTAAAATTTTTTAAAATACCGAACGAGAGTTTAAATTCGAAGCCTTCGACATTCAATTTTACCGACGATTTCACCGTAAAATCGAGTTAATTCCCATGTCCCGATTGGCTGAACATGCTCGCACAAGACGAATTGTCTGAGTGCCACCGCACACATATTAGTATTCATATATTAGATCGATTACTGCGAACGTAAAATGTTATTTAAACGATAATGGAGAATAACTCCGTTACATCGGGTTTATAGCGCAAATACGAGCTTACATCCCTCTTAATAAAATTAACGTGCTTGTACGTAGTAAATATAATATTTTTCACGCTCCTTGCGGATAAATAGATAGAGTGGAAGAGGGTGTGTCTGCAGTGTCACCTTCCTTACGCTTACTTCCAGTGGCGGATTAAGGTATCTGAAAGCCCCAGGCGCAAAAACTTAGGGAGGCCCCCAACTGACAAAAATGTCTACAGCTTACGAATGAAAAAAAATGTGTGCAGCAGGTTAAATAAATTGAATTACAGAAATGTATACATAGAAATTTTAATATTTATCATATAAACTTGCACATATTGAAAAATAAACAAAAATGAATTATAACTGGGAGATGTGTTTTCGAATGACGCAAGGGATTTTACATTGTAACAAACTTAAGTAAAAACACGAGATGTGTACGTATGTAATAGATTATACCGATTGTGAAATATTTTACTAAATAAAATATTGAAAAAAATCGAGTTTTGACTGTTTTGAGGCCCCATGAGTGTCGAGGCGGCCCCAGGGGAGCGCCTGTGTGGTAATCCGTCACTGCCTACTCAGTTTTCGGCGGAGAGACTCTCTACTCGAGAGAATTCACTGGAATCAGCTGATGTGCTTCCCCTCCCAAATCCCCCTCGCCTTTCGCATCATCTCTCTCTTCCCCCCCTATCGCCCCACTCGGCCCTACTACTACTACTTGCTACGAAGTTCATCGACCAGGGGTCTCAAACTCACATCGGCTCTCTGCCGATCAGCGGGCCGCATTCATTACTTTCCAAGTCTTCACATATTTTCGTATTCTTCGTATTATATTCACTGTCCCTTTCCACAAGAGAGGAATGGCTCTATTACGCGTCTTACACGCAGTCACTACAAAAATGCTAGATTTGGCCTCGAGGGTTAAATCCTTCTGATACGCAAGAAACTCGCTGACAGTGGGATAAACATTCTTCGGTAACTCAACCGTGCAGGCTGACATAAATTGGAATGATTGAATACACTTCTTAGATTATTTAGAAATATTTGCGTGAAATATTTTATAAGAAATAGATTTGAGTTCGGATCGCATAGCATAAAGTAAATTGCTTCGCGGGCCGCAGAAATCCATCGCGCGGGCCTCATGCGGGCCGCGAGTTTGAGACACCTGCTCTAAACCATGGGTGGGTCACCTTTTACGAGGCGGGCCACATTATTAGTTGTGGGTGGTTAGGTGGGCCACATTAGGTCTCACATAGGAAGTTATTTGAGAGAATACGAAGGGTCCTGTTAGTGAAAATCAATTATATAAGGTTCTCTATATAAGGTTTTCCGGCCATAATTTTAACCACCAAATGTGAAATTTACTGTTTCATATTTCACGGTTCTCTTTCATAAAGGCATCCGGGCCATAGTTTGCCCACCCCAGCTCTAGACGGAGGATCAGTTACGCCGTGTTTTTCGTTTTCTGCCTCGCGACGAATTTGAGGAACAGATAAAAATCTAATGTGTCCAGCACAAGACATTTTCCATACAAAGTATGGTACATAGTATTACTCCCGGCTAAAGAGTCCTCGAGAACAATTATCGATAATTTCACTCGTGAATAGTTTTTTAAACACTTCGAATGATTTTCACAGTGAAAAATACTTTGAACAACTTTTCACATTGAAAAATATTAAGTAAAAAATTATTATCTGTTGCAATGTTTTATCAAAATATCGATGAGAAAATTAAATTAAGTATTGGCAGCGTACGCATCGCTATCAGAAATGAGAAAATGTTATCATAGTAACGGAAACAATGGTATCTCTTAGCGACCTACTTAATAAAATACCAGACGAAAAATAAAATATCTCTTAAAAAATCGGTTTTTGAAATCATTTTTCAAACAAAACCTGTACAAAATTACATTGTTTACAACTTTGATGATAACAAATATTTACGTAAAATGAATTCTAAAGAGGATATTTGAAAAAAAATCTGATGTGGCCAACACATGACTTTCTTCATATTTGGGGTATAGATATTTAAGTTATTATGAATAGCATTATAAGGCAAAATTATTATTTCGTATCGTAAAAGAATTCAGTCATTCTTATTGCCGTAAATTATATTTTGAATATGTTTACAGAATTCACCGCTACATGGTGGTGGCGCTGTATATTGAAAATTTACGAATAAAGCAAAATATCTCCGAAATGGATGGTTATACGAAAATTTGTTTCAAACAAAACTTGGAAGAAATATTATTCTCTACAAATTTGGTCCTCACGAAGATTACAGCCGGCCGGGTTAGACTGGTAGGCAGTGCGCCTGCCTTCTAACCCAAAGGTCGCCGGTTCGAATCCCGCTTCGGGCATGGATGTTGTGACGTATGTTGATTTTCTCTAAGAGAATTTGACGGTGCAAAATAACCTTAGCTGTTGACGCACCTAAAAGCCTAATTACTACTAGTACTACGACGAAGATTACCAATAACGACGTTTTTAAGGAGATATTTGACGGAAACCGAAAAAACCGATAATTTTTTATAAATAATTCCTAAACAATAACTGCTATGAAAAATTCTTTCGAATGAAAGTTGTAGGAAATTACATTCTCTATAACATTTGTATAGAATTGTATATACAATAATGATGTTTTAACGGAGAAATATCGCAAAAACCGAATCGGGTTTCAAATAAACCCGAGGAAATTTGGTTCAAATCTGATTGGAATTCTAGATTATACATGGTATTTAATAATTCACTCGGCCGCCGTTTAGAATAAGATGGGCAGAGAGAAACGAAAACCACGTATGAATTATTTCTGGGAGCCCTCCACAATCGTACCAAATTTGATTCATATCAATAGTAGGACGGGAAAATACTCGTAGTTTAATGTTTAAATCGACGGCCATTTTGAATGAAGTGGACATATAAATACTAATAAACCAAATTTGGTTGGAATCGGTTGATTGTGGGCGTGCATAAAGGAGCCGACAGATAATGGCTTGCCATTAGCATTAGCATACTAAATCATTTTGCTTTGTGTACAATTACCTATATAAAACATTTGGGATTAAAAAGCAGCGTACGGCCTTTCTATTTGTGAAGAAAGTATCTGTTGAAAGTTTTATTACTTTAACTTTAACGGTGTGGAAATATATAGATGCACAAATAAACAAACAAGCAAACAAACAAACTTTTATAAATGTATAGGAGATAGGTATTAAATCCAGAAATGCTAAATGTAAATGATGCCTTGAAGCAATATTGCATAATTTTCAGGATAGCTCAGCAATTACAATAATTGAGGAGTGTGAGGCAAAAAGATGGTAACCCACAAACTTATCTATTTGTAGTTAGGTTGCGTACAGAAAAGAAAAAACTTCAATTATTAGTTCATCATTTGTTGTAGTTCATATTTTGTAACTTGCGTTTATTTATGATTTCTCTTACGGGTGCCTCCCCTCCCCTTGGTCTGATTTTGCTCATCTACAAACAAGATCTTATACTTGTATTGAAAGTGACAAATATCAATTTTGAACTTCCTAAGTTAATTTACTCGACAGTTATCGTCAAAAAACCATATCGATGCCCCCTCAAACCCCCACTTAAAATTTTTTTTGAGACACACCACATAGCCTATGCTTTAAGCTGGACCAGTCTAAAGATATGCTGCGTTTCATAAAAATTCGACCAGCCGTTTTTGCGTGATGCGGTAACAAACAAACAGACAGACAGACAACAATTGTGCAAACCGGTTCAAACGTCTTCTTGTGATGCAAAACACAAAAAAAGTAAAACCCCGACAAAAAAACAAATGTACAGACAGAGGCTACAATTTTATTTATATAGATAGATAGGAAAAATATAATAGATGCCTTTTTAGGTCCGACCCACCGAGCACTTTCAGTATCCTTATGTGGCCCTCCTCTCAAAAAGTTTGGGGACCCCTGATCTACAGGATGCACTAGCCACTGATAAAGACCCAAATCCAATAGGTCAAATGGTCATTTTACCATCTACATTTGTTGGGAGTCCAAGATATATGCATGAAAGAGTTCAAGATGCGATGACTTATGTTAGAAAATTTGGTAGACCTGATTTATTTCTCACATTCACATGTAATTCCAATTAGGTAGACATAAAAAAAATTTATTGCAGCATCAAGGAAGTTATGATAGACATGACATTATTGCCATGGTGTTCCATTTAAAAGTAAAAAAAATATTGAATTTACTAACAAAGGAGGAAATATTTGATCCTGTTATTTGCACATGTGTACTGTGGATTGGTAAAAAAGAGGATTGCCACATATTCATATACTGATATGGTTAGGTACAAAAATTAAGACGAATCAGATAGATTCCATTATTAGGGCAGAAATTCCTGATCCCCAATCTGATCCATTGCTGCATGGAATTGTGCTAAAAAATATGATTCATGGCCCCTGTGCAGAATTGAATCCAAAGTCTCCTTGCATGCAGAATGGGCGATGTTGTAAAAAATATACAAAACCTCTTTTAAAAGAAACTCAAATGGATGACAATGGTTATCCAAAATATCGCCGGCGCTCAACAAGTGACGGAGGATTATCTGTTTCAATAAATACAAAGGGGGGAACTATGGATATAGATAACCGCTGGATTGTTCCTTATTGTCCTATATTATCTAAAGCATTTAACGCTCATATAAATGTTGAGTAATGTTCATCTGTAAAGGCCATTAAATATGTATCCAAATATATTAACAAAGGATCAGACCAAGCATGTTTCTCTTTAAAGAACGACCAAGACGAAATTGTTACATATCAGACCGGGAGTATATCAATACGTCTGAAGCTGTTTGGAGGATTTTATCATTTCCTATCCATGACAGGTATCCTGCTGTAATTCATTTAGCAGTGCACCTTGAAAATGGTGAGTGGGTATATTTTACATCTAATAATATCCGAGAAAAGGCTCTAAACCCCCCTAAAACAACCTTAACAGCCTTTTTTGAACTTTGTTCCAAGGATGATTTAATTAAAGGAGTGTACCCTGACGTTAATCATGTAAAAAATAAATCCTCCGAGTGGTTTTGTGAGACAGCGATCCTGACCTCAAGAAATGATAGAGTTGCTTTTATAAATGATCTCATTTTAAGTTCAGTAGATGGTGAAGAAAGTGTATAAATCTGTTGATACAGTATTACAGACAGAAGAGGCTGTAAATTTCCCCACAGAATTTTTAAACTCCCAGAACCCTTCAGGATTGCCATCTCATACATTAAAGTTAAAGGTTGGAGTTCCCATCATACTGCTTAGAAATCTGGACCCTCCACGGTTTTGTAATGGCACTAGACTTCAAATTATTTCCTTAAGAAAATTTCTAATTGAAGCTAAATTTATCACTGGCATTGGCACTGGAGACATTGTACTTATTCCACGAATACCTCTGATTCCAAGCGATTTTCCAGTCCAGTTTAAACGCTTACAATTTGCTCTAAAAGTATCCTTTGCAATAGCAGTTAATGAAGCTCAGGGGCAATCTCTCCAAGTTGTTGGCGTGGATTTAGAAAATGATGTATTTTCTTATAGGCAGTTATATGTCACATTTTCAAGAGTGGGACTAGCAAAAAATTTCTTTATTTATACACAACAAAACAAAATTTTAAATGTTGTGTACTAAGAAGCAGTACAATAATGTGCTGGTTAGTGTGCTAAGCAAGGATTAGAATCTATTAGTTTAATTGCTTATACCTTTCAAAGAACGGGTAATTCTGAAAATAATTTTCTGAATCGATTTCCGTCCGGTGGTCATATCTTCATATATAAAAAACGCATATGACCAGGGTTGGACTGGGAAGCAAATTCATACCAGGAAATCGAGATCACCCCCCCCCCCCCCCCATTTTTGCAGTATTGGCCATAAAAATTTCGTAATGAATAAGATATGTACGAAAGGGATAAAAACTAACTGTATTTCTTATGTCATTCAAGTACAACATACAGGTAGATATAATAAAAGAATACAGTAAACATTCCGTAGTCATTATTAATTCGTAATAGAACTTGAATTATTTTTGTCATAAAAAAGTAAACTTTTTTACACAATTGCAAGAAATTAATAAAATTTGTATATTATTTAAACAAATTTTCCAGAATATACGTACTTTTGAATATGTACAATACTGTGAATATAGTAACAACGAATACTTGATTAAATTGATAATTTGTCGTTAAATTCCTTACTATTTTCGCATATTTTTTTAATTATCAGGTCATTTTCAAGTTTGAGCAGAATATCTTTGTTCGCCGACATAGCGCTAAAAGAATCAACATTTTCATCTCCTGATCTATTTCGTATTTTTAATATAACAAAATGTTGAAACTTCTCTCACAATAAACTTTTGTGACAGATAATGTAAGTATAATTTTATATGCTTCATAGTGATTGTTATAAGCAGAACTGTTTAAATTATACTCATTTAATACTTTGAAGCTGGCCGGGTTAGACTGGTAGGCAGTGCGCCTGCCTTCAAACCCAAAGGTCGCGGGTTCGAATCCCGCTTCGGGCATGGATGCTTCGGAGTAACATTAGCAGGATCTTCTATAAATGAAAAAATTTGCCGTCAGCGAAAGCCTAAATTAAATGCGGAAATGTCACGGATTAAAATCTCAAACTTTTCTCACGGAATTTTACTCACAGGAAATATCTAACCAAACCCTAAAATTGATACATATTTATTAATAATTGTAAAATATATACTGTGACACGTTGAATCAGATAACACGTCAAGAGTTAACAATGAAGTACAGGGAAGTAGCCACACATTCACTACCTGAAGCGTGTAATAGAAGGTCAGCCCCTTCAGCAATACAATGGCTGTGACATTTTATACTTTCTTGGTTGAAGAGGAAGAAAATTATGAAAGGGAACTTTTAAAATTGAAAAACAATAATGTTTGTTATGTTGATATTTGTTATAACAATAAGTGCGATAAGAAGTTACGCACCATAATATTTTATTCGCGAACACCAGAATGAAATTATCAACTACTGGATTGAACTACCACCTCCGAGTAAGTTGAACTGACTGAACGATGAATTAATAAGACAAGATAGCGTGAGAAAATGATTGACGTCATCGTCACCTTTTTCGAGAGCTGACAGCAAGCAAATTAGGGGCGTATCTAGAAATTAGTAGAATAATGGCGAGGGGGGATGAGGATAAGAAGAAGAGGGAAAATCCGGCCAGCCAATACCAGTGAATTTCTGGCTGTGAGAAAGGGATTACTGTTATCCCATACTTCTTAGACTTGTTTATTCTGTCACACGCTATTCGAGAAAGGCTACTTCAATCTCGACCAACCTCCTTTGTTTACTAATTACGGAGAAGGGAAAGATGCTGGCGTGCAGGGACATCCCTGGACTTGAAGACGAGTACACAAAGGGGGAGGGAGGGGAGCAGGTAGAGAGAGAGAAGCGATGAGGAAAGGGGAGAGAGGAAGGAGACATGGTAAAGAATTGAAAAGGGAACCTGCGGGAAATTTAGTTAAAGACAGACATAATAATTTGTTCTTCCATATCTCAATTCACGGATACTAAAATGACAAAATTATGGTTTTGTCAGCCGATCGACCCGGCCCCATTTTGCACCGGCCCACCGGGAAATGTCCCAGCGTCCCGCCGGGCTAGTCCAACCCTGCATATGACATATCCATCCATCCATCTACCCATCCATCCACCCATCTATGTAAACAATTTAAACCCCGTTGCCTTGCAATAGCAGTCCTATGCGTTAACAATTAAACCCCGTTGCCTAGCAGTTCGATGTGCGCCTGCTTGAGCGGACATAAAATAAGTTTAAGTTTATCATGGGTACATTTTTATGTATCATCTAGAATTCCGATCGGATTTGAACCAAATTTTCCCGGGCAACGCCGGGTATCCCAGCTAGTTGTATAATATTTTCGTCAGTTCCGTCACCTACGCGCTGTGCAGCGTGTTGGTTGGGTTGGTGAATAGGGAACCGGTTGCTATAATTTTGGCAGCTCACCACTGGTTGTAACTATTAAAGACCGTATTTACTCGGTAATCGAAGTTGGTGTTGGGCGGGTAGCCTATCCTCGTATGAAAGGGCAAATCTCGTGTTATACCGGCGTCCCTTGTTCTGATGGGATCTTTTGTGAAAAAAATGCAGGTATTACATGAGTAAATACTATTTATAAAAGTGCAATGACTCAAGTTTAAATAAACAAGATATTTAACAACATTTTTTATTGCGGGGGCAACTCATTCCGAGTTCTTGTCCTACAAAATACATGTATACTCATGCATATATACTCTAACATCGAAAATTCGATCTCTTGTACGTACAATCTTACCTGTATGTTCTTCTCTCGTTCACTATTTAAATTTGAGCAGGCCAACACTTTCAAATATTGTTCATAAAGAATGTAACGCGTTGTTCAAGACGTCAGCAAACCTATGGTCTCGCTGTCCTCGAACTATTCACCAATACAATAGAAACAAATTAGGCTACATCCAGACAGAAAGCGTTAAAAACGATTTCAACGATAACCGCGATTAAAAACATTACAATGTGTCTACAATGTTATGGCCACACAAATACTCGCGCGACAAAAAAAGGCGATG
The DNA here is from genome assembly GCA_036926305.1 of Uropetala carovei. Lineage (NCBI taxonomy): Eukaryota > Metazoa > Arthropoda > Insecta > Odonata > Petaluridae > Uropetala > Uropetala carovei. Next base: position 5,995,277 of record JAXCHB010000084.1, on the reverse strand, counting down.
CGATTATCACGTTACGCGCCGGAATATGAAACTAGTTTGATATTTATCGCAAAAATGGAAGATAACCTTGAAAGTTCGCTAGAAGGGGGTTAAATTTAGATGAAAGGGACTACAGTAAAACTCGTTTATTACGTATTTGAGGGGATGGACTCATTGCTTCGTTATAAGCGTGACTTCGTTATATACGAGAAACATGATTTTTGGCATATACATCCCATAGAACACGTAGTCGACACATAAAGTAAAAGCTGTGCTATCCGGCTATTTAGAACCGGCCACACTTAGACGCCTGCAATTACCCAAATAAAATTCATTTTTTATTTCTTTTTCTTTTTTTATGAATTTTTGTGTGAATTGTATTTGTGTAATACCACAACTTCAACTTTAAAATTTCTTAAAATATAAGTTGTATATATCACGTATTTACACCGTATACTTCTGGGGCTGCCGAGTAAGCATGACGTTTTTGTTTACGTAAGCCATTTGCATTGTCTAGATCAGTGATGGCGAACCTATGGCACACGTGCCATAAGTGCCATGCCAGACGATTTTGGTTGGCATGCCAATGAAAGGTGAATACCAATCAAATAATTTATCTTACTGATTTAGTGCCCAAAAAACGTGTTATTTAGTTAACTACTGTAAACATTAGTTTTACGGTTACAAGTTTCAATATCTTATGTCTTGGTCACGAATTTGATTTTGTTGGCACGCAAATAAAATCAAGGACTTATTTGTGGCATGCGAGGCGGAAAAGATTCGACAATTTTGGTAATATTGGCACGCGGGCAATAGAAGGTTCGCCATCACTGGTCTAGATGTTTTGGTGTACTTCTACAATTTCCAGTTTTATCGCTTTTTATTGTTTAAAAATGACCCATCCATTGAATATGGCATCAAAATAAATACCTAAAAGCGAGGGACAGAGAAGAAAAAGTTGTTTTAACGCTAACACAAAAGCTGGAGCTGATCAAACGAATGAAAAAGGAAAAAATAGAGCAGCCATAGCTAAAGAATTCAACATCGGATCTTCCACGCTCTACGATATCAAGGCTCATAAGGCTAAATTAACGAAATTTGTGTCATCTTCTGAGACGAGTAGGTAAATCAATTAATAAACATCATACGTTTCATAATCTAAAAATGTAGGAACTGGATAAAATATTATATGACTGGTTTTCACAGAAACGTTCGTAAGTATGGAGGTTTTATTAATATTTCTTATGGAGATTGTTGGGACCAATGTTGCCTTTTCATTATACGGAGTTCTTCGTTAACAAGGAGTTCGGTAGGTAGAGGTTTCCAACAAATGCTCTACTCTGCCAAAGAAATTGCTCTGACAATGGAAATAACAGCAGAATTTGAACGTGCACCTCTGATTAGAATTCAATGTAAAAACAGACAATTTGAGTATGAGGGAAGAGATACACCAATCGTAGATCCTTTAAAAAATTTGAAGTCGAATTTTTAAATTATGTAGTAAATGTTTGCATCAATCCTATCAAGGAAAGATTTTCCCAACTAGAAACACATAACCAATTATTGGAATTGTTGTACGACATTCCATTGTTGATCCATACAGATTCAGAGGTTATTTTTAAAAAATGTCAAGATTAGCATATAGCAGTGACAGATAATATAGAACCTTTAAATTTGTACAATGAACTTTTAATTATTAGAAGTGTTTTACATAGTAGGACACCATTAAATGTTTTAAATTACATAGATAAAAATAATTTAGTAGAAAAATTTCCAAATATTTTTATATCACTCAGAATTCTGTGGAACTCTTCCTATGACCGTTGCCAGTGGAAAACAATCTTTTTCAAAATTGAAATTAATTAAAAATTATTTATGTTCTACAATGGCACAGGAAAGGTTGACAGAACTAGCAATGTTGTCCATCGAACATAACATTTCAACCAATTTAAATTTTGAAGATGTTATAGACGATTTTGCTAAAGAAAAAGCGAGCAAAGTACACTTAAGTTAAGTTATATTGTTTTTAATTATATCGTTATTTAAAGAAAAGTTTAATTTTATTTTTTTTGTACAATAAAACTTAAATCTAATATTTTAATTTATGTCATTTCATTGCTGTATATCCACAATGTTTCCTTGCTCTGCCCCTACCCCCTGTTACTGTGCAAAAGGGCAGCTTAAAGTGCGCTCGCCGCAGGTGGAAATTGTTGACGCACCAGCCCTGCATGCCAGAGAGAAAGTCACATTGTGGCAGAGTAAATAGATTATTTTATTCGAAATAAAAATTTTATTGATATTTAATTATTGATTCAAATATCGTCTTTCTTCATTAACTTTTTCCCCTGCAGAAGTGTATTCCAAACTTGTTAGGCTTGGTGATTATTATGGAACAGGTCTTGACAATGTTCCACCTAAATTACTATCCTCTCGTGTTCATTCCTTGACCCTACCATTACTTAATTTCTTTAACAAATCCCTCACTCTTGGTATATTTCCTGACATTTGGAAAAGTAGTTATGTTATACCTGTTCGCAAGCCTGGAAAACTAAATGATGTTAGGAATTACAGGCCTATCTGCAAACAGTCAGCAATTCCTAAACTCTTTGAATCACTAATATTTGATAGAATTAGTCAAATTGTATATAGAATTCTATCTCCACAACAGCATGGCTTTATCCCTCAATGATCTACAGTCAGGGCCGGTGCCAGACTATTTTGCGCCCTAGGCAAGGCTAACTACTTGCACCCCCAAAAAAAAAAATTGCCAACTTCAATTTTCAAAAATATGTTTTGTAGAAAAAATGAAAAGCACAAAACTTGAAACTGCTAAATTTATTTTAAATTGCAAGAATAAGTAATCATTTTGAACTAGAAGGGCACTTGGTAGCGCGTATACCTCTGCCAAGGGCAACACAACCCTCAACACCACACAATAAATGTATTTTTTGTAGAAATATCAAATATCATTAAACAAATATAAATAAACAAAAACTTCATAACCAATGAGTTTATATAAAAGATCACCAAAGACATTAAAACCTTTTACTTCATACACCTTTATGTCTATATATCTTTTAAGGTTACTTGGCATAACAAACCCGTCAGGTACCTCAAAATCTCACTTTGCGGGCCTTTTCCTTCGCAAATTTTGATACCAATTCAATAAGATCAAGTGCTGATGCCTGGGCATGTTCAATTGATATAGTTGCCAACTAGTCTCTTTTGCAACATTGTTGAGCGTATGTAAGTTTTTATAAGTTTGAGCTTTGAGAAACTACGTTCACCGCTTGCCACTGATACTGGAAGTGTGAGAAGATCCTTAGAGCAACGGAAACATTAGGCACATTATCCAGGAGTTTTTGTTGTAATATGAAGAGAAGTACTCCTTGTGGCGGCATAGACTTTGGAAGTCTTCGAGCTATTGCTATAAGTTCATAACACAGATCTTCAGCATCAATATCTTTGTTTCCATTATACATAAAATATTTTTCCAAATTCTTGCAGGCCTTAAGTACATCTTCAGTAGATTTTTCTTTATACTGTATATATCATATAGGAAGCCAAATAGGGATTTATATTGTTGTAGCTGTTGGAATCTCTCTTCAAAAGACTGTATGGCCATGTCTAAGACAGCATAGTAGAAATCCACTTTGAATTTCTGCTTTGGATCTTGCGGTGCCTCTTCTTGGGACTCATACTCAAACTGCGGTTTTTTTGTCCTTTTTCTAACTTGTTCGGTCTCAAAGTTTGGTAGTATCTCTAGTTCCTTTGCAATCTCAGTAGCTTCTGTCAAAACTTGTTGAAAACCCTCATCACACCTGCAGCCCACAAGGTAATTCTTAGTCACTTGCAATTGGATTGTAGCTGAATTTAAATCAGCTTCCTTATTTTGTAGTAGCTTGCTTGTAAGATTTACTTCAAAAAGGATGTTGTACCATGTAACAAGGGCTACCACAAACTTGAACTTACAAATTGCATCAGCAAGGGCCTTAGCTTCAATTTGGGAAGTATTTCCAGACGAACCTTTTAGGCTTGTGTCATCAAAGATCTCTATTAAAGCATCATATATTTTTTCAAGATGATATCTCAGTGGTTTCAAAGCATCGATCCGACTCTCCCATCTTGTTTCACTCAATGGCTTAACAGTTATGCCTAAGTCTGATATATGGCTAGTTAGAATTTGCCAACGCCGAGTCGATGCAGAGAAATAATTATAGATCTGTTGAACCAAACTGAAGAAACTAGTTGCTTCCAGACAACACTTAGCAGTATCATTGACTACCAAGTTTAAAGAGTGTGCATTGCAGGGCACAAAAAAGGCACGTGGGTTTATGTCCAGGATTCTATTTTGTACGCCATTTTCTTTGCCTTTCATATTACTCCCATTATCATAACCTTGACCACGCAGATTCTCAATTGGTAATCCCATTTGCTCAAGCTGTCCAAGAAGAGTTTCTGTCGTTAAGGCACCTGTAGTCACCTTTAGTGGAACAAATCCCAAGAAATGTTCTCTTATGATAACTTCAGGCTCAGACATCTCATTATCTGATGGTTTGATTACATAAACAAAACGTACAATCATTGCCATTTGTTCAATATGACTAACATCAGGTGTGCAGTCCAGAATAATTGAGTAGTATTTGGCTGAATTTGTATATGTTAAAATTTGCTGCTTTATAGCACCTGCTAGAAGCTGTATAAGCTCATTTTGGATATCTTTTCCTAGGTAGTGAACCATTGTTTCTTGATCTTTAACTCTGCGCAAATGTCCATTCATGATAGGATCAAAATGGGCTAGATATTCTATAAACTTCAAAAAATTTCCATTGTTAGCACTGTACAAGTTTTCATTTGTACCACAGAATGACAAGTTTTGCATGCCAAGAACTCTGACCAAAGCAATCAAGCGTTCTAAGATTTGTCGCCAATATTGTTCTTCTTGCCTAATTTTCTGCTGGTTAATATCATCAATTGTTTTTCCTTTAGATAAGCACAATTCAAGTTCACGCCAGGGCTGAGTCTTTGGGAAAATCATGTGATACAACCTGCTGTGGTCCATATTGTATTATAAGCTGTCGCAAATTATCACTGCAACAGTAGGGCCAGTTGGCAGGGTCACTGTAATTCAAGTCAGGCACAATACCATCTTCTTTTGCAGATTTTGCAGTACTCTCACTTTTCTTGACATCCTTTTTTTCCTCTGTGTGTTTTCCAGATATATCTCCAATTTGTGAAACTTCTGTGTTAGAGTTTATATCATTTGTAGTAGGAGCACCACATTCAGCTCCCCCAGTGCTAGTTTCAACAAGAGTACAGTCATATTCTTGTTCTTGATTTGCTTTCTGTGTACAAAGGTATTTCAGGAGGAATCCCTCTTGCTTTCCTTGCTCCTTATCTTTTTCTGCCTTTCGTTTGCGGTACTGAGCTCCAGAAGGTCGTTTTTTTATCAGCCATAGCCTATAAATATACAAATATACACACACACACAGTGGTGGACAAAAAAATGCCTATTTAAAAAAATTACAATTTTCCGTTAAAAAATATTGTTTATAGTTTTACTGCTATAATTGCAGCTTTTATATTCTATTATGTCTATTTATTAAATTTTATTTATTTTTGATTGGCTTATTAACCTTTTTTTTGCACAAAATTCAAAAAATAGGCGTGGACAAAAAAAATGCATACTTTCTTAAAACGTGTTTTCCCTACAAATTTTTCATAAATACAAAATCAAAATCGACCCCATGAAAAAACAAAGTCAGAGAAAAAATCCGCAATCTGCACCCTCAATGAAGCTGGATTGACTCAGAATTGTCCAAAAAATTTGGGGTACATCAGAGCACAATCACCCGAGTGCTAAAAACAAGCACATGAGAGATTCTTTTGACAGATCACCTCAGTCGGGAAGAAAATTGTCGCTCAATGTCTCGGATCATGACTATATTTTAGGTCAAGTAAAAAAAGATCCGAGACCGACCTCTGAAAAGCTGAGAGGAATGCTGGCAGAAAAAAAAGTCTTTGTTTCTGCCAGAACCATTCGCAGATGTTTCGTTTCCGCGGTACCATGTTTGAAATCACTCCTATCTCTTAAAAACAAAATTAAGAGAATTGAAAAAGTTAAGGAGTGGTCACGCTATGTGAATACGTACTTGAAGAGTGTTATCTTCTCAGATGAAACCAAAATAAATCTCTTCGGGTCTGACGGATCTCGGTATGAATCTAGACACCTAAAGCCTACCGTCAAGTATGGTGGTGGTAATCTGATGATCTGGGGTGGAGTTGGGAAACTTGTATTAGTCAACGGAAGAATGGATTCCGTTAAATACATATCAATAGAAATACTAAATTTCGTTTTTTTTTAATATGCATTTTTTTCGTTCACCACTGTATATCGTGATCAAGAAAAATAAGATAATAAGAATAAATCAAAAGAACAAAAAATAAATAATAACAGCTTTCAATCGAAAACCCGAACTTTCTTCCTCGAATTTTTTATTCTTTAGCAAGGACGCTGAAGATGGCCACTTAGATGCTCACTGCATGAATTTAGCAAGTCTTTTGAACCTAAGCTCCAAAATTTCTGACAATCCCTATCCTGCTATAAATGCGATCCTAAAACGGGCATAGAAAAAAGAAAGCGGACTTCGATGATGCAGTGCTTCTTAAGAGGCCACCTGGCAGCAAGGGGAAATCCTCACTGCCTCTTTGCAGGGTATATATCCACCATGGATGAGCTTTCCGGAAGAGGAGAGGAAAGAAATATGTTTTGGTGAGAAATTTTCGCAGAGAAAAATTCTTGAGAGAGCGTGTTGGGGGATACTGACTGAGCCAGAAGATATGTACACACACCTATCTATAATAACAAAGGCATGGGATTAAAGAGAGGGATTTAGGCAACACCTGTTTACTCACTAAAAATGGCGTATACCTAAAGTGACCAGATTTTCTAGATGTCAAATCAGTACATTTTTTATTTTTTATATTCATGAAAGAAAACTACATTTCAATATAATACTTCATATACTGTATTGAAATTTTATACGGTATACATAGGTATATAACATTATTGTTATATATATTGGGTACTCTTGCTGAAGTCGATCAGAAAATTTGTTTTTTCTTCTATTTATGGCAGGGTCTTTAAATATAATTAAATAATAATATTAATAATCTATTCTGAGAATAATGTTGCTTTACTAAAAGCATTAAAATATTATACTACTCACATGACATAAACAACCATAACTATTATTGTCTGGACGACATTACTTTGGAATTGAGACTTATTGTTAGTTGTGGAGAAGGGGTGGGGGTTTGGAAGGAAAGACCGAAAAATTCCCCTCCCTCACAGCCAATCATAGGTGGAGGGGAGGTAATGTTTGCTAGCGGGAACTACACAGCGTTGCCGCAAGTCCTCTTTACACATCCTGGCAACATCGCACCCGAGCCATCTCAACCGTCAATCCCACAGTAAATGAACTAAATAATTATAGATTTTTTTCTTCTTTTACAATCAGTACAACTTTATAATTCAGTACAAAATTCAGTACATATTTGAAATCAGTACACAATCTCTAAAATCAGTACTGTTCTGATTAAATCAGTACGTCTGGTCACTTTACGTATACCGTATTTACTCGTGTACCCCGCGCACGTTTTTTCCCGAAACGCCGGGGAAAAAAAAGGGGGTGCGCGTCTTACACGAGGATTTCTGAACAGGTTATATAAATTGTATCGATAATAAATTCTCTGCAATATGCTTGCGTCTACGTTTATATTCGTAAAAGACGTCAAATTTTACGAAGTATACGCGTATTTATGCGACCAAACAAACGTGTAAGTTACGCCCGCGCTGCAGGCAAAAACTCGAGAAAGTACAAATATTTCGTGAAGCTCCGTATCGGTGCATAATATTATGTCAAAAACAGTGAAGCGGGTACAAAGTTGCGTAATATTACAGAAAAAACAGTTAAGGGGTTAACAAAAGAGGACTATCGGTGAGGAGATTTCTGCTAGTATCGTCATAAAGAGATCATCCAATAAATTGTGTCACGTAGAAGGGAGAAAATGCTTAACTTGAGCGGAACTTGTTTTAGGGAGTGGGAATTGGTTACTTAAAAAAAACTTATTCTGGCTGAAATTAATTTTTTTCCCTCCGAACCGGCCCAAAATTAGGAGTGCGCGGGGTACACGAGTGCGCGGGTTATACGAGTAAATACGATATTCTTTCCCTTCTCATGCATCTATGTTTTCAACTTTACACTGACGGACGAGTATTTCACGGACAAGTTTGAGAAAGAATCCTTAATTACGATAGATTAAATTAAAATTATGATTAACATTCCTAGGATGTGACACTTTCAAGAGGTTACGACTTTCACTGCACTGGCTGCGTAACACATTACAAGAATTGGAATAAGAGTAGTTTCTTGAAAATTTTCCAGCCAATTCTTCATTAAGTTCCTCCTTTGAACGAGTTTTTTTCACTCGTTCTCAGGTGTTACGGAAGATTCATGATTTTGAAACGCAGGTTCTTTCCAAGCGCGGGGCCCTGTGCGACTGCACCGCTCGCACACCCATGAATTTGGCCTGAAGGTGTTTACTGCGCCCCACTGAGGTCTGCGCCCTAGGCGGCTGCCTAGTTGGCCTAATGGTAGCACCGGCCCTGTCTACAGTTACTAATCTTCTTCTCTATGAACATTACATATACCAAGCATTTGAACAGCATCATCAGATTGACTCTATATATATTGATTTCGTAAAAGCATTTGATAAGGTGAACATTCCGCTATTGATAGCTAAATTGGAAGGTTTTGGTTTCTATGGTATCTTATTGAAATGGTTTTCAGAAAGCTGTATGTAATAAAGTAATTCTGGATTATGCAATGCACATCAGGTGTTCCCCAAGGCTCTCAGTTGGGACCTTTATTATTTATTATTTTTATCAATGACATATGCAGAATCTTCTCAGATATTAAATTTCTTCTGTTTGCTGATGATCTAAAATTGTTTATGCAAATCCAAAATACCTTTGACTCTTTAATCCTACAACTTAATCTTAATAGATTTGCTCAATGCTGTGTTGATAATAATCTAATGTTAATTTAAATACCGTATATTCCGGCGTATAAGTTGACATTTGAAGTCGAAAAAATATTTACTAAAACTTAGGGTCAACTTATACGCCGACCATAAAAATCTTTCGGTGGAGGTGATCGCTATTTTGAATCAGCTGTTCCAGTATTTACATTTTATGGCATTTACCGTATTTACTCGTGTACCCCGCGCGCATTTTTTCTCGAAACGCCGGGAAAAAGGGGGTGCGCGTCTTACACGAGGATTTTCGAACAGGTTATATAAATTGTGAGTATCGATAGTAAATTCTCTGCAATATGCTTGCGTCTACGTTTATATTCGTTAAAGACGTCGAATTCTACGAAGTATACGCCTATTTATGCGATCAAGCAAACGTGTAAGTTACGCCCGCGCTGCAGGCAAAAACTCGCAAAAGTAGGCAGAAAGAATACGCCGACTAACTGATAACTATAGTTCAGTGACTACTGAGGGTTTGCCGGCTTGAGAATACGTAGGTTCAAGTTTGGTCCTTTTCACTCATCCACTTCAAGGAATTTGTGAATGGAAGATTTCATCGTTCGAAAGGAAGACAGAAATCCATATCTAAAGTCAGGGCCGCCGCAACCCATATGGCCGCCGGTATGCAAAACAAAATTTGCCGCCCTCTCTCCCACTCAACATGGTAGTATATATTGCTGGATACTTTTTTAAATTAAAAAAAAACGGTATAAGACAGCGAAAATTATTTATTACAGCTCTGCATAGGTGAATTTTTCCATTATTAGTCTTTCTAAACATGAGAAAGAGAAAAGAACACTATAGTTTATCACCAACAATTGCATTTACATAGTTTAAACGGTTCACAAGGATGAAAAACTTTTTACTGTTAGAAGAAATTAAAAATAATCTACACTAATATTCTTTATACTAAAATTGTCTAAACAGAATTAACGATTATAATATTAAATGAACACTCATTAACAAATAAATTACATGTTATTTAAGAGACTTTACTTTCCTGGCTTTATAAGTAGAAAATTTTTTTAAATGATGTCATGTACATTCAACTTATCAGACAGTTCGTGTTCTATGGATGTCATTGCTAAATTTGATAGTCTCTCTTGCGACATTGTCGACCTTAAAATAGTTTAAATAATAATTTTGAGTTTTGAAAAACTTCTTTCTCCCGAAGCTACAGACACAGGTAATGTCAGATGAATGCGGATGCCAATGGCAACATTTGGAAATGAAGAGATTAAATCATTTTGAAGAGAATATAGTCCAATATTTCACATGTATCCATTTAACGCTTTATGTACAGCTTCAATATTTGAATCTCTCCAAATAAATACTCCCCATCTAAATCTGATTCACTTAGACTTGCATCAGTCAGCTTATTATCCAATTCCTTACATTTAGCCAATAGCTCGCCGCCCTTCGAATCATTGAGTTCTGATGTATCATGAAACATGCAGAACAACTCACAGTGATCATTTAAAGTTTAAAATCTTTCTCTCAATAAAAATATAGTCCTGTCCAAAATAGTGAAGAAAAAATCAGTTGCCATCTGCTTAGATATAATTACCTCTCGTGGCATTTAGTTGTAAATTAGTGACGATTTCATACTGAAGAAATGAGGAAATAAAAATTTCAAAATAAAATATGCGGTAAAGCGTTCTTATCGATAAGCAAGCGACAACGTTGATTTTAGTTTTACTTTAAATTAGTCTGATTTTACGTTTTCGTCATTATCAGTGAGCCTTGTCCAATTCTAAGCAGTGACAAAAATATTAAGACCTCGAAAGGAGGGTGATGCAACATTAAAAAGTTAAGAACCACAGCTCTAACGACTCGTAAATTTCAATCACAAACATCTAAGTTTTCAGGAAGAGAGAGAAGCGAAACATTTATTAATTCTTTCATTTATTATACAAATACTTTCCATTGGAAAGGTGACAGAAATGTCTGCACGGTAAAAAACAAAGATCGTCTCGAATATCCTGAAAATATACAAATGCGGGTCATGTTAAATTCGAAGTTCAAGTATTGAATTTCTTTAAGAATTATCAGATTTATGTCGCGTAGTGAGCCTATTAATGTAACACAAGGTCAATAACTTACAGCGCATGTGATAAATTTAGTGAATATCGCCACAAGTTTCTTTAAATTCAGCTCCGAAACCTATAATAAAATGTTTTGCCATTTTCACTTTTACAGTAATTTCGGGATCGCGTTATATCCGAGACAACACCACACATCTACTAGCATGGAAAAGATACATACCTCTTAGACAACAAATGTGGAATACAAAGTATCAGATGGTCTAACTCTAAAAACCAGCAATTTAAAGTAGAATTGGATCACACGGGAAAGAAACCTGCACAAAACGAATTCAAAGTACCAGCGTGTCTCGATCTTCCTCCAACGACTAGCGATGAAAAACTAACGAAAATAGCAAGGGAGAGAAATGAAAGTTCGTAGAATAATGGCCTCTGGTTTGCAACCGGCATTTCCAAAACAAATGCTTTGGGAATACCCTTCCCCGATGTAAGAAGAAGAAGAATCTAAAATATTTGTTTTAAGTGCTCCAAGGGACACCTGCCCTGGAGAAGAATGTGTTAGAGCTATGGGAAATACCCGCGGCGTAGATTCCAAAAGGCTGAGATATAGTATTGCCCTTTTTCGGTCATTGCCGACACAGTCCCCCAGATAAGGGGTTTAAGAACCCGGAGAGACCCTTCTCAGCGAGTACGAGGTTGAAAATATTTCGGCTACTCTGGTTTTCCCCGTTACCCCTTTCATTTTGTAGGCAGGTAGGCAAAATTCGGCCGCCCTCACCCTCCATCGACTCATCGTTAGGCAGCCGCGAAATTATCAAGTTCCGCCATACCTCTCAGGGCGTTATTCCTCTCTGGCCGCCACACAGTGGGATAGAATCCGAAAAAGCTGGCCATAACTAAAGCTAACGTCTGATCGACCTGAATTTGGGTAATTTGGGGTTTTCGGGGACGCTGAGTTCATTTTTGATGGTTTTGTGGCTCAGTGGATACTCCTTCTATCCAGTGGCGTAGCTGTATTGGGGGTTTCCGGCGCAACACCTTACTTATCGAGGATGGACTGAAGCGTTACTTCTGCCAGAGTTTTCGTGATGGTGAAAAAAATGTCTGCAGGATAACATCGCTGCTTAGTCTTCGCCACCTTAATGTAGGAGGGATACAAAAGTGTATTTCGCTGCATTGAACCATGCCTCATCAGTAGATACTGCTGTTTACTTAACTTCCCTTCTATAATGAGCGACAAGGCCTCGTCGGGGGCGTACGGTATCACATTTTGAGCAGATTTGACCGTATTCACCGCAGCTCTTATTTTGGTAGCACTTGTCGGTGTTGTATCGATGGCTTCTTTCAGCAGCTTCGCGGCGTCTTCTTTGCCAGCCGATCGCAGGCTCATTTCAGCCGCATAAGCCAGCTCTGTGGCTGTCGTGGACTGGTCCAAGGCCTCCGTTTTTCTCCTCTTACCTCGAGCACTACTCTCCTCAGATGATTTAGAAGGCCGACGGCCACTACCCGAGGGACTAGTCTTTGAAATTTGTAACTCATCTGCTGATTATCAGATACTTTTCAAGCCACGCTGCAAGTTTTGACACGAAGTAGTCCATCCTTCTGTCACATGATTGCCACTTTACATTGGCCTTGTAGCAAAATTGGGACACTGCACGGCTCACTTTTGTCTTGTCGCACTCGGTAATCTCGGAGGCACCTACGTTCGAAAGAACGTACTTTTCGATATGTGCACGTTGCTCCGTCAGAGATTGTTTTTCTCGGAGAACTGTAAACAGTTGACGCCGCGTTGGAATGGGCATTTTCGATTACGTGTCTCAGGCTGAAATGAAGGGACTTCTATAAGGTTTCATTTAACATACACTTATAACAAAACGTAATGATGAATTAAATAACCATACACTAAGAAATTAGTTACAGCCATACCTGAGTGCTGTCTTATGAAAAGTAACTTAGTTTTTGTACAAAAGAAAAGAAAACTTCGCTCTCATTCGCGAAAAGTAATCGGCATCCGTCGGTTATCCGAATAGTAGCTCCGCGCGGCGGGCGGGGAGGCCGACACAGTGCGACCGTTCGCGCAACCTCTGTTTACATTTGTCAACACAACTGGCGAAGTCGCAGCTAGTCGCAGCTAAATGTTGTTCGATGAGTTGAGCTTCCTATCAAGACCAAATATGCAGCGGAAATGTGCGGAAATCGGTTTGTACATCAAGAAGAATGCAGGTGAAGTTTCTGCTTGCCTCCTTATGCAGTGGTGCTTTGAACCGGCTGGGACAGTCCTATTTTTTTCTGCACGCTCCAAATATATAAACGAGTCGAAAGAGGAGGAATTGAAGTACCAAACCCCACGCTGAAATACTATCCCAACGCTGATTACGTGTCACCAGGTTCCCAGTAAACTTTCATGCCATGCGGGCGAGGAACACGAGAAAAGTAGACGGTCGATAAACGTGATGTTTGAGTGGTAATACACGTAAGGAAATCTACCGCAGGAAAAATATGGGGGCTTTACATGATACTCCAATGTATTTACTGCATAAATAACACATTACCAGACCTCAATCTTACTTTCGAAAAAATGGGTTTTGGCCAGCTTTTTCGGATTCTGTCCCACTGTGCGCCACTCCTCTCCTGCCGCTGGTGTGCCGTGCACAACTCGCACACCCAGTTGCGGCGGCCCTGTCTAGTGTTTGGACTCGTTTGTTCGTAACCTTCCAATATTTACTCACGAGACGATAAGCGAAAAAACTCCCCATCCGCTTCACATCGGCGTGTAATATTACGTCAAAAACAGTGAAGTTGGGACAAAGTTGCGTAATATTACAACAAAAACAGTTAAGGGGTTAACAAAAGAGGACTATCGGTGAGAAGACATCTGCTAGTATCGTCATAAAGAGATCATCCAATAAATTGCGTCATGTAGAAGGGAGAAAATGATTAACTTGAGCGGAACTTGTTTCAGGGAGTGGGAATCGGTGACATAAAAAAAACTTATTCTGACTCAAATTAATTTTTTCCCTCCGAACCGGCCCAAAAATATGAGTGCGCGGGTTATATGAGTAAATACGGTATTTTAGAATATTTATAATAATTAATTTAAATACTTGTATTTACTCACGTAATCCGCGACCTCGTGTACCACGCGCACCCCCATTTTTGGACCAGTTCGAGGAGGAAAAAATAAATTCGTACTTTAATAAGTTGATATCTACGACAGCGGAAAATTAGAAAAAAATCAAATAATTGTGGAGATTCCCCATAGATGCGCATTCTTCATGGTTTCCTCTAAGATGCACGACTGTGTGGCCGCACAGAAGTTTTTTGATTTGCTGCGCACTAAATTTTTCAAGCACACACAATTGTGTGTATTTTACAATATATCGGAACAGGACCGCGCCAACCCCGATGCATATCCGCGCACCACCGTCATGTAGGCGCGCATAGCGATATTCATTCCGCCCACGGATGAAAAAAATTAGAAGGAACTATGGTTCTCTCCCGGGTTAAGGGAGCATCAGCAGCTCGCGATGAATTTGGCGAATAGAGATACCAGATGCCAACTTATTCCGGCAAAAAGTGTAGGTAGAAACTGATAGTAAATTTTTAATGACAGAACTGCTTTCCTTGAGTAAAAATAATAAACTTAAAAGTCAATTAAAAGGTACAGCTTTAATATTGTAAAAATATTACGTCATCTCATTGTTGAAGATGCACCAACGGCAGTATAAGCTACGCATTTAAACCCTAAACATTTCTTGGTCGTGTAGATACGCGTAAACTTCGTAGAATTCTTCGTCTTTTGCGAGTATAAACGTAGACACAAGCGTGTTGCAGTAAATTTACTATCGAAAATCGTAATTTTTAAAACTTGGTCAGAAATCTTCATCTATGACCAACATTTTGGGAAAAAAGGTGCGCGGGTTACACATTTGCGATATTTTATTGAATTTCGCTACCGTAGAGATCGATCGCGATCACTAGGTATAAGTTCATTTCGATAGTATCATTAGCAGCTGAAATTAGTCGAATTGTAGGAAACTTAATTTAGTGGGTCAAGCTCTCCAAAAATAAGTTTCTTAATGGTTGTAATTAAGACATCTGTCACATGGAATGCTAAAAAAGAATAGCACGGACTCTAAAGAATATTTATATTTATTTTTATTATTGTTTATTTCTGATTTGTTAAAACTTGGATTGTACATGACTTTGATTTTGTCTGAGAACGGTTTCGTGAGACGTATTTTTAAGAGAAAAAGTGGGGGTCGACTTATACGGCGAACATATGCTTAACCCTTTTGGTGCCAGCCCAAATATCATGCGGTTGTCGAAGAATGCCAAGCCAAATTTGAGGAAAATGCACTCGTTCAGTAAATTATTTTTCCCAGAGTTATAGACATTTGGAAGCCAATTTTTTAAATCAACCATTTGCACATATTTAGAATATAGAAAATAAATAAAAAATGTATTTTTTACATCATGTAAAATCATGAAAAATGTTTATTCTGAGAATTTGTTATAAAAAACTTAAAAGTTTTGCAACTCGATCATACAAATCATGTGTCACAAATTTTTTTGAGTGATTAATTTCTTAACATTAGTTATACATATTAGTTATGAAGCTAAATCCAATTTTTTATATTAGATGTTCATCATTTACACTTGAAAATGTACACTGGCGCACATCTCGCGAGCGCCCATGTTAGCCATTACACTTGTGTTCTGGGAAACACTGACCATGAAGACCCTTCTCACACTTTATACACACAGTACGAGCCCTTTTTCGCTTCCCTGGCTTATTTCAACCACTTTTCCTGCAAACATAACAGTCCTTTTCTTTTTTTCCTAATAATTTTTCAGTGTCTTATTGCCGTCTGCCCCTGACTCCTCTGATATTCCAGATCTCCTATTTTTTTGTTGAAGCCACTCCCCCAAGGGCCTCAACAATGTTTATAATGAAAACAAACGAGACATAGGAGTTTTATCTGAAGGAAGGTTTTCCCTATAAATTATATAGCTGTTGAGTATCATGCGCGAAAATATATGGAAACATATTTTTTTCCAGTACTTTACTGTTCGCTGTTCGTCAAGGTATGTATATAGCATCATGTCTGATGTGTCAATTCCACCCATGAAATCATTATAAGATTTTATAATAGAATGTTTCTCTACATCCTTTACCTCACCACTACGCGTATGGGAATACTTACTAATTTCCGCTTTACATTGTGTAGACAACAAGAGAACACGAAAACGTTGAGATTTCTTTTCTCGTATAGCAGCAGCGAGAATGGGGCCCTGGCGATAATATTTCTTTTCTCCTATTGCAAATTTATTGTGCAATTCTTTTGGAAGAAATTTTCTATTCCTGCGAATAGTACCAGTAATATATGTGCCAAGCTCGTACAGACTTTTTGCCAAAGGTATTGACACAAAAAAATTATCCATGAAAACATGATAACCCTTGGCTAAATAATTCCCCATACTCAATAATTTTCTAACTACCACTTATGCTAAGCCATTCTTTTGGATTTCAGCCTTATCTTCATTACTCTTTGCCCCTCTATATATAAAAAATGCCAAACAATAGTGAACCACCGAATCACATAGCATCCAAAATTTTATCCCCCATCGATGATAACGCTTATTCAGAAGATATTGTAACAGCTGCGTATGATTCTTGGTTCCAACCAAACTCTCATCAACACTCAATTCCTCATGAGGGTATAGTGATGTCTGAACAAAACATTGGCATGGTCGATGAGGGGTTGGATTTTGGCACATGGGTCATACCCGGATTCACCAAGTTGAGCAAGATGTTTGGTGTCAGCTAGATGGAAGAATTTGAGGATCAACTGGAAACGGTTTCTTAAAAACATTTTATGGAACCATGGAAGATATGGGAATTTTGAGTAAACCAGTAAGAAGCTATAGTTGGCCACGAATGCACACCCATATTCAAAATGCACACAATGAAACTTTTTAGTTCAGGTAAAGTTATTTTTACCCAATTCTGCTCACGAGAATTCGGGGATAGATTTTTATGCATCGAAAGAAAAAGTTTAGCATAGTCATTTGTTTCCTTTACCAATTTGTTCAAAAAAGAGCTCGTAAAAAACAAGTAAAAATAGCTGATCGGCGCAGCAGTAGGAGGGGGTGCGTGTTTTGGTCCATACGCTTCTTGGTACACAAGAGGAGATGGAGGTGGGTTATCACTGTTCTCGAACACCTCCTGCCAATTACTTTCATCCAAATCAACTTTGCCCTCACCTGTATCTGACTCTTGAGACTCGGCACTCTCGGATGACGATAAAATTCGTACACATGAAGCAGGGGGTCGAGCAAGACATCCAATTGAGTCGTCACTGTTAGAAGAAAAAACCTCTTAATCGGTCGTATCTGATTCACCATTACTTCTATCAGACTCAAACAATAACTCTTCGACGTTCTTAGTTTTCAAATTCCTCAACATTATCGAAGGGTGGAATGGAAAATTTTCCTATAGTAAAAGATTTAAAATAAAAACGATAATATTCAAACATTCTGGTAAATCATATGCGCATTGACAGAATATAATTTAGAATAATTGCATATCAAGAATATATACAGAATACTAAGTATTGTACGGAATTTTGAATTTTCAAGTGAAAATATTTCAAGACTGATATAATGGTATGATGAATATTTTTAAGAATAAATTTACGAAAAAAATTTTGTTAGCTAGAAATCAGCGATTTCTCTTACGGGTGCCCCCCCTCCCCTTGGTCTGATTTTTCTCATATACAAACTTGATCTTATACTTGTATTGAAAGTGACAAATATCAATTTTGAACTTCCTAAGTTAATTTACTCGACAGTTATCGACAAAAAACCAAATCAATGCCCCCAAACCCCTACTTAAAAATTTTTTAGATACACCACATAGCCTATGCTTTAAGCTGGACCAGTCTAAAGATATGCTGCAAGTTTCATAAAAATTCGACCAGCCATTTTTGTGTGATGCGGTAACAAACAAACAAACAGACAGACAGACAACAATTCTGCAAACAGATTCAAACGTCTTCTTGTGATGCAAAACACACAAAAAAAGTAAAACCCCGACAAAAAACAAATGCACAGACAGACTTTACAATTTTATTTATATAGATGTGATCTGTTTTGTATTACATTCATCCATATTTATGAAAAATTTCTGTAATTGGGCGATAACAACTGGACTCCTAACTCCATTTTTACTTTCTCCACACGTAGTATGGGAAAGTATTATGTTCACTAAAAAAATCGACTTCAAGATTTCAACGGAAATACGTTTTGAGGTCCCTAGAACACGTTTAGACTATTTTCGGAATGATGTGTGTGTGTGCGCACGTGTGTATGTGATTGTGGGTGCTCTAACTCAAAAAGTACTTGCCATATCGTTACCAAACTTCATATATAACACTTTAGCATGAGCACAAAGAACTGATTAGTTTTTGGATAATAACGGTTAACCGGAAATTGAGGTTTCTTCAAAACCCGATTAAGTTTTTGCAATATTTCTTCATTAAAACATCATTATTGTATATACAATTCTATACAAAAGTTATATAGAATGTAATTTCCTACAACTTTCATTTGAAACATTTTTCTGTAGCAGTTATTGTTTAGGAGTTATTTATAAACAACCGGTTTTTCGGTTTCCGTGAAATATCTCCTTAAAAACATCATGATTGGTAATCTTCAAGAGACCAAAGTTGTAGAGAATAATATTTCTTCCAAGTTTTGTTTGAAACAAATTTTTGTAGAACCATCCATTTCGGAGATATTTAGCTTTTTCATAATTTCCAGTATACAGCGCCACCACCGTGTAAGTGAATTCTGTAAACATATTCGAAATATACCTAATTTACGGCAATAAGGACGACTGTATTCTTTTACGATACGAAATAATAATTTAAATATATACAACCCAAGTATGGAGAAAGTCATGCGGGTGCCACATCAGATTTTTAAATATAGACACAACTTTTGAAAATTTCAGGGAAGACACCATCCCGAAAACATGTAGTATTTATCACAATTGCTAATGGATATGGATCACATGTTTAAGAATGCTATTATTGAAGGCATAGATATCTTTGCTTTTAGAATTATTAAATTTTCTTACAATTTTAATTATATCCTATGAAGTTACCCATTTCCATGTAAAAGAATCACAATCAGCTATTATATTTTTAAGCATGTCATTAGCATTCAATGATTGATTAGCAATATTACTTATTGTGCTTTCTACTGAATTTATGAAAAAATTATTGAATTTATTAGACGAAAGTGGAGTTACCATTGAAGTTTTGTTGCCACCAATTTCATCTTTTATGACACGCCAGGCTGCCTTACATTTGTTTTCAGCACCATTATTAAATTCACAGTTGGCATTTTCTGTAGCCTCTGATATTTTTCTACTATGCTCTTTTTTCAATTCTGTGTATGCTGTCATAATTATGAGTTGTCACATGATTTAGGCCTATGGTGTATCATGATCAGGGGCGTGCCGTGCATCACGACTGCCTGTGTGCAAGTCTCTCATTTGCCTCCCTTCTTAGACGTTCTTTACAAAAATAGAAAAAACGCCTTATGATCTGATAAATTTCCATAGCCAATAAATATGAAAGAATATACAACACATTATAATACAATCAGCATTACTGTTAAAAATACTGTATGTGTCTGACGATAAATCACTCACCCCCATTGCTTGGTTGCCCACATGCGTCACACAAATTGTCCCTGGGTGTAATGCAAGTAATTCACTTCGTAGTTTACATAGATCAGGTGTACCATAAGTTTCTATGGGCTCAATTACTGTTTTTGACTGTAGTTATTCTGAAAAATAATAGTTAAAGGTATATAAAAGAATGCCAAAGAAGACTTAAAAATTTAGCTGGCCCTCCTGATAAGTGAGTAATGAAAACCATTCAACTTTAGACAGCATCATCTTAAATTTATCAATCCCTTCCATTGTAATAGGCCATATTAGGAATGAATGCTGTGATTTTTTAACTAGCATCATCAGCTGAGGCAAGTGCTCAAAAGTATTCTATAGTATACTATATACCTATGGAATAAAATTTGTGTGGAAGTTACATAGTTCTTCCTTTCAATGAAGAATGAGCAAAAGTCTTGTTTAACGGATAGCAATCTTTAGAAGCTTCTTCTTGCAACTACCAACTATGCCCGGAGATTAACAATTTTGATGCCACGAAACAATAACAAAATTAATTAGTATAGGTAAGAAAATTTGTGCATTATTTTTCATGTGTTTTGAACGCGTGAGACCTGTCGCGTTTGATTACACTTGTATTTTTTAATGTTGTTTATATTGAAAGGAGGCGGAAAGTGTAGGTGGACAAAATTCTAAGAGGAAATAGACCTGTAGAGGAAGTCATAAACCATCAAGACAGATAAGGAGGGTGTTAGATATCAGTAAGGTAAAAGATAATTATGAAAAGGTGGATGAAATGACCTTAGAATGGGAATTTTATCAGAGAATTGAAAACTTAGGTAAGATGGAATTTTAGGGATATGTTATTTATAGTACAAGTAGTTAATTAATCTATATATTAATATTATACTTTTAATAAATTATGTGACAGAAAACTTAGCTGCGTCAGAGTGACCGGCAATTTAAAAAGGTTGGGCACCACTGACTTAGATCGTTTCAATTTACTAGCTTTTTTACATTCTCGTTTCTGTGATTGTATTGAATCGACAGGAACCAATTAAATGCCGATTTAAAAAAAGCTTTTATAAACATTTAATTGATGCCATTTACAAATAATTGTCAATGTGAAATTTACGCTTCGAACTTTAAAATTGAAAATAGCTGCGCGGCAGTCAGTTCTACCCGTTCTGCCGGTCCAGCCCACTGTTGCCAACAGTAGTGGTATTTGAGCTTATGCGAGACGTAACGGCGGCGATTCAAAAATTGCTAAAAAGTAGCGAGTTTTGAAATATTATATTGAAATAAAAAAATACTGTTTTAATTTTCGTGTCAACTTCGCAGATTTTTATTTAACATTATATACATTATGCAGTTTTCTATTTTGTAGTGTAGTGGCGACAATGTATGACTGTTTTATCTGGCCTACAGGCAACGCGGTTCCCTCAACTCGGGGAATCCCAGGTTGGCCCAGGTTCTATTCACAGTTTATTTCTCACTCCGGTCTATATATTATGTACAATTCATTTCAATATGACTGGCGTAAGGAATTGTTTCCGTGAATTTATAACGCTATTTAACGAGTTGTATAAGAGTTTGTTTAAGGAAGATAAAATCAATCGACTACAGTAAACGAGACAACAAAAATAAGGCATTTGAAGTATAAACGGAGAAATTAAAAGAAGCGGACAAGGAGACAAACGAAGATTTGGTAATTTTCTTAAATATAATGTTATAAGTATTGTGATAGGGTATTTAGTTTACTCATAATTTTATTTTTTGTTTTACTATCCGGATGGTTAAAAAAATTGATTTCTTAAGAGGGACATTCCACCAAGATCTTAAGAAAATTACAATACCTGGACAAAATCAATTTTCACCGTATTTTTTCCCCTGCAAGTTAAAGCAACTAGGTACGTATTAAATATTAATATTTAGTGTTATTGAAATAGCTAAAACATCCTCTCTATGTAAGTACTGATTGTAACTTAAACAGTATTTACAGCAGCCCTAAATGGATAAAAAACATTGTGAGTGAAGATGAGTCGAATTCGGACCTGGAAAGTGGTTCTACTCCAAAAAGAAAAATGGCAGACCGAGGGGAGCTTTCTAAAGGAAAAAGTACATGCAGAAGACAACTATTTTCCAAAAATTGGTTAAAAGAAGAAATTTTTTCAAATTGGTTGGAGCCTGTACCCTCAGACACAACTAAAGCGAAGTGTAGGGCATGCAATGTAGTTTTAGGGAGCAAAAGAAGCGATTTGATAAAACATTCTTCCAGCCAGAGGCACCTTACAAATGTTAAAAGTTTGGACAAGACAGTAGATATTACTAAAGTATTTAAATATGCAAATGAGCGAAAGGATCATGTCGTGGCTGACATTAGGTTCAGTTTACTATAGGCCACACATACCTAATTTTAGCTTCAATTCCATTGGCCATGTAATAGAAGTAGCGAAGCTTAATTTTAAGGATTCCGCTATTGCTAAAAATGTTAAACAAAATCGCACTAAATGTACAAGTATTGTTAAAAACGTTTTATCAGCCGCAATTAAGGAACAATTATGTGAGGAATTAAAAGATACCAATTTTTCAATACTTGTAGATGAAAGTACTGATATAAGTAACATCAGATTACTGTGTGTTTTAATTAGATACAATTATAATTCAGAATTTAAAACACAGCTTTTAGACTTAGTTACAATAGATTCTGACGAGGGCACAGCCAGAGGTCTGTATTCACTTTTTGTAAAATGCATGAAAGATTTTGACCTAGATATTAAAAATATAGTCAGGTATTGTTCAGACAATGCCAGTGTAATGATGGGAAAGAAAGAGTCTTTTAAAAATTATCTTTTAAATGATAACTCTGATATTGTTGTAAATGGTTGCATTTGTCATTCGGCGCATCTAATTACAGCAGCTGCCTCACAAGAAATACCTGGCAATATTGAAAGTTTTTTACAAAATATTTCAAATTACTTTTCGCGAAGCCCAAAACGTCAGTGTATTTTAGAAGAATTTCAGAAATATATGCATACTTCTAAATTAAAAATCATCAGCCCCAGTCAAACCAGATGGTTAGCTTTATCAAATTGTGTTAATCGAATATTGGAGCAATGGGATGTGCTTTATGAACTTTTTAGGCTAGCTTCTTTTGAGGATAAAAATCCAGTTGGAAATGTAATATTTGCTGAAATGCAAAATCCGTACGTAAAGCCATATTTTTATTTTTTTAAGCACGTGTTGCCCTTATTTAATCAGTTCAATGCTATGTTCCAATCCTAAAAAGTTCTCGTAGATATTTTATATACAGAATGCAGAAGGTTTCTACGATTGTTATGTACAAATTTTGTCAAACCCTGTTATTTTAGTGATGATGAAAAATTAGATAATTTAAATATATTTGATCCTCACATACTGCTTTCTATCAATGAAGTGAAAGTTGGAGCAGGAACTATGGAGTTATTAAAGTACTGTGATAAAAATGATAATGAGCAATTTAAACTTACCTGTGTAAAATTTTATCAAAAGGCAGTCAGTGACTCAATTACAAGATTTCCAATTAAGGATCCTTTTTACAAAAATTTATCTTTTTTTGTACCACAAAATGCTCTTAACGAAAGTTTAAAGTGCGACATTACACAAATACGAAAATTCAAAAATAAAATAGACACAATAAAAGGTAGCTCTGAATAAAATATGCTACAAGCATATTTTTCAAAAGAAGAGAAAAGTAATCTCTTAAACTGTGAAAAATACATTGAATTTTGGACCAAAATAAGCAAATTTAAAAATTTTAACGGTGAATATATTTTTGCAAATATAGGAAATTTAGCATTATTAGTGTTTTCTATGATGTCCAATATTAAATTTAAAAAAAGAAATCGTCTTTTGCCTGACACTTTGAGTGACTTACTAAGAATAAAGTTAGATTTAGTTAACCAACAAAAGTGTTGCATGAACTACCCTAGAAATAACGAACATATAAAAAATTTTAATAAATTTATGTATAGCGTTAAAAATCAAGAGGTTGCTGTCAATGTTGACTCATTGGAGGAAGACTGATTAAAAAAAGAAGTGAATTTATAATATATAATTTTTTTGTTCCTACGTTGTGAAGTCTGATGTAATATGCTACTCATAGTTTTAAAAAAATGTTTATTTTATTATTATTGTGACATTTGTTTATATTTAATATATCTTTACAATAAAAATTCTTTATCCTAAAAAATACTTTTATTTCTTTTCACAACGGTTAACTTCGTCAAAATTCCGATTTTCCAAAATACTTTATAATTCAAATTTGACGCTTTTACTAATAAAATAGTAGCGGAATTTGCATTATGTAGCGGAATTTTGGCAGATCCGTAGCGACTTTTACAATTTTATGGTTGGCAACACAGGTCCAGCCTTCATTGAATCGATATAAAAACACTGCAGCTGAGCAGCATATCGCGCGGGGATATATATGCTTGGAGGAAAGCAGGTACCGGTGAAGTTATTTCTTGATGTATAATTAAATTTGAGCTTGTTTTTTTAAGTAGCGGCATTTACGGCAAATGTGAACGCTCAAATATCGAATGATGCTGTTTATTTATATTTTTTATTTTAAATTGGTTCATTAATAATACCTTCGTTAGTATGAGTCCAAATTGATGGACATAGTAAAGCTTTATTAAAATCTGGAAAGTGTGAATTGTGCATATTGCAGATCGAGCGTATACTTTTTATAAAATTCTTTTACTTATGTTTTAAAAGTAATTTATGTAATCTGAGAAAGGTAATTTGAATTATCATCCATATTTGGATTTTGACTTGGTGTTTTGTAGTAAATCACCTGATTATTTCATAAGAGCTACATTATGAAAAAACTAAAGTTTCTTTATTTATCCCATTTTTATAAACATTCCAACTAATTTTAACTTTACAGAATTAGATAAGTTTTTCAGTTTCCCTTTACATATTCTCGGAAGAATTATAATGCAAATGATTCGTTATATAGTACAATTTGAAATTTAAGTTTACCTCAAATTGACGATTACGGTTGAAAAGTGTTAGGAGTAGACACTTCCTTTTCTTCAGTGTCAGACTTGAAATTTCAGTAGAAGCTCATATGATGTGTCGAAGTTTGCCTCTAAGTATTTATTTGCAGGATGCGGGTTGTTGGGGTCCTTCGATATGTAGTTTCCACTGTGGTTATGCTCGGGGCCGCTCCTGAGCTCTTCTTTCTTTGGTCGATCTGGAAAGGAGTGTCCTTAGTTCTCCCAGCTTGGGCGTATCAAATGGGAGATGATATATCTTATTCAATATATCAGCGTCTCGTCTTGTTTTTTTTTCATCACTGCACAGGATTGGAGGTAAGGATATGTTTCAGATGCAACCTTATTTTTCCATTTTTTTCTCTTACATTTGATGAATTTTATGTAAAATTTGAGCTATAGTTTAACTACTGATGCACAGTTTTTGTGGAATAAATACATGGATTTTTCTCTGTTGTGACAGATACCTGCATAATATGGAGCTTCAGTTATTTTCTTTCTCAATAAATACTTTTACATTCAATGAATGTTTTATGTGGGATTTTGTGGTATTTTCTGCACCTATTACTATTTCCCTTTTCTTAGATTATGAAAAGAATATTTTAATAAATGTTGATTGTTGTGTTTATTTTTTGGAGTTTTAAACTATGATCTTCTTAATGTTTTCATTATGTTCTCAAATGTGTTATTCATAGTTCCTTGAATGCAAAACATTGCAGGTATATTTCTATGGTGATACTGGAGAAGTATTTAAGAAGAAGGAAACTGTCCTTTACATAGCAAATCACCAGTCCACAGGTAATTGATGACTTTCTCATTTCTGTGTACTTTTTATATCTTGGTTCACTGTACATCATCACTGTCAGTTTTCATTGCTTGCATTCGTTAGACAGTTTTGTTGGTGCTCCATCATTGTTTCAAGAAGAATTACTGATATTTAAATTATTTCAATCGAAGTACAGGTGACCCCCTGCTTAACGCAGAGGATGTGTTCCTGACAACTCCGCGTTAAGCGAAAATCCGCGTTCTCCGGGGGTAGTATAACCCTTAAGTGCCCAAAGGTAAATAATTTTACAAATGGTATTTTTGGGCTCATATTCAATGGAAACACATTATCACCGGATTGTATAGTCATTTATAAGAGAAACAATACAATTACATGGTAAACAATAGGACATAAAAGCTTAATGTATAATAAAAGCACATAATCTAAAAATCTTTCCTGGGACACTTATGGGGATCTATAGGCCTCTGTATTCAAATAAGAGTCCAGGGTCGACTGCTTGGATTTTTCTTTGCTTATTACACAAAATTTGTTGGTAGCATTCAAGTATTGCTACGCAGCCCCTCTTCACGGCACTCACTCATATGAAGCCATTGTCATGCTCTTCCAACAAAACCATGCACTGATTGTGTAATTAAAGAAGGTCGGAGACTACCGCGAGATGGATTAATTAAAACATAAGTACTCCTTAACGGTACAGAGTGAGAATATTTAGAGACAAAATAAACAATGAAAAAAGGGTAAACAAAAACCGGGTAAGGAAGGAATCGAAGGAAAGAAAAAGAAAAGTAACACTTACAGGTTTACGGGGGGAAAAAAACCCTCGCTGGTGGCCTGGTGTCACACGTTCGTGCACTCATTTCCTCCCCAAACACGCACCCAAACAACAAAAAGGAAACAATAAAAAAGGAACGGGAACCCTAGTACACATTCACTCCTAAAGAAACCAAGGTTTTTAGAAAACTCATTTATACACGCACTCTCGCAAAACCTGGAATCTCTAAATATTCAAGAGACACTAACTTGAATATTTAGAGATTCCAGGTTTTGCGAGAGTGCGTGTATAAATGAGTTTTCTAAAAACCTTGGTTTCTTTAGGAGTGAATGTGTACTAGGTTACCCGTTCCTTTTTTATTGTTTCCTTTTTGTTGTTTGGGTGCATGTTTGAGTGATTGTTCTACTGACAGAAAATTTTGTTCCTTTGGGGAGGAAATGAGTGCATGAACGTGTGACACCAGGCCACCAGCGGGGTTTTTTTTCCCCCATAAACCTGTAAGTGTTACTTTTGTTTTTCTTTCCTTTGATTCCTTCCTTACCCGGTTTTTGTTTACCCTTTTTTCATTGTTTATTTTGTCTCTAAATATTCTCACTCTGTACGGTTAAGGAGTACTTATGTTTTAATTAACTGATTGTCTAGTGAAAGTGACTCTTCATTGACTTTGCTAATCATGGGAGTAGAATCAGGTTCTTGCAATTCCACGGAAGTCACATGGTGGTACTGTAACTCATTGTTGGTAAGGGACTCACCATGGGAGGTTAGCAACCCATCTACTTCATCCATGCCAACTCCTTAGGTCCCTACTATGGTGGTGATGTTACTGATATCTTGTAAGGGTATTGGGTAGCTCCTCTTCAAAGTCAGGGGAGTCCTGTGTGATTTATGGGTGTAGTCGCCTCCAAACACCCTTCATCCCAGGCCTCATCAATGTTACGGATGGCCTTCATTATGTGAAAAAATTTCCAGCAGTCCTGAATGCTGTCTGTCCTGTCCATCGGTCTCTTTGATGAGTTGCCTAAAGGTCTTCCGTATGTAATAAGCCTTGAAGGTCATTATTATGCCCTGATTTATGGGCTGCAGGACAGACATGGTGTTTGGTAGAAGAAATGCCACTTCAATGGGGACATCAGTGCACAGTCTCCAGATTGAGAGGGTGGCCTGGTGCATTTCCAACACCAGCAGAGCCTGGGGTTCTACACCAATATCCTCACAATATTATTTTACAGCTGAACAAAAATAAGATCTGAACAATGCTGTGAATAAGTCTTCAGTCACCCAGGCACTGCAGTTGGTACACCACACAATGGTAGATCAGCCTTACGGTACCCACACATAGCACAAGTCCCCGGAAGCAATGCTGGCCAGGAGGAGTTAGCCGATCCTTAGTGGCTTTTAATCCAGGGGCACTTTTCTCTTCTCTAGAAATAAATGTATGGGATTGCATTTGCTTCCAGAAAAGCCCTGTTTCATTCACATTAAAAATTTAATTTGCTAGAAAAAACCCCCTTTCCACAATTTCTCAGAACTCTTTGGGATAATTTTCAGCCGCCTTTATGTCTACACTGGCCAATTCACCAATTATTCCAAGGTTGCGCAAATTAGATTTCCTTCTGAAGTGGTCACACCATCCTTTACTAGCTTTAATAATATCCTCAGATATTCTACTACAGTACCATGCTGGGCTACGATCACACTGTGCTTATATTTTGTTATATAAAATTTTTGTTTTTTTATTTTTTGATAATTTGAAAAAAATGTGTTATAATGAATCTATGTTGGCTGGGAGCTTGTTAAGTGGGAGTCACCTGTATTTATTTTCGATAATGTTTTGCTGAAATTTTTCACATGCCACTTTTTGTTGAACTATATCAGTATGAATAAAATCCATGATATTTATTCCCACCTCTATGTTATAGAGAGTAGGTTGTGCACTCTTTGGCGTGGTTTTGCATAAAAATATACCTCATTGATTTTTTACTTCACAGTATACTGATGAAAATCTTAATCCTCTTTATATCAGACACTTTCATTTATTACCACTATTGGGATAAATTTTTGTAACAATTTGGGTCCTTCAGTTTCACAGGTATGATCGTAATGTGTTTGGGGATTATGAAGCAATCCACGTCAGGTACACTGTGAAGGCAGAAGTGGCTCAGATAAACAGTTGAAATCAACTGCTTCTATTATGAAAAAGGGAACAATCCTAATCAATAGGTGAGACAAATTGGGCTGTTTGTTCCTGCCATGTGTGCCGAACAGAACTCAGGAATATTAGGGCCAGAATACACATTTTTTAAATCAATGTTCCTCTTGTGTGGCATATGTTTTTTTCTTGATCTTATCTTTCTGAATAATTTTTGAAAGGTTTAGCTGATGAGGCATTGGCGGTAAATATACTTATCTGTCTCTAATTTCCGAGTTTGGCTAAATAATATTTTCCTCACAAGATTTCTTTTGTCCATTTGATTAAAGTTGAATATATCTAACACCAAAATGAGTGATAGATTTATTATTTAACTTGTTTATTATTATAGATCCAGTATCTATGCTAACTGCTGTTTAATTTTTTAGGCAAACAAAAAGTTTTAAAATTCTACCGTAGTCACCGTTTAAAACAAGAAGACTATGAATATAGATGAATTTTACCATTGCACATAAGAAAAGCTATTTTGTGTAAGTTATACACATGCATATTATATGAATAAATTACAGAAACCTAGCGGATTGTAATATTTTCTTTTAAACTGTTAACGGTCTTTCTCAATCTCAGGGGGCTTTATTTATTTTGATGATCAGTATAGCATATTCACTTCACTGGACACCTACTTTAGCCAGATGTTGCACTATCCTAAGGAAATTCTTGCTTGAATTACAATAAGTCAGAAACTTTATTTTTGGAATACACAGCTTACAAAACAATGTCTTACATTTATCAGTCATTTCATGGCTTTGGTCGCCTTTTTTCATTTAATTGCATGTTGTTATATTTTTAGTTTTCTTGCTTTACAAGTTTGCTTTCTTGCTTGCACCATGTATGTGTGTGTATGTCTGTTTTTATTAATGTTAATTTAACTGTACAGTGTATTGCAGAATTTTATGCATCTCATATTTTAAATAGCTTTTGTGGAAAAAATAATTTTTAAATACCAATGATTTATGAAGTATTTTGTTTAGAGTAAAAAGTTATTCTTCTTTTAAACTATCCTTTCAGTGGATTGGATTCTCACAAATATGGTGGCTGTGCAGCAGGGTTCTCTTGGCCATCTTAGATTCGTCATGAAGCATGAGTTGCAGATTCTGCCTCTTTATGGTTATTACTTCTACCAGCATGGTTGCATTTATGTGAAACGTAGTCACTTTGAAGCCCAAAAAATGGTGAAAAGTATTGAATATCTTAAGGATCCGCGTATCCCAGTAAGTGATTTCACTTGTTGAGAAATACTAAATTTTCTCGAGAAGTTTTAGTGTCAACAAAAAATATATTTGTTCAAATTGATTAATTTTAAAAATTGTGTCTGTATTGAATATTAACACCTATTGTCCACTGAATAGCCAACAGTAACATGGTTTAAGATGAATCAAAATTGACTATTATTTTTCATGACTAGTTATTTAGTGGATCATTTATTTATTTTTCTATAGACATGGGTGGTGATATTTCCTGAGGGTACTCGTTTTGATCCTGGTAATAAGGCTCGTGCTATCTGTTCCCGGGAAATTGCTATCAAAGCTGGTCTTACACCCTTGGAGCACCACCTCACTCCTCGAGCCAAAGGAGCTTGGTTAGTAACTCGCCATCTTCACCAGCGCCTTGATGCCGTCTATGATGTCACTGTAGCATATGCAGGCACTTGTAACGCGGTTGGATCCCGCACAAGAGCACCTCATCTTGTGGGTGAGTTAAATCTTTAATTATATTACCATAATTCATCATAGACAAACTTTTTCTGATACCCTATCGATTTGTGCAAGGTTTTTTTCCTTCATTCATCAAAGTACGTAAATATGGACCGATTTTCTTCGTTTTTGCTTTATTAGACAGCTAAAACTCTATACTATCTTATTCTTGTGATTTTTACATGTTACACGGTCGAAGTTTTCAGAAATACACATTCATTTTTGAAATTTTGTGGATTTTTCGTACTCTGTCTTGACGTTGCCAAGGTGACTCTCATTGTTGCCTCCGATTCAGCTAGCATTGATTAAACCTTAAAATTGATGGAAGAATAGCAATATTTGCTTCATGCTTTTAAGCTTCGAAATTATTGTTGTAGCAACATCAATCTTTATACATAGTTATGTAAATAGTTATTATATAATGATACGAATCTTTTCTCATCATTTAAATGCTGAAACATTAACTATTTCGCAAGTAAAATCATTTTCCTCTACATTTTTAGCGTCTGTCTGTCCGTGTACAGAATAACTCAAAAATTACGTAAGCTACAAACTCCAAATTTTCAGGATATATAGTTCTAAATTCGCACTAGATATGGAAAACATTTGGTGACTGTCCGTTGGTCCATTTGCCTTTTATTAGTATATTAGAAAACCTGGTATGAGCTATCTATACAGGTCCATTATTGCTTTTGTATTGTTGGTCATATTCACAGCAACAAATGTAAATAAACAATCATGCTATTAAGCTAAAGTAAGTGAAATTACACAGTTCCAAATTTTATTCTGTGAAATATTTTGACATTGTTATTATTTATATGAGTCCATTATGGTGTTCGTGTTGTTGGTCCTTTTCTTAGAACTTCATCTAACGTTGTACAACTAGTTTCATAATTAGAATAAAATTCATTTTACATGCAACAATCCATTTGGTCAACAATAATGCGAATCGTAAATAAATATTGAAATCAACGAAAGAATGAGATAATCTAATGTTATGTAGTTTGTTTAATTTTATAATTATTATAACAGATATCTTCTGACGTTGATGTCATCAAACGAAGGGTATGAATATATTATTGATACTTTTAATAATAATAATGTTATATTGGGAATCTAAGATTGTATTTATTATACAACTCAAATAGTAAACAACACTGGCAGATAAAAAACAACGTGATGTTTCCATTTCCGTACTACTAAAGTTTGTCATAAAAATTTGTTAATTTGAGCTTTTTCATTTTAAAAATAAGAAAAATCTACATACCTTTATGTTTACTTCATTTACACTATCGTATTAATAAGAAGAAATTATATATTGTATTTTTGTTTAACTGTGCATATTTAA
Organism: Uropetala carovei; assembly: GCA_036926305.1. Lineage (NCBI taxonomy): Eukaryota > Metazoa > Arthropoda > Insecta > Odonata > Petaluridae > Uropetala > Uropetala carovei. The sequence goes on along the minus strand of JAXCHB010000084.1, from coordinate 5,963,613 downwards.
AATGATAAATTAGTTGGTCAAAAGAAAAAATATTGATCTAAAGACACTGTCAGCACGATGAACATATTTGTAAACAATCCATTGTCAAGCTTATATTGATAAATTTTATATCCATTCTCATATAAATAAAATATTAAGTACTACATACAATAGAAATAGTAAACAATTAGGCCATTTTACAACCGATATAAACATCAATCATAATTATAATTCTGATATAATTAGTTTTTTTAATAGTTCCAAATAGAATTTTGTGTAATTTTATATGTACAGTGCTGGCCAAAATTAACGCAACACCTCATAGCGTTCGACAGCGGTCACTGCGGAGACTATTTGTAGCGAAGACTCTTCTGCTAAAATGACAACACTGAGCAGGCAGAAGTAGGGGGTAGGGGTCTTCTGAGGAATGGGGAAATGCACGGCTGTAAGAGCTAGAGGGATTTTGTGGCAGAGCTCGGAACGAAACGGAATGGAACTCTTCGAAACGAACGGAAACGAATTTTGTCCGATCACCATATCAGAAGTATCGGAAAATCGTTAAAAAATACTATATATATATATATATATATATATATATATATATATATATATATATATATCGGAATGAATCCTTTACAAAAAGTCGATTCAATCCTTCCTCCCCTCGCATGTTGGCTCTATCTATTGAGCGCGACTTCGCCAAAGACTGATTTTTCCTTATCATCGAGATGACGCAAATGGATAAAAATCTTTTTATTATTCTAACTGTTCAATCTATTCACTTTTTTATTCTTTCCTCAGCGGTAGTAGGTATGGAGGAATCCACAGTAATATTCTCAAATACGTAAGTGTAAGCAGGCGTTCGCAATCGTCGTACGCATTTTAGAAATATTTTATCCTAGGCGCGCAAATTCTCGGAATTTTTGCGGTCGAACCCGGGACGCCGAGGTGAGAACTCGTAACGGTTTTAAGTTGATTTCTACGTTGTTCGCTTACCCAAAACGTTTCAGCTCCCTATTCCCTACGGTATAGATCAAGGGTGGGCCAACTTTTCTGCATGGCGGGCCGCATCGGTGTTTGCGAATTCTTCAGCGGGCCACGTTGAAAGATGCCCATGCTTAGGCGGGGTTTAAATAGGAAATTGCTTAGATTCTTAGGCATCATACATAAGTGAAAAACAAGCACAAACAAGGACTGTAGGGCTAAATTTTCAAAACTAAAGGCTTTATTGTCATAATTTTATCAAAAGTAATATAAAATTGAGGTAAATTTTACAGATTGCTTTTTCACCAAAGCTTCGCGGGCTACGTCAAATGCTCTCGAGGGCCACATATGGCTCGCGGGCCACGGTTTGCCCACCCTTGGTATATACGGTAGGAAGCTTTTAAGTATTGAACCGAGAGCACCTCAGTAAGCTTTCTCTACGATTCACGGTAGAGGGCGCCATATCTACTACCCTACCAAACGTCGTTTCGTTAGCTAGAATTTCGATGACTTTAAACATCGGGCCAGCTAACACTGAAACATGATAGGTGGAGGAGGGAGGGCAAATGCTTCGATTCACGAGTAAAATGAAACATTGTGTTGGCTCCTTCTGTATACGAGCGCTATCGCTGCGTTCTTTAAGACTTTGACGCACCACGTATTATTTACAAAATTTATTTCTTCGTAGGTGTTCAGTCAATTTGATTCTCTTCTGTTTACTCGTTAATCGAAACATTTGCCTTTCCAACCCCCCTCCCCTGCCTTCTCTCCTCCACCTGCCATGTTTCAGTGTGTCAATAGTGCTTTTCAAATACCTTTAGACTGAGGAAGAGGGGAAAGAGAAAGAGTCCAAAAACGTGACCATGCCAGAGCCAATAGGAATGAAGGAGGCGGAGGGAGCGTCACTGGGCTCCACTTCACTCTCTTAGGTTCTCTAGATATATTGATACCGTGAATCGTAGAGAAAGCATACTTAGGTGCTCTCGGTTCGATCCCAGATTGTCCGAAATGTTTGCTATAAGAACGCATGGGAAAATACTTAAAGCTTCCTACCGTCTATACCAGGGATCGGCAACCTTTTTCCTAAGAAGAGCCACTTTTTCAATTTATGTATAAAACGCAATATAAGAAGAGCCGCAGTCACTGACAGGGGGGGGGGGATTCTCACCTCCTTCACCTTGCTGTTGTTTTACTTTTTCGAATCATCTCTGTAAACCAAAAGTTTATTCTACAGAATGCGTCCATACGTTTTTAGTTTTCTGCAATTTCTATTAAAATAATTTACGAAGTCAATTTCTTTCTTGGAGGTTTTATCAGGGAGAGTTGCTGCTGGGAGCCGCACGCAAATTCTTAAAGAGCCACTTTCGGCTCAGGAACCGCAGGTTGCCGACCCCTGGTCTATACCGTAGGGCAGTGTTTCCCAAACTTTTAAGAGTCGCGGCACCCTTAAGTGACTTTTCAGAATTTGGCGGCACCCCTCCCTATCCACCATCAGTAATAATCGTGGTGAAGTTGAACCCCTAACTCCAATCTCCATATCTCCTTTCATTTCGAAGTGCCTTTGCGACGAAATGAAGGTTAACTTAACTCTGGTTTGCATTTTTGAAAGCCGACGATGCAAAATGAGGCTAATAAATGGGGAAACAATATTTTTTGAGGCACCCTTCAGAACACTTCACGGCACCCAGGTTGGGAACCACTACCGTAGGGAATAGGAAGCTGAAACGTTTTGGGTAAGCGAACAACGTAGAAATCAACTTAAAACCGTTACGAGTTCTCACCTCGGCGTCCCGGGTTCGACCGCAAAAATTCCGAGAATTTGCGCGCCTAGGATAAAATATTTCTAAAATGCGTACGACGATTGCGAACGCCTGCTTACACTTACGTATTTGAGAAAATTACTGTGGATTCCTCCATACCTACTACCGCTGAGGAAAGAATAAAAAAGTGAATAGATTGAACAGTTAGAATAATAAAAAGATTTTTATCCATTTGCGTCATCTCGATGATAAGGAAAAATCAGTCTTTGGCGAAGTCGCGCTCAATAGATAGAGCCAACATGCGAGGGGAGGAAGGATTGAATCGACTTTTTGTAAAGGATTCATTCCGATATATATATATATATATATATATATATATATGGTATTTTTTAACGATTTTCTGATATGGTGATCGGACAAAATTCGTTTCCGTTCGTTTCGAAGAGTTCCATTCCGTTTCGTTCCGAGCTCTGCCACAAAATCCCTCTAGCTCTTACAGCCGTGCATTTCCCCATTCCTCAGAAGACCCCTACCCCCTACTTCTGCCTGCTCAGTGTTGTCATTTTAGCAGAAGAGTCTTCGCTACAAATAGTTTCCGCAGTGACCGCTGTCGAACGCCATGAGGTGTTGCGTTAAATTTGGCCAGCACTGTACTTCAATGAAATTATAATAATGGTGGATTCCATCTCAATGCAATTGGGATTACGCCTAACAATTGGATTGTCAGGGCAAGGAAAAATTTTATGTTCAAAAAACCTTAAATTTTGTGGTAAAAATCTTAATTTTGGACAAATTCGGCTTGTATTTGAAATTTGACAGTAGGTAAATGAAACTTTAATTTTTCATTCATTTCTGGGTGCAAGTCTGTCTTCGTACCATGATTTTAAGTAATTTTAAAGTGCAAATTAAAAAGTCTACACTTATCCCTGTGCGTCAGTTAGAGGATATGGCAAAAAGTGTGGATGATTCAATCTTGATCATTCACTAAGTTAGGATGTAAGAAGAATTGTACCAGATTTGGTTGTTCTAGCTTTTATCGTTTAGGAGGAGCTCCATGAACAAAAATACAAATATACATACAAATTCTTTAAAATATATAGTAGATAAATTATCACATATGCCAAATGGCTTATGTACTAAAAGATGAGGTGATACTTATTTTGATGTTCTCCTTATGGAGTTTTTAATTTTAATTAATTTAAAATTAATACCTTTATTAATAAATGTAACTAATGATTTCAAGATTGTGAATGGGCAATGTTTGATTTGCATGGCGATATTTTCAATTTCAATTCTGCATAATTGCAGTGTCTTTTGTATTGGATAGTATCAACTGCCAAATTTCTTTGATGGCATATTTCTTAAACTTTAATGTAAAGTGATTCTTTCTTCTGGGACTATCACAGGGGGACGTATTTTGTGGTAATGAATGCTCATATTACTTTGGTTAGGTATTACCAATATCTATATACAGTGGTGAGCTGCCAAAATTTTAACAACCGGTTCCCTATTCTGATTCGCAACACGACCGTGGCGCTGTAGTTACAAGTTTTGAAGTTATTCAGCTGTTATTTCGTTTCGTACCGAAACGTTCGTTAGGGAATAATAGTCAGTAAAACTAGCGCGAGAGGCAAGGAGCTAACAAAAAAGAAGCGTTAAATAAGAAAAAAAAATTCTATGAACTGAACTAATAAAACAAATAAAGTAAAAATATACGCTTCTTATCTTTTTTCTATAAATCACCTTTTCTACACCAAGAATCCAACTTGATATTAGAGATTAAAATGAATTCAACACGATTAATTTACATCACATATTTCATTTGTCACTAGAAAAAATCCATTTAGCTAATTATTGCGCTATTAAATGTCACAGGACAAAAGGCTCTAAATTATTAATACACTGCCGAATTTTTTCTCTATAATTTAAATTGCGTATTTTTATTATATCTTGAAATTATCGGCATACTTGAAGATTACAAAGGAAAGCCGACATCTTTGCAGGTATTAAGATGCATATAAAAAGGATCAAGATAAATTCATATACTAAATTTGTAAATCATTTTCAAAATTAACTCTTTTTGCTATATGCAATTAATTTATGTGATATTTTAATGTTCTGGATTATATTTTATTCAGTTGTAATATTTTATTACTGTAACAAAATTGAACACTGGGAAATAATTCTTATGAAACCAAACATCCATCGGGATCGAATAATGGATCGAGCGGACTCGGCTTTCTGTAGAAATTTTTAACAACCGGTTCTAAAATTGCTTCAAAATTTAACAACTGGTTCATGCGAACCGGCTGCAGCTAACCACTGTCTATATATATATGTGTGATTTGTTTCGAACAAAAAGTGTTGTAATGAGGACATTTTCTGAGTTTTACTATTTTATTTCTTCCGTGAATATTAGTTATATTTCAGTTTTGTGCATGAATAGTAGGGTGGAGCAAAAAAATTAAAATAATTGATTGACTTTCTAATAGTAATACAGGAAAATTAGACGACTTTTTACCAAACCGCAGAAAAAATTCGAACAAAACTGGTTTTTGGCACAGATACTCAGACTGGTATATAGTTTGACATATTAAAGCCCTCAATGATCCGGCTTGAGCTTCGGCCGCCATATTGGAAAAATTGCTCCCGAAATAGGCTTTTCGTGAATATCTCGCGAACGGTGGTACCTACGTGAAATTTTCGAATTACAAAGTTGTAGAGAATTACATTTCCTACTAAAAAGGTTCTATCACTTTTTGTCGTCAGAGTAACCCTTCCCCATCAAAATAGCAAAAAACAAAGTGAACTCAATGAAAACAGCAAGAAACGTGGCGAAATCCGCATGTGTATGTGTTGGTAATGTCTCCACATCGCTGTTTTTACTTTCTCCATACGTAGTAATGGGAAAGTATTGTGATCACGAAAAAAATCAACCTCGAGATTTCAACGGAAATACACATTTTGAGGTCCCTAGAACATGTTTAGACTATTTTCGGAATGATGTCTGTGTGTGTGTGTATGTGATTGTGGGCGCAATAACTCAAAAAGTACTTGCCATATTGTTACCAAATTTCATATATAACTCTTTAGCATGAGCACAAAGAACTTAGTTTTTGGACAATACCGGTTAACCGAAAGTTGAGGTTTATTCGAAACCCGATTCGGTTTTTGTGATATTTCTCCGTTAAACATCATTATTGTATATACAATTCTATACAAATGTTATAGAGAATGTAATTTCCTACAACTTTCATTTGAAAGAATTTTCCATAGCAATTATTGTTTAGGAATTATTTATAAAAAATTATCGGTTTTTCCGGTTTCCGTCAAATATCTCCTTAAAAACGTCGTAATTGGTAATCTTCGTGAGGACCAAAGTTGTAGAGAATAATATTTCTTCCAAGTTTTGTTTGAAACAAATTTTCGTAGAAACATCCATTTTGGAGATATTTTGATTTTTCTTAATACCAGTATACAGTGCCGCCACCATGTAGCGGTGAATTCTGTAAACATATTCAAAATATAATTTATGGCAATAAAGACAACTGTATTCTTTTACGATACGAAATAATAATTTTGCCTCATAATGCTATTCATAATAATCTAAATATGTATATCCCAAATATGGAGAAAGTCATGTGTTGACCACATCAGATTTTTTCATATATGTGCTTTGGTGGTGGGGGGGGGGGGGGGTCAGGGGAAATGGTGACTGTCTAACTGGGGGTAAAGTATTTGGCGCGTTTTTCTAATGTGGTATCCTCAGTAGGCCTAGTCCCCAATGTATCATTCAGCTTATTCCAATCTCAGTCTTTTAACAGCTCTACTGGTCGTTGGTTCATCCTCAGTAGATGTAGAAGGAAATATGTCACTACACTCCATTCTATCATCATTGAATACATATGGTTCATTATCTGGGTCATCATCGGTTTCATTTTCGTCATCGTTTTTCGTATCATTTTTGGTATCATGGTCGGTGCTGTTTTCTTCTCCATTATCAGGTGATGTTCGAATGTTCTGCTCCTCTTCTGTTGCTTCGACATCATCAACATCTTCTTCTTCTTCTACTACTAATTACCTGGCATTATCACAGGATACTCCACTGCAATTTAGGCAAACATTTGAGCACTTCAATCCGGTTTTTCGGCATCCACAAGCCTGGCGACATCCTTTAGTACAGCTGCAAAAAATACTTTATAAAATATTATCTGGAGCAGGTGGTTTGGTTAATCGAATAGGTGAGAAATTTGGTTGGATTTGCCAGCCCCAGTTTTCAGGAAGCATTTTATTGCCACGCCATAACTGAATTTGCTGGTAAACGTGATAACTGTGCAGGCGAGCAGCATCCTCAGTTGGGGGTAATGATGAGAGGCTCTTTTTTCCTCGAGCAACTCCTTTTTTGAAGCAGATGAATATAAGGTTGTTTGAATTTTACCTCTACCTAGTTTTACAAAGAATATTTCTTTCTCTGGAGGTGCTAAGGCAGTCAGCAAAACAAGGAGATCAACGTCCTCTCCAATAATAGCTGTAACCTCACCAGAAGCTGCTGTTTCAATAGCCGTATTAACAATTAGCATGTCTGCATCTCCTTCAGCCTGCTTTATGTTAAAACCTTTTTCCGAAAATGTTTTCATAAGCATGCTGATAAGATTCGTCTTATTTTGATCATTAGACACATTTTTCTTGAGGCATTGTTACATTCATGTGTTCATCAAACTGGATATCAGGCGCGAAGTTTTTATAAGAGCAATGTGATCTTTCAGCTGCTTTTGTATTGTATACGTTTTCTGAGTAACCGTCAAAAACAACACTTGATTTACGATTGTAGTTTCGTTCGACATATGAAACGTAATTATTTGCAACCCTACAATATGTGCTACCTATAGGTCAAATAACACGATGTAGAAGTCATCCTCCATCTATGATGTAGGTGGAATCATCCGGAACCGTAAGATCACTTTTCTTTTCAAAAACTGCATAAAGCGCTGATTTGTTGGTTTTTCGCATGCCATTTTCATCAAAAAGAGACAAGGGGAAAGGAGCAAGTTCATACTGGAAGTAAGAATTCAGTTCTTCCTCAGACTTCAAAAATACTGAAATACGATGAAAAAGTAGCACCGGATCGGCAGTGACAACAGAACCCTAGAATTTAAAAGAATGATTGACCATTGCTAATGTTTGTACTCGGTCTTTACGTGAAAGTTTTACATCACCAAATTTTTTTCCTACATTCGCCTTCATTGCTTAGCTTCCGATATTGTGAGCATCATAGCAGTTTATTTTTCGTCACCGACACCTCCACTACTGATTGACATACACTTGCCTAAAACAGGGAAAGGTGGGTTTCTTGAAAGCCATTGATCCACTTTCTGTACATCTGCATCATCTCTATTTGATCGAGAAGCTCGCCAGTCCACGTGTTGTTCTGCAGTGTTGGAGTACAACCCACACAAAGTTTCGAGGTCTTCACAGATACACAGCAGCGTCGGGGCTCCAAGGATCCATCTTCGTAAAACACTTTCTGTAATTCCTCTTCCATGGGTCAACCCTCCCGATGATTTCATAGATCGCATGAGGGTCTGCTCAATTGTCATGTCTGTCCAGGTTCCACACCAGAATTTTCTACTCCGTCGCATAGTAAAAAAACCTCCCGCAAATCTTACATACTCTTCTTCGTCCAATTTTGTTCTTAGCTGAGCCATATCTTGTAAGTACAGTTGACAGCATTTTGCGTAGGGAAAGTGGCCACTAGCGTGAAAGAAAGGAAGCATTCAATAGTTTCAATATGCAACTGCCAATTTCCACTACGTTCGGACAGTATAAATTGCTTAACCAATGTCACCATTTTAAAATATTGAGTCCAAATTCTTGCTGTTGGGACATTCATTTCAAGGGCTTGCAACTCACACTTAATTTTTTCGGCAAGATTTTTCAATGTTTTGTCCTTTATTATGTCATCATATTGAGGTGGTTCATTCTCTAAATCTTGACAGTATTGTAAAATAGTTTCATTTTCTGCATCCGATATATCATTGTTGTTAAGAATAGTCTTTCATAAAGCCAAATGGACTAGCATGTGGCCCCGAACAGCGCGTGCATAGTTATGACCAGTTAGCATCTTCACGACGGTGTTTGGAGAAAAAATTTGGCACATTATGTATCCGATACACCCTAAGAAGGACATTAAAAGGTAGAACCCTCTGAGTCTCAAGAAAACATTTTGAAAGTCAGAGTTATCGGACATAGCAGCACATACCTCCCTTGCTTTAAGATACAGAGGCTGGTCAAATGTCACGGAAACTGCTTTTTGATTTACTTCCTTACATTTCTCTATTGCTCTGCACAAACTAGAATAAATTGTGTCGTAATTACTCGGAGGAAGATTCAGGAATGGTAGACAATTAATTGCTGTCTTTTCAAAACACATATCTGTCATCAATGTATCCATAAATCCATTCCAGCCACGCACTGTAGGCATGTTTTTAGATTTGGAATACATCCAAAGGATTTCACAAGCATGAGGAACAACTGATTCAAAATCTTTTGGTTTTACCTCTTGAAGTTCTGAATGTTGTAAAGGGTTGTCTGAAGTTCCTTTCTTTTCAAATATTTTGATTGTAACCTCGGATTTCTTGCTTATCATTTTTGCAGATGCCATCCTTTTCAACCTCTCAATATTATCTGGTAGAACGAGGTTTGAAGATGGAATTATGCAAGATATACCTCCCATACTATGAAACATATTGAGGCCATCTATTGTGTTCACATTAAAATCTGCATTGTCAAAAATAAATTGCAAAAATGAACCAGGTAGTATGCTTGGTTCCTCCTGCAGCAAGGAGTTGAGTTTCATTATAGGAATCCGCGAATCCTAACTTATGCAGTATATCTTGTAAAATTCTGGAGCCATACTTCCTGTGTATGTAAGCACCCAGTCCAATCTGAACAGGAGATAGAAAAGATCTTGGTCTTGTTGCTGCCATAACTGCATGAGAAATTGCCTTGCATTTCAATTGATAGTCACCAGAGTTCCCCTTTTTATTTTTCATAATAATTCCTTGAAGTAGAGCCATAAGTGAAGTGGGTATGACACGTTCTGAGTCCTCAAAAAAGTTTCCAGCATTGCCATAGGATGTTAGATTAAAGACCTGAGAACAGATGTCCTTTCTTATAATTGCTGCTGCAGTCTTCACAATTCTGAGTCGTTCATCTTCTGCATTACTTTCTTGTTCATAATACCATGACGATGTTAATATCTTGTGTCCTGTCCCTTTAAAGCAAACAACAGTTTCCTTTTTCTTTGTGGTGGCAACAATTATATTCTCACCGTAATGTTCCTTTAATTTATAAATTATTGTTTTAACACTGGGGACATAATCCTTCACCTGTTCAATTAGTTCCTCAATAGAAAACTGACATTCATCGCTCTCCTCCAGAAATGAATAAATTGTTTCCATTGCCGCAGCAATCTTTTCATCTTCAAGGCTTCCTTTCCACTGGTTACTTCAACCTTTGTAAATAAATTAAGGAAACACTGGTGGTGATATTGCGCTTCAACAGCAACCAAGTCAGCAACATTTGATAGTCGTTTTCTAACTGCTTTGCCCCAAGCATCCTCCCGTTTGTTTGCAGTACTAAGTATATTATCTTTCACTTCCAGACTCTCTACAAAAACAACCTTAGAACGGTACTTTTGTGATTACTTCTTTTGTCTCTGTAGGAAATCATCGTTCACGACAGCACAACAAAACAAACATTTTTCTCAGAAATCAAACGTTGGTTGCCCTTGTCTCAATTTTTTCTTCACTGGAGTTGTTTGAGCAGATGTTGATGCATTCTCCACTATAGATTTTTTGTATGCCTCAATGCTTGCTTTTCTGACATAATGGATGCACTATCACTTCATCACTTTTATTTATGTTCTCTTCCAAAGTCTGCCATTTGTTATCACCTCTCTCCCTACTTGCTTCCACTAGTGTTCCTATTCCTTTCTGTCCTACCTTCACAAAATCATTCGGAGCACAATGTTCACCACACAAAGCACAGTTTCTTTCCATAGTTCCATTTATTTCCACCATTTCTTAAACAACAGTCACTTTGGAAATCGCATAAAACACTGACACTCTCGGTGAGAGAGGGTATGGATGCATCACGTTTCTCCTTGCAACTAGGGTGGGAAGGTAGAGAGAATGAGGAGGTTCATTGCTTCATCCTGTACCTCTCCTCCCTACCTACCGGCCTGACCGATGAGCGACCATGCCTCCTGACCCTCCCCCTCCACCACTGAAGCATATACTCCAAAAAACAGCGATGCGGAGACATTACCAACACATACTCATGCGGATTTTGCCACGTTTCTCGCTGTTTTCATTGAGTTCACTTTGTGTTTTGCTATTTTGGTGGGGAAGGGTTACTCTGACGACAAAAAGTGATAGAACCTTTTTAGTAGGAAATTTAATTTTCTACAACTTTGTAATTGGAAATTTTCACGTAGGTGCCACCATTCGCGAGATATTCACAAAAACCTTATTTCGAGCGCCATTTTTCCAATATGGCGGCCGAAGCTAATACCAGATCATTGAGGACTTTTAGTATGTTGAACTAGATGCCAGTCTGAGCATCTCTGCCAAAAATCAGTTTTTTTCGAATTTTTTCCGCTATTTTTCCTGACTTTCCTGTACTATAGTGTGGAAAAGTTGACTTTCGTAATCAGCAAACTAAGTACATGCAAAATTTGGTAGATATTGGTTTTAATTTAGAGGTGCTGCCAGGGTCACAAAGTTTTTGATTTTTCTATCTTCATATTTAATTGCGTTGAAGTAGGCTTGGCAATGCTGCTTGTCACATTGGTGGCACTTTGGGTGATGCACACATATGACTTGCCACCACAAGGCACCCAGCTCTTTGTTGAAGTGCTTAGTGTAGTCGAGAGTAAGATCACAACATAATAAGTGTTCAAATTACGTATTAAAAACTAGCACTGAACGTTATGGATTGGTATCATTTTCCCGAATATCACTTTCCCGAATGATCGTTTTCCCGTATATGATTTTCCCAAATACCAATTTCCCGAATATCATGATTATGATGAAAATGCTGAAATCCGTGAAAATGAAAGAATGAAAGGAAATCAGAAGAGTACCGTGAAAATGAAAATTAGCATAGATTAGTAGTATGTAATAATAAAATCAAAGTTTATTTAAGGGTTTCACTGAAAGAAACATGGAAGATGTCAAAATACATGATATTTGTGATCTGAGTGTTGTTTATTTTTTCTTAGATATTAATTTCCATAACATTTCCAGCGAAATGGAGGTTGGTAAGCATAACAAGCATGGGGCAGAGCCCCCATTACAATATAGTAATTAATATTTAACATTCAAAAGTGCTGGTTTTCTGATGTGTGGAGACATTTTGCCCTAGTTTGCATTTGAGGGCATTTTGTCCTAGGATATTTTGTCCAGGGAATTTTTGTCCTACACCCTCATGAGGATTTCTCCCGCCCTCCCCCCTTACACCCCCTCCCCAACCATCGTAATCTAAATTTGCTAATTTATAGCATAATCTTCAAATATATGTTATTTCCAGTCGATAGATACCTATATTGCTTGTGTTTATTAAGTAGGTACTTAAGGAGTAAGTGGTTTGCAGTAGCTAGTTCAATGTTTAGCCGCTAGATAACCCTTCTTATGTGTGCCATTCTGCCTCACAAGGACTTCCTATTTTGGCCGTTACGTGGCACTGTGTGGCTTAGTTGCTCAGATGCAATGTTTTTTCCGTTCTTATTCCCAGCAGAGCGGAATTTCAGATTTCAGAGATTGCCACAACCAACCAACCATTTTTAAACCCTGACGAGCCACAATAGCGCCGTCACAATTATGTTTATCATGCAAGTTAATACGGGTGCCTTAAATGGAACCTATCCCTCAGTCCCTGTTTGCAAGCTAAATAAGCTCCATTTGCGGCGCAACAGTCAGGGGGAACTATATTGCACTTTAGCTACCAATTTTCTTTTGCATATAACAAAAGAGTAGCGAAGAACCTATCGTCACATGCACTCAGGAAAAATCCATTTAGCCAGGAATGAGAACGTAAAAAACATGGCATTTAAGTGACTAATGCACATGGTGCCACATAATGGCCAAAATAGGAAGTTCTTGGGAGGCAGAACGGCACACATAAGAAGTGCTATTTAGTGGCTAAACGTTGAACTAGCTACTGCAAACTACAGTAAAAGCCCATTCTAACGGCACCCATGGGACCAAAGTGAATATGCAGATATAATGAATGGTGCCACAAAATCACACTCCAATTACATTGAGGGCATATATCCTGTCTTTCAAGGATCTTCTTCCCTATAAGACATTGTACATGCTGTTCTTTGTTATCTGATGCACTATTTTTTATTAGAATTATCATGGTGTAACTTATAATTTTTGTAATGCTCATTCTGGGAACCAAATAAGGGCCCATCAAAAATAGCATTACTACTACTACTATAATTTATTATTCACAATTAACAGATTGTTTAGCTTTTTCATTAAAAGTAAATATCAACAGTTCATAATGTCATAAATTTTTTAATTCATTAGTTGGAACAGCTTATGAATTGCCCTGCCCACATCCCGATCTTCTTTTGTTTTTTATTGCTAGGATTTGAAATGGCATAACGGGAACAATTTGTTGATTTCCTTTTGTCTATCTTGTCCAAATTTGTATGGGATAATTTGAAAATTTTTTTGATGCAAGCTCAGCAAAAAAAAACAAAAGAAGCTCGGAAATCGCATCGGGGTAGTTGGCCAAGTAATTTTCAAGCTTATCCCATTTGCTGATAAAAATATTTTGCCTTTTCAATTAATAGTGAACCTGTGATTGGGAAACATTAAGAACGCTTCGCCTTCAGCCACTCATACGATACTGCTTTGGCTTCCTTAAATTTTTAAGTTTTTGGATATTTTCATTTTTCTCCGAGTCAGCAAAATTTTAGGAATTGTTGCTTTCTTGCTTTACTCTCATATATCATAGATGAGCTTATATTGTACTCGTTCATTAATACCCCATTATCTAGACATTGGCAATGTCAATTTTCTGTCATAACGTCAGCACCATTCGCTTCCCATGTTTTCTACTACTGCTGCTACTACTCGTGTTCTTTAGGGTATCTTAAAATGTTAATAACAAGTAAAATTATCGCTCAATATGACACGACTTTTGACACCTTGAGACAGAAGAGGAACTACTTGCAATATGTGGTTAAGTTTACGGAAGATCGGTCATAACTGTGGCGACAGGGGGCGCCATATTATATCTCGCCTCAGACGGCAAAATGTCTGGGAACGGCCCTGGCGACATCTATTAGTCAATTGGAAAATGTAGTTTCAGCGAAGATGCCATTAGAGCGTGTTTGCTGCTAGAATGGGTGCTGTTAAAATGAGCTTTTATTGTACTTACTCCTTAAGTACCAAGAAGTATTTCTCCCACCCTCCTCCTTGTTCCTCCTCCTCCCAACTTCGTTATCTATATTTGCTAATTCATTGCGTAATCTTGAACAATATGTTATTTCCAGTTGATAGGTCCCTATAATGCTTGTGTTTAACAAGGATTTCTTCGACCCTTTGTTATCTAAAGTTGCTAATTTAATGCATAATCTTGAACTACATGTTATTTCTAGTCAATGGACACCTATATTGGTTGTGTTTCATTAGTATTTATTATTTAGTATTTATATTATCAGAATAAATACAACTTTGCCTTTATTATTATTCCGTTCTTTGTCCAAAATGTAATTATCAGAAGCAAGTTTTCATGAATAATAAATTTTGTTTTTATCAGAATAAATACAACAAAATAAATTATTTTCGGGAAATTAAAATATTCAGGAAAATGATTTTTGGGAAATTGAAATATTTAGGAAAATGATATTCAGGAAAACGATCATTCGGGAAAACAGTCATTCGGGAAAATGATATTCGGGAAATTGAAAGTGTGTGGAACGTTATTATACTGTTGTGGATTCAATAATGTATTTCTGTGTAATTTAATTAGCTTGTTTACAAAATGAGTGAATTTGTTGCTGCCAAGACAAGGCTCCAAGTGAAGTGTGCTGTTTTTGGAATGCCTAAAGATCTCAGTGATATCGTTTTGCCGACATACGGAGATGTGATGAAGTTTTATCTGTGGGTATGACATGAATTAAAAGGAACCAGTAGTGTAAGAGATACAATTTGTGACTGAAATCAGTGAGATAGTTGTAGCTAAGTTTGAGCAGTTAAGGTTGAAGTCCATTATTCTGTCAGTATCAGTATATTGGACACCTTTCTCACACATCTGGTTCAGCACTGACAATGAGTATTAAGTCCAGCACTGATGACTTCATGAACAAAAATAATATTGGTGCTTCTAAATTAGAGTCAATTGGATGAGAATACTGGTACCAAGGGTGGTGTAATTCGGCTTCTATAAGAGCATCTTGGAAGACTATTGCAATGGATGGTTTGTCAGCTTCATGCTAATGACTTCCTGCCATGCCATTTGTTCCAGTAATTGGATGGACATACCACAGGGCCTCAATTTTTTCAGGTACAATAGAAAATCAGTTCCATGGTTATGAGAAATTACCAACAAGGATTTTGTTCCATTTGAAACAAGTCTCCCGGAAATAAACACTTCAGATCTTAGTACAGTTCAAGCATATCTGCTAGATAGTTGCCATGCTGTTTCATCCAGACACTGTTCTCTGAGTGTCTCCAAGAAGGATCCAGGTCGCATTCCGCACTCAAGATGGTTGACTACAGCTAATCATCTATTGCGATTGTATGTTAGTAGTGAGAGACCATCACTGCAGCTTCAAACATTGGTGGATTATGTGATGAAAGTATATGCCTCAATGTGGTTCAGCATCAAGTCTAATCCTTCTAGCAAAGATGATGAAAACACTTGTAGACAGGGTTGGACTGGCCCGGCGGGACGCTGGGACATTTCCCGGTGGGCCGGTGCAAAATGGGGCCGGGTCGATCGGCTGACAAAACCATAATTTTGTCATTTTAGTATCCGTGAATTGAGATATGGAAGAACAAATTATTATGTCTGTCTTTAACTAAATTTCCCGCAGGTTCCCTTTTCAATTCTTTACCATGTCTCCTTCCTCTCTCCCCTTTCCTCATCGCTTCTCTCTCTCTACCTGCTCCCCTCCCTCCCCCTTTGTGTACTCGTCTTCAAGTCCAGGGATGTCCCTGCACGCCAGCATCTTTCCCTTCTCCGTAATTAGTAAACAAAGGAGGTTGGTCGAGATTGAAGTAGCCTTTCTCGAATAGCGTGTGACAGAATAAACAAGTCTAAGAAGTATGGGATAACAGTAATCCCTTTCTCACAGCCAGAAATTCACTGGTATTGGCTGGCCGGATTTTCCCTCTTCTTCTTATCCTCATCCCCCCTCGCCATTATTCTACTAATTTCTAGATACGCCCCTAATTTGCTTGCTGTCAGCTCTCGAAAAAGGTGACGATGACGTCAATCATTTTCTCACGCTATCTTGTCTTATTAATTCATCGTTCAGTCAGTTCAACTTACTCGGAGGTGGTAGTTCAATCCAGTAGTTGATAATTTCATTCTGGTGTTCGCGAATAAAATATTATGGTGCGTAACTTCTTATCGCACTTATTGTTATAACAAATATCAACATAACAAACATTATTGTTTTTCAATTTTAAAAGTTCCCTTTCATAATTTTCTTCCTCTTCAACCAAGAAAGTATAAAATGTCACAGCCATTGTATTGCTGAAGGGGCTGACCTTCTATTACACGCTTCAGGTAGTGAATGTGTGGCTACTTCCCTGTACTTCATTGTTAACTCTTGACGTGTTATCTGATTCAACGTGTCACAGTATATATTTTACAATTATTAATAAATATGTATCAATTTTAGGGTTTGGTTAGATATTTCCTGTGAGTAAAATTCCGTGAGAAAAGTTTGAGATTTTAATCCGTGACATTTCCGCATTTAATTTAGGCTTTCGCTGACGGCAAATTTTTTCATTTATAGAAGATCCTGCTAATGTTACTCCGAAGCATCCATGCCCGAAGCGGGATTCGAACCCGCGACCTTTGGGTTTGAAGGCAGGCGCACTGCCTACCAGTCTAACCCGGCCAGCTTCAAAGTATTAAATGAGTATAATTTAAACAGTTCTGCTTATAACAATCACTATGAAGCATATAAAATTATACTTACATTATCTGTCACAAAAGTTTATTGTGAGAGAAGTTTCAACATTTTGTTATATTAAAAATACGAAATAGATCAGGAGATGAAAATGTTGATTCTTTTAGCGCTATGTCGGCGAACAAAGATATTCTGCTCAAACTTGAAAATGACCTGATAATTAAAAAAATATGCGAAAATAGTAAGGAATTTAACGACAAATTATCAATTTAATCAAGTATTCGTTGTTACTATATTCACAGTATTGTACATATTCAAAAGTACGTATATTCTGGAAAATTTGTTTAAATAATATACAAATTTTATTAATTTCTTGCAATTGTGTAAAAAAGTTTACTTTTTTATGACAAAAATAATTCAAGTTCTATTACGAATTAATAATGACTACGGAATGTTTACTGTATTCTTTTATTATATCTACCTGTATGTTGTACTTGAATGACATAAGAAATACAGTTAGTTTTTATCCCTTTCGTACATATCTTATTCATTACGAAATTTTTATGGCCAATACTGCAAAAATGGGGGGGGGGGGGTGATCTCGATTTCCTGGTATGAATTTGCTTCCCAGTCCAACCCTGCTTGTAGAGAATGATAGGCCTCTCACAATATCTACAAAAAGAGGTTACAGATGTGGTTGATGCTGTTATTCAAAGGAATGGATATTATGACTATCCTAAGAATATTATTCCATCCATGTCGTGTGTTGAAAAGGAGTGTGTAAGAGACTCGGTCTGTGGCATATCATGAAGGGCTGGCACTAAGTCGAAAGATGTTCATTCATTCAGTATTCCACCTCTGAACTACAAAGCCAGTGACCTTATTTTGTGGCACTGTGACAGAGCCACCACTCACGTTTGAGATAGCAGCTAGAACACTTGGTGAAGACAGAAGTGGGTGTGATGGAATTCTTGCATTTTCCGTGTCACACTTGAGTTCACCAATTTAGGTGTGATTTTGAGAGGTAAGAGAGGGGATCAATATCCTGGAAATATTAGGCGCAGATGGCCATTATATCAGGAGTAATTAGAGATAAAATTCACACACTATGTATTTAACCCAAAAATTTGCAAATGTTTGCAAGAGGTGGTTTGGTCTGGTGGTTAAGGTCTTGGGTTGCTACAAAAGGAACTCGTGTTCGATCCCATGGCCTGTACTTTTTTATTTTTATTTTGTTTGTTTTATTGATTTTTATTACCGCATATCTTCGAGTATAAGGCGATTCGGGTATAAGTTGAAGTGTGTACTTTTTAGCCTAAAAAAGCATCTAAAATCCAAGACTCGAATATACTTCAAAGCAAAGAAAACAAAAACAAGATAATTTTGAAATTTACAAAAAAATCAATATAAGTATATACAGGTGAACCTCTGCTTACGAACATTCAAGAAACAAACAGTTCGTATTTACGAACATTCCACATAACAATGAATTGCGCCTCGCACTTCATTTACGAACACACCCTCCTGCATTTAGGAACATTGGTTGCAGTAAGAACACATAAACTTGTTAACACTTGTCATTTGCCGTTTGTATTATAAACTGTACGGGTGCGTGTTTATGTATGTATTGTTTTTTATTACCCTTGGAATATGGAAAACAATCATAAACGTAGTATTTGTGAAAGTGCTAAGAGCGGTAAAAAAACGTCAAGTGCCTTCGATGGAAACTAAAATGGACATAATAAATAGATAAGAAAAAGGTAAGTCGCTTGCTTCGATTGGTCGTATTTATTATCTCAATCGTTCAGCAGTTGCAACCATTTTAAAAGGCAAAGGAAAAATTGGTGGTCATATTCACAATGCAGGCTCTGTTCAGTCTGTGATTATAAGTAAAAAAACGAAATGCCGTCATTGAAGAAATGGAACGGTGTTTCACAATTTGAATTCAGGATCAAAATAAAAAAAGAATGCTTGAGTACTGAATTGGTTCATCTTTTCAATCCACTCGTTTGGGTAAGTTTTTTAAAGATAAAATATAAATTTTAAGTTTTCCTGTGAAACTAAGTTTGGCAACACTGTATTATTTTATCATTAGTCTTCGCATTTTCCGAGTGTATAAATTTTTCATTCTAATGTGCTTCAAGATCAGTCAAATGTTGTTGTTCGCCAGTCATGTTTAATTATTGATCCAGAAAAATGTCCATCTAGTTCGCGACTCGAATATAAGTCCTAAAAAAGCAAGAAATTTCTCGACTTATACTTGAAGATATACGGTATTTTTATTTTATTATTTTTTATTATTTTTAAAATAAAATGTTTGACAAGTAAGAGGTCTCGTGCATACACTTTGCACCGAGCCCTGTGATTTTTCTAGCTGGCTCTGCTTCACGCTGTAAGGTATGTCAATTTTGGGTATCTTCGAATCGCTATGTCAATTTTAGGTGTCTTTAAATCTATCTTTGGGCATGGATGTTGTGATTCGTCTTGGGGTTTTTCCCCTGCCTGCAGACAAGCTCATAAAAAAGGAAGTGCATCCTATAGGCCAGCAAATATGGTGCATTAAATTTAAACATTTTTATTCTTATCACTGTGTTTTTACTCTGTTTTCTCCTGATTTAGGTATTAAAGGTATGCTTTTATTTAAAAGGCTTTGAATTTGTGAATACTTATTTGGATCTTGATTATGGAGAATGATTTTTAAAGGTGTTGAAATATATAATGATGCTGTAAGCATGATTAAGGAAATTAAAAGAATTAGAGTACCACTGACTTTGAAGTTGGCAATCTTTCTTTATTGAAGATGAATTGAGGAACCACATAATAACCATACAGGCGACTCCCAAGATTCGACGGGGATGCGTTCCTGAAAATGTGGTCGAATCTCGAATTGTCGAATGTCGAACGCCATTTTTCCATATACAGTAAGTCCCCAACTTACACGGTTAATTCATTCCGAAGGTCGCCGTGTAAGTTGAAAACCGTGTAAGTCCAACAATGCTTAAATACGATATACTTTTTGACATATACTTTCATTTCAATGGATAGTTAAAGCTAAAAAAGTAGTGCTTATGTGATGAGGGTTTATAGTTTGTTTATGAAGAGCAGTGGAGTAACGAGACACAACTTGCACCCACGGGATAACTAATCTAAATGGCGAAAGCGACGCTGTCAGCTGTGCGTCACTAACAGGAATGTGTTTCTGACACTGATCATCTACCCAAAGTTTTAAAAGTTTTTCCATTTTAGGAATCACAACACTGCACCTAGGACTGTTTATTGTTGTTATCAAATTACGTAAATTTATCACATTCTAAAATTTTCTCCTTCTGTTTCACATAAGTGCTAATAGTTGAACGACACATTCCCAACGATAGTGCGATTTCTGTATGGCATTCACCTTTCTCAACACGCTTTAAAATTTCTAATTTCAATTCATAACTATGAGTCTTATGCACTCTTTTATTTGATTCACTTACATTATCACTATTACATTTCCTTTTAGATGCCATGTTAAGTGATAAATCTGTTATATAAAGCACTTATGATATATGTATATATGTTAACATTACTACGTTGCTATCTACAACCAGTAAATAAACAAAGGTTAATTTTGCAATTACTACGTTGTTAACTACAACCAGTAAAGATACAAAAGTTAATTTACCTGAGTAACGCATAAATAAGTCTAAATTATGAATAGAATTTGAAAAGTTTACATTGACTGAAAATATGAGAGTTGAAACTGATAGTAATAATAGTAGCAATTGGACTGATTATTTGTTAAAAATAGGAAATGGAAGTATTCAAAAGGACTCCGATGGTTACATAGAGTTACCAATGGAATGTAAAAGCAGTGGTAATTTAATAGATGAAATATTCGGAAAGAAAATGGAAAAGGGTAAAGAAGAAGAACTATACGGAAAAGTTATATTAGCACCTACAAATGCTGATTCCTTAGAAATAAATAATGAAATATACAAGTGCGGACGAGTTAGTTAATTGTAATGAGGAAGTAAAGGCAAATTTTCCGGTTAAGTTTTTAAATTCACTCACACCACAAGGAATGCCACCGCATAAATTAAGATTTAAGAGTTGGAGCTATGGTAATGCTTATAAGAAATATCAATGTAAAAAGCGGACTTTGTAATGGAACCCGCTTAATAGTTAAAAAGTTGGGAAAAAGCACAATTGAATGTAAAATAGCGACTGGTAGTAACAAAGGAATTTCAGTGTTGCTACCAAAAATTGACGTTACAATGACAGAATGCGAATTACCATTCGAAATGAAATGAAGACAATTTCCTATAACACTGTCATTTGCAATGACAATAAATAAGAGTCAGAGGCAAACTTTTGACTATGTAGGACTGTTGCTCAAAAATAAAATATTAGCCCATTGGCAACTTTACGTCGGTTTATCAAGAGTACGATGACAGGATCACCTAAGAATACTGTCCAGCAAAGAAGACAAAATGAAAAACATTGTTATTACAGATGTAATTTCATGATTTTTTAAAAATTAAATATTTATTTAACTATTTTCAATCTGATTTTTATTTTGTCTAAACTTAACGTCGGTTTATCAAGAGTACGACAACAGGATCGCCTAAGAATAGTGCCCAGCAAAGAAGACAAAATGAAAAACATTGTTATTACAGATGTAATTTCATGATTTTTTAAAATAAAATATTTATTTAACTATGTTTAATCTGATTTTTATTTTGTCTAAATGTTAGATTGAGAGTGTATTATAAAGCTGGGTACTTGGTGCCCATAGGTCGCTAGTTTATAAATAAATCAATAAAATAAATAAATTTAAATAAAAGATTAACAGAAAAAAGAGTGAAATCAGCACAAATTCAAACAATTAGAGCAGATATAACTATGTCTACACTAAAACTAAACCTTGCGTGGTTGGTTTGGACCAATTACTCTGCGTAAAGTAGTTCCCAATTTGATCGGCTGTGTCAAATTTGTCGAATCTCGAATGGTCGAATCTCGGGAGTCGCCTGTACAAGTATTTTTTTTAAAAGGAAAATACATTGAGGATGAAATCTTTGTTTTTAAGAATGTGTGATGGTTGCAAAAAATTTATATTGGTCAAACAAAAAGGAAAATTATCACCAGATTCAAAGAACATTTATCATATTTTAGAAAAGCTAACTTTGACAAATCCTGCGTAGCAACTCACATCCTTCATATCCAACATTCTTTTTCATCAAAAAACCTCCAATTATTGAAACCTATTTCCATCTCCTACCTTCTAGACGGAGTCGAAAGTTTAGCCATTCTTCAAAACAAAGACATTATCCTTAATCAAGACACAGGTCCAATAGGAAACACTACTTTGCTTTCTCTTTCGAATAGCAGTCATTCCAGCGGACTTCTCCATCGCTACTTTGTAACTATTTATTCTCCCCCCTCCCCTTCTTCCCCCTCTCATTCCACTCCACGTATATATATACACTCCCCAACTCTTTGTTCTTAGTCTTTTTTTTGATCGGCCTGCTGATGATGGAATCGTTGATTCCAAAATACGCGTATTTAGGCAATATTTTAGAAAGGAAGTACTTGTGTATTTGTGTGTGTGTGTGAACAAAGAAAAAAGGGTCCCTGGCATTGGAGTAATTCCTCCTAAACCCAGAGTGTGGGAGATTATGTGTTTGTTTGGTCACTGGAGTGGCATGAATATTTTCCTTTTTTAAAAATACTATTTGTATGGTTATTAGGTGGTTCCTCCATTCATCTTCATTGATTAACCATAGGGCTCATAATTAATATTTTTTCTTTCTTTATTGAGTCTAAAAAATGTATTTTTGTACTTAGGCAATATTCTATGAAATATGGAATGTTTAATTCATCGTGTTAATGAGTTCATATTTTAAGAGTTATGATTACATTTTTTTAAACTTACTATTTTGGATTGAAAATCTTTTTAGGTTGAGTCAGTATAAACAATGATCTTACGTATTTTGTAGAATTATGATTGCATATTTATTTTTCATTTTTTTGAAGATTTCCTATTAGGAAAGTGCAAAGCAGTGCACATCCATGTTCGACGGATCCCTATGACTAGTGTCCCGCAAGAGGAGTCCCATTTCCAACGATGGATCCATTCATTATTTGTGGAGAAAGATAGGTATGATTATGTCCATTATGCGTGACATACTTTTTCAATCATACAGTGGAATGGTGTTGAATTGATTATGATGTATATACCAGTGTCGGTCGGTGACCCATTGAGTAAGGCAAGCAGTGACAGTTTTACTTTATGGAACCAAGCATTATGAATTGGTCACTTTGCGAGCCAAAGGCTCACCTCATCATTCATGTATCTCATTTGGAAGTATGCTATGGGTATAAGAAATAATGGTACACCTCTTTTGAAACCAAATTTATTTCTCACTTTCTGTTTCCAATAATTTTAATCAATGGAAATATATTAAATTGCGCTTCTGAAATATTGTAATCATGCAATTACTTCTATAGCTTCAACTAATTGTAGGCTTTCCAGCTTGAACAATCTCTTTTTTAGTTGCAAAATCTTGATAACTTGAAAATGATTTCACCAATAATATTTTTATTACACAATGCTCATTATCTGAACACATTTTTAGGATTATGAGTAAATAAGTTTAATAAAAGGAAGTACCGATGTAGCTCACCAGAAATAAATACTTTATAAACCATGTGGAGGACACAAAATAGCTAAACAAATACATCACATGCCGGCGACAACACTGGCACAGCTCAAAATTGTGATTTTCGAGTTAATACAGCCGAGGGGTTTGTTGTAAAGCTCTCTTTCATCCTGCAGTACTGTCAGAATAGTAGTTATCATGTTGGATCTCCAAATTTCAAGGCTGTTACTTATGCTATTCAATAGGAAAATAACCTGATGTTGCTAGGTGCAGTTTATTTCTTGGATTTCTGATAGCATTCATTTTGAGTTGTATCAGTATTGTCGCCGGTGTGTGATATTTCTATAAACATGTAAAACCAAATTTCCCTGATAGATGGACACAGCGTAGTATTTTAATGTCACCAGCAGACAAAACTTTCTGCTGAACTAAGAAGCAGTTCAAATTTTGCTTAATTCCCTTCCATTGGGTATGCATAGCCTCTCCCCTCTTGTGAAACCAAATTTCCCCGATAGATGGACAAATGCAGTATTTCATGTCGCCAGTAGTCGAAATTTTCCCTGGAATCGAGAAGCATTTCAAATTCTGCTTACTTCCCCTCCATTGGGCACACATAGGCCCTCCCCTCTTTTCCCCACTCTCTTGTTTTCATGTGTATAACCACCAGAGAAACATCTGAAACTGCTTCTCAAGGCCTGCTCAATAACAATTGAGTAATATGAAGCACAATCAATTTAGTAGAAATTCATTCAAATGACAAAGGCACTAAATATATTTCTATCAATTTTATAACAGTAATTAAAGTTATTCAAAGTAATTTTAAAAGTTTGTTGCGGTTTTACCAGGCAAGCAGTGCTTGCATTGCTTGCATAGACCGACCGCCCCTGGTATATACCATAGTGCAGGGCTGCCACCAATTTTTTTTCTATGTCCTGTTACCAACTTCAAAATATCCTGTAAAATCCTGTAATATGTAATATCTTGGTTTTTTGATGCAAAATGTACAAATGCATGCTTTCAATATTTTCAGCATCTGCATCGCGTATTTTAAGTAAAATTATTTACAATTGTTTATGCATAGCCCTGTAACTTAAATTTAAACATGCTTATTTATGAATTTTAAATTTATCTTGCATTACGAATCAACTGTATTGGCAAAGAAAGTTTTAAAAAAATCTATTAAAGTTTTAAATATACAGTAAATAGCACAAATGCATTGAAAACGATAAGTAACCATAGGTCTAGTGTACAGGACAGGCCTTAGATTAGTAAATCTGTTAAATAAAATAATTTTCACTTTTAATGATAGCAGTATAATGGCTGAACAAAATTAGAAAATATGAAAAAAATTCAACTTCTTTAATTTCCTCGTCTTCTTCCTCATGTCATCTGTTGGCTCAAAACCTGCAAGATATTTTCTAAATGAACACTGCATCAGAGCATTCAGTGCTGACCTGTGTGCACTTTTAATAAGATTCAACTTGCTAAAAACTCTCTCCACTTCAGCATTGATATGAGGAAGTGTAAGCATTGCCTTTGCAAGTTTGCAAAGTAATGGAAATTGTGGATTTCACAATCATCAGTAATATTTGGATATCTTTTAGCTAGTCATTTCAGCATTTTCCCAATCTTCTGATGTTTTCTTTGTTAGGTCAAAAATACTTAAATTCTTCAAAACTATATAATTCATAGGTAAGAGACAGCACAGCTCTTTTGTTGCCATCTCATAAAAATCTCTTACACTGTTAAAAAAAGCATTTTTGTCAACTAAGCTGATATCGATTTCTTCTAAGAGTTTGCTTATTATGACCTATGAAAAGGACAGAATCTTGAAGTTGGTTTTCTTGTTTGAAGTCAACTGCTGTTATGTCACATTTTACTTTCTCCATATATGTAGTATAGAGAAAGTATTGTGATCATGAAAAAATTCGACTTTGAGATTTCAACGGAAATGCACGTTTTGAGGTCCCTAGAACACATTTAGACTATTTTCGGAATGATGTCTGTGTTTGTGTGTGTGTGGATGGATGGATGTGATTGTGGGTGCTTTAACTCAAAAGGTACTTGTCATATTAATACCAAATTTCAACTTTAGCACGAGCACAAAGAACTGATTAGTTTTTGGACAATACCGGTTAACTGGAAGTCGAGGTTTATTCAAAACCCGATTTGATTTTTGGTATATTTCCCCGATAATATGTCATTATTGTATACATTGACCATCACAAAAATGTAGAAAATATAATTTCCTACATCTTTTATTTCAAACAAATTTCCATAGCAGTTATTGTTTAGGAATTATTTATAAATAATTGGTGTTTTTGGTTTTCATCGAATATGTTTGTTAAAATGCTGTTATTTACAATCTTTATAAGGAACAATGTTATGGAAAATAACATTCCTTCCAGCTTTTGTTCAAAACAAATTTTCGTAGAACCATCCATTTTGAAGATATTTAACTTATTTGTAATTTCCAGTATACAGCGCCACCACCATGTAGTGGTGAATTCTGTAAACATATTCAAAATATAATTTACAGCAATAAGGTCGACTATTCTTCTATGATAGGAAATAATAATTTTGCCTCGTAATGCTATTCATAATAATTTAAATATCTATACCCCAAATATGGAGAAAGTCATGTGTTGGCCACATCAGATTTTTCTTAAATATTTTGCTTAAAAATGAATTTTTGTTAACACGCGCACGCACGCACACATATATGGCAGGATCTCCGAATTTGCAGGGGTTACGTTTCCGACAACACCGCGAATTTAGAATCCACGAAAATAGAAGCAAAGGCCTTATGAGAAAATGGGGGTTAGGTTCGCGGCTCTCCATTATTTTGACAACAATAAATGATGAAAAGTTAGGCTAAAAGTGGTTTTGACCCAATACAATGTGGCATTTAAATCTGCCGTAGCCGTACAGTTTATCGCATATTGCCTGCCCACTGATGCCGCACTCTGGTCACTAGCATGTTTATTTCGCAACTCAATTTTCTCACATAAGCTTCACTTTTATCCATAATATCACAAATATCCCTCTCCATCTACTGAGAATATTTCTTTACGTATGTTTTGCATATGAAACATTCACTGCAATGGAGAGGAGGATTTTATTGCTCCAGTTGCCTAGGAAAGTCACACCTCCACTTTCACTACGGCAGGGGCAGGTATAGGCATCCCCGCATTACACATGCAGGGTTTTCGTACTAAGCGTATTTTTTCTTAGCAAAAGGAAGGAAACACCATCTATGGGCTCTAACCTGTACTAGAAGGACACAGCTAGATACCGGAGATGGTCCTACTGGTTAAAATTCATAAGGGGATGCGAAAAAGGCATTAGAGTTAACACCTCCGCTTTCACTACCGCAGGGGCAGGTATAGGCATCCCCGCATTACACGTGCAGGGTTTTTCGTGCTAAGCGTATTTTTTCTTAGCAAAAGGAAGGAAATCATCTATGGGCTCTAACCTTTACTAGAAGGACACAGCTAGATACCAGAGATGCTTCATGACGGATTATTTCGGCATACCCATAGCGGATGGCCCAAAAAACGGCATAACGGATATATACCGCATACAGATTATGACAGGCTATGACGAATTTATACGGCATACCCACTCAACTTGTTAAAGTCAACGTCTTCTTTTTGCTTCTGCTTTTGGTATTATCACTTGCTTTCCTCTTGGTAGACATTTTCCTAAAACGGCCCTAGCGTGATAAAAAAACCTCGCGGACGGGGAAATTCATTTGTTTAGTGTTTTTCTCATCCCTTCAAAGATGGCAGCAGTAGTCGGAAAAACCACGAAACTACGAAGCACACGAATTTGGAGGCTCTACTGCAAGGGTCTCAAACTCACACTGGTGTGCGGGCCGCATGACGGCTCTCTGACGATCCGGGGTCTGCCTTCATTACTTCCTCAGTCTTCACATATTTTCGTATTCTTCGTATTATATTCACTGTCCCTTTCCACAAGAGAGGAATGGCTCTATTACGCGTCTTACACGCAGTTATTACAAAAATGCTAGATTTGGCCTCGAGGGTTAAATCCTTCTGATACTCAAGAAACTCGCTGACAGTGGGATAAACATTCTTCATTAACTCAACCGTGCAGGCTGACATAAATTGGAATGATTGAATACACTTCTTAGATTATTTAGAAATATTTGCGTGAAATATTTTATAAGAAATAGATTTGACTTCAGGTCGCGTAGTATAAAGTAAATTACTTTGCGGGCCGCACAAATGCATCGCGCGGTCCACGGATTTGAGATGCCTTTTCTATTGTATATATAAGTTGTAGATATTATTTTTTTCTACAACTTTTGTTTGAACTAAATTTTCATATGAGAAAAATTTCATGAGATAATCAATTTTCTTCAAAATTGACGGTTAGTGGGCAGCTCGCACGCGTGGTAGTGACAATATTTGGATCGCTAGCACTGAAGCATGTTACTTGAACTGTTCCTATTGTTGTACTTATTTGATTTTAGTTGACAACGTACGTATGGAGAAAGTCATGTGTTGGACACGTCAATTTATTCAGTTATGTGGAAATGAACAAATTTGGTGAGGAGAGAGCACATTTAAAGAAAATCTGGTGTGAATAGCATATGACTTTCTCCATATAGAGCAATGAATATGACTGCTGTCGACATCAGCATCCTCGGGATTAATTATCAGCAATTACACTTTGAATAATTTTTTTATAATTTCAATTGTCTTTATTAGAAAAACAATAAGTAAAGAAAATTGTTAGCTGTTTCCATGGATAACAAAATGTCAATGTGCAATTAAAATTATAAAACATCAGCATCCTCGGGATTAATTATCAGCAATTACATTTGTGAATAATTTTTTTATAATTTCAATTGTCTTTATTAGAAAAACAATAAGTAAAGAAAATTGTTAGCTGTTTCCATGGATAACAAAATGTCAATGTGCAATTAAAATTATCCTTGGCAATGTATGCAATGCTATCAACAATTAGAAAATGTTATTATAGCAACTGAAATAATGATACATATAACTTAGCAACGTATTTAACATAAAGTTAGAAAAAAATCAAAATATTTCTTAAACTGTCAGTTTTATGAAAAATATTTTGAACAAAACTTATAGAAAATTACATTGTCTACAATTTTATAATTTAATATAATAAAAGCCGTCGTCTGTTGGTTGGTTGGTCACGCTATGCATATGCTAATAACTCGAGAAATAATAATGATAGAAACTCAAAATTTGGTAGGGATGCTTGATTAACACTTATTCAGATGATGACAAATTTAAATCGCGAAAAAATCCCTTGGTTCGTCTCCAAGAGAGGCATTTCCATTTCCTTAACATGAAATGCGATTTTTCTACGTACAGGCTTTTATTCATTTGGAAATTAATATTAGAAGAAATTAACAGACGACCTTCGGATTTGAACCATTTTGAAGAAAAATTTATAAAATTTCTTATTCCGTTCGTCTTTTTTCGACCACAGTTCGAAACATTCCATGTTAAACGTTTAATTTGCATATTTTGTGGAAATCTTGCCATTTTAACATGATGTTGCTATGTCGACCATTATCATTGTTACACCTAAAATTACTATTATTGTATACATCCTTCTGGGAATAAGGGTGCCCTGAGTGCTTCAATACGAGAGCGAGAGAGGAAGGAAGGGGAGAGATTGGCATGTTTTGTGGAAAATAAGTATATTAACGTAAATATAAAAAATTTTAAGTATCAACAGTGTCATTTTAGAAAAATTGGAAATAAAAAGCATTCTTAAATTAGATTCTTTGTAAACCATACGTGCTTACGAATTTATATTGTTATTCCTCGAATTAATTTCGTAACAATGGCCGAAGTTTGGAAACGAATATAAATTAAAATTCAATTAAAATTAAAAGGACATTTAAAACTGTTAACAGGCAATTTTCGAAGAAACAACAGTGGATCTTTTAATGAATTGATTTGTTTTTATAAAAGGAATTTTGGTGCTTATTTAATATAGAGTAAGTTCTAAGGCTTATAATCCATTTAAATCTAATAACAGTGGTGTTTACAGAGTCGAAAGCTATGGCAAAATCATTGTAGCAGATGTCAAGTTGAGAAGACTCTTCCGATAATGTGATAACGAGGGACAGAGAGATTATTAAGGCATGAGCCACCGGAATGGAATCCATGTTGATGGAAGGAATGTTGTAGGGAGAGAAGGCAGTTATGTATAATACGTTCAAAGATGATTGATAATACCTGAAGGATAGAGATTAGGGGATAGTTCTTAACATGATCTTTGGGGTCACCCTTCAAGATTGGGGTGATGTTGGCTGTCTTCCACATACAGGTAGCCATTGATTAACATAGTACGTGAATAACATGGTTTTGCTTTTACACGGTCAAAAAATTGCAACCGGTTTTGATTTATACAGTTGGAGACTTAGTTTACATGGTTGATGAAGGAGGATGGGAAGCCTGGTCAGCTTCGTCTCCTGATACCGTTAGTATCTAAATCATCAAATCAATGTGGTGATTCTGAAAGCAATTCAGATGAGCCAGTTCTAAATTTCACTTTCAGAACCATAAAAGAAGGTTTAAAACTGCCTAATAAGTTATATTGTTATTATATGGATAATGATCTATGGAGAGAAGTAAAAAATTTTGAAGAGAATTGCAAAAATGTTTTTCCGTATTGGGAAATCTATAAAGATTTACTGAAAAAAAGCAAGCAATCACTTATCACAGAGTTTTTAAAAACAGTTAAATGTGCAACTAGAGAAGATAAGCGTTCCAGTGATGAGAGCGTAAAACCTGTAATAAAAACAATTTTCCTGAGGTGAATTAAAGAATAGAATTTTTATTTTAATAAAAAATTGATATTTTGTTATTTTTTATTGTATTTATTTAAGTAATATATTTTTCGAAGTAATAATACCGATTTTTATTTGTTAAGTAATTTTTGGGCTAAAGTTTAGAATAGGTGACGTGCCTGTGGTGTCCCTAATGGTCATAATGAGAACTATGTAGTGAGGATCTCTAGTTACCAAGTCTTTTGCAGTGGCTATTCATCTTGCAGGCCTATGTACCGTAATTTTCCGACTATAATATGCATTTTTTTCTCGAAATAGTTGACAGAAACTTAGGGTGCATATTATATACGGTTATAAATGCATACAACTTTTTTCAGTATGGAAATAATTTATATTTTCAAATGTTTTTACCAATAAATCTTATATTTCAATGCATTTCAATAACGAACATGTTTTTACAAATAAATCGTACATTTCAATGCATTTCGATAACATTACTTTAAATATTGTTTTTCAAAACAAAAATACGAATATTTATTTATTTACTTTAGCTGTCAGAATTACTAAAGGCTAGGAATTCATTACCACTCCCCTCACTGCCCTCAAACAGTTCCTCGGCAATCATGTGTTTTCGCTCATTGTCTATGTAAATTGCATCGCTGAGAACATTTTACACACCTCGATCGGCTTGTATGAACTGGACTTGATGTTTACGTAAACGATGTCCCCAGGCGGCAAAAGTCGAACTGTTATTCCAATGGACCAGGTTAATACAAAAAGCAACATTGAGGCAGGTTTTTAAACATTGTATTGATCTTTAACAGGAGTCAGAACATAACGTAATATTTTCGTAAACTCTCTCAAACATATCTAGTTTGGCAGCAAATCGCGAACTCATATTCCAACCGACCAGATTAATACAAAAGGCGACATTGAGACAAAATGTTTTTATACAGCGTAGCGATCTTTAATGGGAACCTGATATTCTTGTAAACTCTCTCACACGTATCTCATTTCGCGGCAAGGCGAGAACTGTCCTGATACTACACATAGTCAAGTAAAATTACATTCTTTTAAAAAAAATCTTTTAAAAAAAATAGGTGCCTATTATACATAGTGTTGAGAGAATTTTCACATTTCACTCATGAAAACATGGGTGCGTAATATATAGGTTGCGTATTATAATCAGAAAATTACGGTAGCTTGCAAACCAGGCCTCAGGGTTAAGTTCCATTTCAAGCAACCGTAATTATTTCCACACAAAACGTAATTGAAAAACTTGAATTGTCAGTGATTCAAAAACTGCTATGTGTAGAGAATGTCTATGATTCATGTACTAGTTAGTACATTTTCTTGCCAGTTATGGCGCTACTGTTGCATGTCACCTATTCTAAACCAGCTCCAATTTTTGGAACCCCTATTTTATGAGTTCTTAGTCTCAATTTATACAGTTTTCGATTACAAAGTGTTTTCGCGGGACTGTGTTAATTGAGGGTTACCTGTGCTTATTTAGGAGCCGATGGTCAGGGCCGGCTCAAGAGATTTTGGTGCCCCAAGCAGATCTCAATTACCATATTTTATGGTAATATAAGATGCAACCCCATTTCAGCGGGGAATATTTAGGAAAAAAAAATTTTTAGTGTATTTAAACATTTAATGTTTACTCCTACTAATATGTCTGTTATTGGATCTAGAGCCTAAACGGTAGAGCAAAAATGAATGATATCTCGTACTTAGGCATTTTATCATACAGAGAAGAGTATATGAAGAAATGGTTGACATTGCTCAATAATTAAGGGAAGTTTATTCTACGCATTTTTAACATCAATTTGATTTTCTCAAAAACGGCTCTAACAATTTTGATCAAATTTTGTACAGTTACTCGAGTTTATGTCTTCAATAATACTACATATTTCATATTTCTCAAAAAATGAATATAAGGCTAGTTTATTCATGGGCAACTTTAACAAAAATTTGATTTTCTAAAAACTGGCTCATACGATTTTCAATTTCTAAAGATAAATAAATTACGCATTAGTATTTGAGAAAGTTTGCACGATGTATGTTGTACTGATTTTTACTTTCTCATATATGAAGTATATTGAGAAAGTATTGTTATTGCGAAAAAAATTCGACCTCGAGATTTTTAGGGAAATATACATTTTAGGTGTCGCTGAATCCGAAAAAGTGGTTTTCCCAATGCCGTCTGTCTGTCTGTTACTGGCTCTGGAGCTTAAACGGTAGAGCGAAAATGAATGAAATTTCGTACTTAGGCATTTTATCATACTGAGCAGAGTATATGAAGAAATGGTTGACATTGCTCAATAATTAAGAGTAGTTTATTCTACGCATTTTTAACATCAATTTGATTTTCTCAAAAATGGCTCAAACGATTTTGAGCAAATTTCTTGCAGTTACTTGAGTTTATGTCTTCCATAATACTGTATTGTTCATATTTCTCAAAAAATGAATATAAGGCTAGTTTATTCTAGGTAACTTTAATAATAATTTGATTTTCTCAAAAACGGCTCTAACGATTTTGATCAAATTTCGTAAAGTTACTTAAGTATACATCTAGAATAATACTACTTATTTCATTTTTCTCAAAGAATGAATATAAGGCTAGTTTATTCTTGAGCAACTTTAACAAAAATTGGATTTTCTAAAAATAGGCTCATATGATTTTCAATTTCTAAAGATAACTAAATGATGCATTAGTATATGAGAAAGTTTGTACAATGTATGTTGTACCAATTTTTTCTGTAGGTGGTGGCCCATAAACCCGTTCTGCAGCTCTATTTCCATGCTCTTTTGCATAATTTATCACCTTTAGTTTGCAGCTAATAGTATAGCTTAATCTTCTTCCTTCTGTAACCATACTGTTCTTACTCGAGTTTTCGAATTGCGCTTGGTTTTAAACGCTGCTCGATTTTCTTTTCGAACTTAAGGATAGCACCGTGGCTTCCGCGTTATTCACCGTTATCATCATAATTTCAACTTTCTTTCAAAAGGTAAAGGATATTTCCTAATAAAAGTAATATGATAAATATGGCAGGTATGACATTAATAAATAGTAACTCTTGTAAGAGTTCAGAAACAGATACTGCTTAGCTCTGAAGAGTTGGGTGCCATACTGGCGATAATCGTCTCGAGTTAACCAGCTTTAATGTTTACAATAATACCGTTTTTTAATTGACTAAAAGTAATAATGATGGAATAATAATAGTGTTTAAGTAAACAATAACATTTTTTATTTTGGAGTTGGGCTAGGTAGAATTTAGCAACTTCACATATTGGACGCAGGGTGATTTTTGAGCCATTTTTTTGGAAAAAAAGTGCGTCTTATATGCTGTAAAATATGGTATGGCATCCCATCGATACATAAATTTTACATTAAAATTCGGTAGTTTAGTAGTATAATAGGATATAATTCTTTTGAAGTTTTGTGTATTTTTTTGATTAAACAGTTTAATAAAAAACAAGGCTTTATTCATAGAAAAATAAATTTGAAATTTCACAGAATTATTAATTTTGCCATACTTATTTCAATGACAATGAGATTGATTGGAACTATTGCATCAATGTATGCACAGCTGGGGCTCAATGAATGGTTGTCAAACTTGCTGGTGCAGTACGTTTCATAAAGAAGGCATCAAAAAATGCAACATCGACACATTGCCTTATTCATAGACAAGCACGTGTTGCCTAATGCATGAATAAAGGCAGTGACGAACTTATCTAAAGCTAATGGTACAAATTGCTCTTGGAATGAAATAGAAAGGATGAAATTGATTCTTGATTGTAAAATGCACTTGGGAGTCTATGAATACTGCAAAGGAAGGATGCAGGGGAAAAAGAAGCGATGGAACGAATGGAATGAAAACCTTATCTTGGAAGTGAAATTGTCACTCGGCTTAGAATCGAGTATTAAAAATCGAAATGTTTCGATAAATAAACTCCCGAGCCATCTCTAGTATGCACATGCGCATAATCTTAGGATTCCCTGAGTCAGTCATAATTTCCTCGTTTCTTTGCAAGCGTAAATTTTTGTCATTTACTTTGGCGAGTTTTTCAGTTTCTTTTAATAATCCAATAATGGGACGAACACATTATTCTGCAGACGTTAAGAGGAAAGTGATAGCATATGTGGAAGAAACATCAAATCTTGCTGCACAGTGGCACTGCAGGATTGATGAGTTGAATGTGAGACGTTAGAGAAGACAAATAGAGAAACCAGGATATATTTGTTGCGAGATTAAAAATCTGGGACATAACCAGGACAGATTACATTTTAGTAAAAATTGTATTGAATGCTTGGATATAATGTTTGTAATTTTTGTTGTCCTAATTTTAGTTGATACCATTTTTATTTAATTAAGAATTTAAAAAACCTGGGCATTCATACTTTTCAGTATTTTTTCGTGACAAATCTGAAAAAGTAAGATGTCTGTATACCCAACATGGAATTTTTCTCACTTGCCCTTGTGAAATGTAGGGATCGGCTTACAATTGATTAAATACGGTATATAAAAAGATCAGATAAAAATACAGTAGAACCCCCATTTAACGTTTGCATCGGGGACAAGTTTTTTGTACCTTAAATCGAGTAATACATTAAATGGAGGTTATCCAAAATTGAAAGGCTAAACGGCAGTTCATTAATGTCAAATATGTTTTATTAGTTAAAACACAAATATTAAGTATATAGATTAATTACGATCAATTTTTTCATTTGTAAAATTTCACAGAACGAAGATGGTTAAGAATAATACCAACTGTAAGTCATTCGGCAAAGGTGATTCTTCTAGCTTATGGTTTTTTTGCGAAATTAGTGGTCATTTCATGGCTGTGACCCTTATTGCACCTACTAGCAGTGAATTTGCAATCTTTAATTTTCTGAGACAAACTTTCTTAAAACTTTTAAGCAAATAAAGACACTTAATTGAAGTGCTCCTATATAGGAGGAATCAACCAAGCGTGCAGATAATTTCATTTTTTAAGTTCGCATGCTATAATGAATATATGATATAATTGGGCTCGCGTGGGTTATATAAGATAATACAGTAAAACCCCGTTATGACGCAGGTTTCGGGAGACAGAATTTACACCTGCATTATCGGTATCCCGCGATATTTCAGGAAATAATTTTTAAAAAACGTGAAAGTATATGCGTTATAACAAATTTAATTGCAAATTACTATAAAAACTGATATCGTATTTTGATTTAAATGCATACTTTATTTTAATCAGTGCTTTTAAAATAGTCCGATATTTTCTTTTGGCACGACAACTGATGGCATTTCTTCGTCACATACGTCTTAATATTTTGCAAATGTAAACGATGAAGATGGTCACAATCACTCTGTCTCTCCATGGAATTCATCACTTCACTGATGTTATCCAATACTTTGCTTATTTAAAGGGTATCAACCTCACACATCTCTTCATTCTCGCTTTCATCTTCCAATAATTTTTCTCCTCTTCCGCGGTTCTGGACTACAACTACAATTTCTTATCATTCTTATAGACAGCGACGGGAGTTTAGCATCGTGGTAAAATTTGAACCAAGTTGTTTACGAAGAAAATAAATCGCGGTAAAATTTGAGCCAAGTTGTTTACGAAGAAAATAAATCTCGGTAAAATTTGAGCCAAGTTGTTTACAAGGAAAATAAATCTCGGTAAAATTTGAACCAAGTTGTTTACAAGGAAAATAAATCTCGGTAAAATTTGAACCAAGTTGTTTACGAAGAAAATTAATCGTGGTAAAATTTGAACCAAGTTTTGTACGAAGAAAATAAATTCCGGTAAATTTGAACCAAGTTGTTTACGAAGAAAATGAATCGTGGTAAAATTTGAACCAAGGTGTTTATGAAGAAAATAAATCGCGGTAAAATTTGAACCAAGTTGTTTACGAAGAAAATAAATCCCGGTAAAATTTGAAACAAGGATGTTTACGAAGAAAATAAATGGAATCATTTTGGGGGACCCGCGGTATATCCGAATCCGCGGTATAGTGAGGCACGTTATAATGGAGTTTTACTGTATTTACGATTTTTGAGTAATTATTCCTCAGTGAAGCAGTTTTTAGTCTCATTTGTTACATTGCGGCCATTTATGCGAAGTGGGCTCGCAAATTTGATTGCGTGTCTTGTGCGGTGTAGGGAAATGCTACAGAGACTGACAAGTAAGAACATACATCCAAAGTTTTAATAACATCACCGCCTCGATGTAATATTAACATTGTTGTGAATAAGACTTCACTTTTTTGGGAGATTGTCTTCCTTTCGGGTTAAAAAGGTAAATATGGCTGTGGTAAACGCGGGTGGCCCAACTAGTTAACGCGTCACGTTAGTGAGCAAGTGCCTGCGAAATGAAACGTAAAAAAATCCGTGTTCACGTGATGACGTCATCGCAACTCTCGTGAAGTACGTAACAGATTAGGACATTTAAGGTGGATTGACAAAATAGCACGACTACATATTAACTCTTTTGAGTTTATTTAATGTAGTAACAACGCCAGTATGTGTTGTGCCATTGATGGTTAGATTGAATTAATATATTACATCTCCAACAAATGAAATATTCTCGAGTCATAGTGTAAACGCACCTGAAAACGAGGCGATGCCCCGCAAGGGACCAGAATTTTGTCCCTTAATTGCGGGCAATTCACTAAATCGAGGAACACTAAATCTGGTCATACATTACATTATTTACATGGAGCTTTGGTCGGGGCCACAAAAAAACCACCTTAAATGCGGGTAAACCTTAATTGGGAGAACCTTAAATCAGGATTCCACTGTATGTATATACTAACTTACTGGTTTAGAAAATCTTCTTTGATCATAAATTAGGTTATAGCTCCAACTCTCAGGGTGAAAAATCTGCTTTTATCATTGGGATAAAATAGTATTTACACTAAATATTGACGTCACTTCTTGAGCAAAGACAAAAACATATCAATTATGCCCAAGGAAAACTAACCTGCTATAACTTGAAAACAGATTCTTCAAACCAGGGCCGGCTCTAGGTATATCGGCGTCTTGATGCAAAATCATTTGAAAGCACCTCTCTCACAGTCTCAATTTCGCCCTAAATAAAGTCATTTGACTGTCTGTCTCCACATTTTTCCCAAATACGAGAATACATTCATTTTTCAAGATAATGAAATTAATGTATATGCTATAATTTATTTTAGTTTTTATAACCAAATAAGGGTAGATAAATAATTAATAAAAAACTTTGAAGAGTGAATGCAAAAGTTATTTTCATTTTTAAATACATAATTTTTATTTTCATAAGTTATTTTTGGCAAACAAAACAGTCATCTCCATCTATCTATACATATCTATAAAGAAAAGTGTTTGTATGTATGTATGTCGAGGGCGTATCTAGAAACTTCCCAAGGAGGCACAGTGGGCGTATTATGTATTCTAGCGCCTCAAAAGTATAAAAATGTATAACCTCAAACGGTTACAAATTGTACAAATATATATTCCGGAAGAGTTGTTGCTCCTTTAATCATAAAATATTGTTGCGACAACATTGCACAGTCTATGTGGCAACATCGTTAACATGCACAATATCCAGACATTACCTGTCCAAGCGTGTCAGTCTCGTTTCTACGTCCAACTTGTTTACTGCGTATCAAGTGTATTAGTGTGGAAAGATATTTTGTTTGCCATGGAAAATATTGCTGAAGGTATGTTTTATTGATTTTAATATAAATTTTTATTGTAATTCAATTTAATAATAGTTTGTGAGCCTCAAATTTAATGTGTTATGCCAAGAAAAAAAATATCTTCATTACCTCAAATAAAATAGAGCTATAAAATTAGTTTATATTAGTTCACTATTAATTTCTCCTTCAGTCTTTGGATTTAGTCTTAATATATAAGATATTTAAAAACTGTTTGCAGCCATGCGCAGCCTGATAATTAAAATGCATTTTTACAGGAAGGAGTAGAATTGTCACTCGAAGGGAGCTGTTGGATCTTTGTGGGAACAGTGAAATATGCACCAATAACTACAGAACCCCGTACTTTTTTGTATAATTACATTATTTCTAAGCTCGGAGTGCAAGACTGTGAAGAAGAGAAAATCGAAATAAATTCCAACATCAGAAATTTTACCCTGAGATTCAAACTGGATAAGCTGTCATCGAAGTGCTAAAAAAATGATTTTTATAAAAATATTCAACCTGGCTTGAAGGAGAAGAGGTTTTTTGCCTTGATCCACCCTTAGATAAATCTCATTCCGGTGTTTTAGTTGAAGAAACTATAAAATCAAGAGCTCGCGGTCGTCCATTTAAACAATTTACAGAAAGTTCAATGCAGACTAAGCGAAGAAAGGTGGCAAATTTAATACGTTCTCATACCACCAGTCTTTTGCGACACGAGTAAGTCTGAGAGTTTTAGGAAAGAGAAGTGCTGCTTCGGTGCTTAAGAATGTAACAGAGACTACTCCAACTCGAGCTTCGAAAGTTAAAAAAGCATATCAGTCCTCGATAAAAAATAGTAAAATTCAAATGTTTTCGCCTGAGAAGGCATTATCTTTGATAGTTGATCTTAAGCTAACCAAGCACCAATATATCACTCTGCAAAGCCGAATTGAGGAAAAAGGATATAAAATATTTCCATCGTACGGTTCTTTGCAGATGGCTAAAAAAGATTGTTATCCACCTGAAGAATCTGTCACAATAACTGAATCGTCTGTGGAAGTAAATCTTCAGCAACTTTTAGATACTACAGTGAATAGGCTTGCAAGAGTTCAAGAACCAGTGCTTCAACAGTATTTGAGTGACATGTCCCTTGGAAACATTGAAATAATTTATAAGTGGGGCTGCAATGGAAGTTCGAGGCAAAGCACCTATAAAAAAAAGTTTAGTGGTGAAAATACGGTTAATCAGACTGATGAAAATATTTTTCTTACTTCGCTTGTACCTCTTCAGCTGTATGGATTCTATGGAGATAGACAAAATGAAAAAGTTGTTTTATGGCAGAATCCACGCACTGCTTCAACAAGATTTTGTAGACCAGTTCGTTTTCAATTTCAAAAAGAAAGTGATGAACTCACCAAAACGGAAACACAGCGAATGCAAGACCAAATTGACATGCTCCGTCCAACAAAAGCATTTGCCGGAGATGTAGAGTTTTTCGTCAAGCATAAATTAATGATGACCGTGGTCGATGGTAAAATATGTAATTCATTGACAAATACTTCTTCACAAATATGCTACATATGTGGATCTACTCCTAAGCAAATGAACAATTTGTCAAGAATAAAGACAAAATCTCCTGCTAAGTCAACATACTCTTTCGAACTTTCTACCCTACATGCGTGGATCAGGTTTCTTGAGTGTATCATTCACATATCTTATAGACTAGACGTCAAGTGTTAGCAGGTTAGGGGGAATGAAGAAAAAATGAAATTTACATTGAAGAAAAAACATGTTATAGAGCGATTCCACAAAGAAATGGGATTATTGATTGATCAACCGAAACATGGAAGTGGATCAACCAATGACGGTAACACTGCACGCAGATTTTTTAGAAATGCTGCTCTGTCAGCCGACATTACATGAGTTGAATTTTCCCTTATAGATTCTCCGTCATATTGCGTGCAATTTCAAGTGTATTTGAGATAAATGTAGAAGAATTTGGAAAATATGCCTTTGAAACTGCGGAACTATACGTTCAGCTTTATAATTGGTATTATATGCCAACTAGTGTGTATAAGATACTTATTCACGGCTCAGAAGTCATAAAATCGTCACTTCTCCCAATTGGCCAACTTTCCGAAGAAGCGCAAGGGGCTCAGAACAAAGACATTAAATACTTCCGTGAACACCACGCTCTTCTAGAGTGAAAACAAATGAGGGTTTGCTTCATCGTTTATTGATATCTTCAGACCCAGTTATTTAGAGTGTAAAACCTCTTCCAGGAAAGAGAAGAAATAATTTCTCAAGTGAAGTTCTTTTGTTATTGAAAAGTTGTGACACATCTCTGAATAAGGTACATAGCAATGAAAGTGATGTGAATGAATCAGATGAAAGTATTTCATTACAAGACTCTGATAGTGAATAATGTACACAAAAAGCGTTTTTATCTTCTTACAGTTGTATTTCTTGTTTCCATTTTGTAACATTATTTATTCAAATTATTATAAATCACATAACATTAAAACATTATTTTGGTTTAAAAAATATGTAACTCATATTCTTATTGAAAAAATAAACCTAAATGTAAGAATCAAATGAGGCTTTATATTTATGATCCTCTAAATACCGCCAGTAGCCCTCTCCAGAGGGGGCTATCGCCCCAAAGGGATGAGAAATATATTTAATATGTACAATAATTCCTTATCAAAACTATTTTATTACCTTTTTATTAAATTATTAAGAATGAAACACGAAAGAATGATATTATAACTGTTATATAAATTAGTTTTTACAAAATACGAGTTTAATGCATTTCTTTCTATTTTAGAAAGTAGATTTTTTTACTGAGGCTAAGATAAATTTGATTTAAACAATAAACTAATCATCGCTGTTTATTATACCTTTCACCAAATTTAAATATTATAATGAGTTTAACTTGAAAATTACACCCTACGATTCACCAGACTGGTGGGTGGCAGCAGATGAAATGCACCAAACATATCCCTAAAATCCTTATTTACCGCCCTGGATATTTTATTATGATCTAATATAGTTCTAGGAAAAAATGAGACACTGTAATGTTCTGTTCTACAGTATCCGTTGAGTGCTTACAATGTGCGTCGTTATTTATCGCTCAAATCGGGGAAAATAGTATCGAATTGTGGACGATGTGGAACAACCTATAGTATAGAAAATAATTGTTAATGAGGTTCAGAAAAAAATTATGGATTTTTTTACAAAAAGTAGAGATGAAAATTGTTAGAACGACTTATGACTTAAATAAATTAGCATTTTATGTAATGAACGAATGATGAGGTATTATATGGTAAATAAATCAGTCGGGGGGAGGGCTTAACAGATTTGGTATACTCACTTTTCCTTTAACCATACTGATTGCATGACTTGCAATATACGGGTGTCCAGCCCTTGAGTGACTAATGTAAGACGGATCTTTTCCATTGTTTATTGCCTTCCTACTAAAAAATCTGATGTGGCCAACAAGTCTTTCTCCATACTTGCGGTATTCTTATTATGTATTTTATGTCTGATAGTTCTACGGATATCCTTTATTTTTGTTGGTATTCATTGTTTAAAGAGTTCTCCACTAGATGGTGTTGGCAAGCACTGATAAATTTCGAATTAACTAATGTCTCCTAAACAATGCATTACAGAAAAAAGTTTCGAACAAAAATTGTAGAAAATACAATTTTCTATAACTTATGTATTTATCAATATACACAATAATGGCATTTTAACGGAGATATTTCACCAAAACTGGAAGTTGACCAGAACAAACCTCCACTTCCGCTTGACCTATATTGTCCAAAAACTAATAAGCTCTTGTCCCTATGATGAAAATATTATATTTGAAATTTGGTACTACTGACATGGCAAATACTTTTCGATTTAGAGTGCCCACAAGATTTTTACCATAGACAGACACACACACACACATCGTTGCGAAAATACTCAAAACGTATTTTATGGACCTCAAAACGTCTATTTCCGTTGAAATCTCGAGCTGGGTTTTTTCATGAAAACAATACTTTCTCTATACTGCATATATGGAGAAAGTAAAAAGAATATGTAAAAGTTTAATGGCAATTGGAGTTATTGTTTATGAAGATAAGAGGGGGTGCAGAGTCGGTTTTTATGGGTGAGGGGGGACCTCCCGGCCAGCTGCCCAGGCTGCGAGTCATTGGGACCCCTTGCTTACTGGCGCCCCGATGCCTTGCTTACCGCCTAGAGCCGGCCCTGCTTCAAACACTAAACGACACATCACTCGACTGATGTTTCCACAACGATGGACGTATTGGAACTAATGCAGACAAATAGTTCTTTTTCGATGTCACTGATGGAAAATGCGAGGGAGGAGGAAATGTTGAAGGAGAAGGGGTTGAAAACAGTTGTGTGAGAATATGTACCCCGTCCTCACACGATTCCATGTAATTTCGGTCCCAGTAATTTCAGTACCGGTAATTTCAGTACGGTAATTTCAGTCCCAGTAATTTCATTCCCGCTCAATTTCAGTCCCAGTAATTTCAGTTCCACTTACTTCATTCTTTTTTTTAAATAAGCAGTAAATGTAACATTTATTTAAAAACATTTTATGACAGGCGTAAATACTAATCAACGCCTTTAATATGAATTTGTAGAAAGCAGTTATTATTGATCCTTTTAACATTAAAAACCCTGTTTTTCGCACAGAAATTTAGTTAAATGTTGAGAAGGCTTAACAACTCAAGAAATTCTTTAAGGAAGTTGTAATCATTGAGTAATAAATACACTAATACAGAATTATTATTGTTTTTGGATAAGCTTTTAAGTTTAAAAACATGATTTTTTGCATGGAAATTTAGTAGAACGTTCAAAACACAGAACAATCAAAAAATACATTTAATTAAGTACAGTAAAATCTCGATACAATGTATCTCTACGGAGCATGAATTTTTATACTTTATACTGAAAGTACGGTATACTGAAAATACCGAAAAGGAGTACAGCAGAAAGGAAAAAGAAAATAAAACAATCATACTCGAACCCTACTTTATTTCTTCACAAAATAATCTGAAATTTTCTTTTGTTTCATCTTTATAGAATTTGGCACGTAACATAATTTTCTACATCGTCAAATGATATAAACAAAGTCTCTGGCACTTCATCCTATATATTATGCACATAGTGAAGCTGCGTCCGTCCGTGCGTATGAATTATATCGATGTATTTCTCGAGAACCGTTCGTCGTAAAGACATGCGGTAAATGGCATTTTGTTTCTACTGACTATGAGGTCCCTGGAAAAGTATTTTTGTTTGCTAAAGTGTCCCGGGTTTGAATCCAGGAGACAATTATATTTTCCCATAAGTTTACATGGGATTTTCGATTTTAAAGAGTGCAAGGTTTTTTCCCTTCATTCATTAAAATACGTAAATATCGACCAATTTTCTTCTTTTTTACTTTATTCGACAGTTAAAGCTCTATACCAGCGATGGCAAACCTTTTTGATGTTGCGTGCCCAAAAAGGGAGGGGGGGTGCCA
This sequence comes from Uropetala carovei, assembly GCA_036926305.1. Lineage (NCBI taxonomy): Eukaryota > Metazoa > Arthropoda > Insecta > Odonata > Petaluridae > Uropetala > Uropetala carovei. Next base: position 5,920,090 of record JAXCHB010000084.1, on the reverse strand, counting down.
CTGAGTTCATTTCTATATCTATTAAGTTATAATGTTTTTAACTATAATCCATCATGTTTAAGCTGTTATCCATCTTGTTCTACATAATTTGCTGATGTTACAAAATAATTAATTAAAAAATGGAGAGCCTAAAATATTTTTATATTAATAAATGTTAATATTCATAAGAACGAAAATAAAAATGACAGAACATTTTATATTACAAAAATTTAGTTAGACATATCATAGTTTATGTAAAATAAGGCAGAAGTACAAATTACCAAATAATAAAACCAATTAATAATTTCCTTCAATGACAGAAGGCTCAAAGTGCTCGCTTTTACCAGATGGAGAGTTTGTAGTTTGAAATTAGTGAAAAGAATATCACCGAACTTCTTAAAATCTTCTCTGTTTATTGCAGTCCTAAGCGTGGGCTGAGAATCCAGGGGGGGGGTCTCAACCCCATCGCCGCTGCACACCGTGTTTATTGCATCTCCTCTCTACCCACTCTCTTAGCAACTCCTTACCTGCTCGAATTTAAATACTCTTGCAAGGGAATGCACCACGTGTGAGCTTCTCTTGTTCACATTATAATGCTTTTTTATTCATCTTCGGAGAAAATTGACAAATATGAAACGAGAACTGATTAGTTTGTTTCAAATACAAATTTTGAAACTCGGATAGACGTTTTTGCATACTAAAATAAATAAGTGACATGACATCAAGTTCCAGGAAGCATGCCCAACATTTCCTCCTGCATGCCACTTTGGGCACTCGTGCCATTGATTTGCCATCCCTGCTCTATACTATCTTATTCTTGCGATGTTTACATGTTACACGGTCGAATTTTTCAGAAATACACGTTCTTTTTCGAGATTTAGCGGATTTTTCGTACTCATTCCGGGCATTGCCAAGGAGACTCTCATTGTTGCCTCTGATTCATTTAAGGCCAATTAAACCTTCAAATAGACAAAAGAAAAGCGTTATTGTTATTTTCTCTTCATTGATAATCTAAATAAATGCATTGACGTCACCTTTATAGTAGGTCCTGTAAGAAGTTAAAAGCAGTCGTTGATAGACACTTGAAGGAAAGCAACTGTTTGTGAGTTCATCTATAAGGGTGCAACGATAATCACTGGAACTAAGGTAAAGTAGAATTAAAATTTTTTCCCCTTTGAATATACTGCGATATTAAACTAGCATTGAGTAACTCTGTGACATTGTGATCATGTAATTGCTCTAATATATTGCTGTAAAATCGCAGAAAATAAAAAATGCCAAGGGATAGACCAGTGAAAAGGAGAGCTATTAGCTCAGCTACAGCTGCCAGAGAAAGGAAGAGGAGCCAGAGATCAAAGGAAGAGTATTGTAGGAAAGAGAGAGAAAGAGATGCGGAAGCTCATAGGATTGCCCGTGTAGATGAGGAGCAGAGAGTACAAGAAAGACAAAGAAATAGGGAAACACGTCAAATGAATAGGGAACAAAGAAGATCTAACCTAGGGCCAATTATTTGCAAGCGTAGCTGCAGTGGGCTGCTAGTCAGATTTTATGATAAATAATTTTAATTTCTCCAAACATTCTGATGCCTCTATCCCCCTAACGATGTTACTAATGACATCGCACTTGACTCAAACCTCTACCTCATCTTCAGAGACTAATTATTTCCTCACCTAGACCAGTAGTGCTCTCTACAATGGGACCATCCATTAATAAAGGCTTGGTTTCTAAATTTTTTATCAACAACTGAAATCTTCTCAAACGTGAGTAAAGAATGAAGTTGGAGTTTTGAGGAGACATCTTAGCAAGCTCTCCGGGAACATTTAATCCTCTTCATAAGTGGAATCTGCAATGTGAGATGAAAATATAATGCCCACTTTCTTTCAGCAATAGGTAATTCTCCTCCCACTGGCATGTCCACGCCCTGACTATTGTGAAAATACGAGAGGGATAACTGACACTCGGTTCTAAATTTTTCAGTTTGGATATTGGTGGAGTTCCGCAGATCTTTTCCTACTAAAGACAAAAGGTGCCTTCAAAATTGATGTATTATGACTTGAATGAGCAAGAATTGGTCATACTCGAGTCATTTGCAGATGAATGCATATGTTAAAACCACAAAAATCTTTTTTCGGGACCACATACGTAGTATTGAAAAGTACGTTAAGTTGAAGTACGTTATTTTGAAATACTTTGTAAAGATTTCTTTGCTCTTGGGCACCCTTGCAAATGTCTCCCGCTGGCCAACTTCTGATGAGACTGCAGCAGACTAGTAAGGCGGGGACAATGCCAAGGCATGACCTTTCTCCCCCCCTTCCCCCCTCCAACCTAAGGGAATGCTTCTCTCTTCAGGCCTTTGGTGCATGGGGTGCATTGCACCTGGGCAGAAATCCTCGGGGGCGGCAAATCACAGAGGGAATCAGCTATATAGAAATATTAGGGGCAGTGAGAACTGCTTTCACTCGGTCGGCAAAGATCCCCGGCATGTAACACAGCAATAAAACTGTTGGAAAAACCACATCCAGCCATCTATATTCGGTAGTATTCTAGGAAGCCACTTTCGGAAATACTATTTTAGCACTCGGAGTCGAGCCTGGTTGCTGCCCCTGAACATTCTTTTGAAGTCATATTCACATTTACATTCATTTGAAGTCATATTCACATTTACATTCATTTGAAGTCGCATTCACATTTACATTCATTTGAAGTCTCATTCACATTTACATTCATTTGAAGTCACATTCACATTTACATTCAATTGAAGTCGCATTCACATTTACATTCATTTGAAGTCGCATTCACATTTACATTCATTTGAAGTTGCATTCACATTTACATTCATTTGAAGTCACATTCACATTTACATTCATTTGAAGTCGCATTCACATTTACATTCATTTGAAGTCACATTCACATTTACATTCATTTGAAGTTGCATTCACATTTACATTCATTTGAAGTCACATTCACATTTACATTCATTTGAAGTCGCATTCACATTTACATTCATTTGAAGTCACATTCACATTTACATTCATTTGAAGTTGCATTCACATTTACATTCATTTGAAGTCACATTCACATTTACATTCATTTGAAGTCGCATTCACATTTACATTCATTTGAAGTCACATTCACATTTACATTCATTTGAAGTTGCATTCACATTTATTCGCCAGCTGCAAACACTAAACATATCAATGGAAAACCAAATGGAAAAACTAAATTAAAGTATTTTCCAAAAACTTTTGCCAGGAAAATTTGGCACCCTTAAAAATTCGGTGCCCCAAGCGGCAGCTTGGTCTGCTTGTATTGTTGAGCCAGCCCTGCCAATGGTGAAAAATTATTAATAACTATAGAGATGGCAAAAGATAAGGGAGGTGATTTTGTCTGGATCTGTGGCTTTGTTAGTAGGTAGGGAAGAAAGAAGGTGGTAGAGTTAATGAGGAGAATAGGAAGGCGACAAGAAAGGAGGCAAGCTTATTATCGTAACGTATTCATTGCGAGCATGCACTCGAGATAATAGTGAGGAATGCGGCAAGAAGGGACGACAAGGAAGCTGGCGAAATACAGTCACCGTATGTGGCGATACGGTATATACACTTCTCTAGAAGGTAGACGGAATACGTGCAGCCCATTGGCTCTCCCTTGTCCTGTTTCTCGGTGGAAAGAGGAGAGGAAGGTAAGGAGATGAGTTGGAAAGAGGAAAGGCGGCGGGGAGGGAGACAAGAGCGGAAGCGTGCCCATAATATGATGCTTTTCTGCAGCATTTTGGTAGTATGTAAATACTGTGTAAGAATTTCGATGACTATGATTTTTTTAATTTTTCTTTTTTGAAAATCTCAGAACATGAAAGATATATTTGGGTAATAGAGGGTGAAGTGAATACAGTTGACCCCCGCTGTGTGCGCCATCACCTTACATGCCATCACTATGCGTGGATTTGCACTAATGCAGTTGAACTACGTAGGATAAAAATCGCCGTATGCAGCACACAGTTCACAGTAGCATACAGATATCGTAAAAGCAGCAGAGTTTCTCACAGAGAAGATTATGCAGGAAGACCCTGACTTTCAAAAAGCTACATGTATACAAAAGGAGAATTATTGACAATACTATGGCTTCCTACGTGGACTTCAGTAGAATCTTGAAAAAGCAAAGAAAAACCAAAATTACAGATTTCGTAAGGCCATCAACTTCAGCCTCTGCCCAATTCCCCTCATCTGCTAGCAGCTCAACCAATTAAAAAGTCTACATTTAAAAAATCAAACAGCTTTTCAATAATTTTCTGGTAAGTTCTTGTCATTTTATTTTATTTTTTTTGTTTTGTTTTACTTGTAAAATACTTTTGTTGATTTTAGCTAGGAATTCATTTAACTTTTGGCATTTTCATGACTTATTATTGGATTTCTTTGCTTGTTTCTTTATGTGATGTAACTCAGAGATGGACAGCCTTTTTACATGACGGGTCAAAATCGATATCGAGGGCACTTTGGCGGGCCACATTGGAAAGTGCGAGTGCTCTCCACATGAGAGTTTATATTGTAAATCATTTAACCATTTCTAGCCAAAATTATTTCAAAAATAATAAACAACTATTCACATGTACAGTAAAACTCGTTTAATACGTATTTGAGGGAACCGACTCATTGCTTCGTTATAAGCGTGACTACGTTATATACGAGAAACATGGTTTTTGGCCTATACATCCCATATAACACGTATACACATACAGTAAAAGCTGTGCTATCCGGCTATTTAGAACCGGCCAGCCTTAGATACCGGCAATTACACAAATACAATTCATTTTGTATTTCTTTTTCTTTTTTTATGAATTTTTGTGTGAATTGTATATATGTAATACCACAACTTCCACTTTAAAATTTCTTAAATATATAAGATGTATATATTACGTATTTACTCCGTATACTTCTGTGACTGCCGAGTAAGTGTGGCATTTTTGGTTACGTAAGCCATTTGCATTGTCTAGATGTTTTGGTGTACTTCTACAATTTCCAGTTTTATCGCTTTTTATTATTTAAAAAGTTACCCATCCATTGAATATGGCATCAAAATAAATACCTAAAAGCAAGGAACAGGAGAGAAAAGGTTTTTTTAACGCTAACACAAAAGCTGGAACTGATCAAACGAATTGAAAAAGGAAAAAATAGAGCAGCCATAGCAAAAGAATTCAACATCAAATCTTCCACGCTCTACGATATCAAGGCTCATAAGGCTAAATTAATGAAATTTGTGTCATCTTCTGAGACGAGTAAATCAATTAATAAATATCATACGCTTCATAAGCCAAAAATTGAGGAACTGGATAAAATATTATATGACTGGTTTTCACAGAAATGTTCAGAAGAATTAAATAATTTCGTCCTTTTCTAATAGAGTAAATAAAGATAAATAAGAAAGATATAATCCAATAAATTCAATTTTGGGAACAGGTTCACTGTCGTAATCCCCAAACTTTCCGGACGCCCTAAACTTTTCAATAGTCTTTTTGTTTTGCATGTAAGCGTAGCAACGTATTAAATAAGAATGGGTAAATAGTGTCTATGTCTAACTACGTGTGGAAGAATTAAAATGGAAAATGCAAACCCCATGCATAGTTATGTTTGGGGAGTACGACAATGAACCTAAGCCCAATTTTGTTTGGTTATTGCTAAATTTTCAATGTCAAAATAGAAAAACGCTCCCCTAACCAGCTATTTCTCCTAGTCGGCTATCCCCAAGATAGCCGGATAACAGCTTTTACTGTATTTGCAGTGAGTCGACTTAAATGCCGTACTTACATATGCAAAGAGATGCTTATCAACTTCGCGGCATGTAAAATGTTCGACTGCTATTACATACGATTTTTTAAATGGTCAATTAATATTATTATTATGGTCATTAATTTACATAAACATTTCACATTTTTAATATCTATTTCAAAACAAAGGGAGCGTGGAAATTCGTATGGAAGGGGTAGATGGAGGAAGGGGACATCTTAAGAATGGAAAACTTAATAATAACAAACATCAACATCCCAAACGTCAAACATTCCTGTAGATTTATGATCAGCTGATTAGCCACACAACTTTTATATTAAGATGTGTTCATATTTCATTAATTAGTATCGTAACACTAGATATGTTATTAATATGGAAATTTGAGAATCTATCACAACAGATGACACACCCCATTTCAAAATTTAATTTATTTTTAGGTTTTTAGTGCCTTTAATATAAAAGTTGTATAATGTAAAAATAGTAGTAGTAATTAGGTTTTTAGGTGCGTCAACAGCTAAGGTTATTTTGCACCCTCAAATTCTCTTAGAGAAAATCAACATACATCACAACATCCATGCCCGAAGCGGGATTCGAACCTGTGACCTTTGGGTTAGAAGGCAGGTGCACTGCCTACCAGTCTAATCCAGCCGGCATAAAAAAGTAATTTTTATTTTATTTATGTTTAGGTATTTTGTCTTACTGAAAGACAATTCATTTAAGTTTTCATTTCCCTTCATCCCCCCCCCCCCTCCCCCTTCATCTCCCTCTCCTTCCTTCCCTCTCTCTCTCTCTCTCATATTAAGCATACTTTTCTTACACTTAGGAAGACAACAATATGGTCGTCAAGGCAACATCCTGCTAAAAAGCAGAATTTTTTCCAAAATATTTTAATGTAACATATCATTTGAGCGATTTCGAACTGAAGGCAGAATTCGATAATAAGAATAAGAAATCAATTAATTTTTCTTTAAAACAGTCCAGATCCGAAGATCATAGGTCAATTTCTTTCAACTTAAATTTGCAAAAGAATAGAAGCTTGCACTCCCAAAAATGGCTTTTTATGTGTTATCTTATGGGAAATGGAAATTATCCCCTGGAGTCGAACCCAGGACTTTTTCTGAGATTTGCAAATTTTTACATTGGAGGTATACCATAACCTACAAGCAGTCAAAATTTCATTCTCCTAGCCAACATGGAAGTGCCCAAATGTACATATTACTTATTGGAATTTGAAGCATGGCATACGTACAGGAAAAGTTATAATAAAAATTGTATAAATAGGAAAAAAAAATATATATATATATATATACACACACACACATACATACACACATACACAATGGAAGAGGAAAGGTAAGTAAGGATATTTAGGGCAACTAGGTGTTGAAGGACTTTATATATATGTGTGTGTGTGCGCGCGCGTGTGCGCGTGCATGTGTGTGTATATATATATATATACATACATATTTTGGGGTAGACCATTTTTTGTTCCCTCATATCTCTTGAACAAAATATTGTATCAAAATGAATCTTGCATTAATTGAAAGCTTATGGTTTGTAGATGGTTTTTAGACCATAATTTTATATCTCATCTAGAAGTTAAACTATTAATGTTCAAATATTCTAAAAATCTATTGAGTGTCGGTGGGTCTGGGAGTTTTTTGATTGGTTGTCCAGAATCAACGGCCCTGCCTGTAGCAGAAAGAAATTTAACTATTTTATAGTAATAATGCTGATTTTATGCTCTGACTGTACAAACAGTAGCGTGAAATAGAGATTACACCTGAGTTGTCATTTTCACCAATAGATGGCGAGTGCAGTAATAACGCTTAATCATACGAAAACTTTTATTTATGTTGTTTATATCCTTCTATATCTCTACAATGTTCACTATTAGTTAAAAAATTTGAAATTTTTCATAAAATCATTGATAACTCGTAACCAGTAGAAGATAGAGCAATGGTTCCTTTGGGAAAGTATTTTTATTCCTCACGCTGCAGTAGATGGCTTCTGGGTAGAAAGGCATTTGCGAAATTGCAAACCGGGTGGGAATCCCATGAAAGTATGACTTTTTCAAGAGATCTTACGGCTTCCTATTTACATGTTTAGAGGAGAGCAAACGAATTAGAGCTCTGTCCGGAATGGACATAAAGCCATTGGCCCCCTTGGTGCTTCTCAATAAGAGTAGACTAATGCCGGCACCGGGTTTCTCTCCTCACTTGCTTTGTGATTTAGACTGAGAAGTCCACTAGCGCTAGAGTCGTTTGAAGTGACAAGGTTCCAAATATCACCAACTTTGACATAAATCACTGTAAGAAAGCGATTAAGGTAAATTATTTACATTTGTTATTTTTCATTGAATGTTATTCATTTTCGCTCTTGAAAGATGAAAACAAGTAAGAATTATAAAAAAATTCAAAAATAAAATCTTTTTGTTTTACAAGATAGGCAGACTTAAAAGGATAAAACAAGAAAATTTTCAGACTATTTGTTCGTTATAAAAGATTTTGTGTCATATTCTTTTCATTACTATTGCTTTACATATAATTTACATATTAATTTCACTTTGATCAGAGGTTTTCGAGGTTGAGCATACCTAATTAAGAAAGATGTTTTGCTGTTTAATTTATATCTCGAATCCATTTACTCCAACTTAGAGAATGAAACTATGTATTATGTAAATGATATGTAAAGCAACAGTAATGAAAATAATATGACACCAAAATCTTTTATAACGAACAAATAGTCTGAAATTTTTCTTGTTTTATCATTTTAAGGCCGCCTATTTTGTAAAATAAAAAGATTTTATTTTTGAATTTTTTAAAATTCTTACTTGTTCAGTCTTGCACCAGCTTTTCGTTAACATTGAATTCCCACACTGCAACAGTTATGTGATGATTTAGTAAGTTTTAACTTGAAAATAGCTTTGCATTTTTTTCTATTGGTTGGTAGATCCATTATGAATCAGTTTGAATAAATGTTATTGCAAATCGTAGTAGATATCAATGTATGATACTATTTGATGTCATACAGGTCATGTGAACTCGGGGAAATTTCATGCATATTACCAGATTGAAATTTCTCTCATATTTACCAGTCATCAAATTAATGTATATTTCAACATTTTATTTTAAAAATTGTGTTCAGGATGTCAGTTTTTTGTATGCCTTATTGAGATAGTCACTTGTGTGTCATTCAAAACTTATGTGGAACCTATATTTAGCCTGAAGAAAGATTTAATGAAAAATATTTGTCAAATGGAAGAGGTGGGTCAACTTATACAGCAAGTATATTTCTAGATATGCATTTTCATATAAAAAGTTGAGGTTGAGTTATATGCTGGTAGACTTGTGCACTGACTTGGCTTAAAGGCCTTTATGTTCGGCAAGTATCTATATCAAGAATATAAACCAAAAAATCTATTAAACTATATGATACAGATAGTTGTGTCAAAAACAGGTGAAGGAACAAAACCAAAGTATGTAGTATTACAACTTACATGTGGATGGTGTCTATTTAATTCCTTCATATATATCTCCTTGAAAGGAAAACAAAATGAATAAGTAGTTTAGAAAACATTCAAAAGACTGGTGAATGCTGCTATCATGAGTACCATGATGCTATGTAAAGTCTCCCTTAATGAAGATTAAGTTCAGAATGAGTATTAAAGGCCATTAGACTACAGTAATACCTCGATATACGAAGTAGATGCGTTCCTGAAACTTCGTTCATATATTGAAACTTCATATATTGAATAACATTAATATAATAGGATACGATACCAACCTTAATAATTTAAAATCTTATAACATAAGCCTTTTAATAAGTACTAATTGCATTTTTAAAAGATTGTATTTTAAAATAGTATTATACTATTTATTGTACATACATTGTAATCACGATAACTTACACTATTAGAAGTAAAATGTGTATGTAAAATTTCACTTACATCACTGCTTTTGTGCTAACGAGATAACTTTCTGTGATTTTATGACTGCTCCAACAACATCTGCACATGGTTTCATTAGTTTCGGCATTTTGAGGTAAAATAACATTCTTCAGTAAACAATAGAATTCTTACAATGAAGATGACGTTACTAAGTTAACTTGAAAACAGTCAATACCTATGGAACGCTTGACAAAACCAGCAAAACTGGAGAAAAGTAGATGTCCTGCTGATCTGATATTAACTGCCTAACTAAGATCGTGAGTTCATTAGTTCTGAGCCAATTATTCTATCATCATGTACACTAAGGCCTCTTTCACACAATACGGTTTCTTGCCGGTCCGGCAAAATCGCCAGATCAGTGATTTCATCGGATTCCGTAGTTGAGCATTAGTCCTTATGGGCACCTTCACATGGTCCGGCGACAGCAAAACTGCCGGCCCGGCGCCATTGCACCACCAGATTGTCAACTGCATTAATGGCTGCCGGATCCGGCTGATGGCACGGACCGATTGTTAGTAGTGCATTGTTGCCAATGACTCATTTCACACGCCACGGCAAGTTTGCCAGATTGGGCAATAGAACCATCGTGTTTAGTCTTGATCATCCCCTGCTTCATCCATGCATCAGAAATCAGGCTGTGACCAGCGTACAATTACATCAGTTTCTGCAACATCACCATCACCAGCCTCAGCACATTTATTTTTGTCCGATGATAGTACAAACCAAAGTTTCAATTTCAATTCTTAAATTATTTAGCAGAAATTTGCTCAAATTGAGAAAAAATTAAGCCATATGTAAGAAGTAAAACAGAAAAAAATGAACTGTATTAAACAACAATGCAAGAGTATATTTTCTGAATATATTAATAAAAATATTTTAATTGAAAAAATGTAACTAATTGTCTCTTACCTAATACTGACAGCCAACATTTCAGCAGGAGATATACAATTTCTCATTTTAGAGTTCTGACATTGCAAACATCTTTCTAAACGTTTATGCAATTCATCAAATGGACATTCTGAAATAATTAAAGAATTTCATATCATCACCTCTTAAACCTTCAAAAAGTGTCCTGAAGGCTCCAACTGTGTCTCTTTTTCCTAGCATTGGGTGAACCAAATAGAGTCTAGATTTTCGAGACTTTCTGCGACGGTATAATATGTAAAGAGCCATTAAACGGGTTCTCCGATCCATTGTGAGTACCAAAGCGTCCGTCGCTACACTGAACTGGAGTCCCTTGATTATGCATTGCCGGTGACGTTGTCCGGCAAATAAACGGATCGTGTGAAAACACTTCAAATCCGACTCCCATTCTGGTGCTTTTGCCAGACCAGCGAAAAACCGTATTGTGTGAAAGAGGCCTAACATTGTAGGCGTTGCTTGAATTGGCTCGATTGTCATAAATACTAACTTCATTATAGAGAAACTTCGTATATTGAGGTATTACTGTACTTGAAGCTGTAAAGAAATGACATAGGTTTCAGAAGACAGGAAAGTATGAAGAAACTGATTTTACAATATTAACATTTGCTAAATTACTGATGATTAGGTAAAAATTACAAGGTTTCTCAAGTCTAATGACTTTCATCATCTTCATTATTTTCAGTCAGGGAAAATTATCATCATTGATGAATTTTTGGGATTTTAACAAAATAAGCCAGATTTGTATCTGTATTAAAAGGTTGCTGAGTGAAACTTTAAACCAACGAACCTACCTCCCTCTGGCCAGTTTTTCTTTCCTCTCTTTTATGTTTGCTTCTAGTCTCTTTTCAAAAGCATCTTAAATCCACAAAAATATCACTTTTGTACTTCAAATCAAAAGAGAACCATTTAAGCTTCTTCTGCGTTTTTAGACAAATTTCCATTGGCTCTGTTTATCAGCTGTAAATAAAAATATTCCTTCCTCAGTTTCATATACTCCTTGAAGCTGCCTAATTATAATGTAAGTGAATTATGGTGAAACAGTTTTAAGAAAATAAGGATGCAATTGTGCTATTTTGTAAATAATGGTTAAAATCATATGACTTTTCTTTACTGTTGCTTTTTCATTCAGAAATTACACAAAAGTTTATTTAATCCTTCTAAGATTATTGTTGAGTAGCCACTGAAGAATATCAATGTAAATTGATAAAAATCATGCGTGCTTGATAGAAGTCCCTGTAACCAGTCGTAACATTACTGTAGTAAATAAGGTAGTAATAGAAGATATAAAGATGTTAAACCTAAATTAACTCAACGGCTTATTTGTTACTATCAGGGCCGGCGTGAGGTGTGTGCAATTGGTTCCCCCAAACAGGGCCCCGCATTTTATTAGGGGCCCTGCACAAGGCTCAATTCTCATGTAGTGAGATTTAGAAATTTTTTATTACATATTAATATTATTATACATAATCATAATAATTTCAAAAAATTAATTTTAATAATAACTATTTAAAAAATTGCCATTCTTCTTTTTAAAATCGCATTTTTTTGTTCCACCTGGTATATATACATACATAAATAGGACCCACTCCTGCTTACTATCGAACTAGGCCCCGCAAATAACCACGCCTGGTTAATATCATGAAACATAATGCACCTGCAACTCGTGTACAAATAATTTAATAGATTAAACCCTTTTCATTACAGACTGCTGAAAAGTTTTTACGCAAGCGAGTCTGCCTCCAATGTTAAAGTGGGGCCTTCAAATGCTCTACTTTGGGGTGCTGGTCAGAATGGTAATGGCTCCGTATTCAAGCAATCTCTGGGCCTTCGATCCACTCTGCCCAGCCTCCTCCTTTTCTCGTTGCTCTCTCTCCCTCTGTTTTTCACTCGTTTTGGCCGCTCTGTTTACTTTAACACATTGGTTGGGGGAACTTTGGGAGGATATGCTTGGTTGGCAATTGCCTCTGTGTGCTGATTGCCTAAGTGTTGTTAAATTGTGGACACGAGTGAGTCATATTTAGTATTTGGCTTTAGGCCTCACTTGTGAACAATTCAGTGCAGGCCACTTAATTGAGCCAACAATGTGGGCCCAAAACTTGTTAACAGTGGCAAAAGTGCAGAATTGTTAGACACTTTGAAAAGAAGGCATGTGCTCAGCACAACTTTTGTTTCTAAGAGGTTAGTTGTGATACGGCAGTCAGCTCTTATTTTTTTGCCAATGTTCTATGCTTTCTACACATAACTAGTTTACAAACACTGACGCTTGTTAGGATTTGTTGACTTTTAAAGCAGGACATGTTTATGAAAAAGTAGTGATAGTGGCTCACAATCCTTCACTTTTGCCCTCAATAATTGTTTAAGTTTATCAGGTTGTTTTCTTTGTTTAACATGAAAATTTTAGATGAAGTTTTGTTTACGTTAAAAAGAAATGTGGACAAAGAACTGAAATTTTTAATATGACCGAAAAGTTAACTCAGGATCAATATTAATCATGTAAGTGCTTTATCAGTTTTGGTGTAGAAGTGCACCTTGTAAATGTTAATATATGCTGTGCTGCCTGATTACTGTTAGCACTCTAGCTGTGTTGATCTCTAAACATAAAAAAATCCATGGCTACCACATTTTGTCGTATTTTATAAGATTTAAATTCTATGGCAGCAAATTTTAATATGAAAGGAGGCTCTTATGAGCATTTGTTAAACTATTTGCATAAGGGTTTTAATTTACTTATTTGAAATGTCTGTTAAATAAGAATGAATATTGATAAAGCCAGCTTAATATAAGGCCAATAACCCTTCATGATTAGTTGAGATTCTTTTAACCATTATAAAAATATTTTAATACAAGACCATTGAAATGATAACCTCTAATGTGCTTGTGTATTATACCTTAACAAATTTTTTCCTTGGTTTGATGGGTGCTGGTCCACTCTCTCCACTTGTATTATGTTAAAAAGGAAACTTCAAAGTTTTCTATTTCTATTATTTCCATTTCATTGTACCCATTATGGATAAGGTACAATGGTGACATTTTCATCACATAGTATTGATGGACATACTTTTGTTTCTGGGCAATCTGTTTTATATTATTGTATTTTTTTAAATATATAATTATAGTGTCAAATTCTGTGCTTGCTCATGATTACCAGGTTAATAACCTTTATAAGGTTGATTTATGATATCATTTTGTAGTTTTTAACTGCTGGTTGCCAATTATTTTGAGAAGTTTTAATTTTTACTGTGCTATGCTAATAGTTGTAATATTTTTATTTTCTTTATTGTGATTTTTACCGTAAGAGATCACTCTTTCCTCTTTGTAATTTTGTACTCAGTAATTATTATAATAATTGAATAGTACTAAATTGTAATTATTGGCCATTTATAACAGGAATGCTTGAATATTGTTTTTATGGCCCTATGTTACCAAATGCAGTATTTTAACTGTTACCATATGTGTTTTTAGTTCAACAGAAAAACGTTAATTTGCTTCATTTTGTCATAGCTGATGTAAAATTATGTATGTAATGAATTACCTATCCAAGTTATTTTGTTAATCTTTATTAAAAAGCACTGAACACATTTCCTTAATAGCTTACTAGGTATGCGCAAGCAAATAAAAATGACTGAAATGGTTTAGTCATTGGTAGAGAGTTGATATACTTTGAACATTTTCTGTTCACTCATGAATTCTAAGGTACCTCTTTGTATCTCTATATTTTCCTCTTGTTATATTTGTCATCAATGTTACGTGCATGGTAAAGATAAGTTATTGCCTGTTCTAGGGGTTATGTTATGTACAGTTGTGTATGACCATGGCCATTATATGGTAATTTACTGCCTGAGAAAAAAAACAAAAAATACCGTCCCAGGAAATGACACTTGGGTACAGATTGATAACAATGCTATACTGTTGGTCTTTGAAAAGTGGTCACCTCTCAAATTCACCTTATACGACGGCCTTGTGTATGATACCAGTTATCCTAATGGAATACTTTACATTCAATTTATTTGCTTAGAATGAATTTTTGTTTATTTTACACATACCTGTTTAAAATTTGAAACTCTATCTTAGCACAGATTCATGGCTCATTGATTTTTCTATGCAGTTATTCTTTTCATGCAGAAAATGAAACTTTTAAAATGGGAATTCATATTGCTATAGATTTATGCTTGTTGATGTTAAAATAGAATCATAGGGTGCTAGCTGCTGCATAATAGTCTCACTGGTATTTCTACTTAAGAGTAATCCACACATGCAATCTCCCCAAAACCTTCAAGAATTTTAATAGATGTCATTATTTATTGAAATGCCATTTGCACCATATGATTTTCTATATTTTTCCCATATAATCATTACTAGGAGATTCATTTACCTACATTTATGTATCAAATTGGCTACATTTAATTTCTAATAAATAATTTTGGCTTAGGTCTGTTATTAGTCACCCACAACTAATTGTTTACTGATCATGTTTTTAATTTGCCTAGTAACCAAGGATATGTAGTCTACAGAGGAATTATTGAGTTAATTTAAAACTTGCTAACCCATGACTGATCGGCCCATCGCGACATTTACAAACCCGATCACCGGACAATGGGGAGGGATAGTTTTGTTCCAGCCAAGGCGAAGGGCGCGGTAGTGCCCAGAAATGACTACCCATTAAAACAAAGCAAGCCGAAGGCTCGTCAGTATATCCTTTCAATGTTATATATATAACAATCTTGACGGCGTTCCTTCTTCTCCCAAACATCTTTTACCCTTTATGTTTGGTATTAGCCTTTTTTTGATTATTTTGTCTTTATATTCCTCCAATACTTTTGAAATGGGTTTCATTTTTATCTTTCTATATCCCTCGCTATTACTTTTTTCTCTAGGTAAATAAAAACGGGTTTCTAGTGGCAACGGTGTGTTTTAGTGATGGGTGACTAGTAACAGACCTGTTCCATAATTTTTATCTCCAGCTGAAAAGCTACTAATTAGGTATTTAAGTATTCAAATATGTATAGGTAACTTATAGCTAACTTTGTTCTGTTCCAGCTTTCTTTGGAATTTTCCGTTGTCCGTAGAAAATTTTATTCATAAATACCTAGTTTTAGAAAAATTATGTAATTTCAAGTCTTTAATTTTATAGTGTTTAATCATAAATTTGAACATGTTTGCAGAAAATTGTGACACCCATGCAAAATTGTTTTATTGTTGAAATTTGAACTTAATAAATTTCAGATGGATTGTTTTTTTAAAGAATAATTTTTTCTATTATTATTTTTAATCCAAGGTAAATTTGTGATGTTATATTCCAAAGAGAAAATACACTTGCTAAAATGGAAAAGTGAATTATAATATCCATAGAGATGAATCCATATGTGAAATTCCTTTACACATTAAAAATAGACTTGTAATTTTTCAAAAAAGAGGAATTTAGTTGGTAAAACGAAACTTGATAATACCATGTATACTCCTTTATAGGTCGAGATTTAAATACAGAATTTTAACAAAGAAGTACAGGGTTGATTTTATGCTTGAGTAACATTTGTAATTGGTTGTAAACTATGGCATTATTTGATTTACGATTGTTGAAAAATGATGAAATTTACTATTTCGATGTATGAAAACTGTATCGATGACTACTGAATATTTAAAATATTAATGTAAACAAAATATTTGCGCTTACAAAAAATGATCTTAACCCTTTTGCTGCTGCGCTCTCAACTTTGTATTGTCATTTGACCATCAATACTTCTTTTAATTTCCTCAAAATCAATTTAAATGCTTTCATGTTTAAGTAAATATTTTGTTGCCATGGTAAAAGGGTGGTTAGAGTATCTGCCACCGAATACTAAGGTCGCAGGTTCGAATCCCGCCGAGGGCATGGATGTTTGTGTTCATCGTAATGGGGTGTTGGTAAGAGTGGACTATATAGTCTAAATATCGCCCTTGAAAATAAAGTCGAATTATTATTATTATCTTATTTTTCAGATATTTTGACTAAAAATTATAGTTTTTATGTTTGTTTTTATATCTGTTTCTACCAAAATGGTCGGCGTTAGTATGAGCATCTGCTTGATGAAGATGTTTTGAAGGTTATAGATGAAATAGATTCTGATGAAAGCTTCATTTATAGTGAATTATCAGAATGTGATAGTGAAAAGGAAAACCTGCCCAAACAGAAGAAAATGAAAATTTCAGAACCTATTTTTTCATGGTCTGACCATGCATTTCAGCCATTTGGTCATGTCTTTCTTCTCGACCAATTGATTACTAATGTGTATTAGGATTACCACCTTTTGGAAATGGGAAGTAGGGACAACAACCTTTTTTTTAGGAGTCTTGGGATTAGAAAAAGGTGGTAAGCTTTATTTATTATTTAAATTGTTTTAATAAGTATTTACAGTAAATGAATCTTCAAAATATCAATTCTCTCAAAGATTAGCAAAATAATTACATTAATTTTAGGCTTAAACAACTATAGCAATAATATTTCTTTTACAGAGTATTGCCATAGATGAGGAATCTCATAAAGTAACTGATTAACATATTCTATGCTTAACGACAGAAAATCAGCTTTCAATTATAGTAAAGTCAGACCTTAAAGTTATATTTTTTGTTTGATTTTGCTCATTCTAAAAGTTCTGGTTGTTTTTGTACAAATTCAAAAACTGGAGGCAAGTTTTGTTAAAATTAAATGTTATCTGAATCTCTGCTTCTACAGACTCTATTTTTAATGTTTCATTCATCTGTCCATAGGTTTAGAATGAATGAAAAAACTTTCAGCACTTTCATTGCTTACTGGTACTGATCAGATAAATTTTATAATCTCAGTGAAAACTGACTTTTAAAAAAAAATACCTTTGTTTACCGTAAAGACCCGCGTATAGGACGCTCTTTTTTTCCAAATTTTCGAAGCTAAAATGTAGGATGCGTCCTATACACGGGTACATAATATTTCATGTTTTTCTCTCTACGAATCTTCGATGAAAAATGAAGAATAAACAGGTGAAAACTAATATTTATTAAACATCAAAGTGTTTTAATTAAAATAAAACTTTTTAATATGAAAAAAAGATTGCACTTTTACAAATAAATGATGTAAGTACAAGATATTTCCAGCTTTATTAGCCACTTATACTCAGATATGGATTTTAAATAATTTTCGTTTTTTCTGTACGAAGTCTTCAGTTAAAATGAAATATAAAATGAAATTGCTAAAATTTAAATATTGAATGTCTGTCCATTGAAAGAAAATCTTCAATCAAGAAAATAAATCAAACTTTTCAATTTCCCTAAAATCCTATAAACTCTCCATCATCTGAGTCGTCATCGGTAATCTGAAACTCGTAGTCTTCATTTGTTTTTGAAGCCTCATTGTCAGATTCGTCTGCTTCTAATTCTGCGGTCGTCGTGCCGTTGTTTTTATCATCTTCCCATAATACGTCGTCTTCACTTCCATTATAAAATTATAGTAAATATTAAGGGATGAAACTTTGGAGAAATCTTTATCAATAATTGAAATAAATAACTTCTTTAAACTCTTGATATTTTATTTTTACTGCAAGTTTCACAGACGATCGAAAAAATTTTTACCGAGTTTTTTATTTTAATTGGATAGGAGTCACGAAAATCTGCTACATTATATCTTCTACATTGCTTTCCAAAGTGTTTTACAATATCCCGTACTATGTAGTTTCGATATAGGTAAATCTAGTATTACAAATACTTCGGTAAATTCACTTTTCAGATCATACTCAGAATTTGACGCGGAAAACCACCCTGCGTCCTATACACGGGAACACAGAAAATTCTCAAAATTTGACGTCGAAAACCTCCCTGCGTCCTATACACGGGTGCGTCCTATACCCGGGTCTTTACGGCATGTTAAAATATTTAAGAATAAGTGGATAACATTTTATATTACCTTTGTTAGAAGCATCTGAAGCGACAGAGAAATATTTTGCTCTACACTCTTTCTGCAATAGTTTGCAAGAATATGGAGACTGTTTTGTGCTAAACATTCTAATTTAGTACAACCACAATGTATTTTTGCTCCCATTTCAGAGTCAGAAAAATATTTTACATGATAGCTTTATTCCACACACTGAAGAGAAAAAACTGCTTGTGCATCATTCCATGATAAGCAAAACATAGTTCAGCAACATTGCTGTAATCTATTCCCTTGGAAGAATGTGTGTGAAAGAAGGAATAAATTGTCTTCGAAATTTTTGTTTTAAGCAAATTTTGAATATGCTTCACAGTTTCCAAATGTTTCTTCAAAGTTCCAGCGCTTCCACTTTTTAACCCTATGGGACTCACGTGTGTTATTCAAACATGAGAACTCGTGCGGGGTGTCCCTGACACCCCACCGTGTTTTAGAATTAAACTGCAGTTTTTTCTCTCAAATTCAACCCTTTTGATGCTTTAAGTATTTTTGGGACGATAAGGATAATTTATCAGTCAATTAAAATGCTTCATCATTTATTTATGTAAATTATATGCATTTATCAAAAAATAGTATTAAATGCATTTAGATTTTAGAAATAAATAATATTTTGAAATTAAAATTTACTTTTTTACATTTTCAAAACAATCTTGGCAAATTCTCATGTGGTTGTCACACATCTATCCTTCGCAAGATTCACATTACTTTTTAGTTTTTATGTCTTTGTTTCTCGAGCAAACTACACATCTTCCACAATTCCCTTTTCTTGTCTTCTCCTGCGTTCCTGACGTCGAAGGTTCTCCATATTTTTCTATCTTTCTCTTTAATTGTATTAGGCAACGTTTTCAGTAAACCTCTTTTTATTATGAATGGCCTTGATAATTCTCTAGCCATTTCTCGTAAGAATGTCCGCCTATTCATCTTACTTTCATGGTAAATATTTCTATGGATAATAAATGCGTTGATGCCCAGTGTGTTAAGTAAATGATAAAAAAAATAGCAAGTAGCCACCTAGTATTCCTGGCAGTACTATACATGCCACACATTTCATCAACGGTTTCGACGCCGCCTTTTGTTGAATTATAGAAAGTTACAATATCTGGCTTTCTTTTTTCCCCAGTTGAGCTGTCTATGCTGACTTGTTTGTGCATAGTCAATAGCATAATTACATTTTTACCCTTCTTAGGGATACATGGCATAAGGGTCATGTTGTTTCTGAATGCAAACTTGTTGCTGCACTCTCCCCTGTCCTTCACGTTCACCATATGTGGTGGCAATTCCCTCTTATTTTTCCTAACAGTTCCTACCAACGTAGTTTTGTTTTGGAGTAAATCTTCCACAAATGGCACACTTACAAACCAACTGTCAGCGGTTACGCTTCTCCCCATTCCCAAAATTGGACCGACAAGGCATTTTGCAACCCCTCTTGGTCCATTGTCAAACTTATTGGCCCCTGAGACTGAGTCCCAGAATATACCTATAAATGTAGCGTGTAGTAGACGCATCTACGAGAGCAAAGATTTTGATCCCATATTTGGCAGGTTTACTTGGTAAATACTGACGGAAGGAGCATCTACCTCAAAAAGCAACTAACTGTTCATCCACTGTTGCTAACTCCCCTATTATGTAACACTCCTGAAATTTTTGAACTAGCATTTCAAAAATTTACCGTGCAGCTGCTAATTTATCGGTTTCTTTCCTAATTGCTCTGTCGTTCACATTATCAAACCGTAAGCACTGTATTAGAAATTTAAATCATTGATAATTCATGGATGCACAAAATATTTCCACACCTAATCCGTTTTGATCCCATAAATTTTTATATTTTGGTGGCCAGGTCTATTAGCACCCAATTAAAAAAGAAGCCCAATAAGACACGTTATCTCCAGTTCATCTGTAGGATTTGTATCCCTTTCACGTGAATAATTTTGGGCAACTTTAGAAATCTGTATATTCATACAATTTGCAATAAGTTTAGCAATTTCCTGGTCAAACATAATTTTGAAGCAGTCCACTGGGAATTTTATATCTTCCTTACTTCCCTTGAAACCAGGAGGTTGAGATATGATGTTGCATGCGGGCACTCTGACATTATGTCACGGTTCTTCCTTACTTCACTTTGTAGCATTGTCTTTACCCATAAAGAAGCATTCTTCTATATCAAATGCAATTTCACCATCTGAATCACTAACATATTGCTCACTGCCTGTTTCACAAAATCTTTGGAAGACCCATCGTCAGAATCAAGTATTTCTTCAGAATATTCACCGAAAAGCAGAGCAATTGTTTCTGCGTCTGTCTCGGAATGCAAATTGGACATCTATGAATGAATATAAATTAGTGAAAATCATTGAATACATTCCATTTTATACAATAAAATTAACTTCAAATGAAGAAATAATTTTCGTGGAAAATAAAATATGTTTACAAAACTTTCCAAATACCAGTTGCTGAAAAAACTGATGGAAGATGTTGAAAAGATACTCTATAACACCAATTTGCTAAATAAAAAAACAGAGAACTTTGCCAAATTCCATGACCAAAGAACACAAAATAAAAAATTCGTATTTTTCGCCACACACAAGAGTGCACCGTCTCAAAAAAATCGTGCGAACTCAGAGAAAAGCAGGGTAAAACTAAAGATTTTCACAGGAAAGGTTCAAAACATCTGTAACTTTAGCTACTGAAAAGTAGAGGCCATAAAACCCAATAGGAAAAAAAATGCCATCATAAAATTTATGCTGGGGTGTCCACAGCAACCCGCGAGTCACGGAGGGTTAAAGATATCAAAGAGGGACATGAAATGCATTTTGCAGTGAAACTATCATTGGTTTTTGCAGTCCACAATGAATAATTTGGATCTTTGAGCCTTTTGTCCTTGAATGTGCAAAATCTTTTCTTTGGTGGTAGGGATGACAGTCTTTTACTTGACATTACAACTTTACATTCATCCATTTGGGCTGAGCGATCATTGGAATTGTTACCATTCATTTTCTCAATACCCTTTTCACAAAAGAAAGTTTTAAAACAAAATTTAAAAGTCTACTTATTATTTATGAATGTTAAAATATTACTGATAAAATAATTCTTTGAAGTTACAATAATATCAGTGGTTGAATTATAATTTCTTAGAACTTCAAGCTACAATAAAAACTAGTTAACACGAAATGCTAGGGACCGGCACAATCATTTCATATTATCTGAATTTTGAGTTAACCAAATTTCATGTTAACAGTTTTAATGGTAAAATTTTCATTTTTCAAATATGGAATTAGGCTCGTAGGCAAATCCATGATACATATCAATAATAGGATGTAATACACAGCTGAAGATATTACCACAATCATGGAGGAACCCTATCTCAAATGCCATTTCGTGTTAACCGAAGAATTTTGCATGTATTTATTTTTGTGGGACCAAAAAATATTTCAGTGTAAACCATTTCGCGTTAGCGAATGAATATATACTAAAATGTATAAGCACTGGAACGGACCGAGCACACATTTCGTATTAACCGATATTTTGTTTTAAGCGTTTTCATGTTAAGTGGTTTCCACTGTATTTACTGCACACTTAAACAAGTTAGGAAAGTGTACAACGTATCACAAATGGGCGCATTTCGTGCAATGGAGTATTATAAAGAAATTATATACCTGTATGTAAGGGAAATAGCATTTTATAGTTCTTTTTTCATCATAAATAATCCATTTTCTTACTATTTAAAAATAGTGCATGCACACGTAAGTAAATTAAACATTTGTTTGTGAGATTGTTTATGTTAGCAACAATGAAGAAGTAACCATGCAAGAAAAATTCCAAGTTCAACTCGAATTAGGACATTCTGGTTTGATATAATGGGTGCTCCTATGACAAAAATGTATAGGAAAAGGAATACTCTAATTTATTAGTTGTACAAGTTTTATTTGAAAAATATTTTGATATGAGCAATACTTTGGGAGATATGACGGAAAGTTAATTTTTTATCATCTGTAAAGTGGTGCCCCTGATTGGCTTACGTGATTCATTTATGCGATTTTCTTCTTATATTTGATTGTAAGTCCTAAATATCAAATTTCATGAAAATCCGTTAGGTAGACGCCGAGAACGAACATGCATGCGGATGGACGGACAGACCGACCGACGATAAGAGGCGCTCACGCTGGAAGTGAAATGCACCTAAAAACAACTTGTGCAGGATTAAAATCTGTATATGATGATGTCTCTATTCCATTCGTGACAGCTTAATGGGCATTATAGACGTAGAAAATCGAAATATAATCAATTTTTGTGAATAAAGTAAATATTGATACATATAAAAATAAATTTTCAATGAAATTCTATTTAATGTCGAACGAGAAAGTCGGGAATGAAGTGGGACATGAGCCAAAAATTGTTCAAAAGTTGGTACTGCCCCGCTAAAATTGGGACGGGTGCCAACCCTAATGTGTGTATACATTGTAACTAGGGTTGCCAACTTTTAGATCTTCATGAACCAGACACATTGTTATGGGTTGCCTACATGAAGATATACATAAACTGGAGTTTGCTTGAAACGTGGATACTTTAGAACAGGGGTCCCTAAACTTTTTATTGAAATGGCCACATTAGGCTTTATGTACGACAGCGCGGGCCACTTAAGACTTTTTCAAATGACTGATCGGGCCGTATGAAAACTTCAAAGAGCAAGTTTCGAGGGGGGGAGGGGGGTGGTTGTCGAGAAATTTCACCGTTGGGTTGGGTATGGCTAGCAGGCTCGATTAAGTCACTGCGCAAGCTGTAGTTTGGGGACCCCTGCTTTAGAACAGTGTTTCTCAACCGCCAGTCCACGAAACTTTGGTGGAAAGTTTAAGACATTTTAAAAATCTCTAAAACAGTTTTCTACTTGCTACAGGGTGAAAATCTGTTAAATTGTGGCTGCAGATAAATGTCAACAACCGTGCATACTCCGAATGGTTAAATGGTATTTCCGAATGCGGTATCTAAGAAAGATAAGGACCACGGACAGTTGGATGTGATTTTACGACACTTTCATTTCTATATGGGTTCCATATAATCTTCTGCGTAGGAGAAAGCAAAACAAGCGCTTGCTGTGAAGCTTACTATAGACCCCTGTAATAGGATCGGTCATAAGGTTTTCCTATCGCAATACGCGGGTGCAAGGCACACAGGCAACCGATACCAATATGTGCGGCGTTTTCACCCTTTCCAGTTTCCTTTCCTCAGGAATTGACACTTATCGACAACAATTTATTTTTGTCGAATATATGATTTTTACAAATACGTTGTTTATAGACATTAATCGAATCATACCAAGTGTAATTATGATATGATACATATAGTACCAACATATATTGATAAAATTTTTAAAGGAATGGGATTTGACAATTTCTGCTTATAATACTGCGAGCAAAGACAGTAGAGAATGGGAGAGGGAGATTTCACTGCCCTGGGTCTGCCGAGGGGCCCGGTTCTCTTTTTTAATTCAGAGAATATTTGCTCCAGAAAAAAATCAGCATTCGCTAACTGCTTTTGCTGCAAAGAATGGACTGCAAAACTAACATATTTAGCTGATATAGTATATATATTTCTCTTGTGAACCAATTGAATTTGAGTCTTCAAGGGCATATGCCAACTCTTTTTAGGCGCGTTTCGCTTACAGCGTGAGCGCCTATTATCGTCGGTCGGTCCGTCCGTCCGTCTGTCCGTCCGTCCGTCCGTCCGTCCGTCCGTCCGCATGTTCGTTCTCGGCTTCTACTGAACGGATTTTTATGAAATTTGATATTAAGGACTTTCAATCAAATATAATAAGAAAATCGCACAAACGAATCACGTACGCCAATCAGGGGTACCACTTTACTGGTGACAAAAAATTAAATTTTCGTCATATCTCGTAAAATATTGCTCATATCAAAATATTTTTCAAATAAAACTTGTAGAACTGGTAAAGAAGAGTAGTTTCTTTCCTATACATTTTTATCGTAGAAGTAGCCTTTATTGAGAAAATCAAACAAAAACGTCTTAAATCGAGTTGAACTTAGAAAATTTCTTGCATGGTTACTTCTTCATTGTTGCTATCATAAACAATCTCCCAAACAAAAGTTTAATTTCCTTACGTGTGCATGTAACAGCATGTAACACTATTAAATAGGAAGAAAATGGATTATTTATGATGAAGAGAAGGACTTTAATACGCTATTTCCCTTACGTACAGGTATATAATTGCTTTATAATACTCCATTGCACGAAACGCGCCCATTTGTGATACGTTGTACACTTTCCTAACTTGTTAATTTAAGCAATAAAATAGACGTGTTCAGAAAAAAAGCTAAAACTTTGGTGCAAGCAGATACGTGAAAGAAATTACGAAATGTTTCCCTTGTTTTCTGATTCCGTGGGTTCAGCGGAATTGGATACTGAAGACATCACGAGTATTATTTGTAAACATCTTGAGGCACTTTCTCGAGCATTACCCACCAGAAGAAGACCCATGATATGGGAAAGTTATGGATTATCGACCCGTTTGTAGTGCACCAAAAGAACAGAGTGACAAACATTGAAGAGGGACAACTAATTCAACTATCTTCTGATTTAGGATTAAAATCAGACTTTAACTCGATGACTGTGACTAAATTTTGGATAAATTTCAAAGCTGAGTATGAAAATGCAATCAAGTTCTTGTTGCCATTTTCAACAATCTGTGCGAAAGTGCCTTTTCAGCCATAACTGTCATAAAGATAAAAGAGAGAAATCGAGACTACGTTTAGCAGTTACCTCTCTTAGGCCATGAATAAAAAAATCTGATGTGGCCAACACATGACTTTCTCCATATTTGGGGTATAGATATTTAAATTATTATGAATAACATTATAAGGCAAATTTATTATTTTGTATCGTAAAAAAATACTGTCATCCTTATTGCTGTAAATTACGTATATTTTGAATATTCACTGCTACATGGTGGTGGTGCTGTATACTGGAAATTTACAAATAAGCAAAATATCTCCGAAATGGATGGTTCTACGAAAATTTGTTTCAAACAAAACTTGGAAGAAGTATTATTCTCTACAACTTTGGTCCTCACAAAGATTACCAATAACGATGTTTTTAAGGAGATATTTGACGGAAACCAAAAAAACCGATTATTTAATATAATAAAAGCCGTCGTCTGTTGGTTGGTTGGTCACGCTATGCAAACGCTAATAACTCAAGAAATAATAATGATAGAAACTCGAAATTTGGTAGGGATGCTTGATTAACACTTTTTCAGGTGATGATGAATTTAAATCGTGAAAAAATTCCTTGGTTCGTCTCCAAGAGAGGCATTTCCATTTTCCATTACTTAACATGTAAAACGCGATTTTTCGATGTGCAGGCCTTTATTCATTTGGAAATCAAAGTTAGAAGAAATTAACAGACGACCTTCGGATTTGAACCATTTTGAAGAAAAATTTATAATGTTTCTTATTCCGTTCATCTTTTTTTGCCCACAGTTCGAAATATTCCATGTTAAACGTTTAATTTACATATTTTGTGGAAATCTTGCCATTTTAACGTGATGTTGCTATGTCGACCATTATCATTGTTACACCTCAAATTACTATTATTGTAAACATCCTTCTGGGAATAAGCGTGCCTTGAGTACTTCAATACGAGAGAGAGGAAGGAAGGGGAGAGATTGGCGTGTTTTGTGGAAAATAAGTATATTAACGTAAATATAAAGAATTTTAAGTATCAACAGTGTCATTTTAGAATAATTGGAAATAAAAAGCATTCTTAAATTAAATTCTTTCTAAACCATACGTGCTTACGAATTTATATTTTTATTCCCCGAATTAATTTCGTAACAATGGCCGAAGTTTGGAAACGAATATAAATTAAAATTCAATTAAAATTAAAAGGACATTTAAAACTGTTAACAGGCAATTTTCGAAGAAACAACAGTGGATCTTTTAATGAATTGATTTGTTTTTATAAAAGGAATTTTGGTGCTTATTTAATATAGAGTAAGTTCTAAGGCTTATAATCCATTTAAATCTAATAACAGTGGCTACTATAGTTTAAAGAAAGAACCATATTTATTCACTTTACAGAATGAATTAATTTTAGGCTAGCATTGCCTATTATAAATTGGAGTTACCGTATATACTCGTGTATAGTACAAGTTTTTACGACCAAATTTTTATTGCAAAAATTGGGGATCGTACTATACACGAGTAATGCATTTGAGGATTTAAAATTCATGTACCTATCTTCACGGGCATTTTCGGTGAAGTTATGCCACCCGCACGCATTCTAATTGTAGGCTAACCTTAACAGTGGGGTCCTTTATCGTTGTTATGTTGCTTCGTGAAGAGTAGAATATTTTTCTTATATACAGCTTCAAATTCACAAATACTTGATATAAATGAAGATTTACGGGCACTTCTTTTCTTGAATTTTATGTATGTGCATCTTTGTTTGTGTCTTTTTACAAGGGATGGATTGGAACGAGTTGGATTAAAAGTATCGTAGACGGCGTAAGTTTATGGAATTTCGACATCTTGGAAAAAATAAATTACTTTGTAATATTCAACAGTCTTTATTGTTTCTTCAATCACACACCGATCGGTTTCCACTACAAAGTCATTCTAAAGGTGTTACGTCGGTGAGTAACACCATTAGAATGATTTTGTAGTGGAAACTGGTCGGTGTGTGATTGAAGAAACAATAAAGACTGTGGAATATTACAAAGTAATTTCTTTTTATCCGTTATCCCTACCTATTAAGTAGATGAGCGAGTGGAACCATTACGTACGTGGAACGTAATCCAGACGTACTAGAATTGGAACGATTTTATTTCATTTTGTGTAATCATGATTCATATCACTTTTTATTAAATGTTTTAGGATTAAGATACTTATCCGAATTTTAGTGTACTCGCAGGAAATACTATTTACGACATTTACGGTCTATTTATTCCATGGTGGTGTGGAAAATCAAGGTCGTTCGATATATCTCGCTCGTAACCATCGAGCTATGGAAACGAAATATATCGACCCTGGTGGAAAACTGCGGTCGTACTATAAACGAGTTATATGAAAAAATCAGGTTTGTTCACCAAAAAATCAGGGGTCGTACTATACATGGAGTCGGAATATACACGAGTATATACGGTATTTGGAATTTACAGTATGTAAAGTGAAAGTTGTACTGAATTGACTCAAGTACATATATTTCAAAGCAATAATCAATTTAAAACTATTGTAACGGTCTCTACGATGAACAATTAGTTTATTTTTTTGTTAATATGGATCTCCACTACAACAATCCATTCAATCGTCAGAGGAACAGTGTACAATGTTGAAATAAATTGATTTGTTTTTGTTCAGATAGTATTCAAAGAAATTATTCCGCTGATTAATTAATTAGTTAGTTTTTAATTTAAATATTTTAAAGAGTTTTATTTTAAATATGTAATACATAACGACGGAGAACATTATTGAGGATTCGAGTAAGCTTTCTTTCTTCGTAAGTACAGAGTACAATTTTAAAACAATCATAAGGTTAAGTGCATGAAATTTAATTATTTTCCCTACGTTATATACATATAATCATTTCCCGGTCTTTGCACACAGACAATTATATGCAGCATTGAGGAGAACAAGGTGGGAGAATAATATCAAAATTTTATAGCAGAAAATAAAAACCAAAGGCATTTACTAAACGACAACAGAATATTCACTAGAAATGTAATATATGACGAAATATTTCATATGTAAAAGTGTGCTAATAATTATTTTAAATGCAAATATTAATAATCAATCTACCTATAATTCTTCCGTTGATATTTCAACGGGCATTACACTAGTTTATAAATAATTCCTAAACAATAATTGCTATGGAAAATTATTTCAAATGAAAGTTGTATGAAATTACATTCTCTATGACATTCTTATAGAATTGTATATATAATAATGATGTTTTAATGGAGAAATATCGCAAAAACCAAATCGGTTTCGAATAAACCTCAACTTCCAGTTAACCATTATCGTCCAAAAACTAATGAGTTCTTTGTGCTCATGCTAAAGTGTTATATATGAAATTTGGTATTGATATGACAAGTACTTTTTGAGTTAGAGCACCCACAATCACATACATCCATCCATCCATCCAAACACACACACACACACACACAGATCATTCCGAAAATAGTCTAAATGTGTTCTAGGGACCTCAAAATGTGTATTTCTGTTGAAATCTCAGTCGATTTTTTTTGTGATCACTATACTTTCCCCATACTATGTATGGAGAAAGTAAAAATTGTTTGTGAAAAGCAGGGCTGGTGTGACAACTTTGGAGGTCCCTATGCAAATCCGATTTAGGGGCCTCCCTCACTTTTTCTGCAAGAAAGTTTTCCAACCGTGGCCATCGCGTGGCATGCGTTAGTGACGCGGCGGTAAACATATGCGTATGTGTATATATGTATATATATATTTGTATGTATATGTGTGTGTGTGTATAAAGGTAGCAACAAGGTGTTGGAGGAAGCCCAGTGGACACTTACCTAGAATGAAGAGCCGCTGGGGGTGCTGAGGACACACGAAAAACACAAAAGAACAAAAACGACACAAAATTGGAGCTTTCGGGCGGACGCCCTTCTTCAGCGACGGAGAGACATATACTGTTTAAAGTGACACACTGGGGGGGATATGGGGAGGGGGAGAGGGGTAACGAGAGGAGTTCGGGGATAGGAGGTGGTGGGTAGGAGGGATGGCCAATAGGGTTATCGGAGGTTAAGACCAGGGGGGGAGAAAGAGTCAAGGAGAAAGATGTAGGCTAACTCCCACTGTTGAAGTAGGGGAGTGCGAGTATCATCCGGTAGGGCACGGATAATCCTTACAGTAGAGCAATTATTAAAAGTTGCCTGGTGTAAATTGGCGTGAGAAGCCACTGGAAGGAGACGGTTAGTATTAACGCTGTTCCGGTGGCCATTAATTCTAATGTTGAGGGGGTTACTGGTGAGGCCAACATAAAAAGCAGGACAGAGGGTGCAGGTAAGGAGGTAAATGACGTTCCTCGTAGTGCAATTACTTCTGGAGGGGATGGGGTAGGTGATGTTGGAGGAGGGGCTGGTGAATGAAATTGAGGGTGGGTGGATGGGGCATGTGAGGCAATGGGGTTTGCCACAGGGTTGAGATCCTGCAGCGGATGGAGGGTTGGGAGTGGGTAGTTCTTTCTTCCACAGGATATTTCCCAAATTGGGAGGCCGGCGGTAGGAAAGAATGGGGGAATTAGTGAAGGGGGATTGGTGGGAGGTGGAAGTAAGAATTGGTTGGGCAGCATGAAGGATTTCCTTGAGGACCTCGTGGATCCCGGGGTGGAAGAGGGTAGTAAGGGTAAGGGAAGGGGTAGAATCAGGAATAGGAGGAGTGGAGGGTGGTGTTTAGTGGTTACCGGTGTAATTGCCCTCCGGATCTGGTCAAGGATCAGGCCCAGTGGGTAACCGCGTTTTAGATGAGCAACTTCGAGGATGGAGTAATATATTGAGAGAGACCTCCTGTCTGAGCAAATCCTCCGTCCTTGGCGGGCTAGGGCATATGGAATCGAGGTTTTGGTGTGTAGGGGATGGCAGATTTCAAAGTGGAGGTATTGAAGGCTATTAGTGGGTTTAATGTGGATGCCGGTGCGGATTTTTCTGTCTTGGATGGAAAGGTCGACGTCCAGAAAGGTGATGTTAGTGGTGGAAGCGTTGTAGGTGAAGGAAAGCGTGGGGTGAGAGGAGAGGCGTAACAAAAAGGATTGGAGGGAATCAGGTCCATTGGTCCAGATGAGAAAGATATCGTCAATGAATCTCAGCCACAATAGTGGTTTGAGAGGTGCATTGAGGAAATGAGTCTCCCATTCCCCTAGGTAGCAATTGGCATAAGAGGGCGCCATTCGAGTGCCCATTGCTGTACCCTTAATTTGGAGATAATGGTGCCCTCCGAAAGAGAAGTTGTTCTTTTTCTGTCAAGTGCAATAGGAAATGGGAGGAGGGTCTTTTGTTGGGTCTTGTGTCAAGTAGTTTTCTGAAGGCAGAAAGTCCGTCATCATGGGGAATATTGGTGTAGAGGGAGCAGACGTCAATGGTAGCCAAAATGGTGTTGGGAGGGAGGGGAGAAGGGAGGTGCTTAAGGCGTTGGAGGAAGTGGTTGGTGTCTTGGATAAAGGATGGCAGTAGATGGACAAGAGGCTGTAGGTGAGAGTCCACGAATGCGGAGATGCGCTCCATGGGGGAGTTGAAACTGGCAATAATGGGACGGCCAGGGGTGTTAGGTTTATGAATTTTAGGAAGAAGGTAGAAGGTGGGGGTACAGGGATTCTTGGGGATCATCAGGGCGATGGCAGAGTCGGTGAGGCCTTCCTGTTTTCCTGTGGAATGAAGATGGGAGGAAATTTGGGAGGAGTGGAGGCTTGTGGGGTTGGAGGAGAGGGGGAGATGGAAGGTTTCGTCGGAGAGCTGGCGCTTATATATATGTTCATTAGATAAATAAAATAATTTCAGTTTGCAAATATTAAGATTTTACATTTTTGTTTTCAAGAGCTGCGTGAGAAAGTTATCATCCGCTTACTTGGCGATTGCTATTTCATACAAAATATTTTGGCGATAAAACAAAATGAAAATACTTTTCTCAGCAAAATTTAAATATTTCTTAACTTTAAGAAAAAATACATCATAATTGTCGATGCGCATTTAATGGGAAGGCTAACGGCCAGACTACAGTGATCAGCTGATAGACTATTTGAATATGGGATATTTGTCAAGGATAGAAACCCAATTGCAAACAGGATGAAAGTAAGTCTTTCATAAGTTCAGTTAATATATTTATTTATTATTTATTTATTTATTAACCATCCAAAAACAGCCAAGGGGCCTTTTACATTGGATGATGAACAAGATAAAACAATTTATAAATACATAAGTAACATAGTAATATTAACAATGACAATAAAGAGGTTGAAAGCTGGTTAGTGACTCGGAAGACGTTTAAGGATAGATCTGAAATTGGTTGGTGATGAAAAGAGGTCCAGCATTGGGTAAGTGGTTGTCAGGGCATTAATAAGAAGAGGAATCAGGTAAAATAAGGTACGCTGGGACAAGAACAGATGAAATTTAGGGACGTGAAGAGGACTGTTATTGCGAGTAGTGCGTGGAGGAACATGCAGAGAAAAACTAGATAAGAGATCAGGGGAGCGAAAAAAGCCATTCATTATTCTGTATATCACCTTCAAGTCCATAATAACGCGCCGGAGGGGAAGATGAGAAATGCCCAGGGTTGACAGAATTTCTTCGCGTGAGGAATTACGAAAGGAGGGGATACGATAACGGACAATCGCAAGAAAGAAATTGACAGGACGGTTAAGCTTTATAAGTGTGGAAAGGGCAGCAGTTGACCAAATTGCAGAGCAATATTCTAATGTTGGTAAGATACAACCAGTAAAGACAGTTTTCAGAGCTGTACGGTCACAAACTTCAGTGAACCGGTACAGTAAGCCAACTATGGACATGGCTTTCGCTGAAATGTTGTTAATGTGCTCAGTGAAGGACAATTTTTGGTCGAAAGTGACACCTAAATCACTGTGGGAAAGGACGGAGGGGATTGGTTGACGAGAGAGATAATAGGTAGAAAGGAGGGGCATACGTTTCAATGAAAAGGACAATACACTGGACTTAGCTGGGTTAATGCGAAGTTGCCAGTCAGAGCGCCAAGTGTCGACAGAGGCTAGAGCGTTTTGTAAGGAACGGGAGTCCGTTACTGAATCTACCCTGTTAAAAATTTTGCAATCGTCGGCGTAAAGTAAAATGCTGCAGCCACAATTAGAAACACCTTCGACAATATCGTCCACATAAAGGGCAAAAATAAGGGGTCCCAGGACACTCCCTTGTGGCACGCCAGAAGTACCGGGGAGCAGAGAAGACATAGCACCATCAATCAGGACACGTTGAGAGCGGCAAGACAGGATGTCGGTTAACAGAGATAGAAAGGTGCCATGAATATTAAACCGGGATTGTAACTTATGGGAAAGAAGTGTGTGATTAACTGTATCGAATGCTTTGGAAAAGTCGATATAGCAGATGTCAAGTTGCAAAGAATTTTCAAAGGATGAAGTAATGTGGCGGTGCAGAACGGAAAGATTAGTGAGGCAGGAGCCACCGGGAAGAAAACCATGCTGATGGGGTGAGATATAAGGAAGAACAAAGGATAGAAGACGGTTATGAATGATGAGTTCAAAAATAATCGACAGAATCAGTAGGATGGAGACAGGGCAAAAATTCTCAACTTTATTTTTAGATCCGGATTTTAAAATGGGGGTTACATGAGCAGTTTTCCAAAGAGAGGGAAAGGATCTGCTGGCGAAAAATCTGTTGAATATAGTTGCGATGGGGACATGGAGAGAGACAGCAGTACGAGAGGGAAAAAGGGAACCGACATTATCCGAGCCGGTTGATTTATTAGGAAGTTGGGAGGAGAGAAATCCTAAGACTTCCAAAGGAGTGGTTGACAGGGAAGAGAGCGACTGAGAACAAACAGGTTGAAGCGGTGGGAGGGGAATACCAGGAGAGGGTGGAGCAAAGTTGGAGGAGAAGTAGTCGTGGGTCAGTCATCTCCAAAGTATGAGAGTCCCCCTGAGGTCACCGACATAGGAATGCGAAAGGATTTCCTCTTGGCATTAAGCAGAGACCAAAACCTTTTTGGGTTCACCCTAATTTCGTCCGTGATTGCGTTTATATGACCACAGTGGTCACGTCGAAGAAGAACACGGGCACGCCATCGAAGGGTCACAAAAGAAGCCCGGGTGTGGGGGTTGGGAAAGAGCTTCCACAATTTCCAAGCTGCGAGCTTATTCCTGAGCACATGGGTGGTCTCAGCTGACATCCACAATGGTCTTTCTTGGAGACTCTCCTGGTTGGGACAAAATCAGCAGTAACCCCATGGAGAAGGTCGTACAAAACCTCAAGACCATCCTCGGGAGCACCACTTCCCAGGAGGCCCCACTGAAGGAGGGAGAGGACATGGTTGATGGCAGACCAGTCGGCCTTATTCCAAACTCTTACGGTCCTGCTTGGGGGTGGAGGCACATTAACATTAATTAGTGTGGTTTCCCATTCAATTTGCCCAAAAATGGAACATCCTTTAACAAACCAACCCGGTTGGAGAAAGTTCACGATCGAAACTATGATTGACTGTGTTGGGTTGGGATTGCAAGAGGGTGGCTACGCAGACCTCTTACAAAACCCAACCACAACACAGTCAATCATATTTTGGAATATGGTGACTTTATTTCATTAAAAAGAAAAAATATTAGTAGAGAGGCGGCTGCTCCGCCAAGCAGAAGCAATGAGTGCATCTCACTTGGAATATTGGCAAACTAAATATCTCATTGTGGAGGTATAATAGAACAGCTGGTGGAGTATAATAGAACAGTATCAAATAACAATTGTACCTTCTTTTTTTATTTTTGAAGTAATGTAAACAGTTTAACCACAAGGTAAACATACTAACTGTAAGAGTCACAGTAACGACTTATTTATCGATGATAAATGGACTGCATATGACATCTTAGTTTCGACAATAGACCGCATACGACATGAATACCCTATATTTTATTCTTTTATCTGATTGTGAGCTTTAGTAAGTGCTGTTTAATTCAAATTGCACATAATTACTAATTGCAGCTGCGGAGATTAAAATAATCGAGAAAGTTCCAATATTTATTTACGTGGTAAACATATGATATAATTTTTTGGATAAAACCTGATCATGCCTTTGAATTTTTTTTTGTTTTTCGAAAATGTTTTCTGTAATACCCATACTATGCTTCAACCGCAGTCGCTCAATAATTTCCCAAATTAATGATGGACGGACATGGCCTGAATATAAAGCGTTCTTTTTCACTTTTATTAAAGAACGCCAAAAAATAAAAAGGTATTATTTCAGTAAATGATTTTTAATAAATTTTATAAGAAAATACAAATATCCTCGAATGCACATTGTAGTACAAATAAGTTAAATTTTTGAGCGCCTGAATTTAAGCAATGCCCATTTACTAACAACATAATGGAAATTATATTTCCTCACTTCTTCATTTTCAACAGAAATTACTGCAAGCGAATTTAATCTTTCTTGGCACATGGATGATCTTAACATTTAATATGAACCTGGTTGTCTTCATTGAAGCTATTATTCTATACCTAAGACATCAAAAAATCCGAAGCACTAAATCACTGTCTTTAATTACCTCTGAACTAAACCTAAACTTCAAAGTATATATGAAAATGAGACACGCTGAATGGTCGTTGTTCCTCTTAAAGCAGGTGAAAATTATTTTCCCTCTGACCGGCTAAGGTTTCGTGGAATAAACAAAAATTATCGAACTTAGATTACTCTTCATTTCCACGAAATGATAACCGTCCAATATTATTGTATATGTTTCATATTTATAATAAATATGAAAAAGTACTATAACCTCTAATAAACGATAACGATTCACCCAGGTACAGAAACAGATCTATCTTTCTCCAACAAATAACAAAGTATGACTGACGAACGATGCGTACTATTAAAGAAGAAAGGGATTGTTTGTATTTCACGCTGAGTCAGCCGTTATGGAGCCACGAGTGGCGAGATTTTGAAGCTTTTTATTTTTAGGGGGTCGCTCAGTTTTAGCTAAATTGTAACTACGAATTTTTACTTTTTTGGCGCGTTTCGCTTACAGCGTGAGCGCCTATTATCGTCGGTCGGTCCGTCCGTCTGCATGTTCGTTCTCGGCTTCTACTTAACGGATTTTCATGAAATTTTATATTAAGGACTTACAATCAAATATAATAAGAAAATCGCAAAAATGAATCACGTACGCCAATCAGGGGTACCACTTTACTGGAGACAAAAATTAAATTTTCATCATATCTCGTAAAGTATTGCTCATATCAAAATATTTTTCAAATAAAAGTTGTAGAACTGGTAAAGACGAGTATTTCCTTTCCTATACATTTTTATCGTAGAAGTAGCCATTACGAGAAAATCAAAGAAAAACGTCTTAAATCGAGTTGAAAATTTCTTGCATGGTTACTTCTTCGTTGTTGCTAACATAAACAATCTCACAAAGAAACGTTTAATTTCCTTACGTGTGCATGCACTATTTTTAAATAGTAAGAAAATGGATTATTTATGATGAAGAAAAGAACTTTAAAACGCTATTTCCCTTACGTACAGATATATAATTTCTTTCTAATACTCCATTGCACGAAACGCATCCATTTGTGATACGTTGTACACTTTCCTAACTTGTTTATTTTTAAGTACATGCTAATCTCGTCACCTGAGGATTCCAGGGTATTGAGGGTGTGATATTGAAGACTAGCCTGAAAATCAAACAAAAGTCAATTCTCTTGGAACAGAGAGCGCATCGCTCTCCATCTGGAGCACAGATACGTTAGAAAAAGTAAGATGAGATGCTGTCTGGATAGCATTGCTTTTGAACAAATCAAACTGCTAATCTAAGAACCACGGAGAAGAGAAACTACTCACTCTTGCACGCCATTTGCTATTTCTCACAGTCAGGGCCCCCATTCATCGAGTTTTCAAGATTTATGACTGCATGCGAAAACAAAGAGACTATTGGGGAAGAAGGCGAAGGGAGAGAGAGAAGAAAAGCGCAATTTGGGGCCCCCTTTGGTGGGGGCCCCTATGCGTAACATACTCTGCATATCCCATCACGCTGGCCCTGGTGAAAAGGTACAGCAGTAATCATATTCATTACCTGGAAGAACTATGACTTTATTTAAAAATTGGAATGTAATTAAAGTCTTTTATTCTTGAGTATTCTATGTTGCAATGAAATTTCACGGAATAAAATAATAAAATAAATTTTTAATCGAAAATAGTTTGCAGCAGTTTACCGGTCCTTGGTGGAATGTTCG
This sequence comes from Uropetala carovei, assembly GCA_036926305.1. Classification (NCBI taxonomy): domain Eukaryota; kingdom Metazoa; phylum Arthropoda; class Insecta; order Odonata; family Petaluridae; genus Uropetala; species Uropetala carovei. The sequence goes on along the minus strand of JAXCHB010000084.1, from coordinate 5,883,587 downwards.
TAACATTTACCAGTCTGCGACAGATTTTTGGTTGAGAATTACTGCTTTAGAAGAAACCCAATGAAAATGTAATGATAAATATATTCAATATTCTTAAAGGCACTCATGATTTTAGGACATATAATTAAAAATCGTTGTTTATTTTTTAAATATCGATAATTAATGAAATTGTAAGAGCATCATCAATTTGTTTTTTCTATAAAACAAAATACAATGGAAATTAAAGTGCAAACTATCCTAATTCGAGTCATTTATAAAAAATGCAATAAGTCATAAAAAGGACTTTCCGCTGCAATCAAAATTGAACCGGAGATTTGTGCTACTCACCCGGAGACCGGAGATTATGGCGATGACCTGGAGATCTCTAGCCCGAAAGCTGGAGGTTGGCAACCCTAATTGTAACGATAACTCATTGTCAGTCCCGCAGCAGCTCTGCCTCCCTTTAGGAAATTTGATCCCTATAAATAAATACCTAGTATAGCTCTGGGTGCCAGTAGGATGTAGTAGCACAGCAGAAGTGTGGGCAACATCAAAATAAAAACAACTAAAATTTAGGAAATTAAATTAATAATTCTGTTATATAAAAAGGGATACGATGTAGTTTAACGTAATAAGTCACCTACTGCAATATTCGCATTGAATATTGAGTACGTAATATTCTAGTAACGACAAAAAATGTACATATTCTTTCTTTCTTTGACCTATACACGAGGCATTCATAAGATTTAAATTTTTTATTAAAAAGTCAAGGGTAGACAAGTACACATTTTGAGGTATCCTCGAGAGTACGTTTTCACTATTTTCTCGATGATGCATATGTGTGTGTGTGTGTGTGACAGGAATTTTGTGGGTTCTCACAATAAGTCAAAAACTAATAATCAGATCACAAAACTTGATACTTAAGATTTTTATTAGTGAATTAAAATCTGAAAAGGTATTGGCTGAAACCGGTCATTCTAAAGTGGAGGTTTCTCCTAGTCGTTTTTTTTCTCAAAATCTCCTTTAAAATTCAATTAATGCAAATATTTTTCACTATCAAAGTTGCAGACAATGTAATTTTCTACAAGTTTTGTTTGAAACATGATTTCAGAGAACCAATTCTTTAAAGAGATATTTTGATTTTTCGTCTGAATTTGTTAACACTGCACTGCTCGCACGTTATTTTCAAAAGTCAGTACTCGCATGGATTACAACAGTAATCCAAAATTTTTATTATAAAAATAAATAATGGAAAATATTGGGAGTAATTAATGATACTATTTGCTATAGTAATACAAATATAATATAAATTTATTTACTAGATTAATAGCAAATACAACAATTTTTTCAGTGTTTCTTTACATTCTCTGATATTTTAGAATCTACATCAAGCTTAATTCACTCATCTTCCTCATGGCTGTTTTCAACATCCTGGATACCCCTCTCGTTTATGCAACTCAAACATACAGTGTCTGTATGGCCAGGGCAAACCCACTTCAGACACTTGCGCATGATTTCCTTGTACTTTTGTTTCTTGCTCTGCCACACATATAGCATCTGCCGCGTTCTTTCCTCTGCTAACACATCTTCAATTCCAAGAAATAACTTCCCTCATCGTTTTATTTCAGCAGGAATTGAATGTTTAGTGATTCGTTCGGAGATTAGAGGTTCCATTAGGTCAAGGGCTAATGTTCTTATTAAGTAACATCTTATAATTTTATCACTGTTGTGATTTGCTCTGTAGACAGCCAATGCTTTCATGCCAGCAATACTGAACAATTTAAGAAATACAGCATCATGAATTTATTGGCACATCATAAGCTGCACACAATTGGTCAAGCAAATCTACTGCACATTTGGTTCTATTGTAGAATGTAATCACTTCAGGTTTCAGTCTATCTCCAGTTTCAACGTCGATTGCTTTATCGTGGTGCATAGTCGATATAGCCAGCACAGATTTACTCTTTTTACTTTCTCCATACATAGTAATAGGAAAGTATTGTGATCATGAAAAAAATCAACTTCGAGATTTCAATGGAAATATATATATATGAGGTCCCTAGAACACGTTTAGACTATTTTCGGAATGATGTCTGTGTGTGTGTGTGCATATGTGTGTGTATATGTATGTGATTGTGGGCGCTCTAACTCAAAAAGTACTTGCCATATCATTACCAAACTTCATATATAACACTAGCATGAGCACAAAGAACTAATTAGTTTTTGGACAATAACGGTTAACCGGAAGTCGAGGTTTATTCGAAACCCGATTTGGTTTCTATGACATTTCTCCGTTAAAACATCATTATTGTATATACAATTCTATACAAATGTTATAGAGAATGTAATTTCCTACAACTTTCATTTGAAACAATTTTCCATAGCAGTTATTGTTTAGAAATTATTTATAAAAAATCGGTTTTTTCGGTTTCCTTCAAATATCTCCTTAAAAATGTCGTAATTGGTAATCTTTGTGAGGACCAAAGTTGTAGAGGAGAATATTTCTTCCAAGTTTTTTTTAAACAGATTTTCGTAGAACCATATTTTGCTTTATTCGTAAATTTTCAGTATACAGCGCCATCACCATGTAGCGGTGAATTCTGTAAACATATTCAAAATATACGTAATTTACGGCAGTAAGGACGACTGTATTCTTTTACGATACGAAATGATAATTTTGCCTCATAATGCTATTCATAATAATTTAAATATCTATACTCCAAATATGGAGAAAGTCATGTGTTGGCCACATCAGATTTTTTGGTACATAGGAATGTAATGTTGTCCTTAGTGAAACCAAACATAGTACTATTTATTGCTCTGTTTTGAGTATTTATAAATAGGGCTAGAATTTGCCTCTTATTTTTCTTTACTGTACCCAGTCATTGTCATTTTTCAATAAATCCAGAGCTAAGGGGATACTGGTAAACCAGTTATCGACTATCACGTTTCTTCCTGTTCCTTGAATGGGATGAACTAATCTCTTTACTCCTGCATGCACACTGTTGCTTTGCTGATATGGTCCGGGAGGTTGAGTTCCCGGATAAATTTCAAGATTGTGTGTTTTCACTCCAACCATAGGAAAAATCTTCACACCATATTTTGATGGCTTCATCTGGATGTATTGACAAAAACTACAACATCCTCAAAATGCAACTAGTTGCTCATAAATGGCCAATTATTCACTGGGTATGAAAGCTCTGAGTTTTGCACAAAAGTTTCAATTTATCAATCTCTCTTCGTTCTGATTGAAACATAAACAGCAAAGTATGAACTGGAATCTGTTATATGACATAGATAAATAGCCTCAATTCCTGTGCCCGTTGTGTCCCACAAATCCTTTACATTTGACCGTCCAGATTTCAAAATACCTGCAAGATACAGAATTCCTAGAACAGCCCTGATTTCTAACTTGCTCGTCGGTTTGGCATCTCTGTTACGTTCATACTTGTTTTTAATTTTCTTGATATATATGTTCATACTACTGACAGTTATGTTGATAATAGCTTGATCAATAAAACAGTTGAAACAATGTGTGTGTTTTGGCATTTTTGGCATCTCTTTTTGGTCCAGGCAGGTGAATAATATTATGTGCCCTAGTTCTTACATTTAGAGCATGTGGTTCCTTTTGCCATTTAGTGTTACTGTCCTTACCCAAATAGTAATTATTAGGCCTACCAATTTCAGTCCCTTCAGTTTCTTCATCGCTTTGTTCAGAGTCAGAATTATGATCACTGGCATTTACAACATCTTCTTCCGGGGATGCTTTTGTCTTCAATTTCAATAATATCATCATCCGTTTCTCCCACCAACCATTGATGTATTTGTTCATCAGCAGCCATTCTGTATCATCTAAAATATTATAAAAACAACAATGAAAATAGTATAAACCAACCCTCCGAAAATGAACAATATTATTTATAAAATTTCACAAAAAACTCCTTAAACCTACCGTAATTTTCCGATTATATTACGCAACCTATATACTGTATTTTACGGCATATAAGATGCACGGGCATATAAGACACCCCCAATTCAGCAGGGAATATTTAGGAAAAAAAATTTTTAGTGTATTTAAGCATTTACTCCTACCAGAGCTGCAAACCACTTCAAAATTTGGAGTGGTTCGGTTCGCAGTTCGGTTCTAAATTTTTGGAAGTGGTTTGGTTCAGATGAGAATTTTGACAAGTGGTTCAGTTCGGTTTGCGGTTCGGTTCAACTAAATTAATCATTTGAAATACTATTCAGAAATAATTTATCCAGTATAAACATTACAAATTCAGTATCAATCTGTAAGTAAATCAATCAACAGTCATTATTATTTTAAATGAAAGGAGAATTTATTTAAAGAAAGGAAAAATTTATATTTTAAATATATTGCAATCCCATCATCATCTTCATTTATATTTAAAAAATGGTATTTTTGATCCTAACATGATTTTTATGTTCATTGTTGTTTACATATCAATTAAAAATTCTCTGAATGGATTCACTTCAAATGCATTTACCAACATACACAATCATACATAATCAGAAAGAAAATGCGCCTTTAGCTTAAACCGCTTTTGAGATTATCCCTGGATGGACGGACAAACTGAAAACATAAAAGTGTTTTAAAGAAATCATTAAAAATCAAAGAAAATTAGTTCCTCAGGCATTTTATTTCTTTTTCTTACCTGTAATACACATCATTTGGGGAAAAAAGATTTATAACAAGCGCCTTACCGCCCGTCTCCCAATATTTAACCTTTTTAGTTCTACCACCCGCACTTGCCTTTATTTTTCTTATTCCCACACACATACACATTGCCGCATTTATAATTTCCTCCCTCCTCTCTCTGGGGTTCACCCTCCCTCCGTCTTCCACAAGACCTTTCTTTTTAGTCCTTCCCTTCTTTCCCCAAACCCTCCCAAGATGGTCTCCCCACTCCAGCCTTTCCTTTCCCCTCCCCGTTTATCCCTTTACAACCTACCCCCCGCAGTCACCCTCTGAGATAGGTTACTCCTTTTCCTCCCCTCCATTCCTTTCCATCTTACAAACTACCCTTCCTCCCCCGCCTCTACCCATTTCTCTGTACTATATACTTTCTATTCTCACCATATCTGCACCTGACGATAGCATTGTAACGTCGAAAGAGAAATAAAAACAATGGAAGTTACAAAGCGTTATTCCTTTGGTTCATTTATAACAAATAAAAAAAAAATGTTGGCTATATTTATCAAGGGTCTAGGAAAATTCTTTTCCATAAACCCTTATTAAGATTTCCTTGATTGAATGATAGATTTAAAGGTATTTTCCTGTTAACGGGAATACCTCCAGGACCCTTTGCAGGACCTGGTACTTACGTATTATCCCCATGCCATACTTACATATAACATTAACAGAAACTGATTGGCCTGTCTCGACATTTACAAATCCAATCTCCGGACAACGTGGAGGGTTTCTTTGGTTCTGGGCGAGGCGAAGGGCGTGGTAGCGCCCGGAGACGACTATCCATTACAACAAAGCGAGCCGAAGGCTCATCAATATATCCTTTCAATGTTATATCCTCTTGACTTTTGTGCCGCAAATTGAGAGGATATATCGATGAGCCTTCGGCTCGCTTAGTTGTAATGGTTAGTCGTCTCCGAGCGCTACCGCGCCCTTCGCCTCGCCCGGAACCAAAGAAAACCTCCACGTTGTCTGGAGACTGGGTTTGTAAATGCCGAGACCGGCCAATCAGTTTCTGTTAATGTTGTTTTTAAAATAAAATATCGTAAATGCAACAATACGTCAAAATATCCTTTCAATCTTTAACCTCTCAAACAATCATAACAATACATATTCATTTTTTAAGGTATTCCTGTTAACAGGAAAGTACCGATTTAAATATTGAAGTAGACAGTTTCTTGCTTTCCAATGGCGATGATGCACTGCGTCTCAATTTTTCCAACTTTCAATAATAAATTTATGTAAATAAAATATTTTAATTAGTTAATTATTTAAATAATATGGAATAAAATATTACTCCAAATGAATTTATGATATGTAAAACTCTAATAAATTCGATTATTAATTCTTATTATTATTATATAATAAATTCAAAAAGACACTTTTAGCTCGATTCCAAACATATTACATATTGCTAATTTTTTTCTTTTGCCACCTTATAAAAGTAATCAAAAAATCAATATGATAGTAAAATTACGTTACAAGGGAAATGAGGAAACAGGTGAAAAAATATGCCATGACCGGGAATCGAACCCGGGTCTTCCACTTGCTGGGCGGATATTCTACCACTGAACTACCGTGGCAGTTCAGTGGTAGAATATCCGCCCGGCAAGTGGAAAGCCTGGGTTCGATTCCCGGTCATGGCAGATTTTTTCACCTGTTTCCTCATTTCCCATCATAACAGCTTATGCCTGTCGCATAAGGATCTTTGGATCATCCTTTCTATCAATTTACTTTACAAGAATAATTTAAAATTAATTGACAGTTCAGGGCAGATTATTCAATATACGAAGTGCAGACACTTATGGTTCAAAACAAACGATTATAAAATGTAGAGTGACCCTCTTTAAATAACACTAAAATGTTAATTAATTTTATTTGTCTCAAATAAAGTTTACTAAAATATTATTAAAAATACACACTTTAGATAAATCAAGGAATTCTGCGTGAAATGAATGCCTCCAATCCAAGGCATCCGCTGAAGTCCTCGCCTGTTTTTGCTGGAATATAAACCACTAAGTAATGGAAATATCATAGAAGAACACCACACGAGAGTTGGAAAAGGAATGATGTCGTTGAAAGCTCAAGCCATTGAGAGCAACAATTTGAATTTTTCCAAAAAAGATATGAGGAGAGTTAGTGGTGTTCTAAGAAAGACATATTTTCTCAGGTCTGCTAATTACAATGCTGAAGGGGATGATGGTGATGGTAAGGGCATGGATTTTTCTTTCGGCACGAAAGCGGATTACAGCTCCTTTCTAGGTCATTGTAAAACGACCATTTTGCCTGCGTTCAGATAAATATCTTTCTATATTCTGTTGGTCGGTTTCTGCCTACAGTGGTTGACCCGGATATTGTCGAAGTTGGTGTCCCCATAACCCTCACCATAAATATCGTCTGTGGATAACAATAGTAGCAGAGAGGAAATATATAGGCACTCTTTCCTTTGAAGCAAACCCGCTAGTTTTTCCAATGGAAATTCCTGGTCTTTTCCTTGGTCTGTACTTTGCGGATTGAGATCGAACCGAAACCGAACCACTTTTGGAAAAAATTACAATTCGGTTTTCGGTCCATTGAAAAATTAATCAGTGGTTTCGGTTTGGTTCGCAGTTCAGCAAAATGACTGCGGTTCGGTTTGCAGCTCTGACTCCTACTAATATGTCTGTTATTGGATATAGAGCCTAAGCGGTAGAGGGAAAATGAATGAAATCTCGTACTTACATATTTTATCATGAAAAAATGGTTGACATTGCTCAATAATTAAGGGAAGTTTATTCTACACATTTTAAACATCAATTTTTCTCAAAAACGGCTCTAATGATTTTGATCAAATTTCTTAGTTCCTTGAGTTTACATCTTCAATAATACTGTATTGTTCATATTTCTGAAAAACGAATATAAGGCTAGTTTATTCTAGGTAACTTTAATAATAATTTGATTTTCTCAAAAACGACTCGAAGGATTTTGATCAAATTTCGTAGTTACTTGAGTATTCGTCTGCAAAAATACTACATATTTCATATTTCTCAAAAAATGAATATAAGGCTAGTTTATTCTTGGGCAACTTTAACAAAAATTTGATTTTCTAAAAATAGGCTCATATGATTTTCAATTTCTAAAGATAACTAAATGATGCATTAGTATATGAGAAAGTTTGTACAATGTATGTTGTACCAATTTTTTCTGTAGGTGGTGGCCCATAAACCCGTTCTGCAGCTCTATTTCCATGCTCTTTTGCATAATTTATCACCTTTAGTTTGCAGCTAATAGTATAGCTTAATCTTCTTCCTTCTGTAACCATACTGTTCTTACTCGAGTTTTCGAATTGCGCTTGGTTTTAAACGCTGCTCGATTTTCTTTTCGAACTTAAGGATAGCACCGTGGCTTCCGCGTTATTCACCGTTATCATCATAATTTCAACTTTCTTTCAAAAGGTAAAGGATATTTCCTAATAAAAGTAATATGATAAATATGGCAGGTATGACATTAATAAATAGTAACTCTTGTAAGAGTTCAGAAACAGATACTGCTTAGCTCTGAAGAGTTGGGTGCCATACTGGCGATAATCGTCTCGAGTTAACCAGCTTTAATGTTTACAATAATTCCTTTTTTAATTGACTAAAAGTGATAATGATGGAATAATAATAATTTTTAAGTAAACAATAACATTTTTCATTTTGGAGTTGGGCTAGGTAGAATTTAGCAACTTCACATATTGGACGCAGGGTGATTTTTTGAGCCATTTTTTTTGGGAAAAAAGCATCTTATATGCCGTAAAATACGGTAATACGCATCCGTTTTCATGAGCGAAATGTGAAAATTCTCTTATCACTATGTATAGTACGCACCTATATTTTTTGTAAAAGATCAATGTAATTTTACTTGACTATGTGTAGTATTGGGACAGATCTCGCCTTACCGTGAACTGAGATATGTGTGAGAGAGTTTACAAGAATATCACATTACATTCTGACTCTCCCATTAAAGATCGCTACGCTGTACAAAACATTTTGTCTCAATGTTGTCTTTTGTATTAATCTGGTCGGTTGGAATACGAGTTTGCGCTTTGCTGCCAAACTAGATATGTGTGAGAGAGTTTACAAAAATATCACATTATGTTCTGACTCCCATTAAAGATCGATACAATGTATAAAAACCTCAGTCTCAATGCTGTCTTTTGTATTAATCTGGTCGGTCGGTATAACAGTTCGTCCTTTGCAGCCACATCATTTACATGAACATCAAGTCCAGTTCATACAAGCCGGTCAAGGTATGTAAAATACTATTTGTTGCAATTTACATAGACGATGAGAGGGAACACAAGATCGCCGAGGAACTGTTTGAGGACAGTGAGGGGAGTGGTAATGAATTCCTAGGCTTTAGTAATTCTGACAGCTAAAGTAAATAAATAAATATTCTTATTTTTGTTTTGAAAAACAACATTTAAAGTAATGTTATCGAAATGCATTGAAATGTACTATTTATTTGTAAAAACACATTCGTTATCGAAATGCATTGAAATGTATGATTTATTGGTAAAAACATGTTCGAAAATATAAATTATTTCCATACCGAAAAAAGTTGTATGCATTTATCACCATATATAATACGCACCATAACTTTTGGTCAACTATTTTGCGGAGAAAATGCGTACAATTATAATCGGAAAATTACGGTACTTGATAAATGAACTGACGTTATTACTTGCATGGATTACAATAGTAATCCAGCCACAAACAATAACAAGTTAGGCAAGTGTACAACGTATCACAAATGGGCGCGTTTCGTGCAGTGGAGTATTAGAAATTATATACCTGTACGTAAGGGAAATTGCATTTTAAAGTTCTTTTCTTCATCATAAATAATCCATTTTCTTACTATTTAATAATATTACATGCACACGTAAGGAAATTAAACGTTTGTTTGTGAGACTGTTTATGTTAGCAACAATGAAGAAGTAACCATGCAAGAAATTTTCAACTCGATTTAAGACGTTTTTGTTTGATTTTCTCGTAACGACTACTTCTACGATAAAAATGTATAGGAAAGGAAATACTCGTCTTTACCAGTTCTACAACTTTTATTTGAAAAATATTTTGATATGAGCAATACTTTACGAGATATGACGAAAATTTAATTTTTTGTCACCAGTAAAGTGGTACCCCTGATTGGCGTACGTGATTCATTTTTGCGACTTTCTTATTATCTTTGATTGTAAGTCCTTAATATCAAATTTCATGAAAATCTGTTCAGTAGAAGCCGAGAACGAACATGTGGACGGATGGACGGACTGACGATAATAGGAGCTCACGCTGGAAGCAAAATGCACCTAAAAAATGAGTGACAAAAACTTTTTATAACATGCGAACACGTTGGTAACCCATGTCATACTGTTTCAGGAAGGTAGACAAAGGTTCAAGGTTGTACCACTAGTGCAGTGTTTCTCAACCTTTTTTCCTCCACGGCACGCCTTCAGGCATGCTTAAGAACATCACGTCACACCAAACCATCCCCAATTAATTTCACTGCGTAAATACTCATTTTTAAAGATAAAAACTAGCGTAACAAGCAAAAGTCACAATTATGTTAGATTGTTGCGATTGGTAAAGCAATAATTGTATAATTTTATTGTACATTAAATACATACATAATACATAAAAATTAAATATCTTCAGAGCGTGCAGCACACTAGTCCCTTCCTCGCGGCACACTAATGTGCCGCAGCACACCGGTTGAGAACCACTGCACTAGAGGCTCTGTTAAGATGGCGCAATAATTATTGATGATGGATTACAATAGTATGCCACATGAGTACTTCAGGGTTAAGTACGTCGCTAAGTGATACCATTGTTTCTGTTGCTGTGATAAATTTTCTAATTGCTGATGGTGATGTATACACTGATAATAGTAATTTTAATTGTGCAGTAATATTTTCTTATCTATAGCAACAGCTAACAATTTTAATTATTTTTTCAATACAGTAAACTCCAGTTATCTGGAATGATCGGGTTTTCCAGTTAAGTGAATATTCCGGTTGCTTGAGTTTTATTGGATAGGCCTCAATAAAGCATTTGGAGACCAAAATAAGGAACAGATGCAGAATTGTACACTCACCTTGGAATTGCTAACCTGTAGACTATGTATTCTACTCACAATTGTTCTTAAATAATTCCTTGGCATTCAAGGAAGTAATAAAACTCAAAGATACAAGTATTCAACACGTTTAATTGTATTATTTTAATATTTACTAACTACATTACATCCATCGGAGTTTCTCGTATGACTATCGCTACTAGGTTCTCTTTTGTTCTAATAACAATGTGAATTAAGGGTTAACTTCATCCAACCTTTAGGATTTTACGACAAAAAATATTGTTTTCTTGTCCGAGAAAAGGAGAGAAATTATCCACACCTACACATTGTATTAGCAGAAATTCTTGAGGCAAATTGATACACTGGTAAACAGTTAAGTGATCTTTATTTTCTTTAAAACCTTCAGCGCAAGTCTCACTTAAACTAGCCAGAGTTGAATGTGGTAAACATCGCCAAAATTAACCGGTCTCGTCGGCAATATAAATTTGATCACGGGTTAGGCCATGTTCCTTAACTAATGTTTCAAGAAAGTCACAAAATTTGTCGGCAGCTCCTTGGTCGGCCGATTTTTTATCACCCAAAACATCTAGACATCTGATCCTATGCCTAATCTTAAAACGTGTTAGCCATCCATCTGAAAATGCACACGGTTCGCTAATATTGATTTGTTTATAAAAATCTTGGGCCTTTTCAGTCAACATTGGTTCAGAAATAGGTGCTTTCTCAGAACGCTTTATAGAAACCCATTCATAAATGGCAACTATCCAATTGCTCAAGGTTCAGATTACGAAGTGCGCCGATATTCATTTCCTCTAGTTGTCTCAGAAGACATAACAAATTTCATTAACTCTGAATCCTGTGTCTTAATGTTATAAATAGTGGAAGAACCAACATTGAACTCTTTCATTATAACATTGCGCTTCTCACTTTTCTCTAAACATTTCATTATATCAAGTTTCTGGGTTAAGGTTAACACAACCAATTTCCTTTTATTACCTTTAGTGCATATTGGAGTTTTAGGAGGAATTTAACCCTAGAGTACCAACGCGTCGTCATTCTTACGACTGGATTTGGCAAAGATGCTCATCCCCTCCATACCTCTTGACCTTGAATGCCGAGAGTCCCAGTACCTTCAGTCTATAGTCGATTCAACATCGGAAGGCTCTTGGCCTACTTAGAGCAAGTAGCCAATCACGAACGTTTCCCCTTCCATCGCCCCTCTCAACTTTCGTGCGGGAGAGCAGATATCGGTGCGCGTTGCCAGCTCTTGCGGATTTTTGCCTTCATCTGATATACTACGCAATTTCTAATGGCAACGCGTCCGGATGTGATCTCTTCGAGAGCAGGAGTGAGACTGGTTTCCTCCCCACTACCTTCCCAAACAAAGTCTCCTTTTGGCTGCTGCTAACTGGTGTATGCCCCGTTTTCAAGGCCAGGAGTCTTTAGACGTTGGAGCGACTATAACGGTTGACGTCTTAGGTGTGGTGTGTTTTCCGTCTCACGGTTTTCTAAACACGTATTTTGCCACCAGAGTCATAAAATTTACGATACGTTAGTATTCTCGTTAGCATTTGTGTTTTGCAGTGCAAATGATTTTATTTTTATATCTCAGTGCTTATGTGCGTACTGCATAAGACCTTTGTGTAAGTTTAGTGTTCGTTCGGTAATCCTTAATTTAAATAATTATGGAACGAAATAAGATTAAAACTGCTGATATTGACTCAACTTTGAACTTGATCGAGGACAGTGATTCGTGGCAGAGTAGCGGGAGCTGCAGTGATGATGTGACTGAACCGGGACCTCTTTGTGATTTGGAACCCGAACATGAAAATGAAATGTCAGACGTTTCGGACAATAGTTCGGTGGTTGAATTCTCCCAATCTGATTCAGCGACCTCAAGTTCAAGGGAATACGAACCTGTAAGGAAAAGGAGGCGTAACGTTCAACCAGTTCGAAAGAACACTGCCAATGAAAATGCGCCTCAAAATGTTTCACCGGCTGGGCTTTTTATTCCTGGGCATTCTTCAATAATGGTGCCTGCGAAACCATCTTTCATGGGGAAAAATGGTCACCGTTGGACTACCGTGCTCCGTTCTAAGGCGACTAGAGCTGCACAAAGGAATATCGTCCACTTTCTTCAAGGACCAAAAGGACCGGCAAAAGAAGCAGAAGACCCACTTGACTGTTTCTCACTGTTTATAAATAACGAAATGTTGGAACACATTGTGACACATACCAACGCAGAAATTCGAACAAATCAAACGAACTATGCCAAGGTAAATTCAACGGTGTCCGCAACATGTGCTGCAGAAATAAGGGGATTATTTGGACTTTTAATTATATCTTCTGCACTGAAGGACAACCACCTGTCAGCAGAAGAATGTTTCGACTCTAATTTGTGTGGTTCTGCATATAGAGCGACATGCAGTAAAGACAGATTTGAAACTTTATTGAACTGCATGCGTTTTGATAATAAGGAAACAAGGTCTGAGCGAAAACTAAATGATCCCTTCGCACATATACGGAAAATTTTTTATATGTTTATTGAAAACTGCACCGCGTTTTACACCCCTGGTTCCTACGTAACAATTGACGAGCAGCTGCTCGCTTTCCATGGTCGCTGCAATTTCTGTATGTATATTCCCAATAAGCCTGCCAAGTACAGAATAAAGATTGTTATGATGTGTTATGTGGCAACCAAATACATGATAAATGCTATTCCATACCTGGGCAAGGGAACTACCACTGCTAATGTCCCATTGGGGGAGTTTTATGTGAAACAACTCACGAAACCAATCTATGGAACGAACAGAAACGTGACGACCGATAATTGGTTCACGTTGATTCCCTTAGTTAATGAGTTACTGCAAGAACCCTACAACCTATCCCTAGTAGGAACTTTACGCAAGAACAAATAGGAAATTCCATCTGAAATGTTAGTTGCAAAACAACGCAAGGTTGGATCTTCCATGTTTTGTTTCGACAAAGAAAAAACCATGGTTTCTTTCATGCCAAAATGTAGAAAGTTAGTGATTTTGTTGTCTACAATGCACGAAGGGGCTGTTATTTCCTCTGAAAACAACAAACCTGACATTATTAATTGTTACAATGCAACGAAATCTGGGGTTGATACTTTTGATCAAATGTGCTCCACTATGAGTTGCAGCCGGAAAACCAGAAGATGGCCCATGTGTGTCTTCTACGGGATTATAAATGCAGCTTGTATAAACTCGTGGATAATTCACTGCCACAATGCACACAAAAAGAACAAGAAACCATTCAGTAGGCGCAAATTCATGCTTTCCCTCTACAAAGCGTTGACACTCCCATGGCTGCAGACGCGCATTACTATCCCGACTTTGCCGCGTCAAACCCGAAGGTCCATCATGAACATCCTTTGTGTAAAGAGAACAATTTGCGCAATATGCCCCTCAAGATTAAGGAGAATGACCACAACATACTGTGGACACTGCAACCACGCAATTTGCGCACAACACATGGCATTGTGCTGTGTCATGTGTGACGAATGAACAATATAATTCAGCCATAAAGACACCAAAATTGAACTTAAGTTCCACAAAAGTTATGTGCATTATTAAAAAGAGAAAAATTTTGTAACATGCAACTATTTTCTACAATAAATAATAGAAGTCGTAAAAATTACGAACGTTTAGTGTTTATGTTGTTCCTACCCATGGTTAGTACTCTAGGGTTAAAAAGGGCGTGTGAAACATTTTATTTAACACAAGTGCAAGAAACATCCACAATTACATATTGCGACTGCCGAAAACGCAAAATTTAGTGGTAACATACCAAATTAGATGTAAACAAAAAATTGCTGAAAGCGCCAATTTTAGAGGAAACATTCCGAACTAGAAGTAATAAAAAAATCAAGATGCAAGAGATGCCGGTTGCTTGAGAATTCCAGTAGCATCAGTGCCGGATAACGGGGATTTACTGTATAATGATTATTGTGTGTTTAAAAAATTATTCATAGCACTTTTTTGATTTTCTCTAATTTTCCACCGCCCAGCAGTAAGATAGTTTTTTTCATAAACATGTTTGTACAGATACAATTTTTGGATTAATAAATTTCAATTAGCAAGTTTTTAGTGATTGGTCTTTTCCCCACGTTGCACCCCATGGTGTTACAAAAGGTAGCGTGTGCTATGACAGGTTAACAAGAGTGGCAACTACCAAAGAGATTGGCATAAAGAGATCGTGCGTTAATTTGCATCAAACAGGCAGGAGAGAGAAGATACTTTACTTGGATGGACCTTGTTTTACAGGAAGGGAGAATCAGTAAACTTTTTTTTAATTGTAGATGTCAATTTATTCCAGCATGAATTTATTTTTCCCCTCCGAATGGCCCCAAAAATAGGGGTGTGGGTCACAAGAGTTAATACGGTACATACTTATTTTTTCAATTTTTTATTCTTAAAGTGCATATTTTTTCAATTTCTGCTTGGTACTTGAACCTATCAATCGCAAGATATTTTTATTTAATAATTTAAATAAAGTTGAAGATCTCAATAAATCCTTAGTTTAAGTTGTTAAATTAAAATATCAGACTGTCTTTCATAAATGCAGGGCCAAACAAATCAGACAACTGGCCGAGTCCAGTATGAGGGAGGTCAGAACAGGTATGGGTCACAAAATAAAGTACATAATTGTTCTTTAAGAAAGTCATCCATGTGCATGTGCATGTTGCTCCCAAGACAGGTAGGTGTCTTGCATTCCTTTCTTTTTTCGGGCACTGCTCTTTTCTGTGTTGAATTTAAAACTGCAGCATAAAACAATTATAATTGTTGTATGCATTATTTTTCTTTAATGGAAGACTCCTTGCACAGTAAATACTTGTTTAGTATCATAATTGCAATACATGTTAACTTTCCATAACTATAACACTTATAGTGATAACTTCAAAGATCATATCAAGAATATAAATAGTATACCAATCTGGGCATCTAAAAGCTTCAATACACCACACTGTGCATAATAGTGTATTAAAAATAGAAAAAAATTCCCAAAGAATTTTCATATATCAGTGGCATAGAAATATATATTTTTAGGAAGTAATGTATTATTGCCAAATATAGAATTAACATTTACCATCTCACGTCCATAAACTCTGGTAAATGCAAATACTGTCATGAGAAGCTGAATTTAAATTGAAATTTTGCATCTAATCCAGGATAGCGAAAAAGAAAGTGTACATAATAGACAACCTATAAAAACACATCGCAGAGACAAACTATGCCATATCTTATTTATAAATAATTATGTAGTGTTCAATAGATTTCTCCACAAACATTTTGCTATAACAGTAAGATAACACTTCAATATCCCAAATGTCATTAGGTATCTCAAAAAGTTGTTCAATGTAAATATGGAGACTAAAAATTAAGACTATTATTTAGCTGGAAAACACTTAAAATACAATCAACGAATTACTTTTAAAAATTATCTGATATGAAAATAACATTACTTACAGATCATGCCACTAAATCACATTCACACTTTCATGGTTTCTTATGTACTGGTTCCATAGCAGCAAAATGACAAGTATTACAGTATTCTTTTACATTTACATAGAAAGCATAAAAGTTATATCACAGTTGGTCCTCGTCAGAAGAAAGGGTAAGGACCCAAGGAGAAGCAGAAGCTATATCAGGTGACACTGGTGACCAAAGCACAGATGATGTCCTCACGTTAGCAGTCACTTGTTCATCCGCTGCTTCATTTCCCTCCTCCCTCTGTCTCTCATCACTTTCACTCACACCATGCCTCATGCAGACCCTTGTCTCTCCGAGCCTCAGCCTCCCCATTTCCTCCACCACATGCCTAAGGGACGCTTCTGGGTATGCACTTCCAATGACTGTAGGGGTATTAGTTGTGCCTAGAGTTTGAGGAACTCCAGGAGATGTATTTCCAGGGGTGTTTGCAGGTGTGGGAGGGATCTGGATCAGATGGGGTTGGTTTCGGAACCTGCCACTTTGCAAAACTCCATCCCTTTCATCGCTATTTTCTTGTTGGAAATAGCAAGATAAATCAACAGGGGTCTCTTCATCGTCCTCGACAGTAACTGGAGCTCTCTGACGAAGGCCAGCCACACCTTTGACAGGAATGGAGGCCAGGTCTCGCTTGATTCTCCGTCTTCGAGATGGATCACCACGTCTGAGTTGGACCATACCATCAAAATCAGCTACATACAGAAAACCGGCTATGAGTAGCTCACAAGACCTTTCTCCACGCTTGTATGCTCCTTCCAATTCCAAACTGGTACGCTCATCATATTGCCACCAGCCTGTAAGGGAGCATATTTAATATTCTGATCATTTTTAAACTTTTAATGTTGCATTGCAGTTGATATCGTAGCACTAAGAATGGATTATTCACTGACTTAACAGCATGAAATTTCTAGAGTATACTGAAAGCAGTTGTAGTAATCAACTATTTGTGAAAGACGTTTTTATTTGCAAAAGTGGTAATATACATTTTTAATTATAGCAGACATTTAGAGTTAATCTAAAACATTTGTGAAAGAAATACTTTCAATGGATAAAATTTCAGACATCTATCTTCTACAACATATATACTAATACACTGATTTGGTTCATTATACTTAATTTTATAACAAATGTGGTTGCTGAATAATTTCAAATAAGGTTTTGGATTTTCAAAATCATATTTTCATAAATTCAAAGTAGTTGTGCTACGCAAAATTACTTCAATGCTATAGGTGTAAGGTTATCATGAATGATATATAACATTTCAAAATTTACTGTGAAAAAACTGACAATGCGCAAAGTTCTAACTTCCAGAAAGGAAGGAAAAACTTTCCAAGTTTCAAACGAAAATGCACATTTGTGCACTGTCCTGTTAGAAATTTCCTGAAAGTAACTTTATTTGAAAAATGGATTGGTCATGGTGGACCTTCAGAGTGGCCCCCAAAGTCCCCCGACTTGACACCTTTTCTTTTGAAGGTACTTCGAGGGAGTCTACATTTCAACAATGTTTGCAAATTTAAAAGGACCAAAAAGTCAAATTAGACTAGCAATTGAATCTGTTGATGTTGCAAGTACTACACAATCTGTGGATGGGACTGGAATACTGATTTGATGTGTGCAGGATGAAAATGGTGATTATATCAAACATCTCTAAGTAAAAAAACTAAGTTATTTTGAAAGTTTGAATTTTGTAAACTGTCTTGTTGTTTAACAGTAACATTTTTGATATAGTCATTATCATTCATGTTAACCATTTTCTCAACTGTGCTGTCTCCTAGTGGTACATAGTTAAAACTACAAAACTCGAAGAGTTCTTCCTTCGTTTCTCGATGTCTGAACTTTGAATGTTGTTTTGTTATTTCACACTAAATTTTAGAAATGGTAAAGATCGTTTTTGCTAATCCTGTACATTCATAATGATAAATTTTTCCCCCAATCATTTAAGAGAATATGGTTCTATGACAACACATGTATAAATATATGCTCTGAAAACAGGTATATATTGAAATAGTTGTCTATTGGATACAGTTGATTAAACAAAATACAGTACCAAAAAACCCATCTTCAGAAGTGATTCGCAAAGTCACATGAGTTAAAGGTGTAACAAAAGAAATTAATAATGATTCAAGTATTGATCTTTACAAGGTATAAAGGCTCAACAAGATTGATGCCTTCTTCTTTTGCCGAGTTTTTCAAAGTGAGTGAGGTGGCCTTGTGCTTGGCTGCAAAATACAATAACTTGTGTTCAAAAACTCAAGACATAAGGTACACATGTAAACAACCAAAAAAATCAAGAAAGAGAATGAGCTGCTACCATTAGGTAGATAGTATTCTTTGGCATACAGTCACAGCCCCTGGTTTTATGACAGGTTAGGTTCCAGGCCACCATTGTTAAGCGGATTTCGACTTAAAACAGAACCTATTGTTTTTGGGACCTGTGGACTTTTTCTTAACAGAAACAGCACTGGCATTATCAGTTACAACATTACCAGCCATTGCTTCTGGGCAAAATATTTTTAATTTAGTCAAAAAAAACGGAAGATCACTGAACAGTTTAAGGAGATCCAGCAACGATGTCTATGTAAAAAGACTGGCTGGCACACTAAGACATATGAAACTGGTAGCTGGGTGGTGTCATGTCATAAGTAATGTTCCCTCTAAGCTGTACACAGCATAAAACTGGTTTATTTGTTCTATGGGAAAACCGATGTAAAAGCAGATTGCCGTAAAGCAGGGTCTGACTATTTTTTTTTTCTATTTATCAAAGCTAAACAGATTCTCTTTTTTTGAGGAAATTGGTCATAGGCATCGATTATCTTTTTCTTCTGGATAGCAAGAGAAATTTTATCACATTAAATCCATAATTATTTATAAAATTCACTTTCTATTTTACTCGCACAAAATATTGGCTTTATCATAAAAACTTTTTATTCCACTATAATATTTTAAGAAGACAGGTGAAATTGTATTGTTTATTGCTTTTTAATTATTGTTTGATCTAATGTGAAGTTTTTGTTTTCTACTGCAATTAGGAGCTTCTATTTTCTTTACAAAACCTTGTATTGATACAAAATAATTTCTCAGTTGTTATAAATTCCTGTATCATTAAATAAAATGAAACTTGAAATAAATCTTAAATTTAATACAAAATACAGTTATGACAAAGCTTAAGTAAAACCATAGCTTGTCATAAATGCATTTATTTGAACAACTGGCACAAAAAATTCATTCAGAGGCACATTGGCAATAAAAGACAACAAAGAGTTTAAGAATGTAATACCATGCTTTAATTTACATACACATAATACACTTTTATGTGTGGGTGTATGTTTGTGTATATATGTATATGTTTGTTTGTTTGTGTTTGTGTGTGTAATATATATGTGTGTGTGTATACACACACACACACATATGTGCATTAAGAAACAAATAGCAATTTAAATACATATTCATTGTTGAAATTTCAATCGTAATTATAAAAAGCATGTGGTGTCAAAGAATAAGAGCATTTATTTATATCATTTATATTTTTGTTACAATCATTTTATTAAATATTGCTCTGAGAGACCATATGCACGAAATTCACAACTTGATTTTTGTAGTTTGTAGCTAACACGAAAAAGTTGCAGCATTAAAATGTTTAACTGAGACCAGCAATTCCCTTCTTTTCAGCTGAAGCAATGTCTCGTTTGATTTTCCTCTGCCTCCCAAGCCCTACTTTCCTATACTGGACAAGTTTTTCAAAGTCTATCATGTATAAAGAGCCACAAATGATCATTTCACAGGAAACCTCTCCTGAGCTGTATGCAGCCTCTAATAGTTTTCCTGTTCTCTCGTCATACTGCCACCAACCTACAGATGTGGAAATGAAAGGCGTTTGTTTATTTTTGTTGAACAGTTGAAGAACATAAATGACTATAAAAGGGCATACTGAGAGGGTCAGATCTTAAAAAAATCACCAACTTTCTTCAATAACAAAATATCTGAATAAGAAGAACAAACACAAGTAACGCACATTAAGAAACTAATCATCGGCAAGAAATACATGTATTTACAGAAAGTCACATGCAAACATATATGATGATCACATTTGCAGTTGGCATAGTGACCACGGAAAAGAAACAATAATACATGGGAAAATGTTCAATTGAAAAAAGAAATACTCAAGTAAATAAAAAAGAAATCTCAAGGTTATCATGGAAGTATTCATATTTCAATTGTGACTAGGGTTGTCACATTTTCAGAACGGAAAATCTGGACATTTTCCAAACACGTTACTCAATATAAAATATTTGAATATCTAAAAAATACACACACACATATATATATATATACATATATATATACACATACATACATACACACATTTCCATTAAATACCTTTATTAAACCAGCATATAAAAATTATAGAGAAATAATTACATTTTCAAACCTTTAATAATCTCCAGGCACAATAAATATGCAACTTTTCTTAGAAGATGATACACAGAAATTGGTGTATACATGCTTATTATACAATAGTATTATTCTTGAATTAGTACTTTTTGTTACTCTTAGCAGATTTTAATAAATCTCTGCATGTACTAGAATTAACCATCTTAGAAATTCTGAGAATGACATTGAATAGTTAACCTGGCCACTACTACAAACTGCAGACTGCAAGTTATGATAAACATCGATTCCTATGCAGTGGCATATACGGACATTCTGTCACCTGAGGAGAGATGTAACAATTATGGATGATTTTGTGTGTTTTCTTTGTAGTCATATTTGGAGACTCATTTGAGCGGTTTTTGAAGCAACTGCCTCATTGTTTCTCCTATCAGCAGACGGCAAAGGTATAATTCCATCATGGATTTTGATAAATAAATCGTAATTCTTAAATATTTGTAAATAAAATTTCAGTTTTTAAGAAATCAAATTCTAAAATATGCTTACTGTTTGTCATTTGACAGAAATCCGGACAAAGCACGTCCGGAAAAATGCAATCTGGACACCAGACATTTCGATACATTTCAACAAATTTCCAAACTGTTCGGACAAAATCCAGGTGGGTAACAACCCTAGTCAGACCCAAACTGTTTCGGATAAACGTTCTTATACTGCATAAAGAAAACTGGAAACACTGTATGCACAAACTTAAAACAGTAGTTGGTTTAGAATGTATTAGTTGACGTCAAAAGCACACTTGTTCGCTTGAATTCTGCTTGAAATTTCTTTATCTTCTATTAACTTGAAAAGCCGGACAATGAAATGTCTGGCTTAAGTATGAGGGAGGACACCATTTTAATGTCCAGAAAGCCGGACATGTGGCAATCCTAACTGTGACACATTCACATCCTATTTCACACATGGAAAACACACAGTTTTACACAAAGAGAGAAAAATATGATCAATTTCTTGTAACCTTCCTTAATACTACAACCCTTGCCCAGATTGACGACCAAATAAGAACATAGTGTGCCCAACCATTCAATAGTTAAATTCAGGGGCAGAGCGGAAATACTTTGTCAGGCCCAGCATTTAATTCTAACTGGCCCTAGCACTTGACTGAATCACCGGGTGATCACAATCTCTCCCAAGTTAAGTCTTTAACACATCAAGTTTATTTTCTGTTTAGTTACCATCTGTCAAAAGCTCCCTTGGGCTAAACCAAATTAATTGACATTATGATATAAAACTTAACTTTATAGGGAATATGTGAATTTAGTATTCACTCAGCTCCTTCAGGCTGAAAACTCTCGACTCCACACAAACAGTGAAATATTTCAGCATGCACAATATACATTGCTTATTATTATTATTGATTGTTATTTTTATCAGCTGCTGAATGTTATTAAAACTAATACATTGTGGTTACATTAAACAGTATTGACAATATGAGGAAAAAGCTCAATAGTAATTACCTAAGTCAGTGGTTTTCAACCTTTTTTGTCTGTGCCACCCTATATTCAGTTCAATCAGTTATGCATCAACATAAAGATAAAATTCTGGCATTTAAATAAGCACGCGTTTATTCCCTTGGTTTTATTTATCTTTATAAGCCAGAATATGACACACTTTGAATTCATCAAATATTCATGTCACCCGTCAATAACCGTCATGTCACCCTGGGGTGTCATGTCACTCTGGTTGAGAACCACTGACCTAAGTGATGTGAATTCCATCGCAGATAACAATTAGAATGAACCTGAGACTGGAAATACTTCTCTAAAATAACAAATATTTAATTATGAGATCAAACAAAATGGATAAAAAAAACAAATACAGTAAACCTCAATTATCTGTGTAGGCACACACAATTCAAGGAAATGGATAATTTGCATTTTAAAGTCAAAATTTGGTATAATTTCAGTAGGTACAGATTTATTTGTGTGGAAACAAGCTGGATGCCATCAATAAAATGCTATAAATTTTACCAGAAACTGTAATTAGGATGGAATAGATTAACAAAAATCAAAATTTGTTTTTGTCAGTGACTATTCAGTGTGTGTGAGCATAAAAGATGGGATCAGAAGATAAAAACGTTACAAAAGCATTCCATTACCCATACAGTTTAATACATCTGTCTTCTTAATTTGTCATGCATGTAGAAAAATTCAAACTTGCTTAATAATGCCAGGTTAATCCACTCATGGATAATTGAGGTTTTTCTATAATTTCTACATCTGATATTTCACTCATCAAAGAAAACTAGCAGACTATGTAGTATGCATCTATGTACACTATTATGTATGCAAGGACATGTACAGTACATGCATTTGAAATGAAAATTGCACTATTAGTGTTATATCCATTTACTAGTAACTAATTTTAACAAAGAAATTATTTTTAATCACATAAAGACAATTATCTCGGTAAAATCATTTTCTTTGGCAAAATAATTCAGTTTAGATAGGAATTCACTTACCATTTCTACCTTCATAAAACCACTGGTAACCTTCATGATCACTGCTTGGTGGAGCCAAATTTGAGTCTGTGTTGTTTGCTGCATTTGATGCTCCTCTGCTTACATTGGCAGCTAGGTTTGGAGCAATGGCAGAAGTTGGAAAGATGGGACGAAGAAGGGCGGGTTTATCAAGAAAATCTGATGGAATTTCACTACGACACATTGCACAGCGGCGAATAGACCCAGGATGTGTAGTAGCAACAGTTCCCTTTATGCAGAGAAAGCAGAATATATGGCCACAAGGAAGTCTGCATGGGTGAACACAAGTCTGAAGGCACACCGCACACTCAGGTATGCCACCTTAAAGTACATTCACACAAATCTCAACAAACAATACAAAAACAAACTCTATATTTTCAAAAAACTAACAACTTATATTAGAGTATCAAGGAATTAACTAACGGATTCTTGAGTAATGAGCTATTTTTAGCAATTAACTGAAAAGGACAACGATGGCAATATTTATACTCCAGAGTTCTGACGTCAAACTAGGTCACAATTTTACTGTCAGAAGTTTTCTCCTTATTTATGTTTAAAACAGAATACTCAAACGTATTGGACCATACAAGGGATGTAATGAAGCGTAATATGCATATAGACTTCATGTCTAAATTGTTTGCTAGCAGTTTGTGATTCAAGGTTTACAATGAAACTGAAAATCCATATTAACCCCATTATGTGATATTTGTATTATGTTTTATTTGAACTTATTAACCAGGCCAATCGGTCACATCGAATAACATAATCATGCACAGCCAATACGTTTCCACGAAGTGAAATATTTCAGACATTGAGATATGGTGGACATAATGACTTAGTCATTTTTATAACGCAAGAAGCTATTACTATAACTTACCATCATCAACAGAAGCCGATTCTTTCGAATTTGAATCAACTGCATCCTTAGTTTCCGAATCTTCCCTATTTTTTGTTCGAATATCATCCAAAGACTCGGCCATTGTACTCAACTATACTTTGCTCTTAGTGAATACCTAATTAGTTCATCAAAATCGACGTCGTACTATTCAAAGCATATTAACTGAAGAACGTATGCAAAAACATTTTATTCGATACCTATGATTTTCGCCATTTACGCTTGTCAGACGGGCAAATTGAAAACCAGCCGTAACTGCTGCGCTGTTGCACTATCACGTCGAGAGATGGCACATGCGCACCAAGGCTATGTATGTAGAAGGTGCATCTAGACCAGGGATGGCGAACCTTTTTGCAAGAGCGTGTCACATTTCATTGTGCGACTTTACAAAAAAAAAGTTTCGCTTGTTACATCGGAATGATAATGAAATTTATTTTAATGTAATGCAATAATAATGATTATAATAAAATGTTATACAAATTAAATACATTCTTGCAAAACAAAATAATAATTATAAAATGAAATATATTCATGAATATAACTGCCAACAAAATGGATTATTTTTGCTATGTACACGGGGGCGTTTTAAGACATTGTCGCTTGTAGGCAGAGTAAATTTTTGCGCTCTCTCAGACTCATACTTTTTGCCATAAACTTTAAAAATTAAGCACCTGTTTTTTAAAATTTGGCGCCCCAGCGCCCCTTAAATTTCGGCGCCCGTAGGCAGTTGCCTATTTGGCCTAGTGCAGGGCTGGCGAAGCTTTTTGAGATCGCGTGCCATAATTACAGGAATAAGAGATCATTTTCTAGCTCGCGTGCCAACCATAAGCGTGGCTACCGAGGAGGATATAAATATTGCATACAAACAAATGGTATTTCTACTGTGATTTTAACACCACTTAGATTTTCTCAAAAATAGCTTTAACAATTTTGATTAAATTTCTTACAGTGATAGAGCTAGGCATCACCCATCATACTGCACTAGCCATATGTCTAAAAATAATAACTAACTAGTAGGACAGCCACGGATCTCCGATCCTCAACGCGATTTAAATAAACTGAAAGTTTAGTGAAATAATTTTGATTGAATAATTAATGAAATGCAAATAATCTAAATCGGCCCTAGGTTAGATCTTCTTTGTTCCCTATTCATTTGACGTGTTTCCCTATTTCTTTGTCTTTCTAGTACTCTCCGCTCCTCATCTACACGGGCAATCCTATGAGCTTCCGCATCTCTTTCTCTCTCTTTCCTACAATACTCTTCCTTTGATCTCTGGCTCCTCTTCCTTTCTCTGGCAGCTGTAGCTGGGCTAATAGCTCTACCTTACCTTAGTTCCAATGATTATCGTTGCACCCTTATAGACGAACTCAAGTGTCTATCAACGACTGCTTTTAACTTCTTACAGGACCTACTATAAAGGCGACGTCAATGCAATCGTTAATTTAGATTATCAATGAAGAGAAGATAACCATATAATGTGTTTACAAAGTAACGTGCGTCCCTATTCTTATCTAATTTTTAATTGATGCGAGAGCCTATTTGCCTTAATAAGGATTACAGATGTGTAATATGATGGTTCTACTTACAAAAAGTTAAGATTCCAGCATTCAAACGATGAAACAAAACAAAAAACAAATTAATTGCACAATTTAAAATAAAACTCAATACGCTGGGAGCTTGTTTGTTATACACATGTTATTGACACAACTAGAAACGCTTCCCATATGCAGTCAACAAAATAATTATCCGTAAATATTTACGTTGCTATGCTTCATTAATTTCGATGCTTATGTTAAACAAAAGTGCGAAGCGAATAACGCTATTCTTTCACCTATTTGAAGGTATAATTGATAGTAATTGAATCGGAGACAACAATGACGGTCGCCTTGGCAACGCCCGGAAAGAGTACGAAAAATCCGCAAAAGTTCGAAAAAGAATGCGTATTTCTGAAAACTTCGACCGCGTAACGTATAAACATGGCAAGAATAAGATAGTATAGAGCTTTAGCCGTCAAATAAACAAAAAAGAAGAAAATCGGTCCATATTTACGTATTTTAAAGAACGAAGGAAGGAAACCTTGCACTCTGAAAAATCGAAAATCCCGTGTAAACTTATGGGAAAATATAAGTCTCCTGGATTCGAACCCGGTACACTTTAGCAAAGGAAAATATTTTTCCAAGGACCTCATAGCCATTAGAAACAAAACGACGAACGGTTCTCGAGAAATACGCCGATATAAATTGTAAACAAATGTCTAAAGACGTCAACGTAAAATTAATATATAGTTAGATTCTTGTCCAACGACATTAAAATAAATCGAGCTTAAAAAGCCCGCCCAGCAGTCGCCTATCCCCGCCAGGGCCACCGAGATGAGTCGTTCTTATGCTGCGTCCGAAACGACGCGAAGGTGCCTTCCAAGGCACCTTCCAAGGGTGGACGCCATTTTGAATCCTGTCCGAAACGACCAAGGACGCGAAGGCTACATCCTTGGAAGGACGCAACTCGAAGGATACATCAAGTGTATCCTTCAGTGCTCCCTTCGGCGGCCATACTTGTTGAAGGAATGCTGGGTAATATCATTCTACGAAAATACAGAGCACAGGTTGCCATTGATAGTAAGTGGATATAACGATGAGTATGAGTGAAGCCGGTACTAGTATAAAATGTAGGTACATTAATATTTATATTGTCTGTGATAATATTTTTCGTTAATGAAGTAAAAATATCCATTACAAACCTGTTATAAATTAATTTTTATAGGGACACGCGAGTTGACGGAGAAATTTATTAAGTTCCGGAAAGAGAAAGAGAGACTGTTTTCGGGAAAGAGGAATTCGGCTGCAGCAGCATGGAAGTAAGTGATATATATCTGTATATATTTGTGTGTGTTAAATAATAATTCTTGAAATGTCACTTTGGACTAGATTTTTCGTACACACATATGGTGAGAACGTGTTCATGTCCTAATAAGACCACGAAAAGGCAATGCCTGAATGTGTTATTTCTTGATTTAACCTATTTTAAAAATTAAAATAGTATTTAATGTGTATGAAAATCATTCAATTACTAATTATCTTCGATGGAATCTGGGGAACACGTTTTCTGTGGACTAACGAATTGTCCTCACTTCATCAGTCCGAACTATCATATTCGGATTCAGCTTATTATGGAATGCCGATATACACACACAAAGGATAAAATGTTAAATGAATACTATCCTAACCACTTTTTCTTATTTTAGGGAAGTCATCGAAGAGATGGGCTTGAGCGGTTTGGTAACTGTGTTGCAGTGCCGGAAGAAATGGGATAACTTAGTTAGGCGATATAAGGTAAATGGAAATCTTCTATTTAGCATGTTTTCTTATCAATTAAAAATGATATATAAGTATGGGGCATATTGTGATATTATTATGTTTTATAAATGTTTCTTTTGAAAATAATAATGGCAACATGATAATTATAATTGTATCTTACTGAAATCAAATACTTTAATAGTTTCTTTTGTGTTTCCCTTAAACCAAAACGAAATTACACTTTTATTTTCTTTTAAAAATAGTTTTCCATAAATCAACCTGTTGCTCTATTTACCATTTCATTAGCTGTTTCCTATGCATTATCGTATTCTTTATTTGAGTGGATTAATGTATCATCCTCATACAAAACGTGTGATGTTAATAAACATTTTGTTATACAACATATATTTCCTAAAAATGAAACACCTTTGTTGGACATCAAGTGATAGTATTTCAGTGCATCACCTTTCACATCAACTTAATAAACTTTGTTTTAAATTGTGACATGATCCATATCAAATGCTTTACTTAGACCACATAGTATCTTTGCTGTTTACTCAGCATCAGAGTTTTTTTATTACATTACATATCATTTGTAAAGTTTTTGTAATTGATATATACCTATTCTTTTGTCTAATATAGGCAGTGATCTCTGTCTTCAGATCATTTCTCTCTCTATCTATTCTCAAGCTGATGAATTACCTTTGTTGATATAGTTTATCAATCAAGAATTTTCTTCTTTGTTATATCTTTTGTTTGTAAAACAGTATCTTAGTAGTAGTGTTGTATTTGATATAATTTGTATTGAGATTAAGTCACTAAAAACATAAAACCATTTTTAGGATCTGAGGAATCCTCCTACTGGGAGCGGAAGAGCTGATGGGGAAGAATGCCCAGACACCTGGCCATATTATGAGGCAATGCATTGGGCAATTGGCAGCAGAGACTGCATTGAACCTCCCGCCATATTTTCTTCCCTTCCTCAACCCCAAACATCATCGGCTGTTCCTTCATCATCAATTTCATCACCCACCCCTGCTTCATCTCACAATCAGTCTATACCTTCTCCATCACCTTCACCCTCCAGTATGTCCCCCTCTACTCCATGTTCCTCAAGGAAGAGGAAATTTGAAGACCTGTGTGGGCGACTAGGGAAAACGTGCGACCTAATCGAAAAATCCATTAAGGTCCAAGAAGAACAAGGAGAAAGATTCCTTGCCTTGTTTGAGAAGATGATAAATAAATAGTTTATTTCAAAAATTGCTGTTATTATTCTGCATTTTTTTTCCAAGATGGTTATCATGACTGTGATTGCAAATATGTTTCAGTGTAATTTATATGAGTTTAATATTAAGTTAGTCATTATTTTTAATATATGTCATCTGATTGCAAATGCTTTCAATATTGATGATTTGTTTTAAATGTCAATGAAACATTTAGATTTCTTGCATGAAATTTTTAACATACTCTAACAGAAATAGTTAATCCTTTTAGCTTCAAAAGTCTGATAGACATACCTTCCTTTGAGAGGAATCAAAGTTTAAGGGGAAAAGATATGAGAAATTATTAGTTTCCAACTTCCTCTACCTTTATTTTACTCTGATGGAACATGCTGAAATTAAAATTAGACACTTGTTACAATAATATCTTGACGGGATTTATTATTGACTAAAGGTAATCATGGTCCATCAATTGCATGGGAACATCTAACTGAGAAAGCTCTCTAGCCATGAAGTCTCTGATCACATGTCCATTTATTGGCTCATTGTCACCATTCATCACTTCCACTTCATGTTCTTGCATGTCCTCTTCCTCAACTATTACAAAGTCTTCGTTCAAAATGCATATGTTATGCATTACACAACATGTCCCTATTAAATTTGCCACTTTCTTGTAATTGATACAAACTTTTTTTAAAAAAATACATCTCCATCTAGTTTTAAGCATCCCAAAAGCTCTCTCTATTATATTTCTGGTCCTGGAGTGAAATGTGTTGAACCTCTTCTGAATGGGACCCTCTAATGGTTCTTTATATGGAGTAATTATTGTAATAGGCGACACTATACATGGATATCCACTGTCCCCTAATAATACATGTCCCCGGGGAGGGTATGTGGCTGTTCTATACAATGGACTTGCCCTAAGTACCCTTGAATCGTGGACAGAACCAGGATAGCCAGCAAATATGTCTATAAATCTGCCTCTGTTGTCACACACGGCCTGAAATTGAATAGAATACCTAAGTTTCCTGTTGAAGTAGTCATGGTGATTCGGTCCTTGGGCCAAGATTTCCACATGGCAACCGTCTATTGCCCCACAAACAGATCTGAATGCCTCTTTTCCTGAGAAATCTACAAATCCCCTCCCTATTTCCTCCATATCATCCAGTTTTGGAAGTTTTATGGCATGTTCCTTGATTTTAAGCACTTCTTCCATCATTTCGTGCACAATCTGATGTATTGTAGATTTTGGCATGTGAAACACACAGCTTATCACTCTGTATGATGCTCCACACGCCAACCAAAACAGGAACACCATTAGCTTGAACGGCAAATCCCAACCATGATGCTGATTCACGTCCAAGAGCTGGATAATGTTGCTAAACGTGTTCCGGCTGACCCTGATGTGGCTCTTCAAGTCATTCTCCGGATTAAGCAGAACCTGTATTATTTTCTGCTCACGGTTTAATAGGCAGTATCCATCACGAACCTGACAAGAGTAATCCAATAACATTACAAACATTTGTAATATTATACATTATTTTAATACTGCAGCACTTTAACAATTTTCATATACTTATCAGAAAAAATAAAGAATCATACATACCGGTTTTTGGCTCTCTAGGAAATGCAGCATATTTCTCAGGAATAGGAGGCAATTCCGCATATTCTGTAGACGAACGCAATGGTGTCGCCATGCCATGCATAACGTTACCCGAATATTCTCCTCCATTTTAATAAGAGGTGCAGCAAAACTATCCGAAATGGACCGCGAAATATTATATTAAACCCTAAATTCCGGAAAGATTAATTTAGCGTGAGACCGAATGATTTAAACGACGTTATAATAAAAAATTAATTAATATTAAAATTTATAATATACGGTGAAATGTTAATATTTCCTACTTAAGACTATTAATTATACAAATAAAACGTTAACTTCAATATTTAAAATAATGATAAACCGTGAGAATAATAAAAGCTAAGCAAATCAAAAGGTAACACAAACTACAACGCAAGAATTCTAAAGACAACTTTAAAGCAAGAAAATGACGCGAGAGATTAAAAACTAAATACTATAACGAATTACGTAACGAAATAACAAAAATAGAAAAAGCAAAATGAAATATAATCAATAAAAACCTAATCCACACCGATATCAAAATAGAGAAAAATTCACGAGATTCGCTGAGCACCGCTAAGTGATTCTATATTGTTTGCAGTGTACTTTCGACACTTTGCGAAAGAGGTCACCATGGTAGAGATAACTGTCCGAAAAGAGCTGCCTTTCAGGGATGCTTGGAAGGTGCCTTGATTCGAAGGTACCTTAGAAGGCGCCTTCGTCGTTTCGGACGCAGCTTTAATGGAGACATGCGGACCTAAAATGTTAACCTGCGATACTAGCGCCAAATGCGGCCATATTAGAAATTAAACATAAATAATTCCCTCAGAGGTTAACCTGCGATACTAGCGCCAATGCGGCCGTATTATAAATGAAAGAAGGTAAATAATTCGCTGTGGACGCCTATTACATCGGCAAAACATACTTCAAAAAATAACCACTTGAATAAATATTATCCATATTTTTATTATAAACTGAATTAGGCATTTATAAAACTTTTAAAAAATTGATTTCAATTGATTTTGGCGATTGAAAAACTTCTACAATTTAAAACTGACATGCGCAACCGTTTCGGTCAACCATTGACCTGTATATGTATAGAAATGCACTATAAAAGAAGTACAGTAAAACCTGGTTAATTCGAAATTCACGGGACCAAAGAAAAAGCATTTCGAATTACGAAGAACCACTATAATTCGAAATTTACAAATAAGCGGGATTTACCAAATTTAAAAAATGCAAATATAAATTACAGAAAAAGAAAAGAATATGACACCATATTAAAATACAGAAAAAAAGGATGTACAACACATGCATACCTCAAAATATGATGTCGATGAATAAAAGTCAAATTTAGGATTACTCATTTAAACATTGAAACATATATGGAACTATAATTAAACCACTAAAATGTTAATAATGTCTTTCACTTATTTCAACTTAAAAGTAAATAAACAAAAGTGTGTAATAAAATATTAATTTAAATTTATTTTTAAAAGTTGGTTATTTTCCCTTTTCAATTTCAGGACACTCCCTAGCGCAATGTGTTGCATAATGGCATCAACTTTTTCACAGTTATTCATCGGCATCCCGGGTATCTTAAGCTTTTAAAATATCTTCCTGAGATGGCAATGGCACATCCAACCTAGCATCGACGTTATCCACATCGTCTTCTCCCTCGCTATCACTCGCAATGGTTTTCGATTCGTCGATCGTGGGGTCATACACAACCGACGTAGTCAAGTCATTATCAAAGAAACATAGTCTCCGAAACTGACAGGCCCCAATACATTACTGTCGATTACTTCCTCCACTTCTGTACCTTGGAACACTTCTGCCGGCTGCGAAGATAGCCCGCTTTTCTTTAAACAGTTGGCGATGGTTTGAGGAGTCACAATTGCCACGCCGATGACAAGGCCCGGCACGCGTCTAAAATCGTCCATTTTCGTAAATCATCCTGTGAACATCCATTAGTAATTGCATCAAGTATGACGAAAATAGTTTTTTTTCTGTAATGACTCTAAATTTTGAATGAGTCGAGTGGCCGCAGAACACTGGTTGTGTTCGGCGGAAAATACAGCAACTCAACATTGGGCTTATTTATCTTATTGTTAGCCACATGGTGAGCAGAACAGTTGTCTAGTGTCAACAGAATTTTACGATTTTGCACCGCCACACGTTTTTGCATTCTTATTAAAAAAAACTTTTGAATATGTCTGTTGTCATCCACACCTTTTTGTTATGCTCGTAAATTATCGGCAAATAATCACGATTAATACCTTTGAAACAGCGTGGGTTGCCATATTTTCCGATGATTACAAGTTGTTCTTTATTCGACCCATCCATATTTGTGCAGAGCACGGCGGTGCGGCGGTGAGACGCTCCTTACTACGTTTGCCGCCGTGACATTTTTCGCCTCGAAGAGCCAAAGTACGATCGGGCAACATGTTGAAAAAAATGCGTTTCAACCATATTAAAAATGTCCTTGAGCGCATACTTCTCCAAAACATGTTTATTACTTTGCAGCCAGGTCATCACTTCCTCTTCGTTAATTTTTTGGGCATCACCACATACTGCGAGACAAACAATATTGTGGCGTCTTTAAAACTATTGGACGCTTTAAAATCTTCAATGTTCAAAGCGTTCGCAAGATGTCTTGATTTTTCAATGAGCATCGGGCTTGTCACAGGTAAATTCGCCGCTCGTACTTGTGAAAAAAAATCGGACAGTTCTTCTTCGAGGTCTTCGTTTTTCGCAGGCCGTGAACGCTGACGTGTAGTGCTCCCTTTAAATTTATAAAAACTTTCTTCAATCTTCGCCCGATTCTTTAAAATTGTAGATAAAGACGAGTTCGGAATCCCATACTTTGAGGCCAGCTTTCCTTTCGATTCTAACTTCTTACAGCAAAGACATTTTTTCAGCAAGAGTAAGAGTCTTATACGCACCACGAACCGGAGCCATTGGAGGGTATATTAAAAAAATATTTTATAGCAATAAATTTAAATATAGTCTCTCTTGCAGTTATTAAGCTAAGAATATTATTTAAACAAGTAACTAACAATGATGAAAAATACAATCTAATACGAAATAAGCAACGAACCAAAGGAATATTGGAACTCAAACTCGCAAAACAGTAGATAAATTGAGGGGATGGACCGAATCTTGTGACAATACCCAACGCCCAGTCGGTATGATCACGATCGCACAATGTTTGTAAACCAGCCGACATAGTGCCAGAAATATTTTAGTAAATTTCATTTAGTTTCTTTTTGGTAAGTTTTATTTCGAATTATGTCGACAAAAATGCGTTGATATTCCGAGAATCGGGCAAAAATTTTTTTCGAATTACGAATTATAGAGATTTTCGAATTATTGAAACACATTTGTATGAAATTGGCTTTTTCGGTCTTTCAAGTGTTAAAAGATTTCGAATTACGTCGAATTTCGAAATATAGAGGTTCGAATTAACCAGCTTTTACCGTAATTCCGAAACTGTATATTTTCACAAATCACCACCTAATAATTTAGCTACGCATAAATTGATTGTGGCGTCTCTAAAACGTATAAAACTTAAATCTGACATGGGGAACCTTTCCGGTCAACCTTTCACATGCATATGTTTAGACATTAGATTCTCATGAAATAAACTATGAAACAAGTTATTCCGACACTATATATTTTAACAAATCACCACCTAATAATTTAGCTACGCATAAATTGATTTTGGTGTCTGTAAAACGTAAAAGTTGATTTCAATTGATTTTGGGGAATGAAAAACCAAAACAAATCGGACATGCACAACCGTTTCGTTCAACCTTTGACATGTATATGTATAGTAATGCACTATAAAAGAAGTAATTCCGACACCATATATTTTAACAAATCACCATCTTAATAAATTAGCCACGCATAAATTGATTTTGGCGTTTGTAAAACTTCTAAAACTTAAATCTGACATGGGGAACCTTTGCGGTCAACCTTTCACATGTATATGTATAGACATCAGATTCTCATGAAATGCACTATGAAACAAGTAATTCCGACGCTGTTTATTTTTTTAACAAGTCATTATCTTAATAAATTAGCTACGCATGAATTGATTTTGGCGTTTGTAAAACTTCTAAA
The DNA here is from genome assembly GCA_036926305.1 of Uropetala carovei. Taxonomy (NCBI): domain Eukaryota; kingdom Metazoa; phylum Arthropoda; class Insecta; order Odonata; family Petaluridae; genus Uropetala; species Uropetala carovei. The sequence continues at coordinate 5,849,211 of JAXCHB010000084.1, read as the reverse complement.
ACTTATATCTGACATGGGGAACCTTTTCGGTCAACCTTTCACATGTATATGTATAGACATCAGATTCTCATGAAATGCACTATGAAACAAGTAATTCCGACGCTATATATTTTAACAAGTCATTATCTTAATAAATTAGCTACGCATGAATTGATTTTGGCGTTTGTAAAACTTCTAAAACTTATATCTGACATGGGGAACCTTTTCGGTCAACCTTTCTCATGTATGTGTATAGACATCAGATTCTCATGAAATGCACTATGAAACAAATAATTCCGACGCTATATATTTTAACAAATCACTATCTTAATAAATTATCTACGCATAAATTGATTTTGGCGTTTGTAAAACTTCTAAAACTTAAATCTGACATGGGGAACCTTTTCGGTCAACCTTTCACATGCATATGTATAGACATCAGATTCTCATGAAATGCACTATGAAACAAATAATTCCGACATTATATATTTTAACAAATCACCATCTTAATAATTTAACTACTCATAATTAATTTCGGCGTTTCTAAGGTCCGTGAAAGTCATTTCATTTAAGAGAAGCACTTGCGTGTAAAGTTGGAATTTATGTTAGAGGAAACTTTTATAATATCCACTAACATATCCAAAGCATATTATATTAAATAATATTTAATACATTATGCTTTGGATATGATAATGGATTTCTAAAGTATTTTATCATAATACTTCCTGAGGATCATGATTTTTCAACATTAATAAGACAAGCATGAATAACCACTAAATTTCACAGACTGCATTCCTGAGTCAGTCAACAAGGTTGGACTCTGAGACAATCTCAGGCAGAGGTGGTTTTGAAGTGAAATTTGGCACAAATGCATTATAAAAATATATAATCCCAAGTTATTGCAGATAAAATTTTACACCACTTTTTATTCAGTTTAAAACACATGCCGTTCACAACTTTTTAATTTAATTACTTGGACTAAATTCACAAAATTACAGTATATACATAAAACAATTTGAAATCTCTTTGAGGTATTTCGGCTTCGTCTCACTCCCCATCAGTCATGTCTTCTCTTATCAATCTTCTAGCCACCTCTTATTTTTGTTGCCTCCTTTTCATTTCTGTTTCTGCTAGTAGTCAATTATCCTGACAGGCAAAGGAAATAAAAAGTCGGCCAAAATATTTTGTGGCCTTGTCAGCAATAGAACTGTTATCTGAAAAAAAAATATCAGGCGGCTCATAAGCCAATGTGGTCCATTATCAAGTTTTATACAGTTATATATACTTTGTACATTATCACCCATTAATACACATTATATATATAATTCAGAAGTTCAAGAAAGGAGAGTCAAAAGGCTTGAAATTTAGAGCTTGAAATACGAAGAACTTCAAGTAATTATATTATAATAATGTATAATAATTAATGTATTTGGTTGTATTTGATAGTAGAAGATGAAATTTTTGTTGAAGTTCTTTGTATTTCAAGCTCTAAATTTCAAGCCTTTTGACTCTCCTTTCTTGAACTTCTGAATTGTATGATATCATACCATTAAAACTTGTATTTTATCTCCTTTCTTCACTTATTAAGGTATATACCAGCTGTGACTGTGATATGTGTGAATATCTTTAAGTATTTGTATTTGCTCTAATTTCATATAGTATTAAAAACGATATCTCTCTCTGAGACTAATTAAAGAGTAATCCTGCAACTTATTGATATTTAAAGGCATTACTATATTCTACTCATTACTTGTACCAATATTGAACTTGTATATACATAATGTGTATATATAATTATATATAATGGGTGAAAATGTACAAAGTATATATAACTGTATAAAACTTGATAATGGACCACATTGGCTTATGAGCCGCCTGATATTTTTTTTTCAGATAACAGTTCTATTGCTGACAAGGCCACAAAATATTGTGGCCGACTTTTTATTTCCTTTGCCTGCCAGGATAATTGACTACTAGCAGAAACAGAAATGAAAAGGAGGCAACAAAAATCAGAGGTGGCTAGAAGATTGATAAGAGAAGGCATGACTGATGGGGGGTGAGACGAAGCCGAAATACCTCAAAGAGATTTCAAATTGTTTTATGTATATACTGTAATTTTGTGAATTTAGTCCAAGTAATTAAATTAAAAAGTTGTGAACGGCATGTGTTTTAAACTGAATAAAAAGTGGTGTAAAATTTTATCTGCAATAACATGGGATTATATATTTTTATAATGCATTTGTGCCAAATTTCACTTCAAAACCACCTCTGCCTGAGATTGTCTCAGAGTCCAACCTCGTTGACTGACTCAGGAATGCAGTCATATGCATGTGAAAGGTTGACCGAAATGGTTGTGCATGTCAGATTTAAGTTTTAGAAGTTTTAAAGACGCCAAGATCAATTTATGCGTAGCTAATTCATTAAGATAGTGATTTGTTAAAATACATAGCGTCGGAATTACTTGTTTCATAGTGCATTTCATGAGAATCTGATGTCTATACATATGCATGTGAAAGGTTGACCGGAAAGGTTCCCCATGTCAGATTTAAGTTTTAGACGTTTTACAGACGCCAAAATCAATTTATGTCTGGCTAAATTATTAAGATGGTGATTTGTTAAAATATATATTGTCGGAATTACTTCTTTTATAGTGCATTCCATGAGAATTAGGTGATTATGAATCAGTACCAGCCCTGTGCATCTTACTCTTGTGGGAAATAGGTTCAAGTTACGACTACATTTGTTCATAGATGGCACCACCGTCGCACCAAGCGCGCGCGTTTAAAATATCAGGTTATTTATTCCTCGTAAAATGCTTAATATATATGATCGCAAAATTTTAAATAGAAATATAAAATTGAAAAAACAACAAAATTATTGTACGTTATTGATATTGCTTTATTTAAGCTTCGTTAGATGTACACATAACAAGTAAATGCCGTATTTTAAGTGAGAAACAATTCTGTAGCATTTCAGCTGAGATTGCAAAAAGGTTTTTGCAAACATCACAAATTATTTGCGATATACACTCAGAAAGATGGCACAGTTACATTACAAAGTAGTACCAGATGAAAACAAACAGTTGCCAAATCTCAATTCAAACATTAGCAATTCAACAGAGATCACACATGGAAAAGTACAAAATATGTGGAAATGTATCCTCAACTGGTATTACACAAACAGAAAAAAGTGAGACTAAGTATAAGAAAATCTTAACATACACGAAGTAGTATAGACAATACTGTAAACCATGAAAATATGCAATTGAACATAGACAAAAAATGTAATATGAACATAATGAACAATGAATTAACAAAAAAGATGTATGCAGGTACATACTAAATAATAAAAGGTTGCAAATTATCTGCATTGCGCTAGTTCATGCCACAAAATGCATATAAAATCATACTTTCTCTCAAAGCTAATGAGAGCATTGATATTAGATAATTTGAAATCACAGGAAGGTAAAAGTATGTACATACTGCAACATCTCAAATGTGTTAATTCATGCAAGCATATAAACAGTGACACCCTTCACATGACATATATACAAGTTCATAATATCATATCAAGGTAACCAAATAAACAGTATAAAAATGAACATATATACACTAAGCAGTGCATGCAACACACAAAGCACCATCCAAATATGTACTCTAACATTAAGAGGCATGATGTAATACCTGTTCCCAAACCTAATGAGGGCAATGATATTAGGCAGATAATTTTAAATCATAAGAAGTGAAAATGTGTACATACTGCAACATAAAAGGTCGCACAATATCTGAATTATGTTAATTTCCCCAACAAAAAGCATATAGAAATTAAAAGATTGAATAATGAATATGTACATATATATATATTTACAAAATTTAAAGCCTATACCCTACAATAACATATATTAACAAAGAAATGTAAAACCTATACCCTAAAATAAAACATTGACAAAGAAATGTAAAACCTATACCCTAAAATAAAACAGTGACAAAGAAATGTGAAACCTATACACTAAAATAAAATATATTTACTAAGACGTGAAAATTATACCCTAAAATAAAAAAATTACAAAATTTTAAACCATCTTGTGGACCACCGCTCGCACACCCCCACGCTCATACATGTCACGAACCTGCCAGTTTTGGCAAAATGAAAGCCATTCCAAGCACCTGCACATAAAGACATTAATCGGTATGAATAATCATAGATTACCAGAAAGATAAAAAAACCTGCAAGGTTCACAAAATTTCTTAAAGAATTGGAAAACTGTCTCATTTAAGAAGCATTGGAAATTGTACCATCGAACAAATAGTGCCATTATACCCCCACATTAAGTTAGTTATTCTTAACATAATTGCAAAGGTGCACTCGGTTTTATATAAAAGGTAATCACGAACATTTTATTAATTTCTTTATAAAAGGTCAAGGAATAATAATACAAAAATATTTCACACTGGAAATTATAAATGCAAATTAATCACATTACGACAATTAGCAGGAATAAATGCATTTTAGGAATTGCTGTCATATTTGGAGTTAAATTAATGCTTTGAAACATACCACATTTGTTTGTACATGAAATTTTCAGTTTCCTTTTATCTCATATAAGAATGTTGCAAATGTCAATATACACATTACCTGCCCTTTGTATTCTATCATATGCTGTAAAAGTTTCTATTAAATTAAAGATAGTTTCTCACAGTTTGAGAGGTTAATAGTAAGTGCAAAAAGACTAGAAGAATCGACATAGTTTTTTAAAAACAAATACGGAAAGAATGATTTAATTCCTACGTCCTAAAGAGTATGTAAGGAACGAATCTCCAAAAGCATACAATAATTCACATTGAAGCTGAAATCATGTAATTTATAATTTACAAAACGTAATAATTTAGGCAGCAACTTTTCCACTAGATTTAATTGACGAAACTCATGTATATTTCAAACAAACCACCTATACATATTTAACAAATGGAGAGACCAATGACACATATATGTTCGCCTTACAAATCCCTTCATTTAGTTAAACGTACTTCCTCAAAGCGGAGTGAATAAATAAAATTCTAAATTTCGCTTATAAATGACAATCTTCGCACTGAAAACAACCGTTGTATCTATTTATAAACTACACTTATAACTTGCAGAAACACTTCAGCATTCACAAGAAAAATATTCATTAATATAAATTAACTTACACTTTTTCCGTCCTCGGGAAATTAAAAAATTTTCTTGTCCCATCGCTGCGTCCCTCACACCCACTCACGGAACACACCTTCCTTCTCACTTTAAAATCTTTTGACATTTTATCTTTGTTGCCACCGTAGGTACCTACATTTCAAATTTATACGAATATTTTATCGGTATCAATTGAATATACCACAGGTTTCCAAAGTACACGGATAAGATAAAAACCTGAAAGTATTTTCCGGAGTATAATTGCTATTCTTATAATTACACTCGTGAATAGTTTTTAATAACTAATAATTGTTTCCGCATAATTTGTAAATGCCGCCGAAGCTACCCATGTAATTGTTTATGAAGACGTCCTACAGAAAAATAAATGTTACAAAAAAACGCATACGTATTTGGACCAAAAATTCGTTATTAATTAATTAATTACATTGTCGGTTATTAAGCAATCTGAAAATATATTTTAATGCCTTATTTTTACCCCTCTCCATGACGAATCCAAATTTAGGTTTGCAAAGCAAAAGTTTAATGCCAATAAATTTGATTTACTGCAAGTAATTTATAACATTTAAGCAAATTTTATCGATGCTACAATAAGTTATAATTGTGTTCCTACTAAAATGAGAAATCAAGATATAAAAAGGAATTGTTTATTTTTTGTGGTTTTTTTGTCGAAATTGTAAATATCCAGGTTTATAAGGGGAAATGTTGGTTAGCCTGCGCGCCTGCGCGTTACTTCTGGTTACTTCGTAGAAATCTTAAAATGGCTGACGGGGTTGTCTGTTATGTGCGTAATACAGTTCGAAATTTATTTTGTTTCCATCAGACCTTTTTAGAAGGAAAAAACTAGACCTTTTTATTGTATTCGAAATTTAATGTTGATAGTTATGATCGTGATATATGTTTGGCCGTGTGTTCTTCGAAAACTGGTCCACGTGATAATCATTTTGACAGCAGAGTTTTAATACTTTTGGTTATTTTATGTGTTTACACCAGAACTTTTTACAAGTAAAAAACTAATCCTTTTTATTGTATTCGAAATTTAATGTCGATAGTTTTGATCTTGACAAAATTTTGGCCGTTTATTCTTCGAAAACAGTGGTGCATGTGACGCATTTTGACAGCAGTTTTTAATTATGTACTTTTAGTTTGATTTGTGTACGTTTTAAGACACTTTAAGCGAAGTGAAGTATTATCTAAAGTTTTTTATAGTTTCAATGTGTGTAATCTTCACATTGCTTACTGGACATTAATTAACTTCTCTTAATAGTACTATTTCTTATTTTATAATACAATGATATGTGAATTTGTATATGTAATTATTCAGTATGCCCTGCTTTGCCACTTAATTGTAATTTATGGTGATGTTTTGATGTATTATTGTTTTTCGTTAGTCCACTCGTGCTGTTATATTGTTTTACTTTGTATTTTCTTTTGTGATTGAGTTTGTCTTATTGATTTGCCATGTAACTTTGATCTTCTGGAAAATAAATGTACTGTTATTATTGTGTGATACAGCTGTCCTGGTCAATCTCCTCGAGGATTTATATCTACAAAGGTAAGGAAATCTTAAATAACTTCTCTGTTCATCTTTGATTTATAGTTGAAATATCTTTACCGTATATATATGTATATAGGAAATGTTATATTTATCATATTTATGTATAATGGAGTAATTATTTTTATAAATTAGTCCTTATGTATAACATTTTGTTACTGCATAACATGTTTAATGAGTGATTTTATCGTTGTAAAGTATCATTTTCTGTGAAGAGTTGGTAAAATAAGATATTTGCAAGGACGGATTTGTTTATGGGCAAATATAGCCAAGATATGGCGTTACACTCTTAACGTAGGATTAATTAAGGGTTTGTTATCAATATATATTGTGTTTTGAACGTAAAAATTATAGTTTACCTCATAAAATGAGAATCTGTGTTTTTAAAAACGTATGAATAATACATTATTAGCCGGTTTCCATTACTTTATAAACTTCAAATCAAAAGTTATTGTTAAGGTTTTGTAGAATTTTTATCCTTTGGGTGCGAGATTTCTGAGTTGGTTCTGTCGTTGTTTCAGATGCGAGCCTCCGAAGAATGAAGTCTGAAAACGCAGCCAGCATGGTAGATCTTCCACAGGCCAGCTCTGCTTTGCGATGTCAAGAAAGAAGATGGGTGAGTGTGATTGATTTTGCATTTCAAATTAGAACTAATGAGCTTCCCGCTTTAAATATATATTTCATGTCCTGGCATGTGCAGAAACTACATTAGTCTTACGTATTTTTACACATAGGGGTATTTTCTCTCTACGGCAGTTTTAATATATCTGGAAGCTGCGGAAGTGCTCTTCTCGTACCAGCATCTGTTATGCTTTTCTCAGTTATTAAAAAACAAAGCTCTACGATATTGACATTCTTTATTAATTTTTCCTAAATGTGAATCATCTCGTCGAGTAGCTAATCCGTTTCCTATTGCTGAGTTTAAATTTGTGTCGTTTCTTCGTCTTCCGCCGTTGGCTGCATCGATTCTGTTTTGGCTTCTTCTTATATTACTCCCTTCTTCAGTTTGTTCGTTTCTTCTTTGTTACCTGATTTCGTTTATGGTCTCTCTCGCTGTTTGCCTTTGCTCATCTGTCCGTATTTTATCTTCTCACTCTTTCTCTTCTACGTCGTTCTTCTTTATCTTCTTCTGTCTCTATAATATTTATTTATTTATTCATTTAGTCACATGGTGGCTGGATGTGCCAGGTGGCGACAAGTAACATAAAATGACACAATAAAGTACGTTTGAATCAGATTTACATTAAAATTTTCGAAAGAATCAATTTAGATTCACGTCATTGGTACATAAGTAAAAATTACACAGATTCAAAGGCCTCGTTATCTTCTTCTTTCTTCCATTTGATGAATTAATGGGCTATTATTGCCTTAAACTTTAATTAAAAGTTATATTTGTAGTAATTAAAATGCTGATAGTAACAACAACCTGGGAAATTGCAATTGATAGTGCTTTACCGTCAGAGGTAATAATGAGTAAAAGCGTTGTTATGTAAACTAAACAAACAAAATTATAAGTTCTATTTGATGAATTAACGGAGTACTAGCTGTACCCACACAGTGTTTTCACTGTTTTTTCAATTAATTTATAAAAAATTAAGAATTGTGTAGAATAAGTTGATCTCAATATTTCACGTTTAACTCAATAATTCGCATTTAACTCTGATAATGCATTTCCCCAGTATAGGTAAGGTTAGCGGGTAGAAATCTCGCTGAGGGCGAGGCTGTGTGTGCATATTGACAATTAATTATGCAAAGTCAGTAAGAAATCTGTATTTTAAAAGTCAAATTAGAGAGGAAATTAATGCTACACAGTAATTGATTGCAAACTTTTATGTTTTTAATTTTCTTTGTTTCTTTTTATTGAAGTATACGTCCTTTTTTTCATATATCAATCAATGCAACCGTTTATTTAGATTAACAATGAAGAGAAGATAAGTTTCGGCGAGTTCTAGGTTATCAATCTAAAAGAAATGTTTTCATGCTGCTCCTGAATAAACGTAGCCCGTCGCCTAACATTCTTTGTCATTTAGATTATCTACGAAGGTGACATAACCATATAACTTTCAATTTGTTAAAAAATAATGTACGTCCCTATTCTCATCTGATTTTAAATTTACGCATGAGACAATTTGCCTTAATAAGCATTATAGATGTTTAATAGTTTTACTTACTGAAAAAGTAAGATTCCAGCGTCCGAATGATTTTAAATAAGATCAATTGCTTTGATTAAATTGCTAGAAATGCTTCCCATACACAGTTATTAACTGGATAATTATCCGTAAATATTTGTGTTGCTATCTATAAAGGTTGACATTGCTACAGCATTAATTTCGATGCTTAAAGTGTGAAGCGAATAACACTATTCTTTCACTTATTTGAAGGTTTAATTGGCACTAATTGAATTGGAGGCAATGCCAGGAATCTTTCTCTCTCGGTCACAGTGCAATCATCATTCATTTGTCTGCTTCATTCAAAACTGGCATCGGAACTTTTTAATTTTTTTGTACCATTTGGCGACAAATGAGGGTTGATCAAAACAACGATTATCAATGGTGATGTTTATAGAGGTCCAACTGTATTTCAAATGTTTATATAAACTCAGATAGCGCTTGCAATTGGGAGCTTTTAGAATAACAAAAGATTGTTTCATTTTTAACTCTTTTTAAGTACTAAGTTAAGATTCCATTATAAGCACCTGTTGGCATAGGTTTGTAAAAGTTTGAAAGGATTGAAAATATACGTTGGATTCGTTATAACTATTTTAATTTTTATTATTCCAGAGCTTGCGATTATATACTTGATACGTTTTCGTGTATGGTATATTCCAAAACGTGGTATTGTACACAGTCCGACATCGCATTCTTTACATACGTACAGTGAAGCCTCGATATATTGGACTAAAAGGAGGGGAAGGCCTGTCTGTTATATCCGAAACATCCGAAGGAAACGTATGTGTTGCCTTAAATTGTTAAAATGCGCATGTTATGAAAGACAGTGTTTTACTCTGCTATATATTTATACAAATTGTTAAGAGCGCATGAAATAATAGCACAGAGTTTTCTAATTAATTTAGGAAAATAGGAATCGTATTAATTTTTATATTTTACTAGTAAAAGGTGCTTGCAGTGTGCTAGCAGGAGCATACTTTTATAAGAACATAATTAAGAATGAAATAAATTATAGTGACCATAAGAAAAATTGATTTTCCCTTGCGTTCTTATTTGAAACGGAATTATTCTTAGGAATGGAACTTGGGATACTTTTTCGAGATTTTAGATTTTTCCGGACCCTGGTGGAAATTGGCAGAAAGTAACAATGAATACAAAGAATGTTTTAAGACAAACAAACCCCACAAGTAATGCAAGTCAGTCAATTTCAACCAGTCACAAAGGTCAAACGGAGGAACAATTAATTTTTGCGGATTTGCTACACCAATAAATTATACATTGTATCTACCATATATACTCGTGTATAACGTGCTGTTTGAAGACCAAATTTTCAGGTCATAAAGTAGGGTGCACGTTATACACAGGTAACACTTCTCTGCACTTAAAATGGGAACCTACCTCGCACCAGATTCACGCTTTTTGGGTTAATTAATGGGAAAAGCACAATAATTATTGATACTCCAGGTTATACATACATAATTATATGTATAGAACACCTAATTACTTCTATACATTTATAATTCCATCCTCTCTAATTATTCCGCATTTCACTAGCTCATCAGCTGATTGCTGTAATTTTTGCAAAATCACAAGATAGTCTTCCCGCAAAACACACATCAAAAACAAAAAAAACATAGAATAAGCAAATTGAAATAATTTTATTTAGTAAATGATTCTAGTGTCTACGATTGACAATGTAAGTAATTTAAAACCCATAGAATCTCGTGTGTGAAGTTAATCATACCTGTCGCGTTTCCTGTTTCCAGATTTGTTTGTTAAATTTTTACGTTATTCCTTCTCTTAAACAGTTTTAGAATGAGATAGGAAAGAGAGAACCAACGTCCACTTTAAATCAAAACTAATTTATAGATCCCTTTTTGTCTGATTTAAAAGGATTGGCAACAGTGGCGCTGCAGTTTTCTACACGGCATCACTTTGTCCAACTTACCATGTGAGGTTGCTGCCATCTCAACTCAGTCGCTTTAATTATTGACGATGTCTCTCTTAGACATAATATGGAGCTTATTGAACGTAATACACTTATGGACAAGTCCAAACGTTTTAAAATTCATATACCTCCCAAAAATCAAGGTTGTGTGTCATACACGTGGTATCAGAAAAAGTCGGGATTTTTTGGAATAAAGTACGAGTGCGCATTATACACGGCAGTTATACACTGGGACGCATCATACACGAGTATATACAGTAATTATATACATTATAATATGTATATATATATCCATATATTGCGATGTATAAGTCGACCTTGAATTTTCAACTTGAAAATACTAGATTAGGTATATGTTCGCAGTATAAGTTTCACTTAAAAATACTTCTCATGAAATCGTTGCCAGGCAAAATCAAGGTCCTGTACGATCCAAGTTTTAACAAGATACAGAAATAAACATAGTAATAAAAAAATATAGGAATATTTTTTCGAGTCCGTGCTATTCTTCTTGAGCCTTCCATTTGACAGGTGTTTTAATTTCAACCAATAAGAAACTGCTATTCTCAGAGAGCTTGACCAACTAAATAATGGTTCCTATGATTTGATTGATGTCGGCTGTTAATGATGCTATCAAAATTAACTGCACCTAGTTATCGCAATCAATATCTACGGTGGTGAAATTCAATAAAGTATCGCATGTTGGCAGGCGTGAGGATGGTTCTGATAATTACATTATTCCCCTTTTCAAAAAAGGAAATGTTTTTTCCGCATATTTTTTGATTATTTTTTTTTTGTCTTCTTTCATGTACTTTTTTGTACTTGATTTATTTGCATATTCCACATATAATTATAACTTGCAATTAGTATGGTTAATTCCGATCGAAGTGTACCTCTTCTATCTCACTTACTTCTACAGCATTACAATACTTTGGATGATACAATTAAAAAAACAAGGTAATTGTCCGTAATAAACATTTCATAAATGTCGTATTAAAGAATTGATATTTTAATAAACAATCAAGTAATGATTATAACATTCTAAATTTTATTATTTATTTATAATTATAATATCATAATTATATGTGGAAGGTGCAAATAAATTAAGTACAAAAAGGTACATGAAAAAGACAAAAAAAATAATCACAAAAAATTGAGGAAAAAAACAAAAATACAAAAAAGACATAATAATAATACAATTTTACTAGTTAAAATATATGTACAGACCACTTCTGAAAGAAAAAAATGCTGGCTGCTGGGAGCGAACCCCAGCCCATCCGATACTAGACATTCATTCTACCCATTCAGCTATCGCTGCTTCTGTTTGTAACCTTAAGGTTAATGGTATATGTTGCATCCGTGCTTACACCTGAATTTAAATTGTTAAGATCTTTTAAACAAGGGCCCATTGGCAAAAACGCAGAGAGATATAGGTGATGTTTTAGTTCTAGTTTCACCTCCTAAAAGGGTATTACGAATTTCAATATTAATGTTATGGCCTCCCCTTGTTGGTAAATATCGATGTTATTCATCTGTAATTTAAGGTTCACAATTTTATATTTGTCGTATAAGTCGACTTTAAGTTTTAGGAAAATTTTTTTAAGCTTCAAAGGTCGACTTATACGCCGTGATATACGTTAGTTATAATGTTGCGATGTATTCATTAGGCCTTCCAAATAACGCACATGTGATAGGTCCGCATGAGACACAATGTAGTAGTGGCGTCATTTAACTGTTTTGCATCGCCGGACATTCTGTCCGTTATATCCTAAGTACGTTCCATCAAGGTCCAGTATGCAGAGGGTTCAATGTACTGTGGATTTCTTCCTTTTCATTGGCTTCGTGGTACTTTTGTTTCGGATGATACACTTCCTCATGGCTAATCTCATCACAATTTACCGAAAGAAGTGAATAATATCAGTCAGTCTCTCTTTTACAGTAAGCACCGCCTCGAAATATTCCAATTCATTTGCATCGGAATCAAACCATTATCAGTTTTGTCTTTTCATTGGGAATCAGTGGTCTAATGAAGTTTATTCTAATGAATACTTGAAGTTGTTTTATTTATTTAACTAGTTTATAATTTTTACTTTGCAAAAGCCATAAATAATGACTTGAAACGCTTACAGAATGCAAGTACCTTCTACTTGTATATTGAACAAATAAGTAACATATCATTCTTGTCATTAAAGACAATTTTTAGTAATGTATGTGTATCTGTAAATGTAATTACATGCAAGGTTATTTGTCAGGTGCGTTTCGCTTCCAGCATAAGCGCCTATTAGTATTAGTCTCCATCTGGTCTGTCCGCATGTTCGTTATCTGCTTCTACCAAGCAGATTTTCATGAAATTTGATATTAAGGACTTACGGTCAAAGATAATAAGAAAATCACATAAATGAGTCACGTAAGCCAATCAGGGGTACCACTTTACTGGTGATAAAATATGAACTTTCCCTCATATCTCGTAAAGTATCGGTCATATCAAAATATTTATCAAGTAAAACTTGTGCAACTAATAAAGCGGGGTATTTCTTTTCCTCTACATTTTTATCGTAGGAGTCGCCGTTTGCGAGAAAATCGAACAAGAGTCGTAATTTGAGTTGAACTTTGAAATTTTGTAGCATGGTTACTTCTTCATTGTTGCTAACGTAAACAATCTCACGGAAATATGTTTAATTTCCTTACATATGCATGTAATATTTTTAAATGGGAAGAAAATGGATTATTTATGATGAAGAAAAGAACTTTATAATGCTATTTCCCTTCCAAACACGTAAATAATTTCTTTCAAATACTCCAATGCACAAAACGCACCCATTTGTGTTACGTTGTACACTTTCCTAACTTGTTTATATCTTAAAATCTCATTATAAATATTAGTGTTATTTTAAACTCTTGTACTAATTTTTAAACGAAGTAATCAACTGATATTTTATAATTAAACAGTTTGCGTAAGCACAACATTAAATTACCATAACTTTAATGTATGTTAACAACAAATTGTTGACAGCATATTTGTAGTGATTCTGAGATAAATACAGAGTTCATAAAATTATTTCTAACGAAGAATGTAAATTAAACTACAAAATATCCTTCTAAGATTTAGTCACATTAAACGTTTATTAGGAAAATTACACTGTAATCGTTTTTGTGCATCAAATCTTGGAGTAATTATTGGAATTTATTTTACAATGCTACACAAACATCTTTATATAGTTCTCTGGTGAATAAATTAAATTAAAATGGTATTGCAAAGTTCTTTGCTTATAAATAACTAGCAAATTTACCCAGCGTTGCTCAGGTTGTTTTAAATCATCATGACTTCAAATTATGGCAATAATTATGAACAAAAAATTATATCTATGCTTGAATTAAGTTTTATTTGGGAAATTTTTTCATATTTTAATTGATATAAATGAAAGAGTTGGAAAATATTTTTAGGATTCGTAATTAAAATTGACAATCAACGCAGTCGATTCATTTTGTGAGGTGATGCTTTTTGCCAGGTGGAGTTCGTTCTCTAAGCTTCCGGTAGAGAACGTGCATGTAGAGTACAGGTAGTTCCGCCTAATGTAGCAATTGAAAATTACTAGAAGTTACCTTACGCCTCAGTGATCGGAGGTAATATGTAGAGTGGAGGGGAACGAATTCCATTAGAATAGAGGGGCATTGAAGGTGAGCGCGCTTCCTAGAAGGGAAATCCCCTTGCACGCAGAGTAGAGAGGTGACTTCTTAAGTCAGTTACCATACGGTAGCTTTGCTTTACGCATGGACAGTTATATGCGGGATGCTCAGGAGTTCAAAATAAACATTCTTTAAAAATTCAGATAATACCAGGTTCCTAGAAAGGAGCGTCTGTCTCACACAACATTGTACGAGGGTTTCCCAGAAAGTAATGCACCACATGTTTTGAAATTACTCACATTTAACGAATATGTGACAGATTTTGAATTTTATCGATACGTTTCCTGGACAACGAATGTCATTGTTGAGACTCGAGATTCATATTATTGCCTAGCGAGGGATAAGGGGGGGGAACAGCAGAGGGAGGGAGGGGGATAAGGCATTGTCGAGTACAATTTGTAACGTGTTAACAAAGGTATTGCCCACTTATTGTAACAAAGTATTATTCACTTGACAAATTTATTTTAACAAAACTCTTTGCTTAGAGAATCGTTCTAAGAGTCAGAGCATTGAATTCCTGTGTGATTTTAATTCTCTTTTCTACTGTTTTTGTTTTTCGTTGCATTAATTCTTTTTGTTTGTTCATCTGTTGTTTGTCGTGTTGTATTAACCAAACCACATCCAACACAGTGTAATGTGAGCAAATAAAGTAAGTGGTAAATGTTTTCACTTGTATAAATTGTGTAGTATCGAAAGTAAGATTGCGTAACCCGGCCGCTGTATGGGTTTGTTGTCTAACTAAGTAGGCTGTTATGAAGGTTGGCGTTGTAATAGTGTCTCATCGCACCGTCAAATGTCATGGATGTCTGTGTTGACCAGCATCATAGCTAATCCTAATATACAATAAACTTTGAAGCTTCTTTGTTTATTGTAAAAAATTCTGTCAACATTTCAAATTTGAAATGCAGGCATCTCTAGTGGAATTGTAAAATGTTATATTCCCCTATATTATTATTATTATAGCACTGACTATAATTAACCAATTGACCAAACCTTTTATACATTCATCAAGTTAAGATGTTAATAATAATTGTACCAAATTTTAGTTATTCGTGTCTTATAGTTTATGGCATGCATAATGAGACACGCAAACAAACTATTGCAAATATATATAGATTGTGGGAAGCTCATTCAGTTCTATTTGGTATAATAATTATAGGATATTTATTTTGTTTCTCAATTTTGTAGTTATTCTTTTGATTCTCAGGTTGGTCTCTATGTAAATATTAACGTTGTCTCTTGTTGGTTGAGTTATATTTTAGATTACTTAACAATTTCATGGCTGTTGTTTAAAATATCTTCATTAAGTTATCGTAACGATAATTTTGGTAAACTCCATATGAGATTTTGACTTATTCTAACATAAGCGTTACTGAAAAGGAATTCTTTAAATTTATTAACATAAATAACTCAATTGTATACAAATATTTAATGAAATACTTTAGTTTTTCGTGCACTCAATACTTTCATAAATTACAATCTGAAAATTCTTCAAATATAAGTTTTTAAATAAATGTTTTGTAATGATAATGTATTGCTACTTACAATTTGCACATTTATAATGTTAAAAAATATAATTATTGATAAATTTTTAATGATTTGATTTGCTGATTTTCCTTTTAAATTTGACAAATTGGCCATGAAAGTGTTAAGCTATCGATAAGGAGCACTGTGATTTGTTAACGATAGTGAGTTGAGTCACGCAATGCAATTACTACTTAAATTTAAAGTAAATTAACCTCAAGTCGTTAAATTTTACGCACTTACTGTACATTACCTGGAAATATAAGACAAACTTTGAGAATATGCTATATTTTTTCATAAATTGATTAAATCAGTTATATTTTGCATAATAGCTTTGAATCTGAACTTTACATTAGAACAAATATGTTTTTGATGTTGTAAATATAATCTCACCTTGATTAATCAGTTATATTTTTAAATGCAAGATAATTTTTAAAGACAAAATGTATTTAGTTCAATCTTTGCTGTTATAAAAATTAAATTGCTATCAGAAGTAAATCTTTGTTTATATTATGCTATTAATCTTTTTCAAAAAACAGTAATACGTCTAATTGAGGTAATATAATTTGTGCATTTATACAATAATTAATTTGGCAAATATAAAGGTTTAATTTTATTAACATTTGAAATAGGTATGACATGAAATTTTAATATTGCATTTTTTAAGTTTATTTCTGACTTGGAATAGTTTATAAAAATGTTATCCTGGCATTTAAGTAATTCCAATTAAGCATTGCTTTGCGAGATTCATTATTTTTTCGTCATTTATGCAAACATTGCTCCCATTTGGAATCAGTTGCGTGCATTCAATTTTACGTATTTCTTGACCAATAAGAGACATTGTTAATTGTAATTGATAATGTGAAATGTTTCTTTTTTAAGTGTTTCCAGAACAAGTACTTTGAAAGATTGCTTGCCTCAGATAAAAATAGCTGCGACGGAGTAGTGAAAAAATTAATACATGCATTTCGACTTCAGAGCAGTTGTCGTCAGTGGCATTTCGCCACTGATGATGGCTGTTCTGTAGTCTAAATGCTTGTATTAATTTTTCCACAGCTCAGTCGCAGTTATTTTTATCAGAGGCAAGTAACTTCTTCAAGTGCTTGTTCAATAATTTATTTCAGCTGCAAAATGTGTTTTGATGGTTTATTTTTTCATGTTATATATGTATTTATGTCAGCTGTTGAACAACAGTTGAAAATATTGTGTTATATGTAATATGTCAGTTGTTGAATAGTTGAAATGCAGATAAATTGTCATAATGTTGAATAATTTGTTCAATAATCAGCAAAATTTGGCTGAATTGATGGTCAAATATGTCATTTTTAGGTTAAAAATGTGCTAAATTTAGCAAAAATATACCTAAAAAAAACCCCTTAAGTCCAACGATACCTAAAAGAGGCTCCGAGAAAAAGAAATTATTCCTATCTAAAAGGAGTCAACAGGTTTTGATCATAATAAAATGTCTTTATTGCAATTAAAATGTACAGTGTATACATACAAGTTCAATAAAAATTTTACAATCTGAAATAATACATTTTGTCTACTTATTTTATCCTGCACCTGAAAATAAAAATTATACTGGACTTAAAAGAATTTTTGACTGAGAAAAAAAATTGATTTGTTTACAATTTGTACTTAGAAAAACTTTTGAAAAAGTCCCAATTCCAGAAATCTTTCAAGTCTAAGAGTTAAAAACTATTGTCCAATTTGTAAAGTAATTTGTTTACAATCTGGACAATAATTTTTAACGCTAGACTTGAAAGATTTCTGAAATTAGAACTTGAAAAAAATTAATTTGTTTACATTTTGGACTTAGAATAATATCTGACTTAAAAAATTTCTGGACTTAAAAAGATCTGAATATTAGCACAAATCAAAATTGCCATTTAAAAATATTCATGAACTGCAGAAAATTTTTTAAATATAACAAGCACTAGAACAAAAGTTGGACATTTTTACAAAGTACTTTGGCAAGGATAATATTTCTTTAATCATTTCTATTGGTGAGAAAGTAGAGAGGAAAAATAGCATGGCTTAGAAAAAAATATGAAATGAGAGACGATAAATATATACCCAAAAGCGCTGCTAATTCTGGTTTGTTCAGATTTAAAAAAATGGCAATAATTATACAGAATGGAAAAGCAATAGCTTATATACATTTAGACAAAAGAATTTGCAATTGTTCTGAATAATATATAAATAACACAACACTTTGGAAACGTATTTACAAATAAATAACATCTAGCAAATTGGATATTGATGGAATTATTAAAAGAACTTTTTTCTGGACATTGACTTTAATTAAGAATAAAATAACCTGCACAATTTTTCTTAATTAAGAAATTTAACTCTCCACAAAGTTAAATCTTTTTCTAAATATCGTCTAGAATCAAGAACAATTAAACTACCATTTCCGATGCATGGCTTAATAATTGGAGAATATAAACTTTTCACAATGAAAATACTTTACATTTTCAATCAAAACTCTCAAAACTAACTGAAATTTCATTTGCATTTTATCTCTTTATCTGATTTTGATAACTTGAATAATGAACTGAATTTGTATTGCCTCAGAATTTTTTCTGCCTTGAATAAACAACAATAAAAACCCCAAAGAATATTTTCTGAATTAATTCAAGCAGATCCTACATCTCCAAATTTCTTTAAATTATTAAATTAAATCTGGAATTATTTAACCACGACAAACCCTCTTGGTAAAATATTAAATGTAGAACACCAAAAATCCCGATACAAATAATCTTTTTTAATGGCTGCTCCTATTTTAAGATTAAATTTAATTAATTACTTTCCAACATCCAATTTGCGGAACGATATTCACATGACAAGTCTGCAAACATGAGCAAATACAGTGCTGTCTCAGAAGTCAATACGAAAACATGGCATTTTATAAGTTTTCTAAAGTTTTTAAATTCAACATCTTCGGAAATTCGTAAATAACTTGTTACTACATTTGATTCTTATTAACGGAAGTGAATTTAACAAAAATTTAAAATTTATAGAAGTACGCTAATAAACCTTTACAAACAAAATGGAATATTCTTTATAAAATCAAATTAAAGAAAGTTTTCAGAGTTCAAACTGAAAACCAACACCTTATATTCTTGTAAATTTATAATAAAAAATTAAATGCATTTTATAAAAAAGTTGAGTTATCAGAAAGTTTTTAAGTTCAAACAGAAAATTGATGCCCTACATTCTCAGAAATAAAATACTCTTACGGACGATATCAGATAAAACTTTTTTTTCAGACGTAGCACTATATTTTCCATTTACTTACTTTTAGTGTAAGTTGATTAAACAATATTTTTAAAAGAAATCAAATTCTTGGGGAATCGTTTAATCCTATCGTAAATTTCTGCTCATTCTGAATGACAGGAGAAAAACCTCCTAAAAATTGGAATTCTTATTGTATTGTATTTATTTTCATTGGTTGTGAGCATAAAGCTATAATAATGCCAAATTTGAAGCGTTTAGCTCATCTGAAAGGGACTTATAATTTACAATCTCTCCTACATCCTCCGTAAGATACAGCTACATATTATACAAGATATTTATCGCCTGACATATTGAACAAACCAGAATATAGCAACATATAGGTATAAAAACCTTCTCTCATCCCATATGTATAGCCTCCAGCTCAGATTCCTCTATACTCTCGCACCCAGGTGTATCAATTGTCGTCTCAGCAAAGCAGTACTCTTCGATTCATGGTTCCTCGACGCCTCAAACCATCGCATTTTCACTCAGCATCAACTGTGAATGCCTACAATGAAGAGGAAAAATGGTTGTGGTGAATTCAATAAAGAAATATTAACTAAAAAATCTAAATATAAAAGATTAATTTGCTTAAACAACATGAAAGAGCACATTCACTTATCAAGGTCTATTTAGAATCTTAAAATTTTAAATTCTTTACGAGTTTATTCAAATTATTATGTGAAAGATTCGTTTGACAATTAGTTTTAAAATTTTAACCTTCCATAAGGTGTAGTGCTTAGCGTGTCAGCTTCCCATTACAAAGCTGCGGGGTGCGATCCCCGCAAATGGAGGTTTTTTTCACAAAAAAATTAATTACTTAATTAATAATAAAAAACTATCATTGGTGTCTGGCAGTAGGCAGCAGTACTGTCGGTACGGTATAGAGATGAAAACAAATGATGTTGGTTGGGTATATATTCAATAGAACAGTAGGCATGATTTGATCGGCTACAGTACTGCGATGTGGAAAGCAAGAGGGAAACTACCACATTACATTTCCCTAATAATGATTATATTATATAATATTCCGGAGGTAAAATAGTCCCCCAATCAGATCTCCGGGCATGGACTGCCTTGAGGAAAGCAACTGTCGAAGGTAACTTATGCAAAGATACTTGGAATTTAAAAACCACGAGGAAGGCAGAAAAGCTAGAGAACCTGAAAAATGAAATAGGATTGACGTCATAGGGCTGAGCGAAGTCAGATGGGAAGGAGAAGGGCAGATCCGCTCGGAAGAATTCACGGTAGTTTACACCGGAGGAAATAGTGAGGCAAGGGGAGTAGCTCTGGTACTTAAAAGATATGATGAATAGCGTGACAAAAATAACAGCAACGAACGATAGGTTGATGGCAATAAAGCTAAAAGTTGTCCCAGTTAACATGTTGATAATCCAGGTATATATGCCAACAACCGCTATTGAAGAAGAATAAATCAGGGAGATGTATGAGCAAAAGAATGACATTTATGAAGTAGAACTGCACAATAATGGGAGATTGGAACAACACAGTTGGAAAAGCCCAGGAGATAAAATGAGATGCCAAATAGATTACATCCTAGTAAAACAAAGATTCAGGAACAGCATAAAAAATACTAAGACATTACCAGGAGCAAACATTGATTCAGATCACATCCTTCTAATACTCGATGTAACCACAAAGCTGAAACAAATAAGGAAAACGAGAAGAGAAAGACAGACTTGGGACCTAAAAAAACTGAAAGAAAGGCAGAATGCTTTCAGCATGAAGTCGGAAGGTCGCCTTAGAAATTTGGAAAACAAACCAGAGACCGTGAATACAGAATGGGAAGAAATTAAAGCCAGCATCAAAGACACCTTGAATAAAGAGATTGGGAAACAAGAGAAGAAAATCAGAAACCCATGGATCACTAAGGAAATGCTGGAGATAATGGATGAGAGAAAATAATGGAAAAAAATGTTAACAGTGAAGAAGGTAGAGCCAACTATAGATGCACAAACAATGAGTCGAGAAGGGTAACAGATAAAGCTAGGGAAATTTGAATAAAAGGAAAATGTGAGGAAATACAACTGAGAAGTTAGGACGGTATGATATGATGTATGCTAGGGCACTGGAGTTAGAAGATTAGAAGTCTAATGGGATTTGTGGTAAAGCAATTATGAACGCAGATGGAAAAATAGTCGCAGAACCAAAGGATGTAGCACAGGTATGAGAAGTATACATTAAGGGACTATACAGCAAGCAGGCAGGATCAGCACAAATAGAACGGAAGAAGAGGATAACATTGAAGAAGACAAACTTGGGAACAAGTAATATGGAAAGCGAAGTACAAAAGGCAATTCTGGAACTGGATAAAGGGAAAGCTACAGGCAGCGATGGAATACAGGCAGAGGTACTTAAAGTCATGGGATCGGAAGGACTAAAAGTGATTACGAAACTAATTAACAAGCTTTACAACTCGGGAAAGAGGCCTCAGGATTTCTTAGATGTGACAATGATCCCTCTAAAGAAGAAGCCAAAGGCAATGCAGTGTAAGGACTACAGAACGATATCCCTACTGTCACACACTTCGAAGATCATCACGAGGATTCTTAATAAAAGACTAGAGAAAAATGCTGAAGAAATGCTAGGGGAAGATCAATTTGGCTTCAGAAAAGGACGAGGAACCAGAGATGCTATCGGTGCAGTGAGAATCATATCAGAAAGGGCAATAGAATACAGTCAAGATTGCTGTGTATGTTTCCTCGACTGGCAGAAGGCCTTTGATAAGAGTAAATTGGGTACTGCTGATGAGGATATTAAAGGATATAGGTGTAGACTGGAAAGACAGGAGACTGATCGGGAATCTATACGTAAATCAACTGGTAAAAGTCAGGTTGGAGAATGCGGATACCAGCGGAGTACATATCGGTAGAGAAGTAAGACAGGGCTGCTGTCTATCGCCGATTCCATTCAATATATATGGAGAGAGGCTAATGCAGGAACCGTTAGAAGGCATGGGAGATTTCTAAATCAGAGGAAGGATTATAAGAACAGTGAAATACGAGGACGATCAAGTACTCCAGAAAATGATAAATAGACTAGTGATAACAGGTAGGAAATATGGAAATTAATACAGAGGTTTAACTACTGACAAGTATTAAATATTATCTGTTAATAATTTCAAGTAGTAACAGCAATATTCATTTTAATTTATGCTATAAAATCAACTAAATTGATCAATTAACTTTATAAAAATCATTCCATGTACTCTTAATTGGAAATTATCGACAAATCACAGCATTTATTATAATGTCTATATCTATAATACAACCTAAAACCATTGTCATATTGGATAAAATTACAGTTTGTTTTTACCTTTAAAAACGATCAAAGAACATGAATTCAGAATTGAATTTTAAGCCAAAGAATAGTAAGAAAATATTTCTAATCTTCCTAAAGCTTGCATTGTGACAAGACTGCACTTAAAGAGGTAAAAACTGACATTATCGCTTCTGACTTGATCTCACTTCTTTATTCATTGTCTTTAATACTTTGTAAATAACAGGCTAATAAGATAAAAATCGTTATGTTAATGCTATGAAATATGTTTCACATTTTAAAAAGCATTGGACCTCTTGTCGCACACCAGTTCCACCACAAATAAAATCCTCTGTCATAGTAATAAATGGCATAACACATGACATACACCCCGCAAACATCAGCCTTCTATCTCTTACAGTTAAATTTCTGTTTTGATTTGATTGATTGAACATTTATAAAATAAAATGCACTAAAATAGTATTTGAATAAATTTTCTACAATTTTTTGATGCTCAACTGATGATTAGCCAACCACCGATGGAAATAAGCATAATAAAAACCAGTTCCACCACAAATAAAATCCTCTGTCATAGTAATAAATGGCATAACACATGACATACACCCCGCAAACATCAGCCTTCTATCTCTTACAGTTAAATTTCTGTTTTGATTTGATTGATTGAACATTTATAAAATAAAATGCACTAAAATAGTATTTGAATAAATTTTCTACAATTTTTTGATGCTCAACTGATGATTAGCCAACCACCGATGGAAATAAGCATAATAAAAACCAACTGTCACGATAAACTTCCATTAGCATAGCAACTTTTCAAAAATTTGCATGTATTCCAAGAATTCGACTAACTTTGACTAAGAAACCCCTTTCCTCAAAATATTTCATTGATTGCTTTAGCAATTTCCATATAGATAGCCTTTTCCAAGCAAAATATTTTAATTACTTTCCTCAAAATGTCTCCATAATTTCAACATTAGTTTACACCTCACCAAAGAGTTAAAAGTCAATGAACATTTCACGTTACACTGTCACTACAAAGTAATAATTTTGTTTCTATGAAATCATCTCGTGTTTATAGAGCATACTTAATTGATTTATGCTGAAATGGATGTCAGTAGATTGAAAAGTAAAATTTCCCAGGTACAAAGTATTTCATAAAATATGCCAAAAATTGAAGCATTGATAACACTTATGTTAACGATAATTAACAAACCTTTCAAAGTCGAAATTATAAAATCAATTTTATTCTCTCAATGAAATATTCACTTAAAATAAATTGAGAATTATCACTTTCCAATGTAAGCTTAAGTTACTACACTTTCACCATTAATAGATGGAAAAATTAGTACAATAAGTACTGCACATATATAGACGCAATTAAAACACATGCGTGGTTACACGACTAAATTTATCCTATCTATTCAGTAAAATACGTCGATAATTCTCACTGGAAACTTCAAGTAACAGCCAATACAAATGCAATTGGCAAACTACTTAAAAGATTGTACTCACCGTTAATATGTATTTCTTGATATCACACAAGGGAACATGACAGCTGTTCTGTGACGTCTTCTGCAAACATTCCTCTGAAACAAGAGAATGAAATCTTAAAATATGTACCTACTGTATTTTAATTCTGAATATTATTTCTGATAACCTGATTACATTATGTAGTGTCTCTCGTGCTAAATCACTCCGATAATATTCGAAAATATTGTATTGTAACTCAAATTCCAAGATTTGTAAAATATAAGACTTATATTCCTTAAGTTGCTAAGTTAAGCTTAATACTTATTTCAAAACCATGACACTAGTATGTATTGATTACGTAATTAATATCATTTCAATAAACGAAATACAGCATTGCTTTGAATGAATTTCTCGATAATGGTTGCCAAAATCAAATACAGCTGCACACGGAGAATTCTGTCTGAAAACTGAATAATTAGGAGAAAACCTTATCAATATATTTTCAGTTGCGCATTAAAATATTATTATTTTATCAAACATACGCTTTAACGAGATTAAAATACACGAAAATGAGATGGATTACCTCAGAAACTCATATCAAACTCCCACCGTTGGCCAATCTGATCATAGGCTAACACCGTATACATATATCATTTCTAAAAATCAAAGTTGATAGAAAACGAACCTTTACCTTCAAACTATACGCTTACACAACCACTCGACAAATTAATAACCATATTCATGTCTCAACTTGACTCAGTTCACCCAAAATACACGTGATTAACTTTCACCAAGGAAAATAATTGCATAGATCCACATATATCTTATGTAAAGGTCTCTCCTAATTAATGTAAAGATTATGCCGACATAAAATTCAGTGAAGAGATCAACCATTTCGTTTAATTAAGAAATAATTTCACAAAAGCTATGAACTAAGGATCAGAAGAAATAATGACCTTGAGACAAAATTGAACGGTAATATTAATGCGATGATGCTACCCCGATGCGGCGTTCCGACAACTAAATTTTCGCTTAATTCTAACTAAAGCATTTAAAACCGACAATCAATCACAGTAACACGAGGTCGACGTAAATCTCTTGCGAATTACGAACGTAAAGTTACTTACCCGTTCACGACCCTACTCTTCCTGGACGTAGAATTACACCCAGACCCATCCCCTCCCCCACTTTCATTTTGAAGCGCACCCAGTGACACCTATCAACAAAGATGAGCGTAACTTGAAACTCTGAAAACCGTTGAGTTGCCAGGGGCTGATCAGTACACATCAACTCACGTCAACGAAAGAAATCGTGAAGGTCGCGAAACGCTTACTAGCAACATATATAGTGTCGGAATTATCCGTTTTTAGAAATTTTGGCGCTACTATCGCAGGTTAACCTCTTAGGTACCGCATGTCTCCCGTCTCTAAAACTCCACCGAGATGGTGGACATACCGGCTCAAAATCCCCGGGGCCAGGGCCTCTGATGGGCCCGGTATTAGGATCTGTCATAAGGTTTTCCTATCGCAATACGCGGGTGCAACCAATACCAACGGGCGGCGTTTTCTCCATTTCCCATTTCTCAGATTTTGGATTTTCCCAACCCAACCCACTGCTTTTTTATCACCCCTTAGCACCCTCAAACTCCTCCCCACTACTCTCATTTTTATCCCCTTCGGGAAATTCCGTCTTTGGGCCCGGGGTCCGGACCCACAAGCACTTGGAGTGTCGTCGTACGGTCAGTTCTCAAGAACAATATTGTTTACTCCCAATTTTTTAGAGATGAGAAACTAAATTTTATTCGTTGAATCGTGCAATTACGAGATCGCGACCATTCAATAACAAACTTAATGTTACGCTATTATAATATACAACCAAATTTATACGTAAATATTATGTTGGTAAAAAATCTGATGTGGCCAACACATGACTTTCTCCATATTTGGGGTATAGATATTTAAATTATTATGAATAGCATTACAAGGCTAAATTATTATTTCGTATCGTAAAAGAATACAGTCGTCCTTATTGCCGTAAATTATATTTTGAATATGGTTATAGAATTCACCGCTACATGGTGGTGGCGCCGTATACTGGAAATTACGAATAAGATAAATATCTCGGAAACAAAACTTGGAAGAAATATTGTTCTCTACAACTTTGGTCCTCGCGAAGATTACCAAGAACAGGGCCGGATTAAGCGGTACGCAAAACACGCAAGTGCGTGGGGCCCAGATGACAAAGGGGCCCACTAGGGGCGGATTGGACAGCCAGAGGATCGGGAAAAGTCCTGATGAGGCGATGCTGTCCATGGGCATGGGAAGCCTGAGTGGTTGCTGCCTCGGCCAGGAGCTGTTGTTATTCCGTATTCTAAAGCTATTTCAGCTACGCACGTAAGACGGCGGCAGCCCAGAGTGATATCACTAGGCTTTCGGTTTATTGGTTGCGCCTCTTACTTGAAAATGAAATACGTATATGTATATCTTACCCAGGGCCCGGAAGAGGGGATAGTAGCAGTGTTGCCACTTTTTTTAGCACTTGGGAGCTAGATTTCATCTTCTTGATAGCTAGAAAATAGCTAGAATATTTAATTACCTGTAACATTCATGGCTGAGTAAGGAAGCTAACAAAATGATGTTTCTAAACTATTAGAGTATTGTAATTGTGTGCTGAACATACGATATGCATCAACTATTACACAGACCCAAAAGATGAAACCTTCCCCTGAAGCAATATCTTGGCTAATTGAAAAAACATTTTCCCAACACCGGGGAAAAATGTTTTAAGAAAACTTGCACACAGTACTATGTATGTTACTGTACAAAGTAATTAAGAGTATCCATGTATTGTGGCGAAAATCCCTCATTTTAATCAATCACCTTGAGTATTTTAACTGTGGTTACTTAGGTCGGGTTAGACGCGAGAAAAATCGCGCGAGTTACTGTCAGAGGGTGGAGTCTGTAATTCAAACACTGCCGCGAGAAGACTTGCGCGTGACAAAGTGAGTTCTCGCCATACACCACCACGTTCTATTGTAACCACAAGTTAAACTTATTGCGACAGTTCACATAATTTTTCCAAACAGTTTCGATATCTTTGCGAGTGGATCCCGGAGTTCACTGAACCATAGCCGTAAAGAAAGTGGTAAATCGAAGAAACGAAGTTTTTGATAACGCTGTACGAACAGCACACTATATTATGTGACATGCGGTCACCAGAATATAGGAATAAATTTAAAAAATCTGATGTGGCCAACACATGACTTTCTCCATATTTGGAGTATAGATATTTAAATTATTATGAATAGCATTATGAGGCAAAATTATCATTTCGTATCGTAAAAGAATACAGTCGCCCTTATAGCCGTAAATTAGGTATATTTTGAAATTGTAGAAGTACATCAAATCATCTAGACAATGCAAATGGCTTACATAACCAAAAACGCCATGCTTACTCGGCAGCCACAGAAGTATACGGAGTAAATACGTAATATATACATCTTATATTTTCAGAAATTTTAAAGTGGAAGTTGTCGTATTACACATATACAATTCACACAAAAATTCATAAAAAAGAAAAAGAAATACAAAATGAATTGTATTTGTGTAATTGCCGGTATCTAAGGCTGGCCGGTTCTAGTAGTAGTACTTAGGTTTTTTAGGTGCGTCAACAGCTAGGGTTATTTTGCTCCGTCAAATTCTCTTAGAGAAAATCAACATACATCACAACATCCATGCCCGAAGCGGGATTCGAACCCGCGACCTTTGTGTTAGAAGGCATGCGCACTGCCTACCAGTCTAACCCGGCCGGCTGGCCGGTTCTAAATAGCCGGATAGCACAGCTTTTACTGTATATGTATACGTGTTATATGGGATGTATAGGCCAAAAACCATGTTTCTCGTATATAATGTAGTCACGCTTATAACGAAGCAATGAGTCGGTCCCCTCAAATACGTATTAAACGTGTTTTACTGTAGGTATATTTTGAATATGTTTACAGAATTCACCGCTACATGGTGCTGGCGCTGTATACTGGTATTAAGAAACAGCGAAATATCTCCGAAATGGATTGTTCTACGAAAATTTGTTTCAAACAAAACTTGGAAGAAATATTATTCTCTACAACTTTGGTCCTCATGAAGATTACCAATAACGATGTTTATAAGGAGATACTTGACAGAAACCGAAAAACCGGTTATTTATAAATAATTCCTAAACAATAACTCCTATAGAAAATTGTTTCAAATGAAAGTTGTAGGAAATTACATTCTCTATAACCTTTGTATAGAATTGTATATACAATAATGATGTTTGAACGAAGAAATATCGCAAAAACCGAATCGGGTTTCGAATAAACCTCGACTTCCGGTTAGCCGTTATTGTCCAAAAACTAATCATTTCTTCGTGCTCATGCTAATGTGTTATATATGAAGTTTGGTAAGAATATGACAAGTACTTTTTGAGTTAGAGCGCCCACAATCACACACACACACATCGTTCCGAAAATAGTCTAAACGTGTTCTAGGGACCTCAAAACGTGTATTTCCATTGAAATCTCGAAGTCGATTTCTTTCATGAATACAATACTTTCCCATTACTACGTATGGAGAAAGTAAAAATGGAGAAACTGCTAGTGTTGTGGATTGATTATAAGCGTTCTAATAAACACATGCCCTTTAGTCAAGCAATAATTTGCAGTAAAGCACTTTCCCTGTTTAAATGTGTAAAACAAGAAGAGGGTGGAGATTCTTCAGAAACATTTCATTTAAGTTCCGGTTGGATTCAAAATTTGAAACGCCGCGCAAATATACATATATAAAGTTTCCTGATGAATTTCAAGCAATTATAGAAAATGGTGAATACCCCCACACATACATACAATAAATAATTTACATGTAGATTTGAGCGCTGCAGTGACGAAAATGACAACTCGCAGAACCTAGCGATCTATGCATAAATGCGAGCACCGCTGCAAAAGATTTAAAATTGTATTAATATTGATTTTTAATGTTAATAAATATAAAATAAATAAAAAGTAACATTAGCGAGCCTCGCAATTTCGCGAACCGATCACCACAAAGTACATGTTATAATCGGTTTGTTTAGTGCAAAGACCGTTCGGAACGTATCCTTTGCGCTAAATGAGGCATAATTGTACAAGTAAGTGGGATATAGGACAAGTCAATTAAAAACGTTTAAAATCCTATGAAACTACAGACAATAAGGGCAATATAAGACTAAAACATAGTATACTGTATTAAGACAATATCTCTTGAAATTGTAAGACTAAGGACACTTGTGGAAAAAAAACTTACTAACAGACAGTTACATCAGATATTCATTCACTGAGTAATAGGGATTCATAACTAGAAATTCTTGAACAGATTTTTTGAATTTGTTTACATTATTTATCTCTCTAATATATAATGGCAATTTATTATAAAGTTTAACACTCATTGATTTTGGACCTTTACTACAGATTTTGAGTTTGTAGTGAGAGATATGCAGATTATTTTCACTCCTAGTGTGATGGCTGTGAAGCCCACAGTTTTTTGTAAATAGAGACATGTTATTATACACATATAAGACAACTTTATAGATATATACATGGAACAGTTAATATATCCGATTTTCTAAAAATTGGCTGACAACGGGCTCTATATTTGGTATTGTACATTTGGCGCAGTATCTATTTTTGTATTTTAAGAACCTCCACTATATGCGAGGATGATCCCCATAATGAAATTCCATAGCATACTTGTGAGTAAAACAGACCATAATATAACATTTTTAAGATCTCGATGCTGTCTTAAAACAGAGAAAAGGTAAGAAATTGAATTTAATTTCTTGCATAGATAACTTATATGAGCATTCCAATTTATTAGGGGGTCAATATATAGTCCTAAAAATTTAAGCTCTTCAGTGGGTATAGTCGTGTTATCATAGACTGGCAATCTGATATGCTCCTTTTTTAAGCTGGAGGAAAAAACCATGTTTTATTTATATTCAGCACCTGTTTATTGTTAGAGCACCAAGAAAACATTTCCTCTATGATGTCAACACCAGAGTTAATAAGTGCTAGACTGTCTCGTTTACTTAGCAGGGCATTAACATCATCAGCAAAAATAGTGATTATAATGAATGTTCTTTGACTATGTCATCTATAATTTATTAATATTTTTAACTAAGGTTTGTGGCAGATTGTTTATAAATACAATGAACAGTATTGGGCCCAATATTGACCCCTGTAAGATACCATTGATTATGTTGCCAGGATCAGAAAGAAATTTCTTGATCGAAACTATCTGTGGAATGGAAGGTAAGAAGTCGTATACTTGTCCTAGATTTTTTCTCATATTTAATTATAAAAATGACTAGTGAAGGAGTTAAAAATATTCTTTCTTAAACTACTGGAATAGAAGATACTACATCACTTTTGTTTCCAACTAATAAAGAAACAAATTTTGTGGGTTTTCGCACATGCACGAATGATTAAAAAAGTTCTGCGAGGAATTTTGATAACATTATTATGTTTACGCCAATCATTACCATTTTGTATATCTTTTTTTTACTGAATTAAAGCATTTTCTGCGGGCAATAGTCAATTTATTAAATTTACGTTTTAGCAGATAAAACAATCATTGACTTGTGATGTTGGTTTTTTTATTGGGTGTGCCACATCATGTTTGGTATATCAAAAGTGTGTCGCCATCATGAAAAGGTTGGAAACCTCTGGTTAGACTATTGTTTCGTATATGTAAAAATTCTCTGACATCTTTCAATAGAGCACGCTCCCCCGCTCTTGCTAATTTCCCGACTAGTTCCTCCTTTCTGATACTCCCAGTTATATATGTACCATTATACCCGGGCTGCCTCCAATGACAAGCCAGCCAGTCTGGCAAATATAGTTGAAAGTACCGTCCGGGAAACACGATCGGCGAGATTGGCCTGCGTGGGAACATATGCCCATGTCATGTCTTGTGACAAATTCTTTATCATTCCAATGTACAATGATTTGGGTTTATTAAACAATAAGACTCTTCCTTTTGAAAGAGCAAACACTATTGCCATGTTATCGCAGTATACCCACAGGGCTCTGTCTGCTGGTAGGTGCACTGCTGCTGCAGTGACCGTCCCAAGAGCAGCCTCCGCTTCTGCATAATAAATTGGGACTTCATTTTCCAAAGGCATAATTTCTGTTAGGCATCTTTCTGGCATCACCCATGCCAACTGCCATGGCGTGACATCGGAGTACACTACAAACTTGCACAAGGAAAATATTGGATTAGGGGATTTTGTATCAGCCGGGGATGTTTTTCAAACCACAATTTTCGGCATGATCTACCAACCTACTACTCCATGGCCAAACCTATGGGTTGGTAGCAACCGAACAGTAGTGATTTGTTTGATAAACATAATTAAAAGTTCTTTATTAATGACACGATAAAGAAAGTATTGCAGCCATATTAATTTTTTATTTCTGTTGATTAATAAACTTATCCTTAGTTATGAAATTCTAAAATGTAACTTAACATAACTACTTCTAAGAATTAATTTCAGTCAAGTAATTTCATATAAAATGAAACTATTGATCACCCTGTTGAAAATTAAACAAGATACGGCTCAAGAATTAAGAATACAGCAAAATCAGACGTAACTGATACTGAAATGCCTGGAATAATATCTAACACAAGTATAAATATAAACTTTAGAACAAAATCTAACGTGGTGAATCAGAACCAAATTCTAAAATTATATCTTTACACTTTCTTTTATAATTTGAGTAAATATAATTGTTTTTTGTCTTAATACTTTAAAAATGTATATTAATTTGTACTGTAATTCATTAAAAGTCTCAAGAAGATGGAAATGGAAAAATCTGAAGATTTTCTGAATTTTTCCCATTTCCGAAAAATCTGAGATAACAACATAACTTCAAAGCAAATCAACATAAATCAGTACTAAACGATCAACGACATTAACTTTGAATCAACGTAAATAAGGGCAATGTAAATCGGGGTATTACTATATACTACTACAAATGACTGAATACCTGAGAATGTTGGAATGTAAAAAACATACTTTGGCTGAGTGCCAACAGGATTTATGGTTCTTATTTCTCAGAGAATCCTAAAAGCAAGGTGCTATACTAATATTTTTATGCTGCAGGCTTCATTTTGTATCAAGTGGACAGATGCTCCCATGCATTCCCACCTAATTTGAGCATTGGTAAGGAGGAACCCAATGCTGGACATGTCAGATTAATCAGAGCTCTGTGGTTAAGTTGTTTCCTATGATGGTACTTGATCATTCACAGTTTTTAGTGCATGGGGGAGGGGGAGTGGTCTCCAAAAACGTATGCACAATGGCCATCTGAGTGCCTTAATATAGCCTTGGTGGAATCTAATAATGACTATGAGCAAGACATGGTTACGTCTTCATTTCTTCCAATGTTTAATTTACTGTTAAAAAAGAAAACCCTGTAAAGGTCAATTAAACAATGCAGAGGTGCATTAAGTGGTAAGATTTGTAGCAAGTGGCAAGGATTACACATACGAAAAATGCAAGAAGAGTTCATGGTAATAATCAACTGGCTCAGGGAATACATCACAAAATAAACTTCCACTGTTTATTATGCCAATAATAATATACAAAACAGTATAGACTGAAAATTAATCTTTAAAAGCTAAATAACATTTGATTCTTACCAAATAATTATATGGTAAAAAATTCAGTCACATGACACCATTAATTGACATGCAAAAGACAAAACTACTCAATTAAGCCAACACTACTGTCGTTTGTATCAGTTGGTACAGTCTCAGCATCCTCAACTTTGAAGTTAAATGACAAAATTGGTCCAGATATTTCAGTCTGTGTAGTTGCATTTACAGCCATGCCTGATTCAGTTGTTTTCCTCATTGCATTCTCCAATTGTGCAACAAACTCAACTGACATTTCCCCTGCCTCAGGAATTGAATTTGCTTTGCCTTTTTCTAAGAGGAATTTAGTTAATTCCATCATAATTAGCAGTGTAGGAGTACTTTTAAAATGTATTGTGTATTGAGATCCAGCATTTTTGCCAGATGATGGTTTGTCAGGAAGTATCTGAGTCTCGAGTCCTTTCTCATGAGAATCTTCGGAAGTCCTAATATTTATAGTACTGGTTTCGGAAGATAGCTGAGATACACTAGTAGAGCTTACACTTTGAGGATATAAGAATGAGTTTGAACCTTTCTCGTGACAATTTCCTCCCACAAGCTGCTTTTTAAAAAAGATTGACGATTCTTCAGGTTCAACATCAGAGGATGATTTACCAATTTCTCTTGGTAATTCAGCTGTGACACTATTGGTAGCTTGAGACTCTACAAAAAATATAACAGATTCTTAGATTGTACAAAAATATGCATATACATTAATACAGTATAGAACCTTTTATCCGGCAAGCTTGGGATATGGAGATAGCCAATTATCTGGAATTTCTGGTCATCTGGAATATACTCATAAACAATGCTCAGAAAGAGCTAGAACTCACCAGAACAGTATTCTGGTCCGTCGCATGTATCAATAATATCGTTCCATCTTGTCAAACATTTAGTAATACCATTTTAACTTCATCTAATAAAAATAATATAAAAAATTTTTCTTTACTTTTCTTCATCATAGTACATAAGGAATAATTCAAAATTTAATTATATTGTAAATATTCTATATTCTTTGCAACCACTGCTTTCAGTTCCACTACCAGAATGTACATTCTGTAATATTTTTCATTTTGAGCACTATTATAATCTATATCTGTACTGTACAGTAATAGAAATACTACAGTAATTGGGTACTTTCCAATGTAAATTCATTGTTCTTTTCCAAATTACGTGTTCACTTGTTCATTGGAGCACACCCAACACATGGTGGTGAGCCGGGTAATTAATAGCACGGCATTAAATTTAAATGTATTTCTCCTGGAAAAATGCATTATTTTTTAAAAATAGCCTGTTAACTAGATTTCCGGATAAGTGGAATGTGGATAAACAGTTCTATACTGTACTTGTTTGAAAATTCTTCCCATAAACATAAGCTTTGTATGTTGTAATGTCATAGCAGCAGGTAGATGTTTGAAACTCGAATGAATGAGAGAGAGAAAATAAAAATAGTTATTTAAAGCAGAAGTCAAATACAATAGTTTTCTTTTTTGAGAAAAAAGGAGAAAAATTTACTATGGTATTTTATTACCTTTTATGCTTTCTTTCTCTATGACAGAAGGTGTTACGTTTGTCCTCATTATTGGTCTAAGTTCATCCTCTGACTCCTCTGAGTCTTCCGACCACCACAACTTTTCAAGTTCTTCCTCTTCCTCTTCAGTATATGTTGGACAACTGGAAATCTCCTCAGGACAGTATGAAGAATTTACATTTCCTGAATCAACACACTGATTCATGAAAAAGGAAACAACTTCATTCCTCGGTGATGACTCTTCCGCAGAAACAAGTGAAGTTTGGCTAGTATTCTTAGAATTACCAGATAAATCTCTTATTTTGCTGTTTTTACTTTCATTATCTGCTGAAGCATCTTTCTTGCTTTGACTTAGCTGGCTCGTGGGCTCCTTTTCCTTACCTTTATTTATAGCTTCATAGTTATCTGAAATCTCTTTCATCTGATAATGCAGAATTGAAACAAAATTAGTATAGATGACCCTTTTTACTTGTAACAACATAAGCAGACAATGAACATAATCATCCAAAAGAGGAAAAAGAATTGTGTAGTATCAGATGATTACCATATTTACTCAAATCTAAGAAGGCATTATCCAAATTTTAGCTTTCAAAAATGAAGAGATGTTTTGGGCATGAAGTAAAATTACATACTGAGTCAAAGCTTTTACAACAACTGAAACATGAGATAAAATACGAGGTGCTACACAAAAGTTCCCGAAATGTATCTGAAAAAAAAAAGAAGACTTGTCCAAAGTCCTAATTGCCATCATCCCCTTCAAAGTAGTCCCCTTGGGAGCATACACAACGATCCCAACGTTTCTGCCACGATTGGAAGCTGTCCTGGAAGTCCTTTTGTGTCAGCATCTTCAGCACCTCCTGCGATTTGGCCTGGATCTCCTCTACGGTGTCAAATCTTCACCCCTTCAACCTGATTTTCATCTTGGGGAAGAGGAAGAAGTCACAGGGGGCTAAATCAGGCAAGTAAGGAGGGTGGGGGACGGCTGCCATGTTTTTGGAGGCCAAAAACTGCTGCACAGCCAGAGTGGTGTGCGTGGGCTCATTGTCGTGATGGAGCACCCAGTTGTTCCTGCGCCATTTCTCTGGCCGCTTTCGCCTCATGTCCTCCCTAAGCCGCCTCAGGACGTCGCAGCAGAACTTCGCATTGACGGTCTGACCTGGAGGGACAAATTCCTTGTGGATAATCCCATCAATGTTGAAAAAGCATTAACATTGCATTAACATTGCTTTTGACTTGCCGTGCTTTCTTCGGTCGGGGTGAAGATGGACTCTTCCAATGGGACGATTGCTGTTTTGTTTCAGGGTCGTACCCATAAACCCAACTTTTGTCACCAGTTATGACCTTAGAAAGAAAGTCTGGGTCATTTCTGACCTGCTCCTGAAGTTCCATGCAGACTTCCAGCCGATGTTGCTTCTGGTCGTCAGACAGCAGCCTTGGCACGAATTTTGCGGCAATCCGCCTCATGTTGAGTTCGTCCGACAAAATGTGCTGACATGTCCCGTATGACTGTCCCACAATGTTGCAAACGTGATGGATCGTTCGCCTACCGTCCTCGAGGATAGCCTCACGCACTTTTTCAACATTTTCCGGCGTTGTGACGGTTGAAGATCGTCCAGAACGTGTGTCATCATCAACTGACGTTCGGCCATTTTTAAACCGGTTAAACCAGTCGTAGGTTTGTGTGACCCAAAGTGCTTGTTTAAGCATTTTGTGAGTTTCCTCCAGGCTCTTGCCAAGTTTGAAGCAAAAATTGATGCATACACGCTGCTCCTTCACGTCTACCAATTCAACGAAAAAAAAATCCCAATACGACATAAACACAACGTTATAAAAACGCGTAGAAAAACGAATGCATGCACTCAGCGCGAAGCCACGTCGCACACTGGTTCACAAAGGATACATGCAGCGCTACTGAGCGCCACTAGTCCATACTACAACCGGTTCCTGCGCGACGTTTAACTTTCGGGAACTTTTGGGTAGCACCTCGTATTTGTATGTGTTAGTTTTTGTTGTTATAAAAAGGAATGGAATGAAGTCATAATGCAAATTTTAAACCGATGGTGATAAATTACACTGAACTGTGAGAACAGCAGAAAAGTAAATATCATGTGTGTAGATGGAGACTTAAAACAGAAACTAGAGATTGATAAATCCACATGGAAATCATCTAGTGGTTCAAAAAGTGGTCACATCCATCATGTAGAAAAATATGTTAAGTCAGTACATACTCAAAGACAAAACAGAATGCCAGGTTTGAGTGAAACTGTTCAACTAAAACCATAAGAAATTGCTGGAACACTAAAAATCCTGTTAGGAATTCAAGGCCAATAATGGTTGATGTGTATGCCAAAGAACTCTACTGTAGCAAAAATTGCCTGCAGGCTACAGTGAGAAACTTCTTTCCTATTGGAAGCACGTAATAATACAGACAGTCCTCGACATCTGTACGTAATGCGTTCCTGAAAACATGAACGGAAGTTGAATGTACGGATGTCGAACATAGATTTACATGTTATAGGAGGGGGGAGGGGGGGGGGGGGTGGGGGGAAGGGGGGGTTCCCTTCCCAGAGAGCCAAAAAATATTATAAAATCTCCAATTATGGTATAAATGTTTAGTTTTTTGAGCAGGGGCCTTTTAGACACAATTGTCAATTTTATGATATACAGAGATATGGCAAAAATGCAATAAAATATTTAAATAATTGCATAAATAAACACTGCTGTACAGACAAAGATGGCGACAAGGCAGAAACTGATGGCTGGCAGCACCATCACGAAATGTTCGTTCGTCATTTCGCTGAAGTACGAAAATCCGAATTTGGCGTATGGAAGGCGGTTTAGGGGTGTCAATATATAATGTATGAAAGTGCGAGTTTTTTTTTCATTAAAGCATTTTGCTATTTTCATAGTTTTTTGTAATACTGCCTAATCATGACCCCAAAGAGAGTGATGATTGAAACGAAAGAAAAGTCAGTAAAAAGGGCAAAAAAAGTAGAGTTGGGAGAAGAAAATTGAAGTTTTAGATAGGCTTCATCAGTTGGTAAATTACTTGGTGTGAACAAGTCCACAATAAGATCAATAAGGAAAGTGAAGAAGCGATTAGAGCTAGTGTTGCAAGTGGTACTTCAATGTGTACAAAAGTCTTTTGTACCTAGGAATCCATATGTAGAGAAGACAGAGAAGTCTTTAAACCTGTGAATCGAGACCCAAACTCACAAGAAAATCTCGCTGAGTTCACTTGTAATTCGCAAGAAAGCCAAGCAACTGCACAATCATTATGTCTCAAATTGTTTCGCTGTCTGCTAATGGGATATCGCCAATGTCATCGAAGCGTGTGTAGATCAGTTCCTTGATCTTTAAAAAAATGTGACGTTTATTCAGAATGCCACAGTACGTATTGTATTATTATATTTGTTCTTCTCCTTCACAATTGACCCCACAGTTGACCTGCTTAAGTCGAATGAGCATCCGATTGAAGCTAAAGATTCCCCGCTTTCGGCATGCCTAATTATTTCCATCTTTGTCCCAATCGTGTTCACTTTATGAGCCTTACGTTTCTTTTCACTTGTATTAGCACTTTCAGTTTTCCATTTCTCACTCATGTTTATAAAATAATCTTATATTATATTACCGTAATCGTCGTCGTCGGCGAACTTTTTTTGGATGGTTGGTAATGAATATTTTTGAGCTCAAAATGTTTGTTTTTGAATGTAAATTTCAATTCTGCTGGCGAAATTCTCGGAAAAATCCTAAAAAGTAACTAAAATAGACAAAATATTACGGACTAACTGCACGGATTAATAAATGCACTGTGAGAATGCACGGATTGGTACAACAGTTTGGGACCATTGTCGATTTGTTTAGGTCAGGGGTGGATCCAGAAATTTCTCAAGGGGGGGAGGCGATCGCCCCTCCACCTATCGAATCCGCCCCTGCCAACTGCTCTATATTTTGAAAATCAATACCCCTATCAGAATCCTTCTTTCTCTTGCTATACAAACCTAATCTGCGGCGTATAATTGAGGATTTCTGCACGGAATGAATTTAAGAAAGCGCCCAGTGCAGTGGGGTTATTCAAGGAGGGAGCGATCGCCCCATCACCCGCCCCTTGGATCCGCCACTGGTTTAGGTTTATATTAATTGCTGTATTTATGTAGGAAGAAGTTTAAGAGAATTGTAAATTTCAATTCTGCTGGCGAAATTCTCGGGAAAATCCTAAAAAGTAACTAAAATAGGCAAAATAT
This sequence comes from Uropetala carovei, assembly GCA_036926305.1. NCBI lineage: Eukaryota > Metazoa > Arthropoda > Insecta > Odonata > Petaluridae > Uropetala > Uropetala carovei. The sequence continues at coordinate 5,810,640 of JAXCHB010000084.1, read as the reverse complement.
TACAGACTAACTGCGCGGATTAATAAATGCACTGTGAGAATGCGTGGATTGGTACAACAGTTTGGAACCATTGTTGATTTGTTTAGGTTTATATTAATTGTTGAATTTACAAAGGAAGAAGTTTAAGAGACTTGAACAAGGTCAGATAATTTTATATACTTACAGGCTATTGATAGCACAAATAAATTGAATGATAAATGCAGAAAGAAAAGGTGTTTATGAAAGCATACAGGGAAGAAAATAAGGAGAAACTTCGTGAAAAGAAAAGACTTCGTTATGCTGAAAATCAACAGCAAATAAACCAGGTAAGAAGAGAAAATTATTCCGAAAATCAAAGGGAAAATTATCGTAATCGTCATCGTCGGCAAATTTTTTTTTGGATGGTTGGTAATGTTTCTTATTTGAAGTTTTCTTAAATGTTTCATATTTCTTAATTTATATAATTTGTCATCAACTTTGTCTTTGTTTCTTTGTTGTTGTTAATTAATGTGTTAAGATCAAATAATTATTTCAAATGTAACACAGCCTGGTACTTACTGTAACATATTTGGTCAAATAAATGTGTCTGTTCAAATTAATTATTTCTAAAATTCAACAAATAAAATGAAGAACTCACGAGACACGGTGAAGACAATGAATAAAATTGGAAAAATACCTCCAAATCACCGTAAAGGCGGTACTTACGTGCCAAGGTACAGAAGACTAGCAGGATCACTTAGGATGCGTGTTTCGACAGCAACGCTGTCATCTTCAGCAATGTCAAAGTGTGTAAGGTTAGGTGGAGTATTTATACTATTGTTGACTGTTAGAGAAGTAGGGGAGGGGAAAGGGAAAGGTGTATCGATCGTTAACTGAAATAAAGGGGAGTGGGGGATAGGGCCAGTGTCGTTATTCATTATCTTGTTTTGGTTATGATGTATGTAAAGGCTTTCATAGGCATCTAGTTTGTTTTCATTGGTGACCGTTTTTAGAAGTTTTAAATTTTCAGTTGTGATAGGATGATGGCAGGTGTTGATATGAGGTGCTACACTGGACTTGTCTATTCTGTTGTTTCTGCAGTGACCTAAGTGTTCTTTGAAACGTGTTTCTAATTTCCATTAACAAAAACTGTGTGTAATCCTGTTTTGGAGAAGATTTTTTGAAGTTTTTTGGGAGCATAAGGATAGTAAGGTAGCTTCATAAATTTTTTGGTATTGGTGTCTTTGTTGTTGAGTGTTGTGCAGTTTCTAAGGTTCATTCTGTGTTGTTGTTTTTTGAACCATTCTGAATGGCTATGTGTTTTATATAGGATAATTCTTTGGAGAAATTTGTATTTGATAGTGGTGTGTTGAGTATTCGATGGATCATGGAATGAAGAGGTGCTAGTCTTTGTGAAATGTGATGGTGAGAACTCATGTGGATGTATGTGTAGGTTTTCTGTAAATGTTGAAATGTAATTTGTTCTTTTTCCTAGTTAGAAGAATGTCTAGGAAAGGTAGAAATTTTTTATTTTCTGTTTCATGTTTGAATTTAATGGTGTCAAACTGCTTGTTTAACAAGTTTAAGAATTCTACAATGTTTCCTTTCGATGTGTCGAAAATAGCGAAGATGTCATCTACATATCTGTGCCAAATTTCAGGAAAATACAGAAAGGTGTTCTTACAAATGCGTTCGAAATTAGTCAAGAAGATTTCTGCTAATAAGGGAGATAAAGGGTTGCCCATGGTTGTGCCTTCTTTCTGTTGATAAAAAGAGTTGTTGACCTGAAAATATGTTTGTTGCATACAGAGGGAAGTTAGGCGGATGTATTCGTCCACAATCGGACCAGGACGGTTTTTTTCTAGTAGTGAGTTTTTAAGAAATTCTATTGTGTTTTTTATGGGGACACTAGGAAATAAAGATTTTACGTCAAACGATACCAATATTTCGTTGTCTGAAAGAATTACGTTTTCTACTTTGTTGATAAGATATGACGAGTTTTTGATGCGTGAATCATTAGGAAATAGCATTTGTTTAAATTCGTTGTTGAGCCAATGGGCTAAATTGTATGTGGGAGCATTGATTCCTGAAACTATAGGTCTTAGAGGAATGTTAGGTTTGTGTAATTTTGGTAGGCCTTACATTCTGGGGACTGTCGGATTTGAGATGTTGAAACGGTAAAGTAGTTGTTTGTTTATTAGTGTAGGACATGTTTTAAGAACGTTTTTTGTAGAGGTGATCATTTTATTAAGAGGATTTTATGATTTTTTCGTACGGACCTTCGTTGAGAAGATGTTCAACTTTTTTGTGATAATCAGTTTTATCTATTATTACTACGTTGTTTCCTTTATCTGCTTTTAGGTAGTAGCAATTTCTTTTGTTTAAAGAACTAATCGTTTGATAAGTTTTCGGTGTTTGTGTTGATAGTTTATTTATGTTGGTGATATTATTTTTTATTTGATGGTAAGTGGCATTTCTGATGAATGTTTTAGTGTTTTCAGGGAGGAATTTTATGGAAGATTCGATGTCCACTATCAAATACAAATTTCTCCAAAGAATTACCCTATATAAAACACATAGCCATTCAGAATGGTTTTAAACCAGAACTCATTCATAAAATGTTCAAAAAACATCAACACAGAATGAACCTTAGAAACTGCACAACACTCAACAACAAAGACACCAATACCAAAAAATTTATGAAGCTACCTTACTATCGTTATGCTCCCAAAAAACTTCAAAAAATCTTCTCCAAAACAGGATTACACACAGTTTTTGTTAATGAAAATAAATTGTCAAATCTCATTAAAAACCCTGAAGACAACCCCCCCCCCCCCCCCCATAAGAAATCAGGCATATACCAAATCAAATGTGAAAAGTGTGACAAAATTTATATTGGACAAACGAAAAGGAAATTAGAAACACGTTTCAAAGAACACTTAGGTCACTGCAGAAACAACAGAATAGACAAGTCCAGTGTAGCATCTCATATCAACACCTGCCATCATCCTATCACAACTGAAAATTTAAAACTTCTAAAAACGGTCACCAACGAAAACAAACTAGATGCCTATGAAAGCCTTTACATACATCATAACCAAAACAAGATAATGAATAACGACACTGGCCCTATCCCCCACTCCCCTTTATTTCAGTTAACGATCGATACACCTTTCCCTATCCCCTCCCCTCCTTCTCTAACGGTCAACAATAGTATAAATACTCCACCTAACCTTACACACTTTGACATTGCTGAAGATGACAGCGTTGCTGTCGAAACGCATGTCCTAAGTGATCCTGCGAGTCTTCTGTGCCTTGGCACGGAAGTACTGCCTTTACGGTGATTTGGAGGTATTTTTCCAATTTTATTCTAAAATTCAAAATCAGCTTAAAGTGACAGCGAAGTGTCACAGGCTCTCTAGTAGGTGTAAAATGCACAAACAAAGAAACACTGCTGTATGTACAACTAAAGATGGTAACATTGCCGAGACTGAATAATAATAATACTTCATTGATTATTAACTGACTTTACAGTGGTATTAATCTTGTCAAATTTCAGTACAATACAGGCGACTCCCGAGTTTCGACGGGGATGCGTTCCTGAAAACGTGTTCGAATCTCGAATAGTCGAATGCCGTTTTTCCATATACTTGCATGTTATAATCGGGAGATATGTTCCCGCATCTCAGGAAAAAGTCTCCCCTCACGTTCTATAAAGATAAAATAATGTTACTAATATGTTAATACAACAATATTAAATTATGAATGAATTATATAATAAATATTTTAAATGTATAACTTATTTTTTGCACTAAAAAGGAAAAAATAAATTTTTGTTTCGAGCTTCAAAGATGGATGTATGCAATATGTCGTGCAGACAGCCCGGTCCGGATCGAGTTAGTCGTTTGTTACAAACAACTTGCACGAGCTGGAAAACATACCTGCACACATCTATCTATAAATACAACTATTTATCGCAGCGAAATCAATATAAAAGTTATTAAAAAAGCACAAAATAATTTAAGAATAAAGAAACAATAAAATTAAAAATATTTCATCATGGTCTCACTAATAGGAATGTGTTTCTGACACTGATCATCTACCCAAAGTTTTAAAAGTTTTTCCATTTTAGGAATCACACACCGTGCCTAGGACTGTTTATTATTGTTATCAATTTACGTGAATTTATCACATCTTCTAGAATTTTCTCCTTCTGTTTCACGTAAGTGCTAATAGTTGAACGACACATTCCCAACGATCGTGCGATTTCAGTATGGCTTTCACCTTTCTCAACACGCTTTAAAATTTCTAATTTCAATTCATAACTATGAGTCTTATGCACTCTTTTATTTGATTCACTTACATTATCACTGTTACATTTCCTTTTAGATGCCATGTCAAGTGATAAATTTATAAATAAATCAATAAAATAAATAATTTAAATGAAAGATTAACAGAAAAAAGAATGAAATCAGCACAAATGCAATCAATTAGAGCAGATATAACTATGTCTACATTAAAACTAAACCTCGTGTGGTTGGTCGGAACCAATTTCTCCGCGTAAAGTAGTTCTCAATTCGATCGGCTGGGTCGAAATCTCGAATTTATCAAATCTCGAACGGTCGAAACTCGGGAGTTGCCTGTATTAAAAAAACATTACACACAAATCTTACATTACATACAATACGTATATTATTACATAGCATACTTTAATTTGGTAATTTATTAAGTGTTGGCTTAGCTGACAGACAGCACCATTATGCGATAGCTCAAAATGTTTGTTCATCAGCTGATGTATGAGAGTCCGAATTCGGAATATGAAAGGCGGTTTAGGGGCGAGAATTTATAATGTACGAAAGAGCAAATTGTACGGATGTCGAGGATGAAAAATGTTTAAAATTTGTGATTATAATAAAAATTACAGACAACAAAAACACAAGTTACAGTAATGTTGTCTGTGTTAGTAGATGATACAAAATTGCCATTGTATATATTCCTAAAATGAAGAACGATGCCCAAGGAACAACTGACTACTGAAATAATAGTAGGTGTCACATTAAGGGTTGGATATTAAGAGAATTTAAGAGGGATTGGTTGTATGTCATCTTTACTGGATGAGTTCAATTGATACACAGCTCATGAAAATGATTCAAACAGGGCAATAAAAACTGACCTTGTAATAATACTTGGAGGGATAACATTACAACTTCAAGTTCTCAATGTTGCTGACAAAAAGTCTTTAACGTTTGAACTCCATGTGGTAAAACATATGTACCAGCAATTAGCATTCCTAGAATTCTATGCGGTACATCAGGGGTGCCCATTAGGTCGCCCACAGGCAACCGGTCGCCATTTAGGAAGATTGGAGTCGCCCATGTAGGAAGCAAACCGCTAAAAAAATTAAAAACTGTATTCTAAGGCAGTGTTTCCCAAACTTTTTTGTTCATGGCACACTTCAAAAATTCAATTTTTTGTACGGCACACCTTAAATCAGTGACGTAACAGAATTTGTGGCCCCCCTGCAAATGTTTCTTAAGGGCTCCTTTGGTTCTTCTATAATTTATATCAAGTAGATACCATATTAAATTATAATTTCCATATATAGGAGACACATGATATTTATAAAATCCGGAAGGGGGATCTGGTGGAGAAATTTTTTAAAATAAGTAAAGAAAATAGCACATTTTAAGGCAATTTTGGTAGTTTTTTACCAAAAATATTTTTTCCCCTTTTTCCTCTAATTCAGTTAAGATGGCTTCTGGGACCCTCCTTGGATTGGGCCTCCCGCCTACGGGGCGGGGGCTTCAATTATGCCACTGCCTTCAATTTAATTGTGTAAAAGACGATATGAAACACAAATTATAGGCCATATAAATTGGCGTCAAATAGTTCAGACATAAAGTTTCATAGTTTTCACAAAAATAACATCGAAAAAGACAAGATAGAAAGAAAAAAAGGGCCGTTTCATGGACCCAGATACTGAATGCTCGATGGAATCCCAAGGTATATTTGTTCTATTTTCAGTAACGTATTTATAGCAGAAGCTTTTGTTGAATTTAATCATGAAAAAGGGAAAGATATTCTGAGAAGGATTTTTGAATAAAATGTAGAAATACATATAATTGTCTGCTTGTCTGTGAAAATCAATAAAAAAATATACTTCCTGCATAAAATGAAAAGGCAATATATTTCCTGATTACTGCAGAAAATTCCCATTTTCCCAAATGTCCCATTTCAATGAGTAGCTCTTTTCTAAATTTCAAGATAAAACGAAAGGTATTGTTCCGTTCTTGATTTTCAGTAGAAAATGGAAAAGCAAAAAAAAAATTGTATATAAATTTAATAAAATAAAAATATATAATACTGAACTGAAAACATTAATTCTTAATAATAATATAAGCAAATGATCACTCAACTAATAATACTAATCAGGACTCAATGCGAGATGTGGGACTGATGCTTTGAACAAATTTGTTTAATCCTTGGCCTCAGTTGACAAACAAACTCGTAATTCTTGTTCTACGTATAATAGTCTTTCTCTCTTTTTTTGTTTTATTTCAGTGAGGCCCAATTCACACAAATACGAAGTTGAAAGCGGAAGTACATAATACCTCAATAACCCTTTGTGAAATGTTAGGATAATCTTTTGCTACACTTATCCAAAATCTTAAAAGGCTATTTTTTCCAAAATAAATATATATTTTAGATCATTTTGGAAAGAAATTGCGGCACACCTGATATCAACTGGCGGCACACGTGTGCCACGGCACATAATTTGGGAAACACTGTTCTAAGGATGTTTTCTAGATTTTAAAGATCTCTAGCCCATTTCAAATTTTTTCTACCGAAATTGACATTGAAGAAATTTTTAGCAAAATAGGAGATATGTTGAACATGAATGCAACAGATCTGGAAAATTAAATAATTATTTTGCAAAATGTTATAGCAAGTTTCAAAGTATTGGAAACCTGTTTCATCTGAAAATTTTTCAAATATAAAAAAATTCCATTTATTTTGAAAGCATATTTTTTTCCAATTATTTATGTGAATCAATATTTTTAATATTAAAATAATTAAATCAAAAACCAGAAATGCACATACCAGTGAACATCTTTAAGATTGTTTACGCCTCTCGGTTTTGAGTTACAGGCTCAATTATCATTCGCTGAAGATAGGCAATTTAAACACGCACCCATAATTGTTTAAATAAAGAATAAATTTAGCAATTAATTATCTTGTCGATTTTCATTAATGGTGTATAATAAATAAATGCTTTCTTTACAGTTATTTTTGCGCTTCACTTATAGTTACAATACCCAAATGTACATATATATTGTTAGTAGGCAGCAAGAGAGTTTACAGAATGAAAGTACCTCTTGGCATAAAGAAATTTGGGCCCCACTACACAGTACATACTACACTATACCACAGACAATGATGATATGTCTTTCCTATGAAATAGTTCCCAAACAGAGATTTCAAAAAATATATGATTCAAGATTGTAGGAATTATCCCACTCAGCTTTCCCCGAATTGGCATTAACTTTCTATACAACAGCTGAAAAAGTAGTAGTTTATGAAACTGAAGTGAGAACAAAGGAAAGGTGTCCACTTTGAATGGGTTTAGGGTAAAAAAATATGTAAGGGAGAAGATGAAAGGGAACTTCTCAATGCCATATATTGACTCATAATTTGAAGTGAGACTTTTAAGCATTGGAAACATGAGTAATGGAAGAGGGTGAATTATCTCCACAAGTAATATTTTTCTGAACATACGATATCTTTTGTTTCCTTTTCAGTTTTCGTCTCCACTATGTAGCATAAAATTTTTCCCCGTATCAATCATAACTTATTGCGATCTCCAATTACTGTTTCTTAGAACTGTTTTTTTTAGTGCATTTAAAAAATGCATTTATAGTTTCACTTCAGCATCCGTCTGTCCGTGCACCAGCTCAGATTGAAATTGTGACATAACTATAAAAGATAGGGACCTGAAAATTGGAGAGTAGATATCTGTGCTGCTGCCATTTGCTTTTCTTTAGATTTGAGTTTTGAAAAATGTACAAATTTGGACTGAGGCCCATTTAAAATTTTGTTTTTTTAACATCTCCAAAGGTATACAAGACAAAAAGCTGAAAATGTGATTGTATATTACCTCATTGATGCCACTTATTCTTGAAAAGCTTGAGTTTACTTTACAATGGCAGATATGTTCAAAGTTTTAATACAAAATTGATTCCGTTCTAAATATATATGTCATTTTTGAAGTATCAATTATCAAAAAAGCATATTTCCATGTAAAATATTTTTATGTAGAATGATGATACCCATTACAGAAGCTTAGCTATTAAGCATCTCTCATTTAAAAGCTAACTTCACCTCCACATGGTAGCCCCCATTATAAAACAAACGAGACTCAATTGACAGAATATATAGCAGTGTAACCACGTGAAAGTTTTTAAAAGTGTGTTAATTTTAACAATGTTCATGTTCCACTTGTTATTTGAATATTTTTTAATGCTAGTTTTTGAGATGTATGTATATTTGTAAATATATGTTGCAGTTTTTAAAAACCTTTATGTAATCTTTAAATGCCGGAGTTATTTTGGGGTATTTAAATTGTTTTTGTCCGTTTTCGGGAAAAATTGCATATCTCATGAATTATACATGATAAAATGTCCACATAAAAAGCATTTTATAGCAAAAATAATGAGTAATTGCATGCTTCTGTGTTTTAGAAGAATGAAAAATGTTGAAAAAATATTTCAAAAAATATCATTACTACGAAAATTTCATTCGCCTTAGCCTACTACCGCACTAGTTGAAAGACTGCATAAGACAGCTAAAAAAAGCAGAAATGTTCAAATGGAAGAAGAAAGTAAGAGAACATTACATGTTTGGAACTCCCTCTCGAGGTTATGATTACAACAGGCGCATTGGCTCCAGTCACAGGGCAGCCATGCTCTTGTTGCTTACATGACTCAAAATCTGATTGGAATCAACAGCAAGCAAGATGTTTTTCCAATAGCACAAATGGGTCGTAGTCACTTGGGGCCAGATCGGGACTGTACGGTGGATGATAGAAAACCTTAACCAAACTTTTCCAGGCAGTTCACTGTTTGTTGAGAAACATGTGGGCGAACATTGTCATAAAGCAAGATGATGCTGTCCAAGAGGAGCATTTCCTTTCGATCTGCTGTTTCAACTTTGCAAGTGTTGCACAGTAGCAATTTGAGTTGCCGGTACTCCCCCACTCAAGAAAGTCGATAAGGAGAACTCCTTCATTGTCCCAAAAGATGGTGAGCATGACCTTGGTTGCAGTCAATGTTGCACTGAATTTCTTTTTTGTTGGGTAGGTCACATGCTTCCACTCCATGGATGCTCACTTCATTTTCGGAGTGTAGTGATGAACCCAAGATCCATCGCCTGTAACAATCCTGTTCAGGAATGCTGTGCTGTCTGCAGCATATCGGGTCAACACCGTGAGACAGTACTCCAGTTTGTTCCTGTCCGTCAGACACTTCAGTACCCCCTGTGCTGACACTTTCCGATACTGAAGCACAGCATTGACGATGTCAAAGATGACACCATAGATGCTCAGCTCCGTGAACAGTTCTCACAGCTTCATCAGGCAATCAGCACGAATAACAGCATTAACATGGTTCATTCGTATCCACGTTCAATATTGCTGGCCTCCCCGATCGTGGAGAATCTGTGACACACTTGCAACCAGTTTCAAACTCACAGCACCAGTGACTGACTCCCTGGAATGTCATGGATTTAGTGCCGTACATGGCAGCAACTTCACGATTAATTTCTGCTCGAGAAAGCTCTTTGGCAAGCAGAAAACGAATCACTTATCGAACCTCTACGATGGACCACTCCAGCAATAGTAGGGACATTTTGAAACAGCTGTTTTGACTTTCTGCAGGTAGCTGCTGCCATCTACTGCCTGCCACACAACCCTCTGCCCTCCTGGCATGGAACAATAATAGGAAGTGCAGCTCCCATAAGGACAATGGTAATACGTTGGCGGCAGAGCGATCTAGCGGTCAATACGAACTGAAGCGTGCCTAATTTAAACTCAAGCGGCAGACCAGGTTTTGGCGGTACATTTGAATTAAGAAGATGACGTATTTAACATAAGTTTAGTACTCAAATTAAAACAAAACACCTGGGTGCAAGATTTTTTATTTACTCACGTAAAGAATAACAATACAACATTTATAAAAACAACATTCTTTTCCGGATATAAATACATTCATAAATAACAATAATATTTGTTCCGGCAACTCATTGGTAAAGGCAAGTGGACAGTATAAATTAATAAATGCTAAAATTTTCTAAAACTTACCTAGATGGTTTGGTGTTGAGTGAGCTTTGGGAGAATGTAAAACATCCTCAGAATCCCTCGGCTCATCTACAAGACTTAGAATACGATAGGATTAAGTTAACGAAATTAAAAAAACCGGTATATAATAAAATCGAAGTTTCACTGTATACCATGTATAATACTCAAACTTGTTTTCATACCTTCAAATACACAAGGAACGGCATTCGCTTTTAGGAGAGGCCGAGGGAATCTGCTGCAGAAATCATCATCTGTAAAATGATCACTGCAGACCCTATACTTCTTCATACAGTTGATATCCGCAGACATTAAATCCTCCCTCAGGCAAAATTTTGCCCTAAATTATAAAGCAGAAATGGGCATCAAGACTAACAACAAAAACACGTAATTCTCAACTTAACAAAAGTATTCCGTTTTATGCAGTATCTCTTCTTTAAGCTCACCTCGAAATATCCTTCAGAAATCCAAAATCTTCTTGTCTACCCTGCAACCGTTAAAATTGTTGCACCAATATGCTGCACAATAAGCATTCCGTTCCATTTCAACAATTAGAAAAACACGACGCTGAAAAACCCCACCACTTTCCTTCGCGATTTCCAACGAACTCGTTTGAACAGTTTGAGTCATGGAAGAATAATTAATTATTAATAATTAATTATTTCTTCCATGGTTTGAATAATGAGTGTGGAATGGGTATTTTTAGACTCACACTGACCGATAGGATCGCTGCAGGCGCAACCATCAGATACATCTATAGGTATTCGGGAAAAGATCGAAGCTGCACTTCCTATTATTTCTTCCATGCTCCTGGTTTATAGTTAACAGTCTTAGGCATAACTTGATGGAATTTCTTCATATTGTGTCAAAATAAAAAGGTTTACTTGGTAATTCCACAAAAAATTTTTATTATTTTATGTTGCCATGTTTACTGTTCAAATCAAAATGAAGACGTCTCAAATAAATTCATGAAAGTAACTTCCCAATCCGACCTTGTATATTACTTTAATATAAAAATAAAATGATTTTATTAAAATTTGTATGTAGTGGAGTAAGTATGAACCTATAATCATAACAGTTAAACTCTGAGTATTTGTACAGGTCATTTTTGCTCCCAATCCATCCCTGCTTGGATTTTCCACAGTTATGCAGCTGAGTTAACTTGGGATAATCAGGAAAAAGTCAACAGACCATTCAAATTGAGAATGGTGAATGGCCAGACACTATGCTTTCACACCAAGAAGAAAGCTAAAGAAACCTAACATTCCAATGCTCTACCAATGGATCAAGACGACATGGCAATGGATAAATCCTGAAGTAATAGTGAATGAATTTAAAAAGAACTGCTCTTGGCCATAGGTGAGGATGACATTTTGTAGATTTACCAAAGACATGAAAAATAATGAAAAATGTGAAAAATGTGTGTAGATTTTGTGGGTATATTGAATGTCTATAGGAATCATACAGGCTTGAGTAATAAATTTTTTCTGCTTCTCTAACTTTATCATAAGAAAGGAAACTTAAGTTCCCATTACAAAGTAAGGTCGAAGAGATGAAAGGGAACTTAAGTTCTCTAATATATTCAATCCTCGAAAGATATCAGGCTCTGGTTCCAAGCCAATTGCTACTTCTAACTTTATTCAAGAGTTCTTTGCATGGAATAAGTCATAGTTCTGATATAAGCTTACTGTTAAGAATGAATTAATTATAATGGGAATTCTTTCACTCAGCTGGATTTTTGTCTCTGTCACAAACAATCAGGTTTTCACACAAAAGTGCATTGTTGACTTGTGTGTTTACCTGTATTCGGGAGATTACCACAAAAAGACAATTTTAATGACACTGATGGAAGTTTACATTAATTTGAGTAGATTGGCGACAACCAGATGGGCATGTAAATGAGTATAAACCCTTCTATCATTTTCTATAATTAAAACAGTTTTGATTTTTATGCAAAAAAGTAAAATTAAAGTTTTATATACAATTAAAATCATTTTGTGTTTTTATAAGATGCTTTTCATACTATCTATGATAGTATGAGAGATAATGAAAAAAATTCACATGGCTGCAGTTTTCTTGAATGTCCTTCAAAAACTCCGTCCACCAGCAAATATAAATTGGATTTAATTTCCACACAATAAGGCCTCTTTCACACCAAACGACTCATTACTCGAGTCAGACTCGCCATGATTCACCAACCGAGTGCAGGCAATGTTGTATGAAAATGGCTGACAGCTGTTCACACCAGAGGAGTTGAGTGACACAGAGTCCAGTCGAGTCATGGGAGAGAAACGTGAGTCAATTGTGTAATGAGGTTATATAGCACGGGTTTCGAGGAAGATTTAATTCGTCTTGTGAGAGAAGGCCAGTCATATATGATCCAAGAGAAAGAGGACACAAAGATCGAGAATTAATTTCGGTACTGTACTGTTATACCCCGCAAATTTATTGTCCCTTAAAAACTCCCAAAAAACAACTCAACAATACAAAATGTATTTATTTTATGTTAGGTAACAGTAAATTACATGTTTTGTTAATTAGATCACGTTTCTATTATTACACTATAACAATGAAATATAAACCGTGAGTAATGGCTTCGCTGAATTATAAGTATTTGGTACGTTTATTAAAGGACGAAGCAAGTTGTGTATCTTTTCTTCAACAACGCAACATTTTGCATAAAACTGATTGGCCTGTCTCGACATTTATTTATATATATGTTACGCAAGCGAGGACGACCGCCACGAGAAGTGCTACCAGAAGCGGGACGGAGAAGGAGAGTACTAAGAGATCACGTGACGCGAGAGAGAAGAGTGTGTGACGGGACTCGTAGTAGTGTGGGCCGTGTGTTGGCTCGTGGGAGAGCTTCTGCTGGAGAGCAGAATGCTGGTGTAATTCGGGTTTAAATAAAGTTGGAGTCCCTTGGACGTGTTGTGTTATTTCGGGTGTGCCTCCCCGAGGAGGAAGTTGGAGAGTGGTGTAGTGTGTGTTCTGACAGAGCAGCGGCGGGATCGGGATCAGATAAGGATAAGAAGATCAAAAACCAGTTTTCGGAAAGGAGCACGTCGTGAGAGAGCCGACTGTTTGCCGATGAAGACTGTACCCCTCCGTAAGTACGTGAAAGAAAAGTGATTCCCGAGTGAACAATACCCCAAGTATAACTAGGGTTGTGAGCGTCGAAACAGACCTAAAAAAAAAAGCGAAATTAGCGAAAAAAAAGCGACCGCATGGCGTTTAGTGGGGAACCGGAAATGACGTATCCAGTGGCGGGAACAGGAGTAAGCGAGGCGTTCTTGACGCGAGCAGCGAGCTTTCCTGAGCTACCGAGAGCGATGTCGACGCCCTCTGTGACCCGACCAAAGAACCACTTAGCGCCTAGGGCGAGCGATAACGACATTGAACGTGAGATTCTACGACGAGAAAGACAGTTGCTGGAGAGAGAGCGCGCGTTGTTAGACCGCGAAAGAGAAATAATGGAAGCGAGACATTGTAGTACGATGGCGACAACTGTAGTTGCTCACCGAGACATGGCGGAAAGATTGTTGCCCGAGTTTGACGCGTCGACGACCTTAGGATTTACCGCCGAACAGTGGGTGCGGCGAGTGGAAGGGGTCGCTTCCGCGTATTCGTGGGACAATTCCGTATTGCTTACTCATGCGGTGAATAAGCTGAAAGGAGTAGCTAAATTGTGGTTAAATAGTGTCGCGGAAGAAGTGTATTCTTGGGAGACTTTTAAAGAAAGGTTACTTTATAGCTTCCCATCAACAGCTGATCAGGCCGATGTCCACATGAGTCTCACGAAGAGGAAGAAGCAGCGCGACGAAACCTATGAGTCATACGTGTATGCCATGAAAGCGATAGCGCGGCGAGGTAACATAGATAAAGAATCCTTGATTAAATACATTTTGAACGGCTTAGGTGACAAGGAATTAGTAAGGTCGCTGGCTTTGTGTGAGTTCAAAGATGTTGAAGGGTTACTGCTCAAGATAAAGCGCTATGAAAGTATTACAGAAAGAGCGAGATTAGGTGAAAGACAGTTTTTATCTAACCGTTATAGTGTCCCAATTGAACCGCCAAACGAAGGTAATGTGGTGAGGAGAAATAAGCAGACAACGCAGGCGAGGTGTTATAATTGTAACGGCCAGGGACACATGGCTAAGGATTGCCCAGAACGACGGCAGAGCAGGCGATGTTTCCGATGCAATAAAGAGGGACACATGATGAAGGAATGCCCTCAGGGAACCCAAGTTAATAGACAGAATTTGGAAATGAAAAGGCGAGTCCAAAGAATTTCGGTGCCGAACGACCAAATTAAAGACGAATATTATAAATGGATAAAGGTTAATGATGAACAAGTTGTTGGGTTCATTGATTTAGGGAGCGATGTTGTGACCATGAGGCAAGATGTCGCTGAACAGCTAGGTGTAGAATACTTTGCGAGTCAAAAAAGTCTGATTGGATTCGGCTGTGGAAAAAGTAACGTAATAGGCTCCAAACAGTTAACCCTTGTTGTGGACGACGTAAGCATTGAGGTAGAAGTGCTTGTGGTCCCAAACTGTTCGCAAGACGATGCCATAATTCTAGGACGAAGCGCCCTAGACCAATCGGGGATTCGAGTTGAGAAGAGCTATCAGAAATTTGTAATTAGGAGAGAGACTGATGGGCAGGAGGAAGAAAGTAACTTCGAAGCCAAAGTTCGAAATGTCAAAGAGAGGGCCGGGATAGAAATGGAAGAAATAAATTTGAATAACGACCTGTCTGAAGAGGAGAAGGATGCGGTATACGAAATGGTGAATGAGTATCGAGAATGTTTTGCGAAAAATTTGAGTGAACTGGGTACAGTAGAGTCTGCCAGTTTCGAGATAGAATTGTTGGATAACCACCCTGTGAATTTAAGACCGTATCGCCTACCGTACGCCCAAAGAGCGACTATGCAAAAGGCAGTCGATGAGTTAATGAAAATGGGTATCGTGCAGGAGTCGACATCAGAATACGCAAGCCCAGCATTGTTAGTGAAGAAAGCTAACGGAGAAGACCGGCAGTGCGTCGATTACAGAGCATTGAATTTGAAGACGAAAAAAATAAAATTCCCCATGCCAGCCATTGAGGAACAATTAGACGCGCTTGCAGGAAACAGTTATTTTACCATTTTAGACTTGGCGTCGGGATACTATCAAATCCCTGTAGCCCCAGAGACGAGACCCTTGACAGCTTTTGTCACCTCAAGTGGACTGTACGAGTTCACAAAAATGCCTTTCGGAGTAGTAAACGCACCTGCAGTGTTTAATCAAGTGATGAAAAGGGTAGTGCGAATGACAAAACCAGGAGAGGTCCTAGTCTATATGGATGATCTGTTGATACCCAGCAAAACGGTGAAGGAAGGGTTAGAGAGATTAGAAAGACTGTTGCAAGTACTGAAGAAATTGGGGCTAGCGCTAAAAGTATCAAAATGTGAATTTTTCAAAACTAAAGTAGACTATTTGGGCTTTGAAATAACCAAAGATGGGATCCGACCAGGCGAGAGAAAAATTCAGGCAGTTAAAGAATTTCGAAGGCCGGAGAATGTTCACGAAGTGCGACAATTTATTGGTTTGACGAGCTTCTTTAGAAGATTTGTACTAGGATTCGCTACGTTAAGCAAGCCATTAACGCTCTTGACGAAGAAAGATACGGCATTCGAGTGGACAGAGAAACAAGAAAACGCATTTCAAGAGCTGAAGAAAAGATTAATCGAGCGTCCGGCACTTGCGTTGTTTGATGTAAATGCCGAACATGAAGTTCACACTGACGCCAGTAAGAATGGACTAGCGGGGATTATCTTACAGCGTCGAGAAGGAGAATCTCAAAAACCTGTGGCATATTATAGCCGACAGACGACAGATCTAGAGAAGAACTATCACAGTTATGAGCTAGAAGCGTTGGCAGTAGTTGAAGCCGTAGACAAATTTCGAATGTATTTATTGAACAGACCCTTCAAAGTTGTTACTGACTGTAATGCTTTAAAGACCACCATGTCCAAGAAAGAATTGTTACCGCGGATAGCGAGGTGGTGGCTTCGATTACAAGAGTATGATTTCACGATCGAGTACCGACCAGGACGCAACATGAGTCACGTTGATGCCCTCAGTCGAAATCCCGTGGGAGATTCCGAGGAACCGGATACAGCAGACTTGAAAATCTTCACGTTGCGAATAAATCAGGATGATTGGTTACTAACGATGCAGCTGCAGGATGTAGCTATCCAGAAAATACATCGTACCTTACAGCAACCTGCGGTCGCCAATGAGGATAGGCAGATCCACACAGACTATGTGCTGAAAGACAACCGTGTCTGTAGAAAGGTAGACGGTGGGGTCCGTTGGGTTGTGCCTAAGAACTCTATTTGGCGCATTCTAAAGGGAAGTCATGATGACATGGGACATTACGCAGAAGAGAAAACCCTAGAACACGTGAAGAGATATTTTTGGTTTCCGAAGATGAGAAGAAGGGTAAAGAAATATATTGCAGCTTGCATTGAGTGTGCTTATCATAAGAGACCGGGAGGTAAAAAAGAGGGGCAGTTGCACAGTTTAGAGCGTGTAGCCATCCCATTTCACACAGTTAACGTGGACCACTTAGGGCCATTCCCAAGGAGTAAAAGGGGCAACGAGTATGTTCTCGTGTATCAAGACAACTTTACAAAGTTCATCCTACTAAAGGCAGTGAAAACCACAAAAACCAAACCAGTGTGCGAAGCTATCAGTGAGATTACGAGCTTATTTGGGTGTCCTGAGCGTTTAATTACAGATCGAGGTACGGCATTTACAGCGAAGGAATTTGAAGAATTATGCGAAAGAAACCAGATAAAGCATATAAAGAATGCGACTGCTACCCCTCGAGCAAATGGACAAGTAGAGCGATCAAACGCATCCATTACAAACGCCATATCCACTATGTATGCACAAGAGGATGGAGGCGACTGGGACACGAATTTGAGAAACATCCAATTCGCCATGAATTCTATGTCAAATAAAACTACTGAGAAGAGCGCTTATGAGCTATTGTTTGCTTATAACCCAAGGAATTCATTGCAAAACCGTGTTATATTGGCGTTGCAAAAAAGCGAGCTCGATGAGACTAGAGAGACCTTAGGCGAAGCAAGGGAAAAAGCGTTAGTAAAGATATCAGAGACGCAGAAAAAACAGAAGGAGCGTTACGATCAAAGACATAAGGTGCCGAGAGTGTACCAAAAGGGAGATTTAGTCATCGTAGAACGAGAAGCGCAAGCGACAGGGTGTTCGCGAAAATTAGCTCCGAAATTTAAGGGTCCGTATCTTGTCTCAGAAGTGCTAGCGCGAGATAGGTATTCTCTCATAGATATACCAGGGGCAAAGAGGACTCAGCGAGCGTTCAATTCCGTGTTTAGTGCAGACCGAATGAAACCCTGGTGTAAGACCCCCCAAGGCGAAGTAGGAGATGACGACCAGGCCGACGAGAGCCAGGACGAGGGAGATGACGACCAGGCCGCGGACAGCAGAGGGAAAGAAGACGAGAAGCGGATGGAGAACGGCGCGAGCGCCAGAGGAGCAGTTCAACCGGAGGCAGACCGGACCGGGACCGAGGACGGCCCCGATGTCAGGAAAGGCCGACTGTTACGCAAGCGAGGACGACCGCCACGAGAAGTGCTACCAGAAGCGGGACGGAGAAGGAGAGTACTAAGAGATCACGTGACGCGAGAGAGAAGAGTGTGTGACGGGACTCGTAGTAGTGTGGGCCGTGTGTTGGCTCGTGGGAGAGCTTCTGCTGGAGAGCAGAATGCTGGTGTAATTCGGGTTTAAATAAAGTTGGAGTCCCTTGGACGTGTTGTGTTATTTCGGGTGTGCCTCCCCGAGGAGGAAGTTGGAGAGTGGTGTAGTGTTTTCTGACATATATATATACATACATATATATATATATATATATATATATACATACATATATATACATATGTATATATTTATACATATGTATATATATATACATACATATATATATATACATATATATATATATACATACATATATATATATACATATATATACATATGTATATATATATATATATATACATATGTGTGTATATATATATATATATATATATATATACATATATATACATATGTAGATATATATATACATACATATGTATATATTTATACATATGTATATATATGTATATATATATATATATACTAAGGAAGAGGAAAGGTAAGTAAGGATATTTTGGGCAACTAGGTGTTGAAGGAAACCCAGTGAACACTTACCGGAAGTAGAGCCGCTGGGGTGTTGGAGAGACACATTTGTAGAGGTTAGAGCTTTCGGGATGATCCCTTCATCAGCACAAGAGAGACACAACTGATATGGCAGTGACACTGGGGTGAAGGTGTGGGGGTGGAAGGGGAGCGTGGAAAGGTCGGGAATTGGAGGATGTAGAAGGGGGAGGGGGGAGAGGGGAAAGAGAGGATGGAAAGAAGGAAATATTAACGGATATTGAGGCCGGGAGGAGAGAAAGAGTTTAAGATTTGGATATGGGCCAGTTCCCATTGACGGAGTTGGGGGGCGGAAGCGTCGTCCGAGAGGGTGCGGATGGCCCTCACCGTGAAACACACATTGAAACTAAGATTGTGGTTATTCGCATGCACGGCCACGGATAGCTGTCGTTTAAGACTAACGCTGTTGCGATGGCCGTTCATGCGAATGTTGAGGGAATTGCTGGTGAGTCCGATGTAAAAGGCAGGGCATTGGGTGCAGGTTAGTAGGTAGATGACGTTGCGGGTGGTACAGTTGGTAGGGGATGTTATGGGGTAGGTGATGTTGGTTTGAGAATGAGTTGGAGAGTGGGTTTATAGGGCATGTTTGGCATTGTGGTCTGCGGCAGGGGTGGGACCCTGCAGGGTGCAGAGGAGTGGGTGATGGAGGTTCTTTTCTCCACAAGATGTTGGCAAGGTTGGGAGGTCTGCGGAAGGAGAGGATTGGGGGTGTGGGGAAGGAGACCTGGTTGGGGGAGGAAGTGAGGATTGGGTGGGCTGCCTTTAGGATACTTTTTAGGGTATCGTGGATGCCGGGATAGAAAGTGGTGATTAGGGTGAGTTGGGGGGTAGAGTCGGGGGTTGCGAGGCGGTTGCAGTGTGGGTTAGGGGTGCTGGGTGCGACAGCCCGTCGGATTTGGTCCCGAATCAGGTTCAGCGGATATCCGCATTGGAGGAAAGCATTTTCGAGGACAGAGCAGTACTCGGAAAGGGAGTCTCTTTCCGAGCAGATTCTCCGTCCTCAGCGGGCTAGGGCCTAGGGGATTGAAGTTTTGGTGTGGAGGGGGTGGCAGCTGTGGAAGTGGAGATATTGAAGGCAGTTGGAGGGTTTTAAATGCACTTTGGTGTGGATTTGGTTCTCTCGGATGGAGAGGTCGACATCCAAGAAGGTGATGCTGGTGGGGGAGGAGTGGTAGGTGAAGGAGAGCGTGGGGTGGGAAGAGAGGCGCTCTAAAAAGGATTGGAGTGAGGCGGGTCCATGTGTCCAAAGAAGGAAAATGTCGTCGATATACCTCAGCCACAGGAGTGGTCTGGGGTGTATGTTGAGGAAACGTTCTTCCCATTCACCTAAGAAGACACTGGCGTATGAGGGCGCCATGCGAGTGCCCATCGCCGTACCTTTTATTTGTAGGTAGTGGCGCCCTCCGAAGGTAAAGTTGTTGTTGTAGAGCACCATTTCCGCCAGCTTCGTTAGGAAGTGGGAGGAGGGTCTTGCATCAGGTGGTATCGAGTCAAGGGATTTTTTCAGGGCGGACAGTCCAACGTGGTGGGGGATGTTGGTATAAAGGGAGCAGACGTCTATTGTTGTCATGATGGTGTTAGGTGGGAGGGGAGAGATTTTAGGCGTTTAAGGAAGTGGTTTGTATCTTGGAGGAAAGATGGGATTTTACGAACGAGGGGTTGTAGGTGGGAATCAACAAAGGCAGAGATGCGTTCCGTGGGAGAGTTGTAGCTGGCAACTATGGGACAGCCGGGGATATTAGGTTTGTGGATTTTTGGAAGAAGGTAGAAGGTAGGGGTACGGGGTTTGTTGGGAATCATAACGGAGATGGTGGAGTCGGGAAGGCCTTCTTGTTTTCCTACAGATCGCAGATAAGTGGCTATTTCAGAGGAATGACGGTCGGTTGGGTTGGAGGGGAGAGGGCGGTAGAAGGTTTGGTCGGATAGTTGGCGGAGGGCTTCATCGTTGTAATGGGAGTGGTCCATTATTACCGTGGTCGTCCTTTTGTCCGCGGGGAGTATTACAATATGGTGGTTCCGTTTAAGCGTTGAGATGGCGTGTCTTTCTGCTTTCATCAGATTGTCATGGTGGTCGAGGAGGTCGGGAAAATCGGGCTGGGCGACTCTGTGTGCGAGGTAATTGGAATATTGCTCGACGGGGTGGTGTAGAGGGAGAGAGGGTGTGATATATTGAGAGGGGGGTTTAAAGGCGGAAAGAGATTGTGGGAGTGCGTCTGGGGTAGAAGAGAGGTTGGTTTTGGGTGGGGCGACCTTGAGGCGAAGTAGGCGTATAAAGGCTTGTATGTCGGCGAGCAGGGAAATGTGGTCAAATTTCGTGGTAGGGCAGAAGGAAAGGTCGCGCGAAAGAAGTGCATTCTCGGCAGGGGTATGTGGGGTGAGAGGTTCAGGACGTCATCTGGCTGGGGGGAGTTTCGGGTGCTTGAGGAGGTGGGGGTTTGCCGGGAAAGGGGTTTACGCTGTTGGCGGTTTGAAACAAAGGGGGGCCTGTTGGGGGTGTGCAGTGGGGGTGGGGTTGGGATTCCCAAGATGTCCGCTAGGCACGGTCTTTGGGCGAGGAGGGACGGGGGAGGTGCGTTGAACTAACCAGCTGGGATGAAGGGGAGGGGTAACCCTTGTTGGAGGTGGCGGGTGCAAAGAAGTGAAAGTTTGCGGAGAAGTCTGTTACGGTTGGCTGTGAGTTCTTCTGCAGCTTTTTGGAAGATGGAGTTGAGATTGTCTTTGAAAATTGAGGAGTTTCTATGTGAATGCATTATGGAGACGCATTTATGGAAGTGCGTATTGGAGAGCAATTGGTAGTGGCGTAAAACTGATTGGACTACATTAAGGGACATACGGTGATTGGTGAGGGCAAAAGATGGTCGGATGGTGGGAGGAAGGCCCGATAGGGGGATTCTTACAGTAAGGCCTTTAGGAGGGAGGCCTAATTCCAAGCAGGAATTGAGGAATTCCATTTGGCAGGTGAGGGAAATATGTTTTCGGAGATGATAGCGGAAACTGTGGATATTTGCCATGGCGGAAGGACAAGATTAAAGGAGAAAGGCGATAGGAAGGTAGTTAAAAGAGAGATGACATATAAGGAAAGTTAAGGTAGGATAAAATGGTATAAATACTAAGGAAGAGGAAAGGTAAGGATATTTTGGGCAACTAGGTGTTGAAGGAAACCCAGTGAACACTTACCGGAAGTAGAGCCGCTGGGGTGTTGGAGAGACACATTTGTAGAGGTTAGAGCTTTCGGGATGATCTCTTCATCAGCACAAGAGAGACACAACTGATATGGCAGTGACACTGGGGTGAAGGTGTGGGGGTGGAAGGGAAGGGAGTGTGGAAAGGTCGGGGATTGGAGGATGTAGAAGGGGGAGGGGGGAAAGAGAGGATGGAAAGAAGGAAATATTAACGGATATTGAGGCCGGGAGGAGAGAAAGAGTTTAAGATTTGGATATGGGCCAGTTCCCATTGACGGAGTTGGGGGGCGGAGGCGTTGTCCGAGAGGGCGCGGATGGCCCTCACCGTGAAACAAACATTCAACACCTAGTTGCCCAAAATATATATATATATATATACACACATATACATACACACCCACACACATATATATATAAAATTTTTTATTATTCACACCATTTTTTGGAGTTTTTAAGGGACAATAAATTTGCAGGGGTATAACAGTACAGTGCCATTTCTACTTATTGGAGGGAAATAGTAGCAGAAATGAAGTCTACAGGTAAATATTTACTTGATGTGTAAAACTTATATATATTTAATAAGTTTGTACTGATGAAACAACTTTTAGCTGCTGATACCATAGACATTAGAATAAAAATTCAACAAGCTTTTTGAAGGTGGTTTTTTCCCCATCCGCAGAATTACTGGAACCAACAACAAAGCTTTTCATACACCTCTCCATCTGCATTTTCTTCCGATTCCAATTCAGGTTCTTCATTAACAATAAAATCTCGATCTCACCAAGCAAGCACTTCTCCGAATGATCACCCTCAGATGGTAACATCAACCTTTATTACATAGAGTGACGTTTGATACATATCTCTATTACTTTTTTCTTAATGTATGAAAGAACTTCATTTTGTTAAATAAAGACATTCTTATCTTAAAAAGATAGAAATTCTTTCTTCAAATCCAATGGCACACCTGTAATTTGTGTCCATCTTCCTGACTGATATTCCCGTCAAATCCATTTTCTGTACTCATCCAAAAATAGTTGAAAAACTTTTCTGGATCACCCAACAGATCGGGGAACAATGACCAAACGCATCAAATTCTGGACATTTGATGTTAATTGAGTGGACTCAAATTCTGTTCCTTTTTCTTCGGAGACGACGCCAGTTCCACATAACAATATTAATCGCAATTAGAGATGAAACATCCATTTTGCTTGACATCTGGCTACAAACTGGAGAATTGACTCTTTTAATGTGAACGGACAGAGCTGAAATTAACACAACTCAAATGACTCTACTGACTCGACTCGTTTGGTATGAGGGGAGCCTAAAGGCTAAAAGTGGAAGGCCATCTACGATTCGGCATTGTCTTGGATTTGGGCAAATATGGTAATATAAAAAGCATGAATTTAAATCTCTATAATTTAAATAATACCATTTCTTTCATTATTGTTGAATCAAGCTTCCTTTTCCTTATCCATTCTGTAAGTTGAGGCATAAAATGTAAATGCTTAAATGTTACAAATTCTGGACCAATCCAAACTGCTTTTAGACCATCAGACTTTGTATTAAGCCGGTATCGAAGTTCAGAACCTAAAGATCACAAATTAGAATAACTAATAAGACATTTTTAAAAAATCGTAACTCTGTAATAACATAGAACTCTAACTGAACTTACCTACATCAACCAAATCTCTGATTTTTACATTTTTAATTTTGCTCATCTTGACTCCATAAACTGTCATTATTCCTAAGTGAAAGACA
Source organism: Uropetala carovei (assembly GCA_036926305.1). NCBI lineage: Eukaryota > Metazoa > Arthropoda > Insecta > Odonata > Petaluridae > Uropetala > Uropetala carovei. The sequence goes on along the minus strand of JAXCHB010000084.1, from coordinate 5,787,106 downwards.
TATTCTGAGGTCTGAGTTGTTAGTTTTCCACTTTTATCTGTAAGTGTTTTGACTTTTCCAGTTCCAATGACACAAGCTGAAGAATCTACATTAGAGTTTCCTTGTGTTTTACTATTAGGTTTAGCTGGTTTGGTTGAAGAAGTCCCATCATTTGAACTAAGTATCCCATGTTTAAAATATCCTGATTTTAGCCGGAGATTAAGATAACTTTCATAACTTTTCTTAGCCCTGGAGCCAAACCAGCAACAATTTGAACAGATCCAATTCTCAACTTCAGAAATATGATTATACATTTGTGCTTTAACCTGCGAATGAATTTTTTAATGTTAGCTCTTCCTAAAAATCTTTACTAAATTACACATTTTCTAAAAACGGTTGACAAAAATCAAATTGTTGCAAATTTTTCCTGGTTAATTTTTAATCATGCATGCAGGCTAAAAAATATTAAACCATTAGAAACTTGTTCCGGGGTACTACAATTTTAATTTTATGTCCAACAAAGACGTAAGATGAATGTAAGGATATTTGAATAATGTTCATTATTCTAATACACTGAAATGTTACACTAACCACCACTACAGAAGTTGACTTTTAAAGCACAAAATCTGAAATAATTCCACCAAAAAGTCGCGTATTTAACTTTATAAATAATGTGATGGTTGAATTAAGACCTTATTCACTTCTGTAAACAAGGTAACCTACACTGGCAAGTTAAAAACAAAACAGATAATACATTACATTGCTAGAAAACAACATGAAAAAATGTAATGTCCCCATCTCGAGTTGTTTCCTTCCAATCAAAAAAATAACTAGTAATTAAGCCAAATTTCAACCTTTTAATTACAACATGACAGAATACCTTTGGTGTGAGCCACAGTTGGAGCCAATCTCCTTCCAATATGTCAAAAGAACTATCGTATTGATATATAGCACTTAGAGGAACAGACAACGATGAGCTTATAGTCGGGACATAAACTTTCATACTTTTCTTGAAAACATTTTGAACAACACCCCACATACAAGGTACCTGATCTGGAATGATTAATGATGAATTTTCTGGTCCACTCTATTAAGTAAAAATGAAAAGAAATTTCAAAAATTTACTTAATTTAAACTGCAAGCAAGTTTTTAATGATAAAATGTACTAAATTATGTTATTACGGTGATAAAAATGAATGCCATCGGCCAACATGAGCTAATTACACTGAAACCTTGTAGCTTTTTGGCATAAGTGACATGACAACACTTTAGACGATAGTGTAATATATTGAGGAAAAAACTTGTTTACCTCTACCATGTTTAGATGGACTGTACAGTTTTGAGGGCGTACATTGGCATCCCAAAGAGCCCACAGCGGTATCAACCGAGCCTTTTGTTCGTCATCTTGTATTTCCCAAATTACAAGGGCTAAAATTAGTAAGTAATCGCCAATATCTGCATCAGATTTTCCATTTGAACTTGCAGAATGAATAGTTGCACGTGGCATTACAATAACATCTCGGGCAAAATATTTTCCAAGATCGCAGACAACGAATTCTTTACCCAAGTTGTAAGCAATTTTACATACGATTGAAATTGTAGGCTCTGGAATTCGTTTCTTTTCCATTCCTGCAATATTAGGCGTCCATATGTCAGTTACATACCAACTACGCTTATTCGAGCCTGGAGGACCGTAAGGAACGTTCCAAATAGAAGCCTTAACAGCTTCAGATCCTTTGAGTAGCAAAGAAAGGTTTCTGTCATCAAAACGCCTTTTCCTTTCTAGGTAAGTTACTGTGTACTGTTTCCTTTCGATGACAAAACGTAAATTCACCTCTTTCGCATTTCTCACACTAGTAACAATGCAATTAAGTCCATACCGAAAATCTACATCTGGTGCAGTTATACCGGACATAATAGCTAAATTTCGAAAACTCAGCTAGTAAGTAGTTGAAGGTGTCACTAACGAAGTGAGTGTGTAATTATTAAATTATACCCAGTGTTTTACACGTCAAACGTTTCTTACACCGGATGTACTTTGTGATGGGCATAATCGAGAGATCATAATCGATTCATTCGATTATACCAAATTAGTAGTGATATGGCTGATATCGTCTATTATCGATACTCCTCCGACAGTTATCGTTGTAATTTGTTTGTAATAAGGTAGTTATAAATGCAAACGAGTTATGAAATATTAGTTATATAATTTAAACTAAGAAATTATCGCTCAGTACGTACGATATCATTTTATAATATTTTTTACTTTGATTCTAGAACATTGGCGTTGGTGTCGCTACAATTCGTTTCTGGCGCGCCAATCAGTTCGTACGGTTGGTATCACCTGGTATCACCCCTCTGAAACTTCGGTCAAAAATGGTGACGGAAAAGTTTGGTAGGCTCACGCCATGCCTGTGCAACTTACTAGTACGGGAAAAAGGTTCAGGTTACGACCGGCTGCATTCATAGACGGCACCACCGTCGCACCAAGCGCGCGCGTTTAAAATGTCGTTTTTTCATTCCTCGTAAAATGCTTAATATAAATGATCGCAAAATTTTAAATATGAAATTGAAAAAAAACAAAATTATTGTACGTTACTGATATTTATTTAAGCTTCGTTAGATGTACACATAACAAGTAAATGCCGTATTTCTAAGTAAAAACAATTATAACCGTAGCATTTCAGCAGAGATTGCGAAAAGGTTTTTACAAACATCACAAATTATTTGCCGATATTCACTTAGAAAGAAGGCACAGTTACATTACAAAGTAGTACCAGATGAAAACAAACAGTTGCCAAATCTCAATTTTAACATTAGCAATTCAACAGAGATAACACATGGAAAAGTAAATAAAAATGTGGAAATGAATCAACTGGTATTACACAAACAGAAAAAGTGAGACTAAGTATAAAAATTTTTAACATATACTAAGTAGCATAGTCAATACTCTAAACCAGGAAATTTGAAATTGAACAGACATAAAATTTATGTATATGAACATAATGAACAATGAATTAACAAGAAAGATGTATGCAGATACATATGCATGTATGTACATACTAAAACATAAAAGGTCGCACATTATCTGAATTGTCAGTTCATGCCACAAAATGCATATAGAATCATACCTTCTCTCAAAGCTAATGAGAGCATTGATATTAGACAGATAATTTGAAATCACAAGAAGTGTAAAAGTATGTACATACTGCAACATCTCAAATGTGTTAGTTCATACAAGCATATAAACAGTGACATCCTTCACATGACATATACACAAGTTCATAATATCATACCAAGATAACCAAAGAGTATAAAAAATGAACATATATGCACAAAGCAGTACATACAACACATCAGAACCATGGAAATATGAACTCTAAGAGGCATGACGTAATACTTGTTCCCAAAGCTAATAAGGGCATTGATATTAGATAATTTTAAATCACAAGAAGTGAAAATATGTGTACATACAGCAATATTAAAGGAAGGAATAAAAATACAAAAATATTTCCCAGTGGAAATTATAAATGCTAATTAAACACAGTATGACAATTAGCAGGAATAAATGCATTTTAGGAACTGCTGTCATTTTTGGATATTTCACCTCAAGAAGTTTCAACTGGATTCTTGATATCGACTTGACAACTTCACCTTGTGAGGTTGATTGAAGTATCTCTTTTCAACGTTGCCTTTCTTTTGATGTTCAGAAAACGGAAAGACAAAATTTTTGGGTGGACAAAATGGATTTTCTAAAACTTCTTTTTTTGTTAAATTATCTAATTTTCCTTCCAAGTAAATACCGATGTCATTCTTTACCGTTTCACTACTATCAGTACTATAATGTTCGGTATCTACCGAATGAACCGATGAAATAACTGAACTCTTATCTTCATCAGCGTAGATCTCTCTCTTTAAGGAGTCGACAGGTGTTGGCAGAGGTGTAGCTAGGGTCTTCGGCACCCAGAGGCAAGGCATCTTTTTGGCGCCCCTAAAAGGGAGGGGGGGGTTTATATTCCCAGTCTGGCCCATATGACCTTTTTTCTTGCCGCCAATTTCCAGGGGGAGGGGTTTACGGGGCCTTCCATACTTAATTTAGTGTGTTGACGTCTTCAAGCAATTCCCTGTTTTGCTACCATATGCAACAAACATATTTGAATGGGAAATTGGTGCGAGTAAGGCTAGATGGCAGGAGATACCTCAACTCAATTGCAAATCCCCCTAGCCCGTCGGCACAACATCGTTTACAAGTGAGATCCAGTCTAGGGATATATATACGCAAAACAAGAGTGTAACCCGAAAGTCGAAGAATGAGTGATAACCCTAAAGACTTCGGGTGAGACATGAAAAGGTGGCAACCTGAGTGGCCACCTCAAATTCGTCAATGACCCAGAAATTTCCTAATCTGACCCGGTGATTTCCTAATTTTGCCCGGAGTTTCTCATAATATGTGAAGAAATTGAAATATGTTTACTGTTTTTAAATGTTTAATACAAAAGAGATAATTAGTTTTCATAGAAATGTGAATATGATGAGCCATATTTTGTTGCTCTCTCACGCAACTTGGTAGCTCCCTCGAACATCAACAAAAGATTGCAGTGGTACCTACTTTATAACAGCGCCACCAATCCAAAATCACCGAATAAATCTAGTAATCAGAGCTACGAGCCATTCGCTGGGATTCAGAATTTGTCGTTGCCGTAGATATGGTGATAGCAAATACACCTAAATGCGAGTCACCCACGGAGTTTTAGCTGCTGATGCGATAAGATTTTTTCCGTGCATATTTCACAAATTAGACGTGTTTATTTTAAGATTTGAAAGTCTCATGTGTTTCCAAACTAAAAAGAAATTGCTGACCGAAAAGAAAATGCAATATCGAGGCCCCCGAGACTGTTACTTCATAGAGAGCATTCTGACTTATTTATGCACACATGTGGCCATATAACATGGGTTTGGGATAGACTTCGGACAATACCCAAGTGATAGCTAGGGTCTGTAATAAGCACCATCAATTTTTAGACTTTCTAAATCATACTTTCAAAACATCGTAGCTAATCTTGCTGCCTTGAATTGTAGTGTCTAGGGTGATCACATACGATTGACTATTTTAAGAGACAGATCCTTAAAAAAAACCAGACTATTAAAAATTTTACGGGACTTTTTTAGCTTTGAAATTAAGACAAAAAATATTCTTTGAAAGTATATAAGGAAAAATTATATTTTTTACAAAAAATCTACACAAGATAAACGCATAGCAAATAAAAAGAACAAAACAATTATTCTTGAATAATAAAACTAAATTACACACAAAACTAAGAACATATTTACAAAGAATAGTTTTCGTCACAGTAAGAAATAAACAATATTTCTCGTAAGATTTTTTGCGTAAGGGGAGGCATAAACTGCTTGCATCCGGGTGACAAATATGCCCTGCGCGGGCCTTACTCTGCAGACGCGTGTCCGTGTACAATGTAAGTAGGTGTGTACTAGGTTTTAGAGGTGGGGAAGCACTCTAAGCAATTGAGAGGAAAATTCCAAAATGTGTATTTATAGGAATATCATCGTAGTCCTATTCCTTAACAGGAATCTTTTTGTGTAAACCCATGAAAGACATCTCAAAAAGCCCCTTAAATGGTGGTCGTTTCTATTATAAAACAAACTGACACCAATGAATGGGGCTGGAAGGAGCATTGTTTCAGTTTCCACGGGGGAGTAGGACTGTGGGCCACCGTCCGTTCTCAGGGTTGAAGAGAGCAAGGGATCAGATGATACTATCTTTACTGCACCCGGTGCAAGGGTGTGACAAACAACACTAAGCCCTGCGAAAGACAGTGGTTATAAACACGAGAAGCATCGGAAATTTTTAATTGTTCGAGAATTCCAAATTTTTCCATTTTTGTAATAACGTGTTATAAGTACGTGCAGATGGTTTAAGAATGTCTATCTATTTGGGCCAAAAATGAAGCAGAGAGAGAGTTACTGCAGTACAACGGCACAACCGCCTAGCTCCTTCCCTGTTCCGAAAAGTATCCAAGGGGGAGACGGCCCCCCCCTCCCCCAACCCCTTGGATCCGCCACTGCCATATAGCCTATGTTACCTGCTGGGTAAAATTATATACCTATGCGATGTTTCGTGATGATATCTTCTAAACAAATGCTGTAAGCAAAACCAGCAAGAACACAATAATCAACAGAGAAAGGATGAACAAAGGAGCAAACGGAATTAACTAAAAGACAAAAAAGTTAATTGAGAATGTTTAAGAATCACAGAGTGAGTATTATCCTCTGACTATTAGCTTGATTCTCTCATCCATGAGTTCTGTTATGTGAAAATTGTTTATACAGTAAAACCTCTATCTAGTGAACCTCCGTTTATCGTAAACCTCCGTATTTCGTAATATCTTTTGGGTCCCGCCAAAACTGTATGTTACGGTATAGACAAACCTCTTAATATCGTACCTCCGTATTTTCGTAATTCTCCGTATATCGTAATGGGAAAATGCACCCCTGATAAAAAACAACCTCCCTATAGTAAAATAATGTATTCCTGTTTACGGATAAAATAATTAAGCTAGTTTGCAATGAAAATTTGCATGTGAATAACCAAAAGAAATCAGTCGATGGTATATGCATACGTACGTACAAGGTTATCCCGTTGAAGCAACCACCGTAGTGGCCTCTCGAAAAAGTCGCCAAAATATTATCATAATGCAACAAATATGCACAATTTAAGTTGAAGTTAGGTTGCGTAGTTTATTACCTATGCCAGGCCCTACGAGTTCAACTCGCTCAGATTTACGGTCCCCTTCTAAAAGGAAACAACGGCAAGCACCAATAATCAATTCTTCCGTGATTCTCAAGTTACACATCACTGCTACTTATGTACGTATCAATTTTAATCACTCGTGAAAAGTGTCACGAGAATATTATTACAATGTTGCAAACGTAAATTAATTCTCGATCCTCAGCTAACACACCATTGCTACGTATTTATTAATTTTCACGGCCTTTGAAAAGAGCCCTGAAAATATGACTACAGTGTTGCAAAGGCATTTAATTGTCAATTCTTTCGTGGTCCTCATGTTACTTTTACTGCCTCTGAAAAACCCACGAATATATAACTGTAACATTGCAAAGACAATATTTAAGTCAATTCTTTCGCGGTCCTGAGGTTAACAACGCACCACTGCTACGTACGTATCACTTTTTACCACATCTGAAAAGAACCATGAATACATGACTATAATGTTAATAGACATAATATTTACAATAGGTACTGCTTCTGCTTCGAAGATTTCTCGCCTGGTGAATCCCCTCACACGTCCCGGTTTATCCCCTAATGCAGGCGTCCAGCTATACGCCGGTATGCGTCAAGTTTCTATGAACGTGTAGTGCTTATGTTTGCATAATACGAGGAGCTTGTCAAAATTACTGGTTATACCACATTGATTTGTTTCATTAAGCTATAGTGGATACATAATCTACAAATACGTGTTTTTTAACGTTAATTTTGTCCTTAATCACGTGAGTATATTATTTATTATATCACAACTTTCATGTAATTATTAATGCATTAATTTTCAGATTATAATTAAAGTTTGTTAGGTGTATAACAATATACTTCATTATGCCTTGTATAATATTAAGTGCAATATTTACAAATAATACACAAATAATTAATGAATATGTTTATGAATAAATTAATTTTAGACCCATAATGGACATGGTAAATCATAGAAAATAGAAACGAAGTTGGGGAAAGAAAAATAGATGTGGCAGAAACGTTTGGCATACCACCGTCGACTCTAACATCTATTTTAAATAAACGTAAAGAAACTGAAGTAGCAGCACATCAAGGTTTCATCAATAAAAGATCTCGGGCAGTGAAAAATGAAGAATTAGATGTGTGTTTGATTGGTTGATGGAAGCTAGAGCCAGAAGCATACCTATATCTGGGCCTATTCTACAACAGAAGGCTAGGGAAATGGCATTGAAAATGGGAATAGATGACTTTCAAGGGTCAAATGGATGGCTACAGAAGTTTAAAGTGCGCTGGAACCTAAGAACTTTTAAAATGTGTGGGGAAGAAGCTTCTGTAAGTACAATTGTGGTAGAAGAGTGGAAAAACACTCTGCAAATAATTTTAGTGAGTTATGATCCTAAAGACATTTTCAATGCAGATGAAGCTGGATTTTTTTTATAACTTACTCCCAGATAGAACTATTTCAGTTAAAGGAGAACCCTGCCATGGAGGGAAAAAAAGCAAGGAGAGCTTTACAGTGCTTTTCTGTACCAATGCAGATGGCACTGAGAAATTAGAGCCACTTGTGATTGGGAAATATAAAAAACCCTGATGTTTTAAGAATATAAAAAAAACTTCCCTGTTTATACAGAAATTCTAAAAAGTCATGGATAACTGCAGCTTTATTTAGTGAGTGGCTAAGCATGTTTGATGCAAAGATGGGCATAAAGAACAGAAAAATAGTTCTTTTTCTGGATCAGTGCACTGCTCATAAAGTTGTGGGGATTGTGTTGCGACATGTTAAAATAATTTATTTTCCTCCAAATACCACAAGTAAACTGCAACCATTAGATCAGGGCATAATTTCTAGTGTTAAGAGAAATTACAGACAGCAGTTGGTGCTCTATATTTTAAGAAATGTGGATGAAACAAATGATCTTACAAAATGTAAATGGAATATATTGCAGGCCATGCATAGGCTCTGCCTATCATGGAATTATGTTCAATCAGCTTCTATTAATAAATGCTTCATAAAGGCAGGATTTATGAGGACAACATATCAGGAAGATGAAGTATCAGATGATGAACCTTTGGAATGGGATGAAATCAATAAAATAATTCATCTTCAAACATCATTTAATGATTTTGTTAATGTTGACACTTTCCTATTAACTTGTGCACCAACTGAGGGAGAAATGGTAGAAGAAGTGGAGATAGAAGTTGAAAGGGAGACTATAGCAGAGACTAATAAGGAAGAAGAAGAAAATGATGAAGAGGAAATAATTCCATCTCCAAAAAAGAGTGAAGTGCAAGAGGCTTTGAGTGTGCTAGAAAGATTTTTTATGAATATGAAGGATTGCTACTAAATAAAATAGAAAATGTTGTATCCAATGAATTTAAGAAAAAGATGACACAGACTGAAATTACCAGCTTTTTTTCCAGTAAACAATAGGTAGAGTACATATTTATTTTTTGTTCAGTTAGGTTGGTATTTATATTATAAATATATTAAATTTATGTTGTGTATATATAAATATACTAATATAGTAATTAAAAAGACAATAGTACTTTTAATTACCAGTTTGTGCATTTATGAATAATAATATGAAGGTCTTACGGTAAACCTCTTTATAGTGAACCTCCATTCATCAAAATGCCTAAAAATCTGGTCCCTTCCATTTCAATATATAGAGGTTTTACTGTATCAACAATACTTTGGAAAAAATGAAGAGATATACCCAATCACAATTTGTGGAAAATTTACATCTAATTATTTAAGTTAATTACGTAGTTTTAAAAACAGTTTGCTTTGGAGAACTCTATGCCACACGAAAATATCATTCAAAACTATTTATTAGTAATATTTTAATTATAATCAACAAATATTTGGTTGCCGTGTAAACAAAGCAAAATCGTTCACAGAAATTGAAAAACAATATTACGTTAAATTTTTCCCGTATTAATGCATTGGACTCTCAACTTCGGCAACAATGGGAGTTGTCATGTTAGCTTATAATTGGTATTGTCATTAAATTGGTAAAATCACACATTTTTCTGATTCTAAATGCATTTTTATGCTAATTCAATCAGGATTCGGATTCTGTCTTCAATAAAAATAAACTTTGTTCTTTCCTTCATAGAACCATCCAAGTCTTACATTCGTACCTTGTTTCTAAGTAATTTTAAAACTCAAATTAAAAATAAGCTGCAGTCATCCTCATTTTATTCAAATGGAGGAAATGAGAAAAGAAAATATTTTTTAAAATTAGAAAGTTCAATAAAAAATCAATATAAAAACCTGACTACACCACTTAACTCTTTATTCCTGTTAAAATGATACCTTCTTCTTGTGTCTACCTGCTGTAGTTGCTGAGCTATAAAAAACACATACAAACACTTTTCTTTATAGATATCTATAGATTACAACTCAACAAAAGGTGGCACTGATTCAATAGACCAAATTGCTCAGTCAAATACATGCATAAGAAGAACTAGTAGATGACCATTTTCCTTTCTCATAAATCTATTGGATATCAGTGATATTGCAGCCCTTGTTGTTTATACAAAACTATACCCAAATTGGAACTTGAAAAACTTGGCAGGCAAAACACTTTTCTTGAAAAAATTGCAGAAGATTTGGTTCGACAAAATAAGAAGAGTACAAACTACATTAAACAAAGTATGTACAGGCGACTCCCGAGTTTCATTGGGGATGCATTCCTGAAAACGTGTTCGAATGTCAAACGCCGTTTTTCCATATACTTGCATGTTATAATTGGGGGATACATTCCCGCATCTTGGGAAAAAGTCTCCCCTCTCGTTCTATAATGATAAAATAACATTACTAATATGTTAATACAACTATATTAAATTATGAATAAATTATATAATAAATATTTTAAATGTATAACTTATTTTTTGCACTAAAAAGGAAAAAATAAATTTTTGTTTCGAACTTTGATTTACGCCAATCCGATTTACGCGCTTTCATTTTAACGCCATTTATAATGAATGTAGGAATAACATCCTATTTGCGCCACTGTGCTCATCTATATGCCTTTGTTACCTTAGAATGTTACATTGTGAAGTTTCACGGTAAATCTTCAGATGTGGTCGTCCCAAGTACACTGCACAGCCAGAATATTACAAGCTTAATTTATATATTGCATAAATATGAAAATTTTTAAATATCTGCATGTATTTCAGTAAAATAATGCCTATATTTACTTTTTTGTTTAATTCAACACTTTTCCTTTATTTTTACTGTGTATTTGATAAACTCGAAGTTTATATGATCAGTGCTGGTCTTTTAACTGATGGTGATAGCCACAAAATTTTGTCGTAATTTTGGAACCCCCAGATTACTATTTCAAATCTTTTCACAGGACAGTGCAACCTAAAGAAAAGTTTTAAAAAGTCGCTTGCATGAGAAATTTATGACGTGTTATTTGCATTAAACATATACAAGGAATAATATTAAATACAGGAATAAATTAACCACTGACATTACATCACCATAAAGAAAGATTTTACAGAGGTTTAAAAAGTTCTGGGAGGGATGAATCCCACTATCCCCATGGTAGGAGCCACCAGTGTACGCGATCAAATACTGATGGAAAATTACTTTCGATTTACACCAATTTCAATTTATGCCATAATCCCCAGAAATGTATCTATGGCATAAACCGAGCGTCGCCTGTATAGGCAATATAGGTGTCATTTGACTGGAAATAAAATATTAATAATTAACAACATTGAGTGGGGAGGAGGAGTAAGGGGGAGGGTAGGAGAAATCCTCATGAAGTACAGGCAATATAGGTGTCAATCAACTTTCCCTTGTCCATAGCTCGCTGAAATTTTGATTTTCATGTCTTGTATAAGCAAGAAACCCTTGAAAAGCCAACGTATAGTTGGTGAAACGGCTTTGTCTTTTCGTACATCAGAGAAATGTGTGCAGTCCTTGTTGAGAATGGTAATGAAAATAAGTCCCTATGTGCAAAAGTATAAAAATTTATGCAAAGTTTACCAAGCAACGGATTCTGAAGAGGCATACCTTAAATTTGTACAGGTAGCTTCTGATGACCAAAACCGATATAATATGCCAACAGTCATGGATGTTGCAGCTTTATAGTAACAGGTCCAGAAGGAGATGTACGTGAACAGTATGATTTTTATCGTGTATCCTAAGCATCATCAATATGGTAGCACCATCATGTATAAATGTTCACCACACATTGAACCGATGATGTTTCCGTTGTTATTACCTGGTGGAGACGGACTACTCCTTTGATTTATGCTCTGAGGTTGCGAGTAGACGGGGATATTATGGTTATCATCTGGCTATAAGACCGAATATATTCAATCTGTTGCTTCTGTGTAGAAAACTAACATAACAGTACATCATTAACCATTGTCACATACATACATATATATATATATATATATATATATATACATACACATATATATACACATACATATATATATATACACATACATATATACATATGTATATACATACATATATACACATATATACACACATATATATACACATATATATATATATATATATACATACATATTTATACACATATATATACACACATATATATATATATATACACATACATACATATATATATACACATACATATATATATATACACACATATATATATACATACATACATACATATATATATATACATACATATATATACATATATATATACACATATATATATATATATACACACAACTATTTATTTCAGCAAAATTAATATAAAAGTTATTAAAAAAGCACAAAATAACTTAAGAATAAAGAAACAATAAAATTAAAAATATTTTCATACCTAAAATCTTTTTCAACTGCACTTACTGGACTTGGTTTATTAATTGAGAAGTTGGAAGATTTTAGTTGGAAGAAGAGGAGCTATTGGGTGGGGAACTGTTTATTGTTATTATCAAATTACCTGAATTTATCACATCTTCTAGAATTTTCTCCTTCTGTTTCACATAAGTGCTAATAGTTGAACGACACATTCCCAATGATCATGCGATTTCAGCTTGGCTTTCACCTTTCTCAACACGCTTTAAAATTTCTAATTTCAATTCATAACTATGAGTCTTATGCACTCTTTTATTTGATTCCCTTACATTATCACTATTACATTTCCTTTTAGATGCCATGTCAAGTGATAAATTTATAAATAAATCAGTAAAATAAATAAATTTAAATAAAAGATTAACAGAAAAAATAGTGAAATCAGCACAAATTCAAACAATTAGAGCAGATATTACTATGTATACACCAAAACGAAACCTCGCGTGGTTGGTCGGAACTAGGGATTGCAAATTTACCGACTTTTGATTTGCCGGTAATTCAGTAAAAAATTTCACAAATACCGGTTTACCGGTAAGTTATACAGTTTCAAAAAACTGCTAAATTGAAAGAAAAATGATAGGTAAATATTAATGGAAGACAAATTTTATTCAAATCAACTATAAAACTAATATAAATAAAAAAAATTTTATTCAAAACATTTATTCCAAACATAATTTTAAGTTTAATATAAACAAAACACTTTGAAAGTCTTTCTTATTATGTCTTTTTGGTTAAAATAAGTTCGCAGAAAACATAATTTATTGAGACTATGGTCACCTAACTGCAACCTTATTTTAGTACATATAAACCCATCCGTTGAAAAAGCTCGTTCAGATTCAACACTTGTTGGTCGACTGGTCATTAGGAAGTCGAAATCCATTTAAAAATATTTTCCTCTTATTTTTTCTTCTTGAAAATACATTAGTTCCTTTCTTACGACTTGTGTTAGGTCTTTTGTTTTTTTTTGTTTTTTACATGAATCTTCATAGGCTGAGTCAGTTTTTTCTTTAACGCCAGTTGAAGTTTTTCCTTCATAGACAATGCAGTTGATGACGAAGGAACTGAAGTCAGTGCATCCTCAGACTGGGAGTTGAAATCGTTGACTACTGTTGATTCAGTTTCAGAAATGCGTTCAAGTAACTCTACAATTACCTTTGTTATTGTGGCCTTGCTGGTTTTATTGAAAATTCTGTAATCTTCATCAATTGATTTCTTTGGATCATATAGAAATTGTAGAACATCAGAATAAGTTGTTCGTCTTTCCTTTATGAGAGCTATCAATGCTTCTTTAAGATCATTGCTTTAAAATGTGTTTTGATTTGTTAGTTCATCAAGCATCATTTTTGATGTTACATCAGCAATATACAAATTTACATTTTTGGAACATAGTGCTTCTACAGCAACTTTTATTGGCTGCAATGCTAATATTATATTAGAGAGCAGTTCAAGTTCATTTTCTGTAAAGATCAACAGATATTAGTGCTAAGATATTAACGTTTATAACGCATTATCTGCATTAAACATATTCAAGGAATAATATTAAAAACAGAAAAATAACTACTGACATTACATCACCATAAAGAAATATTTTACTAAGGTTTAAAAAGTTCATGTAGGAACCGCCACTGTACATGATCAAATACTGCGGGAAAATTACTTTTGATTTACGCCATTTTCGATTTATGCCATAAATCTCAGAACGTATCTATGGAATAAATCGAGTGTTGCCTGTACTTTCTTGACTACTGATTATTGCGTCAGCCTTCAGTGCATGCGCAATTGTCTGCTGAGAGAATCAAGACTTGAGAAACATTGAAACATTCAAGCACGGGAACATTATTATTTTTTAACATGCATTAAAAACATTTTTTATTTACTGAATTACCGGTAAAAAATTACAAAATTACTAGTAAATTTTTACCGGATTTTTGAGCTATTTACCGGTATTGCAATCCCTAGTCGGAACCAATTACTCCGCGAAATTTATTTCGCGTAAAGTAGTTCCAATTCGATCGGCTGGATCGAAATCTCAAATTAATCAAATCTCGAACAATCAAAACTCGGGAGTCGCCTGTATTTTCGTTAAGTATGAATAACTTGTATCTTTATACTTGTCTCTAGAATGAGGAAGCTACGTCGACGCAATCGGAAGGAGAGCATGGAAGATGAAGGGATAGGAGAGGGATCTGCCAACGTTGGGAATTCTGAGATGCCGAACCCTCAACATGGCTGACTGCATCAAATCCTCTTCCAATTGTTTCGGTGAGTGGAGCAAATATATTTTTCATCTTGCAATTAGCTGTGTCTTAAATTTTAATGGTGAATAGTTTAGTCGTTGTAAATTCGATTAAATAAAATTTCCTGTACGGTTACATAAAGATTCTTCAGATGGGACCATATTTCATACTTGTTTTTCCTCACTTTTTCACACATTCCTTAGTGCTTTTCTCCTGGCGCTTTTCCCCTGGCGCTTTTCCCCTGGCACTTTTCCCCTGGGCTTTTCCCCTGGCGCTTTTCCCCTGGCACTTTTTCCCCTGGCGCTTTTTCCCCTGGCGCTTTTTCCCCTGGCGCTTTTTCCCCTGGCGCTTTTCCCCTGGCACTTTTTCCCCTCGCACTTTCGTCCCATTTGGTTCCCCTCACTTTCACCCCATTTTTCTGTCACTTTTCTCAAATTCTTTCCTTGCCCTTTCTTCCCAATATTTTCCCCCGTACTTATTCCCTATTTTTTCCATCACAGATATCTATTTTTTCCTCTAACATCCACATTTTTTCCTGGCATTTTCTCCACCGATTTTTCACTTGCCCTTTCTCCCCACATTTTCCACACACTTTCTCCACCCATTTTTTTTCACACTTTATCCATCCGTTTATCCTCGAACTTTCTCACCACATTTTTCCCTAGCTCAGGGTTCGGCAACCTTTTTGACAAGAAGAGCCATTTTTTGCAAATTTGTATACCGTCAAGACATATTTAATGACATATATTTATTTAAAAGCTGTACACACACACACCCATACAGTGATGTTTTGGTGATAATTCATAGAAAAAATTTGAGAAATAACAGAGTATTTTACATAATTTTTTATTCTATGAAAATATAAGTAAACATCCAAATGAAGCAAATAAAGTGATTCTTTCAAAAAATGAATCTAGGACTATAGATTAAAATGAGAAAGTTGAAAATGAAATGCTTACTCAAGAGCCCATTCTGGATCCTTCTATTGAAAGCGATTACATTATTATTATCAATTGATACCGTCATTGTTGTCTGATGCGCTTTAAGAGGGAGAGCGGGCGTCACGAGCCGCAGGTCATTCCTCAAAGAGCCGCAGGTTGCCGACCCCTGCCCTAGCTCTTTCTCCCCAATGTTTTCCTTGCAACTTCACCCCACATTTTTTCCTTTCACCTCCCGTTTTTACTTTCTCCATATGCGTATTATAGATAAAGTATTGTTTTCATGAAAAAAATCACCTTCAAGATTTCAACGGAAATACATGTTTTGAGGTCCCTAGAAGATGTTTAGATTATTTCCTCAATGTGTTCTGTGTGTATGTCATAGGAATTTTTCAAAAAACCGATAGTTTATTAGATATTTTGATCCATAGAACACGTTTAGACTTTTTGGAATGATGTCTGTGTGTGTGTGTGTGTGTGATTGTCGGCGCTCTAACTCGAAAAGTACTTGCTATATCGTTACCAAATTTCATATATAACACTTTGGTATGAGCACAAAGAGCTGATTAGTTTTTGGACAATACCGGTTAACCAGAAGTCAAGGTTTATTCGAAACCCGATTCAGTTTTTGCTATATTTCTCCGTTAAAACAATATTGTATATACAATTCTATGTAAAGGTTATAGAGAATGTAATTTCCTACAACTTTCATTTGAAACAATTTTCCATAGCAGTTATTGTTTAGGAATTATTTATAAATAATCGGTTTTTCCGGTTTCCGTCAAATATCTCCTTAAAATCATCGTTATTGGTAATTTTTGTGAGGACCAAAGTTGTAGAGAATAATATTTCTTCCAAGTTTTGTTTGAAACAAATTTTTGTAGAGCCATCCATTTTGGAGATATTTAACTTATTCGTAAATTTCCAGTATACAGCGCCACCACCATGTAGCGGTGAATTCTGTAAATATATTCAAAATATACGTAATTTACGACAGTAAGGACGACTGTATTCCTTTACGATATGAAATAATAATTTTTCCTCATAATGCTATTCACAATAATTTAAATGTCTACAGGGTGTTGCTAAAAGGTTTGGCCAAGCTTTGGGAGAGTGTTCTTCTGGCTCTTAGGATGAAATAAGTTCATACAGACTTAGTTATACTCGTTCAAATCTTCACCTCTACACATCAGAGAAAATGTTCGAAGTGACCTCCTTGAGTAGCAATACACACTTCACAGCGTCACCTCATGGACTGCCGAGCATGTTTGAAAATTCCAGGAGTATTCTGAATTGTGTGACAACCATCCACAATACGGTCTTGGAGAACGTGTACATCAGGAACTGGTGTGGCATAAACAAGCTGTTTGAGATATCCCCAAATGAAAAAAATCTAGGGGATTGAGGTCTGGAGAACGTGCAGACCATGCAGTGATTCCTCCTTTACCAATCCAATGGCCAGTGTACATTTGGTTAAGAAAGTACTGAGCAGTGTGGCTAAAATGAGCTGGAGCCCTGTCATGCATGAACCACATTCGACGGGGCGTCTCATCCGTGAAAAGTACACACTGCTGAAAATTAGGTCGAATGCACTGCTGCAGAAACCACTCACAAAACATTACCCGTGGAGGGTAATCAGCTGGCGAGAGGGCCTGCACCCGCTGTACATGATATGGGTAGAGAAGCTGACCCCGAAGAATTCTCCATACACTAATGCGAAACCCCTAATCAGCTCTTTAAGTCGGTTGGGAAGCACTTACGGACCTATGTCTATATGAACTTATTTCATCCTAAGAGCCAGAAGAACACTCTCCCAAAGTTTGGCCAAACCTTTTAGCAACACCCTGTATACCACAATATGGAGAAAGTCATGTGTTGGCCACATCAGATTTTTTTCCTGTTGCCTCTTCCCCCTATACATTCATCGCACTTTCTCCCCCATTTTTATAATACTTCCTACCCCCATTATTTCCTTGCACTTTCTCCCCAATTTTTATTATATTTCCTACCCACATTTATTCCTCGCACTTGTTGTTATTATACAGTAAAACCTGTGAGAGGCGGAACCTCATGGGACCGGCATATTTTTCCGGATGTAGCAGACTTTCCTTCTTAGACAGGTTAAAAGAAATTAACACGGATTTGTATTATTAATAGATTTTAAGTAGAATATGGATATTTTTGTGGGTCTCAAGAGAAGGAAAAGCCTTAATGACGAAATAGCATTTCATACTAATAATAAAGGAGAAATTAAACAAAAGTGCAGTCATAGACAAAACTAAATTTATTAGAAGGTAATAATTTTCCCTTTAAAATACCGTAATCTTTTAGAATAGAAGAAATAAAAGCTATACAGTTACAAAAATACACATAGAGATTACTTAAAAATATACAAAAATATACAGTAAAAATACAAAATATCGTAAAAACTTATTCAAAGATACTCCAATTTCAGTTGTTTTGTTTTTCTCTGGGATTTCCTCTAACAATTAAAAGAAAACCCTAACCTTACAACCTTGTCATAAAACTCATTTTCATCCTTCATTTTAGCATAGTGTTTTAAAGCATTAATATAATCTAAAACTTGTGATGTTGTTGGCACTTCAAGTTCTTCACAATCCTCCTCACTCCGTTCGTCTCAATTGTGAACAGTGTCATTGCTCTTGAGATTCTACCACAGTCTGTAAGTCAATTTCATCAATTTTTATGACAACACTTTCGTCAATATTTACAAAGCATTTTGCATTCACATCACTACCTTCATCTTCATACATCTCATCAATCAAATTTTGAATTACAGAGTAATCATTATTACGAACAACTTCATCACATTCAATGGCATCATCAAAAATAAAGCCACAGTTACTAAAACACATTCCTACGCATGCTTCCTCTACACATTTCACAGAACGACTGAGAAATGTGATTTCATCTAACACATCAATTTTGACTGTCAAGTTTGAAATTGAAAATTTTGAAATGGTGCAAGGAGAGAGTTGAATGATCACAGCACAAGAGGGAGCTCTTGGAAACCAAAACACTCACTTCGGGTTTAAAAAAAATTCATGGAAAATCACAAACTTGGGAATGTCTCAGACACCAATGCAAACACCTCGGGCTTCAACCAGAGACTGAGTTCGATCTACATAAATTTCTCTGACTCCAGTTTTTCTCATCAAAGATGCATTGGCACTAGCATTTTGGTTTTTCCCAGGGGTCCCCATGCCCGGGATTCCACTTCACCATGGAAACCAGGGACAATAAACTGTGCAAACTAATCCTTTTGTGCCGATAATAACAGAAGTGGAAATCCCTGCTGATTGGAAAGCATAATGACTGATTTCCGTTCCACAGCAACACCCTATGTGTAGGGACCTTAACTTCTCAGAAGAGATTAAATGTGTATGAGTCTCAGAGCTGGGAAGTTCCAGTTTGGTTCAGGTCGTTCTGGTTTGACCTTGAATATTCCGGGTTCAGTTCAGAGTGATGGAAAAAAGGAACGGTTCGGTTTCGTTTCTGGAACAGGTTCGGAACATATAAGGCATGGTTTTTAAAGCGTAATTATAATAACAGAAGTGGAAATCCCTGCTGATTGGAAAGCATAATGACTGATTTCCGTTCCACAGCAACACCCTATGTGTAGGGACCTTAACTTCTCAGAAGAGATTAAATGTGTATGAGTCTCAGAGCTGGGAAGTTCCAGTTTGGTTCAGGTCGTTCTGGTTTGACCTTGAATATTCCGGGTTCAGTTCAGAGTGATGGAAAAAAGGAACGGTTCGGTTTCGTTTCTGGAACAGGTTCGGAACATATAAGGCATGGTTTTTAAAGCGTAATTAACAATGCATACATCATATATAAAGCAAATACATTCATAAGTTACAACCTACACTTATCCCTTCATTGTATACAGTTACAATACAATATAGAATTCAGTGTTATGCCCTTAACTTTACTTATAAATGCCTTCGTTGTTTTTGGATAAGGCTCAAAAACTCCCTCAGGCAAACTGTTCCATTCAGTGATCCCTCTGTTTAGAAATGAGTTTTTACTGATTTCCGATTTTTGTGGTAACGTCCTTATTTTATTCTTATAATCGGTCCTTCCTAAGTAGTTTGGAATGAGCAGCTTCTCTCTCATTTCACTGCATTTAGTTTTCCCACTGACATTTTTGTAAATTTCAACTAACCTTTTGTATTTTCTTCGCTCCTTGAGGCTTTCCCACTTTAGCTCCCCTTACATTGCTGTCACACTATCCTCCCTGCCGTATCTTCCTAGCACGAACCTTGCAGCCTTTCTCTGCACCATTTCTATTTTGTCCACTAATCCTTGCTGGTATGGGTCCCATATATTTGACTCATATTTTAGCATTGGTCTCACTAGTGAAAAATATGCCTTCTCTTTCACGTTTCTATTGCTATTTCTAAGTGTTCTTCTTACAAAGTTGTGTTGTTTGTGAGCTTTGGCTACCATTTTTTCTATATGAGTGTTCCATTTTAAATCATTCGAGAATATTAATCCCAAATATTTAGTACTTTTCTCTGTTTCTAAAATACTTCCTCCTATGTTATAACCATAGATAATGCCCCTTTTCTTGAAATTTATCACACAGCACTTAGTAGTATTAACTTTGTTTATTTTGTGTTATCCAAGAAGATAACATATTTAAGTCATTTTGTAGAGCTGCACAGTCGTTATTGTCCCTAATTGCTCTATAAATTACGCAGTCATCAGCAAATAATCTAATTCTAGAGCATATCTTGCTCGTGATATCGTTAATATAAATCAAAAATAAGAGCGGCCCGAGGACTACCCTGTGGTACACCTGAAGTAATTTTTATGGCCTTGGAATAAGCTCCCCCTATTCTACCTCTTTCCGTCCTCCCACGGAGGGCCTTTATCCAACACACTATTCTAGGGTCTAGGGTCATATTATCAATTTTAGTTAGCAATATTTCGTGGCAAACTACACCAAAAACCTTTGAAAAGTCAACAAAAACAGCGTCAATTTGCTGTCCATCATCATATGCTTCCACTAAGTCCCGACTCAAACCAAGAAGTTGTGTTTCACATGAAAAGCCTTCCCTGAATCCATGCTGGTAGTCATTGAGCCAATTATGTTCATTCCAATAACTTCTTATATACATATATACATACATACCAATCACGCTGTTCCCTTACATATTACATACTTTCGCTTCAAACACGTCCATGCATCATTTCATACACCGTCTTCCATTCCTTAAACTTCTGATCTCTCTTTTCTTGAGAGTCTCCTCCACCACATTCAGCCAGCTTTTTCTTGGTCTTCCTCTCCCTTTTGATCCGCATACTCTACCATCATGTATCAATTTAGTCACCCGGTTCTCATCCATTCTCTCCACATGCCCAAACCATCGCAGCACATCCCTTTCATACTGACCTCTTAAAGTTTCTTTCATTCCACATTCATTCATCACCAAAGTATTCCTGACTGCCTCTCCTGGTTTTCCCGCACATGCTCCTCATATAACCCATTCCAACTGCATTCACCGTACTCATGTGTTTCTCCCGACACACCCATGTTTCGCTACCATACAACAAGATGGGTACAAGCACACTTCTATACACAGCCATTTTTGCTTCCTTAGACACTTCTTCACGATTTAGTACTGACCACATGTTACCCACCACTTTTCTACCTGCATTCACACGCCTTTCTATCTCTCCATCTATTCTTCCATTCTTGGAAAACATTCTTCCCAAGTACACAAACTCATCCACCTGTTCAACAACTTCACCATTTTTGAAATATATTGAGTGCTGAAGATCCACACCAAGAATACACTTATATAGGAAATAAAATTTATGCATAAAACTGAAATGAGAGCCTCCAAATGAAAGTCATGGCTTAAGCAACCGATACTACCTTCCATAGCTGCTGCATGAGATGTTTCATTGACACCGAAAAATTTGGATAAATGGAATCATTGGATGACAATAAGTCTGATACAAGCAATTTTATTCAACTCAATCTTGCTAAATTTCATGTGTATCAACTCACTTTATATCCACTTGCCTTGGTTTCAAGAGTGCACACACATTATGAATGAAGACTACCAGCAATGATGAGGTCTTCTCTGCCCAATTTCATGTACACACATTTGCTGTGCTTGTTCTGGCTCTGCTCAGCCCCATCTGCGTCAACATATTAAAATAAAAAATTTTATTAACTAAGATTTACGATAGTATCTTCCTTTACTTTTTGAACCGAGGTTACGACTATCGAGAGAATGTATCGGTAACTTTTACGTTCAAATAATTACATTTACATGTTAAGTACATGAAGGAAACAATACAAAATTAAGCTATACTTAAAACTTAACACTTACCGAGTTTTATATTTCAATTTAATGGCATTTTTACTCCATCTAACCCCATCTAGTTTAACATTAAGTTCATATTGGGCAGCAGGGCATCACCATACATGTTTACTATGCTGCCCTCTATCAGCTGTCTTGCAAACAATTTACACGAGAGATGCCAGACGTCCCGCAATACGCGGGACTTTTTTGAGAAAGTGTGTGAGATCGTGTTTTACGAAGGTTATATTTTTATAACAGAAGTGGATATTTTTTTAGTTTTTGTTGTTAGTATATTTATCCCATTGGTTTAGCAACCAATACCTATGAATGTGAAGAACCAGGTTTAACTAAAAGTAATCACGGCCCTGTATAGGGCTAGTCTAACAATCATAATTTCTTTGGGCTTTATTATGTTTCTGAAACATTTCTGTCAACATTCAAGAGATTGACGAAAGAAAAGGTTTGCCAAGTGTCACACTGAATGTTTATTTAAACCTGTGGTCAAAGTGTAATATATCTCCTCCTTATTTTTTCTTTTTTTGCAACAGTTACTATGCTATTGTTTATTTAGTTTGTGTTATTGTTTATGTATTTGGGATTTAACAATCATTAATATTTTACCCTTCTAATATGATTCCTACTCTTGAGCAATTTATGTTGATGTTCAATAATGAACAAAAGAGTTCACAATTTCTAATTGAGCAAAATCTCATCGAAAACAACTGAATAATAGCATATCAAAACATGCTTGGGTTGTGTTGGTTGGAAGAAGGGTATCAAAAAAATTGTTGGATTGGGTTGGATGGAAGAAGGGTATAAAAAATCATTGGGTTGGGCATTTTGAAAGAAGCGTTTCAAAAATAACGTTTGGTTGGGTTGGAAGAATGGTATTTAAAAAAAGTTTGAGTTTGTTAGAGGACCTTCCTAACATAATACTCCTACATAGCTCCAATTTCGGAGCTGTACGGGCAGCTAGTATTATTGGTAAAATATTAATGTATAGCTACATACCAAAATAAGCTGGTATATATAAATCAATTTTATTCTTAATAATTAAGCATGGTAAGAAGTATGTTTCAATCCACAGCACAAATTCTGTTATTATTTACAAATGCAATTTCAGATTACCAATAAAAAAATCAACATCTCGATTCTACTATAAGAAAACACTTGATGTCTTTGTCGGTGTGTGGCCGGACGGTCTCATCAGTTAGTTATGCAAACTGGCGGGTAGATGTCAGCACTTGCCAGTACAATTAGTGCTGCCCCTCCTCTATAACTAATTGCGGCCTCACCTATATTCATTTACATAAATTGGATGGATGGTAAATACATAATAATAATACAATTTATTTCAACGTTGGCATATACATTTGCATGGTTTCGTCACTTACGTGCATATTTACGGGGAGCCCAACTTAAAAATATAAATATGAAACAAATACCATTTAAATCGTTTTAATTTTTAAGAACATTAAAAGAAACCAATTAACATTTCAATGGTTTGTTATAGATAACAATAGAAAAAACAATCACATTTTAATTTCTGGTGGCCAATATTTAGCAGTTTCTTCTAAAATGCTATCCAAAGCATCTCGACTGATCGGCCTGTCGCGACATTTACAAACTCGATCACCGGACAACGGGAAGGGATAGTTTGGTTCCAGCGAGGTGAAGGGCGCTGTTTGAAATAATTCGACGATGTTTTAACGTGCCTTCGTTGTCTTATTGAAGTCTTTCTGCATATTAAAGGCAGTTGCTTGCACTGTGCCTTCGCATTATCTGAATATAACAGATATTATGAAAGTAAGTTTTTTCGTGCTGTTTATTTTTAATTCGCGTCAATCCAATTATAGGGTAACCAACCAAACAACGATTACATTTTTATCTAAATAAATAAGGTATATGCGTTGATTGCGTGTGTATTGGGATATTTATTGAGATTGTTCTTAACTGCTGTTAATAAACAAAGATATTATCTCCCATGCTCGCAGTTTCGGTAACTATTTTAAATATACAAAGTAATGGAAAGGTTATCAGTAGAAACTGTCGCAAGAGATGGAAATTGTTTATTCCGAAGTTTTGGTATACTGCTAGAGGATGAAGGCCAGTACAACAGATTACAGCAAAAAGCGGTACAATATGTGTACAGTAACTGGGAACGGTTCCATCCATTTGTTCCAGTTGAAATTAACGAGTATAACGATTATTGTATGATTAGTACAAGAGAAGACTACAAAATATACATGGGCAAAAATGGAGTTTATGGGGGAAATGTTGAAATAATAGCTATTAGTGAAATGTATAAAGTATCTGTTAAAGTTTATGTTTTATCTGAGGGCCAAATCATTCAACCCCCAGTTACAATTGTTGGTCAAGTTGTGAGTGAAAGAAGTATGTCTGTTCTATATAGTGGTGAACTAGGCAATGGTCACTATGATGCTCTGTTACCCCTGAATTCCACATTGCAAGAAGACAGAACATTCCAAGAAACAAAGGAACAATGGGAAAGAAGACTAAAGAGAAACAGACAAGAAGTGCAGAGGAGATCACAGGAATCACATGAGCAAAGAGAAAAATGCCTACAAAAAAAGAGAGAAAGAAGACTAAACAGTAAATTACAAGAAACAAAGGAACAAACAGCAAGAAGACGTCAATTAGATGCTGAATGTCATGTAAACAGACGTCGGAATGAGAGATCGACGAAGAGAGATTGAACGACAAAGGTATGCCAACAGATTTGCACATGAGACAACCGAGCAAGCTGAAAATAGAAAACGTTTAAATAGAGAAAGAAATCGAGATAGAAATAATAACAGACCAGCGCTAAGAGTATTTAATGATGAATTTGCAGAAGTAGAGATTCCAACACATTATTGTGGTCAAATGGACGAAAGATGTGAGTTTTGTGGATCGTTAAACTTTACCAAAGAAAGACCAGCAGATAAAAAGTACCAAAACTGCTGTCACAAAGGAAAAGTGATTGTAACACCCAGAAGACAATTTCCCGAGTATTTAAAAGACTTACTGAGTAATCCAGCAAATCCGAATCATCAGAACTTCAAAGCAAACATAAGAACATTTAACAGTGCTTTATCTTTTGCCTCTATGGGAGCTCAAATCGATTATTTGCCAGGAAATGGCCCCTACTGTTTTAGAATTCATGGACAAATATATCATCCTACATCCCATTTACATCCAGATCAAGAGAGTGATAGACGATATGCACAGCTTTATGTTGTTGATTCTGCAGAGGCTAATGAAATAAGATTAGGTAACGAGGTAAACAGGGGATGTAATAAAGTTGTTATGGAAGAACTAGACCGAATCATTAGACAAGTGAATCCATTTGCTGTTGCATATAGAACCTTGAGAGAAGTTGAATTAGAAGAGATAGAACAAGCAAATGCCAATAATAGATCAATTCCAAATATCAATATGGTTTTTAGAAGAGATAGAAACAATGACAGACGTCGTTATAATGCTCCAACTACATCAGATGAGATTGCTATGATATTTAGAAATCAAAACGGTGAGCCACCATTTGAAAGAGACATAAGAGTGTACCCGAGAAATCCCGACAATACACAGTATCAAAATATTGAATTTAACATACTAAGTCCAAATTTAGATCCGATGAGTTATGTTTTATTTTATCCTTATGGGGAATCAGGATGGCAACCAGGATTGAGAATAAACAATGAGGCAAATGCAAGAAGAATAACCATAAGCATGTTGCAGTTTAAAGTGGCCCAAACAACAATTAGAGGACAATTTAATCCACTTTTGTATGGAGGAAAATTATTTCAACAATGGGTAGTAGATTCGCATGTTTCGGTTGAAGCAAATAACTTGAACTATATTCGACACAATCAGGCAAAATTGAGAGTTGAGCAATATCAAGGTTTGGCGGATCATTTAAATAACATAGCACAAAATGAAAGAGTGCAAATTGGTAGAACTGTTATTCTACCATCTACATTTCAAGGGTCATTGAGAAATATGAATGAAAAATATCATGATGCAATGTCAATTGTAAGTCGATTTGGAAAACCAGAATTGTTTATCACAATGACATGTAATCCAAATTGGTCTGAAATTCGGGAAAATTTGTTGCCAGGTCAGCAACCATGTGATCGTCCTGATTTAGTCGCAAGGGTGTTTAAGTTAAAGTTGAATGAGTTGAAAGAAGATCTATTGAAGAGAAATATTTTTGGTAGACATTTGGCTTTTGTTTACACAATTGAATTTCAAAAAAGAGGTTTACCACATGTACATTTATTCTTGATTTTAAATGAAGTTGATAAAATTGAAAGAAGAGAAATCATTGACAAAGTTGTTTGTGCCAAATTGCCTAATCCAGAAAATGAGCCAAGATTATTTGAGATTGTGACATGATATATGATACATGGTCCATGTGATGGTGCAAATCCTAAAGCACCATGTATGGACAATGGCATTTGTACAAAAAAGTATCCCAAAGAGTTTATAAACGAAACTCATCCAAATGTTGATGGATATCCATTGTATCGAAGAAGAGAAGGAAAGTCTGCTCAAATTGGTGCTCATCAGGTTGATAGCAGAAATGTTGTTCCCTACAATAAGGTTTTAAGTTTAAAATATAGTTGTTACATCAATGTTGAAGTTTGTACTTCAATAAAATCTGTGAAATATCTTTACAAATAAGGGATATGATTGTGCAAATGTGGCAATAAGAGATAATCAAAATGTGCTCATTCATGATGTATTGTCAAGATACATAGATGCAAGGTATGTAAGTGCACCAGAAGCAATGTGGCGATTGTTGGAAAATAAAATGAATGATAAATCTCACACCATCATCAGATTAGCAGTTCATTTGCCAAATGCACAAATGGTGTATTTTGTAGAAGGTCAAGAAGTGGAAGCAGAACAAAGAGCTGCAAATAGAAACACACATTTGACAGCATGGTTTGAATTAAATAGAGAAAATGTAGAAGCAAGGCAGTATTTATACACAGAAATTCCTTATCATTTTGTATTTAATGGAACAATAACAAAATGGACAGAAAGACAAAGAGGTGGAGAAAAAATCATTTCAAGAATGTATTCAGTTAGTCCAACAGATAGAGAAAGATTTTACTTGAGATTGTTGCTACTACATATTAGAGGAGCACAAAGTTTTGATGATTTGAAAAGAGTTGAAGATGTAGTTTGTGGAACTTTTGAAGAAGCTGCAAGAAGAAGGAATTTGTTAGAAGATGATAGAGAATGGGAAAGATGCATGAGAGAAGCTGCCACTATCAAAATGCCTGGTCAATTAAGACAAACGTTTGCAATGATTTTGGTTTTCAATCACCCATATGATCCTCTGAAACTTTGGAATGATTTTTGGGAAGATATGGCTGAAGATTTCCAAAGACGTTTTCAAGATCGTGAAGTAATAAGGAATCATGTTTTGAATGAGATTGAAGAAATTATAAAAGTTCACAGAACAAGTTGCGTTGAGTTTGGATTACCAAGACCTATGGCTATTTTTATGAATCAAGATTTGGAATTCAATGTAGAAGAAGAGGCTAGGATATCAGCAGAGAAAATAAGAAACTTGAATCCTTTACAAAGAGCAGCTTTTAATCGTATAATAAATGTTATAGATGTTGATGCAAATTCAAGATTTTTCTTTTTGGATGGACCAGGTGGATCAGGGAAAACATATTTATATAATACATTAATGAGTTATTTGCGAGGCTGGGGACAAATTGTATTGCCTTTTGCAACTACTGGATTAGCCGCAGATTTGTTGAAAGGAGGAAGAACTGTACATAGTGGGTTCAAATTGCCAGTCCCTTTAAGTGAAACCTCTATCTCTACTATGAGTATTAATTCACAAGATGCTAAAAGAATGAAAGAAGCTGATTTAATTATCATTGATGAATCCTCTATGTTGTCGTCTAATGGTTTATGTTGTATTGATGTTTTATTAAGAGAAATTATGGAAAATGAAAAGCCATTTGGAGGTAAAGTTTTATTGCTTGGAGGAGATTTTAGACAGCTAATGTAATTCGAAGAGGGCCAACAGCTCACATTATTGAAGCATGCATTAAAAGTTCACTGCTGTGGAGATTTGTAGAAGTAATAAGTTTAAAAGCAAACATGCGTGCAGTTGGTCAAAATGAATTCAATGAATGGACACTATGCATTGGAAATGGATCACCGTCACTTTACTGCACCAGATCTTGCCGACCAGCGCGTGTCATTTAATTTTTTTGGTACCTTACATTTCAGTGATAAATAACTTTTCAATACTTCCCACCTAAACATTGAAGCCACAAAGAAATTGTACAAAATTTGTATGAATAGAAATAATCCGGTGGCTTCTAGACAACATTCCGCAGCAGATTCTTCAATTAAATTCAATGAATGTGCTGTGCATAGCACATAAATGGCAAGATTATTTTTTGATTTATTACGAACTTGAAGACCGTTATACACACTTGACATATTAGAAATTGTTATAAGTCTGTCCTCTATAATCTTGCAAATTATTGTCCGAATCGGTCAGTACTTTTGAAACACAATCCTCCATTTCTGCGCTCTTATGACCTACATTTTCAACAAAAGTCAAAAATCTTTCTACTGCGGTTCCATTGGTATTTACATATCTAACTACGATGGTTAACTGGTCTAAGTGTGAAATATCAGATGTTGAATCTATTATTAATGAATAATATTTGGCTTCTTTCAAATTTGGAGATAATAGAACTTCTGACATTATTTCCTAAAATTTGAATAAATTCATCACAAATTCCTGCTGACAAATATGAAACATTTCCAATGCCTTTATTTCCAAAATCTAATAGATGCTGTTGTAATATGGGATGGAATTTTGCTAAAAGTTCTATGCAACCTTCCATTATTTTTATTCCCAATAATTTGATTGTTCCCCCAGAAATCCAATCCCCTTGAACTTAATAATAATAATTTAAAAAAATATTTATGAGTAGCGCCCTTTATGAGTGGTGCCCCTGGGCTATAGCCTATTTAGCCCAATGGTTAAGGCAGCGCTGTTCATATGCAAGTAGTATTAGTATCCTTCTTATGCATGAATTATATGACTTGTGTACATTGTACATCTGCAAATGTAATACATTTTTAATTGTTCATTACCTAATCAGAGTTATCAGTTGACCATTTTCCATTATTTTGTATATATGTATATATGTAAAACAGCTGGAATATAAGAATCCTCCACTTGAGGGCACTATTTTTTTCAGTTTTGGGAGTGACTTCCAGTATATTTTTAACGGAGTTTAAAAGTGATATTGTGTTGATTGGTATCAATTCTTTGTGTTTTTTTTAGTTTCAGGTATAGATGTGACCCTGTATTTCTATAATGTAACTGCATTCTGTGACTACTACAAGGTTATTGCATCTGCAATAAACTGGAATTAGGACAGCACCTCCACTGGGTGGTGGGTGGGCCAACCATCGGTAGAATCCAGTCTGTGTCATTAGCATGAAAATGTCTAAATTTTATAAAGAAGTTTTATTCCAACAGCATGACAAGAACACAAAGGTGTGGTTGCTCATTTCGTTCATTTGCTTGTCACCTGTTATATTGATGTGTGCAGCTTTTGAATGGGAGGTGTGACCATTTCCTATGTGCACCAAGAAACAGTGATCATTGGATGACACAGGGTCTGAAACTTCTCAGCTACTTTTACATATCAGAAGTAACTTATTTTGAATTGCTGTCCTTCAGAAGTGCTGTGACCAAAAAATATTAATATTGTAACACCTGTTATATGTATCTCTGTTGATGAATAAATCAATGTTGTATCCCAACATTATTTCCGTGTTATTCCTGAAGAGCACACCTTTAAATGTGATAGGTTGCATGTATGGCATAATCGATATATTGTCTACCTTAGTATTTGTCATTAGAGAAATTTCTTTGTGAGTTGCCTTTATTTCATGCGTGCATTATTTTATTGATGATGCGTGTGATAAACTGAAGCTTTCAATAAAATATTACACTCATATTAGTGTACTGTATTTCAGAAAATTGTAATAGTTATATACAATTGAATGTAATTCACTACAACTTGAAGAAAGTTTTTATATTGCTATCTTCTTAAGATTGTTTTCCCTGCCTATATCAAAAATATATAATATACATAAAATGTTGCAATTTGGGACAGCATGTTAGAAGCAAATTTTATGGGCTTGTCAACCAATTTTCAGTTTCTCGGTACTAAGATGTAATAGAGAAAACTTTTAATGTAGAAGTGTGTATAAAATGTTGCAATTTGCGACAGCATGTTAGAGGCAGATTTTAGTGGAATAATGGGCTGGTCAACCAATTTTCAGTTTCTGGGTACTAAGACGTGATAGAGAAAATGTATGATGCAGAGGTATATACAAAATGTTGCAATTTGCGACAGCATGTTAGAGGCAAATTTTATGGGCTTGTCAACCAATTTTCAGTTTCTCGGTACTAATTGTAAGATGTGATAGAGAAAACAGATAATGCAGAGGTGTATATAAAATGTTGCAATTTGTGACAGCATGTTAGAGGCAGATTTTAGTGGAATAATGGGCTGGTCAACTAATTTTCAGTATCGGGGTGTATAGAAAATGTTGCAAATTGTGATACAAATTTAGAAGAAAATATTAATGAAATTATAGGCTGGTCATGTCAAATTCTGCTTCAGGGAATTAGGGAAAATCCAGGATTTGGAGGTGTATACAAAATGTTGCTTTTTGCGACACTGAGTTGCAAGCCAATTTTAATGAGATATAATGCTGGTCAACCAAACTTCATTTTCTGATTACTAAAAAGAGATAGAGAAATTGGAGAATTTGGGTAAAAGCTTTTAAATTGTATTTCATAGTACTATTTGAAGATATTCGTAATATATAATTTGTTGTCATTCGCGATTTTGAAATGATTGTTTGTTATGATTTAGTTTGAAAATTCTATAGATGTATATAATTTATTGCGTTTCTTGACCCGGCAAGGATATGCTGATCAAAGCGTTTGGAGTTTTGTCCTGCTTAAGTCATACGAAAATGAAAAAAAATTGAGGTTTATATAAAATGTAGCCTTTCGCGACACCGCTCGGAAATGTTTATCACATCTCTTTCAGTGTTGGTCAGCAGCAAATTAAAAGAAGATGGAGATATATGTCAATATTTGCCGTTTGCGACTTTTGGCTATAGGCAAGTTCAGCAAACTTTTCCGAAAGTATGTCATACGCGCCCATATATTTCCAA
The DNA here is from genome assembly GCA_036926305.1 of Uropetala carovei. NCBI lineage: Eukaryota > Metazoa > Arthropoda > Insecta > Odonata > Petaluridae > Uropetala > Uropetala carovei. Next base: position 5,755,724 of record JAXCHB010000084.1, on the reverse strand, counting down.
CGTCTTTGAACGTGCACCAACTCAGTTCCACCTTCATCTAGTTCCATATCTCACCACCCCTTTTTTGGCGCTAGTATCGGGTATATACGATTTGTTTGCCAAGTCTACATTCGGAACGACTCGATTAGTGATGGGCATAGTCGAATGATTAGTAATCGAGAGATGTCCATAATCGAGATATTCATTCGTTAAGAGCTATCGATTATGTCAATGGCATAAAACCCATATCGAATTAGTGGGTTGGTTGCGTTCGAGTTCATGGGTTTCGTTTAAGTGAAGTTTTGAGATATCTGTCAAATTACGTACGATACAGTTGCAGCGATAATCGCATGGATAATTGCAGAAAAGAAATAGTTAAACGTGCTCATCATGAGCAAAAAGAATTTTGTTCAACCAGAGCTAAGTATAGACAAGGAAGGAAACTAACAGCAGTTAAGGTAATGTGTAGTATAATAATATAGTTTATTATGTGTTTCATTCTTTTCCAGGGTATTTTACCATGGTTACCAAACGTTTTGCATATCATGGAGACTCATTCACTTCTTAGAAATCGTCGACGTACAGTTTATTACATGTTCGACAATACTGCACAACTCAAAAGAAATCGGTACAGTATACATTGTACAAACTTGATCATATACTAATACGTCCTTTGTTTATCTTTTGAAAAATATGAACTATGTACAATCATTATAAACATCAACTTAAATAACTACGAAACTTGATGAAAATCGTACGAGCCGTTTTTTAGAAAATCCGATTGTTATTGAAGTTGCTGAAGAATAAACTAGCCTTATATTCTTTTTTTTTGAGAAATATGAACTATGTAGTATTATTAAAGACAAACTCAAGTAACTACGAAATTTGATCAAAATCGTTGGAGCCGTTTTTGAAAAAATCCAATTGTTAAAATTGCCTAGAATAAACTGCCCTTAATTATTATGCAATGTTAACCATTTATTCATAGCTTCTTTTCTGTATGATAAAATGCGTAAGTACGAAATTTTATTCATTTTCGCCCCACCGTTTAGGCTCGAGAGCCGCGAAAAGACAGACGGTATTGCGAAAACCGCCTTTTCGGACTCGGGTACACTTAAAACGTATCTTTACATCAAAATCTCGAGATCGAATTTTTTCGCGATTACAATATTTTCTCAATATACTTAGTATATGAGAAAGTAAAATGTGATTTTCTACTAAATAGATCTGAGGAGTTTGTTGTAAAGTTCTCTTTCATCCTGCAATGCTGGCAAAATTGTAGTTACCACGTAGGTTCATCAAATTTCAAGGCTGTTACTTCTGCTATTCAATAGGAAAATAACCTGATGTTTCTAGGCGCAGTTTATTTCTTGATTTTTTGAAAAGGTTTTTAAAAAAAATTCGATTTGTGACAGTATTATCGCCGGTGTGCGATATGTTGTGCTTGTCAATTTTATGAATGTTTATAAACTCCTTAAGCGCAACTTCTAGAATTCTTCAGCCCCTTGAGTTGTGCGTCACACCTAGGGTATCCAGACGCCCCGATTTTAGTGCTTTCGTAGGCGTCTAGTTTGTAATCATTATGTACCGATTTTAAAAGTGATAAATTTTCAATGGTGATAGGTTGGTTGTATTCTTGTATATGTGTTGTTACACTTGAATTATTAACCCTATTGTGTTTAAAATGTGCAATATGTTCTTTGAATCGAGTTTCCAATTTACGTTTTGTCTGTCCTATGTATACTTTGTCACATTTTCCGCAAGATATTTTATATATGCCTGATTTCTGTAAAAGTGATATGGTGTCTTTTGGATTGTGGAGGAGGTTGGTGAGTTTATTATGGTTGACTTGTACAGTTATAAAACCATGTTTGGAGAAAGCATGCTCATTGGAAAACATACACAAACCGTTATAAAAGAACTACCTTGGCCCTCTCTCCCATTCCCCCCTACAGTTTAATGGTCAACCCTCCCCCTCCTTTCACTTTCACACAAACACCATTTAAATTTCCCAAACCACATGCCAAACCTTCATTCCACATCAGCTGATGATGAGGGCTTTGCTCTCAAAATACGTATCTAGTGTCCCACTGAATATTTAGAGATTCCCGTTTGTTGCGTGAATGTGTGTGAGTGTTCTGACAGGATTAGTTCTTTTGGGAGTGAAGGAGTGCTAGCGTCCCTTTGAATATTTAGAGTTTCCCGTTTGTTGTTTGAGTGCATCTGTGCGTGAGTGTTCTTCTGACAGAATTAGTTCTTTTGGGAGGGAATGAGTGCATGAACATTAGACACCAGGTCACCAGCGAGGAGTTATCCCTGTAAACCTGTAAGTGTAACTTTTTTGTTTGTTTCTCTGTTTTTCTTTCATTACCCTGTTTAATTTTTACCATTTGTGTTGTCTCTAAATATTCCGCTTTGTACGGTTAAGGAGTTCTTAATTTTGAAATAGGTACTTATTGTCGGGACACAATTTTTTTCTTAAATCCGCACCCTTCATTTAATTTCATTGCGTGACAGCAGTGGCGTCACTAGGGGGGTGCAGGGGGTGCAGATTGCACCGGGTGACACCATCAGAGGGGGTGACACCAAAATGACTGTCTATAAAATTTTTGTGCGGTGTTTCAGCAGAAATTTATTATTTTTTATAAAAATATCCCTGTAGTTAGTTATAACCACAAAAACATTTTTCGTAAGCCCAGCTTACATGTACTATATCAATATACATGCAAGGCTAAAACTCTATTCTAATTTACTTTTTGAACCTTCTAATGCGCATGCGCTCCGGCCAGAGCTGTCATTATTACCCAATTACAATGACGCTTCGAATCACGTGGTTTCATCTGCACGCGCTACAAGCACGCGCTGTTGTTTTCGCTGCTGCTGGTGATTTTATAGTCGCTGATTTTGTCAAATTTTCTGGTATTTTAGCTACAATATTGTGGTAATTAGTATTTGTGAACCTATATCAATAACTTTTTTGAGAATGAAGTAGTAATTAAAGGAAAATTTATGAGTATATTTCCATATGCATTTGTCTACAACTTCTACATTATTTGGGCCGTTATTGATTATGCAAACCTAATCCATTAATGTATCTCATGTAACGGTAAAGTTTAATGTTAAAATGAACATAATTTTGATGTAGTTCTTAAACGTTTTTACTTCGAATTCTATTGTTTTCTTACCGAATTTTCACTTTAACCACATGAAACTATGTAAATGTAAATACATTTAGGCTGTGCGTATGATATTGTAATTTAAAGGTGTAATTTTAATTTTGCTAGTTGTTTATGTCACTACTATTGCCATTACATTCAGTGATATACGGGAATTACGATTTGCGAGTAACATTAGTACAAAAAACATTACTAAGGATTCTGTATGGTCTGGTACGGGAGGAGGTCCATGGGGGTGACACCATGAGTTACCGCACTGGGTGACACCAACCCTAGTGATGGCACTGCGTGACAGTACTATCTAGGTAATTTGTGTTAAATTTGACATTAAAAGATTTGTTCCCATTTATTTCCTCATCAATTCTGTTATTACACTTATTCGCATTGCTTGAATTTAAAAAATTATTTGATATCCTTTGATTGAAACTATAACCATGCTATACAAAATTTATTTATAATCAACATTAGAAAAAATACCATTTTCCACATTGTGTTCCTGTTTTGCTTCCTCAGAGTCTGATGACACTAGACTCACAATGGGTCATCGATTCGATGATTATTCGGCATGGTGATATACAACAGATATTGGTCAGTTTATTATACAATATAAATTTGTATTTTTTATGCTATGTAAAAAAAACTAAATCAAGACTAGTTTGATGTTCTCTGGGTGGTGAACTATGGTGGACTGATGTGAGTGCAGGGACAGCCCGAGGAATTTTGGTGCCCCAGGCAAGATAGCACTCCAGCACCTCCTTGTTGAGATATTTTCAAAGTTCATGTTAATTTATTAATCGCTATGTAAAAATTATTGATAATGAAAAAATAAAAGGATAGCATCAAGATCATAGCGTGTTCCGCGACATAAATTCGTATATAATATTTATTCACTTGCAAATAATGCATAGATATATGATAGGTATAGCGCCCTCAAGACTTTGGCGCCTCGGGCAACCGCCCTGCTTGCCCATACCTCAGACTGGTCCTGCCAGAAACAACATTGATATTTGAAATAACGTATATACATTAACAAAAATTTCTGCAAGATTTACAGTATTAAATATTTACCATGAGAGTAATACTGTTTAAATTGTTCAAATTACTAGAGCACTACAGGAGTTAAAGTTATTAAAATTAGAGGGACTCCAAAATGCCGTTCAGGACTAATTTGAGAGTAATATGTATATATGTAAACAGGTATACATGCATGTGCATACATGTATTCATTTAGAACTTTTGTTTGTAAAATCCTTGCTTATAATTTAAAATATTAGCTTATCAAATAAAAGAAAAAATAAAGAAAAAATTTTAAAACACATAAGATGGTATTTAGCGATACAGCAGGTAAAATAAAAGAAGCCTTTTACAATACAGTGATTACATGTTGGGAAACAAGTTTTTGCTTTAAATTCTTGGATGAGAAATTTTTTAGCCTCTTCAGTGAATAAAGGGAGGAGTTTTCTTTTCTACAAACATTTGTGATATGGTCTGTCCACTTAAGTTATATACTCCGATTTATATCGCTCTGATTTATGTCAATTTGAACTTATGTCGCCGATCATTTAATACCTGTGTATTGATGTATGTCATTTTGAATAAAAGTTATGTCGTTAGAGGTGTAAGGTTCCTTAAAATTTTCATTTCCACCTTTCTGAAGCTGTTATCTGATTAAAATTCTAAATAACAATTACATACTGTGATCTAAACATCTACTTGCTGTAATATAACATCTAAAAAACAAAGATTTAAAAAAAATTTCTTCAATTCATACTCATGTTCAAACTTTTTCTGTCACGACCCAGTAGAATGTCTCGCGACCCAGTTGATGGGAAGGCAACATGAAGAAAAATACTTTCTTAACTGAGTTTTCATTGACTCTCCATAAAAAGTAACTCATACTAAAATACTGGCATTTATATAATAAGAGCATTTAGTTTCTTGTAATTTTTGACCCATTTCAGCTGGTTATGCATTGAGTCCTCATATTTTCCTCATGAGCCACGCGACCCAGTAATGAGTCGCGACCCATACTTTGAAGAACGCTGCTCTAGGTGACTGTGTAAAATGTTACCTTTGAAGGGTTTTGTAACAAGAGATCCTAATTATAAAAAACTAGTAAATTCGGATGTAAAACATTTGGCACACCACGCCCAGGAGTAATTAAGTAAAATTATGTTTCTCAATTGTAGTGAAGGTCATGCTGAATCTGATTATATATATTATAATTTTCTAAAAATTCGGTAAAAGTATTTAGTATTTAATATTAGAGAAACTAAAATGTCAGCGCAGTAACAATATTAATAACCCTAATTCAGATTATTAATTGTCTCTACATTCTTAAGCATATTATCCTAAAGATTAGGCAATTTTTCTACTACACTGATTAATAATTTTCTGCAAGTAAGACATATGTACATGTTTCCTGATAACAAAACAATGCCTACACAAGGATTGCTTTGTGCAGCCAGGCAGCTATGTGCAAAGGCCACGGGACAGTCCATGAGGTTTACACAGTAAATTGCTTAATTTATACAGCAGATTTATTTATTTCCATTGCTTTATTTATTTATTTCCCATTATTTTTTTAAACAAATTATTTATTATTTATTTATTAGGAGGAGGAGTTTATTAGATAACTTAGTGTAAGTACCCATTGAATTTCAACGGATTTAGTGTATCTACTTTCGCTGACAATTCTAGGGTGTATCGATATATACAAAAACATTTTAGTTTACGAAAAACTGAAAATCACCTATAAAGGTATGTACACACTGGACAACATCGCTTCAACTCAGCAACTTTCAACACCCATTGAACTCGGCGACATCGTCGGTCGGCAAAGCTTCAAAGGAATCGCCTTGTTGACAAGATGTCCAGTCAAAATGGGAAACAAGGCGATTTCCGGACCTTACTCCACCTCCATGCGTCTGAGTCAGTTCCATACCCCACCTCCACCCAATTCTTGCTGCGCACGCATCTGAGTCAATACCCTGCCCCCCGCACAACCACCCAATTCTCATCTGAGTCAGTAAGAATACTTCTTCACTTAACTTTTCTTAACAATTAACCAAACTTGTTTCTAAACAATCCGTTTCCAAGCATATTAAATTCAGATATTACGATAATTTTATTTCTTATCATATCATTTTCACCAAATCCGGCTTCATTTTTTGTGTAATTATGCCTTTCTGAAATGTTTATTTTTATGCATTGTAAGCTAGAAACACATGAAAATGCAACGTATTGTCCTAAACTATACTTTGCCTATACCTATACCCAGAGCTGTAGTGACCACTTTTGGCACCCTGGGCAGGGGATTTTTTGGTGCCCCTAAATGTGATCTAATAAAATGATAAGTGCATATTTTTAAAGGGGTGTTTCACTGAAATAAACAATCATTTCTTTCAAGAGTTATTTTTCAGGATTTACTTGGGGCAAACACTGATTATGCCATTGAAATCTATATTTTTAACAGTTTATTCAATAGATAAGATGGCTAGACAAAAAAGTCTTTTAGTTCATTGATGACCGTAAGTAATTTTTGGGTTTAGGAAAATTCGTCTAAAGACAATTCGTCTAACGGAAAATTTGCCTAAGGAAAATTCATCTAACCAACAATTCGTCTAACGGAAAATTCATCTAACCAACAATTCGTCTAACGGAAAATTCATCTAAAGAATTTCAGTCGCATTTCTAGTACATATCGCACCTTTGCTTCGAAAGTGTCACAAACCGAAAACGAAAATTTTAAAATGAATAAAAATTCTTTGAGCGCAGATTTTTAAATTAAAGTAATTAATTAAAAATAATAAATAAAAATTTAATTAATCTACTGTAATATATATAGAAGAACACCTAATTATAATACAAGTGTGGAATACAGATACTATCGAAATTATATTTCGTTGTCTACTTTTACTATATATTTTGAAGCGTGTGTTTATGTATTTGGGTGTTTGTTCATGGAACTCCTCCTAAACGATAAAATCTAGAATAACCAAATTTGGTATGATAGTCCAGGAAAATTAGACGATTTTTTACCAAATAGCGGAAAAAATTCGAACAAAGCTGATTTTTGGCAGAGATGCTCAGACTGGCATCTTGTTCAACATACTAAAAGTCCTCAATGATCCGGTGTGAGCTTCGGCCACAATATTGGAAAAATGGCGCCCGAAATCAGTTTTTCGTGAATGTCTCGCGAGCTGTGGCACCTACGTGAAAAGTTCGAAATACAAAGATGTAGCGAATTAAATTTTCTACAAGAAAGGTCCTATCACTTTTTGTCGTCAGAGTAACCATTCTCCGTCAAAATAGCGAAAAACAAAGTGAACTAAATGAAAACCGCGATAAACGTGGCGAAATCCGTATGAGTATGTGTTGGTAATGTCTCTGCATCGCTGTTTTTTTATATATGTGCTTTGGTGGTGGAGGGGGGTGGTTAGGGGGAATGGTCACTGTCAAACCGAGGGAGGGGGAGGGAGCATGACCCCCCCCCCCCTAAGAAATTTCATTCTTGGAGAAAGAAGCGCTGAACGATATACCTAAATAAAGACGAAATGGGAAAGAAATTCTGTGTTTAATTTAGAAAATAGTTAAAATATGGAATGCTTCCTTAACTACAAACGTATGGAAAATGATTAAATTTCATTATACTGGTTGGCAGTGTTCCTGCCTTCTAACCCAAAGGTTGTGGGTTTGAATCCCGCTTCGGGCATGGATGTTGTAATATATGTTGATTTACGTCTTTGTCTACTGTTAACATTTCACTGTAAATGGCGTACACGCTGTATGTGAAATTATGTATAAATAAAATAAATAAAAAAAAATAATTAATGAACATCTGAATTTGTAAATACAGGCAGTCTTTGACTTTCATACATTCGACTTTCGTACGATTCGCTCTTTCGTACATTGTAAATTCTCGCCCCTAAACCGCCTTTTGTACGCCGAATTCGGACTTTCGTTCGTCAGCTGACGATCAAACATTTCTGTCAGGCAAGCCAACACTTTTAATAAATTAAAGTATGCTACGTAATAATATACGCATTATATGTATTGTAAGATTTGTGTGTAATGTTTTTTAATATTGTACTGAAATTTGACAAGATTAATACCACTGTAAAGTCGGTTAATAATCAATAAGTTATTATAATTATTCAGTCTCTGCAATGTTACCATCTTTGTTTGTAGGTACAGCAGCATTTCTTTGTTTGTGCATTTTACACGTATTATTTTATAAACATGAGTGATAAACAGAAAACTGAAAGTGCTAATACAAGTGGAAAGAAACATAGGGCTCATAAATTGAACATGATTGGGACAAAGATGGAAATAATTAGGTGTGCCAAAAGCGGTGAATCTTTAGCGTCAGTCGGACGCTCATTGGACTTAAGCTGGTCGAGTGTGTGTTCAGTTGAAGCTGTCACAAAGGAAGTTGTTCAGCTTATGAATGAACTGGACTTGGGTGTCAGCATTGAAGATGTGGATGAATTGTGTGCATCTCATTCAGAGCCTATGTCCAATAAAGATCTAATTGACCTACAAGAGACAAATAAGACATCACCTGAAGCCGAAGATGATGACAGTGAAGAAAATGAATGAAGCCTTATGCACCTTGAACAGTTTTTAAGCATCATGGAAGAATATGATCCAAATGCAGAGAGAAATTCACAAGTACGTAGAGCTGTTGGTAGGAATACAGCTGTTACAGACTCCTTTATCTTGACAAATTTTTCAAGAAAGAGAGGGGGGGGGGAGAGAGGTAGAGGGGGGAGCGAGAGAGAGAGGGAAGTAGAGGGGGGAGGGGAAAAGAGGGGGAGGGGAGAAATGAGGAGGGAGAGGGAGATAGAGGGTGGGAGAGGGAGAGAGGGTGTGACAGGAAGGGAGGGGGGGAAAGAGAGGCAACTATTTTAAGTTTAACTAAAGATAGCCCGTCAACAACAGAATATTCACTAGATATGTTGTATATGACAAAATATTCCATATGTAAAAGTGGGATATTAATTATTTTAAATGAAAATAATAATCTATCTGTCTATCTATCTATCTATAATTCTTCCATTGATACTTCAACGGGCATTACACTAGTTTGAGACATAATGATTGTGCAGTAGCTTGGCTTTCTCGTGAATGACAATTGAACTCAGCGTGTCTTTCTTGATCGCTTCTTCACTTTTCTTAATCCATCTTATTGTGGACTCGTTCACACCAAGTAATTTACCAACTGATGAAGCAAATTCATTATGCACAAGCCGATCTAAAACTTCAATTTTCTTCTGGAAACTCGTCCTTTTTTTGCCCTTTTTACCGACTTTTCTTTCATTTCAATGATCACCTATTTGGGGTGAAGTTTAGGCAATATTACAAAAAACTATGAAAATAACAAATGCTTTAATGAAAAAAGAGGGATTTTGTATGTGTACTTCAGGCGGTTTGCGTTCGATATTCATACAACTCGCACATTAATAATAATGATATTTATTTACAGCCGGTAATCACATTGTAGTCACAAATCACAGAATAAGTTTCATTAATCACAAAATAATTTATTATCCAACCCATAGCCTGTAAAACAGTATGGGGATTCAGCAACAGCTGGTCTTCTACCTCTTCCAGAAAAGATTATTTCACCAAAAATACAGAGAAATAAATAGACATAAACAAGAACAAGTTAGGAAAGTGTACGACATATCACAAATGGGCGCATTTCGTGCAATGGAGTATTAGAAAGAAATTATATACCTGTACGTAAGGGAAATAGCATTTTAAAGTTCTTTTCTTCATCATAAATAATCCATTTTCTTCCTATTTTAAAATATTGCATGCACACGTAAGTAAATTAAACGTTTATTTGTGAGATTGTTTATGTTAGCAACAATGAAGTAACCATGCAAGAAATTTTCAACTCGATTTAAGACGTTTTTGTGTGATTTTCTCAATAACGGCTACTTCTATGATAAAAATGTATAGGAAAGGAAATACTCTTCTTTACCAGTTCTACAACTTTTATTTGAAAAATATTTTGATATGAGCAATACTTTACGAGATATGATGAAAATTTCATTTTTTGTCACCAGTAAAGTGGTACCCTTGATTGGCATACGAGATTCATTTCTGCGATTTTCTTATATTTGATTGTAAGTCCTTAATATCAAATTTCATGAAAATCCGTTCAGTAGAAGCCGAGAACGAACATGCGGATGGACGGACAGACGGACCGACCAACGATAATAGGCGCTCATGCTGTAAGAGAAATGCGCCTAAAAAGGGAACTTAATATCAAGATATAATAATTATAGTCAACGACTAGATTATGGTAAGGATGGAAATACTGTGTTACAAAAGTACGAATAAATGTAACTCTTACAGTAATAAAAATTTCTTGAGAAAAAAGAATGAAAAACAAATAACGATAAATTATAGAAAGATAATAATCAATTACACTATGCGTGTGACAACCTTAGGATAATACAAGGGAACAAGAACCCAAGATAGCATAGATTGACACCCCTGAACTGCCTTTTGTGTTCCATTCAGACTTTCGCGCATCAGCTAAATGACGAATGAATATTTCGAGTGGTGCTGGTTGCCACCCACCAGGCCACCAGTTTCCACCATGTCGCCATCTTTGTCCGTACAGCAGTGTTTATTTGTGCAATTATTTAAATATTGCATTTTGCCCTATCTCTCTATATTATAAAATCGACGATTGTGTCTAAAAGACCCCTTCACAAAAAAACTAAACATTTATACCATAATTAGAGATTTTATAATATTTTTTTGTTCTCTGGGAACGGAACCCCCCTATAACATGTAAATCTATGTTCGACTTTCGGACACGTTTTCAGGAACGCATTATGTATGAAAGTCGAGGACTGCCTGTACTGACAATAACTGAAGTATAACCTACCATTTTATACGTGCTTCATTATAATTAACCTAAGTTCTAGATCGCACATGCTTAATCAACTGTATTTTTGTCATTGATGAAAACAAAACAAAAAGTAATTGAAGTATAACCTATCATTTCATAATTTCATGATGGTGTCTTGAACCCTGATTGACTGCCATTCAACCAGTGAAAACGCAGAATAAGCGTTCATAACAAACCAAGCAAATTATATTGGATCAGGATTCAGAAGTATTACACAAAATGTTTCATAGTTAATTTAAACTTTATCAGCTCTCTTTACTTTTAAAGTATCAGAAACTAATACAATAAATTTGTCTGAAACATATCATAGTTTTTAAAAACACTGAAATGCCATATGGTGATGTTGAAGCCATGATTACTCAATTTATATAAATTCCATTCTTAAGCTCTCATTTTTATGCATTCTTTGCACGAAGTGAATGCATATAGGGGAGGTCGTCTCCCTATGCCGCATGTTTCAATTCAGGAACCGCTGGATGGATTTAGATGAAATTCGGCATTGTGGAGTTTTACTAAAATCTGTTGATCGATTCCAAATTTGATTTAAATAGGACAGTAATAATGACCACTTTACATGAAGACCTACATCCATTTCATAACATATCTCGCAAGTATCTTGATAAATACTCATATGAGCAAAAACTGTTCCCGAATTGAAGCAGACGGAGAAGACCCATATATTAAGGTGACCAGACATACTCCTTGTGGGAGTATAGTACTTTTTTCAGAGACTTTCTACTCCTGAAAAATCATGTACTCCTTTAAAAGACTTGTTCTCCTTAGCAAACTCGCAATACATTGTCTCGCAATGTATACTCCACATTGGGGCGTTCCGATATTGATTCTATTAAAAACAATGCTTAAAAGAGCCGTGTATTTAGCTTTTATGCAGAATTGGCTTACAAGTTAGCGAAATCTCTCAACATAATCACGCCATGCAGGGTCGTGTGGAGGACATTGTTACAAAATAAAGCGTGTTATATCTAGATTCAAGCAGCAAATTGCTGGGTTTGTCCTAACTCTATAGTTCGAGCAATATATTCTTCAGAGTGGTAATCTAAGCGATGCGAAATCGTCACTGACTTGTGTTCTGTGAAGTCTTCCACTATCCTACATCAGTAAGGTATGTTTTCTTTAAGTAATTTTAAAGAATTCCAAGTTTGCATCAGTTATGAATTTTCTTATATAATCTTAATAATATTTGGGTCTTTCAAAAAAGCGCTAGGTCTCGCTACCAAAGACGTAAATTGGTTTGTTCATGCAGCATTTATCATTAAGCCTTTTAAATGAAATATCCAAATTATGGATTTTTAATTTCTTTTAGATGTAGACCAATACATTTCGGTTAATATTTATTTATTGTTATATAAGACATTGGTTGAAATATTTCATGGTGTAAAAAAGAGAATCACATCACTTCCATGTGAATACAATTTGAAAAATGAAAACATTTGCTCTCTTCTCCATCGAAAATCAACAATCTTCAAATTACTCTCTTTTAAAAAAGTTAAACAAAAAATTCTGTTGAGCAAGGGGGGGGGGGGGGGGGGGAAGGGATTGTAGGATTCAGTGCCCCTACCCTAGCATACTCCTTTAAATTTTTGAAAATCTGGTCACCTTACCTATATGCATTCACTTCGTGCAAAGAACGCATAAAAACGAAAGCTTAAGAATAAAATTTATAAAATTTAAGTAATCATGGCTTTGATATCAACATATGGCATTTCAGTGTATTAAAAAACTATGATACAAAAACAAAACATCCAGCCACGGCAGTCCAAAACTGGAATTGCGGTGCAACGTTTCCCAACTATCACTGTCTTGAACCATGGTATTACAAGGTCATACTTCCTCAGTTCAATATTGCCAGTTTACCCCACCTATACACATTCCAGTCCCATCAGTTTTGGAATGCCATGGTCCAAAACCGCCGGGAAAACCACTCATGTATGGGGCGCTATTAACCATTTGCTTTATTTTTAAATTTTGAGCAATTTGATCAATCAACTGGCTATCCTTAAAAAAAATTTAACTAAAAATTTTCATTTAAATTTAGTCAGATATTTCATTTTAATTATATTCAAATTAACCTCTCAGTGCAGAAGTCACCACATCGTGGTTACAGGCCGTATTCGCAGATCTTGGCATGCTGTGGTTACAGTGCAGAAGTGTCAGAAAATTTACCTTACGGCTCTCCCATCTGGTCTTCTGAATAATAAAGAGCACCATTGCCTTCTAGAAGGATTCTGCTTTGTAATCATCTCAAAGCCCAAAAAAAAACTTTTCCTATCTCTTTGAGAGTTGGTTGGAGTGAGCATAAATGCTCATCACTTTAGGATGTTGTTCCATTTTCACTTTGCTTATCCTTCATTGGCAGCTGGTTTATGTTACTCGTTATTAAATCCAGAGTCAGCCAGTATACATTGCATCACATTCTGTCCCATAGGCTTCAGTCGAAAATTTTCTTTCGAGAGAGTAAGTCGAGACACCCTTGCTATCATATTCACTATATGCAAAGCAATGGATTCAGGTGTGAGTGGTTCTTTTTTGCAGAAAGAAGAAATTGAAAACCTACTTGAAGACAAAGAAGACAGTCAAATCCAGGAAGTGACTGCTCAAGTGAAGACAAAGTTGATTTTGCTGCTCTTCCCCTAATTCCCTAGAGTGAAGACAAAAATTACAGTGGTTCATCATGTAGGGCTGAAGCTTTTCATTCATCGTGGAATTGGACAGATATTGACGAAAGTAATATTCCGAAAAAAAAATTCCTTTCACTGGTTTCACTGTACCTCATTTCAAATATCTTTGCGACAGAGAGAAGAGTAACATTCCCAAAACATGACCATGTGAGAACCAATAGGAATGAAGGAGGCTCAACTTTATTCTTATTCAGGCCTCCATCGTTTCAACTTCAAGTGTCTCTGTGCTGTGTTGCCATTTGCTTCGCGAGCCCACCGCAAAGTCTTTCCATTGTAGTAGATATAGCAATGCCGAGTTTGAGTTCTCTCCCCAGAAGACGTCCCCCCACCTCCTAGCAGCGAAGACACACGTGCGGCCCCAAGTACGTAGGAAATGTCAGTAACAAAGATATTTGAAACGGGGTATAATGTTATTGAGTTTTTCACAATTTTTTCGATGTAGCCTTAATTGAGATAATCATATTGGAGACTAACCGGTATGCAGAGAATTACTTAAAAAATATAAAATTGTTTTTCAGATCTCAATTTAACAAATGGAAACCTGTCGATTTAGGTGAAATTTAAGTTTATTTGTGAATTATAATGTTGATGGGTATTGTACAAAAGCCTACAATCCGGTCTTACCTTTCGAAAAAACTGCTTTTGGAGACAAGTATTTTCTCCAAAACAATGTCTCAAGATAGGTTTGAAAGCATCTCAAAATTTTTTCATTTTATTGACAATTCAAAAAACAGCAATTACTCCGGAAACAAAAAACTTTTCAAAATTCATCCTAACATTGATTATTCGCAGAACAAATTTCAAAATATCTATCTGCCAAAGATAAATGTTGCTTTGGATGAATCTCCTACACTTTAGAAGGGAGGTTTGTTATTCAAACAATATATTCCTTTTAAATCCTCAAAATTTGGCATAAAAACGTTTGAGCTTTGCGAATCAGACACTGATTACTTTTGGAATTTCATTATTTACTCTGGCTCAGACGTGACAATTTCTACTTCAGAAATTCCAGATGGACTCAAAACATCAACAATAGGGATTCAATTACTTGAACCTTTATTTAGAAAAGGTTATACTTTATGGATAAACAATTATTACAATTCACCTGATTTGGCTAAATTTTTGATGAATTGGGGCACAAATGTAGCTGGAACTTTGTGTTTAAATAGAAAAAAATGTTCCAAAAGAAGTCAAAGCTGCCAAGCTGTGGAAGGGAGAACATATTTCAAAGGCAAGTGATGGGATAATGGTTATGAAATGGAAGGATAAAAAGTATGTACCATTTATTACAACCTTCCATTGCAATAATTTTTGGGAAAAAGATGGAAAATTTAAACGTATTCGTATTTTAGAATATAATATGGCCATGGGAGTGGAGTGGATTAAAAAGACCAAAAGCTTCAGCCCTATCTCTTAGAACGTAGAAGATGTAACAAATGGTACATAAAATTTAGATGGCTATTATATGTTTCGGTGCATAATGCATTGGTAACATTCAATAGTTGTCTAAATAAGATGGACCGTATAAGTTTTCATCTTCTTTTAATTCAGCAACTGTTGGAAAAGTGCAGGAGTCTTTTACAGTCACTGTGTGCCAGGCAACCATCCATACAGCCATCACCACGCCGTTCACTCGAGAAGCACTTCATCAAATATTCCAGCAACAGGAAAAAAATATTGGCCCAAAAGAAGATGTCATGTGTGCTCTGCTAATGGAAAGAAAAAGAGTCCTGTGTATTGGTGCCCTGAGTGTGACATAAGTTTATCTTTAGAAGATTGTTTAAAAGCATATCACATGAAACTGCATTTTTAGGAAACTAGTGTCATCAGAGGAGTCTAAGTTGGGTAAAACACTGACTATGCCATAATTTTTTAAGTGTTTACTTAACATTTCTGTCAAGTAACCTAATTTTTATGATATTTGATCTGTATTTAATAAAGTTATAAAATATTGTCTGCAAAATTGCACCATCAGAGATTTTTGCCATATTTACTATCGCAAATAGGGCTTACTGGCATTTAAATTTTGACTTACTTGAAGAGTTAATTTATTAAGTAGATACTGTTTCATATAGAATTTTGAGTTTCAGTAGATCTTCAAATAAAATTATGATAAAATGCATTGATTAGTTGCCGAAGTTGTGGATAACGCTATTATTTTGAGGAATTAATTATCAATTTTTTTGCAGGTGTATACTGTGAGTGATGAGTCTCCTCATTTGCTAGTAACTGGTGTTCCAGCCTTAGGTTTACTGGATGATCTAAAAAGAGTGTGCTCAAGATTTGGTGATGTGAAATCCTTAGCTATCATCCCTGGTTATTCTGAAGAGGATTTTGTAGACACCTATCATATGCAGTATTCACAAGTACAATCAGCTAGGTAGTTATCATATATTCATATAGGTTAAGGGCAGTTTGCTGCAGCCAGCATGCTACAGATATTTTGCTTTTGACCTTTGCTGCTTTCTTGCCATGGGTTGCTGTTTCACTGCTATTCTGCACTTAACCATATGGTCCTAGTTAGCAAATGTAATGCTCCTGGATGTTTTTTTTCTCATTAACCTTTAAATGCCAGATTTAAATGCAGAATCCCAATGCTGACTAGTAGGATTTATATTGTGTTTTTGAAATAGCAGTAGAGGTGTTCCTCAATCAGTTTTCCTAATTGGTTTAAAAAAGCAGAACACTAACTAAAACAGCATTGAGGGCATTTTCCCCGTAAGTATTAATTTAAATATACAATTCATACTTCCAATCTCCTCTCAATATTAATGCATTCTCAGTATGAGGTATATTTTGATGCTCAAATTAAATGAATATAAAGGCATGCATTTTATAAACACACAAAAATGTACAGCATTCTCTCTTACCAAAAGATTGGAAATTAAGAATTTAGTTCATCAGAATGGGAGATGTTCTTTTGAGGGTTTTCAGACTTATCCTTCTTGCTGAAGAAATAATTCAGAAACATTTGTACTTTCGCTTTTATTCTTCTCATTATAAAGGGGCGTGTAGCAGTTGGCAGTTCTCTACACCTTTTGCAACTAGCAGCTTCTATCCATGTCTGGGTCATTGTCTTGGAAGTAGTAAAGATAAATTTCAAGATGTTGGAAAGCCTCAGTTTTTAGCTTTTAATTTTTAAGAACCTGACATTTGCTTCATTTTCAGCAACGGTCATCTTCTACCTCCTCTACAGCACATTATTGTTTAATTTCCTTAAGTTCCTCATGTGTCAGCTCTTATTGATTGTGCATAAGCTTCTGAATGTCTTTAGGCTCAAGTTCATTGAATTCAATTTGTTTTCCTATCTAAACAATGTTTTCCTGGTTCATCAAAACCTTTAAAATCGTCCCAAAGATTTCTTCATATCCCATTCATTGTCTTAGGTTCCACCTCATCCCAAGCACTAGAAATATTGTCATTTGCCCCTCTTATATTTTAAGATCTACAAAATTCATTGGGGTTGGTGCGCCTTCATCAGCACTTGTGATCTTGACAGTATGAGCAAATATTTTCCTAATATAATATGTCTTAAAACAACTATTATATCTTACTCCAGAAGTTGCAAGGTAAATATGATATGTGGGGGACAGGAAACTTGAATGTTGCCACTGTGATCATCTAGGAAAGTTTGATGTGCTGGTGCATTATCCTTGTTAAACAGATGACTGAATACACAATCAATATCTCTCAACTGCTGGACCAAAATATTCAATAAACCAAATCTGGAACTGAAAGATTCACCCGAAAGAGCAATATCTTAAATCTCTCACTTCACACCTTGCTTACTGTAAAAGGCTTTGCATGATATGCATAGTTTTTTTTTAATTCTTCATAGAGGCTAACAGCTTTTCAGATCTCAATTTCACAAACGGAAACCTGTCGATTTAGGCGAAATTTAAATTATTTGGGAATTATAATGTTGATGGTTATTGTACAAAAGCCTACAATCTGGTCTTACTTTTCGAAAAAAAACTGCTTTTGGACACAAGTATTTTCTCCAAAACAATGTATCAAGATAGTTTTGAAAGCATCTCAAAATTTTTTCATTTTATTTATTTATTTAAATTATTTACAGTTCACTCAACATAACAATTATAGGGTGAACGTTGAAAACAAATTACAAGATACAATTTAATGTCAAGATGGCTAATTACAAAAAAGAAATCTTTAATACACATAATAGAAGTATTACCACGGTAAATTTAAATTAATATGAAATATAAGACTAGTCATTTCAGGAGTAAAAGGTGGAAATACATTTTTGAAAACAATTTGGTTTTTGGAAGACATAAAAAATATTAGTATGACGATTATATTCCTCACATATCCTATGTATTGGGGAATTGGTACAATACGCTTTTTTACAATATCAAGGTAAAAAAGTCTATTCATTCTACAACATACAATAGGGACATTAAATTTTAGTTTAGACAACAACACACTAGCTTCACCTGTTTTGATTATGTCATACAAAAATAGCATATCATTGATTTTTCTCCTATTTTTTAAACTTTTAAAATTGTACAGATAATAAATTTTCATATTTTACTTCATTTTTAAAGGTAGGATAAACTTTGTAGTTTCTAAAGTAAACACATCTAAGAAACCTTTTCCGTACACTTTCCACAAGTGATATGTATTTTTCCCTGAATGGTGTCCATACCACAGATGCATACTCATGTATTCATCTCACATAAGCATACAATAACATCTTAAAGGATTTTTCAGATTTGAAATGTTTTGTGCATCTATAAATAAATCCCAGTGTCTCATTCGCAGATGATACCATTTCAGGAATATGTTTAATAAAAGTCATGGCTGGGTCAAAAATAACACCTAAGTCTTTGATGCTGGTAACTTTCTTTAACATTGCACCACCCATGGTATAAGAATAGTCAAAATATTTTTTCTTTCTCATAAATGTCATAATATAGCATTTATCTAAGTTAAAATACAATTTGTTCTTTGCTGACCAGTTTAATAAGTTCTCCAAGTCTTTCTGGAGTTCCAAGCAATCTTGTAAGCCTTTAACTGTTTTAAATAATTTGACGTCATCTGCGAACATAAGACACACAGAATTGTCAATACAAACTGGTAATCATTTATGAATAGTAAAAATAACAAAGGTCCAAGGTTTGATCCTTGTGGCACACCTGATGCGACAATATACTCTTTTGAGAGACATTTTCTGTATATTACATACTGTTTTCTTTGAAACAAATATGAACTTAACTATTGCAACATCATACCTGTAATGCCAAAATCACCCAGTTTTCTAACTAAAATGCTTTGGTCTACAGTGTCAAATGCTTCTCTAAAGTCAGTGTAAATAGTGTCTACTTGTTCATTATTATGTAAGGCTTCCATCACATAATCAGTAAAATTTACCAAGTTACCAACTGTTGATTTGTTTGATCGAAAACCATACTGTATGCCACTCAGCTGGTTTTTTACTTGAAAATAGGTGGATTTGTAAACAATATTTTCAAATATTTTAGAGAATATAGACAGAACAGATATAGGTCTATAATTAATTATTTTCCTTTCATCACCACTCATAAAAATAGGACAAACTTTGGCAATCTTCCATCTAGCAGGAAATATACCTGTTTTTAAAGACAAATTATACAAATAACATAAAGGTTTTACAAGTATATCTTTGCATGCTTCACAACATAAGCTGGAACACTCTCAGGGCCCGATGCTTTTTGCGGTTTAACCCTACTTATAACTTCTAAAATGTCATTAACATCAATAGACTGTAAAACAACACTGTTAAAAGATTGAGTGCTTTCAATAAACTATTGTTCAAGGCTGGAGATCCAGTTGGAACATACACAGATTCAAAAAATAGCTTAAATGCATTAGCAATTTCATAAGGAGTTTCCAATTCTAAACCATCATATTCCATTATCATTTCTTTATTCTTATTAATTGCTTTAGATTTCACAAATTCCGAAAATAACATTTCCATTTCCATTATTTATACTAGCTTCAACATTTTCTACATAATTATCATAAGCCTGTTTTATTTCATTTTTTATCTCCAGTCTTAATGTAGAATACATAAAAAGATGATATAAAGATCCATGTTTTTTATGAAGTTTTCTATGCCTATGTTTCTTTTTAATTTTTACTCTCTCATACGAAGTATCGAGAAAGTATTGTTTCGCGAAAAAATTCGACCTCGAGATTTTTACGGAAATATACATTTTAGGTGTCGCTGAATCCAAAAAAGTGGTTTTCGCAATGCCGTCTGTCTGTCCGTCTGTTACTGGCTCTGGAGCCTAGACGGTAGACCGAAAATGAATGAAATCTCGTACTTATTGTCAGTATGATAAAATGCCTAAGTACGAGATTTCATTCATTTAGGCCCTAGAGCCAATGACAGACAGACGGCATTGCGAAAACCACTTTTTTGGGCTCAGCTACACCTAAAACATATATTTCCGTAAAAATCTCGAGGTCGAATTTTTTCGCGATTACAATACTTTCTCAATATACTTCGTATATGAGAAAGTAAAAAGGACTATATTTCAATAACAAGAAACAAAATTACAAACAAAAGTTTTGTTATCAATTACTGTGCAGCATTAATTTCCTCTCTAATATGCTCGAGTTACCCCATTTGTGAACAGAGCAGCCAGGGGCGGAGCCCCTAGCTATAATATATTGACTCTTCTGACATAAGAGTAGGATACAAATTATGAGGTACTTTCAGATGTGCTACAAACTTGAAATTTGGCATGATTACAGGTTTCTGGTCACAAATGAAGGGAAAAATCCTAAATTGTTGTAATTCCAATTTTCAGAGGCTATTTATGCGACATTATTGCTCCATAAGAAAAGCATGTAAATCAGTGTAGAGGTTTTTCTATTTGGTTTTTAAAATTATTTTCCGTTAAGATTCTAAATCGGGACTTGAACTATCAGAAAGTTTAAGAATTGTAGTTTCTTATTTTTGAAAATAAGAAACTACAATTCAAACAATGAAATGAAGATCCAGTTGCTTTGATTAAATCATTAGAAATGTTTCCCACATACATTTAACTAAGTATCCATAAATATTTATGTTGTTATGTGTAAAGTTTGACGTTGCTACATCAATAATTTCAATGCTTTTTTTGCTGCTATGCCCAGTGTTGGGCTAGTTCTGGCTCACCAGTTCCCACTTTCTTTCACAATGTTTATTCATATTTACATGCTCATACTTGTATTTAGTTTACTGATGTAATATTTCGAGTGGTGAAACCTGGATTCTATGGAAGAAATGCATGGTCAGACCATGAAAAAACAGGTTCCGAAAATTTCCTTTTCTTCTGTTTGTGCAGGTTTTCCTTTTAACTATCACATTCTGATAATTCACTATAACATTCACTTTCACTAAAATTGAAGTTTTCATCAGAATCTATTTTATTTATAACCTTCAAAATGTTGTTTATACTAACACCGACCATTTTGGTAGAAACGGATATGAAACACATGAAAAATGATAATTTTCAGTCAAAATATCTGAAAAATAAGATGACCATGGCAATAAAATATTTACTTAAATATGAAAGAAGGCATTTAAATTTATTTTGAGGAAATTAAAGAAAGTGTTGATGGTGAAATGACAATACTAAGTGGAGCTCGATTATACTGGAGCACAGGAAGGAGGGACAACTTCTGGCTGCTCAAGTATACTTGAGTGCAGCAGTGAAAGGGTTAAACAAAAGTTCAGCTATTTGAAGGTTTAATTGACAGTAATTGAATCAGAAGCAACAGTGATGGTCGCC
The DNA here is from genome assembly GCA_036926305.1 of Uropetala carovei. Classification (NCBI taxonomy): domain Eukaryota; kingdom Metazoa; phylum Arthropoda; class Insecta; order Odonata; family Petaluridae; genus Uropetala; species Uropetala carovei. Next base: position 5,734,156 of record JAXCHB010000084.1, on the reverse strand, counting down.
TTGTCAACGCCCGGAAAGAGTACAAAATATCCACAAAAAATCAAAAACAATTTCGTATTTCAGAAAGATTCGACTGCTGTGTAACATGTAAAGATTGCAAGAATAAGAGAGTACACAGCTTTAACTGTCAAATAAAGCAATAATGAAGAAAATTGGTCCATATTTAGGTATTTTGATGAATGAAGGAAAAAAGCCTTGTACTCAGTGCGTGATTGAAACTTACAGAGGTGGAAGGGAAGGAAATCGCATTGGTGAAACGTTTTTTAAGCACGTAGGGAAAATCCATAGCTAAATGATTAAATCCCTGGAAAACAAAATGAGAAAGGTTATTTTTAGAGTGCCGGTCCTTGATTTAAAAGTCATTAAGTCTCTGTTATGGTGATAGTGTGGTTGTGGAAAAATGCATAATGTTTGCATTATTTTTGTAAACTTCATTTATAATTAAAATTGTATGATAAGAGGAATTCAAGTGCTGGTGTTATTTCTGGTTCTAAGAAATGTTGAACCATAACAATGGAAATGAAGATTGACGTAATTAAGCACCTCCCAACATAACTCGGGCCATACCTTGTACGTTGGTAGTGACCATCTAAAATGGCAACATTATAACATCCAGTTTTCATAAGTGCATACTTCTACTTTTCACTGATGTTTTTACAAGTCGTTATTGTATCCCGATTAGAATAAAAAGATTTGTCTAGTCTTTAATAAGTTATATTTGTGTTTATCTTTGCCTCAGTACAATATTATGGGTCATTTTATAAAAATTATGTGACCGTTTGAACAGAAACGTAACCCAAATTTTTAACATTACTCTTATGGGAAAATGTGCTTAAACTTCAACTTTCAGGAATCAGCTGTGTCGTAAGTGTGATGACTGCCTGTATTTTATTTATTTAAATATTTTGAAATAGGCAACCTCACATGGCAATCAGCCAATAGAAGGCATGAACACGCATGCTTACGCTTGAGTAGCTGCAGTTATTTATTTTAGTAGGAAGTTGATATCAACATGACACTAGGCATTTATATATTGGTCATTCGCAGCCATTTTAGTAGGAAGTTGACATGTACATGATGCTTGGCATTGTATATTAACATGGCAATACATTAATTTTTTGGCCTGAAATATGGATAATAAATCAAAACGAAAAGTATTTACGATAAGTGATAAATTAGTATTTTAGCTCAAGTTGTGCATGTTGGAACACTTATCGAACTGACTCTGTTTGACTGGTTAAAGAAATAAAATGGTATTTAGGTTCAGGGGTATACTGCAGCCGGCTCTGTCTGGCTCACGCAAGCTGTTTGTTAAAATTTTTGATGCTCGGCAAGCCGGTTTGTTGAGCTATGCATTCCACATTATCCTGAGGTTAGCGATGTGTAACGATCTATAATTATGGGATGCCAAAAGTTTAAGGGTGCTTCTCGATCATGTTACACAGCAATTTATTATCTGGAAGATGCCAAACAATTTTACGTGGAATACGCTTATTCGAAGGCACTACAATTGATATATTAGTCATTAATGATATTTAGACATTTAAAATAAAAATTTAATTTTTATATACAATATTATCTTAATTTTATTGAAATCCCTTCTATTTCCTGCAAATATCAGATAACCTGATCTCAGGGCTGCAAAAAAGGTCATGAATTCGATGCTGGATGGAATGCCTAACTGCCAGGGGTAGCAATAGTAGCGACCTGGTTGTTATATACAAGCGAGTCCCGAGTTTTGTTTGTTCGAGTTTTGATTAATTCGAGATCGATTGATAATTTACGCGGAATAAATTTCGCATAGTAATTGGTTCCGACCAACCATGCGAGGTTTAGTTTTGGTGTAAATGTAGTTATATCTGCTCTAATTGTTTGAATTTGTGCTGATTTCACTTTTTTTCTGTTAATCTTTTATTTAAATTTATTTATTTTATTGATTTATTTATAAATTTATCACTTGACATGTCATCTAAAAGGAAATGTAATAGTGATAATGTAAGGGAATCAAATAAAAGAGTGCATAAGACTCATAGTTATGAATTGAAATTATAAATTTTAAAGCGTGTTGAGAAAGGTGAAAGCCAAGCTGAAATCGCTCGATCGTTGGGAGTGTGTCCTTCAAATATTAGCACTTATGAGAAACAGAAGGATAAAATTCTAGAAGATGTGATAAATTCAGGTAATTTGATAACAACAATAAACAGTCCTAGGCGTGGTGTTGTGATTCCTAAAATGGAAAAACTTCTAAAACTTTGGGTAGATGATCAGTGTCAGAAACACATACTGAAAGCATACTGAAATCGTACGATCGTTGGGAATGAGTCAACTATTAGCACTTGAAACAGAAGGAGAAAATTCTAGAACATGTGATAAATCCACGAAATTTGATAACAACAATAAACATTCCCCACCTAATAGCTCCTCTTCTTCCAACTAAAATCTTCCAACTTCTCAATTAATAAACCAAGTCCAGTAAGCACAGTTGAAAAAGATTTGAGGTAGGAAAATATTTTTAATTTTATTGTTTCTTTATTCTTAAGTTATTTTGTGCTTTTTTAATAACTTTTATATTAATTTTGCTGAAATAAATAGTTGTGTGTGTATATATATATATATGTATATATATATATGACTATATATGTATGTATATTTATGTATATTTGGCATCACACCCCTGTGTAGGTTAGTTTATTTGCATTTACACTGTTATTATGTTCAAACGTATATTTTAGATGGCTTGCCAAAGTTATGATATAAAGCAGTGTTACTAACCTTTTTCAGCACAATGCCCTCTTTTTGCTGAAAAATATTTGCCCTACACAGCTAAAAACTACAGTGAGCCCCTGGTTATATGACAGGTTAGGTTTCCGGCCATCGTCTTAAAGTGGATTCTGACTTAAAGCGGAACCTATTATTTTTGGACACCAAAGAAATAATACAAATATGTATAAGCCTATCTAAACATTAATTTTTAAAAATATGTAAACATTTTCAATACATAAAAATATAAACACTATTACATAATGTATACAATATTTCATAGTGGGGTAAAACTAGATTTGGTGACTTCAAACTGGACTATTGGTTTGATTGGTACATTGGCGTAAAATTGGATCATTGTAAAGTGTACCATCGTATAGTGGGGGCTAAATGTATTCGCGAACCGTATGTCATACTAAAATATACCTGAGTATTGCCTGTTCGCCACATACGGCAATTGGGGGCCATGTTAGGTGCCATTTACTTAGTAGACACCTCTTAATGTCAAGTCATCGTTACGGTCCATCCACGTCTAAAACCTTCTTTTATCTCTTTAACTGTAAGTCATAATTATATGCTCTCGAGGACATTTTTGTTGCAAATGTTATCCTCTATCCAATTAATTTATTAATCAATCTATATATAGAGGGTGATTCACGAAGATAGGGAATAACTTCAGGATCTGATTTCTGAGGTCATTATGAACAAAAAAGTTCATATGAACATGTGTCCGATTCCGAATAATTAAAGAGTTATGGCTGTTTGAAAATTAGAAAAAGGCAAGGCAATATCCGGAACTCGGGAGACAATTGCTGACCAATACGCGATGCGTTCTCTGCTACAGTGTTTATTTGCTTGTTTATTTACTTATTTACATTGTCAGATACGAATGTGCATATTATTAAAGTAGATTTTCAAAAACACCACCTTCAACTTCAATGCATTTCGCAGCTCGTGTGTGAATCGAGCTCGTTGCACACCGAAGTTCAACATGACTGTCTTTTATGCGAGCCACAGCATTCAATACGCGATGAAGTAATGCATCCCATGTTTGCACTTTAGTATGGTACACAAGATCTTTCATCTACCCCCACAAGCAGAAATCCAAGGGGTTTAGGTCTGGGGACCTAGCTGGCCAATTTTGTGGACCATTGCGACCGATCCATCTCCCAGGGAACTGCTCATCGAGGTAACCACTGCACGGAAACAGTGAGGTGGAGCTCCGTCATGTTGGAAGTACATTCGAAGTCTTGTAGCCAGGGGCACATCATCTAACAATTGATGCAATTCGTTTTGCAAAAATTGTAAATAAATCTGTCCAGTAAGATGACCCTCAAAAATGAATGGACCAATTACCCGATCACACAACATTCCACACCACACATTAACACTGAATCGGTGTTGAAAGTTATTGTCCACAGTGGCATGGGGATTAATTTCCGACCAAACATGGGAATTGTGTGTGTTGTTAACACCGTTGCGGGTGAATTGAGCTTCATCAGCCATTAAATTCCAGTCATCCGGCAGGATAGGCTCCCCAGGTTCAAGGTGTTGGACACGTTGCAAGTGGTATGGGTACAGTACTTCTTCATTCAATGTTCTCCTTACTGTTGATTGCGAAGGCGTGTGGATATCCTTCGCGTACTAGTACGAGGGCTATGCTGTACCGCCTCAAGGATGTTCTCTTGCTCGGCCACGTCTTGTCGAACCACACGCTCATATGGAGTGTTAACGCTGAGAAGTGAGCCAGTATCTCGCAAAGTTTGGAACACTCTGCTAATAACTTTTTGATTTGGAACTCTGCAGTTTGGAAAACGTCGCTGGTATTCAGCGACAGCAGCAACAGCATTTCCATTGCAAAATCCATAAACATACACCATATCGGCATATTCAGCACTTGTAAATGTAAAAGGCATCTTGAAAGTAACACCAACACAGTAACAACTAACAATGCTAATGTTGGTTCTTGCGTGCACGTGTTTCGACAGGCTACGTTCGGACAAGGTCATGGTCGTGCAGGCGCATGAGTTATGAGTGCGATTCACATTGGTGCAATGCTGAAAATCTAGAGCAGCCATAACTCTGCAAATATTCGGAATCGGACACATGTTCATATGAACTTTATTGTTCTTAATGACCTCAGAAATCAGTTCCTGAAGTTATTCCATATCTTCATGAATCACCCTGTATATAAAATTGAATGTCTGTGTTTATGTCTGTTCCTTATACATTCCCACGCCCTTTGAGCTATCGGGGCCAAACTTTGAAAATTTGCTTCATATGACTCTACGAGTAACATAAGGTACCCGGGATCCCCAACAACCACCCCACACAGACAGACAGACGGATATCTATTCCTCATAAGATAAAATGGAAAAATCGATATTTCGACCTGCAGCCTTATATTATTTTGCTTATTAAAATTCGCATATTTGACCTACGATATTCGGACTTGGACTTTATTAAAGAAAAATAAATGCAGTTTCTTATTCTTATCGTCTTTTATCACTTTCAAATCTAAATCTTTCGAATTTAACGTTTTAATGTCATATTTTGACAAAATTTAGCATTTTTATATTAGTCTCACGTATGCTCACGTTCTCTCTGGACCTCCATGGACCCTTCCGGCCCAATTCATAGGTATCAGAGATATCTCAGAATTAGTTTTTACTTTCTCCAATATACGTAGTATAGAGAAAGTAGTGTTTTCAGGAAAAAGTTCAAAATCGAGATTTCAACGGAAATACACGTTTACAAGCAAGCTTTGAAATAAATATTAAAACATATTTTTCTAATTTATAATGCCTTCATCCTTTGGTAAAAAATGTGCAAAAGGTGAAATGGTTGTATTACCATATAATACATAATTTTATTCGCCAAAGACGTCTGGCATAACCAGGGCATCGCTGGGTACTTTCAGCTAGTACCTTATAAAGGGCAAGGTAGAGTAAAATATGGATTTCTTTTTATTGTTGGATTAATGGCATCTCTTTGACTGTAGCACCGCAAATGTTAACGGCCACAAACTGAGCTATGTCCTACTATCAACAAGTGATGGCAAATGAAAAAAATATGTTTTGATACGTTTTTCATAAAAAAAGATCATTTTTTGTTACATTCGAATCTAAATTTCATTTTTCGTTACATATAATGGTATAATGAAAACTTTTAGTACAAATGAATGAAATCGAGCTAATTGTCCATTTTTAATGTATTCATAAACATGATTTTTATGCATTTATTCATTTCATCGCCATGACAACTGCAATTGTTAAAGTATATTGTTGGCTCGATCTTAATAAGTATGTATAAAAATTGTGAAAATACACATTAAAACATACTTTATGGAGATTTTCGGATGATATTTGAATTTCTACGATGTGAAAATTAATCTTTATAATTTTCTCCGAATGACTGTGCAAGTTTCGTATCAAAATCGTATTTTTGAGATAGCAATTAGCATTAGATTAGCAATTTTAACCACTAAGCATGTATAATCACAGATATTCTAATATATAAAACCAATTCTGAACAACAATAGGCAAATAACGTATTTTTTGCCATTATCCTTTAATTAATAGAGTTGATAATAATGGAAAGTAATGAAACTTGAGATGAAAGGAAAAGAAAACTTAACAGAGGAGCACAAACTCGCTGGAGATCTCGCCTAATGGAAATATTGCTGAAGATAGGAGAAGAGGAACGGAACGGGATAGACAGAAAAGATTGAATGATCAGAACAAACGAAAAGTGAGGCATAGAGATAATGAGTGACCAGAAGCAACAGTAAATCGATTGACAATCAACAGATTTATAGACGCAAGAAAACGAGAATATGAAAGTTCATTAAAATCTGAATAGCGATTATTGTGGATTAGGTCATATTTTTGTAACAAAATTGATATAGAATTATTTAGTATGTTTAAGAAATAAATCTTCATTAACATACATATATCTTTGCAGAACAACTTTGACTGTTATTACTGTCTGAAACATTTGGTTGTGCGGATTTTATATTAATTTTTACGTTTTAGTGTACATAAAAGTTGGTGTCATTAATTTTTATTTTATTTAACGTGATATTTAATTCACACACACCAGTCATATTTGACTGGCAATTATGGTAGTATAAAATAAAAATGGAATTTTTTGATACCTAACATTGATTTCCATATTTTTTCTAATGGGGTAGAATTGAAACAGTGAGTTTAGAAAAATCCAAGTAAAAATTATAGTTTTTGAGATTTAGGTTTTTTCCCTTATATTGTATCCAATAACGTTTCATCGTGCTAAATTCATTTATATAGCCCTTTCAGAAGAACCTATCATATAGTTATATCCTCCTATATCCTATGTAAGAAGCAGTAATAGATGCTAGTTATAGTTGCTTGTGTTCAGCAAGGAATTTTATCTCACCTTAATATACAGAGTAAGGGCCAACAAATAATTTTTAAACGCAACAGTTTGCTCCTCTGCACCGATTTATGGGTTTTTCTCTTTGGACAATATTTGGGGAAAACAATCCCTAAAATTTATAATTATAAGAATTTTATATTTTTTCATCATTTCTTATGAATAACACGCATTTCTGCCAAATGTTATTGATGAAGCACCCTTAGAAGTGCATTTATATATATTTAATTGTTTAAATTTTATTAATTTTTGTCAGCCACAGAAATACACTTCATTGTAATTTTCAATGTTAATTGTTGCTATAGCACTAGGACAGTTGGAAATACCTAAACAATAAAATATTTGTTTAAATTTTAGTATTTTTTAACTGCCAACAAAATAAATATTGTTGTAATTTCTGATTTTTCTGGTTGGTTTTGCCACAAGACCTACGTACATGCCAAATTTCACATCTCTAGCTCACCTGGAAGTGCCTCATAATTTGTACCTCCTATATCCTATGTTAGAAGTGTGTATATATTATAGATATAGTATTTTAATACAGATTTTAATATTTGTCCTATGTACGAGGTGCGATCAAAAAGTTCCCGGACTGGCTGCATGGAGCGCTAACCGGACGTAGTACGGACTTGGGCTGCTAGGTAGCGCCAGATAGCTTCATTGTGAAGCAGTTTGCTGAGTGTCATGTTGATACATGCAAGCGTTGTTATGTTATATGTTATGTTTTCATTTTACTCGTGAATCGAAACATTTGCCTTTTCTGCCCCCCTCTCCTCCCTCCTCTACCTATCTTGTTTCAGTGTGTCTAGCGTGCACGTATTGGTATTTCCCAAGCGAATAGTCACTTCCTCATGTATTAGCGGCATAGCTAGGGTGTCCATACGTCCCAGTTTTCTGGGATTTATCCCGGATTTTAGTCATTGTCCTGATGTCCCGATGTCCTGAAAATTTTTTTCGGGATGCCCAATTGTCCCGGTTTATAGGAGCACTCTCCGTACTTGTTTTTAATGATCGAGATTTCCAATGCATACGTTTTCTTATTAATTAATTGCGTGTTTTCTTATTTTCACACGTTCACTGTTCGAACGGAACGTTTAAAGGAGTTCTGTGATTTTGTTGATGTAGAATATAGTAAGTCGCTATCTCATTTGAAAACTCGTTGGTTATCACTATGTACTGCAATTGAAAGAATTTTTAAAAAAATTGAAGGCTTAAAATATTATTTCGTGTCTGATGAAAAGGCTCCTATTTTCATTTTGAATTCTTTAATTAATGCTTTGGGAGAAGCATATTTGTGTACCGTGCTTCTTGCAATTCATGAATGGCCAGATATTAAAGATTGAGAAAACAAACATCACTATTATAGAGGTAAAAACATTGTTGATGAAACAATTGAAATGATTGCTAGTAGAATATCTGATAAATTTTTGCCTATTAAAACTAAAGAAATATTGCAACTATGTAAAGATGAAGAAAAAAATAAATTTAACAACGAAGTCATCGAATTTTATTCAACAGCAAGGGAGTATTACTAAATTGGACTGAACCATTAACTCTAGAACCGCCAGAGGTGTCTTTTTGAAACCTGCGCTTCTTCGCTGATAGCGTACGACCATATTTTTTGGCCTAGCGATATGAAATTTCGTGACTTTTCCTAACTTTTGACGAGGAATTCAGGAATTTTCTCAGTTTTGAGCATAGCCAAATCGTTTGGCCACTGTAATACTTTCTACCTAGAACCGCCATAGGTGTCGTTTTGACACCTTGCCATTTTATTTAAGAAAAGCATGCTAAAATCCGCAGAAACTGGTGGAAAATGTCTTGCTTGCATGAAAATTATAGTGTAAAATGCTGAATGAATTACAATTAATCATAAAAGAAATTTAAGCTGGAAGAATATTAATTTTCTGCTTATCGAGAAGTGCATCATTCCGTTGTGTTTGCGGTGTTCGGAAGGGGACTATGTGTGCGGCATTGCGATGTAAGTGTATGTTCAGGCCATTTATTTACATACTAAATCTTTATTTTGTAAGTAGGACTGCGGGAGGCGACAGCTGTCGCGCCGGACGGCAGGATAAAGACTGCTGTCGCGCCGTCTGGCCCCAGTCCATCTTGCTGATGCACTTAATTTTCCCACCTCTCTCTCACAGGGACTTGGTGTATTCTTCATAGTGGGTTTTCCTTCTGTATCTTCAGTAGTGCGTTGTATGTTCGAGCGCAAAGGTGTGGTATTAGCTGCTTTGTCTTTAGGTTACTTTCCTCCCGCCGGCCTGAGAAGATGGCATACAGACGCAGAATTACGCCAGAGGAAATAGTAAGAGATCTGAACGAGATATCAGAAAACGAATCTGAAGTTGACGAGCAAGATCCGTTAGAAAGGAGTGAAAGTGACAGTTACGTGCCCTCATTGGGTCAAATGGTAGTGATAGTGAATCGGTTGTTGTAGCTGATGTCGAAACTGATGCTTTGACTTCACGTGATGCTCTAACTCCACAACCTTCATGCAACAAAATGTCAAAACAGGGCAATATCTCTCTGTTATGTATGCAAAATACCTGTCTGTGGAAAGCACACCAAGATGTCAATTATTACCTGTTGTGATTGCTTTGTCCCTGATGTAACAGATAATTGATCTTGTTTGTTTTTAGGGAATTAGTGGACTGTATAAATTGAAATCGTGGCGCTGTATTCAAAATCACAGGATCGTTCAACCGAAATATGCAACTAATAACACAACATGAGGCATATGAAATACACGAATAGCATTGAGAACATAATAGCACAAGAAATACAATTAACATTGAGAGCACAGTAACAAAGAAATGCACAATTGACATTAATGATGCTCACTGTAAAGATGAGTACGTGTTGTTTTCAAATCACACTTCATCCTGCTCGTCTTCGATGTGTTGAGACTCGAGGAACAAGAAGTTGTTCAACACAATTAAAGAACTTATGATTTTGCACTTATTTATGAACAAACTTATGACGGTTTTAACACGTAACGGTTTTTCACAAGATAAGATTCACAGGATAGGAGCTCCATAAAACGTGTCCGTCCCGGGGAAGAGTCTTTTCGAACTGGGAACTGTTCATCACGATGGCAGCGCCTGCGGTAATGCAGCCAACCATCACGTGACCGAAAGACACGACACACAATACAAAGTAATACAAAGTAATAGTACAAAAAACATCTTTGAATTTTAAACAGATCTCTTCATATTGATGACTAAAAAGACATGTTTGTTCATCGCATTTCTTACACAAGTAACCAAATGTGTGTATTTTGATTGTTTCTATTTCAATAAAACTTTTGAAAAATCCTAAAGTGATTTCTTTGAAATCATGCCCAAAATATGCAAAAGCAGCATAGGTGTCAAAATGACACCTCTGGCAGTTCTAGGTAGGAGGGCAGATCCAGCGGTTCTAGTGTTAAAGCAGTATACATTTTTGAAATGGTTGACTTTAAAATCTATTCCAAAGTAGGATGATGTTGCATATTCTTGTGAATCGCTTGAAAGAAATGGAATTAAATTCACAGAAAATATTCTGTGCGAACAATTTGTATTTTTGAAGGAAGTGATTAGCAGTGAAATTGAAAACAATGTTAATTGGAAAATGATGAATTGCAACAAGAAGTGGATGACTATCTTCATGAAAATGGAATTAATCGAGCAAACAAGTGAATTCATTAGAATTTGTTGATGTCTGTTAGCAAATCCGGGTCACAATGCAGGCTGCGAAAGAATTTTTTTCTTTATTAGACGCTCAAAGGACTGATGAACAGAACAGATGAGAAATCGGTACAATTAACGCAATACTCATATGTATCTTTAATTTAAAAGATCTAAGTTGTGAAGATTTTATGAATTCCATAAAAGAAAATGAAGAAATATTAAAAGCTGAGCAAGGATCAGCCAAATATAAATGCAAAATTAAATTTTAAGATTATCATTTGATGAATGGACTATTTTGTTTTAAAAATTCATAACCCATTAATTAATTATTCTTCAGTTAATAATGAATGTTTTCTTAGGTGATAATGGTCCATATATGTACCTAGTATTTGATTTTTTGTTGATTTTGTAATAAAGATTTTAATTTTTGATATTTCATTCATTCATGTAACTTTAAATTGATTTTTGTTTAGTGATAATAGTGCTTTTTCATGCTTATTGACTTAAAATTCAAATATCTCTTGTAATTTTGAGTTTATAATAGTGATCAATATTTTTATGTTAACACGATTTATACATTACAATATGTTTAATTTGTAATTATGGTATGCGATATCAATTTGGATGTTTCAAAGGGTAATACTCTATAAATCAGTGTTTCTCAACCGAAAATCTGCCGTGGACCGGTAAATGTTGTGAATGTTCCACCAAGGACCGGTAAAATTTAGCAAACTACATAATTTTTATTTGTTTTCTTCAATGAAATTTTATTAAAAAATAAGAATAAAATAAAGTCACATAACTTTTAAACATTTAACTGTCAAAATAAGAATAAATTTATCTTAAACTTTCCACCAAAGTTTTGCGGACCGATGGTTGAAACACTGCTATAAATCACAATTCATGTACAATTTTTATGCTCCATTCTTATCAATAATTAATATTTTTTATGTCGTAACCACTCATTCTGAACAATCTGTTAGATAATTGGCTTCTTTATGTGACCATGATTTCAATTTCCTTATGAGTAAAATACAATATGTTATGCATTTAATTTTAAGTGTATAAATAAAAATTGCAAAACTTTATAACAAAAAAAGTTTAAACCCATCCTATTTTATTATTAATAGAGTAACAGAAGCAAAAAATACATTAAAACAGTATTTTAATACCTCGAACTACAAAAAATGACTAAAAATGCATTTGCCCAGGTTATGCCCCGGTTATGTCCCGGTAATTTCCCAGTTATGTCCCAGTTGTCCCGGGTTTTTCATCCTCAAAATAGAATATGCCCCAGTTTTGCACCCTCGGCCTCTGGACACCCTAGGCATAGCAGTCAACTTGGGAGAATAATTTAAGAGTGAAAGTGAAAAGGAATACTCGTGTAGTACTAACGTATGTTATGTAATACGGTGTCCATATTTGATTTACGAGAAACGGCTATTTTTTTACGAGAATAAGATCCTGGGGATAACGAAATCAAATTTCTCTTTTAGTAGGAGTTGTTACGAATAAGTGAATAAAATGTATTTTATGTCACCGTAATTTTAGTTAATACTCTTTATTTGATTGCGAACTGAAAATCTGAGGTGTTTATACTTGTTGGTATTTTGAAATAAATGACCCCAGCTGTCTAATCACTTTAAAATCAACATTTTTCCTTGCGTGGCCTTGTGAAAAGTTGGCGTCAGCTTACAATCGGTGTCGGCTTACAATCGGTGTCGGCTTATAATCGATTAAATACGGTATCTCAGTTTATGGATGTTAGATAATATATTGTTAATTTTAGGCATGCCAAACGTAGACTTGATGGGATGTCATTCTATGGAGGAGTATTGCATGTTTGTTATGCTCCTGAAATAGAGACTGTTGATGAAACAAGAACAAAGTTAGTGCAGCGCAGAAAGGATGTTGCATGCCGTATTAGTGGAAGGATATGCCATTCGACATCTCTTGCTAGGTGAGTTTTAATGTTTGCCATATTTCAGTTTTTAAATTTCCTAATTCCATTAATTTTACTATTAATGATATGTTAAGGTGTAATGAAGCTCTGTGCTGAATAATTGCTTTCTTTTTATTTAAGAATTAATCCTCTCAAATGCTTAAGAAAAGGTGAAAGAAGTGTGCCAAAATTTAAGTTGAAGAGATTATGCTCAAATGCATCTTATAAGTGCATCTGGAAAGGTCTACCCACCATGATTGATCCCAGAGTTGCTACAAAATCTGGAAAGGTACATTGGCCGGGTATTGTTGTTTGTTTAAATCAGATAGTTTGGCTGTTATTGGGAGAAGTACATCACTGAGACTCACTGAACATTTGAAATAATTTAAAAAGTTCAGAAACATGTTTCATTCTCATAAATTTTTCCCATGAGTGATTCCATGTCAAGTGATCCAATGCAAATTCCCTTACCATTTTCTTTTACTTTGATTTTCTGTACACATATAGTACTATAAGAGAGGGTCTCAAATCTAAAATTAAAAAATTTTATCTCATCTAGTTTTTGATTTATCAGAGTTTGAAAATTTCAAAAATCCACAAATTTTGGCATTTGCGAGTATACAAAATCCTAATTTTCTCAGGCCAGGAATGAGATATTTCAATTAAAAAACAACCATTTTGTTCAGAATTTAACAGGTTTTTATTTGATATGTCTAGGTTTTAGGAAGTTAACATTTCAAGGTTACAAGATCGAAAATTTGAAAACCCATTTCCAAAAAAAACCATACGACTTAAAATTTGCAAAAAATTCATGTTTGTTCCTTGATGTTTTAAGATTGTCCATACCAATTTTCAAATTAGGATCGCAATGGGAACTTATATTTTTAGTAATTTTTGTTTATTACAACATTCGAAAATTTTCATATTTGTGTCTATAATGTACTTAATACAGGCAGTCCTCAACGTTGGTACATTCGACTTTCGTGCAATTCGCTCTTTCGTACATTGTAAATTCTCACCCCTAAACCACCTTTTGTATGCCGAACAACGCCGAATTCGGACTTTCGTTCGTCAGCTGACGATCAAACATTTCGAGCTATCGCATAATAGCGCTGTCTGTCAGGCAAGCCAATCAGTTTTTACAAACCCAATCTCCAGACAAGAAACTGATTGGCCGGTCTCAACATTTACTAACCCAATCACCGGACAATGTGGAGGGTTACTATGGTTCCAGGTGAGGCGAAGGGCGCATTAAAACATAGCGAGCCGAAGGTTCGTCAATACATCCTTTCAATGTTGTTTGAAGTATACATATACATTTACATAATAAAAGTGACTGAACTTTAGCTTGGACCCCTGCATAATAAAAGTGACTAAACTTCATGATTACCCGATAAATTATAAAAAGATAATAATCAATTACACTATGTGTGTGACAACCTTAGGATAATACAAGGGAACAAGAACCCAAGATAGCATAGATTGACACCTCTGAACCACCTTTTGTGCGCCGATCAGACTTTCGCACGTCAGCTAAATGACGAACGAATATTTCGAGTGGTGCTGGTTGCCAGCCACTAGGCCACCAGTTTCCACCATGTCGCCATCTTCGTCCGTACAGCAGTGTTTATTTGTGCAATTATTTAAATATTTTATTGCATTTTGCCCTATCTCTGTATATTATAAAATCGACAATTGTATCTAAAAGGCCCCTGCACAAAAAAACTAAACATTTATACCATAATTAGAGATTTTATAATATTTTTTGGCTCTCTGGGAACGGAACCTCTCTATAACATGTAAATCTATGTTTGACTTTTGTACATTCGACTTTCAGACACGTTTTCAGGAACGCATTATGTACGAAAGTCGAGGACTGCCTTTACCTATTTTTAGAAGTTTTATCTATCATTATTTAGAGGATTGTTCATTCCTGCGCTACTGTTAGTAGAAATGTCAAATTCCAAAAATTACATTACTACAATGAAGTATTTTACACCCTGGATAAAAAGAAAATTAACTATTGCATGCACAAACATAAAACTAGAAAATAAATTTATCATCATTGTTAAAGAATATAGTAGGCTTACTATAGTAGTACAAACCTACTAGGCAGATTATTTAGCTTGTTAGTTATTTTAGACAGTTCACTTTCTTCAATAGATAGAATATTTTTTGGCTAAACTTCTTTCCAGTGTTTTGGTTGCAGCAGACATCTCTTTTTGGGTTAAGGTGTAGGTTCGGCCTGTCGCAGTTTTTGGTTCAACTCTTGTTAGAACTTGATTTCTTGCCACTTTCAGAATGTCTTGTTTACTTGGTTACACAAATGATGGTGCTGGACCTGGTGGCTCCAAGAAAGTGACCGTCACTTCTTCATTATCAAAGTTTGGTGACAGTACATAAGGCAGCCACCACCGCTGATCATATTCACATGTCACAAATCCAGCCACTTCATCCATAGCTAGAGTTTTTGGACCTCCTTCAATGTTATGTTTATCACTCTTATCACTCAATGAGTACACTTTGGTAATGATTTCAGTTTGACTTGCTGTTGATGGAACGAAGCAGTGAAATTGTTGTGTTCCGTCAATCATTTTTGCTTCTGTAAAGCGGGATTTCAAGTAGTTTTCTTCTTCAAGGTATTCCTGATTTGTGCAAAAAAAGAAATGAATTGATGGGAGGTTTGATTTGCTCCAGTTGAAGAGTTGGAGAGGTGTCATTATTTGGTCTTCGTAAGGTCTCTGAAGGCTTGCCCTGGCTTCGAGGTATTTGACTGTCCCTCCCAAACCATCACAGACTCCTTTGCCGTGAGCTGTGACATAAAAATGCCACTCTGCATCCACCCTAAAATCCTGCTTGTGGTGACAAAGGTTGGAGAAGTTTTTCCTGTTCTTGTATTGTGCAGCTGACCCGTCAGAAAATTAGAAAACCTTTTGCAATGTTGGCATCACATTGCTATTGAGGAATGGAATCAGTTGTCTTTGAAACAAGTGTACAGCTACTGTATTATGTATCAAGCACTCAGAAATGAATACAAAACTTTAGTACTTGATTCCATCTTAATCCCTTTAATAGACTGCAAAGGGATGTACCGTTGCTTGATCGTTGTTCCAATGAAAGGACTGAGCTTCATCCTGCAACACAAAAGAGTAGTTTTCTGAGAAGTCTAAACTGATGACAGCCTCATTCTCTTTAATGTTTTCTTTAAGATAGCTGTAGTATGCCGATTGCTGTTGAGCTATAAAAGTGTGTGTTTTCAATGCTAGGAGTTGTTCACAGAAAGTGTTGACAAAATCTTCAGCACTTTTTGTAAATGTTTCAAAACTGCACCTGTCAACTGACACCCACTGTTTGTACGTAACACTTTCTATCATTTCCTCTTCAAATTTGTTCATCAGCTGTTCCTTTAACTGATCAGTACCTGGACAGTTGTTACATTCATCTAAATGGCACTCTGAAGTAGGAGGCGTACACATTATTTTTGCTAGGCATACTTTATAATCACCCATATTTGATCCGTCATCCAATAGCATCTCTTTTAACTTTGCTCCACTTATCATTAATGTGTGTGATAGAAATTTTGTGCTGCTCTAAATTTAAAAAAATAATCAGATGAATGAGCACAAAACTTAATATATTTAAGATTTTTTTGGAAATTCAAGGGTTGGTAAGATATAGGCTGGAATTGGTCATCTGGAAGTGGAGATTCACTCTTGTCAATTTTCCTTTTATATGATAAATTTTCTATAGGGCTTCATTTAAAGTAAAATTTTGTAGGATTAAAAATCAATCTATGCTAATGAATACTAATGAAAAGATTAAGTTAAAGTAATTTTTTATGTAAATAGTTCATATTATATTAAATCAAACAAAGAATTCACATTATTTTCTCTCATAATTCAGAAAGTCATTTTTAATAATTTTCTTTTCTTCAAAAATTGAACATTCTCATTGTCATTTGATTTTTTGATTTTGATGTGTAATTTTATTATTTTTTTGTCAAAAATTATTTTATATTCTTTTGTAGTTAAATACCTCCTATCACATGATAGGGTATAGTTGAATTTCCTCCTATATAATCTTTGGTGTAATCTATCTTTCGTTAATTTAGATTTGTATTAAGACAATGTACTATGTGCTTTACAGGCTCCAGAATATGGACCTTTTCTTCCTGAAGTTGTGAAATCAGGAGTGGCAAGTATCAACACAGCACTTCCCGTTCAATCAAATATTAACTTTCAATGGTCTACTTTGAGTAAGTTTATTCCGAGACCAATTGCTGTGAAGAAAGAAATTATGTTCAATAAATCAAGGTAATTTTCTTTTGGTGAAGTATATGGTTAACTTTTGCAAGGATCACTTAATATTATTAACCTTTAAATGTTAAAGGCTGCATATGTGTCTTAAGAATCTCAAGCAGCTTGTACATTGGCTACAACTTTAAACTTGAATAATGAAAAAATGCTAACTTTTTTGCATTATGATTGCTACTAAATGGAAGATTATCATATATCTTTGGGTATAAGTCGAGAAATTTCTTGCATCTTTTAGGCCGATCAAACCCTACCTTTGACTTATATTCGAGTCGCGAACTAAATGGACATTTTTCTGGGTCAATAATTAAACATGGCTGGCAAAAAACAACATTTGACTGACCTTGAAGCGCATCAGAATGAAAAATTTATGCTAACTAGTGGAAAATGCAAAGACTAATGATGAAATAATACAGCATCGCCATACTTAGTTTCAAAGGAAAACTTAAAATTTATATTTTATCTTTAAAAAAAACTTACCCAAATGAGTTAATTGAAGAGAAGAATCAATGCAGTACTCAAGTGTTGGTTTTTTAAATTTTGATCCTGAATTCAAATTGCTAAACACCATTCCATTTCTTCAACGACGGCAATTCATTTTTTACTTAGAATCACGGACTGAACAGAATATTGTGAATATGACCACCAATTTTTCCTTTGTCTTTTAAAATGGTTGCAATTGTTGAATGATTGAGATCATAAACACAACCAATTGAAGCAAGCAACTCACCTTCTTCTGATCTATGTATTATGTCCATTTTAGTTTCAATAAAATCCGTAGTTTTAGGCATAACTTTGTGGAATATATCCATATTAGGAGAATAAATGAATGTCACCCTGGTACTTTTTCCACTGATTTATTTGCACTTAAAAACAGGAGACGACCATGGTTTCGCCACAGTAGCATCATCAGGTGAATAGGAGAGTAGAGGTGTTGGGAATATATACAGAGTGAGGGGTGGGGTTGATGAGGGGGGGGGGGGGGTCTTGAGAGGCAACCAGGGAGTGGGGTTGGCCGGTTTCCAGGGCACCGCGGGGGTGTAGGGAAAAGAAAACCCTGGGTTATTGGGATAGCAGAACCGGGTGTGGAGTTCAACTGGGGAAGGGTTTGGTAAATGGTGTGGGTGGGGTTATTCCAAAGGGTGGGGTAAATCTAGAATAGGGGAGTGGTTGGTGAAAATATGCTCGTTAGTTAGCATAGCATTTCCCTTCCAGTAGCAGATTATTTCAAGCATATTTTCACCAACCACTCCCCTATTCTAGATTTACCCCACCCTTTGGAATAACCCCACCCACACCATTTACCAAACCCTTCCCCAGTTGAACTCCAAACTCTATTCCGCTAAATCAATAACCCCGGGTTTTCTTTTCCCTACATCCCCGCGGTGCCCTAGAAACCAGCTAACCCCACTCCCAGGTTGCCTCTCAAGACCCCGAACCCCCCTCCCCTTCCCTCCTCACAGTTGAACCATCACCTCGAACTTCTGCCCGCCGGTCACCCAAAGGCCGCTCCCTTCCCCTCACCCTCCCCCCCCTCCCCATCTTCACCACCCTCACTCTGTATATATTCCCGACACTCCTACTCTCCTATTCACCTGATGATGCTACTGTATAGCGAAGCCATGGTAGTCTTCTGTTTTTAAGTGCAAATAAATCAGTGGAAAAAGTACCAGTGTGACATTCATTTATTCTCCAAACATTTTAGTTTCCATCGAAAGCACTCGATGTGTTTTTACCACTCTTAGCACTTTTACAAACACTGTGTTAACGATTGTTTTCCTTATTTCAAGGGTAATAAAAAACAATACCTACATAAACATACACCCGTACGGCTTCAAATACAAACGGAAAATGACAAGTGTTGACAAGTTTACGTATTCTTACTGCAACTGATGTTTGTAAGTGCGAGAGGGTGTGTTCGGAAATGAAGGGCAAGGTGCAATTCATTGGTATGTGGAATGTTTGTAAATACGAATTGTTCATTTCTTGAATGTTCGTAAGTAGAGGTTCACCTGTGTGTGTGTATTAATTTTTTTGTAAATTTCAAAACTATCTTGTTTTTGTTTTCTTTGCTTCGACTTATACTCGGGTCTTGGATTTTAGACACTTTTTAGGCTAAAAAGTACACTTCGACTTCTTCTCGAATCACCATATACTCGAAGATATACAGTATATATTCTTTCATACTTAATACATAATATTTAAGAATTATTTTTTCAAAGTATTTTTCTAAGCGATCGTAATGTCAGTTCTCATAAAACTTTTTAGCTCAACATTTCAAGTCTCTAGCTCATCTGGAAGTGCCTTATAATTTGTATTTTCATATGGGGCAAAACAGCCCATAAAAGTTGGAATTCTCATAATATTGTATTTTTTTCATCGGTTGTGACAAAAAACCTATATTCGCATCAAATTACACATCTCTAGCTCATCTGGAAGTGCCTTATTATTTTTATTCTCATATCTATATTTATATCTATCTATATCTACATTTCACCCTGCAAGCCACCGCAATGGTGTGTGGCAGGGGGTGCAGTAGCACCAAGGGAAAGCACATAATAATGAATAGTATCACTCTGCGTCGGCTGATTTCTTTTCGTAACTTCTGTTCTGCTCAGCTATCGTTCTAGGGGAAAACGAGCCTTTATACCTCTCAGTCTTACAGGCTATCTCTCTTATTTTACGAGGATGGTCCGTTCTACCAATATAAGTTGGCGCACTTATTATTTCTTCGACATCGCTGGAGAATATATGCGTTCTAAACCTTTCAAGAAGTTTTAACCTAGAGCGTGATCGACGGTCAGTTAGTGATTCCCATCCTAAGTCCTGTATCAAGCCTGTAACACTTTTGTTTCTATCGTAACAATTTTTGATGAATCTAGCGGCTTTTTGCTGCACTCTTTCTAGATCTGAGATTGATCCTTTCTCGTACGGATCCCATATGCTCAACGCGTACTCTAATAGCGGTCTTACTAACGAGAAGTAAAATGTCTCTTTGACTTTTTCCTCACTTTTACCTACTATGCATTTGATGAATCCTAGTTTCTGTTTAGCCTTCCCGCATATATTTCGTATGTGCATATCCCACGAGAGGTTGCTTGTTAGAGTAACGCCTAAGTATTTGACGAAATTGGCTAGTTTTAGCTGGACGCCTTCAACAGTGTAATTCGTGGCGTCAATGTTTTTGTTTCCCCAGAATCTCATAAAGGAACACTTTCCTAAGTTCAATTCTAACTGGCATTCTTTACACCACTCGAGAATTGCATTGAAGTCGTCAGAAAGTAATAATTGATCATTAGGACTGTTAATCTCTCTGTAAACAACTGTATCATCCGCGAATAACTTGATTTTACTTTTAATAACCTTATCTAAGTCGTTTATATATAAAAGGAATAGTAGAGGGCCAATTACACTTCCCTGTGGAACGCCTGGGGCTACTCTGACTGAATCTGATTTAAATCCATCTATAACTACTATTTGTTCACGCTCATTAAGAAAGTCCCTGATCCACTCGATTATCTTTCGATTTATTCCATAGTCATTTAATTTCTTCACTAACTTACTGTGCGGGACTTTATCGAAAGCCTTCTTGAAGTCGAGGAAAACCGCACCTAACTGAGTCTTACGGTCTCCTGATCTTAGTATATCGTGAACGAACAGAGCGAGCTACGTTTCACAAGATCTCGTCTTCCTGAAGCCATGCTGATATTTACTTAGCAAGTTCTGACTATCTAAGAAGTCTATCACGGAGCTAACGATAATGTGCTCGGGAACCTTGCAAGATAGGGAGGTAAGCGAAATTGGCCTGTAATTTTCTCTGTCGTCTTTTTTCCCACCTTTGTGTAACGGCGTTATAAAGGCTAATTTCCATTCCTTAGGTACAACGGCATGACTAAGTGACTTATTGAAAACTATTTCGAGATAAGGTGCTATTTCCAGTGCTCTTTGAATACTCTAGCTGGTATGTCTTCTGGACCTGGAGATTTATTTGACTTGATATTTTTAAGCTGTTGAGATATTCCTTTCGCTAATATGACTATATCGTTCATTTTTTCCTTGCCTGGTTCGGGCGCCACGACCTTCGCTCTCACGTCTTCGGTAGTAAATACGCTCTGAAAAAATAAGTTTAACAAATTTCCTTTATCTGTGCTATCACTAACTACCTCTCCTTGGTCATTTATTAATGGGGCAACGGTTGGGCATCGACCTTGAACTTGTCTAACATATGACCAAAAGCATTTGGGATTTTCACTTAGATGTTCACTAAGTCTTTTTCTTGAAGTCCGTTAGTGCTTTGCGCATAATCTTTTTGGTCTTAGTCCGACAATCTCTGTACTTAAGTGAAATTGAAATTACTTCCTACTGTGACTTACAGTTATTGATGCGTTTAAATTTGGAGTGAAGCTTTCTTTGGTGTCTGAGGGCACACCTAACCTGCCGATTATACCACCTTGGTTCCCCATTATCGCTAATAAATTTACTTGGTCTATACGTATTAATACCATTCTAATTTCTGATAGAAATGCTTTCCAAGTTTTCTCAACGTTTTTTGTGCTTGTCGATTTGCTGAAATCGCCGTAATCCTTGATGAGTTTCTCTTTGAAATCCTCACAGTTAGCGCTTTTATACATGTACACTTTTCGCTTAGGCTTGCGATATTTTGCGACAGCTATATCCAAAAGTACTCGAACTGCGTGGTGATGACTGATTCCTTCGTCGACAGTTACTTCGGGAACACGCTCGGGGGTGTTAACTGCTAGTAAATCTAATATATTGTTCGCTCTCGTATGTTTTTTGACTACCTGGATAAGGGAATGTTTATTGAAGATGTCTATTAGTGCTTCGCATGACTCGTGATTCCTACCGGATGGTATGAAGCTACAACTCTGCCAATTTATCGAGGGTAGATTGAAGGGCAATAATAGGGCAAAACAGCCACAAAAAAGGAAAGTTTCACAATTTCGAATTTGTTGCATTTGTTATGAATGAAAATCTATGAACTTGCCAAATTTCAAGCATCTAGCTCATCTAGAAGTGTCTTATAATTTTTATCCTCAAATGAAACAGAAATGGGGCAAAACAGCCCCAAAAAATTGGAATTTTTACAATATCAAATTTTTTCCATTGGTCGTAGTTTAATATTAATAGTAGGGCTGGAAAAAATATCCGGATTATGATTAATCCGGATTTTAGAATTTTGAACTATTTGGATTTTCGGATTTGGAATCCAGATTTTCGGATATTCGGTTTTAAACCAGTGCTGATTTGGATAGTCCGGATTTTGCGGATTTGCGGATAGTCCGGGTTTTGGGGATTTGCGGATAGTCCGGGTTTTGGGGATTTGCGGATAGTCGGTGTCGACCGGATTCGAAGTGGAGTCCGAGCGAGTCTGAGAGCCACATTGCACGGCTCTACTCGCTGCTCCGATTGGTAGATACGTTGCTGGAGCGTGGTGCATCAAGTATAGACGGTGAAGTGGTCGAAAGGAAAGGCCCATATCACAGTGCCTGTAGTCACCATGACGTTAGCGCGATCTGCACTGCTGAGGGACAACTCGGGGCAGTCCGGGCCGTGCTGTTATTGCTTTATTATTAAATTCAAATACTCCACTACACTGCATTGGTCGCGTAGTGTGCATTTCGTTAAATGTTACTTTGTATCGCATAAAAATCGTCTTCCTCTTTATTTACTTCAGAAAATATAATTCAGCGAACGCGAATAGCGGCCCACCAACCGGTGGTTTATAAACGCTGGTACAAAGCAGTAGTTCTCAAAATAAAACTAATCGCGAACCTGGAAGTTCGTAGTGGGCTATTGGCACACAGAAAAATGCTTCAAAATGAAACGTGAAAATCATAAATTCATAAATTTCTTTTATTTTGTCAAAAAATACAATTTTCTTAAAAGTGCAAACTTAGATTTAGAAAATGCGCTTGATTAATCAGCATCAAAAAGATACCGCTCAGAAGAAGCAAATTCAGCTTCCTGTCATCCGTTCTTTATCTTGTCTACCACGCGCGACATAAACTGAGCCTCACAACTTAACAAAAAATAAACTCTGCAGATAATAAACTCTAAAACTTTATAACAAATAATAAACTATGTGGAATAATAACAAACTACTAGTAGAAATGCCCGTTGAAATTCAACGGGGAAAATACAGGAATATTTGTATATTAAAGTCTTTTATATTACCCCAAAACTTCAATGAAAAGATTTAATCTACTACATAGATGATGAGAAATGAGAAAACAGGTGAAAAAATCTGCCGTGACCGGGAATTGAATCCGGTCCTTACACTTGCCGGGCGGATATTCTACCACTGAACTACCGTGGCAGACTAATTCTTCTGTTTCAGAACGGGAATATTTTCTTAGGTTGGGACCAAGCTAGCGATGCTAGTATCAATCAGCCTCAGCAGATGTCCTCAAGGAGATACATCAAAGAAACCCCTACTCTCTCAAATGGTGAGAATGCCATGTTATAAATTGATAGAAAGGATGATCCGAAGATCCTTATGCAACAGGCATAAGCTGTTATGATGAGAAATGAGAATACAGGTGAAAAAACTACATAGATAGCACCCGTCACAAATGACGGAAAAGTTTTAAAGAAAATAAGATTAATTTTGTTTGTTATGTAACCACGCATATTTAATTGTCTTCGAAAATGGGTGCACACAACTGGTGATGAATGATGGAGTGAATTTTCAGTGCGTCGTCTCTTGTATTAATCTGACTATTCTCACGCAATAAATACGTACTGTTTTGCAGGCGCTTTATGAAATTTTTGTCTTGCCTGTAAAAATAGACGTCGCAGGGTTGGCAGAAGGCGTACAACCGGCGGAATTATCTTTACTGGATCTTCAATTTTCGAAGTACTTGGATCGACTTCCATAACTACAGGAAAAATTTCTCCCGGCGTGTGCGTCCTGCTTTCTGCAGAGATGCAGTTAAACTGATCTAGAACCCCAGTTTAGAATGCAAGGAAAGTATGCTAGTGACAATGAGACCTCTTTCTTGACAATGACCTCTTCCTTGATAATGTTTAAATCCATATGTCACAGCGTCTTCGATGCAAAATTCATCGATGACGATAATGTTCCAACTTGCCAGGTAAAGATAATTGTATGCCTTTCTGCCAACCCTGCGACGTCTATTTTTACAGGCAAGTCAAAAATTTCATAAAACGCCTGCAAAACAGTACGTATTTATTGCAAGAGAATCGTCAAATTAATACAAGAGACGACGCATTGAAAATTCACTCCATCATTCATCACCTGTTGTGTGCACCCATTTTCGAAGACATGATTAAATATGCGTGGTTTGCGTCAAAATTAATGACGACATGGAGTGTTTTTATGAACGTAAATGAAGTTTGTTTCCCCGATAGCTTGCGTAAGAGGAAATGTGAATGCGAAAATGTTGCGTTTGTTGTGTGTTCCTGGTGCTAGAAGCATTTGTGCTTTGTTTTTTTTTTATGACAATTTTCATCCCCTACATGACAGATTTTTTATAGAAGCGCATTAACTTAATATTTTGATTAATATTAATAATATCACATAAAGTTTCCGATCTTATAATCATACATAATAATATAACTATTACGAATCAAAGTTTTACCCACCGAATGTATCGATTGAAATGATATGCCTCTTCATCCGTTTTTTACGTCAAATAATACTTTCTAATGAATTATTAAGTTAAGGACTAAATAAATTCTTCGCATACGGTATTCAATATAAACAAAGAAATACCTCATTGTAGGGTTACTGTCAACAATCAGTAGATAGCAGTTGATAATCTGGATTTTGCGGATTTTCGGATAATCCGGATTTAGCGGATTTTAATTCTCGCGCATGACACTATCCGAACATCCGAATATTCGGATTATGAATATCCTTTTCATGAAAAATCCGGATACTCGGAGTTTTTAAATCCGGATAGTTCCAGCTCTAATTAATAGCAATATATAATATAGATGTAGAGCCCTCTCTGATTCCCATAAACCACTTGAGTGGCCATGGCGTACACATATTCGTCATGGCCTGTCGTAATCCATGTGCGTATGCCACATATATCCGTCACGCCATTTTGCGATCCATCTGCTATGGGTATGCCGAATGTTCCGTAATGAAGCTTCTCTGATATCTACCTGTGTCCTAGTACAGGTTAGACTTCATAAATGGTGTTGTCTTTCTTTTGCTGAGAAAAAATATGCTTCGTACGAAAACCCTGCATTTGTAATGTGGGGATGCCTATGCGGTAGTGAAAAGAGGGGTGTGACCTCTAATCAGGCCTTGGCTCCCCCTAAATACTTCTTGGCCCCCCAGCCTCCACTGAATGTCAGCATATTGCATACGGTATACCATCTTGAGGTAATGCCCGAGTTTATAAGGATGCTTTTCCGATCATCAATTAGTTTGATATCTTATTATTTAAAATCTCTCAAGCCTCTATCAATGAAGAAGCATGCTTAATGCTTTCCACCCTCATATTTTGGAGCTTGTAGCCTCGTATACCAAAAGAGTTATAGGTACAGGGAAAAATCGGAAAATTTCCCTCCGCACCTAAGCTGGATTGAGCTACTTCCAGGGGTTCTGCCTTTCCACGAAAATGGTCTCGACGGGGGCTGACCATTCTACGCTTCATTAGCTGAACAACACTTGTATGATATCTTTATTTGGAAAGTAGTAGGGTAAGAACAGGGTTGGCAAATGATTTTTGATCGCATGCCAAGAAAGTAGTGTAAACCATCTGAATTTTTATTCGAGTGCCACTAGTTTACTCCTCTAAGAAACGTCATATTTTATAGAGAAAATACAAGCTTACGCGTGCCAAGTAAAATTGCACGCTTGCCACGTATTAGCCATCCCTGGGGTAAAAGCAAGCACCTACACCCACGTTCAAAACCGATGCTTCTCTCTCCACTCCCTTCCTGAGGATAGTAAAACATCCGATTCAAAAGTCTCGAATCTAGTTCCAATTGTGGATGGACAAGGGAATATTTTCCCATGAGGGCTTATGGGTGAAGGGTAAGAGAGTGGAATTTCCGTCATAGTTTCAGATTCACGGAATATTCTGCAGTTCCATCCCTTTGGCCATTCCCCATGGGCGTTGATGCCACATCTTTGAAAATACATAATCCTCCTTGTTTTAACTTCTGAAAAGGGCCAGATTGTCTGGTGGTGCAAAGGGATTGGATAGCTAGTGGTCTAAGAAGGATCTTTTCAACATTCACTTTTGTAAAGGTTAATACTTTTATACCAAATTAGATATTACAAATGAACACTTTATGAAATACGTAATTTTTACAATGACATTTCCGAAAAAAGCTTAAATTTTATTAATCTAAAGCAGCTGATTACAGTAATTATCATAAATTTCTGCAATTATAGTTAAAAGATATTGAAGTTTTTGTAATTCCGATATCGCATTATTGTGCCACACGGTAGTTATCTAAGCAATTTTCAAATTAACCCGGGATAGGTAATGCTATATTCTTGTAACACTATAGGTAATGTCAGGTAGAATTTACCTGGCTGTAGAAAAAAATTAAACAAAAATGTTCTGTATGACATTTATTTACCAAATTTGGTGTACATTTAGAAGAGTCATTGCTTAACATAACTCTATACAGTAATCCCTTGTTATATGCATATTTATTATCTGCGGTTTTGCGTATGTGCGGTCTTTCTGCTTTTCTTTAGTGTGCTTGATATCATTTGTATATTGTCGTAAGAAAGAAGGAAGGTATTAACAAAGACTAGTACTCCTAAATTAATTAAATCTGCTGATCAAAAACTTATACCGTATTTGACCGAATATAGCCCCCCTCCGAATATAGCCCCCCTACCCATTTTTCTCACACAAATCTAGAAAATATTTTAATACCCTGAAAGGACATGATCATTTTTAGGACTTTAATGTCATGAAACATGCTGTATAATTTGAAGAAATATCAAACTTGCACTCATTTAATAAAAAAGTACCAATTAGCGAGTGATAAAACGCCATGCTAATTGGAATTTCAGATTTGTACCTCAGAATCAGAGGGTATACTAACGAAAGAGATATTCGACAAGGAAATGAACAAAAATACATTTTTAGGGAGTAAAAATAAACTTTAAAAAGTCGAAATAACATACCAATTTATGCAGCAATATAAATTCGCACTTTCCTCATATTTCGATGCGCAATGCTAATCTATCTTTCGTTTGTGTAATTAACAATTCGAGCTTAGCCAGGCAATTAGTCCATTCTCGGGTAAGATTAATTTTATTGGTATTACCGTATTTGCTCGTGTAAGCTGCGCACCTTTTTTCCCAAAACGCCGGCGAAAAAAGGGAGTGCGTGTCTTACACGAATTTTTTATTTGCCGCTCACCTTTTTTCCCAAAATGTCGTGTCGGTAAACAAATATACGTTAAGCTAGCACCCATGCCGCATCTGTTATTCTATTTCTAAATTTCGGTGTATTTAGTCATTTTCATTCATTGTATAAAAATTTTAAATGAGTTTTAAGTTTAAACGGGTGCTCCCCAAACTCGACGGCTTTCTGCTGCAATCGTCACGGAGGCCACGGCGCATGCGCTACCAGTTTGAGCTGGTGGGGGTTTTGTTCTCACGGCAGACGACGCCTACCGTGTTCAGATACGGTATGATTCCTTTATTCTGTGATACGTCTATGAAAGTCATAGCCACCGTGGTGATCATTGAATGATCACTGATCATAATTTTAGTTCGCCAAAATATGACGACCACTACGGTAGGGATCAGTGACCATATGGCTGGAAAATTACGTACAGCAGAATGATCGCTTTCTGCCAAACATGACCAATATGACGACAAAAACAGTTAAGTGTTTAACAAAAGAGGACTACCGAGGAGATTTCTGCTAGTACCATATAAAGAGATCACCCAATAAATTCGTCACGTAGGAGTGTGAAGATGCTTAACTTGAGCGTAGCATTTTTGAGAAATAGGAATTGGTGATTTAAAAAACCCTTTTTCGGCTCAAATAAATTTTTTTCCCTAGAGCTGGCCCAAAAACCGGGATGCGCAGGATACACGGGGGCGCGGCTTACACGAGCAAATATGGTAAAACTTGCAATTTGAAGATAATGAGAGCGATCAGGTAATTGAAATATCCTTCCTATATGGTGACGTCAATCAGCCTTGCAAATAAATATTCGCAACCCGAGTAGTTTAGTCTTACAATGGATAGAAACACTTACTGACTCGAATGAAATTCATCGATATTGAAGCTTTGCACACTTGTTTGTACCCACCTAATTTTTAGTGCCCGAAAATAGCCCCCCCCTCAACTTTTGCACTTCACTTTTGGTCAAAAACAGGGGGGCTATATTCGGTCAAATACGGTAATACTCTGAAAGTTTACACAAACACAAAAACCAGAAACGCACTCAAGTCTGCCGCTAGCCCTGTCTCAGACTCGGATCACTTCCTACTTCTAATTTAGTTTCTTTCTCCCTCTTATACACATCGCTACATAGTAGCAATAAATTCCATTCATTGTTTTCCCTAAAGATGCTGCCTCACTTCCGTTCTATGTAGTGATAAAGTGTTGGTGCAAGTGGGGTGAAAAGAGCACGAAAAGTGATGACTTTAGAACAAAAATTAAAAGTGCTGGATGATCTTGGGCATGGACGCAGTTAAGCTTCTATAGGACGGGCACTAAGAGTAAATGAATCAACAATCCGGACAATTAAAAAAATCAATAAGGGCTACTGTGGCGTGTGTCTCATACGTCTCGCGATCATAACGTGGAAATGATGGAAAAATCACTGAACATCTGAATAGAAGATCAGGTGCAGAAGAATGTACCTTTAAGCAATTCTGTAATATGCGAAAAAGCCATACGCCTATGTAACCATTTTGCCAAGTCGTCGGAAAAAAGCACTAAATTTCAAGCCAGCAAGGGATGGTTTGAAAATTTTAAAAAGAGATACAGTCTTCACAACGTGAAAATTGTGGGAGAGTCTGCCTCAGCAGACTACGATGCGGCCGCAGGGTTTCCGGATAAATTTAACCAATTAGTATCTGAAAAAGGCTATCTACCGCAACAGATCTTCAGGGCTGACGAAACTGGATTGTTTTGGAAGCGAATGCCTTCTCGGACATTCATCTCCAAGAACGAGAAAACTGCACCCGGCTTTAAAGTTGCGAAAGATCAACCCACACTTATTTTCTGCGCTAATGCTTCTGGAGACTGTTTTATTAAACTGCTGCTTGTTTATAAATCATTAAATCCACGAGCTCTTAAGGGGAAAAATAAAGATCATCTCCCAGTCTTTTGGAGATCTAATAGTAAGGCATGGGTAACTGCTGGTCTGTTCACAGACTGGTTTAATAACTGTGTTTTACCTGAGGTGCAAAATTACCATATCTGCCAGAATAGAAGCCGACCCCCCAAAAATTTTCACAATTTTTGGCAAAAACGTAAATTTCGTAGATTTTATGCTGAAGTGTGCCGGGCATTCCTGCGCATCTTAGAATACATTATTCGAGATCGAAGAAATGTGTGGGAAATGGTTTAGTTGTTGACATTTTGAAATATTACTCCAATTAATAATTTTGCGTTGCTGAATAATGTTCCACATTCAGTGACAATAATTTCTTTCATCTTCATTTTCACAAAAGGTCAAATATAGTAACAGCGATCTCGCCAAGATATTTTTTCATCCAAGTCTATTTCGAATGAAGTTAGCATTTACATTGCCTTAAGAAATTGCATTTTTATAATTATACACGTTCCATGTAAAGTTTTACCGAAATTCAAACAGTTGAGCATTCAAAGCCGTCAACGCATTTTGCATAATCGTCAGTTTACGCAAGCGATCTCGCCAAGATATTTTTTCATCCAAATCTATTTCCAATGAAATTAGCATATACATTGACTTAAAAAACTGCAATTTTTGTAGTTATACACATTCCATGTAAAGTTTTACTGAAATTCAAACAGTTGAGCATTCAAGCCATCAACGCATTTTGCATAATCGTCAATTTATGCAAGCGATCTTGCTAAGATATTTTTATATATATTCATCGTAGGTCAAATATTTACTTTACGAAAAATATAGTACTATCATTTGCACGCGAAGGCAATGAGAGACTTTGAGATTTAACCATAACCCAAAATTTCCTCGGACTCGCATTTAAGCCAAGGGGTGATTTTTTCATGATAGATTTTGACAAAAAACATCGGCTTGTATTCGGGCAGATACGGTATTTGAAAAAACGACAGTTACCATTTAAGACACTTCTTCTTATTGATAATGCACCCGAACACCCTGAGACACTTCAGTTTGCACATCCCCACATTGAAGTGATGTTTCTCCCTCTGAATACGACATCATCCTTCAGCCATTAGATCAAGGTGTAATGGCTGCTTTTAAAAGCTATTATCTGCGGTGTACTTTTCAACACATCTTGGATGCTATGGACAGGGACACCACACTAACTGTGTGGAAAAATTTTACCATTTCTGACTGTGTCAGTGTTGGAAAAAACTTCTGAGAGATGTAGCTGAAGGTTCCGATCATGTTCCTCCAATTGCAGATGAGGTGAACCGCACCATTGAGGTCGCGCGACTCTTGGAAGGCGAAGGGTTGAGCGACATGGGTCCCGACGATGTTGAAGAGGTCCTTAATTCTCAGTCTAATGAATTGACGGAAGAGGAACTTGAAGAACTTTTACAATCTTCAAATAGCGAAGATGAAGAAGAGGAAACTCAGGAAGAGTCGCAGAAGCCAACTTTAACGCTTGGAAACATAAGTGAAAGATTGTTGATGGCATACAACCTTGCCGAGCATTTCATGGATTTCATGGGAATCGATCCTGTTATGGAGTGTAGTTTAAACTTCTAAAGAAAATTAGAACAGCTTCTTCCATACAAAGAAGTGCAAAGAAATTTACGACAAAAATTGAAGCAGCCAACAATTACGAGTTTTTTTAAAAAACAAAACGACAGTGTGTAAATAAAACCCTAAACAAAATGACAGTATGTAAACAGAACCTTTCTTCCTTCAAGAAATATTCCTTATGTACTTAACTAAATTTTATTTTGTTTAATTAGTGTATTATTGCTTCAATTATTTCTTTACTTTCACTTTTTGTACGCTGTCATATTAAAGTCAATAAAATTTGTGTTTTCGATAATACTTTTCTACTATTGTGAATAAAACTTCCCTTTAGTATTGCTTGTTATACCTTAGTCTTATTGTCCATGGTTTTTAATATCCGTGGTGTATTCAAGAACGTAACCCTCGCGGATAACGAGGGATTACTGTACATCTATATATATCTATAAAATAAAGTGTTTGTATGTAATTATATAGCGCGGTAACTACAGCACATAAAAACAAGAGAAAGGTATCATTTTAACCGGAATAATGAGTACGGTGGTGTAGTAAGGTTTTTATACGGATTTGATTGACCTGTCTAATTTTTAAAAATATTTTCTTTTTTCATTTGAATAACATAGGGACGAGTGCAGCTTATTTTTCATTTAAATTTTAAAATTACTTAGGAACATGGTACGAACTTGAGACTTGAATGGTTCTATGAAGAAAAGAACAAAGTTTATTTTTATTGAAGACAGAATCCGAATCCTGTTCGAATTAGCATAAAAATTCATTTAGAATCAGTAAAATATGTGATTTTATCAGTTTTATTACAATGCCCATTATAAGCATCCATGACAACTCCCATTATCGCCGAACTTGAGAGTCCAATGCATTTACATTGGAAATTTTTTAGCGTAATATCGTTTTTCAATTTCTGTGTTTGATTTTACATGACAACCTAATATTTGTTGATTATAATAATTAAAATATTACTAATAAATAGTTTTAAATGATATTTTCGTGTGGCATAGAGTTCTCCAAAGCAAGATGTTTTTAAAACTACGTAAGTAACTTGAATAATTAGGTGTAGATTTTCCACATTTGTGATTGGATAAATCGTTTCATTGTTTCTAAAGTATTATTGATGTAAACATTTTCTTGTAACAGAACTCGTGGATGAGAGAATCGAGCTAATGGTCTGAGGGTAATATTCACACTCTGATTCTTAAACATTCTCTATTTACTTTTCTGTCTTTCATTAAATTAAATCATTTCATGTTCCTTTGTTCATTTATTTTTTGTTGATTATTGTAGACTTGCTGGTGCAGCGATTTTCCCCCACAACTCCGCACTTAACGAAAGCACTTGTCGAAATAACGCGACGAAAACGCAGAAAATCGCCGAATATCGCCGCGGCGCATTCCGCTGTCGGCGTCTTTCAGCAGTCGGCGAACAGAACACGGATGGCCTCACCGAATGGCCGCTCCCACAGCAACGCGCTTTATATAGGGCGAATATTACCCCTATTTCCCATTCCCTCCTTTTCGTAGGGTTATATCACATAATCAGGAAATTAACCAATACGAAGTCGAGGAGTCGCCCATTTAAGCTACCCGCCGTACCCCCTCCCTCGAGCGGCGACGTCAGGCGAGAGCGGGAGTTAAGAGAACGAGGGAGACCACCGAGAGAGAGGGAGAGCGAGGTGTCGCCGGGTGGACGAGGGACAGAGAAAAAAGCGAGAAGAGTTGTTCCTCGCAAGGGAGAGTGTGAAAAGTTTCCTGTCGGAGAGACGGTAACGATAAGTCCACAGTTTCTGAAGTGGTTAAGTGTTGTTAATACTTTATGTTATTTTGTTATGTGTACGATATAGCATTTAGTTGGAGCTGTATGTGGCGTTAATTTTTGGTCGCCACATAAATGGAGGCACCGGAGAGATTGTATTCTGTAACTCTAACTATAAGATTGCTATATGTTCGGTTTATTTTGGGGATCTACAATTAGTGGAATAGTGTTAGTTTGTTTAAGGGTATTTCTGGTTTTTGGTGGTATAGTTCTCCTGGTATTTGATTATATTGTGAATCATTCCACTTTGTCATCTCATTCATTCCATCTCCTTTCGAGATCGCTGTTTGTTTAATATCCTGTTATTTCGTATTAAATATGTCTAAAGAACGCGGTAAAAGGGGCGTTGGAATGCTTCCTGAACCCGCAGGAGAGACCCCGTCGAACGGGGGTGAAATGAAGCCTCATTTCTCGGATTGTGTAAAAGTCGCTAATCAGCTGTTGCTTGAAATTTCCCCTTTCCATGAACCCACGTCGGAGAATTGGTTTAAATTCATATCAGCGGTATGCGATGTCTTGTCTTTGTCTTTGATCCCAGAACATTATTTGTTTACTCTGTTGCTGTCGAAACTTCCGGCTAATTGTCGCCAATTCTGGCTCGCGGTCGTTAACCAGAGACTTCCATGGGATAATATAATAACTAAAGTATGGGATACTTTCGTCTCAAAAAGGGAATACGAACGACTTCTGACAACCAAAGTCAAACGATTTCAGATGCCGCACGAGTCCCCTCGCGACTTTTATTATTCTGTCCAAGTTGCCGCTAAAGCACTCGGAAAAAGGTATTCTGATGAAGAATTTATAGAATTGGTATTGGAAGGGCTCAATCCTATGTCGCAGTCAACGTTGACCTTCGCTACCCGCCCCCAGACGCTCGGTCAGCTGGAGGAGTTGATGAGTCACGCAGCTAAGGGGCTCATGAATCGCCTCGAATATTCCACGGCTGAGGCGCCGTTAAACTTAGCAAACTCGCTTCCTTCTCCCAATTCACAGTCGGTTGCATTCCCCCATGTAACAATTTGTTCCTTTTGTAATAATCGCGGACATTCTTTCCGCGACTGTCGGCGAAGAGCTAGTGAAAATCGCTCCGCGAGATCCGCGAGAAACCGGCCAGCCATTTCGTTTTCCAATATAAATGACCAACTTGAGATGCCTTTTGTATATTGCGATGTTCATTCCGCAAAAATTCCAGCTTTATTAGATACCGGCTCCTCCTTATCGATGCTTGACATTAATACTTGGCGTAAAATTCCCCGCACGGGACGAACCCAACAGTGTGACATTACGTGTCGGAATATCATTGCAGCTCGGATTATCTTGACACGATATGTTACATTGAGGGTCCGCATTCAAAACTTATCGTGGCGACATACATTCTATTTGTCTGATTATGTG
This sequence comes from Uropetala carovei, assembly GCA_036926305.1. NCBI lineage: Eukaryota > Metazoa > Arthropoda > Insecta > Odonata > Petaluridae > Uropetala > Uropetala carovei. The sequence goes on along the minus strand of JAXCHB010000084.1, from coordinate 5,699,948 downwards.
GAGATAGCATCCCCTCTGAATGCACTCCGCAAGAAAGATGTCATTTTCCAATGGACCAATTTGCAGCAAGATTCTTTTGTCACATTGAAACAATGTCTGTCTTCTCCCCCTGTACTTCAACTTCCTAACTTTGAGGAAGAATTCCATTTGTTCGTGGATGCCAGTCAGGTGGCACTTGGGGGGGGTTCTTCACCAAACGTTCGATGGGAAGCTAAAGCCTATAGCTTATGCTAGTAGAACCTTGAATACTTTTGAACAGAAGCAGCCATTCTATGAATTGGAGTGTCTTGCTTGTTGTTGGGCGGTCGAAAAATTCAGGACTTATCTACAGCCAAAACTATTCCATTTATACACAGACAATGGGGCGATAACCTGGTTGTTTAAACATCCCAAGCAACTAGGAAAAATTGGACGAATGGTTTTAAAATTGTCATCCTTTAGCTTTGTAATCCATCATGTTCCATCTTCTAAAAATAGGGTAGCAGACTGTCTATCTAGAGCGGTTGACCAACCAATTGAGAATCCAACTCATTGTTCGATGCTGTTACATCAAATACCTCTGTCCTTCACAAACATTAAGGGATCACCAGAATTCAGATCCGCAGCTAAAACAGCTGATCGAACAAATCAGACAGGGAAGCCCATCCCACAATTATTTCATTAAGAATGGGTTATTATATCATGGAACAAGCAGACTTAAAAGGGGTAGAGTGGTGGTTCCAGATGCCCTCAAGGCCATGCTATTTTCCTATTTCCATTCCTTACCAACTGCTGGACATATGGGCATTAGTAAGACTTCTGAGCGAATCTGTAGGGAGTTTTGGTGGAGTAACATGAAGTCAGAAATAGCCCAGATGGTTAAAACCTGTCATGACTGCCAAACATGTAAACCTAGGAACACCCTTCCCCCTGGAGAAATGAGTTCTACTACTCCTAACTACCCCTGGGAGAGAGTTTATATAGACTTTGTTGGTCCATTACCCAGAAGTCGGAATGGAAATACCTGTGCACTCACAGTCATTGACGGTTTCACCAAATTTACCTTCATTGAACCGTTACGCTCTCAGTTAGCCTCCCAAGTTGTTTCCATGTTATTCCAGAAAATCTTTCCTAAAATTGGCTATCCTAAATTCTTGGTTTCTGATAATGGAACCCAATTCAGATCTGCGCTTCTGGCAGATATGTGTTTTAAATATGGTATAAAACAGATTTTCACAGCCCCTTATTATCCGCAACCTAACCAAGCTGAACGGGTCCACCGAAACCTGAAATATGCCTTAACCATCTTATCTCAACATGACCATAGGAAGTGGGATGAGTATGTGCCCAGCCTAACCTTTGCCTTCAATTCTGCCAAACACAGCAGTACAGGATATACTCCTGCAAGGGTGTTTATGGGAAGAGAACTTCCTCACCCTCTAACAAATTTCTGGAGAATTCCTCCACAAGCTCTGTCGGAGACGTTAACACAATCTGAAAGGCAGTCCCTATGGCAAGATGTGTTAAGAAATTTAAAAAGGACAAGACTTAGACAAGCAGTGGCATTTAATAGAAGTCATTCAGGGAATCCCTTTAAAACTGGTGATATGGTCTTGTATAAAAGGTTTCCTACTAGTTCAAAGGCGCTCCACCAAACCGCCAAACTCACACCACAATGGGTCGGTCCATTTTCGATTAAAAATTTTTTATCTCCTGTGACAGCTGTTCTGGAACTGTCACCCACTAAGGAGAGAATTGCCAATATATCGCATTTAAAATTATATCATAAATAATTCTGTTATTATAACTTGTATGAGCCGGCGTAGGGAATTAGCGACCCCATCGCCCAATGATACTGCATCATTGCAATCAGCCCCCAGATGAGAATCTGGAAAAACATATCCATTTTCGGCTTACGCTATGCCTTTGTGAATACAAAGATGATGTTCGAGGCAGCATACAGGATGTTTAGACCTTTATGTTTGTCTCCATGGCTCTAAATTTTTATTATTTAAAGTAACCTAGCCATGCGTTTCTTATGTTTACTGGTAATACTGCCTCTATTACCACAATAGTTTTTGTGCACTCTCCCCAATTGGGATAGTGTACCTTAAAATGTTTATTACACTGTATACTATTGTCAAAAGGCTGTGCATCTCAAACAGGGGAAATATACTAATTTAGAATTGTTTCACTAATCATAATTATCTGAACTATTCTAAATATTAACCAATGCTATAATAATGATCTGTACCACTGTGAAAATTAATTAATGTCATAACAATTATCTGTACCACTTACTAAGCTCAAAATGGTTAATGTCATACTGACTCGAGCCCTTGTCTTAGAAAATAACTGCTGGTAAGTGCCCAGCATAAAATACTGTTTACTTTACGTAATACTTTAAATTCAAAATAATCTTTTGTTAAATTTCGGTACTTCCCACTTGGAACTACCATGAACTCCTTTTTCCTTATAATATCCATTGTCTTTGAATGTGCCCTTATTGTAAGCCTAAGGCAAGGAGTGGGCAATAAGTTTTGTATCTCAATTCACTGGTGCTATTCTGAAACCACACACCAGAACCTTTCATGATAATTAATATCTGTTATGGTAAAGACATAAGTGGGGCGATTGAATATCCATCCGAGAAGACATCTCACTGCAGTGCTTAGTGAACACTTTCCAAACCTGCCTTCAAGGAGTGTACTAAACCCGAACAGTGTTGATCAGTGGTGAATGTTTTCCGTTTCCCCTAAGAACTTCCACTGGAACAGGGGCGCAGACTCGGATTTTCAGAACAAAATAACATTTCCAGTGAATTATTCCCAATATGTTTGAATTATTCCAATGACAGTAAATAAATTATATTAACAATACTAAAGAGAATTCGTGTGTGTGATCTAATATAAAGAGCGAGTAAGGAAGTGCTACAGAGAAAGGGTGTGAACAATTGGGGGAAGAGATGGTCCAGGGAATCTCCCCCCACCCTTCAAAACTTTATTTTTTTCCATTTTCTGAGGGAGGATGCAGCGATTTTCCCCCACAACTCCGCACTTAACGAAAGCACTTGTCGAAATAACGCGACGAAAACGCAGAAAATCGCCGAATATCGCCGCGGTGCATTCCGCTGTCGGCGTCTTTCAGCAGTCGGCGAACAGAACACGGATGGCCTCACCGAATGGCCGCTCCCACAGCAACGCGCTTTATATAGGGCGAATATTACCCCTATTTCCCATTCCCTCCTTTTCGTAGGGTTATATCACATAATCAGGAAATTAACCAATACGAAGTCGAGGAGTCGCCCATTTAAGCTACCCGCCGTACCCCCTCCCTCGAGCGGCGACGTCAGGCGAGAGCGGGAGTTAAGAGAACGAGGGAGACCACCGAGAGAGAGGGAGAGCGAGGTGTCGCCGGGTGGACGAGGGACAGAGAAAAAAGCGAGAAGAGTTGTTCCTCGCAAGGGAGAGTGTGAAAAGTTTCCTGTCGGAGAGACGGTAACGATAAGTCCACAGTTTCTGAAGTGGTTAAGTGTTGTTAATACTTTATGTTATTTTGTTATGTGTACGATATAGCATTTAGTTGGAGCTGTATGTGGCGTTAATTTTTGGTCGCCACACTGGTTTTACTTACAGTTTTCGTTTTGAAGAAATCGTCACGAAACTTTGCATAGGTATATAATTTTACCCTGCAGGTAACATAGGCTATATAACGATAAAAGTTACGAAGAAAGAAACACAAGGTGTTCTCCAAAGCAAACTGTTTTTAAAACTACGTAATACGTAAGTAACTTAAATAATTAGAAGTAGATTTCCACAAATTGTGATTTTCAAACCTTTGAAGATATTGTCACCAAACTTCGCATAGGTAAATAATTTTAAGCTGCGGAAAACATAGGCTATATGGTGATAAAAATTTTGGGGGGAGGTTTTCAATTCAATAATTATTTTCCCGTAAGTTTACACGTAATTTTCGATTTTTCAGAGATTTTCTTCTTTCATTCATCTAAATAGGTAATTGTGAACAGGTTTTCTTCATTTTTGCTTTATTCGACGTTTAAACTGTGTACTATTATATTCTTACGAAGTTTACATGTTACACGGTCGAAGTTTTAGATTCAATAAATCCGTTGAAATTCAACAGGCAGTTCTGCTAGTAATATATAAAACTTACGAATAATTTAGGTGTACTATACATTTAAACAAATTTACTCAAAAAATTTTATAAAAAAAAGCCCACAAACTCAAATGCCTACATCTAAAAAAATAAAAGTTCTATAAATGTAAGTGCTTATTAAACAACTAATACATAGACCTTTATCAGGGAAAGAGAACAGACTGGCAGTTCTTCTGGTATCTGTAAGCCAGAACAGAAAATGTACGCATAAATTTTAGTGTCAAAAATTGGAATTTTCACGTACGGTTATATATAAACCAGGAAATTTGATATAATTGTTTTCATGATGAATTATATATATATGTGTGTATATATATATATATATATATATATATATATATATATATATATATATATATATATATATATATATATATATATATATATAAAACAATGAATTTGAAAATTATTCTTACCTGCATTTACTGGCAGTCAAGGCAGACAAGCACACAGTGGAGCGGGCAGATGTGATGCTGGCAGATGATGCACAATTTCTTCGTCCTTCTGTTCTTGGAAGGTTCACACATGCAACACCTCCTTTTTGGCACATTAGCCTGCACAGCTGCATCCCGAGGATGCGCTTTGACTCCAAAGACCAAACTAATTATACCAATCAAGTTCCTAGACAGTTCTGGGTTAGAGAGCCGCTGTTCTGCTCATGGTTTCACCAACTCCTCTGCCAGTCTTCATGAATAGCCGCCTCTCTAACCTCTTTGCTTGCTGCTCCTGTCTGTTGCTGCAGCGAATGATCCATGTGGTGATAGTTGCGGCATTGACCATTCCATAAAAAAACACACAATGGCCACCGCCTTGTCTTCCGGCTGCACGAATACAACGTACACATCTGGTCGAAGCTGTCAACACCGCCTTTGGTCGTATTATAGTACATGATTATCATAGGCTTACCATTGTCTGTAAGGTCAGGCTGATAGTGCATGGTGGAGAGCAAGATGACGAACTTGTTGCCAGTTTTCGGCCTAAAGGAGACCATAGTCATGTTTTGATCATAACAGAAGGCACTTTTAAGGCATTTTCAATCTGTTTTACCTCCCATAACAGATAGAATATATGGCTTATTGGCACGCAAGGTGCCAACAAGTGTGAGGTCACAGGTATTTAGAAGGTTCAAGGCCAAAGGTACAGACGTAAACCAATTGTCAATAGTGATGTTTCGGTTACTATGGTGATTTTTTGGGTCAGCTCCTATGTATAATAGTGGCCCAATGTCATGCTGGCTGGTGGGGTTGTATGCTTTCCAAGGTAGGGCATAGCACACAGCATGTATTTAGTGTTGACATCACATGTCATCACTAATTTTATATCATACTTGACCGGTTTGTTTGGTTTGTACATCCTGAATCTACATTTCCCACGAAAGGCCAGAAGTTGTTCATCAACAGTAATGTTTTCTTCAGGTGTGTAGTGCAGCCCACACTTCTTTATGAAGTCATCTGCGGCATGGCCGATAGACCACGTGGTCTACTACTCTCTATGTCACTGAGTTGTGGAACATACTCCACCCTCTCATCAGTGTCGTACAAATTCTTAGGTTCCACATCATCTACACTTTCGTCTTCATTAGATGATTCATAGTTGTTTAGTTGTAAGGTGATATCATCAGAAGACAATCCCCTTTTACTAGCCATTTTCAATATAAATAAAACATAGGTCCATCACAATGCCTAAAATATCTTAATATTGTCGTATTTAATAAAATCAGTAAAACCGTAAAACAGTAAAACCATAAAATGGTAGAAACTATAAAAACAATTGGTAAAAGTTCCACAAGTCAAAAGGTAAAAGTTACGACATGTTTCGACTAGTCATAGTCATCATCAGGTGAGGGAAGTGGGTGAAGCAGCGAAATATATAGACAAGCGGAAGGGGAGGGGGGACAACGGAGTTGGAGGGGGAAGGTAGGGAGTAAGAGATGAATGTGGTAACAAGGAAGAGGGGGAGGGGATGTTAGGAATTCGAATCTGAGGTAGCTGCCGGTAAAATAGAGGCTAGTAATGGAGAGTGGCTTAAAAACAAGTGGTCATTACTGAGAGTATGTTGGTTGTTTTTCACATGTAAAAGAATTTCCAACTGTTCAAGATGATTAAGCCTAAAACCTTTCTGTTCGACATGGATAATTTCTGGAGTGAAGTCAGAGGAGTGGTTATTTTCAAATAGGTGTTTAGCAAAATGAGAAGTGTCGGATTTGATGGAGAAAGCATGCTTGTGTTCGTTGGCCCTAGTAATAAAATTTCTCCCTGTCTGGCCAATGTAGATAGCATCACAATCTGCACAGCATAGTTTATAAACACCACTTTTAGAAAAAAGGTAAATTTTATCTTTTCCGTTTAATAATGACATCCCAATTGAATTGTTATTGTAGAAAGCTGGTTTTAGTGTATCTTTAGGAAAGGAATTGGAGATGTTGAGTGAAAGATTTCCAGTGTATAGCATTTGGCACCAACGTGCCTTCTTGTCATCAGGGGTCATCAGGTTGGTAAAGATGTTACTAAGCAGGATTTTCCTTTGTTTTCTAGGAAGAAGTCTGTCAATGAGTGAGTCTTGATAACCGTTGGCTTTAGTGATTTGCTTAATTATGCGCAATTCTTTATTAAAGTTATGAGCGGAAAGAGGAATACTAGTAAGGTTATGAATCATGGTATGGAAATACGCATGTTTCTGTGCAGGGTGGTGTTTAGAAGTGCGGTTAATAGCATGATCAGTGTAGGTAGGTTTGCGGAATATGGCGAACTCGAGAGTATGATTGAGACGATGAATGGTGAGATCCAGGAAATTGAGGGCGGAATCCTGTTCCCGTTCATAGGTAAACTTTAAGGAGGAGTGGATGGAGTTCAAAAAGGAGAAGAACAAAAGCAGTTGCCTGAGTGTCCCATTCCATATGCATAATATGTCGTCAACGTACCGAAACCACGTAATGACATTCTGGAGAAGGGGATGATTTGAGTCAAACAAAAGCGTCTCAATAGAATTCATAATTATATCGGCGAGAAGGGAGGATAGAGGGGAACCCATTGCTAAACCTTCTTGTTGCAAATAATTTGTGTCAGTATAGCGGAAATAATTCTGCAAAACGGAGACTTCTAATAAGTTGCACAGTTCATTCACAGTGTTTTGTGGAGTTCCAGAATTGAGCAGGATGTCTTTGGCCATTTTTGTAACTTCAGATATCAGAACACAGGTGAACAGGTTAGTCACGTCAAATGACACTAGCTTGGTGTTTGGAGAAATCTTTGCGGATTTGAGTTTCTCAGCGAGTTCAATTGAATTTTTGTCACTATATTTCGGCACAAACCGAGTATGTTGACGGAACAGTTTGTTACTACAAATGCCAGTTTATGCGCCGGGGAAGATACACTAGAAACCACAGGTCTAATGGGAATATCCGGCCTGTGGATTTTCGGGAGCCCATAGAGACGGGGATACAAAGGGTTCATTGGAATGACTCTTGTAGCAGAAGATTTGTTGAACAAAGAGGAACAAGAGCGAACTACATTTTTAATTTTACTATGGAAGGTGCTGGTGGGATCCTTCTTAAGGTAAATACAGTTACTGTTGGCAATGAAATCCAGAACTTTTTTTGATAATCCATTCTATTCATGATCACAACACAACTACCTTTGTCAGCTTTACTAATGATGAGATTGTCCCTCCAAATTAAGTTTAACACATTTTTTAACGGGCAATATTTTGTCAAAGGTTTTGACAATGGTAAGGATGAAATTTGAGAGGAAATATTAAAATTGTCATTTTTAATAATTCAGTATTGATGTACAGTAAAAGCCCATTCTAACGGCACCCACAGGACCAAAGGCGTGCCGCTAAAATGAATGTGCCACTATAACGAATGGTGCTGCAAAATCAAATTCCAATTACTTTGAAAGCATATTTGGTATCTATTAACGTTCTTCCCTATAAGGTATTGAATATGTTGTTCTTCTTTATCTAATTTACTATTTTTTGCCATAATTATTACGGTGTAATAAATCTATCTCACTATATATCAATTTTACGTTGACGTCTGTCGACATTTGTGTATAATTTATATTGGCATATTTCTTGAGAACCGTTCATCGTAAAGATATGCGGTAAATGGCATATTGTTTCTACTGGCTGTGAGGTCCCTGGAAAAATATTTTTGTTTCCTATAGTGCCCCAGATCGAATCCAGGAGACAATTATATTTTCCCATACGTTTACATGGGATTTTCGGTTTTTCAGAGTTCAAGGTTTTTTTCCTCCGTTCACCAAAATACATAAATATGGACCAATTTTCTTCGCTTTGGCATTATTCATCGGCTAAAACTCTATACTATTTTATTCTTGTGATGTTTGCATGTTACACGGTCGACGTTTTCAGAAATATGCATTCATTTTCGAAGTTTTGCGGATTTTTTGTACTCATTCCGGGCGTTGCCAAGGATACTCTCATTGTTGCCTCCGATTAATTTAATGCCAATTAAACCTTCAAATAGACGAAAGAAAAGTATTTTTTGCATCGACCTATTGTTTGAGCATTGAAATTAACGAAGCATAGCAACGTAAATATTTAAGGACAATTATTCTGTTGACTGTGTATTGCTGCGTATGGGAAGCATTTCTAATGATTTAGTCAAAGCAATTGAATTTCATTTCATCGTTTGAATGCTGGAATCTTACTTTTTTTTAAAGTAGAACCATCATATTACAAATCTGTAATACTAATTACCCCAAGTAGGCTCAGCATAAATTAAAAATTAGATGAGAATAGGGACGCACGTTATTTTGTAAACGCATTCATTACATATATGGTTTTCTCCTCTTCATTGACAATCTAAATGGTTGCTTTGACATCGCCTTTATAGTAGATCCTGTAAGAAGTTAGCACTTGAAGGAAAGCAACTGTTTGTGAGTTCGTCTATAAGGGTGCAATGATAATCATTGGAACTAAAGTAAGATAGATTTAAAAATATTTCCACTTTGAATATACCGTGATATTAAACTAGCATTGAGTAACTCTGTGACATTGTGATCACGTAATTGCTCTAATATATTGCTGTAAAATCGCAGAAAATTAAAAAATGCCAAGGGGTAGACCAATGAAAAGGAGAGCTATTAGCCCTGCTACAGCTGCCAGAGAAAGGAAGAGGAGCCAGAGATCAAAGGAAGAGTATTGTAGGAAAGAGAGAGAAAGAGATGCGGAAGCTCATAGGATTGCCCGTGTAGATGAGGAGCAGAGAGTACAAGAAAGACAAAGAAATAGGGATACACGTCAAATGAATAGGGAACAAAGAAGATCTAACCTAGGGCCAAACTATTTAGATCAGGGGTTCTTAACCGGGGGTGCTCGCACCCCCAGGTGGTACGGGAAGATGATCCAGGGGTTGCGGGAAGTGGGTACAGGGTGTGTGGTGGGAACATCTTGCAATTTGGCTTTTTTATTTATTTATTTTTTTAGATAACATTTTGAACCACCCATACTAACCAGCTGCCATCCTAGTGTGTGTATTAATGCGTCCACGTTTCTTATTAGGTATAGAGCAAGATGCTGAAGAACATTAGTTTCCTTGAAATATCAAACCGTAATCACTATTCGAGGTCTGTTTACAAAGCAATTTAAACTGCCGTGCCCAGACATATTGTCGCTATATATTTCTGCCTTTAATTAGGTTTATAACAAAGTCGTTCTCTCGGTCCTACTTTGCGTGAGAAGGCTGAGATAATCTGTTACAGAGAGGTTATTTTGAAGTTCAAGATGTATACAGCGTTAAAAATTGTTTAAAATGAAACAATCTTGAAAACTATTATGAAATTGTTGGATAGGATTCCATTGTAATAAAATTCCTAATCGTCGCCTCACCTGTATTACAATGTTATTGTGTCTTTAATTGAGGAAAGGGTGTTTTTAAAATTAGTTTGTAATAATTATATTTGATTTTAAATACTATACGTTTAATAGTGTTAAAATTTAAAAAAACTAAAATTAATAGCCATTGAAAAAATTATGGTGGGGTGCGGGATTACCATGGATCGCTGTGGGGGTGCGGGGCTCACAAAAGGTTAAGAACCCCTGATTTAGATTATTTGCATTTCATTTATTTCATTAAGGAGTTATTCAATAATAATTATTTCACTAAACCTTCAGTTTATTTAAATCGCATTGAGGATCGGAGATCCGGGGCTGGCCTGGTAATTTTATTAACTTTTGTAATGCTCATTCTGGGAACCAAAATGGTCCATCGAAAATAACATTATTACTACAACCATCATTTATTATTCACAATTAACAGATTATTTTGCTTTTTTCGTTGAAAGTAAATATCAACAATTCGTATATTCACGAATGTGCAGCCTCACTATCAGCTGATTTAAGTTCACTCGAGACATGCAGTTTTCGTATCCCGTGACGATGTTTAAAATGAGATAGCCACCCATCAGAAAAAATACATCGCTGATAAAATATTTTTCCTTTTCAATTAATAGTGGATCTGTGATTGGGAAACCTTCAGAACGTTTCACTTTAAACAACTCGTATAATATTGCATCAATTGTTGTAGCTTTGGCTTCCTTAAATTTTTACGTTTTTGGATATTTTTATTTGCCTCAGATCCAGCTAATATTTTATAAGTTGCCGTTTTCTTGCTTTAATACCATATATCATAGATGAGCTTATATTGTACTCGTTCATTAATATATGTCTATTTACCCCATTATCCAGACGATGGAAAATGTCAATTTTCTATTGTAAAGTAAGCACCATTTGCTTCTCTTGTTTTCTACTACTGCTGCCACTACTCATGTTCTTTAGGGTATCTTTAAATGTTTATAAAATGTTTAATAACAAATAAAATTATTACGACTGTTGACACCTTGAAACAGAAGAGGAACTACTCGCAGTATGTGGTTAAGCTTACGGAGATCGGTCATGACTGTGGCGACATCTGTTAGACAATTGGAAAATGTAAGTTCACCGAAGATGCCGTTAGAGCGAGTTTGCCGCTAGAATGGGTGCCGTTAAAATGAGCTTTTACTGTATTATCGAAATGTTTTTATTTTGTTAAACGGATTCAAAAATACGTATTGTATTTTGTATGTTTTTCATTTTGTACAGCACTGAGTTTTTGGAGATCTGGTCACTTTCTTTTAGATGCCATGTCAAGTGATAAATTTTTAAATAAATCGATAAAATAAATAAATTTAAATAAAAGATTAACAGAAAAAAGAGTTAAATCAGCACAAATTCAAACAATTAGAGCAGATATAACTACGTCTACACCAAAACTAAACCTCGCGTGGTTGGTCGGAACCAATTACTCCACGAAAATTATTCCGCGTAAAGTAGTTCCCAATTTGATCGGCTGGGTCGAAATCTTGAATTAATCGAATCTTGAACGGTTGAAACTCGGGAGTCACCTGTATTAGCTATAATATCAGTATATCTGAATTTTAGTTTAATGATCTTCAAATGGGATAAAATGGCTTTTTTGACCAAATTGATGGGACTTTCAGGAAATGACTAAAAAATGGGACTGTCCCAGTGAAAATAGTACTTATGGTCACCCTAATTTAATAGCCAAGATGAATTAAAAGTCATAGATGATGCAAATAAATGAATCCTCTTACCCTTGCATCACCAGATCTCTTTACGCTCTCAGCGTGTCACTCAAAGCAAATGGTTTAGTGTGAATGCTCATATTCTCAAGCAGATAGCAAAATTCTAGGTGAAATAAACAGTCCTCATGATCAATATCTTCCCATTTCCCAAATCTGGGCAAGGATTTCCTCATGAGAAAGTGATATGCTCCAGAAAATACTGTGGAATATTTATTTCTATAACTGAACCAATATTTTTAAAAAAATGTACGAAGTTATATCAATGCTGTCTCTAAACAGATCATGCCTTTGTTTTCCTCAAGAATAAGTGATGATCCAAAAATAAAAACCTAGTAGTTTTCCCATAATGTAATACAGTAATACCCTCATTTACATTGAGGATGAGTTCCTGAAAATCATGACGTAAATCATATCAATGTAAATTGAAACCATTTTTCCCATAAGAATCAATGTTATAAAGGGGTGATGCATGCAAGACGGAATTTTTACCTTGAATATTACTTACCATATGTACCCCGTGCACCATTTTTCCCGAAACGTCGTTGAAAAAGGGAGATGCGCGTCTTACACGAGGATTTCTGAACAGGTTATATAAATTGTATCGATAGTAAATTCTCTGCAATATGCTTCCGTCTACATTGATATTCGCAAAAGACATTGAAGTCTATGTAGTGTACATGCGTTTATGTGACCAAGCAAATGTTTAGCTAACGCCTGAGCTGCAGGCATAAACTCGCAAAAGTAGGCAGAAAGAATATGCAGACTAACTGATAACTATAGTTAAATAACTACTGAGGGTTTGCTGGCTGGAGAATAGGTAGGTGCAAGTTTGGTCATTTTCCCTCATCCACTTTAAGGAATTCGGAGTGGTGAAATTTTGTTGCGAATGAAAGGTTTCATTGCTCGAGAGGATGACGGAACTCCCCATCTGTTTTGTTTGGACTTGTCTGTTCTTAACCTTCCAACATTTACACATGAGACTGTGAGAAAAAACTCCCCATCTGCGTGGGGAAGTTCCCATTCATAGATGACGAGTTAGAAGTGCTTCGTGAGTGACTAGGGTTGCCACCTCTGTGGGTTTCACACAAAGTCTTCGGGTTTAGCACTCAATATTCATGCTTTGAATAGCACTAAGTAAACTTACAGGTTGAAATTAATGTTGAAAACCGTCAAAATTAATTAATTTTAGCTACATTTAATTAAAAATTAATTTTATAAATTTTTAAAATATAGATTAGGGCTCTAAAATCGTAGGTGTGCCTCATATGGTGGAACTGGTGGAAATGAAAGTTACAGTTAAAAAATCATTAGTCCTCAATTATAACACAAGTGCTACTTTTACAATGTCGTTTAATAAAAAAACCGCATTATATTCGGGCCAATACGGTCATAAAAAATATGATCAAGTTATTTTGAGTGAACATATATTATATTTCAGCCATGTAAAAATGGTGGAACCCCTGAAATTCATATGCAAATAGCTCAATGGTACCATAAAATTCTATAAAATATTATATTTGACCATACTGATGGCACAGAAAATTTAGACGAAGTTAGATAGAATTATTTCGTGAAGGCATTTCGCACAAGCCTTTTACAGGCCTTTTTAGCATGCATTTTTGAACTATTATGGCTGAGTGTGCGGTTGAACATTTTTCTGTGGTGTAAAAGAGTAACTTGAAATGCACTGAGTAATTTGAGATATTCACTCGCGCCTATTTTTCACACTGGTTTTTGTGAATCGCGAGCTGTGTTCATTTCATCTCTGTTTGAATTCGCCATGTTTACTAACTTGTAAGACCAATTCATTTGTAGAGCAGATAGATAAGATTATATATTTTGATTTGTCTGCCCAAGTAGCAGAACATAAGAAAGTTTGATTTTTATGAAAGTTCGTATATTTTGAACCCAGATACTTCGAAGTCATAATATTTTGGTCCCTTGAACTTCAAAATAACGAGGTTTTACTGTACTGTATTTACCCGAATACAAGACGAGGTTTTTTCCAATTTTAGCACCTGAAAAGTCTTGAGTGGTCTTATATTCGCGTAGTATGGAATAACTTTGCATGAATCAATCGTAAGTCGTAAAAGTGGATGACATTCTATCCTATCACAATGGAAAGCTGGGGTTTAGAAACCTGATACATCATGCACTACAATGTAGAATAGTGTAGCGAAAGCTAATTAGAGCAGTCCTTGTTGAAAGCAAAAACATTCAAAATTTTTTAAAATGTGTGGATTTTGGATCATTCCAGATTTTGGACTTTGTACTGTATCATGGTTTTGAATAATAGCATATCCACAAAAAACTACCAGATCTATGAATTTCATGTCATTAAATTTTTCCTTGTGGGTTCATTATTCGAATTTCATCATACATTCAGGAATATAATATAATTCATAATTGTGATTGCTATTCAGTTATGCCACAGAGCACCACTCATGAAAATCCATTTCATTAGGAATATGAAAATTTATTGTGTAAATAGAGATAGCTGTGTGAAATTCAAAACTTTTATGCTTTTGTGTTAATTAGATATACCTTTATGTTTTATGTGACCAGAATATTAACTTAACTATTACGGAAATAGATATGGATCATTGGCCATTAACCATTTCAATTAGTCCATGGAATAATTACAGCTGAATTAACTCTGTATAATCTTAGGCTAATTTCCATCTTTCTTTGAAATTCTAGTGACATTGAGACTGATCATATATCCAATGAACACTCAAGAATGAAAACCAAAATAGTTGATGATAATGCATCAACTGCAACTCATGTTTACATACAGGAACTGCTTGATAAGGTTAGTTATTTTTTTAATTGAAAGGCTTCTATATTAACTTCACTTATAGGAGTATATGTTACCAAATTTGTTGAATCCTTTGTAACTCAGAAACAGCAAGAGCTAGAATAGTACTTTCTTCAGTAAACTTTTCTCATTTTTTTGCTCTCTCTGGAAATTCAGTCATCAATGTGTCAAGTGTCACGAAGCTTTCAATATATGAAAAATTTAAAATAATGAAAATTTTCTTCCATTTCCTGGAAAAATTTTGTAAGCACATCTACAGCTGTATAAGGTGCAGGACAAAATTAGGTCTTATTTTATTAGTTCTTAGTCCATTGCTAATGTCGATAATTTAGACTGATTTGGAATCGTTATTCTTTAAAGCACCTTACCTGAAAAGTGAGAGACCTTGGTTCAATTCCTGTTCAAGTTAAGAATTTTTCTTTCTCTAAGTTGGCGTTTATGTCAACCTTTATCTGACATGCGTACTCGGAGAAGGTACACTGGGTTTCGTCACTGCTCTCACCTTATTGAAGGGGAGAAAGAACCCAAATGAGAAGAATTAATAGAATCGGCTCTTGGTGAACTTTCATGCATCAGTGGTTTATCCAGCACTTGAAATGTGAATGCCTTTTATGAAGTCATATTTGGTAGATCAACTTTGAGGCTCAAAATGATTTTGTATAAATGGTGATGAAAAAATTGCTGGATAAACTATTAAGGCCACCGCACACCGGGCGCTATACTATGAAGATATAATGTAAAGATATATTGCTAACTTTTGTGCAACATGTAATTCAATGTAAGCCCACAGACTGAAGGAAAAATATAGCGCGCTATAAGCTATAAAACCCCGCTATATAGCATGCGTTGTGGTCTTGGCTATTTTAACAAAATATAGCAGAATGCACGGGCAACCACGTGTACAGTGCTCCTAGCGTCATATAGTTGAAGTCTTTACTTGAGCAAGTATCGGGCTGCTTGTTTTTTTTTCTTATACAGTGTTTGACTTGGAAGACACGCAAGATCTCTTCAAACTGCATTTTTGTTAAACGAAAATACTGTCGGAACTTTTCGTCATCGTTTTGTAGATCCTGAAATAAATTATGGAACTCTCCAAGTTGCTCTCTACTAATATTAATTTCATGAATCCACTTCCTCTTCTTTGGCTTTAACCCTTAAACCGAAGTATCTACTTTTTGTCTATTATTAGAAGTATCTGTATGTCAGACACGCATATAAAAATATTCAATTTTTATTGTTTTATATTAAATTAAGTGTAATGATACATTAAGCTTATTCATTTATTACATATAATTAATATTTGCCATATACCAATGTAATATCTACATATTAATATTTAAAAATCTTTGCATTGAAAGTATACGTAATGTAAAAAATAGTTTTCGCTTACAGATCTCCACAACATATGTCACAAATCTTTTTGAAACATAGTAAGTAGATTGGCCTTTGACATTTTCTGCATTTATACCTGGTATTTCGATTTTGTGTATACGGACATTAGCTACACTTCCTCTTTTAGGTCTGTCGCTCTCAGATTTCTGTTTTGGTTTCGTTGTGTCATCCTTATTTGCTTCTTGTAAAACGCTTTCAATGAGTTTTTTCAAGTCTGAACGCAGATTTGGAACAGCAAGTCTGTTTCCTAGGTGTGGCCTCAAAAGTACTAGAGTTAATTCTTTCAAAAAATTGAATCTCTTTATATTTTTCCGAATTTTTGAAACATAAGTAGACTATGTAACTATTCACCACAGATATGTTTACAAACATATAAAATACTGCTAATGGCCAACATCGACTTCTTCTGTTATAAGAATAATTAGCGCATTTATGATCCATTACATCGATGCCTCCTTTTGTTCGGTTGTAAAATCCCACTATTTCCGGTTTATTTGTGTCGATGCATAGTTGATACCATCAGCACCGCTTTATTCTTTTTTGGAACATAACTGAGCAATGTGATATCATTACTAAATCCATGCTACCAACTTCTCTTTTCCTCGATGGTAAAAACTCTTTTGGGATTTTCGTTTTTTCTCTTCAGTGTTCCTACGTATGCTAGCTTTTTTTCTCGTAATATTTGCACCAATTCTTTGATGTACTACCGCCTTCTGAGGTGCTAGGGGCTGCATCCATTCTTACTTCTGTAATAAATCTAAATTGTAATTATACTAGCTTTTCGTACCCGGCTTCGCCCGGGTGCATTTCGGACTGCAAATAGTTATACTTTTTCCCGCTTAGAAGACAGCTTGAGAAAATGATACATACTAAAACTTCTCCTCTCCTTTCTGTAAACTACATTAGGAGTCTTGAAATAAAGTGGAAAGAACACGAAACGAACCAATATGAAAACTACAAAAACCACCACGAAAAAAGAAATGAATTAAACGCTAACCAATACCCGGTAGAAAAGGATGTAAACCGACAAATAAATAATCGTGGAACATAAATTAAGAGTACAACCAAAGAATATAAGTTCAATGTAAAAACCACCAAGAAAAAAGAAATGAATTAAACTGTAACCAATAGCCGGCATAAAAGGTGTAAACCGACAAATAGGTAATCAAGGAACAAAAATCAAGAGCACAACCAAAGAATATAAACATAGACTACAAAATGAACAACTAAGAACGAAAACAAAGAAAACAAAAAAAGAAAACAAACAAAGAACACAAAAAATGGACACGAAACGAAAGCAAATGAAAACAACAAACTAACCAAAACCAACCAACGAATAATCTCCTAAAGCTCAATGTCGCTGATGATGGCGACTGACGCTTTCTATTCAGTTGCTAAATAAACAACCAACAATCACAAAATAGCGTGTCGTAGTGATGAGTAAATATTGATTACGCGGAATATGAGTTTTTATGTCAACATAATAACAGGAGAACCTAAATAAGAATACCTATTATTACTCTAAATAGATATAAAATTATTGATCTTAATTGTGTTTTCCATCGTAATTAATTGAATAATAGATTGAGATATTCGAACGAATCGATTTTAAATAATGTAGTAAAATGTTTTACTTTTCTAACGTAATTAATTACGTGAGTGTATCGGTAGTGTTTACATTTTACCCATGGAACCGCAGGCACGAATTCTTAATTTTAGTTCAGAAGACATAATAAAGTTCAACAAAAGTATTATTCAAATAAAATCTTTCGAAATTCACTGCGTTACTTGTTCAAAATGTTAATCTAATTTAGTTCTCGTATTAAAATAACAATTAATTTTAGAAGAAATTGCTAAATATTGGCCACCAGAAATTAAAATGTGATTGTTTTTTCTATTGTTATCTATAACAAATCATTTAAATGTTAATTGGTTTCTTTTAATGTTCTTAAATTTTAAAACATGATTTAAATGGTATTTGTTTCGTATTTATATTTTTAAGTTGGGCTCCCCGTAAATATGTACGTAAGTGACGAAACCATGCAAATGTATATGCCAACGCTGAAATAAATTGTATTGTTATTATTATATTATGTATTTACCATCCATCCAATTTACGTAAATGAATATAGGTGCGGCCTCAATTAGTTACAGTGGAGGGGCAGCACTAATTGTACTGGCAAGTGCTGCCATCTACCAGCCAGTTTGCATAACTAACTGATGAGACCGTCCGGTCAGGCCGCGACAAAGACATCAAGCGTTTTCTTATAGTAGATAGTTCTAAAAATTGGTAAAATAAAGAAATGAAAATAATATTTATTTGTAATAATAATAGTTTGTTTCTATCTTACCAAAGGAAATTTCTCTGTAATTAGAAGTATGTGTCCACCAGACATGCCAAAAATATATGTTATGAGAAGTAGGTATCCACGAGACACTAACTTTTGAAAAACGATTTCTTACAAACGGTTGAGAAATTGCGACTGCAAAAACAATGTATCACCCGGAGCAGAAAGTAATTTGAGGAAGGTACTGTGAGGTTTGGGCCGCCAGCTCAATCAGTGCAGCCACACTAACGAAATGAAAAATCGTATGTGGTTGTCAGACACATACTTCGGTTTAAGGGTTAAAGCCAATGTTAACAACAGCAGTGCTTCTGTGTTTATTCTCTTGGCCATATTGTAGAACTATACCCGTTTTCTACTCTTATGAAGCTTGTCCTTGAAAATCCTAGTTGTATGCTTACTGCTGCAGCCAAAGAAAGCTCGAGAGACTGTCGATGGGGAGGGGAGAAAGTCAGTCTGCCTCTTGCCATCGTGCTGTTCACATCGCTCCGAGCTCGACTGTGTTGCCAGATCTACCACGTTTACGCCTTAGCGTTCGCATGCGACTTTCTTCAAGAGTGGATATCTAGCAAGAGTGTACTACTTTCCCGCGCCTCTCGAAAACTTCAAATGGTGGTGGAAGGGGAAAACGCCCTGATTGGCTATTCGCTGCGACACGGTCAAGCTTCATAAGAGTAGAAAACGGGTATAGTTCATCAGCTTAAAAATACAAAGACTCCTATGATTCCGGCTTGTCTGTTCGTTTATGTATAGGTATTATATCTGCCGAAGTAAGCTAAACAGAACAAGTAGTGGGAATATTACCCAAGAACAAGGTACAGCAATATTATACGCATCGTGCATGTGTTCGTTTTTACTTTCTCATATACGAAGTATATTGAGAAAGTATAGTAATCGTGAAAAAACATATTATAGTATCTGGTGTGCGCATATTTATATCTTATCGCTAGCTATAACATCGCACAAAAATATAGTGCTATATAGTATAGCGCCCAGTGTGCGGTGGCCTTTACGCTTGCAATTTTAAAAATCTGATGTGGCCAACACGACTTTCTCCATATTTGGGGTATAGATATTTAAATTATTATGAATGGCTTTATGAGGAAAAATTATCATTTCGTATCGTAAAAGAATACAGACGTCCTTATTGCCGTAAATTATATTTTGAATATGTTTACAGAATTCACCGCTACATGGTGGTGGCACTGTATACTGAAAATTACGAAAAAGCGAAATGTCTCCGAAATGGATGGTTCTACGAAAATTAGTTTCAACCAAACGTGGAAGAAATATTATTCTCTACAACTTTGGTCCTCACGAAGATTACCAATAATGACGTTTTTAAGGAGATATTTGACGGAAACCGAAAAACCGATTTTTTATAAATAATTCCTAAACAATAACTGCCACAGAAAATTGTTTGAAATAAAAGACGTAGGAAATTACATTCTCTATAACATTTGTATAGGATTGTGGATACAATAATGATGTTTTAATGGAGAAATATCGCAAAAAACGAATTGGGTTTCGAATAAACCTCAACTTCCGGTTAACCGGTATTGTCCAAAAACTAATCAGTTCTTTGTGCTATGCTAAAGTGTTATATATGAAGTTTGGTGACGATATGGCAAGTACTTTTTGAGTTACAACGCCGACAATCACACATACCCACACATCCACACACACACAAACACAGACATCATTCCGAAAATAGTCTAAACATGTTCTACGGACCTCAATACGTGTATTTCCGATGAAATCTCGAAGTCGATTTTTTTTGTGGTCACAATACTTTCCCATTAATAAGTATGGAGAAAGTAAAAATGACATATATGTCCTGAAAAAAAATTTGAGATATCAGGAAAACCGGGATGTTTGGTCATCCTTTGGAAATTTAATGATTTAAGTGACTCCAATACCCTATGGAAAGATAAATATTCACTAAAACAGGATGCAAGAGAAAAAATAATTAGCATGAGGAGCTGTTCTGCAAGTCATGGCTTGAGAATGAAAGATATAAAAATCCTTACTTCAAAGAAGTAGCATACTTACAGGAATTGGCTGAATCGACTCAGGTTTTCCAATACTGCACGTATAGATACATTCAACAACACTGACTGCTACCACTTCTGTGTAATGTTGGTGGACAACTGGCTAAGGTGTTATTTCTGAATCGTTCTAACACGCATATAGTAGTAGGATTTGTGTGACCCGAAACGATAAACACAGACTTATGAGGTTGCTATGACAATAGAAAGTAAATGGACAGTATGCAATATACAAATACCGTATCTGCCAGAATAGAAACCTACTGCGGATTTAAGCCAACCCCCCAAAAATTTTCACAATTTTTTGGCAAAAACGTAAATTTCGTAGATTTTATGCTGAAGTGTGCCGGGCATTCCTGCGCATCTTAGAATACATTATTCGAGATCGAAGAAATGTGTGGGAAATGGTTTAGTTGTTGACATTTTGAAATATTACTCCAATTAATAATTTTGCGTTGCTGAATAATGTTCCACATTCAGTGACAATAATTTCTTTCATCTTCATTTTCACAAAAGGTCAAATATAGTAACAGCGATCTCGCCAAGATATTTTTTCATCCAAGTCTATTTCGAATGAAGTTAGCATTTACATTGCCTTAAGAAATTGCATTTTTATAATTATACACGTTCCATGTAAAGTTTTACCGAAATTCAAACAGTTGAGCATTCAAAGCCGTCAACGCATTTTGCATAATCGTCAGTTTACGCAAGCGATCTCGCCAAGATATTTTTTCATCCAAATCTATTTCCAATGAAATTAGCGTATACATTGACTTAAAAAACTGCAATTTTTGTAGTTATACACATTCCATGTAAAGTTTTACTGAAATTCAAACAGTTGAGCATTCAAGCCATCAACGCATTTTGCATAATCGTCAATTTATGCAAGCGATCTTGCTAAGATATTTTTATATATATTCATCGTAGGTCAAATATTTACTTTACGAAAAATATAGTACTATCATTTGCACGCGAAGGCAATGAGAGACTTTGAGATTTAACCATAACCCAAAATTTCCTTGGACTCGCATTTAAGCCAAGGGGTGATTTTTTCATGATAGATTTTGACAGAAAACATCGGCTTGTATTTGGGCATATACGGTATATATCAAATGTTGGTGAATTCTTAGAGTTGTTGATGATTACGCTTTTGTTGATAGCTCTTTATTTATCATCTGGTTTAGAGAGTAGGATTATTTCTTTCTTACAGAGAAATATATTTCACCCAATGGATAGATGAAACAGTGAGGTGTTGTTTTAAAAAAAAAGAAGATAATATCAGTTTTTGTGTCTTTAATACTATTTCAGGTGTTCAATTTTCACATATAAAAAATGTAAAATATTACATGGTTTCGAATGAAAAAAATTCTTGAAGAAATTTTCTCGAGAATCAAGATTTTCGAATTTTTTAAAATTTAATTTCTTGAGAAATGAGAATCTGAAAGAACAGTAATTTCTCGAGACAAGCACGATCAGTACTTCTGTTTCACCGGATTCAGGCAAAACCATTTCAGAATTCAGTTACTAATAAAATCCTTGAGTGTAAAGTTTATTGCTGATCTGATTATTAGTTTTTGAGTGTCCACAAAATTTCTATCACACACACTCACACATGCAGACATCGAGAAAATAGTGAAAACGTACTCTTGTTGGAACTCAAAACGTGTAAATCGTTTGAAATGTCAAAATAGATTTTTTCAGGAATACAATACAGTAAGTCCCCAACTTACATTGGTCCGAGTTACATGGTTCCGTGGAAACACGGATACATGAAGTAACTTATCAGAGCACTCCATCGTTAGTTAAACTGCCACTCAATAGATGGCGGTACTAGTACAGTAATCCCTCTGTATACGAGCAATCGGTTTACGAGTTTTCACTTATACGAGATGCGCAAATTAATACCTGTTTTCCAATTTACGAGCCAATTTTCACTTATAATACGATCTCCTTCCTCTTGCAAACCAATCGTTTTTCCTGGCACCTATTCTCGGCTTTCGTCGGTTCCCGGATCTTCTCGAATGCGCAGAAAGTCACGGCATCCCAACTTTAATGATGTAACTATTGTTTATAAAATTTATAACATGGAATGTATTGGGAAATTAATTATCGTTTTACGAGTTTTTGCCTTATGAGCAGTTTTCGAGGAACAAATTAAGCTCTTAAACAGAGGATTACTTTACATACATAGCTGACATTGTCGCGTTCGCCATTTAGATTTGTTATCCCATGGGTGTAAGTTTTCTTACAATTACGTTTTTATATATGTACTGTACTGAATATATTTTCATTTTCTTAACATTTTGTTTTTATAAGCACTACTTTTTTTAGCTTTAACTATCCATTGAAACGAACGTATAAGTCAAAAAAATATATCGTATTTAAGCATTGTTGGAATTACCGTATATTCCGGCATATAAGTCGACCTTTGAAGTCTAAAAAATTTTTCCTAAAACTTAGGGTCGACTTATACGCCGAACATAAAAATGTGAACCTTAAATTAAAAATGAATAACATCGATATTTAAGAAGACCGTTGATCTTTCGATGGAGGTGATCATTATCTTGAATCAGCTGTTCCAGTATTTACATTTTATGACATTTACCGTATTTACTCGTGTACCCCGAGCACATTTTTTCCCGAAACGCCGGGGAAAAAAGGGGGTGCATGTCATACACGAGGATTTCTGAACAGGTTATATAAACTGTGAGTATCAATAGTAAATTCTCTGCAATATGCTTGCGTCTACGTTTATATTCATAAAAGACGTCATTCTACGAAGTATACGCATATTTATGCGACCAAGCAAACGTGTAAGTTACGCCCACGCTGCAGGCAAAAACTCGCAAAAGTAGGCAGCACCGACTAACTGATAACTATAGTTCAATGACTACTGAGGGTTTGCCGGCTTGAGAATAGGTAGGTTCAAGTTTGGTTCTTTTTCCTCATCCACTTCAAGGAATTTGGAGCGGTGAAATTTTGTTGTGAATGAAAGATTTCATTGTTCGAAAGGAAGACGGAAATCCACATCTCAAGTGTTTGGACTCGTTTGTTCGTAACCTTCCAATATTTACTCACGAGACGATACACGAAAAAACTCCCCATCCACGTAGGGAAGTTCCCATTCATAGATGAACAAATATTTCGTGATGCTCCACATCGGCATGTAATATTACGTCAGAAACAGTGAAGTGGGGACGAAGTTGCATAATATTACAACAAAAACAGTTAAGTGATTAACAAAAGAGGACTATCGATGAGGAGATTTCTGCTAGTATCGTCATAAAGAGATCATCCAATAAATTGCGTCATGTAGAAGGGAGAAGATGCTTAACTTGAGCGGAACTTGTTTCAGGGAGTGGGAATCGGTGACTTAAAAAAAAACTTATTCTGGCTCAAATTAATTTTTTCCCTCCGAACCGGCCCAAAAATAGGAGTGTGCGGTATACGCAAGTGCACAGGTTATATGAGTAAATACGGTAATTTAGAAGATTCATAATAATTAATTTTCATACTGTATTTACGTAATCCGCATCCTCGTGTACCACTCGCACCGCTATTTTTGGACCAGTTCGCTGAGGAAAAAATAAATTCGTGCTTTAATAAGTTGATGTCTACGGCGGCGGAAAATTAGAAAAAATCAAAAAAATGTAGGTGTTTTCTCTCCATGAGTCCCTGTAAGTTGCGCGACTGCGCTGACGTGCAGCAGTTTTTGAAGTGCCGCGCACTGAATTTTTCAAGCATGCACGATTGTGTGTATTTTAGAATATATCGTAACAGGACCGCGTCAACCCCGATGCATATCCGCGCACTATCGTCATGTAGGCGCGCATAGCGATATTCATTCCGCCCACGGATGAAAAAAATTAGAAGGAACTATGGTTCTCTCCCGGGTTAAGGGAGCATCAGCGGCTCACGATGAATATGGCGAATAGAGATACCAGATGCCAACTTATTTCGGCAAAAAGTGTAGGTAGAAACTGATAGTAAATTTTTAATGACAGAACTGCTTTCCTTGAGTAACAATAATAAACTTAAAACTCAATTAAAAGTTACAGCTTTAATATTATAAAAATATTACGTCATCTCAATGTTGAAGATGCACCAACGGCAGTATAAGCTGCGCTTTTAAACCCTAAACATTTCTTGGTCGTGTAGATACGCGTAAACTTTGTAGAGTTCTTCGTCTTTAGCGAGTATAAACGTAAACGCAAGCGTGTTGCAGTAAATTTACTATCGAAACTCGTAATTTTTAAAACTTGGTCAGAAATCTTCATCTATGACCAACATTTTGGGAAAAAAGGTGAGCGGATTACACATTTGCGATATTTTATTGAATTTTGCCACCGTAGAGATCGATCGTGATCACTAGGTATAGTTCATTTCGATACTATCATTAGCAGCTGAAATCAATCGAATTATAGGAAACTTTATTTACTGAGTCAAGCTTTCCAAAAATAAGTGTCTTAATGGTTGTAATTAAGCCATCTGTCACATGGAATGCTCAATAAGAATAGCACGGACTCTAAACAATAATTATATATTTTTATTGTTGTTTATTTCTGTTTCATTAAAACTTGGATTGTACATGACTTTGATTTTGTCTGAAAACGGTTTTATGAGAAGTATTTTAAAGTGAAAAGGTGGGGATCAACTTATAAGGCGAACACATGCCTAATCATGTATTTTCATCCAAAAAAGCAGGGGTCGACTTATATGCCGGAATATACGGTACACGGTTTTCAACTTACACAGCGACCTTCGGAACGAATTAACAGTGTAATTTGGGGACTTACTGTACTTTCTCCTGTACTACTTATGGAGAATGTAATTTATAGCATCTTCAAATAATGACAGGAGAAAAGTTGGAATGTAAGTACAGTGAAACCTCAATTTTGCGCTCTTGGATTTTGCATTTTTCCTGATTTTATGCACTTTTTGTCTGATCCTGGCCAAATGCTTATAAGAACAATGTAAAATTTTAGCATATTTTACGTTTCCTCAAATTTTCATTTTCCACGACCGATTATTTGCTGGTCCGCAGAACTTGGTCCTGTGCGCTTTAAAACAGTTTTCTACTTGCTACAGGGCAACACTGTTAAATTGTGGCTGCAGATAAATGTTTATAGTCGTGCATACTCCGAATGGTTAAACGGTATTTCCGAATGCCGTTTCTAAAAAAAATAAGGACCACAGATGGTTGTATGTGATTATACCGACACTTTTATTGCTATATGGGTTCCATATAATCTTTTATGTAGGAGAAAGCAAAACTAGCGCTTGTTGTGAGGCCTACTGGAGACCCATCTGCGAAAAGTATGAAAGAAAGATGGAAATCCCCAGGGCCACCAAGAGGGCAGGAATACTGGGGCAAAATCCCCGGGGCCTGAGCCTCTGAGGAAATTGCCATATTAGAGCCCGGGGCTCGGGCCCCCAAGCATTTGCAGTGTCATCGTATGATCAATTCAGTGGAACACTATTGTTTACTTCCAATTTTTTTTTTAGAGATATGGAAGCTTTTCTTCCTTTATTGACCATATTTTATAATGTTGAAGTTGGAATATTTAAGTACATTTAATATACTTAATACACGACGATGAATTCCATCGAATTAAACTTTACTAAAAATGCATAAATATGGAAATAAATGGGAAACTTAATTTTATTTGTTGAATTGTACCCTTACGAAATCGTGATCATTCAATAGCAAACTTATTGCTATGCTATATATACAATCAAGTTTATACGTAAATATCATGAAGGAAAAAGTAGCCTTGTTGGTAAAAAATCAGGAGGAATATAGAAAAAAACCTAGAATGCGAACATTGAATGATGCTTCTACGACATCAAGAGAATAGGAAACACTCCTTGGAGGATGGATTATCAGTATGACTTCTATAAATGTAAATTTTAAGAGAATTTATTAGTGAAAGTACTATAGAGACATCTGGCGATCAGTACTCATTCGTACTAAGATCTACTCTCCTGTCAGTGGCGTAGCCAGGATTTGACCAAGGGGGGTGTTCAGAGCTATGTACCGGACGGGTGGTTACCGCGGCGCAGTGGAAGCAAAACATTTGTATGTACTTTATTTAATGATTTACACACGTGTTCCATAAATCCCTATCGAGATTTTTTTGTTAAAAATAAATAAATTGTGTTGCCTCACTGAAATTAAAAATTTTCTTAAAAAATAATGAAATTTGTGGGATTTATAATTAATAAATGAGGTATTGCCAACATCATTGAAGCATGTGTAGATTGGTTTCTTGCTCTTTAATAAAATGTGGCATTTATTCAGAATGCCGCAATACGTATTGTATTATTATATTTTGAAGGGCAAAAATGCAAGTTACATGCTGGAATAGGGACTCTAAGAACCAACCCCTATTTTTTCCATATACCCAATTACTTACCATTCACGAGTTTGCCATTCGCGAGGGTTTTCAGGAATGGTGAGGGACTACTGTACATTCATTTCCTATCGTAAATGCATTTTATACAACGTTAGTAACAGAGACGTAGCTAGGAATATTGGCGCCTATGGCCAAGTTATCAAAATTCACCTTTTTATAACACAAGTATTTCTATAGTAGCATTTATGTATTATTTCTAAAAATGATCAAGCGAATTACCTTTGAATGTATAATGTATGATTAAAATACAGGCGCGCACCCAGGATTTTCTCTTGGGAGGGCTCAACTATAGGATTATTCCAACCCAACCCTACCCCCACCTCCTGGCAGCGGAGAGATACAAGCGGTCCCGAGTGCGGCCGAAATCTCACTCGCCAAGTCATTTGAAAACGGGCATAATCCTCAAAAGGGCTTTTAAATTTCTTAGAAATATCTTTCCTCAAAATTTCCCTTTTGCGTCGTTCCCAGGCTATTGTCCCATCCATCTGAAAACTATTACAGATCCAAGGTTGCTTCGTTTTACTCCTTAACATGGAGAACAAAGGAAGACTGAAGTGACATTTTTCTTATTCGGTGCTGGGTGCCTTCCGATCACTATTCTGTAGTGAAGTGAGAATAAGGTGAGTGCAGGAGAGAAAATAAAAAGAGAGAAAAAAGTCATATTTCGACAATGTGCAAAAGGAAAACGGATGAAAAACGTTTACTCGATCACCGACATTTATGACCGCCTTTCTGCTGTGACTCTCACGCACGCGCTTGCAGTGCCCACAACGAATTGGTCCCATAGAATCGGTGGCCTTTGTTGAGCTCACTGTGGGCTTCTAAAATACACGGGAAGATCACTTTTTGCTAGAGCCCGCCTTGATTTGTGTGAAGTAAATGCGTGCAATTCAAGAAATATCATTATAATGGTTATAAAGTATTTGCTGGGAGAAATATTAGAAAGTTTACGAAATAAAAAAACATATTTGCTGAGTACCAAGGCATTTGGTTAATACACACTCCCGAGATTAAGGTTCTTATGTAAGAACCTGTAGAGCTTTGGGGAGGGGGCTAAAGCCCATCAGATATGAAATATCTTGTATGCTTGGTTGATGTAACGTCAGTAATAAATATAAACTTTAGCTATAAAAATTAATTTATGTAAATTTTCATCTTAAGAATTCTGGAGAATACTAACAAGTCACATTGTCATTTATCCGAGACATTTAAATTTTTAGTTTAAAAACTCATTGCTACAACTACTGTTGTTAAAATATGAAATATAAAATTCTATATAATCTTACTAGATGCATTAAATTTTATAACTCCCATTCAGGGCCGGCGTGTCAAAAATTGCTGCCTGAGGCAAACATACTTTATGCCACCCCTTTGCACAGTAACAGCATTTATATTTTTTAGACCCAATGAATTTTCTTAATTCCGAAAAATTTTGATATATTTTGAAAGAGGAAACTTTGGCCTTTACTTTTTCAGCTCCATTCTACAATTTAGTGCATCTAATGTATATGAATTTTTGCGTTTTCATTTTAATGCAAGTAGTGAAATGTGAAACTCATCTGCGTAAAAAACCCATATAATTCTGAGACAAATCTTATCTCGTCACAAAAGGAAGGAGCCCTCGTCCACACTAATCTGATGTCAGTTTACAATGAAACCCCTCCAAGAAATTTACGATGTTTATCTCTTGACCGAGAGTGAGTCTGAGATGCGAGGGAAAGATTCTCGCGTTCATGTTCCATAGAAAACCCTCTCCCGTCGCCATATCTCCGGTTCTAATGAACAAAATGCAACAATTTTTTGTGTATGACTTTGTAATGTTTATGAATAATGATTTTCTAACTATAACTACTATATTATTAATGAGCTGTCTTTAAAAAAATCATAAATGCAACATTTTATTGAAAATTTCCAGTCGAAACGTCAAAAAATTGACCTGTGGTAAACTTTTCCCCTATTTGTTTTAGAGAGGTACACCCAGTGGATGAAATGTTTAGAAATGTTCACATGTTTCTTTGAATAAGATTGCATATCAATAGATTCAATAGTGTTCACGATACTGTAAGCTATATGAATACCACGAACGCACCGTTCTTGGCCAATGGTGGCCCTTAGGTAGTTTTTCAATTTCAAAATTAATTCCTATTATTTAATCTATATTATGATTAACATTCCGTGTTTGTACGATGATTATTAGTATTTTAGAATTCCTCTGTTTCCTACAAAATACGATATCATATATACTACCAATTTTCTGATAATAATGCTGCCATTATATTGATGAGTGATTACGTACCTAGATGTAAAGTTGATCCAGGAAGAAGATGTCAGTGTTACTGGCTGAAACAGTGGTAAGGATGCACTTAGGACCCCTCTGCAGAAATTGAGTGTAACCGTAAAACTACACTCGGACAGGCTGCCCTACATTAGACGATACCTGCGGACTTGTACTTTTTGGAGTTATCTTCTAACATGACCGAGTCCGGTGATCCCGTAATTCTGACTGGGAACTAAGATGCAGCCAGCAAAGAAAGACATGCTAGTTGCAAAGAATTTAGTTAAGCGGAACATGAAACAGAAGCCAACGAAAGATACACAGAAGGGAAAAGAAACTCTAACCTAAACATCCAGAGTCCAAGGGCTAGCTCTAAATGTCACAGAGAGGTATTTAAAAAATTCATATTATTATTTTTACTGCTCTGAGTGCAAAATCATGTACGCTTAGTTGATGTTGAAGTGGTGAACGACAATGTATGGGCACCCTTTTCTTTTTCGCAAATCTGCAATGGCGGTTGATTTTTGTCTCAATATGCATCTGAAAATGCTGCCCCAAGCTAAACGCCCCCTGAGGCGGTCGCCTCACCCCTGGCACCGGCCCTGCTCCCATTTTTACCTCTAAAAATGTGTACAGTAGACAAAAATAATCCATAAATAGCGAAAATAAAGCAAGGATCGGCGTTCTGTAATAATTTCACACCTAAGGTTGTACACGCTTCAAGTGCGGCACTTGTTTCACTTTGAAGTATAGATGATCAGTTCGCTGTTTTTGTCTCATATTTACACGGCATTCTTTCTTACTATTTCGTTAATTATTTTTACTAACAAGTTCAATTTTTTCACTGGATGTCATAGTTGTAATAAAAACAGGCAAAAAATAATAATAACAAATAATTCTTTGATTTTCTCATGGAGAGGGGTTTGAATTCCATACCCCCCCCCCCCCCCCCCCCTCCCCCACTCCATTGGCTACGCCTCTGTCTCCTGTAATCGTATTAGCGCAAGTTATGCAGTTTCTTGAAAATGCAAAGTGTAGGAAATTCTGATTCAAATGTGGTTGTACTAGAATATACAGGGGCAGCCTGAGGAATTTTGGCGCCCCGGGCGAGATTACACTATAGCGCTCTCCTCCATAAATGTTGTTAAGATAATTATGAAGTACATGTTAATTTATTCACTGCTTTGTAAAGATTATACATAAAGAAAACAAAATCTGATGTGGCCAACACATGACTTTCTCCATATTTGGGGTATAGATATTTAAATTATTATGAATAGCATTATAAGGCAAAATTATTATTTTGTATCGTAAAAGAATACAGTCGTCCTTATTGCCGTAAGTTAGGTATATTTTGAATATGTTTACAGAATTCGCCGCTACATGGTGGTGGCGCTGTATACTGGAAATTTACGAATAAATACTAAATGGAAAGTTCTACGAAAATTTGTTTCAAACAAAACTTGGAAGAAATATTATTCTCTACAACTTTGGTCCTCACGAAGATTACCAATTACGATGTTTTTAAGGAAATATTTGACGGAAACCGAAAAAACCGATTATTTATAAATAATTCCTAAACAATAACTGCTATGGAAAATTGTTTCAAATAAAAGTTGTAGGAAATTAAATTCTCTGTAACCTTTGTATCAAATTGTATATACAATAATGATGTTTTAATGGAGGTATTTCACCAAAACCAAATCTGGTTTCGAATAAACCTTGACTTCTGGTTAACCGGAATTTTCCAAAAACTAATCAGCTCTTTGTGCTCATACCAAAGTGTTATACAGGCGACTCCTGAGTTTCGTTGGGGATGTGTTCCTGAAAACGTGTTTGAATCTGGAATATTCGAATGCCTAATGCCGTTTTTCCATATACTTGCATGTTATTATCGGGGGATACGTTCCTGCATCTCGGGAAGAAGTCTCCCCTCACGTTCTATAAAGATAAAATAACATTATTAATATGTTAATACAACAATATTAAATTATGAATAAATTATATAATAAATATTTTAAATGTATTACTTATTTTTTGCACTAAAAAGGAAAAAATAAATTTTTGTATCGAACTTCAAATATAGATGTATGCAATATGCTGTACAGACAGCCCATTCTGGGTCGCACGAGCTGGATAACATACCTGCATACATCTATATATACATACAACTATTTATCGCAGTGAAATTAATATAAAAGTTATTAAAAAAGCACAAAATAACTTAAGAATAAAGAAACAATAAAATTAAAAATATTTTCATACCTTAAATCTTTTTCAACTGAGCTTACTGGGCATGGTTTATTAATTGAGAAGTTGGAAGATTTTAGTTGGAAGAACTAGGACTGTTTATTGTTGATATCAAATTACGTGAATTTATCACATCTTCTAGAATTTTCTCCTTCTGTTTCACATAAGTGCTAATAGTTAAATGACACATTCCCAATGATCATGCGATTTCAGCTTGGCTTTCACCTTTCTCAACACGCTTTAAAATTCCTAATTTCAATTCATAACTATGAGTCTTATGCACTCTTTTATTTGATTCCCGTACATTATCACTATTACGTTTCCTTTTAGATGCCATGTCAAGTGATAAATTTATAAATAAATCAATAAAATAAATAAATTTAAATAAAAGATTAACAGAAAAAAGAGTGAAATCAGCTCAAATTCAAACAATTAGAGCAGATATAACTACATATACACCAAAACTAAACCTCGCATGGTTGGTCAGAACCAATTACTCCGTGAAATTTATTCCGCGTAAATTATCGATCAGCTGGAACGAAATCTGGAATTAATCGAAACTCGAACAAATGAAACTCAGGAGTCGCCTGTATATAAAATTTGGTAATGATATGACTTTTGAGTTAGAGCACCTACAATCACATACACACCATTCCGAAAATAGTGTAAACGTGTTCTAGAGATCAAAACATCTAATAAACTATTATTTTTTCAAAAAATTTGTCACATACACACGGACAAAATTGAGAAAATAGTCAAAATGTTTTCTAGGGACCTCAAAACGTGATTTCTGTTGAAATCTCAAATTCAATTTTTTTCATGAATACAATACTTTATAGTATGTATATGGAGAAAGTAACAATAAATGCCATAAAGATTCCAGCCTATTTTGTGATATAAATCGGTATCCAATGTTTATTCACTTGCAAGTAATGCATAGACAGATGTCCAGAATAGTGCCCCCAAGATTTTGGCACCCCAGGCAACCACCTGGTTTGCCAGCGCCTCGGGTTGGCCCTTAGAATACATCAGCTGTTAATTTGTAAAACCAAATTAAACAACCAAGACATAATTTTGCAAAAAATTTAGTCATGAAAAATCGACATTTTCATCAAATGCAGTAAAACTCCATTATAACGCGCCTCATTAAGCCACGGATTCGGATATACTGCAGTTCTAGTCATGTCCCCCTAAATGTTTCCATTTATTTTTTCATAAACAACTTTTTTCAAATGTTTCCATGATGTGCTTCTAGCCGAAGTCGTCGATGTTTCAAGCACATTAACATGACATCTTTGCCTGTCATTTATAAAAGCAGTAAGAACGCATGGATGACTGGCGATATTTTCATGTTGTTGTTCAACGACAATTCTGTGCCATCGGTAAAGAGTTACCTATGTTAACTAAAACTGGATGAAGAACCTCTACTTCTGCTGGATAACTTTCCTGCACATCCTCCTCCTGATTCTCTGAAATCAAGAGATGGAAAAACAATATCGATGTTTTTACCAAAAAATACTACTGCACTTATCCAGCCCTTGGACCAAGGCATTTTCCGAGCCTTTAAAGCCTACTATTGGTGGGAATTGCTCACTGCACACTATGTCTCCCGAAACCTGCATTATAACGGAGTTTTACTGTATTTGATTTTACAAATTCTTTCATTATCGACATTAATTGAATCATACCAAGTGTAATTATGATATGAGTATTACTTGTGAATATCTTGCAACATTTCTCAAACATTGGATGTCTATTACCCACCAGAATAAGATTCAGTAAAATTTATGGATTATTGACCTGTTTGTAGTGCACCAAAACAACAGCCTGGCAAACATTGAAGAGGGAATTTTGGATTAATGACAAGGCTGAGTATCCGACAATGTAGGAAAATGCAATCAAGTTTGTATTGCCATTTTCAACTCCCTGTGTGAAACTGCCTTTTCAGCCATGACTGTCATAATGACATGAGGGAAATTAGCTTGTTATTACCCGTACACTATGTTTAGCAGTTACCTCTCTTACCCCAAGAATAGAAAAAATTGTTAGCGAAAAGGAGCGGCAGCAGTCTCATTGATTACCTGAAAGAACTATGACTTCATTTCAAAAACTGAATTGTAATTATGTTTTCTATGTTGTAATGAAATTTCATTGAAGATAATAATATAAAGAAATTTGTAATTGAAAGTAGTTAGCAAAATTTTACCGGTCCTTGGTGGAATTTTCATAACATTTACCGGTCCGTTGTGAACCACTGATATAAAGCAACCCACATTTTCTTTGTTGCATCATTTTCATTTCCCCGATTTTATACTTTCCTCGCTTTTACATTTATTTTAGGTGTTTCCTTCAATAGTGTAAAGTCAAGGTTTCACTCTAAATATAGTTTTTTATACAGGAACACATAAGGATTAACCTTTAACCACCAGACTTAAATGCCCACCCATAGGATCCTGCTGCCGGAGTTATGTTGAGGTATTTTAATAATTTATGTTTTTGTTTTGATCTTATATCTCATAAACTATTGGAGAAAGTCTTTAAATAAAAAGCATTTTATAGTTAAAATATTGAAAAATCACATTACTCTGATTTCTAGAGTAAAGAAATACATTGAAAAAGGGTAGAGTGGGTCGCCATTATTTTCAGAGGTTACGTACCAGAAAATGGTTGCGAATACCAAAACATTGAGTATCAGGGAATTTTTCTCCATAAAAATACATTATATAAGGGGGGTTTACGTTCCGATTTGCCCCTAAAATCACTCGTGACAAAAAAAGGGGAATTTTCTCATAAGATTTCATGTAATAAGGGAGATTAGGTTTAAGTCATTGCCACTGTACCCTATGACATTCAAACTAAGAAAAGAAGTCCATTTATGGGCATTCTGGTCGTGATAGGGTTAATATACAGGACGGTACACACACTGAACATTGCCTAATCTTAACATAAATGAAAATAATTTAAAATTACATAACTACAAATGGAAAACACACTACATAAATAACTCACATGCGCACACAGATATTGTGGGATAAAACACGAGAATCTTGGATACGATATTCACGGCACAATTCCCAAGCAAAGCACGTGATGCTGCTGCATAATGACCCACAGATGGTAAAATGGTGTGTTAGTTTACTTCCTTACACCAGTTAAAATGAATAAAAAAGTAAAAACTAATTACCAGAGACGATTAGGATAATCGTGGGGCCTGGTACAAAGTGTGCACGTGGGGCCTCTTATGAGTAAAAAGTTTTTAATAGTAAATTATAATAACTAAAGCAATCTCTCTCACTATGACACATTCATATTTTTCAAAAATGCAAGTACGACAAATATTTCTTAGAGAATGTGGGGTCTCTTATAAGTTTGGGACTCAGTGCAGTTGCACCATTCGCACCTCAATCAAGCAACATTGTTTCATAATGACGAATAAGTGAAATTATGATTTCCGAATCTGCAAATACTGGGGACCCACTGTATTAGCATTAAAATTTTATATAACACTGGAAAAATGTACGAAAAACAATATTTACTCACTTTTTGGCGGCACGGTTCTTAATCACTCTCTCAGATGACCAGAGCTTCATGTTAGTACTTGCCTAGAGGGTTGTATCCATGTGATACTCCTCAAAACAAGAAGCAACACACAGCCCTACATCACAAAGTCTGCACCGGAACATAGTGCGCAAGTCTTTTCCTCTCGCTGCACATACGCAGCATCTCTATTGTTTCCTTTTATTGGTCAGTGTTTATTGTCTTTGGCTTCTAAATGCTTCAAATTCATTTGACTTGAATTAGGCTTACCCTGTAAGGAAGTGTGAGTTGGAAGAGCCCTATAGCACCATCTTCCACCAAATGTCTTACGATGTCAAGGCTGAAATCATGATGGAATATTTTTCTACCGAATGAAGACAGGATGACCCAGCTATTAAGGATGGTAAGGTCGACATGGTGGAAGAATAGCATCTTCACCACTTCCACAAGCGCTGACTGATCAAATAATTATTCGCCATCCTGTCTCCCTTGTCCATGCGACAGTTATATTCCTCGACAATGGCTGACGTCAACATTTCCATGCTCATCATAGAAGTGTCCTTCTCCTGATGGATCTGGAAGGTTTTTCAACACTTCTCTTTTGTCTTTCCACGCCATGGCTGTCAAATTATTCCCGATCCTAGATAGGGATTTTGACCAGTCAAAAACTTTTCGGTCAATTGACCAGTCAAATTTTGTCAAAAATAGGTCAAAAAAAGTCAAAAATGGTCAAAAAATAGTATTTGTATAGATTTTTAAGTAAACATGCAATACTTTTGTATAACTTATAAGTATTTAACATGAACATTCAAAAACACAACCTGGAGTTTAGGCCAAAATAAAAATAAAGATTTAAAACAATAAAGAAGTCGAAATACTATTCATTGTACAATAACAAACTTTAATAAACCATTCTGGTTCATGTAAAATATGAAAAAAGCAGGTGTTTGTAGTGTCCAACAGTCAGTTTCACTTTATTTTTCATTCAGTGTTCTCACTATGGTTATTTTTTAAAAAGCAATTCACCTTCCATGTCCTCACTCTGTTTCCCCAGAATCTGATTCCATAGCTGAATATGTTAACAAATCTTCATCCTTTTCAGAAATATATTTCATGAGTCTGACATTATGATAAACTTGCCAACTTCCCAGCTGTTTCTGCTTTGAGTCTGTTTCTGCTTTTGGTGTGGATGTTCCCCTAAACTGACCAGTTTCGCCTAGCACAAGCAGTGGAACTGGGAGATGTCAGCAGAATGTCGGCAATTTCTGCTAGTAAACTGGAAGGGCAGAGACCCTCCCACCAGATTGATGGTGTAATTTGACCTGCATTAATAGATTCGACTGCATTCCATATTTTTCTGTTGAAAGTGTCACTTCTTGCTTTGAAATTAACTATTTCAGCCAAAATAGAATTACTGTCAGGAAAATTTCTAAATTTGGCCACATTTCATATTAATTTGCATGCATCATCAAACTCTTCATTTTTCAGCATATCACCTTGATATTGG
This sequence comes from Uropetala carovei, assembly GCA_036926305.1. Classification (NCBI taxonomy): domain Eukaryota; kingdom Metazoa; phylum Arthropoda; class Insecta; order Odonata; family Petaluridae; genus Uropetala; species Uropetala carovei. The sequence continues at coordinate 5,663,598 of JAXCHB010000084.1, read as the reverse complement.
GGATCTAAAAGATATGCTGCATTGTGCACATCAGTGATTACTTGGCAATTGCATTTTTCTATCATTTCTTTTATCATATTTTCCTCAGCTGCTGAGAGTGGTTATTCTCTGCATTTGTCATTTATGTGGTCCTGAATTTTTATGAATTCAGACTTCAAATCCGCCAGTGTACATTTGTCACCTTCAACTTTATGTATTCCTTCAGAAATGGGTAACAGCATATCTAAAAATTTCAAATTTCATACCCAAAAGACATAATCATCTAATATGTCACTTCTAATGTCTCGTGAACAGATGCTAGAAATACTATCCTCAACTATAGCTAACTGCAAGGTTTTCTTACATAGTTGAAGTTTCTACAAACACAGTACCCCTGATGCCCAACGCGTAAGACAAGGCATGCTCATTGTTGAATTTATATTGTACTGTTTATGGCATCAAAGAAGTACAGCAGCTGGAATATGTTTGTTTTTGAAGAATTTGACAATCTTCTTAACTTTTGAATTGTAGGATTGAATTGACTGAATACTTTCTTGATCGTGAATAAAGAGCTGCAATGTGTGAGCAGAGCAACTGTACAGCTGTATATGTGAATATTTTTTCTTCCCAATATTCCATGCACATCTAATGTTTGCTGCATTATCAGTCACAACAGAAAATACTTTATTCGAGCCTAGTTCTTCAGTATCAGTTTCAAACTGTGGTGCTACATACTCTGCTGTGTAGCGGTGTTCTCTTCTGTTTAAAAATTTGTAGAATAATGGTTGAGGAGCTGCTACCATGAAATTAATGATACCTTCATTTCGAACATCGCTCCAGCCATCTGAGACAATAGATAGATGGGATGCCTCTTCAATAATACTACCAATTTTTTGTTGTATTTCATCATAAGCCTCATCAAGAAGATGTCCAGCCAAGCGTTTTCTTCCTGGTAGAGTATAAATAGGATGCAATTTACCAAAATAATTTACAATAGAGGGGTTTTCTAGAATGTGAAATGGCAAATTACTTGCATACATAGCTTTAGCAAACACCCTGTCAATTTCAGTCTTCTCTTGTGGACTCATTCTGTCCAAAAATCCTAATAATCCTGATTTCTTTTTTGAAGTATAACTCAATAAAGGATGGCTGGAAACTGACTACTGCTGAGATGCTGTGGGGTCCACATCACTTGCCAAAGATGAATTGGCAGGTATACAGTGTTGCCAATTTAGTGACTTTGTCACTAGATTTAGTGAGTTTTTACTTATGAGACTTTTTTTATGGTTTAGCGACATTTTGCTAATTTAGCGATTTTCTCCTAATATGACGACAAATTTAGTGTCTTCTGTATTTGGAAAGAAATACATACAATATTCAAAATAAACAAATCTAATTACTTTTATATAGCTTTATTAAAATCAGTATAAGTACAGGAGACTCCTGAGATTTGACCAACTCGAGAATTGGACCGGTCGAATCGACCCAGCCGATCGATAGGTCGAATTAGAAACTAGTTTACGCAAAGTAATTTTCGGCCCGCCCGACCCCGAGAGGTTTAGTTTCAGTCTAGACATCGTTATTTCTGCTCTAATTGTTTGAATTTGTGCTGATTCGACATTCGACTATTCGAGATTCAACCACGTTTTCAGGAATGCAACCCTGTCAAATCTCGGGAGTCGCCTCTTAAAATACTTTTTACTGTAATTTCCCCAATACTACAGGAATACTTAATATAGCTAAAATGTTTGTCAAAGATTCACCATTGCTGACTCGTATTGAATTTCTGTGTAAAAAAAACTACATACAATTATGTGGACCGAAAACTCAGAATCGTTAAAACTTTTGCCGGAAATTGCTGGCTACCGAGATGCAGTTGGTGAAAATCCTGTTGGGGACATTTCAAATCTGGCATTAATAGTACTCACATTACCCCACTCAAATGATGTAACGTTGAACATCAATTTAGTAACATGAACATTATAAAGTCAAAATTATGGAAAAGAATGAGTATCAAGTCTTTAAATGCAATTTTGGCTATTAAATATGGTTTAAGAAGACATGGAAAATGTTTTTATGATAACAATCTGCCCAAGAGTGTTGTAAATAATAAAACTGGTTCCACTGGCGCATATAGTTATTCAGCTGAAGAGAAAGCAAAAAGATAGTAATTTAAGTGGAGAATAATTACCCCAATGTGATTTGTTTGTATTTGAAGAATTACTTTAGTACTTTTATTGTACATTTTTTTAAATCTTTCACTTTTCTATTTATTTTATAAGCTTGGACTATAAATGCTTTTATCCTTTCCATTTTGTAAAAATTTTTCCCGTCTTATGGCGCATGACCTTGAGTGCACTGGCGAAAGTGCTTCTGTTGCAGCCAATCAGACACCAGTGACAAGCAATGAAGGGGGGGAGGGGAAGCCAGTGTCTCTTCGACTGCCGTGGTGTTCACTTCGCTCTCCGCTAAACCGTGTTGCCAGATAGCTATTTTACCTCACTGAAAAAGGCTAAATAGCGACCGCAATTTCTCGCTGCCCAAAAACTACCCGCATGCATTTGTAGCAACACTGTTCGGTAGCTAGGGTCGTTCCAAGAGCTGCAAGCGGTGGTGGAAGGGGGAAAACCCTCTTGTTGGCCATTCACTCTTCCAAGGTCATGGCCATAAGACGGGAAAAATAGTATAATTATTCAAATATTAATTTAATTGTTATTTATCTTCAAGAGGATTATAATATTACTAATTAGATGTAATAAGAAATATTTTAAAGTATTTCTGCACTTATTTATTTTTAGCTACTTTTGATGGTGGATTTAGTGACATTTTCAAATTTGTTTTTGGCAACACTGGTCAGTAACTGCTTTAACAGTAAAATCTTTATCTTTTTAATGATCAGCAGTAGCATAGTGGTAATCGTTGAAGGCCTCCTCACCAAGAAAAAAAATGTCCCCCTGCCAAGTAAAACAATGGGACCCCAATTCCTCGATATTAGGCCTGGGGGAGGGAGGGGGGGGGGTTTACAGGGGTGTCCACTAATGATCAGACATACAAGTATTTACATACACTTGCATTTTTATGAAGCTTTGTTGTGCTGAGATTGTAATAGTTCAGCGTAAAAATATCCTATATACATATTAAGCGAGGATTGTTTGTGTGTGCATGTGTTATCCACTTATCCCTAAACCATTTTTCAATTAAGTATTACTTAATGGTTGTTATGCAGAAAGAGCAATGTTTTGATACCTAACCGGAAAATATCCCAAGTCCATAGTATGTGTTTAATATCCACCAAATTTGTTAGTGTTACTTCAAGTTTTGCCTTAACAGCTCCAGTATGGCAACAAGAAACCTCCATGTAGTTTTGACCAATTTTTGACCTAGTCAAAAAAAGCACTCAAGAATTCGGTGAATTGACCAATTTTTTACTGGCCAGTTGACCAGTTGGCCAACCCTAGTCCTAGCACGTATGTCACCCCATTTCAGTTTGGGTTTTTTATGGTCGAAATCTCACCAGAGCAAAATCACTTGCAATGTTTGCAGCCTTCACTCCACTAGGACCGGGGCTGTGTGAAGGGGTGCGCACCACTCGTGCATTCCCAGCCTGGATTTGGAGTTCTCCATGGATCTTGACTTTTGCTAAGGCATCTTCTTCAGCATCGCTCTCTTCCGTCATAAATGCCACTTTCTCCACTTTGTTCCTCGTAAGCATCCGAGTCAGAATCCACTAAGAGCTCTTGTATTTCCTCATTATAAATATTTTGTTAAGAAGCCATTTTATAGGGAATCAAAAGTAAATAATAAAAAGTGAACAAGGAATAATCATATAAATAATAATAGAATTACGAAGGGGATATAATAGAATAAATTATATTAGAATAACAAAGAGAAAATAATAATATAGTAAAGACTAAAGTAAAAAGTAAGTAAAATATTCTGAAGACTAAATAATATAAATTTGTTAACTTCTGCAGCCAACTACTGCACTACTTGGTGGTTTGCAGGCGACTGAATAAGAGAGACCGGAACTCCGAAGCCCAAATGAAAGAAAAAAGAACGTAGGTGTTAGAGCTCTTTCACGGAGTTTTGTTTTTTAAATCTCATTAGGTTATGAGAGAAGGGTCTGAGAGCAGCGATCTGGAACATAAGAGCGATAGGATGTTTCTGTTTACTTCTCGTTTGAGTTCTCCCGTCTGATAAGGCAGGAGAGGTGATGTAACCCATTGTACTTTCTCTGGGTATGCACGTCAGTGAAAAAAATTCTTTTGGGGATTCTCCGAGTATGCACGGCAGATAAAGGTTAAGTGACTGTTACTATACATTTATCAGCTTCATAGTTCTCATATTATTGCAGGTTGACAATAAATGAATTACAGGACCAGGTGAAGATATTTGTATGCCTTTGGTAGTGTGCCCTTTCCTTCATAAAACTTGTATAAAGCAGTAGTAAATAAATTTAAATGTTTGGAATAAGTGATGAAAATTAAAACAGCAAAAATAAATAATTGCTATTGATATACTTATCAGATTGGTGATTTCCAAGTATTGAAATTCTTATATATTTGCAAGTAAGATGCAGATAGATCTTTGAATAATCACCTCCAATTTTTGCAGTGCAGCAGCTTCCAAACCTTTTGGTTCAGCAAAACCTGAGTATTCATGTTAATTGGAAATTATAGTGGCAGGAATAATTTAATAATCTGCATTTTTTAAAGCAAATTTTAGTGTAATAACTGTTAAATGCTGTACAAATTTATTTATGTAAAAACAATCTGCATGCCATAAATAAAAAGCTATCAATTAAACCAGGGATTTAGGATGGAATAAATTAGCAAAACATTAAAATTAGTTGTTAGCAGTGGCTATTTTTTCAGAGGAACAGATAATCACTTAAATTTGCACATAAAAAGAGAGGAAAATAGAAAAATGTTACTAAAGTATTTGCTCATGTTAGATAAATCAATGAAGTCTGTGTCTTCTTCATTCATACGAACGGGAAAATTAAAAGGTTCCGGTAGGTATGGTCACCTGGTTAATCTGCTGCGTGGTTAATATACACATGGAGAAGGTTCAACTATACTTAGGCCAAATCTGATAAATGGTTTTTTATTCATGATAGTGAATTTTTTTTTCACTTTCAGGTTGCAGTATCCAATGTTAAAATAAACCTGTCAAAAATGGATAGTCTACTTAATATGGATTGAAGAGCTGTCTCATTCTTTTACTTCTTTGTGAATATTTCATTTGTGCTTTACTTTAAGTTTTATTTATAGTAGTACCGTATCTGCCCAATAGAAGCCGACCCCCCAAAAATTTCCAAATTTTTTGGCAAAAACGTAAATTTCGTAGATTTTATGCTGAAGCGTGCCGGGCATTGGTTCTACAACACGTCGCGTGTCAATTCGTCGCATGACAAACTCGTCGCGTGTCAATTCGTCGCATGACAAACTCGTCGCACGTCAATTCGTCCCAGGACAAACTCGTTGCGCATTGCTGTCTTGCGACGAATTGACGTGCGACGAGTTTGTCATGCAACGAGTTGATGGTATACCACCGGGAATTCATGCACGGCTTAGAATACATTATTCGAGATCGAAGAAATGAGTGGGAAATGGTTTAGTTGTTGACATTTTGAAATATTACTCCAATTAATAATTTTGCGTTGCTGAATAATGTTCCACATTCAGTGAAAATAATTTCATTCATCTTCATTTTCACAAAAGGTCAAATATAGTAATAGCGATCTCGCCAAGATATTTTTTCATCCAAGTCTATTTCGAATGAAGTTAGCATTTACATTTCCTTAAGAAATTGCATTTTCATAATTATGCACGTTCCATGTAAAGTTTTACCGAAATTCAAACAGTTGAGCATACAAAACCGTCAACGCATTTTGCGTAATCGTCTGCATAGTCAATCCACGCAAATAATGTGACCACTCAAATAATGTGAAAAACTCAGCCTTAAACTGTAACAAAGCACAGGTAGTGCTAAATTCAATATTCTAGCCTTTATAATTTATTCATTAATATTCATCGTAGGTCAAATATTTACTTTACGAAAAATATAGTACATGCAGACCTCGTCTTTCGTGGGGGTTACGTTCCTGAAAACCCAGCAAAAGACGAAATCGCGAAAGAAGTAATTAAGGCAATGGGAAATACAGGGTTTGGTTCCCATCTCAGCAAAACGGATCATTTGTCCTCTGTATTGGTGACCGCAGAACAATAGAAAGAGATGGAAAAATTAACTTCAATGAAAGTGAGACTTAAACAAGTTAAAAGAAGACGAAAAAAGTATCAGAAAATAAAGTCTTATTTAAGTTCCGTAGTATAATCGAAGAAAAAAAATGAACGAAGGTTGCCTGACTTGCAGGGGCCAATTCCCCAAATACAGCAGACCGCGTCTTTCTTGGGGTTACATTCCTGAAAAACTCCGCGAAAGTCCACCAATAATAAATGCTGCGCAAAACGCTAAGCTTAAGCACTTGAACTATGTCAAACCTGAGCAAATAACCCAATGATTGTGAATCGGAAGGGCCAAGAGTTGACTCTTTCCCCTCGGGACTTCCCTGTCATAACAAAGACAGAAGGCTCCTGAACGGTGATGCCAGCTTATATTCTGCAACTTTTCACGTGCAAAGGAACACAAAAGTGTGAGAGGATTGCAACCTAAAAATATTTAAAAGTATATATAAGACACGTACTCGTGTCTTATATATATACTTTAAAAAAATAGATATCTATTTTTTTAAATTACGTAAATATTTTTACGTCAGAACAACATAACAACATGTTTCAGGCCTGACTATGAGAGAAAACGTGAGGAAAACTCGATTCATTCCATATATAGAAAATTTCGCACAGCCTTTTCTGTGATTTTTTCCACGTAAGAGCGAAACATAGGACCGCGAAAGACAAAACTGGTCGTAAATGTGAAATCGTGAAAGATCGAAACGCACGATAGATAAAGCCGCGAAAGACGAGGTCTGCCTGTGCTATCATTTGAACGCGACGGCAATGAGAGATGTGCTGCCATCTATGGGCGACTACAAGGTTTAACCATAACCCAAATTTTCCTCGGACTCGCATTTAAGCCGAAGGGTGATTTTTTCATGATAGATTTTGACAAAAAACATCGGCTTGTATTCGGGCAGATACCAGTGGTTCTCAGGAACAATCCTTTGTGGCCGCATCAAGGAAAGATTACAGAAAATGTAACGATAATCATGTAAAAACTTCCACATACATTCTTATCATTAATAATTGTTTTTCTTTAAATAATTGGAATTATTGAAATTTTCTTGTGGCCGTGCCGAAATTGTCCGGTGGCCACACTTGAGAACCATTAGTATATACTATCACATCTTCATATTTATTTCACAATAGAAGGATGTCTTATGGTTTATATATATTGTACAAAATATTTGCAAAAACTTTTATTTAGTAAATGATATTTTAGAATGAGAAATAAATAAAGATGTTGCCAAAACCTAAGCATAGTTTTTACTTACACTTGTGAATCTTTAGTCGAACAACATCGGCATATATGCTATGCCAGACCATGTGATCTGCCTTGGAACATGATAGGTACATTATCCTCTCTGTTGGCAAATACATTTCTTAGTTAAATGGGTATTTTCTGTTATGTTGTATGGGTTTTAGTAACATTTTTACTTTCCCCATGCAGTGTAGGAGAAAGTATTATAATTGTGGAAAAAATCAAATTCGAGATTTGAATGAAAATACACATTTTGAGGTCTCCTGAGTATGGTTTGACTATTATCGTGATGATATCTGCGTGTGTGTATGTGATAGAATTTTGTGGGCATTCTAACTCAAAAATTAATAATAAAATCAACAAAAAACTTTGTATTTTAGATTTTTATTAGCAAATGAAGATTGAAAAGGTTTTGGCTGGAACTGCTCAACTGGAAGTTAAGGTTTATTCCTGTCGATTTTCCTTTTTTACTTTCTCCATATAGAGAAAGAAAGTATTGTTTCATGAAAAAATTTAATTTGATATTTCAACAGAAATACACGTTTTGAGGTCTCTAGAACACGTTTACACTATTTTCGGAACGATGTCTGTGTGTGTGTGACAGAAATTTTGCATGCGCTCAAACTCAAAAACTATTCATCAGATCAGCATGAAATTCTATATTTGTGATTTTATATATATTCTTAAGATTTGAAAAGATTTTGATAACAATCGGTCAACCGGAAGTAGCGGTTTACCTGTCAAATTTTTGCGAATAAGAAGACAAAGAAGAAGGGAGGGGGAAAGATATTCACGGGCTTTTATACTAGTTTAGGAAATAAAACACTATTGTAACAGTCCAAATGTTGTGATTAAATTTTTATTCCAAAAATAATTTTCACATACACTTATTCACGAAGTATCGAGAAAGTATTGTTATCGCGAAAGAATTCGACCTCGAGATTTTTACGGAAATACACGTTTTAGGTGTCACTGAATCCGAAAGTGGTTTTCGAAATGCCGTCTGTCTGTCTGTTACTGGCTCTGGAGTCTAGACGGTAGAGCGAAAATGAATGAAATCTCGTACTTAGGCATTTTATCATACTGAGTGGACTATACGTAGAAATGGTTGACATTGCTCAATAATTAAAGGAAGTTTATTCTACGCATTAACAACAATTCGATTTTCTCAAAAACGACTCAACGATTTTGATCAAATTTCGTACAGTTACTTGAGTTTACGTCTTCAATAATACTGTATAGTTCATATTTCTCAAAAAATGAATATAAGGCTAGTTTATTCTTGGGCAACTTTAACAAAAATTGGATTTTCTAAAAACAGGCTCATACGATTTTCATTTTCTAAAGATAACTAAACGACGCATTAGTACCCATATATGAGAAAGTTTGTACAATGTATGTTGTACCAATTTTTTTATTTCAGGATGGTAACACCTATATAAAACAGACAAAGAAAGTAATATCGTGAAAAGCATTAAAACTCCTTACATAACTCCTGGATGAAAGGCATCACTGAGTTTTCAAAGGTGATGGTTTATTCAAAGAATTTACTTAAACATTCAGTGAAGAAGTTGTTTTTATAAAAATTAGTCAACATTTTACCATTATTGGAAATGGCGCATCACTCAAAGTTGATGCAAAATAATACACTGTTATTATTTGATTAAGATACTTTTAAGTGAAATTAGAAATTTATTTTTTATTTAACTTAGAACTTTTAGAGAAATGAGAGTATGTATCATTGCAAACGAAAAGTATATTTATGTGTCATACTCAATGAAGTCACTTATTTAAAACAATAACAAGTTTCATGGTATTTGCAGGACAACAGAGTTTCGTTTAAAAAAGAAATCAAGAAAATTGTTACAATCAGAAAATTTGCTTTTAAATAGTGGTTCTTAAACATTAAACAATCGGAACTCTTAGAACACCAAAATGATGAATTATTGTCAAATAAATTAGTTCTATGTGGATTACGAACTACCACAGAGATGAAAAATCACTATAATGAAGCAAAAGTCAGTAAAAAACTTTTTAATTGAAATTATTTACTTTTTTCAGTGTTTTTCCAGCTATTCAGTATTTCAAATGAAAACAGTATAGGTAGCGATCCAAAATATTAGTTTCACTTCTTTAAAGTTTAATGTTTTGTTTGTTCACAGTAAGTATTGTTAACTTCAAAACATTGGACCCTCTGTTATTCATATATAAATACAAATATGCATGCTACAGCTATATTTAATTTTTTGCTCTAAATTGCCATTTTCAATATTCTATGTTACATGGATCATCAGGAGTCTTCCGTACATACATAAAAGCAAATCACATGTACTTTCCTTCCTGATAATATGCACTTGCCAGAATACTGAGTTTGCATAAAACATTTCAAACATTTTTAGGCATGAATTACAGAAAAGTGTAATGCCATCTTCCATTTATTGTCATTTCATGAATGTAAGTTTGCTAATTGGCACACCTGAGCAAACATTCCAAAAGACTTAAGGAAAACTGATTATCTAAGAGACATGAAACCTCTTTATTTATAAAAAGAAAAACATAATTGAAAGACAGCAAAGGCAACACTTATTTAAGTGTATTTCTTAATGTCCTTAAAACAAGAAGGGTAGGGCAAGAGAGCAAATGATGTTTGCTTGCAGAAAACACACCTCTGCACATATATTACGATATAATGCCTTCAAATTTAACCATTTCATCGTGTACTTGCTACAAACACACAGATATTTATAAAAACCAAATCAATATGTCAGAGATTTTATAACAGTTCAATTGGATACAAACATTTAGATATGGAGAAGCAAAGACATGAAAAAATTATAGCATTAACCTTCCATTCTTAAATACCAAATCTTATGCTTTTTTTCATCTTCAATCCCTTGTCCTTAAATAACTCTCACTCAATGCATTTGTAAATTAAATTACTCGGCATCGAGTACAACGAAAAAGTACTCGCAAGCAATAGAGTGAGAAGAAAAAACAACTTCAACAAGAATGTGTGTGTATATGCGAGCATCAAGTTTAAAGGTTAACTGTCTCTGCAAGCACATTGCCTCTTTAAATGTTCCACAACAGCAGGTAATGCAGACCACCTATAATTTTGATGAGTTTCAACAAACACACTTCCAAACAAGCATCTATTCACATACTTCACTGAAGTTAAAATCACTTATAATAACACTCTTATTAAAATCTTTCTTAACAAACACCAAACTTCACTATAGTACCATCAAAACTTGAGCGATTTTGCAAAAAGTGCAGCAGTGGCTTGTGTCTTGTCTCCCCTAAATCTCCTAAGTTCAGCTATGACCTGAAAAGGAAAGCAAGAATATTCACAAAAAGAATTTAAGCATTGGTATTAAAAATTACAAAGATTAACTTTTGCTGGCATACTTCTTCATCTTCAGGTGATGATGGCGACAAGCATCAAAAACTGAGTCGTGAGTTTTTAAATAAATTGTGGTTCGATAAAAGTTAATCTTTGTCATTTTTAGAAAACCACAAAGTTAAAAGGCCTACACCAGGGATCGGCAACCAAAAGTGGCACGCAAGGTGATTTTGAATGGCATGCAAAAGAAAAAAATTATACAGAAGAATAATTCATATTTTATATATTTAGTAAAATCTAAGATTTTTGGAAATTTAGTGAATTAACATATTTTACAAAATCATTCACTACTAAAATCTGCTTATTCTTATTCCGTTACACTGTTCTCACATAGCTCTTGTGTCTGCCGTCTCGTGTTTTCTCCAGTCACCTTTGTGACTAATGAACACAAAATGCCGTTAATTCAGATTGATGGGTACAAATGCAACCGTTTACAATGTGAACCATCTTTAAGTAAACCAAGCGTGATTAAATAATAAAAATTGTCATTTAATTAAATTACAATTCATTACTGGCATGTGGGACCATACCGTCTAGTCAATTCAAACCGATATTTACTTTCAAGGAGCATTTCTGTGTAAAATGGGTCAACAAGGTTTTCTAAGATATTTCGACCCCGCTGATTCCGAAAATCGCTCTTGCCACCTTGTATTTCTGACCGTTACCCCGGAATTCAAGATGGCGTCCATTCATAAAATCACGCGTTACTGGCTCTTTTCGACCTATGAAGGAGATTTAAATGTTTGCGTCTATGTTTTATAGAGCAAAAAACACAACGAAACATGTTCGTCATGTTTGATAGCAGGAAATGCCTTAAATTTCATAAATATCGCTCTATAGTGCTGTCAAAACAAAAAAAATTAGTATTTTCCATACGTAAGTTTTCCGGCCATGTGTGTCACGTATTATTTTAATTATGACTAATTACGATAGGAAAGGACTGTGAGTTCACGTTCTTCGAGTGCTTACCTAGTGCTGTCAATTATTGGCGTAGGAAGGACTGAATGCAGAGAGTAGTTTCGCTGCAAAATTCTAGTAGACTGAATACCATCCAGGACGTTAAATTCGTAACAACACTTTTAACTGTTTATGTGTAGAGTTGTCATGAACTAATAAGTATTAACAATATAGAGGTAATAGCTCAATCTTCAAAACATTATTTATTTTGCAAAGTTCTTATTCCAATGAATCTTTACCACTGATACATTGCGCGCCACACTGGCACATATTGGTGCAAGGTAGTTGGCCTTTCCTACATTTACACTGCCTAGTACCACACCCGGTTTTGCACCTGCATTGAACAATATCCAGAGAAGCTTTTGGGATTGGTTCCAAAGATTGCAAGATGGGAACCAATTGGTCGTCCTCAAATTTGTATCCACAGGTCGTTGGATCAGGACACACAGGATCCTTGAAGTATGCATTTTCCCACACAACAGTTTGCAGGTGGCTGCGTTTAAAGTGGAACTGCACAGCGTCACTGGTAGGTGGTAGCGCTTCGAGCTTCCTTTTCTTTCTGAAAAGGGTAAGCCTCGCACAGTCGGTTAGCTTTATGCTTAGATCAACCAGAAAGGAAATGATAAACTCAATTACAAGTTATGATAGGCGCTTGATGTTAGAAAAAATCAATATGGTGAAAACTTACTTTATACAAGCATGTAACAAACTCCTCTGCTGCTTCCATGGCATCCTCTGACAGTGGTACTTTTTTCGGAGACTTTGGTGGAAACTTATCTGTGGTTTTCCGCTTGTCGGTGACGCCACAAATCTTTGTTGAACAAATTCTTTCACTTGCTTCAACCCCAGTTTCTCAGCGTTCAAGAGCGACGTGCTTATTGCACGTGTGGCAATATCCTTCCTGGCCACATTGTGTATTTGCGTTGAGCATCCATTTCCAGAGCACACGTTAGATCGTGTCATTACAGAGAGAATGACATCCTCGTCTGCAGTGTCCCTCTTCCGTCGGCCAGGTGGAGCTTCAGTGGTGGGTGATAATTTGTTTTCCAGCCCATACATTCAGTACGTCTTCAGGGAGATTTCACTTCTCCAATGGAATGACAAAGATCGTCTCTAAAGACTAGATTCGTTTTGTGTTATTCCTATCAAGCCTACAGTATCCTTGCAAACACCCACAATCCATTCTTGAGCGTGGTCTGCATCGACCTGCGCAAACTTGTTGTGAGATCTTTGTACTCCAAAGTCACCTTCCTTGAACCTAACTTCGACCTCCTCCTGTATTTGGTGCATTTCTGACACAAACACAGTCAGCGATTTAAAATAATTAGTGTGGTCATACCTCGCTATGAAGGGGAGCATCCTTGTTAATGCGCACAAGTACAGGTCCCAATCGCCATCACTTATTGCTCTTGTGAACATAAGCAAAACGGAAATCATGCATACGTAAGACCACAAAAATGCAAAATTTTCATCATGTTCAGATTTGTTTTCGGCGTAATCCTGAACAAGACGTTGTAATGTATGACTTTGGAAGTAGGATACAAGGACCTGAATATCCTTACAATTGGTGCTTAGCTTTACTTCATCACACACCGACCGGCCGACTCATATTTAGTATTTATCATACTACATAAGCGTGCACTCTACTGTTTCCGCCTAGTTTTAAACGTGTCCGTAGATGAACGGTAATGATGCGTTCAACAGCACAATCTTACCACCTGTATGTGATGCTTCAGCCGATTCATTTATTATTATGACGTAATCAAAATAATACGTGACACACATGACCAGAAAACTTAGGTATGAAAAATCCTGATTTTTTTTGTTTTGATAATACTATAGAGCGATATTTATTAAATTTATGACATTTCCTGCCATCAAACATGACTGGGACATGTTTCGTTGTGTTTTTCGCTCTAGAAAACAGACGCGAACACTTAAAACCAACTACCTTGCACCAGTATGTGCCAATGTGGCGCGCAATGTATCAATGGTAAAGATTCATTGGAATAAGAACTTTGCAAAATAAATAATGTTTTGAAGATTGAGCTATTACCTCTATATTGTTAATACTTATTAATTCATGACAACTCTACACATAAACAGTGAAAAGTGTTGTAACGAATTTAACGTCCTGGATGGTATTAAATCTACTAGAATTTTGCAGCGAAACTACTCTCTGCATTCAGTCCTTCCTACGCCAATAATTGACAGCACTAGGTAAGCACTCGAAGAACGTGAACTCACAGTCCTTTCCTATCGTAATTAGTCATAATTAAAATAATACGTGACACACATGGCCGGAAAACTTACGTATGGAAAATACTAATTTTTTTTGTTTTGACAGCACTATAGAGTGATATTTATTAAATTTAAGGCATTTCCTGCTATCGAACATGACTGGAACATGTTTCGTTGTGTTTTTTGCTCTATAAAACATAGACGCGAACACTTAAATCTCCTTCATAGGTCGAAAAGAGCCAGTAACGCGTGATTTTATGAATGGACGCCATCTTGAATTCCGGGGTAACGGTCAGAAATACAAGGTGGCAAGAGCGTTTTTCGGAATCAGCGGGGTCGAAATATCTATAAAAACCTTGTTGACCCATTTTATACAGAAATGCTTCTTGATTTAATTTAGGATGCGTTTTTCCCAAAACATAACTAGTCTAATATACTGACGTGAATTTGGCATGCCACTTGTGAAAGGTTGCCCACCCCTGACCTATACAGTCAAATTTTCATTAATACAAAATTTCATATCACCTGAACTATCACAAAAACAGATATACAGGTAGTCCCCGCTCAACATGAAATTCACTTTAGCATGATTTGCTAATTGGGTAACCTGTTCAATTTACACGAAGAAGCTCCCGTTTGAACACGAGTTGCAACATGATCCATTACGTGAAAAAGTTAAAAAAATATTGCCATTAATGGAACGTATATATTAATTTATATTTATTCGTAAAATATTAGATAATTTATAGTATAAAATCTCAAAGACCTGCAGAACTATCGCACGTCGCCAGGTTTATACTTTATTTACGTCTTATGTGTATTATTTATGCATTGTATTGTATTTACACTATTGGTTATTACATTTTATTTGTAAAAACGTAAGTAAAATGCACATTAACCACTTGAGTGGGTACTTTTTCTTCAAAGATTGCACCCCATTTGGGTATTTAATTCTGGGAAATAGATTTTTTCAAATATGTAATTCAATTTCTCTCTCAGATTCACTGCCACTGTTAAATCAGTGTTTATACAAGCATCCTTCAAATCTTCACTGGAATCACTTTCATCCATAATGTCACAATATCCTTCTCAATCTTCTAAGAATATTTTTCACGTTTGCTAAATGACGCCATTACTGATTCCAACATTTCAAGGGATGAAAGACAATGACATTTATACAAATTAAATGCCAATAAAATTTTGTACTACGATACACACTGAAAAATGCGTAACTTCACAACACACCGTCTACTATGCCACCCAAAAGCCAACTATCTGATTTTCTTCACGTATGTTTTGCATGTGAAACATTCACTGCAATGGAGAGGAAGATTTTACTGCTCCCGTTGCCTAGAAGTATCCTATACAGTTAGAGGAAAGCGGTCCTACTGATTAAAATTCACAAAGAGATGCAAAAAAGGCATTACAGTTAACACCTCCGCTTTCACTACCGCAGGGGCAGGCATAGGCATCCCCGCATTACACATGCAGGGTTTTCGTACTAAGCGTATTTTTTCTCAGCAAAGGAAACATCATCTATGGCTCTAACCTGTACTAGAAGGACACAGCTAGATACCAGAGAAGCCTCGTGATGGACTATTTTGGCATACCCATAGCGGATGGCCTGCAAAACAGCTTGACCTAACCCTAACCTTTTACGTGGTTTCTTATGGTATTTATGAAATTGCTTAGCACGAATTTGCTTAACACGACACTTTTTAGGAACGCATCTCTCGTGTTAAGCGGGGACTACCTGTATATAAATGTATACGTGAAGTAAACAAAGTAGTTTCTTATACTATGAGTATATGCATTCTGAAGCATTTCAGCTTATTTTGAAGGCATACTGTACATATAAAAGCAATGAGCTCGTCTCCATGGTAATACATTGTTCCCACTTTTTCCGATAAAAACTAAAAATGTATGTTAAATCTACACAGATTTGTATTCTGTCTTCAAAAATGAGAAACTAGAACCACCTTTTAGCTTCCTGACAGTTCAAGTACCTATGTACCGAGTTTGAATCTTGACAGGAGATAACTTTAAAAAGCAAATATATAAACCTCTACACCAATTTTATGTACTTTTCTTATATGGAATAAAAATAACCCCCTTAAATTTGAATTTTAACATTTCGAATTTTTCCCCTAGGTTGTGACCGAAAACTTAAAATTGTGCCAAGTTTAACGCCTTTAGCTCATCTGGAAGTACCTCATAATTTGTACCCTCCTCCTCCTATGTCAGAAGCAGATATGTACCGTATATGACCGAATATAGCCCCCCTGTTTTTGGCCAAAAGCGAAGTGCAAAAGTTGGGGGGGGGGGCTATTTTCGGGCACTAAAAATTAGGTGGGTACAAACAAGTGTGCAAAGCTTCAGTAATGATGAATTTCATTCGAGTCAGTAAGTCTTTCTATCCATTGTAAGACCAAACTACTCGGGTTGCGAATATTTATTTGCAAGGCTGATTGACGTCACCATATAGGAAGGATTTTTTTATTACCTGATCGCTCTCATTATTGTCAAATTGCAAGTTTTACCGTATTTGCTCGTGTAAGCCGAGACCCCGTGTATTCCGCGCACCCCGGTTTTTGGGCCAGCTCTAGGGAAAAAAATTTATTTGAGCCGAAAAAGGGTTTTTTAAATCACCAATTCGTATTTCTAAAAAATGCTACACTCAAGTTAAGCATCTTCACATTCCTACGTGACGAATTTATTGGGTGATCTCTCTATATCGGTACTAGCAGAAATCTCGGTAGTCCTCTTTTGTTAAACACGTAACTGTTTTTGTGGTCACATTGGTCATGTTCGCAGAAATCACTCCGGTAGCGATCATACTGCTGTACGTAATTTTCCAGCCATATGGTCACTGATCCCTACCGTAGCGGTCGTCATTTTTTTGGCGAACTAAAATTATGATCAGCGATCATTCAATGATCACCACGGTGGCTATGACTTTCATAGACGTATCATAGAATAAAGGAAGCACGCCGTATCTGAACATGGTAGGCGTCGTCTGCCGTGAGAACAAAACCACCAACCCGAACTGGTCGCGCATGCGCCGTGGCCTCCGTGACGATTGCAGCAGAAGAATTCGTCGAGTTTGGGGAGCACCCTTAATAAACTTAAAACTCATTTAAAATTTTTTACGAATGAAAATGACTAAATACACCGAAATTCAGAAATAGAATAATAGATGCGGCATGGGTGCTAGCTTAACGTATATTTGTTTACCGACACGACATTTTGGGAAAAAAGGTGAGCGGCAAATAAAAGAATTCGTGTAAGACACGCACCCCCTCTTTTCCACCAGCGTTTTGGGAAAAAAGGTGCGCAGATTACACGAGCAAATACTGTAATACCAACGAAATTGACCTTGCCCGAGAATGGACTAATTGCCTGGCTAAGCTCGAATTGTTAATTACACAAACGAAACATAGATCGAAATCTGAGCAAAGTGCGAATTTATATTGCTGCATAAATTGGTATGTTATTTCGACTTGCTAATATTGCTGCATTAATTAGTATGTTATTTCGACTTTTTAAAGTTTATTTTTACTCCCTAAAAATGTATTTTTGTTCAATTCCTTGTCAAATATCTCTCTCGTTAGTATACCCTCTGAATTCTGAGGAACAAATCTGAAAACCTTAAAATTCCAATTAGCATGGCGTTTTATCACTCGCTAATTGGTACTTTTTTATTAAATGAGTGCAAGTTTGATATTTCTTCAAATTATACAACATGTTTCATGACATTAAAGTCCTAAAAATAATCGTCCTTTCAGGGTATTAAAATATTTTCTAGATTTGTGTGAGAAAAATGGGTAGGGGGGCTATATTCGGAGGGGGGCTATATTCGGTCAAATACGGTATTATAGATGTAAGAAGCAGCTATTTATAATAGATGTGCAAAGAGGCATATTACTTTCCCTTATAGGATTGTAATAAAACTTCTCAACTTTGACTGACAACAATTTCTACTAAATTATAAGTATCACTGTTTTTAGGTACGTTTCGCTTTCAGCGTGAGCGCCTATTATCATCGGTCTGTCCGTCCATCCGCATGTTTGTTCTCGGCTTTTACCAAACGGATTTTCATGAAATTTAATATTAAGGACTTAATATAAAATATAATAAAAAATCTCAAAAATGAATCACGTATGCCAATCAGGGGTACCACTTTACTGGTGACAAAAAATTAAATTTTTGTCATATCTCGTAAAGTATTGATCATATCAAAACATTTTTCAAATAAAAGTTGTAGAAATGGTAAAGAACAGCATTTCCTTTCCTGTACATTTTTATCGTAGATGTAGCCGTTATCGAGAAAATCAAACAAGAATGTCTTATATCTAGTTGAACAGAAAATTTCTTGCATAGTTACTTCTTCATTGTTGCTAACA
This sequence comes from Uropetala carovei, assembly GCA_036926305.1. NCBI lineage: Eukaryota > Metazoa > Arthropoda > Insecta > Odonata > Petaluridae > Uropetala > Uropetala carovei. The sequence continues at coordinate 5,645,115 of JAXCHB010000084.1, read as the reverse complement.
TAAACAATCTCACAAACACGTTTAATTTACTTACGAGTGCATGTACTATTTTTAAATAGGAGGAAAATGGGTTATTTATGATGAAGAAAATAACTTTAAAACACTTTCCCGTACGTACAGGTATATAATTGCTTTCTAATTCTACATTGCACGAAATGCGCCCATTTGTGATACGTTGTACACTTTCCTAACTTGTTATTTTACTACCTGGCAATTTTGGAACTGCTTGAACAGACATTTTCAATGAATACTTTAAACATTTTTCATTTTACAAAAGCACAAATCTTCTTGTATCATCAGTCCAAAGGTGAAATGAACAGTAAAACTAGGTGCAGTCATGCAATCACGGACACTGGTAACATTGCTTTAACTTCTAATTTGTGTGTTCCAACAAATTATCACGAATTCCTGTTATTCTTAAAAATTACAGGAATAACATTATATCATATACTGAAAAAGTTACATAAAATAAATTAAAATATTTTGTCATTAGCTTTTAAATAATGCAGAAACCCAAGGGAATAGTGTGATATAAAACATCAAACAGCATTTAGTTTTTAAATGTTAAGAAATTTGAAATACCTGTTCACGTGTGAATCCCAGACTAACAAGTTCTTTTACTTCATTTTCTGTAAACCTATCTGTTGGCATGACTGTTGTTGCTGGATCTGAGCGAGGCTTAACATTCCTGGAACATTGAGGGGCTGAAATTGAGTTGTTGAGAAAATCTTTTTCATTAAGCTTGTTTCACCAAAAGGATTTAAATTACCATATCTCACGGCATATAAGTCCACTTTTGAAGCTTAAAATAATTTCCTAAAACTTAAAGTGGACTTATACGCTGAACACAAAATGTGAAACTTAAATTACAGATGAATAACATCGATATTTACAAAGACAATTGATCTTCCAGTGTATGTGATCGCTATTTTACATCAGCTGTTCCAGTGTTTACATTTTACAAGATTAAAATAATTAATTTTAATACTGTATTTACTCTCGCAATCCAAGTCCTCATGTACCACGCAGGTTAAAGGAGCATCAGTGGCTCACAATGAATTCTGCGAACATATCAGATGCAACCTTATTCCAGCAAAAACATACAGAAATTGATAGTAAATTTTTAATGATAGCACTGCTTATTTTGAGTAACAATAATAAACTTAAAACTCAATACAAAGGTACATCTTTAATATTATAAAAATATTATGTCATCTCAATCTTGAAGATGCACTAACGGCAGTATAAACCACACATTTAAACTCTAAACGTTTGTTTGGTAGTGTAGATATGCATATAATTCGTAGAATTCTTCATCTTTTGCGAGTATAAATGTAGACGCAAACATGTTGCAGTAAATTTACTATCAAAACTCGCAATTTTTAAAACTTGGTCAGAAATCTTCATAAATGTCGTGCAGTCCCTTACTTTACTAACATTTTGGGAAAATGCACAGGGTACACATGCAATATTTTATTGAATTTCACCACTGTAGAGATCATTCGCGATCACTAGGTATAGTTAGTTTTGATAGTATCATTAACAGCTGACATCAATCAAATTATAGGAAATTTTATTTACTGAGTCAAGCTCTCCGAGAAACACAGTTCCATATTGGTTGAAATTAAAACACCTGTCACATGAAGGTTCAAGAAGAATAGTACAGAGACTTAAATATCATTTTATATTTATATTGTTTATTTCTGTGCGGGAACTTGATTTTGTCTGGAAAAAATTTCATGAGAAGTATTTTTAAGTGTAACAATGGGGTCAACTTATACAGTATTTTCAAGCAGAAAAGTCGAGGTTGACTTACATGCCGGGTTGACTTATACGCCGTGCTATATGGTAGGTGCTGAAGCATACTGGAATGCCGTGGCTTATTTTTAGGGATGCCACAAAAAACTTTGTCTAGTTAATAAATCAATGATTTGGGTATGTTGATAGGTACCGTGTTTACCCAAATATAAGACGAGGTTTTTTTTCCAATTTTAGCATCTGAAAAATCTTGAATCGTCTTATATTTGCACAGTATGGAATAACTTTGCGTAAATCAATCATATGTCATAAAAGTAGATGACAATCGTTTTGATGCCTGAAGATGTAATTCTATCCTATCACAATGGAAAGCTGGGGTTTAGAAACCGGATACACTTCATGCACTACAATGCAGCATAGTGTGGTGAAAGCTAATTAGAACAGTCCTTGTTGAAAGCAAAAACATTCATATCGGTGCCAGAAAATGTCATTCTATCCTATTGTGGGTGCATGAAAAATGACGCTGGGTTTCTATAATGGTTTATTTAACGACAAATAACAATAACACCGATAACAGAAACAGAAGAGGGAATTGCAGGGTATGCCAGAAAGCTCGTGCTCACACATGGATGACTTGGCATCACTGGTTCCCTTCCCTGCTGCCAGGAGTCAGGTCCTGCAGCAGGAAATACAATCTTTGCACGCAGTCACTTGGCAGCCAAGGTATGCACCGAGAAACAATCTCATCACCTGGCGATTTTAATAATTGTAATTACGACTTGAATGCAAAAAATGCAATAATTTAATATAATCAGATATTAAATATGTCAAAATTAATGGTTTAAATATTTTTCTTAAATATTGAGTTTAATAAGAGGGGTTGTCTTATATTCAGATAAATACAGTAATTAGGATATTAACTTTTCCTCTTATAAACATATTATGGTGGTGTAACCAAGAATGGATGTGCCCAAAGGCTATAATACCCATAGGTAAATATATAACAACCTTGTTTCAAGGCTGGAATGCAGCGAAATTCTGTTTATCTTTGAAAAGATGCCTTCAAAAAGTTTGGGAACCATTGCACTAAAGATTCCTTTCAGAATTACAGCATGAGCATCTGTTAGCATCAATCTGTCTGTCCATCCGTATTTTTCATCTCCAAAACTTTTGTGTGGATTTTCATGAAATTTGCTACTAATGACATTTGGTCAAAGAAAATGACAGAAACCCATCAAAAGGGTGACACTTTTTACTGGAGAGACAAAAAATGAACTTTTCCTCATGGCTCAAAATATTAGTGATACCAAAAAAGTTTTGAAATAAAATTAAAAATAAATGGAGTATTTCTTTTGAAATTATTTTTATCGTAAGGGTAGCCGATATCAAGAGAATCTAACAAGAATTCCCAAATTTATATCTTTAATACTTATTGGCTTATTTTTTAACCTTTATCTGGATTTATGATTTTACTAAGCAATTGCACTACTGGCACCGCTGCGACTCCAGTACAAAAACTATTTTTTTAGTATATAAATAAATAAATTATTTGTACAACATTATATATTTAGATTGTTTAATTAATGTTTATTATTATTATGCAAACTTATACAAAGTATTGTTGAATAGATTTTTATCATGTATTTAAATCAAAATCTTGTAACAGAAATACACAGGAAATATTTTTACAAATTTTGTCTTACTTTTATTATTACTCAACTTTATCAAATTACGGAAACATAAAAAAAGTTATTTCACTAACTTATTATAACCTAGCAGAAAAATAATCAAATTATTATTTCTTTAAACAGTTACTGCATATACTATTAGAGTGCTCCTTACAAATATTCTTCCTACAGGATTTGCAAATTTGAAATATGTCTTTTTGGCTAACATAGATGACACTGCAAACGTTTTGCTCTTTTTATTTGGGGTTCTTCATTTGAATTTGTATTGTTCTTGCTTCCTTGGAACTCCCAAACACTTTTTTCAAATGTTTGTTACATGTAGTTTGTACTCTTCTTATCATATTCTGCAATTTCTTCGAGAAAAGTCTTAACGCCTGTCAAGTTTTTCAAGTTCTAATTTGGGTATAGTTTTGTATAAACAACATAGGCTGCAATACCACTAATATCCAATACATTGATGAAAAAGGAAAATGGCCATCTTTTGCATGTATATGAATGAGCCATTTGGTCCGTTGAATCATTGCCACCTTTTGTTGACTTGTAATATGAAATAATTTCTGGCTTATTTCGCTACTCGGCATTTGTGTTATTTTCATGGTGCATGCTGGATAACAATAGCGCTGCTTTTCTCTTTTTTGGCACATATGAAACCAAGTTCACATTTTTTGTAAATCCAAAAAATTACGACAGCTCTGAACAAGAACAGTTAGGCAAAAAGTTAATGGGTATACAGTCATGCCTCGTTTAGCGCATGGTTGTTTAGAGCAATTTCGATGTAGCGCAATTGGAATCCCGTGGTAAACATTTTTATTTATTTTTTAATAAAATAAATACTGTATGTATGGTACGTACTGCATAATGAAAATACTGTTCACGGTGCACATTTTTGCTGGCTTTTGTTTGCTTAAAAAAATAAAGGAAAGCTGTTTTCACGTAATCAGTTTCAATGACATATTTGCAGTGTTTTGTTTAATACCGTGTTTACTCATGTAACCCGCACACTCGTGTACCTGTGCACTCCTATTTTTGGGCCGGTTCGGAGGGAAAAAATTAATTTAAGCCAGAATGAGTTTTTTTTAAGTCACCGATTCCCACTCCCTGAAACAAGTTCCGCTCAAGTTAAGCATCTTCTCCCTTCTACGTGACGCAATTTATTGGATGATCTCTTTATGACAATACTAGCAGAAATCTCTTCACCGATAGTCCTCTTCTGTTAACCCCTTGACTGTTTTTGTTGCAATATTATGCAACTTCATCCCCACTTTACTGTTTTTGACGTAATATTACACACAGATGCAGAGCTTCATGAACTACCGTATTCACCCGATTCCAAGACGACCCCCCATTTTGATGATTCCAAAAGAGAAAAAAGCTCAAATTGACCTTCATGACTACAAAAATTATAAATCTTGTGAAATATTTATTTTCTCTTATACTTTTCTTGAATGTCATTGTCTTTTAACCTTTTAAAATCATAAGATCATATCACAAATAGAACCATTCAGGTTTTCAAACAAATTAAATGGTAGCATTCATTTTAAGATAACATTAAAAATAAAGTAAATACATTGAAAGAATACACTCATTTCAGGACAACAAAAAAACATTTCAATCCAAGTGCTGCATAAAATCATTTTATTGTGTTAGTCATCATCACTGTCTATGCAACCTTCACTATTTTCCTCATGCTCACTATCTTTATCACTCTCAACTTCATCATCAGTCTCCCACAAAACATCATCTTCACTCCCATCCATGGCATTAGATAAGCAGCATTTCTTAAATCCTTTCACTATTACTTTTGCATTTATTTGTTGCCACGATGCCTTGATCCATTGGCAGAGCATTGCAACTTCAGATTTCTTAAGATTTCCTTTTGGTGTTAAAGTGTGAGTTCCACTCTGTAACCACTCAGAATACAAAACCTTTAAATTATTTTTAAAACACTTATTGACAGCAACATCTAAAACTTGAAGTTGCGATGTCATTCCTCCAGGTATTACAATAAGATCAATATTCATCGCACTCATTATGTTTTTAATTTCAGGAGATAAGTGTCCTTGAATGCATCCAGTGAAAGCATTGCTCTTTGTTTCAGTAAAGCTCCTGGCCGTCTATTCCACACCACATGTAACCAATATCTCATTAGTTCTTTAGTCATCAACCCCTTTTCTTGAGACCTATTATTCCACTTGGCTAATGTTTCTTAGGCATTGTTTTCCGCTTTAGAATCACATATGGTGGTAATTTAGTCTCATCTGCTAAAACCGCCAACATTACCGTGACTCGCATTTTTTCGTTGCCTGTAGTTTTAATTAGGACGGACTTCGCACCTTTTTCGTTCACAGTATAATTAGATGGCATGTAGAAGAAAACCGGAGTTTCATCGGCATTTCCTATTTGGCTCAAAAGGTAATTATTGGTTTTTCTAAGTCCAATTACGTATTTCTGGTAAGCGAGAAGTTTTTCAACATAGTCTTCTGACAATTTCTGACACAGCGAAGTTCGTCGCCGTAAAGAAAAATTATTTCGTCGCATCATTCTCACGCACAAACTTCTGCTGGCCTTGAATTCTTGCAATGCTATATTAAGTCCTCTAGTAATTTCATTAGCTTTAAGTATAATACTTTCAGTCGAAACAGGCATACCGTTCTTCCTCATGGTGTGCACAAACTTGACTACTTCTTCTTCAATGCATGAAATCGGCCTAATTTTGGACCACTGAGCGACTTCCTTGTGGCTTTGGCTTTTTCTAGTTCCTGTTTTGAGAGTTTCCATCGACGCACATTTGCAAACTTTCTACTCGCATCACAGTTATTAGTTTTTCGGCGTAATTTATCACGATCAGCTTAAAATTTGTATCATAGCTCTGTCTAATTCCTTTGTTAACTTTCCCTTTGCACTCGTGCCACGTACTTCAACATGATCTGTCATTTTAACTTAAGGGTTGTGCATTTAAATCAAGAATGCACAACTCAAAATGACTGTCACACTTAGTGAATCGCGGTGCGTCGTTTGAAAGGGGAATCCCAATGATTTCCGCTCTCATTTGTTTTGACATTGCGGTTGCCATTACGTGCAAGATGAAAGTACGTCGTCTGTGTTATGATCGTCGACGATGATTATTAGTCTAAATAATTATTATTCCCGTCATGTTTTTCTTATTGTTATTACTATTTGTTTATTTCACTTCTTTATGTACGTACTTGAATTTGCTGTTGTGAATTGTTTACTCTAATATACCATTTGTTGTAAAAACCATTGATTAAATGCTTAAATATACTTCGTATTCGAATGTAAGACGACTCTTGATATTTACAGCTGAAAATTTGGAAAAAAAGGTCGTCTTAGATTCAGGTGAATACGGTATTTGTTCATCTATGAATGGGAACTTCCCTAGGTGGATGGGGAGTTTTTTCGCGTATCGTCTCGTGAGTAAATATTGGAAGGTTAAGAACAAACGAGTCCAAACACTTGAGATGTGGATTTCTGTCTTCCTTTCGAACAATGAAATCTTTCATTCACAAAAAAATTTCACCACTCCGAATTCCTTGAAGTGGATGAGGGAAAAGGACCAAACTTGAACCTACCTATTTTCAAGCCAGCAAACCCTCATTAGTCATTGAACTATAGTTATCAGTTAGTCGGCGTATTCTTTCTGCCTACTTTTGCGAGTTTTTGCCTGCAGCGCGGGCCTAACTAACACGTTTGCTTGATTGCATAAATAGGCATATACTTCGTAGAGTTTGACATCTTTTACGAATATAAATGTCGACGCAAGCATACTGCAGAGAATTTACTATCGACACTCACAATTTATATAACCTGTTCAGAAATCCTCGTGTAAGACACGCATCCCCTTTTTTCCCAAGTGTTTCGGGCAAAATGTGCACTGGGTACACGAGTAAATATGGTATCTATGGCAAAATAACATTTTAACAGTAAATAGGGAGAAATAATTTCAGTAAATCATGATGATCATGGCAGAAAGGAGAAAAATGAATAAAGGCAGTCAAAGTGTAGAAAATAATCATAAATTATCAAGGAAAAGCATAAATCTTGAGGAAAAACTTAAAGTGATTCAGTATTTTGAACAAGGTGAGCATCAGAGCAATATTGCACGTAAGTTTAACATCACAACTTCTACAATTCATACAGTTTTGTTAAATAAAGACAAAATAAAAAGTTCCATTGAAGCAGCCAGTGCAATAACTGTGAAGAAACACACGATCACTTAGTAATCTGCTTGAAAAAATGGATAAACTGTTAGTGTTGTGGATTGATTCTAAGCATTCTAATGAACACATACCCTCAAGCAATAATTTGCAGTAAAGCACTTTCCCTATTTGAATGTGTAAAACAATAGGTGGGTGGAGATTCTTCAGAAACATTTCATGCCAGTTCCAGTTGGTTTCAAATTTTTAAACACCACACAAATATACATGAATACTCCCACTTATACATACAACAAGTAATTTACTCATATTTTGAGCACTGCAGTGACGAAAATGATAACTCGCAGAACCTAGCAATCTATGCATAAATGCAAGCACCACCGCGAAAGATTTAAAATTGTATTAATATTGATTTTTAATGATAATTAATATTAAATAAAGTAACATTAGCGAACCTTGCAATTTTGCGAACTGATCACTACTAACAATAAGTACATGTTATAATCGGTTTGTTTAGCGCAAATTTGGTTAGAGCAAAGACCGTTCGCTAAAAGAGGCATGACTGTATATCGTTTATTTTTTCTCAACTACTGCCAACTATTGTTAGTTCGTTACCTTTTAATTTTAATGCTAACTGTAATTTTTTGAAGTAATTGTCACAAGTAACATTATGATTTGTTCCAAAGTAAGAGGCGCATAGCTGTCCTACTACACGTTTGCCAAAATTTCGTAAAGCTCTTATTCCGTTCTCTTTCCCCAAATAAGGCAATCTACCAAGTGGAGACCCCATTTTCCAATCATTTACCCAAAATATTTTCATGCCATATCTATCAGACTTTGAAGGGATGTACTGCATGAAAGGGCATCGTCCTCTATATCTTACCAGTTGTTCACCAACTGTGATTGATGACCCAGGCATGAAGTGTTTTCTCAAATAAATATTAACAGATTCCCAAATACAATGAATTGGCGCAAGTTCATCTTGTTTTTTCCTTGCTGACCAAGTAGTTTTGTCATCAAATCTAATAAAGCTCAAAATTTGTTTGAAACGCGTTTCAGATAGTGTAGCACAAGAAGTCATTGAGCCATAAAGTTTACTCCAAAGATGCCTAATGCTAACATTATGTGATTTCATATGTCCTGCTGCTAATAAAAGTTAAAAAAATGCATCCATTTCAATCATATCTATTGGTTTTCAACACTTTTCAAGCTTTTTTCTTTGTGAAATTGATCAGCTTCTTGGAATGTGTAAAGTACAATATCACTGAAAATATAACAGATGCATGTGGTTAGATTATAATTTTATGAGAAACTGCATGGTCATGCGTACAGAAAAGACTACTCACTTGAATTACATTATCATACATTCTGTGGAAATGCTTCGAATAGCAGAAACACATAGCTGCTGCGGTGCCTGGGATGCCACTACGTAACTTTTTTCATTAAAGGCATTAAAAGTAAAATGATGAACGTCTGAAAAATTTGCTGTCATTTATTGAGAAAAAATGTAACAAGTAATGGGTATAAAAATAAATTTTTATAAATATCTTTTATATTTTAATATTTATTATACTCGTTACTTCAAATTTGATGAAATTACCTGCATAAGTTACCTTTTACTGGTGGAGGCGGTGTTATATTCAATTGATCTGGATATCAAGGCTGAAGAACATTTCTTGTCGTATACAAATCAACGAAGTGCAACACAAGTAATATCAAAGGTAAGTAATCATTATGGGTGTAAACGTGCTTTGATTGCTTTTAATACGAGAGAGAGAGGGAGGGAGGGAGGGGACAAAGGGAGGGAGGATGAGAGAGGGAAATGACTTTCAATACAATTAATGTTTCTGATGCCAATTTGATCTCCATAAATAGCTTGAATGATCGAATCTTTACTCCCGTTGATATTTCAATGGGCATTACACTAGTAAGGTTTTTAAGGAGAAATATAAGACTCTGATTCCCATTAAAAGCTTACCATACGAAAGCATTAAGCTGGTTGCCTAGGCAGCCAATTGTTGGACCCAGAAAAATTATCACTTTTTTCCGATAAAAACTATAAATTTACGCTAATTCTACTCGGACTGAAATTCTGTCTTCAAAAATAAGAAACTACAATTTCTATCCTCTCTGGTAGTTAAAGTCATGAATTCAAATCGTGAAGGGAAATAATTTTAAAATGCAAATATAAAAACTACACCAATTTAAATTTTCTTATGGACCAAAACGGGCTAAAAAGGGGCCAAAATAGACCCTCAAAGTGGGAATTTCGAAAGTTTCCGATTTTTTCCTTCGGCTGTGACCAAAAACCTATAATCCTACCAAATTTCAAGTTTCTAGCACATCTGCAAGTGCCTCATAATTTTGCATCCTGCCAAAGTGGTTACAAACCGCTATCATTCTATAAGCACTCTTCTTACAGAGGAGGAGGATATAGGAGGATACTAATGTCTGGCCCAAACTACAATAGTTGGATAGCTGAAATTTAATACATAGGTGAATCGAAAAAAATAATTAGAGGAAAAATTTCAACAATATGTATTTTCTTGGCCGTTAAAAATTATAAACTATTTACTAACTTTTCATGGTTTAGGTACTTCTACATGAGCTATGAAGCTGAAATTTTTTCCATTGGTAGAATTTGCCATATAATGATAACGGGATTACAGAAATTAGTAAATTTTTATTTGTTCGACCGTAATAATCTCTTGAATATTAAACAAACTGACTAATGTTTATGTACTTTCTGAAGTGCCAGAAAGCTGAAAATATTAAGAAAGTTAGGAAATAATGTTCCAGTGACAATTACCATTGAAAATTTCCCTAAAGTTTCTTATTGTGGCTGCTAATAATTCAAAAATTTTAAACAATAAATTTTTATAAATGCACTTCTTGAGGTGCTACGTCGATGAAATTTCGCATAAATGTGAGGTATTCGTAACAAATTCTAAAAACCTATACATGTTTTATAATTATAAATTTAGGGTTTGTTTTTACCCAAAATTTTTCAGTAAAGAAAACACGTAAATCGGTGAAGAGGTCCAAACTTTTGCGTTTAAAAAATATTTTTCCGCTCTTAATGCTTACAGAATGCAAGCACAAATTAACTAGTATCTATAATATATAGATGCTTCTTACATATGATGTATATATAATATATAGATGCTTCTTACACATGATATATATATATCATATATATATATATATATACAAGTAAATGTGTGCTTGCATTCTGCAAGCATTTTCTCTCACCTTAAAGTAAAAATAAAAGCCGAAAAATAATTTTCAATGCGTAAGTTTGCATCTCGGCTCGGAATTACGTGTTTTTCTGTTTTTAAATATTGGGTATAAACAAACCTAAAATTTATAATTATAAAACATTTATAGGTTTTTAGCATTTGTTATGAATACCTCACAGTTATGCAAGATTTCATCAATATAGCACTTAGGGCCGGTTTCTTGAACGCGAGTTATGGAACCGATAGGCCTACGTACTACATAACTTATGAAAAATCGCTAAAAGCAGTTTCTGAAACGTTCAATAGCATTTATTGGTTCCATAAGCCTTTCCATAACTTATCTCTACATATGGGTACGGTTAAGATGTTATGAGTTCCATAAGAATCTAAGATGGCGGAAGTTTTGTCATAACATGCCTACGCCTTACGTTTTGTTTTTCGTTACATTGTTTATACAGTGTGCACATTGACGGGAACAGTGCATTTATAACATTACGATAAATAGCAGAATTTCTTTGAGTTAAGTAAGATGCAATTTCTTATATGCTATATTTACATACCAGACATTATCGTGTTGCTATAATTACTGTTGACATTACCGTCTCATTACTATTACTGTAGACATTAGCGTACTTTTTTCTTTAATATTATGATTTTTTATCAATTAAAGTTTGCTGTAATTCAATAATTAATATGTACATCGTGAATTATTGTTAGCTATCATTTTCCCGTTTGTTTCATGATAGATTCAATATAGAATACGCTTTGTTGTTATTTTTTATTTTATGAATTACAGTTTGATTTATTCGTATTAACATTTTTTGCATTATTGCCTATTCATTACGTAATGTTGTATCTACGATCTAACTACCAAAACTATGAGTGTGGGTTATCTAGTATAATTAAACTGAGAAAACGATGCCATATTGAAGTTTGTCATCTCAAGAAGAGTTTCTCGCTTAATTTTTTTTGTTTTCGCGCGTGCTACCACCTAGCGGCTTCCACAAAACTACGTGAACGGAGCAATAGCTATTGAAAGGTAACTTATGACGACAATAGCTTCAAGAAACACGGGGAAAGTTATGAGTCCCATAACTTTATGAGTCCAATAGTTATTGGTTCCATAACGAAATCTTTATGCAACCGGGCCTTATAGAAGTGCATTTATATGAATTTCATTGTTTAAATTTTATTAATTTTTAACAGCCACAGCAATAAATATTTCTAAAATCTTCAATGTTATTTTCTACCGGAACTATTTTCCTAACTTGGTTAAAACTTTCAGCTTCCTGGATCTACAGAAAGTACATAAACATTAGTCAATTTGTTAAACATTTGAGAATTTATTACGGCCGAACGAATAAAAATTTTCAAATTTCTATAATCCCGTTTTCATTATTTGGCAAATTCTACCTCTTGAAAAAATTTCAGCTTCATAGCCCATTTGGAAGTACCGTCAACTGAATAAAAAATAAAAAGGGCCGCGGTCAACTTCACCCCGATTGGGGTGAAGTTGACCGATCAATAGTTTTACATCAAAATCGTTCTTCAAATGTTACTGGGGTGAATATGACCAACACGGGACTGTTACAACAGAAAGAGAAACAATTATTTAGAAGAAAAAAAAATTTTGGCCCCCCTTCACGCCAAGAATCCCACATATTTGTCGCTTTGTAAACAATATAGGGAGGTAATGCGTCACCAGTCGCTGATATGCACATCATGATAGTTACTGAACTCTTTGAAAAGTTGACCACGTTGTCAGGGTACTTGAAAATTAGTTTTTGTTTGCCTGGGTCGTCACTTAGATTACTTTCATCGTAACTGAAAATGGCTTCAGGACGTACTCCCGCTACGGTCTTTCTGAGTTCATCATGAAAATCACTCAAGGTAAAGCGATCAATAGCCGCTCGTGCTCTCTTTATATTATTCCCAAGACGAACACTAATCTTGTCTTTGTTTCGAGCCAAGAAACTTTTCGCCCAGTCGTACCCCGGAAAATTATTTTTAAATTTCGATTACACACCCTTTTTGTCCAGATATGCCTTTGCTATAAAGCGAAGGTCCATTGCATTTAGAGGGAAGTCCCAGTTTGCAGAATCAAGAAGTCCTGTCACCAAAGCGTCTTCTTCGTTGGCAGTAAAAACAGTTTGTCCACCATGCTTCTTGCCATGGCGACCATGAATCCTGTTCATTAGGGTTCCCTTTGGAATTTTATACACTTCACATGCTTTGTTGGCACTTATACGTCCATCCAAAACTTCTTTCAGGCACTTTTCTCAAGTTTCTTCGCTGTATTTCTTTGATTTATCTTTTTTAGTTTTGTACACGCGCGGCATGATGATATCAAAATTCAGACACACAATTCAAGCACAACCGCGCCTCACGAAAGAACGACAACAACTGAACAATAAGGCTTGATTCACAGTAGCGATGCTATTACGATAGAGTTTAAGTTCCGTTCTCGAAACAGCACACTCCACCACCACCAATAAGAGCTTTTACCGAGAAAGGTCTGCTTCCAGAATGAATGGTAAACAAAGTCAGGTAGGTTGGTGTTGTTTACCGAGTAAAAACCCACGGCTGCTCGAACCTCTCTCTACGGTAAAATATTCTTTTGGAGGAAAGTCCTCAGACTGTGATGGAAGCGATTCGTACTGTGACTGTTGCGTGAATTTTGGTATGCATCACTCCATTTGAAAAGCGCTAAAGTAAATTTGAGCGAAGCGAAGCCGTATCTTAATAGTATCGCTAGTGTGTATCAACCCTAACATGCAGTGAGCAAGACATCTCAAGTCCAGACAGGTTGAAACCTCCAGCGGTCAACTTCACCCCAGGTTTCAGGGGCGGTCAACTTCACCCCAATTTTACTAGTTTTTTGTCGAATTCTACATTTACCATCCTACTCAGGTACAAGTGTATAATTTCTAATTACTTTCTCATTAATCACCATCGCAAGGGATCACAGCTTTATATATATATAAACTTTGGGCCTATAAGCTGCCTCATCTCTGCTCCCCACATAAAAGTTAGAAGGCATTGTAAATTTTGAAAATGTAGGCTTTCAGAAATGGCCTATCATATCAAATCTAGATCAATATTTTAGATATTGGTTTGTTACGATCTCTTGTAGAATCTTTAAATGAATATTTCAGCACATTACTTGGAACCAACTGATCAAGAAATATGGAAAAATCATCATTTTCCAACTTTTCGGTCAACTTCACCCCTGCGGTCAACTTCACCCCATTTCACGGTACCTAAACCATGACATGTTATTAAAATTGTTTATAATTTTTTACAGCCAAGAAAATAAACAGTTGCAATTTTCCAATTATTCCTCCAATTAATTTCTTCGGTTCACATATGTATTAAATTACAGCTCTCCAGCTATTGTAGTTTGGGCCAGACATTAGCATCCTCCTATATACTATATATCATTCTATAAGAACTCTTCTTACAGAGGAGGATATACGATATAGGATATATATAGGATACAAGTAAATGTGTGCTTGCATTCTGCAAGCATTTTCTCTCACCTTAAAGTGAAAATAAAAGCCCAAATATAATTTTCAATGCATAAGTTCGCATCTCGGCTCCGATTTACGTGTTTTTCTGTTTCGAAAATATTGGGGTATTATAAACAACCCCTAAAATTTATAATTATAAAATATTTATAGGTTTTAATCATTTCTAAAGAATAGCTCACATTTATGCAAAATTTCATGAATGTAGCAACTCTAGAAGTGCATTTATATGAATTTCATTGTTTAAATTTTATGAATTTTTAACAGCCACAACAATAAATATTTCTAACATTTTCAATGTCATTTACCATGGGAACATCATTTCCTAACTCTGTGAAATTTTTCAGCTTCCTGGCTCTAACTAATGTACATAAACATTACTCAATTTGTTAAACATTTAAGAATTTATAACGTACGAACGAATGAAAATTTTCAAATTTCTATATTCCCGTTTTCATTATTTGGCAAATTCTACAGGTAGAAAAAATTTCAGCTTGATAGCGCATTTAGAAATACCTAAACCATGAAATGTTGGTAAAATTGTTTATAATTTTTACCGGCCAAGAAAATAAACATTGTTGCATTTTTCCAATTATTTCTCCGATTAGTTTTTTCGGTTCACCTATGTATTAAATTTCAGCTCTCCAGCTATTGTAGTTTGGGCCAGACATTAGTATCCTCCTATATCCTATATATCATTCTATAAGCACTCTTCTTACAGAGGAGGATATAGGATATATATAGGATATAGGAGGATACTAATGTCTGGCCCAAACTACTATAGTTGGAGAGCTGAAATTTAATACACAGGTGAAACAAAAAAAATTATTGGAGGAATAAATGCTGAATTGCAACAATGTTTATTTTCTTGGCCGTAAAAAATTATAAACTATTTTAATAACATTTCACGGTTTAGGTACTTCCAAATGGGCTATGAAGCTGAAATTTTTTCAAGAAGTGGAATTTGCCAAATAATGAAAACGGGAATATAGAAATTTGAAAATTTGTATTCGTTCGGACGTAATAAATTCTCAAATATTTAACAAATTGACTAATGTTTAGGTCCTTTCTATAGATCCAGGAAGCTGAAGATTTTAACAGAGTTAGGAAATAATGTCCCGGTGGTAAATAACATTGAAGATTTTAGAAATATTTATTGCTGTGGCTGTTAAAAATTAAAAAAGTTTAAACAATTAAATTCATATAAATGCACTTCCAGAGGTGCTACATTGATGAAATTTCGCATAAATGTGAGGTATTAGTAACAAATGATAAAAACCCTTAAATGTTTATTAATTATAAATTTTAGGTGTTGTTTTTACCCCAATATTTTCAATACAGAAAAACACGTAATTCGGAGCCAAGATGCAACCCTAAGAGTGGAAAATTATTTTTCAGCTTTTATTTTTACTTTAAGGAGAGAGAAAATGCTTGCAGAATGCAAGGACAATTAACTAGTATCCTATATATATCGTATATACTCCTCTGTAAGAAGAGTGCTTATAGAATGATATCATACTATAAGCACTCTTCTTACAGAGGAGGATATACAATATAGGATATATATATACGATACAAGTAAATGTGTGCTTGCATTCTGCAAGCATTCTCTCTCACCTTAAAGTGAAAATAAAAGCCCAAATATAATTTTCAATGAATAAATTCGCATCTGGGCTCCGAATTACGTGTTTTTCTGTTTTGAAAATATTGGGGTATAAATAACCCCTAAAATTTATAATTATAAAACATTTATAGGTTTTTAGCATTTCTTAGGAATACCTCACATTTATGCAAAATTTCATGTATATAGCACCTCTAGAAGTGCATTTATGAGAATTTCATTGTTTAAAATTTATGAATTTTTAACAGCCACAATATAAAACTATCGTGAAATTTCAAATGTTATTTTCTACCGGAACATTATTTCCTAACATGGTTAAAATTTTTAGCTTCCTGGCTCTAATTAAAGTACATAAACATTAGTCAATTTGTTAAACATTTAGGAATTTATTACGGCCGAACGAATAAAAATTTTCAAATTTCTATATTCCCGTTTTCATTGTTTGGTGAATTCTACAGGTAGAAAAAATTTCAGCTTGATAGCGCATTTAGAAATACCTAAACCATGAAATGTTAGTAAAATAGTTTATAATTTCTACCGGCCAAGAAAATGAACATTGTTGCAATTTTCCAATTATTCCTCCGATTAATTTTTTCGTTTCGCCTATGTATTAAATTTCAGCTCTCCAACTATTGTAGTTTGTGCCAGACATTAGTATCCTCCTAAATCCTATATATCATTCTACAGAGGAGGATATACGATACAAGTAAATGTGTGCTTGCATTCTGCAAGCATTTTCTCTCACCTTAAAGTGAAAATAAAAGCCGAAAAATAATTTTCGATGCATAAGTTCACATATCGGCTCCGAATTACGTGTTTTTCTCTTTTTAAATTTTGGGGTAAAAACAACCGCAAAAATTTATAATTATGAAACTTTTATAGGTTTTATCATTTGTTACGAATACCTCACATTTATGCGAAATTTCGTCAATGTTGCACCTCTAGAAGTGCATTTATATGAATTTCATTGTTTAAATTTTTTTAATTTTTAACAGCCACAGCAACAAATATTTCCAAAATTTTCAATGTTATTTACCACCGGGACATTATTTCCAAACTCTGTAAAAATTTTCAGCTTCCTGGATCTACAGAAAGTACATAAACATAAGTCAATTTGTTAAACATTTGAGAATTTATTACGGCCGAACGAATAAATATTTTCAAATTTCTATATTCCCGTTTTCATGATTTGGCGAATTCTACACGTAGAAAAAATTTCAGCTTGATAGCTCATTTAGAAATACCTAAACCATGAAATGTTAGTAAAATTGTTTATAATTTTTAGCGGCCAAAATAATGCACATTGTTGCAATTTTCCAATTATTCTTCCGATTATTTTCTCGGTTCATCTATGTATTAAATTCCAGCTCTCCAGCTATTGTAGTTTGGGCCAGACATTAGTATCCTCCTATATCCTATATATATCCTATATCGTATATCCTCCTCTGTAAGAAGAGTGCTTATAGAATGATATATATATATATATATATATATATATGTATGTATATATGTATATGTATGTGTATATATATGTATATATGTATATATGTATATATGTATATATGTATATATGTATATATGTATATATGTATATATGTATATATGTATATATATATATATATATATATATCCATTTTCTAAACAAAACTATAAGGAAGTGCATCAAGGAAGATGTGAAAAAATATAATTATGAGCTAATCGAGAAAGCCATAGAAAACAACAGAAGTTACAAGAAAATGAAGCAACATCTCTCGATCGGAAAGAAGACGGCTCCATAACCCATAGTAGGAAACTGATCCTGAAACGGGTACAAGAATTTTACACCAAGCTGTATGAGGATCCTCTAAGAAATGATGAAGTAAATGATGATGCAAACATGCCCACCGAAAAGGTCCCAGATATCCTTCCGGAAGAGGTGAGACACGCAATCAGAAGTATGAAGAATGGAAAAGCATCTGGAATGGATGGTATCACAGCGGAAGTATTCAAAGCAATGGGTAATCATACGGAAACAATTCTCGCTAAGATTTTTAATTCCTGTCTGAGGAAGAAAAAGATACCAGAAACATGGAACCACGCATGTATTATCCTTCTGCACAAGAAAGGTTCCACAGAAGACTTGAATAACTACAGACCGATCAGCCTACTCCCAACAGTCTACAAAATATTCACCAAAATACTCACTATGCGCCTTCAAAACCATCTTGATTCTGCCCAACCCAGAGAGCAAGCTGGATTTCGCAGTGGGTATAGCACGATGGACCACATCCAAGTCGTGAGAGAGGTAATCAGTCGGACTAATGAGTATGAATTACCTCTATGTATGTGTTTTATCGACTACGAGAAAGCATTCGACTCTGTCCGAACTTCGTCGGTGTTACGTGCACTAAAGAAACAAGGAGTAGAAGAAACGTACATAACCTTGATCAAGAATATCTACGAAAATGTGACAACATCTGTCCAGCTGCATGAAGAGACGAGTGCCTTTAAGGCCGAAAAGGGAGTGAGACAAGGAGATACTATTTCCCCTAAGTTATTCACAGCAGCTCTAGAGGAAGTATTCAAAAGGCTAGACTGGGAGGAAAAAGGCATAAAGGTAAATGGAGAATATCTGAGTCACCTGTGCTTTGCAGAGGATATCATACTGTTCGCAGGGAGCCCAGAAGAGCTCCGTAGAAGAACTGAAGAGCATGAGCAAGCAAGCCGAGAAGCTGGACTTAAGATGAATCTTATTAAAACAAAGGTTATGTACCACTCCTTCACAAATTCTGAGAAGATACATATCAACGGAGCAGATCTCGGAGAAGTAACCAGCTATGTCTACTTTGGTCAACTCATCACTACTGATGGTTCGCTTCTTGGAGAAATCAACCGGAGAGTGAAGATGGCATGGAGTGCTTTTGGCAAGAATGCGAACATCTTTAAATCAAATATTCCAGTCTTCCTAAAAAGGAGACTGTATGACCAATGTGTTCTGCCTGTTCTGACATATGGTTGTGAAACATGGACCATGAATGCCAGAATGATACAGCGCCTGCAAACAACACAGAGTGGCATGGAGAGATGCATGTTAGGGATCACCAGAAGAGACCGCAAGAGGAACGACTGGGTAAGAAAGAAAACGGGAGTCTATGACGTGATTAGAAGAGCGAAGGTGCTAAAATGGCAGTGGGCGGGCCACATTGCTAGAAGAAATGACCAGCGTTGGACGTCCAATGTCATCAAATGGATCCCCAGAAACATCAAGAGACCAAAAAGAAGACCAAAAGCCAGGTGGGACAGAGAGCTTGTAGAGTTCTTGGGGCAAACTTGGAGGAGGGAGGCACAGTTGACAGGGAAAACTGGAAGAGTCTGGGGGAGGCCTTCATCCGTCAGTGGACTGAAAAAGGTTGATGATGATGATATATATCATGTCTAAGAAGCATCTATATATATATATATATATACCGTATTCACCCAAATCCAAGACGACCCTGAATCTAAGACGACCTCCCATTTTGATGATTCCAAAAGAGAAAAAAGCTCAAATTGACCTTCATGACTACAAAATTATAAATCTTGTGAAATATTTATTTTCTCTTATACTTTTCTTGAATGTCATTGTCTTTTAACATTTTAAAATCATAAGATCATATCACAAATAGAACCATTCAGGTTTTCAAACAAATTAAATGGTAGCATTCATTTTCAGATAACATTAAAAATAAAGTAAATACATTGAAAGAATACACTCATTTCAGGACAACAAAAAAACATTTCAATCCAAATCATTTTATTGTGTTAGTCATCATCACTGTCTATGCAACCTTCACTATTTTCCTCAACTTCACCATCAGTCTCCCACAAACCATCATCCTCACTCCCATCCATGGCATTAGATAAGCAGCATTTCTTAAATCCTTTCACTATTACTTTTGCATTTATTTGCTGCCACGATGCCTTGATCCATTGGCAGAGCATTGCAACTTCAGGTTTCTTAAGATTTCCTTTTGGTGTTAAAGTGTGAGTTCCACTCTGTAACCACTCAGAATACAAAACCTTTAAATTATTTTTAAAACACTTGGCAAATGTTTCTTAGGCATTGTTTTCCGCTTTAGAATCACATATGGTGGTAATTTAGTCCCATCTGCTAAAACCGCCAACATTACCGTGACTCGCATTTTTTCGTTGCCTGTAGTTTTAATTAGGACGGACTTCGCACCTTTTTCGTTCACAGTATAATTAGATGGCATGTCGAAGAAAACCGGAGTTTCATCGGCATTTCCTATTTGGCTCAAAAGGTAATTATTGGTTTTTCTAAGTCCAATTACGTATTTCTGGTAAGCGAGAAGTTTTTCAACATAGTCTTCTGACAATTTCTGACACAGCGAAGTTCGTCGCCGTAAAGAAAAATTATTTCGTCGCATCACTCTCACGCACCAACTTCTGCTGGCCTTGAATTCTTGCAATGATATATTAAGTCCTCTAGTAATTTCATTAGCTTTAAGTATAATACTTTCAGTCGAAACAGGCATACTGTTCTTCCTCATGGTGCGCACAAACTTGACTACTTATTCTTCAATGCCATGAAATCGGCCTAATTTTAGACCACTGAGCGACTTCCTTGTGGCTTTGGCTTTTTCTAGTTCCTGTTTTGAGAGTTTCCATCGACGCACATTTGCCTCAGATACACCGAACTTTCTACTCGCATCACAGTTATTAGTTTTTTCGGCGTAATTTATCACGATCAGCTTAAAATTTATATCTTAGCTCCGTCTAATTCCTTTGTTAACTTCCCCTTTGCACTCGTGCCACGTACTTCAACATGATCTGTCATTTTAACTTAAGGGTTGTGCATTTAAATCAAGAATGCATAACTCAAAATTACTGTCACACTTAGTGAATCGCGGTGCGTCGTTTGAAAGGGGAATCCCAATGATTTCCGCTCTCATTTGTTTTGACATTGCGGTTGCCATTACGTGCAAGATGAAAGTACGTCGTCTGTGTTATGATCGTCTACGATGATTATTAGTCTAAATAATTATTATTCCCGTCATGTTTTTCTTATTGTTATTACTATTTGTTTATTTCACTTCTTTATGTACGTACTTGAATTTGCTGTTGTGAATTGTTTACTCTAACATACCATTTGTTGTAAAAACCATTGATTAAATGCTTAAATATACTTCGTATTCGAATGTAAGACGACTCTTGATATTTACAGCTGAAAATTTGGAAAAAAAGGTCGTCTTAGATTCAGGTATATATTGAGTGAGGTTAATATAAAAGTTATTAAAAATAAAAGACTACATAAGCTTTCACGGTTGTATTTGTGATAACTACGTCTGTAACTATGTCTGAAATTTTGAAATGCCGCTGCGGTGCCATGAATCCAGATAAGGGTTAAAGATTCAATAGGAGATAAATATTTTTACCGACCAGATTGACACAAAGTTCAAAAGAATCAGAAATGCAAGAAAATTTTAAGTTCAACATAATCAAATAATAAAAACAAATTAGTTTTTGTATTACAATAAGTAGCTAAATTAAATTCATCTATTATGATTGCTAAGATTAGCAAAGTGCACAATCACAAGATGATAAACTTAACATTATGCGAGGGGCAAAAAGCACAGCAATAAGCAATTCAAATTGCCTGTCAGCCTAAAAACTATGAAAATGACAGCCAAACTCATACTGGAGCTTTGTCCCAAAACTTACCACTAGATTCCCTAGCACTCTGTTCAAGGGCACGGGCTAGGTCTTGATCTTCCACCTGTTGCATGGATTCACCCATTGCTTCATCTTCTGTACGACCACTGAGGCGAGCAGATTCTGGCAGATCACGTTCTGACAAGAAGCTTGTCTCTGTCCCAGTGGTACCGATGTGGAGCACGTTCCGTTTCAAATCAATGCAACACTACAATTAAAACAGAAATTCAACTGCTGCAGCTTTACTGCCAATAGCCATTCTATTACCGTAGATCCATTAGGTCAATGAATTAGAAACTAAAAAAATTGATGTGCCCAACACGACTTTCTTCATACATAAGTTCCATGCCTCACTGCTAACAACGAGGGTAAATTCATCTTTGCCATCATTACCACATGCGTGAGCTGCCCACTAACCATCAATTTCGAAGAAACTTGATTATCTCTTGAAATATTCCTCATATGAAAATTTAGTTCAAACAAAAGTTATAGAAAAAAATAATGTGTGCGTGTGTGTGTTAACAAAAATTCAGTTTTAAGCAAAATATTTAAAAACTAAAATTTTATAGGAGTAAACCACTACTTCCAGCTGACGATTGTTATGAAAAGCTTTTCAAATCTTAAGAATATCTATAAAATCAAAAATATACAATTTCATGCTGATCTGATGAATAGTTTTTGAGTTCGAGCATCCACAAAATTTCTGTCACACACATATGGACAGACACACAGACATCATCGAGAAAACGGTCAAAATGTATTCAGGGGACCTCAAAACATGTACAGTAAAATTCCGTTATAACATGCCTCATTAAGCCACGGATTCGGATATACCACGGGTCTAGTCATGTCCCCCAAAATGATTCCATTTATTTTCTTTGTAAACTTTGTTTCAAATTTTAACGCGATTTATTTTTTTAATGCAATTTATTTTCTTCATAAACAACTTGGTTCAAATTTTACCGCGATGCGCCGCTAGCCGAAGTCCTCGATGTTTCCAGCACATTAACATGACATCTTTGCCTGTCTTTTATAAAAGCAGTAAGAATGCCTGGATGACTGGCGATATTTTCATGTCGTGGTTCAACGACAATTCTGTGCCATCGGTAAAGAGTTACCTACATTCACTAAAACTGGATGAAGAACCTCTACTTCTGCTGGATAACTGTCCTGCACATCCTCCTCCTGATTCTCTGAAATCAAGAGATGGAAAAACAATATCGTTTTTACCAAAAAATACTACTGCACTTAATCCAGCCCTTGGACCTAGGCATTATCCGAGCCTTTAAAGCCTACTATCAGCGGGAATTGCTCACTGCTGTCGTAAACTCAGAACTGCAAGTGCCACAGTTCCTGAAAACAGTTACACTGAAGAATATGTCTTACAATACCAGACTGGCATGGAAGTTGTGTGACAATTCAAAATTGCTGGTCAAAGTGGATCGCTGTAGCAAGCAATAGTATCAAAGACGAAGAAGAGTTTTTGGGTTTTATGGAAGAAGACGCACATGAAGCTTCCAATGCTCTTGATGATAGACTACAGGTAAATGATCTGTGGGCCTGGGTTCGCAAAGATGATGAAACTCCCGTCGCTGTCTATAAGAATGATGAAGAAATTGTAGCCGAAGTCCAGAACCACAGAAGAGCAGAAAAATTATCGGAAAATGACAGCGAGAATGAAGAGAGGTGTGAGGTTGAGACTCCTAAAATAAGCAAAGTATTGGACAGCATCAGAGAAGTGATGAATTGGATGGAGAGACAGAGTGATTGTGAGCATCTTCATCTTTTACATTTGCAAAACATTAAGACGTATGTGACGAAGAAATGCCATCAGCTGTCGCGCCAAAGGAAAATATAGGACTATTTTTAAAACACAGATTAAAGTAAGTTATGAATTTAAATCAAAATATATCAGTTTTTATAGCATTTTGCAATAAAATCTTATAATATAAAAGGCTAAATTTCTTGGTCATCACTTTTGCGTAACGCTAAATATCTCAACATCTCGGCCATTTCTTCCACCAGTCCAGCCAAATTCGGTAGGATTGCTATGAATATGTTCAAAAAGCGAATGCTATAAAAAAATTCTGACACCAGGAGAATGTTTTACGTTCCATATGAATCTCATATCTCGGCCCATAAGTTTACACGCTAAAATTTAATTTTCAACGTGCAGAGTTTTACTCTTTTGGAAATTAAAATTAGAAAGAATTGACCTATGACCTTCAAATTCGGACCATTTTAAAGGAAAATAAACGGGCCATTTAATTTTTTCGTCTTTTCTCATCTAAAGGTAAAACTTAGCAAATTTTGTTTAAATTCGCCGATGTAAGAAAAATCGTTCATTATCATCAATGATCGCCTTGAAAACGGGTATTGTTGTTTCAAGTCATATATGCTCATAAACCTATATTCATTTAAGTAAATTGGATGGATAAATTCTGTAAATTACGTATTTTAAAACATGCTAATGTTTGAAATAATTCAACGGTGTTTTAACGTGCCTTCGTTGTCTTATTGAAGTCTTTCTGCATATTAAAGGCAGTTGCTTGCACTGTGCCTTCGCATTATCTGAATAGAACAGATATTATGAATTACATTTGCCAGATGCAGTTTTTTCACATGGACAGCTGTATGTAGCCATAACTAGAATACGTGACAAACATAATTTGAAATTTTGGGTTGAGGAAAAAGATAATCAAGGGCAATTGCTGTTAAACAAAAGAGTATTTAAAAGGAACATTGTTATACTGAGAGAGCTACTGAATAGCTAAAATAATATTATTGAGGTTTTATGACTGTTTTCCTCTTAACGATCGTATCTTTCCTCCTGTCATTTTTGACGGGCATTACACTAGTTTGTTATAAAGCATATACTTTTACGGTTTTTAAAAATTATCTCCCGCAAATTCCCAAAATACCACGGTTTGCCGATAACGCGGGTGTACACTCTGTCTCCCGAAACGCGCGTTATAATGGAGTTTTACTGTATTTCCGTTGAAATCTCGAATCTGAATTTTTTCATGAAAACAATACTTTCTCTATTCTAAGTATATGGAGAAAGTAAAATTTAGAGCAAAAAATTGATTCACCAAGGACTCAAAAACATTAAAATATACATTATTAATAAATACTTGTGGAAGGTAAATAAGCATATTGAGGGCAACTGGGTGTTGAAGGAAACCCAGTGAGCACTTACCAGAAGGAGACCCGCCGGGATGTCGGAGAGACACATTTGTGGACATAGATGATGGAGGTTTCGAGATGATCCCTTCGTTGTCTGCTGATGAAGGGATCATCTCAAAACCTCCATCATCTATGTCCACAAATGTGTCTCTCCGACATCCCGGCGGGTCTCCTTCTGGTAAGTGCTCACCGGGTTTCCTTCAACACCTAGTTGACCTCGATACATTATTACAGGGTTATCGGTATTTATAAACAAAATATCGGGTTATAAACAAAATATCGGTAGTTATAAACAAATTATAGATAGTTATAAACACATTATCGGTAGTTATATACAAAATATCGGTAGTTATAAACAAAGCTGGACGGAACATATCAAGCATATTTTATGTAAGTATGGAAATTAGTGAGGAAAATGAAATTAATTTGCAGGTAAAGGAGTCTAATGATAAAGTTATACGTTCACTTAAAAGAAAAATAACCATTAACGATGAAAATGAAATTAATTTGCAGGAAAATGAATCCAATGATTCAAAGATCCGTAAACGTAAGAAAAGAACAACCATTATTGATGAAAAAATCAAAATATGAGAAGAGAAGGTGAGACGGTCACTAAAATGGCCAAAAGTTTAGGCGTGTCTAAATCTGTAATTTATATACTGGAAAAGGTGCATGAAGCAGAAGAGAATATGGTGGAGATTGATTGGAAACGAAATAAACCTGGACCCAGAGTGCAGCAGCGTCTACTCTATCCAACCAGATATGCGAAATAATTCAGGCGGACTGCTCCTTAACGCAAAAAGGAATACAGAAATAGCTGAGGGAACAAAATATAGAATGCGTGCAGTCTACAGTATGTGCTAATGTGAGAAAGATAGGCATGAGCAGAAAATGCTTAAAAAAGAGCTATAAAAACTTCAGATGTTATATCTAAACTACAAATATATTCTCAGGGTATTATGTCCGTTTCATCAGGCAGGATGTTATTTCTTAATGAAATTAATTTACATAGCACTAACAATTATGGATATTCGCCAAAAATGTAGATGCCATATAAATGGTGCCAACAAACCAGGGAAGAAATTACTTCTTCACTATAAATTGATGATATAAAAAATTTTAGACTTAAAGAAGGTGCATATAACAAAGATCTTTTTATTGAATTTTTAAATGATTGTAAAACTAAAGATATATTTAAAGAAGGAGATACAGTAAAACTCGTTTAATACGTATTTGAGGGGACCGACTCATTGCTTCCTTATAAGCGTGACTACGTTATATATGAGAAACATGGTTTTTGACCTATATATCCCATATAACACATATACACATACAGTAAAAGCTGTGCTATCTGGCTATTTAGCACCGGCATCCCTTAGATACCGGCAATTACACAAATACAATTCATTTTGTATTTCTTTTTATTTTTTTATGAATTTTTGTGTGAATTGTATATGTGTAATGCCACAACTTCCACTTTAAAATTTCTGAAAATATAAGATGTATATATTACGTATTTTCTCCGTATACTTCTGTGGCTGCCGAGTAAGCATGGTGTTTTTGGTTACGTAAACCAATTGCATTTCCAGTTTTATCGTTTTTTATTATTTAAAAAATTACCCATCCATTGAATATGGCATCAAAATAAATACCTAAAAGCAAGGAACAGGAGAGAAAAGGTTGGTTTAACGCTAACACAAAAGCTGGAGCTGATCAAACGAATTGAAAAAGGAAAAAATAGAGCAGCCATAGCAAAAGAATTCAACATCGGATCTTCCACGCTCTATGATATCAAGGCTCATAAGGCTAAATTAATGAAATTTGTGTCATCTTCCGAGACGAGTAAATAAATTAATAAACATCATACGCTTCATAAGCCAAAAATTGAGGAACTGGATAAAATATTATATGACTGGTTTTCACAGAAATGTTCAGAAGAATTAAATAATTTCGTCCTTTTCTAATAGAGTAAATAAAGATAAATAAAGATAAATAAGAAAGATATAATCCAATAAATTCAATTTTGGGAACAGGTTCACTGCCATAATCCCCTAACTCCCCGGACGCCCTAAACTTTTCAATAGTCTTTTTGTTTTGCATGTGAGCGTAGCAATGTATTAAATAAGAATGGGTAAATAGTATCTATATCTAACTACGTGTGGAAGAATTAAAATGGAAAATGCAAACCTCATGCATAGTTATGTTTGGGGAGTACGATAGTGAACCTAAGCCCAATTTTGTTTGGTTATTACTAAATTTGCTATGTCAAAATCGAAAAACGCTCCCCTAACTGGATATTTCTCCTAATCGGCTTTCCACAATCCCCAAGATAGCCGGATAACACAGCTTTTACTGTAGTTGCAGTGAGTCGACTTAAAGCTGTACTTACATATGCAAAGAGATGCTTATCAACTTTGCAGCATGTAAAATGTTCGACTGCTATTACATACGATTTTTTAAATGGTCAATTAATATTATTATTATGGTCATTAATTTACATAAACATTTCACATTTTTAATATCAATTTCAAAACAAAGGGAGTGTGGAGATTCGTATGGAAGAGGTAGATGGAGGAAGGGGACCTCTACGAACAAGTGCGCAGTAAACGGGTGGAAACTATTCGTTACTTATCGCTCTGCTCGCCAAAATTCGTTATAAATGGGGCATTTTTTGCCACGGGACCAAACATTTGTCCGTTACATCCGAGAAATTTAACCAATGCCCTAATGGAGAAATTCAAGGGACCGAGACATTTCTTCGTTATAGCCGAGATTTCATTTTAGGCGTGATCGTTATAAACGAGTTTTACTGTATATTGATTGTGGACAATGTCACATTTCATCACAGCCCAGAAGTAATTTCCTGGATCGAGAAGAACAACATTTTCTACAAGTTGCTTCCCCATACAGCCCACAATTGAACCCAATCGAAGAAGTTTTCAGTGTATTAAAAGCTAGATACCATGCCATTCACCCAATTCCTGAAACTTCTTCACAAATTCAGGAATATGTTCTACACTGTGTAGACACAATGAATAATGATAGGACATTGCATTTCGAATCATTATATAGGAACGTAGAGAGATATCGTGATTTAGCATTTCAAGGTCTTCCATATTAAATTAGTTCAAGTATTTTTTTATTTTTAATTTGTTTGCAGTACACAGAATGAATTTTTATTTAAAAAAAGATAATAAATGTTAATTAAATAATTTCTTGTTAATTTGTATATTTTACACATTATAATAATTAAATAATACATAATATTATGCAACAATGAATGGGCTTTCATTTTTGTTAAAATTGTGTTATGTATATCTTAAATGTATGTTATTCTAAATAACATTTACAATTTTTGCTAAAAGTATTAGAGAAATACATGAACATAATATTAATTAGTACAAGAATAGTCCCAAATGATAGAAAAGATATTCTTTTGAAATGATTTCTTCCATCCTTTTATGCCTAAACTTTTTTCCAGTAGTTTATAAATTACAGATTTAGACACGCCTAAACTTTTGGCCATTTTAGTGACCGTCTCACCTTCTCTTCTCATATTTTGATTTTTTCATCAATAATGGTTGTTCTTTTCTTACGTTTACGGATCTTTGAATCATTGGATTCATTTTCCTGCAAATTAATTTCATTTTCATCGTTAATGGTTATTTTTCTTTTAAGTGAACGTATAACTTTATCATTAGACTCCTTTACCTGCAAATTAATTTCATTTTCCTCACTAATTTCCATACTTACATAAAATATGCTTGATATGTTCCGTCCAGCTTTGTTTATAACTACCGATATTTTGTATATAACTACCGATAATGTGTTTATAACTATCTATAATTTGTTTATAACTACCGATATTTTGTTTATACCTACCGATAACCCTGTAATAATTCATAGTGAAGAAATCGTTAATATATTCAGTAAAACCTAATGCAACGTGAATTTTAATGATGCATTTTCATTATTCCAATTTATTTCATGTCAACTCACAGTGATTACAATTTCAGTACATTTGCCATGTTAGTCATATGTTTTAGTTTAAATAGCAAGATTAATGCCACAGAACATTATAATTACAATAGATGCCATTAGAATATATAATTACTGTTGCATGTATTGAGCTCACAATGCCTACAAAAGTGAAAAAGTATGCCCACACTATTAGTTATAAGGTTCAGGAGATCAGTATGCAAAAACGCATGAGAAACGTGTGCGGCGCACTCCGATAGCCTTGAATAAAATGAGAGAAAATATCACTTGGTATAAGTTCCACTTTATTAAAATAGATATAACCTGTTTCGACTAATATCTAGTCATCATCAGGTACAAAAACAAGAAGCAATGCAAATATATACAGAATCGGAGGGGAGTCAGCCTTTCCCCCCTCTCCCCTCGCTTCATTGGTCCCCCCTCTCTATACACATTTCCCTCCCCTCCGATTCCGTACATATTTGCATTTCTTCTTGTTTTTGTACCTGATGTTGACTAGATATTAGTTGAAACTGGTCGTATCTATTTTAATAAAGTGGAACTTATACCAATTTTTCTCATTTTATTTATGATGGAGTTCCACCAAATGAAGGCTTCTTCCGTTGATCTTCTCTGATAGCCTTGTTAATAGGACCACCAAGTGCACACAGAGCACATTTATCTATACAAGTTTCAAAGCAATTATTAGGGGTTACTTTCCAAAACTCAAAGTCATAAGTACCATATATGCCCGAATATAAGGCGAGGTTTTTTCCCAAAATTGTCAGTCAGAAAAGAGGGGATCGCCTTATATTCGAGTCTTTACAAAGTCTCTCAAATTACGAGGAGCTCTCTCAACAAAGTCTCTCAAATTACGAGGAGCTCTATCAACAAAGTCTCTCAAATTACGAGGAGCTCTCTCAACAAAGTCTCTCAAATTACGAGGAGCTCTCTCAACAAAGTCTCTCAAATTACGAGGAGCTCTCTCAACAAAGTCTCTCAAATTACGAGGAGCTCTATCAACAAAGTCTCTCATATTACGGGGCACTCTCTCAATCACTTTATTTTGAATAACAAAGTAGTCTAATCAAACTTTTTAGATACTTTGTCTATAACATTAATGTGTTTTGACCATCGTACAAATCAAGAGGTGTCCATTCCTTTTAGAAAGTTTAGTCGGTAATCCGTCAGTGTTACACAAACTTCCCAAGTCCAAAGAGTAGTCCACATTTCCACCTACGATAAGTCCAACATGAAAATTTCTCTTCTTGAAGTCCTTTTTGATGGTAAGTAGTTAATATTGATGTTATACTTTTTTAAATTCTCTAGTGATGACAAAGACACTGATGTCGAAGATGTGTGTCAAAGGTTTGAATAAAATTATCACTTAATGAGTTTTGGTTTTTAAAATCAAGTACGTTATTGATAAAAAAATTTTAAAAAACTTTTAAATATAATAAAAAGTTTGTATGTTCAAACTGGCCAAAAAACTTTTTTTTGGATTTTCTCATTAGGAAAATGGGGGGGGGGGGTCGCCTTATATTTGGGGTCCCCTTATATTTGGGGTCGCCTTATATTCGGGCATATACGGTATGTGATAAAGTGAAAGTTTTAATTCTGTGATAAATTTTAATAAAGATCACTCATACTTAATCAAAACCCATCAGCAGTACAAAAGAAGAAAGTCAAAACACATGTAAAGGTGTGACATTCCCATAAGACATTCTGCTACTATCATTTTGGTGGTAAATAATGCCTGATAATAGCTTTAAAACTTGTACAGTAAGACCTCGATAACCATCACCATTGATAATCGTTGTTTCGATCAACCGTCATTTGTCGCCAAGTGGTACAAATAAATGAAGAAGTTCCGTTACCATTTTTGAATGAAGCAGACAAACAAATAAGATGACGATTACACTGAGACTGAGAGAGAAAGATTGCTATCGCAGTGATGGGCAACCTTTTCTGCATGGTGAGCCGCATTGGTGGCAGCGAACCCTATGGTGGGCCGCATTGGAAACATCGTCTTAT
Organism: Uropetala carovei; assembly: GCA_036926305.1. Taxonomy (NCBI): domain Eukaryota; kingdom Metazoa; phylum Arthropoda; class Insecta; order Odonata; family Petaluridae; genus Uropetala; species Uropetala carovei. The sequence goes on along the minus strand of JAXCHB010000084.1, from coordinate 5,614,218 downwards.
ATTCAGGTAAATATGGTAATGGTCACATCTGTTTCCACAGCATGTGAAAACGCATTCACATTAACTCCCTTATAATTTGGTATGGTGTCAGGAATGATCACATGTTCCGGGATCCACCACTGCTGATGCATGGTATTAAATCAGGGTCAAAATTCACTAAGTGAACAAAACTTTATTACACTAAATGGGGGTACACTAAAATGGGGTTTGACTCTAATTGGTAGGCAAGGCAACATTCCATTAAAATGACAAGATTTACCCAAACTATGTGAATTAAACATTTAACATGAGCGATTGAGCTTTAGGCAGAAAAATATGAACAGAATAAGAAACTTTATAATTTTTTCTTCTAAATGGTTGACCCAAAGATCATAGGTTAATTCTTTCTAGTTTTCATCTCAAAAAGAATGAAAGCCTGCAGGTTGAAAAGTCGATTTTTGTGCGTTATTTTATGGGAAACGGAAATGTCTTCCTTGGACTCAAACCCAGGACATTTTTCTAGATTTTTTCCCTCATCACCATAAAATATGTGAATTAAGCATTCATGCCAAATTTAGAGTTTCTATCTCGATTCTTTCTCAAGTTATTCGCATTAAACCATAACTTGCCACCAGATACACGACCTATGCAGTAGCATGACCAACCAATGGATGGACAGACGTGGGCTATTATTAGTATAAACTTCATTGTACAAACCTCTACTAATCTGTTTTCAACATGATTATTTTTTATGATGTATTTCATAATTTAGCTCTGAAAGATTTAAAATATGCAACTGAATGATGTTGTGATTAAAGTCCTGAATCATAGGGATGTCCTTTCAATTTTTAAGGACCTGAAAAACCCATTTCAGCACTGTTACAAACTGTTCATAAAATAATGCAACTGGTGACATTATTGTATGGAACAGAAGCTTGCAGATATGAGATAATTTGTCAAATATAGTGGGCCCTTGATTTACAACGGTTTGATTTACGCCAATTTGAATATCTGCCGGTTTGAAAATTGCTGCTACCAAAAAAAAGTCACTGAGCAGCGCCGCATTTGGGTATTCATTCATTTACACTCATTCTCTATACAATACACTGTTGTGTGCAGTAGTGGCTCTTTACTTAACGGTGAATTTATTTTAAAACTCGGTTTGTGAAGTTGAATACTGTAGGTTTATAATTATTTGTGCTACATTATAGTGATTTATTGTGTACATTAATATTGTGCCTTAAATTTTTTTATAAATTTGTGCTTTAAAATAAAAGTGGAACCATGTCTGGTCATAAGAGCGGAAGTGCAACTGCCAGTGAAAATGTGGCTAAAAGACCACGCAAATCTATAACATTAGAAAAAAGATGGAAGTTATTAGAAGAATGAAGGGTGAGCAATCACGTCCTACTGTTTGTAGGGATCTAAATATCGCCCCCTCCACTGTAACAACAATCATGAAAAATGCTGATAAAATTAAAAAGACCATGGAAACTGAAAGAAGGAAAACTGCTACAACTCTTACAAGGGGAGTGTCAGGTTAACGGGAAAGGGATTTGTCTGAAAATTTGCGAGCTGGTAGAGCTAGACTTGGGAATCATGATTTACCCCCCTTTTGGGCGTAGGCGGTCAGTAATTTAAACAATAAATGGATTTGTTTATTTAGACACCTTTTAGGTACCTTGTTAGTTTCGCTTATTCGCTAAGCACGTTTAGCCATGAGGTTATAATTGGCACTACGAAGTCAGAGGTCCCTGGTTCAAATCCTGGTGACTTTTTTTTTGCGTTTGTTATATTTATTGTTAAATATTGTTTTCAATTTGTATTTTTCATATACTCTTTATTTTTTTTACTTTTAACGTTTGTGTTATTTTTTCAATTTTTTTCGTATGTTCTTTATTAGAGTTACTATAATGTTTTAAAAGTTTTTCTCATTTTTTTAAAATGCCTTTCTCGTCTTCTATTACTTTCTTAAAAAGGATTTCACATTGAACCCTCACAGTTTCCTGGATGATACATATCGTAGAAGCAGCGGAAACAATAATTCATCTCTGCTCCAAGAAACTACTTGGAATTTATTTATAGTTTGATTGATTTTATGGAAGTAGATCCTGTCTCTGCTAGAATTGCCATGTGCAAGTTCTCAAGCCGCTTATGGTACTTAAGTGATGAGTTGTTAGGACTATCTTTCTTTGATGATGACCTCTCTCTTTATGAGAAGAAAAACCTGGTTGAAAGTTTGAAGAGCAGAGCAGGTTCACTTGATCCACCAAAACGTCAGGATGATCATAATCTTGAGAAGTGCAAAGTGCAAGTGATCTCGTGATGACCAACATGATGGCATTTTTCACAAGACTTGGCATAGCCACTGAGTTTTTGGATGTGGACCCAGCTACTTGGGAAGAGCGCAGTGATTTTCAGCAGTGATCGCGCGAGTCCTACAAGTCACAAATGACCACGCAGAGAGAGGGATTGCTCTGATTCAAGCCTATGCTAAGGTCGTTACCAGGAACAAAGACCAGCTCCAAGATCTCTTGCTAAGTGTGGCTTAGTTCAGGCAAAATGTACGGGATGCAAAAAAGTCCACTCTGAAGGAACAGCTCAGTCACAGTCATGATGTTTAACGTCACAGAAAACTTTGCGTTCTGTAGTTTGACTCCAAAATGTTACAGGTCTATGCATGGGTATCCTCTGAGGTATGTGCATCTCTTGCAGCGTGGTTTTTTAAAAATGAATTAGAAGGCAAGCTCCGCAAGTCCGATACCTCGCAAACGGTTAGAGAAACGATAAAACACAAAATTTTTGTCCTGATGAGTCATAAAATCCCACTTTCCACTATAGGAACATGGTCTGCACTCCAAAAAATGCAACTTTCAGTTTTCTGCATTTAGGACCCTTGAGCGACCTGTAAATATTGTCGGATCACGTCCAGACTTCAAGGCTTGTGTTTTCTCACCAAACGGCATAATTCGAGAGGTTGAAACCCTGGATTTTAAAGCTTTCAAATATAAGCAACATCCTAGTGAATATCCACCTGATCTTGTTTTCAATGTGGATGAGAATGGCCTTTATTGGAAGAAGATGCCTTTGAGAACTTTTATCTCCCGCGAAGAGAAACATGCTCCCGGATTTAAACCTGCCAAGGACCGTTTAACTCTTCTTCTTGGTGGAAATGCTTCAGGAACTGTAAAACTGAAGCCATTGCTCATCTATCACTCTGAAACACCGAGGGTGATGAAGGGGCTCATTAAAGCAAATTTACCAGTCATTTGGACTTCAAACAGAAGGGCTTGGGTGACACAAGATGTCTTCACAAACTGGTATAAAGATTATTTTTGTCCAACGGTACATCGCTACTGTGACGAAAATAATTATCCAAGGAGGGCGCTGCTGTTGTTGGACAATGACCCAGGACATCCACCAAACATTGGAGAGATAAGGACGACTGTGGATGTAAAGGTTGAATATCTGCCACCAGATACCATCTCCCTTTACAACCAATGGACCAGGGCGTCACAGCAAATTTTAAAGCCTACTACCTCCAGCAGACATTTAGGGAGATGTTACAGGAAAGTGACAACTGCAACATGTCTGTCAAAGAATATTGGAGGTCCTATAATATCCTGAAGGGCATCAACAACATCGATGCTGCTTGGAAAGAGGTCACATCAACTTGTATGAATGGAGTGTGGCGGAAAGTGTGGCCTGAGTGTGTACATGATTTCAGGGGATTTGAGGAAGTGCCACAGATTACAAATGAAGTTACCGCAATTGCTCAGGAGGTAGGGCTTGACAACGTTAAGCGTGATGATATGACTGAGTTGTTGGAGGGCCATTCTCAGCCTTTTACAAATGAGGAACTGGAAGATTTGGCTGCACAATTGACTCAGGAACAGCAGCAGCAAGAACAAGAAGAGCCTGTTTTACGGTCTATAAAAACCCATAACCTGCAGAAAATTCTGGCTGGGATTGATAGGTATCTCCAGAGGTTAGGTGACATTGATCCTGACTGGGAACGGAGCTGTTCTATTAGAAGAGGAGTCAATGCAGTGCTGCTGCCTTACTACCATGTTCTGCAGGAGAGGAGGCGTCAAACAAGGCAAACAACCTTCCTTTCTTATTTTAAAAAGAAATCTGAAGAGCCTCCAACTGATCCAAAGACATCAGAAGATGATCCAGTTGTCTCTGACGATCCACAGCCAGGGCCTTCCTCTCATCAGTAATGCCTACCAATTTATATTTTATTACAAAATATATTTGATTTAAATGCATGTATATAATGTTTATGTTTAAAATATATAATTTTTTTGTATTATTTTATGAAAGAGAGTTTCAATTTTTGTATACCTGGAACGCATACCATTGAAAAACATTATAATTCGTCTTTCATTTACACCGATTCGATATACGCTGGCATCTCCAGGAACCTAACCCCGACGTAAACCAAGGGCCGGGTGTATATGACATGCTGATTTTTTCACTACAACAACTGCAATAGCATAATTTTTGCACATTAAAATGACAAAAAAACATTTATAAACCTCTGATTTTGTCATTGAAATAATACTTCAGCCTTCTATTTAAAACTTAACAAAATTTTGAGAACCAATTTTTTAAAGAATCTCATTCTGATATTAGAATCTCCTTAACAATCACTCCGTAACTATACACTGAAATCACAAGACGTTGATTATTCTTAATAAGACATCTACTACAAAAACATTGTTCTCAGCAAATTCCATTACTCCAGAGCAAGACACCAACCCATCCCACAACAGGCAGGTTTTTCTTTTTTATAATGGAGGATTAAATGATATATTATTTGTCAAATGACTAACTCTTCATGTGACAGACACATACCTGATGTCTCTTGAGCATGTCCAAGCCAAGGAGCATTTCCATATGCTGCTGCTCCAGCACTGAGAAGGAGGTAGTGAGGAAGTCACTCTCAATCTGAATCTGCACCATATGGATCCTCCCGATTATCTTCTGAACTCCGACACCCTTGGCAATCCCTGCCCATCGAGTATCCACGAGACGCATTATGTGACAACGCTCTGCACAGGCAGCTGACATTATGGTAGTCTGAGCTCCTGAAAGTGAATGACAATGCACATGATTCATACTTAATTCTTTTGTAGTTAATCAAGAAAGTGATATTTTATGGCAGTTACAAATGCAACATGTCCATAAGTTATAATCATTACCTATTTCTGGAAAGAACAACAATATAGGATTTGCACACTAGACTTTCAGAGCTTTACTTCATTAATATTAATGTTATGTGCATACATATGCATGTATAATTATTATCTAGTAAACCCTTGCCACTCTAAGGCTAGGCGCACACAGGATCGAACAAAAACGTTTTTGTGTCACGGAACAAAAACGTTTTTGTGTCACGATGTTTCGAAGGAACAAAAATGTGTCAAGGCATTTTGGTTGACGGAACACGATGGAACAAAACCCAATGAAACATACTGAATCCTCTCTCATAACACAATCAGTATTTGTTGAGATGGCAGATAGTGAGGTTGGTGTGTCTTCAACATTGTCACTAAACAGTGATGAAGAAGTAGCCTTGTTGTTGTGGCAGTGGCTGGTGATGCAGGAGGAAAATGTTGATAAAAAGCGATTGTGGGTTCATCCAATAAACAAAAAAAGAATAGAAGAAAAAACTCTAAAAAAATTTATACTAGAGCTCAGGGGCTACCCTGACAAATTTGCAAATTTCACTCGAATGAGTGTTGAAAGTTTCGATTACATCCTTCAGAATATTGAAGATATCATCAAAAAGGGAAACACAAACTGGAGAGAAAGTATAACACCAGAGGAAAGGCTTTTCATAACACTCAGGTAAATAATAACTTTTAATTTTATTTTCTTAATTGTATTTATTTCTTTAACAACAAACATTAGGAATGTGAACTACTGCTTCACAGAGATAAAAACAATTAAAGCATTAAGAATTAACATTGCTGTTTCCGGGAATTTCATATGATTGATAACGGTCATTGCTGAAAGAAGGACCAGCAGCGTTTGAGACTCTTAAAAGTGATTGAGTGGTGGTAGAGGGGGTAATTGGTGGGTATTGTAGAGGATGGGTTTGTTGACTGATAGGGGATACTTGTCGGAATACATGAGGTTGTGGGTAATGAGGGCTAGGAGCTGGGGATAGGCATGGGGAAGGCACTGGGGAGTGAGAGGAAGGGTTTGAACATGAAGATGTCTGAGATTGGGTAAGTGAAGAATATGGCATTGAAAAATAAGCGCCGTGTTCATTGTCTTGTTCGTCCAGATATTGATTTAATTTTCTCAATACGTCCTCCTTAAATTTGCGCTGCCGTCTTTCATCGAGTTTTAACATATCTGGAATAATGCTCTTGAAGAAGTTAAGGTGGGTGTTGTCGTTATCTTGTTGTGGCTGACTTCTTGCTTTAAGGAACTCAATCATGGGTCCGACTACCATTTCCGTAGGATTTGGTTGAGGTCGAGTTATTTTCCTTTTTTTACTTTCTCGGTTTTTTGATGAAGGCGGCTGTAACGGTGGCTGCGGTGGTGTTGATGCTCTTCGGCCGTTACCATCATCTATGTTGCCCAAATCTTGAGCGCCGTCGTCTTCTTCATTCTCAATAGGCGTTTCTTGAGGAATCTCGCCATCTTGAACAATGTCAGCATCATCACCCTGACTTGCTTTACAATCAGTGCGAAGGCTGCTGCTCATTTTTCTATGTCGGCCAACGTAATTTCTTAGAAACGCCAGTATATCAGCAAGATACCATCTTTTTTTCTTTGAAGCAGCTGAACCACTGGGCGAGGGTTTTTTTTCCTGTCTCAAATACCTTGCATAAGCATTTCGAAGTGAGTGCCATTTGCTCCTGCATTCAGCAGCTATAAAAACAAAAGGGAAAATATTATACAACCTTAAGTAACCTCCTTCGGCTCTTAAAAATAAATTGTGCTACATACACATAGTACATACTTCCTCTTAAAAAAGTTCTGTGGATTTCCGAAGTTTTCAAACCCTTTTTACTATTACTAAGCTTTCTTATTAAAATTTAGCAGAGAAAGCAATAAAACATTAACATTGGCTTATTAAAAACTAATGAATATCATTAAATTGTCGTAGTCTTATTATATTTCGAATAAAAAATAACTGCATTTTGTTACAGCACTTATATGCAGTGTATTATATTAGTCAGTGTATTTTTCAGGTTTTTGGCCACGGGAGAGAATTTCCAATCTTATCACTACTACTTCCGTGTTGGGGCAACAACAATTGGGAAAATTGTAATGGAAACGTGAAGCAATAGTGCAGAAGATCAAGCCAGTATATATGCCTAAACCAACCACTAAACAATGGGAAGAAATAGCCGAGCGTTTTCAAGAAGTTTGGAATTATCCGAATTGCCTTGGAGCTGTTGACGGCAAGCTCGTTAGGTTATTGTGTCCAGATAATGCGGGATCAGCATTTTACAACTATAAAAATTACCATTCTATTATCTTACAAGCAGTAGTGGATGCTGATGCGTGCTTTTTGATAACAGATATTGGTGACTTTGGACGAAACAGTGACAGTTCGGTTTTCAATGAATCTCCTTTTGGAAAAGATCTCATGGAAAATAAACTTGGCATACCAATGCCAAAAGCAATAAGCAGCCAACCCAAGATGAAATTACCTTTCGTATTTGTGGGAGATGAAGCGTATCCGCTTCTTGTCAATATTATGAGGCCCTTCTCCAGAAATCACTTGACAAATGAGAGGCATATATACAACTACCGGCATTCAAGAGCCCACCGTATTGTTGAGTGTGCCTTTGGCATACTAAGTAGGAAGTTTCGTGTGTTTCAAACTTCTATAATGCTGAATCCTGATAAAGCCCAGGTGATAACAGAAACCTGCTGCATACTGCACAATTTAATAAGGAAACGAGAACGTACGGACATGGCAGACATCTTTGAGGAACTGATGAATGTCAGAGAAGAAGATGCCAACAGTACCATTGGGAATGGTAAAAACAAACCTCCTTCTCATGCAGCTTATGCAGTTCGCAACTACTTGGTAGACTACTTCAATTCACAGGAAGGAAAAGTCGCATGGCAAGATGAATATGCTTTTTTGCATTGAAAATGAGATTGTACTGGTTAGTAATAGGAAAACTGAGGATACTGATAAAGAAAGCTGAAAAACTTACTACGAAACTTACGAACACATTGTATGGTGTTGAGAAAGTGTTTTGTGTCTGAGTTTCTTTTAAGTTAAAAGCAACACTGAGGTTCTTGTGGTTTCACTGGTTCCATTGTGGTTCTTTGTTGTAGGTTAAAAACTATTAGGTTTTAGTGTTTTTCTAGTCGATTAAATAATTAAAATAATGTTATTTCACAGGTTTAACATTGATGCAATTCGTAAAATCACTTTAAATCGTCAAATTCCTCAGTAGAATGTTTTTATTTAGTGTAGAAAATATCAAGCTGTGTACTTAATTTTTGCATTAAAAAGTTTTGTGGACATGACTTCAGGAAATGACGTGATTACGAGACGTATTTGGACAAAATGTTTTTCTTACGAATTTTCAAGGATTTAGCCCTTATTATGATAGGTGATTTAACAAAGACATAGTATAAAAATAAAGAAAATGCAGTAGGATTTATAAATACGGCTCCATTTGTAATCGTAACAAAATCCTGTCATCAACTGTGAACAAGTGAACAAAAACTAAGGATGAAATGAAGAGGAGACCAAACAAAATGTATTGTATACATTTTGTTGTTCAACAAAATATTTTTCATTTTATTTACTGTAGTGTCCGTTTTGGTCGATAAAGAATATTTTTACGATTCAAAATAAACCAGCATTTATTATTTCCACTGCCGTTCCTTTATTTTCTTCTCTATTTTAAAACAATTAAAAATAGGAAATACAAAAAAATGGCTACATACCTGTTGCACACACTTCTGTCGCCACCTCTTCCCACATCTTGTCGGTTAAATCTTTGTTGTGATACTCCTTCAAGTTATAATCGTACAAAACAGGTCTTGCCTGCACCAACACTATTAATTTCTCTATGTCTACTTCGACAGTCTTCAGAGTTGAAACCTTTTCTGTCATTTTACAATAAAATAATCTAACTACAGACGCTACAGAAACGAGACACGTGCTACAGATGGAGCTTTGGGGAGCTTTTGAGGGGCTGGGCGCGCGACCAAGGAGCCAACCGAGTGGTGGAGCACGCGCAGTAGTAAATGTGTCGTGAAAGTTTGCCGTGAAACATCGGGGCCGGGATCACTGCTAAAATGTTTCATAGTGTGTCGTCGTGTGTCGCTGTTTCATTGTTCGATTGTTCGAGTCAGTGTGCGCGAGCTCCATTTACAAACACGTTGTTAAAAGAGCATGAAACATGATGACACAAAATGTTTTGTGTAATCATGTGTCGACACATTCTGTTCGATCCTGTGTGCGCCTAGCCTAAGAGGGTTATGTTCCTTAGAAACATCACAAATAGAAAGGCCATGATTAAATGAGAAATATGGGATTTGGGAGAAGGGTTAGTAGAACAAGGCCCATTTTTCGTTTAGTGTTTACCTTTTGTTATTCTCAAAACTGACTAATTGGTTAATCTACAATAATAAAAGACAGTGTCACAATGTCACTTTGCCATGTAATGCTTTTCGAACCAAATTTGATGAAATTGTCAGGATAGCATTATGATATAACAACAAAAAGTTTTAATGTATCAAACTCGAGATCAAAGACCCAGGTTTGACTCCAGAAGATAATTTCCATTTCCCATAAGGTAACATGTAAAAAGGGACATTTTGACGTGCAGGCTTTCATACTTTTTTTAGGCATGTTTCGCCTCCAGCGTGAGAGCGCCTATTATCATCGGTCCATCCATCGTCCTCATGTTCGTTCTCGGCTTCTACGCAACGGATTTTCATGAAATTTGATATTAAGGACTTACAATCAAATATAATAATAAAATCGCATAAATGAATCACATAAGCCAATCAGGGGTACCACTTTACTGGTGACAGAAAATGAACTTTACGTCATATCTCATAAACTATTAGTCATATCAAAATATCTTTCAAATAAAAGTTGTAGAATTGGTAAAGAAGAGTATTTCCTCTTCTATACATTTTTGTCGTAGGAGTAACCGTTATTGAGAAAATCAAACAAAAATGTCTTAATTTGAGTTGAACTTATAAGGGAAGGCACCCAAGTGTAAGTGGCAGATCACGACCAGACTTCACAGGATGAAAGAAAACGAAAAATAATTAGACATATTTTCGGAAAGGCGTCTAACGAGCCCGCGTTTTCGAGATATTTGCAATTGAAAATTGAAAAACAAGTGGCTTTTCTACTAATACCAGGACGAGCAACTCCCTGACAACAGGTGGTGGTAGCCTAGTGATAAAGTGTCGGGCTGCGGAAATTGAGTCGCGGGTTCGATCCTTGACATCGCCGAATTTTTTTTCTTCTCCAATCAATGTTTTATGACTTTAGTTTTATGTAAGTTGTCCAAATTACATCATTAATAATTTTCTTTCTTTTTTCAGGCCAGTATTTTAATTTTAAATCCATTCCAATGCACTTTTTACGACATACTCGGATTATATAGATACTTCATAAATATATACAACATTTTCTACGCACACCCTCCTCGATATTTCCACTGTGGAGTTGCGTAGTTTACGTGCCAAATAAGGAGCACTTTATGCCACGTTCCGACGGTTTCTCGAGTCCTTTCGGTGCGTCCTGGCGGTGGACCCTACCGGGTGGGGTCGCTTTTCGCTCGCTCTCCTAGGGATGGATTAGGGAACCGTAATTTATACATATGTAATGGTTATACCACCATTAGTCGGTCGCCATTGCCTCATTAGTTACAATTGGCCGGGAACGAGAACAAGAACGGGAAGGAAGCAAACAGGATGTTGCCTTGCCTACCAATTCCATTGTTAGACCTCTATATCATATTGTTATTTCAATCCTTATGGGTATAAACGTGCTTTGAATGCTTTTAATACGAGAGGGGGAGGGGGGAGAGAGGGGGAGGTGGAGAGAGGGGAGAGGGGGTGGGAGGGAGGGAGAGAAATGAGGACGGGGAGGGAGAGAGAGGGTGTGAGAGGGAGGGAAAGAGAGGCAACTATTTTAAGTTTAACTAAAGATAGCCTGTCAACAACAGAATATTCAACAAAATATTTCATGTAAAAGTGTGATATTAATTATTTTAAATGAAAACATTCATAATCTATCTATAATTCTTCCGTTGATATTTCAACGGACATTACACTAGTTATCCTAATAAAATACAATTAAAGCTATGGCTGTCTATTTCTTTCTGTTGCACTCGAGTATCCATTAGTTTTCAACTGGAAGAGAAAGCTAAAACTTGGTGGGGTAAAGCAGATTGTTATCCCAGAAATTCTATAGTGTCGCAGTTTGGCAGTACAGGCATCCCTCATTTAATGCGGTAGATACATTTCAGGAAAATGTTGTGCTAAATGACAACACACTAAACGAAAATTACTTTTCCATAAGAATAAAGTGATAATGATGAGATGTGTTCCTAACACAAACATTTTCATATGTAACTCCACAAAAATTTACCACGCTAAGGCTTTTCTGAATCTAATGCTATCAGTAGTCAGTTTGCTAAAAATATTACATTGCATAACCTATTTTTTAAATTTTAAAATGATTGCATTAAATTATTAACCATAAAAATGAAAAATGTCATTAAACACTCACCAAAAAAGAGGTTCCTGCATGAATTTATTGGGAGTCTGTGTTAGAGTCACTTTTGCTGGTTGCATGAATTACGTCCGCATGCTCTAAAGCAGTTGTTGTGCTTGTGCTTGGCATTGATAATGGTCTTTATCTTACAAATATGTCTAATATACTTTTAATTGTAGTCTTATGCTCTCTCCCTATAAACTTCCCTATAGCATTCAATCGATTGATCCAAGTCCCTCAAAACACACGAACTCCGGTTCTCCATGGGATCCATCTCTTCAATAATTGACCGCGCTTCACCAACTAAAGAGAATGCCCGTCCTAGTTTGTTTGTTGTAATTTGACAAATGATATGTCCTTCCGAATCTTCATCTTCCTCATATTCCGAAGATGCTTTCGTCATATCCAAATTAAGTAGATCTTCATTTGATAGTTCTTAACTATGTGAATTTAGCAACTCCTTCACATCACCTGTCTCAACCTCATTGAAGCCCACCTTCTGTGAAAGTTTAACAATGCCCGTTATTACAGCTTCTGGTTCATCAAAGTCCCGGAAATCGAGAACAGCTTCTGGCCATATTTTCTGACATACTAAATTCAATGTTGAACGTTTCATTTCATCCCAAGATTCTCCAATATTGTTAATGGCACAAAGATTGCTGGGCAAATATGTGGGAAAATTCAGCATTTCTATTAAAGCATTTAACCACTCATCTGGGTATGACGTGTATAGACGTCATGGCCGGATGCGCCAGTACTGGGTATGACGGATTTAGACGTCATGGCAAATTTCAGGCTGATTGCTATGGGTACGCCGCGATTTTCGGTCCCGTAGCTTCTCGTACTTATAGCTTGGTTCTTCTAGTTCGTCCTGACTGCCATAGATGGCCTTGTCTTCCTTTTTCTTTGAGAAGCAGGTCTTCATAAGGGAGGTCTGCATATGCGTTGCGGGTTGCATTTCCGTGATCGCCACATCTGGAATGACCGTTTATGACACTCGGGTTTTTTCACACTCCCTTGCGAAAACTCACACTTTTCTCTGCATGCACTTTTGTCTCAAGGGTAAACCTGCTATTTATGAATGTTTTTCCTGCTAGTAATTGTCTTGAAATCATTACAATTTTAGATGTCTTTTTTACACAATAATATTTATACTTAAAAGAAATTATTTATCGAGGTATTATATCATATATTATATTTGTAATGATAATTCTGGAATTTTTAAAGCAAATTTCATTTAATTTGAAAATGAAAAGAAAAAGTCTCACTTCAAATTTAAATACCCACTGTGGAAGCGACTTGGGAAAAAAAACTACCCAGTTGAGTGGTTAAGGAATCAAAATAGTTCTAAACTGATGGAGCGATCTCAAAATTATAGTATTTATTGTTTTACAAAAAGACATTAGGTAAAACGTGGGAAAAATTAAAAATTCATTCAAGTAAACTCTCATGAATATGAAGCGGATGGTGTAATTCCTTCATCTCGTAAATATATTTATGAATTTTTGTCTAGTTCTGAGTTTGGTAGAGTGAAAATCATCATTAAGCCCCTTTTTGCTTGTTAAGGTTTAGCCTAAATTTAAAGAATTTAAAAGTTTCCTGAGACTAAAAATTTCATTAAAATATTTTATTAGGTGCATGCGAATGCTATAATTCATTTTGGCTTTCAAAGCTGATAATTTGTATGAAGAAATATGATAAATAGGACAAAAAATCGAGATACATATAAAATGGAGATTTCTGAAATAAAATTCTTGGAATTAAACAAAAAAGTTCCTCAGTATGATAATCGCATAGAAGCAAAAGCACGCTAAACGAGGGATGCCTGTAATTTTGAATAAGAATAACATCATGTCCAATTTCAAATCCTAGAAGTTGCATTTTAGCTATGGTTAGGATTGAGATGTGAATGAATATGGCACTGACAGAGCCGGCTTGGAAAATCATGGGGCCCTGTGCAAGGTGTCTTATGAATTAAAAATTTTTAATGGCAAATTTTAATAAATAACGCAACTTTTTCTCTCATTATGACAGTGTTTGATATTTTCCCCAATTTTTCAAAATGTAATTCACATGTAAAAATCAATATTTTTAGGGTTTCATGACGTTTCCCCCAAAGTACTTCACCTACGAGATGTCTCACCCAAAGACACTTCGCCCATGAGACATTTCACCCATAGACGTTTCATCCATGCCCTTCCACCCACAGTTTTTTTGCCCACAAGTCACTTCACCCACATAAAGTTTCATCCAAAGAACTTTCACCCACATGTCTCACTCATGATTTGGAAAACGCATGAAACATTAAAAATTTAAATAAATATAATATGGGAGAAGTATTAAATAATAACTTTTATTTTTTATTTTATGCACGAATCCAATTCTAATTTAATCCAAATAATATTTAATCTTATTTAATTTTTAAATCAAAATTATAACAAGTCATTTGGTTTAATAAGTTTTTATTTAAAGGTTTTAAGATATGTAATTTAAATTAAAACATTTCAATATGTCACATCGCCTAACCTTTCCTGATATAACTATGCCTTTAGAGGATTAAATAAAAAATATCAAGTCACTTGGTTTAATATTTTTTATTTATAGGTTTAAGATATGTCATGTAAATTACCATTAATACCCGCGTACAACTCGCACCTTTTTCCCGATATTTTGAAGCTGAAAAGCGGAGTGCGTGTTATATGAGGGTACATATTTATCGCAGTATTTAAAAAAATGAATTACAGTAAAACTCGTTTATAACGATCACGCCTAAAACAAAATCTCGGCTATAACGAAGAAATGTCTCGGTCCCTTGAAATTCTCCATAAGGGCATTGGTTAAATTTCTCGGATGTAACGAACACACATTTTGCGAATTCTCGGCTGTAACGAACAAATGTTTGGTCCTGTGATCAGCTCCAGCTTTTGTGTTAGCGTTAAACCAAACTTTTCTCTCCTGTTCCTTGCTTTTAGGTACCTATTTATTTTGATGCCATATTCAGTGGATGGGTAATTTTTTAAATAATAAAAAGCGATAAAACTGGAAATTGTATAAGTTCACCAAAACATCTAGACAGTGCAAATGGCTTATTTAACCAAAAACGCCATGCTTACTCGGCAGCCACAGAAGTAAACGGAGTAAATACGTAATATATACATCTTATATTTTAAGAAATTTTAAAGTGGAAGTTTCAAATTTCATTAATTTAGCCTTATGAGCCTTGATATCGTAGAGCGTGAATTCTTTTCCTATGGCTGCTCTATTTTTTCCTTTTTCAATTCGTTTGATCAGCTTCGGCTTTTGTGTTAGCGTTAAAACAACCTTTTCTCTCCTGTTCCTTGCTTTTAGGTATTTATTTTGATGCCATATTCAATGGATGGGTAATTTTTTAAATAATAAAAAGCGATAAAACTGGAAATTGTATAAGTTCACCAAAACATCTAGACAATGCAAATGGCTTACATAACCAAAAACGCCATGCTTATTCGGCAGCCTCAGAAGTATACGGAGTAAATACGTAATATATACATCTTATATTTTAAGAAATTTGGAAGTGGAAGTTGTGGTATTACACATATACTATTCACACAAAAATTCATAAAAAAAGAAAAAGAAATACAAAATAAATTGTATTTGTGTAATTGCCGGTATCTAAGGCTGGCCGGTTCTAAATAGCCGGATAGCACAGCTTTTACTGTATGTGTATACGTGTTATATGGGATGTATAGGCCAAAAACCATGTTTCTCGTATATAACGTAGTCACGCTTATAACGAAGCAATGAGTCGGTCCCCTCAAATACGTATTAAACGAGTTTTACTGTACTTGTGCAGATAAAGAGAAGAAAGGCTGATTTAATATGCATATTGGCCATAATAAGCACGTTAAGTTAAATCGAGAGTATCATCCAATCGACGTATTCCCGACTTCCTTTCCTGTCCTTTCCCGACGAGCTTTTTCGGAGGAACTCACAAGTGCGCATGCGCAGACCGACAGGCGCCTGCTTTCAGGAACGAAAACAGGAACGTTTAAATCGGCACTAACAAGGAGAGGCTACGGAGTGTAACTCTCAGATTTGATTCATCTTCTACCAGTGGAAAGTTTAGGTCAAAAAAAAAATACCATTTCGTAATTAGGGGCCAGCGCCTTTTAGTTTAAGAGAAATAATTAATTAAAAAGTACAAAAATGGGCCAATCTCAATAAATACTAGTAACTTCGCTCTTACGTTCACTAGCGACCGTAGTCTGAGGGATAACGAGTAGGACTTTCGATGCATGGTCTCGGGTTCGAGACCGGCGTTGTTCAACTTTTTTTCTCGTGTAAGATTTCATTTTTCGTGCTAGTTTTTCTCCAATTTTTCGGAAAATAATTATTCACAGCAATTTTTATTTTTTTCGCGCAGGATAATTATTTTTAATCACTAGACCGCTATTTTCCCCCATTTTTCAGAAAATATTTATACACCGCTATTTACGTATTTTATTCCCAACTAACACCCTCAAAAATCCCGTGAATTCATTATTATAAGTTTTAATCATTTTTTCTGCGTGAAGAAGATTTTTGCGAGAGCTAAAGATAAAAAATATATTTGCAGATAATAATAAAGTAACCCATCTTATTAGTTATTATTGGTACAGGCATATATAGCATCGGAAGGTATGACCACGAAGAATAATTTCTGCGAGCTCCTCTCTCTGCATCTGCCCATCGCTGGGTTGACACCCTCCACCCTTCAAAATTAGTATGAATTTCCAGCGCATTCCTTTGAATGATAATCATCGAAGAAATACAGAAAATATATATTCATGACACCAGGAGCAACATATAAATGAACGCTTGCCACAGTTGCAGCGATTTATTTTAATTTCGTCTGTGAACGAAACTTCATTTACATTAAGAAATAATTCGCGCCGCTCGCAGCTATTTATATGCTGCCCCTATTGTCATGAATATTTATATTATCGTTTTTTTCGTACGATTACCATCCAAAGGAATGCACGGGAAACGCAAACTAGATGTAAAGGGTGGAAGTGCAATTACGGCAGAATATCACAGCTTAAAGAATACGCCAATGTCTACGGAGAGGGTCAATGCAGTGATGGACAGACGCGACTAATTTTCTTGAGGGAGTAGGTTGGGAATAAAATACGTAAATAGCGGTGTATAAATATTTCCTGAAAATGGGGGAAAATATTGGTCTAGTGATTAAAAATAATTATCCTGCGCGAAAAAAATAAAAATTGCGGTGAATAATTATTTTCCGAAAAATTGGAAAAAAAACTAGCACGAAAAATGAAATCTTACACGAGAAAAAAAGTTGAACAACGCCGGTCTCGAACCCAAGACCGTGCATCAAAAGTCCTACTCGTTATCCCCTAGGCTACGGTTGCTTATGAACGTAAGAGCGAAGTTACTAGTATTTATTGAGATTGGCCCATTTTTGTACTTTTTAATTAATTATTTCTCTTAAACTAAAAGGCGTTGACCCCTAATTCCGAAATGGTATTTTTTTTGACCTAAACTTTCCACTGGTAGAAGATGAATCAAATCTGAGAGTTACACTCCGTAGCCTCTCCTTGTAAGACAAACGGAAATGACACGACCGAGTCGTGGTGGTTTTTCGACACGACTCCGACAACTCTCCCGACTTCTAAAACATGTTTTTCACAGCTGTTTACGTTAAGATTTTACAAGTCGGCAACAGGTCGGCGACAAGTTGCATGTTAGCGTAAACGTAGCTTAACCACGTACCACACCGTCATTCGGGGGTGCCGTGGCCTAGTGGCGAGGGCGTTGGTCTGCTACGCTGAGCATATCCGGTGCGAACCAGGTACGAATCCTGAGAAAGTAGGGTTTTTTCAGAGGCATAGCGGCCCCCTATTTGCGTGTTTAGAGGAGGGCATGCGAATCAGTGCTCCGTCCTTCGGAAGGGACGTAAAGCTGTTGGTCTCCTTGGTGTTTCTCGTCAAGAGTAGGCTAATGCCGACACCGGGTTTATATCATCCCTTGCTTGGTGATTTAGACTAAGAAGCCTACTAGCGTTGGTAGTCGTTTGAAGTCACAAGGTCCCACAATAACAATAACACCATCATTCTACTGATGAAGAGAGTGTTTTACCGGATATCTAGAGAGTTGTGATTGTTTTCTTGTATGCGTGTGAGAGTGTTTTGTCTGACAGGTCCCTGTCGTTGTCGGAAGACATATAAACCTGCAGACATCGTGTGCGATGCCGGATCACTGGCGAGGAGTAACTTCCCGTAAATCCGGTATTATTTCTTGTGTGAGTGAGAGAGTGAATGAGCGAGTGACATTGGGTCCCTAGCGAGGATTAAAAAACCCGCAAACCTGTAAGTAGTTATATATATTTTTTTATTATTTTGGTTGCTTGTGGCTCTAGATATTTACCTAGTTACGGTTAAGGAGTTTCTTGTTTTTTGAAATAAATTCGTGTTACATAATTTCGAAGTTTGCTATTTGTTAAAGTACCATACAAGTTTCTCTCGTGTCTTTTGACAGGACGAGAAGAGTGTCTAATGTTCTAAAATTTTCCCAATATATCTGAATATATCTATTTGTTATACTATTTTGGTGTCAATATTAATTTCCTTGCATAGATCCAAACTACAGCTGTTCTATGGGTTATTACTTATAGTTTAATATTCGAACTATAACTTGTTCATTGTTTTCGCTTCGCTAGAATATTCTATTCTAAATCCTCCCATAATATTTCATATATTCCCTTTCGACTTGCCCATTATATTTTTCATACTAAATCTGTGACAGCGATCACTCGTGACCGACGAGCGTATTCAGTTGGGCAGTCGAATACTGGATGTTGTTGAAAGATGAAGTCGACCCTTATCGAAAACAGTATAAAACTATCTCCGAAGATAGGAGGGAAAAGAGGGCAGGTGCTGGCGCTGGTCCAGAGGCGATGGAAAATATCTCGTCATTCCCGGACGCTATGAGGGTCGTCAGTCAACTCCTCGACGAATTCCCACTGTTTCTAGAGGTAACACCTGAAAATTGATTCAATTTTATCGGTCGTGTGTCTGATATCTTGCAATTATCCCTACTTCCTAATAAACATCTGTTCGTATTACTTATCCCGAAAATCCCGCCGTCTTCACGGCAATTCTGGCTCTCTGTAATAGTTGATTACTTAAAATGGAAGGATATTATCAGCAAAATTTAGGATACCTATGTCTCGGGATGCGCATTTGAAGGTGTTGTTACTCAGAAGGTGAAACGTTTCCAGCGTAGGGATGAGTCACCCAGGGACTTCCTTATTTCGATACGGAATGCGGCCAAAGCCCTAGAACTCAACACTCCGAGGATGAATTCGTTTCTCTTATTCTCGAGGGAGTAAACCCCATGACAAAATCAACTTTCGTTCATACTCTAAACCCACTACTATTCCCCAACTTGAACAGCTGTTAAATACATCCACTAAGGATTTAATGAATCAGGCCGATTTCGCCTTAGCTAACCCTACTCAAACGAGGATGAGTCATCCCTCGAATTCCCCGGCCCTTCCTCGGACTAATCTCCCGTGTAATTACTGCGGGAAAAGGGGTCATACGTTCAGCGAATGTCGCCGGCGAACGGACAAACCGAGGAAATTACCGGCTTTGACACTAACGAATGTCAATAGCGACCAGGATCTGCCACTGGTTAACGCTTCAATAAATTCTAATCATTGTAAAACTCTGCTCGATACCGGCTCTTCTGTTTCCCTTCTCGACGAGAAAACTTGCTCAACACTTATCAAAAAGACAAAATTTGTTCCGTGCAAAGTCGAATGTCGTAATGTCGGGGCCACTCCATTCATTTTAACGAAACGCATTCAATTGCGTATTCGACTTGGCAGCATTGTCTGGTCCCATCACTTCTGTATAGCTCCTCTACCTGTTCCAGTTATACTTGGACGCGATTTCATTAAGAAGACTCGTATGATTATTTCCCATGATTTGATCAACTTCGAAAGCTCTCCTCATCTTAAATTCCCATTCATTTCTTCAACATCAATTACCACATCGGCTAAATCCTTGGAGAACACCTTACGAGGCTTGGGAATTTTCCATGAACCACTCAGCTAGTCAGCTGATATCTCACGGCTGCACAGTGTGCAATTTGCCTAGTCTAGCTGGACAAAAATAAATTTTCGACTGTTACCATTTAAAGTTGAGCAATATTAAACATTGTTGCTGAATGTACAAAGTATACTGGGTCGTGTTTATTTGACAATTTGGCAACTCTGACATGACTCAGATGTGGTCCAAACATTGTAATCTGTCGGAGCGGTATGCTTATTGGAAGCAGTAACGTTTTGTAGAGCGTTGTGTGACGAGCAATAATTGTGAGTGAGCAGGATATTTCTTTTGATTTATGACATGGATGTTGTAGATACAGGTATGTTTCTTAATATTTAGTATTATTTTATAGATAATATGACTTTCAGAATTATAGAATATAACGTAAATATTACATAAAAAATAATGCTCAAGAAATTAGGATTTTATTTTTAAGCAGCCTTACAAAAAAAGTTCCGCGAGGTACCACAGTAAAACTCATACTATTGTATTGTGTGAACCTTATATTTAACAAATCTGATAGTCGTTTCTGCACATACTTGCGCCATTTACCGATATTTAATTTTTCTAGTGACGCGGCGTACGGTTTCCCGAAAACTACTTTTCGACATTTGGATACAAGGCGGTAGGAAGACGCGAAATGATGGTCTTGTTGATTACATCCTTAGTATATTTGACCTTCATAGTTGTCCTGATGATATCCATCAACATATCAGAAATACAATTAAAGTGTTTTCATCAAAAATTAATCATCGATGGAAAAAAGTTGTAGACACTTGGACAGATTTTTAAAAACAAATTCTCAGGGGCTAGCGGAAGAATTAAAATTTTCTGAAGAAGTTTGGGAGAGGATTGCTGCTACGCAATCACTAGAAGTTAGTGCGCCTGGAAAGAGCAGAGGTTGCCCTGTGAAGATTATTAGTGAGAGCAGTAGTAAAAGTAAGCGGAGAAAAGTGCAACAGTTATTGGAATCTCGAAGTCCCGAAGAGCTTTCTTTCGCTACAGAAACAACCTTACGAGCTATGGGAAAAAGGGATGCAGCAGATATTGTCAAGGAGCTATCAGTTGCATCACCACAAAGGGCAACAAAGTTCAAGAAATCAAGGTTGCCTACGTCAAAACCTGTGCCTTATACTGATGAAGAGGCGTTAGCTTTCTTTCTCGATGCGAACCTCACGACACATCAATATAAACTGGTACAGTCTCAAGCAAAACGACGAAATTATGATATTTATCCACCGTATTATGTAATTCAGAAGACAAAAAATATGTGTTATCCACCACGAGAGGCAATGTATGGTAGTGAAACGTGCGCAGAAATAAACCTGCAAGCCCTACTGAACCATACCATTGAGCGCATCGTTAAAGTACAACATGAAGTTCTTGGTCAAGTTTTATCTAAGTGCAATGCTCAGTCTTTAACTTTAATATGTAAATGGGGATGTGATGGTAGCTCAGGGCATAGTACTTTCAAGCAGAAGTTTGAAGAGCAAGAAGACCACACCTACGATGACGAAAATGTATTCCTCGTCTCTCTTGTTCCTCTTCAACTCCATATTAATGACACCAATAAACGTATTTTGTGGCAAAATGCGAGAACTTCCTCTACCAGATATTGCCGTCCAGTGAAGCTGCTTTTTGAAAAAGAATCATCAACATTAATTCAACAAGAAACAGCCAAGTTGGAACAACAAATAAAGGAACTTTCACCTACCAAGGTGACTGTAAATGGCACAGAAATTGATGTACATCAACGACTGTTAATGACAATGGTAGATGGAAAGGTATGTAATGCTTTGGCACAAAACCAATCATCACAAAAGTGCTACATATGCAAGCTTCTCCTAAGGAAATGAATAATGAAGAAACAGCAAATGAAAAGAGGGTAGCAGATATTACAACTTATACTTTCGGTCTTTCTACTTTACATGCGTGGATTCATTGTTTTGAATGCTTACTGCACATAGCATATCGATTGTGTATAAAGAAATGGCAGATTAGAAATGCAAGTGACAAGTCAATGTGCGAAGCAAGAAAAAAATAAATCAGGCAAAGATTTAGAAATGAAATGGGATTATTGGTTGACAAACCAAAGCCTGGCAGAGGCACTACAAATGATGGTAATACAGCAAGATGATTTTTAAAAACACTCAGCAAAGTGCTTCCATAACAGGTGTCAATAAAGACCTCATACATCATTTCTGCGTGATTTTAGAAACAATTAATAGTGGGTATGACATCAATTTAGAGGCT
Source organism: Uropetala carovei (assembly GCA_036926305.1). NCBI lineage: Eukaryota > Metazoa > Arthropoda > Insecta > Odonata > Petaluridae > Uropetala > Uropetala carovei. The sequence continues at coordinate 5,592,156 of JAXCHB010000084.1, read as the reverse complement.
TTTGAAACGTACACAGTCAAAACAAGGAAAATGTATTTGAATCTATATCCTTGGTTCTACATGCCTGCTACAGTGCACAAAATTTTAGTTCACGGTGCTGACATAATTAAATCGTGCATACACGGTTCGGCGAAATATTTCACAATTCTTGACTTAAATTCAGCTTTTCATCAAATACCCCTTACAGAATCCTCCAAGAAATATACGGCGTTTATTACCCCCTTTGGTAGTTACCAATATAAACGTCAATTTTTATTCTTTATAAAAAACCTATAACTTGACAGGAAGATTAATCTACACACTTTATATTTGTGTTTTAACTAATAAAACATATTTGACATTAATGAACTGCTGTTTAGTCTTTCAATTTTATATAACCCCCATTTAATATATTACTCAATTTAAGGTACAAAAAACTTGTTCCCGACGCAAACGTTAAATGGGGCTTCCACTGTATATAACATCATAAGACAAAATTCACTAAATAATATAATACTGTTTATTAAATAGTAATAATAATGATATAATCATAATATAATTTGTCGATTGATGTCCGAAGGCAAATAGCAACTAGAAGCATGGTGACAGAATAAATAAATAAACAAGTCACTAGCAACACTGAATAACAAATAGGTAAAACAAAACAGCATATCAAAGTGGACACATGTAACAGATTACATGATTGTTATTGGTTCAGTCAAAGTATTTAAGAGTGCGATTTGGAAAAGAGTATTCAAGATACACACAGGTATAATAAAACATATTTTATTTCTAATAGTTATAATGGTAATGCCGGTAAGCATGGTATCAAAATTCTTTTGTTTTGATTTAAAATTTAAATTTTAGATACTTTCGATATTTAAAAATTTTGAGGAGAGATGGATAATACTGGATCTTCTACGTCAACGGGAAAAAGACATTGTAACTTAACTCCAGAAAACAGGAAAATGGTTCGAACAGAAGCACAGAGAAAGCAACATGAAAATTTAACACTAGAGCAGAAACAACATAAAAGAGGTAAAAATTCAAGAGCGCGTAGAGTAATTAGACAACATGACCTTTGAAGAAAGGCAAGAAAGTAACAATGTTAACATAAAACGCAGATTAACAACAAAACATTCTGACATACTAGACAATGTAGTTTTGGGCTGAAAAAACCTGGTGATGGTAATTTGTTTGGCTGTTTTCTGCAGTACCTTTTGAATTACACAGTAGATGTGAGATGCAGCCTCAATCTTCCTCTTAAATTTGAGGATCCTCACCATTACAGGATCACATTCCACCACTTTGTCTATCAAACCATTGTACGGGATTTACTGGATTTGAATTGAGTGTTTTTGTGTTTATCTGTTTTGTTCTACTCATGATATTAAACTCTGCCTTGTTTAGTGGAATCAGTGCATTTATGGTTGTGTAACGGCTTTCTCCACCCATACCTCCTTTCCTCTTGAGTTGATTTGGGGCCCTGTCCTTGTGTGCAGCCTGCATGCATTCGCTTCACGAATACGCAAAAACTGGGAAACGGGAATCTAACGCCGCTGGGGTTATGGTCTCTCTCTCTCTGGAAAATCCCCCTCTTTTTCTTTTTAAAAAAACAAAATTTGAGAGTAAGTTCTGCTCTCTGTTAACGTCGGCCCAAAACGTGGCAAATGCGTTCTCCCTTATGGAGATCATGCGGAATGTTGGGTTACAGTATGTGACAGAAATTTTGTGGGCACTCTAACTTAAAAACTATTCATCAGATCAGCATGAAATTCTATATTTGGGATTTTATATATATACTTAAGATTTGAAAAGCTTTTGGTAACAATCAGTCAACCGGAAGTAGCAGTTTACTCCTGTAAAATTTTAGTTTTTCTTAAATATTTTGCTTAAAACTGAATTTTTGTTAACATACATACATATAAAAGTTGTAGATAGTATTTTTTCTACAACTCTTGTTTGAACTAAATTCTCATATGAGGAATATTTCAAGAGATATTCAATTTTATTCGAAATTGATGGTTAGTGGACAGCTCGCGCACGTGGTAGTGATGGCAAAGGTGAGTTTACAACACAGTTGAATTGCTAGCGCTGAAGTGTGTAAGTTGAACCGTTCTTATCACCGTATTTGTTTGATTTTAGTTGACAACTTACGTATGGAGAAAGTCATCGCCATAAAGAGATCACCCAATAAATTGCATCACGCAGATAGGAGGGAGAAGATGCTTAACTTGGGAAGACCTTTCGTCAGGGAGGGGGAATAAGTGAAGAGGCCACCTCTTTTTTTAAACCTCAGATGTCAACTTATTCTGGGATGACTTTATTTTCCTCCCTCCATAGTGGCCACAAAATAAGGGTATGAGTGGTACACAAGGGCACGGGTTACTCAAGTAAATACGATAAAATCATTAAACTCAGAAAAACTAGAAAAGGTAGTAAAAAAATACAATCTTACGTTACCTGAATCAATGAAAGCTTTAACTGGATGTCCATTGACTTGGCAATTGATGTAAAGCATAACAACTGTTCCAAATGTCTCTGGGTTATACTCCATAGCTGCCTCCATATTTGCTTCTATGTTCTTCTGGCGAATCTCATCCGCAATCAGCCGCTGCGCCTCCACATCAAAAGGATCAGCATTCATCATACGTATGCGTTGGCGCTGCCTCTCAGCCCTAGCTTCCTGCTGCTCTCGCAATACGCTCCCAAACTGCTCTGCAAATGGCATCAGAACATTCCTCCATTTATCAAAATTTCTAATATATTATCATCAATTTTTGAAATCCTTAAAAATCAAACAATGTCCATAGAGGCTTGTGAAAAGTTTTTGCCCCATAAATATTTCAGTATGCTATTTAAAATGATAACCTTGAAAAGTAAAAAAAAAATTTAATTTACAAAACACATTTTTCAGGATGGGATAAGAGGCAAGGAATGTGATTTTGAAATTCCATGATGGCTCTGAAAAGGTTTATTTTAAGACATTTCACAATAATTGGCTATTATTCAAATGATGATTCATACTAACAAAACATTCAGCAAGTGAATGTCAAGTCAGAGAAGAAAAAAATTCTGAACTTGACCAGAAAACAGCAAGAGAACATGGAAAAAGTTAAAACACTAGATATAATAATGAATTAAATTTCAAATTCAATTTGGAAGATTTTCCTAGCATTGTAGCAACAATTTTAAACAGCATTAGATAGTGAAGTTAAATTTTTACAATAGTCATAATCAGGGCTCCAGAAATACAACTTAAATCTACTAGCCACAAAAAAAATTTACTTGCCCATAGTATCAGTCTAATTTATATAAATATTTTTATAGGTGATGTTTTAAAAAACTCAATATTAAACAAAAGTAATACATTCTTTAATTCTTACTACACTTTACACACAATTATACAGAAATACCCTTTCCTTTACATGGGTTTAAAACGTACGCCACTAACACTTACAGTTCAGTTAATTAAGGGCTTCTTATGTCCTCCAGTATGTCTTTTCTTGGTTGCAAAATACCACTTAACACAGAGCTGCAAACCACTACAAAATTTGGAAGTGGTGCGGTTCGCAGTTCGGTTCTAAATTTTTGGAATTGGTTCGGTTCAGACGGGAATTTTGACAAGTGGTTTGGTTTGCGATTCGGTTCAACTAAATTAAACATTTGTAATACTATCCAGAAATAATTTATCCAATATAAACATTACACATTCAGTATCAATCTGTAAGTAAATCAATCAGCAGTCATTATTACTTTAAATGAAAGAAGAATTTATTTAAAGAAAGGAAAAATTTATATTTTCAATATATTACAATCCCATCATCATCTTCATTTATTTATATTAAAAAATGGTATTTTTGATCCTAACATGATTTCTATGTGGATAATAATATCAGAGAGGAAAGAGTTAGGTACTCTTTCCTTTGAAGCTAACCCGCTGGTTTTTCCAATGGAAATTCCTGGTCATTTCGTTGGTCCCTACTTTGTGGATTGAGATCGAACCAAAACCGAACCACTTTTGCAAAAAAATACAGTTCGGTTTTCGGTTCATTGAAAAATTAATCAGTGGTTTCGGTTCGGTTCGCGGTTCAGCAAAATGGCTGCGGTTCAGTTCAGCGGTTTGGTTCAGTTCGGTTTGCAGCTCTGACTTATCCACTGATTTATCTGGAATAAAATCCTGCAGAGAAGGGCCATTCATATGTATCATCAATAAATCATTCAGAATGGAGAGATTCATTGATGACCTCAACTTCCCTTTTATTAGATTCATTTGACTAAAACCTCGTTCACATGATGAAGTACTTGCTGGTAAACAGCTACAATTTCAAGCAGTTTTGAGAGAAATGGAAACCTGTCCTTATTACTCATTGTTCTTTCAAGAAGATCTTGTATGTTTAACCCTCTTAGTACACGGGCCGATATATCGGCTTTTGCTACTTGGGCAAAGAGTGCCACGGCCGATATATTGGCCAGCGCGTAGACCGAAACTAAACTCGTAATAGTTCATCATAGATGCGATAGATGGCATTTGATAATGTCATCATCTGAAAGAGGATGCTTCCAACTTAATAAATCTTTTTTTTCCTTTTGTTATACTTCGATCGTGAATTTATCACTTAAGCTTTATAAATGGTCATATTTGTGGCATATAGTCATCTGCGTGGTATGGAATGCAAATAATCTCGACCTTCAAAATTTTTTTTCCCTCATTGGGATAAGGCCCTGTAGCCACAATTCCTTTTGTATCCTATCCCGAATGTTAATGCCTCTGCTGTGACATTTTTTAACTGGATAGTATCAGTAAGAAAGCTACAATTGAATTAGTTGTAACTATACATTTGTATTCTTCAAAGTATAAATAAACTTATTTAAACTTAATAAATAGTGCGTTTATTTATAATGTAAACAAAATTTAACATAAGGTAAAAGAAACAAAATATTTTCTTTCGAAGTAAAGAGCGCTGACCGTGTGAATATACAACAAGATGTGCGCACATCTGGTCACGAGAAATGCACATATGGATGATCCCTGAACCCTCATAAAAGAAAAACTCGAGCATTATTGAGGGTCTTGAGATAGAGTGGTAAGGAAAGGACTCAAGTGTACCTTCCACTTCAAGCGGTTTGGGTGCACAAAGAGAGAGACATTCGGAATTTGGACTAAGGAAACTTCCAGGCAGGAAAGAAAAAAACTGCATTATATGTAGCAGAAAACGTGATGGGAAGAGAATGAGGTATCGCACACTGTGCGTAGAATGTGAAAAAGGAGTGCATAGTGTTTATTTGTCAAGACAAAAATGTTGTGTACTTTTTTAGAAGTTATTTGTTACTAACTAACGTATGCAGACGTTCACTGAAATAGTTCTATAGTTGTATAATGTAATGTTGTATAATGAAATTCAAACGTAAATTTTTTGATATTTTTGTTGCAACGTGATGTGCAATAACTTTTGTTTTTAATTAATAATTTCATGTTCGATTGATTGAAAAATTATGTAGTTTTGAATAATGTATCATTTAATATAATAATAGCCGTCATCTGTTGGTTGGTTGGTCACACTATGCAAACGCTAATAACTCGAGAAATAATGATGATAGAAACTCGATATTTGGTAGGGATGCTTGATTAACACTTATTCAGAGAATGACAAATTTAAATCGCGAAAACATTCCTTGGTTCGTCTCCAAGAGAGGCATTTCCATTTTCCATTACTTCACATGTAAAACGCGATTTTTTGACGTGCAGGCTTTTATTCATTTGGAAATTAAAATTAGAAGAAATTAACAAACGATCTTTGGATTTGAACCATTTTGAAGAAAAAGTTATAAAGTTTCTTATTCCGTTCGTCTTTTTTCGCCCACAGTTCAAAATATTCCATGTTAAACGTTTAATTTGCATATTTTGTGGAAATCTCGCCATTTTAACGTGATGTTGCTATGTCAACCATTATCATTGTTACACCTCAAATTACTATTATTGTATACATCCTTCTGGGAATAAGCATGCCTTGAGTGCTTCAATACGAGAGAGAGAGAAAGGAAGGAAGGGGAGAGATTGGCATGTTTTGTGGAAAATAAGTATATTAATGTAAATATAAAAAATTTTAAGTATCAACAGTGTCATTTTAGAAAAATTGGAAATAAAAAGCATTCTTAAATTAAATTCTTTGTAAACCATACGTGCTTACGAATTTATATTGTTATTCCTCGAATTAATTTCGTAACAATGGCCAAAGTTTGGAAACGAATATAAATTACAATTCAATTAAAATTAAAAGGACATTTAAAACTCTTAACAGGTAATTTTCGAAGAAACAACAGTGGATCTTTTAATGAATTGATTTGTTTTTATAAAAGGAATTTTGGTGCTTATTTAATACAGAGTAAGTTCTAAGGCTTATAATCCATTTAAATCTAATAACAGTGGCTATTATAGTTTAAAGAAAGAACTTTATTTATTCACTTTACAGAATGAATTAATTTTAGGCTAGCATTGCCTATTATAAAAGGAGTTACTTTGGAATTTACAGTATGTAAAGTGGAAGTTGTACTGAAATGACTCAAGTATATTTCAAAGCAAAAATCAATTTAAAACTATTGAAAGTTGTTGTTTCAGAAACTGAGAAGTCCAGAGTGGTGAGTGGATGCTAAACGATATTAAAGTACATTTTATTCCAAAATCTATTTAAAGTATTATCAGAGGTAATTAAAGATTGAACAAATTTTTTTGTTACCGGAATTCTGCTTATTTCATGAAATTGAAATGCTAATGCATTAATCCATTAAAATCAGTTAAGAGTGGCTATTTCAGTTGAAAGAAATATATGTACATGGTACTTTTATTCACTTTTCAGAATGAATGAATTCTAGGTTAACATTGCATATTATAAAAGGATTTTCTTTGGAATAAGAAGTTTGTTATGTGTTTATTTTAACTGAATTGAATCAAGTTCTCTTCTAAGTTTGAAATCCATTTAAGACTGGTGAAAGTGGTCATTTTGGAAAATGAGAAGGCAAGAGTGCTGAGCAGACGATAAATGATATTGAGGTACATTATATTCCAAAATCTATTTATCAGAGGCAATTGAAGATTGAACCAATTTTTTGGAACCGGAATTCTGCTTATTTAATGAAATTGAAATCCTAATGCTATAATCAATTTAAAACTAATAACAATCGCTATTTTAGTAGAAAGAAAGGTACGTAAATGCGGCCGGTATTTCTTCATTTGTCGCTTTATTTGATGGTTAAAACAGTGCACAATTTTATTCTTGCGATTTTTACATGTTGCATTGACGAAAATTAAATTCATTAAACCCGTTGAAATTCAATGGGCACTTATGCTAGTTATTTAATAATCATGCAGAAATTAACTTATTACATTAGTATAATTTTATTAACACAAATTTTAAGTCCAGTCGGTTATTTGCTCCAGATGCAAACGTCCAGGAAAATATCTATTTAATATAATTTTTTGTATTCATTGCTGATTTTTGCTAATTATATTCCTTACTAATGTAGGTTTCATAATTTATAAGTTTTAATGCTGTATAATAAAATTCAAATGGAAGTTTTTGGTGATAAACTTTTTTTCCTTTTTTGTTGCAACATGATATGCAATAACATTAATTTTTATTTGATAAATTTATCATTAAAAGAAATAAAAGTTATATTATTTTGAAGATTAGAGTGTTTTTTACAATTACTGAAAATATTAATAATTTATCTTAAGAAATAATTTCACAATGATAATTTTCCTAAGGTGATACAAACTTCAGAAATTGCCCTTGGCACTTCTGGCTCTACCCTCCAAAATTTGTGTGGCCCTAAGGCCTGGTTTCATAAAGATTTCGTTATGGAACCAATAACTATTGGACTCATAAAGTTATGGGACTCATAACTTTCCCCGTGTTTCTTAAAGCTATTGTTGTCATAAGTTACCTTTTAATAGCTATTGCTCCGTTCACGTAGTTTTGTGGAAGCCGCTAGGTGGTAGCACGTGCGAAAACAAAAAAATTAAGCAAGAAACTCTTGTTGAGATGACAAACTTCAATATGGCATCGTTTTCTGCAGTTTAATTATAATAGATAACCCACACTCATAGTTTTGGTAGTTAGATTGTAGATACAACATTACGTAATGAATAGGCAATAATGCAAAAAATGTTAATACGAATAAATCAAACTGTAATTTGTAAAATACAAAATAATAACAAAACATATTCTGTATTGAACAAGACAAACGGGAAAATGATAGCTAACAATAATTCACGATGTACATATTAATTATTGAATTACAGCGAACTTTATTTGATAAACAATCATAATGTTAAAGAAAAAAGCACGCTAATGTCTACAGTAATAGTAATGAGACGGTAATGTCAACAGCAGTTATAACAACACGCTAATGTCGGGAATGTAAATATAGCATATAAGAAATTGCATCTTACTTAACTCAAAGAAATTCTGCTATTTATCGTAATGTTATAAATGCACTGTTCCCGTCAATGTGCACACTGTATAAACAATGTAACGAAAAACAAAATGTAAGGCGTAGGTATGTTATGACAAAACATCCGCCATCTTAGATTCTTGTGGAACTCATAACATCTTAACCGTAACTATAGGTAGAGATAAGTTATGGAAAGGCTTATGGAACCAATAAGTGCTATTGAACGTTTCAGAAACTGCTTTTAGCGATTTTTCATAAGTTATGTAGTACATAGGCCTATCGGTTCCATAACTCGCGTTCAAGAAACCGGCCCTAAGAGGGTTAAATGCTTCCCCACAACTTTGAACTCATACCACTTTGGATACCACTTATGGATGAATGTAACCTACCTTATTTTAGTTAATTCATATGGAGAAAATTCTCCCACTTAACGTATTTGCACTTAAGATTCACGTTTTTAAGGAACGTAACTACGATGCTAAGCGATGGACACTTGTAATATTTAATAATAATACTAATATGTTTAGAATAATGGATTTCCGTAATAAATATCCTAAGAAACACTTTTTTGCCATAGGAACGTATCTCGCCTTTTATAATGGGAGTTAATGAGAAATTATACCTCGATTTATGGAAGGTTTTTGAAGAAAGTAACTCTCTTGTAAACTGGGGTCTACCTGTGCAGGCAAAAACAAGAGACTTAACTAATTAAAAGTGAAAGATAATTTTTTAAATTCTATTTTAATTAGAGAAAATATGACATCAATTCCATAAAAATAGTAAAAATACTTGGCAAGATTGCCTTTTAACAAATTTAAATATTTTATCTATATAAAGTGAAACCTCGATTCTGCATTCTCCGATTTTACGTTTTTTCTGATTTCGCGCACTTTTTGTCTGCTCCCGGCCAAATGCTCATAAGAACAATGCAAATATTATCCGATTTTACGTTTCCTCAAATTTACATTTCTCCCAAATCTGCATCTTATTTTTTGAGTCCTGACAATGGAAATTCACCCGATTTTACGTTTTCAATTTTCTATTTTGGAAAATGCAAAGAAGCACCGGTGGTGTTCCATTCCTATTCAAGGTTAAAAATAGGCTTCATTCAATAGTTTTAGTCGTAAATTTGTCAAACTCATATTTAAATAGGCACGTGTTTACATAAGAAATGTTTGCAACCACATGTGGCAATACATTTATCGACCAATTGAATAAACAGACACACTTCATGCTCACCGTTATGCTTGCATAGTTTCAGGCATTTGTTTTTGTAGGAAGTTTGTATCAACACGATGCTAGGCGTTGTATATACTTAACACGGTAATCCATTTATGTATCGGTCATTTTAGTATGACATCTACACGACGCAGGGCATTGTTTATAAACGTGGCAATCCATTAATTAATTTTTGGCCTGAAATATGGATAATAAAGCAAAATGGAAAGTATTTACGATAAGTGATAAAATTAATATCTTAGCTCAACTTGATGCGCATGTTGGAGCATGTATCAAACTTTTTGACTGGTTAAAGAAATAAAATGTTATGTAAGTTAGTTTATTTGCAATTTCATTGTTATTGTGTTCAAACGTATATTTTACCAAAGTTATGATATAAAGCAACCCACATTTTACTTTATGTTACATAATCTTCATTTCCCCGATTTTACACTTTCCTCTATTATACGTTTATTTTAGGTGGTCCCTTCAATGGTGTAAAATCGAGGTTTCACTGTATATATAAAATTGGAAGAGTTTTTTGATTCTGCATTTTTCCTGCAAAGACGGTTAACCACACATATATGTATTGGGTATCACTGAATTTGTATTGAAACGGGGAATGTCCTAACGTGGCCCTTTTTTCAATTAATGTCTTGTGAAATGATTAATTATTTAAAAACATCTTATTTTAGGCGTGTTTAAGGGATTGTCTTTTTGCATTTTTCGCTAGAACAATTTTAGATGCACGTGTATGTATTGGGTATCAATGAATTCGTATTGAAATGGGGAATGCCCTAACGTGGCCCTTTTTTCAATTAATGTCTTGTGAAACGATTAATTATTTAAAAACATCCTATATATTATGCACGTAATGAAGCTGCGTCCGTCCTTCCATGTGTACGAAGCCTCGCGTAATTCGCGTATTTCTCGAGAACCGTTCGTCATAAAGATATGCGGTAAATGGCGTTTTGTTTCTACTGGCTATGAGGTCCCTGGAAAAATATCTTCGTTTGCTAAAGTGTCCCAGGTTCGAATCCAGAAGACAATTATATTTTCCCATAAGTTTACATGGGATTTTTGATTTTTCAGAGTGCAAGGTTTTTTCCTTCATTCGTAAAAATAGGTAAATATTGACAGATTTTCTTCTTTTTTGCTTTACTCAGCGGCTAAAGCTCTATACTATCTTATTCTTGCAATGGTTACATGTTATACGGTCGAATTTTTCAGAAACATGCATTCTTTTTCAAAATTTTGCAGATTTTTCGTACTCATTCCGGGCATTGCCAAGGAGACTCTCATTGTTGCCTCCGATTCAGTAAAGGCCAATTAAACCTTCAAATCACGTAATTGCTCTAATATATTGCTGTAAAATCGCAGAAAATTAAAAAATGCTAAGGGGTAGACCAGTGAAAAGGAGAGCTATTAGTCCAGCTGCAGCTGCCAGAGAAAGGAAGAGGAGCCAGAGATCAAAGGAAGAGTATTGTAGGAAAGAGAGAGAAAGAGATGCGGAAGCTCATAGGATTGCCCGTGTAGATGAGGAGCGGAGAGTACAAGAAAGACAAAGAAATAGGGAAACACATCAAATGAATAGGGAACAAAGAAGATCTAACTTAGGGCCGAACTATTTAGATTATTTGCAAGCATAGCTGCAACAGGCTGTTAGTTCTAATATAAATATCTAAAATGTTGAACTGATATTTCAGCTGACCATAAGAAAGGCCTGGCATTGTAGGCACATTAAAAGAGTTAAATAACTTATTCTGGATGAAGTGAAGGAAGATTCTATCCTCTAAAATTACTGTTGATCAAATGATTTGGTAAGCATGATGACTACTACTGAGCAAAGATTTACATATCGTAGTAAGCTGTTTTATAGTGAAATACTGTACATTTAAATCATCCAGTAAGAACAAAATTTGAAAATGTCATTTGTCAAGTAAGGAATAAAAGAACCTTAATATTATGGCATAAATGAAGGAATAAATATTTACCTAGGCTGCCAGTTAGCAGAGCATCTGCAAGTCGAGGGTTGTTCTGCTTCAACAAGGCCAACTGATCAGGATTGGCAAGAAACATATCTCGAATGAGTGCAGGGTCATCTTCCATCCCAGCCATCCCAACTCCCTGACCAACTCCCCGCGAAGGATGACCAATACCCCCTTGGGAGGCTCCAGGAACTTGAATACTACTGAAGTCTAAAAAGGGAATTCCTGCAAGGCAAGGTAAATCATTTTAGCACCACTAATGAAGAATAATAACTTTTTACAATAAGATTTCTATAGAGAACATGAATTTTTAACAGTATACAGATGCAATTGTTTAAATGTTGAAGCAATTAATGCTGATGAATAACATTAAAATAAACACACTCAGATACACCACATTTAACATTTCCTAGCCAAATAGGTAATTTTGAAATATGTAGCAGGCTGCATGTCATGGCTATTTTGTTAAAATTTGGACACACCACTATGTTTTTTACTTTAATAAAAATAAACTATGTATACGATTATTAAATATTTTTAAATTGCTCTGTTTCACTACCCTAGCATACACGCCTTTCAACTACATACAAAGCAATGAGAAAACTGCTGGATGTTTAGGACATACTACACTGAATAAATACATTATTACAGTTTTGAATGAGAAACATGAACCATCCAAGTAAAAATGTTAACATTTTTGCGCTGAAATATGTTCATTTAAATTTCAAGAGGTAAATACATGATCCATGTGATCGTAAAGCTACCATATTCATCGGTAGAAAAAACATTCCACTGTAATTCCAAGTATACTTGATATGTCACACAAACTAAATATTGTCTCAAGATGCCATTATAGAGATATACATTCACAAACTATACATGTCACTTAATGATGCATACGTTTGTCTCCTGAAACTATTATTAGCAAGATCTTTCACTTAGGCTGGCATATTTTAATCCAATTATACAAAAAACCTACCGCAATAAAATATGGCAATCAGATATACTATTCCTCTAGTCACTGGTATTGATACATTATCTACAGAAATGCATGTGAATTTGATAGTTGGCAAAAAAATTCAACAGCTGTTGAGTATATGCTAAATATGAAATAAACAATCTATCTTAAATAAAATGCACACCACAAAAATAAAAATTGACATCTTCAAATAATTGGAAATAATACAAAATACTAACTACAAAAAATAGCAGGACCCAAATCAAGTGAAAGTATTTAAACCTCTGTTTGCCGTACAAAATACCCAAGTAAAATAATCCTCAACAAATTTACCTTATATATAAAATGTTAAGAACCAGAACCACTGCTGTGGAAAATATGGCAATTAAATTCATGACTTACAGCATCAACTAAGGAGTAATCAACTGTTTAAAACTCAAAGGTTCATTACGCAAATTTTTATCGACATCACTTATTCTCTTTTCCTTGTCGTATTCATTATATGCATACTATTTTAAATTAAATTTTAATATATCTACATTGTCTAAATCCTGGTAAATTACAACCCTACCTTGTTACTACTAAATTGAGTTTATCGGCTCAATAATGTTAACTGAATATTTTTTAGGAAAAATAAAAGTTAACCCAAAATACACTATAATCCATGTCATCAAAATATTGAGTGACAAATACATAAAAAGCAAAACAATTATGCTGCATACAGTAATTATATCCACAAATTAATGTTTCTTGAAGACATCACAATTACGGCAGCTAACGACCAAAAGATAAGTTATATACCTTTTTATAGTCAAAACCACACGGCTTTTCTTATGAATTTTTAATACATTTTGAAAATTAATTACCAAACTTAATGACTATACCCGAACTGCCCTATGAAACGTCTTCCCAAGAAAAATACCTCATCCTTTGAAGCAAACGAAAAGTTTTATATGAAAAATAAATAAAAATGTAGCAACACTTTCAAAAATTTGCACGAGAACGAAAATAAAGACGCTGTGGGATCATCTGCCAGCATGAGGCAATGTTGTTGCAGTTCACCAACCTTGATGTGGAGCAGTGAAACCCAGCTGGGATTGAGACCCGGTGACCGAGGATTGCATGTGTTGCATGGTGACGACGTCTCCGTCTTTGATACCGAATTCTTTAAGGGATTTCTTGTCATCCATTAGTGGCCTACCATTAAACACGATAAGTATTTCTGGAGCTGGAAATCCTGATTCAACTTCGCAAAAAGCCTTGAAATTTTCTAGTTCTAAATCTTCACTAACGTCCAACGTGAAAATTTCGTCTGAAAGGGTAGTAACAGTAATCTTCATCTTGACCGTAAATATATTAGTGTTACGTTGTTAAAAATGTAGAAAGAGTTCTTTGTATAACACACATTAAAATTTTACAAGAATTCACTCATTCAAAGCAAAGGCAGTTTCTCATTACGAATAACTAAAATCAAAATTTTCCTTGCAGACAATAAAAGCCCCTACCATCCCCGAAAACCAGACACACACACACACGACGCATGATGCCATCAACATTATAATTCCGGCCGTACTCGGTAGATGGCGAGCGCCTTTAAATAATTTATAGGATTTATAGGCTCTCAAAAAAAAATTTTACAAAATTCCTAAAGAATTTATTATCAATATCACGAAAACTTTTCTAGATTATTTGGGAGCAAATATATTTGTCTAAAAAAATTGGAAAATTTTGCTAGTTGTTATGTTACGCAATTTGATCTATGTCGAAAGTCGGATGAGCGATTCGTGCGATTTAACATGATTTTACGGTTATCAGTCACGTTTATGCCAGTCATTGCGAGGAGATTCTTGAAATTGTCAGCAGCAGCGTGTAAGAGCAATATGAGGATTTCAAACATCGAAAATAACTTAATCAAAAGTGTTGCCACAGGAGAAGTAAGTCTTTGACTTAATGTAACTAGTTTTGACTTTATAGTTATTTGTAATGTCGTTTTATTACAAGTATGCCTTCAAATACCTAAGTGATTCTAAAAGTATTTTGCACTGCCACTTTTTACATTCAGCTTGTTTCCATGGGTAGTCTATGGAAAGATCACACTTGTGTTGTTATATTTTTTCGACGTTGGGGATGAGTGTTCTGTCGGCTGTGGGCAAAAGACGTTAGTGCTATTGCTCCACAGCTTAAAGAGAAGGACGTCCGTCTAGTGGGAATAGGTGTAGAAGAATTAGGAGTTGAAGAATTCGTCAAAGGAAATTTTTTTGCTGGAGGTATTTGTCCTAGGTTAGGAGATGAAGTAGTTGTTACAACAATATATTTTATGCGTATTATTTTTCAGAATTGTTCGTCGATGTTGAAAAGAAGGCCTATTCTGCGCTGGGATTTAAAAGATTTAGTTTATTTAGCGTTTTAAGAGCACTTTTCAGTCGGCAAGCTAAGGAAGCAGTAGCAAGAGTAAGTAACTAAAATTGTTTAATTGCTTGTAATGTTTAATCTGTAGATTTTCTCTACGTAAAATTCAACACTAAGAAATATTATTAACTTAGGGAAAGCAAATGAACTTAGGAGGAGATTTGAAAGGGGATGGCCTTCAGAATGGAGGCGCTTTAATAGTCGCAGCTGATGGCAAGGAAGTTCTTTTCAGTTTTAAACAAGAAGGATTGGCCGAACATGTACCAAATGATACCATTCTAAAGGTAATAACTATTTTTTCAAGATTGTTTTCTCAAAACTCCAGTTGATCAAAAAATCCTTACATAACTATTTTGTAGTGTAGGTGTCAGCTCACTGCCGAATGTACTGTTTGCTAGTTTATTTCATGTTTCTTGCAGTAAATTATTTCTTTTAGGTCCTTGGTCTGCCTCTCAACACTTCTGATTCTGCTGCTGCCTCTGGAAGTAGTGGACCTGTTTGTAATGATGATGTTTGTTCACTGCCTCCTAAAAAACCTTAACTGCTGACATTAATGTATACCAGCCGTAACATAACTACCTATTTACTTTTCGTAATTCTTGGATTATATGCACAGGATTATTTCACAGAAGTTTCAACAGTATATATGGATTATTAATGTTTAAGTTCCATGAATGTTAAGAATTGTAAACTATTATCTTTAGCCTACTTATGACGCCATGAAGTTTAAATGTAGCGACTTCATGACTGATGACTCCTAGGGAAAAGATAAATGCTCATGCCTTTTATTTGATGGATTTTGAATATTTGTTAAATGTTGAATAATAAAGATTTGTTTCAGTGAATTGTATCAAATTACTAAAATTAGTGTCTGAAAATGACAATATAACTTATTAGATTTATGTATATGGTTGATCATTCTTATGAGCAGACCTTGGAAAATTGATTTCAGATCTGGCTTCATAAAACTAGAATCTAGAACCAATCCCAAAGGTTTTGACGTATTCTACTGTAATTAGCTTACAACATGAGATTTTGTTTTGAATATTGCAGGTCTCGATAATTTAAAATGTGTTTGTGATACTGCCAAATTTGGACAACTTTGTGTTAACTGTTACCTGGCTCAGCAATGCATTTGCATCTTCAAACATTCAATACAGGAATTAAAGATAATGTCAATTTTAACACATGCAATACTCTGATATTTTTTCTTAGATGTTTAGAAAGGAAACGTACGAATTAAATTATT
This sequence comes from Uropetala carovei, assembly GCA_036926305.1. Classification (NCBI taxonomy): domain Eukaryota; kingdom Metazoa; phylum Arthropoda; class Insecta; order Odonata; family Petaluridae; genus Uropetala; species Uropetala carovei. Next base: position 5,575,901 of record JAXCHB010000084.1, on the reverse strand, counting down.
GGTGGTTGGTAGAGTAATAGTGCCATCTCTAGAAACTTGGCATAACATTTCAATAATCTCTAACTTTTGCCTCTAGTTTCACCAGAAATTTGATGTTGACCCTTTGTTCTAAAACTGTTATTACTTTTTTCCTAATATGCTACTTCAGTAAAGATATCACTGCTCTTGCAGTATAATTGGTACCAAAACATGTTTACTACTGAAAACCTGTCATGTTGACACTAGGGATTCTGATTCCTGGTACTCGAGAATTTTACTGAGTTTTCAAATTTAATCAATCAAGAGGCCTATACTAAGGTGACCAGATTTCCAAAAAGCGAAAGCAGTACCACATCTTCAGCGGGGGAAAAGAAAAAAGTAAAATTTTAATTAATTGTGTCAGTTTAAAGTAATTCGGGTCTGGGTGCAAAAATGGGGTGAAGTCTCAGGCCGGGCTTGGGCCGAAGATTTCGGCCTGTGCAGACCTCTATTACAAGCACACTTCTATACACAGCCATTTTTGCTTCCTTAGACACTTCTTCACGATTTAGTACTGACCACATGCTACCCACCACTTTTCTACCCGCATTCACATGCCTTACTATCTCTCCATCTATTCTTCCATTCTTAGAAAACATTCTTCCCAAGTACACAAACTCATCCACCTGTTCAACAACTTCACCATTTTTGCGCAGCCTACAGTCATTCAATTCATTCATTCTATCAAACACAACAACCTTTGTTTTTGACACATTGATCTTCAGATCCATTCTCTCTGTAACTTCAGCCATATTATCTAACATTCTTTGCAACTCATTCGACATTTCAGATATCAACACAGCATCATCAGCATACAACAGCACCCACACATTCACTTCCCCAATCCTCAGACCATTTGTATTTGCACAGACTTCCCTCACATTTATCCATAAACACATTAAACAACTTAGAAGACATCACACACCCTTGCCGAACACCACTTTCAATCTTAAACCAGTCACTCAGCACACTATTTATTCTTACGCGAGCCTTACTTCCTGAGTAGACTGCTTTCACTGCATTCACTAACCAGTCATTCACTCCATACTCAGCCAGAGCATTCCACAGATAATTTCTATTGACTGTCATAGGCCTTCTCCAAATCCACAATACACTTTCTTTCTCACATTCATACACTTCTCGATTACTTGTTGGAGAGCAAAAATCTGATCAGAACACCCCCTACCTGGCATGAAACCACACTGTACCCTCCCATATTTTACTCATAGTAGCCATTCTAACCTTATCAATAAATACTTTACCAAACACTTTCCCAGGTATACCGTATATACTCGTGTATAGTACGAGTTTTTACGACCAAATTTTTATTACAAAAATTGGGGATCGTACTATACACGAGTAATGCATTTGAGGATTTAAAATTCATGTATCTTCACGGGCATTTTCGGTGAAGTTATGCCACCCGCACGCATTCTAATGATGGTGTGGAAAATCAAGGTCGTTCGATATATCTTGCTAGTACCATCGAACTATCGAAACGAAATATATCGACCCCAGTAGAAAGCTGGAGTCGTACTATAAACGAGATATATGATAAAATCAGGTTTGTTCACCAAAAAATCAGGGGTCGTACTATACATGGAGTCGGCATATACACGAGTATATACGGTAATTATAATAGTTTAGTAAAAAATTAACTTGCTGTCGTCTAACAAAATAGTATCAATTTAATGTAGTTGGGTAAAACAAAGAAAATATCAATAAGAATTTAATAAAATGATATTGAAACATCTAAAGCAGGGGTTCCTAACCTTTATGTGGGCAAAGGCGCACCGTACTTTAAAGCGAAAGCAGCAGATGAAAGTATTCTTGCCCTGTCAAAGAAAACTACAAGTTAAACTTAAAATACATCGCATGAAAATTTTATTAGACAAGATTCATGGTCTTATTGCAGTGGCAATTTTCAGAATTCTATAGACATTCAACACTATTAGTCGCAAGGGCTCAAAGTGTTAAGGAGGACAGCAGAACAAATTTCGGCATGCACCACGGCAAACCTTGGAGGGTGTCATGGCACCCGCACGCACTGCATTCAATATATTATGTATTCTTAATAAAATATTTCAATATTTGACATTTTTTTCAGATTTATTTTTCTCTTGCAAACGATTTTTAAAAACACGAGAGCGTTGTTTGAAGAATCTGAGAGCCTGTTTCTGATTTTTGTTACAAAATTTCCTGCTGTAGAGAAAACACATTCTCTCTCCATTGATGTCGGTTTTATAGTTAGCAATGTTTTGTACAGTTGATCCAAATTTGGAGTTTGTTTTTCACTAGCTTCGAAAACCTGAAACTCCTTAGTCTAGAGGTCTTCGAATTATGTTTTGGAGGAGCTGCCAATTGAACGCGAATAGCACTGTTCAATTCCTCTTCAATCAACATTTTTGATACATCGGCAACTAATTCTGCCTGTTCGGTTTCTTCGGAATTTGGACACACTTCTGATGGAAAGTCTTTCCATCAGCTCCTCGGCGAATGCAATAATCGTGTTCCTTGTGCAAATAGAAAAGTTTTTATCGTACCCGTTGTTGATGAAATCTGGGTTCTGCTAAAACTTCAAGCTAACAAGACGCTTGTCTCTGTGTTCTTCAGTTCTTATTACAAGTCGATGAAATAATTCTTCTGCCAGCTTGGTTTCAATTTCTTTGACTTTTTTTAAAAGAAAATTAATGATGATTTCTGCCATCAAGATAGTTGCATCTCTACGACTTAATGCTTCTACTGCCAGTTTCAAGACTATGTTGCGAGTTTCACGGAGAGCAACTTTAAAATTCGATCTCAAATCAGGTATATCTTCTATGCACTCTTCATCTTTGCAGTTTTCATCATCAAAATCGTCAACATTTTCTCCTTCATCATCAGAGTCTTGACTTAGGTCTGCTTCAACTTCAAGTGGACCTCGTTTCTTGTACAAAACGTCAAAGACAACCAGGTGTGTTCCGTGATTCAAGCAGTTTGTTTTCTACTGGACTCTTACGTCCAAACTTTTTCATGACACTTGTCCCGTCTGTTGTTGATGCCACAATGTCTGTTTTGAAGACGATTCCAAACTCGATCAGCCGATCTCCCGCAATTTTTCACATTTCAGTAGCATCACATCTTCCTGATATGAAGATTAGTCCCAAATTAAAGATTTCTGCTTCTTGGGAGTGAACTATGATATTGAAATATCTTCGACTCCTCAGGCTTGTCAATTCATCGATAATCAGACTGAATCGAGACCTGGAATCTTTGAGTTTCTTGATTTTAACTATCATTTCACCTTTTTTCTCGTTGTAGAAGTCCAAAATAAGTTTCATGACATCCGATTGCTTCTTTGGCAACGAAAACCCATTTTGTGAAATAGATTCACGGATAAAAGCACTGTTAGTAATTGCTTTTACAGTAATGCCATCTTCAGCAGCTAGCCTGGCTACAATCTCAGCAAGTTTTCCTTTTTTTTATGAAATGTGATATCGAGGGCTGATCACTATAAAGTTTTTTGAAGCATTCATATACGGACGCGAGAAAGTATTCGAGAGCGCACGCTACAATTTATTTTATATAATCTACACCAGAAAGGAAGCAGTATGAATATTTTGATAATAAACTGAGAGAAATTCGCAAAAGAATTACAACACGATTACAGCAAGACTGATGGCGCACGGCGGAGTTTTTGAGAATGCAAGGGTTGAGAGGTGTGGGGTGTGAGGGCGGGCAAGTAGGAAATCACGCATAATAATCATAATGTAATGAGTTGTGATCTCGAGGCATTAACATTAATAATATTAGATATAAGTTAACCAATTTGAAAAAAGTCTCGAGTGAATATTTCCTGGGACAGAACAGGAAAAATAGCTTTTTCCTGGGAATTCTCGAACCAGAATAACTAGTTGACGTACACTGCACTTAATTATTGCAGCATACTCCATAATAAAATTAGTCCCGTCACTTTATTGTCAGACCATGCATATTTCCTAGGAATCAACCCCCACCCTTTGGAGAAATATTAAGAACAGTTCTTCAAAAGAACTCATGATTTTGTAATCCTGATAATGAGAAATTACTGTTTTCCTTTCTGACAAATACAATAACTAGACTAATTGTGGAAAGTTATTACAATTACTTTAAAATCAAATTCAATAAAATAAAAAAAATTTGCTAATAGGTTATTTACCACAAATCACACATTACTATTTTATTAAATTGTTTTATTTTCAGGTTATAAAAATAAGTAAAACACTCATTTATCAAGCAGGTTTTTTTTAACTACAACACTTTCACCAGACCAACAAAATTAATTAACAACAAATTAATCATTTACTCTCAGCACTATTATATTCCATAGAACTACATTTTTGCTCTGCATAAAATTTCTCTTAATATTCAAAGTTCATCCACAAAACTCATTAATGAAAAATATAAAAACTTATGTTACAACTTCCTTCTCATGAAATTACAGTGACAAATAAATATAAGCAAATCAAACGGACTTGATCAAACCTAATTCACTCACTTTAACATCTAAAAAATGATGGAATGACCATGAAATGCCTTTTGTTAACCAATTAAATTTTAGAACATACACCATAACATTAGACATAATGCAAATACATTGAAAGAATGTCAGTTTAAAAGAGATGGTCACTCAGTACTCCTAAACTAACAATTCAAATATTACAGATGACAGTTTGAAATGTCAAAGGTATATGATTTCACACAAAATTCAAGCATTTATTAAAATACTTATAAATCATATAATGACATTTAGAAAAACAATTACCTTCAAAGAAACTTGTTAAATAAATGTCCAGCAGTAAATGAGAAAAAAGTCTAGTGCTCTCAGAGTAGAGAAACAATGGCTAATTTGAGAGAAATTTAAAATAGTGACACTAAAGGAAAATTAAATTTGAAGGCATCATGGCTTGCAACTTCTAACAAAACCATCAACAACAAACATTAAGAGCTTAAGATGACCGCTTTAACAAATAACCATAAATTATTTTGAATTTACTCGAGCTTAATTTTTTTTAATCATGACATTGCAGTCTTCCCCTTTACTGGTACGATATCAATATGTGCTTCAAAATGGTTGTGGATTAAAACACACATCTACACTCCTCAGTCATCAGATCCTGCAGTACGCTTTGCTTTTCTTTGCCTTGGACTTTGCTTGATCTGCTTAGGTGATTTACCTGAAAATTTTTATTTTGAATAATCAATCCAACAAAATACATTAAAACAAATGCATTCATTGCTCAGAAAACTCGAAGCACTCAAAAATGCTAATTTTATCAATCACTTACTTAAATTATTGAGCATCTGTGTAGGAACCCAGTCATAGTCCACATCATTTGGATTATTGGTGCCAGTTTCCATATGGTAACTACCACCTCCTTTTCCACGCAAACTACTAACCAATCCTGCAGCAGTTGCGGCCCTCCTGCTACCAGACCCACCACTCCTTCCAACAGATGATGCTAAAAGTTGTTGGCCAGCAACCAGCATCAGTACTGCGCATGCAGCAAGGAATACATAAAGGAAGAATGTCTCTCCATCTAGACCCTCCTCTATTTCCACCACCTGGACAGTCTCGTTGTACACAGACTCTCTAAAGATGGCTCCTGACTTGGAAGAAGGCATGGATTGAAATAAACCATTCTCATTGAACTGTCTAAATAGTAAATAAATATGAACGTATTGTACTATGCATTAAACTGCATAAAATATTTTTACTTTACTTACACTTTACCATCATTTTGAGAAATGTATATCACTTGCCATCTTATGAGCTATAAAATGTTATCTTCTATATTAATGTCAATGGTAAAAGGGAGGCCCGATGTAATATCATATACCTACATATATTTTAAAGAAATTATAGCATATAAGGCCCATGCAATTTGTTTAGTAACTAACAGATGAAAATGGATGAATTCCTCAACACCATGAAATTCTTCTGCCAAACTCAATTCCAACTTCAAATATCTCGGATGTTTTTCTGAATAAATTTCTGTCTGTAACACACATTTAAGAACCTTTATACTAACTTTGGTGCTAAACAGCTGTATACACACAAGCTACAGAAATCTCTCATAGGCACAAATATGCCACAGATACCATGTCTCCATTACTAAATAAGCTCTCATCTTAATAGGCTATTGCTCGTGATTCCTATTTACATTGGTAATTATTGCTTCACTTTACCATTGTAGAATCTATAAAAGAGGGACAGAAGTTAGGACATATTACATAAGAGGGACATGATGAAAAAGAGGGACTGTTCTTCCAAATTTGGGACGGTTAGTCACCCTAATATACACACAAAGAATTACTTAAAAGCTCGGCTGACATTTATTTTATCTATTCTCCAGGAAAGTTTTTTAATCTTAAACAATTGAAAAGGGATAAAATGAAGTGCATATCAGAGGTTCCTTGGAAAATGCATCCTCAGAAGTCAGGTTTCCAGTTTTACATCATAATGCACTTCATTTAAATTGATCATGAGAAATATACAGGGTATAACCTCATTGGTACAAACTTCACGGGACTTCAATTTTCATGATATCTTTGTAATAACAAGATTGTCACATTAAGCAATATAAACCTATGAAGTCATTCCTAATAAACAGGCATTTTGTATTAACCAATTTAGTAATATCAAGATTTCACTGTAATATTAAATTACATTTTAATAACTTTAAGCTACATGATAATAGTATGAATAAATAAATGTTAACAAAACTAGATATGTATATTAGGGTGTCCCTTAATTTTCAACTTTCGAATTTTTTTGGTCTCACCCCTAGTATGGTTCCAATTCCTAAAATAATGAACTACAAAGGCCCTGAAGTTACGAAATTGTAGATTTTTCTGGGTGTATCAATTTTTTAATGTATTTCAGGTAATATCTCAAAAATGGTAAGTCCTTCTCAAAATTTTGATGAGATGATGTCGATAGAGCATTAAATTTCTTACAATTTTGGTATTTAAACTTTTTTCATGCGCTCAACCGTTTTTGAGATAATCGCATTTGAATGTAAAGAAAGTAAAAAACCATACTAGAGATAGGATATAGACCTAAAAAGAATAAAGGAAAGATGCTGCAAATAATGTTATTATTATAGTAAAATTTTTACACCTTAAATATTATAAATACATAACTACCCATTACGACTAACAGAACAACAAAATCATTTTACAACAAACAACAAAATTAAATTACGCACTTATTTCGATAATAGCATTTCTTTTTTACAATCCAGATATTTTTTTCGATAATCGTTAACAACTTGTAACAGATATTGCTTTGACTTTCGTCTTTTGTTAAAATATTAACTTAATTCCCCTTTCAGCCACATCATTCACTACCGATAATTTTGTCAAGATTCGGATTCCTTTCTGATAATCATCTCATTTCCCATGCATCGAGGTCTGCCTCCAAAAAATCGGTTGGAATTTTAAATCTTGAAAAAAAGTTCGTTTCTGATGATACGAATTTGTTTAACTCTTTCATTATGAAATCCTTCACATCTCTTGGATGGAATAAAATACTTTTAACAGTAATATCCTCTGATTCCTCCGATAACTTTATTGCCTCTACCATTATCAATTTCATATCCTTTGGCACACGAGAATCAAAAAATGCGAGAGCAATACTCTCAGGAGCGAGGTACCATAAGTGTCCGCAAAACTTATTCATGGCCGTACGAGAAATATCAGAATCTGGATACTGTGCCAAGTTTTTTAATAATTGAAAAATCGTTAAAAGGGGCTTCGATCGCAACAGGAGCTCTAAACCAGGCTTCTACACACGAATGAACAAAAAAAATGCATATGTCCTGAAATGCTCTCTCTTCTCTAGCCTGAAGCTGAAATTGATTTCGGAACATAAATACTTTTAAGCTATATATTGCTTTCGACATCCACCTCGCGTGATGGAAAGCGCCAGGATATCGAAAGGAAATGCCACGAGGTGGAGTTGCTCCCATAAATATAACTGTTAACTCCAGTAATTCCCTATAATCCTCCCTACACTGCTGGACTTTTAGAGAATGTATACAAAATTCTATAGTCTGATTTAAGATATTTTGAACGGCTGATTTCACAAATGTATCCTTCATTCCCACGTCAAATTCTGTTGCGTCGATATTGGGCCACGTTTCTTGAAATCTTTTGAAACTAGGAACGTCTGGACCCAATGTAGGCAATCTCAATTTCACATCGAACACACTCCTCAGCACTAGTTTTAAAATGTGGCATCGACAGGGCAGATACAGAAGGTCATGTTCCATCAACTGCTCCAATAAAATGCAAGCCCCATTTAGGCGGCCAGTATTTGAAGCTGTGGTGTCACAGCATAATGCTTGCACTTTATCTGCAACACCCCATTCATGCAAAGTTTCGAAAACAGCTTTTGCTTGTTTTTCCCCAGTTCCAACCTCAAGCTTCGGTACACCAAGCAGTTGTGTAATTCCCTCAAATGACACAATTACTGGCAAACGATCAACTTTCTCCTTTCCACTTAAATCAGGGAGAAGTTTCCCGTCCCAATGTACAACAAGGGATTCCATTTCCAGTAAATTAAACTTTTGTTGAAGTTCTTTTGCCCTCTCTTCACGAAACTGCTTCCTTACACGTTGTATTGTAGATGTTTATTATTAGTTTTGAAACATCGCTACCTAAGGCTTCAGCAGTTGAAATTATTATGTGCACTGCATCGCAATCACTGATTTTGCATTTGTCTAATGCGGCGAGCAATTTTGGAGTCATTAATTCTGATGACCCCCTTCCCCTGACATTTGATGGAACTGACGGTCCTGGTTGCGAGCAATTTTGGAGTCATTAATTCTGATGACCCCCTTCTCCTGACATTTAATGGACCTGATGGTCCTGGTTGCATTTCTTCTTCTACTGCATCAAAAACTTCTTCCTCATTTGAGCTACTGGCACTCGTAGATTCTAGTTGCTCCAATTGACCTTAAAATATTATTTTATATTAGATTTAATGTTAGGACAAATTTAGGTATAAATTCATATTATATTTAATATTTATATTATAAAATTTTATGACTTATTAACTTACCTAATTGTTCCAATTCCATGTACGCTCTTTTTTTTCCATTCTTCCAACTTCTTCAATTTTTCGTTCGACCTCCACTCTTTTTCAGCCAACTTATAAACAGTTCCAGGCATACAATCAGGTCTTCCTTTCTGCCTTTGCGAGAACAGGAATTGTCTATCCTCTTCAATATGAATCATATCTAAAGCGTTTGCATGAGAGATATCAAACAGATCATCCAATTTGTCAACAAACTCAGCCACTTTTTTATTTTGTGTTGCCGACGCTTTTTTTGACAGCTTCTGTAAATCCCACCATTTCTGATATAAATTCTCTAGTTTCAATATACAATGTTGCTCCTCCCGAATAGGAATCCACGCTTTCTGCCAAAAAACTGCTATTTCTTTAATTGCTAACTTCACGCTTTCACATAAGTTAAGCTTCACTCGCCATAAATTATAAAACAGTACACTAAGAACTTGTTTATTGGATGGTAACTTACTGCCAATAATTTGGTTTGTCACATTTCCTATCAAATATATTTCATCATGCGCACGAAGATGATGACGACGAAGATGCAGCCATTTTACAATAAATTTTAATACTTTAACACTTTTATAAACACAATTAATGCAAATAAACTTGAATGAAAGCACTGTCAAACATTTCAACTACCACATATACCTAAGTGAACTCGTCACGTGGTCAGTGTCAATGTAACTGAAGCCGCCAGAAAGAGCAAATCGCGGGGGGGAAAAGCCGACAAAGCAAATGAAATCGGGTTAATTTCACTGCTCTCTGTTGTAAAGCATTTGTTTATTCACGCTGCCACAAAAACGGCGACTTCCGAATCACTACTAGAGTATTCTTTTTTTTCTTTCTCTACATTCAAATGCGATTATCTCAAAAACGGTTGGGCGCATGAAAAAAGTTTAAATACCTAAATTGTAGGAAATTTAATGCTCTATCGACATCATCTCATCAAAATTTTGATAACGACTTACCATTTTTGAGATATTACCTGAAATACGTTAAAAAATTGACACATCCAGAAAAATCTACAATTTCGTAACTTTGGGGCCTTTGTGGCACTTGTTAATATTCTCCGATTGGGCTAAAAAATTTTGTAGTTCATTATTTTAGGAATTGGAACCATTCTAGGGGGTGAGATCAATAAAATTCGAAAAAAAATTTCGTGTATAACTTCGGGCCACCCTAATGTATATAGGATAATTCAAATTCAGAACTCTTATATGAAAAACCTTTTTATTTAAAAATCCAATAATTTTTTGAAATATTTTTCCATAGAAACATTTAAAAAATTATCAATCTTACCTACCAATTAATATGAATAAATGCTACAAAATCTTTCAACCAAAAATTACATAAATTTGTCTTAAAACAATAACTAAAATACCATGTTTTTAAATACAAAGTTATAATTTAGTTGAAATTTAGTACAGTCATGCCTCGCTTAGCGCAAAGGATACATTCCGAACGGTCTTTGCGCTAACCAAATTTGTGCTAAACAAACCAATTATAACATGTACTTAGTCGTGATCAGTTCGCAAAATTGCAAGGTTTGCTAATGTTACTTTTTTATTTTTATTTATTTAATATTAATTAACATTAAAAATTAATATTAATAAAATTTTAAATCTTTTGCAGCGGTGCTCGCATTTATAGATCGCTAGGTTCTGTGAGTTGTCATTTTCGTCACTGCAGCGCTCAAATCTACGCTTAAATTACTTATTGTATGTATGTGTGAGGGTTTTCACCATTTTCAGGAATTGCTTGAAATTCGTCAAGAAACTTTATAGCTGCATCTTTATCAGCGCTTGCTGATTCACCTGTAAAACGAACGCTATATATATTTGCGCGGAGTATAAAATTTTGAAACCAACCGGAACTGGCATGAAATGTTTCTGAAGAATCTCCACCCTCTTCTTGCTTTACACATTCAAACAGGGAAAGTGCTTTACTACAAATGATTGCTTGACTAAGGGGCATGTGTTCATTAGAACGCTTAGAATCAATCCACAACACTAGCAGTTTCTCCATTTTTTCAAGCATATTACTAACAATATGTGATTGTGTGAGTTTCTTCGCAGTTACTGCACTGGCTGCTTCAATGGAACTTTTTATTTTGTCTTTATTTAACAAAATTGTATGAATTGTAGAAGTTGTGAAGTTAAACTTACATACAATATTGCTCTGACGCTCACCTTGTTCAAAACACTGAATCACTTTAAGTTTTTCCTCAAGATTTATGTTTTCCTTGATAATTTAGGATTATTTTCTACACTTTAATTGCCTTTACTCAATTTTCTCCTTTTTGCCATGATCGCCATGATTTACTGAAATTATTTCCCCCCAGCGCACATTTTGCCCGAAACGCTTGGGAAAAAAGGGGATGCGTGTCTAACACGAGGATTTCTGAACAGGTTATATAAATTGTGTGTGTCGATAGTAAATTCTCTGCAGTATGCTTGCGTCTACGTTTATATTCGTAAAAGATGTCGAATGCTACGAAGTATATGCGTATTTATGCGACCAAGCAAACGTGTAAGTTACGCCAGCACTGCAGGCAAAAACTCGCAAAAGTAGGCAGAAAGAATACGCCGACTAACTGATAACTATAGTTCAATGACTAATGAGGGTTTGCTGGCTTGAAAATAGGTAGGTTCAAGTTTGGTCCTTTTCCCTCATCCACTTCAAGGAATTCGGAGTGGTGAAATTTTTTTGTGAATGAAAGATTTCATTGTTCGAAAGGAAGACAGAAATCCACATCTCAAGTGTTTGGACTCGTTTGTTCTTAACCTTCCAATATTTACTCACGAGACGATACGTGAAAAAATCCCCATCTGCGTAGGGAAGTTCCCGTTCATAAAAAGTTCCCGTTCATAAATATTTCGTGAAGTTCCGCATCTGCTCGTAATATTACGCCAAAAAACAAAAGCGGGGACAAAGTTGCGTAATGATGCAACAAAAACAGTTAAGGGGTTAACAAAAGAGGACTATCGATGAGGAGATTTCTGCTAGTATCGTCATAAAGAGATCATCCAATAAATTGCATCACGTATAAGGGAGAAGATGCTTAACTTGAGTGGAACTTGTTTCAGGGAGTGGGAATCTGTGACTTAAAAAAAACATTCTGGCTCAAATTAATTTTTTCTCTCCGAACCGGTCCAAAAATAGGAGTTCGCAGGTTACATGAGTAAATACGGTATTAAACAAAACATTGCAAATATGTCATTGGAACTGAAAACAGCTTTCCTTTATTTTTTTACGCAAACAAAAGCCAGCAAAAATGCACACCATGAACAGTATTTTCATTTTGCAGTACGTACCATACATCCAGTATTTATTTTATTAATAAATAAGAATGTATACCACGGGATTCCAATTGCGCTATATCAAAACTGTGCTAAACAAACATGCGCTAAACGAGGCATGACTGTATACACCTATATATGGTTCGGACATCACGTTTTCTCTTTTGCTTTCAAATCAAGATACTTTTTTGTTTTACATGTTAGCAATATTCACTTTTGCGTGGCTTTCATATTATGAAATAACTTTTACAGTGTGTATGAATTATTGTAAAGGTTGCACTCACGTAATGGAATACTTTTAATAACATTTTTATTCCTATACAACTTTTGATACTATTTAAATTGCAACATTTATGCTGAGATGAGGAGATTGGACTATGTGGCATTGTCTGAGTCATTAGGCTACAAAGACTGGAGGGATAAGCCCATTAAGTGTGCAGTTTGAAGGATCATCCATGCAGGCTTACAGATATTATGAGCAAAAGCTATCTTGATCCAGTTGTAAGGAAGTGGAAAAAATATTATCCTTCTAGGACTTGTAGTTTATGGACAGTAATGTTAAAAAGGAAATAATGTATGTTCCAATTCTGTGATGTCCACCTATCCAAAAGAATATGCAAAATCACACTAAGACAAAGAATTAACACCTTTTCATGAGTACAACTATCCCTTGTTTTGCATGGCTTCATTTTAGTGAGGTTTTCACATTCTGCAAACTATTTCTTTCGCTCCCTGGTGATTTTAGTTTTAACACAGCTTTCAAATTTTTGTTCAGCATTCCATTTAGTTTCACTGAATTTACTGGAATTAATCATATCATCAGAAGTCCTGTCCGGTCATAAAGGGTTAAACTATTTAAGTCCCATCCATTATAACAGTAGTCTTGATCTATTTGCCTTTGTGTTTTTCTGGAGTGCTCCCATCTGGAAAGTATTTGGCAGGACCTTTCGTGGGATAACTCAAGAACAGTTAGTTAGTATGATTTCAACAATTTTCCACAATACAGGCACAATAAGCCTCGACTTACGTAAACCCGCACTTACGTAAGCGACCCCATGAATTATGTACGAAAAAAATTTCATCATGCTTACGTTAGCGGTTTTCATAAACGAGTGCGAACTAAATCTATATATACAGTAATACCCCGCTATACGTCAGAGATGCGTTCCTGAAAAATGCGACGTATACCGAAACAATGTATAGCAAAACAAAGATTCCCGTAAGAACTATGATAAAAGTTAGGGGTTACTTTCCTGGCGGATATTTTGTGACACATTTGTTTCCCAAATAATACATATCAATACAGTACATCGGACATACTATGTTACCACTATGTGTTTACCACTCATTGCTACTAGGGTTTCATGTACATTTAATCATAACAACGAGTAACCGATTGCAATAATAAATTCAGAAATCACAGAAAATAATTGTCTATAGTGTGATGGAGCACAAAAATTGTTTCTTTACTTACACGTACACCGATATGCACTTTAGAGTACTTTTCAAGCAGATTTCGAAATCCAAAGTATATCCAATATATGAACGCAAACGTAAACACACAAAATGTTAGACACAACTGTTCACAAACTCTCTTATAGCTGACTGTCGCTAAGAAATAGGTTTCTACACATCGCCATTAAAATTGGGACAGCCCCTTTTATCCCCTGTGTATCCTGTGAATCACCTAACCCATCGTGATCTCTCAAACATATGGTCAGCAAATGTTTATTCTGAGTATGATTTTACACGAATTGATAAACATGATATTAAATTAATTCATATAAATAATAATAAACATGAAATTAAAAGCCAAATAGAGGGTTTTTATTGTTATAGTAATAATGTATGCACCGCAATTGGAATTTCTGAAATTTTGCTTTTAGTATTTCATAAACGACATATATGCGAAGCGACACAACTTATAATGAAACATGTTCCTTAATTGATTGGCAACATACGAGGTCTGACAATAAAGTAATGAGACTGATTTTTTCCTGCTGTATTGGCAAAGCTGCTGCCTGCTACCACAGACCATGTTTGACCTTGATCCTTCCCCCACCCTTACTCCAAGGGTGAGTAGTTGCTTGACGAATGAGGACATGTTTGTGCGCCTTGTCACGAAAATGGAAACGCGGAACATCGCGCAGCAGTATGCCATCATGTTTTGTGTGAAACTCAGTGAAGGAGCCACCACAATGTATGGAAAGCTTCAGCAGGCTTTTGAGGAAGATGCAATGTCAAGAGCACAAGCTTTCCGCAGTGGTGTTCATCGGGATCACCAAGGCCCAAGAAAGCACGCGTGTCCAAGTCAAAAGTGAAATGCATGCTTGTGTGCTTCTTTGATTCCAAGGGCATTGTTTACAAGGAGTGGGTACCTCCTGGACAGACAGTTAATCAACATTACTATGCAGAAATTCTCGAAAGACTGCGAAAGCGAGTCATTCAGGCTCATCCAAACATTGCGAAAAACTGGATTCTCCATCATGACAATGCACCAGCCAATGCAGCACTGTCAGTAGGGAAGTTTTTGGCCTCCAAAGACATTACGGTGCTGCCACAGCCCCCTTATTTGCCCGATCTCGCACCTTGCGACCTTTTCTTATTCCCACAAGTCAAATCGGTGGTGAAAGGAAGTCATCCAAATGGCTGTGACCAAGGCCTTAAACAACATTCCACAAGATGCATTCCAGAAATGCTACAAGCAATGGCAGGACCGTTGGCGAAAGTCTGTGCAGTCACAAGAGAACTACTTTGAAGGAGACCACATTGTAATTGATCAACAGACAGAATAAAAAACTTTTCAAACCAGTCTCATTACTTTATTGTCAGACCTCATATATGCGAAATAACGTATAGCAGAGCAATGTATAGTGGGGTTTTACTGTACAGTAAAACCTGTGAAAGGCAGAAACAGTATTTGGCAGGAACCTGCCAAAGCCAGAAATCTATATAAATCAAATTGTAACCTCTGTCTGTACATTTGTTTTTTTGTCAGAGTTTTACTTTTTTTGTATGTTTTGCATCACAAGAAGACGTTTGAACCAGTTTGCAGAATTGTTGCCTGTCTGTTTGTTTGTTACCACATCACGCAAAAACGGCTTGTCGAATTTTTATGAAATTTGCAGCGTATCCTTAGACTACTCCAGCTTAAAATATAGGCTATGAGGTGCATCTCAAAAAAAAATTTTAAGTGGGGGTCTGGAGGGGCATCAATTTGGTTTTTTGACAATAACTCTCAAGTAAACTAACTTACGAAGTTCAAACTTGATATTTGTCACTTTCAATACAAGTATAAGATCAAGTTTATAGATGAGAAAAATCAGACCAAGGGTGTGTGTGTGTGTGTGGGGGGGGGGGGGGGGGGGGGCACCCGTAAGAGAAATCATAAATAAACGCGTTACAAAATATGAACTACAACAAATGATAAACAAATTTCCAAAATCATAATTGAAGTTTTTTTCTTTTCTGTACGCAACCTAACTACAAATAGATAAGTTTGTTGGTTACCATCTTTTTGCCTCACACTCCTCAATTATCGTAATTGCTGAGCTATCCTGAAAATTATGCAATATTGCTTCAAGGCATCATTTACATTTATACCTGTTTTCAAATGACTTGGTGAGTGAGATTTCGGCCGCACTCGGGACCGCTTGTATCTCTTCACTGCCAGGAGGGGGAGTGCCTCCTAGCAGAAAGCTCAAGCTAGACGTAGACGTTGCCAACTCTACACCAGAACACACGTAACGTTTGGCGGGCATTTAAAGGGAATTTACGAATGGAAATATTTTTTATCGTATGACACGCATAGCATGCGTGCTTAATCAAACAAGTGAATTTTACCACTATATTCTTGATAAAGCATGTTATTATTTATTATATTGTTACACAAACTTCATTATAATGGGCACGCCAAGGGTTGAGAATTATCTTCTTCATCGCCCTCGGTGTCACTCTCCCCAAGCTGCATGATAAATATGATTACATTCTCGAGTAATTCTTTGAAAATTCTTCTTTCGCTTATTCCACAGGCTTCAGCCACTCTTCTTATGTACTTTCTCCAGAGAGTTAATTGGACGCCCAAGTTCCTTCTCCTTCTGTACTGCAACACGTTGTGCACTATTTTCTTGGCTTGACTTCCAAGAATCGAAAATTTTGGATTCTCCATTGCTTACTCACTGGTTATGCAGTTAACGCAATGCAAAGAACAAAAATATTCAGTAAAAAAATAACTGAACAAACGAAAGAACGAAACAAATAACGAAGTAACTGAATAACTTATAACAAACGATGTAACAAATGGAATGAATAACAAGAAAATTAAATTAACAAAGATGAAAAACAAAAGATGTAACTAGAAAACAAATAACGAAGTAACTGAATAACTTATAACGAATGATGTAACAAATGGAATGAATAACAAGAAAATTAAATTAACAAAGATAAAAAACAAAAGATGTAACTAGAAAACAAATAACGAAGTAACTGAATAACTTATAATGAACGATGTTATAAATGGAATGACTAACAAGAAAATTGAATTAACAAAGATAAAAAACAAAAGATGTAACTAAAAAGCTCAACCAACAACAACTTTAACCGCACAATTTCAGCGGCGTAAGCACGTGGCAACATAGCACACTCAGACACAATGTCACCACTATGGAGTCCCGATAAAGAGTGAGCTCTCGAACGCTTAGGCTCCCCCTCCTTCTTTCCTATCGGTTCGCTCAGTGCCTCGACCCCATCCTCTTTCTCTTCTACCTCCCCCTCATCCGCCAAGTCATTTGGAAATGGGCATAGCATTGCTGGATTTAATACCTATCTCCTATATATTTATAAAAGTTTGTTTGTTTATTTGTGCATTATACATTTCCACACTGTTAAAGTTAGAGTAATCAAACTTTCAACAGATAATTTCTTCACAAATAGAAAGGCCGTAGGCTACTTTTTGATCCCAAATGTTTTATATTAATTGTACAAAAAGCAAAATAACTTTGTATGCTAATGCTAATGGCAGCCCATTTTCTGTTGGCATCTTTATGCAAGCCCACAATCAACCAATTCCAAACAAATTTGGGAGGATAGTAGGGGGCACTACGGGGAAGGTCGATGCAGAGTTTTAGTGTTTGTATGTCCGCTTCATTCAAAATGGCGGTCAATTTAAACATTAAACTACGCGTATTTTCCCAAGTCCTACTATTGACTTGAATCAAATTTGGTACAATTGTGGAGGGCTCCCAGAAATAATTCATATGTGATTTTTGTATCTCTCTGCCCGTTTTATTCAAAACGGCAGCCGAGTGAATCCGTAAATACCATGTATCATCTAGAATTCCGATCGGATTTGAAAAATTTTCTCCGGGCAATGCTGGGTATTTCTGCTAGTCCAAAATAAAATCGTACTAGTAGATAATGTTTTTCATCTGAATGTCTCTTTGTAAGGTGGAACCTGCGAGACGCAGACTGAAAGGATTTTTTCTTGTAATTTTTGTATTATTAAATATATTTTGAACCTGCGAAAGATAGAAAGTAAAATCAGTCTCTTTAAAACATGTCTAGAGGGTCAATGTAAGAGAGAATCGGAATTGATGGTTAAAATCAATGTTTTAGATGCAATTACATTTCTCAGTCATTCGTTAGTGTGTACAAAAACCCCGTATCAAAAACTGTTCTATGAAGTGTGGCTTTGTTTTCGATGATACTAATGAATGTGACAATGCAGGTAGCGATAGTAATTATTGTGACATTAAAAATTTGATTGATGAGATGTATTAAGTTGAGGGTACCAACGCAAAAAAAATTCGTAAGTATTGATGAAAGCGTTTTCACAGTGATTGATGAAATTGACTTGAAAACTGAAGTAGAATCACAAAGCAATGAAATTGTTCCCAATTCAGTATGAACAGAAAGGAAGACTGTGAAGAACTGGAAATACAACAACAGAAGTTTTACACTATCTTAAAGCTTTAAAAAATTCTGCCAGAATAAAGGATGAAATTGATTTCTTTAACAAAGTTATAGAATTAGGGTTTTCTTTTGCCATTTTAATCAAATTCCTGAAAAAACAGCACAACTAAAATTGGATAGTTTTTTCAAATTACCTTCTAGAATTTGTAACTTTGTTTAATATTTTTATTGGATTTTAATGTGTATTTGAAATGTTTTGAAACTATGAAATTTAACTGTTCTGATTCTGAAAATTTGTATCGTTTTTAAAAGAAGTTTTTTAATTTCTAATAAAACCAGAATTGTGCAAGCATGCAATTTCAAGTTTATGTTCTCATTTATAATAAATATCAATTTTTGTTGTACAGGCGACTCCCGAGATTCGACAGGGATGCGTTCCTGAAAACGTGGTCGAATCTCGAATTGTCGAATGCCGTTTTTCCATATACTTGCATGTTATAATCGGGGGATATGTTCCCGCATCTCAGGAAAAAATTATTAAGTCTCCCCTCACGTTATATAAAGATAAAATAATATTACTAATATCTTAATACAACAATATTAAATTATGAATAAATTAAATAATGACTACTTTAAATGTATAACTTATTTTTTGCACTAAAAAGGAAAAAATAAATTTTTGTTTGTATGATTATTTTACATAATTTAAAAATCTAAATTAAATCAAATCCGCCTCATCCCTTCCCATGTTATTTAAATGGAGGAATGAGTAGTATTAGAAATTTTAAAGCATGTTGAGAAAGGTGAAAGCCATACTGAAATCGCACGGTCGTTGGGAATGTGTTGTTCAACAGTCCTAGGCGCAGTGTTGTAATTCCAAAATGGAAAAACTTTTAAAACTTTGGGTAGATGATCATTGTCAGAAACACATTCCTATTAGTGAGGCCATGATTTACATCAGCCATACATCACACATTCCAGTGAATGATAATTTGTTGTAGGAGATCTGCAGTGAGATTTTCTTCCGCACTCGCCGGTCTTTCTAGTTGGTTTCTGACCTTTCGAAAGAGTTATTCTCAAGTAAAAGAAAGCACGTTTTATTTAATTTGTCACAGTGGTAAATAGTTATAAATTATTTAAGGATTGTTTTCTTATTTTATGATATGATGCCAGTTTCGTTAATGCATTGATAAATTACATTGATGAGCGCTTCATCGATGACGAAAATCAGCCAACAAGCACCGTGAAGGTAATTCCGCCAAAATGCACCCTCATATGCCAACCTTGCAACGTGTATTTTTACAGTTAGGTAAAGATCTTTATTTTGCGACTACAAAATGCAGCAGTTCTACTGCAAGAAAAGCGCGATATTACTAGACGAGCGGACATCATAAAAATACATGCTCTTGTGCACAACCAACAGTCTGCTTCCATATTTAAAGATATGGTTCTTTACGCCTGGTTCGCATCACGATTGACAAAACAAAGGAGATTCTTCCTCAGTGTCAATCAAGTAGTGTTTCCTAATGAAGTCAAAACGAATAAATGTCACTGTGGCGAACAATGTTTCTCCAAATGTGCACGGTGTCGAAAATATTATTGCTTCCGCTGCTTCTACGATATGTATCATCCAGGAAACTGTGAGGGTTCATCGTGAAATCCTTTTTAAGAAAGTAATAGAAGACGAGAAAGGCATTTTAAAAAAATGAGAAAAACTTTTAAAACATTATAGTAACTCTAATAAAGAACATACGAAAAAAATTGAAAAAATAACACAAACGTTAAAAGTAAAAAAAAAAAAGAGTATATGAAAAATACAAATTGAAAACAATATTTAACAATAAATATAACAAACACAAAAAAAAGTCACCAGGATTTGAACCAGGGACCTCTGACTTCGTAGTGCCAATTATAACCTTATGGCTAAACGTGCTTAGCGAATAAGCGAAACTAACAAGGTACCTAAAAGGTGTCTAAATAAACAAATCCATTTATTTTTTAAATTACTGACCGCCTACGCCCAAAAGGGGGGTAAATCATGATTCCCAAGTCAAGCTCTAACAGCTCGCAAATTTTCAGACAAATCCCTTTCCCGTTAACCTGACACTCCCCTTGTTAGTGAATTGCCTGTTTGGTCAACTGGGATTAATCAGTGCTGCCAATATGGGGGATTAACATTTTTCCATAAGATAACACATATGAATCCATTTCTTGACTTGCAAGGTTTTCTTCCTTCAAGCATTAAAATATGTAAATATGGACCAATTTTATTCGTTTTTGCTTTATTTGACGAATAAAACTCTATACTATCTTATTCCTGCGAAGTTTACATGTCACACGGTAGAAGTTTTCAGAAATACGCTATTGTTTCGAAATTTTGTGGATTTTTCCTACTGATTCCGGGCATTGCCAAGGCGGCCGTCACTGTTACCTCCGATTCAGTTAGCTTCAATGAAGCTTATAAATATACGAAAGTTTAGCCTTATTCGATTCGCACTTTTGTTTAAGCAACGAAACGATCGATGTTTATGGATAGCAACATAAATAGATACTGATTACACAGGCCTGTGAAAATGAATTTTTTTTCTGCTGTTTCAAGTTGAATATGTGATTTTTATTAATTTGAGCATGCTGAATTCAAATCAAATGCCCGTTTTTCCGTATCACGTCAGGATATTTCAGAAATTACAAAACAGATTTACGCTAAAATCATGCGTTTATGAATGTATATGTACAGAGACATGGAGAAGTCATACGATATATAGTCTGACAGCCCCATATAAACATCATCTAAGGTAAGAAGTTATTTAAATACCTTTAAATAGGATGATTAGGGTCAGGATGTTTCCGTTTTCGCTTTGTTCCAAATGAGCATTCCATAGATTTCCTGTTATGTTCTTGAGGAGTAACTTCGCTTTTTAAGGTCCAACAATAGTCGGCCATCATGGACACACCATCTCTTTGATGTCCTGATGAAATCTTTTACCCTGTTCTTCACTGAGGGTTCCTAAATTTTCGGGAAAGTAATCAAGATGAGAGTGTAAAAAATGTAATTTAAACTCATGTTACATCTCAGTTTCTGCAGCTTGTCTAACATATTTCCCATGATTTTTTCATACTGGGGATCTTTTACATTGCCGAGGAACTTCTTAACGACGTTGTTGAATGCATCCCATGCCTGAAGTTCTATTTCACTCATGGTATCAGTAAATTCGGTGTCCTTCATGAGTTGTCGAATTTGTGGTCCATCAAGTATGCCTTTTTTCACTTTAGCTTCGGATACAGATGGAAACTTACGGTAGAGATATCGGAAGGACGAGCCACTCTTGTCCAGCGCTTTTACGAATTGCTTCATGATACCAAGTTTTATATGCAAAGGTGGCAATAAAACTTTCTGTGGGTCAACTAAACTGGCATGTTTCACATTTTTCGTTCCTGGTATGAATCTTTCCCTTTTAGGCCAATTTTTATTTGTCCAATGTTTGTCCCTCGCTCTACTATCCCATTCACATAAGAAACAAGGGAATTTAATATAGCCTCCTTGTTGACCCAATAAAATCCCGGAAACCTTTAGATCACCACACAAAGACCACTCATGTTCGTTATATTTAATTTTTTGTAATACTGTTTGTAAATTTTCATATGACTCTTTTAGGTATATTGAATGTGCTACTGGTATGGAAGCAAATTTGTTTCCATTATGCAATAATACAGCCTTTAAAATCCTTTTTGAAGAGTCAATAAACAAACGCCAGTCCTTCGGGTCGTAGGTTTCTTCTCCCAACTGCTGAATCAAAGCAGGAATATCACAGCAGAAAATCAGTTCACCTTCCATTCTAAAATAATTCCGAAACTCATTCTCGCGATTTCTAAACCAGTAAAAGGTTGTTCCCGGGGCTAATAGATTCTTTTCTTTTAATCTTGATCCCAATAATTCACTCTTTTCCTAAGTAAGACCTAAGTCCCGGACTAAATCGTTCAACTCACTTTGAGTAAATAGCTGCGGAGTTATGTCTTCGTTGTCAGATGAGAAATACACATACTCCTCTGCTGTAAACTCCGAGCTGGATGAGGATTCGACATCCTCCAACTCGGCCGGCGGTGTAAGAATCGGGAAGTCTGGTCCATGCGGCATAGGTCTTATAGCTGATGACAGGTTATAATTCGTAGGCAGTAGAAGCATTAAGTCTATCACACTTTAGGACGACAGTAGTGTTGAATTTTTTATCACATTCTACTCAATGTTCAATGCATTAACGAAATTGTATAACACTGTACATATATAGGATTCGATAATAGCCATATAATATCGAGTTGTGTAAAATCTGTACGTGATAAGCCAAAACGAATGCCATTTTCGAATTCAGCGCATCAATATTTATATAAATCACATATGTTTACCAAAACAGCAAAATCTTCGCAGGCCTGTGTTATTATTCAGGAAGCGTTTATTGATGAAAGGAATTGAACCTTCTTTCGTCTATTGAATACTGGAATCTTAGATTTTTTGTAAGTAAAATCATTATAATGTTTAGTAATGTAAATAAGCTCATGTATCTGGTGTACATTTACCAGTCAGTGTTCAATCATGGACAACTGTACATTGCTTTTTCAAGCCATAAAAGTAAATATTTCAGCGAGGCATAATTACAAAATCTGATGTGGCCAACACATGACTTTCTCCATATTTGGGGTATAGATATTTAAATTATTATGAATAGCATTATGAGGAAACATTATCATTTCGTATCGTAAAAGAATAGTCATCCTTATTGCAATAAATTATATTTTGAATATGTTTACAGAATTCACCACTACATGGTGGCGCTGTATACTGTAAATTTACAAATCTAAACAATAAATTGCTTAGTGTCCGTCACGCTAAGATTCATAAAGCTAATAACTCGAGAAGTAATGAGGATAGAAACTCGAAATTTGGCAGGGATGCTTGATTAACACTTTTTCAGGTGATGACAAATGTAAATCGCTAAAAAATTCCTTGGTTCGACTCTAAGGGAGGCATTTCCATTTCCTATTACTTAACATGTAAAACGCGATTTTTCGACGTGCAGCCTCTTATTCATTTGGAAATTAAAATTAGAAGGAGTTAACCTACGACCTTCGGAGTTGAAACATTATGAAGAGAAATTTATAGTTTCTTATTCTGTACATCTTTTTTCGCCCACAGATCGAAGTATTCCTTGTTAAATGTTTAATTTACATATTTTATGCAAATGTTGCCATTTTAATGGAATGTTGTCATGGTGACTAATTATATTGTTAGACCTCAAAATCCTATTGTTAAATCAATCCTTATGGGTGTAAGCGTGCATTGAATGTTTTTAATACGAGATAGGGAGTGGGAGGGGGGAGAGGGAGGGAGGGAGGGGGAGAGGGAGGAAGTGGGAGGGAGCAGGAGGGAGGGAGGAAGAGGGAGCAGGAGGGAGGGAGGAAGAGGGAGGGAGGAAGAGGGAGGGAGGAAGAGGGAGGGAGGGAGATGGAGGGAGGGAGGGAGATGGAGGGAGGGAGATGGAGGGAGGGAGATGGAGGGAGGGAGATGGAGGAAGGGAGATGGAGGGAGGGAGATGGAGGGAGGGAGATGGAGGGAGGGAGATGGAGGGAGGGAGATGGAGGGAGGGAGATGGAGGGAGGGAGATGGAGGGAGGGAGATGGAGGGAGGGAGACGGAGGGAGGGAGGGAGGGAGAGGGAGGGAGGGAGGGAGAGGGAGGGAGAGGGGAGGGAAGGAGGGAGAAGGCAGGGAGAGGGAAGGAGGGAGAGGGAAGGAGCAGGAGGGAGGGGGAGGGAGAGAGAGGGAGGGAGGGAGGAAGAATACAAAAAAGAAATAGTTCTAATATTTTGTACATTCCCTGTTTTTTTATAAAATTGCTGGCGAATCTGCAGCGGGCTACTAGTAAATTAATTATCTACTAAATGGAAGGTTCTACGAAACTTTGCTTCAAACAAAATATGGAAAAAATATCATTCTCTACAACTTTGGTCCTCACGAAGATTACCAATGACGTTTTTACTGAGATATTTGACGGAAACTGAAAAAACTGATTATTTATAAATAATTCCTAAACAATAACTGCTATGGAAAATTGTTTCAAATGAAAGTTGTAGAAAATTACATTCTCTATAACCTTTGTATCGAATTGTATATAAAAATAATGATATTTTAAAGGAGATATTTCACCAAAACCGAATTGGGTTTCGAATAAACATCGGCTTCCAGTTAACCCCTCTACGACGGAGGAGTTTTTACGAATTCCCTCCTCAGCGGACGGAGAAGTTTTTTGAAAAACCATGAAAAAGTTGCGAAAAAATTTAAAAAACTTTTGATGTTTTTAATGTTTTTTGATGAAATTTTTATATAGTTACGTAAAAGATGAAATTTTTAAACAGTATCACTTAAAAAATCATACATCACACACAAACATTGCTACATGCTTTTGCAATGAAACTTTCATTTTTGCCCTGAAAAATCGGTGCGCCACCACCTTTTATTGCCTATTGACGCAAGCGATATCCGTAAATCTTAATAATCTTTATATATTCTGAAAGAGGAAGCTTTGACCTTTCTAGTAATGCATATCTTATAATTTTAATATACCGTATTCACCTGAATCTAAGACGACCTTTTTTTTTCCAAATTTTCAGCTGTAAATATCAAGAGTTGTCTTACATTCGAATACGAAGTATATTTAAGCATTTAATCAATGGTTTTTACAACAAATGGTATATTAGAGTAAACAATTCACAACAGCAAATTCAAGTACGTACATAAAGAAGTGAAATAAACAAATAGTAATAACAATAAGAAAAACATGACGGGAATAATAATTATTTAGACTAATAATCATCGTAGACGATCATAACACAGATGACGTACTTTCATCTTGCACGTAATGGCAACCGCAATGTCAAAATAAATGAGAGCGGAAATCATTGGGATTCCCCTTTCAAACGACGCACCGCAATTCACTAAGTGTGACAGTAATTTTGAGTTATGCATTCTTGATTTAAATGCACAACCCTTAAGTTAAAATGACAGATCATGTTGAAGTACGTGGCACGAGTGCAAAGGGGAAGTTAACAAAGGAATTAGACGGAGCTAAGATATAAATTTTAAGCTGATCGTGATAAATTACGCCGAAAAAACTAATAACTGTGATGCGAGTAGAAAGTTCGGTGTATCTGAGGCAAATGTGCGTCGATGGAAACTCTCAAAACAGGAACTAGAAAAAGCCAAAGCCACAAGGAAGTCGCTCAGTGGTCTAAAATTAGGCCGATTTCATGGCATTGAAGAAGAAGTAGTCAAGTTTGTGCGCACCATGAGGAAGAACAGTATGTCTGTTTCGACTGAAAGTATTATACTTAAAGCTAATGAAATTACTAGAGGACTTAATATATCATTGCAAGAATTCAAGGCCAGCAGAAGTTAGTGCGTGAGAGTGATGCGACGAAATAATTTTTCTTTACGGCGACGAACTTCGCTGTGTCAGAAATTGTCAGAAGACTATGTTGAAAAACTTCTCGCTTACCAGAAATACGTAATTGGACTTAGAAAAACCAATAATTACCTTTTGAGCCAAATAGGAAATGCCGATGAAACTCCGGTTTTCTTCGACATGCCATCTAATTATACTGTGAACGAAAAAGGTGCGAAGTCCGTCCTAATTAAAACTACAGGCAACGAAAAAATGCGAGTCACGGTAATGTTGGCGGTTTTAGCAGATGGGACTAAATTACCACCATATGTGATTCTAAAGCGGAAAACAATGCCTAAGAAACATTTGCCAAGTGTTTTAAAAATAATTTAAAGGTTTTGTATTCTGAGTGGTTACAGAGTGGAACTCACACTTTAACACCAAAAGTAAATCTTAAGAAACCTGAAGTTGCAATGCTCTGCCAATGGATCAAGGCATCGTGGCAACAAATAAATGCAAAAGTAATAGTGAAAGGATTTAAGAAATGCTGCTTATCTAATGCCATGGATGGGAGTGAGAGACTGATGGTGAAGTTGAGGAAAATAGTGAAGGTTGCATAGACAGTGATGATGATTAACACAATAAAATGATTTGGATTGAAATGTTTTTTTGTTGTCCTGAAATGAGAGTATTCTTTCAATGTATTTACTTTATTTTTAATGTTATCTTAACCTTTATCCGCCGGATTTAAATACCCTCTGGCGGGGTCCCGCTGCCGGATTTAATTTTGGACATTTAAATATTTTGTGTACGTCTTTTGCAAAAATCGCATATCTCGTGAACTATTGGTGATAAAATGTTCAAATAAAAAGCATTTTGTGGTCAAACTATCAGAGAATTACATCGTTCTGCCTATTTATAGAAATAAAAAGGGTTATATAACCCTAATAGACTAAATTACGATGCCGAAATAACTTATTGTTGATATAAATCAAAATAAAGTGCAAAAATACTGCATTTAGTCACTTTTTGGCAATGTGGTTCCTGCTCAGTCTGCAGCTGACACAACCCCAGTATTTACACTTCCCTATAGAGTCGAGCTAGTGTGGTATTCCTCGAAGCAGGGCTCAACACATAGTCCCACGTCACATGTCTTGCACCTATATTTCGTCCTTGAGTTATTGCTCTTTGAGGAACACACATGGCAACAGATAAGGGTCCCCGAAATGGGCCAATGCTTATTGTCCTTGGCCTCTAAGCACTTTATTTGCATTCCACTAGCACTAGGTCGCCCCCTTGAGAGAGTCTGGGAAGGAAGAGTTCTAGCGCCCTCTTCAACCATTTGCCGCACAAGGGACAGTCGGAATTGCCGATGTGAAAATGCGCCACCGCACGAGGGAAGGAGAATCCAACTATTTAGGATAGTTAGATCGACTAAATGAAAAAATAATTTCTTTGTCCATTTCCAAGTGCGGTGACCGATGGTGTAGCTGTTAGCCATCCTATCTCAACTAGTTATATAAAAATAAAGGAATCACTAAAAAATAAACAGACGAACAGCTACAGATATTTTGAACGCACAAGTCTACATCCGCTCTACTTCGTAGTCTGCAAATGAATGAACGTAAACGTAGTAAAACATAGGTATATGCATATATGTGGAAATGGAAGAAGAAAATAAGAAAGGGAAGGAAGCTTTGGGGTAGGGCTTAGTCCTGGGGTTCAGTTTATTGCATCTCTTTGGGTTGCAACGTAGTAAAACAGAAATGCGGAAAAGGAAGACTAACAAAGGGAAGGGGCGTTTGGGGTTCAGCTAATTGCATCTCTTTGTGTTGCGAGAGAGTCTCACCTCAGCGGAGACGTACACTTTGAGTGAGGCACTCTCGATTGTTTGTTTACTCTCCCCTTCCCCAATACGCAAGACCTTCGGCCTTGGGAGAGCAGATGGAAAAGAAGGATGCCTCATCTTTCTTCTCTTCCAAAAATTTTGATTCTATGACAAAAACGACATCTGTGAGCGGCCTCGGAGCTAAGCGGGACACCGGTGTCCCTTTCGGCAGGCTTACCCAGAAATTTGCCGGGACACCGGTGTCCCTTTCGGCAGTTAAAGGTTAAAATGAATGCTACCATTTAATTTGTTTGAAAACCTGATTGGTTCTATTTGTGATGTGATCTTATGATTTTAAAATGTTAAAAGACAATGACATTCAAGAAAAGTATAAGAGAAAATAAATATTTCACAAGATTTATAATTTTTGTAGTCATGAAGGTCAATTTGAGCTTTTTTCTCTTTTGGAATCATCAAAATGGGGGGTCGTCTTAGATTCAGGGTCGTCTTGGATTCAGGTGAATATGGTAGTTTCTATAATCTACGTGAAAGTTTGCAAGAAGAGGCCAAAGCTTTCTCTATCTAAGTGCGTATAGCTTCTTCAGATGTACCAAAATGCCTTGCGTAATTAGACAAAAGAATGTGTTGGTGCACCGAATTTTCGGGGCAAAAAGGAAAATTTCAACGCCAACTTTCACCTAGATTATAAAATACAGTAACAATACTAAAATTACAGGACGTACATTACTGAAGAGGCCAAAGCTTCCTCTATCAAAATACATATATCTTATTCAGATTGACGAAACTCCCTTGTGTAATTAGCGATTTTTCTTGGCAAAAATGAAAATTTCATTGCAAACTTTCACGTAGATTATAAAAACTATATTAAAATTATAAAATATGCATTACTAGAAAGGTCAAAGCTTCCTCTTTCAGAATATATAAAGATTATTAAGATTTACGAATATCGCTTGTGTCAATAGGCAATAAAAGATGGTGGCGCACCAATTTTTCAGGGCAAAAATGAAAATTTCATTGCAAACTTTCACGTTGATTATAAAAACTATACTAAAATTATAAGATTTGCATTACTAGAAAGGTGAAAGCTTCCTCTTTCAAAATATATAAAGGTTATTAAGATTTATGAATATTCCTTGCGTCAATAGACAATTAAAGGTGGTGATGCTCCGCATTTGCTGCACAAAAATGAAAATTTCATCGCAAACTTTGACGTTGTTTATAAAATATAGAAACAATAGTAAAATTATTTGACATGCATTACAGGAAAGCCCAAAGTTTCCTCTTTCAAAATGTATTATGCTTTTATAGATGTATGATATATTAAGTGAGTTAAACAGTAAAGAAAGCAAGCACTACCTCGGACGTGCAGGACATGTCGTTCGGCAACATACGAAATTCTTTTTGGACGTGCAGGACATGTCGTTCGGTGTTGAGGGGTTAACCGGTATTGTCCAAAAACTAATCAGCTCTTTTGCTCATGCTAAAGTGTTATATATGAAGTTTGGTAACGATATGGCAAGTACTTTTTGAGTTAGAGCACCCACAATCACATACACACACACATTCCGAAAATAGTCTAAACGTGTTCTATGAACGCCAATACGTGTATTTCCGTTGAAATCCCAGTCGATTTTTTTCGTGATCACAATACTTTCCCATACTACGTATGGAGAAAGTAACAAGAAATGAAGCTGGATTTGGCAAAAGTAATAGGAAATAATATTATCGTTATATTTGAATGCAATAGACTCGGAAACAGATTGCTACAATCAAATATGATTAATTGTTAAGAAAAGCTAATTGTAATTTAAAAAGTATCTATTATATATTTTAAAGAGTTTGTATGTTGTGCTGTAGTAGCTTCACTAAATCCGCTGAAATTCAACGGGAAATTCTGCTAGTATTAAATAAATGATTTGAAGTAGAAATAAATGATCATGTTTCATTACTTTTCTAACTATAACTAATCAAAAAATCAAATAAAAAATGTGGTTTTTTTGACCTACTAATGGAAAAAAATGTCAGGAAAGGTGTTAATAAACTAATAAACTTACCAAAGAATCACGGTAATGTAGATTTACACTCAGACCAAATGGACGTCCGGAAAAAGCTTCAGATGGAATGAATGAGTAAGCTAGAGTTGCCTCATGAGCTGGAGCCACAACTTTGTTATAGGCAATTGTAGAGAAGTTTTGAATGTGAAAGGCAAAATCCATTGGATATCGAAAGGATGCATCCACAGCTTCAAGGACAAACTCCTGTTCTCCTTTATTGGAAAATCCAATCAGAAGTTCAACCACATTGCCAGCAGGAAGCTCTGACAAAGAGAAAGAAAAATTGACTCGTATAACAAAAAGAAACAAAACCTAAGACAAATTAATAGGTATCAGATTAAGTGCACATCAGAGGTTCCTTAGAAAAAACATCTTCATTAGATTTCAGGTTTCCAGTTATGCATCATGATGCACCTCTACTTCATATATGACAGCTAATACACTGAACTGTATCTTTTAAATTGGATCTTTCACAATATAATAACTGTAAAAAGCCAAATATTTGCATCAAATACATTTGCCAGTAGTTTCATAAAATGGAAATAAATAAATGCACCATCATAAGAAGCCTAAAAAGAGCAGGTTTTCAAATAGGATTTAATTTCCCTCAATGATAAGTGTAACTCCATTGTTTCAGTCGCATGCTCTTATACTATAATACAGTAAAACCTCGTTATTTAGAAGTTCAAGGGAACAAAAAATTACGACTTTAAAGTATCCAAGTTCGAAATATACGAATGTTCATAAAAATCAAACTTTCTTACGATCCGCTACTTGGACAGCAAAATCGAAATACAGAATCTTATCTATTCGTTCGACAAATGAATTGTCCTTACAAGTTATTACATACAGCAAATTCAAACAGCTGAAGTGAACACTTACTTTGCGATTCACAAACACCACAGCATGTGAAAAAGGCCTCAGTGAATATCCCAAATTTCACAGTACATTTCAAGTTACTCTTTTATGCCACATTTCGAAAGAAAAGACATTCAACCGCACGCCGAAAGATTTCCACACATCTGCTTTGCTTAGCTTAGCTTCCTTTTGATCTGTTGCCTATAAATCTTGCTCAAAACGATCAAAATGACACAATGCTGTGAGATAGACTGCTGATTCCAAGGTGGTCACAAATGTCATGAGAACGTTCAAGTCATGAGACAACCAGCAGTAGGAATATTACATTGTGCTCTTCTTGTATGACATTATGGGAAAACCACTTGGTTTTTACTTTTGGCTCATCATTTACTCTTGGGAAAAACAACGGCATGATCTTTTTAGAGACGACATTCGGTATAACTTCGTATAATGTTATTTAAAGTTTGGTTCAGTAACAGAAATCAATATTCCACGGTCTTTTCTGTAGCATATCACTTCGTGTGCCCCGTAACCGCTACGATAGCCGTGAAGGCCTGTCATGAGCCTGCGAAAACCCACCACTGGAATGTGTGTGTGTGTATATGTGTATATACATGTGTATATACAGGGTGTTTATAAGTCCGTGTGCACTTTAAAACTTTAATAACTTTCATGTATATATGATAGAAACGATCTGTAAACGTAATAATAAAGCAAATTGTATTAAGTTTTATAACAATAACAGATTGTTGCATTACAGTTATCATAACAATAGCATAATGTTTAATTCAGACCCCTTACTGATTAAAATGGCGACATTAGAGGAGAAGGTTAATTGCATGCTATGGCTAGCAGAATTCAAGAGCATAACAGCTGTTAGAAGATACTTTACTGCTCATTACGAGATAGGTGCACCTCATAGTAATTCAATCTCCAAATGGATGAAAAAGTTTAAAGAAACCAGGTCTGTGAATGACCAGCAATGATCCGGGAGACATCAAATCAGCGAGGAGACTGTGGAAGTTGTGAAAAAAGCCTTTAAAAGCAGTTCACGAAAGTCCCTGAAGCATGCATCTCTTGAATTAAACATCCCAAAATCAACAGTGCACAAAATCCTCAAAGAAAAATTGCATGAATAATATCCTTTTAAGATTCAAATGGTTCAAACATTACATGAAGAGGACTTCAATGCGAGGTTAGATTTCTGCCATCAGTTGAAATCAAAAAATCAAAATTTACCCGAGTTCCTAGAGGAGTTGACATTTTCTGATGCTGCAACATTCCACATTAGTGGCAAAGTCAACTGCCGCATTTGGGGAACAGAGAAACCTCAGGAAGTCTGGCAACATGAAAGAGACTTTTCAAAAATCAACGTCTGGTGCGCTTCGAGGAAGTCACACATAATTGGTCCTTACTTTTTTGAAGACAAAACAGTAAACAGTGAACGTTATCTTACAATGCTGAAGAATTATTTCATCCATTAACTGTGGCAATTGAATATCTTTGATAAAACTTTTTCCCAGCAAGATAGGACTCCGTGCCATTATGCACTAGATATGCGACAATTCCTGAATGACGCTTCCAGGAAAGTGGATCGGCAGAGGTGGAGCAATGGCTTGGCCACCTCGTTCACCTAATCTGTCACCATTGGACTTCTTATGGGAGCATGTTAAAGGTGTAGTTTACTCGACAAAACCACGTTCTTTGGAGGAATTGAGGGCCAGGATTGTGAATTGAATTGATGAGGTCACCTAACAGCAATTGGGTAACGTTTTCAATGAGTTAAAAATTGGCTTAATGCTGTATTACGAAAGATGGTGGTTTTGTTGAACTATAGAAATAAATACTGTAGTTGTGCTAAAACTTAATAAAATTTGTGTTAATATTCCATTTACAGATCGTTTCTGTCATATATACATGAAAAGTTATTAAAGTTCACACGGACTTTATAAACACCCTGTATATGAATGCACTGTGTGTATATGTATATAGGTACTTGTATGCGTGTGTATCATAGTAGGTAGTCTGTCTGTAGACAGGTCCGTGATTATTCATGGTTAAACTTGGTTCTCCATATACTCCTATTTTCCGCAGTCTTCTTCATGTCTTGATAGTCAAGTCTTCTATCAGTTTATACATAACTAGGGTTGCCAGATTTTGGTTTTGAAGTTACGGGACAGACAATCAATGTTTTCAATAAAATATGGCACAAATATGGGAGACTTAAAAAATCTGAAACAATCTCTAATCTTGTCCATTAAAACTATTTATAGCGTCAATCTTTATTTTAAGTAATAAAATATCAAGAAAAACAGAATATAAAGTTGTATGTACTATAACATTAATCTCTGGCTTCAAAATACAGAACATACAGTTTTGAAATGAGATAATACCATATTTACTCGTGTAAGCTGCGCACCTTTTTTCCCAAAACGCCTGTGAAAAAAAGGGGGTGCGCATCTTACACGAATTCTTTTATTTGTCACGCACCTTTTTTCCTAAAATGTCGTGTCAGTAAACAAATATACGTTAAGCTAGCACCCATGCCGCATCTATTATTCTATTTCCAAATTTTGGTATATTTAGTCATTTTCATTCATTGTATAAAAATTTAAAATGAGTTTTAAGTTTATTAACGGGTGCTCCCCAAACTCGACGAAGTCTTCTGCTGCAATCGTCACAGAGGCCACGGCACATGCATGACCAGTTTGGGTTGGTGGGGGTTTTGTGCTCACGGCAGACGACGCCTACCATGTTCAGATACGGCATGCTTCCTTTATTCACTTATACGTCTATGAAAGTCATGGCCGCCATGGTGATCATTGAATGATCACCGATCATAATTTTAGTTCGCCAAAAAAACGACTACTGCTACGGTAGCAATCAGTGACCACATGGCTGGAAAATTACGTACAGCAGAATGATCGGTGATCGCTCCCAGAGCGATTTCTGCCGAACATGACCAATATGACGACAAAAACAGTTAAGTGTTTAACAAAAGAGGACTATCGAGGAGATTTCTGCTAGTACCGATATAAAGAGATCACCCAATAAATTCGTCACATAGGAGTGTTAAGATGCTTAACTTGAGCGTAGCATTTTTGAGAAATAGGAATTGGTGATTTAAAAAACCCCTTTTCAGCTCAAATAAATTTTTTCCCCTATAGCCGGCCCAAAAACTGGGGTGCGCGGGATACACGGGGGTGCGAGTAAATACGGTAATTTTGAGTGTTAGAATTGACTGATATTCTACACCAAAAATATGACAAAAACCCTTAAAATTCTGTTTGCACACCGTAGATGCTGAAATGCAAAAATAGTTTCACAACAGTCACTTCAATATCAGTAGAGACTACGTCAGATGCAGACTGCATTGTATTGTGTAGTACGTGTGCTGGGAACCCAATTCACTACAAGTTTTCATTCATGCTATTCTTTAGTCTCATGAAAACATTACTTGTTCCCTTCCGAAGACATCCACCAAAATTAGTATTCAAGTTATCTCCCCAGTAAGCAACACATTTTGGTCAGATGTAATTTTTGCAGTTTCTCTGGAAAATTCTATTACTTTGCTGTAAAATGTCCGACCTTCATTTGTGAGCAATGCTAAAAAAGCACCTGCAAAACTTACATTCAGCATCGTCATTCTGTTTCCCTTTCTTGATAAAATCCCACTCCTTAGAATTTTCGTCATTAAATTTACACTTGCGTTTTGGCATTGTAATTAAAAGAGGGGAATCTAAAACAAACAGAATATATAGATAAAAACAAAGTAAAAGCACAAAATAATCGTAATAACACAATTCCAGTCACTGACTGTAGCCTCATACAAGGGCAAAGCACTACACGTCATTTTGAACCAAAACTTGAAACAAAACGAATCAATGTGACTTTTGTTTCCTCCTACAACTTTGAAGAAAATCGCCAAGAACCTTCAACTGATCCGACCAATAGCATTATACTATTTTCAGGGGGTAGCGAAGCTATTTTTTCCTTACTTTGGGATGAGCTTCTAATTTTTACTACCGAGTGATATAAGCAGGGAAAGGGTAAACTGTCAGGCATAATTTGTGAATGTGGCCATAAACTAAGTGGGTTACAATACAAATGAATACTTTTTAAATCCAGTATGCTAGGATGACGTAAATATGGGACATTTTCTGTACCGACAAACCTTTCTGGGACAATGCAATGAAATACGGGACAATCCCGTATAATACAGGACGTCTGACACATAACCCGCGCTTTCTTATTAGACCTCCAGAATATGGGTATATCCAATTTAATCTTACCTTTTAATGCACTAGGATTTTCTGAACAATAAATTACCATCAGTTTACATTTAAAATCTCCTGAAGAATTTCGAAATTGAGTGATCTTTTGCAGCCTTAAACCCAGGAGCAGTACATGCATATCCGGATATAAACATTCTACTTATTTCTTCCAGTATAAGCTAGTTTCATCCACATTGAAAGTTTGTTCAGGCTTATAAAATTTTTCCTCGATGAGCTTCAAAGATTCATTCTGAAATATCTTTGCTCCTCCTTGACCAGCTTTCCCTGATATCTTATTGTTATGCAAGTTGAAACATTTCTTTAAATTTTCAAACCGGCCCATGCCTGTCGAACTGCTTGATAGTAGGACGTAGTTCTATACGTGGCCGTCGCCATTTGTACAGTTCCTTTAGCCCAAAAATAAATTGTCTCATGGCTTTATTGCAATTTTTGTTTTGACTTATCTGCTTTTGCCCTGGGCAATTAACTTCTTATATCTTTATTTTTGAAATTATCAGTCAAGTTGTGATGCACCAAAGTTATTGGGCTTCATTTCTACTGCAAAATAAATATTTCACAGGAAATAGGTGCATAATCGTTTAAATAAACTTCAAGTGTAAAAACTGTAGCCTTTTTAATAAACAAGGCATGAATTTATAGGGAAATAATGTTTACCGCACTACCTTGCTCCGACCTCCGTTTCAAAATCCATAACCCCATGAAGGCCTCTCCATCAATATTTGAATGCAAAATAGCAAAAATTATTTTTTTTAAATACAAAACTGGTGACAAGTAGAATCATTGGCAAACCCCAAATAAGCAAAGCTGCATTTGGCAGAACCCGATCAGCAAGGGAACCCTGTATTTTAAAATGTAAACTAAACACAGCATGCAGCAATTCCCATGTATGTATATCCAATGGAGGAAACAAATGGATCTGGAATTGAACCAACAAACTGAGAAAAATGAACACCCGTTGCACCTTCACAGGAGCCCGTGCTTTCCAACCATACCACATTTAAATGGAGTTTTGTCTTTGGGTTTCACGAAAAATGGAACTGCACATATAAACAAAACCACACTCTGAAATTATATATGTACTTATAGGATTTTCGTCTTATACTCTGATAAAATGACCTGACACGAACATCATTCAATAATTTAATAATCCACCACAGTAAAAATACTAAATACGAGGCATTAACTTTCTTATAAGGAAAATAAAACAAAAAAGTTTATTTTCAATCCAACTGATGAATTATTAATACTATACTTAAATTCGATCCATAACATATTTTTTTAAATTTCAAACATTTACGTCTACTAGTTCCAATACATGGTATCATTAGTGTGATGCACAAATACTGAATTACCAAATTAGTTTCTCGAAGTAAATTGTAATTGTTTGGCTTCTCGGAATTATACTTCCGATATAAATGCGCATTATTTGATAAAACTGTATATTTAGCGTATACGCATTTAATACTTACTTTGCACCAAATTGCTATGCAAATGAAGTACACATTGAAATTTAACACAAAGGCGTTTGAAATTTTCTTATGAAAATTAAAAAGTTGCATAAAATATAACTATAAAGTAAGGCTATGGTATATGGTTCAGAAAATGGAGCGACTAATTACAAGAAAGCCCACTTTTAAGAACTTCACAATCCGTATATGAATGGCTACCTTATAATGGTTAAACACACCTAAACTAGCTGAGGAAACGACTGGTCGAGTGAATAGAATAGTGGTGTCTGCATCAGGAGAAGCACCTGGCGATGTATCCCCATCAGTGCCTCCTTCATCTTCATCCTCATCGTCACCTTCAGTCACAGCTGTTTCCTCTCCTTCGACATCCACGTCGTCCTCCACTTCGTCCTCAACCGCATCCGCTGAACTTGCAAATGCCACACCTATTCAGCATAGCATTAGTAATAAAAATATTTTTTTAAAATCAATAGTATACTCTTTACGTGTCCTTGCATTATGAAAGCCAAAATATGAAGCTAAGGTAACGGGAAACTAAATTTTTATGAAAATTACACTTCAAATGTAACGTTGATTTCTTCCGGCACTAAACTATATAAAAAAACCATACTTATGTTGACACACATTTATGTGGTTATATACGGCCAAGAATATTAGTTTTTTAAAATAAAACAGGCAACCAAAGGCCTATAAATTTCCTATTCAAAATTACCTTAAATAAAGGAATATATTGGCGCAATACGATAATAAGGTAACACATGCATCACAGTAATAGCATCAAATTGCTACAGTAAGTCGATTTCGATCATAAATATAGAATAAATACATATGGATAAAAACCGGTATTAATTACTTGCCGTTTCTGGAGGTTAATATAAATGTGGAAGCGATTAAAACAAAAATAAACAAGTTTCTCATCTCTTTGCTTAAGTAACTGTCCTCTATTCCATAAACAAATTACAAGGATGAGACACGATTCGTATCACACGCCACTGATCATTCGATGTGTCCTAAACGAAGAGGACGACGGGACAACGGAAGTACCGGAACGAACACATCATTAATGACGTGGATTACTACAGCATGCAAGCATGGAACAATAATATGAAGCGCAGCTCCCATAAGGACTATGGTAATACGTTGACGGCAGAGCGATCTAGCGGTCAATACGAACTGAAGCGCGCCTAATTTAAACTCAAGCGGCAGACCAAGTTTTGGCGGTACATTTGAATTAATAAGCTAGATGACGTATTTAACATAAGTTTAGGACTCAAATTAAAACAAAACAACTGGGTGCAAGATTTTTTATTTACTCACGTAAAGAATAACAATACAACATTTATAAAAACACAACATTCTTTTCCGGATATAAATACATTCATAAATAACAATAATATTTGTTCCGGCGACTCGTTGGTAAAGGCATGTGGACAGTATAAATTAATAAATGCTAAAATTTTCTAAAACTTACCAAGATGGTTTGGTGTTGAGTGAGCTTTGGGAGATTGTAAAACAACCTCAGAATCTCTCGGCTCATCTACAAGAATTAGAATACGATAGGATTAAGTTAACGAAATTCGAAAAACCGGTATATAATAAAATCGAAGTTTCACTGTATACCATGTATAATACTCAAACTTGTTTTCATACCTTCAAATACACAAGGAACGGCATTCGCTTTTAGGAGAGGCCGAGGGAATCCGCTGCGGAAATCATCATCTGTAAAATGATCACTGCAGACACTATACTTCTTCATACAGTTGATATCCGCAGACATTAAATCCTCCCTCAGGCAAAATTTTGCCCTAAATTATAAAGCAGAAATGGGCATCAAGACTAGGGCTCTCAGATTGCCAACAGAACAAACCGGGACAAATTAAGTTGAGCTGGGGGGATGTAAAACAAGTGTGAGAAAAATGGTGTTACATGAACCTATTGTTTTTGTGTTAGTATAATAATATGTTCATTTTCATTAATAATTTGATATATCTTTAGATAAACAAAATAACACAGAAAGAAAATGCTACATTTTCCCCGAATCACTTATATAAATCAAATAGAAATAAAAAAAATCAATACATATTTGGTTTCTTATTACAAAAAAATCACAGTAGTTGGTATATAAATATTTACCACATTGTACCAATTCATAAAATAATAACATATTTATAAATATTTTTCATTTGATTTGGCTGCTTTTAACAATTTTTTTCGGTTAGAATGTAGTCATACATTTCAGTACAATTAAAATCAAAATTTACCAAGCACTGTAAAATAGCTTCTACAGTGTTACAAGATAATGAATTACGCTCGTCGGTCCATTGAATTTCCATTAGGGAAAAAATACGTTCGACGTTCGCATTGTGTCCGGGAATACAAAAAACATATTCGCAGATTTTTAGAATATCTAAATACTGTTCTGGAAATTCTTTGTCCATCTTGGATAAAACTATTGTCAATTTTCTGAAACGGTCTTAGATTTCCAGTCCTTATTTTCTGCTACTTCTAATTCAACAATTTTGCGCACTCTTGTTATCTGGTTGAACAGAAAAGTATCATTTATCTCAATATTTTTATCTTTGAAATAATCTTAAAGTTTGTTCGATATCTTTCCATTCCGGCTTTTCCTTAAAAATCATCCATGAAAATATTGCAAAATGTTCTAGTTGTTCTATCCACTTATTTAAATAATCGATGAAGGTTTCATAGAAGAGAGAAATTTCTAATTTAAACTTATTAATATCATTCTTAGTGAGAATACCTGACTCTTCACGTTCTTTTAAAATTGTTTGTATGCTTTTTGGCAAAAAGGTCTGTTTGTGTCTTTCTTCAAACATAACTGTTGTGTCTTTCAATACATTGAAATCTTCCATTACAGATTTATTTTTTCCTTCAATTTTTAATATTTGTAAATTTACTGAAGAGGCCTGGCTATGAATGAACCAGAAGTATGGCTCACTTAATGGGTCATTGAAAAAATTAACTAGAATTTTTGGTGTTTTATTCTCGGACATGAAAAAAGATTTAAGTCCTTCGAAAATCTTTAAAATTCTATCAACTGATGGCAATAAAGAAAACCACCTAGTTTTTGAATATGATAGCAGCTTTTGATATTCAATGGACACGAAGTCACAAAACTCTTTTAGGCGCTCAGTTCTGACAGTGTATATCGAAAAATAATTAAATAATTTCAAAGTAATCATGCTTATGACACAAGATAGTTGATCAGAAGCTGTCTGCACAGTGTTGTGAAGAATGTGCGCCGGACAACCAATACCTTCCAATTGCAGACCTATTTCTGATTTTAACTTGCTGAAAACATTATTGTACCTTTTCTGGTACGTCCACCAAAATTAACATTTGCATTGTCACCGCCAAAAGCTACACACTTTTTCAAATCTAAATTTATATCGTTCAGTGATTCAATGCAAAAATTACCTATCATTTCGGATGTTTCACCTTTTAAATTTCTGAGTTTAAGCAGTTTAACTAGAATTCCTGATGTTGTAAAATACTGCACAACCAATGAAAATATCTTTTCAGCTTTGTGGTTGCTTGCATCCGTACTTAAACTTTAGATAGTGAACTATGGCTACGCTCCCATTCAGGCTATGACAAGTAATTCCCACTCCCACCAGCCAGCGACCAGATGCTAAAGCACGGCGCGAACTCTTAAGATCAGTTCGGATCGGCGCCGCTCGGAAAGGTACCCAATACCGCACGGAATGGCATTCACAAATTATATTAATTTTTTGTTTGTAAATTTAAATAATTTTCTAAATTTAGTCAAATTAAGTTACAAATTATTGAAATTCGTAAATCCGGGACAAACAGACGTCCCGAAAGACCCTCTCGGGACACCGGGACGTAGGTCTAAAAACCGGGATAATCCCGGTTTTCCGGGACGCCTGAGAGCCTTAATCAAGACTAATAACAAAAACACGTAACTCTCAACTTAACACAAGTATTCCGTTTTATGCGGTATTTCTTCTTTAAGCTCACCTCGAAATATCCTTCGGAAATCCGAAATCTTCTTGTCTACCCTGCAACCGTTAAAATTGTTGCACCAATATACTGCACAATAAGCATTCCGTTCCATTTCAACAATTAGAAAAACACGACGCTGAAAAACCCCATCACTTTCCCGCGCGATTTCCAACGAACTGGTTTGAACAGTTTGAATCATGGAAGAATAATTAATTATTATTAATAATAATTAATTATTTCTTCCATGGTTTGAATAATGAGTGTGGAATGGGTATTTTTAGACTCACACTGACCGATAGGATCGCTGCAGGCGCAACCATCAGATACATCTATAGGTATTCGGGAAAAGATCGAAGCTGCACTTCCTATTATTTCTTCCATGATGCAAACCTACGTCGAATCACGTGACGTGAGGGGCATAATCGAGAGATCACAATAACATTTCATTCGATTATACCAAATTAGAAGTTAGTATCATTACGAGTAGTACTAAAAATCTGAGTAAGTGGCAGTAGCTTGTTTGCTGTGATCCTATGATAGTCAATTGGGCTTATAAAATGAAAACCCAAGTGACGAAATCTGAGTCCTTCAAGGGACGCATATTCACATGAAATGTGTGAGGCTGTTTCCTCCTATCTGAGAGAATGTAACTGTTCCTATTTTTATAGTTCCTTTTCATTTGCTGCCAAGGGTTATTTTAATTGGGTATCGACATGTGTTTTATCCCTAGAAACAGGTAACAATTGTTTATCTATTATTCTTC
Organism: Uropetala carovei; assembly: GCA_036926305.1. Lineage (NCBI taxonomy): Eukaryota > Metazoa > Arthropoda > Insecta > Odonata > Petaluridae > Uropetala > Uropetala carovei. The sequence goes on along the minus strand of JAXCHB010000084.1, from coordinate 5,534,871 downwards.
TGATGAGGAAAATTGGAAATGTTTTAAGATTATTGATGTGTAATTTCTGATAATTATTCTTGAGGAGAATCCATTCTTGTATGTACAAAGCCAAACTTAACTTGTCTTATATCTGTTTATACAGATCGAAGGACTACTGAATACAGCTGTTATTATTATTGTCATATTTTGTAATTTGCCTTCATTTTATAGAAACAGCTAACAATTCTGTTTACCTGTTATTCTTCTAATGAAGAAAATTGGAAATGTTTTAAGATTATTGATAAGTATAATTTCTGATAATTATTCTTGAGGAGAATAATGTTTAGAGCAATCATTCATTGTTCTGTATGGATGCAGCGGATGTATACCCTAGAAGGTCGACCCTGCCTTTGAATGTATGCACTTTTAATATGCCAATAATGTTTAGAATTTATTGTTTTTGCTTGTGATGTGCTAATAGAGAAGCTCTTATGAGATATCCATTCTTGTATGTACAAAGTCAAACTTGACTTGTATCTGTTTATACAGACCGAAGGACTACTGAATACAACTGTTATTATTATTGTTATATTTTGTAAATTTGCCTTCATTGTGTTTCAATAAATTTGTAAAGAAAGAACAACACAATAGTGATTTTAAAACACGAGATTTATTAAAAAACATTCAATTACATGAAATTGACATATGGAAAAACAATACCGAATGCTCTTAATTTTTGACGAAACTTCGATAAATCCACAGCTGTCCTCAGTGCTGTTTTTACGCACAAACGACTTTATTAGAACGAAATTGAAGCCCTTCTTCCCTTCCTACATTTAACCTTGCGTCAACAATTTCAAATTAGAAAAAAGTGTAATAATAATTTTACAGAAAAGAGCCAGAAAATAAGATAAATAGAAAAACAATCAAAATAGCAAATTACAAATTCAGAAAATTGTTATAAAAAGACTGCACTAATACCAGATGTATGTTCTGGAGAAATTTCAGTTAGTTGGCTGATTGGCAGGAAGAGTGGGCACTGCAGAATGAAGTGACTTCTGTGAAGATCGATATGTAAAGCTGCCACCTGAAAAATGATAGGCACACATTTCAAAGCTGTTGTGCAGCTTTTCAATAGGATGCCCATCCAAAATTGCTTTACCGCAAAATTTCTTCCACTTCTCGACCCTGTGGTGAGATTTAATAATAACACTGCAGCAACACAAGTTTCGTCCTTTGTACGAATTCAGGTGACTTTAATGTATTTTATTATTGAACTAAAATCAAGATGAGATCTTTTCTGATAATGTTTGGTGGAATAAATTATTGAATTGACACTATCTTTAGTTATGAACAAGAATTGGCTGTAGCCAGCAGAACGATATCATTGCATATATGCATCAAGCCGGGAAAAGGTCAAGTGAAAATATTCAACTTAAAGAGGGAAGAAAAAACACGTGATATCGATGCAAATTAACGTTTTGAAATCGTTGAATGCGAGAGTGACATTACATTAACGCCCACAAACCTGCCCAAACACGCATTACACTTTCACAAGACTCTCTTTCACGGTAATAAAGTGTCCTAAAGGTTGTACCTTACCGTGAGTTCATCCGATAAAAAAGTAATTCAATCGTTTACTGTAAACACTCCAACTGGTTTTTATCTTCGCGAAAAAATCACTCAATCCCTGGGCTACTAAGTATTTCTCTACCATGAGCAATGCAATGGATCGGGCTAGTAATGCCAAATGCTTGAATATCATTAAGCTGACCCTTTAAGAATTTATCAAATGGTAGTAAGTTCGTAATCTAATCTTGTTTTGGAAGCTGGAATCCTGAACAACTTCCCTCCAATTGTTGAACATCCACGCACATAACACTTCCCTCTTTCCATGATTTCCACTTCACCAAGTCAGACTGTTTCACGCGATTCAAATCAACCGCGTCACGTGATCCAACGAACAATTTGAGGGGAAGGGAGGGTTCGTAGTTTCGAAACCAATTCATAGATGGCATGAAAGATCGTCAAAAGAGTCCCATAAGTTAGTTAGCCCAGGCTGCTATATATGTTGGTAGATATTTATAGTGTTTATAGTGTTTGTGGTCATTCACGCTAGCTGTTGTTGGCGTGAATTGCCGTCTACTGATTCATAATAACCTAATTCTCACGAAATGCACTATGAAACAAGTAATTCCGGCACTATATATTTTAGCAAATCACCATCTTAATAATTTAGTTACGCATCAATATGTTTTGGCCTTTGTAAAACTTCTAAAACTTAAATTTGACATGGGGAACCGTTTTGGTCAACCTTTCACATGTATATGTATAGACATCAGATTTTCATGAAATGCACTATGAAACGAGTAATTCCGACACTATATATTTTAACAAATCACCATCTTAATAATTTAGCTACGCATGACTTGATTTTGCGTTTGTAAAACTTCTAAAACTTAAATCTGACATGGGGAACCTTTTCGGTCAACCTTTCGCATGTATAGACATCAGATTTTCATGAAATGCACTATGAAACAAGTAATTCCGACACTGTATTTTAACAAATCACCATTTTAATAATTTAGATAAGCATAATTTAGGCGTTTGTAAGGACCGTGAAAGTCATTTCATTGAAGCATGTGTGTAAAGTTAGAATTTCTGTTCGAGGAACCTTTTATAATATCCACCAACATATCCAAAGCATATTATATAAAATAATATTTAATACATTATGCTTTGGATATGATAATGGATTTATAAAGTATTTTATCATAATACTTCCCGAGGATCATGATATTTCAACATTAATAAGACAAGCATGAATAACCACTGAATTTCACAGACTGCATTTCTGAGTCAGTCAACGAGGTTGGACTCTGAGACAGTCTCAGGCAGAGGTGGTTTTGAAGTGAAATTTGGCACAAATGCATTATAAAAATATATAATCCCATGTTATTGCAGATAAAATTTTACACCACTTTTTATTCAGTTTAAAACACATGCCGTTCACAACTTTTTTATTTAATTACTTGGACTAAATTCACAAAATCACAGTATACCTCTAAGTATATACATAAAACAATTTGAAATCTCTTTTAGTTATTTCGGCTCCCCATCGGTCATGTCTTCTCTTATCTTCTAGCCACCTCTGATTTTTGTTGCCTCCTTTTCATTTCTGTTTCTGCTAGTAGTCAATTATCCTGGCAGGCAAGGGAAATAAAAAGGCAGCCACAATATTTTGTGGTCTTTTCAGCGATAGAAATGTTATCTGAAAAAAAAATATCAGGCGGTTAATAAGTCACTGTGGTCCATTATCAAGTTTTATACAGTTATATATACTTTGTACATTATCACCCATTAATACACATTATATATACACATTATGTATATACAAGTTCAATATTGGTACAAGAAGTGATTAGAATATAGTAATGCATTTCAATATTAATAAGTTGCAAGATTACTCTTTAATTAGTCTCAGAGAGAGATATCGTTTTTAATACTACATGAAATTAAAGCAGGATACAAATACTTTAAAATATTCACACATCACAGTCACAGCTGGTATATACAGTAAAACTCGTTTATAACGATCACGCCTAAAACGAAATCTCGGCTATAACGAAGAAATGTCTCGGTCCCTTGAAATTCTTCGTAAGGGAATTAGTTAAATTTCTCGGATGTAACAAACATGCATTTTACGAATTCTCGGCTGTAACGAACAAATGGTTGGTCCCGTGGCAAAAAATTCCCCATATATAACGAATTTTGGCAAGCAGAGCGATAAGCAATGAATAGTTTCCGCCTGTTTCCCGCGCACTTGTTCGTAGAGGTCCCCTTCCTCCATCTACCCCTTCCATACGAATTTCCACGCTCCCTTTCATTTGAAATTGATATTATGTTTATGTAAATTAATGACCATAATAATAATATTAATTGACCATTTAAAAAATCGTATGTAGTAGCAGTCGAACATTTTACATGCCGCGAAGTTGATAAGCATCTCTTTGCATATGTAAGTACGGCATTGAAGTCGACTCACTGCAAATATAGTAAAAGCTGTTATCCGGCTATCTTGGGGATAGCCGACTAGGAGAAATAGCTGGTTAGGGGAGCGTTTTTCTATTTTGACATTGAAAATTTAGCAATAACCAAACAAAATTGGGTTTAGGTTCACTGTCGTACTCCCCAAACATAACTATGCATGGGGTTTGCATTTTCCATTTTAATTCTTCCACACGTAGTTAGATATAGACACTATTTACCCATTCTTATTTAATACGTTGCTACACTTACATGCAAAACAAAAAGACTATTGAAAAGTTTAGGGCGTCCGGGAAGTTTGGGGATTACAGCAGTGAACCTGTTCCCAAAATTGAATTTATTGGATTATATCTTTCTTATTTATCTTTATTTACTCTATTAGAAAAGGACGAAATTATTTAATTCTTCTGAACATTTCTGTGAAAACCAGTCATATAATATTTTATCCAGTTCTTCAATTATGATGTTTATTAATTGATTTACTCTTCTCAGAAGATGACACGAATTTCATTAATTTAGCTTTATGAGCCTTGATATCGTAGAGCGTGGAAGATCCGATGTTGAATTCTTTTGCTATGGCTGCTCTATTTTTTCCTTTTTCAATTCGTTTGATCAGCTCCAGCTTTTGTGTTAGCGTTAAACCAAACTTTTCTCTCCTGTTCCTTGCTTTTAGGTACCTATTTATTTTGATGCCATATTCAGTGGATGGGTAATTTTTTAAATAATAAAAAGCGATAAAACTGGAAATTGTATAAGTTCACCAAAACATCTAGACAATGCAAATGGCTTACGTAACCAAAAACGCCATGCTTACTCGGCAGCCTCTGGGTAAATGGTTTTAGTAGGTGGTTTGTTTATTTATTTAGTAGTAGTTTATTAGCACCTAGTCTTAATTTTTACAAAATAATTTCAACAAAAGAGAATTTTTGCTTGCATATGGTTGTAAAGGTTTTGTTTCGTTTAACATGTATATTTCTGTAAGTTGGTATATTTGCTATTTGCAACATGTAATTTATGCAATTTATAAATGTACTTAATATACATCTTTATTTGAAAATTATTATATTTTTTTATGATGAATAGTGTCTGTGATGAAATAAGTTTATTATAGCTTCTGTACATTAAACCTTAATCTATGTACATTTTTTGACATTCTCATTGTTTTAAATTATTAGTATTCATTCATTTTTTCATAATTTGCTGTGATTAAACGAAATAAAACAGAGATATAAGGAGAAAACGGAAAATTTACTATAAATCATGACCAACCGAGTGCTGTTGAAAACGTAAATAGCAAACAATACATTTTATTTTCAAACTTTACTCTCATCATTTTTCTCCCAATTGAATATTTTGTGAAAATTAATTCTAAATACAGTTCCACAACAATTATTTAACTTCACATTTACACAAAATAGTCGTGAATGATTAACTAGTAATTACGAATGATTTGAACGAATGAGATAATCGAATGATCTTAACCCTCAAGTACAGGAGTGGAGGAGGGGATGGGTTAAAGCCGTTAACCAGCCTGGATCATAGGATCGCAGCAAACAAGCTACTGCCACTTATTCAATGTCCTGGTTAGTTTGCAGAATAAATGGCTAGGGATGCACAATGTATCAGTCATGGTCACAGTGCAAGGGCTGTAGATAGCCCACCCTACTAATTCTAACTTATCTTAACTTAACAGTATATACAATTATAGAACAACAGTAAACTATACTATAATAAACAATACACTATACTACAATAAAACAACACAACAATTTACTTAACTACAAGCACTATGGCCCTCGCTTTCTTTTTGCGAAGCTCTCTTGTGCTCTCTGATGAAAATGTCTCAGGCAAATTCTTTTATTGTTATAGTTTCATTCGGTCCATGTAGAGTAGGTTCGGATCTCCAGCCAGCTTTACCCAAACATCAAATCGCCGATGTGGGTCCGAAGTGGGATGAGGGAACCTGGATCATTTATAAAATATAAAGACTTATGTTATGGGTCATTGTCTTCATAAAATTTGAATTTATTAGCAATACCCATTTTTGTAGCTCTTTCAAATTCTTTTTTAAAATGTCTACATACTTGAATCTGTCTCTGCAATATATTCTAAATATTAAACTCCATACATCCCCAAGCCATTACAGAACCACCCCTATACTTGACTGTGGAACGCAAATTTCAAACATTTCACTCAGTATTTGCCTTACTCCACACCACTACCCTCCTGTCAGATCCAAAAATGTTGAATTTACTTTCGTCTGTAAAGATTATGTCATACTACAAGCAAAACAAACAATGTATACAAATACTTTTGTGACAATGAAATCGTTTAATTCATTATATTTAGATGCAATTTATCAGAAACACATGGTTATTGGAGTTCCTTCCCATATTTATTGCGTTACTCTGAGTTTTACTTTCACACATTCTATAGAACATGAATATACATTTTATACTTTTTCATAAAATCGAGTAATCTCCATAAATGTTTCAACGTACGACTACTTTTGACGGCCACTGCATGAAACTCAGGTGTACATATATGCAATTACGATGCCTCAATGAGAATCGTTGCTACATTCATACTAATATGGAAGAAGTAGACTTGCTAGATGAAAATTTCGAACGAATAAGTACAAGGGATTTTATATAACAAAAAGTATTAATTTTGCTAAAAGATCCACACCACTACTCTCCCATCGGATCCAAAAATGTTGAACTTACTTTCGTCTGTAAAGATTATGTCATACTACAAGCAAAACAAACTGTATACTAATACTTTTGTGACAATGAAATCGTTTAATTCATTATATTTCGAACGAATAAGTACAAGGGATTTTATATAAAAAGTATTAATTTTGCTAAAAGATCCACACCACTACTCTCCCATCGGATCCAAAAATGTTGAACTTACTTTCGTCTGTAAAGATTATGTCATACTACAAGCAAAACAAACTGTATACTAATACTTTTGTGACAATGAAATCGTTTAATTCATTATATTTAGACGTAATTTATCAGAAACACATGATTATTGGAGTTCCTTCCTATATTTATTGCATTACTTTGAGTTTTACTTTCACACATTCTATAGAACATGAATATACATTTTATACTTTTTCATAAAATCGAGTACATCTCCATAAATGTTTTAACGTAAGACTACTTCTGGCAGCCACCGCATAAAAATTACATGTACATATATGCAATTACGATGCCTCAATGAGAACCGTTGTTACATTCATACTAATATGGAAAAAGCAGACTTGCTAGATGAAAATTTCGAACGAATAAGTACGTACATATAAGGGATTTTATGTATAAAAAAGTATTAATTTTGCTAATAGATTATATTTGACTTTTGTCAAAGAACTTACCTAACTCGATTAATAACTTTTCGCCGCAATTGAGGACACAGCACCTCGGGCTCACCTTGATCACTTCCAATGGCTTCCAATTTACAACGAAAACGGTTAAAACGTGCGAATATGATTTGAAACGCGACGGCAACGAACCACGTGACATTTGGATCGCTTCCCATTGGCTCCTCAGACGGGCCTCGCCCGGCTATATCAGTTCGGCCCACCTGCCTGATCTTAACGGTCGATAGGGTCGATAGTGCATATCGCTAACGAGAAGTTTCAGTTTATTTAGAACGGTTCAGAATGTCTTATTGTGTGGATCGATGGTTAACTATCTTAGGAAATGTTTCAAATAGTATGTCTAACTCCGTAGATAATTTGACATTGGCAAAAGAAACCATGGCTAATATTTGTGGCTATTTTGAAGGGGTCATTCCGGACGATATTGCAGGTGATTTTTAGTGGCATATAAAGATATCGCTTAAAGACATGGTTTCATCTCTATTCCAGCAGCTATTTAGGTTTAATTTAAGCTTACATACAAGCATATAGAATTTTAAAGTGCATTTTTGATAAGCTGACGCCATTGAATTGCTTTAATTTTACCGTTATTTATTTTCTTAACTGATATACGAAGTATAACGCGTTCCAAAATTACATTTGATATCGTTTACTGCGACGGTGGAAAATATTACACTATCCTCTTAGCTTTGGAAAATTATAACCTGAATTTTGAATTTATGGCGATTTCCATTGTTACAACACAAGGAAATAGGATTTTAGAATAAATGCTCATAATTTGAATCTGTTATCTCATGCCCGGTATATGCTGTTTTCAATTTTTTTTAATAAAATCCCAGCTCAGCTAAAAATATTGTAAATCACAAGTCATTTAAGTCAAAGATTAAAGGAATACCTTGTCAACAACTGCTTCAATTCAGTTGATGAATTTTTGTCTGCATGAACTTATCACTGTTTTGTTCTATTTTATATTATTTCTATTCTACAGTACTTTTAATTATTGACCTGTCCCATCTTGTTACCAAACTAAACCCGGGATTAATAAAGTATTATTAATATTATCAAAGTAGCTTGAGTGAATGGTTTATTCATATTCTGTTATCATTAACTTTTACCGTAATATATTTTATACATATATTAGTTCATAACTCAAAATATATCGGTCTGAAATAATATATTTATGTTAAAAATATGGTTTCTTCGATAGTTGCAGTGTCATTTAAGCTTCCCATGTATTTTTTGTTGCCTTCATATTATCACTATCATGTACATACGAGGGTCAACCAACTTTTCGACAGTTGTGTTCCAGAAAAAAGTCGCAGAGGGTGAAATCGCATAAATTGAACAATTTCCCCATAAGAATCAATGGAAATGTCTGAGATCTGCTAAAGAAAGCATCGGAATATTCTTGCTGTTACTTAAACTGATGGTCTAGTACAGTACATCCTTTTTCATATTTTAATAAGAATAACACTCACCGACCTCACAGTAGATGGCTTGCTGAATGGATGATCTGATAGGTGAATCATTGAGCTGTATGGGGAAATGGTTGAGGAGAGTCAACCATCCATTCATAATCCTTTGAAGACGTTGATGAAGCAGGTGATTATTGCTGTGGTAGAGAAGGGGGCTAAGCTTCAGTATAAGTCACACATGAAAATATTTTATACTTGTTTATTGGTTACTGATTCGTCTGTCTTGACATTTACAAACCCAATCTCTGGACAAGAAACTGATTGGCCTGTGTCGACATTTACTAACCCAATCTCCGGACAACATGGAGGGTTTCTTTGGTTCAGGGTGAGGTGAAGGGCACAGTAGCGCCCAGAGCCGACTATGTATTAAAACATAGTGAGCCGAAGGCTCGTCAATGTCCTCGGTACCTAGGTGATGCGGACATGGGTGACTTATACTGAAGCTGTTCCGAGTAGGGGATTGAATTGGTCAAAAAAATCAGCAATTTTGCATTGCATCAAAGTTGATGGTAAAATATCACTGGAGGTATTTGGTGGATTTGCTGGCCATGACTTTTTTAAAAAATCATCATCTTTAGTTGCTTCCCAGCCTTTGACTTCTCATGCAATAGTTGGTAATAACAAGCCAAATATTGTTTTACCATCCTTGACACTTTTTCACTACGCTGTGTATTACTTTCAAGTTCTTAGAAACCTTATTCAATTTTCACTAGGCTGTTTTGCAAAATGTTCTTTGTCAGTTCACAGACTGTTGTTTCTTCTTCATTATTGTCCTCTTCGTCATCACTATCAGTTTTAATAATCAGTTTACCTGTCATCATTGTCATGGCACTCAAACAACTTATCAACATCCTTTTCCTCCACCTCGTTAAAACCAGCCAGCAAGGTAACACACTGAATCTTTAGCTTTCCCATTGCCAGTGGTAATTCAAAGCTGATAAAGTCATTCATGAGGTGTGACAACAATTTTCGTCACCCACCATGCATACATGATGCTGGCATGTCTCTCCATGCTTCTATAATGATATAAATTGCATCCTTAATATTAAAATTTTTCCAAAATTCTTTTACACTTGGTTTGTTTTCTTCGTCAGTTGCTTCTATTAATTTTGCAAATGTTCTACGTAAATAGTTGGCCTTGAAAGTAGCTATATCACCTTGATCCATCAGATGCAGTAATGGAGTTATGTAAGGTGGGAGAAAGACAACGTTGATGTTTTTGGAGAGGTCCATAAGTGCTCTTGGGTAACCTGGGGAGTTATCAATAACAAGGATCATCTTGAAATCCAGGTTTTTTTTGCAGTAAGCCTCCGACTCTCTATGAAGTGGCTCGCTAAAATATTATAATATTATGTCACTAGTTATCCATCCCTTTTTGCTGTAGCACCACTGTACAGGTAAATGAGACTGATATCTCTCAAAAGGCCCTAGGGTTTTCTGAATGATAGACTACAAGGGGTTTAAGTTTTTAATCACCATTTCCACTCAACAAGACAATGATTTGATCCTTGGTGGCTTTGAATCTTGGAGCACTGGCTTCTTCTTTTGTTATGTAAGTTTGGCTTAGCATTATTTTCCAATCCAATTTGTTTTCGTGAGTACCCACCTTCTTCGACAATTTCCTTGAATTCTTCAGAAAATTTAGAAACTGCAACCTCATCAGCACTACCTCCTTCTCCACTAAGTTGTAAGTTATGGAAAATATGCCATTGTTTGAATCAATGAAACCAGCCACTGCTGGCATTAAACTCCTTTAGTTTTTCGGGAGGATAATCATTCTTGATAGAATCATAAACATTTCGAGCCTTTTCCTTGATGGTTGTGATATCTGCACATGATTTTCTTTTCGCTTGATTCTGTATCCATGTTGAAAGCAATTTTTCCATTGTTTCCATTATCTCTGGTCTTGTTTTTGACATTCTAACAGCACTTAATGTAGTAGTACTTGCACAACTAGATTTTATTTTTCTGCAGTATTGTGGATGTTCCTCAGTGTAGATTCTTGGATTCCTGTGATGCGAACAATGTCACATTTTCTCATTTTTTTCATAGCAACGAATCACATCTAACTTTTGTTCAAAATTTATTGATTTTCTTGCTCTTTTATCTGCTGATTCTATCTTACCACTAGCAGAATGCTTCTTACCTTTTCCACTCATTATTACGGAATTATTTTAAGGGCTGATAATTAAATAACATGCAAAAATGCACAAGAATATTAGTGAGCAAAGACACTGGAACGGTAACAAGGAAATACTGAAGAAGGTTTCCTTATCCTCTCAAAGAATGCCAGTAGTAGATGCATAGAAGAGGCGTGGCTGGGCCAAATTTTCTTTTCTCCCCTTGCATTCATCCTCTGCCAATACTCTACTCCCCCTCCTCCCTATCTTTCTCGTTCAGCCAGCAAGCATTTCGTATTAAAGCGAGTGCTATTAATTGAAATTGGTCTAAATTAGTTGAGCACATTAAAATGAAATTGCATTTTTCAATCTCGCATATAAAGAGAAGTACCTGTATGTATGGCACATGCCCAGGGTGCAGCTTCGTAAGGGGGTGTCAAATGGAAGTCTTATTATACACTTGTTATAATGTGGTTTGTTTTTTTGATCACTTCGCAACTTATAATGGCCAACCTGAGGTTCAACTGAAGGGCCATAACTATACCAAGTCATAGGTTAATGTGTGCAAACTTAATTGGCAGCTTTTCAACTGCCTCTACTCTTTACCCTCTGAATGTAATTTCTTTTATTTACCCTCGTCCCCAAAAATATATGCTCCCTATCGCACTGCATTACTCGAGCAGAATTTTCATCCAAGTCGTCGATAAAAAATAATTATTGAGGAGGCCTTTCTTTTATTGCTCTCAAATTGAAAAAGGGAAATGAAATAGCGTCAAAAATAATCTAAAAATTGGAACAGGATGGGCTATGTTTACAAAACAAGAGCTCAATCATATGAAAATACTCCTAATCTGATTGATAAATTATATGGTTGCAAGGAAATAATTTTAAAATATAACCCTCTTGCACGTTTCATACCATGTACAAAGCATTCACTTAATTTAGCATTTTATCTTTCCACTGAAAAAACTAACCGTGAAATTAGGGAACTTTTGCAAAGGTGGAGAAACTGTTCCTTTATTTCGCTGGTTCCACATCGAGATGGGTTGCACTCATGGAGGTCCTCAAGGTGACGTTGAAAAAACATGGCACAACACAATGGTTATCATGAGCAGATGCTGTTAAGTCATTGAGGTTACAATTGAAGCAAATTTATATGGTGTTAATAAAATTAAAGAATGAACATGAATGCACAGATGCTAAAGTTTTGCTAAAACAGATCGATGAGCAATTTATATTTTTCTTGTTATTTTGAGACAATTGCCTCCAGAAGATCAACCACCTCACTAAATCTCTTCAAGGTATCAATGAACTGTGGATAGATCTGTTGACATGATCTGCAGTTTGGTACCAGACATAAAAAGTTCCGAGTCATGAATGGAAGAGGCGAAGAAATTTTGCGATGAAAAAGGAATACCTGCTTTGCACCCGAAAATAAGTGGATGAAAAAGGAAATTTCATGACATGATGGAAACTCTCAATACCTGAAACAACAGAAAATACTAACTATGATACAGTACATCAGGCAATAAATTATCTTCAAAGGCAACATCTCTATATGAAATTGATAATGATTTAAAAGTTTTAAGTTGTGCTTTATATAGTATGACTGAAGATTGAATGATAAGTTCCTGTAAAATGCTGCTAGTATGTATAAAAACAATGTAGATGAACGTGAGTTAATCGAAGAAGTTCACAGTTTAAAACACCATCTGCCTTTGATAAAAATTATGCAGAAAGAAATATTGGAATTTCTTCACGAATATGAACTTTTAAGTACATTTCCCAACGTGGAAAATTTGCTGAGAATTTTCTTGACATTCGCCACATCAATTTCAACTGGAGAGCATTCTTTTAGTAAACTGAATTTGACCAAAAATGACCTTCGGTCATCAATGAACCAAGAGAAACTTTCTGGTCCGAATTTCCGCCACTCAAATTTTCCATAACTCTAAGTAGATAAACATTTCCCAATTACAGTATTTTTCTTTAAGTCGTAGTGGTTGGTAGGGATACCGTCACATATTTAAGATATTCTCCTCATCCTAAGCCTTACTTCTTTTTATGCCATTTACATTTTGTAAACAGGAAAACCCTTCAAAAGGGTCAAAGATTGACTTGAAATTCGTCTATGGTGCTCTAGGAAAACCAGAGTATAGATTTGAAGTGGAGATTTCCCATTCTGAATACAAAGATAGTGGCCTGAATGCCTTTGAACAGTTGTAAATAATCTCCCACTGATCTTACTTAGCAGAAAACTTTCTTAACGAGCTCTCCTCCTATTCCTTAATATTGCCCGGGTTGGAGCAGTGTGCACTTCCCTTCCTCTGATGTACAGATTTAACAAAAAGGTGTGGGTGGATGACCAACTCCATTTTTTAAGATTGGTTGCAACATATTGACCAGAAATTCCATTATGAATAAAAAGGTAAATCCCTTTGTTCGTGGACAATTGTCCGGCACATCATACCGTATTAATAAAAAAACTATGTGCAGTTAAAGTTGTATTTTGGCCACCTAATATGGTAACTAAATTACAGCCTTTGGTCCAAGTCATGAAAAATTTAAAGCATCATTATCGCGAAAGAATAGTTCAGAAAATGTTTGGCAGAATTTACGAAGGGAAGATAATCAACATAATTCTTGACTATGTTATGGAGGTACACAAAGTAGCTCAGGAACAGTTTTATCATAAATTGTTTTTAAAAAGCTGGAATGTGCAAAGATTAAAGGAAAAAAGAAGAATGGGAAGAAGAAGACGAGGCACCTCTGTCAGAATTTGAATGGTGCAAATTTTAAAAAAGTTTAAAATTTGAAGCCACTTTTGATGAATACATGGATGTAGATAGTGATGTGGTAGTGGCTGAACACCCAACAGATGCTGATAGAATTGAAGGGATAAAAAATAGTGCAGACATTGATTGTAAACAGTTAGATGAAGATGAAGGTATTAGTATCGATAAGTCACCTCAGTTGGCATATGATAGGCCATCGGTGCATTGTATGTACATATTACCACAAGATGATGTCGATGATGATGTTTTTTTTATACAGGTCCTTGAAATTTTTTTTATTCACGTAGAATAAATAATATGACTCAATTAAAAATAACTGAATTTTTAAATGAAAAATAAATTCCTTAAACATTTATGTTTGTGACAGAGCAATTTCACTTAACTATCCCTGCAAAAAGAAATACACAAATAAAGGATGATCTAATAAAGGGAGCAGCAATATATCACCCTTTATTTTTTAATTTCTTCTAGTGGGAAGGGGTAGTTAAGTGTAATTCACCTGCTTGAGATATTATTCTCATTCATAGAAAATGATTATAAATTTAATATTGTTTTAATTCGAAAAAATCAATGTCGACCTTCGTGATATTTAAAAAAATTACTGTGATTTGTAAAATTAATACAATTCCCGTCTCTGTGTAATTTTATTAGGCAATAAACAGTATTATTCATTAAAATGCAATTATTAATTTAATTTTTGTTAATAAAAGAAGAATAAATGATTTTTTATTCCTAATGATGTAAATCAGATGTAAAATCAACAAATATGGAAATGAGAAAAATGTATTTCCATAACTCGAATATTTTTTTAGTTTCCCTTGAAGTTCTACTTATTGGACTGTATATACATATACTAGGGGCCTATTTCATTTTTCTGTTAGTATTTAAACATTAATCATGACAGTTGGCCCTTGCTTAGGACCTGCTTTTATTTGAACTTTTAAAGTTAAATGTAAATTGCCTATGATGCATGTCAAAAGGAATCGGTGGATTATTTGAGGTGTCAAGTGTTATATTTGGGAGAAAGTACGTGATTCCTGCCATAGAACCAATAATAATTTCTACCTTAATCTCATTTGGTTACGAGTTCCATTGCAAAACCCCTTTGACAAACTGCACAATGTCATAATAACTGAGCCAATTTTCAAGTTCAACGAATTTTGTGGCAGGCCAGCTGGATTCAATCTTTTCAAAAATTCAACGGGGAAATTCACTTTAATGTCTGCATTTTCCTCTTCACTATTATTTTTTTCAGTATCGATAGCATAATAGGTTCTAAGTTTTCTTTGTAACTGAGATAGCACTTTTTTATTGATTGCCGTAGAATAAGGGTCACCAAACATTTTACTGAAAGGGCCACATGAGTCTTCATGTACAACTGTGCAATTTTTAAAATTCTTAAATATGTCATACGTCTATATTAAAAGTATTTTGCATCCAAGTACAGAAAATATCATTTAGATATAAAAAGTGATATCTAATGAAAAATCCTGCAGGTGATTAAACAAAACTTAAATAAATTGATGCGTAAGGTGGGTCAGATGAAGTCATTGTGCGGGCCGGATGTGGCATGCGGGCTGTAGTTTGGAGATCCCTGGTATAAATAATAGCCCTATTTCCCTTTTTGCTACTTCCCATCCTGTCAATAATTTGCGAACGCATTAGTTTTAGGAGATTACTAGCAGGAGTGCCCGTTGAATTTCAATGGATTTAGTGAATCTAAAACTTCGATCGTGTAACATGTAAGCATCGCAAGAATACGATAGTACACAGTTATACCCGTCGAATAAAGCAAAAATGAAGAAAACCGCTCTACATACTCCTATTTAGATGAATGAAGGAAGAAAATCTTAGGAAAATAATGTATGAACTCCCTCCATCTCCCACCCTCCCCTTCCCCCTTACCATCCCTTCCCTCTAATTCCCTCTCTCCATCTCCTCCCTCCGTTACCATCCATCTCTCTTGCTCCCTATCTCGTATTAAAAGCATTCAAAGCGAACAAACTTACAAACATTCTCCTTTATATGTTAGATTAGAAGATAATTCAATTAAAAACAACAAATATTTCAATGAAATAAACAACAATTTAAACAACAATTCAACAACAATTTTTACATAAGATATGGAATGTTAGTAAATTTCTATACTTCGATAATGCCATAAATGCAAAAATTATGTTTTACAGAAATAACTGATGAAAAATTTATATTTTTATATGTATTTCAATTCGTTGCTGAGATATACTCAAAAAACCAGAATTTGAACCGGCCATTACATTAAGACCTTTCGACCCAGTAGACTGATTTTGTCCATTTTCTGCTAGAAAGTTTATATCATCAAAACATTGATGTTGGTGTAGGATTCATCAAAATCGGTCCAATAGTTGCTGAGATATCCTCAAGAAACTGAAATTTTGACCGACCGATCCGTGACCTCTGGGGTCACGACCCCGTGGGCCTATTTGAATTATATTTGGCACTGCAACTCCCATGATCAACCTGAAGCTGCTATCAAAATTTCAAGCTCCTAACTTTATTCTCTGGTGAATTATGGCTGCCACAGACAGGCAGACATCCTCATTTATTAGATTTGATTTTACCTCACCACACTTGTCAACGAATCAACACGGTTTCCTTCCTGTCTGCTCTTGCCTCACTAACCTTTCTGTTATGCAGCATTATGCAATTGATGGCCAGACGACTGCAAAATCACCCGAAAGGTTAATACTCGTCATAACTGTGCATGCCTAAATGAAAACTTTGGTCTTTGGTGTGCAATATGGAGATTGAATCCCAACCCTGAGAAATGCAGCCTATTCTCTATTTCCCTCAACAAAAAAACCTTTCTTCTATTCCTACTTATTGAATGACAGCCAAGAGTTTCTTGTCAGAAGGATCTTGTTGTCATTCTCGACTCCAAACTTACTTCTCTTCAACATCTGACTTCAGTTAAGAAGAAGGTAATGGCTCACCTTTGGATTCTCTATTGCTTTACCAACATTAAAGACCTTACTGCTCTTCGCACTTATTTCTGTAGCATCATTCTCCCCATTGTTACCTATTGCTTGCCCATTTGATTCATGTCTGCTCCATCCAATCTCTCTCTTCTTGATCCCATCTTAAATTTTTTTATCAAAATAGTTTGTTATTGTGTAACCTTGTTTCAGAATTTAATCAAATCCAAAATTCTAACTGCCCTCTACCTACACCCCCTCCATAGACATAAATGCATTCTGACATTTCTTTCCTTTATAATGTGGTAAATGCCAAAATTGACTGTCCTGAATTACTTGCCATTTTGAAGTTTCATGTTTTCGCAACAAAGACTCATCTTCATTCTATTTTTGCCATAGATACTCCCCACTGGCACTCCCCTGCATTTGCCATTCTCTTTTTTACTGAATCCCCCTTCTTAATCGCCTACAGTCTCATCCCAACTTTAACATTTTTCACCCTCCTCAACAATGCCTCAGAGTCGATCATTGTTCGTTAATATTTGATGTTGTTTTTTGTTATTATTTTGCCTCAGTTTTTTGTTCATTGTTAATTTGTTATAGTCTTTTGTTGATTTTGTCATTTTTATCATGTTGTGTTAATTCCTTGTTGACCAAGCCTGCTGTAATTAGCATCTATGCTGTAGGTTGATTCTTTAATAATAAATAAATCAATAAACTGCTTCTTTAAGGCTCAATAAGTCAGCAATAAGCAGGAATGGAAATAGAGTTTAGGTGCAATAAAGACAAATTAACCTTATGTGGTTTTCAAGGATTAAGAGGTAGAGTGTGCGTTCCATATCTGCAGTGTTACTACCTTATTGCTTTTACTTTACAATTTATTTAGTTTGTAATACTTTCTTTCAATCAATTGAGAAGTTGATTTTTTTTTCAAAGCTTTGATTTTGTGGAATTATAGAAATCCGATGGTGTATGTAATGCTATGGTGTATGTAATGCTATGCTTCTTTAGCAAACCTAATAAAATTAGCCCTTCCTTGGAGTCCAAGAAAATTTCTCTCACAACATTTTCTGCAAATGTGATTGTAAAGTGTTGCTGGCCTTGGGCTTGAGCTCCATTCAGTAAGGAAATTGTGTTGTGAGACCAGATGCATATGTATAGTAAGTCCTCAATTTAAGTTGTCCCGCTTTACCTCATTCCAATATAATGTCATTGCCGAAAATTCCCACCTCCACCTCGGCACTACGTTGTGCTGTTTTGCCGCTGTGGTAATTAGCTACAGTGACAATGAGTATCTATGAGATTTCCTTAATGAATCTAAATCTATCCTCAAATGTTACTAAATGGATTCTCTATAATAAAAAAATTACACGAAAAACATTGCGACGGAATTATTAGGAATAAATTACCCTCTTATACTTGCTGCCATGCAAGTAAGCCATATAAAAAATACTAATGTTCTTTTTGTGTAACTATAATAGTGTCACCCAAAACTGTGGATAAAATGGCACAATCCGCAGGTATTTTTGAAGCTTCTTTGAATAAAGCCAATTTAGATGGAGTGGAATGAAAGAAAAATAAAGTTGTTAAAGAAAAATTTATTGTACTACATATACAGTGTGTTATTTTTGATATTTGATAATTTTAAATAATGGAATATTTGAAAACTATCAAACTTATTAAACATTTTTGTTAGTGAATAGTTATTTTAGGTTTTCAATAAAATGTCCATCTTATCAGTTTATTATACCAGCCTTGGAAAAGGTGTGGTTGGTGTGTCTAGCTCCCAATGCAAAGTTCGTGGGTTTGAATAATAATAATTATTATTATTATAATTATTTATATGCAAACAGGATAATCCCAATTACATGTGTTCTAATAAAAAATGTATAAATATAAAATTAAATAAATAGAACAAGACAAATCAAAAAACTAGACACATTCGTACAAAAATACACACACAGTCATAACACTTCCGAGTGTTCTCAGCGTGTTCTGCACATGTCTCCTGAATACTGGAAGGGTGTCTTCGTATATGTCCATAGTAGTACTGCATTTGGCATTTGCCTCTTTGTATGTCCGAATTGCTCTGGGAATAGGTGAATGTTTATAGACATTCACTCTGGAGGATGGCTTGTGAAAAAGTGGCATGTGATGGGGTCTATGAAGGGAGGCGTTGAGGCCAGTTAGTGCCACTAGTTATTTGGAATCAATGTCTCCGTTCACAATATTTCATAGGTAAATAATATCCGAGATCATTCGCCTATTACACAAGGGGCTGAAGTCCTTACAAAGGAAAACGTATTCTTCTTTCCTATAAGTTATATTAGCTTTGTAGCATAGCCATTTTATGAAATGCCTTTGCACTTTTTCAATGGCATCTACATTAACATTTTGGGCAGAATTCCAAATAACACTTGTGTTTTCCAACACTGGTCTCACTAGTGCACAGTATGAGCTAATAATGGTAGGGAGGGAGAAATGTTTGATGGAATTCCATTTAATAAAACCCAGGAGTCTGAATGCTCTTGAGCAAATGGACCGGATGTGTACATTAAAATTTAGTTTAGTCTCCATAGTTACACCTAAGTCGTTAATAGTTTGGATCCTCTCTAGGAGAACATCATCTATGGCATAAGGGTACAGACTCATTTTTTCTTCAATGAAAGGGCATGGTCATATGTGTTTGCCTGTTCGTGTTAAAGAAATTATTATTATTCCATATCACTACTAGGACTTTGTGTATTGCATCTATAAAGTATCATTGGCTCTTGCTATACCAATTTTTCTGGTAATTGTAGTGGTATACTTTTCATCAATTTACAGATATGTCATATGCTGCTCTTTTCAATGAAGAAAATGGAATTCTTAAATTTATTCAAAAAGTCTCCACTCTAAAGAGGACTTTTGATTGTGCAATTTTACCTGGCTTTGTTCTCATAAGAAATTTAATTGAACTGAAGAGAAATAAAATTCTGAAGCATTCTTGTCAAATTAAGGTAATTATTCATCATATCCTTACTTTTTCATAACATAATATCTTTACCATTTTCTTGGCCATAACTGTTGTTATTTTACCATAGGACTTCTGTTGGAGGTTTTGGGTGGTGGCAGAAGCTGCATCACAAAAGGAAAAGGCTTTGGAAGTTCTGATATCCTTGTTTGAATATATTCCACAAAATGATGATAATTCTCAAGTGAACTTTATGGTTGATAAATTGATGAGTGAGATATCAGAAACAAGTAAACCGAAAGCCACAGGTACCTTATATGTATATTTCCAAGTCTCATACAGTTATTCTGCATGTATAATTTCTGGAATTAATATAATTAGCTGTAGAATGATTAGAATGACTTCAACAAGTATTGCAGTAGATATTCAGCAAGATTCCATGCAGCTATGGGTGTTTGTTCATTTAAAACAGTGTTTCTCAAACTGTCGGCCACAAATAATAAAATTTCATCAGGAAATTTTAGGAAATATGATGTGATAAAAATTATTGTTATATAAAACTAGCAGAATTTCCCATTGAATTTCAACAGATTTAGTGAAGCTACTACAGCACAACATACAAACTCTTTAAAATATCTATATAGTAGATACTTTTTAAATTACAATTAGCTTTTCTTAACAATTAATCATATTTGCTTGTAAAATCCGCTTCCGAACGTATTGCATTCAAATATAACGATAATTATATTTCCTATCATATATATATCACTTTTGCAAAATCCAGCTTCATTTCTTGTGTAATTATGCCTCGCTGAAATATTTACATATACCGTATCTGCCCGAATAGAAGCCCCCCGGATTTAAGCCGACCCCCCAAAAATATCCACAATTTTTTGGCAAAAACGTAAATTTCGTAGATTTTATGCTGAAGTGTGCCGGGCATTCATGCACATCTTATTGTTAGAATACATTATTCGAAATCGAAGAAATATGTGGGAAATGGTTTAGTTGTTGACATTTTGAAATATTACTCCAATTAATAATTTTGTGTTGCTGAATAATGTTCCACATTCAGTGACAATAATTTCATTCATCTTCATTTTCACAAAAGGTCAAATATAGTAACAGTGATCTCGCCAAGAAATTTTTTCATCCAAGTCTATTTCCAATGAAATTAGCATTTACATTGCCTTAAGAAATTGTATTTTTATAATTATACACGTTCCATGTAAAGTTTTACCGAAATTCAAACATTTGAGCATTCAAAGCCATCAATGCATTTTGCGTAATCGTCAATTTACGCAAGCGATCTCGCCAAGATATTTTTTCATCCAAGTCCATTTCCAATGAAATTAGCATATACATTGCCTTAAGAAATTGCATTTTTAGGCGCGTTTCGCTTACAGCGTGAGCGTCTATTATCGTCGGTCGGTCCGTCCGTCCGTCCGTCCGTCCGCATGTTCGTTCTCGGCTTCTACCGAACGGATTTTTATGAAATTTGATATTAAGGACTTTCAATCAAATATAATAAGAAAATCGCAAAAATGAATCACGTACGCCAATCAGGGGTACCACTTTACTAGAGACAAAAAATTAAATTTTCGTCATATCTCGTAAACTATTGTTCATATCAAAATATTTTTCAAATAAAAGTTGTAGAACTGGTAAAGTAGAGTATTTCCTTTTCTATATATTTTCATCGTAGGAGTAGCCGTTATCGAGAAAATCAAACAAGAAAGTCTTATATGGAGTTGAACTTAGAAAATTTCTTGCATGGTTACTTCATTGTTGCTAACATAAACAATCTCCCAAACAAACGTTTAATTTCCTTACGTGTGCATGTAATACTATTAAATAGGAAGAAAATGGATTATTTATGATGAAGAAAAGGACCTTAAAACGCTATTTCCCTTACGTACAGATATATAATTGCTTTCTAATACTCCATTGCACGAAACGCGCCCCATTTGTGATACGTTGTACGCTTTCCTAACTTGTTATAATTATACACGTTCCATGTAAAGTTTTACCAAAATTCAAACAGTTGAGAGTTCAAAGCCGTCAACGCATTTTGCATAATTGTCAATTTACGCAAGCGATCTTGCCAAGATATTTTTTCATCCAAGTCTATTACCAATGAAATTAGCATATACATTGCCTTAAGAAACTGCATTTTTATAATTATACACGTTCCATGTAAAGTTTTACCGAAATTCAAACAGTTGAGCGTTCAAAGCCGTCAACGCATTTTGCTTAATCGTCAATTTATGCAAGCGATCTCGCCAAGATATTATATATATAAAATATATTCATCGTAGGTCAAATATTTACATTACGAAAAATATAGTACTATCATTTACATGCGAAGGCAATGAGAGACTTCAAGATTTAACCATTACTCAAATTTTCCTCGGACTCGCATTTAAGCCGAGGGGTGATTTTTTCATGATAGATTTTGACAAAAAACATCGGCTTGTATTCGGGCAGATATGGTATGTCTTGTAAGCAAGAAACCCGTGAAAAAGCAACGTACGGTTGTCCATGATTGAACACTGACTCCAGTAAATGTACACCAGATACGTGAGCTTATTTACGTTAATAAACATTATAATGTAAAATATAATGATTTTACTTACAAAAAAATGTAAGATTCCAATAATCAATAGATGAAAGAAGGTTCAATTACTTTCATCAATAAACGCTTCCTGAATAATAATCAGTATCTATTTACGTTGCTATCCATAAATATCGATCGTTTCGTAGCTTAAACAAAAGTGTGAATCGAATAACGCTAAACTTTCGTCTATTTGGAAGTTCTTTGAAGCTAATTGAATCGGAGGTAACAATGACAGCCGCCTTGGTTACGCCCGGAAAGAGAACTAAAAATCCACAAAATTTGGAAACAAATAACGTATTTCTGAAAACTAGGACCGTGTAACATGTAAACTTTGCAGGAATAAGATAGTATAGAGTTTTATTCGTCAAAGAAATTAAAAACGAATAAAATCGGTTCATATTTACGTATTTTAATGCTTGAAGGAAGAAAACCTTGCAAGTCAAGAAATGGGTTCATACGTGTTATCTTATGGAAAAATGTTAATCCCCTACATTGGCAGGACTGATTAATCCCGGTTGACCAAATCTTGACCATTCACTAAGTCAGGATGTAAGGAAGAATCATACCAAATTTGGTTATTCTAGCTTTTATCGTTTAGGAGGAGTTCCATGAACAAACACACAAACTCACGATTCAAAATATATTATAGATAAAGGAATTTGTATTAAAGTTTATTATTTTTACTATTTTCAATACAAAGGGGCTGAATAACATTCAAGGGGGTGATACAGTTGAAAGTTTGAGAACCAGTGATTTAAAGTATGGGTTTAGCTCCAGAAATCCATAGTTTCCATTTCATGTTTATATGAATGAGTTTAAGAAGAAGTGTGCCAACTATTTTACAGGATTAGTGAATACAACATCAGAAGTTGGCAAGATCATTGAGGCATCTAGGGAAGTAAGGCCATGAGGGATCTACATCAGCATTACTCAACCTTTTTGACAGCATGGTCCACCTAGATCACAAGAATCTTCCACAGTTTAACTACACTACATGTGTATGCACATATTATACCACGAACTGCTCTTCTTCCTCCCTAACATTTACCAAACGGTTTCTTAAGTGCTGCCCTTCTTCCCTCTCCATAATCTCCTTTTTTGACCCTCTACACATTCCATTTGTATATGACGTATGAGAACTGTTTCTGGGTCTGATGACTATATTATAGTTGAAACTGGTCGCCTGTTTTTCCCGTAAAGTGAAAACTGTCCTTATTTTCTTTTATAATTATTTGCTTGGAATGTTAATTTGAAAGCTTTAAAGGCACCCCTACCACCCACCAATTTTTTGAAAACCTTCTTCCATAGTGTTATAGATGCAGTGGCATAGTTAAGGTCTTCGGCGCCTGGAGGCAAGGGATCTTTTTGTTGCCCCTAAGGGGGGGAGAGTTTACATCCCCAGTCTGGGCCATATGACCTTTTTTCTTGCTGCCAAGTTCCAGGGAGGAGGGGTTTATGGGGTCTTCTATACTCAATTTGGCGTGTTGGCGTCTTTAGGAAATTCCCTGTTTTGCTACCCCAATAGGATGGCTCTGGAAAACTCAAGCATGCAACAAACATATTTGAATGGGAAATTGGTTTGAGTAAGGCTAGATGGCAGGAGATACCTCAACTCAATTGCAAATCCCCCAGGCCCATAGGCAAAACATCATTTACAAATGAGATCCAGTCTTAAAGAAATATACAGGCAAAACAAAAGTATAACCCGAAGAATGAGCGATAACCACAAAGACTTCGGATGAGACATGAAGAGGTGGCAACCCGAAGTGGGACTTCACACATCTTTTGGATAGACAGAGAGAGGGTTTTGTAAATATTTTTCCCTGACCTGCTTGCGATTGCCATTTCTTAAGTCTCAGGGACCATCTAAACATAAAAAAACTACGGTATCACTATATCCTAAAGATAAATGTGAGGGTGATTCATTGCAACTCAGACCAGTTTCCAGAAGCGTTTTTGATGACTCTCACCTCTCTTGAATCTTAAACCGCTAGGATATTACCGTAATATCCTTTTAATTTTTGGACTTCAATTTTGGTTATTCATGAGAACAGACACTTGACAATATGAGAAGGCTTTATTTATCGAAAAATGAATACAAATGTGTACTTCAAAAAAAAATCGGTACAACATACATTGTACAAACTTTCTCATATACTAAAGCGTTGAATTTCCATAAATCCTGCTGATCTAACCCACTTTTCTCTTCAGATCTTACTGAGAATAAGTGTAGGTGGCCACCAGTGTTTCCAGATTGAAGTGAAGTGGGGACAATGTTGTGTAATATTACTACAAAAACAGTTAAGTGGTTAACAAAAGATGACTATCAGTAAGAAGATTTCTGCTAGTATCATCATGAAGAGATCATCCAATAAATTGCGTCACGTAGAAGGGAGAAGATGCTTAACTTGAGAGGAACTTGTTTCAGGGAGTGGGAATCGGTGACTTAAAAAAACTCATTCTGGCTTAAATTAATTTTTTCCCTCCGAACCGGCCCAAAAATAGGAGTGTGCGGGGTACACAAGTGCGTGGGTTACATGAGTGAATACTGTATATACAACACCTAGCGTCGTGTTAATATAAACTTCCTACAAAAACAAATGGCTGCAATTATGCAAGCGTAATGGTGAGCATGAAGTGTGTTCATTTATTCGATTGGCCAATAAATGTATTGCCACATGGGGTTGCAAACATGTCTTATGTAAACAAATGCCTATTTAAACATGAGTTTGACGAAATTACGATGAAAACTATTGAATAAAGCCTATATTTAATCTAGAATACCAGCTGAACATGGCCAGTGCTTCTTCGCATTTTCTGAAATAGAAAATTGAAAACATAAAATTGGGTGAATTTTCATTGTCAGGACTCGAAAAGTAAGATGCAGATTCGGGGGAAATGTAAATTTGAGGAAACGTAAAATCGGATAAAATTTTAATTGTTCTTATGAGTATTTGGCCAGGACCAGACAAAAAGTGCTCAAAATCGGAAAAAAACATAAAATTGGTGAGTGCAGAATTGAGGTTTCACTGTAGTTGTCCTAGTGAAATTTAATGATGATCTCACATTTAAAACTTTTCCAATTTTATTCCTCACCTAGAAGCCACATCTTCATTTTGTAAATGTAAAATGAGAAAAAAATAGCTGTTTCTATAAAATTAAAAATGATAAATATTAAGTTAACAGGTGGAAGGATTTAGAAATAATTTGATAGATTATTTAATGATTTATGTTATATTTGATGACTTTTCATATTGATGCATTCTAAGGTGAATTTAATGATAAATTTTCTTAATTATAATTCCATCTTTAGTTTTACAGAAGCTGTATCATTTGTTGGGAGTTTTGGCTAAACAGTACCCTGAAAAAGTGCATGATATATCAGATAAAATATTCTTAATTTTCATCAATAGGCTTGATCAACAGGTAAGAATTATAAAAAATATTATAATGAAATATTTCATTACTTTCTTTGGAGCTTTATTTTTGCTAAATTTTTCTTGTTTATAGAATAAAAATTTAAATATTTATTGAAATATTTCCCCTTTATCTACATTTTTTATACGTTAAATATTTCTAGGGTCAACAATATTTGGATGCACTTGCTTGAAAGTATAATTTTCTACCCGTATTGTTTCATATTTAAGGCTAACAGTTTCATGCAAAATGCAGAAGTCCAATTTAAAAAAATCATTTAACAATTCTAAAATTTTTTTCAGATTATTGAATGTAAAGCTGGATCTTTTACTGTAATTACTGGGCGCTTAGATGGTATCTCAGAATATTTGTGTTCTTTTCCTCGAAACCCTATAGAGCATCAACTTCATTGTGATATGTTAAATAAAGTGGTAAAGTTGATGATTGCCAAGGAAAAGGAAACCAGAAGAACTGCTTCTAGAGGTAAAAGTTAAAGAGGATGTAATTAAAATTTTGTTGGTTCTTCAGAGATTATTTTAGTGCCAAGTGAACATAAAATTTCTAAATGTTAATACAGTATCGGACCCCGTATTCAGCATTTCACAATCCGTCAGGACCTGAAATTCAGCAAAATCTTGTGTGGTTATGAATTTGAAATTGGTAGATACCGGAAAATCTCACGATCTCGAAAAAGCGATGATAATTGCGCTGCTGTTTTATCGTTGTTCTTTTGTTAGAATATGCTGTGTTCCACGAATATAAAATATTTGTAATCCTCTTTTTATCAAAATAGGATTACTTTGTTGAATGGATGGCACAAGTTATGGCCATCCACCAAATTTCTAAATGATGATGATGAAACTGAACCTAATTTTGAAGGTTTTACTTCTTCTGACGAAAGTAATAATAATTGTAAACAATAAAGATGCCTTGATTTATCTGAACAAATTTAATTTTTATGTGTTAGAATTTGATATAAAGTGAAATTATCATTTAATTTTGTACTCCATCGATATTACAAGTACATACTAAATTACGGACCCAAAATCCAGAAAATCCCCAAATCTGGAAAATTTCAGTCCCAAGCTTCCCGGATAAGGAGTCCAGTACTGTATGTTATTACTAACTGTGGGAGTTTTCAGAAAGCAAAGCTAAATCCTTTGTATGGACATTTTGCTATTTTGTTGAACCAATTGATATATAACTTTATCAGTAAATATTGTACAAATTTTTGTTTGGTTGAATTTGTAAGGTTACTTTTCATTTTGGTGTCATTATTTTGATTGTATCATTAGGAAATACCAGTCATTATTATCATTGCTTATATTTTCTGTTGAGCTTCCTTGCTTATTTTATTTATTTTAATACTGCTGCTATTACAAGTAAATATACATAATGTGATATTGACCTTGTTATACTGATAAAGTTTCAAACTACCATATATTGCAGCATATATGTTGACCTTTAAAGTGACAAAATATCTCCAAAAACTAGGGTCAATTTATACTCTTGAGTATAATACAGAAACCTTGAATTGTAGGTGATTGATGTAGAATAGTACTGCTAGCCCTCGCTTCACATGAGGGATATGTTCTTAAATGGCTGCATGTGATAATATATAGAGCACTAATTTTAATTGTATTTTGATGAAAGGGACATACTGAAATCTGAATAATCTTTATATATTTTGAAAGAGGAAGCTTTAGCCTTTCTAGTAATGCATGTCTTGTATTTTTTATTGTGTTTTTATAATTTCTAATGTACGCTAAATTTTGCACTCGATTTTTCACGAAATTACCGTACGCCAGCACCTTCCATTGCCTTTTGGCGTAACGGAGTTTCGTAAATATAAATAAGCTTTATATATTTCGAAAGAGGAAGCTTTGGCCTTTGTAGTAATGCATATCTTGTAGTTTTCATTGTGGTTTAGGATTTTATAGTGTATGATAAAGTTTGCGCTGGATTTTTCATTTTTGCCACAAATTTATGGTGCGCCATCACATTTCATCGCCTTTTGGCGCAAGGAAGTTTCATATTTCTAATTAACATTTACATATTGTGAAAGAGGAAGCTTTGGCCTTTGTACTAATGCATGTCCTGTATTTTTCATTGTGGTTTAGGATTTTATAATGTACAATAAAGTTTGCGCTGGATTTTTCATTTTTGCCACAGAAATACGTTGGTTCTCGTTCTAAAAATCGCTTTTCAATGCACAAGTGAGGTAAAGGGAATGTTTATTTTATCAAAGAAGTAAGATATTTTTTCTGCCACATCTGTTTTTCTGTGGGGTTTTTGAGAAAGCCCTTCCTCTGTTTGACTCATGAAAGAAAAGGACTTGTAAATGTTTACACACAGCCTACTAGAGATTTTTCCGATGCAATTCATGAACTAAGTTGAGGAGCATTCGCTTTTTTGTCCCTTCAAGGTCCCTTCTACGACAATTCTTACACTTCATCGCAGAAAAGGAAAGCGTCTCCCCCAACCTCCTTTCCTTCGCCTTCAATTCATGACATATGCAACTATTATTTATTCACCGGCCTTTTCCCCAAACAAACCAGGAAAATATCTCCCAAATGGTGCAAACTCCCTTTCATTGGCACTCTTTCACATAAACTGGCCAATCTTCTCCCGAAGAAAGAGTACAAAGCTGCCTTCTATACCTCTCCCACACCATCAGCAAATGTCTCATCAACAGTAAAGACAAAATAGACAATTTCAAGAAATCCGGGGTCTATCTACTGGAATGTAACGACTGCAATGCCAAATATATAGGTCAAACAGGAAGAAATTTCATAATACGCACCGAAGAACAACGGAAGTGCTACCTAAAGAATGACCCATCATCCCATTTCGCCAAACACCTCATAGATCAAAACCACACCAGTTTCTTTCGGTTTCTCAACATGACCCATAAAGAGCGGATGACCTACAAAACAACGGCCTCCCTTTCCTCGGCCGAAAGAAGGAATCTTTTGTTTATGATACTGCGAGCCATATGCATTAGCACTTGGAAGCCGGGCATGACCGAGAAAGCTTACTAGAAGCTTACAGAGAAGCTTACTAGATACATATGTTTCTAGTGTTATAAGGTAAATTTCAATTACGCATGTGTACATTTTCTAAAACAATCGGGAAAGGACTTATGAGCTAATATGTAACTTTTAAAAGTTTAACGTATTCTGTGTCTAAAATCATTCATGATAAATACAACTTCATATCTCCGCTTCTAATGACCGAAATGTTACCATTTTTCTATGTGACTTCTGTAGTGATTAAGAATGATGACTGCATAACTAAAACGTTTATATTATTTATAAAACGTCTTTTAAAAAATCATAAATACAACACTTAGTTAAAAATTTCCAGCCAAGACGTGGAAAAGTTGACATGCGACAAACTTTTCACCTAATTGGTTTAGATAGGTACATTCAGTGAATAAATGTTCAGTAATGTTTAAATGTTTTTTTGAATAAGATTTCATGCCAATACATTACATAGTTCTTGTGATTCCGAAAGTTAATATAAACGCGCACCGGAAAATTAAGCGATTGGTGTTTATTCGCTTCTACTGCAGCAATGTTTGTGTGCGACATATGATATTTTAAATGATACTGTTTAAAAATTTCATCTTTTATGTATATTCACAGAAAATTTCATCAAAATAACAATAAAACAAAAAGTTATGAATTTTTGAAAATTTTTGCGAATTTCCTCACCTTTACCTGTATTTTAAAAAAAACCTCATTCGGCGAATAAGGTAGGTTCTCATAAATCTCTTCCGGGCTTGATGGGTTAAAGGATGGAAATGTATAAAAAGCTCATACACTCAAAAATAATATTTTTTTCTTTTATTCATTCTTTGTTTCAAGTCTAGAGTTCGTACAATCATTAGAGGTAATTTTAAAATTATAATGAAAAAAGGCTTGCATGCTACATTTCAGTACTTTTTATGTTAAATTGAGTAAGACAGTGCCATTGGTGTGAGGTTATGTGAAAATTAAACACCTTAGACACCAAAAGTAAAAAAAAACTTCAAAAAGAAAACAATAAAATAATAAAAACTGGTGATAGTACACACACACACACACACACCTGGTTTACGGAAAGCAATTCACTATTTAACCTGCGAGTTTGCAGGAACTTACTCCGTGCCAGGGACTCGTGAGCTTTTATACATATATGCACTCATGCGCACACATGCACTCACATACAGAAAATGAATCACTAAACATCACTTACCATATTAGCCTGAATATAATGTGACCTCGAATATAATGTGACTCTAAATATTTTGAAAGATTTTCTAGAAAAAACTCGAAAAAAAGAAAAGAAAATTTTTAGATTTCTCCGTATTAGACATCTAAAATTTGTAAACGTATTAAATTGTATTAAGCATTTCAGTACATATTTGTAAACAATAATGAGCTAAAAATCGGGAGTTTTCTATCTTCCGAAAACATTGTAAAACACATTACAGTAATACCGAGTTGTCATCGCTGGAGAACATATATGTTAAGTTCAGCCGGTGACTGTCCTTAATCCATTGTCGCCTCAGATGCTTTTTGATTACAGTGTAACGCGTGAGCCTTAATATGTGTACGATGTAACGAGTATGTTGTATCTCTCAAAAAGACGTGTGCATATACTGTGTTTTTTCGAAACTTATGAATTTCTGGTGTTTGAGAATCACTAGTGTTCGAATATAACGTGAGTGCTACTTTTAAAATTTCATTTTTTCGGGCCAATACAGTAATTAGTAAATATTGATTTCATTGGAAAGTTTTATCAAAGAATATATTTGTTATTTTTAGCTGCATTAAATTTGCTGGGCAAGCATGGATCACAAATTTCAAAGCATTTGATTGAAGAATACAAATGGTGGCATGAAAAACTTTGGAATTGGGTAAGCTCAGACAACTCAGATGACTTAAAAGTTGGCCAGGCATCCTTGGACACATTTTATCAAGTAATATCTGAGGAGTTATTGAAAATGGATCCCAATAAAGCAGAACCAATACTCCAGGTAATTTGTTGATTTCTTTTTCATACTTGTTCAAGTCATTTATTTGTAGATAATAAAACCATTATGTTGGATTTTGAAAAGCTATGTTCAGACTGCTCGTGTTCGTGCTCAAGTTCAGAATGGTTATGTTGTTTGTCACACTCATAGTTGTCCTCTACAGACTGCTCATGATATTCTATGCTCACAATGTTTGACAGGTTTGTAGTGGTCATTTCAGCTGCCTCTAGTAACATCTCATTTTATGGAATAGTTCAGAAAGTGTGCGAAATGAGTGATGATGATTTTAAAATTGCAAGTGCTGCATTTATTGTTATTCAATAACTACTAATAATAAGAGAAAAAGGAGAGACTGTCATCTGTGGATGGCAACCATTTTCAGAAATAGGTATTGTTGCAGTGGAACTAGTCTTGACAATTTTAGAATAGAAAGATTGCATTTTTTTAAACAGAAAATACAGTAATTGAATGGAAGTTATGAAGTAGCACAAGTGTTTTGGCATTAATGCAAGTAGTGGCATTGGGAGAAAGGGAAACATTCATCAGTGTATTCACAACTATTAGTGACATAATGGATCAAAATTTCCATCTGCTTCTTTTTCTGTGGTAACTACAAATCCATCACAGCAGCTAACAATTTTGTTTACTTATTGTTTTTTTCAATATGAAAAATGAACAAAATATTTTTCATTTTTAAATTATTCAAAGTGTTTAATATGTATGGAGAATGTCGTCTCTTGGACACATCAGGTATTTTTGTATTGAAGTGCTTATTGTTGAATTTGTTTTCAGCTATAAAAGGAGCATGAGGATTCTCTAGCAAATGATGTTGTCATGCAATTAGACTGGATTTTTATTGCATCCACCTTCTGATGTTAATAAGAGTCTGGAACCTCATCCATTTCAGTGGAGATTGAATAGATGAAATTAGTGTGGTCTAATCTCGAAGTAATAAATTGGGATGGTGAAGATTCACATAGGAAGCTTAGATATGAGTGAAAAGGTGGGATTTCATCAGTTGCCAAGTGTCTTGCTTATTTCCAAGAGCAAGCCTCTGCCAACATCCACAGGGATATTGAGGGAAGGAACAAAGTTGAAACTGGTCATGTCTATGAATTCCTGGAAGTTTGACTTCGGCCTCGGCATTTGACTGAATATCTACTAAATCTGATATTTGGCTTCTGCTTCAGCCTCAGTGTGTTTAAGGTCAAATAACCATATGTTATCGAAATACCAAATTATTTCTATATTTTTACTTTTTTAAATGAAGGGAATATGTATTTATTATTATTTAACAGTATACAGGGTGTTTAAAATTGTTTGTGCAATTTTAAACTTTAAAAACTTTGGTTAAAAGGAGCATGAGGATTCTCTAGCAAATGATGTTGTCATGCAATTAGACTGGATTTTTATTGCATCCACCTTCTGATGTTAATAAGAGTCTGGAACCTCATCCATTTCAGTGGAGATTGAATAGATGAAATTAGTGTGGTCTAATCTGATATTTGGCTTCTGCTTCAGCCTCAGTGTGTTTAAGGTCAAATAACCATATGTTATCGAAATACCAAATTATTTCTATATTTTTACTTTTTTAAATGAAGGGAATATGTATTTATTATTATTTAACAGTATACAGGGTGTTTAAAATTGTTTGTGCAATTTTAAACTTTAAAAACTTTGGTTGAAGACTAGGGTTGCTAATTTTAAGATCTTCATTACCTGTAGATTTTCATCTGAAACCCGGCGACTTAGGAGGAAAACCTTTTTTTTTTATTTTTGCAGGTTTTCTGTTATTCATGGATTGCATAATTAAAAAGTATTGTAAACTAATGCAATACAAACTTACATGGAATAAACACAGTGAAGGCAATGAGCAATCTAGGAATCACAAGTATAAGATGCTTTATTCACATGCTTCCATTATGTATGCAGAATGAAATTCTAGCACAGCATAATTTAGTCGAGTTACTGACTGTAACCAGAAAGATATTGGGATACTGTCATCATTCTTCCCTTGCAAAAGACAAACTACACAAAATACAGGAGAAGTTGGAACCAAATGAAATAGCAGCTACTACATGTTAAAAAAGAAATCATCATCCTGTACTTTGAAGATAACGATGTCAACATAAAAAAACTCACAAACCACCAATGCAGAGAAAAAAGTTCATTTGCTGGGGTCTGTTGAAGAAGCTAAAAAGCTGGTGTACCTTGAGAGTTCAAGTATTTCTTAATTGATACCTATATTAAAAAGTCTTTCCAGGGAAGATACTGGCATTGGTATACCTGACATCAGAGGCATAGCCATGGGGGGGGGGGTTTATGGGGTTCAAACCCCTCATGAGAAAATCGAAAAATTATTTGTTATATTATTTTTTGCCTGTTTTTATTACAACTGTGACATCCAGTGAAAAAATTGAACTTATTAGTAAAAATAATTAACGAAATAGTAACAAAGAATGCCGTGTAAATATGAGACAAAGACAGCGAGCTGATTATCTATACTTCAAAATGAAACAAGTGCCGCACTTGAAGCGCGTACAACCTTAGATGTGAAATTATTATGGAATGCCGATTCTTGCTTTATTTTCGCTATTTATGGATTATTTTTGTCTACTGTACACATTTTTAAAGGTAAAAATGGGAGCAGGGCTGGCGCCAGTGGTGAGGCGACTGCCTCAGGGGGCGTTTAGCTTGGGGCAGCATTTTCAGACGCATATTGAGACAAAAATCAACCGCAGTTTCTGATTTTTTAAAGACAGCTCATTAATAATATAGAAGTTATAGTTACAAAATCATTATAAACATTACAGAAGTCATACACAAAAAATTGTTGCATTTTGTTCATTAGAACCGGAGATAAGGCAACAGGAGAGGGTTTTCTATGCAACTTGAATGCGAGAATCTTTCCCTCGCATCTCGGACTCACTCTCGGTCAAGAGAGCTCCACAACAATAACATGAATAGAGATAGGGGTTTTCCGCTCAGCATGGCATGGGACCCCCTCTTCCCCAAAATGACAAAAGGGCGAAAATCTGATTGGCCGGAACCTCCACCAATAGGAAACCAGCAGACGAACCACGGAGGGGATATAAACCTGACCACGGCACTCAGGAGTTCCCTGAAGATGGCATCTGAGGCAGACATCGAAACATCGGACTTGTTCCAAATCTGCACCCGGTGGGAAACCCGAGAAAACTTCATCGCCAAAATTCATTGAGTCTAAAATATATAAATGCTGTTACTGTGCAAAAGGGCAGCATAAAGTACACTCACCTCAGACGGCAATTTTTGACGCGACGGCCCTGAATGGGAGTTATAAAATTTAATGCATCTAGTAACATTATATAGAATTTTATATTTTAATAACAGTATTTGTAACGATGAGTTTTTAAACTAAAAATTTTAATGTCTCGGATAAATGACAATGTTACTTATTGTTAGTATTTTCCAGAATCCTTAAGATGAAAATTTACATAAATTAATTTTTATAGCTAAAGTTTATATTTATTACTGACGTTACATCAACCAAGCATATAAGATATTTTATATTTTAATCATACATTATGCATTCAAAGGTAATTCGCTTGATCGTTTTTAGAAATAATACATAAATGCTACTATAGAAATACTTGTGTTATAAAAAGGCGAATTTTGATAACTTGGCCATAGGCGCCAATATTCGTAGCTACGTCTTTGTTACTAACGTTGTATAAAATTCATTTATGATAGGAAATGAATGTACAGTAGTCCCTCACCATTCGCGAGGGTTAGGTTCCTGAAAACCCTTGCGAATGGCAAATTCGCGAATGGTAAGTAATTGGGTATATGGAAAAAATAGGGTTTGGTTCTTAGAGTCCCTATTCCAAGTATGTAACTTGCATTTTTGCTCTTCAAAATATTATAATACAATACGTACTGTGGCGTTCTGAATAAATGCCACATTTTATTAAGGAGCAAGGAACCAATCTACACATGCATCGATGACGTTGGTGATATCCCGTTTATTAATTATAAATCCCACGAATTTTTAATTTCGGTGAGGCAACACAATTTATTTTTAACAAAAAAATCTATATAGGGATTTACCGAACACGTGTGTAAATCATTAAATAAAGTAAAAATGTTTTGCCTCTGGCGCACCGCAGCGGGGTACATAGCTCTGAACCTGATGAACCCTCCCCTTGGTCAAATTCTGGCTACGCCACTGCCTGACACGAAGGCAGATGCAGAATGAAATCCAGAGACAATTTTGTTGTCTTAAAAATGAACTACGGTATAGAACCTTCTATCCGGCAAGTTTGGGAGATGGGAATAGCCTGTTATCTGGAATTTCTAGTTATCTGGAATATCTGTAATATATTGTACTCATAAACAATGCTCGGAAAGAGCTAGAACTCACCAGAATGGTGTTCTGGTCTGTTGCATGTGTTCATAATATTGTTCCGTCTTGTCAAACATTTAGTAATACCGTTTTGTTAACTTCATTTAATAAAATTAACATAAAAAATTTTTCTTTGCTTTTCTTCATCATAGTACATACATAAGGTATAAATGAAAATTTAACTCAATTGTAAATGTTCTATCAGTTATTTCGTGTTCACTGCTTTCAGTTCCACTACCAGAACGTGTGTTCCATTTTGTAATACTTTCTGTTTTGAGCACTATTATAATAAATACCTGTACTCTTGCGAGCCGGTTGTTAATTTTTTTCTGAATTTGTGAGCTAGTTGTTAAATTTTTAGAAAATATAAAAATTTATTGATTTTGTACTTTCAAGCACATTTTGCCCTATCTGGCATTCAATTACCAACAGTGTATGAAATGGAATATATATTATGAACAGGACACTTGTTAAGCTAGCATAATGTTAATACTATACGAGAGCGATATGGTGCCCCTGGCATGTAGGCCTCCCTGGGGTATCCGGACGTTTCCCCCAAAGCACTTCACCCACGAGACGTTTCCCCCAAAGCACTTCACCTACGAGATGTCTCACCCAAAGACACTTCGCCCATGAGACATTTCACCCATAGACATTTCATCCATGCCCTTCCACCCACAGTTTTTTTTGCCCACAAGTCACTTCACCCACATAAAGTTTTATCCAAAGAACTTTCACCCACTGGAGTCTCACCTGTGATTCAGAAAACACATGAAACCTATTAAAAATTTATATAAATATAATATGGGAGAAATATGTATTAAATAATAATTTTTATTTTTTATTTTATACATGAATACAACTCTAATTTAATCCAAACAATACTTAACCTTATTTAATTTTTAAATTAAAATTACAACAACATTTGGTTTAATATGTTTTTATTTAAAGGTTTTAAGATATATAATTTAAATTAAAACATTTCAATATGCATTTAAATATTGAAATTGAGTCCACAAACACGAAGATAATCAGTTATGCAATTACAGTGCTTGTAATCTTCATACTCTAGTGTAATTGACTGTAACTTCTCCGTAACTTTTTTTATACTTCATCCTACTTGATTCTCTTACCATTTTTCCAAATTCTACTTCAACCATCATTTTTTCGTTATCTGCTTGCACTTTTATAATTTCGCTCAGCAAGCGGAAAAAAGAGGGATAGAATGCATAAAATAAAAAATAAAAGTTATTATTTAATACTTATTTCTCCCATATTGTATTTATTTAAATTTTAATACATATCATGTGTTTTCTGAATCATGGGTGAAACTTCTTTGGATGAAACTTTATGTGGGTGAAGTGACTTGTGGGTGAAGTGTCTGTGGGTGAAACGTCTCATGGGTGAAGTGTCTTTGGGTGAAACGTCTTGTGGGTGAAGTGCTTTGGGGGAAACATCATGCCATTCTTATCCAAATTCCCTTACAACATTTCTTTCTTTTTTAGAGAGCCGGTTCTTAATTTTATTCCAGCTCATCATTTCCAGTACTGTACAGTAATAGTAATACTGCAGTAATTGGCAGGGTGGGCTTGATGGCGGTGCAAACAGTGCAACTGCACTGGGCCCCACACTTAAAGAGCCCCCGCACGCTCTAAAAAATATTTCTGGTACTTATAAAGTACACGCATTTTTATAGAAAATCTGAAAAACTATTAAAGTGTCATAGCAAGAGAGACTGCTTTATTTATTAAAATTTGCTATTAAAAATGTTTGATGTGTAAGAGGTCCTGTGTGCACACTGCAACATGCCCCGTGATTTTCGTGGCCGACTCTGGTAATCTGGTATTTTCCAATATAAATTCCTTGTTCTCTTCCAAATTACATGTTCACTTGTTCACCAGATTCACCCAAATTACTAGCGAAGCTTTAAATTTAAATTTCTTCTTTCAAATTTTGGAAAAATGCATTATTTAAAAAAATTAGCTGGTTAACTGGATATCCAGATAACTGGAATCTGGATAAAAGGTTCTATAGTGTACATTAGGGTGGGCCGAAAAAATCTATTTTCACCGGACGGAATTTGGCGTATGCGCAATTGTTGCGTATTGATATGAGTATTATCCATGCAAAAATGTTTTGAAATCGGATAATATTTAACCCTGCCGCCAGAGCACTAAAGTTTAAAATTTTACGAAAATTCAGGCTGAATCTAGAAAGAAATGCATGTGGAAACCCAAATATTTCGAGGTCGGATATACTATTATGTACGAAGAATACCTTACTCCATCCAAATTAACGTGATAAAATATTATTTGTTTAAAATAAAATGTCTGTCTCTGAGAACGTTTAATTAATATCTAGAATTCGGAGTATAGGCAACCCGCACAGCAGCCGCCACTGACCTGCGATATGGGACAATGCGCGGAATTTTCCGATTTTGAGACCTCAGACGCTGTAAACTTATCTTTTTTTAATGGAAATGTCTTCGTAAAGGTTCCAACCCTTCTTCCGCAAGAAAAAGGCATAATCACGACCCGATAAATTAAATATTTCTTAAAATTACGAGTTCTTTTCAAAAATACTTTCAGCCCTCCGCTGATTTACTGCTATGACAACCCATTACTGATTACGAGGTGGTGTCTGCCCATCGAGTTTCACAAACTTCCTCCACCTGAAACTTCAGAAGAGTAATAATAGTAGTTTCTTGGGAGGGAGGTTTCGTATGGTCCTTAAGACCAGTCTTCTGTCTTTGGGAGGCAAAGGACGGGGTGAGTCAGTGTTGATGAGGAGGAAGGATGGTGAATAAGGAAAGGGTAGTGACTAATGGCGAGCCAGGGGCGGTCCAATGCGAGCAG
Organism: Uropetala carovei; assembly: GCA_036926305.1. Classification (NCBI taxonomy): domain Eukaryota; kingdom Metazoa; phylum Arthropoda; class Insecta; order Odonata; family Petaluridae; genus Uropetala; species Uropetala carovei. The sequence continues at coordinate 5,496,888 of JAXCHB010000084.1, read as the reverse complement.
ATTACCTGTTGGTGGTCGGTGCGGCATTATACAAAGAATCAAAGCAGATACACAAAGTCATTAAGATAACATTATCTTTCCGCGGAGCAAAACAACATTAGGGGAGTGATGGGAGTGATGAGATGTTTGTGGTGATTGTTCGAACAGGCGAGGAGGCCTCTCCTTATCGGCTTCCCTGGTTCGTGACCTATGATGTGGCACAATACTCTCGAACTCGTCATCTCCCACTCCCGTCCCTCCTCCAATGAGTTTTTTCTCAGTGGAAATACCCTTCTCTCCCAATGGGAGTGTGCTCGTCTTCCGGACCATACGACAGAAATAATCAGTCGAGTTCGAATCACCGTTCAAGTGTATGTGGTTTTGGTTTCGAATGCTAGAAGTGGTGCAATGGCACAACATAAGAAAAAGCTTACGAGAGGTGGAGTGGAGTGTCAGCTATTTGGTGTGCCCGAAAACTTTACCGGCAGTGTTATGCCTACCTATGAAGACGTAGTGAAAACGTATTTGTACTCTCGGTTTTTGGAGCAAGAAGCCAGAAAAACTGAACCATCAGTATGAGATATTGTTGAAACTGTCGCTTTCGCCCTGGAAGAAATTTGGAAGAGAGCTTAAATACCGGTTGTTGGGCGCATAACTCAGTACCATGAAAAGTATCGTAACATTCTACGATCTGTAAATAAGAAATCCTTTGATACCATTAAGCAGGATTTCCTTCAGAATGCCCGTAAGCTTTCTGACGTAGCCGCATGTAAATGCCTTCCTGGAAATCGTTGTGCCTGTGATGTTGCATCCAAGATGCCAATCCTTGAGCAAGAATTTCTTCATGACCAGAGGACAGAGAGAAAAATGTTTATAGGAGGAATTGATATACAAGAAACTAAAAAGAAACGGAAAAGGGAGATGAGACATCGATTAAGAGAATCATTTATGTTTACTGAGCAGCAAGGCACAGAAGAGGAAGTACGCAGAGAAGGGAGTGATCAGGACTCGGGTGAGGAATCAGATGCCGCCAATGACGACGACTTCATAAAAGAAATGGAGTGGCAGCCCCGGAGTACGTTAAATCTACCGAGATACGCATCTGCGTGCGAGAGATTATGCATTTCCAATAGAGTTGCTGCTGGGCTGGCATCTGCCCCCTTGGTTGACCTTGGGATGGTCACCGACACAAGTCATAGTAGACAAAAATAAAGTGAGGAGGGAAAGAGAAAAGGTACGATCCTCAAATCAGAAGATCCTTAATGATTACAAGCTCCAAGCTCTGTATTTTGACGGCCGAAAAGATATGACATATTTTTATGAAAATTCAAGACGAAAAAAGACAGTGGAAGAGCACATAACTCTCCTTGAAGAACCTGGTTCTCAGTATTTAGCTCATGTAACTCCTATCATAAGTAAAGGAATTGGACTGAAGGATGCAATCGTGACTTTTTTCACCGATAAAAAAATTGACAGAAATACCCTTCGGGCCATTGGATGTGATGAGACTGCAGTAAATACTGGTAGGAATACAGGAGCCATCAGGTGTGTCGAAATGGCACTTGGAAGACCATTACATTGATTTATTTGCCAATTACATGGGAATGAACTTCCACTGAGGAAGTTGGTGTTGATGGTCGACGGCCTTACCGTTGGTCCGAAAGCCTATTCAGGCCCAATTGGTCGCGCGTTGAATTCCTGTGAAAATATGCCTGTAGTGGAATTTGATGAAATTGCTGTCTGCACTCCGTGCATCGATAAAGAAGATTTGAGCAGCGATCAGAAGTGTCTGCACGAAATTGCTCAGCCGATCACAAAAGGAAAGTGTCCCGAAAGCCTTGCCACGAGAATCCCGGGAAAGATGGTGCATAATCGCATCCTCCGACTGTATATTTCTACGGAGAATCCTTCAGAAAATCTAAAACGCTACTAAAGTTCGTCATGAAGGTGTATGTGCCAATGTGGTTTAAAATAAAGTCAAGACCGCTATGTACCGAAAGCCCAAAGCACATCATGGAGATGATGTCCACACTGAAAGCTTTTGTTCCGAAAGTTTTATTCAAAATGTCAAGTAGTGATGACGATTTAATAATCTGCAGTGCCGCAGCGGTTGTTCTGAACTATGAAATGAAAAAACGTAAACGGCGATGGTGGGTCAAAACTTTATTAAAGAAGCGAGCGGGATCGATTTTGCTGTCAGATTTAAGAATGGAAGACGGAAGTGGTTTTAAGAATTTTACGAGAATGTCGCAATCGGATTTTGAAAATTTGGTCCAAAAGTTACTCGTCAAGATACTAACTACAGAAAAGCTATTTCTGTAAGTGAAAAACACTGACAATGAGCAAGAGCAAGACGAGACTGAAAGTCGAAACAGTGAGGCGCGAGTTTCGTGTGCCTTGTCCTTGAACTCGACCAATCCGGGAGCTCTGCACATGGATGTCTCTGGTAACGTTATTTGCTTTGATGTTTACCGCTCCATCGGCGGATAGCCAGGTTTTGTTAGCTAACACTTATTTGGCCTTAAATGTTACTAGAAAATGTTCAACAATAAAACTTCCACCAACATTGTTATCGAACAGTATTCGCAAACACTGTTAGCGAACAATGTTCGCCTTGGTGTGGACCCGGCATCACAGTAGGCAGCACAGAAGAAGATATGCGTGCTCTAGTAGAGGAGGGGCGAGTGTTTGAAGTTCCGCCGTTCACTTGCCACACACAAGCTGTGGAGAGGATAGTGCAATTAGTATCGGTGGCTTCTAAATGCGTATGCAGCCCTGAAAGAAGAGATGGATGGGTGAATTCATGCCTGAGTGACCGTCAGATTCAACCCAAATTTGAATTTAAAAGACAATACCAAGTTCTGTAAAACATCTTCATCTCAACTATTTCGTGTCCCATGGTAGAGTAGTTAGGGGGGGAGGAGGGGGGGGGAGGCAGGGGACTAGCAGCCACCTCCTTGTGGTGAGTTCTGGGTAGTTTCTCATAGAAACTAGCGAAGAGCTACTCAAGAGATAACTCTACATCAAAATTGTGGAATAAATATTCTTAAGTTTCCCCTTCGCGTATTTTTCATTAAAATGCGGTAAATCAGCGGAGGGCTGAAAGTATTTTTGAAAAGAACTCGTAATTTTAAGAAATATTTAATTTATCGGGTCGTGATTATGCCTTTTTCTTGCGGAAGAAGGGTTGGAACCTTTACGAAGACATTTCCATTAAAAAAAGATAAGTTTACAGCGTCTGAGGTCTCAAAATCGGAAAATTCCGCGCATTGTCCCATATCGCAGGTCAGTGGCGGCTGCTGTGCGGGTTGCCTATACTCCGAATTCTAGATATTAATTAAACGTTCTCAGAGACAGACATTTTATTTTAAACAAATAATATTTTATCACGTTAATTTGGATGGAGTAAGGTATTCTTCGTACATAATAGTATATCCGACCTCGAAATATTTGGGTTTCCACATGCATTTCTTTCTAGATTCAGCCTGAATTTTCGTAAAATTTTAAACTTTAGTGCTCTGGCGGCAGGGTTAAATATTATCCGATTTCAAAACATTTTTGCATGGATAATACTCATATCAATACGCAACAATTGCGCATACGCCAAATTCCGTCCGGTGAAAATAGATTTTTTCGGCCCACCCTAATGTACATTCCACCATTGCCACTTTTCTAGATCCTAGGTTTAAGAACTAAATTTTCACAGACAATAGAGTGAACCAGCAAGTGGAAACAAAGACATTAGAACTAAAAGAGAGTGCTATTGTTATGTCAGATTATGGGATTGTTTCAACTAAATTTTGTATCCATCAGTATCAACTAAACCGCCAAGTTTGTCTGGAGTTAAACAGGAGATTATTCATTACCTTGATGAGGCACTATTAGAAAAAGCAATGTTCAATAACTTGGTTGTAAAGAAGAAAGCAGCAGTATCCCACATTGGCAAAGCTTGTGCAAAAATATCTTGCCCCTCCTCCAATCTCTCTCGAAAGTGAGTGAATTTTTAGCATTGCAGGTGTTCAATACAGTGACTGCAGGAGCAATTTGGTGGAAGACAATGCAGAGAATTTATTGTTTTTGCACCATAAAATGAAACTTTTTAAACTTGACTATTGATACTGGCAGCAAAAACTGTAATAATAAATAAATGAAAAGGTTAGTTTATACATTTTCAGGTTTATTTAGGCAATTTAAAAATTAATACTATGACAGTGTTATTAGGCCTCGGCTTCGGTTTCGGCCAAATGTCGACTTTAATATTTGGCCATTTGGCATTCAGCTAAAAACCATATTTCTAATTTCTGATGGTGGAGCTCTCTGGGAGGACCCAAGGAAAGAGAGAATGGGCCATATTTATAGAAGGCAAATCCACCTTGTTCCAAGTTCTCTGAGGTGATGACACCTGACAAAGGGTGCAGTGGTGATTACTATTGGAGAGACTCATGGTCAGATTTAAATATGTTTCTTTCAAGGATTATGAATTTGATTACCTTGGAGAAGGATAAGAGTTACATCAATTGCATATTTGTATCTTGTTTCATTTTGGGTTGGTAAAGTAAGAGCCTGTGGATGAAATGATCAATGAAGGTTTTATTATAGATACCAGTATTAAGGTTATGGTACTAAAACCTCTAAAGAGGAATTGGAGTGCAATGAACAAAAATGGTACATCGATTCAAAACATTTTCCCATTACAATAATGTTGCTTTAGGAGGGTGGTAGAAACAGCCAATGAAAATCATATTCTTATGTGGTTGCTTAGTGTTAATTCTAAAACTAGTGTTCTTTATAGGAGAAACCTCAGTCTATACAATTTTGCAGTTGGTTTCAATGCCCAGACATGATTTCTAACCTTTGTAGAAGGGTGGTTTGCATGCCTGGCTCTGAATGGTAGGGTCACAGGCTTGAATCCTGTCCTGGGGATGAACATATATGCTTGTTTTTATTAGCATTATTAAGTTCATTGTTGCATAGATTGTAGAATGAAATTCCAAAAAAGCTGAAGTTGAATATAATTTTGTTTTATAGATTAATTCTTATATAAGGTCTCTAATATATTTTTTATTCATTTATTATATTAGGAATTTATTTGTAAAATCAAAGGAAAAATGATGCATAGTATTAAATATTATGATCAACAATTGGTAATCAAAGGCTTTGGATATCTGTCAACTGCTTGTAATGCCTTGATTAGCTCAGAGGAAGTGTCCAAATTATTTACAGATTTGGTTCAACACACAGAGAGGCTCTATTTCAGGTAATTTTTAAAATTTTTTATAATTTAACAATGAAAGTATGCTTGTGGAAAGCAAGGGTAATGAGAAAATTAGCAATGATTGTTCATGGAATGTTTTCATTTACAAAGAAAAACTCGAGTACATACATCGATATTAAAGAACTAGCTTTACCCGCACAGAGCATGTGCACGCTAGTCTAACTTTATTGCGCAGTATCATAAATTTCTTTATACACACAATTTTCGATCTCTTGATTTGCAGATACAATAATTAGAGAACGACCCATCGATTACACTGTTCGACAGCATTTTTGTTTCCTGAACTTTGAAGGGTGATTCTTTATGATTTCGGCACGCTGAAAACAAATCCGCAATCCGTTTTTTTCCATCACCCTCCATTTTTTTAAAAATTGCAAAAATCTATTTTTTCAGTCGATTTTTTCTCGAAAATTCTCAGATGGCAACAAAAAATGATAACGCAATCTGATTTGCGACTTATTACTCCAAAAGGTTGCTACTATGTATTTAAAAAATGCATCAGTTCAAAAATAAATTACTGTAGAAGCCACAAGTACAAAACTGACATTTTTGTGAAAAAACGGGAAAAAACGGAAATTTTTAAAATTGAAAATGACATAACTCTCCGAAAATAAATCGTAAAAAATTTTGGTAAGCGTAAATTTGAAGCTTACTTTCCCTACTTTAAAGTATTTTTTCAAGAACTGAATTATGATTATTTGTTAAAAAGTTATTAGCATTTGAAGCACCGAGATGCGCATGGCTCGAAGAGTCCACGGTTAGATTCGTCGCCGCTATAACCACCGCTAGGCTGCGACGCAATCTATCCGTAGTCTTCTCAGCTCACGCATTGTGCCGCATCAAATGCAATAACTTTTCAACAAATAATAAAAAATAAGTGTTTTTCTGTTGTCCAGTGAATTATTCTTCATCAAATATTCTTTTAAGTATTAAAATTATTTTTGCACATTGAAAACAAAAGTAGATTTTTATTCCTCAAAGAAATGTAATAGGTATAGACGATATTTATTGCCAGGATAATTATATAAACTGCATAATTGAGTTCGATAACGACAATTCTATAAAATATAATAAAGGTTAATATTCTAACATCGAAAATATTTCAATATTATAACGTAGAATAAAATAAGGTAAATCTCTCTAGTAGAATCATAATCTTACACCGATATATCTTACTTTGATTAAAAGAGCGATGTCGCGTTCGCGACTGTTTCTTTGCTTTCTTAATAGAAAAATATTTCCATGTCATACGCGTAAAAATAACACTGTTAAACACAATTTTTGTTCCCTTAAAAATCTTAGGTGATTCTGAGCTTTTTTATGCTGAATCCGAATCTACTTTAAAAATTTTTGTATCACGTATAGATTTCGAGAAATGAGAGTACAGTAGAACCTCATAAATCCGGCACCCTCGGGACCTAGCGCGAGCCGGATTTTAGAAAATTCCGGTTTTTTGAAAATGTTGCACATTGCCTAAGTATCCAGGGGCAAATCGGCCTAATGCTGGATAAAACAAACGAAAGTTTTTGTAATCTATATAATGTATTTCAAAATTTAATCAGAAATCACGCCAGAATATTTTAAAATATGAAATACAAAAAATGTATGTAAATAAACATGCAAAATATTAACTAAATCATAATAGACGCCTTGCCTTCTTGCCACCCTTGGCTACGCCACTGCACCTTCATACCATATCACGGCCTATACGTAAAAAAAATAAAATACATAACATTAAAATCCAAAATTTACGCCAAAACTTATAAAAGAAAGAATCAATAACAAGTGGACGAATTTGGAATAAGGTCATAGCAAATTTAATGCCAATTTAATACCAATTTACACGTCTCGTTTCTACTCTCGATGGCTAGACGATAAGGTCGAGACAGCGTCTTTAGTTGCGGGAATGCAAGTTTCATTTCAGTGTTGGAAGCTTTCTGAAGGTTTTTTTGCGAAATTGTCTTGAACATATCATACAGATTGCTTCGTACATAGTGATCTTTCCTTAATAAGTTTATCTTTAATTAGGTACAAATTCATCATATCCTGTGATTCGATGCATGACCGCTGCTCTAAAGCCAATATTGTATCAGTGACTAATTCTATGCAACGGTCTATTGAAGGCTTGTTTGCAGCTGCATTGTCATAATCGTCACTTTAACTTTTTCCATAATTCTCACGTTCGGGTTCCAAAACCATTTTAACTATTTCTCCATCAGTTAGCTGATTCACTACAGGCACTTCATAGACGATTTCCATCCAGTTTTCAACGTCTTCTTCCAGACCCTTCGTGATAGCGTTATTCGTCGATCCCTTAGCAAATTCCATAATTTCAGACACCAGTCTCTTTTTGTCACTAACATTGAAACCTAGAAAATCTGGTGGTGATTCATCACATTCTTCAAACATGCTTGCAGGCCACAAATCATGGCAGGCAATTTTCAGTGTTGCGGCCTTTACATCAGTCCACGCTTTAGCTAGAATCCAAATCGAGTCCTTAAATGTTAAATTCCTTTTTAAATCCGTCAACACCTTGGCCTCTATTACAAGCAATTTCTGCATAAATTGCTGTCTGTAATAGCATTTTAGTGAGCGTAATATTCCCTGATCCATAGGTTGAATAATAGATGTACAATTTGGAGATAAATAAACCACACGCACGTTACCCAGTACCAAAAGTGATGCATCAGGATGGGCAGGACAGTTATCTAATGTCAGAATTATTTTACAATCATCACCTAGTCCCTTAGATTTACAATGAGCACGTGCCTCCGGTACAAAATAATTCAAAAACCAATCCAACATTAATTGAGAAGTTATCCACGCACGTTTATTAGCACGGTAGTTGACAGGAAAATTCCTTACACTCTTTAAAGCAAGAGGGTGTGCACTTTTACCAATTACAGTTAGCTCTAGTTTGTGCGTACCTGCTGCATTTGCGCAGGCAAGAACCGTCAGCCTCTCCTTTGAGTCCTTCACTCCAAATGCCATATCCTCATCGGCGGCTGCAAGTGTGCCCCGAGGAAGACATCGCCAAAATAATCCTGTCTCGTCCGCGTTATATATTTGTTCTGCAGTAAGATTTTCATCCGAAATTAACTTGGTAAACTCCTCTACAAATGTTTCTGCAGCATCCGAATCGGCACTAAGAAATTCGCCAGACACTGCTAATTTTCGTATTCCATGGCGAAGCTTGAAGCGATGAAGCCAACCTTGCGAGTAATCGCAAGCTTTATTGATTTTCAAATCGTCGTGGATTTTATTTGCTTGCTGTATTAGCAATAGGCCTGATACCGGTACACCTTCATTTCTTCTTTGTCGAAACCATTCAAACAATACTCTATCGATATCGTTGACCCTGGAAGTGTGTAATGTTTTTCGGCTACTCATAGCCTTAGGAGTGTCACTGTCTGCATAAAATGTCAGCAACTCATTTTTTCGTTTCTTCAAGTCATACACAGTAGAACTGCCTACGCTATATTCTTCACAAAGTCTCTTAACCGAAGCACATTTTTCAAGTTTTCTTAATAAATCTACTTATTGTTCAATAGAAAGGGATTTATGTTTACGCTTCATAATACTACTGGAGGGGTTTTCAGCTTTTTTTTGAAGACATTCCAATATGAACTTGAGCAATATCACCCTAATGAAAAACATACATACGATCGCTACAAATCTGAACACGCGACTGTATACAAGTTATACAATGTGACTGTGGAAACTATTCCCTAACACGTACCAACATGTATTGGTCAGCTGACAATTGGACTCACTCACACATACAATGTAACTGCTGCCGTCAAATTGTTCTAGAATTCGCGAATTTTGATGCGAAGCGGTGCGTTTATCGTTCCATAGTGGATTAGGCTACCCGCGGCAAAAATTTTTAAAAGTGCACTTTTCAAAAACTGTCGGATTTTTGGTAATTCCGGATTTTCGAGTGCCGGATTTATGAGGTTCTACTGTAGTTGTATTTACTCCGTGATGATGGTGAAATTGTGCCTAATCTCGCATCAGCTATTCGGCCAGTTCCACATTCTGTTGACTTACCATGGCCAAGACCACCAACAAATTCAGATTTGGAGAGCAGAGATGAAGAGCCGATGTTTGTAGAAAAAAATAGTTATGATACAGATTTTGAAGCTGATGATTCAAAAAAACCCCATTTAGTTACTCAATCAGAGTTAAACGATCTTGTCAGAGATCTCAATCTATCATAAATTCAGGCAGAGCTTTTAGCCTCTCGCCTTCAAGGATGGAATCTTATTGAAAAGGAAACCAAAGTAACTGCTTTTCGGAACCGCCAAAATGGCCAAATTAACTTTTTCTCAGAATGCGGCGAATGAATTTTCCTGCGCAAAACGATTTTAGATGAACTTTCCATTAGACGAATTGTTGGTTAGATGAATTTTCCTTAGACGAATTTTCCGTTAGGCGAATTGTGTTCAGATGAATTTGGTTTAGACGAATTTTCCGTTAGACGAATTGTCTTTAGACGAATTTACCGGTTACGCTCTAACCAACAACTCGTCTAACGGGAAATTCATCTAAAATCGTTTTTGCACAGGAAAAGTCATCTAACCAACAATTCGTCTAACAAAAAATTCATCTAAAATCGTTTTTGCACATTACTGAAGATAATTTCTATTAATTCTGTAATTAATTAAAATTATACTTTAATATTTGTAAACATTTAATTATTAAAATTATGATAAAAACAATAAGCATCCATGATACCAAAATATTTTTTTGAATGTTGTAAACCTTAACACTTTACTACCCTACCATATGCCTTGAGTGAGTAATTTGTTTATTTATTGTTTACTATCGGAATTTCCCGTTGAATTTCAACGGATTTAGTGAAGCTACTACAGCACAATATAAAACTCTTTACAATATATAGTAGGTACTTTTTAACTTACAATTAGCTTTTCTTAACAATTAATCATATTTGCTTGTAACATTCCGTTTCCGAACGTATTGCATTCAAATATAAAGATAATTTTATTTCCTATCATATTACTTTCGCCAAATTTTTTCTCGTGTAATTATGCCTCGCTGAAATATTTACTTTTTGTCTTGTAAGCAAGAAACCCGTGAAAAGGCGACGTACAGTTGTCCATGATTGAACATTGACTGGTAAATGTACACCAGTTACGTGAGCTTATTTACGTTAATAAACATAATGTAGACTATAATGATTTTACTTACAAAAAATCTGATGTGGCCAACACATGACTATCTCCATATTTGGGGTATAGATATTTAAATTATTATGAATAATATTACGAGGCAAAATTATTATTTCGTATCGTAAAAGAAGACACGTCCTTGTTGCCGTAAATTACGTATATTTTGAATGTTTACAGAATTCACCGCTACATGGTGTTGGCGCTGTATACTGGTATTAAGATAAAGCGAAATATATCCGAAATGGATGGTTCTACGAAAATTAGTTTCAAACGAAACTTGGAAGAAATATTATTCTCTACAACTTTGGTCCTTACGAAGATTACCAATAACGATGTTTTTAAGGAGATATTTAACGGAGACCGAAAAACCGGTTATTTATAAATAACTCCTAAACAATAACTCCTATTGAAAATTGATTCAAATGAAAACTGTAGGAAATTACATTCTCTATAACTTTTGTATAGAATTGTATATACAATAATGATGTTTTAACGAAGAAATATCGCAAAAACCGAATCGGGTTTCGAATAAACCTCGACTTCCGTTTATCCGTTATTGTCCAAAAACTAATCAGTTCTTTGTGCTCATGTTAAAGTGTTATATATGAAGTTTGGTAACGATATGGCATGTACTTTTTGAGTTAGAGCGCCCACAATAACTTACACACACAAACATTCCGAAAATAGTCTAAACGTGTTCTAGGGACCTCAAAACATGTATTTCCGTTGAAATCTCGAAGTCGATTTTTCTCATGAATACAATACTTTCCCATTACTACGTATGGAGAATGTAAAAATGTAAGATTCCAGTATTCGATAGACGAAAGAAGGTTCAATTACTTTCATCAATAAACGCTTCCTGAATAATAATCAGTATCTATTTACGTTGCTATCCATAAACATCGATCGTTTCGTAGCCTAAACAAAAGTGTGAATCGAATAACGCTAAACTTTCGTCTATTTGGAAGTTCTTTGAAGCTAATTGAATCGGAGGTAACAATGACGGCCGCCTTGGCAACACCCGGGAGGGGTACGAAAAATCCACAAAATTTCGAAACAAATAGCGTATTTCTGAAAACTTCGAACGTGTAACATGTAAACTTCGTAGGAATAAGTTGGTATAGTTTTATTCGTCGAATAAAGCAAAAACGAAAAAATCTGATGTGGCCAACACATGACTTTCTCCATATTTGAGGTATAGTTATTTAAATTATTATGAATAGCATTATAAGGCAAAATTATTATTTCCTATCATAAGAGAATACAGTCGTCCTTATTGCCGTAAATTAGGTATAGTTTGAATATTTTCACAGAATTCACCGCTAGATGGTGATAGCGCTGTATACTAAAAATTCACGAATAATTAAAATATCTCCGAAATGGATGGTTCTACGAAAATTTGTTTCAAACAAAACTCTACAACTTTGGTTCTTACGAAGATGACCAATTACGACGTTTTTAAGGAGATATTTGACGAAAACCGAAAAACCGGATTATTTCTATAAATAATTTCCAAACAACTGCTATGGAAAATTGTTTCAAATGAAAGTTGTAGGGAATTACATTCTCTATAACATTTGTATAGAATTGTATATACAATAATGATGTTTTAATGGAGAAATATTGCAAAAACCGAATCGGGTTTTGAATAAACCTCGACTTCCGGTCAACCTTTATTGTCCAAAAACTAATAAGTTCTCTCTGCCCATACCAAAGTGTTATATATGAAATTTGGTAACGATATGGCAAGTACTTTTTGAGTTAGAGTGCCCACAATCACATACACACGCACGCACTCACACACATCCACACACACACAGACATGATTCCGAAAATAGTCTAAACGTGTTCTAGGGATCTCAAAAGGTGTATTTCTGTGAAATCTCGAAGACGATTTTTTTCATTATCACAATACTTTCCCATTACTACGTACGGATAAAGTAAAAAATCGGTCCATATTTACTTATTTTGATGCTTGAAGGAAGAAAACCTTGCAAGTCGAGAAATGGATTCATACGTGTTATCTTATGGAAAAATGTTAATCCCCTATATTGGCAGCACTGATTAATCCCGGTTGACCAAACCTTGACAATTCACTAAGTTAGGATGTAAAGAAGAATCATACAAAATTTGGTTATTCTAGCTTTTATCGTTTAGGAGGAGAAACACGCAAACACACAAACAAACCCTCCAAAATATATTATAGTAGATTTATTAATTAATTAATTTAATTTTAATTATTTATTATTTTTAATTAATTACTTCAATTTAAAAATCTGTGTTCGAAGAATTTTTATTCATTTTTAAATTTACGTTTTCGAGTTGTGCTACTTTCGAAGCAAAGGTGCGATATGTACTAGAAATGCGACAGAAATTCTTTATTTGAATTTTCCGTTAGACGAATTGTTGGTTAGATGAATTTTCCTTAGACGAATTTTCCGTTAGACGAATTTTCCGTTAGACGAATTGTGTTTAGATGAATTTGGTTTAGACGAATTTTCCGTTAGACGAATTGTCTTTAGACAAATTTTCCTAAACCCTAGCTGAACAGGTGGTGGGACTGTCTAGTAATCAGATGCAGGCTATTTCTGATGAGTGCATTATGAAAAAAATTCTGACAGTTAGGATCGAACCCCTGCCCATCTGATTACTAGTCAGTCCCACTACCCGTTCGGCTATCACCGCTTCTGCATGAAACCTTAACATTGATGGTATATGACGCATCCATGCTTAAACCTGAATTTAAATTGTTAATATCTTTTAAACAAAGGCCCATTGGTAAAAACGCCAAGAGATATATTTGATATTTTAGTTCTAGTTTCACCTCCTAAAAGGGTTTTACGAATTTCAATATTAATGTTATGACCTCCCCTTGTCAGTGACCGTTATATGTATAATACATAACACTAAATTGTTAAATGTTACCCATGCTCTCTCTCCCTCTGCACACATCCCTATTGCATTGCATGTATCTCTATTGGAAATTAATGTTCGCTCAACATGATTTCACTTAATACGGTACTTGTTACCTTTTTCCTTAAAACCACAGAGTAAAAGGAAACTCTTCTTAAAAAATTTTACCTCCCCCACATTGAACTTTTTTTAAATTCCCTCAGGAATTAAGTTTCTATTTCTCCGTAATGTACCAGTTATATATGTGTCAACAGAGTAGAGATATTTTGCGAGTGGAATTGAAGTAAAAAAGTTATCACAAAATATATGATAGCCTTTATTTAAATTAATTACCAGCATTTAGAAGTTTGGTCACCACCATATATCCCAAACGATACTTCCTAATGCTTTCTTTATCCTCTTCACTTTTGATGCCATAATAATCATAAAATCCCAGGCAGTAATTCACTACTGCATCACATACCATCCAGAATTTTATTCCCCAATGATGATGGCGTTTGTTGGGCAAATACTGAAGTAATTGGGTGTGACTTTTAGTCTCCACTAAACTCCCATCAATGCTTAGTTGCTGGTTGAGGGTGTAGTGATGACGAAAGATGCTATTGGCGTGATCCACAATGGGTTGAAATTTGGCATAGGGGTCATATGAAGGGTCACCGGAGGGAGCTATTTCTCTATTGTTTAAGGAGCAGCTGTAATCTTTTTCAGGAGAACATTTGTCGAAACCACAGAGTTGAAAATGTGGCTTCTTTGGACCATTAACTATAGGTTTGCACGTGATGCCCATAATGATAATACAGGCAATGAAGGCCTTCATTTCAGCAACACAGGTATCCTGCCACATAATTGCACGAGATCGTAGGGTAAGACTTTAATTTGATTTGAGAAATTGCTCTGTATATCTGTTGGTTTTGAAAACCATCATCAAAAAGAGCGCTTTCATAAAAAATAGATTAAAATAATCTATTGGTGCCAAATTGGGAAGTGGAGCATTTTTTGGTCCTTGAAGCTCTGCTAACTTAATCGGTAGATTATCACAAACATCTTCATGCCTTGCAGAAACATCCTCCCAATCAGAATCACTTTTGTCGCTCTCCAACAGTGATGGACGTGCAACCCTTTTCCTTGGAGGAGAACTGCTTTCGGAAGATGAGACATCAACCGTGGAAGCGGCATATTCATAATAACTGAATCTGAATCATCACTACTAGAAGAACTACTATTAGATTCATCTAGAAACTCAGGAATGCCTTCCTCTCAATCACGCAAAGAATCCCTTCTGAATGATGCCATAGCAAAGACTAAGGGTTTTAGGAAGTCAGCACTTTTGTCCTAGGTAATTAAAGTGCCCATAGATACTCAAAATACATGGGGAAGGGTCTTAGGAGCATGAAGGAAGAAGGATAACACCATCTTGTGATTAGAAAGAAAACTAGATGAAATAGATCGAGGATCGATCTAATCGACGCTGGCATTTTTCGCAAGAGAATGGAGCGTTGATCTAATTGACATTTACACTTTAAGGGTTAAGCATTGTATGTTAGTTATCTATAACTTGAAACCAAGAGAAGTTAGGCTACTTATTCAGATCAATTTGGGTTTTAAATTACCAGACCTACAACAAGTCACTATGTCACATAGTGTGTCAGCATTTTCACTAATTGGATGAGGATTCCGCATGTCTGTAACTGATTGTTTTGGTTTTTCTGCATTTGTTGTCAAGCTATCATTTTGATTTTCTGATCTTTGATGAAAGAAGAAATGATTTACAACAACATATTAAGGCCATAAGTAAGGATAGGTGAGTTTCTTTTGATAATTTTCGTTGATTGAAAGAGTATACAATCATCTTTTGTGGATTGAATGCAAGTTGCTGAATTACCTTATGTTGGGATTAATCTGTTTATATAATGTAGAGTGCAGATTGCTCAATTCATAATTTTTAGGCATGTTTCGCTTCCAGCGTGAGCGCCTCTTGTTGCCGGTCTGTCCATCTGTCAGTCTGCATGTTCGTTCTTGGCTTCTACCAAACGGATTTTCATGAAATGTGATATTAAGGACTTACTATCAAAGATAATAAGAAAATCGCCAAAATGAATCACGTAATCCAATCAGGGGTACCACTTTACTGGTGATAAAAAATGAACTTTTTGTCATATCTCGTAAAGTATTGCTCATATCAAAATATTTTTCAAATAAAAATTGTAGAACTAGTAAACTAGAAAATTTCTTTTGCTATACATTTTTATTGTAGGAGTAGCCATTATCAAGAAAATCAAACTAGACTGTCTTAATTCAAGTTAGAAATTTTCTTGCATGGTTACTTCTTCATTGTTGCTTACATAAACAATCTTACAAACAAACGTTTAGTTTCCTTGTGTGTGCATGCAATATTTTTAAATAGGAAGAAAGTGTATTATTTATGATGAAGAAAAGAACTTTAAAACGCTATTTCCTTTACGTACAGGTATATAATTTCTTTCTAATACTCCATTGCACGAAACACGTTGTACACTTTGCTAACTTGTTTTGTGATTTCAGGTCATCTGATATATTTCCTCAATCCATTCTTCTTCTGCCAGTTTATTTGGAAGCAATGGGCAGAATGATTGGAAACCTGAATGATGTGACTGTGGACCAGATTGCTATCCTTCAGAAACTTTCTGTATTATTAATTGAGAACATTCCAGCCTTCCCACCAATGCAGGACTTTCAATGCCCAATGGCAATAGTAATGGTATCATATTACCTCAGCATAAAAGGGATATCAGTGGAAATGTACCTTGAAAAAGTTTGTGAGTATGTTACAATAAAAAAATATGAGCTATATTTTCTGTCACAATCCAAGTTTAGTCTTTTCCTTAATCTTTTGCGCGGACTATGAAATACTTTGTAAATATACAATAGTGAGATTTCATATCATGAATATGGAACATAGTTTTTGATATCTTGAGGGCTGTGGATTTGTTTATTAATAAATAAAAATTTTGGAAAAAAAATCAAACACTTTCCTAAAGTAACTGTACAATTGGAAGGCAAAAAACTTGGATTTTTTGTTAAACAATAAGAGAATTACTGCTTAAAAGTTAAATTTGCAGATGAATCTATCACAATGATGAAATAAAGTTCATAGTTCAAGAAAATTTATGGCAGAAATTCCTATTTAACATTGAAGACTCAAAAATGTGGTGACAGTACCGATTGCCATGGAAGTTTAACCAGTCATCTGGGTATGCCATATATATATACGGCATGGGCGGACGCTCCGGTGGTGGGTTTGCCGTATATACACGGCATGCCAAATTTAAGTCCATTTGCTATGTGTATGCTGTTATATTCAGTCACGCAGCTGTTCTAACTCCTAGCGGCATCCTTTTAGTTTAATGTCTCGCCAGTAGATGGCACTTCCTTCCTTATTTTGAGAAACCCTGCCTTTGTCCTGCGGGTTGCCTGTTATTGCCCCTACATAACAACAAATGTTCATTTGTTGTTTTTAACATGTTGCCTGATTTTTAGCATTCTGAAATTATTTCATCAACTTTATCATTATTTACAGAAGTGGAACATAATTTAATGTCTATAATATTTCATTCTGAAAATTTCGTAATTTATAAAAAAAAATATTTTTCATGAATGTTATGATTTTGACATGCAATTCATAGGTAATTATTATTTATTTCAATTAATTAATAAATATCCATTAAAATCCTTAATAATTGTCATGATTTTAAAAACCTCATTCGAAGAAAAAGTACCCACCAGCTGTGCGTCATGGCAAAATTAAATACCCAGATGTCTGGTTAAAGTACCCATTGTCAAAATATTTTTTTTAAATAGGTGGTATTTGTTTTTTAAACATATCTTCATGTTCCTTCAGCATGGATTTAGATTATCTTTTCAGTAATATAATACAGGTAACCTCCGATTTACGTCGGGGATGTGTTCCTAGAACCGGTGACGTATATCGAAATGACGTAAATCGGACATGTTTTTCCCATATATTTATCTCTTATATAGTTATGAAAGTTTGTTTGTTTATTTGTGCATCTGTACATTTCCACACCATTAAAGCTAGAGTAATCAAACTTTCAACAGATACTTTCTTCACAAATAGGAAGGCCGTAAGCTACTTTTTAATACCAAATGTTTTATATTAATTGTACAAATAGCAAAATAACTTTGTATGTCAGAAAGAATGGAACAGTTCTTTTTGAGCTGTTCTCATGCCTAAACTGTTCAATAAAGTAACTGTTCTCAAAGAACAGGTAACTCTACATCTTATACATAGTGAGAAAGGTGGGAAACGAATACTTCCTTATCCGTAATTGGACGGCGGGGACTGATTAAACTACGCGTATTTTCCCAAGTCCTACTATTGATTTAAATCAAATTTGGTACGATTGTGGAGGGCTCCCAGAAGTAATTCATACGTGGTTTTTGCTTCTCTCTGCCCGTTTTATTCAAAACGGTGGCCGAGTGGATTCTTAAATACCATGTATCATCTAGAATTCCAATCGGATTTGAACCAAATTTCCCCAGGCAACGCCGGGTATTTCTGCTAGTATGTTATAAAGGGATTAACTAATTAAATGATTAACTCGAATTCTCCATCTGCCTAGCGATTGAAAGAAGAAGCATTCGATACATTGCAGCGGTTTGCTCGACGTATATCGGAGAAACTGTCCCCTATTTGTAAATGACATTATATCGAAACAAAGTAAATCGGAACGACGTAAATCAGAGGTTACCTGTACTATGTTTTTCCAGCTTAATAACATCCAATTCCAGAGTTTGTATCCCAATTACAACATGTTTTAAAATGTAAATTAAAAACAGCATACAGCGATTCCCATATATTTCTTATATGAGGAAATGAATGCATCTGGAATCGAGTCAACAAACTTGAGAAAAAATGAACACCTATTGCACCTTCACCAGAGTCTGTGCTTGCTAATCATATCATAATGAAAGGAGTTTTATGTGTGTTCTTATGAAAAAAGGGAACCGCACATACAAACAAACAAACCCACACTCTGAAATAATGTGTAAGATTGTTTATTCTCTGTAAGATAACGTTGAGCTTTTAATTTTATTTATGAACAGAAAAAGATAGTCAAACATGAGACAGTGTGACAAACTGTTTACTTATGTATTGCAGCAGCTAAATATGTATGTTTTTTTGCTGCTTCTGCCTCTCCTTTTTCCTCTCCTGCTATTTGTCTGTGTTACTGTAATCCCATCCTTCCATTTACTATTCATCCACTCACTCTCACACCAATGTGGCATCTGCATTTGCGATCAACTCCCACCCCTACTTCTCACTAGGAGTAGAGAATGTAATCTGCTGCAATCAGGTTGCTATGGTGATGAAAATTTTTCTTTTAAAAGAATCATGTAGTTTTGTTGTTATAAGCACAATTTTGGATACTTGAAATTTGACACTGTGAAAAAAACTTCATTCTTTCCTCTGCAACTTAGTTCAAGCCCCAATTTTGTATCTTGATTTTGAGTAATTTAAAGTTTAATGAAAAAAATTTGCTACACTAATTCCCGTGTTATTCAAATGAAGGAAATTAAATAAGAGAAAGTAATTTTTTATTTATTTCATTGGGATGGTTGGAATTAGTGACCCCATAGGGTACATTGCAGGTCAACCCAGATAAACTGAAAGTATAGTCAAAATCGAATTGAATTAGCTGTTCAGACATTTGGACAGAAACTTGATTTTTTATGATGATATACCGTATATACTCGTGTATATGCCGACTCCATGTATAGTACGACCCCTGATTTTTTGGTTAACAAACCTGATTTTTTCATATATCTCGTTTATAGTACGACCCTAGCTTTCTACCAGGGTCGATATATTTCGTTTCGGTAGCTCGACGGTTACGAGCGAGATATATCGAACGACCTTGATTTTCCACACCACCATAGAATAGACCGTAAATGTCGTAAATAGTATTTCTTGCGAGTACACTAAAATTCGGATAAGTTAAGTATCTTACTCCTAAAACATTTAATAAAAAGTGATATGAATCATGATTGCACAAGATGAAATAAAATCGTTTTCAATTCTAGTACGTCTGGATTACGTTCCGCGTACGTAATGGTTCCACTCGCTCATCTACTTAATAGGTAGGGATAACGGATAAAAAGAAATTACTTTGTAATATTCCACAGTCTTTATTGTTTCTTCAATCACACACCGACCGGTTTCCATTACAAAAACATTCTAATGGTGTTACTAACCGACGTAACACCTTAGGATGACTTTGTAGTGGAAACCGATCGGTGTGTGATTGAAGAAACAATAAAGACTGTTGAATATTACAAAGTAATTTCTTTTTTCCAAGATGTCGAAATTCCATAAAGTTACGCTGTCTACGATACTTTTAGTACAACTCGTTCCAATCCATCCCTTGTAAAAAGATGCATACATAAAATTCAAGAAAGGAAGTGCCCGTAAATCTTCACTTATATCAAGTATTTGTGAATTTGAAGCTGTATATATGAAAAAGATACTACTTTTCACGAAGCAACATAACAACAATAAAGGACCTCACTGTTAAGGTTAGCCTACCATTAGAATGCGTGCGGGTGGCATAACTTCACCGAAAATGCCCGTGAAGATACATGAATTTTAAATCCTCAAATGCATTACTCGTGTATAGTACGATCCCCAATTTTTGCAATAAAAATTTGGTCGTAAAAACTCGTACTATACTCAAGTATATACGGTATTTAAAGTGCAAAAGTATTATCCAATTAATCAATAATAACTGTTTTTGATTGAACGAATGCATAACTAAATGAATTTGTTCATGTGATGCACTTGCATGGGGTTGCCAGTGACACCACTGGTATCAGATATATGATTTTTTATCTGGTATTGGCAGGCTTAATTATTAGTATTTTCATAGTACAGTAAACTCCCATTTATCTGGCACTCATGTAGCCAAAATTCTCAAGCAATCAGCATGTCCTTCCTCTCAATTTTTTTATTACATCTAATTCGGAATGTTACCGCTAAAATTGGTGTTTTCGGCAGTCGCAATATGCAATTGTGGATGTTGCTTGGACTTGGTGTGTGTGTTAAATAAAATGGTTCACACATCCTTTTGAAATGCCTCGTAAAATTTCAAAATGCGCTGACGGTGATAAAAGGAAACGGGTTGTGCTAACCTTAACCCAGAAATTTGATATAATAAAATGTTTATAGAAAAGTGAGAACCACAATGTTTTAATGAAATAGTTCAATGTCGGTTCTTCCACTATTTATGACATTACGGCACAGAAATCACAGTTAATAAAATTCATTACATCTTCTGAGACAACTAGGAGAATTGAATATCGGTGCACTCTTCGTAAACCAAAACTTGAGCAATTGGATATTGATATTTATGAATGGTTTTCTATAGTGTTCTGAGGGAGCCCCTGTTTCTGGACCAATGTTGATTGTAAAGGCCAAAGATTTTTATAAGCAAATGGAGATTAGTGAACCGTGTGCATTTTCATATAGACGGCTAACACCTTTTAAAATTAGGCATGGGATTAGACATCTAGATGTTTCAGGTGATAAAAATCAGCTGACCAAAAAGCTGTCGATAAATTTTGTGACTTTTTTTAAACATCATTTAAGGAATATACCACATGTTTAATTGCATTATTTTAATATTTACTAACTGCACTATGTAATGGTGTCATGATTGCGTGTTACTATTCGTTTCTCTTTTGTTTAACATCAATTTGCCTCAAGAATTTCTGCTAATACATTGTGTTGGGTGTGGATAATTTCTCTCCCTTTCTTGGACAAGAAAACAATATTTTTGGTCAGAAAATCCTATAGGTTGGAATAAGTTAGCCCTTACCTCCAGTTGTCATTAGAACAAAAGAGAAGCTAATAGCGATAGTCATATGAGAAACTTCGTCTGATGTAACCTAGTTAGTAAATATTAAAATATTACAATGAAACATGTTGAATACTTCTACATTTGAGTTACATTACTTCCTTGAATGTCAAGGAATTATTTAAGCACAATTGTGAGTATAATACCCAGTCTACAGGTTAGCAGTTGCAAGATGAATGTGTAATTCTGCGTCTGTTCCTTATTTTGATATCCAAATGCTTTATTGAGGACAGTGCAATAAAACTCTCAAGCAACAAGAATATTCACTTAACCAGAAAACCCAATTTCCTGGGCATTCCGGATAACTGGAAGTTTACTGTACAGTCATGCCACGTTTAGCACATGTTTCTTTAGTGCAATTTCCATATAGCGCAATTGGAATCCCGTGGTATACATTTTTATTTATTTTTTGATATAATAAATACTATGTATGGTACGTACTGCAAAATGAAAATACTGTTCACGGTGCGCATTTTTGCTGGCTTTTGTTTGCTTCAAAAAATTAAGGAAAGCTGTTTTCACGTAATCAGTTCCAATGACATATTTGCGGTGTTTTGTTTAATACCGTATGTACTCATGTAACCCGCAAACTCCTATTTTTGGGCCGGTTCGGAGGGAAAAAATGAATTTGAGCCAGAATAAGTTTTTTTTAAGTCACTGATTCCCACTCCCTGAAATAAGTTCCGCTCAAGTTAAGCATCTACTTCCTTCTACGTGACAATTTATTGGATGATCTCTTTATGACGATACTAGCAGAAATCTCATCGATAGTCCTCTTTTGTTAACCCCGTAACTGTTTTTGTTGTATTATTACGCAGTTTCGTCCCCGCTTCTGTTTTTGACGTAATATTACGAACAGATGTTGAACTTCACAAACTATTTGTTCATCTATGAACCGAAACTTCCTTAGGTGGATGGGGAGTTTTTTCGCGTACCATCTCTTGAGTAAATATTGGAAGGAACAAACGAGTCCAAACACTTGAGATGTGGATTTCCATCTTCCTTTCGAACGATGAAATCTTTCATTCACAAAAAAATTTCACCACTCCGAATTCCTTGAAGTGGATGAGGGAAAAGGACCAAACTTGAACCTACCTATTTTCAAGCCAGTAAACCCTCAGTAGTCATTGAACTATAGTTATCAGTTAGTCGGCGTATTCTTTCTGCCTACTTTTGCAAGTTTTTGCCTGCAGTGCTGGCGTAACTTACACGTTTGCTTGGTCGCTTAAATACGCATATACTTCGTAGCATTCGACATCTTTTACGAATATAAACGTAGACGCAAGCATATTGCAGAGAATTTACTATCGATACAATTTATATAACCTGTTAAGAAATCTTCGTGTAAGACGCGCACCCCCTTTTTTCCCCAGCATTTCAGGACAAAATGTGCACTGGGTACACGAGTAAATACGGTATCTGTGGCAAAATAACATTTTAACAGTAAATAGGGGAAATAATTTCAGTAAATCTTGCTGATCATGGCAAAAAGGAGAAAATTGAGTAAAGGCAATTAAAGTGTAGAAAATAATCCTAAATTATCAAGGAAAACATAAATCTTGAGGAAAAACTTAAAGTGATTCGGTGTTTTGAACAAGGTGAGCGTCAGAGCAATATTGTACGTAAGTTTAACTTCACAACGTCTACAATTCATACAATTTTGTTAAATAAAGACAAAATAAAAAGTTCCATTGAAGCAGCCAGTGCAGTAACTGCGAAGAAACTCACACAATCACATATTGTTAGTAATATGCTTGAAAAAATGGAGAAACTGCTAGTGTTGTGAATTAATTCTAAGCGTTCTAATGAACACATGCCCCTTAGTCAAGCAATCATTTGTAGTAAAGCACTTTCCCTGTTTGAATGTGTAAAGCAAGAAGAGGGTGGAGATTCTTCAGAAACATTTCATGCAAGTTCCGGTTGGTTTCAAAATTTTATACGCCTCACAAATATACATAGCGTTCATTTTACAGGTGATTCAGCAAGCGCTGATAAAGATGCAGCTATAAAGTTTCTTGACGAATTTCAAGCAATTCCTGAAAATGGTGAACACCCTCACACATACATACAATAAGTAATTTAAGCGTAGATTTGAGCGCTGCAGTGACGAAAATGATAACTCACAGAACCTAGCGATCTATGCATAAATGCGAGCACCGCTGCAAAAGATTTAAAATTGTATTAATATATATTTTTAATGATAATTAATATTAAATAAATAAAAAAGTAACATTAGCTAACCTTGCAATTTCGCGAACTGATCACTACTAAGTACATGTTATATTCGGTTTGCTTAGTGCAAAGACCGTTCAGAACATATCCTTTGCGCTAAATGAGGCATGACTGTACTTGTATTTTTTATAACAGTATGTTGTTGAACATTAAAGCAGGTTTCTCTTTTGATTGTAATTATAATAAGTATGAGCTATTTCAATTAGGAATCATGCTTCGTATTCTATTTTTGTATTCATTATTGGTAATTGATATCACATCTTTTGCATCAGTACATGTACTGTTGTATATATCTCAGTTAGTAACAAAATTTTATCTTGTTTTTGAAAAATTCCAGTGTTCCAAGGACTGATTCGTTCTTGTTCGCATCCAGTTTCAATTGATGCTGTATTTCTGGAAGAAAAATGCCAGAGTTTGCGTCACAACTCCATTGGCCTGACTACTTATAAAAGTTATTTGACTTTTTGGGAAGGATTATTCAAAGTCAGAAAATCCCAGTTAGGTATGGCCAAAGGTGAATAAACTTACATTATATTTCTGTATTGATGTGTATGTAATTTATGGTATGGTTAAAATTTTAAGGCTCATCAGCCCAATAAGTAATTGTATGTCTCATATTCCTGCATGTGAGGGATTAATATTTTTCCCATAAGTAATATTACTCCATTTGTAGTCCATTCCAAGTTACATTATATATCTGCATTCTGCAAGCATTTTAGCCTTTCTGAATAACAGGGTAAAAACAACCACAGGTTGACGCCGAGTATGGAATGGACTGCCTGGTAAAGCTTCCTCTCGGCGCCGCATTGTGTCGCGTGTGTTGCAAGTGTGTGATGTTAAGACACAGGTCTATCCCAACCGCAGGTTCCTCATGCGACAGTGCGAGACATTAGGAACGGGTCTAGCTCAGTCGCGGGTTGCAGAATGCAAGCACTGTCTACTAGTCTATAACATGTTGACGTGTCTGACGTAGGATATAGGAGGAGGATAAAAATTATGAGGCACTTCCAGTAGCTTTTGCATTTTAGTACCAGATGACATTATTTGTTACTTAATAGGAAATAATCACCATGTAGTATATAATGTTGAGCTAGCCTCAGCATTGGAGTTAATGTTACATGCACCAAATATGTCAATTATGGCAGCTTGGTTATTTAAGAGAGAAAGATTAAATGAATATTGATTGAAATTATACATTACTAGTTGTACCTGCACAATGTTTGTGCAGTTTTTTCAATTAATTTATAAAAAATTAAGAAGTGTGTAAAATAAGTTGATCTCAATAATTCACATGTAATTCTAATAATGCATTTCCCCATTATTGGTAAGGTTCATGGGTTAGAATCTCGCTGAGGACAAGGCTGTGTGTGCATATTAAGAATTTATTATGCGAATTTGGTAAGAAATTGCATTTTAAAAATCATATTAGAGAGGAAATTATTGCTACACAGTAATTGATCACAAACTTATGTTTTTAATATTCTTTGTTTCTTTTTATGGAATTATATGTCCTTTTTCATGCATCAATTTAACCATTTATTTAGATTATCAATGAAGAGAAGATAACCATGTAATGTGTTTTAAAAAATAACAAATGTCCTTATTGTCATCTAATTTTAAAATTATGTGTGAGCGTATTTGCGTTAATAAGCATTATAGTTGTGTAATATAATACTTTTGCTTACAAAAAGGTAATATTCCAGCATTCAAACAATGAAAGGAAGATTCAGCTGCTTTGATTAAGTCATTAGAAACGCTTTCTATATGCCAGTTAACTGAATAATTATCCGTAAATATTTACGTTGCTATGTATAAAGTTTGACATTGCTACAGCAATAATTTCAATGATTAAACAAAATTGTGGAGCGAATAACATTATTCTTTCACCTATTTGGAGGTTTAATTGGCAGTAATTGAATTGGAGGCAACAAAGATGATCGCCTTGGCAACGCCCAGAAAGAGTACGAAATATCTGCAAAATTTAGAAAACAATTGCATACTTCTGAAAGTTTAGACTGTGTAGCATTGCAAGAATATGATAGTTTACAGTTTTGTCTGTTGCATGAATGAGAACTGAAAAAAAACAAGCATCAAAATTCAGCGAGCGCAATGACGTATCTCATACGAGAGAGCACCGTCAATTGAGCGGTGCGTGGCCAGAGTTGCTGCTTATATATCCTCGTTCCGTTCAGCGCTGCCCAAAGTGCTGTTAAAAGTAAACACATATGGGCAATTAGTTCCGAAGCTGACCACCGCCAAAAAGTAGATTGCGCAGCAAGTCGTGCACACGTTCATTTTGTTCACTTCATTCATTTTAACGCAAACTGCTCAGCCCCCTAAAAAGATAGTGTAAAATATTCTGAAAAATATCAGGATAATAGCTTTAAATTACATTATTGAACCAGAATTTAAGTAAACAGAATTTAAGAAAATTGGCATCACAGTTTTTTAAAATAAAAAATGTCATAACTTTCGACTGCGATGCCACATCTGAAATTTTTTAGCAATGAACCTTCTCACTATAATGCTTAACAAATCAGTGAAAGAACAGTGTAAATCGGTTAAGCTGTTCTCGAGTTATAAACGAATATAGTTACAGACAGAAATGGGTTTTTCAGCTCCTGCCGTTTCACGTTTGGTTAGGGGAGAATGAAATTATACCTAAACCTTCCTTAGGTCACACGCTATCGCCCAAAAAAGTTTCATCGAAATCGGTTTTATAATCCGTGAGATATTCTGGTTAGAAGCATCTTTTCGATTTTTGCCTTTTATATATAAGAAGATATTTGTACTGATGATACCTTATCTTAAAATTTTACATGGAAATACTTAAATTTTCTCTATAGCATTAAGTTTTATATTCAAGTTAAGTATATCTTATACAGTTAGAAGTAGTAATTTGTTTACTTCTTACAACAGGAAGTTCTGTTATTGCATATAAATGCATTTTGGAGTTGATATTTGCTCATTTCCTAAAAGCAATATTGACCATTATTGACAAATTGGATCTGAAAGTCATAAAAGGTGATATTCATGAGAAGTCTGTGAGTTTAATTTTTAATTCAATTCCTTGGAAGTTTTATTTTTCAATTTTTACAGTTTATATTTTCAATGCATAAATTATATATATGGTTCTCATTTTAGGTGACAGAATATCATTATTACATTGAGAATGGTCACATGTCTGGAGATGGATTCAGGCTTCAAGCTTCAAATTCTAAAGATTTTCAAATTTTCATTAATCTAGTTGACCTTTCTTGTAAGATTTTATCAGCTGTTGAACCAAGCATGGTGGACAAAGAATTGAATCACTTTATGATGAGGATTATTTATCATTCTGAGAGTAAACCTCTTATTAGCGGTTTTTACAAGATTTTGGCTACCTGCCTTTGCTGTTGCTGTTTATTGAAATATTTTGAGGTAAGTTAAAAGGTTTCATTTCCTTTGACACATGGGTGGGGAACCTCTGGCGAGCAGGTGGCATTTGGCCCCAGAGAGTATTTTGTGTGGCCCGCGAAGCAATGATGAAAAAGAGATCCGTAAAATTTAACACATGAACTCATATTTTTTAATCCAGATAATGATAAAGCATTTAATACTGAAATGTTAATCCTAAATACTATAATTTAGAATTGATTTCCACTTAATATATGATTCCTTATAATCTCTCAGTAACTTCGATTTAAACTAATCAGGCCTGCCAAAGTATTGACAACTTCCAATATGGCCCCCCAAAGGGTTTGCAAGCATTTATGCAGCCCACCATGTGGTTAAAGGTTCCACACCCTTGCTTTAATACTTGTGTTTTAATTAAAGAAATATTCCTCACAATTCATTCCTCTCGGTCTGCTTGCTTACATGCATTATTTTTTGTATGATCTATACTAAGAACAAGGAAGACAATGTCCTCTTGAATGCTTGAAGTCAACTCTAGTGTTCCATCTAAGGAAATAAAGGGTCTCGTCGATGTATCTTCCGACGTGATCTCGTCCCAGCTAGGTCAAACTAACCTGATGTCTTATGATATATGGAATTGCTCGATTCGACTCCGGTCAGGTCCCCTCCATATCATTACTCAATGCCAAAACTGGCCATGATAAGGTATCATGTCGACAAGTTACTTGCTGACGGAATTATCTAGCCTTCTTCTTCTAATTGGAGTTCACCAGCATTTCCCATCCCCAAGAAGGATGGCTTCGAAATACTCATCATCGACTATCGTAAATTGAATAAGCAGGTCAAAGCAGATAATTTTCCTACCCCGTCAATGGAACACGCTCTACAATACTTGGGTTCGGCTAAATATTTCACAATTCTTGATTTAAATTCTGCCTTCCATCAAATTCCTTTAACGGCTACTTCAAAGGATTACACTGCATTTGTCACACCTTTTGGTCTTTATCAATATAATCATCTTCCATTTGGGTTAACAACGTCTCCTCAAGTCTTTTCGAGGTTGATCGACAAGGTACTAGGTGATTTGAAATATTCTTGTGTGTATCCTTATATTGACAACTTATGCATTTATTCCAAGAGTCTGCCAGAATATCTTCGTCATGTCAAACTGGTATTGGAGAAGCTAAGAGCAGCTGGTCTCACGGTCCATCCAGAGAAGATGAAATTGGCCCACGAATCCATTACCTTCCTTGGACATCGGATCTCCCATAGCGAACTTACCACTGACCCAGAGAGAACACGAACACTTTCTGCATTCCCTGTTCCTAAGTCGGTTAAGGAGGTTTCACGCTTTCTCGGTATGTGCGGTTTTTATTCCAAATTTATTCCAAATTATGCGGAGATTGCAGCCCCTCTTAATGCATTCCGCAAGAAAAATGTTATTTTCAAATGGACCAATTTGCAGCAAGATTCCTTTGTCACACTGAAATAATGTCTGTCTTCTCCCCCTGTACTTCAACTTCCTAATTTTGAGGAAGAATTTCATTTGTTCGTGGATGCCAGTCAGGTGGCACTTGGGGGGGTTCTTCACCAAATGTTCGATGGGAAGCTAAAGCCTGTAGCTTATGCTAGTAGAACCTTGAATAATTTTGAACAAAGGCAGCCATCTTACGAATTGGAGTGTCTTGCTTGTTGTTGGGCCGCTGAAAAGTTCAGGACTTATCTCCAGCCAAAACAATTCCACTTATATACAGACAACGGGGCAATAACCTGGCTGTTTACACATCCCAAGCAACTAGGGAAAATTGGAAGAATGGTTTTAAAATTGTCTTCTTTTTGCTTTGTAATCCATCATGTACCATGTTCTAAAAATAGGGTGGCTGACTGTCTATCGAGAGCTGTTAAACAACCGAATGAGGATCCAGTTCATTGTTCAATGCTCTTACATAAGATACCCCTGTCCTTCACAAACATTCGTGATCACCAAAATTTGGATCCACATCTAAAACAGCTGATAGAGCGAATCAGACAGGGAAGTCCATCTTCAAGTTATTTCTTAAAGGTTAAAACCTGTCATGACTGCCAAACCTGCAAACCTAGGAACGTCCTTCCCCCTGGCAAGATGAGTTCTACTACTCCTAATTACCCCTGGGAGAGAGTATACATAGATTTTGTTGGTCCATTACCTAGAAGTCGCAGCGGGAATACTTATGCTCTTACAATAATAGATGGTTTCACCAAATTTACTTTCATCATACCATTGCATTCTCAGCCTCCCAAGTTGTTTCTACTCTATTTCATAAAATCTTTCCTAAATTTGGCTATCCCAAATTTCTAGTTTCTGATAATGGGATCCAATTTAGGTCTGCTCTGTTGTCAGATATGTGCTTTAAATATGGCATAAAGCAAATCTTTATAGCACGTTTTATCCTCAGCCTAACCAAGCTGAATGAGTCTCCCGCAATTTAAAATATACTTTAAGCATATTATCACAAAATGACCATAGGAAGTGGGATGAATTTTTACCTACTTTAACCTTCACCTTTAATTCAGCCAAGCACAGTAGTACAGGCTATACTCCAGCGAAGGTGCTTATGGGAAGAGAACTCCCTCATCCCCTAACTAATTTCTGGAGAATTCCTATACAAGCTCTGTCGGAGACTCTAACCCAATCCGAAAGGCAGTCCCTATGGCAAGATGTGATGAAAAATCTAAAAAGAACAAGGCTTAGGCAAGCGGTCACTTTCAATAGAAGCCATTCAGGAAATCCATTCAAACTTGGTGATTTGGTGTTGTATAAAGGTTCCTTACCAGTTCAAAGGCCCTTCACAAAACCGCCAAACTCACGCCACAATGGGTCAGTCCATTTCCTCTTAAGAGGTTCATATCTCCAGCAACAGCTGTTCTAGAATTGTCTCCAAATAATGAGAGAATTTCCAACATTTCACATTTAAAACTGTATCATCAGTAAATTGTATTCTATTGTATTTTGTATGTCTGGCATAGGGAATTAGCGACCCCATTGCCCAATGATTCTTATCATTGCAATCAGCCCCCAGATGAGAATCTGGTAAAACATATTGATATTCGGCCTAGTGCTATGCCTTTGTGAAAACAAGGATGATGTTAAGGCATAATAAAAGGGAATTAGACTTTTATGTATGTCTCCATGGCTCTAAATCTTTATTATTTAACGTAACCTAGCCATGTGTTTCTTATGTTTGCTGGTAATAATATCACTATTACCATTATCATTTTTGTGCACTATCCCCAATTGGGATAGTGTACCTTAAAATGTTTATAAACTTTATGTCATATGTAACTATAGCCATGCTTTGCAAACAGGAGGAAACTTACTTAACTTTAAACTACTTTTGAAATATTAATTAATGTTATAATAATTATCTGTACTACTTTACTATTTTGAAAAGTTGTTAATGTTATAATAATTACGTACCTTGCCTTAGAAAATAATTGCTTGTTAAGTCCCCGGCAAAAGAATACTGTTTAATTTTACTTAATGCATTAAATTCAAATTAATCCTTGGTTAAATTTCGGTACTTCCCAGATGGAAATGCCATGAATTCTTTTCTTTGTTATAATATTCATTGTGGTATAATCTGCCCTAATTGTAAACCTAAGCAAAGGTCGGGCATCGATCATTTCTGTATTCTGTAGTCATTTCTGTATTCTTAAACCAGGGCACATTGTGATAATTAATATTTGTTATTGTGAGAAGACATCTGACTGCAGTGCTTAGAGAACACTTTTCAAAATACTTTTCAAAATGCTTTTCAAGGGGTGTACTAAATCGAACAGTGTTAACCCGTAGACGCCGTCATATGTACTATTACATCCTCTGAAAACTGTCCAATTTGCCATCATACATACTATTACGTCCTCCGTCAGCACTATATTTAATTGTCTTTTGACACAAGAGACATTCTTATATCTAAATAAACTTTATATCTTTTGAAAGAGGAAGCTTTGGCCTTTCTAGTAGTGCATGTTTTGTAATGTTAATAGTGTTTTTGTATATTATATTTTACGTTAAATTTTGCGATGAAATTTTCATTTTTGCCACGAAATTACGGTGCATCAGCACTAATTTGAATTGTCTTTTGATGCAAGGAACATACTTAAATCTGAATAATCTCTATATATTTTGAAAGAGGAAGCTTTGGCCTTTCTAGTAATGCTTGTCTTGTATTTTTCATTGTGTTTTAGGATTTTATAATGTACGATAAAGTTTGCGCCTGATTTTTCACGAAAGTACCGTGCGCCAGCACCTTTCATCGCCTTTTGGCGTAACAGTTTTGTAAATATAAATAAGCTTTATATATTTCGAAAGAGGAAGCTTTGTCCTTTGCAGTAATGCACGTTTTGTAATTTTTGTCATGTTGTTTATATTTTATAATCTACGTTAAATTTTGCGCTGGATTTTTCATTCTTGCCACAGAATTACGGTCGTTCTTTTTCTAAAAATCGCTTTTCAATGCACTAGGAATGCTTTCCCCGGCATTTCAAGTGAGGTAAATGGAATGTTTATTTTGTCAAAGAAGTAAGATATTTTTCCTGCCACATCTGTTTATTTGTGGGGTTTTTGAGAAAGCTCTTCCTCTGTTTGACTCATGAAAGAAAAGGTCTTGTAAATGTTTACACACAGCCAACTAGATATTTTTCCAATGCAATTCATGAACTAAGTTGAGTAGCATTCGCTTTTTTGTCCCTTCAAGGTCCCTTCCACAATAATTCTTACACTTCATCGCAGAAAAGGAAAGCATCTTCCCCAACCTCCTTTCCTTTGCCTCCTTTGCAGTGAGTGGCTTCTAAAATCGCTTTTCAATGCACTAGGAATGCTTTCCTTGGCATTTCAAGTGAGGTAAAGGGATTTTATAGTCTCGAAGAAAGAGAATCTTTCTACCACGCTGTTTTTTCCTTGTGGAGCCTTGCGGGAATGGTCGTCTGCTTGAGTCATAAAAAGAGGTCTCCTATCTGTTTACACACAACCTACTACGATGCAATTCATTACATCTGGAACTAACATGAGGCACATTTGTTTCCATGACCAGTGACCCTTCCATGAAAAGGAAACCTCTTTCCTTTCGCTTTCTTTGCACTGGGTGGGTTTACCAAATTTTATTGTTTATCCAAAGCAATTTAGTTGAGAAGTCGCCTATGATTTTCATGGATGCGAATTCTTACATTCACTCCATTTTTACTTATAATATACATTTAGTTTTGTGATGAAATTTTAATTTATGCCACCGACCTACGCAGTTTCGGTTTCTCAAGTTGACCCAGAAAGAAGCCAATGACCTACATAGAATGTGATTCCTTTCCTCGGCATTCGAAAGAAAGGATCCTTTGTTATCGAGCCATATTTGTCAGCACTTGGAAGCCGGGCATGACCTGCACGCTCGGTTTCATGAAAATAAACATCTGGTATCTTTACACAGAGAACATTACTAGATAGTATGATTAGAGTGTTATAAGGTAAATTTCATGCTGAATTCAATTACATGTGTACTTTTTCTAAAACAATAGGGAAAAGACTTGTGAGCTAATATGTAACTTTTAAAAGTTTCCGTATTCTGTGTCTAAAATCTCATGATAAATTCAACTTCATATCTCCGCTTCTAATGAACGAAATGTTACCATTTTTTCTATTTGACTTCTGTAATGATTAAGAATGATGACTGCATAACTAAAACGTTTATATTATGTATAAAACATCTTTTAAAAAATCATAAATATAACACTTAGTTAAAAATTTCCAGCCAAGTCATGGAAAAGTTAACATGCGACAAACTTTTCACCTAATTGGTTTAGATAGGTACATTCAGTGAATAAATGTTCAGTAATGTTTAAATGTTTTTTTGAATAAGATTTCATTCCAATACATTTCATAGTTCTCGTGATTCCGAAAGTTAATATAAACCGTGAGCGCGCACCGGAAAATTAAGCGATTGGTGTTTATTCGCTTCTACTGCAGCAATGTTTGTGTGCAACATATCATATTTTTAATGAAACTGTTTAAAAATTTCATCTTTTATGTACATTCACAAAAAATTTCATCAAATTAAAAAGAAAACATCAAAAGTTACGAATTTTTAAAAAATTTCCAAATTTCGCCCGTGTCTGCATTTATTCTAAAAAAACTCATTCGGCGAATAAGGTAGGTTTCCATAAATCTCTTCCGGGCTTGAGGGGTTAATAAGTGGTGGACTTCTTCCGTTTTCTGAGAACTTCAGATGGGACAGTGTCGTGGACTCTGATTTTCAGAATGATACAATTTCCAGTGAATTATCCCAATGTACTTAAGTACAATAATGTTATTTAATAAAGTACATTATCAATACTAGAGAAAATCCCTGTCTGTGTGTCACTTGATATAAGGTGGTATTAGGCGAAGTGCTACATGTAAAAGGTGTACTACATAGGGTGTGAACAATTGAGGGAAGAAGGTGGTCCAGAATCTCCTCCCGACCCTTCAAAACTTTGTTTTTTTTTCATTTACCTCAGGAGGATGCAGCAATTTTCCCCACACCTACTCATTAATGTAGCACTTGTTGAAAAAATGCGACGAATAACATCTGCCCATCGAATATCGCGCCCCTTCGTTATCGCCGCCATTCGTAATCACCGAACAGAATCACAAGGCTCTCCTCACAAGGTTCGGCCCCATAGCTATGCACCTTATATAGGGCGAATATCACCCCTATTTCCCATTCCTCCTTTTCCCTATGGTTATGTGATCGACTCAAACAATTAACCAATACGAAGTCAAGGAGTCGCCCGTTTAAACTAACCGCCGGAGATCCCCTCATCGGCTGCCATCACGTGACCGCCACTTTCGCCGGGGCGACACGGCTTTTCACCGGCAGAATATATTCCGAGAGAGCTGAATGACGGTCTGGCTATGCTACGTGCTTGCTGTTTGATGCAGAGAGAGAAGAATACACGACCACGAAGAGAGATCTTCTCATAGACGGCGTGTGCTGAGCTTTTCCTGTGGACACTCGTTGTAACTATAAACTATAACACTGAAGTGAATTACGTTGCGAGACAAGTGTTACGTCTCATGTCTATTGCCTTTTGTTCAGTCATTGTACTTAACTCTAAGATACCGTGTTATTAATGTAATTTAAACTACGAGACAGGTGTGCGTCTCAAGTCTATTTGTTTTCCTGTTTGTTATAATTTGTACCAAATATAGTAATTAGTTAGAGATTGATGTGGCGTTGTAATTTGGCCACCACACTTCTGAAATCCTTTAGGTTCACTTTAAATTGATAAATTCAAATCCAGATAAGGTGGACTAAGAGTCATATGATCTAATAGGTTGTAGCCTATCCAAATTGTTTTTAATTTTCCCATTTATGTTTTCACTTTTCTTAATAATGGCTTTCTCTATGAGTAATAAGAAAATCTCAGCAGGCTTTCCAAAGTATTCCTTGTGTATGGATTCAATAAAATTGATTTAATTTATATATTATGCAAGGGCAACAATCTGTTCTATTCCTGGGTATTTATGGTTATTACCTTGACAAAGTTCCTTCAGTTGGTATCAATGGTCTTTTATGATTTCAAAGTAATCTTCATCGACCCTCATAATTTTGAAAATCACACTGTAAGCCCTCTTTACATTGCTTACTCATATACTATCTTGACGGTCCTGCAACTTGGCAAATAAATATACAAATTCGACTGCCCCGAAATCCTGCCACCTCAAAACCCCACTGCCTCTAGGTCGTTACCTACCTTGGCCTTATTGCAAAGCCACTAATATCCACAAAGATCATATTAAATAAGAGGGACTCCACACCAACATATCAGCAAGTATTCTATTTAGTGTACTTCAGTGGAGTAACAATTTTTTGTTATTCCAAACAATGGAGGAGAGTAACCAGTTTAATATCTACTGTGATTTCATGGTGTGAAGAAGTTAGTTAATTTCAATGGTAATAAATTTTGTTTTGGTCAACATTAATTGATTTAGGGCTAATCAAGTGAGCTATACAATTGAATTAATATAAAATATTGCATTATGTTACCACTATTTTAACCTTTATATGCTGGATTTAAATGTCTGGTGGGCTGCCAGATTTAGTTTTGGGTATATAAATGTTTTTGTAATTTTTCTGAAAAAATTGCACATCTCATGAACTATTGGTGATAAAATATTCAAATAAAAACCGTTTTATAGTAAATAAAATTAAATAAAAAACATTTTAGTGTATACACACTTCTTAAAACTACATTCAAAGGTAGAAAATAATTTTTTCCTGGACAAAAAATATAATTCAAAAATTTGTATGCTTCGTAAAAGTGGGTGGAATTAAGATGAGTATATGTTAAGTAAGTAATTTATGGGGAAGATGAAATATAAGATTTAGAAGAGAAGAAAAAAGTCACCCACTTTTATGAAGCATACAAGTTTTTTAATAATATTTTTTGTCCAGGAAAAAATTATTTTCTACCTTTGAGTGCAGTTTTAAATAAAAGTGTTTATACACTAAAAATGTTCCAGAAGAACATATGTGTACATTTTTGCAGTGATGCTACATATTCTTGAAAAGATTTTGAAAACTTGACAGTGGGAAATAGGGAAACCTTCAAAATTATAATACAAAATTGATTGTGCTCAAAACTAAATGACAGACAAGGCTCTAATGACTGAATGTGTGGTGGTATAACCACATGGAACATAAAAAGTGCTATTTTATCCATTTTCATGTATAAAACTCTACTTGTTAATTCTAGTGTTTGTATTCATTAGTAAAAATCAGTTATAATTTACAATAATAAATGTGCATAGAAAGAAGGCTTTTCCCAGTTTTGTATCAAATTCATTAATAATAGTTAAATATGTATATCTAAATTTATTAATAAACTTGACTTGAAACTTGAACTTTTTAGTAATGTTCGATTTGGACTTGACTTGAAAATTTGTTGCTCACTAGCTCCTAGTATTTACCTAAATTTATGATGATTTTTTTCAGTTTTAGGCTATTGATAAAATGCTAATTTTACTAAACTTGTGTAAAATTTTTAATATCTTTTAATACTCAAATAATAGTTTCCATTGATGGATTGAAAATTTTCAAGTTCAAGTGGCGCTAACATTTGGAATTTCTATCAACAAATAAATGTGGATTTTTTATTCTGAATCGACACAAGTGTGTTTGTTACAGTACATCACTCCTTCCATATCCTTTTTGTAGGTAAAAGCACTTTAAGGTAAAGATTAATTACAAATAATTGCAACTTTTAGAATTTCTCTTTTTTTAAAATAAGTTTCAATGATTTTTCGTTGATATTGCACTTTTTCTATTTAGATCTCAGGTAATGCAATATAAGACATGCTTTAAGTAAAAAAGTGTTTTTTCTCAAAGTTTAACTTGAAACATGCATTTGAATAGGCATTACACAGAATCCACGATCAACATTAACTGAGCAATGATTTTCACTGACATTTTTGTATTTTCAGGATGCTGGATCCTTGGAATGTCTAAGTTCTGAAAAGAATGAGAGTTTTAAGAAATTGAGTCAGTTTCTTCAGAAAGTTCTGATACAAGTAAAACAATACAAAGGTGATCTTCAAGTATCATGCCTTAAACTTTTCCTAGCATTGCCTGTTTCATTAATTAAACCTCTCCTTGGTCTCATGGCTCCTCTCATGCAGGCAAGTTCAGGCTTTTATAGTGGTGCATGTGCTAAAGGTATATCCTAGCATAAAATAAGTTTATTTGTCAGCAAGTAAGCTGCATAGAAGCATCAATAATAATAATAATAATTTTTTAATAATTATAATCTATATACAGTAAAAGCCCATTCTAACGGCACCCATGGCACCAGAAATGAATATGCCGATATAACAAATGTTGCCACAAAATCACATTCCAGTTACATTGAAGACATATTTGCTATCTTTCAAGGATCTTCTTCCCTATAAGATATTGTATATATTGTTCTTTTTTGTTGAATTATCACCGTATAACTTATGATATTATTAATTTTTCTAATGCTCATTCTGGGAACCAAATAAAGGTCCATCGAGAATAACATCTCTAATTCAACCATCACTTATTATTCACAATTAACAGATTATTTTCCCTTTTTCATTGAAAGTGAATATCAACAGTTCATAATATCACAAATTTCTGATTTCATTTTTTGAAACAGCTTGTGAATTACCAGCCACCATCCCCGATGTGATTTCCGATCTTCTTTTGTTGTTTATTGCTAGGATTTGAAATGGTATAGCGGGAACAATTTGTTGATTTCCTTTTCTCAATCTTACCTGAATTTGTATGGGTTGGTGTGAAAAATATTTTTTTAAAAATCATTCTTCCTACCAATTCAACCCAGCAATTTTTTGGAACCCTTCTTCTAACGAACCCAAACACTTTTTTAAAACCATAATGTTAGCTAGGTTAATTCCAAACTCAGCAAAAAACAAAAGATCTGAAATCACATAAGGGATGCTGGCTAGGTAATTCACAAGCTTAGCCCATTTGGAGCAGTGCATTTGCTGATAAAAGTATTTTGCCTTTTCAATTAATAGTGGACCTGTGATTGGGGAACCTTCAGAATGCTTCACTTTGAACCAGGGCATCAAACCGTAATTTTTTTTGCTCCAGTTTTTGTTCCGGTTCACTCATAGCACAAAATTTCGGTTCGGTTCCGGTTTTACTCCAGCAATCATCATTGAACCAATTCAAACCATTTTTTTCACTGATATTAACATAAATGATATTAACATAAATATTTGGTTTTTCTATGAGTTACTTCAACTAGGTATCTAGTCAATATTTTTCTATAAAATACCTTTTTATATGAAGGTTTTATCGGTATTAGTTCCTGAGATATGATAATTTACTTAAAAATAAACATATAGCATTTAAATATCCCATATAAATCCAGCCAACGGTCCCCACGGTGGGCATTTGAATCCGTATGATGAAGGTTAGGGATTTTGTGGGATGATGACTGAAACTGCAGAATGTGACACGAGCCCTAATGGGCATGGCTTTATATGTGTCATGAATCAAATTCTTATTTAACTGTGCCATGTTGCTTGGGAGGTAGTCTCGTGTTGCCAACCTCAGCCATGTTTTTGATATGTCAACAACACTTCTCTATTTGTTGTAACTCCAAAATTTTCATTTACTGCTATTTATTTTTTTGTATTTCTAAGAAAACGTTTTTTAAGAGAGAATAATTCTTGCAATTGCATCTGAAAATTGTTCTTCATGTTTTTCAAATCTTTTCCTTTCACTGTGATTTTACAGAAATCCCTGCATTACATGTTGATTGTGATTATTTATATTAAACTAGAATTAGTAATATATTTACATATTCCATGCAGGCCGTTTTTAAAGTTGGATATACTTACATCCCATTGGCCATTATGGGGATAGAATCATTAGAGAAATGGACTTTGGAATTATCCTGGATGGATTGGAGCCCCATTCTGAGACAGATACTGCCTTCTCTGGACCCCTTTCTTAAGAGTGGAGGTAAGTTTTCCCTTGTAATTTTTAATGAGAGGAATATAAGACCCTCATTCGCAGCTAATTAAAATTG
Organism: Uropetala carovei; assembly: GCA_036926305.1. Taxonomy (NCBI): domain Eukaryota; kingdom Metazoa; phylum Arthropoda; class Insecta; order Odonata; family Petaluridae; genus Uropetala; species Uropetala carovei. Next base: position 5,458,399 of record JAXCHB010000084.1, on the reverse strand, counting down.
ATACTTAAAATTTTGACCTACAAGCATATGTATAGAACTGCATATTTGAAAATACAGGTAGGCCCTGATTTACGCCTGGGTTACATTCCACCACCTCAGGGTCGTTTGCTGAAGCGGCGTAAATCGAGGAATAATTATCATGTATTTAAATGAGATAGGTTCCTTCATTAAGAAATATGAACCATAAGAATTAATATAAATGCTTTTTATTTAAATATTTGATTTTATTTTGTAATTGTGAGATATAAATAATATTTTTAGATAAAATGTAATTAATAAAATAAAAATTTAACTTACTACTCCTGTAGAGGCATCTTTGGAGTATGTAGTAACGCCACTGTCTGCCCCCTTGGTTATGTTCTTTGACAGTCATGGTGGATTAATGGGATGGGCCTGGTGGAGGGTCGTCTGAGTCGAGTGGTTCTGCAGGTCCTTTGTCCTTAGAAAAGAACTGCAGTAATGACGTCTGCTGAGTATTTCTCTTTCTCTCTTCTAACATATTATAGTAGGGCTTCAATATGTTAGTAACAGCTCTTTGGACGGAAGAGCTGCATTCCCAGGCTGGGTCATTATCACATAGAGTTTCACAGCCTTTTTATATTTGTGCCAAAGCTGATTGAAGTGTCTTTGTGGTGAGGCTTCTAATTGGTACAATCTCCTGCTCTTCCCCTTCCTCCTTAGAGTTCTGTTTAACCTGTTGTGCAGCCAGCTCCTCTAAGTCCTCTTTTGAAAGAGGCTCACCATGGCTTTGTAGCAACTCACTGACATCATCAATGTCAACCTTGTCAAGGCCAACATCCTCAGCCATCCGAGTGACATCTTCAACCACTGCTGAAATTGTCTCAAACTCAATAAAGTAAGACACCGCATCAGGCCACAATTTCCTCCAAACGCCATTCATGCATGATTGTGACACTGTGTTACAGGAATGTCATTTTGGTTTAAATCATCTATCCACAGCACTAATAACTTCTCCAACTTCTCCATTATCTCACTCCTTGAATAAGTTGTTCTAGAAACACTTACATTAACAATTGCTGTATGTGATTGCTTGATTTTCTCAGCATTATTCATAATGGTCGTAACAGTAGAAGGTGCTAAGTTTAAGGCCTTGCACACCTCTGAACGCCGCTCACCAGATTCCATACGACGAATAACGTCCAGTTTCACTTCAATCGTTAGAGATTTGCGGCTTTTTTTAATATGTGCAGGCACAGATTCACCACTCCGCTTAGAAGACATGGGTGCACAATTTATTTAAAGTAATAAGGCACTAATGAACACAAGAAAGTATTAAAATTTAAGGCACAGCTCACAACACGTGCACACTAGCAGACGAGAAGTAAGTAAATGACGCCGACACTACCGTCGCATAGGTTTCTATTTCCTCTGCTGCGTTTATGCTTGCATTTTCAAATTTTCTTTTTATATACAGAGTGATTCTAAAGTAGCTTTACAACTTTCGATGGAAGTATATTTTTATAGATAGGCGATATAAGCTGCTTTAAAACGTAACATTGTAGCAGAACACATCAAGCCTGCCAGTCGTAATTCTATATGCCACCACCATAAGTGATTCTGTTTTGCTGCAATCTCATGTTTTAAATTAGTACGTTATGCCTATTAACAAAAATATACATTCATTCAAAGTTGTCAAGCTACTTTTGAATCACCATGTATTTAAAAAAAAATTTTTTTTGATTTTTTTCTTTATAATTTTAAAAGGGCGTTAATGTGAAACGGTGTATAATAAATCATCGTAAATCGAGGCCTACCTGTATAAGAAATAATGTTGGTACTAGTAACTTACACGGCCACACTACGTAGCTCTGTGTTTCCCCGTTAGATGGCACTACATATGCCTTCAAAGAACTTCGTATTTTGGCCATAATGTGGCACTGTGTGCATTACTGGAAATGTCTGCGGTGTTTCTAAGTTCTCATTCCTGGCAGATTGGGAATTCCCGGAGTGCACGCGACACTGCGTTTTTTTGCTACTCTTTTGTTACCTGTTACAAATTTTTTACAAAACGTAATTGCTATAAAAAAGCTTGCAAGCCAATTTAGCTTGCAAACTGGGACTGAGAGATAGGTTCCATTTAGGGTACCCATATTAACTTTAATGCCTGACGTTATAGTGACGGCACTATTGTTGCACGTAAGGGTTTCTAGGTAATGGTTGGGTTGTGGCGAACTCTGGACTCCGGGAACTCCTAATCTGCCAGGAATGAGAACTAAGGAACATTGCAGACATTTCCAGTAATGCACAAAGTGCCATGTTATGGGCATAATTCGAAGTTCTTCGAAGGCAGACCGCGTGCATAAGCACTGCCATCTAGCAAGAAAACGTAGAACTACATAGTGTGACCGTATAAAGTTACTTGTACCATAATGTTTTTAGCTAGGACTTATGAAATGAGGAAACAGTGACAATGGATAGCAATGTAGATTTCGGTATTATACAAAAAATGCTATTTCATAAAGAATAATGCTGTTGTTCATTTTACTAGAACATAGTAGCATAATAATTTTGAATACTATTATATTAATCTGAAAGACTTTATAATGAAATCACATATTTAGACATTAAAATTTGGCTATGTTTATTTACTAATCATTTTCACACATGCATGCATATACCATATTTATTCATGTACCCTGCACACCTTTTTTTCCCAAAATGTCACTAAAAAAAGGGATTGTGCATCAAACATGAAGATTTCTGAATAGGTTACCATATATTGCAGCATATAAGTCAACCTCGACTTTTCTGTTTGAAAATACTAGATTAGGCATATGTTCGCTGTATAAGTCTACCCCCGTTGTCTATAATGATAAAATAATGCTATTTGTAAAGAAAAAAATAAGAATTTTTCTAAATTTTATTGAGCAGTGAAGGAATTGTAAAGCAACACTTACCAAAATCATTTTCAGAGCGAGCTAACTGGTTTTCCCATCTCTGACATAGCTCCTACTTTAAATTGAAAGAGATGGGGGCCAAAGTTGGGTTTAATGCATAAGCTGTTTAGACGTGATCGCAATGGCCGCAGAGGTGGTGGTGTACTATTAGCTATTCATTCGTCACTGCCACCGATAAGACGTCAGGACCTTGAATCTTGTGCTGAAATTTTGTGGTGAGAAATAAGTGTTAATTTAAATGATAGTGGCACTTACAATAACAAAGTTTTCGTGGGTGTTTTTTATCACCCACCGTCGAGTGATTTGTCTGTCCTTGAGGCTTGTTTTGACTCTATTTTACGTGTTCGTTCCTTTGGAGACGTCATTTAGGAGACTTTAATCTCAACATTGCTTGGTCCTCCCCCTTTAATGGTATTTGTTCAAATAATAACGATGAGTTCTTCTTTGATCATTTCGTTAGTGGTCTCGGTCTTGGGCAATATAACATGCATAATACTAGACAGTTGGCAACCCTGGATTATGTCGTCTCCTCCATCCTTGTTCCTATAGAGGCAGTCTCACCTGGCAGGAATATCTTCTCCTCCGATCATGAGTCCCTTGAATTTCAGGTACCTATCGGCAGGAGGTCGCTTCCCAGAATGAGAGCTCCTGCCTCATCCCCTAGGGTCCTACCTAACTGGAAAAAGACGAACTGGGCGGAGGTCAATCACACCCTAACCCTTCACCCCTGGTGTCTCTTAGAGTCCGGAACCATTGATGAGGCTCTTTGTTTTATGACTGGGTCATGGCCTCAGTGAAGGACTTTGTCCCCCACTGGATGCAATGCTCCTGAAAATTCCCCTTTTGGGTAAAAGAAGAGACAATCCGTACCATAAGGAATAAACATAGAGCCTGGAGCCTTCTTAAATGCTTTCCAAACCCCCATACACTGAATGTTTTTAAAAATTTGAGACGCTACTCCAAATTCTTATTGACGAGTGACTATAACAACTACGTTGAATCAACGGCATCGGAATCCGCTTCAAATCCAAAGCGTTTCTGGACTATGATAAACTCTCATCATAAAAATGGAAAGATACCTGATAATATATCCTTTGACGATAAGGTTGCCTCTGGTGTTCTCAGAGCCGACCTTTTTAATGAATATTTTAAATCTGTGTTTTCTTCTCCTAATGATGCTTGTGAACATAGCTTAAGTGTCAATAGTGTGTGCTCCCATTCCCTTTCCTCCATATCCACTACCCCTGATGAATGTTTTCTCCTTTTAAATTCCCTCTCCCCCAACCATGCTACATGTTCTGACCATGTTGGCGCTATGTTTTTAAAGAATGCTGCGCCATCGCTGGCTTTACCATTATCCATAATTCTTAACAGGTGCTACGCTTCCGGTTATTTTCCTTCTCTCTGGAAATCAGCAAACGTTATCCCTCTTTACAAAAACGGAGACAGAAATTCCGTCAAATCCTATCACCCTATTTCCTTACTTCCAGTCCTGAGTGTGATTTCTGAGCGCATCATCTTAAAACGCCTCTCCGAGTTCACTGCACTTTACCTTTCTTTGTCTCAACATGGTTTCCTTCCCCGATGCTCTTGCCTGACTAATCTTTCCTCACTTCAACACCATGCTATAGATGCGATTGATACTAACTCTCAACTTGACATTTACTTCATCGACTTTGCTAAAGCTTTTGATTCTCTTGACCATAGACTATTACTGCACAAACTTCAAAATCGATTCGGCCTCCATGGTAATTTCCTTTCTCTTATTAATAGCTTTCTTTCCAACTGATACCAAAGAGTAGTTCTGTCTGGTTCTTCATCTTCTTGGTCTTCTGTTCTCTCCGGCATTCCCTACCTCTTTACTCTATTTATGGACGATCTTTCTGAATATATATTCAATGACTGCCAAGTGTTACTCTTTGCTGATGACTGCAAAATTTTTAAGCGTATAAGCTCCACCAATGACTGTCTGTTTTTACAATCAGCTCTAGATAAGGCATCCCGCTGGTGCTCCTTGTGGAGACTAAAGCCAAACCCTGACAAGTGCAGTGTACTCTCTATTTCTCTCAAAAAATCACCAATTATTCATGATTACAATATAGTTGGTATTCCTATTCCACGTGTAAGCCATCAAAAAGACCTTGGTGTTTTTATATATGTGAAGTTAAACTTTGTGCACCACGTTGATTCTGTAAGAAAGAAGGCCATGTTACAGTTAGGGATGCTGTATGGATTAACGGATATCAAAGGTCCCCTTGCCCTTCGCACCTATTTTTGCAGCTGCGTTCTTCCGCTTATTGTGTATTGCTCTCCCGTATGGTCTATGTCTGCTCCATCCAATCTTGACCGCGTCCTTAACTTCTTCATCAAAATCGTTAGATTTGGTTTTCCCTCTCTACAAAATTCCGTCAAAACGCAGATTTTAGAGTTCCTCAACTTACATTCCTTTCAAACACTCTAAAAATTGTCCGATATTTCCTTTCTGCATAACCTTCTAAATAACAAAATTGGCTCTCCTTTATTGCTTTCTTTGCTCAATTTTTGAGTCCCTTGTAGAAAAACTTGCCTCTCTGTCACCCGTTCTGTAAGCACTCTGCATCTTTCACTCATTAAGCGTTCGTTTTTCTTCAGAGTCCCACTCTTGCTAAATTCTCTCTGTTCTCACAACAATATAGATCCCTTTCAGATACCACTATGAACTCTTCTTAATATATAGCCTATGAATCCGATAATTTAACTTAGACACTCTTTCCTTTCTTTCTTATATCTCTATCAATTCCCCCCTCCCTCCGATAAACTTATTCATTTTGTTGTTGTTATTGCATCACTGGTAGTTTTTTTTATTAGTCCTATATTATTTTCTTGTTTTTATTGTATTTATTATTTATAACGTTATTCGATCTTCTGTAATTGGCCTTGTGCTGTAAGTTGATTGCTGTTAATAAATAAATAAATAAAGTTTGGGATCATCTGGATCCCTAGATGGACCTGATTGTGGCTCATTGTGATCTTTAGCAATAGCCTTCTTCTTGAAAAAATCATCCAAGAGTTGACTGGCATTTTTGCGGTTCATCTGACGAATAAGTTCCTTGTAGCAGGTCAGACTTCCTAAAACACTGCGCCTCACGTTGCTGCTGTGCTCTAAATTAGGATCACTTTCAGTTAGATTGTCCAGCACTACTGTCATTTGGTCCATACACTCAGCCAAATTTTTTCTCATGAGAATTCATTCAGGTTCGGCCAATTCTGTGACTTCTTCAGAAGGCTCTGGATTTTGTAAAAGTTCCTTCGGTTGGTTGGTTGGTTCTGTTCCATGAAAATCAGAAGCTCTTGAATATTTTCTGAATCAACATTTCCCATTTGAAATTCATTGGCCAGGGTGGCAATACCATTGGTAACCTGACCAGTTGCCTCCTGCAAAATCATTGACTACTTTAGGCCAGACATGATGTCAAACACCATTCAAGCAACTTACTGTTACCTCTTCCCAAGCCTCTCTAATGTTGTCTATGGCTGACATTATATTGTAAGACTTCCAAAATGAACTTTTTGATTCTTTTGTCATCCCCATCAACAGCTTCAAAAAGTTGTTTAAAGGTTTGTTTTAGATAACGTGCCTTAAACATAGCAAGCATACCCTGGTCCATGGGCTGAAGGAGGGATGTGGTATTTGGGAGAAGGAGAATAACTTTCAGTGGCAGGGTGGTTCGGATGTATATTTAATGTCTGTGGGTGGCCTATGGCAGGTGTGGAGAACTTTTGATGAGATGGGGTGCATTAGCCATTGCGTTTGCTTAGGTGGGCCGCATTAACAGATGAAGATGCTTCGGCAGGCCACATTGGGGTCCACATCAGAAGTTACTTGAGAGAATGCAAAAGTTTCTATTTGTGAAAATTGATAGTTAATATTTTATCGTCTAAACTTCACAAGAAAAGGTTTTTCTTTTTAAATTTTAACCAAAAAAATACGAAATTTCTGTGTTACATTTCATGGTTCGCTTTTGTAATGACATCGTGGGCTGTATAAAATGCTCACGCGGGCCTGATGTGGCCCGCGGTCCATAGTTTCCCCACCTCTGGCCTAGGGCATTGTGCAGTAGCAATAAAGCTTTTGGTTCCAAACCTTTATGTTCACAGTAAGACAAGACACTAGGACAACAATGATTCATGAACCAATACATAAAAATTTCCTGAGTTACCCAAGCCTTTTTATTAGACATCCAAACAATGGGTAATGTGATTTAGAAAATCCTTTCATAGCTTGTGGGGTTTGTGAATGATACACAATCGGTGGCTTCAATTTACTGTCACCTGATGCATTTGTACCTAGCATCAACTTGAGTCTGTCCTTTGATGCTTTGAATCCTGATGTGTGTTTTTCTTTTCATGAAATGAAAGATCGCAATGGCATTCTCTTCCAAAAGAATCCTTTTTCATCCACATTAAAACAAGCTAAGGGGGGTACTCACCATTTTCGATAATTGCTTGAAATTCGTCAGGCTGCATCTTTATCAGCTCTTGCTGATTCATCTGTCAAACGAATGCTATGCATATTTGTGCAGTGCTTAAAATTTTGAAACCAACTGGAGCTGGCATAAAATGTTTCTGAAGAATCTCCATGCTCTTCTTGCTTTACACATTCAAACAGGGAAAGAGCTTTATTGAAAATGATTGCTTTGACAAAGGGGCATGTGTTCATTAGGACGTAGTGATTGAGTTAGAGAATTCTCGTCTCTAGCACATTTTTTCTCCTGTTTCCACATTTCCCATCATTACAGCTTATGCCTGTCGCATAAGGATCTTCGGATCATTCAGTCCATCAATTTATAGCATAGGCATTCTCAAGATTTGAGGGGGTATGGGGTTTTCTTCGATGTATCTCATTGAGGACATCTGTTGGGGCTGGTTGATATTAGCATAGCGAGCCTGGCCCCAACCTAAGAATATATTCTCATTCTGAAACAGGAGAATTTGTCTGCTATGGTAGTTCAGTGGTAGAATATCCACCTGGCAAGTGGAAGACTTTGGTTTGATTCTCGGTCTTAGCAGATTTTTTCACCTGTTTCCACATTTCCCAAACAGAATCCTATTACCGGTGGTACATGTCACCTTTTCCTTTTATATCCTTCCCTAACCTAAACAGAATGCTGGAAGTCTTTCATTTTATGCAGACGGCCACTAGAAATACATTTTCAGATGCATGTACAACCAGTGGAGCACGGGTGCGATTCTTTTAGTTTTTGCTGCACTTTTCAAATCAGCACTCATGAAATCTATTGTATGAAGGATTTTTTATTTCATAACCTATAACCAAACATGTTATTTGATATGTTTTACCTAGAAAATAACATTATTACGTATTACGCAGACGGCCACAAGAAATGCATTTTCGGATGCATGAACCACCAATGGAGCACGGGTATGAGTTCTTTATGTATACCCTTCAGGTATACACATCTTATATAATTTGACACTATATTTATGAGATTTTCAAGGGATATACTGATGAAACATAAGCCTACCTGTTCCGACGGTGACTCGTTGTGGTAAATGTAAGTGGACTGTATAATTTAATGAGGTTAAAGGACATAGGTGGAGCAGTCTCCAGATTTATATATCTTCTACACAAGGGGTGAAAAACAGACTTTCAATAAAACTGAACACTTAAATGAATCCTCAATAGTACTGCGTATCTAAGCATGTTGGCAGTTAGTGTTTGAATCGTACTGTTTAAAGGATAAACACTTACATTGCACTTCGTGTGTGAAGCTCACCAAAAACACGTCTCGTCATGAGAGCGATCATGTAAGAACTCATATGAACTAAACTCTTTCACAAAGGCCACCAACTGGTCGCCTTCCCTTTCACCACAAAGTAATTCACTGGCGCAACTCTCACATACAAAGCAACTCACATACAAAGTATCTCATATCCCGAACACTACCTCTCCATAGTACCATTGATTCATCAATAGCTAAATCTTCACCTGTTATAAATGTTGTTCTGAACTGGTTACAAATGAAATCTAACAGAGGTTTGAGTTTTGATAACCTATCTACATTTGCAGAGGGTTCATTACTGTTATTTAAATGAAAACATTTGAGCAAAATTTCAAAACGTGCATGCGTCATCATTCTATAAATAAGTTCATTATGATACATATCCTTCTTTGACCAGTAGAGACACATTTTCGGGAGAAGGTTAATACCCATGATGATGGGGGTAGCTATAAACTTTTGCACTTCACTTTTATCAGTGTCTTTCCACTTATGCATACTCGAATGAGGAGATAGCTGTTGTGAGATAATGATTTGTTGAGCAAATCTGTTAATTTCCCACACTATTTGGTCTAACACTTCATTATTCAGCAAGTTGTTCAATGAGAACCATATGTATTGCACGGCATCTGAAATCAATTTTTTAAATCCTTTTGATCCAGCAAATATTTACTCCTTCTTCTCATCCGTTACCTGATTCATGTTTGTATTTTAACCTTTTTTGTAAATTTGTATATATCTTTCAATTTGGGCTTCTACTTATGAACGTGTTTTAGGCAGTGCTCGAAATGGAAAATATTACAAAACGGAACACTTGAATTGGTAGTGGAATGGAAATTTTTACGAAATGGAACGTTTGTTATAAGGGATGGTATTTCTAATGTCTGACGAAACGAAATAGTATCATCGGTGCGTGTGACGAGCTGGAACGGCGGTCTGACTCATTTCGACCACTAGTTTTAGGACAATGTTTCCGATGGTAACCAAAGGGTTAATCCCAGAAATCATTTGCCATTGGTGGTAAATCACAAATGTAAGAAAGAAAGATGGAATTATAGTTGCAGTATCCCTCAAACATCACCAGAACTGAATTTAATGCATTTTCTTGATGATTGTGCAAAGTGCACAATGACGTCCCTGAGTTATAACCATGAAAATCACCAATGTCACGAATGTGTTAAAGCACCATTTCATTATGTAATATGTATTTATTTAACAGGCTAAGTTGTAAATATTGACGGTATATCTCTGCAAAAATTGAAATTGTTACTTTTACTTCAGCAATTTTGGTTATTCTTCTTTCAGGTTCCAAGATTAATTTTCATGCACATGTGGGATCAAGTAAACCAAGTAAGGCTATTAATTCAAGGAAAAAATATTTGGTAGCCAAAAGGAAGCTGGAGAGTAGAAGTCACTCTGAAATTGCAAAGGGTTCTCCCCTTCATCAACTTCAGAGGAGGATGCTAATATTTATTGCTCATTTGCCTCCCTCGACTGCTCTCACACTGATTGGTGGTGAGAGAGACATCCAGTTGAAGCTTGCCATAGCATGGGATTCAAAATTACACTTGCCATTCTACATTCCTCTTCCTGACATGAAACCATGCATTTATATTGGTATGTTTATATAGTCTTAAATATCATTGTGCCTCTGACAGTCTTTAATAAATGTTTATCAACCTATATTACCATTGTAATATATTTTAACTATAGGCATATCCCCGTTGGATATTGGTAAGGAAGGGATGCAGTGATGAGCATGGCATGATTTAGGAGGATGGGAGTAGATGTAATAGAATTCATAAAATAATAGTTTGGGGAGATCTGAGGGTAAAGCCACATGGTGATTCCACATGACAAGCTCCTCACATGAAATGTGGGGTTGAGTGACATATGTTAGAGGCAAAGCCTCTTGTTTTTCTTAAAATCCTTATAAAATATTTTTTACAAACCTTATTTAATAGTAAGTAAAATTTTTCATGCATATACCATATTTAATCAATTGTAAGCTGACCTTTTTTACTTTCTCATATACAAAGTATATTGAGAATGTATTGTAATCGCGACAAAATTCGACCTCAAGATTTTTACGGAAATATACGTTTTAGGTATTGCAGAGTCTGAAAAAGTGGTTTCTGCAATGCCGTCTGTCTGTTACTGGCTCTAGAACCTAAACGGTAGAGCGGAAATGAATGAAATCTTGTACTTGGTATATTATCATACAGAGCAGAAGCTGTGAAGAAATGCTTGACATTGCTCAATAATTAAGGGAAGTTTATTCTATGCATTTTTAACATCAGTTTGATTTTCTCAAAAATAGCTCTAACAATTTTGATCAAATTTCATACTTGAGTATACGTCTGCAATAATACTACATATTTCATTTTTCTCAATGAGTGAATATAAGGCTAGTTTATTCTTGGGTAACTTTAATTAAAATCAGTCGGAGACTCCGGCGAGATGGATTTTTAGAAATATAAGTACTCCTTAACCGTACAAAGTGTGAATATTTAGAGACGAAGTACACGGTAAATTAAACAGAGTAAAGAAAGAAATGAAGGAAAAAACAAAAATTACACTTACGGGGAAGAAACCCTTGCTGGTGGCCTGGTGTCAAACGTTCATGCACACGTTCCCTCCCAAAGGAAAAAAAAATCCTGTCAGGAGAACACTCACTCACACAAGCTCTCAAACAACAAACGGGAAACAATAAAGAACAAGAAAAAACAAAAAACCAGGGAAACCTAGCACTCATTCAATCCTAAAGAAAATACGGTTTTCAGAATATTCATTCACACATGCACTCACGCAAAAATGGGAATCTCTAAATATTCACGTGTGTTCTCCTGACAGGAATTTTTTTCCTTTGGGAGGGAACGTGTGCATGAACGTTTGACACCAGGCCACCAGCGAGGGTTTCTCCCCGTAAACCTGTAAGTGTAATTTTTGTTTTTTCCTTCGTTTCTTTCCTTACTCTGTTTAATTTACTCTGTATTTCGTCTCTAAATATTCACACTTTGTATGGTTAAGGAGTACTTATATTTCTAAAAATTGGGTAACTTTAACAAAAATTGGATTTTCTAAAAACCGGCTCATACGATTTTCATTTTCTAAAGATAACCAAATGATGCATTAGTATATGAGAAAGTTTGTACAATGTATGTTTTACCGATTTTTACTTTTTACCTCCTTAAAAATGACCACTTGGCTTAGAATCGAGTCTTAAAAATTAAAAAAAAATGTTTAAATAAATTCACTTCCGAGTCATCTCTACTATGCGCATGCGCATAATCCTAGGATTCCTTGAGCCAACTGTTATTTCCTTGTACCTTTGCAAGCGTAAATTTTTGTCGTTTACTTTGGCAAGTTTTTTAGTTTTTTAAAATAATACCATAATGGGACGAACTCATTATTCTATGGACATTAAGAGGAAAGTGATAGCATATGTGGAAGAAACATCAAATCTTGCTGCACAGTGGCACTGCAGGATTGATGAGTTGAATGTGAAATGTTAGAGAAGACAAATAGAGAAACCAGGATATTTTTGTTGCTAGATAAAAAATCTGGGACATAACCAGGACAGATTACATTTTAGTAAAAATTGTATTGAATGCTTGGATATAACATAATTTCTGTTGTCGTAATTTTAGTTGAACGTACCTTTTTTAGGCGCGTTTCGCTTACAGCGTGAGCGCCTATTATCGTCGGTCGGTCGGTCCGTCCGTCCGTCCGCATGTTTGTTCTCGGCTTCTACCAAACGGATTTTTATGAAATTTGATATTAAGGACTTTAAATCAAATATAATAAGAAAATCGCAAAAATGAATCACGTACGCCAATCAGGGGTACCACTTTACTGGGGACAAAAAATTAAATTTTCGTCATATCTCGTAAAGTATTGCTCATATCAAAATATTTTTCAAATAAAAGTTGTAGAACTGGTAAAGAAGAGTATTTCCTTTCCTATAAATTTCTATCGTAGGAGTAGCCGTTATCGAGAAAATCAAACAAGAAAGTCTTATATCGAGTTGAACTTAGAAAATTTTTTGCATGGTTACTTCATTGTTGCTAACATAAACAATCTCCCAAACAAACGTTTAATTTCCTTATGTGTGCATGTAATATTATTAAATAGGAAGAAAATGGATTATTTATGATGAAGAAAAGGACTTTAAAACGCTATTTCCCTTACGTGCAGGTATATAATTTCTTTCTAATACTCCATTGCACGAAACGCGCCCATTTTTGATACATTGTACACTTTCCTAACTTGTTTATTTAATTATGAATTTGGTATTTTTTCACGACAAATCTCGAAAAACCAGGACGTCTGTACACCCAACATGAATTTTCCTCGCATGCCCTTGTGAAAAGTGGAGATCAAGTTACAATTGATTTTGGCTTACAATCGATTAAATACAGTATATTAGCTTGATCTTTTTCATGGCAAATGAACACATATTTATGGTTAAAGCTTACCAATTAATTGCTGTTTTTAATTAATGAGATACATTTCAACTTTTGTTCCTGATTGATAGATTATGTAATAATTAAATCATTTTTTATTGAATTCCATGGAAGACAAATTCCTACCTCGTGTTGTGGAACTAGCTTTAACTTCAAGTGATAGAAAAGCAAGAATTCCTGCATGTGAGCTGCTTCATGCTTTCTTTATGTATCTTCTTGGTACAGGTAAGATTCATCCACTTTAGTGTTACACTGCATTGTCTAATTACTATATTCTAATGGGTGGAACTGCTGCAAAAAATTAATTGCCATCATTTTCCCATATTTAAGCACATATTGTTAGAAAAAAATACCAAGGTTAAAAAATAATAATCTCCATTTATTAGTATACTTAGTATATTTTCATAAATATTCTCTTATAAATAATTAATTTAATTACTTTTTCCCAAACTAATAATACCTTAATGTAAACTATATTGATCATAATTAAAATTTTAACAAAAGCAGTATTTAAAAAGCATTTAATTTTTATATATTTCTATTTCTCTACACTCAATTAGGAGTTCAACTGTCAGCTGTAAAGCCTGGGCAGCTGTCAAAACTAGTGCAGCGATTGATTCCAACATTAATAGAGTTGGGCTGTGATTCTGATATTATGGTCAAACAGCTGTTTAATCCACTTCTACTTCGTCTTTCTCATTGGTACTCAAATAAGTGGCATTTAAAAAGCCAGGAATCCAGCATTTGGATTGAAGCTTTATTGGTAACAAATGAAAATAATTACTTTAATAATAGTAATTTAAAATTGAATGATACTCATTATGCAGATGGGTTACTTTCAAGACCAAGTTTTTGCTAAATAATGCTAAGTAATAGCCTTTTATTATAAAAATTTGATTGCACAGTAAAGATAATAGCAATTTTGAATCATGTTGCTCTATCATATCTGCCGCTGTACTGGAAGGGAAAAATCAAAATTTCAACTCATGAATCTTCTGAGAGAAATGCATCTAACATTTGCTATTGTTATTATATTTCACCTATTTGTGTTTGCTTTTACCCTTTCATGGCCATTGGGTGATATGTTTCTCAGTGAATTATTTGCATAATATATTTATAAGGTGATTATAATTCTTACATTTTATATACTTTCATCTACTTAGGACATTTAAGAATTTGGAATAAACCAATAAAATTTCACTCAAATTTTATTTATTTTGAAGGACTGAATTTAATGAACAGGTTATAAGATGTGCCTCAATTTTTGAGGAGATGTTTCAGGAAAAAAGTATTTTGTTTCATGAAAAGCATTTAGAAAGGGCCGTGTTGTGTATCATTTCTAGCCGTATCAAGTCCATATCTGGTAACATTTGCAGAAGATATTATGGGGTGATAACTGTTAAATATAATGTTTTAGGTAAACTTTTTTCGTGAAAATAAATGTGTTATCTAAAACATAGACAAGAAGGAAAGTTATCTATATTATAATCGACGTAGGATTCTTGTTTTCTTGTCTACACACTTTTGCAACCACACACTATACACAATTTCAGATAATTTCCGAGTAGGTAGGAGTTTGAAATTTGGCAGGAATTCATGAATCACACATTAAAAGGCAATGACGAAGAACTCCAGGGGATAATTTATGTTTTCCCGTAAGATAACACATGAAATTAATTTTTCGATGTGCATGCTTTCACTCTTTTGCAAATTAAAATTAGAAAAAATTGACCTACAGTCTCCATGCATGGACCGTTTTAAAGAAGAATGTACAAGGTTTCTTATTCTTATCCTCGATTTATGCCATCCATTCAAAATTACTCATATTTAATGAATATGTGACAAATTTTGACCAAATATCATGCTTTTATCGATAAGTTTCCTATTATCGAGATTCCTATTATTGTTTCAATATTCATACATCATACAATAGAAATACGAAGCATTTATGTAGATGTATCGAGTGAGAGGGAGGGAGGGATGGAGAAGGAGGGAGGGGAATATGGCAATATAATTTTCTTTCCTGTCATATTGATGGGCATTTACGCTTCTTAGCACTTAAGTATTATAGATATTAAATTTTAAAAAAATAATATTCAATAAACTTTCAAGCTTCTCTGTGTTTATTATTAACAAGTTAGGAAAGTGTACAGCGTATCACAAATGAGCACGTTTTGTTCAATGGAGGAGTATTAGAAAGAAATTACATATATTGGTTCGTGTATGTAAGGAAAATAGCATTTTAAAGTTCTTTTCTTCATCATAAATATATAATCCATTTTCTTCCTATTTAAAAATATTGCATGCACACGTAAGGAAATTAAACCTATTTTTGTGGGATTGTTTATGTTAGCAACAATGATGAAGTAGCCATTCAAGGAATTTTCTTACTCGAATTAAGATATTCTTGTTTGATTTTCTTAATAACGGTTACTCCAATGATAAAAATGTA
This sequence comes from Uropetala carovei, assembly GCA_036926305.1. NCBI lineage: Eukaryota > Metazoa > Arthropoda > Insecta > Odonata > Petaluridae > Uropetala > Uropetala carovei. Next base: position 5,442,786 of record JAXCHB010000084.1, on the reverse strand, counting down.
TAGGAAAAGAAATACTCTACTTTAATAGTTCTACAAGTGTTATTGGAAAAATGTTTTGATATGACCAATTCTTTACAAGATATGACAGAAAGTTCATTTTTTGACACCAGTAAAGTGGTATCCCTGATTGGCGTATGTGATTCATTTAAGATTTTCTTATTATCTTTGATTGTAAGTCCTTAATATCAAATTTCATGAAGCCAAGAACGAACATGTGGATGGACAGACAAACCGATGATAATAGGCACTCACGCTGGAAGCAAAACGCACCTTAAAATGCTGGCAACATTTCATATTTGAAATGCAGGCTTCTCTAGTACTCTATAAATATAAAATGGCAGAAAACAGCTGTTCAAGAAGATTATGACACTTTTAAATGCTTTAGGCTTTGTAGACATCATATGAGGTGAATATTGCGTTGTTGCAAGCTGTGGGGAAGATCTGTCAAATGAGGATCTGCTGATGTTATAGCAAGAAAGCACTTACAGTTTCGAGAGAAATTCATCATAAGTAACATGTTTTCTATAGGAATGAGTCTAAAAAATATCGATGGTGACTATGAATTAAAGTTACATAATTATAGTACATTATTGTTAGCTCTTCTGTGCCGTATCACTTCTGTATTGAGGGGTCACTATATGCCAAAATTTAAATTAACTTTCATAATTACACTGTGTTGTAGCTTTTCATCTTATTTTGATTAATATATATTGTGTCCACTAATAATTTATTTATTTCTTTATTATAGGATGGATTGTGTCATCCTCGTGATGCAGCAGTCAGAGAATTATCAGCTATTTGTCTCAAGGAATTTGTTGTGTGGTCTATGAGGCAGTTAGAGTCAAAAGAGAGAGATTCATCATCAGTAAATGTTAAGGCAATTTTAAAAAAAATCTGTGGATTCAGTCTACATTCTTGTCCCTACAAACGTATTGGTAATTTTCACAATTATATGTGAAGTTTTATTAAGTTGAACATTTGTGTAACTTTTTCTAATATCTCAAAACTCAAGTTTCTTATAAATTGAAAATATTAATTTAAAGTACATAAGGAATAAGTTTTATCTTCCTCATTAGTAATTTATTTTACCCATAAATAAGTCATTCTACTAATTATACTTTATTTTTTTAAGGAGCTTCATTGGCAGTAAATCACTTATATCCTATTCTTTCTGAGGAAGAATCTGTTGTGGATCAATTCTGGCTTGAACTACTGTATCATCAGGTTTTGGGTCTGGAACATTGTGAATCACTTTCATCAAAATGTGTTATGACTGCCTCTTTGCAACATTTGGAATCTGCAATGAAAGTTAAGGCAGACATCTTTAACCGGGTATTATTTTATGACAATTTCTAAAATGACCAATTATATATATATATATCTGATGTAATGCTATACTCGCTCGCTAGAAAAATGCAATACCGTAATTTTCCAATTATAATACACACCCGTGTTTTCACGGATGATATGTGAAAATTCTCTTATCACTATGTATAATACACACCTATTTTTTTGTAAAAGATCAATGTAATTTTACTTGACCATGTTTAGTATCGGGACAGTTCTCGCCTTGCCGCCAAATGAGATACATGTGAGAGAGTTTACAAGAATCTCTCTCTCTTTGGTGATCAACCTTCGTGTTGGTTAGTCGCAGCTCTCCATTCTTCCCAATTCCTTGCCTTTTCCTTCATTTCTCTATATGTGAAGCAGCCGACGTCTTCCATGATTTGGCTGATGTACTGCCTTCTTGGTTGTCCTCTATGATTTATACCTTCAACTGCGCCTTCGATAATCATGTGAAGTAACCCTTGGGGCCTGATACCATATATAATATGCACCCTAACTTTTTGTCAACTATTTTGAGAAAAAAATGCATATTATAATCGGAATATCACGTAACATTCTGACTCTCCCATTAAAGATCGCTACGCTGTATAAAAAACATTTTGTCTCAACGTCGCCTTTTGTATTAATCTGATCGGTTGGAATACAAGTTCGCACTTTGCTGCCAAATTGGATATGTGTGAGAGAGTTTACGAAAATATCACGTTACGTTCTGACTCCCGTTAAAGATCGATACAGTGTATAAAAATCTTATTCTCAATGTTGTCTTTTGTATTAATCTGGTCGGTTGGAATAACAGTTCGTCCTTTGCTGCCCAGCAACATTGTTCATACAAGCTGATCGAGGTGTGTAAAATGTTCTCGGTGACGCAATTTACGTAGACGATGAGAGAGAACACAAGATCGCCGAGGAACTGTGAGACCGACAGGTCTCACGTTAAGAATTCAGTATGGGAGAGATAGGGCTGTTTCTCTCTCCCTCTTTCCAGTGTAATTCACCTGTAGCTCCCTCCTCTCTCTCAGCCATGTTGCCAAATTTGGCAAAATTAGCAATAAGTATTGATGAAGGCATTTCATAACAGGAAATTTTATGCTGAATCTGATTATCTATACCTTATTTTCCTTAAAATTTAGGAAACCCTTTAAAAGTTTTTAAAAAATGTAAAATCGACTTTGAGTGGTTGTCTCCATAATAACGTATACTGTCATATCTCTATTTTTGTTGAACTGAATGCGACAATATTTTTTTCTTAGTTAAAATAAACTATACTAATGAAGCCAGTATAATGAAAAATACAATACTAATTATAATCACATCTTTAAAAGATAAATAACTGTGGAACAGTTCCAAAAATATTTGATCAGACACGAAAAAGTTCATATGCGAGAAACTTTTTTATTTTTAGTGTTACGGCTGTATACTAAGCATATGAAATGGTAATAAGTGTTTGAATATGTTTTTAAAACAAACCCGAGGTTGATACATTGAATATTTTCCTGAATATTGATGAATATATGAAGACAAATTCTCGCGTGCGACAGACTGGCGTCTGGCATGGTTGCTGTGTGGCCTGCACGTCCCTGGTCTGACTCCACGCAGAAAAGACCTTTTGTTTTGAGGACAAAGTTTACAACCCAGGGGTGAAAATTCAAAGGTTTGCATTATTCTTCCCACCACAAAAGGGTCTTTCGAAGTTTCTCAGGCCAATGAACTTAAATCTTCAGAAAACAATTCAGTCCTCTTTGGGAAATGCAAGGAATCACATGAGGATATTTCCATGTGTTTCTGATTTTGCGTGTGGTATTTCTTCATTTTTAAATCAGAAGATATCTATTTCTTATTTTTCAAGATGGAAACTGGAGCTGAAAAACCTTGTTCTGGGGAAAAGCTGAGAAGTAAAGAAAGAGTTATTGTGATGAACGTTTACAACTATTTCAAAGGAACTATGAGTGTCAGTAATGCAGTTCGGGAAACAAGTAAGGCAACAGGATGTTCAGAAAGACTCATCTATTCCATAGAGGCAGAACTGAAGAAGGGTCCTTTAGTAACTCCTTCCAAAAGATGAAAGAAAAGTGAAATAAAAAGGAAAGACACATGGATCATTACTTGCGACAAAGTGGTGCAATCAGGCGTGAGGTGGGTTGTTCATAGTTTCTTATTTAGGAACATACCGCCCACGGTAAGTGCAATTTTAATTGTTTGTAATGCTGATGAAATGCTGCTGAATTTCAGCCGAGCAACCTTGCAGAGAGACTTAAAAGATATAGGCTTTCGATATGAAAGAAGAGGAAACAAAAACATTTTAATTGAGTGGGATGACATTATTAGATGGCGACATAAATACTTGATGTCTGTAAAAAAATTTAGAGTGGAAGGTCGGCCCATAGTTTATACAGATGAATCTTGGGTTAATGTAGGACTATCTGTGGACAAGGTGTGGAAAGACGTTTCGATAAAAACACCTCGGCCGGCATTTTTAGAGGGCGTTAGCACAGGTCTCAAAGCACCGAAGGCCTGCAGACCTCGTTTCACTTTAGTTCATGCGGGTAATGAAAATGGCTTCCTCAGTGAAGCAGAGCTAACTTTCGTATGCAAAAAGAATACGGCGGACACCCATGATGAAATGGATAGGGAAAAATACGAGAAATGGTTTGTGGAGCAGTTGTTGCCAAATACTCCGGATGGGTCTGTAATTGTCATTGACAGCGCAGTCTATCATAGCAGAAAATGTGAGGCTATCCCGACCATATTGTGGCAAAAATCCAAAATTGTTGATTGGCTTTCTTCGAAGCACGTCGCTACAGAGGAAGGAATGCTAAAAAAGCATCTTCTATTTATGGTGTCTACAATGAGAGAGAACAAAAAATACAGAGTGGATGAGATGGCAAAGCAAGCAGGTCATGACATTCTCAGATTGCCTCCATATCACTGCGACTTTAATCCTATTGAGATGGTTTGGGTTCAAGTGAAGCATTCCATAAGGATGAACAGAGATGTGGATCCATTGATAAAACAGTCATACGATAGAGTGACAATTGAAAATTGGCAGAGTTATGTAAACCATCTAAAGAAAGTTGAGGAGGACTTATGAAGAGCAGACGAGCTACAAGATGACATGGAAGAATTGATTATTCGACTGACTACTTCATCCTCGTCAACGTCCAAAATTTTCATCCCCATCTCCTCCTGCGGGTGACTTCGATCAGTCTGGTCCTTCGGGAATCAGAGGAGTGGAAGAAGTATCCCCATTTAATGACGATTTAGATTAAGGTACGTAAAATTTATGGGGATTATTAGAATTTGAAGTTTTAATTTTGTATAAACATTGTTATAAATAATATTTTATGAAAAGCATTTAATTTTCTGTTCTATAATGTTTATGATTAATAGTTATTTGTGTATGGCCCAATGTGAATGTGCATATAGGAAATTGTAATTGTTATTGCGATTTTTATTATTTTCCCCTTATATTAAGAAATTCTGATGCTGTTTCCCCAGCTTATTCATTTGGAGGCGCCCTTAGGAACAACACATAGTTTATTATTGAAACCTTAAATTTCTAAGCTCCTTGCACTTAAGCCAATAACATACTTTAAACTTTATTTTGTGTTTGTGATTTAAGGGAGAGCGAAGGCAAAGCGCGGAGAATTACGACTGTAGTGTGTGTGTGTGTGTCTGTGAGAGAGAGAGAGAAAGTGAGAGAGATTTGGCAAACGTGCTCCATAAGCGCTGTACTGAACTCTTAACGTGAGACAGACTATAGACACACCAACCATCCCTCCACCAATAACTTAAAAAAGAATTAAGATAGAAACTCGTAATTTGGCAGAAATGCTTGATTTACATATTTTAAGGTGTTGATGAAAAATGATCTCGAAAAAAGTCCTGGGTTCGACTCCAAGGAAGACATTTCCACTTCCCATAAGGTAATACGTAAAAATCGACTTCTCAATGTGCAGACTTTCATTCTTTTTTAGATTAAAATTAGAAAGGATTGACCTACAATCTTCAGATATGAACCATTTTGAAGATAACATTATAAAGTTTCTTATGCTGTTCATCTTTTTCTGCCTACAGTTTGAAACCATTCACTTTAAACGTTTAATTCACACAGTTTGACAGTTTCTGTCTCTATTCTTTCTGAAGTTATTTGCAATTTTATAGTGAGCGAGTGTTGATTTATGACAAATAAATAAATATGAAGGGAAGTTAAGTAAAAGTGTATAAAAATAGAACAATATTTGTCATAGTGACCTCAAATGGAGTATTAAATTGTTACAGGGTGGGGATGGGAGGCGGAGAGAGGAGGAAAGATAGATAGATAAATGTTTTTATTAACATGACAAAATTAAGATCATAAGGTCCCCTCTGACATTTAACCCTAATAAGAATGAGAAATTTCATATTTTTATTTTAATACTGTACTTATGTATAGGCATAATTTTTGATGGGCAATTACTCAAGTGCAATGATGGCAAACCTATGACACCTGTGCCAGAAGTGGTTCGCAAGACGATTTTGGTTGGCATGCTGACGTAAGGCGAAAACCAAAGCATTTATTGTACTGATTTAATGCCACAAAAACATTTGTGTTATTTAGTCAACTATTGTAAACATTAGCTTTATGGTTACAATCTTATGTCTTGATCATGAATTTAGTTTAGCTGGCATGCAAAAAAAATCAAGGATTTTGTGGCACGCAAGGTGGAAAAGATTCGACAATTTTAGTAATATTGGCATGCTGGCAATAGAAGGTTTGCCATCTCTGCTCTAGTATTATATGGTTTAAAGTTTATTAAAATTTACAAGTTTACAGTACAACATAGATGTAATACAGAATTACAGAAATTATAATTGTCTTACAAATCATTAACTTATATAAAAAAAACAAAATTCTCATTTACCATAAGAAAAGAAGGAAAAATATCTCAGAATAAAATATATGAACAAATAAATTCCCATACATAACATACATACATCAGATATAAACATATATATACTATTGCAATCAAAATATATCTGTAAACAAAACGTTTATGGAAATATGTAAGCAGACATCCAAAAGTATATAATGAACTTAATATTCGGTGAGGTCCTGCTAAGGCAAATTATGACTTGTCAGCAGTTGCCTTAATGATCAGTTTGAGTGCTTTTTATATTTAATATGATAAAATAGCAAGATGATGATATTCAAATCTACTGTTAGATGTATTTTTTTAAATAATTTTTGATATTAATGTTAACTTAAGAATAGGTTGAGAATGTTTTAAAATTATGTGGTAAATTAATAAATATTGTTGGAACAATCACTTTAAAAGTGTTCCTGCCATTCAAATTGTAGTATGTATCTAGGAATCTCAAAGTACATTGGATTTCTTCTCACCATACTGTGATCACATATTTTTATTGATTTATGTTTCGAATCGAAATAGTTATCTAGAGTTATGATATATTTATATAAATCAAGTAGTGGTAAGATTTTTAAATTATAAAATATTTCTTGTATAGGACATTCAATCAGTTTTAGATTAATTAATTTCACAATTCTCTCCTGGTTTTTCATCAGTAGATTTAAGTAGCATTTGCTAGTATTGCCCCAAACAGTGATTCCATATCTCAGATTAGCCTTCACCAAAGAAAAGTAAATTATCCTTTTAATCTTAGTGGGTAAAATATCCTTCAGATTGTATATTTGATAACTTAATTTCCTCAAGTTCGAGTCAACCTTTTGAATATGTTTATCAAATTTGAAGTTTTGATCAATAAGTAATCCTAGGTATTTATATTCATTTACATGTTCTAAAAATGTACAGTTACATCCATTTTGATATCCTTGCACTAGGCACATTGCATCATGTAATTTAACCTTAACATTTCTTATTTTAAACATTCTATTCGCAATATGCATTGTCTTAGACTTTTTTATGTTCATTAATAATTCATGATTTGAAGACCATTTCATTAATTCATTAAGTGATTCCTGCATACCACTAACTGCACCATCGAAACATGTATTAGCAGATATAAGCACAGTGTCATCTGCATATAAAAAAACTTCACATTTAGTTACTGTTGTAAAGACATTATTAACATATAGAATATATAAAAGTGGACCTAAGACCGAGTCTTTAATCATTCTTTACATTTAGACTACAGATCACGGAGATTTCCGTGTTTTGGTATTTATCTTGTTTTACTTTTTTTTGAGGATAATTTCACCGTTAATGTTTTTTTATAAACTATCTATATAAATAAAATTGTAATCTCTGTCTGTATATTTGTTTTTTTGTCGGGGTTTTACATTTTTTGTGTGTTTTGCATCACAAGAAGACGTTTGAACCTGTTCGCAGAATTGTTGTCTGTCTGTTTCTTTGTTACTGCATCACGCAAAAACGGCTGGTCAAATTTTTATGAAACTTGCAGCGTATCTTTAGACTGATCCAGCTTAAAATATATGCTCTCTGGTGTATCTCAAAAAAAATTTTATGTGGGTTTGGGGAAGAGGCATTGATTTGGTTTTTCAACGATAACTCTCGAGTAAATTAACTTAGGAAGTTCAAATTTGATATTTGTCACTTTCAATACAAGTATAAGACCAAGTTTGCAGATGAGCAAAATCAGACCAAGGGGAGGGGGGGTTGTGGGGAGGGGGGGGGGGGGCACCTGTAAGAGAAATGGCTGATTTCAAGCTAACAGTTGATTACATCGAAGAAGTATAAATAAGAAAATCATTAGAGTCGTTTTTGAGAAAATCAAATTGTTGTTAAAAATGCGTAGAATAAACTTCCCTTAAATTATTGAGCAATGTCAACCATTTCTTCATAGCTTCTGTTCTGTATGATAATACAGGTGACTCCTGAGATTTGACAGGGATGCGTTCCTGAAAACATGGTCGAATCTCGAACCGTCGAATGTTGAATCAGCACAAAGTCAAATAATTAGAGCAGAAATAACAATGTCTAGACTGAAACTAAACATCTCGTAGTCTGGCAGGCCGAAAATTACTTCACATAAACTAGTTTCTAATTCGACCAATCGATCGGCTGGGTCAATTCGACCGGTCAAATTCTCAAGTTGGTCGAATCTCGAACGGTCGAATCTCGGGAGTTGCCTGTATACCTAAGTACAAGATTTCATTCATTTTCACTCTACCAGTTAGGCTCTAGAGCCAGTAACAGAAAGACAGACAGCATTGCGAAAACCACTTTTTCAGAATCAGCGACACCTAAAACGTATATTTCCGTAAAAATCTCGAGGTTGATTTTTTTTCGCGATTACAATACTTTCTCAATATACTTAGTATATTTCTTAGATGTAACAATGATCCCTCTAAAGAAGAACCCAAAGGCAATGCAGTGTAAGGACTACAGAATGATATCCCTACTGTCACACACTTCGAAGATCACCACAAGGATTCTTAATTAAAGACTAGAGAAAAAGGCCGAAGAAATGCTAGGGGAACATCAATTCGGCTTCAGAAAAGGACGTGGAACCAGAGATGCTATCGGTGTAGTGAGAATCATAACAGAAATGGCAATAGAGTACAGTCAAGATTGCTGCGTATGTATCGTCGACTGGCAGAAGGCTTTTGATAGAGTAAATTTGGTACTGCTGATGAGGATATTAAAGGTTATCGGTGTAGACTGGAAAGACAGGAGACTGATCAGGAATCTATATGTGAATCAAGTTGTAAAGGCCAGGTTGGAGAATATGGACACCAGCGGAGTACATATCGGTAGAGGAGTAAGACAGGACTGCTGTCTATCGCCGATTCTGTTCAATATATATGGAGAAAGACTAATGCAGGAAGCGTTAGAAGGCACGGGAGATTTCAAAATCGGAGGAAGGATTATAAGAACAGTGAAATATGCGGATGATCAAGCACTTCTAGCAAGAAAGGAAAAGGAACTCCAGAAAATGATAAATAGACTAGTGATAACAGGTAGAAAATACGGTATGGAAATTAATACAGAAAAATCCAAGGTCATGCGAATATCAAGTAAAGAAGAAGAAAATTTGAACATAAGTATTGGAGGAAAGTCATTAGAACAAGTTTCAGATTATAAATACCTTGGAAGCATCATAACGAGAGAAGCAAAATGTACAGATGAAATCAGGACTAGAATAACCAAAGCAAAAGCCGCATTCAGAAGAAAGAAACTCCTGCTAACGGGAAATATAAAGCAGGAAATCCGCAAGAGGTTGATAAAATGCTATGTATGGAGTATAGCTTTGTATGGAGCAGAAACATGGACGCTAAGGAAAAATGATATAAAATACTTGGAAAGCTTCGAAATGTGGACATGGAGAAGAATGCTGAAGATAAAATGGACAGATAGGGTGAAAAATGAGGAAGTACTACGAAGAATAGGAGAGAAGCGAACGATTATACAGACTATGAGAAAGAGGAAGGCGAACTGGATTGGGCATTACCTGAGAAGAGAGTGCATGATTAAAGAAGTGCTAGAAGGAAAACTGGATGGAAAAAGAGAAAGAGGTAGGAAAAAGTTTCAGCTGGTTGACGACTTGAAAGGGAAAGAGAGCTATCAAGAACCAAGTTTAACTATGGAGAACCAAGTTTAACCTAGAATAATCACGGACCTGTCAACGGACAGACTACCTATGATGATGATGAGAAAGTAATAACCACTCTTAGCCAGAGTCTGAGGAGAAGGCCATTCTTTTATGATTTCACTCCGTGGGTTGTGGAGGATAAGGCAGAAGAATGCATTGGCTCATCCGGTTTTTCAAACAATTTCCATTTCTGGAGTGTTGCAGTTACCTTTGTTTTCATTTAGTCTAGTGTCAACAAAAACATTTTTGAAATATTTCGTTTCAAAGAAGACATTTTCTGTGAAATTTCTTTGTTTTCCTATATATGCATTTCAGGTTAGTGCAATACGTATAACTATGGAATGCTCTTTGCGTTATCAGTCGATATCACATATTTACAGTTATCACTGAGATTGCTCATTAATAAATTTTAATATTTTATTTTTATGTCAAGCCTATAACCATGGCAGCGACCAGTGGTGTTCGTGAGATGACAGCAGGTGTAATTTTAGTTGATTTACATAGTGATGTTTTGTTAGATGTACCATGCGAAAGTGAAATTGGATATATAGTATGTAACTGTGAAATTTATACAGCAGAAGGTAAAAAGTTGGAGGAATAGAATAGAATTAGAAGGGTGGGCTATCTACAGCTCTTGCACTGCGACCATTGTTGGTCTATTGTGCATCCCCAGCCATTTATCCTACAAGCAAACAAGCACTTTGAATAAATCTCAGTAGCTTGTTTGTTGGGATCCTATGATAGTCACTCGGGCTCATAAAATGAGACCCCAAGTGACGAAATCTGAGTCCTGCAAGGGACTCGCATTGGCATAGAATATGTGAGGCTGTTTCCTCACTTTTTCCACACTTACGACACTTAGGGTCTTCAGCCAACCCTAGCTTGTTTAAGTGTCCCTTTAAGTGACAGTGTCCAGTCAATAGGCCCATCACTGTTCTTAACTGGTTCCTATTTAAGCATAATAGTTCCCTAGCTCTGCTCTGCGAGATTCCCTGTATAAAGGATTTTGCATGTTCGTGTCCACTAAGGACCTCCAATAGGCAGGGTGTCTTTTGTTCATTCTGTCTCTGATTTCCTTCCTTACGACATTCATAGAAATGCAGCACGCAGGCTTAGGTATTTAGGGCATCCTTTGGTATTTAGGTTTACTTTCTCGCTTGCAGTGTCAGCCCTTTTAAATTTAACTAGTCAAATACCCGTTACTACGTAACTTTAAATCAAAATCCATTTAAAAAATCATGAATTTTCTTTGGTAATTTTCAAATATTTCTTTATAAACTACATTGTCTATTACGTCAGAATATTTTGTTTTTGTTTTGATATTTCTGTCATCTCCTGTCTTTTGAATCATTGTACGGCAGGAGAAATTTGCTCCTTGAACTATTTTTTTGTGTTAATCTGCGTTTTGTGTTAACGTTGTTACTTTCTTGCCTTTCTTCCAAGGTCATGTTATGCCTAATTACGCACTCTTGAATTTTTACCTCTTTCATGTTGCCTCTCTTCTAGTGTTAAATTTTCACGTCACTTTCTCTGTGCTTCCGTTCGAACCATTTTCATGTTTTCTGGAGTTAAGTTGCGTCGTCTTTTCCCCGTTGACGTAGAAGATCCAGTATTATCCATCTCTCCTCAAAAGTTTTAAATATCGAAAGTATCTAAAATTTAAATTTTAAATCAAAACAAAAGAATTTTGATACCATGCTTACCGGCATTACCATTATAACTATTAGAAATAAAATATGTTTTATTATACCTGTGTGTATCTTGAATACTCTTTTCCAAATCGCCCTCTTAAATACTTTGACTGAACCAATAACAATCATGTAATCTGTTACATGTGTCCACTTTGATATGCTGTTTTGTTTTACCTATTTGTTATTCAGTGTTGCTAGTGACTTGTTTATTTATTTACTAGCAGAACTTCCCGTTGAATTTCAACGGATTTAGTGAATCTAAAACTTCGACCGTGTAACATGTAAGCATCGCAAGAAAAAGATAGTACACAGTTTTAACCATCGAATAAAGCAAAAATGAAGAAAACCTGTTCACAATTACCTATTTAGATGAATGAAAGAAGAAAATCTTGCACTCTGAAAAATCGAAAATTACGTGTAAACTTAAGGGAAAATAATTATTGAATTAAGCACCCCCCACCCCCAATTATTTTATCGCCATATAGCCTATGTTATCTGCAGGATAAAATTATTTACCTATGCAAAGAGTTGTGACAATATCTTCAAAGGTTTGAAAATCACAATTTGTGGAAAATCTATGTCTAATTATTTAAGTTACTTATGTACGTAATTTTAAAAACAGTTTGCTTTGGAGAACTCTCTGCCACACTTTGTGTTTCTTTCTTTGCTACTTTAGTTTATATTAGGTATATATATTATTTCTTTTAGTTTATATTAGGTATATAGTACTTCTTTTAGTCAATATTATGTATTGTTTATAACGGTTGCCATGTAAATTGTTAATCCAACAATACGCTCATTCCCGTGTTATTTAAATGGGAAAAATTAAAAGAGAAAAACATTTTTAATATAAAAAATGTAGTTCAAATCACTTTAAAAACCCTCCCAGTTTCCTGAACTTTTTATTGCAGTCTTCTTTCTTCTATGTTTTGTAGTTGTTGCGCTATAAATGCACAAACACTCTTCAAAATATTTATAGTAGAGATTAGGAGATATTTCAGTTAAAAACAACAAATATTTGGTTTCCATGTAAACAAAATCATACACAGAACTTGACAAACGATATTACGTTAAAATTTTTCCCATATAAATGCATTGAACTCTCAATTTTGGCGACAATGGGACGTGTCATGGTAGCTTATAATTGGTATTGTAGTAAAACTGATAAAAATCACCTATTTTATTGATTCTAACCGCATTTCTACATGAATTCGACCAGAATTCGGAATCTGTCTTCAATAAAAATAAACTTTGTTCTTTCCTGCAAAAAGTATCCAAGTCTCAAGTTCGTACCATTATTTTTATAGTAATTTAAAGTGCAAATTCAAAATAGTCCACACTCAGCCCTGTATTTCAGTTGCAGGATGCGGCAAAATATGTGACATTCAGTAATTAAATCGTTCGCCATTTCGAATCAAAGTGACAGACAGAAACAAAACCTTGACCATTCACTAAGTTAGGATGTAAGGAAGAATCATACCAAATTTGGTTATTCTAGCTTTTATCGTTTAGGAGGAGTTCTATGAACAAACCAACAAACACACCTTTAAAAATATATTCCTTATAGTAGATAAAAAATATTGCAAGACATATTCTTAATATTAATACCTGACTTTTTTAAAACAGCATTCAAAAACTAGGAGGAAGCCTCCAGATTTTGCTGGTGTTCTCCTTAAAGATGCGGTGTATTGGCTTCTGAAACAATGTGGGTCCTTGAGTGTAACAAGCAGAAAGGAGTGCATGAAACTAGTTATGAACTTGGCAACCCATGTAAAAGGCAAGTTATCAGCAAGGTGGTAGCTGTTTTTAAATATATTCATAAATTTATATTAGCTTTATAATAACAATGAAAATGTTTTGTGGGCTATTCGTCTTGTTTAATGAATTGACACAGAGTGACATGAAAATATTTTCATGTCCATTATCAGATTTTTAAACTTATATTCTCTATAGACATATGATGACATCAGTATATTGTCCTTCAAACTTCCTTTATATTGAGCTATAAATTTCCTGTTATTAAGGATGTAAAAATTTGGTGTTTTTTATACAACTTTTATTCTATTACTAGCAGAACTGCCCGTTGAATTTTAACGGATTTATTGAATCTAAAACTTCGACCGTGTAACATGTAAACATCATAAGAATAAGATAGTACACAGTTTTAATCGTCGAATAAAGCAAAAATGAAGAAAACCTGTTCACAATTACCTATTTAGATTAATGAAAGAAGAAAGTCTTGCACTCTGAAAAATCAAAAATTACGTGTAAACAACTTTTGGGAAAATAATTATCGAATTGAACACCCCCCCCCCCCCCCCCCCCCCCCCCAAATTTTTTATCACCATATAGAGCCTATGTTTTCCGCAGGATAAAATTATTTACCTATGCAAAGTTTTGTGATGATATCTTCAAAGGTTTGAAAATCACAATTTGTGGAAAATCTACATCTAATTATTTAAGTTACTTTTGTACGTAGTTTTAAAAAGTTTGCTTTGGAGAACTCTATGCCACACTTTGTGTTTCTTTCTTCGTAATTTTTATCGCCATATAGCCTATGTTACCTGCAAGGTAAAATTATATACCTATGCAAAGTTTCGTGACGATTTCTTCAAAACGAAGACTGTAAGTAAAACCAGCAAGACCACAATAATCAACAAAAAATAAATGAACAAGGGAACTTACAAAATGATTTAATTTAACGAAAGACAAAAAAGTAAATAGAGAATGTTTAAGAATCACAGAGTGAATATTACCCTCAGACTATTAGCTCGATTCTCTCATCCACGAGTTCTGTTCCAAGGAAATTGTTTACATCAACAATACTTTGGAAACAATGAAACGATTTATCCAATGACAATTTGTGGAAAATCTACATATAATTATTTAAGTTACTTACATAATTTTAAAAACATCTTGCTTTGGAGAACTACGCCACACGAAAATACCATTAAAAATTATTTATTAGTAATAGTTCAATGATAACAAATATTAGGTTGTCATGTAAATGAAGCAAAATCGCACACAGAAGTTGAAAAACGATATTACGTTAAAAATTTTCCAATATAAAATAAATGCATTGGACTCTCAATTTCGGCGACATGGTAGCTTATAATGGGTATTGTAATAAAACTGATAAAATCATGTATTTTATTGATTCTAAATGCATTTTTATGCTAATTCGATAAGGATTCGGATTCTGTCTTCAATAAAAATAAACTTTGTTCTTTCCTTCATAGAACCATTCAAGTCTCAAGTTCGTATCTTAAAATTTAAATGAAAAATAAGCTGCACTCATCCCTATGTTATTCAAATGAAAAAATAAAATATTTTTAAAAATTAGACGGTCAATCAAATCGATATAAAAACCTTACTACACACCCATAATCGTTATTCCGGTTAAAATGATACCTTTTTCTTTTTTCTACGTGCTGTAGTTACTGCGCTAGCACGTGCATTTGCAAAAATCACAGCAACACTAAAACTGGGAGTCACCTTCAGAAGCTCCTCGGTTTGAAAGTTCAGTTTCCGATTTTCATTTTTTAATAAAACGATCCATTTCGGTGTCAATCATGTGAACTATCTTTGGTGACAAATTCAAAGGTTATTCTGATGCGAAGACATCGATCAACATCCAAGCACTTTATGTCTCTGATCACAAACCAGATTTTTTTATATACAATTAAAAACTTCGCTATTGGATCCACACTAGTTTTATGAAACTAAAATACACACAACTGGTTTTGAAGTTGAATATTATCCTCAGGTGGAGGAAATGAGACTGATCACAGAAAAAAAGAAGAAAAGTTGGTAAGTAAGTAAGGCTGCAGCATCGTAAGTCAGAGCGTCCTAAGTTGAAGACTGCCATTAATATTTAAAATGTAATTTATAGTGTTGATGTATAGTCATATTAATATCATAAAATTATTTAAAAATATTCATTTTGAGTTTAATGATCAAACTGGGAAAAATAGATATGGTAAGAAAGCAACTGGTTTGTGACTCTAATTACCTGCAGTGATGGGGTGCATCCTAATGCTATCTCTGCTCCTCCGAATAGTTCAGATTGTAGAATCATTAACACGATACTCCCAACCAAGTGCATTGATTCTAGCACCAGTACACAGCTTGTCCAGTATCTCTATTCTTTTAGTTAAACTGATAGTTTTCCATTTATTCTCACTTGTAAAACTTTCCTTCTTCACCTTTCTAATAGTAGAACTTTTCTCTTTGATGACATTATAAATTCAAATGATGAGGATGTTTTAATATAATTTTTAAAAGGATAGTAAATGCATATACAAAATTAATGTAAACAAGCCCAAGAGTAATATGGGATGAAGAAGGGAGCTGAAAATACATAACACTCCTAGCCGAGTTTCCAGGAGCCCACTGGCTACAATGAAAAACTAATTGAAAACCCATATTCTCATAAAAATTTGCCTGCATGTTTGTTTATTTGTAGTGGTGTTTTTCAGTTTATTGATACAAAGCAGGGCTGATGTAACAAATTTGTTACAGTGTTAAAGGAACTTTGTATCTTGTCTGAGCATGCTCTGGGACCATGTCATTTAGTTGCATGCCATGTAAAAAGAGTGTCTCTAATTTTAAAATGTCACTAAAATCACCTCTGTGTTATATATAAATACGTAATGTAAACGTGCATTATATAAGGGTCGACTGTATATCAAATTTATGTTATATGTTATGTAGATGTTTGATGATTTTTTTACTTGGTTGGACAATTCATTCATAAATTTTTAAATTGCAGGTTGTCACAGCCCAAAAGATTTTATTAACAATGTTATTGAGAATGATGGAATAGAAGACATCATCATTGTTTGTGAAGGAGTAAATGGATTGCCAGATATGCCCTCATGGATCTCTACTGAATACTTCTCTATGGATAATTGCTCTAGAGGGGACTTAATTCTGTTTCTGAATTGGATGAATTTTCTCCTGGCTGCCTTGGATTGCTATATTTGGTTGTTTGTAAATAACTTGGCACAGCCTTCTCAAGTATTTACTAAAAATGGGAAATTCAAAATTTTTGATGCTATATCTGGTTTCATATCAGCTTTACATATATTTGACAAAAATATTATTAAAACCATCTTGGAAACTTCTGTTGTCTCAAGTTTTGCTCTACAAGGAGACAAATGCATAACTCAAAATGCTAAAATAGGAGAAGTTTGCATTCAAATCTTCCAATTCTTAACTATCCTTCTTGAAAAATCCTCATCAGATTCTCACTTAGAACAACTACTTGGAAACATTTGGTCTTTAAAAATGTGGAAATTGACTAGCGAGTTCATTTTTAATGAAAGCTTTAGGGAGAGTAATACAAATGGTTTGGAAAATCATTTAGTTATAAAAGGATTGATGGAGGCCATTAGAAGCAATCTTTCAGCCGAAATTTATAATTCTCTATTAAATGTTGTGGGAAACAATTTTCAACAACTTTCTAAAAGTTTGTTAGAAGACTTGCCTAATGCTATTTCAAGTGGGACATCATTCATGTATTTGGGCATAGTGAAGAATCTATTTTTTGTGCACGAAAGCTCTGTGTTTACCGGGAAGACAAAGGTAATGTTTCATTAATTATTTATAACTACTAATTATCTATTATGATGGAAAAGCACTTATTCTACAATTTCTTTCTTTATAGGATATTTATTTTCATGAATTAAAAGAATCAAATGTGTTGCAGCACATCTTTAATGCTCTTTTTATAAATGATCATTCCAAAGTAGTTTGTGTGGTGCTCAGTCAAACAAGTTTATTGTACGTAGAGTCACTTCTAAGGCTCTGCTATACCATGAATATACAGGTAATTTTTTTATATGTTAATAATGTACAAGCAGCAACTTAAATGCCTTTTCTGAGACATTATGTGCCAGTTAAATAATAGCTTACTGTTGCACTATCAAGCTTCTTGAAAATTATGGGAAAAGTCTGCTATGTCAACTACCAGTTTTCTATCCAAATGTATAATTACTTCTTAAACTTAAATAGTGTGAAATCTTACTAAGAATGCTTCTAACATCCACAGAGAGAATATGTACCTGATACATCTAATATTGTAAATAGGAGGAAATAAATGCCCATGTATTCAAATCCACACTATTAATATAGAAAGTATTTTTGTGATTGAGGGAATTAGAAAAGGTGATTGAAAGCAAACTGGTTGTTGTTTACTTATTCCCAATATTCACCTTCTTATTCAGAATTTAAATCAGTCTCATTTGTTGTGAAATAATTTTCATACATAAACCAATTGCCAGTTCATTCATCAATAGCTCATTGAATAGACCAATTGGTAGGCAAGCTCGGGGTTGTGATGGTAGAGCAGCTATTCTGTTGGACTTTCATGCAGCGATCCCAAGCTCAAATCCAGCAAAGGTTGGATTTTTCAACCCTGCCTCTTATTTTTTGTGATTTGAGGAGACTAAACAAGACATCACTCTGTTCTTTGGAAAGGACTTGAAAGCAGTTGTCCTCCTTAGTGCTAACTGGGTTTTTCTCCTCTTTTCTGAATGTGTCAGATGTGGAAGGAGTTATAGCTATTATAGTTTGAGAGCCTGATTAGCCAAAAATACATACAAAGTGGCAAGCTCAAATACAGCAATAATGAGTGAACATGTCAGCATTTAAAATTTTGCCATCAATAAATATACTGATAAATGAATTTTCACATTTTAACACATTCCGGATTGAGAGCCTGCCCTGCAGGCTTTCTTGATTTTTCACTCCGGACAGAGAGCCCACCTGGCAGGCTCTCTGTTTGTAGAGGAATAACATGCGGATGTTTGTTTTTCACATAATAGAACCCTGACGCTTCTTCTAGGGGAAAAACATACATTGCCGATTCATCGGTATTGAGCTCCTTATTAAGTTTCAGGCGAATCATTATTTTTTCATGTTTGTCGAAGGAGCAGAGTCAACTTTTAGACCTGTTGATCAGTTTTGGGGCCTCCAATCAGTTTTGCATGCAATTTTGAGTCTTCCACCCCAAAATCCTTGTACATATTTCCAAAATTTTATTGAGTTACAGTAATTCCTTAATGCTCCAAAAATTTTGATCAGTGGAGAAAATAGCATTTTTGGGTGCCCTTAGGGATGTGTTAAACTACTTTTTGAGCTAATTCATATTTTCTTAGCTGAAAAAAACATTTGCTATTTACATTTAGCTTTCAATTACATAGTATATAGATACTAAAAAATTTTAAAATGCATACAAAAAATAGTGCTTCTAATTATTTCTATTAATTTAATAATTATTTATAAAAAGATGAGTTGGTTAATATAAAACTATCTTGAAAATGGCAATAAAAGGAGTATGTAAGTTTCACATAAAATATATTTTGCAGGACCAATGTTTTATTGCATACATTATCAGCTGAAAATACAAACTTTTACCACAGTATAGGAGTATATGGAGAACCAAGTTTAACCTAGAATAATCACGGACCTGTCAACGGACAGACTACCTATGATGATGATGATATATATATCATTACCGTATATACTCATGTATATTGCACAGTTTGAAGACCAAATTTCAGTTCATAAAGTAGGGGTGCACATTATACATGGATAACACTTTTGTACACTTAAAATTGGAAAGTAAAGTGAGCCTACCTCATACCAGATTCTCGCTTTTTGGGTAAATTAAGGGGAAAACCATAATAATTATCGATAATCCAGGTTATACATATATTAATTATATGTATAGAACTCCTAATTACTTCTGTACAGTTATAATTCCATCCTCTCCAAATATTCTGCATTTTACTAATTCATCAGCTTATTGCTTTAATCTTTGCAAAATTTCTGGTTAGACTTCCTGCAAAACACACATCGAACACAAGAAACATAGAATAAGCAAATTGAAATAATTTTATTTAGTTAATGATTCTAGTATGTACAGTGGTGGACAAAAAACTGCACCACCTTACGAGTGCTCTACCGGAATTTCAGTGAACTATTACTCTCGAACGAGCTGTCAAGCGATATGGCAACTGTGATAGTAGAGGAGGGAGTAAAGGCTCTTTTTCCTCTCCCTCCCTCCCAGCTCTTAGAGATCGAATATTTTCCCTCAAGATAATGGTTTTGAATTCAGTAGCTCTTACTTTCCCCATTGTGGTAACATGTGAATGAGTGTCAGATATAATTCTTTGCATTTCAAAATTAGTTAGAATCGAGAGACAAACTCCACAGAGTTTAACATACGGACGCCAAAAAGAGCGATGTTTATTTTTTCCAGTCAAGATTAAATTAATTAAATTCCAAGTTAGCATAAATATTTATTAGGAATCAAAAGGAATACACATTTCAACGCCTTAACAATGAAAAATGTGTGGTTGCGACTACTTCACGTATTATTTCATTGCTTCGACGCCCAATATCTGTTTGTGAAAGCTATAAGTTGAATTTGAACAATATCTTTATTCATTTTTACATAGGAGGAGAATTTTGGTCTGTTATATGACAGGATGCCAAGCACTTAGATAAGCAAGTTTTAAAAATAACAAAGTATAGTGTGGCGACCAAAAATCAACGCCACATACAGCTCCAACTAAATGCTATATGGTACACATAACCAAATAAACTAAAGTATTAACAACACTTAACCACTTCAGAACCTGTGAACTTATCGTTACCGTCTCTCCGACAGGAAACTTTTCACACTCTCCCCTGCGAGGAACAACTCTTCTCGTTCTCTTTCTCTGTCACTCCCCGTCTCTCTCTTTCTCTTCACCACCCCGGCGACAGCTCGCTCTCCGTATATCCCCGGTGGTCTGCCTTGTTCTCTTGACTGCCGCTCTCGCCTGACGTCGCCGCTCGAGGGAGGGGGTACATATGAAAAATGTAACATTTCAGGAATTAAGTGAGAAACTATTAAATTTAAGTTTATGAATTAAGTGTAACCAAAAGTTAAGTAAATAATTTTAATAAATGAAACTATTTTTTCAAACGATAAAATTACTAGCATTCTTAAATAGGAATTACCGTATTTACTTGTGTACTCCGCGTACATTTTTCCCGAAACGCCTGGGAAAAAAGTGGGTGTGCGTCTTACACGAGAATTTCTGAACAGGTTATATAAATTGTCAGTATTGATAGTAAATTCTCTGCAATATGCTTGCATCTACGTTTATATTCGTAAAAGACGTCGAATTCTACAAAGTACAGGTAGGCCTCGATTTACGATGCTTTATTATACGCCGTTTCACATTAACGCCCTTTTAAAATTATAAAGAAAAAAATCAAAAAAAATTTTTTTTTAAATACATGGTGATTCAAAAGTAGCTTGACAACTTTGAATGAATGTATATTTTTGTTAATAGGCATAACGTACTAATTTAAAACATGAGATTGCAGCAAAACAGAATCACTTATGGTGGTGGCATATAGAATTACGACTGGCAGGCTTGATGTGTTCTGCTACAATGTTACGTTTTAAAGCAGCTTATATCGCCTATCTATAAAAATATACTTCCATCGAAAGTTGTAAAGCTACTTTAGAATCACTCTGTATATAAAAAGAAAATTTGAAAATGCAAGCATAAACGCAGCAGAGGAAATAGAAACCTATGCGACGGTAGTGTCGGCGTCATTTACTTACTTCTCGTCTGCTAGTGTGCACGTGTTGTGAGCTGTGCCTTAAATTTTAATACTTTCTTGTGTTCATTAGTGCCTTATTACTTTAAATAAATTGTGCACCCATGTCTTCTAAGCGGAGTGGTGAATCTGTGCCTGCACATATTAAAAAAAGCCGCAAATCTCTAACGATTGAAGTGAAACTGGACGTTATTCGTCGTATGGAATCTGGTGAGCGGCGTTCAGAGGTGTGCAAGGCCTTAAACTTAGCACCTTCTACTGTTACGACCATTATGAATAATGCTGAGAAAATCAAGCAATCACATACAGCAATTGTTAATGTAAGTGTTTCTAGAACAACTTATTCAAGGAGTGAGATAATGGAGAAGTTGGGGAAGTTATTAGTGCTGTGGATAGATGATTTAAACCAAAATAACATTCCTGTAACACAGGCAGTGGTTATGGACAAGGCTAGAAGCTTGTTCAATGAAATTAATGAGGAATTGGGAGGGACTGAATCATTTTCGGCTAGCAGGGGCTGGTTTTTCCGGTTCAAAAACCAGACCAGAATTCACAATGTGAAAATTACTGGTTAGGCGGCTAGTGCCGACA
The DNA here is from genome assembly GCA_036926305.1 of Uropetala carovei. NCBI lineage: Eukaryota > Metazoa > Arthropoda > Insecta > Odonata > Petaluridae > Uropetala > Uropetala carovei. The sequence continues at coordinate 5,420,962 of JAXCHB010000084.1, read as the reverse complement.
TTGCAGGTGCTAAGGAATATCCGCTCATATTCCAAAAGTTAATGGACGGAGGCAGCTACGCCCCTGACTTGGTCTTTAATGTTGATGAAACAGGGCTATACTGGAAGAAGATGCCTGGGAGGATGATATAGCCTGTGAAGAGAGGTCTGCCCCTGGTTTTAAGGCTGCAAAAGATCGACTTACATTACTTCTGGATGGTAATGCATCAGGCATGTTTAAGTTAAAGCCAATGTTAGTGTACCATTCCGAGAATCCACGTGTTATGAAGGGCATTGTGAAGACTCGACTTCCTGTTTTCTGGCGCTCTAATAAGAAGGCGTGGGTGACCCAAACCCTTTTTAGTGAATGGTACACTTCGTACTTTTGTCCAGAGGTGGCCCAATTTTGTGCAGCAAACAACTTGCCCAACAACGTTGTTTTAGTCCTCGACAATGCTCCAGGTCATCCAGCCAACCTTGAAGATATTCCTAACGACGTTCTGAATGTGAAGGTCATTTATTTGCCACCCAACACCACCTCACTGTTGCAGCCAATGGATCAGGGCATTATTGCGACCTTCAAGGCGTACTATTTACGTACGACCTTCAAAGGGATTGTTGAGGCAGTGCAGGCATCTGACTCAGTGACTGTGAGGGACTACTGGAGGTCCTACAGCATCCTTAAGGCCATTAGTAACATTGCTACAGCGTGCAAAGAAGTGTCACAATCATGCATGAATGGCGTTTGGAGGAAATTGTGGCCTGATGCGGTGTCTTACTTTATTGAGTTTGAGACAATTTCAGCAGTGGTTGAAGATGTCACTCGGATGGCTGAGGATGTTGGCCTTGACAAGGTTGACATTGATGATGTCAGTGAGTTGCTACAAAGCCATGGTGAGCCTCTTTCAAAAGAGGACTTAGAGGAGCTGGCTGCACAACAGGTTAAACAGAACTCTAAGGAGGAAGGGGAAGAGCAGGAGATTGTACCAATTAGAAGCCTCACCACAAAGACACTTCAATCAGCTTTGGCACAAATATAAAAAGGCTGTGAAACTCTATGTGATAATGACCCAGCCTGGGAATGCAGCTCTTCCGTCCAAAGAGCTGTTACTAACATATTGAAGCCCTACTATAATATGTTAGAAGAGAGAAAGAGAAATACTCAGCAGACGTCATTACTGCAGTTCTTTTCTAAGGACAAAGGACCTGCAGAACCACTCGACTCAGACGACCCTCCACCAGGCCCATCCCATTAATCCACCATGACTGTCAAAGAACATAACCAAGGGGGCAGACAGTGGCGTTACTACATACTCCAAAGATGGCTCTACAGGAGTAGTAAGTTAAATTTTTATTTTATTAATTACATTTTATCTAAAAATATTATTTATATCTCACAATTACAAAATAAAATCAAATATTTAAATAAAAAGCATTATATTAATTCTTATGGTTCAATTTTCTTAATGAAGGAACCTATCTCATTTAAATACATGATAATTATTCCTCGATTTACGCCGCTTCAGCTAACGACCCTGAGGTGGTGGAACATAACCCCGGCGTAAATCGGGGCCTACCTGTATATGCGTATTTATGCGACCAAGCAGACATGTGTTACACATGCGCTGCAGGCAAAAACTCACAAAAGTAGGCAGAAAGAATACGCCGACTAACTGATAACTATAGTTCAGTGACTACTGAGTGTTTGCTAGCTAGGTTCAAGTTCGGTCCTTTTCCCTCATCCACTTCAAGGTATTCCGAATGGTGAAATTTTGTTGTGAATGAAAGATTTCATTGTTTGAAAGGAAGATGGAAATCCACATCTCAAGTGTTTGGACTCGTTTGTTCCTAACCTTCCAATATTTACTCACGAGACGATATGAGAAAAAACTTCCCATCCTCTTAGGGAAGATCCCGTCTATAGATGAACAAATAGTTCGCGAAGCTCCGCATCAATGTGTAATATTTCGTCAAAAACAGTGAAGTGGGGCGAAGTTGTGTAATGTTACAACAAAAACAGTTAAGGGGTTAACAGAAGAGGACTATCGGTGAAGAGATTTCTATTAGTATTGTCATAAAGAGATCATTCAATAAATTGTGTCACCTAGAAGGGAGAAGATGCTTAACATGAGTGGAACTTGTCTCAGGGAATGGGAACGGGTGACTTAAAAAAAACTTATTCTGGCTCAAAGTAATTTTTTCCTCCGAACCAGCCCAGAAATAGGAGTGCACGGAGTACACGAATGCGCGGGTTACAATGTAAATACGGTAGTTAATATCAATTCTGTTCTCCCATTGCTGTGTTTACATAGCTGCGAAATAGTTATTGATTTTAAAAATCATATGAATATACGATTTTAAAAGTATATTTTTGTTGCATTAAATTGAGCACTACCGATACTTTTGTGTCGTTAAACAATCAAAACCTTGAATATTTACTTAATTTTATATCTGAAATGAAATTATAACAACCTAACCAAACTTTTTTTTTAAAATAACTCAATTTGATCTGTGAACAATAACGTCGTTGGAGCAAAACCACAAGAACCTTTTCTGTGGAAGTCCTGCATGTGGTGAATAAGAGCCACCTTGAGAAAAACTTAGATAACTCTTATGTTGTTCCAAGAAATACCGCTCCCATTGTAAATGAGTACACTTTTTGCCACGCACTCCCCATTGCTTGCTACCTGCAACCTTTCTACCCATCTACGAACTCTTGTTGGCATCTCCCATAACCCCCCCCCCCTTTTAACCTAACCCACCCCTCCCTTGCCTTCCAAAAAAGATTCCAATTGCGCTGTTGTGTGTCCACTTTCAACTGTCACCTCACAAACACTAATCACCTTTTCTTTTAAAGTGACCCTTTTGCCCCCGTAGTGATCTCCCGCAGCCAGGGGAAAAACTGACGAGTCATAGACTAAAAGCGTGCGCAGGCGATTAAAATTGTTGATTCGTTTGATTTAAAAAATCAACACCTAATTCGCTGCTATATAAACAAAACAAAATATATTCCACACAGGAATGAAAGAACGGAATTGCTGTTAACTAATTTCTATTTAAGAAAACTAGTAATTTGCTCATTTTAGAAAAGGGTACAGATTAAATAAATAGTTTTGTTTTTTAAATTTATTTACTTAACTTTTGGTTATACGTAATTCATAAACTTAAATTTAATAGTTTACACTTAATTCCTGAAATGCAACATTTTTTATAGTTTTTTGTTCTTCGTCATTATTTTTTCATTTTGCCTATCTGAGTGATTGTAATCCCGACATATAACTGAGAAGAATCCTCAAAAGCTCTTTTGTATAAGGAAAAACTATAAATAAATGCTATGTAAAATAGGATCAAGATATTGTTTAAATTCAACTTATAGCTTTCATAAACAGATATTTCGCGTCAAAGCAAGGAAATAATGCATGAAGTAGTAGTGGTAACTAACATTTTTTCATCGTTAAGGCGTTAAAATGTGTATTCTTTTCGATATCTAAAGCCACCTTTACACGGATCAAGAAACTGGTCGTGAATTCTCGAATGACTAATCACAAACGGTTTCTCGCCTCATGTAAACATTCCATGTGCATGACCTTGGGCGTCTTGACTAACTTCACGACTCGGTTTATAACTTAAGATATTGTTTGATTCTCCTTCGAGAATCTTTGCCCAAACTCTCTGCCTCTTCTTTTTAAGAGTTCTCAAAACTTCACAAAGTTCATTACACAGCAACGCAATGACAATATTAACACCGTCTTTTAAACAGTCCATCTTATTCAATGTCTTCAGCATGACTGAATGGTTATTTTATAAAATCAATCTGGCACTTTTCTCGAACGTCATTGTGTTCGAGATTTCACGATCAGTTTATAAACCGATAATGTGCGTGAAATCACGACCACTTTCTCGACCCATGTAAACGTGGCTTAATAGATTTTTATTCTAATTCAGAATTGATTCAATTCTATTTTGAGTGGAAAAATAAACTGATCTTTTTGACGTCCGCATGGGTAACGCCTGAGTTCGCGTCTCAATTTTAATTAATTTAAAAATGTATATTTTCGTTCACTCAAAATGCCCGTACACGAAATCCGTGGAGGAAAATGTTTTGTGTGACAACCGTAACAAGTGTGAGAGAGAAGGGAAGGAGGGAGGGAAAAAGAAAGAACTCTTTTTCCCTTCCTCAAGCAGCAGCGTTGTCAATTTGTGTGACTGGCCGATCTGAGCTTGTAGTTCACTAAATTTAATACAGATATCACAGTATAATGCAGGATGGTAATTATCACAACAAACTAGGGAAATTGGAGCTTTGGTTACCATAATATCCTTCATATTACAAAATATCAAATCAAAAGTCCGATTATTAACAATACTTACTTTATTAATTTGACTTAAATCATGAAAATTCATAGTTTCCATCAATACCTGTATACCAGGGCTTGAATAAATTTCAATATTATTATCATCAGACCAATCAATATTTGGTAGGTTATAATCACCAACAATAAAAAGCTCACAATTAGCTAATTTACCCATTACTTCATATATACTTTCAAAATGACTCTGGTAAACCCCGATAGAAGAATTGGGAGGTATATAGACACAACCAACTAATGCATCAAAAGTAAAAAATTTGACGTACAAAAATTTGTTCTACCGTTTGGTTTTCTACTGTTATTACTTCAGAAAACACATTAGATTGAACAGCAATTAACACATCACCCCCGGTAGATTTAACACTCGTCAAAATATTTCGATCATTCCTATAAACATTGTAATTCATCATACCAAGCTCCGAACATCCAATGTTACTATTCAACCATGTCTCAGTGAAAAAAATCAATTCAGAATCAATATGGGATAACATGCATCTCACACTATCTAATTTGGTCTGAAGGCCCCGTACATTTTGGTAGTAAACGCTGATTTTTCTGTCATCACAACAAATGCTCAATGCAGAGACTCCATATATAAGTTTTTTTGCCCATTGGCCTTTACAATTCTAGGTACACCTCTAACAAACCTGATTGTAATATCTTTTTCACCATTTCAGATCCTTTGGTCTAACTGTTGTCTCAGCTCATTCAAATATTGTCTTTGCATCGGCGTACGATCGTTTTGTATTTGAATACCGGCTGGCAGGTTTTTCTTAACATGCAGCAAGTTGATGGCATTCATTTCACTGTTCAGGATTACTTTCAGGGGGCTAGACTTGCCATCCATAGGCCACCCAAGCCTCGTGACACGAACGTTCGCTGTACTTACATCTGCATTCAGAGACTGAATTATTTCACTCACTTTCACGAGGTCAGGATCAGTTGCATTACCATCAACACACTGCTCACTTACAACATGAACAATTATATTTTTTGCTCTCAATCTTCTCTCATTCATCTCTTCTATTGCATCTTCAATCCAAATTGCTTTGTTGAATTCCAGTCGTGATGCAGCCAGAGACGATTTCAAATCGGAAATCTCATCCTTCAGAGCAGTAATACATTCCATCAACTCAGAAGACATATGAGGACTCGTATAGAAACCACAGTTAAAAGTAATCTTTCTGCTAGGAAGTCTCAAGTTCTGTACCTCAGATCTCGAAACTCCAGAGCACGAAATATGTATAGGTTTATGGCACATGTCACAAGAAAGTTCTTTACCCATAATTACACCTTGTCCACATTTTACGCACTTATCAAGATTACTCATGATTAAATTGAATTAAAGTTTAATGTTATTCCCTTTGTAAATAAGGAAATTAACACACGAAATAATTTAATGTTTCACATTTGGTGGCCATCTTGTTATTCATGTCAGTAGTTCTGGTCTTAATTTTCAGTATTATGGTCCAGACATCTGAGAATGTTATTTAATTTCCAAAGTAGAATCTAAGAAATTTGTGACGATTCCCTAACTACTTGTGCAACTAAAATGAAAAGCATCATGACAAAGATATAATTCAATAGAACGTTTAAAGGAGATACATAAAAGAGGACCCTCATAAATAAGTGAAAAGAGGAATACTAGATTGATTAAATTGAAAAATAATTGTTACAATATCAAAAAATCTATAGATTACCACCACAAAAACACATTTATGTGCCACTAAGGAGATTCGTTACTCCTAAAATTGCCAGTAATAAATGATAATGCATAGAACACGAAGCCTAAGTGGTTGAACTATGTCAAACCTGAGCAAATACTCAATGGATGCTGAATAGGAATGGTCAAGAAACCACTTGTCGAGTCTATCCCCTCAGGGCTTCCCTATTGTCACAGAGAGTGAGAGCTCCTGAACGTTGATACCAACTGATGCTTTTCAGCTTTTCATGTTTAAAAGGATGCAAAAGTGTGGGAGGATCACATTAAAAATATTTAAAAGTATATATAAGACGTAAATTTTTTATTATACATATATATCATCATCATAGGTGGTCTGTCTGTAGACAGACCTGTGATTATTCATGGTTAAACCTGGTTCTCCACATACTCCTATTTTTTGCAGTCTTATTCATGTCTATCAGCTGAAACCTTTTCCTACCTCTTTCTCTTTTCCATCCAGTTTTCCTTCTAGCACTTCTTTAATCATGCTCTCTCTCGTCAGGTAATGTCTATATCTATATCCACAGTTCACCCTGCATTTCACCGCAATGGTTTGTGGCAGGGGGTGCAATAGCACCAAGGTAAAGCGCATAATAATGTATAGTATCACTCTACGTCGGCTGATTTCTTTTCATAACTTCTGTTCTGCTCAGCTATCGTTCTAGGGAAAAACGAGCCTTTATACCTCTCAGTCCTACAGGCTATATCTCTTATTTTACGAGGATGGTCCGTTCTACCAATATAAGTTGGCGCTCTTATTATTTCTTCGACATCGCTGGAGAATATATGTGTTCTAAATCTTTCGAGAAGTTTTAACCTAGAGCGTGATCGGCGCTCAGCTAGTGATTCCCATCCTAAGTCCTGTATCAAAGCTGTAACAATATTGTTTCTATCGTAACAATTTTTGACGAATCTAGCAGCTTTTCGCTGCACTCTTTCTAACTCTGAGATTGATCCTTTCACGTATGGATCCCATATGCTCGACGCGTACTCTAATAGCGGTCTTACTAACGAGAAGTAACATTTCTCTTTGCCTTTTTCCTCACTTTTACCTACTATGCGTTTGATGAATCCTAGTTTCTGTTTAGCCTTCCCGCATATATTTCGTATGTGCATATCCCATGAGAGGTTGCTTGTTAAAGTAACACCTAAGTATTTGACGGAATCAGCTAGTTTTAGCTCCAGTGTAATTCGTCGTGTCGATGTTTTTGTTTCCCCAGAATCTCATAAAGGAACACTTTCCTAAGTTCAATTCTAACTGCCACTCTTTACACCACCTGAGAATTGCATTTAAGTCGTCAGAAAGTAATAATTGATCATTAGGACTGTTAATCTCTCTGTAAACAACTGTATCATCCGCGAATAACTTGATTTTACTTTTAATAACCTTATCTAAGTCGTTTATATATAAAAGGAATAGTAGAGGGCCAATTACACTTCCCTGTGGAACGCCTGAGGCTACGCTGACTGAATCTGATTTAAATCCATCTATAACTACTGTTTGTTCACGGTCATTAAGAAAGTCCCTGATCCACTTGATTATCTTTCGATTTAATCCACAGTCATTTAATTTCTTCACTAACTTACTGTGCGGGACTTTATCGAAAGCCTTCTTGAAATCGAGGAAAACCGCATCTAACTGAGTCTTACAGTCTCCTGATCTTAGTATATCGTGAACGAACAGAGCGAGCTGTGTTTCACAAGATCTCGTCTTCCTGATGCCATGCTGATATTTACTTAGCAAGTTCTGACTATCTAAGAAGTCCATCACGGAGCTAACGATAATGTGCTCGAGAACCTTGCAAGATAGGGAGGTAAGCGAAATTGGCCTGTAATTTTCTCTGTCGTCTTTTTTCCCACCTTTGTGTAACGGCGTTATAAAGGCTAATTTCCATTCCTTAGGTACAACGGCGTGACTAAGTGACTTACTGAAAACTATTTCAAGATAAGGTGCTATTTCCAGTGCTTACTCTTTAAATACTCTAGCTGGTATCTCTTGTGGACCCGGAGATTTATTTGACTTGATATTTTTAAGCTGTTGAGCTATCCCTTTCGCTAATATGACTATATCGTTCATTTTTTCCTTGCCTGGTTCGGGCGCCACGGACTTCGCTCTCACGTTTTCGGTAGTAAATACACTCTGAAAAAATAAGTTGAACAAATTTCCTTCATCTGTGCTATCACTAACTACCTCTCCTTGGTCGTTTATTAACGGGGCTATGGTTGGGTGTCGACCTTGAACTTCTCTAACATATGACCAAAAGCATTTGGGATTTTCACTTAGATGTTCTTTTTCTTGAAGTCCGTTAGTGCTTTGCGCATAATCTTTTTGGTCTTACAAGGAGAGGCTACAGAGTGTAACTCTCAGATTTGATTCATCTTCTACCAGTGGAAAGTTTAGGTCAAAAAAAAATACCACTTTGGAATTAGAGGCCAACGCCTCTTAGTTTAATAGAAATAATTAATTAAAAAGTACAAAAATGGGCCAATCTCAATAAATACTAGTAACTTCGCTCTTATGTTCACAAGCAACCGTAGCCTAGGGGATAACGAGTAGGACTTTTGATGCATGGTCTCGGGGTTCGAGACCGGCGTTGTTCAACTTTTTTTCTCGTGTAAGATTTCATTTTTCGTGCTAGTTTTTCTCCAATTTTTCGGAAAATAATTATTCACCGCAATTTTTATTTTTTTCACGCAGGATAATTATTATTAATCACTAGACCACCATTTTCCCCCATTTTCAGAAAATATTTATACACCGCTATTTACGTATTTTATTCCCAACCTACTCCCTCAAGAAAATTAGTCGCATCTGTCCATCACTGCATTGACCCTCTCCGTAGACATTGGCCTATTCTTTAAGCTGTGGTGATATTCCACCGTAATTGCACTTCCACCCTTTATATCTAGTTTGTGTTTCCCGCGCATTCCTTTGGATGGTAATCGTACGAAAAAAACGATAATATAAATATTCATGGCAATAGGAGCAGCATATAAATAGCTGCGAGCGGCGCGAATTATTTCTTAATGTAAATGAAATTTCGTCCACAGACGAAATTAAAATAAATCGCTGCAACTGTGGCAAGCGTTCATTTATATGTTGCTCCTAGTGCCATGAATATTTATGTTTTCTGTATTTCTTCGACGATTATCATCCAAAGGAATGCGCTGGAAGTTCATACTAATTTTGAAAGGTGGAGGGTGTCTACCCAGCGACGGGCAGATGCAGAGCGAGGAGCTCGCAGAAATTATTCTTCGTGGTCATACCTTCCGATGCTATATGCCTGTACCAATAATAACTAATAAGATGGGTTACTTTATTATTATCTGCAAATATATTCTTTATCTTTAGCTCTCGCAATAATCTTCTTCACGCAGGAAAAATGATTAAAACTTACATTTATAAATTCACGGGATTTTTGAGGGTGTAAGTTGGGAATAAAATACGCAAATAGCGGTGTATAAATATTTTCTGAAAATGGGGGAAAATAGTGGTCTAGTGATTAAAAATAATTATCCTGCATGAAAAAAATAAAAATTGCGGTGAATAATTATTTCCTGAAAAATTGGAGAAAAACTGGCACGAAAAATGAAATCTTACACGAGAAAAAAAGTTGAACAACGCTGGTCTCGAACCCCGAGACCATTCATCGAAAGACCTACTTATTATCCACTAGGCTACGGTTGCTTATGAACGTAAAAGCGAAGTTACTAGTATTTATTAGGATTGGCCCATTTTTGTACTTTTTAATTAATTATTTCTCTTAAACTAAGAGACGTTGGCCCCTAATTCCGAAATGGTATTTTTTTTTGACCTAAACTTTCCACTGGTAGAAGATGAATCAAATCTGAGAGTTACACTCCGTAGCCTCTCCTTGTTAGTCCGACAATCTCTGTACTTAAGTGAAATTGAAATTACTTCCTCCTGTGGCTTACAGTTATTGATGCGTTTAAATTTGGAGTGAAGCTTTCTTTGGTGTCTGAGGGCACACCTAACCTGCCGATTATACCACCGTGGTTCCCCATTATCGCTAATAAATTTACTTAGTGTATACGTATTAATACCCATTCTAATGTCTGATTGAAATGCTTTCCAAGTTTCCTCAACGTTTTTTGTGCTTGTCGATTTGCTGAAATCGCCATAATCCTTGATGAGTTTCTCTTTGAAATCCTCAAAGTTAGCATTTTTATACATGTACACTTTTCGCTTAGGCTTGCGATATTTTGCGACAGCTATATCGAAAAGTACTCGAACTGCTTGGTGATCACTGATTCCTTCTTCAACAGTTACTTCGGAAACACACTCGTGGATGTTAACCGCTAGTAAATCTAATATATTGTTCGCTCTCGTAGGTTTGTTGACTACCTTGATAAGGGAATGTTTATTGAAGATGTCTATTAGCGCTTCGCATGACTCGTAATTCCTACCGGATGGTATGAAGCTACAACTCTGCCAGTTTATCGAGGGTAGATTGAAGTCTCCTCTTACTATGATAATGCTTTTATTATTCTTCTTCATTAGTGAGTGTCCAATCCAATTCGCATTCCTCTTCCTGATAGTCTGAATAATCGTTCACTTCTCTCCTATTCTTCGTAATACTTCCTAATATTTCACCTTATCTGTCCATTTTATCTTCAACATTCTTCCCCATGTCCACACACATATACATATATATACATATATACACAAATATATATACACACATATATTCATAGGTAGTCTGTCCGTTGACAGGTCCATGATTATTCTAGGTTAAACTTGGTTCTCCATATACTCATATTTTCCGCAGTTTTCTTCATGTCTTGATAGCTTTCTTACCCTTTCAAGTCGTCTACTAGCTGAAACCTTTTCCTACCTCTTTCTCTTTTTCCATCCAGTTTTCCTTCTAGCACTTCTTTAATCATGCACTCTCTCTTCAGGTAATGCCCAATCCAGTTCGCCTTCCTCTTTCTGATAGTCTGTATAATCGTTCGCTTCTCTCCTATTCTTCATAGTACTTCCTCATTTTTCACCCTATCTGTCCATTTTATCTTCAGCATTCTTCTCCATGTCCACATTTCGAAGCTTTCCAAGTATTTAATATCATTTTTCCTTAGCGTCCATGTTTCTGCTCTGTACAAAGCTATACTCCATACATAGCATTTTATCAACCTCTTGCGGATTTCCTGCTTTATATTTCCCATTAGCAGGAGTTTCTTTCTTCTGAATGCGGCTTTTGCTTTTGTTATTCTAGTCCTGATTTCCTCGGTACATTTTGCTTCTCTCGTTATGATGCTTCCAAGGTATTTATAATCTGAAACTTGTTCTAATGACTTTCCTCCAATACTTATGTTCAAATTTTCTTCTTCTTTACTTGATATTCGCATGACCTTGGATTTTTCTGTATTAATTTCCATACCGTATTTTCTACCTGTTATCACTAGTCTATTTATCATTTTCTGGAGTTCCTCTTCCTTTCTAGCTAGGAGTACTTGATCATCCGCGTATTTCACTGTTCTTATAATCCTTCCTCCGATTTTGAAATCTCCCGTGCCTTCTAACGCTTCCTGCATTAGTCTCTCTCCATATATATTGAATAGAATCGGCGATAGACAGCAGTCCTGTCTTACTCCTCTACCGATATGTACTCCGCTGGTGTCCATATTCTCCAACCTGACCTTTACAACTTGATTCACATATAGATTCCTGATCAGTCTCCTGTCTTTCCAGTCTACACCGATATCCTTTAATATCCTCATCAGCAGTACCAAATTTACTCTATCAAAAGCCTTCTGCCAGTCGACGATACATACGCAGCAATCTTGACTGTACTCTATTGCCTTTTCTGATATGATTCTCACTACACCGATAGCATCTCTGGTTCCACGTCCTTTTCTGAAGCCGAATTGATCTTCCCCAAGCATTTCTTCGGCCTTTTTCTCTAGTCTTTTATTAAGAATCCTTGTGGTGATTTTCGAAGTGTGTGACAGTAAGGATATCGTTTTGTAGTCCTTACACTGCATTGCCTTTGGGTTCTTCTTTAGAGGGATCATTGTTACATCTAAGAAATCCCGAGTCGTAAATCTTGTTAATTAGTTTCATAATCACTTTTAGTCCTTCCGATCCCATGACCGGTATTCCATCGCTGCCTGTAGCTTTTCCTTTCTTTAGTTCCTGTATCGCCTTTTCTACTTCGCTTTTCATAATACTTGGTCCCAAGTTGTCATTTTCAATGCAATTCTTTTCTTCCAGTTCCATTTGTACCGATCCCTAGCGTACATCATATCATATCATCCTAACTTCTCCATCTGTTGTATTTCCTCACATTTTTATTTTATCCAAATTTCCCTAGCTTTATCTGTTACCCTTCTCATCTCATTGTTTATGCGTCTATAGTTGGCTCTACCTTCTTCGCTGTTAACGTTTTTCCATTTTCTTCTCTCATCCATGGATGAGAGAAGAATATATATATATGTATATGTGTGTGTGTGTGTATAGAGAGAGAGAGAGAGCCTGACTCTGAGAGAAAATGTGAGGAACACACAATTTATTCCATATATAGAAAATTTTGTGTAGTAATAAACGTGAATGATAAAGCCATGATAGACAAGGTGTGCCTGTATATTCCATGTTAAAAGTCAGTATTTTCAGCCAATGATCTTGCCCTGCAATGAAACCTTAGTTGTGTGAAATATACCGAATACAAGCCGATGTTTTTAGTCAAAATCTATCATGAAAAATCACCCCTCGGCTTAAATCGAGTCCGAGGAAAATTTGGATTATGGTTAAATCTCGAAGTCTCTCATTGCCTTCGCATTCAAATGATAGTACTATATTTTTCGTAAAGTAAATATTTGACCTACGATGAATATATATTAAAATATCTTGGCGAAATCGCTTGTGTAAATTGACGATTGCGCAAAATGTGTTGACGGCTTTGAATTCTCAACTGTTTGAATTTCGGTAAAACTTTACATGGAACGTGTATAATTATAAAAATGCAATTTCTTAAGGCAATGTAAATGCTAATTTCATTGGAAATAGACTTAGGTGAAAAATTTATTGGCGAGATCGCTGTTACTATATTTGACCTTTTGTGAAAATGAAGATGAATGAAATTATTGTCACTGAATGTGGAACATTATTCAACTATGCAAAATTATTAATTGGAGTAATATTTCAAAATGTCAACAACTAAACCATTTCCCACACATTTCTTTGATCTCGAATAATGTATTCTAAGATGTGCATGAATGCCCGGCACACTTCAGCATAAAATCTACGAAATTTACGTTTTTGCCAATAAATTGTGGTAATATATGGGGGATCGGCTTAAATCCGGGGTCGGCTTCTATTTGGGCAGATACGGTATTTATGTGGAATTTACAGTCTTCCATTTTTATCGCTATGAAGCTGTTACACCAAGTTATACTGGAAACTATTGCACTAAAATTACAATTACATATTAATATGACCTGAGATACCATAAAATATAAACAATACTGACTTATTTTAAACTACTTTGTGTTTAAGAAAGAATTGTATGTATTGATTTTGTTATATGTTATATGCTGCTTTACAATTATCTCTATGCTCATAAATGAACTTAATTGGTTTAATTATATAAAACCATCATAATTGCTTTACTTTTTTCAGATGAAGAATATAACTTCACTGGTCCTTGATGAAACTGAAGCAGAAATTCCATATTCTCAAAAAAAAATGACAAAGGGAGAGTATTTTTATTTGTCTTTTAAATCATCTATTGTCACATTCTTAACAACAAATCTCAAAAGTTGCATTAAGTGTCTTCTTGAACAACTAATTCAAGATGGAAGACAACCTGCCATAAACATCACTCTGAATATTTTGAAGGATCTTGTTTCTGATGTTAAAGATGCAAAAAGGTAAATACATTAACTGTTTTGGGCAACTTAAGATGCCTTTATTCATACAAACTAATTATCATATATTGCAGTATGTAAGTCGACTTTTGAAGCTTAAAAAAATTTTGTAAAACTTAAAAGTCGACTTATATGCCAAATGTAAAACATGAACCTTAAATTACAGATGAATTACATCAATATTTAGGAAGACAGTTGATCTTTTCATGTAGGTGATGGCCATTTTTAATTAGCTGCACCAGTGTTTACATTTTATGACCTTTATTTAGAAGATTTAAAATAATTAATTTTAATAATTTACTCACATAACCCGTGCCCTCTTGTACCACACGCACCCCTATTGTTTGGGCCAATTCAGAGGGAAAGAAATAATTTCATGCTGGAATAAGTTGACATCTACAGCTGAGGAAAATTTGAATAAATCAAAAAGTGCAGGGATTCCCCATTGGTAATGTTCTCTGAAAGAGTGCCAGCGGCTCACAATGAATTCAGCAACCACAGATACCAGATACCAACTTATTCCAGCGAAAGTGTAGTTAGAAATTGATATGTAGTAAATTTTTAATGACAACTGCTTATTTTGAGTAACAATAATAAACTTAAAACTCATGTAAAAGGTAAAGCTTAAATATTATAAAAATATTACAACATCTCAATCGCCAAAATGTCCATCGTGATCTTGAAGATATACCAACAGCAATATAATCCGTGCATTTAAACACTAAACATTTGTTTGGTCATATACGAGGTGGTATTCAAAAGTTCCCAGACTGTCCTCGGGGTGCCTCAGTGGTGCTTCCTTCAGTTGCTAAGGGGAACTATATTACTTCGTTGTGACTCAGTCTAGTGAATTTTGCCATGACAGCTTGTTTTGTTATTTTGAAATCGTGAATTTGCCGGCCGGGTTAGACTGGTAGGTAGTGTGCCTGCCTTCTAATGCAAAGGTCGCGAGTTCGAATCCTGCTTCGGGCATGGATGTTGTGATTCGTCTTGAGGTTTTTCCCCTACCTGCAGACAAGCCTAAAAAATTGACTTTGTGGGGAAGGCGTCATTAAAAAAAAAAGTGACCATGTGTTCAATGCATTTGACGATTTCAGCAAGATATCGAGATGGCTGACTTTCTAGAGCAACATGTTTGCATTAAATTTTGTTTCAAACTACGTAAAAGTGCATCTTTGAGGACCTTTTTGGCCCCTTTTTCCCCATTTTTGGCCCATAAGAAAACGTAAATTCGTGTAGAGGTTTTTATATTTGCATTTTAAAATTATTTCCCTTCAAGATACAAACGCGAGACTTAAACTATCAGATAGGATATAAATTGTAGTTTCCTATTTTTGTAGACAGAATTCCGATGCGAGTAGAATTAGCATAAATTTATAGTTTTTATCGCAAAAAAGTGGTAATTTTTTTGGGTCTTACAATAGGCTTCCTAGGCAACAGACTTAATGCTTTCATATGGATAAATAATGAAAACGGGAATATAGAAATTTGAAATTTTTTATTCGTTCGGCCGTAATAAATTCTCAAATGTTTAACAAATTGCCTTATGTTTATGTACTTTCTATAGATCCAGGAAGCTGAAAATTTTAACAGAGTTTGGAAATAATGTCCCGGAGGTAAATAACATTGAAAATTTTGGAAATATTTGTTGCTGTGGCTGTAAAAATTAATAAATTTTAAACAATGAAATTCATATAAATGCACTTCTAGAGGTGCAACATTGACGAAATTTCGCATAAATGTGGGGTATTCGTAACAAATGATAAAACCTGTAAATGTTTTATAATTATAAATTTTAGGGGTTGTTTTTACCCCAATATTTTCAAAACAGAAAAACACGTAATTCGGAGCCGAGATGCAACTTTAAGCATTGAAAATTATTTTTCTGCTTTTATTTTCACTTTAAGGTGAGGGGAAATGCTTGCAGAATGCAAGCACACATTTACTTGTATCGTATATCGTATATCCTCCTCTGTAAGAAGAGTGCTTATAGAATGATATATATATATAGGAGGATACTAATGTCTGGCCCAAACTACAATAATGGAGAGCTGAAATTTTCAGTAATTGTAGATGGCATGGAGAAACCGCCAGAAAAATTGAGATCTACCGTAGTGTCATTGGTTCGACTCCAGAAATTCCGAAATTTCCGTTTTTTCCCATAAGAAAAGCATTGTGGCATTACTGAAAATTAATTTCTGGCACTTTCCGGTAAGATACAGAATTCAAAATTGGAGGGTTGTTAGATATCCACGAGATCTATAGGGAACCGTTATCACTTTTAACGCAGGTGTTCTTGGTTTTACTCCAGACGACCCTGTATATCTCCCATAAGAAAGCATGGAAAAAAGAGTTCCTTCATATAGACGAAACTAAGAGGAATAAATAGATGATATTTTCAGGGTTTGTAGATGTCATGAGTATGTCCTCATTGCATTTGACAACTCCTGCCTAGGTGTCATCGGTTCGATTCCAGGTAGCCTTAAATTTGAGATTATTTCCCATAAGAAAACCATTGAAATAGGTCCAAGGCGCTTTTGCATTTACAGCCTTTTTGTCGGCGTTTCGTCTTTCTTACTAAATGAGAGAAAATGCTTGCAGAATGCAAGCACACATTCACTTGTATCCTATATATAAGCACTCTTCTTACGGAGGAGTATATACGATATAGGATACTAGTGAACGTGTGCTTGCATTCTGCAAGCATTTTCTCTCACCTGAAAGTAAAAATAAAAGCCGAAGAATTACTTTGAATGCATAAGTTCGCATCTCGGCTCCGAATTACGTGTTTTTCTGTTTCGAAAATATTGGGGTAAAAACAACCCCTAAAATTTATAATTATAATACATTTATGGGTTTTTATCATTTGTTACGAATACCCCACATTTATGTGAAACTTCATCCATGCAGCACCTCTAAGAGTGCATTCATATGAATTTCATTGTTTAAATTTTTTTAATTTTTAACAGCCACAGCAATAAATATTTATAAATTTTCAATGTTATTTCCCACCGGGACATTATTTCCTAACCTTGTTAAAATTTTCAGCTTCCTGGATCTACAGAAAGTACATAAACATTAGTCAATTTGTTAAACATTTGAGAATTTATTACGGCCGAACGAATAAAAATTTTCAAATTTCTATATTCCCGTTTTCATTATTTGGCGAATTCTACAGGTAGAAAAAATTTCAGCTTGATAGCGCATTTAGAAATACCTAAACCATGAAATGTTAGTAAAATTGTTTATAATTTTTACCGGCCAAGAAATTAAACATTGTCGCAATTTTCCAATTATTCCTCCGATTATTTTTCTCGGTACACCTATGTATTAAATTCCAGCTCTCCAGCTATTGTAGTTTGGGCCAGACATTAGTATCCTCCTATATCCTATATATATCCTATATCGTATCATTCTACTAGTGAATGTGTGCTTGCATTCTGCAAGCATTTATCTAATTTTATTATAAAGAGTAAGATCCGACAAATAAATTTTAAACTCAAAAGTGCCCTGCACCAATTTCAATGCTTTTCTTATGGGAAATAATCTCAAATTTGAGGCTGCCTGGAGTCGAACCGATGATACCTACGCAGGAGTTCTCAAATACTATGGAGATATTCCCATGACATCTACAAACCCTGAAAATATCAGCTCTTTATTCCTCTTACTTTCGTCTATATGCAGGAATTAATGTTTTCCATGCTTTCTTATGGGAGATATACCGAGTCGTCTCGAGTCGAACCCAGGCGACTTGCGGTAAAAGTGATAACGGTTCTCAATAGATCTCGTGGATATCTAACAACCTTCCAAGTTTCAATTCTCTATCTTATCGGAAAGTGCCCGAAATTAATTTTCAAAAATGCCGCAATGCTTTTCTTATGGGAAAAAACGCAAATTTCGGAATTTCTGGAGTCGAACCCATGACACTTAGATAGGAGATCTCAATTTTTCTGTCGGTTTCTCCATGCCACCTACAATTTCTGAAAATTTCAGCTATCCAACTGTTGTAGTTTGGGCCAGACATTAGTATCCTCCTCTGTAAGAAGAGTGCTTATAGTATAGATAGGAGGATACTAATGTCTGGCCCAAACTACAATAGCTGGAGAGCTGGAATTTAATACATAGGTGAACCGAGAAAAATAATCGGTGGAATAATTGGAAAATTGCGACAATGTTTAATTTCTTGGCCGGTAAAAATTATAAACTATTTTACTAACATTTCATGGTTTATGTATTTCTAAATGCGCTATCAAATTGAAATTTTTTCTACCTGTAGAATTCGCCAAATAATGAAAACGGGAATATAGAAATTTGAAAATTTTTATTCGTTCGGCCGTAATAGATTCTCAAATGTTTAACAAATTGACTAATGTTTATGTACATTCTGTAGATCCAAGAAGCTGAAAATTTTAACAGGGTTAGGAAATAATGTCGCGGTGGTAAATAACATTGAAAATTTTAGAAATATTTATTGCTGTGCCTGTTAAAAATTAGAAAAATTTAAACAATGAAATTCATATAAATGCACTCTTAGAGGTGCTGCATTGATGAAATTCCGCATAAATGTGAGGTATTCGTAACAAATGATAAAAACCTATAAATGTATTATAATTATAAATTTTAGGGGTTGTTTCTACCCCAATATTTTCGAAACAGAAAAACACGTAATTCGGAGCCGAGATGCGAACTTATGCATCGAAAGTAATTTTTGGGTTTTATTTTTACTTTAAGGTTAGAGAAAATGCTTTCAGAATGCAAGCACACATTTACTTGTATCGTATATCCTCTGTAAGAAGAGTCGATATAGAATGATAGGAGGATACTAATGATTGGCCGAAACTACTATAGTTGGAGAGCTGAAATTTAATACACAGGTGAAGAGAAAATAATTATCGGAGGAAAAATTGCAAAATTGTAACAATGTTTATTTTCTTGGCCGGTAAAAATTATAAACTATTTTACCAACATTTCATGGTTTAGCTACTTCTATATGCGCTATGAAGCTGAAATTTTTTCTGCATGTAGAATTTGCCAAATAATGAAAACGGGAATATAGAAATTTTAAAATTTTTATTCGTTCGGCCTTGATAAATTCGCAAATGTTTAACAAATTGACTAAAGTTTATGTACTTTCTGAAGATCCAGGAAGCTGCCAATTTTAACAGCCTTAATAGATAATGTTCCGGTGTTAAATAATATTGAACATTTTAGAAATATTTATTGTTGTGGATGTTAAAAATTATTAAAATTTAAACAATGAAATTCATATAAGTGCACTTGTAGAGGTGTTACATTGATGAAATCTTACATAAATGTGAGGTATACGTAATAAATTCTGAAAACCTATAAAAGTTTTATAATTATAAATTTTTGGGATTGTTTATACCCCAATAGTGACAATAAGGAAAAACACGTAAACCGGCAAGAAGATGCAAACTGTTGCGTTTAATAATTATATATCGGCTCATGCTCTTTACTTTAGGGTGAGAAAAATGCTTGCAGAATGCAAGCACACCTTCAGTAGTATCGTATATCCTCCTCTGTAAGAAGAGTGCTTATAGAATGATATATAGTATAGATGAGGATACTAATGTCTTGCCCAAACTATAATAGTTGGATAGTGGAATTTAATACCGAGGTGAATAAAAAAAAATAATCGGAGGAAAAATTGCAAAATTGCAACAATGTGCATTATTTTGGCCGCTAAAAATTATTAACTATTTTACTAACATTTCATGGTTTAGGTATTTCTAAATGCGCTATCAAGCTGAAATTTTTTCTACCTGTAGAATTCGCCAAATAATGAAAACGGGAATATAGAAATTTGAAAACTTTTATTCGTTCGGCCGTAATAAATTCTCAAATGTTTAACAAATTGATTAATGTTTATGTACTTTAATTAGAGCCAGGAAGCTGAAATTTTTAACCAAGTTAGGAAATAATGTTCCGGTAGAAAATAACATTTGAAATTTCATGAAAGTTTTATATTGTGGCTGTTAAAAATTCATAAATTTTAAACAATGAAATTCCTATAAATGCACTTCTATGGGTGCTATATACATGAAATTTAGCATAAATATGAGGTTTTCCTAAGAAATGCTAAAAACCTATTAATGTTTTATAATTATAAATTTTAGGGGTTGTTTATACCCCAATATTTTCAAAACAGAAAAACACGTAATTCGGAGCCGAGATGTTAACTTATGCATTGAAAATTATTTTTCGGCTTTTATTTTCACTTTAAGGTGAGAGTAAATGCTTGCAGAATGCAAGCACACATTTACTTGTATATATATATCATGTGTTAGAAGCGTCTATATATTATAGATATAGGAGGATACAAAATTGTGAGGCACTTCCAGATGTGCTAGAACCTTGAAATTTGTAGGAATATAGGTTTTTGATCACAACCGAAGGAAAAAATCCAAAACTTTCGAAATTCCTATTTTGAAGGGCTATTTTATCCCCTTTTTGCCCAACTTTTGGCCCATAAGAAAACATGTAAATCAGTGTAGAGGTTTTTATATTTGCAATTTAAAATTATTTCCTTCATGATTCGAACTTCATACTTAAACTGTCGGATAGGATATGAATTGTAGTTCATTTATTTGAAGACAGAATTGAAATCCGAGTGGAATTATGGTTATTTTATCGTTTTTATTGGAAAAAAGTTGTAATTTTTCTGGGTCTAACAATAGGCTTCCTAGGCAACAGTCTTAATGCTTTCATATGGGTAGGCATTTAGTGGGAATCAGAGGCTTATATTTTAATGCCTTTAATGTTAAACTATGCCTAATGAATCAAATCCCGTATTGTAATAATCCCATATATTTGGGACTGTTTTGCCACAGTATTGCTCCATGCGAGAACAGAAATGATGAGGCAGCTCCATATGACGTAGAGACTTGAAATTTTGCCTGGTTATAAAAATTTCATTGCAACCGAAGATAAATAAAATACTGCAAAAATTCCAAATTTTAAAGGCGGTTTTACCCCATTTATGGCCCATACCAGTTTGAAAATTAAACAGCAAATCTTGATAACTTAAAATCATGAAATTTGGCAGAATTATGGGTTTATATTTACAACAGAAGGACGATATCCGATTTTGTAAAAATTCGAAATCTTATCGGCTGTTTTGCCACATTATTGCCCTATGGGATGAATAAATAAAAGGCATTTCTAAATGAGATGAATATTTGTAATATGACACGGTTATATGATTTTGTACGTAATCGATTACGAATAATTCGAAACTGAAAAAATGATAGTATTTAAAATAATGCAATCACATATTATAAACATATAAAAAAACGTTTCATGGATTAGGTACTTATAAATGTTCTACAATGCTGAAATTTTTTCTAAGAGAAGAACGTGCCAAATAACTAAAACAGGATTATAGAAATTTGAAAATGTTTATTTAATCGTCAGTAAGAAATTCATAAATGTTAAAAAGTTTACTAATGGTTAAGCAATTTCATTAGAGCTACGGAGCTGAACATTTAGAGAAAATTAGGGAATGATGTTCCAGTGGTAAATAATATTGAAAAATGTCATAAAGTTTATTATTGTGGCTGTTGAAAATTCATTATTTTTAAACAATTGAATTTATATAAATACACATCTAGAGGTGCTACATCGATGAAATTTTGCAGAAATGTGAGGTATTCGTATCAAATGATGAAAAACAATAGAAGGCTTACAATTATAAATTTTAGAGGTTGTTTTTATTCCAACTTTGTCCGTAATGTAAAACGTAAATCGGCGCAGAGGTGCAAACTTTTCTGTTTAAAAATTATTTGTCTGGACTTACTCTTTATATAGGGTGAGAGCACACATTAACTAGTGTTTGTGTATATATATATATATATATATATATATATATATCATGTTTTAGAAGCGTCTATATAGTATAGATATATGATATACTAGTAATATGTGCTTGCATTCTGCAAGCATTTTTAAATGTTAGCATGCTTACAATCTAGAATTATTCCCAATCGATTACGTACAAAATCATAACACCATGTCAAATTTCCAGTTTGTTGCTCATTTAGAAATGCGTTATAATTTTATTCTTCACATAGGGCAATAATGTGGCAAAACAACCGCTAAGATTTCGAATTTTTACAGTATTGGATTTCTTCTTTTTGTTGTCACTAAAAACTCATAATATTGCCATATTTCATGTTTGTATCTCATTAAGAATTGCCGTATAATTTTCACACTCGTATGAGGCAGAAATATGGCAAAACCGCCCCTTAGAAATTGGAATTTTTGCAATTTTTTAATTTTATCTTCGGTTGCAATCAAATTTCTATAATGGTGCCATACTTCAAGTCTGTAGTTCATATGGAGCTGCCTCATCATTTTTGTTCTCATATGGAGCAATACTGGGGCAAAAGAGCTCCAAAAATGAGGATTATTACAATATCGGAATTCCTTCATTAGGCATAGTTTCATATTAAAGGCATTAAAATATAATCCTCTGATTCCCATTAAAAGCTTACCCATATGAAAGCACTATGACCATTGCCTAGGAAGCCTATTGTTAGATCCAGAAAAATTACCACTTTTTGCGATAAAAACTATAAAATTACGCTAATTCTACTCGGATTTGAATTCTGTCTTCAAAAATAAGAAATTACAATTCATATTCTATCCTCTGAATATAAGACGACTCCCTCATTTTTAAACTCTGTATTTTTGAAATAATATCTTAACCAGTAATTTTGACAAATTTACTATATGATTATGTTCAATTATTACAATTTTTGCATTCAAGTCCTATTATCTGTTCATTTTATCTTTGCGACTGAGGTTACGTATGGGTCCGTACCCGCTCGGTTCTTTTCGCCACTAGGAGGTGAGGTTTCACAGCTAGGGGTTTGGGGAGATGTCTCCTCGCCGGAGAACACGCTAGGCGTTGCCACATTGACTGAAACATAATTCCTGCTACGAGTCCAAAGTTCAGCTCTCCCGCGAGAAAGGGCGACTTAAGTGCTTGGGCGCTACTTTTATAGTGAAATACACTATGGCTTTTAAGACCTTTTATTTTGGCGTCATACGTTTAAAGCTCCCTCGACTCGCGATGAAATAAAAATTATAATTTCTTGATTTTGGTTATATTTTAAGAAAATCTCGACTCATCACCCCGAACTAATAACAAATTTCGTCAATATCGCAAAAACACGAAATACGTAAGCAAAGCTTGCCCTTTCGTTAAATTTTCTCTACACACCGGTTGAGAATCGTTGATGAAACCTCTCCGGAATATGAAATTATTCAGGACAGCCCATATTAAATTCTATGAAATGTTTACTTAATTTGGAAATAAAAATTTCTTTTAAGGTTGGATTCAACACATTTATTTTATATAAATATACAAATGGAAAAGATTTAATTTTCGTCCAATGGCAAGGCTAAATTATCCTGCTCGTCGTCTGTTTCTTATTCTTCTTCATCAGAACGCTCACTGTCAGACTCACTCTCCGCAAGCCGCACAATTACATATTTCAAGACATTGTGCACCATGCTCTTGGCTTGACTGCGAAGAATGGAAAAGTATTTCTTCTCCATTGCCGACGCAAGGGTTGTGAAAACTCCACGAACGGAAGAAACACACTCAAAAACAACAACTCAACGATAACAAAGCAACAAAAACTCAATGATAACAAAGTAACAAAAACTCAACGTTAACAGAGTAACAAAAACTCAATGTTAACAAAGTAACAGCGTAACAAAAACTCAACGATAAACACGTGGCAACAGCGCACTCTAAAACTCGTGTGATCACAGAGGAAGCAAGAGTGAGAATGAACTTTCTACGGGAAGGAATCCTCCTACTTCGTTCCGATTGTTTCCCTTAAAGTCACGCGACAGGTAGAGCTCTTCTCCCCCTTCCCTCCGAGTCGCAAAGATAGAATGAACAGATAATAATTACAGTTATTAAAATTACTGGCATGATGAGATAGTTTCTCAGCTCATACCTTGGCCGCCAACCGACTGCATGTGGAGGTAGTTTTTCCTGCTGTGGGACGTGGCTCCCGGCAGCACAGAGGAGAACCAGTGACACCAGGTCATCCACGCATGAGCTTTCTAGTATTCCCTACATTTCCCTCTCTTCTTTCTGTTATTGTTATTTGTTGTTTAAGAAACAGTTATCAAAACCCAGCGTCATTATTCATGCATCCACAGTGGGATAGAATGACATTTGTTGGCACCGATTTGAATGCTTTTGCTTTCAACAAGGACTGTTCTAATTAGTTTTTGCTGCACTATGCTGTATTGTAGTGCATGATATATTAGGTTTCTAAACTCCAGCTTTCCACTGCGATAGGATAGAATCAAAACAAATGTCATCCACTTTCACGACATATGATAGATTTATGTGAAGTTGTTCCATACTTTGCAAATATAAGACGATTTAAGATTTTTCAGATGCTAAAATTGGAAAAAAACCCCATCTTATATTCGGATAAATATGGTAATGACCCGAGTTTGATTCCAGGGACGGTTAATTCCCCCAATTTGATAACATTGGTGAGAACTTCTCGAATTTTTATCTCCTAAACTATAAGTTGTAATTATATGTTCTCATGGACTTTTTTGTTGCAGCTGTTGACATTGTTAATTAAAAAAGTTGTTTTTTATTATACTTGTTTTACTGATATTTTGAGAAAAAAATTTGATGTGGCCAACACATGACTTTCTCCATATTTGGTGTATAGATATTTAAATTATTATGAATAGTATTATGAAGCAAAATTATTATTTCATATCGTAAAAGAATACAGTCGTCCTTATTGCCGTAAATTATATTTTGAATATGTTTACAGAATTCACCGCTAGATGGTGGCACTGTATACTGGAATTTATGAATAAGTAAAATATCTCCGAAATGGATAATTCTCTGAAAATTTGTTTCAAACAAAACTTGGAAGAAATATTATTCTCTACAACTTTAGTCCTCACGAAGATTACTGATAACGATGTTTTTAAGGAGATATTTGACAGAAACCGAAAAAACCGATTATTTATAAATAATTCCTAAACAATAACTGCTATGGAAAATTGTTTCAAATAAAAGTTGTAGGAAATTACATTCTCTACATTTTTTGTAATGGTCGATGTATACTATAATGACGTATTACCGGAGAAATATCGCAAAAACCGAATATCGGTTTTCAAATAAACCTTGACTTCCAGTTAACCGGTATTGCCCGAAAACTAATCAGCTCTTTGTGCTCATACCAAAGTGTTATATATGAAATTTGGTATTGATATGACAAGTACTTTTTGAGTAAGAGTGCCCACAATCACAAACACACACGCGCACATACACACACACACACACGCACATACACACAGACATTCCGAAAAAAATCGAAATGTGTTCTAGGGACCTCAAAACATGTATTTCCGTTGAAATCTCGAAGTCGATTTTTTTTCATAAAAACTATACTTTCTCTATACTACGTATATGGAGAAAGCAAAAAGGGGTATGAATAAGTGAAAGAAAAGTAATATTTTTTGTACTATTTGGGGGCCCTAAGCATAGCTTTGCCTGCTTATTCCGAGTTCTGAGGCTGAGTAGCAGATGTCTATTTGAAATGGCCTGAAGTTAAGGCCATAAATTCTTGTACATCAAGCCTTATGATTCAGTATCTGCGGGACATGTTTTCTACCCATGGTATCCTTGGCACAATTGTAAGTGACTCAGTGACAATGAAACCCCTGTCATGTCAGAAGGGATGAAGAACTTTCTGCGGAAAAATGACATTACACATGACATCAGCGCGTTTCCATCCAGCGAGTAATGGGGAAGTGGAGAGAATGGTCCAAAATTTCAAAAATTCCTTAAAAAGCTTAAACAAAGGACTTGGCATATAGTAATCACTAGGGTACTTCTCATTATCTGCTCACTATGTGTTACACTCTACACTTTCCTAACTTCTTTATTTATGTGAAATAAGTTATTATCTGTTTTATTTCATTTATCATTGAATCATAACTATTTTATTGATTATTTCACATTTTAGACATCTAATTTTTTGCTATGTCTTCATTAAGCAAATGTGAAATTTGGCACAGAAGTGCAGTTTATATGCAAATAAATATGGTATAGTCACTAAAATAGTTACACTGAATATGACTGCTATAATATTTGTGCTAAAAGTAGCAAATGAGAAATAAATAGTAAAATAAAGTGGGACTGACCAAGTCAATATTTCTTGACGAATAACAGAAAGACATTTGAGTTGAAAAAATATTTTACTCTAATAACACAAAAATTAATGCATGAAACGTGAAATAAAGATTCAGTTTAATATTGTGGTATTTGGTGGGCAAATATTACCATTTAATGAGAGAAATTTGGTTTAAAATCACAACCAAGGGATCAGTTGTGTGGATTTTTTTGTCTAGCAGATAGAGCAGATTAATTAATGAAAGTGTTTAATGTACGTATGTAAAGGTACAGTTAAACTTGTATGTTTTGTATAACAAGATTTTTTTAAAATCTGCTTTATTACATTAATGTACAAATGGCTAATATATCCATAATTTGAAGATGAATATGGATTAAATAAATTGGTGTTTATTCAGGTGTGCTGAGGAATCCGTCATGGCTTCTTGTCTATCCCACTATTGGCCATCCCTGTTGCTATGGAGCCAAAACAATTGTAATAAGATAATGGGACTACTTGAACTACTTATCATACTATCATGGGGCTATTCTGATACAAAAGAGTTGTTGGTTTTTGAAGATGTATCCCACTGGCTTATTAGTCTGCTTGCAAATCAAAAACATTCTTTTGAGATTAAAATAAAAGTTCTTAAGCTGCTGCCGTGTTTTGTTGGTCAGAAAGAGGAAAACAACAATAACTTAAGGTGTGTATTTAAGGTAATCAGAAGTAATGTATTTGTAGACTAGTGTAATTGCCCATAAAAAATGATGAGTATGCATAAATTAAGCCTCTAAGCTAATTTCCATGTTGTGTGAACCTAAATTTTCATCAGCATGAACAAAAAGCGAAGCAATTGTGAAAAACGTTCTTGCTGCAGAAGCTCAACAGGAATTTGCTTATACTTTGTGTTTCACCATTATGATAGATTCATCTAACCACAAAGAAAAAAGTTGTTTCTGTCCTAGTAAGATATTTTCATGAAAATACTAGAGTTAATGTGAAACAAGTGACCAATTGAATGATTATCTTTTCTCTGTTCTGAACTGCAGCAGACTTGTTGATACAATTGTTGGAATGTCTGCTGAAAATACCAATAAGTACTAACTTTGGAGGTGCAAAATGTACAGGTTCTAAGAGTCTTTTCTGAAAATTATCGGATAGCTGTAAAAAAACATTGGTGGGGATTGGTTGCATGGCACACATTTGCAACAGTTGTATAAATAACGCATTTGACGTCCTTCCAGTTGAAGAGGTAGTTGTTATTGTAAAAATATTCAAATTTTTTCATATTTTTACGGCATGAATGGAGGTATTGAAATCATTTTGTGATTTTGTCGAAGTGCAGTAGAGAAAAAGTTTTGTTGTATTCATATGCAAGATTTCTGCAGCTGATGAATATAAGAATACTAATAATGTTTAAACTGCTACGAGCTTATTTTTTATCAGTTGAAATTTTTCGAAGATTGTAAGTCAGAACTTTGGTTCTGGTTCTTACACAATTTGGCCAATTTTTTCCATGATGCCATTTTCAAATGGAGGGACAAAACATGTCAGCAACGGAATTTATAAAGTAAAAGAATTGCAGAAGAAAATTGCTAACGATGGTATTCTGCAATTTTTCTATACCCTTCTTAGATAAAGTACACCAGCCCCTCAACATCCACGAGTTCAGCATTCGCGAGTTCAGGTATTCGCGAAGTAGCCATAAAATTTCATTATTTCAAAAAGGCAACCGTTCTCAGGTTATAAAATTAAAATTAGACAGTCAACAATCCCATAAGCTGTGTAAGTGGCTATCCAAAGTATTACTAATCTTGCGATAAAAGCGCTTAGAATTGTTGTAATCAATAAGGTATTAATTGATGCAAGTAGAATCTAAGTAGTTGGTGTTAACCGTATAAATACTTGAGGACAGTAGATGTTAACCTTTCAAAAATGCAACTCATAACGTCCTACCTACAATAAGCTATAATTCCAAAAATTGGAATCTTTCTGTTACATAGTATGCACTATGTATGTACATACAAAGTTACAAAACCGCGCCACGGAGTCGAACGCTACACCACCACCATTCCCCACCTTCCGGGCATTTTCATTCTTGCCGGCATTTGCTCAGTGTGTGTCGCTCTTACATACTTTTCATCAGCTTTTGCGCTTTGATTTACTTATTACTGTAATTTTTAATTTAATAATTGCGATTTTTAATTAACTATATTTTCAAAAAGAAAATCATCTGTTAAAAGTGAATCAAGTATAAAGAGATCAAAGAATATATACTATATAATACGTACTACATGTTACTACGTTTTCATTTTGTTTTAACTGTTTTCTAGTTTTTTCGTGTTTGTTTTTAGCCTACGAACTTTAATTTTAGGTTTAGTGTTGAGCACAAAGCAGTGTGAATGTTGAATATTAAGTTTGGGTAGTATAGTCAGAGCAAAATTCTTATTTGCGAATTTCAACATTCGCGAGGTTATTGGGAACGTATCCCTCGTGAATGTTGAGGGGCTGGTGTAAATGCAAAGTATGGAGTTCGTGAAAAAATATGAAATAGTGGTGTTCGCACCTTTGGCCAAATTCAGTATTTAGGTAGTTCTACCGAAAAAATAAAAAACTTGAAGAAATATATTTTTTATTATGTATTTTTTGGATTATTGGAAAATTTCACTTTATATATGAAACTGTTTGAAACATTTTGGGTGTAATAGCACATCACACTTGACGCACTTGAAGTTTTGTGACTTTTGCACTTCCTACACCTTCTAGAGTCCATTTTCCCTACTAAATGACGAGCCTTGTCTTTCCTTATATCTGAAGGCAGAGATAATATGGATGGTCTTCCTTTCTGAGGGTTTGAAGATGAAGCAGAGAGCTCATCTCGCTCTTCACTCGTCACTGGTTCACCTCTCAGGAGTGTTCAAGCTATAAATGATCTAAAATCCACCTGGGACATCTTACTCCCAGTGGCCTTTCTATATAATTTCCAAGACTTTGTGCAAACACTGTCCAATAAATTTGGAAATACATAATGGCCACCACCATTTTTTGCCTCTAGTTATTATCCTGTAATTATCATTGGCATTATCATGTAAGCGAACTCCTCCCATATATATTTATTACTAGCAGAATTTCCCGTTGAATTTCAACGGATTTAGTGAGGCTACTACAGCACAACCTACAAACTCTTTAAAATACCTATATAGTAGATACTTTTTAACTTACAATTAGCTTTTCTTAACAATTAATCATATTTGCTTGTAACAATCCGTTTCCGAATGTATTGCATTCAAATATAATGATAATTTTATTTCCTATCATATTACTTTCATCAAATCCAGCTTCATTTCTTGTGTAATTATGCTTAGCTGAAATATTTGCTTTTATGGCTTGAAAAAGCAACGTACAGTTGTCCATGATTGAACACTGACTGGTAAATGTACACCAGATACGTGAGCTTATTTACGTTAATGAACATTATAATGTAGAATATAATGATTTTACTTACAAAAAATGTAAGATTCCAGTAATCAATAGATGAAAGAAGGTTCAATTACTTTCATCAATAAACACTTCCTGAATATTATTCAGTATCTATTTATGTTGCTATCCATAAACATCCATGGTTTCATTGTTTAAACAAAAGTGCGACTCAAATAACGCTAAACTTTGTCTATTTATAAGCTTCACTGAAGCTAATTGAATCTGAGGTAACAATGATGGCCGCCTTGGTTATGCCTGGAAAGAGTATGAAAAATCCACAAAATTTCGAAACAAAGAACGTATTTCTGAAAACTTCGACCTTGTAACATGTAAACTTCTCAGGAATAAGATAGTATAGAGTTTTATTCGTCGTATAAAGCAAAAACAAAAAAAATCGGTCCATATTTACGTATTTTAATGCTTGAAGGAAGAATACCTTGCAAGTCAAGAAGTGGATTCATACGTGTTATCTTATGGAAAAATATTAATCCCCTATATGGGCAGCACTGATTAATCCCAGTTGACCAAACCTTGACCATTCACTAAGTTAGGATGTAAGGAAGAATCTTACTAAATTTGGTTATTCTAGCTTTTATCTTTTAGGAGAAGTTCCATGAACAAAAACACAAACAAACAAACCAACAAACACACGCTTCAAAATATATTATAGTAGATATTCCCTAATTACAAGGGTTTGGGAAATAGTTATTTCTTTCCTCTCCTTCCTACTGAATTATTTGGCACTTTCAAGTGGGAAGACAGGTGTCATGTTACTGGCTACTGTGACAACAGAGTTGTCATTCCATTTTATTACTGACAATTCAGCTATTTCATCATATGCTTGGTCAAAGGAGCCTCTTGGTTTTTTTGAAAGGTACTTGAAATCCTCCAGTGGACATTTTCCAGTTTGATTCTCGCAAATTGTGCCAGTAGCGAAAACCCCTTTTTCCTTTAGGATTCTAAATACAGGCAACCCCCTACTTCTGTACACATATGTTCCTGAAAACGTGTACGAAAGTCGAATGTACAAAAGTCGAACATAGATTTACATGTTATAGGGAGATTCCGTTCTCAGAGAGCCAAAAAAATATTATAAAATCTCTAATCTGCTATAATATATTTTGAAGCGTGTGTTTCTGTGTTTGTTCAGGAACTTCTCCTAAACGATAAAAGCTAGAATAACCAAGTTTGGTACGATTCTTCCTGACATATTAACTTAGTGAATGGTCAAGGTTTGGTCAACCGGGATTAATCAGTGCTGCCAATATAGGGGATTAATATTTTTCCATAAGATAACACATATGAATCCATTTCTTGACTTGCAAGGTATTCTTCCTTCAAGCATTAAAATACGTAAATATGGACCGATTTGTTTCGTTTTTGCTTTATACGACGAATAAAACTCTATACTATCTTATTCCTGGGAAGTTTACATGTCACACAGAAAACTAATTGTAAGTTAAAAGGTATATATTTTAAAGAGTTTGTATGTTGTGCTGTAGTAGCTTCACTAAATCCGTTGAAATTCTACGGGAAATTCTGCTGGTATATAAATATTTTTTGCTGAATTTTGTGGTTTTTTCATGTTATTTTTTTCTTTTCAATAAAGGAGATTCGTTATATGTAATTTAATTTTTATACTTTTGTAGGACCTTTCATATAAATAAATTCACAAATCAAAAAAAAATGTTTTTTGGGCCATGTGTCCCGAATTTTGGTTTGGAAAATATGGTCACCACAGTTATAGAGGATATAGAAGGCCAAAATCAGAGCTATGTTCCTTTGATCCTTTCCATACTTCTATAAAAGTATTCATGAAGATTTAAAAAATCCTGTGGGATAGAGTTTGTTTGCAGTTGATTGTGAGCCATTTAATGTAAGCTGGGGGTCGTGCAGCTTTAATATCCTTGCTAGGCTGCATTTCAAAGCGAGAGGAGAAGCTGCGAGTGCAAATGCTGATTGAGCCAGGACGTGAATTCCGTAAGGCCTTTTTGACAGTTATCAGAGGGAGAATGAATACTGAGATCATCAGGTATTCAATGTTGACTAGACAGGCATCATTTGGAAAAAGTTGCCTGCTTGTACTTACATTGTTATTGAGAAGAAGAGAATGCCTGCTTTTAACGCCTCACCGTATTACATAGGTGGAAATGCAGCTGGGGAAATCAAACTTAAGCCCTTCTTAGTGTGTCAAAGTGAAAATTCTAGTAATTTTAAAGTTTTAAAAAGTGCACAATCAGTTATCTGGGAAACCAGCAATAAGGCCTGGGTTACTTTTTTGACGACTGGTTTATACACCATTTTGTTTCCTCAGCAGAGATATATAACTCACAGAATAATTGGACTTTAATTGTTAAGCCAGAAAATAAGACGGATTCCTAATGCTGTAAAAAGGGTAAAATATACTCACTTATACACACAAGAAGTACCACATGCAGTTACAGGTTTATAGGAAGTTACTCCACGGCTGAGACCCATCAATCACATACCATGCACATGTAATCACATAATGCAGGTTTATGAGAAGTTACTCCATGGTAGGGAACTGACTATTCATGCACAGTGTATGCATGGGTTTAGGGGTATTTAAACCACACACATATACATGTCAATGAACATAGGTATTTCAATCACTGATCCTCTTCAGCATCACATAAGGAGTTTTTAAAATAACTCTAAATTCAACAAAAATGTTTTTTTATTAAAAACACTTTCGCTAGAATCATTGCATCCTTCGGTGACATAGTGATTCCAACAAGTTAGAAAGAAAGAATAACTTTTAGTAAAATGTATGGTATTTTTGCTCTTTCATTACTTCTATTACTCCTTTTTAACTGCTAAGTTCATATCACCATTCTGATTTTGTTATAAATTAAGTGGTTGCAGGAACAATCCTTTTACTGTAAGTAGTGATTAAGATTCAAATGTGAGCCACAGATGGTGAGCAACCCTGGTCTGTTACTGACAGTTAGTGAATTCTATTGAAGGGACTTCATATTTTGTGTGATGCAATTTCTAAATTAATGAAATATCAGCAGGAATTATAGAAGAGAAGCTCAAAACCATTCCTTCTATTGAAAGTTTTACTTGCCCTTCTCAATATTGAAAGCAGATTATTCGATTTGATTTTGGTGTCCAACACAAATAGTTCTTTGTTGCTTTTTATATCAGCTTATTTTTTTGATTTAACAACATCAAGGACTAATTCAGTGTATTTTATTGACCGATAACAGGATTGCCTTGAAAGCAGTTTTTGACCAGTATTTTGCTCCTCATGTGCCCTCACTTTCAAAGATTGGTGGTATTAAGAGACCAGAAGCTGAGATCATTCTCCAAAGAGTTCTCATAGCCATTGAAATCACATGTAGTCCAGTGTTTTTAAGATTTTTTATAATTGCATCAAATGGAGGTAGCACATATACAAGTGAAAATGAGTTGGAGAAATCCTTAGTGGCAATGATGAAGAGGTAAATTTTTTCTAATATTAAATGTGCTTTGTTTTATTAGTATGAAAACCTATTTTTTACTGTTATATTTTCTCAAATAGAGCTGACGCTGAAAAGCAACTAGAAGCCATTTCTACAGTTCATTCAATTGCATTGGATGGTGACTATGATCCTGCAGTTCGTTTTGGCTCAGCAAAAATATTTGCAAGTAAACTCATTGAAACTGCTAAGCAAGATGCAGTAGTCAAGTTTTTTGTGACTAACATAAGGAAAATTCTTCAAACTCTTCAGGAAAACTTAGAAGCTCAACCATTATGGAAATTAAAACATCAGTTAATTTCAAAAATAATTCACTTTCAGTTAATAGGAACAATGTTCCTGAAATTTGGCAAGGAATTGGAATCCCCATCCTGTCCTATATCTTTTGCTTATAATAATGGTAAACCTAATGAGAGACAGTTGATCAAAGAATTAACTCGAAGAGCTTGGGAAGCAAGGAAAACTTTAGGCTCTGAGGTAGAAGAGACTAAAGAGCTTTTGCGACAGTATCGATGTGCAGCATACAATGCTACTGTTGCTGCAGTAGCAAATCTTAAGAATGAAGAGAGATTTTATTCACTTCTTTTCCAAGAAAAACCCTGCAAGGGAGACAGGATTTGGGATGGGTTGGTGGATACCACAGAGATCATGGTCCTTTCAAGTAGTTGTGATGAATATCAAGGTGAACTCATTCTTAGCATTCCCATTAATGAAGGAGAACTTACTAGGAAGCGGAAGATAGAGGAAAGCAATAGCGATTCTTCCTGCAATTATTCTTTTAGCCTAGGTGTGAAGGAATATCTTTCTGATAGCACCCTTCATGATGATGTTAGCAAGTTTGATTTTTCAGATTGCTCAGTCAAAAGTTTGTGTTGGGCATTGGAAGAAGGGAAAGAGAGCACACAGGATAAATTGACAGTAAGTTGCTTTTTTAGAAAATATAAACACTGTAGATATTTAAAATATACTAATAATGATTTTCTTGCAGGCTAAACATTTTTCTAAATCAAGATCAGTGACTTACAGTTGTGATGCTATCAATAATCATGAATGCATGGCAATGATATGTGGCCTTATAGAACATATGGTGGAAGAAAAGATAACCCCTTTGCCAGAGGGGGATAAGGCAAGTTCAAAATAACATTTTGCACTAAGAAGGATTAAGTCTAATATCTTCAGGTAGAGCCTTTGATTTGATTTTTGAAATTTGATTTTAGTACTTAAACATGGCAAAGTTTGAATTAATGTAGCCAACCTTGAGAATAGTTGAAAGGTTTAGTAATGTTGTCTCATGTCAAATAACTGGAACCATCTCCAAAACTGACTACACCAGAGACCTCATGACCCTCATTAACTCGGATTAGGAGCTCGAACCTTGAGGCCCAGACCCAAATCCAAGCTCATGTACCTGTACCCTCGCAGCAGGGGAGCACTAGCCAATAAAGTTTAAACTATTTTATGTTGTTAACTTACAAGGAGAGTAGGGAGGCTAGTACCCTCAGACTTTGTTCAAATTTCACATGGTGATAGCTGATGTATTCCGATTTAACATGTAACTTGCCATTTGTGTGAATAGGCCTTGGTTGCCGAGATATCGCAGTTTGAAGTTTTCGGAATTTCAGCCGATTTCCGCATGCGCGTTAAGACTCGTGAAAGTCACCCCGCTAGGACGAGCCGTCTGAAGTTGAAGTCTTAAGGCGTTGGGCTAGTAAGCCAGAAGTCCGGGGTTCGAGTCCCCGTTGTGGAATTTTTCTTTTTTGATGTTTATCTTTTTTAATGCTGAAAAAATGTACAATTCCCATTATTAATTTATTACGACTGTAAAAATTTAAATTATACTATTTTTATTGATGCATTAAAAAAGATAAAAATCAAAAAAGAAAAATTCCACAACGGAGACTCGAACCCCAGATGTCTGGCGTACTAGCCCAACGCCTTACCACTTCAGCTACAGACAGCTTATCCTAGCAGGGTGACATTTATGAGTCTTAATGCGCACGCGGAAATCGGCCGAAATTCCAAAAATTTCAAACTGCGATATCTCGACAACCAAGGCCTATTCACACAAACGGCAAGTTACACATTAAATCGGAACAAAATCTGAGGGTACTAGCCTCCCTACTCTCCCTGTCAGTGAGATAGTAACTCAAACATCAAATTCCACTAAATGTCTGATTAAGAACCCAGGATTACCAACCTCTTAAAAGTTTTTGGGACAGGATTATATTGAAAGCGGTTAATTCTCCCAAATTTGATACTTGAGTCAAAATCATACTTAGTTAACAACATCAAATACTTTAATTTTTATTGCAAAAGAAATGGTTGGCTATTGCCCCCATGCTGCGAGAGTACAGGTACATGAGCTTGGATTTGGGCCTGGGCCTCGACGTTTGAGCTCCTAATCTGAGTTAATTTTCTTGAAATCAATATTAAGGGAACAAAAGTTTAACATAAGAGTGAATTATATTATAATATCTAATTACAAAACTAAAAGAGGTAATAGAAATACCACCTAGAAAAAGTATTGGAATTGTTTATAAATAATCAATAAATAAACAATCATGTTCACCAAGAAGAAAATAATATTCCACTAAATTTTGGATAAACCATAATACGATAAACAAAAATCACTTAGAAAAATAAACCAAATACATAAATGGCCAAATCGAAAATTACAACAATGTTTATATTCTTGGCCATTAAAAAATCCTAAAATGTAAACAAATACTTCATGATTTAGGTACATATAAATGTGCTTCAATGCTGTAATTTTTTCTATCGGTAGAATTTGCCAATTAATGAAAATGGTATTATAGAAATTTGAAAGTGTTTATTTATTTGACCGTTAAAAGTTCATAAAAGGTAAACAAATTGACTAATGTTTATGTACTTTTGGTTGAGCTAGGAAACTGAAAATTTTGAGAAAGTTACGAAATGGTGTTCCAGTGGTAATTAACATCGAAAATTACAATAAAGTTTATTAATGTGACCGTTAAAAATTCATAAAAATTAAGCAAATCAATATAAATGCATTTCTAGTGGTGCTACATCATTAAAGTGTGGTAAAAATGAGTGGAATTTGCAGCAAACATTGGAAAAAATATAAAATTCTTAATATTATATTTTTAGGGGCGGTTTTGCCCCATCATTGCCCCATAAGAGGTTAAAAATTATGACGCACTTCCAGATGACCTAGATGCTTCAAATTTGGCACGATTATAGGTTTTCAGTCAAAACCAATGGGGAGGTTAAGGCCTGGGGGAGAGAAAGAGTTTTAGATGTGGATGTGGACGTGGGGCAATTCCCATTGATGGAGTTGGGGGGTGGAAGTGTCGTCCAGGAGGGCGCAAATGGCCCTTGCCGTGAAACAAACATTGAATTTAAGATTTTGATCATTCACATGAATGGCCATGGGTTGCGGTCATTCAAGACTAACGTTTTTGCGATGGCTGTTCATGTGAATTTTGAGAGGATTGGTGGTGAGGTCTAACAATAGGTTTCCTTGGTAACAAGCTCTATCCTTTCATATGGGAAAGCTTTTAATGGGAATCAGAGGCTTATATTTTAATGCTGCTAATGTTAAACTACACCTAATGAAGGAAATCCGATATTGATATAATCCTCATTTTTGGGGCTGTTTTGCCCCATTATTGCCCATTTCGAGAACAAAAAAGGCGATGCAACTGCATAGGACCCAGAGACTTGAAATTTGGCACGGTTATAGAAATTTCATTGCAACCTAAGATAAAATTACAAAATTACAAAAATTCTCATTTTTAAAGGGCGGTTTTGCCCCTTTTCGGCCCCATGCGAGAACAAAAAATGCGTGGCAGCTGCATAGGACCTAGAGACTTAAAGTTTGGCACGATTATAGAATTTTCATGGCAAACTAAGATAAAATTGTAAAATTGCAAAAATTGCAGTTTTTAATCGGTGGCTTAGCCCCTTTTCGTCCCCATGCGAGTGTGATAATTATAAGGCACTTCTTAATGAGATACAAACTTGAAATTTGGCAGAATTATGGGTTTTTAGTTACAACAGATGGAAAAACTCTGAGACTGTAATAATTCTTAATGTTAGGGGATGTTTAGATCCATTATTCCTCCATACGAGGATTAAAATTATAAGGCACTTCTAAATGAGCAACAAACACCAAATTTGATATGGTTATATGATTATGTACAACATCGCTTGGGAGTAATTTGAATTTGTAAAAATGCTAAAATTTGTAAATGCTTGCAGAATGCAAGCACATAACAACTAGTATATATATATATATATATATCATATAAGATATAGGAGGATACAAAATTATGAGGCCCAACTACAATAGTTGGAGAGCTGAAATTTAATACACAGTTGAACCAAAAAAATTAATCAGAGGAATAATTGCAAAATTGCAACAATGTTTATTTTCTTGGCCGGTAAAAATTATAAACTATTTTACTAACATTTCATGGTTTAGGTATTTCTATATGTGCTATAAAGCTGAAATTTTTTCTACCTGTAGAATTCGCCAAATAATGAAAACGGGAATATAGAAATTTGAAAGTATTTATTCGGTCGGCCGTAATAAATTCCCAAATGTTTAACAAATTGACTAATATTTATGTACTTTCTGTAGATCCAGGAAGCTGGAAATTTTAACAGGGTTAGGAAATAATGTCCCGGTGGTAAATAACATTGAAGATATTAGAAATACTTATTGCTGTGGCTGTTAAAAATTAATAAAATTTAAACAATGAAATTCAGATAAATCCACTTCTAGAGGTCCTACATTGACGAAATTTGGCGTAAATGTGAGGTATTCGTAACAAATGCTGAAAACCTATAAAAGTTTCATGATTATAAATTTTTGGGGTTATTCATACCACAAAATTTTCAAAACAGAAAAACGTAATTCGGAGCCGAGATGTGAACTTATGCATTGAAAATTATTTTTCGGCTTTTATTTTCACTTTAGGGTGAGAGAAAATGCTTGCAGAATGCAAGCACACATTTACTTGTATGATATATATATACTAGTTAATGTGAGCTTGCATTCTACAAGCATTTTATCTCATCTTAATATGAAGAGTAGAATAGACAGATAATTTTGAAATAGCAAAAGTTTGCACCGCTGCGCAGATTAATGTTTTACATTATGGACAATATTGGAATAAAAGTAACGCTTAAAATTTATAATTGTAAAACTTCTATAGTTTTTATTATTTGATACGAATACCTCACATTTCTGCAACATTTCATCAATGTAGCACCTATAAATCAGTAGTTATATAAAATAAATTGTTTAAAAATGATGAATTTTTAACAACCACAATAATAAACTTTATTATATTTGTCAATATTATTTACCGCTGGAATAGCATACCCTAAATTCTCTAAATATTCAGCTTCCAAACTCTAATAAAAGTGCATAAACATTAATAAATTTTTTTAACATTTATGAATGTTTTACGGATCATTAAATAAACATTTTGAAATTTCTATAATCCCGTTTTCGTTCCTTGGTAAGATCAACCGTTAGAAAAAATTTCGGCATTGTAGCACAATTATAAGTAACTAAACCATGAAACGTTTGTTTATATGTTTATAATATGTGATTTCATTAAGCAAGCATTTTCAAATATTAGCATTTTTACAATTCTGAATTATTCCCAATCGTTATGTCCAAAACCATATAACCGTGTCAAATTTCGAGTTTGTATCTCATTAAGAAGTGCCTTATAATGTTCACATTCGTATTGGGTATAAAAGGGGGCAAAACCGCACCTAAAAATTTGAATTTTTGCTATTTTTTAATTCTATCTTCAGTTGCAACAACATTTATATATTCGTGCTAAATTTCAAGTCTCTAGGTCACATGGAGCTGAATCACAGTTTTTGTTCTCGAGTAGAGCAATACTGGGGCAAAACAGAACCAAAAATTAGGATTATATCAATATCGGATTTCCTTCATTAGGTGTAGTTTAACATTAACAGCATTAAAATATAAGCCTCTGATTCCCATTAAAAGCTTACCCATATGAAAGGATAGAGCTAGTTACCAGGGAAGCCTATTGTTAGACCCAGAAAAATTAGCAATTTTTTGCGATAAAAACTATAATTTTACGTTAATTCTACTCGGATTTGCATTCCGTCTTCAAAAATTAGAAACTACAATTTATATCCTATCCGACAGTTTAAGTCTCGAGTTCGTATCTTGACGGGAAGTAATTTTAAAATGTAAATATAAAAACCTCTGCACCAATTTACATGCTTTCTTATGGCCAAAAATGGGGCAAACAGGGGCCAAAATAGCCCCTCAAAATAGGAATTTTGCCAGTTTCGGATTTTTTCCTTTGGTTGTGACTAAAAACCTATAATCCTACCAAATTTCAAGTTTCTGGCACATCTGGAAGTGCCTCATAATTTTGTATCCTCATATATATATATATAATATATCATGTGTAAGAAGCATCTATATATTATAGATATCATGTGTAAGAAGCATCTATATATTATAGATATATATATATATATATATAGGAGGATACAAAATTATGAGGCACTTCCAGATGTGCCAGAAACTTGAAATTTGGTAGGATTATAGGTTTTTGGTCACAACCAAACGAAAAAATCCTAAACTGGCAAAATTCCTATTTTGAGGGGCTATTTTGGCCCATTTTTTGCCCATAAGAAAGCATGTAAATTGGTGCAGAGGTTTTTATATTTGCATTTTAAAATTACTTCTCATCAAGATACGAACTTGAGGCTGAAACTATCGGATACGATGTAAATTGTAGTTTCTTATTTTTGATGACACTTCAAATCCAAGTAGAATTAGCGTAAAATTATAGTTTTTATCGCAAAAAAGTGGTAATTTTTCTGAGTCTAACAATAGGCTTCCTAGGCAACAGTCTTAATGCTTTCATATGGGTAAGCTTTTAATGGGAATCAGAGGCTTATATTTTAAAGCCTTTAATGTTAAACTATGCCTAATGGAGGAAATCCCATATTGTAATAATCCTCAGTTTTGGAGCCCTTTTGCCCCAGTATTGCTCCATACGAATATAGAAATGATGATGCAGCTCCATATAACCCAGAGACTTGAAATTTGGCCTGGTTATAAAACCTTTATTGCAACCGAAGATAAAATAAAACTGCGAAAATTCCAAATTTTAAGGGCAGTTTTGCCTTATTTATGACCCATACCAGTGTGAAAATAATACGGCAATTCTTAATGAGATGCAAACATGAAATTTTGCAGAATGATGGATTTTTAGTTACAACAGAAAGAGGAAATTTGATACCGTGAAAATTCGAAATCTTAGCAACTGTATTGTCACATAATTGTCCTATGCAACGAGTAAAATTATAATGCACTTCTAAATGAGCTACAAAGTTGAAATTTGATACGGATATATGATTTTGCACAAAATTGATTGGGAATAATTTGAAATTGTAAAAAGGCTAAACATCAAAAATGCTTGCAGAATGCAAGCACACATTAACTAGTATATACATATATCATGTGGAAGAAGCATCTATATATTATAGATATACTAGATAATATGTGCTTGCATTCTGCAAGCATTTTCAAATTTTAGCATTTTTACAATTTCAAATTATTCCCAATCGATGTTGTACATAATCATATAACCGTGTCAAATTTGGAGTTTGTAGCTCATTTAGAAGTGCCTTATAATTTTAATCCTCGTATAGGGCAATAATGGAGCAAAACAACCCCTAACATTATGAATTTTTACATTCTAAAAGTTTTTCCATCTGTTGTAACTAAAAACCCATAATTCTGCCAAATTTCAAGTTTGTATGTCATTAAGAAGTGCCTTATAATTATCACACTCGCATGGGGCCGAAAAGGGGCAAAACTGCCCCTTAAAAATGAGAATTTTTGTAATTTTATTGGGACTCTTTTTGAAGAAAGTGTTCATTATATATAGACTAGTACATTCAGCAAAGTCTACAAGTCGGTCCCTTCGTTCATTTCTGTCTCCATAGCCCCATTTTCCAACTGCACTGTCGTCTTCCTTTTGTTCTCTTACCTTGGCATTGAAATCACCCATGATTACTTTTAGATGGCAGCTTCCTTTGTCGTGCAGTTCTCCAACTTCTTGGTAGAAATCTTCCAGTTCCTCATCCGAGTATGATGACGTTGGCGCATAAACTTGGACTATTTGAACTTGATATCTTTTATTTATTTGAAGCATTAGTCTAGCTGCCCGCTCGGATGAACTTTCCATTTCCACGATATTATTCTTCAATTTTTTGTGGATGATGAATCCAACTCCTCCTGTTCTTCCTGTGTCAGTTCTCCTGTAATAAAAATATGTCCACTCTTCAACTCCAGTAGGCCTTCACCTTTTCTTCTCACCTCACTAAACCCTAAAATGTCTCACTTGATCTTCTCCAGTTGTTCTTGGATCTCTTGAAGTTTATCTTCACTGGACAAAGTCCAGCAGTTAAAGGTAGTTAGGTTGAGGTTAAAGGAATTAGGTACAGCATGTTTGAACCTACCGGTGTCCGAGGACACCATTGTTCTTCGCCCTTTAGCCTCCATTTACACCCTTCCGCCGACTTTGAGGCAGTGAACTGAGGCAGTTGGAAAGGATATATATATATACACACACATATATATATATACACACTCACACACTAGTTAATGTGTGCTTGCATTCTGCAAGCATTTTCTCTCACCTTAATATAAAGAGTAAGTTCAAATTAATAATTTTTAAACATATAGTGTTGCACCTCTGCGCCGATTTATGTGTTTTTCTTTATGGACAATATCAGAATAAAAACAACCCCTAAATTTATAATTGTAAAATTTTATAGGTTTTAATCATTTGTTGCAAATACCTCACATTTCTGCAAAATTTCATCTACGTGGCACCTCTAGAATTGCATTTATATAAATTTCATTGTTTAAACTTTTTGAATTTTCAACAGCTACAATAATAAACTTTTCTGAAATTTTGAAATCTAATTGCAACGCGCAGCTTTTAAGTTCTGAAATTCAATCACTTTAATTTGAACACTCTTTGTTGGA
Source organism: Uropetala carovei (assembly GCA_036926305.1). NCBI lineage: Eukaryota > Metazoa > Arthropoda > Insecta > Odonata > Petaluridae > Uropetala > Uropetala carovei. The sequence continues at coordinate 5,378,802 of JAXCHB010000084.1, read as the reverse complement.
ATAAAATACCGAATTAGCACAGGTACTAACTTAAAACTTTTATGGTTTGAAGTATCCACCATAACTGGTACATACCTCACAAATTTCAATTCTTCCAAAATTTGTTGCATCGCAATAGGCACGAGAACGTTCACAACAATAGATTCACAATTTTTTTGACCACATGAGAATCTTTGCTCATGCAGTCTCTTTATCAATGAGGAGGTGCAGTCCATAGACTGAAAGGAATGGTGGTGCTTGATAGTGTAAAAAGCAAACAAACCTTCTTCAGCTGCAATATGTTTGCACTCTTCTGTCGCTGTTGTCTTCATAAAATATGAGGGTATCTTTTGGCTGCAACTCTTACTACTTACTGCAGTCAAATGCTTTTCCTTCTTGCTATGCTGTAGTATATCTGAACGGCCTCTGTGTTCTATAGAAAATACGGATGGTGCACAACACTTTTCCCACTTCTGAATCTTCCTTTAAACAAGTTAGGAAAGTGTACAACATAACACAAAAGGGGCGCTTTTCATGCAATGGAATATTAGAAAGAAATTATATACCTGTACGTAAGGGAAATAGCATTTTAAAGTTCTTTTCTTCATCATAAATAATCCATTTTCTTCCTATTTAATAATATTACATGCACACGTGAGGAAATTAAACGTTTGTTTGGGAGATTATGTCAGCAATAATGAAGTAACCATGCAAGAAATTTTCTGTTCAACTCGATATAAGACATTCTTGTTTGATTTTCTCGATAACGGCTACTCCTATGATAAAAATGTATAGGAAAGGAAATACTCTACTTTACCAGTTCTACAACTTTTATTTGAAAAATATTTTGATATGCATAATACTTTACGAGATATAACAAAATTTTAATTTTTTGTCCCCAGTAAAGTGGTTCCCCTGATTGGCGTACGATTCATTTTTGCGATTTTCTTATTATTGAAAGTCCTTAATATCAAATTTCATAAAAATCCGTTTGGTAGAAGCCGAGAACGAACATGCGGACGGACAGACGGACAGACAGACCGACCGACGATAATAGGCGCTCACGCTGTAAGCGAAACGCGCCTGAAAAGGAAAATCGACTTTTAACCTTTCAGTGAAAACACATTTTCTTTCCGGCATTTTACAGGGTTTAATTATCTTTTCTGAATGTAAAAGCACGTTTATAAACGTTAACGTTTTTCCAAAACCACGTATGTAATTTTGTAATATTATATCACATTCACGTGCTTGCCGTAACAAAACAAACTGAACTATGGTTGCCAGCCCGCTGTGACGAGCTTGCGATGTTTAGCTTCTTGATTATTAACCACAACACTAACAATACGTGTTAACCACGATACTTGAATTTGAAAACAATGCCTCTTCCTTCCCCCTCTCCGCGTGGGCGGCACATTGCTTTTTATTCCCTTCAATTTGTTTCGGCAATGATTGTTTACAGCCGTTTCAACAAACAGCACTGCAATCAAAATTATATTTAGCATTCGTCGAATGATGGCATTAATTTAAAGTCGGTGTTGTTTGTCTTCATACCCGCCTTTTGACGACTTTATATGGCCCAAACGGCAGAAATCCGCCCAATCTTGCAACCCTGCTAGCTGATGTTGTGCTTTACCGAAAATGAATATATACTCTGGCACTGTCAACATTAGAAAGTGAAATCAACATCATGTTCTGAATTCGTTATAAGGCTTAATTTTGTGAGTAACTTTGCGTATGAATAGGACTTCCCGAAAAAACGGGACAATTGGCGTCCCGCTTTAACTCTATCGGAACAACGGGACAATTGGATAAATAACAGGATGATCCCGTTAAAAACGGGACATATGGTCACCCTAATGTATGCAATATGCTTTACAGACAGCCCGGTCCGGATCGCGCGAGTCGTTTGCTACAAATGACTCGCGCGAGCTGGATAACTTAACTGCGTACATCTATCTATACATACAACTATTTACCGCAGCGAAATTAATATAAAAGTTATTAAAAATATACAAAATAACTTAAGAATAAAGAAACAATAAAATGAAAAATATTTTCATAGCTTTTTCAACTGAGCTTACTGGACTTGGTTTATTAATTGAGAAGTTGGAAGATTTTAGTTGGAAGAAGAGGAGCTATTGGGTGGGGAACTGTTTATTGTTTTTATCAAATTACCTGAATTTATCACGTTCTAGAATTTTTTCCTTCTGATTCACATAAGTGCTAATAGTTGACACATTCCCAACGATCGTACGATTTCAGTATGGCTTTCAGTATGTGTTTCTGACACTGATCATCTACCCAAAGTTTTAAAAGTTTTTCCATTTTAGGGATCACAACACCGTGCCTAGGACTGTTTATTGATGTTGTCAAATTACCTGAATTTATCACATCTTCTAGAATTTTCTCCTTCTGTTTCACATAAGTGCCAATAGTTGAAGGACACATTCCCAACAATCGTGCGATTTCAGCTTAGCATTCACCTTTCTCAACATGCTTTAAAATTTCTAATTTTAATTCATAACTATGAATCTTATGCCCTCTTTTAAATGATTTCCTTACGTTATCACTATTACATTTCCTTTTAGATACCATGTCAAGTGATGAATTTATAAATAAATCAATAAAATAAATAAATTTAACAGAAAAAAAGAGTGAAATCAGCACAAATTCAAACAATAAGAGCAGATATAACTACGTCTACACCAAAACTAAACCTCGCATTTGGTCAGAACCAATAACTACGCGAAGATAATTTCACGTATATTATCGATCGGCGGGATCGAAATCTCGAATTAATCGAGACTCGAACAATTGAGACTTGGGAGTCGCCTGTGTGTGTGTATATATATATATATACACACACACACACACTACAGAAGAGGAAAGGTAAGTAAGGATATTTAGGGCAACTAGGTGTTGAAGGCAACCCAGTGAACACTTACTGGACGGAGAGCTGCTGGGGTGTTGGAGAGACATTTGTAGAGGTTAGAGCTTTCGGTATGATCCCTTCGTCAGCACAAGAGAGACACAACTATATATATATATATATATATATATATATATAATATATATACAGGGCTGTGCTGATGGGTGAGGTGGCGAGGCAACCGCCTCAGGCGCCTCGAAGGGGACACCAAAATGTGACGAAAATGAAAACCTATCACAGTGAATTCATAAGACCAGCCCGCGCCTGAGGCGTCAATGTAGTTAGGGCGTATAAACGACTTTTATATATCTATCCATTATTGCAAATTTCTCTTTTGCATTCCAAAGTGAGTCACATATTAACAAAGCGGCAACTTTGTTCTTATTACAACAAAGCATATAAGTGAATATAAATATTAACGGTATGTTTGTCAAATTTTTATATGCAAAAGGAGGCGCTGTTAGTTTGATTGGCTGGGCATCAAAATACGATACCTTGGGCTCACAATGTATACTCATTATTTTTTCAATACCGTTTAGTCCTTTTTAAACAATGCTTCAAAGACTCGTTTTTATATTGAGTTGGAAAATAGCATATTTGTAGAAGAATCTTTCAGCCTAACCATACAAAGCATCGTTGAGTGAATAACTTTGTTACAAAAATAAAGGCGCAATATATCTCGGATCCGATGAAATAAATTCTGGCAACCTTCCTACGATGATTAAAAAAAGCATGCATGAAAACAATTCATAGTTTTTATCACTTCAAAACTCCATACTTCCGCACTCACATTTTAAAACAATGGAGTATTTTTCTTTCACTCAACTCTTTTTTTTGTTTTGTCAAAATCTTCTTTTTGTTTTATCTAAATAATAAAAATAGCTGGACTTTCTCATTTTTATTTTATATTTATATTTTATATAAATATATGCTCTCGCATACTTTTTTGTGCCAGATATTGTTCCCTCCGGATAATTTTTTAAATCGGTATCTCACCGGTCATATAAGAGTTAAAAAGAGGAAAATATGGATTTTTAATTGTTGTGTGCGAAATAAATCTTCGTATTTGACAATGTAAGTATGGATTCTTTACGTTGTTAACGTATATGCTGTCGTAAACTATTTCAATGCAGTAAGTTAGACAATTTTTCTCAAAAGTTACAGTTTGAAATAGAAATGTTTTGCCCACTAAAATGCATAAAATGAGAAATTCTTCGTAAAATAAATTTGTGACATTTTGAGGTTTAATGCTTGTAATGCAATTCGTGGCTTTTTATAAGTAAAATGTATACTGCAACTAAATGAAATTTAAATCGTGGCTTCTGAAGCTGAAAACGAAATTAGAATATAACACCATCCATAATTTTTTAAAATTTAATTATATACTGCTAAGTGTTACTTTGTTGTGACATGGGCTTTGGTTATCCTTCGCAGGTGGTAATTTAGATTCCTTTCCTTTCTATCGTGCGCACCCTGTATATCATCATCATCATAGGTAGTCTGTCCGTTGACAGGTTCGTGATTATTCTAGGTTAAACTTGGTTCTCCATATACTCCTATTTTCCGCAGTTTTCTTCATGTCTTGATAGCTCTCTTTCCCTTTCAAGTCGTCTGCTAGCTGAAACCTTTTCCTACCTCTTTCTCTTTTTCCATCCAATTTTCCTTCTAGCACTTCTTTGATCATGCACTCTCTCCTCAGGTAATGCCCAATCCAGTTCGCCTTCCTCTTTCTGATAGTCTCTATAATCGTTCGCTTCTCTCCTATTCTTCGTAGTACCCTATCTGTCCATTTTATCTTCAGCATTCTTCTCCATGTCCACATTTTGAACACCACATCTATATTGTATTGTCGTAAGCATGACTGAACATGATGTGCATATCCGTTAACCCTGTGTGTGTGTGTGTACACACACACACACTAGCGTAATTGCCCATCAATATGCTGGGATATCTTTAGTTAACCTTAAAATAGTTGCCTCCCCCTCTCTCTTCTCCTCCTTCCCTCCCCCTCCCTTCCACCCTCTCCTTCCCTTCTACCCCTCCCTCCCCTCTCTCCCTCCCCTCCATCCCCCTCACTCCCTCTCCCTCTCTCTCTTAAATGTAAGAAGGGGCTATATAGTCTCAATTTCACCCTCAATAAAGTCGTTTGTCTGTCTGTCTTTCTCCCTCCCTCTCTCTCCCTCCCTTTTTCCCTCCCTCTCCCTCCCTCCCTCTTTCCCTCCCTCTCCCTCCCTCCCTCTCTCCCTCCCCCTCTCCCTCCCTCCCTCTTTCTCCCTCCCTCCCTCTTTCTCCCTCCCTTCTTCCCCTCACACCCCCTCCCTCTCTCCACCCCTTTCCCCTCATTGCCTCTCCCCCCCCTTCCCTCTCTCTCCACCTCCCTCCCTCTCTCCCCCTCCATTACCATCCCTCTCTCTCCCTCCCTATCTTGTGTTAAAAACATTCAAAGCAAGCTTACACCCATAAGGATTGATATAACAATAGGATTTTAAGGTCTAACAATATAATTGGTAGCCAAGGCAACATTCCGTTAAAATGGCAAGGTTTCCACAAAATATGTGAATTAAATGTATAACATGAGCGATTATGAATTGTATGCGGAAAAAGATGAACAGAATAAGAAACTTTGTAATTATTTCTTCAAAATGGTTCAGATCCGAAGATCGTAGGTTAATTCCTTCTAATTTTAATTTCCAAAACAATAAAAGCCTGCACATCAAAGAATTGATTTTTACATGTTACCTTATGGAAAATGGAAATGTCTTCCTTGGAGTCGAATCCAGGACTTTTTTGGAGATTTTTTTCGTCATTACCTTAAAATATGTTAGTCAAGCATCCTTGCCAAATTTCAATCTTCTACTTACTCAGGAAGTTTGTTTAAATGCTCTATATCGGCCATCGTGAAAGCGTGACCAACCAACCAAACAACCAACAGACCTGGGCTATTATAGTATTAATTACAAGGCAGAGTTCAATATTGAGAAAAATAATTACCTATATACTTTCATGATTTTGGATAGAAATTACTGTGTTTTTCAAATGACCCTTGATTTTTTAGGAGATTTTTTTCAGAAAATAAAGTATTTTGGTTCACCAAAGCATTTAAGAAGAGCCACAGTGTGTATCATTTCTAGGCATGATTAAGTCTGTATCTGGCTACATTTAAAGAAGATATTATGGTGTTATAACACTTAAATATAACATTTTAGGTTAACTTTGATCATGAAAGTAAATAAGGATCTTCTAAAACCTAACATGAAGAAAAATTATACTCTATATTAAATAGATTTCAGTATTCTTATGAGATTTACATGCAAAAAGGTTGGGTGGTTTGCAATTTTTTATTTGAAGATAAGTCGTAATTATGTGCTAAAATGGAAGTCTTAATCATAATTCAGTGATAAATTTTATTAAGGTTCACTCATACTTAATTTAATCAAAAGCCGTCCAGCAGTTCAGGAGATGAAAGTCACGACAGATAGAGGGAGGGAAGGGCAAGACATTTCCTCAAGGTGTGCTGGTGCTATCGCTTTGGTGGTAAACAGTGCCTAATAATAACTTTGAAACTTATGTAGCTAAAAGTGTTCTGTGTGCACTTAGTGGTTCTATTAATTAGGCTATCGGAATGTGTCTCACACATTTCACGTGTGTTCTTGCATATTAAATCACCTGAAGCTCATAGCTAATAGTTTAGGCATATTTTTCACTTTTGTAAGCTTTGCGATCTCATTTTCCGTAATTGTATTTATAAAATTTATATGTCATCTGCCAAAATTATAATGTTACGTGGCATTAATCTCGCTATTCAACGGGCTCATTAAGAACTAAAATACATAACTAATACTGCCAATGTACAGAAATTGTAATCTCTGTGAGCAGTAATAAAATAAAGTGGAATAATGAAAATGTGTCCTTGGAATTCATGTTGCATAAGGCTTTTCTGAATATATTATCAATTTATCTTCCATTAATACTAATGTATATTTTAATGTTTTTGCCATGAATGATCTCCAATTATTCCATTTTGTGGATCATTGATTTCATGTCAGTACAATGTAGTATTAATCTTACCTTCAGTCTATAAAATGCAGGGAGCTATTTTTCTGGGAAAAAAAGTTCATCTTACAGCCTGAAAAATATGGTATTGTATAAATATAACAATATTGATTATGAATTAATTATGTTTTAGGTTCCATCAGATGTACCTCTTTGGGTCAAGTGTATCAAGGAAGTAATAGAAAACAGAGAAAGGCATAGCAATGTTAAAATATTCCTCATAAAAGTCATTTTGAATTCTCAAAAGCATTTTACCCCTTATGCTAATAATTTGTTGATGCCAGTCATGGAACTTGTAGCAAGTGCTGACCTTGGAGCAAGTTTTAATTATATAATCAGTGATGTGGTATGTACAGAGCTTTGTGAAACTATATCTATATGTTCTTTTGTGTAATGGTTTACTATACATTTTTATTTAATTCAGGTTATGATGCTGCTTTTGTGGACTGATTTGATTAAAAATATGCCTGAAAATGCAATAAGTGGTATAAATGCATCTCAGATATTTAAATTCTTCATTTTAAATTCTGGAGACTTGAGTAACGATATTTTTAAACATTATCTTCAGTTAATAAGGTATTTTTTCTTTATTTATATTTATGAAGATAAATATTTTGTAGTAATTGAATTTTATTGCACCTCTATCTAAAGCAGGGGTGGACAAATATTTTACACTCTCGGACCACATTTGATGGTTTATAGTTATCAGAGGGCTGCACTTAACTAAAAGCTGATTAATGTAAATTAAGCACTAATAAAATTATATTTATCAATAATAAAAAGCAAAATTATCATAAATATACAATATAGTGCAAGTTTGAATAGGTGTACAAATATTTTGAAAGAAGCAGTAAAGAAGTAAAATTTTTCAGGTGTACAAATTTGCTTAAAGTAGTATGCCATTTGGTTAACCTTAGCATTTTGCACTCTTTTATAATTTTCACTTTATGATTTACCAAATTAACCTAAACATTGTTCAATATTAACATTAAGATGCAATATCTTCCATGGGCCACACGAACAGCAATGGAGAGCCACGCTTTGTGCACCCCTGATTTAGAGAAAATCAGAAAAGTAGTAATGTCTTTATGGAAACTTAAATTTTGGAATTTATATTATTAGTTTTGTCACTTCAAAATGTAATGCAAACAAACAGTTTCTTCCAAACCATTTTTCTAGATCAATGTTTGAGGCTTGGAACAAATTTATTGAAATTCCATATGATATAATACTAGACAAAACTAAAATGAGTTCTAAAGACTCAAAAAGTATACAAATTGGCTTGATGTTAGCTAGTATACTTTTAGAAAACTCAATTAATCCATGGAAGACAGGGGACAAAGAAAGGTAAACATACAGTTTTAGTATCTTTTTTATTGCATATATATCGACTGCAATCATTTCATTTTTTATAATTTGTTAGATAACTAAAATTAAACTTCAACAGTGACTGTGTGTGTTTTGCATTTCATTGTAAGCTACTGTAGAAAGCACTAAAAACCTATTAAAATTGTATCATCAAAAAATTCATTTTAGATTTCTTAATCATTTGCTCGAAATTTTGGAGAAGAGCTCAAATGATATATGCACTGAATCTGCAAGTGTTGTTGGAATGGTTCTAAGGTAAGTGCAATAAAGCCTTGCCATTATTTATTCACTATGAATGCTTTCTCTTTGTTGACCCTTAACATCCTGGTATAGAAATATATCAGCATTTCCTGCTTAAAAATATCTAAAGTGGAATACTATGGCTTCGATTTTGATTCAGTTCTCATGATAATAAAAGTCATTCTCAGTGCCCATCAAATGTTATATAACTGTACTTTCATCTTTATATATATACTAGTCAATATGTGCTTGCATTCTGCAAGCATTTTTAAATTTTTGCATTTATACAAATTCAAATTATTCCCAATCGATGTTGTACGTAATCATATAACCGTGTCAGATTTGGAGTTTGTAGCTCATTTAGAAGTGCCTTATAATTTTAATCCTCGTATGCGGCAATAATGGAGCAAAACAGCCCCTAACATTATGAAGTATTACACTCTCAGATTTTTTCTATCTGTTGTAACTATAAACACATAATTCTGCCAAATTTCAAGTTTGTATCTCATTAAGAAGTGCCTTATAATTTTCACACTCGTATGGGGCTGAAAAGGGGCAAAACCGCACCTTAAAAATTGGAATTTTTTGCAGTTTTATAATTTTATCTAAGGTTGCAATGAAATTTCTATAATCGTGCCAAATTTCAAGTATCTAGGTCCTATGCAGCTGCCTCATATTTTTTGGTCTCGTATGGGGCCAAAAAGGGGCAAAACTGCCACTTAAAATTTGGAATTTTTGAAATTTTATAATTTTATCTTCGGTTGCAATGAAATTTCTATAATCGTGCCAAATTTCAAGTCTCTATGTCCTATGAAGCTGCCTCTCATTTTTTGTTCTCGTATGGGGCCGAAAAGGGGCAAAACCGCCCCTTAAAAATAGGAATTTTTGCAATTTTATAATTTTATCTTAGGTTTCAATAAAATTTCTACAATCGTGCCAAATTTCAAGTCACTAGATCATATGCAGCTGCCTCGTCTTTTTTGTTCTTGTATGGGGTAATAATGTTGGCAAAACTGCCCCAAAAATGAGGATTATATCAATATCGGATTTCCTTCATTAGTCGTAGTTTAACATTAAAGGCATTCAAATATAAGCCTCTGATTCCCATTAAAAGCTTACCCATATGAAAGCATTAAGCCTGTATCCTAGGAAGCCTATTGTTAGAACCAGAAAAATTACCACTTTTTTCCGATAAATACTTTAAAATTGCACTAATTCTATTCGTTTTTGAATTCTGTCTTCAAAAATAAGAAACTACAATTCATATCCTATCCGATAGTGTAAGTCTCGAGTTCGAATCTTGACGGGAAATAATTTTTAATTGCAAATATAAAAACCTCTACACTGATTTACATGTTTTCTTATGGGCCAAAAATGTGGCATAAAGGGGCCAAAATAGTGCCTCAAAATAGGAATTTCGCCAGTTTTGGATTTTTTCCTTCGGTTGTGACCAAAAACCTCTATTCCTACCAAATTTCAAGTTTCTACCACATCTGGAAGTGCCTCATAATTTTGTATCCCCCATCTATCTATAATATAGACGCTTCTTACACATGATATACTAGTTAACGTGGGCTTGCATTCTGCAAGCATTTTTAAAATTTAGCATTTTTACAATCTAAAATTGGTAGGAATATAGGTTTTTGGTCACAACCGAAGGAAAAAATCCGAAACTGGCGAAATTCCTATTTTCAGGGACTATTTTTGCCCCTTTTTGCCCCATTTTTGACCCATAAGAAATCGTAAATTGGTGTAGAGGTTTTTACATTTGCATTTTAAAATTATGTCCCATCAAGATACGAACTCGAGACAATCTGTCGGATAGGATATAAATTGTAGTTTCATATTTTTGAAGACAGAATTCAAATCCGAGTAGAATTAGCGTAAATTTATAGTTTTTATTGCAAAAAAGTGGTAATTTTTCTGGGTCTAACAATAGGCTTCCTAGGCAACTGGCTTAATCCTTTCATATGGGTAAGCTTTTAATGGGAATCAGAGGCTTATATTTGAATGCCTTTAATGTTAAACTACGACTAGTGATAGTAATCCGATACTGATATAATCACCATTTTTGGGACTGTTTTGCCCCAGTATTGCTCAAGCCGAGAAAAAAAGGGTGAGGCAGCTCCATATGACCTAGAGATTTGAAATTTAGCACGATAATAGAAATGCTGTTGCATCCTAAGATAAAATTATTAAATTACAAAAATTCTAATATTTAAGGGGCGGTTTTGCCCCTTTTCGGCCCCATACGAGTGTGATAATTATAAGGCACTTCTTAATGAGATACAAACTTGAAATTTGGCAGAATTATGGGTTTTTAGTTACAACAGATGGAATAAATCTGAGAGTGTAAAAATTCATAATGTTGGGGCTGTTTTGCTCCATTATTGCCCCAAACGAGGATTAAAATTATAAGGCACTTCTAAATGAGCTACAAACTCCAAATTTGACACGGTTATATGATTATGTACAACATCGATTGGGAATAATTTGAATTATTGAAAATGCTAAAATTTGAAAATGCTTGCAGAATGCAAGCACACATTAACTAGTATATATATATATACATATAGGAGTATACAAAATTATGAGGCACTTCCAGATGTGCCAGAAACTTGAAATTTGGTAGAATTATAGGTTTTTGGTCACAACCAAAGGAAAAAATCCAAAACTTTCGAAATTCCTATTTTAAGGGGCTATTTAGGCCCCTTTTTGCCCCATTTTTCGCCCTTAAGAAATCATGTAAATCGGTGTAGAGGTTTTTATATTTGCATTTTAAAATTACTTCCCGTCAAGATATGAACTCGAGACTTCAACTGTCGGATAGTATATTAATTGCAGTTTCTTATTTTTTAAGACAGAATACAAATCCGAGTAGAATTAGTGTAATTTTATAGTTTTTATCGCAAAAAAGTGGTAATTTTTCTGGGTGTAACAATAGGCTTCCTAGGATACAGGCTTAATGCTTTCATATGGGTAAGCTTTTAATGGGAATCAGAGGCTTACATTTTAATGCCATTAATGTTAAATTACACCTAATGAAGGAAATCTGATATTTATATAATTCCCATTTTTTTTAGCTTTTTTGCCCCAGAATTGCTCCGTACAAGAACAAAAAAGATGAGGTAGCTTCATATGACCTAGAGATTTGAAATTTGTCGCTATTATAGAAATTTTGTTGCAACTGAAGTTAAAATAAAGAAATAGCAAAAATTCAAATTTTTAGTTGCGGTTTTGCCTTATTTCTCCCCAATACGAGTGTGAAAATTATAAGGCACTTCTTAATGAGGTACAAACCAGAAATTTGGCGGAATTATCTGTTTTTTGTTACAACAGAAGGAAAAATATCTGATATAATAAAAATTCATTATCTTAGGGGCTGTTTTGCCCCATATGAGAATTAAAATTATAAGGCACTTCTAAATGAGCTATAGAGTTGAAATTTGGAACAGTTACTTGATTTTGGACACATTCGTTTGGGAAAAATTTGAATGTGTAAAAATGCTGAGATTTAAAAATGCTTGCAGAATGCAAGCACTGTCTACTAGTGTGTGTGTGTGCGTGCGTGCATCAGTGCGTGTGCATGTGTGTGTTAATTTTTATGTTAATGTGTTAATTTTTATAAATTGAAGCAATACATGATTGCAAATTCAAATATTGAAGTATATTGTCCTTTAGCTTTTATCCAAAAGCACCAAATTAAATTGAAGTGTACAATCCCTTCTGGGATCTAATAATTCCTCATAATTTCAGGTTCCTTGGGTGATAAAATTTATGTGAATTTTCTTTGTTGAAAACACTTTTGTGAAAATGAAAAAATCAGGATTTGTGGTACACTAGTGCCATCCTTGAGATACACCAGTTTCTCTGGTTTAGATTTCTACATGCACTTTTATAACATTTTATCTGGTCTTTCAATTAATCTTTCTCAGCACCCATGGACCAAAGAATGATCTGTATTTGTTAGTGGACAATATATTTGTTTTTATCCAAGGAAAATTATAATCTACAAAAATGAGTTAAATCTGTTTAATTGTGACTGTGGATGATAAAAATAAATTGGTCTTATCTCAGTCATTTTATCAGACTACTCAACAATTCAACATGGCTTTTTATATACATTATAGAATCTTTTATCCAGCAAGTTTGGGATATGGGGATAGCTGGTTATCTGGAATATACTCATAAACAATGCTCGAAAAGAGCTAGAACTCACCGGAATGGTGTTTTGCTCCATCGCATGTGTCGATAATATTGTTGTCTCGTCAAACATAGTAATACGGTATTGTTAACTTCATTTAATAAAAATAATATCAAAACATCCGATGTGGCCAACACATGGCTTTCTCCATATTTGGGTATAGATATTTAAATTATTATGAATAACATTATAAGGCAAAATTATTATTTCATTTCATAGAAGAATAGTCGTTCTTTTTGTCATAAATGTTGAATATGTTTACAGAATTCACCGCTAGTTGGTGGCCCTGTATACTGGAAATTTAGGAATAAGTTAAATATCTCCGAAATGGATGGTTCTACGAAAATTTGTTTCAAAGAAAACTTGGAAGAAATATTATTCTCTACAACTTTGGTCCTTACGAATATTACCAATAACGACGTTTTTAAGGAGATACATGGTCATCCATTTAAAACGCAACCCACTAATTTATCTAAATATTTAATTACATTACAAAATACTGTAAATTGCTACAACAACAATGTAATAACACTTAACAGTCTGTAGTTTAACTACAACAAATGCTCAAAGTGTCCTCCTTGCTGTTCAAGACAAGCAGTTGCTTGCTTTAATGTGTTCTGTGCAACATGGCACAGAGTTGCTTAGTCGATTGAACGAATACAGGCTTCAATGTTTCTCTTTAGTTCATCGATGTTACATGGGTTGGGTTGGAAAACCTGGCCTTTCATGAAACCCCACAAGAAAAGTCTGCAGGTGATAAATCAGGCGATCTTGGCGGCCACAAACCCCTCGAAACGATGCGATCATCAAAGAATTGGTGGAGTTGCGCCATTGATGCACGGGAAGTATGGGCTGTGGCTTCGTCCTGCCGCAACCAGCAACGTCTTTCGCCTTCTTCAAGGAGAGAGATGAATTGTTGAATGATATCCTGGTACACCTCTGACGTAACAGTCTTATCAAAGAATAATGGTCCAACAATGCGTCTTTGGGATAGTGTGCACCAAACTCTGACTTTTATGGAATGCAGAGGTTTCTCGAGGACTTTGTGGGGATTTTCTGTACTCCAAACACGACTGTTCTGGCTATTTATGTAGCCATTCAAATGAAACCACGCTTCATCATTAAAGAAAAAGTTGTCTGGAATGTTTATCCCGTTATGAGTAAAATTACAAAACCGCATGCAATACCGCAATCGTGCTCCTTTGTCAATGCCTTTCAACTCATGCACGACTTGAACACGGTACGCATGTAAGTTGAGTTTCTGTGTGGCTCTGTGAGCACTTCCATATGACAATCCACATTGTTGTTGCAGTTTCGACAGCGATTTCCATGGCGAACGTGTAAGAGTATGCTCCATTACCTGCAGTTTTTCCGGTGTTAGGACAGTGGTTGAACGATTATGTTTTCGATCATCAATCGAACCCCTTTCTCGAAAACGTTCCACGAGATGATATATAGTCGTCTTATTTGGCACTGGTCTGTTTGGGAACTTTCTTCTGAAGGCCTCCTGGCACTGTCTAAACAATTTCACTGAAAAATAACTCTCTAAAATAAACACTCGCTCTTCTCGGGCAAATCCCATTTTTCACGGCACGAAAGTCTGTGCACTACAGATCACCTTGTACAAATTACAATAAGACTAATCCAGTCATTTAGAGCATTGTTGCCATATGTCCTTCACCACACACAGTTATGTGATCGGTTGCGTGATAAATGGATGACCCTGTATTTGACGGAAACCGAAAAAACCGATTATTTATAAATAATTCCTAAACAATAACTGCTATGGAAAATTGTTTCAAATAAAAGTTGTAGGAAATTATATTCTCTATAACCTTTGCATAGAATTGTATATACAATAATGATGTTTTAACAGAGAAATATTGCAAAAACCAAATCTGGTTTTGAATAAACCTAGACTTCTGGTTAATCGGTATTGTCCAAAAACTAATCAGCTCTTCATACTCATACCAAAGTGTTATATATGAAATTTGGTAATGATATGGCAAGTACTTTTTGAGTTAAGAGTGCCCACAATCACATACACACACACACACACACGCGCGCGCATCATTCCGGATAGAGTCTAAACGTGTTTTAGGGACCTCAAAACATGTATTTCCATTGAAATCTTGAAGTCGACTTTTTTCATGAAAATAATACTTTCTCTATACTACGTATATGGAGAAAGTAAAAATGACTCTTCTTCGTCGTAGTATATAAGGAATAAATAAAAATGTAACTCGATTGTAAATGTTCTATCAGTTATTTCATGCTCACTGTTTTCAGTTCCACTACCAGAACATGCATTCCATTTTGTAATACTCTGCATTTCGAGCACTATTATAATATATACCTGTACTCAGTGATGACCTGAAGCTGGCTTGTGCAAGCTGGTTGTTAATTTTTCTCTGAATTTGCAATTTTAAATTTTTAGAAAATATGGAAATTTATTGATTTTGCCCTATCTGACATTCAATTACCGACAGTGTATGAAATGGAATATATTATGAACAAGACACTTGTTAAGCTAGCATAATGGTATCACTAACCTAGAGTGACCTGGCGCCCCTGGCATGTAGGCCTCCCCTGCCATCCTTATTCAAATTTCCTTATGACTTTTTGTTTTCTTTTTTAGTGGGCCGGTTCTTAATTTTATTCCAGCTCATCACTGCCTGTACTGTACAGTAATACTAATACTACAGTAATCGGCAGGGTAGGCTTGATGGCAGTGAGAACGTTGCAACTGCACTGGACCCCGCACTTAATGATCTCCCGCGCTCCATAAATGCATTCCTGAGATTTATAGCGTAAATCAAATTGGCGTAAATCGAAAGTGATTTTCCAATAGCATACATGTAAATTAAGGGAGTTGCATTCCCAAACTTGGGCATATGATTTAGTTAGTTTTAGTTTAGTTTTCTGCAATGTTTTAAATACACTGAAATATTATAGGAAAGGAGATTCACATGTATAAAATTGAAGAAAAATTATGAATAGCAGCATATTTGTTGAGCGCATAGGCTTCCTTCCGATTGCGAGCATCATGAGACTTTTATGAATAGTTTTCTATACAGAACTTAGTTGGATTTCATTCTACAGTGAAATCTCAATACAACGTATCTCAATGGAGGATGTATTTTTATACTTAATACTGAAAGTACGGTATACTGAAAATACCCATAAGGAATACAGCAGAAAGGGAAAATAAAAAAAAGATTGTTTCAATACTACTTTATTGCTTCATAAAATAATCTGAAATTTTCTTTTGTTTCATATTTCTTAAAATGTGGAAGTTAACATATTTATCTGCTTCATCAAATGATGTAAACAATGTCTCTGGCACATCATCAGATTTCATTATAAATGCCTTTACTTTATCTAAACACTGCGATGCCTCTAACAATGTCACTGATGACATCACACTTGTATCAACCTTTGCCTCATCTTCAGAGTCGCTGCTTATTTCCCCACCTCGCTCAGCAATACAATAAAGGCATGATTTCTAAATTATTGCAACATCTGTAAACTCTTCAAACGTAAGCGAAGAATCAAGTAGAAGTTTTGAAGAGACATCTTTCCAAAGTTCATTGGAAACATTGAAATCTTCATAATTGGAATCGGCAATCTGTGATGAAAGTATAATGCCCAACTTCTTCCAGCAATTGGTAATTGTCCTCTCACTGACATCCCACCAGCCACTCGTGATCATCTCCATGCCCTGGCGAACATTAATATTCGTTGGTAAATCATGATTAATATAAATCAATAGCTTCTCAATGAACCACCTACGGAAATTCACTTTTGCAATTTTAATAATTTCCTGGTCTAATGGCTGTATGACTGAGGTACAATTGGGTGGAAGAAACTACAGTTTTATATTCTCCAGTCAAATTTCAACTAAATGTGCTTAGCAATTGTCAACCAGGAGTAATATTTTTCTCTTTTCTCTTCCCATGTTTACGTCTATTTTTAAAAGCCATTCCGTAAAAATCTGTTTTGTCATCCATGCACTTTTATTGACTTTATAATCTGCTGGAAAAGAAGAAACACTTTTGAAGCATTGCAACTTTGCGTATTTACCTATCACTAAGGGCCGAAACTTAGTTGTCCCCATTGCATTGCAACAAAATAAAACAGACAATCTTTCTTTTCATTTCTTACCCCATTTCTCACCTCTGTATGCCATGGTTTTGTCAGGCAGAAGTTTGTAAAAATATGCTGTTTGGTCAGCATTGAAGACGTCCTCCAGTTTATATTATCTCACAATCTCCAGCATTTTTTCTTCCTTCCACATTCTAACTGCATGCATATCAGCACTCCTTTCTTCACCAACGACCACTTTCCAAGAAATTCCGTATCGTTCACGAAATCTAAACAACCAGCCTGAGCTTGCTTCAAAATCTCCAACTCCCATTAGTCTCGTGAACTCCCGGGCCTTTGCCTGTAATATAGGACCCATAATTGGAATGTCAGCAGCTCTGATATTATTAAACCATGTGTTGACAGCCTCCTCAATTTCTTGATGATCTCCTAATCTTAGTCGTTTTCGATCGGGACACAGCGCAGATCTCTCGTAAAGTTCCACAGTTTCCTCTCTCGATCCTAGTATTGTGTATTGTGGACACTGTTGGAGGAGCAATTCCCAATTCTCTCGTGATAACCGCTTGTTTTTTCCACTGTCAATTTCTTTTACAATATTAATTTTTTCACTTAACAAAAACTTTCTGTTTGTTCATCACTTTGTTGAAACTGCTCATGTTTGTGGGAATAACTAAGGGTGTTCAATCAACAAATTCACTTTAAAACCAAAAACAGGTTATGATCTGAATCGACTGAATGCACAGACAAGTAAAGACTGCATCTCTCTGGGAGCAGAGGACTACAATAATGAAGGGTTGGAAAGTAAAAGTGAAGCAACGACCAGGGGACCAGCATTTTCCAAAAATTGAAGTATAAGGGACCCTTACTAAGGAGCAAGTGGGGGAGGGTCTAGCATCTGGTCTGGTATCATCTCAGTCGGCATTCTCGCATCCGGCGCAAACCGAAACCTGTGAGAATGGGAGTCTCTAAAAAAGAGAGATAATTCCTAGAACTTAAGATTTTATCTTAATATTATTGTGAAAATATAAGAGGGATAAATGACCCTCGAATCTAAATTTTTCAGTTCGGAAAATTCCTTCTTTTGAGATTTAGGCCGATTTCTGCAGTTCTTTTCGTACTAAAAACAGAAGATGCCTTCAAAATTGGTGTAAAATGACTTGAATGAGCAAGAATTGGTCATATATACCGTATTTGACCGAATATAGCCCCCCTCCAAATATAGCCCCCCTACCCATTTTTCTCACACAAATCTAGAAAATATTTTAATACCCTGAAAGGACGATTATTTTTAGGACTTTAATGTCATGAAACATGTTGTATAATTTGAAGAAATATCAAACTTGCACTCATTTAATAAAAAAGTACCAATTAGTGAGTGATAAAACGCCATGCTAATTGGAATTTTAAGGTTTTCAGATTTGTTCCTCAGAATTCAGAGGGTATACTAACGAGAGAGATATTTGACAAGGAATTGAACAAAAATACATTTTTAGGGAGTAAAAATAAACTTTAAAAAGTCGAAATAACGTACTAATTAATGCAGCAATATTAGCAAGTCGAAATAACATACCAATTTATGCAGCAATATAAATTCGCACTTTGCTCATATTTCGATCTATCTTTCGTTTGTGTAATTAACAATTCGAGCTTAGCCAGGCAATTAGTCCATTCTCGGGCAAGGTTAATTTTGTTGGTATTACCGTATTTGCTCGTGTAAGCTGCGCACCTTTTTTCCCCAAAACGCTGGTGGAAAAGAGGGGGTGCGTGTCTTACACGAATTCTTTTATTTGCCGCTCACCTTTTTTCCCAAAATGTCGTGTCGGTAAACAAATATACGTTAAGCTAGCACCCATGCCGCATCTATTATTCTATTTCTGAATTTCGGTGTATTTAGTCATTTTCATTCATTGTATAAAAATTTTAAATGAGTTTTAAGTTTATTAACGGGTGCTCCCCAAACTCGACGAAGTCTTCTGCTGCAATCGTCACGGAGGCCACGGCGCATGCGCAACCAGTTCGGGTTGGTGGGGGTTTTGTTCTCACGGCAGACGACGCCTACCATGTTCAGATACGGCGTGCTTCCTTTATTCTATGATACGTCTATGAAAGTCATAGCCACCGTGGTGATCATTGAATGATCGCTGATCATAATTTTAGTTCGCCAAAAAAATGACGACCGCTACGGTAGGGATCAGTGACCATATGGCTGGAAAATTACGTACACCAGAATGATCGCTACCGGAGTGATTTCTGCGAACATGACCAATGTGACCACAAAAACAGTTAAGTGTTTAACAAAAGAGGACTACCGAGGATATTTCTGCTAGTACCGATATAGAGAGATCACCCAATAAATTCGTCACGTAGGAATGTGAAGATGCTTAACTTGAGCGTAGCATTTTTTAGAAATAGGAATTGGTGATTTAAAAAACCCTTTTTCGGCTCAAATAAATTTTTTTCCCTAGAGCTGGCCCAAAAACCGGGGTGCGCGGAATACACGGGGTCTCGGCTTACACGAGCAAATACGGTAAAACTTGCAATTTGACAATAATGAGAGCGATCAGGTAACTGAAAAATCCTTCCTATATGGTGACGTCAATCAGCCTTGCAAATAAATATTCACAACCCGAGTAGTTTAGTCTTACAATGGATAGAAACACTTACTGACTCGAATGAAATTCATCATTATTGAAGCTTTGCACACTTGTTTGTACCCACCTAATTTTTAGTGCCCGAAAATAGCCCCCCCCCCCCCCCCCAACTTTTGCACTTCGCTTTTGGCCAAAAACAGGGGGGCTATATTCGGTCATATACGGTATGTCCTTGAGTCATTTACGGATGAAAGCATACTTTAAAACCACAATTTTCTTTTTTTGGGACTTCTGAAGTTCATACATAGTATTGAAATGTACATTAAGCTGAAGTACTTTATTTTGAAATATTTATACAGTATTTATTAGGAAAAATTGACGGGGATTAAAAAAGTATGTTAATTTGAAACACGTAATTTTGAAGTATGTTGTAACGAGATTTCACTGTAGGAAATATTAACTTCAACTGCCTAAACTAACATTCTTCTATCACTGCATTGTTTTCAAGGCATGCTTAGGAATATAGAATGCTGGACACATAGAATCTTTGAGAGTAAACAAAGCTGATATGTAACCTTCATAGTGTCTTCATGTTGAAATGAAAATTCGTCTCGTCGTAAATTTAGAGAATTGAAAGCATATGAGCAGGGGTGCCCGTAGGCAGAGTAAATTTTTGTGCCCTCTCAAACTCATACTTTTTGCCATAAACTTTAAAAATGAAGTATCTGTTTTTTGTAATTTGGTGCCCCTGCGCCTCTTAAAATTCGGCGCCTGTAGGCAGTTGCCTACTTGGCCAATTGGATAATGCGGTACTGCATACAAGCGCAAAATTACTGCCGCTATAAGAAAATGAGATAATAGGAAAACAAATCGCTAAACACGCAATAAAAATAGAGGTGCTGAATTAAACAATAAAGGTAAGACCAAACATTATTTTATTAAAACACATGTAATGAATTCAGATATTAAAAAATTATTTATACAAAATATAAATAAAGCTTGCAATATTTCGGTTGTCCAGTGTGCATGGGACGACTTTAACAATGAGTTTGGTAGCACAAATTGAATGTTATATCTTCATTATAAATGGCGTTAAAATGAAAGTGCGTAAATCAGATTGGCATATAACGAACGTCACCTGTACTTATTTATTATTATAACTTGGCATTATTTTTCTAGTAAAAATATTAAAATTAATAAGGTTCAGCTTTTATTAGTTGAATTATAAAGCGAGTACCACAAAATATGTGAATGGTTTTAGGCAGTCTCCCTTTAAAAGAAGTTAGGGAAGCTGTCTATTTCTCAGCCGGCATAGACCGCGCTTTTGTTTATACATCCATATCAAGAGAACTACAAATGGCTTTGGATTAGTGTCTTTTCCAAAAGTAAATTTCAACATTTCTGCACATTTTCTTCGCTGAATGTATCCCTCTAAATCAATTAGGGAAAAAGTTTTCTGCAGACACTTTTTCATTTCCCAAGCAAAAATTTCAGTGAATGAGAAAAGTTATACGTTTTTCAAAGGCGTTTGAGTAATAATATATGTTTTTGATTTCTGCTGTTATTATAAGCAATCTATCATGAGATACAACAAAAAAATTGTTCCTGCTGGATTAATAGAAGCCGAGATATGACATTTTATGTTTAAAGAGAAATAAAGATGTAGATAGCGGAACGTTTTATGAGTAATGTTATTAATTTTTCAGAGGTGTTTGATTGATAATATTTGTTTTTGATTTCTACAGTTGTTATAAACAATCTTTCAAGAGGCACAATAAAAATAATTGTCCTTATTGGATTAATAGAAGCCGAGATATGACGTTTTATGTTTAAAGAAGTATAAGTGCCCATTGAATTTCAACGGATTTTGTGAATCTAGTTTCACTGCCAATTCTAGGGCGTATGCAGGATGTACGAAAACATTTTAGTCTAAGAAAAACTGAAAACCACCTATAAAGAATACTTTTTCACTTAGCCTTTCTTAAAAATTAACCAAATTTGAAATGGAAAGATTGAGAAGGAGAAAAATTCTAAACTTGACTGGGTTAGTTGGTTAAAGCACCTACCTGGCAAGTGGGAGATCCGGGTTCGTGTCCCGGTCAAGTTCAGAATTTTTCTTTGTGATCAGTATTATGCACTCAAGCATATAAATTAAATTTCCATCATTTCACTCTTGTTATTTAACAAGATTTGTTTGAAAACAATCCATTTCCAAGTGTATTGCATTCAAATATAACAATAATTTGATTTCCTATCATATCACTTTTGCCAAATCCAGCTTCATTTCTTGTGTAATTATGCCTTTCTGAAATGTTTGCTTTGATGTTTTGCAAGCAAGAAACCCACAAAAAGGCAATGTTGTCCAATGTAAAATAAAAATATTTATTCTTTTTCATCATTTAAAATAAGGTTAAAATGAGAATTTTGATTTTATAGGGAAATCCCCTGGTATTTTTCTTTTTATCATATTATAAGAATAATTTAAATGAAATAGCCGAACAATAAGGAAAGAGTAATGGAGTTTTGAAGATCAATTGCTGAAAAGTTTCAGAAATTGATTACCTTCATAAGTTTTATCATAAACAAGACTGGAGTCATTTTTACCCAGGGGGAGTGCAGCTATTTATTAAAATAGCTGGTTAACTGGATTTTCAGATAACTGGAATCCAGATAAAAGTTTCTATACTGTATTGAGATTTAACTTTGCTAGTTTTGTAAGCATGTATGATGAAGTTGGATAAGGGTTTTTGTGGTCTATGTACTAATTAGCTGTCCACAAATTCTAGACTGATGGATCCTGATGAAGAAGGATTCAACCAAAAAGATCTTTACTTCTTTGATTCAGTTGTCCAAATACTAAGATATCATAGTGAGAACCAAAAGGATACATTTTTGCTTTGTCTTAACAAGATGCATATGTTCTATGCTAAAATTGTTGATAAGTATGATACGAAAATGTTTTTGAATGATATGTAAATATTAATCCCATTGAGATATGTTCTATCCTATCGAATTCTCTATTTCAGATTCATTTCTACAGTTCTTTTTCAATTACCTCAGAGAAATGGGAAATTTAAAACTATTTGCTTGAAAATTGTTATTTCAAGAGTTGAAATTATTGAAAAGCCTTATATTGAATTGCGAGACAAAGGACTTTTGCATTGGCTGGATACAAGGTTTGTATTTTTATCATGGCGTTAAACTTAATGAAATATTGGTTCAGGTTCAGTTCTGACAGTATTTTGATGTTTAAAATGTGCTAGTCTAATTCTTATGGGAATGTTTCTATAGTAAACATTTTGTAACTATTGAAAATTCTTGTTACTTTAATGCAAATATTCCTAGTTTACCTGCTGGCCAGAATTATTACAGTGAAATTTTTATTATAACAGTATTTGTTGTAACTAGATTTTACTGTATTGTGTGATTCATGTCAATACTTCAGGAGCTTATTCCTAAGGCCATTTCCAAAAATTTGATGAAGTTGTTCATCTCTTGTGTCCAGAGGGCATAGCCAAGGGGGGGGTTATGGGGTGGGATTCAAACCCCCCATAAGAAAATCAAAAAATTATGTGTTATTATTATTTTTTGCCTGTTTTTATTACAACATTACAACTATGACATCCAGTGAAAGAATTGAACTTATTAGTAAAAATAATTATCATCTATACTTCAAAGTGAAATAAGTGCTGCACTTGAAGCACGTATAACCTTGAGTGTGAAATTATTACGGAATGCTGATTCTTGCTTTATTTTTCGCTATTTATGGATTATTTTTGTCTACTGTACACATTTTTAAACGTAAAAATGGGAGCAGGGCCGGTGCCAGGAGTGAGGCGACCGCCTCAGGGGACGTTTAGCTTGGGGCAGCATTTTCAGATGCATATTGAGACAAAAATCAACCGCCATTGCAGATTTGCGAAAAAGAAAAGGGTGCCCATACATTGTCGTTCAGCATTTCAACATCAACTAAGCGTACATGATTTTGCACTCAGAGCATTAAAAATAATAATTTGAATTTTTTAAATATCTCTCCGTGATGTTTAGAGCTAGCCCTTGGACTCAGGATGTTTAGTTTAGAGTTTCTTTTCCCTTCTGTGTATCTTTGGTTGGCATCTGTTTCATGTTCCGCTTAATTAAATTCTTAGCATCTAGCATGCCTTTCTTCGCTTGCTGCATCTTAGTTCCCAGTCAGAATTAAGGGGTCACCGGACTCGGTCGTGTTAGAAGATAACTCTCCAAAAAGTGCAAGTCTGCAGGTATCGTCTAATGTAGGGCAGCCTGTCCGAGTGTAGTTTTACCGTTATCAATATAATGGCAGCATTTTTATCAGAAATTTGGTATATATGATATCGTATTTTGTAGGAAACAAGAGGAATTCTAAAATACTAATAATCATCTTAGAAACATGGAATTTTAATCATATATAGATTAAATAATAGGAATTAATTTTCAAATTGAAAAAACTACCTAAAGTCCACCATTGGCTAAGATTGGTGCGTTCGCGGTATTCATATAGCTTCCAGTATCGTGAACACTATTGAATCTATTGATATGGAATCTTATTCAAAGAAACATGTGAACATTTCTAAACATTTCATCTGCTGGGTGTACCTCTCTAAAACAAATAGAGAAAAAGTTTACCACAGGTCAATTTTTTGACTTTTCGACTGGAAATTTTCAAGAAAATGTTGCATTTCTGATTTTTTTAAAGACATCTCATTAATAATATAGAAGTTATTGTTACGAAATCATTATTCATAAACATTACAGAAGTCATACACAAAAAATTGTTGCATTTTGTTCATTAGAACCGGAGATATGGCGACGGGAGAGGGTTTTCTAAGGAACATGAATGCGAGAATCTTTCCCTCGCATCTCAGACTCACTCTCGGTCAAGAGATAAACATCGTAAATTTCTTGGAGGGGTTTCATTGTAAACTGACATCAGATTAGTGTGGACGAGGGCTCCTTCCTTTTGTGACGAGATAAGATTTGTCTCAGAATTATATGGGGTTTTTACGCAGATGAGTTCCACATTTCACTACTTGCATGAAAATAAAAATGCAAAAATTAATGTACATTATCTGCACTAAATTGTAGAATGGAGCTGAAAAAGTAAAGGCCAAAGGTTCCTCTTTCAAAATATATCAAGATTTTTTGTGAATATATGTACTCCTTAACTGTACAAAGTGTGAATATTTAGAGACAAAATACACGGTAAATTAAACAGGGTAAGGAAAGAAATTTTAGTTTTCGTTTCTTTCCTTCCGCTGTTTAATTTACGGTTAAGGAGTACTTATATTTCTAAAAATCCATCTTGCCAGAGTCTCCGACTGTTTTTAATTAATTAAGATTTTTTGAAATTAAGAAAATTCATTGGGTCTAAAAAATATAAATGCTGTTACTGCGCAAAAGGGCAGCATAAAGTACACTCACCTCAGATGGCAATTTTTGATGCGACGGCCCTGAATGGGAGTTATAAAATTTAATGCATCTAGTAACATTATATAGAATTTTATATTTCATATTTTGAGAACAGTATTTGTAGCGATGAGTTTTTAAACTAAAAATTTAAATGTCTCGGATAAATGACAATGTGACTTATTGTTAGTATTTTCCAGAATCCTTAAGATGAAAATTTACTTAAATTAATTTTTATAGCTAAAGTTTATATTTATTACTGGCATTACATCAACCAAGCATACAAGATATTTCATATTTTAATCATACATTATACATTCAAAGGTAATTTGCTTGATCATTTTTAGAAATAATACATAAATTCTACTATAGAAATACTTGTGTTATAAAAAGGCGAATTTTGATAACTTGGCCATAGGCGCCAATATTCCTAGCTACGTCTCTGTTACTAACGTTGTATAAAATGCATTTACGATAGGAAATGAATGCACAGTAGTCCCTCGCCATTCCTGAAAACCCTCGCGAATGGTAAGTAATTGGGTATATGGAAAAAAATAGGGTTTGGTTCTTAGAGTCCCTATTCCAGCATGTAACTTGCATTTTTGCCCTTCAAAATATAATAATACAATACGTATTGTGGCATTCTGAATAAATGCCACATTTTATTAAAGAGCAAGAAACCGATCTACACACACTTCGATGACATTGGCCATATCCCGTTTATTAATTATAAATCCCACGAATTTCATTATATTTTAAGAAAATTTTTTTATTTCGGTGAGGCAACACAATTTATTTTTAACAAAAAAATCTCTATAGGGATTTACAGAAGACGTGTAAATCATTAAATAAAGTAAAAATGTTTTGCCTCCAGCGTGCTGTGGTGGGATAACCACCCATCCGGTACATAGCTCTGAACCTGAACCCCCCTTGGTCAAATGGTCAAATCCTGGCTACGCCACTGCTTGTGTCAGTTTTGCGTTTATACACCATGGCTTTCATGTGACCCCACACATGGGAATCTATATTATAAAATGTTTGAGAAATATTATTGTTCAATTTTGATTTTATCCATAAGGTGAACATGAAGATTCTTTCTTGAATTAATGAATATTACAACTCCAGTCTCAAGCCCTGTACATGCAATCTATTCACTCAAAATCGAATTTGTAAGACGAAAGTTTTTATCAGTGATAGAACATCATCTTGAAAACATTTAATAAAAGCTTCAGTTTTTTGAACTACCTGGTCTGAGGATGGTGGCAAATTAAAGATCCATTAGCTCTTAAGGTTTACCTCAAATATTCCACTAAGAAAATAACTGGTAGTTGCCTTTGGTAATGTAGCATAATGTCATGATAATTGTGAAGGCCCCAATTTGGGAACATAATATTGCTATGCATTTGTGTATATTGCTAATATAACAAATGTGAGGAAAGAATTGCAGAGCAAATTACATAAGGCACTTTTTTTAAGAATACTAAAATTAAAAAATATGGAACAGAACTGTTATGGGTCAACATCATTCGCAGCACCAGTTTGTGTCAAGAAAATGAAGTACGTGCTATGGTACTACTGCAAAATAAACAAGTGAATGTTTTTATTTACCTAGTAACCAAGGATATTGGCGAGCCTTCAGCTCGCTTTGTTTATAGATTATAATGCCTTTTATATCGGGTGTAGCCATCTCTGGGTGCTGTCACAACCTTCACCTCTCTGGGACGAAGCTATCCCTCACCATTGGCCAGTGATCGGGTGGGTAAATGTCGCCACAGGCAGATCCATCATGGGTTTGCAAGCTTTCGTTTTGTATGAAAGTTAATAAATCTAAGTAATTAACAAATACCAGTTCCAGCAAAAATAGTATATTTAGTTAATTTCAAAAAGTTTTTCTTTATATTTTTAACTACATCTTTAATAGGTTCAATTTTAAACAGGTTATCTGCTTATATTGAAACATTTAAAAATAATTCCTTTAATAATAATTTTGGAATATTGACATAGTTTGTCACTCTACCTACCACTTGGCAAATTGACGCTGCAGTCGATGTTGACCCACACCAGTTCTAAGACAAAAACATTCCCCTGCAGACCAACCTATCTTGAAAATTTTGCATCTTTAATAATATTCAATACATTAATTATGTAAATACATTTGTAGACCTATATAATTTCAATTTTGTTTCGAAAATTAGTTAACCAATCTCATAGCAATGTATTTTGCCATTAAAATGTTAAGCAGCATATCATGTAAACATTTCTTCAAAAACAGTTGGCATTAAATAACAACGACAAAATATTTCATTGAATATAATTTTAGAACTGTGTAATTTTACTTACTTTAGCTTAATGGCATACTAGTAGTGCCTCAACATACGCAGGGGTTACGTTCCGAGCATACCACGTAAAGACAAAACCGTGTATAGTCAAAGCAACCCTTGAAAATTACTTACATCACCCTTGAAATACATGGTTTGTATATAATAAAGACTAATGAATATATTAAGCAGTAATAAACAGCATAAATAAAATATACTTTTTGTAAAAATAAATAGGACAATAGTACAGTACATTTAATTTTGCAGTACTCACCAAATAACAATGATGATTACGAGAACGATGAATTGTACAGCACCCATATAATGAATGATGAGATGATGAAGACGGGCGCTATATGAACTGTGATGATTATTCTTGCTCTTCCCCCAGCGTAGGGCCATCTGCTGGTGGTATTTGTTTCAGAAACATGGTGAAACTGTTGTCTTTTAAGCTGCTGAAACAATTCTTGATATGGATTTAAAACCTGTGTAATTGTGTGTGTGGCATTCAGGCTTCGTTCCATAGAGGGATCACAGTCCAAAATTAAATCTTTCAACTGTTTTGCAGTTTGGAAAATTGCAGCGAATTTATGAAGACTCGTCTTCACCATCCTTAAGGATCTTCAGATCATCCTTTCTATCAATTTATATCATGGCATTCTCACCATTTGAGAGGGTAGGGGTTTTCTTTGATGTATCTCCTTGAGGACATCCGTTGGGGCTGATTGATACTAGCATAGCTAGCTTGGTCCCAACCTAAGAAAATATTCCCGTTCTGAAACAGGAGAATTAGTCTGCCACGGTAGTTCAGTGGTAGAATATCCGCCCGGCAAGTGGAAGGCCTGGGTTCGATTCCTGGTCATGGCAGATTTTTTCACCTGTTTCCTCATTGTGTAATTTTACTTTTGCATAATGGCATACTTGTTTATTTACATATGCTGCTTTGAATATGGCCAACAATATGAAAGCCATAATGGACCCGTATAAATAATAACAACATCAAAATATTTCATAGAATAAAATTTTAGAACTGTGTAATTTAATTTACTTTAGCTTAATAGCATAATTGTTTATTTACATTTGTTGCTGTGAATGCCGCCAACAATACGAAAGGCTTAATGGACCCATATAGATAGTTCATAAGGAGTTTTCTAATATCCTGTTAAAAGGCTGATGGAGAAAGCTCAAATGTTTTCCATATCTAGTACAAATGTAGAAATATATATCCTGAAAATTTGGGATTTGTAGCTTATGTAATGTTTGAGTTATTTTTTACACAGACAGACAGAGGGATCATCCAAATACATAAGCTCTTTTTTTCAATAGAAAAGCACTAAAAATTGGGTTCATTCCTTTGATTCCATCTCTTTTTCTTTCATAGAGTACCTGAGGACCAAGAAATTGCTCTCAACATGATTAAAAAATGTCTGTCAAAACTTTCTGAAGATGAATTAAAAGAAATACTAAATCATATATGTTCATTCTTCTCTCACCAAAATGTTGAATGTCGGAGGATAATGTATGAAATTTTGATGTGGATTTTTGAAAATTATTGGTGAGTATCAGACAAGATTTTTGCTTTAAATTAATGAAATCTTATTTTTTAGCATTTTACTTTCTCCTTACATAGTATAGGAGAAAGTAAGAGGTTGCGCATGGTCTTTTAGACTGCATCCTTCTTGTTTTCCTTGTTTATAACCTTATATTTAACTTTAATCCCAGAGCTTCTCAGTACCTTTCCTCGAATTCGCTATCTATTGACTTACGGGTCTGGGGCACTCTTTGTTTCAGCGTTTCTTGTTTTTATAGGAACTTTCTGTACTGCAAATTCGTTTCTGTTCACTGGTCACACAGTCTAAAAGACCAATGTTTTTGTTTACCTTTCGTTATGACGTCAGTTATTATCCACACTACAAAATTTGTGGATAAGTGTTTATTTATCATACCCTCACTAAAAACTATCACCCCTCAACAAGACTATCGACTGTGATTTTTACATTATATCGAAAAATCTACCTAGGAGCCTAAAATTAAAACAGGTGATTCGCACAGATTTCTGACGAAAAAAGACCAGCACAGGAGAACAATGGACCTTTTTGTTCCCAGAAAGAAAACAGGAAGACCTGCACCTGTTGTGTTTTGTTGAAAATATATTTGCAGAGAGCATGTGGTTAGTTCACGAGTCGGCTGTTCCAAAATTCAAGATAAGAAAAAGAAAGATGTTGAGGATCATGTCCAATAAAATTTAAGAGATCTTTATTTACATCTGAATTTTTATATTAGATGTTCAATTTGTATTTTAAAATAAATGTAATTTAACATACAGCGAAGTTGTTCCTTATAAAGCTTTTTTGAAAATGTTGTAAATTTACCCACAGATTAAATGTAATTATATTAATAAAAAATATGGTACAAACATATTTTCATTTTAATCAAAGAAAAAACTAAATAACAATTGGCAATTTGGATATTTTGCCTGATTTTCCAACATTGTCAAAATCTCCACGTGCAAGCTCTTAGGTTACAAAGTACTGCACAACCTCATAAGGGTTAAAACTGTACCTTTTAAATGATTTTTAAGTTTATTATTGTTACTCAAAATGAGCAGCTCTGTCATTAAAAATTCACCCTGGATTTCTACCTATACTTTTGCCGGAATAAGTTGGCATCTGTATCTGTGTTTGCCAAATTCATTCTGAGCCACGACCTCCTTTAACATACCTACCAACGAGGAGATTTCTGTTAGCATCAGCATAAAGAGATCACCCAATGCATTGCATCATGCAGGTAGGAGGGAGAAGATGCTTAACTTGGGCGGACCTTGTTTCAGAGAGGGGGAATCAGTGAAGAAGCCGACCTTTTTTTAATCCTAGATGTCAACTCCTTCTGGCACGAATTTATTTTTTTCTCTCCGAACTGCACGAGAAATATGGATGTGTGTGGTACGCAAGGGTGCAGGTTACACGAGTAAATACCGTTTATAGATAGAAATATCAAGATGGAAACGTGCCCCCAAGGGGTTGAAGCATGGGTGTCGTGCACTCGTTGCACCCTGGGTTGGTGTGGCCCTGGATAAGCCGATAAAAATTCATGCATTATGTTACTTTAACTGAAATATGTTATAAAGAATTTGTTGATAAGATGCAGGAAAAGTACACACTATATAATGGGATAGATGGTGAGAATACCATAATAATCAGTGAAATGTCTATAAGTGATTGTCAAAGGTATTTATTTTTCCACATAAGCTAGTTTTAAGTTGCTGTTAAAATTAATAAAATTTATGTCCCTTGCAAAATACATGTTTTAAGTACTTGCAATTTACATTTTTGTAGTCATAATCATTGGAACAAGAATAATGAAGAATCAGATGCTCTATGGACATACAAGTGCAAGGAAACGCTTATCCTTGGTTTAGAGGATGAAAATCCAGTTATACAGAATCAGTTGTGTTCATTCTGGGAAGGAAAGGAAGGCTTGAAACCCAATGATCCAACACTAGATCGTCTTGTCACAATTATTGAGAGGCTATATAGTCCTACTACAGAAAGTTCCTTTCTTGCATTTGCATTATCATTACTGCTTTCACCGTCTGCCACCACAACACAGTACAAGGAAAAGCTCTTTGCTCATGGTCTGGCTGAGTGCCAATTTCAGGTAAGACTGCTTAACATAATAGCCTCAGTGATGATTGGAATAGTAATGTTACCATATTTATCTGAAAAGAAAATAAAACAAATTAAAAAAAATTTTTTTAGGGAATACACTTTTATGTGAATTAAAATGCACTCAAAAGCAAAAAATAATTTTTGTTCTAGATAAATATTGTTATTGAAAAATTTGTATGCTTCGTAAAAGTGGATGGCTTATTGTGGGAAATGATACTGGTATAATAGAAGAAATTAGTTGGTTGGCTTTTTTATCAATTTATTATACAAATTTTTCAATAACAATATTTATCTAGAAAAAAAATTATTTTTTACTTTTGTGTGCATTTTACTTCACATAAAAGTGTATTCCCTAAAAAAATTTTTTAAATTTGTTTAATTTTATACTTTTTAGTCTTTTTATTAAAATTATCTAGTACATATATAGCCAAATTCAATTTGTTTTGAAAATGTTCTCGTTATCCAAATATAAATTCGCATATCTCGAGAACGAAGTAAGATATCGGAATGAGTACATAATTTTTTATTTCACTAACAGCTGAAGTTATTCACATTCTGTTAAGTTCTTCAGTGAGTGGAGGTATGGAGCAGTATGTCGCAATTTTCTCAAAAATGTGAGTACAGCCATGTATTCATTATCGTCGTTGACATTTTAAGAAAAAATCATAAACGCGCGTGGCGAATTTTTGGAAATTTAGGAATTTTTCTAGTCGAACCCGGGACACCGTGGTGAAAAGTCTTGGTGTTTTTATAGTGTACTCTATACTTTACACTATTCCAAAAAATTTCAGCTCTCTATTCCATATGGTATACATGGTATGGTGGTTTACATTTTTTTGCGTGTAATTAAACGGGGAATATTCCGGACGGAATTATTGTAGTAACCCACCATACTTACGAGTGTACCAAATTTCATTTCTGTAGCTTATTGGGAAGTGCCCGAAATTTATTTTTGAAAATGGAATAATGCATTTTAAATGAGAATAACTGTTGGTGACAAACAAGATCCAAGTGACGAGATCCAAGCGACAAGATCCAAGTGAAAATCAATAAAAGTGTATAATAACCCTGTTTTTAAGATGGTCCTTAAGAAGAAAAACATCTCTTCAGAAAAATACAGTGTACTCTTGGTTATCTGGGATAATAATGGGGAGAAGCACGAATAATCAGAAAACTGATAATCCAAACTTTTGCTTTATTTTGCACATTCTATCATATTGCATGCTATTCATCCCATTTTCACACTTAACACAGTTTACTTTTCTTTTAATAAATAGTCTGTCATCTTAGCTTGTTTTGTTGACTCGCTCAGATTTTCCTTGCAGCTATAATATCACTGTATTGATAATTCCATGTCCCATGTAATCAAGTAAATTGCCAGCGTAATTTAGTGCCAGGCTGTGACTCATGCACTCCGTGTTTCTTTCCTCTTTGCTCTCACTCTCCTCACTCATCCCCTTGACCCGCCGCGGCATTCACAATGTCTCTATCACGTGCTGAAAACTAGGTTCACAGTTTTCACTTTTAAGCCACTCATCAAGGTTCCTCCCGTCAACATTTTCAAACCTATTCATAACATTTATTAAACCAATCAACTCAGAGTTTTCACTTCTACATTACAGAAACCCTCAAAATCTTCTTGGATTTCTGAAAGAAGTTTCCTCCACGACTGAACAAGTGTAATAGGTTTCACGGAATACCATGCCTGAGACACACCATAAATATCGTCCAATATTGTCATTTTTTTCCGAAATGTCATCTTCATTGGCGAGAGTTCTGAGAAGGCCAACCTTTTCATCAATGCAGTCACACCTTGATCCTTAAGCATGAATTTCTCAAATTCTCTATGGAGCGCGTCAGCAACAGAAGTATCAGCAGTTCCCCCTGAATAGCAATTTCACAAATACCATGTACCATATTTAATTGATTGTAAGCCGACCTTTTTTTACCTTTTTACCATCTCAGAAATCACCACTCTGCTTAGAATCGGTATAAAAAAAGTAGTCAATGAATTTATGTTCGTAGTTACATTATAATGCGAGATATAAGTGTATTAAAGTGGAA
The DNA here is from genome assembly GCA_036926305.1 of Uropetala carovei. Lineage (NCBI taxonomy): Eukaryota > Metazoa > Arthropoda > Insecta > Odonata > Petaluridae > Uropetala > Uropetala carovei. The sequence continues at coordinate 5,345,860 of JAXCHB010000084.1, read as the reverse complement.
GTAAATTATCTACTATAAATGTACACAAAAAAGAATCATGACTGAACACCTACGAAGAAATAAATTATGTAAATAATACATGGTGTGTCAAAGACGTAAAAAAACACAGCGATAGCGCTCGTATGCATAAGAAGCTACATATGTACACAATGTTTCATTTTACTCGTGAATCAAAACATTTGCCTTTCCTATCCCCTTCCCATCCCTCCTCTGCCTATCTTGTTTCAGTGTGTCTAGTATGTGCATACTGAGATTTCCCGAGCAAACCGTTACTTCCTCGTGCCTTAGGGTCATAGCAGCCAACTTGGGAGAATAATTTAAGAATAAAAGTGAAAAGGAATGCCCAGGTGATACTCGTGTAGTACTAATGTATGTTATGTAATACGGTGTCTGTATTTGATTGACGAGAAACGGCTATTTTTTTACAAGAATAAGATCCTGGTGGTTAACGAGGTGAAATTACTCTTTTAGTAGAAATTGTTACGAATAAGTGAATAAAATGTATTTTATGTTGCCGTAATTTTAGTTAATACTCTTTATTTAATTACGAACTGAAAATTTGAGGCGTTCATACTTGTTGGTATTTTGAAATAAATGACCCCAGCTGTCTAAGCACTTTGAAATCAAAATTTTTCTTTGTATGGCCTTGTGAAAAGTGGGGGTCGGCTTACAATCGGTGTCAGCTTAGAATCGATTAAATGCGGTATTGTTATTTCCCGTACGATGACGGGGGTCCGTCAGGATGGATAGCAGGGAACATCAATAAAAATCCACTTGGCCTAACTGAGTTAGATGGGCTTTATTCCATTCTCCCCGCTTACACGTCTCTACCCAGACTCTCTATCCTTTTCTTTCGGCGTCCCTCCTTCGAGCTCTTGCATCTCCCACGTGACCCAACCCTCGGCCCCTATTCGTTGCGCCAACTCAGGCCATCCTTTCTGCAAGAACTCAGGCAGCACATTCCTCGCACTCAACATCCGGTGATAACTTTCCCAGCAGCATCAGCAGAAAGATGTGGGAAGAAGGGAGGCGGTGAAGTGGGAGTAAGAAAGGGGGAAAACTGCAAGCGAGGGTAATGGAAACCTGGGAGTCGCTGCTTACTTAAAGTATTTGCTTGAATCTGGTCAGCCACCCAGATGAGGCATTGAACTGTGCTTTCTGTTCACACATTGGGCCAGAAATAGGTCTACCATCAGCTTGTTTCTGGTTAAACCAATGAAGCTTGTTGACATCCAACTCCTACGAAGATTTTTTTATGCTTTGAAGGTCCAGCTCCACTATCACAATTCCTCGCATATTCAACCAATTTCAGTTTTTTGTTCTTTATCTCACATACAGTTTTTTATTCCTATGCCATAATCTTTAGCTTGTTTAATCAATGATTCCCCCTTCTCGAGTTTATCAATTCTAGTTTCTGTTTTATTGTCAACACAGTTTTCTTTCATTTTTCTGCCATCTCTTCTGGGGTGTACACAGTGTGGATGTGCGACTTTCCAAGTGAACTACAACACAGTGGACTGATAAACAACTACAGAGGGGTAGGGAAATATTTGTATGTATGGGGAAAATGTAATCACTATGAAACAATTTGTGTGTCCACTACGCTCTGTAAAAGATGCAACGTAATATAATCGGCAGTAAAAGAGCATGATATCATTTGACGGTCACTTTGACTTAAAAATACCTAATGTACGATCTTTTTTATGCAATACAGGCAGTCCTCGACTTTCGTACATTCGACTTTCGTACAATTCGCTCATTCGTACATTGTAAATTCTTGCCCCTAAACCGCCTTTTGTACGTTGAACAACGCCGAATTCGGACTTTCGTTCGTCAATTTGATAATCAAACATTTCGAGCTATCGCATAATGGCTCTGTCTGTCAGGCAAGCCAACACTTTTAATAAATTAAAGTATGCTACGTAATAATATTCGTATTGTATGTAATGTAAGATTTGTATGTAATGTTTTTTAATATTTACTGAAATTTGACAAGATTAATACCACTGTAAAGTCGGTTAATAATCAATAAATTATTATTCAGTCGCAGCAACGTTACCATCTTTGTTTGTACAAACAGCAGTGTTTCTTTGTTTGTGCATTTTACACGTATTATTTTATAAACATGAGTGATAAACGGAAAACTGAAAGTGCTAATACAAGTGGAAAGGAACGTAGGGCTCATAAAGTGAACACGATTGGGACAAAGATGGAAATAATTAGGCATGCCGAAAGCGGGGAATCTTTAGCTTCCTTCGGACGCTCATTGGACTTAAGCCAGTCGAGTGTGTGTTCAGTTGTGAAGGAGAAGAACAAATATAATAATACAATACGTACTGTGGCGTTCTGAATAAACGCCACATTTTATTAAAGAGCAAGGAACCGATCTACACACGCTTCGATGACTTTGGTGATTTCCCGTTAGCAGACCGCGAAACAATTTAAGACATAATGATTGTGCAGTAGCTTGACTTTCTTGTGAATGACAATTGAACTCAGCGGGACTTTCTTGATCGCTTCTTCACTTTTCTTAATCCATCTTATTGTGGACTCGGTCACACCAAGTAATTTACCAACTGATGAAGCAAATTCATTATGCGCAAGCCTCTCTAAAACTTCAATTTTCTTCTCCAAACTCGTCACTTTTTTGGCCCTTTTTACCGACTTTTCTTTCATTTCAATCATCACTCTCTTTGGGGCCAAGTTTAGACAATATTACAAAAAAAACTATGAAAATGGCAAATGCTTTAATGAAAAAAGAGGGATTTCGTATGTGCACTTCAGGCGGTCCTCGACTTTCTTGCATTCGATATTCGTACAACTCGCACATTAATAATAATAATAATATTTATTTACAGCCGGTAATCACATTGTAGTCACAAATCACAGAATAAGTTTCATTAATCACAAAGTAATTTATTATCCAACTCATAGCCTGTAAAACTGTATTGGGGTTCAGCAACAGCTGGTCTTCCACCTCTGCCAGAAAAGACACTGCCCTAAACAAAGATAATTTCACCAAAAATACAAAAAAATAAATAGACATAAACAAGAAAAAGGGAACTTAACACCAAGATATAATAACTATAGTCAACGACTAGATTATGGTAAGGATGGAAGCACTGTGTTACAAACATTACGAATAACTGTAACTCTTACAGTAATAAAAATTTCTTGAGAAAAAAGAATAATGAAAAACAAATAATGATAAATTATAAAAAGATAATAATCTGTTACACTGTGTGTGATAACCTTAGGATAATACAAGGGAACAAGAACCCAAGCTAGCATAGATTGACACCCCTGAACTGCCTTTTGTGCGCCGATCAGACTTTTGCGTGTCAGCTAAATGACGAACGAATATTTCGAGTGGTGCTGGTTGCCAGCCACCAGTTTCCACTGCGTCCCCGTCTTTGTCCGTACAGCAGTGTTTATTTGTGCAATTATTTAAATATTTTATTACATTTTGCCCTATTTTTCTATATTATAAAATCGATGATTGTGTCTAAAAGACCCCTGCACAAAAAACTAAACATTTATGTCATAGTTAGAGGTTTAATAATAATTTTGGCTCTCTGGGAATGGATCCCCCCTCCTATGACATGTAAATCTATGTTCGACTTTCATACATTTGACTTACAGACACGTTTTCAGGAATGCATTATGTGCAAAGGTCGAGGGCTGGCTGTATGTCTTCTTCACATAAGTAAATGGGTGAAAAGTAGTTTCGTGACTCCTGCATGCATTAATGAATGAATAGCGCAAAGCGTAATTTTCATAAATAAAAGTTTATGAGAAATACGGAAAAATCATGCACGGATAAGCTGCAAAACAAATAATCTGACCAAGGATAATTGAGAGTACACTAGTAAAATTTTGTCGTGCAATTACTACAAGCATACTGAACAACCAGAAAATCAACTTAGTTGTAGTATTGTTCTCTTATATGTTATCATTAGCATCATGATTAACATAGACCAATCCCTCTCTTCATACTTTGTCTTTCTCTTATCTTTACCATTTTATCTTCTTTATGCTCATTCTATTTATCATTTTTGATTTAGTCATCTTCTTGCATTTATTTGCCTTTATGTTGTTCTAGTTTTTTGCCTCACAGTTAGGTACTTATATTTTCTGCATAATTTATCACAATTGGTTTAAAAATTTCACAGAACATTATTTCTCTATAGAAATGATTGGTCTATTACAGCTGAGTATGATTACATCATTGTAAAATTTTGCTTCACAGCTCAAGCATTTAATAACAACATGATTTGCTTAGATGAGAATGCCATAATTTAAATTCATTTATTCAGTTTTGACTTAAAATTTTGGTGCATTTTATTTACTAACTCTTCATTTTCAAAATTTTTCCAAAAAGTTCAGAAAATAAGATCATAAAATTTGTAGGATAGTTATTAAGGTGTAAATCTATGGAAATTTCAATAGGAAAAGGCTCTTTGAAAGTATGTTACTGTACATACCCAAATACCGTATCTGCCCAAATAGAAGCCACCCCGGATTTAAGCCGACCCCCAAAAATTTCCACAATTTTTTGGCAAAAACGTAAATTTAGTAGATTTTATGCTGAAGTGTGCCGGGCATTCATGCACATCTTAGAATACATTATTCGAGATTGAAGAAATGAGTGGGAAATGGTTTAGTTGTTGACATTTTGAAATATTACTCCAATTAATAATTTTGCGTTGCTGAATAATGTTCCACATTCAGCGACAATAATTTCATTCATCTTCATTTTCACAAAATGTCAAATATAATAATAGCGATCTCTCCAAGATATTTTTTCATCCAAGTCTATTTCCAATGTAATTAGCATTTACATTGCCTTAAGAAATTGCATTTTTATAATTATACACGTTCCATGTAAAGTTTTACCGAAATTCAAACAGTTGAGCATTCAAAGCCGTGAACGCATTTTGCGTATTCGTCAGTTTACGCAAGCAATCTCGCCAAGATATTTTTATATATATATATATTTACTTTACAAAAAATATAGTACTATCATTTGAATGCAAAGGCAATGAGAGACTTCGAGATTTAACCATAACCCAAATTTTCCTCGGACTCGCATTTAAGCCGAGGGATGATTTTTTCATGAAAACTTTTGACAAAAAACATCGGCTTGTATTCGGGCAGATATAGTATATATATATAAGATGCAGTGAGGTTTTTGGTCTCATACAACCATTGTCCATGTCAGATTTTTCCCATTGGTTGTGACCAAAAACCGATAGTCATGCCACACTTGGCGATTCACCTTCAACAGGTTCGGTCTGCTGCAATCTTCCATGTTCCAACAGCTGGTAGGTATATCATTTGGTTTGACCTGACCTATCGAATCTTTTTAAATTTAATGTAGCATGCCATAGTTAGAATTTCAATAGTAGTCAGACAACAAGTAAGTGATATCCATGGATGAAATTCAGACAATTGTCTATTTCAGGTTTTTTACTATGTGCTGCAATGCAGGCTCTATTCAGTCTGTGTTTATAAGTAAAAAACAAAATGTCATCGTTAAAGAAATGGAACGGTGTGTAACAATTTGAATTCAGGATCGAAATAAGAAAACCAATGCTTGAGTACTGAATTGATTCTTCTCTTCAATCCACTCATTTGGGCAGGTTTTTTAAAGATAAAATATAAATTTTAAGTTTTCCTTTCAAACTACGTAAGTACGGTGATGCTGTATAATTCGCCTTCGCATTTTCTGCTAGTTAGCATGAATTTTTCATACTAATGCGTTTCAAGTCAGTCAAATGTTGTTTTTCGACAGTCATGTTTAATTATTGACCCAGAAAAATGTCCAGCTAGTTTGCGACTCGAATATAAGTCGAAAGTAGGGTTTTATCGTCCTAAAAAAGAAGGAAATTTCTCGACTTATACTTGAAGATATACGGTATGTGTTATGTCCATTTTAGTTTCAATCGAAAGCACTTGGCATTTTTTACCACTCTTAGCACTTTCACAAACAGTTCATTTACGATTGTTTTCCATATTTCAAGGGTAATAAAAAGCAATATGTACATAAACTGGCCAGCCGGGTTAGACTGGTAGGCCTGTCTTCTCACCCAAAGGTTGCGGGTTCTAATCCCGCTTCAGGCATGGGTGTTGTGATATATATTGATTTTCTGTATGTTTGTCTTTGTTACTGTTAAAAGCTCTTTGTAAAAGGCCGTATATGTGCTGTTTAAGAGCTGTTGAATAATAAATAAATAAATAAATAAACATGCACCCTTACGGTTTCGAATACAAACAGCAAATGACAATTGTTGACAAGTTTACGTGTTCTTACTGCGACCAATGTTCGTAAGTGCACGAGGGAGTGTTCGTAAATGAAGTGCGAGGCGCAATTTGTTGGTATGTGGAATGTTTGTAAATATGAATTGTTCGTTTGTTGAATGTTCTTAAGTAGAGGTTCACCTGTATATATATTAATTTTTTTGTAAATTTCAAAATTATCTTGTTTTTGTTTTCTTTGCTTCGACTTTATTCAAGTCTTGGGTTTTAGACACTGTTTTAGGCTAAAAATACACTTCGACTTATACTCGAATCGCCTTATACTCGAAGATATACAGTAGTTAGTGAAAGAGTTGTTACTACCAGAAAGCATTCTCTTCAGTGGACATGAAATGTATTGAATTATATTTATTCAGTTATGTTTACATGATGTATACTTATTGATTTATACAGTTGAACCTCACTAATCCAGCAACCTTGAGACATGTATGAAGCCAGATTAGGGAATTTGTCAGTTTACGGGATGTATCTAATCCTAAAGTTAAGTTAAGGCCATTATATTTCATGTTGTAATATAATAAATATTAAATTAAATACACAGAATGTTATTTAAACAAATTACAATAATAAGATAATAAACAAAAAAGTTAAGTAACATGGTGCATTTTATTTTATGGTAAATTGGTACATACCATGTTTTTTCAAAATTTTGGAAGCTTGCATAACATGGACGTCCACACCTCTATTCAAGATGGGAAAATCTGCACTGGTGTCCACATAAAACCCACCAATAGCCTCCGATACTTCAATAGCTGCCATCCCCTACACACTAAAACCTCTATCCCCTATGCTGTAGCTCGCCTAGGATGAAGGATTTGCTCAGATGGGAGGTCTCTTTCTCAATATTACTCCATCCTCCAAGATGCTTTTATTAAACATGCCCACTGGGCCTGATTTGAACAGATCAGGAGGGCAATCACACCTGCAACCGATAGACACCACCCTCACACTCCCCCTATTCCTGATTTTATCCCTTCCCTTACCACCCTCTTCCACCCCGGAATCCACGAGGTCCTCAAGGAAATCCTTCATGCTGCCCACCCAATTCTTACTTCCACCTCCCACCAATCTCCCTTCACCAATTCTCTCATTATTTCCTTCTGCTGGCCTCCCAATTTGGGAAATATCCTGTGGAAGAAAGAACTACCCATTCCCAACCCTCCATCCACTGCAGGATCTCAACCCTAAACCCCGCTGCATCGTATCACCCTCTTATATTCCTACCCAGTGCATCACTTCAAACAGTACTTCTCTATCCATTGCTGACGAAGGGCTTCAGCCCGAAAACCTTTCAAATTTGTTATTTTTTGTTTCTTTTTTTGTATCTTCAGCACCCTCAGCAGCTCTCCATTTTTGGTATTGCCAGTCATTGTGAATGAAAATTCAAACTTGTAAATAGACTGATGCACCCACCATGATAGTGTATTCATAAAATGTGCAATTTGCTTGGTTGGTCTGTGTAATCAAACCCCAATTGTGGCATTAACCTAATAGCTGTGAAGATATTAAAGATTGATACCATATTTACCCAAGAGGAAGACGATCTCAAATTTAAGACGACCTCCTAAAAAAAACATGGTCTATTTATGAAAAACTTTTAAATACCAATCAACACACTAAGAGCATGAATAAAAAAGGCATTCTACTACTTAACTTCTCCATTTCCAGTGTTTTCCTCCTGTAATGCTTTCTGGCCTGTCTCATGACAACTTATTCATATTCGAACAAGTCATCTTCCATACCATCCATGGAATTCAAAATGCAGCATTTTTTTTAAACCCTTTTGAGATAGCATTGGGGTCTATTTTTTCCAAGCTGCATAAACCCATTTACAGAGAAGTGGTATACTGGACTTCTTAATTTTCCCTGTTGGGTTTAGTGCATGTTTCCCTGCCAAAAGCCATTCTGAATAGAATGACTTTAAATGATCTTTAAAGGGCTTCATCACTACAACATCAAGCACTTGCAGTTGTGATGCCATCCCTCCTGGTATGACCACAAGATTAGTATTCATACCTTGAAGGGTATTTTTAACTTCCTGGATTAAGTGGCCTTTGAATGCATCTAAAATGAGCATTGCTTTTTGTCTTAAAAGTGCCCCAGGTCATCTATTCCACACAACTCTTAGCCAATCCTTCATTAAATCTGTTGACATCCATCCTTGGCTTTGACATCTAACAATTATTCCTTTAGGTAGCAGTTCCCTAGGCATTGTTTTGCATTTTAAAATTACGTACAGTGGCAACTTCATGCCATCCGCTAATGCAGCCAGCGTTACCGTAACACACATTTTTGTCATTCCCGGAAGTTGTTATAGTGACATTTTTGCACCTTTTTCATTAACTGTATAATTGGATGGCATGTCGAAATAAATAGGTGTCTCATCTACAATACCCATTTGGCTCAGGAGGTAATCATGAATTTTCCATAACCCAATTACATGCTTCTGGAAAGCAATCAGTTTTTCATTGTAGTCAGAAGGTAGACGTTGGCAAAGAGAGTTTCTTTGTCACAGGCTGAAACCACTATGATGCATCATTTGTATGCACCATCCATTACTAACCTTGAATTCTTGAGGTGAGATGTTTAGCGATCAAGCTAATTCATGAGCTTTTAATCTAATGATTTCTCGTGACACTGGTTTTCCATCCATTCTTTGATTATGCACAAAGTTTACTATTTCCTCTTGTAATTCATGAAATCGACCTCATTTGGGTCCACTAAATGATTTTCATGTTGCGTTCACACCTTCAAGTTTCTCTTTTATTTGCTTCCACCTTTGCACATTTGCCTCAGTCACATTATATTTCCTCCCAGCCTCACAATTATTAGTTTCTTCAGCATACTGCACCATCATTAACTTAAAATTTCTCATAACTTCTTCTTATTCCTTTTGATACATTCCTTTTTACAGCTGTGCCTTCTCCACACGATCTGCCATTTTATTCCTTTGGGGTAACTTATTTTAAATTTAAAAATAATGACTAGTCTTCACTTAACCTTAAAACTTGGTGAAGCGAGTACTAATCGAGTGCTCTCATAAACGTTATACTCTTTAAAATTCAGATGTACTTTTGTCTGCCACTGGCACACCAAACAAAATGTAGCAGATTTTAAAATTGTAATACATAAACATGTTTAAATGTAACAAGATGCCTAAAATATGGCCGCCAATCCTTGCTTAACCGTTTACATCGTCACACATATCAGATTTCCTACCCAGCCATAAACACACCTCTTCCATCAGTACCCCCGAGGTACTCTTTCGTACTATGCGCAACTTTAAGAACTACGATTATGAATTTTTAATGTATTATAGTAATTAATTAAATGTGATGTATTGCTGTATGCATAAATAAATGCAGTTTCATGGACATACGCGGCGCGATAAAAAAGTTCTCGGACTGGCCACGTGGAGCACTAACTGGATGTAGTACGGACTTGGGCCGCTAGGTAGCGCTAAAGAGGTTCATTGTGAAGCAGTGTGCCGAGTGTCACATTAATACATGCAAGCGTTTTTTTTTTCACGAGCGTTTTTGTGCGTTAGTGTTATTGGTGTTTGGCAATTCTTGCGAGAAGAGAAATTGCAGACTTGAGAAGGAGCAGCGCGTGCGCATCAAGTTTTGCTTCAAACTCCGCAAAATCGCATCGGAGATCCACGAAATGCTTAAACAAGCATTTGGTGATGATGCCATGGTCAGAACCAAGACTTTTGAGTGGTTCTCGCGGTTCAAACATGGGCAAACGTCGGTTGAGGATTCTGAACGTTCTGGTCGGCCCTCAACCAGCAGAACCGAAGAAAATGTTGAAAAAGTGCATCGTGGCATCCACGAGGACCGTTGGCGAACGATTAACAACATCTGCAGCATTGTTGGCCTATCATTCGGTACATGCCAACGCATTCTCCCGGAGGAACTCAACATGAGGCGGATCGCTGCCAAATTCGTGCTCCGCTTGCTGACCCAGGACCAGAGGCAACACCAGCTCACCTTGTGCAGGGACCTCCAGGAACAGGTCAGAAATGACCGAAAATTCCTTTCCAAGGTCATCACTGGTGATGAAAGCTGGGTTTATGGTTACGACCCAGAAACCAAACAGCAGTCATCCCAGTGCTGCTCCTTCAAACCTGCAATTTCTCTTCTCGCAAGAATTGCCAAACACCACTAACACTAACGCACAAAAACACTCGTGAAAAAAAACGCTTGCGTGTATCAACGTGACACTCGGCACACTGCTTCACAATGAAGCTCTTTAGCGCTACCTAGCGGCCCAAGTCCGTACTACGTCCAGTTAACGCTCCACGTGGCCAGTCCAGTAACTTTTTGATCGCACCACGTATACTCGAAATCTGGGTGTTCCGTGTGGTGTTTAAAATGCATGTACTTTTCCCACCGAAATCTTCGTACTCGATTTTAAGACAAACCTTAATTTTTTTGTGGACATTTTTTTGGAAAAACCTCTTCTTCCTTTCAGATAAATATGGTAATATGTGTCACAACACCACGTTTAGTAATTTAATCTTTTGTATTTCAGTAAATCTGATTTTTATAAACCATATATTATTTCAATATTGTGGTAATATATTGATACTTTTATGTTAAGAATAGCTTTATAATGCTAATATTTCTTTTATTGGGGAGTACCTCTTGAATTTGCTTAATTTTCTACAAAATAACTGCAACGTTTCTCAAAGGTTGTGTTGCCACACGTCCTTTGGCAATGGTTACCCTGGCTGCCATTCTCCGGTTACAATGTTGTGCACAGTAATTTTTAATGAAATGGTAATGATTGTTTTTATTCCATACTTTGCTACACTACTATCACATGCAATCACACAGTCCACACACTACCAAGCTTAATAACATACTGCCAGTCTATTGTCTCTATCGAATCACACATTGTCCTCGGGAATCCAGCAGATGGCACACCACACAGCGTCTGCAACATCCTATGGTGAAAATAGGCAACATGTCTAAACAATATGTGTTATTGTATGTATATCACTATCAGATATTTTTTAAATAAAATTAAGATTACTGTACTACTTTTGTAACTGATAATTGTTAAGAAATTTAAGCTTCATGTTTTATAACAAAATATATAATAAATTATAATATTGTTATAATCAATCAAGCCACCTTACAATGCTAAATAATGGAATATAAATTTCTTATTTGAAACTTGATGTTTGACCACAACAGTGGTTTTATAGATAAATTATCTATGAAATTGTTAATTTATGATTTCTGTTTAATTGAAAGGAATATCCACTAATCCAGTCGTGGAGGTCTCAGCATATACAACTGATTCCCATGTTTGCTGATACTGTAGAAAATCAATTTAGTCAATTAGATTTGAATCCACAGCAACTGTCTGATGCCACAACTATGTATATGCAGCCTAGAGTTACACAGGAGAGTGCAACATTTTTACCTACAGAAGGTAACAAGTACTTTTACATTCATAGGTCTTGGTTAGATTAATTCATTTCTTAGCCAACAAAATGAAAGCTTTCCCTAATATATATTAGGGTGGTCCTTATTTTTCAAGTTTTTATTTTTTATGGTCTGACCATCTCAAAAGTTTCCATTTGGTTGAAAAACACCATGTGCTAAATTTTTGCAAAATATTTTGATATTTACTGGTCGCTCAAGGACTTCAAAGTTATGCCTATGATCCGTTAGACACTACGGCAGGTGAATCAGCCGGCTGCAACAACATACTTTGCCGAATCGCGAAAGCGTGTTTTATTACTTATTTACTGAAATATACCTGGAAGAAAATATCAAGAATTACAGTTTTTTTATTTTAGAAATTTGTATAAGTGTATTTTATCGTCAAAGTGAGCTGTTTTTCAGCAGTAAATCAACAACGATAGTCTTTTTTGTGTAATTTTAAGATATCCCATTTGTGATGGCTGCAGCAAAGAAAGGTCGAGCAACAGTGTTTTTAATCGAGAAGTACGAGGAAGATATCAAGGGTTTGAAGCTTCTGTCCAACCGGCAAGCTCTTGGATACTTCCTTTATCTCCACCGGGAGCAGAAAGAGTCCACATGTGAAGCGGCGGCAAAAACTATCGAGAAGATCGAGGAGTTTTTGAACCGAGCTCGCATTCCAGTGTGCCAAAAACAAGATTCGATCAAGAAACTCGAGAAGCGCTGAAAAAGAATGCCTCCTGAATGACAGAGACTCAAATCAAAAACGAGGTTGAATTCAAGGAGTGTTTTGAGGATCTGTTCGACATCTCCCACGCCAATGCCCTAGAAATCATTATCATTGACGAGGACAAAGCTTTCCTTCTTGCTCAGAGAGAAAAAAAGCGTCGGGGAGTGATGTCTTCTATCGACAATGTCCTCCCGAAGAAAGAGAAGAAACAGCAGGAGCATTTGGCCAAGGAGCAGGAACGCCGACAGAAGGCGATCAAGGATGCTAAACGTCACTCTTGAAAGCAGTAGGAATAGCTGTACTTCGGCAGCTGAGGAATCTGGGGATGATCCAGTCCCAGGCCCAAGCACCTTGACTCCGCCCCATCCAAAGCACACCCGAAAGGATATTCTATCACCAAATCTCACGGTACACTGGACCGCAACAAAGTGTCTGATCGCGCGGCACTTATGATTGTCGGGGAGACAGTCTGGACTCTTGGTCATGATGTTAGCTCACTGGTTCATAACAGGACCAGTATCCAACGGCGACGACAGCAGCATTGACAGGCCAGCGCCACCAACTTTCAACGGAACTTCAAACCGGACGTTGCCTTAATTGTCCACTGGGATGGCAAACTCATACATGATCTTACTGGGAACGACAAGGTCGATCGCCTCCCTGTACTAGTGTCCTCCTTGGATGGAGGTTCCCAGCTACTTGCGGTACCCAAATTCCCACAGGCACCGGAGAGGCACAAGCCAGTGCCGTCTTTGATGTCTTGAAGGAGTGGAAGATTGATGATAAAGTATGAGGGATGTGTTTTGACACTACGAGTGCCAATACCGGTTGAAACAAGGGGGCATGTATCATCCTGGAACGGTTACTTGGGTGCAACCTTCTACACCTCGCCTGTCGACACCACATCCTCAAACTGGTAGCTGGAGCAGCATTCACTGAGTCGATGGACGTTTCTTCCGCTTCCTCAGCTCCAAAAGTCCTCCTGTTCAAGCGATTCCAAGGACATTGGAAGTCCGTACATCAGGATCGATTTGAAGACTCATCCACTGACCAGCTGGCCGCTGAAGCCGTAGCCGACATCAAGGAGGAACTCGTGAATTCCCTCAACACGGCACTGATGGAAGTCCAGCCGTGAGATGATTACCGTGAACTACTTGAGCTGGCCTTACTCTTTCTTGGCACTCCACCACCTCGTGGCACACGATTTGCAGCTCCTGGGCCAACGCATAAAGCCCGGTGGATGTCCACGATCATTTATTCCTTCAAGGTGTGGATGTTTCGCTCCCAGTTTCGCTTAACAGCACGCGAAGAAAAAGGTCTTCGTGAGCTCTGCATCTTCTTTGCAAGAGTCTACGTCAAGGCTTGGACGACAGCCCCTCTCGCCATTAGAGCGCCACAGGACGACCTGCGTCTTCTCCAATCCCTTGTGTCATACAACACCGCCCATGCTGGAATATCCAAAGCGACATCGCAAAAGATGGCTAACCATCTGTGGTACTTGTCCGAGGAGTTGGTGGGCCTCTCCCTCTTTGACAACAACGTCGCCCACAACATTAAGGACCAAATGGTCAAGACCATGTCAGAGGATGACGGCGATGAGGACCCTCCGAAGTGAGTGAATGAGTCCCTGGATGCATTGTGGGAAATCAGTCGTCGACTTCACGACCAAGAACACCAGGTCCCTCTTCACCAAACTCAACCTCCCCCAAGGCTTCCTACAAATTCCTGCATCGCAGTGGGAGGAGAATGAGGACTATCAAGCAGCTTGGGCGACAGCAAAGACACTAGCAGTCACAAACGACCATGCCGAGCACGGCGTTGCATTGGTTCAGGATTTTTTAGGTCACCTGACAAAGGACGAAACTCAGCTCCAGTTTCTTCTCCAGGTGGTTGCTGACCGCCCCAAGTGATATCCCGAGGCCTTCAAGCAGACCCTGCAAGAGCATACTGATGACAACAATGAGTGACTGGTCAGTGGTTCATTACATAACTGTGTTAAACATTCTCTGAAACAGTGATATAACATAATTACATTTTAACAGTTCGCTAACTACCAACCTTTGATCACATTCACCCGCTATTGGAATTTCTTGAAGATTGCTAGGTTGTTATGATTCTGTTTTTGTTATCTTTATGTTACAATAAACCACTGAGTTCTTTTTCAATTTTGGAATGATTCTAGTCACTTATGTTAAACAGCAGCTACCGTAATGTACATTTCTATGTCAGGGAAACCCTTACAAGTCATCCACGATTCCGCGTTATATAGTGTAAATTAGAGTTAATTGAGCGACCCTTAATTATGAAAATATTTCAATGAAATTTTTCACACAGTGTTTTGAAACCAAATAGACCACCCTAATATATGTATATATGCTAATGCTTTACGCATAATTATCAATAATTATAAGACATGACTGATATAGCCGTCTTGTCCCTAAAAGCACATACATGACGACGGCTATAGCCATCTTGTCCACGAACGTGTTAATGAAGGAACTTTGTGAGCTATCCACATCAAACTTCATGGGCTGATTTACTTCCACTCTGCCATAATTCCTAGATCAGGCACTCATGGTGGCATAATTTGTTTTTTTGAGGAAGTTTATCATATTCACAACTTAGGACAAAAGTTATAAAATGTGCAGTAAAGATGATTGCATCCTATTGCACCCCACAGTTGTGACAAAATCATATTGTGGGCCTACATGGAAAATATACTAAGTCCTCAAAACCTGTTTTTGAGTAAATTGAATTTTAGTGGATTTTCACTGTCATAAAAAATCCTCAAATGGACATATGGAAAAATATGATCATCATAGCAGTGTACTGAAACTAGATAGAACGTAATGGGTTCTCACAGTAGCTAGAGTGTTCAATTTGGGACATAGTTGCATAAATAACTTAATTCAACCTAAACTTGGACTTAGTGGTTTTTCATTGTATGCCCACGATATAAATGTAACCATGTAATACTGATGGTCAGAGATAAAACTAAATCTATATTACTTTCCTGTAAGCCACTGAAAGTATATGTCAAAGGGTGCTATTGCACCATCCCTCTAGTCTGAACAAAGGTCTATTGCTCTGTCTTGTTACATTTGGAAATAAGGAGTATCTATCAGTTATAGCTATAATTTTTACATACGAGGGGTGTCCAAATTTGACCTAGACTTTATTTATTGTTAAATCATAAAAGTAACCTAGCACAATAATAATACAGTCACTTTTTATGTGCTCTTCTTCAGAATACACTTGATCTAGTGTTCTAGTAGTTTTTGTATTGCAGTTTCAAAGGAATCTTTCAGTGTTCAGTGTTGACACCAGTTGAGGACTGCATTTTTCAACTCACCATTCAAACCGAATGTGTTGCCTACTAAGTGCTCTTTCAGTGGCATAAACAGATGAAAGTCACATGGTGACAAATCAGGACTATAAGAAGTATGGGGAAGAACATCCCACCCCAATTTACCCTGCATATTCACAGCCAAGTTAGTCATATGTGATTGGGCACTGTTGTGGAGAAAACAAATTCTTATTAACAGAAGACATGGTTGTTTCTTCCTTAGAGCTGGTTACAGACTGTTTTTAGGAGTGCTGAGTAATAAGCAGAATTAATTGTATGGCCTTGTTCCAGGAAATCCACATGAATAATGCCTTGAGCATCCAAAAACAGTGGCCATCACCTTGTTTGCTGATGCCATCGTTTTGAATTTTTTCGGCGTAGAGGATTTGTAGGTCTGCTCTCCATACTGGGACAGTTGTTTTCTGAAGTAAAGTGATGGACCCATATCTTCTCTGTGGTTATGATACGATTAAAATAATCAGCCCCTTTCCTCAGAAATCATTTACTTAGAACCCCTGAAATTTGAACCGCATCGCCTTTTGTTCTGGTTACAACTGTTTGGGCACCCATTGAGTGCTGACTTCACTATATCTAAGGTTGTAATGAAGTATAGTCTTAGCACTACCCATACTAATGTTAACTTGCAATGCTAATTCACGCACTGACATTCGCATTTCCCTTCAAACGAGCTCATCAACCTGCGTAATTGCCACATCATTGACTGCAGTTGCTGGTCCTGCTTTGTGTTCTTGTTTCTGTGCATTAGCTCTTTGAATGATTTGTACCACCCAAACATGGAAAACCGAGACAGACAGGATTTCCCATACTGTACATACAAAGTCACCAATGAATTTCAGTCCCTTTTACACCTTTCTTACGGAGAAATTTAACAATAATGTGTTGTTCCACTAAAGAAGAAACACGTTCAGATGCCATCTTTGTTAGCTCTGACATGGATTGGTATGGCAATAAAACAATTTTTTTTTCGTATTTCCAGCATTATAACAATAATGTACACACCTCATCAGCTCATTGTATTATATATAATATTTTAATAAAAAATAAAGTCCAGGTCAAATTTGAACATCCCTTGTATTTTCTTGTATACTGAACTTGACCCTTATGCTTATTATCAATCTGTTATGTTCCTGAAACCACTGTGTCTGGAAAATATGGACTCTGGGAATTGAATATCTCATGGTTACATTCTCGGAATTTGGAAAGTAATGTAATATTTTTATGTAAAAATGCAAGATAAAGTAATGTTTGAAACTTTCAAATCAATATAAGCTTAAACAATTGCATACAATCAATTGATTCCCATTTATTTGTGGCCCTTTGCCTGTTATGTCCAATGCAGTGGCGATCTGGAAGTAATTCCTCCAATTTTTTTTCTCCCTCATGTGACTTTATGTAGGGAATGTAATGTTATCAGGTGAAATTTTGAACCTTCCCACCAATTTACTGCAAGTTTTATCACTGGACTGTAGGTGGCAGTCAGACAAAATGGTAGGTGACATTGATGCATTCTGTAATTAAGTTCCTGTCAGCAGAGAACTTTTCGCCAGTTGGAATTCATCGATGTTAGAAGAACTTTTATGAGGACGACTGTATTGATGTGAGCACAGTTAGATGGCGGGATAGGCATCACAATGATGTTGAACATGGTATGAAGGACTTGCCGAGATCGGGCCAGTTTGGGTACAATTTCCTGAAATCCACTTTCTGGAATGACCATTTCCCTGAAAGCCTTTTCCCAAAATCCACTTTCTGGAATAACCCATTTTCTCAAAAATCACAACCCAACCAAACGGAACGAACTCAAATCAAGTTTCCATCGTGAGAGAAGTCAGAAAGAGACCTTGGTACATCACCGTGATCCATAGTCAAAACAGCAGTCTATGGAGTGGCAACAAAGATTCATTGCAAAAGAAGAAATTCAAGGACTTTCATGTGTTCAGCCCGATGAAGGATGTCCTTGGTGGGAAACACTTCAGCAATGAGGATGCTGTCCGTGCAGCCATCAAGAAGTGGCTCTGCAAGGCTGACAGCAACTTTTACGACAGGGGGATACGGGCTCGGGTTCAGAGGGAAAGAAAATTTGGTTAGCACAAAGATCTTTCAAAATGAATCCCTTGTGTTAAACAAGGCATAGCTTTATAATGTTGCAACGAGTTATTAACAAATTATTATGTTATTTAGCAAATATTATTTTAAAATGTATATTTTTTTATCATAGAAGTTAACACCATATCTCCCATAAGTTTAAAGATTTCCTCAACTTGTGTTCCCTGCAACACACTGTCATTATAGAATATAACCTTTGGGGAAGTTTTACTGTATTCAGAAATAGATTCCTTATGTTAATAATTGAGGTTTTGCTTGGCCACCTGATTTTAACCCATGTGATTATTTTCTTTAAGGTTATCTCAAAGACAAAGTGTTCAGTAAAAAGTCATCATCTGTGAGTTTTATGTTAATGTGTGGAACCTAAATTTTAGATCTTTTGCTTGCTAATTATGAAAAATCTATTTTCACAATTAATTTACTTACATTTTTTAATTTATTAGATTTTGTGATAAAATTTGCAATATTTTCACTGTTACATTAAAATTGTTTATGTGGCATATACAGTAAACTCCCAGTTATCCGGAATTCCCGGGGAATTGGGTTTTCCGGTTAAGTGAATATTTTGGTTGCTTGAGAGTTTTATTGGATAGGCTTAAATAAAGCATTTGGTTACCAAAATGCAGAATTGTACATTCACCTTGGAATTACTAACCTGTAGACTAGGTACTCTACTCAATTGTTCTTAAATAATTCCTTGACGTTTGAGGAAGTAATGAAACTCAAAGATCAAGTATTCAACATGTTTAATTGCAATACAGTAAACCCTCGATTTAATGGACAAATAGGGGAGAGGGGTGTCTGTTAAAGCCGAATGTCCGTTAAATGGTGAATGGAATTTTTCGAGCCCAAAAACACACTCATACATGAGAAAACCTCCTTTACTGATAGTACATAATGATAATTACTGTATAAAATAATACTTTACTGTAATAACAATGACAACAACAACAATCTTATAATTTTAAAATTCTAATTGTATGTACGTGAAACATTACAGCGGCGTATTTCTCGAGAACCGTTCGTTGTAAAGATATGCTGTAAACGGCATTTTGTTTGTGTTAGCTATGAGGTCCCTGGATAAATATTTTCATTTGATAAAGTGTCCCGGGTTCTAATCAAGGAGACAATTATGTTTTCCTCTAAGTTTACATGGGATTTTCGATTTTTCAGAAGGCAAGGTTTTTTTCCTTCATTCATCAAAATACGTAAATATGGACCAATTTTCTTTATTTTTACTTTATTCGATGGATAAAACTCAATACTATCTTATTCTTGCAATGTTTACATGTTGCACCGTCGAAGTTTTCAGAAATATGCATTCGTTTTTGAAATTTTGCAGATTTTTCGTACTCATTCCAGGTATTACTAAGGCGACAGAAAAAACTCAAACAAAGAGGCTGAGACATCCACTTTGGTTGAGTCAGCTGTATTGCATACACTGTATACTACAGTGTACTGCATTGTCCAGACTGATTCGCCAAACATCGCCCCGTTGTTTGGGGCGAAGTCCGTTATTGCGTGAAATTCGCACAAAACTCGGATCCAGCAGATTATGTCCGTTAAATCCGAAGTCTGCTAAACCGAGATCTGTTAAATTGAGGGTTTACTGTATTTTAATATTTTATAACTGGATTACATCCTATGGAATTTTTCGTATGCCTATCGCTATTAACTTCTCTTTTGTTCTAAAAACAATGTGAGATAAGGGTTAACTTCGTCCAACCTTTAGGATTTTGCGACAAAAAAAATTGTTTCCCTGTCCGAGAAAAGGAGAGAAATTACCCACACCCAACACAATGTATTGGCAGAAATTCTTGAGGCAAACTGATATTAAACAAAAGAGAAGCAAATAGTGACATGCAATCATGACACCATTACATACAGTGCAGTTAGTAAATATTAAAATAATGCAATTAAACGTGTTGGATAGTTATATTTTCCTTAACTAATGTTTCAAAAAGTTGCAAAATTTATCGACAGCATCTTGGTTGGCCGATTTTTTATCACCCAAAACATCTAGACGTCTGATCTTAAAACGTGTTAGCCATCCATCTGAAAATGCACACGGTTCACTAATCTCCATTTGTTCATAAAAGTCTTGGGCCTTTTCAATCAACATTGGTCCAGAAATAGGGGCTCCCTTGGAACGCTTTATAGAAAACCATTCATACACAGCAATATCCAATTGCTCAAATTTCTGCTTATGAAGCGTGCACAGATATTCAATTCCTCTAGTAGTCTCGGAAGACTTAACAAATTTCATTAACTGTAATTTCTGTGTCTTAATGTCATAAATAGTGGAAGAACTGACATTGAACCCTTTCATTAAAATGCAGTTCTCACTTTTCTCTGAACGTTTTATTATATCAAGTTTCCTTTTATTACCTTTAACGCATATTGAGTTTTAGGAGGCATTTAAAAAGGGTGTACGAAATATTTTATTTAGCACAAACACTGAGTTCAAGAAACATACACCATTGTGTTTTATGAGTACTGAAAACTCAAATTTTAGTGGTAACATTCCGAATGAGATGTAAACAAAAAATTGCCGAAAATGCCAATTTTTATCGGTAACATTCCGAAATAGATGTAATAAAAAATTGAGAGGTAGGATATGCCGGTTGCTTGAGAATTCCTGTTGCATGAGTGCCGGATAACTGAGAGTTTACTGTATTTACCTCCAAATAGTCTTCTAATGCAGACACATTACCACAAATCAGGATTTTCATGTATTGCTGTTATATTTTTATTTAGTCTTTTGACTTAAGTAAAGTACTCTAGTATCTTTAAGTATTAAATTTTCATGTTTTTTTTTGGCTTTTATGGAAACAATGTAAAATATTACATTAAAATTATTACCTTTTATCAAAGTTATCAATGACTTCTTTTTGTCAGTGCTGCTTACCATTTGGAATTTGGATTGGATGCAAGTTTATCATTTACAGGTAGTTCTGGTGGATTTTGGTCATCAATTCAGCAGCCAAGGTTCACTATAGGCAAAAGTTATGGCATGGATGCACGTAGTAGTGTATTTTCGAAGGCTTCCAATGCTTACCAACATTATACCTTGGAAGGCAATTCAGGTATTTCTATGTTAAAATGTTTTCTCTAGCATCATTACCTCCCTCTTGTATTTGTGAATGCAGTGTAGAACCTTTTATCCAGCATGCTTTGGATATGTGGATAGCCGGTTATCTGGAATTTCCTGTTATCTGGAATATACTCATAAACAACGCTCGGAAAGAGCTAGAACTCACCGGAACGGTGTTCTGGTTCGTCGCACGTGTCAATAATATCATTCCATCTCTTCAAGCATTTAGTAATACCGTTTTGTTAACTTCATTTAATAAAAATATTATAAAAAATTTTTCTTTACTTTTCTTCTTCATAGTACATAAGGTATAAATCAAAATTTAACTCTATTGTAAATGTTCTATCGGTTATTTCACTTTCACTGCTTTCAGTTCCACTACCAGAATGTGTGTTGCATTTTGTAATACTTTCCATTTCTAGCACTATCATTATAATAAAAAGTAATTCTCTGTCTATAACGCTAACTTAAACGCTAATAACTCGAGAAGTAATGAAGATAGAAACTCGAAATTTGGCGGGGATGCTTGATTAACACTTTTTCAGGTGATGACGAATTTAAATCGCGAAAAAATTCCTTGATTCGATTCCAAGGAAGACATTTCCATTTTCCGTAAGTTAATATGTAAAAATCCATTTTTTGGCATGCAGGCTTTTCTTGTTTTGGAAATTAAAATTAGAAGGAATTAACCTATGTCCTTCAGATTTGAACCATTTTGAAGAAAAAATTATAAAGTTTCTTATTCTGTTCATCTTTTTTCGCCCACAGTTCGAAATATCCCATGTTAAACATTTAATTTACATATTTTATGGAAATCTTGCCATTTGAACAGAATGTTGCCATGGTGACTAATTATATTGTTAGACCTCAAATCCTATTGTTAAATCAATCCTTATGGGTGTAAGCGTGATTTGAATGTTTTTAATTCGAGATAGGGAGGGAGAGAGAGGGATTGTAACGGAGGGGGAGAGAGGGAGGGAGGTAAGGTTAACTAAAGATATCCCGTCATATTGATGGGCAATTACGCTAGTTATAATATATACCTGTACTCAGTGATGAGCTGAAGCGAGCGAGCTGGTTGTTAATTTTTCTCTGAATTTGTGAGCCAGTTGTGAAATTTTTAGAAAATATGAAAATTTATTTATGTTGTACTTTCAAGTACATTTTGCCGTATCTGGCATTCAGTTACCGGCAGTGTATGAAATGGAATATATATTATGAACAGGACACTTGTTAAGCTAGCATAAAAGTATTACTAACCTAGAGCGATCTGGCACCCCTGGCATGTAGGCCTCCCCTGCCATCCTACCCAAATTTCCTTCCGACATTTTTTTCTTTTTTAGAGTGCTGGCGCTTAATTTTATTCCAGCTCATCACTGCCTGTATTGTACAGTAATACTAATACTACAGTAATCGGCAGGGTAGGCTTGATGGAGGTGAATACGGTGCAACTGCACTGGATCTCGCACTTAACACGTTCACGATGGCATGCCCACCGGTGGTCACGATTGACTTTCTTCGTAGGTGTCGTGCCCCACCGGTGGTCACTGGTGATCGGGCCTGCAGCCGCCGTGTACCACCGGTGAGGCACGTCCCCTAAGTTAAGAATACGGGTTTCTTTCTTATACGCCTCTCACTCAGGAAGGAGTCTGCTCTTTATATACGCTCACAGATATAGCTTAGGTTACTGCGTGACTAATTATTGATCAAAAAATACGTAAAAGTTATAATTTTAGTCAAGTTGAAAAAAGTAGTATAATGTACTTTTAGAACATATTTTATTGCAGTTCAGTAAAACATGATAATAATAGGCAATTCGTTTATATTAAATAGAAATATAATGAAAATAAAAAATTATGTACGAAAATATGTTGAAAATACAATTGTTTATAAAGCATAGGTAATATACCTACATGCTAAGACAAGCTATAAAAGCGACGTATAATTTGGTATGTTTTGTAGAATACAAACATAACATTCAACTCAACTCAGTTAAAAAATACACTTGCAAATAGAACTCATAAATTTAACTTCTCTACATATAATCAAATGATATGTTACAATAAATTATTTTACAAAATGCAAATGTTACGCTTACAATGAAATGTCGCTGCGATCAGTTGAAAAAACCACCACTCATAAAACAATGCATGATATGTTACATAAAATGACATAAAGAATAAAGTATACTTGGCAACACAATTGAATAAAGAAACAAAATAAACAATGAAAAAACAATAAAACTATGAATAATATGGTGCATAATATAAAGAGAACAAATAAAATGAATCTTATAAAAATGATAATCAGCTTCAAATATCAACATAAAATAAAACTGCATAACAAAAAACACTATTTATGCATTTTATTGAAGCACTCTAAGCACATTGCGGGAAGTCCGTCACAGTCTTTGCAAAATGTTTGCACTTTTTTTGCCTTTGCCCGAGCTTCATTCGCTCCTTTTTCTGAACGAATTTTTTCGTAGCAGCTCATGCATCGTTTTCTCGATTCTCTGGCTGCCCCTTCATATTGCTGTAGTTGACGGAGTGATTTTCTTTTCTGTGTCGACTTTCCTGTTCCATCATCACCTCCACCTCCGCTTTTATCTGCCTCATTTTCCAATAGCCCATCAATAATCTTCTCTCTAAATTGTAACATATCCATTTTTTTGTCCATAATTGTTATATAATACCCATGAATTTACTATACATGTTCCAAGTGAAAGTTCAATTGCCACTTTCTTATACCATTTTAGTGACCTTCTAAGGGTTATGTAATATGACGACATCTGATTTGAAATGTCAACACCTTTCTTAGCGCTGTTATACGCTATGACTGCTTGCGGCTTCAGTTTACTTTCCCCTCTCCGTGACCGAGAAGAAACAAGCACGTCTGTATGCTCTGGGTTGGGTTGGTGTTCATCATCATGGTTCTTTTATCTTGCCACTTGATCACTCGCACACCTTTCTCATTTTTTTTAAATCACTTGACCTTTTTTGAGTTTATGGGCACAAACAACTTTTGGGGTTCTGCGACGATTTTTCCTCAGGGTTCCACAAACATAAGTTATCTTCTTCAATAGGTCTTCACAAAGGGCCACACTTGTGTAGAAATTATAGATAAACAATGTCCTCCCTTCATCTAAAAGTCCCGTCATCAATTCCAAAACAACCTGATGATCGTGTCCAACTCCACTTATTCCTGCACTGTCACTTTTGCCAGCATATGTATGTGTGTGCTTCTGGTATTCACAATTTATAACACTTCACTCCATACCTGTGAACTTTCCCGGGGAGATACTGTCTAAAATAAAGTCTCCCCCTCCAAGGCACCATGGATTCATCTATAACAATATTTTCACCTGGAGAAACTGTTGTTTGGAATTTTCCACAAATTAGGTCAAGAAGGGGCTTTATTTTTGAGAGTGTACTGGTATTTGCTGATAAGTCAGAATTATTGTTGAAATGAAAGCATTTCAACAATAATTCAAATCTCTCATGCTTCATAGTGGCTCGAATGAGATCATTACGGTACAGCACCTTGTTGGACCAATTTAATCTTATTCTTGGTAAGTGGTTTATACCCATGGCAATTAGTACTACAATGAACTTCTGCATTTCATTTCCATTTGTGTCCCTCCAATTACGCATCATGGAACGTTTGCTGAGTTCATGCGAATTTACGAACTGATTCGCATACCTATTGGTCTCATCCACAATAAGCTTCAAAACTTCATCATTCAAAAAAATGTTTATAAACATTACCCGGTTTAGAAAAGTCCAAATCAATTTGTAAATGATCCTCGCCAGTAAAAGGGAATTGCCGAAGAGTATCTCTGCAGGCACCCCACTCGTCCGAACTTCCGGATGCAAATTCTTCTTCCTCTTCTGTTACTGCATCTTCTACAACATTCTCTTCTGAAGATAGTAAGACACTCTCCTCAACCGACTCTGATGGTCTATATGAATCTTCAGAATCTGAGAAACTGGACATGGAAACGTCCGAATCACTCATGATTTCTACTCGTGTTGATTTTGTATAAAACTCTTCAAAAATTTTCTAGAATACCAATCTCTGAACAGATCGAAAAGCACTCATGCAAAAGCCAAAACAAAAATGCTCACTATTTCAGAATTTCATAGGATAATATAGGAAGAGGTAGACGATGGAGGGGGCAGCCGATGAGAAAGGAGAAGAGAAGTCGGCAAACACAAACGAAAACAACTAGAGAGTTTATAGCTGCATATGGGTAAAATGCCAGGACGTTTCAGACTAAACCCCTTAGATGCAATAGTAAAAGGGTATAATAAAGCAGAAGCCGCCTATAGGCCATACCGTATTGACCCGAATATAGTGCGACCCCGAATATAGTGCAACCCCAAGTATTTTGAAAGGAATTTTAGAAAAAGATGAAAAAACATTTAATTTTCTCTGTTTTACACATTTAAATTATGTATAAACTCATATACTAAATATCCGAAGTTTCTTCAATCTCCTGAAAATGATTTAAAACACAAATTTTAATGCAAACATTTTAATTAATTAACTATAGCTATTATAGGGACTTATGAAACTATCTACCAGCGCTTAATCAAAATCTCCTTCCTCTTCTATTTCCTCATCTCCCGAAGTTGAAGCAAGGTTCGAGTCATTGTTGTCACTCTCTTCATCCCACAAGACACTGTCTTCACTACCATCCATGTTGTTCGATATACAGCATTTCTTAAATCCACCTACAATGGACTCGGGGGTGATTTTGTCCCAGGCTGTTTTGATCCACTTCGCTAACATAGAGACTGACGGTTTCTTAATCTTTCCCGACAGAGTAAATTCATGGTTTCCTGCCAATAACCACTCATTATATTCCTTTCTCAAATAATCTTTGAAAGGCTTATTAGCCGCGACATCTAACACTTGCAATTGCGATGTCATCCCTCCCGGAATAATAACCAGATCCGTGTGTATTTCAGCAATTTTTCTCTTAACATTTTCTGTCATATGACCCTTGAACGCGTCGAGTACGAGCATTCCCCTCTGACGCAGTAACACACCCGGGCGCTTACCCCAAACTTCATTCAGCCAGTCTAAAACAAGGTTCTCATTCATCCATCCCTTTTCATGCACACGAAAGATCACTCCTGACGGTAACTTTTCCTTCGGCATCGTTTTACGCCTTAATATAACGTAAGGAGTCAGTTTTCGCCCGTTGGCCGTGACTGCAAGCATTACTGTGATTCTATTTTTTTCATTTCCCGTGGATTTGATCAACACTGATTTAGCGCCTTTAACATTGACGGTGACGTTTGATGGCATATCAAAACAAACAGGAGTTTGATCGGCATTTCCCTTCTGCCCTAGCAGGTAGCCGTGCTTTTTACGTAAGTTTATGACATACCTTTGGTAATTAATTAACTTCTCGGCATAATCACTAGGAAGGCGTTGAGCTAGAGAAGTGCGGCGTCGAAGAGAAAGACCTTTTCTTCGCATTATCCGTCTACACCAGCCGATGCTTACTTTAAAATCACTGCGTGGAATTTTAAATTCACTCGCCACTTCCAAAACTTTCATCATTATGTCTTCTCGAGTGATGGGAAATCCTTCGCTTCGTTTTTCCATCACGAAATCGCATACACGATTGTCAAGATCTTCAAATCTTCCTTTTGAAGGTCCCCTAAATGCTTTCCTGGTTGAATTAGCAAATTTAAACTTATCTAAATGCTTCCGCCATAAACGTGTAGTTGCTTCCGGAACACCATACTTCTTCGAAGCTTGAAGATTGTTTATTTTTTCTGCCTCTTGAGTCACGAGTACTTTAACTTCGTCGAATTCCTCTGTTAACTTGGGATTTGGAAGAAGCCTTTTTCTCAACATGATCAACTTCCTTTTGGCCATCCATCATTAAAATAATAATGGGTAAAAACTTCGGAAACTGGAAAAACAAAAAATATCAATGCACTGACGTAAGAGCTACCGGTACCGCGGGGGTTCCGGCTGCGGACAACACGTGCGCGAAGTTGTTGCAGTTTGCCAATATTCGGGTCAATATGGTAAATTGTATGCGGCCACTCAAATTCTGCGGGGAAAGTATTCCCCGCCTGCGCATCTGGTCGGGATGCGATGCAACCAAAAGAGAAAAACAACATGTGCTGCAGTTTTCTATGTGGTGGGTCATGAAAAATAGCATTGGAAAGACAGTCCAAAGTCGCCTTGATAGAAATTCATGTTGAGAGAACCGCAACGTTCCTCACGTGCAAGGGGACTCTAGGGAAGGGAACCTCAGCGTGTGCCTGGGGAAGGGGGAAGATGCTGCCATACGATAAGCCTCGGTCAAATACTCGAGCAGCAGCTCAAACAGAGTGGAGAAGGTCTTCCTAAGCTAGCTATTGTTTGGGACGTAAGGGAAAGAAAACCAACACGCACTGAAGTTTTACAATCGGAAAATCTGCTGGTGGGTAATTACGTAAGAATTTTTTGACATTTCATTTTATTTTAGAATAAATATTTATAATATACATAGATATTTGTAGAATAAATCTAATACACTTTTCTAAAAATTTATGAATATATATCTCAGAAAATGTTTACATAAATGTAAATAATGATTGTAAAATAACTTATAATCCATGAAATGTGACTTTCCGCTGCAAGATAAAGTTGGTCATAAAGTCCTATTATAAATTATTTTCTTAACATAGAAATTCAAATACGTGTTTTTAATTATCAAAATATCATATTTATTCATTATAAACATATACTTTTAAAAAGATTTTGCGATTTTACGCCCTCAGGGAAAGACAGTGGAAATTGCTTACGTTGCGAACGTGTTAAAGAGCCCCCACGCTTTCTAAAAAATATTAGTCGTACTTATAAAGTACACGCATTTTTAAAGAAAATCTGAAAAAATATCAAAATGTCATAGCGAGAGAGACTGCTTTATTTATTAAAATTGAGTATTAAAAATGTTTGATGCATAAGAGGTCCCGTGCACTCACTTTGCGCCGTGCCCCGTGATTTTCCTAGTCGGCTCTGGTTATCGGGTACTTTCCAATATAAATTCCTTGTTCTCTTCCAAATTATGTGTTCACCGGGTTGCACCCAAATTACTAGCGAAGCTATAAATTTGAATTTCTTTCTCCTAACAAATTTTGGAAAAATGCATTATTTTTTTAAATAGCCAGTTAACTGCATTACCGGTTAACTGGAATCCGGTAAAAGGTTCTATACTGTACATCAAAGATACATTTTCTGTTTACCAAAAATTTTTCACCTCACTCTGGTATCTTTCAGTAGTACAGGCGACTCCCGAGTTTCGACGGGGATACGTTCCTGAACACGTGTTCGAATCTCAAATAGTCAAATGTCGAATGCCGTTTTTCCATATGCTTGCATGTTATAATCAGGGAATACATTCTCGCATCTCAGGAAAAAGTCTCCCCTCACGTTCTATAAAGATAAAATAACATTACTAATATGTTAATACAACAATATTAAATTATGAATAAATTATATAATAAATATTTTAAATGTATAACTTATTGTTTTCACTAAAAAGGAAAAAATAAATTTTTGTTTCATACTTCAAAGATAGATGTATGCAATATGTTGTGCGTCGTTTGTAACAAACGACTCACGTGAGCTAGATAACATACCTGCATACATCTATCTATACATACAACTATTTATTGCAGCGAAATTAATATAAAAGTTATTAAAAAAGCAGAAAATAACTTAAGAATAAAGAAACAATAAGATTAAAAATATTTTCATACCTTAAATCTTTTTCAACTGAGCTTACTGGACTTGGTTTATTAATTGAGAAGTTGGAAGAAGAGGAGCTATTGGGTTTTAAAAGTTTTTCCATTTTAGGAATCACAACACCGTGCCTAGGACTCTTTATTGTTGTTATCAAATTACATGAATTTATCACATCTAGAATTTTCTCCTTCTCTTTCACATAAGTGCTAATAGTTGAACGACACATTCCCAACGATCGTGCGATTTCAGTATGGCTTTCACCTTTCTCAACACAATTTAAAATTTCTAATTTCAATTCATAACTATGAGTCTTATGCACTCTTTTATTTGATTCACTTACATTATCACTATTACATTTCCTTTTAGATGCCATGTCAAGTGGCAAATTTCAATTGCTCATTGTTAATTTGTTATCCATAGAAACAGCTAAAAATTTTGTTTACTTATTCTTTTGTTAAAATAAAGACAATTGAAAATGTTTTAAAATTATTCACAAGTGCAATTGCTGATAATTATTCCCGAGGATGCTGATGTCGAGAGCAATCATATTTATTACTTTGAATGGAGAAATTCATGTGCTGGACATATCAGATTTTTCATTTTATAAAGTAAAACCTCTTTATAACAAAATTGAAGTGGCCCAATTTTTGGCACTTTGTTGTAAGGAGGTTCTTTGTATGGAGGTTTTTCAGATTCATCATATATGCATATTCACATATTATTTTTGGTTATAATTTATATCAACAGTAACATTTTAGTTAAAGAATGTTTCCAAAAAATTCACTCAATTAGAGAAAACAATACAGTATTTTTTCATTCCTGTAGCATCGATCAATTTTCATAGTAAAAACAATACTGTATATGATGTGGCGTGGCTGGTAATTTGAGTACTGGTAATTTGAGTACCAGTAATTTCTGTAGAATAAAATGAGTACCAGTAATTTCATTCCCGCTCAATTTCAGTACCAGCAATTTCACTCCCACCGACTTTATTCTTTTTGTAAATAAGCAGTAAACGTAACATTTATTTTTAAATAGTTTATGATAAGCGTTAATACTAATAAACGCCTTTAATATGAATGTGTTGAAAGCAATTATTATCGATCCTATTAACATTAAAAACCCGATTTCTCGCATAGAAATTTAGTGAAATGTTCAGAAGGCTTAACAACTCAAGAAATACGTTTCATTAAGGATGTTGCAATCATTGAATGATAAATACGCCTGTACAAAATTATGATTGATTTTGGATAAGCTTCTAATTATAAGAATCCGATTTTTCGCATCGAAATTTAGTAGAGCATTGAAAACACATAACTACGGAAGACAAACTAATGAAACACAGTCGACATTGGTATCGATCATTTTAGAATTTTATAACAATTACAAATATGCAGCAAAAAATGAAAATGGAGAGGGGAAGGGGAGGAAGATAAACTATTGAAACACTGTCGACATTGGTATCGATCAACTAAGAATTTTATAACAATTACAAATATGCTGCACTAACCACCCATTTTTGCAATCAAATTTAAATTATTTTATGCTGTTAAATTGGTGAGATTGTGACTTAAGCGTCAATTTCAGGTTTTCCTATTTTGAATCAATAAAGCGGCTGATTCAATTAACCAGTGATTCTATAAAGCAGAACCCACTGTATTGAGAATTTGATTCAAAAGACGGAAAATTATTTTAAAACAACATAATATATATATTGGATAAAGTAAGTGTTTAAATTTAATTAAAGTTCACATTTATAAATTCTATTTTAGCATTTTCTCATTTAACACGCCTAAAGTACTCAACCTCCGCATAATCGAATCAGCCTGTTAATTGAATCAAATAATGGTTTCCCGACTTGATTCTAATAAGTGGAACCCACTGTACTATGTATATGAATGGAATAACCTTTCACTAGAGGAAAATGCTGTACTAATATCCACCCCTACTCCAGATTATTGGTAAGAATATTGTCAGTCTTGCTTGAGCAGTTGTACGAGAAACATCCTCCTGATTTGGTGTTTACGGACATTTTTCCAATTTCCTTACTTCTTGTTCAAGGCAGTGGCGTAACTATCCTTTCATGGGCCCTGGTGCAAAATTGAGAAAGTGGGCCCCTAGCACATTAGTTTCTAATTGAATTTAAAAAACAAAACACATTTGCCTATATAAATGTTTTATAACATTACATAAATAGAAAATTACATCAAAATATATAATTTTTGTAAATACAGAATTTAACTTAAAATTACTACTATTTATTAGCAAAAATCTCTTTATTAGAAATTTGAAAACAAAAAATTTCCATGAAGATGAAAAATTTTACTTAACATAAATATTGTATGATTTTTTAGAAATACACAACGTTACATTAAAATGTTTTACTTAAATCCTTTAAATATTTTTTCTCCTATCTTTTCATTAGCATAAACCGCCATAATTTTGGAAGTATCCAATTTTCTTGCTGTTTCTTTCTCGATTGAAAGAACTGCTGAACCATTTAGTCATTCTTCGGATATGGTACTTCATAAATAACTTTTTATTATTTTCAGTTTCGAAAAACTTCGTTTATTGGTATTCTTCGTTACTGGTAATGTTAGGAAAAGCATGAATATAGTGCATACACATGGAAAACTAGGAGCTAGTTCACTGTCATCAATCAGAAGAATGTCTGCCAATTCTTGAAATATTGTTAGCTCATCAGTTGAGACCCTAAGGCTAGTCATCCATTGGATGCGTGTTCATCCGAACTCAATTCGTCAGAAAACGTGTGAACCATTTCGTACTATTTCAGATGATGAGGGAGTGCCCACTGCCTGCAGTTTACACGTGAATGGCATTTTCAGTTACCAATATGGAACGTTCTGAACTATTATTTTTAGAAAATTCTTCCCTCGTTAGACGTATGATGGCCAAACGAAGAACAATTTGGACAAGTGATATTTTATTAAAAAGAAATTCACTATAGGAATTTCATCACTTATTTAAGGATCTAAAAGATAATGAAGCGAAGTTTATTTTTATTTTCGTATGAATCAATAAACATTTCAATAATAACAGATCAAAGCAGGCATTGAGCAGGTTTCTAGAAGGAGGCTATCAACAGGCTCAAAATTGCACGAATACTTGCGAAAGTCCCAATGGAATGGGACCGTTTGCGCTTCGCAACTATTCGTCCGAAAACGCATGAATGAAATGGCATTTGGTGGACGACCTTCAATATATTTCAAATAGATGGGACTGTTCATGCGTTTACGCACGTTTTCTTACGAATTCAGTTCGGATGAACACGAATCCAATGGACGACTAGCCTAAATCTTGCGATAAGTCATTTTATAATTTTATACTATCTGTTTTGATTGTCTGGATCTCTTCTGTAGTGCTAGTTGATAAATGCTTTGGTGTTATTATTGAAAAATATTCCATGATTGTTCTCATACCTTCGAATCTCTTTTTTATTTGCTCTGAAAATTTGTTTAATGTGCCAAAGTATATTTTGTATTTAAATTTATTGTGTGTAACAAAAGAGCCCCATTTCGAAGTGTTTAAAATTTTGGCATAATTCCCCAAGGTAGACATAGTTCACTAGCTTTTTCTTTCATTTTATCGAACTCATCATCCGTTTTCATTTTGGTTAAATGCTCTTGCAAAGTCTAAAGAAAATTGGAAACTTTTTGTAAATCGCAAGATTTGCCTTGTAAAAATTTTGTCAAGGCGTCCGTTTTCTCCAATATACATGTAAATACTACCACCATAAAAAATTCAAAACAACTAATTTGTTTTAAAAGTACTTTTGCTTTACTGATTTCCTGCGTTTTGATACTTTTCAGTATGTTCAAGTTTAAGGATTTCATTACATCAACAAATCTGTCCAAACTCCAAGCTATCTTTTTTAGAAGAAAAATGTGTAACACATACATGTTTAAGTGATTTTAGAGTTCCTCAGAATTTGTTTTGTTAATTAAATTCCATCTTATCACATTGTCACTAAAAAATACATAAACTGAATCAACTACATCAAAAAAGTCGTATACTTCAATATCTTATGTAAAACCAGATTTCAGTCATGATTTGCGCAATGTATATATGGGATGAATATCCTGTATTCTTTTTTGTACTCTATTGTACACACCACTCATTACAGATGCTCCATCATAGGATTGCCCACGAAGCTACTCCAATCCACCTAAAATCTCCTTTAATTTTGTACGAGCATAGTAGAGTTTTTTTAGATTAAAGAGTAGGTTAGTGAGCAGGTCATATACGGGGAAATTAAAGACTTGCGCTAATTATCATAATAAATTTATTAACTCTGACCGTAGATCAATATGTAGGTCGGCTTTAGGGCACAATAAACCATGCGATAATAATACTATCAGTAATAAAGCCGCTATTGGAAATGAGGGATGCACCCTCCAAATCTCTGGAATAATTCCGAAGCGACACATAAGTGACACTCTAAAAATTTTAACTCTAAATTGCCGGAGTATCAGGAATAAGGCTGCGGAACTTCAGAATTTACTAGAACAAACAGAGGCAGATATAGTAATAGGCACAGAGAGTTGGCTAACCTCGGATATTCACGACCGTGAAATTTTCCCCTTACGATATACTATTCACAGACGAGATAGGACAAATAGGAGCGGTGGAGGGGTGTTTATAGCAGTGAATAATACAGTAATAAGTTCTCCGGTCAAGTTTGCTGTAAACAATATTGAAAGCACTTGGTGTACTATAAACAGTGGAGGTTTGGGAAACATTCATGTTTGTGCATATTATAGGCCGCCAGCTTCAAACGCAGAAGAAATATACGATCTAGAGGCTCAAATAAATTCACTAATGAAGAAGAATAGTAAAAGCATTATCATAGTAGGAGGAGACTTCAATCTACCCTCGATAAATTGGCAGAGTTGTAGCTTCATACCATCCGGTAGGAATCGCGAGTCATGCGAAGCGCTAATAGACATATTCAATAAACATTCCCTCATCCAGGTAGTCAAAAAACCTACGAGAGCGAACAATATATTAGACTTACTAGCAGTTAACATCCCCGAGCGTGTTTCCGAAGTAACTGTTGAAGAAGGAATCAGTGATCACCAATCAGTTCGAGTACTTTTGGATATAACTGTCGCAAAATATCGCAAGCCTAAGCGGAAAGTGTACATGTATAAAAATGCCAACTTTGAGGATTTCAAAGAGAAACTCATCAAGGATTACGGCGATTTCAGCAAATCGACAAGCACAAAAAACGTTGAGGAAACTTGGAAAGCATTTCTATCAGAAATTAGAATTGGTATTAATACGTATATACCAAGTAAATTTATTAGCGATAATGGGGAACCAAGGTGGTATAATCGGCAGGTTAGATGCGCCCTCAGACACCAAAGAAAGCTTCACTCGAAATTTAAACGCATCAATAACTGTAAGTCACCGGAGGAAGTAATTTCAATTTCACTTAAGTACAGAGATTGTCGGACTAAGACCAAAAAGGTTATGCGCAAAGCACTAACAGACTTCAAGAAAAAGACTCTTAGTGAACATCTAAGTGAAAATCCCAAATGCTTTTGGTCATATGTTAGAGAAGTTCAAGGTCGACGCCCAACCGTAGCCCCGTTAATAAACGACCAAGGAGAGGTAGTTAGCGATATCACAGATAAAGGAAATTTGTTAAACTTATTTTTTCAGAGCATATTTACTACCGAAGACGTGAGAGCGAAGGTCGTGGCGCCCGAACCAGGCAAGGAAAAAATGAACGATATAGTCATATTAGCGAAAGGGATAGCTCAACAGCTTAAAAATATCAAGTCAAATAAATCTCCGGGTCCAGAAGAGATACCAGCTAGAGTATTCAAAGAGTTAGCACTGGAAATAGCACCTTATCTCGAAATAGTTTTCAATAAGTCACTTAGTCATGGCGTTGTACCTAAGGAATGGAAATTAGCCTTTATAACGCCGTTACACAAAGGTGGGAAAAAAGACGACAGAGAAAATTACAGGCCAATTTCGCTTACCTCCCTATCTTGCAAGGTTCTCGAGCACATTATCGCTAGCTCCGTGATGGACTTCTTAGATAGTCAGAACTTGCTAAGTAAATATCAGCATGGCTTCAGGAAGACGAGATCTTGTGAAACACAGCTTGCTCTGTTCGTTCACGATATACTAAGATCAGGAGACCGTAAGACTCAGTTAGATGCTGTTTTCCTCGACTTCAAGAAGGCTTTCGATAAAGTCCCGCACAGTAAGTTAGTGAAGAAATTAAATGACTGTGGAATAAAACGAAAGATAATCGAGTGGATCAGGGACTTTCTTAATGAGCGTGAACAAATAGTAGTTATAGATGGATTTAAATCAGATTCAGTCAGCATAGCCTCAGGCGTTCCACAGGGAAGTGTAATCGGCCCCCTACTATTCCTTTTATACATAAACGACTTAGATAAGGTTATTAAAAGTAAAATCAAGTTATTCGCGGATGATACAGTAGTTTACAGAGAGATTAACAGTCCTAATGATCAATTATTACTTTCTGACGACTTAAATGCAATTCTCGAGTGGTGTAAAGAGTGGCAGTTAGAATTGAACTTAGGAAAGTGTTCCTTTATGAGATTCTGGGGAAACAAAAACATTGACACGACGAATTACACTGTTGAAGGCGTCCAGCTAAAACTAGCCGATTCCGTCAAATACTTAGGCGTTACTTTAACAAGCAACCTCTCGTGGGATATGCACATACGAAATATATGCGGGAAGGCTAAACAGAAACTAGGATTCATCAAACGCATAGTAGGTAAAAGTGAGGAAAAAGTCAAAGAGACATGTTACTTCTCGTTAGTAAGACCGCTATTAGAGTACGCGTCGAGCATATGGGATCCGTACGTGAAAGGATCAATCTCAGAGTTAGAAAGAGTGCAGCGAAAAGCCGCTAGATTCGTCAAAAATTGTTACGATAGAAACAATAGTGTTACAGCCTTGATACAGGACTTAGGATGGGAATCACTAACTGAGCGCCGATCACGCTCTAGGTTAAAACTTCTCGAAAGATTTAGAACGCATATATTCTCCAGCGATGTCGAAGAAATAATAAGAGCGCCAACTTATATTGGTAGAACGGACCATCCTCGTAAAATAAGAGAGATAGCCTGTAGGACTGAGAGGTATAAAGGCTCGTTTTTCCCTAGAACGATAGCTGAGCAGAACAGAAGTTACGAAAGGAAATCAGCCAACGTAGAATGATACTATACATTATTATGCGCTTTACCTTGGTGCTATTGCACCCCCTGCCACACACCATTGCGGTGGCTTGCAGGGTGAACTATAGATATAGATATAGATATAGATAATTTTGAAGTAATTGTGTTCATCCGTCCTTCTGCAAAATGATTTTCAGCTGCAACGAACCCAATAAAGTGTTCGTTAATTTTCAGCGCCGAGGCTTTGTGGTATTCATTGTACTCAATTGTTACATAACGGACAATGATGCTCAGCTGATCGACTTTTTATATATCATGCGTTGTATCAACCAATATAGAAAAAAAGCTGCTGATTTGCATTCAGAAAAGTTTTTTCTAAAACGGCATTTGCTAATATTTCAATTATTTCATTTTGAATATTTGGTGAGAAATACTTTTCCTTGGGGTGAGTTTAAGAGTTGATCAAACACGTTGTCATACTTAGCTAATAGATTTATAATTGATAAAAATTCCCTCTGTTTGTTGACTTCTTATCCTCTCGATGACCGCAGAATGGCAAGTTCCCCAAAGCTAATGTGAGCGTAGAATTGATTAATCTATCAAGGACTCATCTCCAATATGAGGCTTCTTGTCTTATTTTGAGATCGATTTCATCAGAGATTGTTTTTCCATCACGCCACTGATACAGTACTGTTTGTGATCCGAAGATTCATCATGACGTTGAATTTTTCGAGTTAAATGTTGCCAATCTCTGCTTCCACTTTCCATGCTATTTGGAACTTTCTTAGAGAATAATTAACATGGTTGACAGTAAACACAATCCTTTATTTTAGAATAATATGAATCCCAGCTTGCGTGATTTGAAAATAATAACATTCATTGAATGATCTGTTATTCTGTTTAGGACCTTTAGGAAATGGTTCTTTAGGTTGATTTGTTCCACATAAAATAATCTTTCGTCTTTCATTTTCACTCATATCTTTGGAGTATAAGACTTTGTCTTTGGGGCATGCAGATTGTAAATGAGTATCATCAGGTAATTCAACACAATTTCTTATCTCATCTAATGTATCCAGTTCCAAAGGGCCTTCGAATTTATTCCCTACCGGTTGTGGAGTTTTTGATTCAGATAATATTCTTTCATCACTGCCCAATCCCTGTCCTTGGTGATTTGAAGATGGTTTTACAAAAGATGTTATTTTCTGACATTTCTTAATTTCTTCTTGTTTTTTGCGCAATTTTCATTTCGTGGGACTAGTTCCGCTTCGTAGATATTGGTTACTCTGGATGACTTTTATGTTTACTAAAAATGCGGCCATAAAAACCTAAACCGATGCCCAAGTCCTGGCTACGCCACTTAGTGGACCCCCTCTGCGGAGTGGGCCCAGGTGCATTGCACCCCCTGCACCCCGGTAGTTATGCCACTGGTTCAAGGTTGGTATGTTTTAAAATTGTGCTACACTTTTATGGAAATTGGCAGATTACTGTTTTTTGAGAATGTTTCAGCACCCAGCCTTATTACGATTTTTATCTCTTTTATGTATTTAGCCACTCGGAATTATTCCTTATTTGGTGATTATGGATGCTTTTCCAATTTTTCTACTTCTTGTTCAAGGTTGGTGCCTTTTATGTTTTAAAATTGTACTTAGTATTTAATTTTTTGATCCATCAGATCAGCTTTGCAGAAGCTACACAACTTTTATGTTAAGATGCATTCAAGTTTCGTTAATTAGTATCTTAACACTAGATATGTTATTAAAAGGAAAATTCGAGAATCTATCACAAAAGATGACACTGTCAAAATGAAATTTATTTTTAGTGCTTTTAATATAAAAGTTGTACGTGGTAGAGTCAAAAATAAACCGAACTTTGCATACTGCACAGTAAAGGTGACAGCTATGAAATGCGCATGAGCATGGGTTTGTTTGTTGATATGTCATGACAAGTTCACCAAGTGGCAGCTAGTGTATCTGTCTTGAGTAAGACGCAAGACCGCATTTAGTAGAACACTGTTAGTGTGTGTTGTCGGTTTTCAGAGATGACACATCTCGAGCAGCGGATAAACATTAAGTTTTGTGTTAAACTTGGAAAAACATTTACTGAGAATTTTAACATCCTTCATGAAGCATATGGTGATGAAACAGTTTTGCGGACACAGGTCTATGAATGGCGCAAGCGCTTCAAAGAAGGGTGTGTGTCAACAGAAGATGATCCCCGTCCAGGCAGACCTGCTACAGCAAGAAATGAGCAGATGATCACTCGAG
The DNA here is from genome assembly GCA_036926305.1 of Uropetala carovei. NCBI lineage: Eukaryota > Metazoa > Arthropoda > Insecta > Odonata > Petaluridae > Uropetala > Uropetala carovei. Next base: position 5,307,604 of record JAXCHB010000084.1, on the reverse strand, counting down.
TACGGGGAGAGATCAGATGAAACCGCAGGCAAACGATAGATGACCTGGTTGACATTTTGGGAATCTCATCTGTGGCGAGCAAAGAACTGGGTTCTCCATCATGATAATGCCCCCGTGCATCGGTCGCTCCTGGTCAATGAATATCTGGCAAAGCACGAGATACCTCTACTTCCACAGACTCCTTACTCTCTGAATTTGGCTCTGGCAGATTTTTAACTGTTTCCGAAATTGAAAGATTTGATGAAGGGTTCGGATCAACAGAAGAGGTGAAGAGTGTTACGATGAGTGCACTTAAAGAGGTCACCAAGAATGGTTTGGAGGACTGTTTTGAGAAGTGGTGCAGACGCTGGCAAAAGTGTGTCACTGCCGAAGGCGCTTATTTTGAAGGTGGTATAGTGTAAAAATTTCTAATAAAAATTTAATTAAAGTTCTGTTAAAAGTTCGGTTTTTTTTGACTCTACCACATATAAACTACAAAGGTTTTTTACTTATTTTATTTATCTTCTTTATTTTGTTTCTTATGTTATGCTATTTTCTTTTCTATTTCATATTATTTAATTTTAATTATAGTGTCTGCTTTGTGCTATGCCTCACGTCATTAAAAGCACCAATGGAAAGGAAAAACTTGTTGATGAATTGAATTACATTTATGTTGCTCACAAAAGTAATGTAGATGGGACGAAGAAATATTGGAGATGAGAGATGAAATCTTGTAAGACTCGAGTGCACACTTGGACAAATGATGAGAAATACGCCATTATAAAACAGATTGGTGAACACCATCATAGCTCCTTTGCTGCTAAACCAAAGAGTCTAAAAACTTTAGATGACTTGAAAGTTGCCACAATCTCTTCCCACGTAACATCTCGGTCATTAATTGCTGCAGCTATAGAGAACCTGGAGGAAGGCAAAATGTTGGAGCTACCATCTACCTCACAGTTACATCAGAACATAAGAAATTGGCATAAAGCAGCAATATGTGCCCCTCCAATTCCTCAGAATAGGACTGGCTACAAAATTCCTGACGAGATCAAATGTCTAAGTACTGTTGAACTCTTCTTACAATTTGACAGTGGTGAGAATGATGAAAATAGATTTCTCGTATTTGCAACAGAGAAGGGGTTGGATGATCTAGAGCGAATAAAAAATTGGGCGGGCGACGAAACTTTTAAATGCTGTCCAAATATCTTGTATCAATTGTACGTTCTTCATGTTCAGGTTGGATAATTCAGCATCCCAAGACTATTTGCACTTCTTCCAAAGAAGACACTTGACTCTTCAGAAAGGTATTAGAGCTACGTCCAGGGGTGAATCCTGAAAGTTTGGCAATGGACTTTGAAAAATCCCATATAAATGGATTTTCCTCAACCTTTCCAACCGCTTCTGTGTCTTGTTGTCTATTTCACCTTGCACAGAATATTTATCGGAAAGTGGTTGCTATAGGTTTGAAAGGAAGATACCACCAAGATACATATTTTAGCCTAAAGGTTAGATGCTTCATTTCCCTAGCATTTCTACCAATTCAAGATATCATTGATGGATTTGAGAAACTCGTTGATGACGATGAACTTCCTCAAGAATTGGTGACATACTTTGAAATGACGTACATTGGATGCGAAAGGGGTAGAGGTGATAGAAGAAGAAGAATAACTCCTACTTTTCCAGTAGAAACTTGGAACGTTCATGCAAGAACTGAAAGAGATATGCCACGCACGAACAACAATGTGGAGGGGTACCACACCGTGCTCCAAAGTTATGTATCCTGCATGCATCCAAATATTTGGAAATTAATTTCATCATTAAAGAAAGAAGAAAGTTTGGCTCAGCTCAAAAACATTAAATTTTTACAGGGTGATGTGACCGGAAGAAAAAATATAAGGATGTGAACAAACGGCTGAAATCGTTAATTGAAAAGTATGATCCCAATAACAAAATGGACATTTTAAAAGGGATTGCATATAATTTGCATCAATTTTAATAGTTTCTTAACTGAAATGTCTAAATCTGCTTAGTAAATTTAATGTACAATGATTGTAAATTCCTGATATAAATATCACATTCAGTGTTTGCTACATCCAAAAATAATTGTATTTTTTAAACATAGTTACTCGTTTTATCATTCTATTCTTTGATCATTCATAATGTCTTTTCTTGTATGTATTTATCTTACAGTGATTGAAAGTTCCTTAACTAAATACATTTTCGTTTAAATGTTAAGCGTTTTCAACATTCTGCTATTAGGACATCCTTGACTAAATATAGTTATTAAACTGATTATTGTATTTATCATTCCATTATCCTCTCCATTTTCATTCTTTTGCTGCATATTTGTAATTGTTATAAAATTCTTAGTTGATCGATACCAATGTCGACAGTGTTTCAATAGTTTATCTTCCTCCCCTTCCCCTCTCCATTTTCATTTTTTGCTGCATATTTGTAATTGTTATAAAATTCTAAAATGATCGATACCAATGTCGACTGTGTTTCATTAGTTTGTCTTCCGTAGTTATGTGTTTTCAATGCTCTACTAAATTTCGATGCGAAAAATCGGGTTCTTATAATTAGAAGCTTATCCAAAATCAATCATAATTTTGTACAGGTGTATTTATCATTCAATGATTGCAACATCCTTAATGAAACGTATTTCTTGAGTTGTTAAGCCTTCTGAACATTTCACTAAATTTCTATGCGAGAAATCGGGTTTTTAATGTTAATAGGATCGATAATAATTGCTTTCAACACATTCATATTAAAGGCGTTTATTAGTATTAACGCTTATCATAAACTATTTAAAAATAAATGTTACGTTTACTGCTTATTTACAAAAAGAATAAAGTCGGTGGGAGTGAAATTGCTGGTACTGAAATTGAGCGGGAATGAAATTACTGGTACTCATTTTATTGTACAGAAATTATCGGTACTCAAATTACATGGATCCATGATGCGGCCATTTATGATGTAGGGCATCTCTGGGCTACTGAGCTATATCATTATTATTGATCAAAACTTGGATTAATTTATACTAAATTTACTTTTTCAGTATTCAAAATATTTCAATGGCAAATTTTGCTATTTTTAACACTATGTACATTAGAGATGATAGTATATCAATAAATAACCAAATAAAAGTAAATGAAAATATAGCACAAAAAATATTTTAAAATATTTTTGTCCTTTATTTAAATAAAAGTTATGTATCCAGTTGATCTTCAATGTTTACCACAAAGAGCTACTAATGAGAAATTATCTACAGAAAATTTATAAAAATTAATTTTTTAATTTATTAATGATAAATTAAAGGGGTTATGTTCCTGAAAACACCACAAAAGAGAAGTAATTGAGGCAATGGGAAATATAGGGTTCAGTTCCCATCCCAGGAAAAACGAATCATTTGTCCTCTGTATTGGTGACTGTAGTAAAATAGAGAAAGGGACAGAAAAATGAACGTCAATGAAAGAGAGACTTGAACAAGATAAAAGATCATGAAAAAAGTATCAGAAAATAAAATCTTATTAGTTCTGTAGTAGGATTGAGAAAAAAGAATGACGGTTACCTAACATGCAGGCGCTAATTTCCCAAACACGGCAGACCTTCTCTTTCTCAGGAGTTACATTCCTGAAAAACACAGAGCTTAAGTGTTTGAACTATGTCAAACCTGAGCAAATAGCCTAATTATCCTGAATAGGAAGGGTCAAGAGTTGAGGGTTTAGTTTTTTCCCTCAGGATATCTTCGAGTATAAGTCGAAAAATTTCTTCCATTTTTAGGTCGATCAAACCCTACTTTCTACTTATATTCGAGTCGCAAACTAGCTGGACATTTTTCTGGGTCAATAATTAAACATGACTGTCGAAAAACAACATTTGACTGACTTGAAACGCATTAGTATGAAAAATTCATGCTAACTAGCAGAAAATGCGAAGGCGAATTATACAGCATCACCGTACTTACGTAGTTTGAAAGGAAAACTTAAAATTTATATTTTATCTTTAAAAAACCTGCCCAAATGAGTGGATTGAAGAGAAGAATCAATTCAGTACTCAAGCATTGGTTTTCTTATTTCGATCCTGAATTCAAATTGTTACACACCGTTCCATTTCTTCAACGACGGCATTTTGTTTTTTACTTATAATCACGGACTGAACAGAGCCTTATTGCGAATACTATCCCCTATTTCTGTTCTATGTATTATGTCCATTTTAGTTTCCATCGAAAGCACTCGGCATTTTTTTACCACTCTTAGCACTTTTACAAACACTACGTTTATAATTGTTTTCCATATTTCAAGGGTAATAAAAACAATACTTATATAAACACATATGGTTTCGAATACAAATGGCAAAAGACATGTTGACAAGTTTACGTGTTCTTCCAGTAACCAATGTTCATAAGTGTGTGAGGATGTGTTCGTAAATGAAGTGCGAGGCGCAATTCATTGGTATGTGGAATGTTCATAAATACGAATTGTTTGTTTCTTGCATGTTCGTAAGTAGAGGTTCACCTGTATATATATTAATTTCTTTGTAAATTACAAAATTATCTTATTTTCATTTTCTTTGCTTCGACTGATATTCGAGTCTTGGATTTTAGACGCTTTTTTAGGCTAAAAAGTACATTTTGACTTATACTCAAATCGCCTTATACTACAAAATATACGGTAATGCACTTATGTAAATATTTTTACAAATTGGAATAACGCAACAATATTTTTCAGGCCTAACTATGAGAGAAAGCATGAGGAAAAGGCGATTCATTCCATATATAAAAAATTCTGCATAGCATTTTCTGTGATATTTCTTCAAGAAAGAGCAAAACATGACACTGCAAAAGACAAAACCGGTCACAAATCGAAATATGTGAATGATAAAGCCATGAAAGATGAGGTCTATCTATCTACTTAATTACTCAAAATGCTTGAAATTACAACAAATACTACACTTCAAATCATTCAGGCGAGGTCATAATAACAGCGTTAACACCCACATTGATGGCATTGATTTCTGCTTTACAACAGTGTATACAATATTCTTGTTTTTAATTTTGCTATATGGAGGTTTGTTTTTTGTGGAACAGGTGCAATTTTTATTTCATAATTGGGAGATTTTGTAATTATTGGAGGTTCGTAATATAGAGGTTTTCTATATACAGTGGAATCCCGATTTAAGGTTTACCCACATTTGGTTTTTTTGCGGCCCCGACCGAAGCCCCATATAAATAATGTATTGTATGACCCGATTTAGTGTTCCTTGATTTAGTGAATTGCCCGCAATTAAGGGACAAAATTCTGGTCACTTGCGGAGATTTCAGGTACGTTTACACCGTGACTCGAGAATATTTCATTTGTTGGAGACGTAATATTAATTGAATCTAACCATCAATGGCACAACACATACTGGCATTGTTACTACATTAAATAAACTCAAAAGAATTAATATTTAGTCGTGCTGTTTTGTCAATCCACCTTAAATATCTCCTAATCTGTTACGTACTTCACGAAAGTTGCGATGACGTCATCACGTGAACACGGATTTTTTTACGTTTCAGTTCTCAGGCGCTCGCTCACTAACATGATGCGTTAGCTAGTTGGGCCACCCGCATTTGCCACAGCCATATTTACCTTGTTAACCCGAAAAGAAGACATTCCCCCAAAAAAAGGGAAGTCTTATTCACAAGAATGTTATTATTACATCGTGGCGGCGATGTTATTAAAACTTTGGATGTTTGTTGTTAATTGTCAGTCACTGTAGCATTTCCCTACACCGCACAAAACATGCAATCAAATTTGCGAGCCCACTTCGCATAAAGGGCCCAAATGTAACAAATGAGACTGAAAGCTGCTTCACTGAGGGATAATTATTCGAAACTCATAAATACAGTAAAACTCTGTTATAACGCGCCTCACTATACTGTGGATTTGGATTTACTGCGGGTCTAGTCATGTCCCCCAAAATGATTCCATTTGTTTTCTTCGTAAACATCCTTGTTTCAAATTTTGCCGAGATTTATTTTCTTCGTAAACACCTTGGTTCAAATTTTACCGCGATTTATTTTCTTTGTAAACAACTTGGTTCAAATTTTACCGCGATGCTAAACTCCTGTCACTGTCTGTAAGAATGATAAGAAATTGTAGCTGAAGTCCAGAACTGGGGAAGAGCAGAAAAATTATCGGAAGATGACAGTGAGAATGAAGAGATGTGTGAGGTTGAGACCCCGTAGATAAGCAAAGTATTGGATAACATCAGTGAAGTGATGAATTGGATGGAGAGAGAGAGTGATTGTGATCATCTTCATCTTTTACATTTGCAAATATTAAGACGTATGTAATGAAGAAACGCCATCAGCTGTCGCACTAAAAGAAAATATTGGACTATTGTAAAAACACTGATTAAAGTAAGGTATGCATTTAACACTAGAACGATGGACGGGACAATTTTGTCCCATTCTGATGTTACGTCCCCTACAGTTTCTGTGATTCCGGTTTAATTTAGTCCAGATTTCGTGACTTTTAATCATTTGAGGGTTGCATTCCACTCTACACTTTTGAACATCTCCCCCTCAATATTAAGGATTATAAAACCATTTTACCCTAGAACGGCGGATGGGACAATTTTGTCCCAAAATGAGTTATTACTTTGTTTCACATTCTCTGTGATATTATTCTTATGCAGGCGGCTTTGTAACATTGTTGTAGACTATGGCATGCCCTTCCCCTCCTCCCCTCTCATCTTTCGCCAGTCCAACTTCTAGCCCCCCTCCCGCCTTCCACTTGCTCCCGCAGTGTGATGCAGGTTAGAACGTGTTCCTGCAGCACTGTTTGCGGGCTAATTTACTAGAGCGTTTCAGTTGAGTACGGTGCAATGCTACATTGTATAGCATGCTAAAGTATGCAGTTAGTAATGTAGAGACTACAACGTTCATAAAAATTGAACCTAGTACTGCGACTGTACGACTTTGTCGTATGGGACAGTCAGTTTTGTCCCGTCCGCCGTTCTAGGGGGTACGCCATGTTCAGGCGTTCTTGTGTTAAATCAAAATACGATATCAGTTTTTATAGTATTTTGCAATTAAATTTGTTATAACGCAAATGCTTTCACGTTTTTTTAAACTATTTCCCGAAATACCGCGGGTTGCCGATAACGAGGGTGTACATTCTGTCTTCCGAAACCTGCGTTATAATGGGGTTTCACTGTATTATGTTATATAACCCATGCGAGCCCAATTATATCATGTATTCATTATAGCATGCGAACTTAAAAAACTGAAAGGATCTGCATGCTTGGTTGATTCCTCCTATATAGGAGCGCTTCAATTAAGTGTTTATTTGCTTAAAAGTTTTAAGAAAGTTTGTCTAGGAAAAATTAAAGATCACAAATTCACTGCTAGGAGGTGCAATGAGAGTCACAGCCATGAAGTGACCACTAATTTCGCAAAACAACCATAAGTTAGAAGAATCACCTTTGCCGGAGGGCTTATAGTTGATATTATTCTCAACCATCTTCTTTCTGTGAAATTTTACTAATAAAAAAATTGATCATAATTAATCTATACACTTAATATTTGTGTTTTAACTAATAAAACATATTTGACATTAATGAACTGCCGTTTAGTCTTTCAATTTTAGATAACCCCAATTTAATGTATTACTCGATTTAAGGTACAAAAAACTTGTCCCTGATGCAAACGTTAAATGGGGGTTCCACTGTAGTTTTATTAGAGAATTTTTCGGGACTAGTGATAATTTTCGTTATATGGAGTTCTTTGCTCTAAGGAAGTTCATAAGGTAGAGGTTTTACTGTGCTAATTTTCATGAATCCATTACCAGGTGATGTTTAGTGGTATGTATAATTTTACTCACTATGGTCATATATAATGCTTAAATTGTATCATTCTTTTTTTGGGTCATCTGTAAATGTTTTCCATTATCATTCACAATAGAGCTAATAAAAATGTCATTTTTATATAAGCTTGTGGTTCCTAGGATTAATCCATGATTTCTGTCATTAAATTATTATTAGAGACAAAATATTTCAATTTGTTTATTAGTTCAAAATTTAACTAGCAAATTCATCTGGAGGGCAGATGATACTCAAGCTTTTGTCTGTATTTTTTATGAACAGAAAGAGTCTTCAAACAACCTTCAGCCTGGAGGATGCAGAGGAAGCAATTTCGTAGGTATGAGCCCAAAGATAGAGCATATTTTGCAATAAGAGAAATGAGGAAGGAAACCCAAAGACGAGAGATGGAATTTCAGAGGCGGGAGCAGAGAGAATCAGAGATATTGCCTTTCCGCCAGTATCGCATTGGTGATTTTCCAGACATACAAGTGGATTGCTCAGACATCCTTTTGCCACTACTTGCTGTTGCAAAGGTACTGTAGTCATTGGGAGGAAGAAATATGTTTTTCATTTATTAATTTTCATCATCTTCAAACTCAGGACCACAACAAAATAATAACCCAGATGGGATAGGTAACATATGTTAGAATCCATGATGCAGATATTTTGAAGAAATTGGGCAGACTAGGAAACCACAAATGGAGGGGACCAGATGACACCGCGGGTGAGACGTTATAGATGGGGTCAAGAGAAATTGTACAGCATTTAAGAGTTTTATTTACCGCTACCTTAAATAATGATAATATTCCAGAGGATTGGAAGAAAGCAATAGTAATACCGAGTTACAAGGGAGGAAACAAAACCAAATTCGAAAATTACAGGCCGGTCAGTCTAACCTCTGTTGTTTGTAAGCTGATGGAAAAATCATAGCTGATTACTTACGCAACTATTGGAAAATCAACAACTGGTGTGTAAAAATCAACATGGGTTTAGAACAGGTTACTCTTGCGAGACATAGCTACTGGGACTATTCCAGGATATCGCGGACTCGATAGGTAAAGGAGAAGAAGTAGACGGTATTCTAATAGACTTCTCTAAAGCATTTGATACTGTATCTCACAACATACTATTAGCAAAACTAAAAATGTTAAACATTGATAAGAGTATGATTTCATGGATAAAAAATTTCCTTTCTTGAAGGTCTCAGATGGTTAAAGCACGACTCTCTGAACCATTAGATATCACGTCAGGAGTGCCAGAAGGGAGCGTTTTAGGCCCATTGCTATTGCTTACTTTAGTTAAACATGTCACGTTCTCAAACAAAAGATCCAAAATTGTGCGGAGTTACAAGCTATGTGGCAAAACTGTACCAAGAGCTGATTACTGTAAATGCTTAGGAGTACACTTAGCAAAAGATCTACCATGGGGTAGACATACTGACAGTATCATAGGAAAAGCACACAGAACCCTGCTTTATGTGATGTGTAATCTTGAAGGAAGTAGCAGAGCAGTGAAGGAAAAGGCATACAGAACAATAGTAAGACTGATTCTGGAATATGCAACAAACGTATAGGACCCGTACCATTTAGGAGAAATATGGAAAATAGAGAAAGTTCAGAGAAAAGCTGCTCAGTACGTTCTAGGTAGGTTTAAGAAGAAAGACAGTTGTTACAGAAATGTTAAAAACATTGGGTTGGGAAACAGAAATCAGGAAGCGAATTAATGGATTACGTGCTATGTGTCAAACAAATAGTAATACAGGCAGTCTTCGACTTTCGTACATTCGACTTTCGTACAATTCACTCTTTCGTACGTTGTAAATTCTTGCCCCTAAACCGCCTTTTGTACGTTGAACAACGCCGAATTCGGACTTTCGTTCGTCAATTTGATAATCAAACATTTCGAGCTATCGCATAATGGCGCTGTCTGTCAAGCAAGCCAACACTTTTAATAAATTAAAGTATGCTACGTAATAATATTCGTATATTATGTAATGTAAGATTTGTATGTAATGTTTTTTAATATTTACTGAAATTTGACAAGATTAATACCACTGTAAAGTCGGTTAATAATCAATAAATTATTATTCAGTCGCAGCAACGTTACCATCTTTGTTTGTACGAACAGCAGTGTTTCTTTGTTTGTGCATTTTACACGTATTATTTTATAAACATGAGTGATAAACGGAAAACTGAAAGTGCTAATACAAGTGGAAAGGAATGTAGGGCTCATAAAGTGAACACGATTGGGACAAAGATGGAAATAATTAGGCATGCCGAAAGCGTTGAATCTTTAGCTTCCATCGGATGCTCATTGGACTTAAGCCAGTCAAGTGTGTGTTCAATTGTGAAGGAGAAGAACAAATATAATAATACAATACGTACTGTGGCGTTCTGAATAAACACCACATTTTATTAAAGAGCAAGGAACTGATCTACACACGCTTCAATGACGTTGGCGATGGGAATGGGACTTTTAGCCGCAGCCACCTCGCCGCGGCCGCCTCGCCGCAGCCATCTCGCCGCGAAGGTACCTTTCGCCGCGGCCATCTCGCCGCGGCCTTCTCGCCGCGAGGACTTCTCTCGCCGTGATTGATTAAAAATTAACGGAAAATCACGTTGAATATTACATATTAGTTTTATTTTACATTATACGTTTATTTTTAAGTAGGTATATATGAAAATCTCACGGCCTATGCGAACAATGTTGAGTTTTCTTTCTGTCTTCACGTCTTTGTCTGATTTTCGTCCTTTATTAATAATAAGCGTTTAACATAATATTAATATTAAACGTGCTGATTATCCTATGCTATTAACATATCGCTCTACCGTAGCAACAATACTCTGACGATCGCGAAGAACCTTAATCGCTTATCCATCGCTAATTTGATAAAAATGCTTTGGGTGCGATTCGTCTAACATGTAACTATACACTATTAAATTGAGTGAATTGAGATAAAGCGAAAAGAAGATTTCGACAAACCAAAAAGAAGCGTTGAGTTTTCAAATACGAGTGCCCAAATATGGAGTTTTGAAGTGATAAAAACTATGAATTGTTTTCATGCTTGCTTCGTACTTTCTCATATACGAAGTATATTGAGAAAGTATTGTTATCGCGAAAAAAATCGATCTCGATATTTTTACGGAAATACACGTTTTAGGTGTTGCTGAATCCGAACAAGTGGTTTTCGCAATGCCGTCTGTCTGTCTATCTGTCTGTTACTGGCTCTGGAGCCTAAACGGCTAAAGAGTAGAAGGATTGATTACAAAAGGAAACTTTTTGAAAAATTCGAAAGCTCCGAATTCGTTGAAGACGTACGCGGCATAGTCGTCCCCATCGGTGTTAGTGAACGTAATGTTAGATCAGAGTACAGGAGAAAATATGTCGAAACAATCGCTAGAACAGAGAAATACTACAGATCCTTTTTCCCAGACGCGATAAGACAGTCCAAGAGAGGAATTAGTTAGAGTTCACTTGGTGTTGTGACACCCCCTGCCAAACGCTTCTAGCGGCTTGCAGGGTATTGATGTAAATGTAAACGATAAAGCGAAAATGAATGGAATCACGTACTTAAGCATTTTATCATACTGAGCAGAGACTATGATGAAATGGTTGACATTGATCAGTAATTAAGGGAAGTTTATTCTACGCGTTTTTAAGAACAATTTGATTTTCTCAAAAACGGCTCTAACGATTTTGATCAAATTTCGTACAGTTACTTGAGTTTACGTCTTCAATAATACTACATAGTTCATGTTTATTCTAGAAAACTTTAACAATAATTTGATTTTCTTAAAATACGAAGTTGCCGCTTCGTTAATATGTGATTCACTTTGGAATACAAGTGGGTATTCTAGCTTTGCACATTCCACGTTCTTCACAACGCCAAAATTTCTCACGCTCATCGCTACTTAACCGCTCAAACACATACACAAAACCGTCCACTAATAGTTTCTCCTTTCCACGGATAGACAGAATAATTTCCATTTTAAGGGATTAGTAAAAGTTAGAAAAACTTTCGGAATGTTATTGTAAAGTGAATAAAAATGTTCACTGAGCAAGTTAGCAAGGATCCACAGACGATATCACACCGTGAATGGGAACTCGGAGGACGGATGTTTACCATACGGTAGCAAAGATAAGACTGCCATAATCATGGTCGATCTTAGGCTATAGCTCGATTGTTTAGCGAAAGGCCGAATTGTCCTACCTTCCATGGTCATCGACACCCTCACGCTCCCATACCCTGTCGCCATGGGGTCCAAACCCCAACCAAATTCACTAATCCTCAAGTCCCTTGGTTCGTTCCACAAATTTGACATTAAGATAATATCTAACGACTTCCAGAAATTCCATGGGGAAATTTACTCATTTGAGAATTCCTTGAATCTTATGAATGCCTAGTGGGAGTAGTTTTATTTTCTAGTTCAGTTCCTCGTGCAGGTGGTCAATAGAGGAGGAAGCTTCTTTGATACTAAGTATAACAACTACTGAAATATATTTTTAAGGAAACCTTTATTTATCATTTTATACATGCAAAATATAATAGTTACAATAATAGTTAATAATTATTTTGATATTTATTAGTCACTTGCTTCAGTGCTATCACTTTCATTCTCCAAATTTATATTAACAAGTATTTCTTCAATTCCGTTCATTACACATTCTCTTTGAATGTACTCATTTTCTGTATTTTTTCTGGCATACTGTTCTCCACTCATTTTCACCTATTAAATTACGTTTCTCCTCCACTAACTCCTGCGTCGTCGCCTGCCATTGTAAAACGATCGAGCTATAACCACGGCAAATTATGCATGAATCTCATCGAGAGAATTTTTTGAAGCCATTAGTGCATCTCAATAAGTCGATTTTTAAAAATAGGGTATCCTCTCAGAAAGAAAAATTTATTCAAATGGTAATTATACAAAAACCTTGTTTTTGTGCTTTTTGATAGGCAAAATCATGCAATAATTTTCAAAAGTTTAAGACAACTTCTCTACATTAATGGCCGCCAGTCAACCATTCCTATGACTGCTGATATCAAGCACGTACACAATATAGGACGTCTAATTTGGATTATACCCCTAGTTCCATTATAAACTCAAATGATACAGAAAATAATTTCTTCAGAATACGAATAAAATGTACTGAATAGACGCTTTAATAAAGTTTTCTAGATCAAAAGAGGAGATATAATTTGCGTAACAGCACATTTTATAATTCTATGCATTTCAAAAATGAATGTAACTCATGATGATCATTCATGCGGGCTGACTTAAAGAATTTAATTTTACAGTCAAGATAACCTAATAAAAAAGAATTTCGGAATATTTAATTGGTTATTCTGAATTTTACAGTTTCGTTTCTAGTTTAACTCACATTCGTTTACCATAAAAATTCCCTTAAACACTCGACTTACTAAAATTCAAAGACTTTCAGTTTATCAATACATACTGATGTTTTTCAACTTGGACTCGCTTCTAGAAAAGTAAAAACATTAAACTACTACACACTATACATTTTATATGCTTTGTATATCGTTTGTATTGCAGATAATACCATAGGCAAAAATTACAATTCGGAAGTAAACTTTTATCTATCTTCTCTAAAAATTCAACTCTGGAATGCACTTAAAAACATCCGCCGCAAAAAGTCTCCGCGGCGAAAGTCCTCGCGGCGAGACGGCTGCGGCGAAAGGTCTCGCGGCGAGACGGCTGCGGCGAAAGGTCTTCGCGGCGAGACGGCCGCGACGAGGTGGCCGCGGCGAGATGGCTGCGTCGAGATGTCCTAGACCCGTTGGCGATATCCCGTTAGCAGACCGCGAAACAATTTAAGACATAATGATTGTGCAGTAGCTTGACTTTCTTGTGAATGACAATTGAACTCAGCGGTACTTTCTTGATCGCTTCTTCACTTTTCATAATCCATCTTATTGTGGACTCGTTCACACCAAGTAATTTACCAACTGATGAAGCAAATTCATTATGCGCAAGCCTCTCTAAAACTTCAATTTTCTTCTCCAAACTCGTCACTTTTTTGGCCCTTTTTACCGACTTTTCTTTCATTTCAATCATCACTCTCTTTGGGGCCAAGTTTAGACAATATTACAAAAAAAACTATGAAAATGGCAAATGCTTTAATGAAAAAAGAGGGATTTCGTATGTGCACTTCAGGCGGTCCTCGACTTTCTTGCATTCGATATTCGTACAACTCGCACATTAATAATAATAATAATATTTATTTACAGCCGGTAATCACATTGTAGTCACAAATCACAGAATAAGTTTCATTAATCACAAAGTAATTTATTATCCAACTCATAGCCTGTAAAACTGTATTGGGGTTCAGCAACAGCTGGTCTTCCACCTCTGCCAGAAAAGACACTGCCCTAAACAAAGATAATTTCACCAAAAATACAAAAAAATAAATAGACATAAACAAGAAAAAGGGAACTTAACACCAAGATATAATAACTATAGTCAACGACTAGATTATGGTAAGGATGGAAGCACTGTGTTACAAACATTACGAATAACTGTAACTCTTACAGTAATAAAAATTTCTTGAGAAAAAAGAATAATGAAAAACAAATAATGATAAATTATAAAAAGATAATAATCTGTTACACTGTGTGTGATAACCTTAGGATAATACAAGGGAACAAGAACCCAAGCTAGCATAGATTGACACCCCTGAACTGCCTTTTGTGCGCCGATCAGACTTTTGCGTGTCAGCTAAATGACGAACGAATATTTCGAGTGGTGCTGGTTGCCAGCCACCAGTTTCCACTGCGTCCCCGTCTTTGTCCGTACAGCAGTGTTTATTTGTGCAATTATTTAAATATTTTATTACATTTTGCCCTATTTTTCTATATTATAAAATCGATGATTGTGTCTAAAAGACCCCTGCACAAAAAACTAAACATTTATGTCATAGTTAGAGGTTTAATAATAATTTTGGCTCTCTGGGAATGGATCCCCCCTCCTATGACATGTAAATCTGTGTTCGACTTTCGTACATTTGACTTTCAGAGACGTTTTCAGGAACGCATTATGTACAAAAGTCTAGGACTGTTTGTAGTGAGACTTTGGAAGACTTAAGGAGTTGGTTAGAGATAACAAATATTAGAGGAAAAAATAGCCATTAATTTTAAATTAAGCTAAGGCCGCACAAGGCAAATATTGCAAAGTATTCGTTCCTAAACAGGGGGGTCAGCGAATGGAATAAGTAACTTGAAGAACTCTTTAAGCCTTTCCTAAAGATGCTAAGTGCTTCAAACAAAAAATTAAATTGACTATGCACAATTAATTATCTATATATAATTATTCTCAAGTGTCCAGCTGTCCATCTCCCCTTCCCCCCCTGTATCTCAAAAGCTGTTTGTCGTAGAGATATGCAGTAAACTGCATTTTGTTTCTATAAACTAGGAGGTCCCTAGAAAAATATTTTCATTTTCAGAAAGTCCCACGTTCAAGTCCAGGAGAGTTATATTTTCCCATATGTTTACACTGGATTTTTGATTTTTCAGAGTGCAAGGTATTTTCATTAATTCATATAAATATGTAAATATGGACCAATTTTCTTCATTTTTTCTTTATTCAACGGCTAAAACTCTATACTATCTTCTTCTTGTGATGTTTACATGTTACACGGTCGAAGTTTTTAGAAATGCACATTTTTTTTTCGTAATTTTGCAGATTTTTCGTACTTTTTCTGGGTGTTGCCAAGGAGACTCTCATTGTTGCCTTCGATTCATTTAATGTCAATTAAACCTCAAATATACGAAAGAAAAGTGATATTCACTTCAAACTGTTGTTTGAGCATCGAAATTAATAAAGCATAGCAATGTAAGTATTTAAGGATAATTATTCTGTTAATTGCATATGGGAAGCATTTCTAACGATTTAGTCAAAGCATTTGAATCTTCATTTCATCATTTGAATGCTGGAATCTTACTTTTTTGTAAGTGGAACCATCATATTATAAATCTGTAATCCTAATTAACGCAAATAGGTTCACACATAAATTAAAAATTAAATGAGAAAAGGGACGCACGTTATTTTGTAAATGCATTTTATGGTTATCTTCTCTTCATTGATAATCTAAATAAACGGTTGCATTGACGTCGCCTTTATAGTAGCTCCTGTAAGAAGTTAGCACTTGAAGGAAAGCAACTGTTTGTGCATTCGTCTATAAGAGTGCAATGTTAATCATTGGAACTAAGGTAAGGTAGATTTGAAAATTTTTCCCCTTTGAATATACTGCGATATTAAAATAGCATTGAGTAACTCTATGACATTGTGATCACGTAATTGCTCTAATATATTGCTGTAAAATCACAGAAAATTAAAAAATGCTAAGGGTAGACCAGTGAAAAGGAGAGCTTAATAGCTACAGGTGCCAGAGAAAGGAAGAGGAGCCAGAGATCAAAGGAAGAGTATCATAGGAAAGAGAGAGAAAGAGATGCGGAAGCTCGTAGGATTTTCTGTGAAAATGAGATGCAGAGAACACAGGAAAGACAGATGAATTCGGAAGCACGCAGGATTGCCCATGAAGATGAGGATCGGAGAACGCAGTAAAGAGATAGGGATGCAGCAGCTCATAGGATTGCATGTGAAGATGAGGAGCGGAGAACGCAGGAAAGAGAGAGGGGTGCAGAGGTACACGGGATTGCCTATGAAGATGAGGAGTGGAGAGTACAAGAAAGACAAAGAAATAGGGAAACACATCAAATGAATAGGGAACAAAGAAGATCTAACCTAGGGCTGAACTATTTAGATTATTTGCAAGCATAGCTGCAAATGTATTGAAATGTATTGTGCCTTAGTGTTGAAGAAGTGGGGGATTGCTTGGAACAGTGATGTACGGTGAGGACTTCGTGAGCCTCATGACCACTACAGTAGCTGTGAAGGCCTACCATGAGCCCACAAAAATCCTCACTACAGATACAAATTGTCATTATTCTTATATGTATTATAGATTTGGTGGGTGCATTATAAATAACGTATGTGTGTGTTTATGTGTGCGTGCATGCGTGGGTGTGTGTGTGTGTGCGTGTGTGTGTGCGTGTGTGTGTGCGCGTGTGTCAGGTGAGTGTGAGAGAGAGAGAAGTATTTAGGTTAAATTAGTTGTTACCACCTAGTCATATAACTAAATTGTAACGATTTTTAAATTATAAATATATTATAAATTATGAACTTTTATTTATATGTATCCTACATTTTGATATCACAGGCATGTATTCTGAGGAATATGTCATTGCATTGATATAAAATATTTTGTACTTAACCAGACTTCATGGAATATCAAAAGTTATCCTGGTCATACTTTTTTGAGGAGTGTTCCTCCTCTCTTCACTCTCATTCAATCTTACAAAAGTTTCTGGTATAAATTACCCTATTAAAGTTTTTAATAAGAGGTTGAAAGGCAATTGCTGATTAAAAGTGACATTCTCATTAAATGGCTTTGACTAGGGATCCTTATCCTTTTCCCTCTAGTGGTCAGCAGTGGTAAATTAGAAGATAAGCAAGGGCCATCTTTCAAATGAGAAAAATCTGCTTAGGTGAACCTTGCTTAAGATTTAATTTTGAAAGGTTCAATGAATGGTCCCAAATTAATTCAAATTTTTATTTAAATTGCATACAAAAATATACCAATACAGTCATTAATAAAAACAAATAATTCCTATACTGAACCATCTTATTTCTGTGTGGTACTGGATATCCCCATATTCAGCATGAGTTTTTAAAAATAAATCTTAAAACTGACAATGATTTAATCTGTGAAATTGTTTTTCACAACAACACACACAGCACTTCCCCACCAAAGAATCTTGTTGTTTGGTGGTGGATAATGCGGTCTGGACCATCATGTGGAGTTAGTTTGAGAGGTGACCGCATTTCTAAAATAACTATAGCACTTTATAATCTCAATGACAGATGTCATGACTACACAAGGGACCTCTCAGACCAGTCTGCTTTGAAAAGAAAGACTGGTAAACACTGAGAGGATCTCACCCAGAGAGAGAAAGCGTATGCCTGATACCACAAAAGGTGATGAGAGCTTATTGCAAATTGGTGCGATATGTGAAGAGAAGCCCTCCCACATAAAGGTGCCATGGCACACACTCATAAGTTTTCTAAAGGATGTCAATTGCAATAAGGAACTGCTGGGCGAGGAAGTTTTTTGATAACCTCTCTCCACTCAAGAATACCTTAACGGCTCTGAGTATCGAGAGAACTTTAAAACAAATGGTGCTCAGATTGCATTTTCACAAGCTGATAAGTCTTTTTAGAATTGCAAGGGAAAAACAAGAATTGACTCTTTTTACTCTGAACTTGGAATAATACGGTGGCTGGATTTAAGTTTTGAAACAAAATCATTCGGAAATGGTATTACAAGCTTTTGCCTTTCAATAGCTCTTTGGATATGATATTTATTTTAGATTGTATTGTTATGGCATTGTCTTTTAAAGAATGTGAAAGTGAAAGATATTGTCTTTTGTGAAATTGTGGGTTGGGTTGGTGTTTTCCTTATCTCTTTATTAATGGGGTTTATTTTGATTTTTTTCTTATATTCTATGTAGTGTTCTTCTTATTTCAGAGGGATCCAGTCATCAGTCAAAAACTATTTGTATCCGTATTCAATGGTATACTGGATGCTGCTGAATCTTTGCCTTCTTATTCTTCCTCGTTGGGCCAGGAATGTAGTCGTGCTTTTAACAAAATATTAAAAGAAACCACTTTGTACACAGGTGCTTTGATTGGTTCTGTGCTGGAAATTTCCCTTGGCCATAGCAATTTCATTCAGTTAAATAATGAAGCTGTGGTCTCAGGTAAGTTAATAAAATACATAATTATAGGTAAAAATGTTATGTATGCTTAGTTTGATTGCTATAGTTTTGAAGCATGAATGTTATTTGTGTGTAAAATTTTATTCTGAAATACTGTATTTACTCGTGTAACCCATGCATTTGTGTATCCCATTCACC
Source organism: Uropetala carovei (assembly GCA_036926305.1). Classification (NCBI taxonomy): domain Eukaryota; kingdom Metazoa; phylum Arthropoda; class Insecta; order Odonata; family Petaluridae; genus Uropetala; species Uropetala carovei. Next base: position 5,288,781 of record JAXCHB010000084.1, on the reverse strand, counting down.
CATATTTTTGTGCCAGTTATAAGGGGAAAAAAATTAATTTGATCGGGAATAAGTTTTTTTAAGTGACCAATTCCCACTCCCTGAAACAAGTTCCGCTCAATTTAAGCATCTTCTCCCTCCTATGTGATTGTATTATTGAGTGAGATCTTTATGCTGACACTAGCTGAAATCTCCTTCTCGATAGTCCTCTTTTGTTAACCCCTTAACTGTTTTTGTTGTAATATTATGCAACTTTGTCCCCACTTCGCTGTTTTTGACGTAATATTACGCAATGATGCGGAGCTTCACGTATTGCTTGTTTTTGAGTTAACATGTCGTTCAGCATTGATAGCTTCTACAGTAGGACCCTCTCTCAGAGGAAATGGAAGCTATTACAGGCAGTCCTCGAAGTGTGAATAAAATAGGGTCCGGTAAAATTATTCCATAAGTACATACGTATGTTGATATACTTTGTTAAATATAAAACTTGTTACTTATTGTGAGACTGAATCCAAAAGCAAGCTGTAGAACTGGGTCGGCAGCCAAAGGTATATTTACATTTTTTCTTTAAACTTCTTTTTAATCGTATAAATTCAAATGTAAAGCTGCACTTATAGCGAGACGCTAAAATTAGCAAGATTAATAAATCGATTCCCTAGATTTGTAAGTAGCCGTGGGCACTTTATACAGAAGCTAGTTTGAACATACAGTCACTAGATCTAGCTACAAATTTGCTGCATTTGCAACAGTGGAGGGAATTCCCCCATGATTAGGAACACTTGTGAGTCACCTGTGGTCACCTGTCAATGCTTCTTGACGCGTGCACTTTCGTACAAGTTCATAGTATTCAGTGTGGTGACAAAAGATTTCATATGGTCTCTCGCTAATATTTATATTAGAATAGGCCTGACACTTTTACTAAGTAATTTTAACCCGTAGATAAGTGAAATATGAATAAAGAATACAATTCTTCGATTGATAGGTCTTTGTATAGACAGAAGTACAAGGCTGAGTGGGAAAAGGAACTAAAGTGGTTAAAAAAAGGAAAAACTGATTTCTTGGCAACATGTACAGTGTGTAATTTCGATTTAAACATATCAAAAGGAGGCAGAAAAGATCTCAAATGCCACGAGACAGCAGAATGTCACAGGAGGAACCTAAAGTCATTCGAAAGTAATTTCCTAATTACAAGTTTTGTGACTAAAGAAAACAATGACATTATTGACGCTGAACTAAGATGGGCAAATTTTATTTGTGAAAATAACTTGCCTGTGAAACTGAGTGACAATTTCTTAAAATTAGTGCCAAAAATGTTTCCTGGTAGTGAAATTGCTAAGAATTTTCGATGTTCTCGTACTAAAACGAGCCAACTGATTGTGCAATCCCTCGGTTGGTATGTTCAAGAAAACGTTGTTTCAGCTATGAGGGAATCAATTTTCTGCTTAATGATACATGAATCTATTGACATTAGTGTGACCAGGCAAATGGTTATAACGACTCGTATTTTTATAACAGAAAAAGTTGAAACTCATCTGTATAAAGTGATTGCATTTAATGGGAAGGCAAGTGGAGAAAATCTTTTTAATGTTGTCCACGATGCATTTAGAGAAGATAATATTCCTTGGGAGAATTGTTTGAGCATGTCTTCAGATGGCGCATGAGCAATGGTGAGGGAATTCAATTCTGTGTTATCAAGAGTCATGAAACAACAAAAAGAATTGTGGTTCCTTCACTGCACTTGCCATGTAACTCACTTAGCAGCATCGCATGCCTTCAGAAAACTGCCGGATATATGTGAACAGCTGCCTAGAGATGTTTACGCATTTTTTAAAACATCAGGTAAACGACAAGACCAATTTAAAGAAGTCCAAGAGTGTCTGGAAGTTGAGTGTCACAAAATTTTAAGACCCTGTTTTAAAAGGTGGCTAGCCATGCTGCAGTGTGTAGAATGCCTTCTGGAACAGTGGTCAGCATATACAGTATATTTTAGCATAAAAATTGATGTAAAGGATGGGAGCTTAGAGATTGTTGAATGTATAAAAAACCTTAGACTCAAAATCTGCAAAATTGTATTTCAGTTTCCTTCAAGCAGTTTTGTCTCGTTTTACAAAATTCAAACTAATGATTCAGAAAGAGAGACCATTTATTCATAAACTTCATTCAGAAATGTCCTCTCTGCTCCGCCAATTTATTGCAAGCTTTGTTCATTTCCATATTATTCGAAAATGTGACATAACAGCTGTTGACTTCAAATGAGAAAACCAACTTGAAGATTCTGCCCTTTTAGGTCATAAAACACAGACACTCTTAGAAGAAATAGATATTAACTTAGTTGACAAAGAGGCTTTTTTCAACAATGTGAGAGATTTTTATGAGATGGCAACAAAAGAGCTATACCGTCTCTTATCTTTAAATGACGTAGTTTTGAAAAATGTTGATATTTTTTACCCAACAAAGAAATCATATGGAGATTGGGAAAAAGTTAAAATGTTGGCTAAAAGATTTTCCAATATCATCAACGATGATGGCCTAGACCTTCTTAATTCTGAGTTCATTGCCTACACACTATGGAATCTGCCACAACCAATTGTCTGTTCAGACTATATTGATACCTATTGGTACAAGGTGTCACAATTTATAGAAGATGGAAAAACACAATTTCCATTACTTTGTAAACTTGCAAAGGCAATGCTCATACTTCCTCATAGCAATGCTGAAGTCAAGAGAGTTGTTAGTAAGTTGAGTCTTATTAAAAAAACACAGGTCAGCACTTGAACAGCCAATGCTGAATGCTTTGATGCAGTGTTCATTTAGAAAACATTTTGCAGATTTTGAGCCAACTGATGACATGAGGAAAAAGGCTAGAAAATTACAGAAGTAGAAATTTGTTCATTTTCTTACTTTTTGAGCCATTATATTGATTTTTTGTTTTGTTTTCCTAATCAAGACCTGTTCTGTAATAAAAGCCTTGGCTTACTTATTTTCATTTTTTTTGCTTTTAATGTGCATTCGAAACTTGAATAAATGTTTTAAAACTTTATGCCATATATACAATTTGTAATGAAAGATAAATATGAAATTCACCAAGAAAAAATTATTAAATTTAATTTACAGGGCTATCCATAAATGGTTGCTAATAATTTTACTCATTATGTTGGATGTATAAGCCGAATATATTAATAGGCATAAATTCATATATTTTGCATAAAAAACATGATATTCCATATTACAGCATTTTTTGGATACCGTTACAGGATTTCAAAAACAAATTGGTGGCAACCCTGCTTTACAGTGTTAACAAAAATATTCACGTGCCTTATAATAAATATAGTCCATAGGGCAGGGATGGCGAACCAATGGCACACATGTCACAAAGTGACATGCCAAAGACTTTAGCCTGACACGGAAGAGAAATTGAAGTTCAAATCTCTAAAATTTAGCCTGTATAGAAAAATGGATGAGGGAAAGCGGGAAACCCAAACATTTCCCTCTGCTCACCCACTGGTATGAGTTTCTCCCAATTGTTCTACTCTTTTCTCGAAAATGGTCCTAATGGGGGCCGTGCTATGTGCAGTTCAGCATCGGATTTAAAATTAAATAATATTAAAATTATTTTTGAGGAAAGTGCCCATCTTAAGATGTCAGTGAAAAAACAAAAACTTAGCAACATGCCTAGTGGAAGTGGAAGATTGTTTCACGAAGAATGGACTGGTAAATTAGGTGTTATTGAAAGCATTATTTGTAACGAATCAATTGTTTCACATAGTCATAATGTCAAACTTCATTTTAAAACTAAACACACAAATCTTTTGTCATGGTAGAGTGAAGAAGAAGTGAATATTTCATGCTGCTATTGAAACAATATAAGGAAAAATTTGAAGCAATGTTTCACCCAAAAAATAATACAGTATTTACTCGGATATAAACCACCACCGCATATAAGCCGCCACCGCATATGAGCTGCCACCGCAATAAAGCCGCATCCAGGGTTTTTCAACATTGAAAATAGAAAAAAACTTCCCTCAATATAAGCTGCATTTTGAACTCAAAAATATGTCTGCAATTGGAGGCTCCAGAAATTTTCTTATTTGCTGTCCAATTGAAAAGTTATGGTGTAGAATAATTGAAGTTACGAGCGCATTAAAAGGTCGATTTTCTCAGCTGACTTTGCCCAGGTGCATACGCAAGAGATTCGTGAGTTACCTCTTCTTTTCCCTGCCTGCTTTAAATGAGTAAGATTACATGGCCACTGCACACAAAGGAAATCTATGCATAAAGATATAATCGAAAATTTCCCTACCGCGTATTTCAATGCGTGCACGTCAAAAAATTTCACGCAACTGGTCGCATGGTGCATGATTAAGCAATATTACTAATAAAAACTATGAAAATGGCACAATAAATTCATGAAATAGGCATGGAACTGCGAGCGTACACTACCGCTGTGACTATGAGACATTGAGAAAGATAGAAGTTTTGAAAAAAATGTTGCGGAGTGAGCGGTACTTAAGCGGTCATTCAAGGATACACGAATTTCTGCCGCGCGAATTAAAAAAACAAGTATTCACAATGAAAATCGCGGTTATGCAAATTTTGCGAATGGCAAGGGATTACTGTACAGTTGACCCCTGCCGAACGCAGGGGTTACGTTCCGGCTAATATCCATGCACGGCGATTCTGTGTTTGGTGGGGTATTGGTATAAGGGAAAAAATGGGGTTATGCTGCAGGACCTAAAAATCTTTACATAGAAGCTCTTTCGCTACAAAATGTTAAATGTAGTGTTTATAAGAACAACAAAAAGTTACAATTTCAGTAGTTATATTTTTTGTTTTAAAATCCAGATATCGCATAAAACAAATATGGCATAAAATACATACATGTGAATAGTTGTTTATTATTTTTGAAATAATTTTGGCTAGAAATGGTTAAATGATTTACAATATAAACTCTCATGTGGAGAGCACTCGCACTTTCCAATGTGGCCCGCCGAAGTGCCCTCGATATCGATTTTGACCCGTCATGTAAAAAGACTGTCCATCTCTGAGTTACATCACATAAAGAAACAAGCAAAGAAATCCAATAATAAGTCATGAAAATGCCAAAAGCTAAATGAATTCCTAGCTAAAATCAACAAAAGTATTTTACAAGTAAAACAAAACAAAAAAAATAAAATAAAATGACAAGAACTTACCAGAAAATTATTGAAAAGCTGTTTGATTTCTTAAATGTAGACTTTTTAATTGGTTGAGCTGCTAGCAGATGAGGGGAATTGGGCAGAGGCTGAAGTTGATGGCCTTACGAAATCTGTAATTTTGGTTTTTCTTTGCTTTTTCAAGATTCTACTGAAGTCCACGTAGGAAGCCATAGTATTGTCAATAATTCTCTTTTTGTATACATGTAGCTTTTTGAAAGTCAGGGTCTTCCTGCATAATCTTCTCTGTGAGAAACTCTGCTGCTCTTAGGATATCCCCTTGCTTGTTAATTCAGTTCTTTGCTGCTCTTCATCTTCATCTCATTCATCACAAACATCCACAGTTCCAGAGGCCAGAAATTCTTCCAGTTCCTCATTTTTAAATTCCTCCTGGTGGGGCTGTATGAGCTCTATAACCTCTTTCCCATCCATATCACTAAATCTGTCACCTCCAATAGTATTTGCAAGGGTAATTATTTTCTCCACCTCCCCCTGAATGCTAGGAGTTCTCTAAAATCTTTGACTATTTCAGGACATAGCTTCTTCCAACAAGTGTTCATAGTTGACTGTTTGATTTCAGCCCATGCCTCTTCAATAATTTCAGTAGCTGTTAATATTGTAAATTTGGCCTAACACTGGCATACATTTTTATTTGGGGATCTATTAATGGCATCAATGATGTGTGATAAACTTCTCCATAGATAATAATATTTAAATGTAGTAATGACCCCTTGGTCCATAGTCCATAGGCTGTAAAATTGAGGTTGTATTCGGTGGAAGGAACATAACTTTAACATTTGGATGACACTCAAATATTGAAAGTGGGTGACGTGGAGTATTGTCTAACAAGGAGAGTTAGTCAACTCGTACCCTGATTTTCGGACGAAACCACCACTGCATGAAAAAACATAAAAATTAATTGGACGTATTTTTTTCTAGCCGCCATTAGCCATTCTTTTGCAAGTTATTAACATTTAAAGAAAGTAGGTATACCTCGATCATTTTACAGTGGCAATGCACAGAAGACACTTTCACATTAGGATGAGTCCATTCTCAAGCCAGGACCACCTATAGGGGGCGCCGTGTTTAGCCGTGGGCAATAGATGCATGAACCTATACTCGTCCGAACCAAAATTCGTATACTGCACAGCTCTGATGTCATCCCTCTCCCTTAAAGCTTCCCCTTCCAATCCTTTCCCTTCCTCTCTCGTGCCTCGTCGGCTGCCACCATTAAACAAATGAGCTATACTCTGTCTCCATAACCCTTTTCGCCTTCCTTAGCTGTGAGGATTCTTGGAAGAATGTGCCTAACAGTTCATGTTTCCGACCTTGGCAGTGAAAGTGACAAACAGAGAGACACTGTTGGAAGGCATGGTGACACAGTACCTACTTAAAACGCTGAGCTCTAATGTTGAGCAATCGTATTTTTAATTGTAAGTACTACAAAGTAAATCAGCTCCTTAAAAGCAATCACGACATGTTAGGAAGTAAGTTACTTTGTAATGTGCGTAACATAGAGCGAGAATCACAAGAGGAGAAAAACCCGTAAATATTATTTAAAAATAGAAATAAAAATCTACTGAGAGAGATGCACACTAATATAATGAAAAGGCGAAAATTTAAGTTAAGAAAATGTCCGTAGGTGACGAAAAAATAGTATGCCACATGTGGGGATCGAACCTGAGTCCTGAGGTTCAAAGTGAAGATGAGGAAAAAAATACAATGCATGTGGGATTTGAACCTAGGTCTTGAGGTTCATAGTGAACTAACTACCAGCACCTTTAGCAGCACGGCAACACTGCCTACTTGTCAGCAGATCTGTTTTCGAAGGTATTTAAATGGCCGGCAGGTTTTTCATGATCTTTAAATGTTAATAAATTGCGAAAGAATGGCCATTGGCGGCTAGAAAAAAATATGTCGCATTAATTTTTATGTTCTTTCGTGCAGTTGTGGTTTCATCCGAAAACCAGGGGACGAGTTGACTAACTCTCCTTGTTAGACGAAATAAGATTATTATTAAAGGAGAGAGAGCAGGATTATCCAGAGCTTACAGATACAATGTGGTTAAATGACAACGTTTCTTTGGGATTTTGTACAACATTTCAATGAACTATATATAAAACTTCAAGGCTGTGATCAGGTCATATTAATAATGTATGAACATATTAAAACTTTTGAGGAGATGTTTGTAGTATTCAAAAAAGGTTTGATTCCTGAAAAATTTAAATACTTTCCATCACTTAATAAACATCTTGCAATTTTGTCTTTTTTCACTGACGACACGGAAAATGAAACTGACATTTTGAAAAAATACTCCTCCCTAATAGAAGATGCAAAGAAAATATTTCTGGAAAGCTTTTATCAATTTCGTCAAATGGATACAACGTTATAAAATTTGGTACCAAAAATCGCCTTGGCAGTGATTTAACTGATGCATGTGTAGAATTAAAATCCACAAAGTACACTCCACAAATTGATGCTTTAGCAACAACAAGACAACAAGTGTCACATTGACAAAAATAGTCATGTACATAGCAAAAATAATCCATTTTCTTAACAGTTATATTCATTAGTGATGCACCAAAGCTCGGCTTCGGCCTCGGTATTCGGCCAAAATCTGCTATTCGGCTTCGGCCTCGGCATTTAGATGGCCGGAAAGCTGAATACTATATATTTTTTTTATAAAATGAAAAATGATGATGACATAATAGAAGAAAGCTGAAAACACTAAATAAAAGCATAATACATTGAGTTGTTTCCAACACAATTCACATATCTTGGATTCAGCCTGACAATTATGTGCTACTCATTTTTATGGCCTACGACGTATAATATATTAGTGTGTTCCAATATGTGGACAATTTGTTTATTTAGAATACTCCTCTTCATTAGTTGGAATTTTTGATGTTTTACTGTACTGTGTAAGTAGCAGACAACCTCTGACATCTGGTTCATGTTTTTGCATGACGTATAAACAGTAGCGCTATCGTGCCAAAACCAAAATTACACAATGTCGACTGAGTTTTCATTTCATTTTTGAATTTCATAAGTGCAGACATTTTTATATAACAGAATATATAATAAACTTAACAAGGCTGCGATTCTTTGTATATATCTTCATATTAACAAAGAATTTAAATAGATTTCTATAGAAAACAGTGTTCATTAGTTGGTGCTTCAGGTTGGTAGTGTTTTAAAAATAATTTCGGAAATTCCCCGGGAGGAATATTCTTGTGATTGTAACCAACTTTCACAGTCAACATTGGGGATGTATGCATATTTTTCGTAAACCCAGAACTTATTAGTAGTATCATTTTTAAATTTAATAGGCGAGGCTAAGGCTCCGTCCCACGTACAAGCAACGCGGGCAGTGCGAGCGATTAAGTGGAAAAACAATACAATGTAACGTTATGGCGGTATCTTAAGTTCTGATGTCAATGCGTGTACTCGTGCGAGTGGTGAGCGAGCGTCTTCAAAGCGATCAACACACTTTGTTTTCGAAGCGAGCGACCAGAACCACTGTTGTGGCAAATACTTTGTATTTCAGCATTTTCTTTGTAGTTTTATCGCCGTTTTGTGTTCTTACACTGTTATGGAAATGGACGAAAATTTAATTTCTGAGATCCAAAAGAGTTCCATCTCATAGAATTTAAAAGATAAAAATTATTTAAATAATTTTAGGCCGATTACCAAGACGCCGATATTCGGTGCATCACTAATTTATGCTAATGGAGATATTTGGCCTCGGCCGAATACTGATCTTAATATTCGACATTCGGTCAAAATGAGTATTCGGTGCATCTCTAATATTCATGAATATATTTTATTTTATAATTTTTATTTTTGTTTTGTTTTACAAGAATGTATTTCATTTGTATTAAATTTTATTATCATTACTAGTGTACAGCCCATCAAAAATGATGGGAATAAAGATTCGATCATTCAAGCTATTTATGTGGATCAAATTGGCATCAGAAATATAAATTGTATTGTAAGTCATTTCACTCTCCTTCATTTCCTCTCTCTCCTTCCCCTCTCTCCTTTCCCTCTACCTCCCTCTCCATCCCTCTCTCAACCTCCCTCCCTCCCCCTCCCTTTGTCCCTTCCTCTCTCTCTCTCATATTAAAAGCAATCAAAGCACGTTTACACCCATATGGATTGAAATAGCAATATGATATCGAGGTCCAATAATAGAATTGGTAGGAAAGGCAGCATCCCCTTAAAATGGCTAGATTTCCTCAAACTGTGTGAATTAAACATTTAAATTGAGCGATTTCGAACTGTAGGTTGAACAAGTTAGGAAAGTGTACAACGTGCAATGGAGTATGAGAAAGAAATTATATACCTGTACGTAAGGGAAATTGCATTTTAAAGTTCTTTTCTTCATCATAAATAATCCATTTTCTTCCTATTTAAAAATAGTGCATGCCCACATAAGTAAATTAAATGTTCGTTTGTGAGATTGTTTATGTTATAGCCGTTTTCTACTCTTATGAAGCTTGACCGTGTCGCAGAGAATAGCCAATCAGGGTGTTTTCCCCTTCCACCACCATTTGAAGTTTTCAAGAGGCGCGGGAAAGTAGTACGCTCTTGCCCGATATCCGCTGTTGAAGAAAGTTGCATGCGAACGCTAAGGTGTAAACGCGGTAGATCTGGCAACACAGTTGAGCTTGGAGCGATGTGAACAGCACGATGGCGAGAGGCAGACTGACTTTCTCCCCTCCCCATCGACAGTCTCTCGAGCTTTCATTGGCTGCAGCAGTAAGCATACAACTAGGATTTTCAAGGTCAAGCTTCGTAAGAGTAGAAAACGGGTATAGCAACAATGAAGAAATTTTCTAAGTTCAACTCGAATTAAGACATTTTTGTTTGATTTTCTCGATAACGGCTACTCCTACGATAAAAATATATGGGAAAAGAAATACTCTTCTTTACCAGTTCTACAAGTTTTATTTGAAAAATATTTTGATATAAGCAATACTTTACGAGATATGACGAAAATTTCTTTTTTTGTCACCAGTAAAGTGGTACCCCTGATTTGCGTACGTGATTCATTTTTGCGGTTTTCTTATTATATTTGATTGAAAGTCCTTAATATCAAATTTCATGAAAATCCGTTCGGTAGAAGCCGAGAACGAACATGAGGACGGACGGACAGACTGACGATAATAAGCGCTCATGCTGGAAGCGAAACGCACCTAAAAAGACGAACAGAATAAGAACCTTTATAATGTTTTCTTCAAAATGGTTCACATTTGAAGTTCGTAGGTCTGTTCTTTCTAATTTTAATCTCAAAAAGAATGAAAGCCTGCATGTTGAAAAGTTCATTTTTACGTGAAATTACATGCTATATTATTGGAAATGGAAATTATCCCCTGGAGTCGAATCCAGGTCTTTGATCTCGATTTCGATACATTAAAACGTTTTGTTATTATATATCATAATGCTATCCTGAAAATTTCATCAACTTCTTCACTCATTTGCGAGATATTAAGCTTCAAAAACCATTATCGAGAAAGTGACACTGTCTTTTATATAGTTTACACTTGTGTAATGCCTGTTGAAATATCAATGGAAGAATTATAGATAGATAGATAGATTATTATTATTTTTATTTAAAATAATTACTGTCACACTTTTACATAAGAAATATTTTATCATATACAACATTTCTAGTGAATATTGTTGTTGATGGGCTATCTTCAGTTGAAATAGTTGCCTCTCTTTCCCTCCCTCTCCCCCGCTACTTCCCTCTCTCCCACCCCCTCTACCCCTCTCCCCCACCCCCTCTCGTATTAAAAGCATTTAAAGCACGTTTATACCCATAAGGATTGAATTAACAATATTATATAGAGGTCTAACAATGGAATTGGTAGGCAAGGCAACATCCCCTTAAAATGGCAAGATTTACTCAAACTGTGTGAATTAAACATTTACATTGAGAAATTTCGAACTGTAGGCTGAAAAAGATGAACAGAATAAGAATCTTTATAATGTTTTCTTCAAAATGGTTCACATCTGAAGTTCATAGGTCAATTCTTTCTAATTTTAATCTCAAAAAGAATGAAAACCTGCACGTCGTAAAGTTGATTTTACGTGTTAAATTATTGGAAATAAAAATTATCCCCTGGAGTCGAACCTGGGTTTTTGATCTCAAGTTCGATACATTAAAACTTTTTGTTATTATATCATAATGGTATCCTGAAAATTTCATCAAATTCAGTTATGTAGTTTGCGAGATATTAAGCTTCAAAAAGCATTACATGACAGAGGGACAAAGTGACACTGTCTTTTATATTAGTTTAATGATTATTACATTATAGTTCAAAATAAAGTCCATTTATGATCATTGTTATTATTATTATTCCAATGTGTCACACAAAGGTTCGCCATCCCTGCCATATGGACATGCAAGCCAAATGTGACACTAAGAGAATTACCGTATTTCCCGGCATATAAGACGCATCCCATTTTTTAACAGAAATTTCAGAAAGAAAATTAGAAAGAAAATTTCAGAAAAAAAACAGAAAATTAAGAAAAAATTGCATGCATTTTATTTTACCTCGAATACAGGGATGAAAACATGCTTCATCCCTGATTACTAGAAACTCGTCCTCACTGCTGCTGCTGCTGCAGTCATCACCAAAGGCACTTTCACATGAATCTTCACTACAGCTAATATACAGCTGGTCATCTTCAGTGCCGCCTAGAGCAGTGATTCCCAGCCTGTGGGCCACGGCCCCCCGGGGGGCCGCGAGATCATTTATTGAAATCGGCGACTTTTTCTTGGAATTATAATATCAATTGCAAATGAAATTGCGATGTCATAACCCCTCATTAATATCTTAAATATTAAGGCACTAAAATAATTATAATCCGTAAAAACTTACCAAATACCCAATTACCAAATACGATGCTATTTTTTGCTACTTTAAATATGCAGTTAGTTTTTGCTAGATAATAGAAAAGTATAGATAATGCCTATAAATATTTTGGTTCTCTCCATTTCGATACTTATTCAAAATTGTAAAAAAGTTTCATTAAAATATTTAATTAGTTTATTTTTAAAAATCAATAGATTATTAAAAATATTTACTTCATGCTATGGTTTCCACCTATATTGGTAAAAGTTGTAGATATTATTTTTTTCTACAACTCTTTGTTTGAAATAAATTTTCATATGAGGAATATTACAAGAGATATTCAATTTCTTCGAAATTGACGGTTAGTGGGCAGCTCGCGTGCATGGTAATGACGGCAAAGGTGAATTTACAAAACAAGTGCTGAAGCGTGTGGGTTGAACTGTTCCTATCGCCGTATTTATTTGATTTTAGTTGGCAACTTACGTATGGAGAAAGTCATGTGTTGGACACGTCAATATATTTGTCTTTATATATTTCCATAATTGCCGAAGCCTATTAGCATGCGGGGGGCCACAAAATTTTTTTTAAGTTAAGAAGGGGGCCTAATACTAAAAAAGCTTGGGAACCACTGGTCTAGAGCATTGCTAATTCCACATTTTAAGAATGATTTCACAATTGTTTCAATCTTAACCAAATTCCAAGAATGTTTCACCCACTCGCAAACATTTGAAATCGAAGGTCTTTTCTCTCGCCCTGTAAGCATCATGTCATGGTTTGGTTCCTCCGTCCATTTAATCCACTCCTCATACATGGATACCTTAAATAGCTTGTTTATGGAAACATCTAGAGGTTGTAATTGACTGGTCAATCCACCCGGAATAACTGCAAGATGGGTGTTCAATACTGTAGCAAGCTTTTTTGTTGACTCTGTTGTGTGTGCTCTGAACTGATCATACACTAATAAAGAAGATTTTTTCAGAAAGCCACTAGGACGCATTGACCACACTTTCCCAAACCATATCTTCATGCCTCCTTCATCCATCCATCCCTTAGGATGAACGTGGAGAAATATTCCCGTTGGAATTTTGTCTTTTGGAACCGTTTTCCTTTTAAATATTAATTTAGGTCGCAGTTTTGTGCCATCAGCACAACATGAAAGAACGACAGTGTAGTGGTTTTTCTCATGACCAGCAGTTTGATGGAACATTGAATGTAAGAGGTACTTCATCCATGTTTCCTAAATGTCCTAATTCAAATCACATTCTCTTTCTCATGTTTATAACATATTTGTAAAATTCTATAATCTTATCTTCATATTCGATTGGCATTCTTTGCGCTATTCTAGTTTTAGTATGCATACATAGCCCGTGTCTTTTCATGAATCTTTCACACCACGATGTTGTCCTCATAAAATCAGCAATTCCCTTTTCAGTTGCTGTTCTTCTCGCTTCAGTTAAAATCATTTTTGTTGACTCAGCAATTCCATTCCTCCAGTGATAAATAATCCATTTTGTAACGTCTTCTTCAAGATGTGGCCATTTTTCGCTACATCGACGTAAATTTTTCTTGCTCTTCTCCACCTTCATTAATTCTTCTTCTTGTTTCCTCCATTCCTGGATCATTTTTTCTGTTGGTGGGGTACCAAAACGTCTTCCAGCTGCTCGATTCCCAGGATCTTTACCATACTTCACGATTTCCAGTTTAAATGCTATACTGTACGAAAATCTTTTATTTCTCGATCCCATTTTGGGGTAGGATTTGCACTTTATATTTTAACATGGTAATTACGTTTTGAATGTAACCACACTTAGATAAAATAATACTATTAACAAGCATGCAATGCATACCAGCAAAACGCACACCAACTAGCAACACTTTTAAATACTATGAATCACCCTGTTCAGCACAGCAAAGCATGGTCATAAGCCTGCTACCCATTCTACTCAATGTTACAATGACATCAGTGCCAAATGTACGCGATTGAGATGATCCCAAGAAATTGTATACTAAGAAACAGTTAAAGCTATCAAACCAACGACAAAGTCATTTATAAATAGTTGCATGTTTTGATCACAAAGCAAACATCGGTTTGTATTATTATGGCATCTACTTTATAGCACATGTGCCTTTGGTGCGGCCATGAGTAGTTGTTTGTTTCATATGAGAACTTTGACAGCGGCCCTTTATATGTTTCTTTTATTTTTTATCTCCTACATATTTTTATACGAATTATTAGCATATCTATAACTGAGAAAATATTTACCCCCAGGGCATAAGACGCAGGCCAATTTTAGGTGACATTTTTCAAGTGCGTAGTGCGTCTTATACGCCGGGAAATACAGTAACCAGTATTCTGTACTTTTTCCTTATTTTCATTTACAAAATTAGGATACAGCTTATAAGTGAGAAAAAAGCTAGGTAAGTCTGAAATGTTTCATAACCATTAAATTTCATTGGGTTTAGGAAAATTGTCTAAAGACAATTCGTCCAACGGAAAATTTGCCTAAAGCAGTTTCATCTAAATACAATTCGTCTAACGGAAAATTCGTCTAAGGAAAATTCATCTAACCAACAATTCGTCTAATGGAAAGGTAATCTAAAGAATTTCTGTCACATTTCTAGTACATATTGCACCTTTGCTTCGAAAGTAGCACAACTCGAAAACGTAAATTTTAAAATGAATAAAAATTCTTCGAACACAGATTTTTAAATTAAATTAAATAATTAAAAATAACAAATAATAAAAATTAAATTAATTAATTAATTAATCTACTATAATATATTTTGAAGGGTTTGTTTGCGTGATGTTGGTTTGTTCATGGAACTCCTCCTAAACGATAAAACTTAGAATACCCAAATTTGGTATGATTCTTCCTTACATCGTAACTTAGTGAATTGTCAAGGTTTGGTCAACCGGGATTAATCAGTGCAGCTAATATAGGGGAATAACATTTTTCCATAAGAGAATACGTATGAATTCATTTCTTGACTTGCAAGGTATACTTCCTTAAAGCATCAAAATACGTAAATATGGACCGATTTTTACTTTCTCCATACGTAGTAATGGGAGAGTATTGTGTTCACGAAAAAAATCGACTTCGAGATTTCAAAGGAAATACACATTTTGAGGTTCCTAGAACACGTTTAGACTATTTTGGAATGATGTGTGTGTATGTGATTGTGGGCGCTCTAACTCAAAAAGTACATGCCATATCGTTACCAAACTTCATATATAACACTTTAGCATAAGCACAAAGAACATTAGTTTTTGGACAATAAAGGTTAACCGGAAGTTGAGGTTTATTCGAAACCCGATTCGGTTTTTGCGATATTTCTACGTTAAAACATCATTATTGTATATAAAATTTTATACAAACATTATAGAGAATGTAATTTCCTAAACTTCTTTTTGAAACAATTTTCCATAGCAGTTATTGTGTAGGAATTATTTATCTATAATCGGTTTTTTCGGTTTCCGTCAAATATCTCTTTAAAAACGTGGTAATCATGAAGTTTAGTCACTTTTATTATTTAACGGATTCCAAGCTAATGAAATGTACTCACTTTTATTATGAAGGTGGTTTTAGCATTCAGGAACACCCAAAGTAAATTTTTAAAGCATTTATTACTTTTATGTTTAATATAAATTCAAGTGAATTACGAAACATATTGCTCAATAACACAAAGTAAAAAGCTATTGAAAAGATCTGAATCACAAAATGCGTTTCGCCTAATAAATTACATTTGGTTCCATTTGTGGCGCAACAGTCAAGATGATATAACATTGAAAGGATAATATTGGCGAGCCTTCGGCTCACTGTTTTAATGCGTAGTCGGCTCCAGGCGCTACTGTGACCTTCGCCTCGCCCGGAACCATCATATCCCTCCACGTTGTCCGGAGATTGGGTTATTAAATGTTGAGACCGGCCAATCAGTTTCTTGTCTGGAGATTGGGTTAGTAATTGTCGAGACAGGGTAATCAGTTTTTACAAACCCAATCTCTGGACAAGAAACTGATTGGCCGGTCTCAACATTTACTAATCCAATCTCTGGAAAACGTGGAGGGATATTATGGTTCCGGGCGAGGCGAAGGGCGCGGTAGCACCCGGAGCTGACTACGCATTAAAATATAGCGAGCTGAAGGCTCGCCAATACATTCTTTCAATGTTTTTTGAAGTCTACATATCGATTTACATAATAAAAGTGAGTAAACTTTAGCTTGGAACCCCTTAATAATAAAAGTGACTAAACTTCATGATTACCAAAAACGTCCTTATTGGTAATCTTCGTGAGGACCAAAGTTGTGGAGAATAATATTTCTTGAAGGTTTTGTTTGAAACAAATTTACGTAGAACCATCCATTTCGGATATTTTCAACTTTTTTCATAATTTTCAGTATACAGCGCCAATACCATGTAGCGGTGAATTCTGTAAACTATTATTATTCTTTTACGATACAAAATGATAATTTTGCCTCATAATGCTTTTCATAATAATTTAAATATCTATATGCCAAATATGGAGAAAGTCATGTGTTGGCCACATCAGATCTTTTACTTTCTCCATACGTAGTAATGGGAAAGTATTGTGATCACGAAAAATCTTTTATGATATTTTAACGGAAATGCACATTCTGAGATCCCTAGAACACGTTTAGACTATTTTCGGAATGATGTCTGTGTGTATGTGTGTGTGTGCGTGTATGTCATTGTGGACGTTCTAACTACAGAAGTACTTGCCATATCGTTACCAAATTTCATATATAACACTTTGGTATGGACACAAAAAACTGATTAGTTTTTCGACAATAACGGTTGAACGTAAGTCGAGGTTTATTCGAAACCCGATTCTGTTTTTGCGATATTTCTCCGTTAAAACATCATTATTGTATATACAATTCTATACAAATGTTATAGACAACGTAATTTTCTACAACTTTTATTTGGAACAATTTTCCATAGCAGTTATTGTTAAGGAATTATTTATAAAAAGTTATCGGTTTTTTCGGTTTTCGTCAAATATCTCCTTAAAAACGTCATAATTGGTCATCTTCATGAGGACCAAAGTTGTAGAGAATAATGTTTCTTCCAAGTTCTGTTTGAAACAAATTTTCGTGGAACCATCCACTTAGGAGATATTTCGCTTTTTCTAGTATACAGCGCCACCACCATTTAGCGGTGAATTCTGTAAACATATTCAAAATATACCTAATTTACGGCAATAAGGAGGACTGTATTCTTTTATGATAGGAAATAATAATTTTGCCTTATAATGCTATTCATAATAATTTAAATAGCTATACACCGAATATGGAGGAAGTCATGTGTTGGCCACGTCAGATTTTTTCGTTTTTGCTTTATTCGACGAATAAAACTCTATACTATCTTATTCCTGCGAAGTTTACATGTTACACATTCGAAGTTTTCAGAAATACGCAATTTGTTTCGAAATTTTGTGGATTTTTCGTAACCCTCCCGGGCGTTGCCAAGGCGGCCGTCATTGTTACTTCCAATTCAGTTAGCTTCAATGAAGCTTACAAATAGACGAAAGTTTAGCATTATTCGATTCACACTTTTGTTTAAGCTACGAAACGATTAATGTTTAGGGATAGCAACGTAAATAGATACTGATTATTTTTCAGGGAGCGTTTATTGATGAAAGTAATTGAACCTTCTTTCGTCTATTGAATACTGGAATCTTCCTTTTTTTGGAAATAAAATCATTATATTTTACATTATATTAATAAGCTCACGTATCTGGTGTACATTTACCAGTCAGTGTTCAATCATGGACAACTGTACGTTGCTTTTTCACGGTTTTCTTGCTTACAAGACATAAAAGTAAATATTCCAGCGAGGCATAATTATACAAGAAATGAAGCTGGATTTGGCGAAATTAATCTGATAGGAAATAAAAATATCGTTATATTTGAATGCAGTATGTTTGAAAAAGGATTGTTACAAGCAAATATGATGAATTGTTAAGAAAAGCTAATTGTAAGTTAAAAAGTATCTACTATATATTTTAAAGAGTTTGTATGTTGTGCTGTAGTAGCTTCACTAAATCCGTTGAAATTCAACGGGAAATTCTGCTAGTAAACAAATTACTCACTCAAGGCATATGGTAGGGTAGTAAAGTGTTAAGGTTGACAACATTCAAAACAAAATATTGGCATCATGGATGCTTATTGTTTTTCGTAATATTTAATAATTATTATATTTATGCTTATTGTTTTTATCATCGTATTAATTAAATGTTTACAAATATTAAAATGTAACTTTACGCACTCAAGGCATATGGTAGGGGAGGAAAGGGTTAATGTTTACAACATTCAAAACAAAATATTGTCATCATGGATATATAATAATAATTATATTTGTGCTCATTGTTTTATCATTTTAATAATTAAACATTTACAAATATTAAAATATAACTTTAATTAATTACAGAATTAATAGAAATTATCTTTAGAAATGTGCAAAAACGATTTTAGATGAATTTTACCTTTAGACAAATTGTTGGTTAGATGAATTTTCCTGCGCAAAACGATTTTAGATGAATTTTCCGTTAGACGAATTGTTGGTTAGATGAATTTTCCTTAGACGAATTTTCCATTAGACGTATTGTGTTTAGATGAATTTGGTTTAGACGAATTTTCCGTTAGACGAATTGTCTTTAGACGAATTTACTGGTTACCAATTTCATTAACTCACCCTCAAAGTTTTACTTCAGTATACAGTATAACCTCTGCTTTTTTTTATGACTACTGCACTGATTTTAGATAATATTTTCAGAAAAAAGTAGACCTGAAAATATGGTGACTAAATTACGAGCCAAAGTGACAAAGTATGCCAGATCATTGGAAGTGCTGGATAAGAGGAATTTTACTGTAATTGGGTGTTATTTTGTTATCCTGCCATTTTTTATGGATAATTAATTTCTTTTCAGTTGTATTGTTCTTTAAGAAACAACTTCAAACAGCATTTATGTGGAAGTTAAAGTTTGTTTAATGTGTTTCTTCTGTTGACAGTGTTGTTTCTTTGCTTGGCCTTATGACAATTTTTATTGTTTAGTTGCAGAACCTAGTGGACTCTCTTCACTGGCTTGCCTTTATCTTGAGGATAAATTAAATCATTGGTTACCTGAACAACCCAGAAGGAGTTTGTATGACAGAAACCAAGCAAGCAGGGATAAGGGGACATGGCTGCAACTTGCAAAGTTAGGATATGTGTTTTATAATTATTTCTTAATGAAGATAATGGAGATTTGTTTTGTTTACTGTGCTCATGTAATTTAATTTTTTCATGCTTAGTCTTAACACATACTTCAGTCCTCATGCATGTGGCTGTATAAATCTTTATCTTTTCTCTATTTCCTTGCAATCAATTGTGTTGAACAACATTATCATTTGTATAAAAAATTAATCCTTTGCATAAAGTGGATATGCTTATTCGAGAATGAACTACTAGTAATATAGCCATAAGCAGGGGAGGCCTGAGGAACTTTGGCATCCCAGCGGAGATAGCACTCTAACATCCCCTCAGTAAATGTTTCTTGAGATAATTACAAAGTACATGCAGTGTTCCCCCGAATATACATTACCGCAATATATGTTTTCCCATGATTTACACTTTTTTAAAGGTCTTGTTTTCGTCCCATTCATTTTAGTACTACAGTTTCCTGTGATACACGCATCGTAAAAATAACCGTTCCCGCATTTTACACACATTTCACTCAACCTTATTTTTGTTTTATTGACATTTCACTGCAAACAACCTAAAGTTAATGTTTACTGCATTGAAAAGACGATAGTGAACATGTTGGTCGAAAGTGCTAATGTGGTCAAATGATGCTATTTACGTTTTGCCTTGATTTAATGCCTGGATGTGCTGCCATCTTCCTGCTTCTTGATGAAACTCTGTGACAGTCACTGTTGCACTGCTTATATGATGACAGTTTCTCAATAGTAGCTACCGTGATAGGGGCTGTCATGTTTTACAATCATTGTGTAAATAAGGCTTAAATGCATTAAAAATTTTTGTTATTTATTATTCTCTTCAATAACTTACCCTGTCAACTCTTGAAACTTATTTTCTTCCTGATTTCAGAGAAACAATCGTAAATCAATGCTGCTGATAGTCAACTGTTATGAGAAAAATGGAATTTCGTGGACAGGAATTTTTCGGAATGATAAGTCGCGGACCAGCAGCATTCAGTGGACCATTGATTTAGAAACACTGTTTTGTTCATTTTCGTTAATAATTATTGTTGAAGGTACCCTTACTTCTTGTAGGATGTCACAGAAAAACAGGAAAGCCTTATCCATGCAGGATTTTGAAAAAATTTGACAACCATGTTTGTACTCAGATTGCCGATTTTGACACTTCACACTATTGTTAAAAGCTGAAAAATTGTCGAAGATGGCACCATTTAATGCGGGTCACATGCAAAAAAAAATATATGAAGACCTCTAAATACGACAAGTTAGAAGAAATCCTTAAGGAATGGTTTGTCAGCACAAGGGCAACAAATCTTCCAATAAGTGGCATTGTTCTTTGGGAGAAGGCACTTCACATTGCAACAAGGCGCAACATAATGATTTCAAGGCTTCGAACAGGTGGATCAACCGCTTTAGGAAAAGACACAATGTCATGTACAAAGCTGTTTGCGGTGAGAGCAAAAGTGTAGATCTGGAAACAGCTGAAGACTGGAACTGTAGCAGAGTTGATCGCAGGATATTCACCCAAGGACATTTTCAACGTGGACGAAGGTGGGCTGTTTTATAATGTGCTTCCAGGGAAAAGTCTGTGTTTCAAGGGTGAAAACTGCCATGGGGGTAAGTTGAGCAAAGCAATACTTACTGTACTCTTTTTTTGTGAACTCTGATGGCAGTGAAAAGTTGGAACCCTTGGTTATTGGAAAATCTCAAAAGCCAAGATGCTTTACAAATGTAAGAACATTTCCTACACAATACACTCCCAACACCAAGACTTGGATGACTTCCAAAATATTTGAGCAGCAGCTTATCACTTTAGACAGAAAGATGGGTGGACTTAATCGCAAAATAATTTTATTTCTTGACAGATGCCCTGCACACCCTAATCTGGAATTAAACAATGTAAAATTGGCATTCTTCCCTGCCAATTGTACAAGCAAACTCCAGCCTTTAGACCTCGGTATAATTGTTTCAATTCGTCATACAGAGGTAATCTGGTAAAAAAAAGCGGTACAACTGTTGGACAGTGGTCAAGATCCAAATAAAATTAAGCTAAACGTGTTGGATGCTTTACACTATATTGCCAAATCGTGGAATGAAGTACAAGTGTCTACAATAAAAAATTGCTTCAAAAAAGCTGGCATCTGTCATGAGGATGTTGAAGTGATGGAGGGGAGTGAAGTGGAGGAAAATAACGACTGAGATGCAATGAACTGTAAGGCAACGTTAGCAGACAATGTGGATGTCGATAAAGACATTATCACTTGTGAAGTGCAGTTGGTTAATGATGTAATTAATCAACATCTAGTGGAAAGCGAAAGTAATACATCAGATGACGATGAAGAGGTTCCTTTTCCATCTTACGCGGATGCGATTGCATCAATCGAAAATTTAAAATGTTTTATTTCAGTAAGTTTTGTAGGTGAACATTAATTAAAAAATCTTTACAAAATAGAAACTTAGATACAAAAATGTCGAATAAAAACACCAAACAAACTAAGGTGTCAGACTTTTTTTTAATTAAATTGTTCTGTTATTTTAAAATAAATTTGTTTTTTCTTATTCATCTTCCTTTAATCTCATTATTTTCTTGCATGAAAACATGTATGCATTCTATATAAAATGAATAATACTGTATCTGACTGAATACAAGCCGATGTTTTTTGTCAAAATCTATCATGAAAAAATCACCCCTCGGCTTAAATGCGAGTCCGAGGAAAATTTGGGTTATGGTTAAATCTCATAGTCACCCATAGATGGCAGCACATCTCTCATTGCCGTTGCATTCAAATGATAGTACTATATTTTTTGTAGAGTAAATATATGACCTACGATGAATATTAATGAATAAATAATAAAGGCTAGAATATTGAATTTAGCACTACCTGTGCTTTGTTACCGTTTAAGGCTGGGTTTTTCACATTATTTGCATAGATTGACTATGCAGATGATTACGCAAAATGCGTTGACGGCTTTGAATGCTCAACTGTTTGAATTTTGGTAAAACTTTACATGGAAAGTGTATAATTATAAAAAATGCAATTTCTTAAGGCAATGTAAATGCTAATTTCATTGGAAATAGACTTGGATGAAAAATTTCTTGACGAGATCGCTGTTACTATATTTGACCTTTTGTGAAAATGAAGATGAATGAAATTATTGTCACTGAATGTAGAACATTATTCACCGATGCAAAATTATTAATTGGAGTAATATTTCAAAATGTCAGCAACTAAACCATTTCTCACTCATTTCTTCGATCTTGAATAATGTATTCTAAGCCGTGCATGAATGTCCGGCACACTTCAGCATAGAATCTACGAAATTTACGTGTTTGCCAAAAAATTGTGGAAATTTTTGGGGGATCGGCTTCTATTCGGGCAGATTCGGTATTCTACAAATTTCATTTCCCCCTATTTACATTTTACCTCCAATTACAACATTTTTGCCCAATCCCCAGAAAAGTGTATATTAGGTGTTTCACTGTATTAATTTATTAATTGCTATGTAAAGATTATAGATAAAAAAACAGACTGAATGCCATAAAGATTCAAGTCTGTTCGGAGATATAAATTGGCATCCAGTATTTATTCACTTGAAAGTAATGCATAGATAGATGGCCGGAATAGCACCCTCAATATTTTTCTGCCCCAGGCGGCCGCCCGGTTCGCCAGTACCTCAGGCCGGCCCTGGCCATAAGTATTTCTATAAGTACAGTTTAAATCAGTTCTGTGTTGGTGAAAAATAAGTAAGAATCAGCTTTTGTAGCAGCAAAAATAATCAAAGGAAAAGGGGTTGAAGTAAAGCATCATCTATTTGATGTCCAAATTTGTATTTAGAAGTTTTATATAGCAATTCATGCGCTATAGTAGGGGTGGGAAAAGTTTCTATGAGGTGTGCCTGATTATCGGTTGTGGGTACCTAGGCTGCATCAGTTGATGCAAATGCTTTGGCAGGCTGAATTAGGTTTCACATTGGAAGTTATTTGGAATATTGCAAATTATCTTATTAGTGAAAATTAATAATATTTTAGTACCATAATTCCATTATAAAAGGTTTTTTTGGCCAATGTTTTAAGTAAAAAATATGAAATCTTCTGTATTGCAATTCACAATTCATTTTCACAATGGCAACGCAGGCTGCATAAAACGTTCTTGTGGGCCTGATGTGGGAGGGAGATAAGGAGAGGGGGGGAGTGGTTATGTTTTTATATAGAGGGAAGTGATAGAGAGAAGGGGAGAGTGGGGAAGAGTTAATCAAAATTTCCTCTCTCTCACTTTAGAAAAATGAATGTAATGTCTTCTCTCTTGCTCATCCACTGCTCTCTGCTTGTAATTCTAACTATAGATTTTTCTTTTTGTCTTTCGGCCATTTCTACATTGATTTTTTTCTCCTTACTCAAAATTTGTTTCAAACCTTGTTTTCCACAGTTGATTTCGTATTAACCCAATGGCATTTATTAAAGTTTACAGTTTTGGTAAAATTGTATTTACCTGAGAGTTATTATTTATTGTTCAAACAACTGACATTTTTTGCAACTTTAACAATGGAAACAAAAATTTCAAATGCCAGAATGAAATTTAACTAAAATATTAACACTGAATAATAATTGTCATGGTAAACAAACTTATCAACATTCACAGTTTCATTTATTTTAATTTTGTTTACAATTTAACTGATACCAATTGGCTTAGCACAGGGCTGCCACCAATATTTTTTTTCTAAATCCTGTTACCGACATCAAAATATCCTGTAATATGCAATATCTTGGTTTTTATGCAAAAGGCACCAATTTATGTTTTCAATATATTCAGCATCTGCATTGCACATTTTGACTAAAATTATTTACAACTGTTTATGCATAGGCCTGTAACTTAAATTTAATCATGCATTTTTATGAATTTTAAATTTATTCTGCATTACAAATCAACTGTATTGGCATAGAAAGTTTTTAAAAATGTCTTCAAGTTTTAAATATACAGTAAATTGCACAAATGCATTGAAAAAAGGTAACCATAAACCTAATTTACAGGACAGACCTTAGATTAGGAAATCTGTTAAATAAAATAATTTTCACTTTTATTGATAGCAATACAGTAAAACCTGCGAGAGGCGGAAACTCATGGGACCGGCATATTTTTCCGGCTTTAGCAGGTTTTCCTTCTTAGACAGTTTGAAAGAAATTAACACGGATTTGTATTATTAATAAATTTAAGTAGAATATGGATGTTTTCGTGGGTCTCAAGAGAAGGAAAAGCCTTAACACCGAAATAGCATTTCATACTAATAATAAATGAGAGATAAAACGGAAGTGCATGCATAGGCAAAACTACATTTATTAGAAGTTAATAATTTTTCCTTTAAAATGCCATAATCTTTTAGAATGTATCTAAAATTTTGAATTTCAGAGTAATCATTATTACAAACAACTTCATCACATTCAATGGCATCATCAAAAATAAAGCCACAGTTTCTAAAACACTTTCTTACTCATGCTTCCTCTACACATTTCACTGAATGACTGAGAAATGTGATTGCATCTAACACATCAATTTTTACTGTCAAATCCGATACTCTCTTACATTTGTCCATGTTTGCAATAAGATATTGCAGGATCAATTTCCTGTAATTCATTTTTATGGTCTGTATTATCCCATTATCTAATGGCTGTAAAACGGATGTTGTCAAAGGAGGTAGAAAAACTAATCGAATATCTAGGGTTTTTGCTTTTACCGATCACTAACGGTTTTTCTAGTTTTCCATCGGCAAATGCAACCAAAATTAGAGTTAAACGTTCTTTTGAATAACGACCTCCAGAACACCTTTCTGCTTTCATTTGTAATGTTTTATTGGGCAGGGCTCTAAAAAACAAAGCCGTTTCGTCAGCATTTGCAATGTCTTAGGGGTTGTACTGATGGATTATTTCTTTTAACCTATCGTACCAACTTTCAACCACATTTCTGTCAACATCATTTGATTCCCCGCAAGAAACATTAAAGGTAGTAGCGTGTTTTATGGCGATACAAAGGCACCAAAGATATTCTGAGTTTTCAGATGACAGTAAATAAGAAAGAACGCGATCTAGAGGGGCGGTCAGTAAGCCTCGGTCGCTCATGCTGAATCTCATTATCACTGGGTTTCCCAAGCTTACCAGATGGGACAAAGTGCCTTTCAAATAAAGGAAGGGTAGCACCACATGCGGTGTGGAGAATGGTAAACAAACCGAGACCCCAACCAGAAGACCCAAAAACTTGTCTGGAAGATGCGTACTTTTCTTTCTGCCTTTCAAAGATTCAACTTGTACTGATTGACACAAAAATTACAAGAAAAAATGCTTTCCGTCTGAGTCTCGCAGGTTCTGTCTTACAGAGGGTCATTCCTATGAAAAATGGTCTCATTATGCAGAACGATTTCAAGAATTCCGGCTTTGGCAGGTTTCTGCCTTATGCAGGTTCCGCCTCTCGCAGGTTTTACTGTATAATTGCTCAACAAAACTAGAAAATATGAAAAAAATTCTACTTCTTTAATTTCCTCACCTTCTTCCTCATGTCATCTGTTGGCTCAAAACCTGCAAGATATTTTCTAAATGAACACTGCATCAGAGCATTCAGTGCTGACCTGTGTGCACTTTTAATAAGATTCAACTTGCTAAAAACTCTCTCCACTTCAGCATTGCTATGAGGAAGTGTAAGCATTGCCTTTGTAAGTTTGCAAAGTAATGGAAATTCTGGATTTCACAATCATCAGTAATATTTGGATATCTTTTAGCTAGTCATTTCAGCATTTTCCCAATCTTCTGATGTTTTCTTTGTTGGGTCAAAAATACTTAAATTCTTCAAAACTATATAATTCATAGGTAAGAGACAGCACAGCTCTTTTGTTGCCATCTCATAAAAATCTCTTACATTGTTAAAAAAGAGCTTTTTTTGTCACCTAAGCTGATATCAGTTTCTTCTAAGAGTTTGTGTTGTATGACTTATGAAAAGGGCAGAATCTTGTAGTTGGTTTTCTTGTTTGAAGTCAACTGCTATTATGTCACATTTTTCAGTTACTATGTGAAAGTAAACAAATTTGGCAAAGAAGAGAGCACATTTAAAGAAAATCTGATGTGTCCAGCACATGACTTTCTCCATATAGAGCAATAATTATGATTGCTCTCGACATCAGCGTCCTTGAGGATAATTATCAGCAATTACACTTATGAATAATTTTTTTAAATTTCAATTGTCTTTGTATTAAAATAAATAATTAAAGACAATTGTTGACTGTTCCCATGGTTAACAAAATGTTGATGCACAATTAAAATTACCGTTGGCAACGTACGCAATGCTATCAACATTTACAAAATATTATCATAGCAACAGAAACAATGGTATAACTTAGCTACGTAATTAACATAAAGTTAGACGAATAATCAAAATCTCTTAAACTATCGGTTTTGTAAAAAAATGTCTTTGATGAAACTTGTAGAAATTACATTGTCTAAAAATTTTACAATAACAAATATTTACGTAAATTTAGTTTTATTGGAGATATGAAAAAATCGGATGTGGCCAACACACGACTTTCTCCGTATTTGGGGTATAGATATTTAAATTATTATGAATAGCATTATGAGGCAAAATTATTATTTCGTATCATAAAAGAATACAGTCGTCCTTATTGCCGTAAATTATATTTTGAATATGTTTACAGAATTCACCGCTACGTGGTGGTGGCACTGTATACTGGAAATTATGAAAAAGTTAAATATCTCTGAAATGGATGGTTCTACGAAAAATTGTTTCAAACAAAAGTTGGAAAGAATGTTATTCTTTACAACTTTGGTCCTCACGAAGATTACCAATAATGATGTTTTTAAGGAGATATTTGACGGAAACCGAAAAAACTGATTATTTATAAATAATTCCTAAACAATAACTGCTATGGAAAATTATTTCAAATGAAAGTTGTAGGAAATTACATTCTCTATAACCTTTGTATAGAATTGTGTATACAATAATGATGTTTTAACAGAGAAATATCGCAAAAACCAAATTGGGTTTAGAATAAACCTCAACTTTCGGTTAACTGTTATTGTCCAGAAACTAATCAGTTCTTTGTGCTCATGCTAAAGTGTTATATATGAAATTTGGTATTAATATGACAAGTACTTTTTGAGTAAGAGTGCCCACAATCACATCCATCCATCCACACACACACACACACGTACATCTTTCTGAAAATAGTCTAAACGTGTTCTAGGGACCTCAAAATGTGTATTTCCATTAAAATCTGAAAGTCGATTTTTTTCGTGATCACAATACTTTCCCAATACTAATTATGGAGAAAGTAAAAAGCAAAAACGACAAGAAAAAAACTCCACTTCCAGTTGAGCAGTTTCAGCCAAAAGATTTTCAGATCTTCATTTGCTAATAAAAATCTTAAGTATAAAGTTTTTTGCTGATCTGATTATTAGTTTTTGAGTTAGAGTGCCCACAAAATTTTGTCACACAGACGTCTTTGCAAAAATAGTCCAAACGTACTCTGGTGACCTCAAAACGTGTATTCCCATTGATTGATAATCTAGTTCAACAGTTAGTTTTTGCATTCAGTCTCACAATAAGTAGTGAGTTTTCATGCTTCACTCAAAGTATGTTAAGATACGTACATGGGCGTCGGCAGGGGGGGGGGGGGAGGGCAGTGCCCCCCCCCCCCCCCTCCTTCCCCTTGAAATGTGTAAAAACCTGAATATTATATTAGATACTAGCGGAAATGCCTGCTGAATTTTAACGGATTTAGTGAATCTAAAACTTCAACCGTATAACATCAAAAGATTAAAATAATACATAGTTGTAACATCACGGCCACCTGTGTGCAAGTCTCTCATTTACCGCCATTTTTAGATGTTCTTCACAAAAATAAGAAAATGCCTTAATTAGGCTTTTTGATGAATGAATGAAAAAAACTTGCACTCTGAAAAATCGAAAATTACGTGTAAACCCCAAATTTTTGATCGCCATATATCTTATGTTAATCGCAGGATAAAATTATATACCTATGCGAAGTTTTGTGACGAAACCTTCAACGGTGTGGATTTCTATAGCGGACAAAAAAACAGAATGTCACTTTTATATACATAGTTCATATCACTTTCGCCAAATCCAGTTTCATTTCTTGTGTAATTATGCCTTTCTGAAATGTTCACTTTTATGTCTTGTAAGCAAGAACACCTGTGAACGTATATTTGTCTATGATTGAACACTGACCCTGATAAATTTACACCAGATGCGTGGGCCTATTTACGTTAATAGACGAAAAAAGGTTCAATTACTTTGGTCAATCATTATAAACGTTTCCCACAGGCTGTTTCTTGAATAATTATCAGTGTCTATTTACGTTTCTATGAATAAAGATACATGTCCTAATTTCTAGCAGTCACAGAAGTGCAATAGGATAAGTTTAGCAGTTAAAGGGCACAATGTAACATAAAAAGAAAATATAAATTAAAAAACAATATATTTTGTGTGTTACCTCTCTAATTCCATAATGGATAAATGCATTTAAAACAAATTAGGTAATTTCAACTCACAACTAAATCCTTAATTTCCTTAAGTCGTTCTTAACCTCTATTTTCGACTGGGTGTGGTCCACGAAGAGGGCGGAATTGAGCTATGTGGCCCGCAATGTTTGCAGAAATGGATCATGTGGCCCTCGGGCCGAAAAGTTTGAGCACCACTGGTATATACAGTCATCTGTAATATCAGAACAGTAGAGCAGGTTGGCTGTCCTTATACTTCGGGATTTAATGGGAAAACCCTCGTGACTGCAGAACTAGTCAGCGAATCGGTAGCCAGGTATTCAGTAAAGAATTGCGAGTGAAGGTAATAAGGTCTCTTTTGGCAGTGTCAGGAAGATGCAGTAGCAGTTAATAAGCAAGTAATCCCTTTATATATTTTCCTATTCCTGGGTGAAAAGGAGGGGCGTATTGTTTGATTCAAACATGACTTTAACTTTGTAGCTCTGATACTTAGCCACTGTTGCGCATTAGGTTTTAACTTTTTCTTTGGAAATGCCATTAGAGTTTGGTAGCACTTTCTTCTTTAGCAGTACTGCATTTTGTCGTAATAGGGCTCATTTCAGTGATTCCCTATGGCTCATTTGTTACCAGCTGTCAGTAGCGGAATCGTAACGTATGCTTGGTTTTTAATAAAATAGTTTGATGGAATATTGACAAGTGCTCTCACGTAACTTTCCAGTGATTTATTATTTTGTGAACATATAAGGTGTGGTAATAATTTAAAAATTTAAAAGCTTTTTAAAATTAAGTTCTTTCCTATTACCTATAGGAATGGGGAAAAAAATCTAACAGGCAGAGAACTTTAACTTATGGTGAAAGATTTTCCTTTTTTGAAAAAAACTAAAATAAAAGATACTGTTCATTGCAATGAATGTAACGGTGAGTTTTCTGTCTCCCATGTTGGCAGATATTATATCACAGAACATTTAGCAACAGAAAAACATAAGAGAGCCTTAAGTAATGCCGCTTCCTGCTCTAACTTAGAGGATTTCTTCCGAAAAACTAATTTCGCCTAAAAGGAAAGACAATTAGCAACAGCAGGACTATTTTCATTCCATGTAATTAACCATAATTAAAGTTTTAGGTCAATCCAGAAACTGTTCGAAAAAAAGTTTTCATGTTCCAGAACATTCGTTGGCGTTTGTTAAAGGTAGATATTTTTTATATATTATAAACATGCAATATTTATATTGGACGTTAATCACTTCCTGAAAATTAAGGTAAATAAAAGATTACTACATGTGTGTTATTTGTGTCGAAGTATTTAGCCGATCGGAGAGGATTTTAGCCAGTGTTCGGAATGAACCAGAACGCACTAAGTTAATTTCAAGAGGATATTCAGTATAGTGATAATATAATTCATAGTGATTCATTGGTGTGCATTTGTGGTCAGATGGGAGCTGGTTAAGTAAAATTTTCAGTTCTGCGACAACTCGTCGCAGTCAGTTCGTCTCGCCTCAATTTGTCTTGCCTCAATTCGTCGCAAGACAACTCATTGCACGTCAATTCGTTGCAAGACAATTTGGAAAAAATTGCATCCTCCCCTGGATAATAGGCATTTTTGTGTTTTGCCCCCTTGCAAAATTTTCTGCCGACGCCCTTGGATACGTACGTGCTTATGGAACTATTGCATAGAATATATATTATTTACAGGATTCATATTATTTGTATAGAAATATTAATAATCTCTGAATTACCTAGTAGTCTATGTACAATTTATGCGAACATCCGAACTATCAAATTTTTCCTTATAAATATCCGTGAATCACGAATATGTCTGTTTTTTGTTAAAAAAATCCATGAAAACGGCAGCCCTGGCTTAGCACAATTAAGTTCATTGTATTGGAATAGTATACTATACTATATAATAATTGTATATTTGTTTAGTTTAATTACCGTACCATAAACTTCAAAACAGCGTCGAAATGTGTTCAGTAAGTGGACAAATGCAATACAAATTTATAAATGCAGTCAATCATTTGTATCCAATCCAATGAATACAATTGTAAATTAGGACACTATGACCTTCAGTAAGATTTTGTAAATTTTTATATCATAGCTCATGTTTGCAAAGTGCTTAGTAACTTGCTTTTATTGCATAGTAATTGTTATGAATCTAATCTATGAATTTATTATTAATGAATCTATACTAGAAATTTATTGATGAGTTTTCATTTAAAAAAGGGGTTACAATAGATGTAAGAAATATAAGAAATCTAATGCATGTAACGTGTGTGTGTGTTATTTTTGTCACTCAATGGTAATATGTACCTGAGAAGGAACTCTGAGACACCATACATATTGTAGCACTGCTGTAAATTAACTAAAATTTCTAATTACACAAATTAATAACATTTAATGAAGCCTCAAATTTCTCTTGGGTAATTTTCATGAAAGTACCTTTTTTTCATAATATATAATATTCTAAACTATTATTAAATAAAAAGTATTTATAAAAGGTCCAATATGAATTGTTAAATGTCACTAGTTTCTTCTTCTTCTCCCAGAATATATCAGAGTATTGAAGAATATGACATAGTTCATGGAATTTTTCATGATGTAATGGGTTCTGGATCTGATGTGAAAAAGGCTTTGGAATCGGAAAGAGCAGGACAGTGGGCAAAAGCGATGACCTCTTTCCAAGAGATACTTAATCAACCTTTATCTGAAAACGTTGAAGACCAAGAGAGAGACTATTATTATGAAGGATATTTCAAGGTAATTTACCAATTGACAAAGAGCATTCTGTTTTTTATAAAAAACCTCAAAATATTTTGGCATTTAATTATTTTATTAAATAATGTGCTGTAGTTAACTGAATCAGGGATGAGGAATATTTTGGCATTCAAAAAGGGATATTAAAAGCAAAAACTTGCTGAATGTATCATCACCTACTTTCATATAATAGTGTCAGTTTTTGAAACTTTATATATTACATAATTTCTCAATTAAACATTTGGGTTTTATATCGATGCATAAGCAATTATGATTTTGTATTCAGCAGGTAAATATTCATACTTGTCTAATGGTAGTAGAACATTTCCCATGCTATTTCCTATGTTTTTTTAAAGTATATTTTTTCTGATATAGCACTGTTTAACTTAATCATCTATATCTAACAATAAATATAAATCTTATTAATGCAGTAGAAAATAATTTATCCAAAATAGTCAGGAACTGAACCATTTTGTAGATATAGTAGATATTTTCAGATATAGGCGACTCCCGAGATTCGACAGGGATGCGTTCCTGAAAACGTGGTCGAATCTCAAACAGTCGAATCAGCACAAATTCAAACAATTAGAGCCGAAATAACGATGTCTAGACTGAAACTAAACCTCTCTTGGTCGGGTGGGCTGAAAATTACTTCGCGTAAACTAGTTTCTAATTCAACCAATCGATCAGCTGGGTCAGTTCGACCAGTCAAATTCTCGAGTTGGTCATATCTCGAACGGTCGAATCTCAAGAGTCGCCTGTACTAGATGTCCCAAGCCGTACATAGCACATCAACCAAAAGAATATTTTTATCAAGATATGGCAAACCAAAAAAATAATCATTGAATTTTTAGGTGCATTTTGTTTCTAATGTAAGAGCTTATAAGTTTCAGTCTTTCTATCCCTCCATATGTGTATTTGTTCTTGGCTTCTACCCAATGGATTTTTATAAAGCTTGGTAAATACCAAGCTTTATAAAAATCCTTATGGAGAAGGACAATAAGAAAATGACATGAATGGTTCACATGACCCAACAGGGGTGCCTCTTTGCTGGAAACAAAAAAAAAACAAACTTCCCCTATATCTCATAAAATATTATTAACTCCAAAAATCTTCAAATAAAATTTGTAGAACATGCCAAATAGAATATTTTTTATAAAAATGTATTAATGTGAGCTGCCTTTGGTTTGAATACAGGTGAATATAAAAATGAACAAGTTAGGAAAGTACTGCAAAAGCAGATATAATAAACAGTTATATAATTATTGTTTTATATAGCAGTATTCATTTTTAATGTCCAATTTTTTGATTGATTAGATTGATAACTGACTGTGCAGTATTTCTTCCTAATTAAACTTTTTCTATTTTTTAGTGCCTTGCAAACCTATCCTGTTGGGAGCAACTGAACCGTGAGGTAGTGAAGCAACTGAGTGGCTCATTTATGAAAATTTGGGAGGATTCATGGCTTTCTGAAAAATTACTCCCTTGGTTATTGTTGTCCCAAGTGAGAATCGGTCTTGAATCTGAAAGTAAAATGGAAGAATTGTTCAACAGTTTGTGTGCATGGCTGAAAGACAAAGAAAAAAGAGACTATCTAAAGGTAAAGAATTTCCTTAAAATGAATTATGTTAAAATTCTAAAGATATGCATTTTATTTTATATTTATCCGTAATAGGTTTAATAGAAAGAGGTAAGGTACCTCTCCCTCAATTTTGTAAAACTGAAAACGGAAGATTGTTTCAAATGATAACCATAGTAAATTTAGTGTGAAATCAAAAGCTTTATGAATTATTTTTATATATGATATTTGTGACAAATTTTTAGCAAAAAGAATTCAGTAAAATGTAGTTATCTTGAAATTTCATCATTCCACAATATTGGAAATTAACCTTCAAACCCGTGATAAGGCTTTCTTTCATATGAGTCACTCAAGAAATTTAATTAAAAAAGAAGTATCTTGAAATGCTTTCACATTATTTTTTTAAAAATTAGGTACTGGTATCTCTTGGTTAGCAAAATAGGAGGAATTCTTGGAATGCTTTTTTCTAAGTAAAAACAAGCATCAGCTTCATAGTCTAGCGCCTTAGACACTCAATCATCCTGACAACCTAACAATACACTCTCTGCTAAGAGGTTTTAAGGGGCTCAGTAATCTTCAATAAACTTTGATCCCCGATTTCTTGCGAACTAGTGTCTATGGAGCCAAAAGCCAAGACACATGACTGTTTATTTTTATCCTTCTCTCCACCAATGAAGTTTTGTCACGGTTCATGACATCGATGCCTGGTCCTCCCCTTGTAAGTCATCGTCTATACAGAGATCGAGTAGTGTGTGGCTTTTTCAGGTATGGTGAGTTGCATCAGATGGGACTAAATGGAGGTTGTTGTAGTAGAGGAAATTTCTCAGATAGGAGCTATCATAGCTTTCTCTGAATATATCCATGTTAAATTCACCAAGAATAACAATATTTTTGTAAGTTGGACTGAATTTCAAGAAAGTATTTTCAAAATCAGCGATGAGGCAACTTTAGGGGGACGATAAACAATACAGAGTAGTAATTTAGCAAATTTTAAACCAGAAATTTCTAGTATAACAAATTCAGATTTAGAACAGTAAAATGAAGGAGAAGAGGCCAAAACAGATAATTTCAGACGATGGTAGATGAAAGCACTGACCCCACCGCCAATTTTACCAACCCTGTCATGTCGTATTAGATTGAATTCAGGTAGCCTGGCCATTGCATCAGAAACATTTGGCTTAAGCCAAGTTTCAGTCATGCATATGATATCTGCAGATTGAAATGAAAAAAAAGATCTGAATTCATCTAATTGTAAGTGACATTGGCAATTTACAAGAGATACACGAACTTCATTACAATATGATTGATCAGTGAAATGTAAACAGGGCACCTTATCCTTGTTTTGTAGTGTTCGAAATTTCTAAAAATATTCAGTTCGGTTTAAACAAATTTATCATTTAAATATTATTGACTTGTTATTCTTCTTATATATTAATCATAACACACATTCAATATCCATCTGATATTCAAAAATAAATTATCTTCATGTGATTTTTGAAAAGATACAATTCGTCAAGTAATTAAAATTTTATCATTAACAGCAAAATATAATCACATTACAAATAAACATGCTGGATGAAAGCCAAATGAAGTTGAAGCAGCTTTTCCTAATTTATTTACAACTAGCAGAATTGCCCTTTAAAATTTAACCGGAGAATTATGATCATTTGTATCATTCAGAAAGCAAAACGTTTCAAATGTAATACATCTGAATACTCTAAATAAGTATTTTATTAGGTCATTGTAATTTTTTGTTATGATAAGTTATGACATCTATTCATATGTACCTTGTTCTTTTCTTACGATGTGATCTGCCAGCCCCTTTCTCAGTTGTTCTTTTCCTTCGTTTACCCGATTATTTCTTAGCTTCGCATCTTGATCTGACAGTCCTTTAGTTTCTGGTTTATTGGTTTTAATCAAATGTTTTGGCCTTTTTCTTAGAGATTAATCTAACGTTGTACAGATAGTTTAATAATCAGAATGAAATTCAATTTTCATACAACAATCCACACAATCGTAAATGAATATTGAAATCAATGAAAGAATGAGATAATATAATGTTATGTAGTTTGTTTAATTTTATAATTATTATAACAGATATCTTCTGACATTAATGTCCATCATACAAAGGGTATGAATACATTATTGATACTTTTAAGAATAATATTGATTTTATGTAGGTAAGACTCCAGTATTCAATAGACGAAAAAAGGTTCAATTGATTTCATCAATCATTATTAATGCTTCCCACATGCAGTTTCCTGAATAATACCGTATTTACTCGTGTATGCCGTGCCCCTGTGTATCCCGCACACCCCGATTTTTGGGCCTGTTCAGAGGAAAAGCATTTTTTGAGGCGAGAAAGGGTTTTTTACACCGGTAATAGCAGAAATATCCTCGATAGTCATCTTTGTGAAATACTGAATTGTTTTTTTCATCATATTGGTCACGTTCGGCAGAAATCGCAACCGGAGCAATCACCGATCACTCTACTGTACATAATTTTGCGGCCATTTGTCTATCTTGCCACTACCAGCGTTACATATTTATGAATTAATTTTGTATGTAAAAAAGAATATTAGTTTATTTGACTTAAATTCTAGTTTGCATAACCACAACACAAGGTCAAAGGATGATATTCATGTTTTACAAAGACATTCTGCTCTCTGCAGCAATGGTCCTCATCATCAAGGCATTAAGTATTATAATAGTTTGCCACCAGCACTAAAAAATATTGAATCGATTGCCTCATTTAAAATGCAACTTAAGACCTTTATGTTAAAGCACTCTGTTTATAGTGTTGATGAGTTTCTCCTGTTATGCAGTAAACCTGGCATATTATTGCATTACTGAATATTTACAGGAAATTATAGTGTTTTTTTATGTTTGTGTATTATGTGTTTGTCTTTTTTCTGACGGGTGCTATGTCTTATTGACCAACAGCATTAAATAAATTGAATTGAATTGAATTGACCGCTATCATAGCATTAGTCATTTTCTTTAACGAACTAAAATTATGACCAGTGGTCAGTCAATGATCAACGTAGTGGCCAAGAATTTCATACACGTATCATATGATAGAATAAAGGAAACATGCCGTACCTTAACTTAATAGGCATCGTCTGCTGTGGGCACAACATACCCCCCCAAACTGGTTGTGCATGCGCCGTGATGACTGCAGCAGAAGAATTTGTCGAGTTTTGGGAGCACCCATTAATAAACTTAAAACTCCTTTAAAATGCACTTAACTTTTATAAAAAACACAAGAACACTGTGAAAAATGCACATTTCCTTTTACAAAAAACACGAAAACACACTATGAATAGTTTTTTAAGCTAGCCACTTGTCTTTAATTTTCATCGCTGCTGGTTTGCTCTTCCAACGAACTCACATCATCATTTTTCGCTGTCCCATACCATGCAATCTTCACTGCCGTCCATTTCATTAGAAATGTAATGTTTCTTGAAACTTTTAACCACCAAGTCCTCTGGAATCATTTTCCATGCAGTCAATATCCATTGACAAATCTGCGACAACTCAGGTTTCTTTATTTTTCCCATTGGCGTTGTTTCGTGTATAGACGTTGCCATCCACTCTGTGTAAAGTTTCTTCATGTGCACTTTAAATGGTCGATTAATACACACGTCTAACGGCTGCAACATAGACGGCATGCCAGATGGAATAGTCACCTGATCAGTCCTTCCTTCTAGTAGTCTTTGTTTCACGGGTTCTGTAAGATGACCACGAAAGCCATCAAGCACTAACATACTACGCAACTTCAGTAACGCACCAGGTCGACGTTCCCATACACAGTGAATCCAGTCCAAGACTAGACTATTGTCCATCCAATCATTTTCTTGTGCCTTTACCACTATGCCAGCTGGAAACTTAACATTACTGTACAGCGTTGTTTTTCATAGCCACCAGCTCCACTTGCACGGTCTTTTTACCAGTTTCATTCACAGTTGTTTCCGACGGCATCTCAAAGTACACTGGCATTTGGTCTGCATTTCCAATCTGTCCTATTAAATACTTATGTTTTTTCCTCAGCTCAATTACATACTTCTGATAAGTCAGCAACTTCTCTTCGTATGCATCAGATAGGCGCTGTGAAACTGTCGTCCTTCTCCTGATTGACAGGCCTTGCCTGACAAAAAATCGTGTCAACCATCCTCTGCTCGCCTTAAATTCTGTCGAAGCAATACCTAATTCTCGTGCAATTTCCATTGCTTTAAGTTGGCACATTTCTGTCGAGACGGCATATCCAAATTGTCATCTATCCATAATGTATGAAGTGAGTCTCGTTTCTAGGTCCGGATATTTTTCACTTTTACCTCGAAATGCTCTTCTACTTTTGTTACTGAGGAGCAGTTTCTCCTTTATCTTTCTCCAGTCTCTGATGCATGATTCCGATACATCATATTTCTGCCCTGCTGCCCGATTTCCTATTGCCTCTGCCTCACTTACAATTTTCAATTTTTCACTAACGGTGATCGCAATTTCGTCCCGAGATTTATTGAAAGGGTAGTGATTAAGAAATTTACTTGAAAACGCAGGCTTTGACTGTCCGACACGGGAAAGGCACTACTGATTGAAAACAGATTATCCCGCGTTCCGAGAACATGATACATACTTGCCACTGCGGAAAAAGCCCGTGTAGTTAAAATCTTATAAATATTTTAGAGTGTATGTGTGTGTGTGTATGTTCTTTATACGTTTTTACACCATTGAAGCTATCGAACTCAAAAGTTTCATGGGTCACCCTATGGACCAAAGGAAGAACTTGGTCTAGGTTTGCAGACCATGGGGTCTTTTATACTCCATGGGGTCAACAAAATACTATTTCCATAAGAATTCATGGGAAATGGTGTGGAGAAACCCCAAAATGCTATGCAGCCCTTCACTGATGTGGATATAAATATACGTAAATATTAACTTATGATCATGAGAAATGGATTATTTTACGCACGAAAGACTGAATATTTTAATTCTGTTCATGTTTCGTGGTATTACATGCTAAATCGCTCGAAATTTTCCTTTAAGCGCAAAATTTATTGGTTTAGATGTCCATTTTCCAGGTGGCAACATAGCTAAATTTCTTAATTGTTGTCCTCTTCAAAGGGAGATATACCTACACGTAAAGATTAATGCAAGGAAAATAGCTAACGCCAAGATAAAAGGTACAAATGGATTCATGCCTAAATATAATTTATGAATACCTTTAAAGTGAGTCAAATGATTTTTAAGTAATATTAGGACATTGTTATCTTTTACCGTTAACGTTGAAAGATTTATCGCAACATAAATTGATACATCTACTTACATTGGTTCGGTAACCACGATGTTGTTTATTGTTTACGTTTTGGCTAATAGTGTTGACATAAATAATCCACATAATTTTATTGCCGCTTTAAAGGCTTCGGTGCATCTATCCATGTGAATATTAAGTAAGACGTTAATGCGTAATTATATTAATGGTGCAACTTTACAATATGTACAATACATAAAATAGTAAATTTTAGTGTAAGCATCGCATGCGTAATTAAGGAATGGGGAACGTTTGCCCCAGGCAATAAAAATCGTTTGCCACTTAAAAGAAAACTCTTTCCCGAGCGAAGCCGGGCGTTTCAACTAGTGTACCTATAATGTAATGTATGCGTTCTACAGTAGCTAATATCAATAATGTTGCGGCGGAATGTGATATAGGTATTGAAACGGGTTCTCCCATTACGTATTTAAAAAGACTTTGTGTTTAATTTATATCGCCGTTACAATTTTGTGACGCATGCTCACGACACGTTCAATCGAGGGTTCCGACGCTGACTTTGTTCTTATAATTGCTATGCAATTGGAACTTTTATACAATGAATGAAAATGACTAAATACACCAAAATTTATAAATAAAATAATAAACGCGGTATGGGTGCTGGATTAACGTATGTTCGTTTACCGGAACATGACATTTATGGGAGAAAGCTGCACGGCAAATTAAAAAAATTCGTATAAGACGTGCATCCCCTTTTTTTCACAGGCGTTTTGGGAAAAAAGGTACGCGGCTTACACGAGTAAATACGGTAATCAGTATCTATTTACTTTGTTATGTATAAAGGTCGATGTTGGCTACATCGATTGTTTCGTTGCTTAAACAAAAGTGTGAGTGAATAATGCTAAACTTTCATCTATTTGTAAGCTTCATTGAAGCTAATTGAATTGGAGGTAACAATGATGGCTGCCTTGACAACGCACA
Source organism: Uropetala carovei (assembly GCA_036926305.1). Taxonomy (NCBI): domain Eukaryota; kingdom Metazoa; phylum Arthropoda; class Insecta; order Odonata; family Petaluridae; genus Uropetala; species Uropetala carovei. The sequence continues at coordinate 5,249,431 of JAXCHB010000084.1, read as the reverse complement.
AAAAGAGTACAAAAAAACCACAAACTTTCAAAACAAATTGCATATTTCTGAAAACTTTGACCGTGTAACATGTAAACATCACAGGAATAAGATAGTACAGCAATTCCTCACCATTCACGAATTTGCCATTCGCGAAATTTGCGTATCCATGATTTTCATTTTGAGTACCTATTTTTTCATTCGCGATGTCAAAATTCGCATATCTGGAAATGATCACTTAAGTTCCACTCACTCCACAACATTTTTTTTAAACCTCTTTCTTTCTCGATGTCTCGTAGTCACCGCGGTAGTGTACAATGTACACTGTACATGCACAGTTTCTCGCCTGTTTCATGAATTTATTGTGCCATTTTTATAGTTTTTTATTAGTAATATTGCTTAATCATGGCCCCAAAGTGAGAGATGAGTGAAATAAAAGAAAAGTTGGTAAAAAGGGCAAAAAAAGTGATGAGTTTGGAGAAGAAAATTGAAGTTTTAGATAGGGTAGTGTGTAGTGAATCTGCTTCGTCATTGGGTAAATTACTTGGTGTGAATGAGTCAACATTAAAATCGACTAAGAAAAGTTAAGAAGTGATTAGGGCTAGTGTTGAAAATAGTACTTCAATGAGTGCAAAAGTGTCCTTTGTGTCTCAGGGTCCGTATATAGAGAAGATGGAGAAGGCTTTAAACCTGTGAATCGAAATCCAAAGTCACAAGAAAGCCCTGCTGAGTTCACTTGTCATTCACAAGAAAGCCAAACAACTGTATGATCACTATGTGTCAATATTTATATTTTTAAGGGTTAAAATGCAAGTTACATAGTAGAATAGGAACTCTAAGAACCTACCCTATTTTTTCCATATAGCCCATTATTTAACATTTGCGAATTTGCCATTCACGGGGGTTTTCAGGAATGTAACCCTCGCGAATGACAAGAGATTACTGTTTCGAGTTTTATTCATCAAAAAAAGCAAAAACAAAAAAATCGATCCATATTTACGTATTTTGATGAACGAAGGAAAAAAACCTTGCAAGTCAAGAAACCGATTCATACGTGTTATCTTATGGAAAAATGTTAATCCTCTATATTGGCAGCACTGACTAATCCCGGTTGACCATTCACTAAGTTAGGACATAAGCAAGAAATGTACCAAATTTGGTTGTTATAGCTTTTATCGTTTAGGAGTTCCATGAACAAACACACACATACAAACTCTTTAAAATATATAGTAAATATCAAAATACTAATGTTCAATTGAATTATAAAATATGGCTTTGTTCTTCAAAAACAAATTACCATAGATCTTATAGATAAGAAACTAAGCAAAGGAATGCAGTGCAGATGGTATAAATGGGTTTTCTTCTATTAAACACTTATAAATCTATTAAATTGATATTATGGAGTTTTGGATATGCAGTATGATAGAAGCAGTCTTCTATAGCTGTTTCAGTCAAGGAAAGCCTTTTTTGCACCCATATAATTTACTCTCGCATTCATATTTCGATTCTAATTAATTTCAAAGTGCAAATGAAAAATACCCTACACTGATTTACATGTTAACCTTTATCTACCGGATTTAAATACCTTCTGGCGGGGTCCCGCTACCGGATTTTATTTTGGACATTTAAATATTTTGTGTATGTCTTCTGCAAAAATCGCATATCTCGTGAACTATTGGTGATAAAATGTTCAAATAAAAAGCATTTTATGGTCAAACTTTCAAAGAATTACATCGTTCTGCCTATTTGTAGAAATAAACAGGGCGAAATAACCCTAATAGACTAAATTATGACACCGAAATAACTTATTGTTGATATAAATCAAAATAAAGTGCAAAAAAACTGCATTTAGTCACTTTCTGGCAATGTGGTTCCTACTTAGTCTGCAGCTGACACAACTTCAGTATTTACACTTCCCTATAGAGTCGAGCTAGTGTGGTATTCCTCGAAGCAGGGCTCAACACATAGTCCCACGTCACACGCCTTGCACCTATATTTCGTCCTTGAGTTTTTGCTCTTTGAGGAACACACATGGCAACTGATAAGGGTCCCCAAAATGGGCCAATGCTTATTGTCCTTGGCCTCTAAGCGCTTTATTTGCATTCCACTAGCACTAGGTCGTCCCCTTGAGAGAGTCTGAGAAGGAAGAGCCCTAGCGCCCTCTTCAACCATTTGCCGCACAAGGGAAAGTCGGAATTGCCGATGTGAAAATGCGCTGCCACACGAGGAAAGGAGGATCCAACTATTTAGGATAGTTAGATCGACTAAATGAAAAAGTAATTTCTTTGTCCATTTCCAAGTGCGGCGACCAATGGTGTAGCTGTTAGCCATCCTATCTCAACTAATTATTTAAAAATAAAGGAATCACTAAAAAATAAACAGACGAACGGCTAAAGATGTTTTGCACGCACAAGTCTACATCCGCTCTACTTCATGGTCTGCAAATGAATGAACATAAATGTAGTAAAACATATATGCAGAAAAGGAAGAAGAAAATAACAAAGGTAAGGGACCTTTGGGGTAGGGCTTAGTCCTGGGGTTCAGTTTATTGCATCTCTTTGGGTTGCGAGAGAGGGCCTCACCTCGGCGGAGACGTACACTTTGAGCGAGGCACTCTCGATTGTTTGTTTACTCTCCCCTCCCCCAATACGCAAGACCTTTGGCCTTGGGAGAGTAGAAGGAAAAGAAGGATGCCTCGTCTTTCTTCTCCTCCAAAAATTTTGGTTCTATGACAAAAACGATCTGTGAGCGACCTTGGAGCTAAGCCGGCCACGGGTGTGCCATCCGGCAGGCTTACCCAGAAATTTTCCGGCACACCGGCATGCCTTTCAGCATTTAAAGGTTAATAAAATGGAGAAAATAATTGACCTTGGAGTCAAACCCACATACCTATGGTCAGGCCCGTCTTAAGGGGGGAGCGGGGAGGGGGGTGGGTCAGCCACCCCGTACCTACCCAACCCAACCCACACCTTACCCTTATTAAGTGAAGGGGAGGGGGGCCTCACGGACCCTTGAGATGGGCTTGCCTACACTAGACATTTCCCTACCAGAAACCTGCAAGAGTTTACGCAGAGTATTTTTCGAAAGATTCGTCAAAATCGAACTGATCGTTCTTGAGTTATCATAATTTGCAGTGAAGCACTAGCTCCCTGTAAAAGAAATGAGTTGAATATGTGATAAACGGCCCTTATTCCCATTTAATTTTTGCTGGTAATTCAAATTCAATTCTTTTTTAACTTTATTGCGAAAATAATTTTTTGCTTTACGTAATTAGCAAAAATGTAATTATAAATCCAGTAAACTTTCAGAAAATAATATATCCCAAAAATTACAAGATGATAGAACAAAATCAACAAATAAAAATTGAAAACATTTGCAAGTGTTAGGATCGAACTCGCACCCAAACGTTCCGGAAGCCAACTTAACCAACTGGGCCAACGCCTAAGTTCCCTTTTACCACTCATATTAGGAGATAAACTGAACCCCTAGTATGTTCGCTGAATTTAATTGCAAAAATCTTGCGAATGCTTGAGAGGTGCGTCTTCTTGCTTTGGCATTTTTCATCACTAGGAGTGTGCTACATGCTCACCAAGTTTCAACAAAATCGGCGATGAACATGTCGTACCTTAGTATTGGCGAAGATGTTTTTCTCAATTCCTCCCACCAAGGAATTCTCTTCTTGTCCCTTCACACAAGCAAATTATGCTTGTAGTATGTTGATTGTTTCATGACTAGCTAAAATATAGTGAACCAAAGACAGCTCTACAGTACAAAAGGAAATGTAGCAGAAAGAGGGAAGAAGTGCTTAAAAGTAGTTTGTAGGAATTATCCTCAAATATAAGTTTTTCAAGAATAACTCATTGGAAAATACGTTTTGCATTTTTCGAAGAAAAGGATTTGAGAGGTGTACAGTAAATGAAAACTCATTAACGAGGCTCTTTACCACATTATCACTAATCAGAAGAGAGTGAAGAAGGGTAGTTCACATAAGAAGCAATAAAAGTAGTGTTTTATTGCTATGCTCTGAGGGAGTTTCTGTCGGACCAGCTTCTGAGAAAGGCATATGACAGCGGTGATGGAGGAAACTTTTCCAGGAAGGGTTTTACCATTTCATGCTCTATTTTTAGGAAAGGGACAGTTCACCACCGCCGAATTTACTTATCTTATTATAATACAGTAATATCTCATTATACGAACTTAACTCGTTCCGTGAAAACTGCTCGTAAAGTGAAAACTCGTATAGCGGAAATTAAATTCCCATTACTTCCCATGTTACAATCTCAGATTGGTTCCAGAACCCCAAAATTTTCCCTCTAACTCCCAAAATTCACCTGAATACAGCACATAATGGTTATCTAAGTATGAAAACAATAAAATTCCTGGTCAATTATTCAAGAAATTATCTTAAAGTCATTAGTCGATGCATAAGCAATATAGTAGTTAGGAAAACAATGATACTCCTGCTCATTTCTGCAGCCGTTAGCACATGTTTTACATTTCGTATCCTATACTATATGTACTTAACTAATGCAAGTTTTGTTGTAATTACTACAAATAATAATGAATTCATCAATTTCTTGAAGAAAAAGAAAGACTTTACTTATGCTAAGTGAAAGTGCAGAGATGTTGTGGCTGGGGGTGGTTTATTGGGTAGCCAGTGTTTTGGTGACGATGGTGGTGATGGTGTTGATGGATCATTTGGATCTCCTTGATCTCCAACTGAAGAGATGACAACATTTATATCCATGTCTGTGACTTCAGCAGAAATAGACGGTTGAGCAGAAGTAGACGGTTGAGGGTCATGTGATTGCTTGGGACGAATAAAGGTGTCGATCATTGTCTGCTTAGCAGCTGCTTTTTTCATCCTATACAGTTCATGGTAACAGGCAAGGATGTTATCCAACCCACTTTTGAAAGCAGAGCTTCTTGTCATGTTGGGGTCATTATCACGTTTCATTAGCCAAGCTGAATAAGTGAGACAGTTTTTTTGTATGAAGAGCTTTTACTTCAATGATGTCGTCCTGGTCCTCGTCCAACTCCTTTGGCCTCTCTTCTAGTAGCTGAATCAGTTCTTCATTTGTTAGTTCTTTGCCATGTGAAGCTAATACCTCCTCAACGTCATTATTGTCAATCTCGTCAAAGCCTGCTTCATGAGCAAGTTTAACAATCGTCCCTTGAATCTCTGCAAGCACATCTTTAATGCCACTGAAATCATATACCATTTTTGGCAACAAATTTTTCCATATACCATTCATGCATTCCTTAGTTACTTTCCCCCAAGCAACATCAGTATTATCAACTGCCATTCTTGTATTATAGTTTTCCACAATTGCTGGATAGTTGCATCATCATCACTATCCAACCCCGTTACAATGTATCGCATCACCTGCTGCATATAATATGACTTAAAGGCAGTGATGGCACCCTGGTCCATTCGTTGGAGGATGGAGGTGGTATTAGGAGGCAAAAAAACAAAATGAATATTAGGTGCAATGTGTTAAGGATTCCTAGGATGACCAGGGGCATGTCATGCCATCGTGTAAATCCTGTAAAAAATATGCAGAGGTATTCTTCATCCAAAAAGAAAAGAATTTCAGTATAGCGACCAGCTGTATTTGCGGCATACAATCAGTTTATGGTTGGTACCGACGGAATGGATGAAAACATCTTGGTGCATAGAATTGGTATTCGGGGTAAAAATGGTGGTGGCCTATTTTTACCTGGCTGTTGGATGCGACATTGCATAATGCCTGGATATTAATGAAAATATCTGGTAGGGACATAATGCAATTGGAATTTCGGCGTGAGATTGTCCTTACATACCTCACCAGATATAGAGTTCTTCCTAGGGGTTCAGGACGGTCAAGTACTGCATGAGGTGGTGATGATGGATGTAGTGTTATGGACAGTATCCATTTCAATCATTATGTGAAACAAACAGGATAATAAAAGGCGCCGGTGTGATGCAAAAGGTTTTCGTACGCAAGGGCAGACTGAATGCAGCAAATGTAATGTTGGATTATGCGTACCTTGTTTTATAAAATTTCATACTTTTAATTAATACAAAAGTAAATATTTTCACCGCAGTGAACTGTCATAGACCCCTTTTTATGCCTAACCATTATCCATAATGGGGTCTACGGATGCAAAAAGCTTTGCAGGTCGAGTGTGAGAAGTTGTCACAGTAACTGGTCTAGGCAGACAGTGGTATAGCAGCTGACCAAAATTGCTTATGTACAAATAGATTGTATAATCTGTGTAAAACTGTAGCCAAATGTGTTGTAAAACATTAACTGTTTTACGACACATGTGGCTATAGTTCATTAGAAATTTTCTAATGATGTTGGGTAGAATTTCAAAATAAACGTTCCAGCATACAGAGTGATAGTGCAGTTTCGGCACAATTTTGGGCACACTCTGTGCACTGAGATACATACATTTAATGCTGTGCAAAGCTGTGTTCGGTCTGCGGTCTAATTAAACCTTTTTTGTGGACCCCCTGAAACTACATCCATGAACCTTACTTTGGGAGCCACCGTTTTAGTGGAATACTAGGAAATAGGGAGGAGAGGTAGAAGGATACCTGTATTTCTTTGTCTTTCAAAGATAAATCTTTGACTTTTTCAATGAATTCATACGAATTTTTGATGGAGTGTTTCTTGTGAGACATAAGGTTAGTGATTTGTTGATTTATCCATTTCAAAAGAAATTAAGTTGGGAAGCTTATGGATGAAGTTATTAGTCTCATCATGTTATAATTTTTTTGAATTTTATTTTGGTAGTATATTTTTTGTTTGGAGGGATTAGATACATTGAGTTTGAGATTGACTTTTTTGTCAATGAGAGTAGGGCAGTATTTTAAATGTATTTTTGTCTCCTTTTGTGAGTAATCATTGTGTATGCTCATAGTATAGTATTTTATCTAATATTATAATTGTTCTGCCTTTATCAGCTTTTGTGTATAAGTAGTCTTCTGTTTTTCAGTTTTTGTTATCTTTTGATGCTTTGGTGTATGCCTGTGGTTTAGTTTGCTGATATTATTTTTTAATCGTGCATAACAAGAGTGCTTGATAAAGCTTTTTGAGTGTTCATCCATTGATTCAGTAGAGTTTCCAATACCAGTGGTGAGTTCTTCAATTGGGAGGAAGGGGGCTCTTGGGTGGGAAAAAAATTTTAATTCTTGATTATTCATTAGAAAATGTTTTTGTTGATATATTAACAACCTTGTCTTCTTTGGTAGGGGTACAGTTAACTTGCAGTTTTGAGCGTTTGAATCATATTTTTAAATTTTTCATTTAAATTGATGGTTTTATCGTTAAATTTGTGTTTGTTTACAAAATTGGTCAATGTTTCATATTCCACATTGTTTGTGATTTTGTTAGTAATTTTTTGAGTTGGTCCTATGCTATTTCTAGGTGTTGCCTTTTTGAATAGAAGAAATTAATTTCAACTTGTAGCTGTTTCTTGAGAGCGAAGTTGATCTCTTTCTGTCGTTGATGTTGTCTATTTTTGGGGAAATCGTCATGAATTTAGGATAAATGTTGTATTTTTTGCATTGTTTAAAGAATTTTATCTGCTCCTATGTTGTTGATTTTGGTGTGAAGGCAGTGAAATTTGTTGAGCTCATTAGACTGGAGGAGGCCATAATTAATTCAACAGAAAATTATTGAGCTTGTCTTATGACTGGAAAAATATTCAAAAACAAGCACTTGAAAATATTTGTCTCAGGTATGTCCAATAGCCACAAGGTTATAAAAAAAAACCATTGGTTAATGCAAGAATTCTGATAATATGTACTTATGAATTAGGTGAGGAGGGGTTGTGTTGATGTAATGGCACTTGGCAAAAATCCGATGTGTCCAGCGCATGACTTTCTCCATACAGAGTAATGAATATGATTATTTTTGACATTGGCGTTCTCAGGAATAATGATTGGCAATTACACTTGTAAATTGTTTTTAAACACTTTATTTTCACAGTGAAAAATACTTTGAATTGAAAAAATGATAAGTAAACAAAATTGTTAATTGTTGCTGTTGATAACAAAATATCGTTATGAAAGTCAAATCACCCTTGGTAGCATAATAAGGATAGCTATCAATAATTAGAAAATTTGATCATAGCAATCAATAGCAATGGAGGCCAAGGTATCATTTAGCGACGTAGTTAACATAAATTAAGATGAAAAATTGAAACATTCTCATAAATGATTCATTGTATAAAAAATGTTTCAAATAAAACATGTAGAAAATTATACTATCTAAAATTTTGATTATAAGAAATATTTATATAAATTATGCCCTAAGGGAGATATTTGGAAAAAATGAAAAAATGACGAGTAAACTTCCAATTTCAGTTGACCTGTTTCAACCAAAAACTTTTCAAATCTTCATTTGATAATAAAATCTTATATATTAAGTGTTGTGCTGATATGATGATTAGTTTTTGAGTTAGAGTGTCCACAACATGCCTATCACACACCCACAGACATAACAGAAAAAATATCGAAAATGGTATTTCCAATGAAATCCAAAATTTGATTTTTTCATGAATAATGCAATGGGAGAGGAGAGATAGACACATTGGATAGTGGTTACATTATGGTTGAAAATAGCACAAAGAATTATTACAATTGGTTTGTTGGATTGTTACTCCTTTTGTGGGAAATTTATTATCAGCTAATTTATTAGGGCATGAAATATTACTTAATCCCATTTTTTTCCATACTTAATAGACTCACTTCAGTGGAGAGCTTGCTTGGTTTTATTTTATGTCTGGACGATTAGACAGCGCAAAATACCATGTAGGGCAGAGGTTTGATTTATTTCTGCAAGAATGGTCTCATTTAAACCCATTGTCTACCAAAATTCGAACATCTAGATTACTGGACATCCAAATCTTAGGAGAGTTCTCTGTAAGTAAAATCCATTATATAAATATTAACCCAAATCGTATTAACTTTAAATTTATATTCTTTTATGGCAAGATTTCCTATAGGCTCCTTTCAGATATGTTTCTATCTATTGTGTTCTTTATGTACAGTATAGAACCTTTTATCTGGCAAGCTTGGGATATGGAGATAGCTGGTTATCTGGAATTTCTGGTTATCTGGAATATACTCATAAATAATGCTCGGAACAGTGTTCTGGTCCATCACACGTGTCGATGATATCATTCCATCTCATCAAACATTTAGTAATACCGTTTTGTTAACTTCATTCAATATAAATAATATAAAAACATTTTCTTTACTTATCTACTTCCTATTACATAAGGAATAAATCAAAATTTAACTCTATTGTAAATGTTCTATCAGTTATTTCGTGTCCACTACCAGAACATGTGTTCCGTTTCGTAATACTTTTCGTTTCGAGCACTATTATAATATATACCTGTACTCAGTGATAAGTTGAAGTTGGCTCGTGTAAGCCAGTTATTAATTTTTCTCTGAATTTGCAAGCCTGTTGTTAAATTTTTAGAAAATATGAAAATTTATTGATTTTCTCCTTTCAAGTACATTTTGCCCTGTCTGACATTCAGTTACCAATAGTGTATGAAATGGAATATATTACGAACAGGACATGCATTAAACTAGCAGAATGGTATTATCTAAAATAGAGCTAGCTGGTGACCCTGGCATGTAGGCCACCCTTATACAAATTTCCTTATGACCTATTTTTTTAGAGAGCCGGTTCTTCATTTTATTCCTGATCATCACTGCCTGTACTGTACAGTAATAGTAATACTCTAGTAATTGGCAGGTTAGGCTTGATGGCAGAGCGAATAGTGCACTGCATTTAAAGAGCCCTCATGCTCTCTAAAACATATTTGTCGTACTTATAAAGTACACGCATTTTTAAAAAGAATCTGAAAAAATATCGAAGTGTCATAGCGAGAGAGAAACTTTATTTATTAAAATTTACTATTAAAAAGTTTGATGCATAAGAGGTCCCGTGCGCACACTTTGCACCGTGCCCCGTGATTTTCCTAGCTGGCTCTGGTAATCGGGTACTTTCCAATATAAATTCCTTGTTCTCTTCCAAATTACATCTTCACTTGTTCACCAGAGTGCACCCAACACACCATGGTGAGCCGGGTAATTACTAGCGAGGCTTTAAATTTCAATTTCTTTCTCGTAAGAAATTTTAGAAAAATGCAATATTTTTTTAAAACAGCTGATTAAAGGACGGCGCGCACTAGATCGACTCGGCTTGGCATGGAACGGCATGGAGCGGAACCGCCCGACGTCCGCGCACTTCATCGTCCGGCATCGGCCTCTTTCAGCTCTCTACCGCCTCAGCTCAGCGGCTACTTCATCCCACGCGTTGTCTTTGGCCACGCTGTCGTGGTAATATCTGTGTGCTGGGTCGTGCAAATGATGATGGTTTCACACTGCTTCAATTAACTGTTCGTCAAAAGATGACATACTGTTATATTAATTAAACTATCCAAATTCAAATAAACGTAAAGGAATGCGAAGTGATCTAGCTGACGCAATATCTAAAGACGCTACAGACAAACTGAAAGTCAAGACGAGGAGACAAGCCGAAATATGGCACCTGCAGACAAACAAGAATTCGGCGTGGAAGAGCTGCGGGAGGGGGGTAGGGTAGTAGAGCTCCCTTCGATTAATTAAAGAAGGTCGGAGACTACGGCGAGATGAATTAATTAAATTAAACATACTTTGTACGGTTAAGGAGTATTTTTGTTTTAATTTAATTAACTCCATTCAATTGTTTCACTTCCCCTTAAACTTTCCCCTTCCACAGCCGCCTTCCCCTACATCACGTGACTATTCCCCTTCGGAACTTTTTGCCTTCCCAGCAATACGAACCGGTGCCGTGCCGTGCCAAGCCGAGCCGAAGGAGTGCGTGGGATTCCATTTGGTTGTGTGTGTTTTTATTTTTGCTGATAAGTCCGTTCTGTGCCGAGCCGAGTCGATCTAGTGCACGCCGTCCTTAACTGGATTTCCGGATATCTGTAATCCAGATAAAAGGTTTTATACTGTAATTGTGTTTAAAAAAGAATTCATATTTGTCATAAAGAAACATTTATTTAAAAGTATTTTACTTATTCTGAATTTTGCCATTGATATGGTTAATTCAAACATGAGGCATGTAGTTTACCTTAAACCTAGAATCCAATATATGATCATGATAATACAGTAAACCTTGAAACAGTTGAATAAACCAGATTACAATTTCAGCTACAATTCTTATTAGGCAATAATTGGTGATTAATCCCTGACAATGACCACTTAGCAGCTGAAATAAATATCTGGCTTATTCCACTGTCTTATGGTCATAAGAATTGCCTTGCTCATCTATTTGATGTTTGCAAAAATTATATTCAATTTTCACTTGCAAAACATTTTTTCTTAAATTAGCAATGATGAATATGTTAATAAAATAAATTTAAAGATTGCTTAACAGTTGGTATCCAATTGATGTTATATATATAACATCACAAGTCACAAATTAGTTTAAAAAATCAGATTCACGTTTAAATCATAAGTAGCAACATTTGGTGTTTATACAATAATCGTGAATCCTAAGAGAAATACAATCAGCAAATAGATAAAGATGACTGATTTGAGCTGAAATGTGTATTTATAAATTGTTTTATCTTGTTCATCATCCAATGTAAAAGGCCCCTTGGCTGCTTTTGGATGGTTAATAAATAAAAAATAAAATAAAAATAAAGTATGTATCTTTTTCCAATCAATTTCTGACTTTTGGAGTGATTGTTATCATCATTAACAGATGTGATATATATTGCCATGATTCTTGATTTTATAAATTATTCATACTGTTTATTGGTACTAGGTAATAACTTTTTCCTCCTCTTCCACATGAACAGATTTCTTTAATGCATTTTATTATCTTACAGATGTTTCTGTCCACTAATATGGATCGAACTCAAAAATGTTTTACGGATCAGGAAAAGCTCTGCAGCAACTGGGCATTCAACCTTCCCAGTCCTCTAGACTCTCTGAGACACTGGGAACAGAGAGTTGCCTTCCGTAATCTTTACCTTAAAAGTATGAGATCTGTTGCGGATGAAAAACAGATTTCTGTAAATCTCCAGAATGTATCTGCAACAATGACTCTTTCTATGGTAGAAACGGCAATCTCTTTGCACAATTTCCAAGTTGCAAAGAAATACTTGATGAGCTCTGAATCACTGGTAATTTCTCAAGTATAGTTAACCAAAATTGGCCATTTTTATTCTTTATTAATATTGATTTTATGGTACATACTTAGGGTACTTTAGTATGCAGTAACTAGTTCATTTTGCCGCTAGATGGCACTTCTTATGTGCACCATTCTGCCTCCCAAGAACTTCCGATTTTGGCCATGACGAGGCACTATTTGCATTATTCGCTTAGATGCGAAGTTTATTACGTTCTCATTCCTGGCGAAATGAGATATTCCCAAGTCCAGACATAGCCACAACCCAACCATTATTTTGAAACCCTGACATGCAACAATAGCACCATAACAATTACGTTTTGCTTGCAAGTTAAAACGGGTGCCTTAAATGGAACCTATCCCTCAGTCCAGGTTTGAAAGCTAAATAGGCATGCAAGCTTTGTTAGAACAATTACGTTTTGTGTGAAAAACATATACTTCTGTAAAAATCTCAAGGTCGAATTTTTTCGCAATAACAATACTTTCTCAAGATACTTCGTATATGAGAAAGTAAAAAGAGAAGTGAGTGACGATGTTCTTTGGACTATTTAAAGGTTTAATTGCTGCTAATTGGATCAGAGGCAACAATGCAGTTGCCTTGGCAACACCTGAAAAAATTTGAAAAAAAATGTGTATTTCTGAATGTTGACCGTGTGACATGTTAACATTATAAGAATACAATAGTTTACAGTTTTAGCTGTCAAGTAAAGAAAAATGAAGAAAATTGGCCCATATTTACATATTTTGATGAATGAAGGGAAAAATCCTTGCACTCAGACAGACAGCAAATCCTCTATGTTTCAGAAGAGCCTGATACACAAGGAGATATTAGCTTTTTATTATTACTTTGATGCTTATGGAAGAGGAAAAGTAAATAGGTATATTAACAAATTCACTTACTAATAAATACAGTGTTCTATCGATTTGGAAAACAACACCGTTTCATCAGCATTGTACACGTCTTCTAGAAAGTAATGTGGAATAATGTCCTTCAACTGCCCCTCTCTCCACAACGATGCAACATGCCTTGGAGCATTGCTTTCTTTGCTGCAAATTGCTTTATGGCGGATTCCGTAGCATTCTTTAAATCTGTGCAGCCAACCCATATTATCCTTAAATTGAGTTATGCCGAACGAGCCTGCACATCAATTTTTTTCATTCCTCTGCCTATCTCTTCTAGGATTTTCTTCTTTTCATCCAAAGAAAACTGTTTGCGCTTCTTTTTCTCCTCCATGTTACACCTCGTGCAAAGGCAAAACTAATTAATGAATTTAACTATAACAATAAAAATAACTATGAACTATAACGTCAATTTATCAAAAACCGATAACAAAATATAACACGTAGATTGGAACTGCTTTGAAAGAACTTGATGCTGGACCATTGTGACCAGAAACATAAATGTCAAGTCGCTACACAGACTGCTAAATATCATTACAACATTGCTACACAAAGGGTTGATACATGGGTCATTCCATGCTACATGTCCAGACTTGGTAAGTGATGGGTCCTTTGAATCAAACCAAATTTTCAGGATCGTTAGTACAGCTGACTACCTTCGCAAAATGCGCAAGGGTTTCCCCCTCCGGCACCCCCCCTCCCCACCAGCTCCGACACAACTGTGCCCCCGTGCACTTTGTCGACCTCTGGGAAATTTACTCGTGTCGCCCTCTCGTCCATCGCACAGAGATAACTTTGATGTCATTTCATTCAGTAAGGATTCCACTACAAGTGCATATATAGGTTTGGGGGTCTGAGACTTAAACAAACACCACTTAGCCACCTTTGAAATCCGGGTAAGGAATTCGCGATTTCTCTATTTTTCCGGCCTCACACATATCGCCGAAAACTAGGGCTGGAGCACTGTTACCTCGTGCAGTACAAATATTCTAAGGCATCTCACGTGGAAGAAAATCGACTCTGAACATCGTACACTTTGAAAAAATGCCAAAAAGTGCCAACTTTGCGTCCCAAAAAAGCTGTTTGCATCCCTGCAAAGAGAACTGATTAGCACTGAGAGAACAAGCAGCACATCCATTTTCAACATCCGAAGAGAAAAAGCATTTATTTTGGCCACAACTGTAGTTTTACAGGGGTCGAAAATGAAAATCTACCTCGTGCAGAAACTCCTATACTTCAGTGACGAAGCCGGGGGTCAGTACAAGAACCGCAAAAATTTTGCTAACTTGGTCATGTCCAAAGAAGATTATGGTCTGGATGCAGAGTGGCATTTTTTCGCTACCTCACATGGAAAGAGCACTTGTGACGGGATCGGGAGAACGGTGAAGCAATGCATGCGAAAAGCCAGCTTACAGAGACCCTTCAATGACCAGATATTAAATGTCTATGATATGTCAAACATCGGCACGCCATCATTCTTTCCGGCGTGAGTGCGGGTACCATTAACACGCAGGCACTACCTGTAAAGTATGCAAAAAATACAGATTGTGGCGATTAGGGACTTATTTTTTATGTTACCTTAATTGCGTTTCAGCACCTGGACATCCTTGTAAAGGGACGATGATGACACTAGTCGCACTCGAAGGACACCTTCAGAGGTGGTGAGACTAAAGAAGAAGAAGAAGAAGACCGGAATGGCAAACAAAAAGTTACATAGTTTCTCCATTTCAGAGGTCTGTTCTAGAAATTCAAATTTTGAAGAAAAAAATATGACCAACGGCCTAGCAAGATCTATTAAACCACTCATCATTCCTTTCTTTCATCTCTTTTGAAATCAAATTTTTAAGCAATGAAAATTGATTAAATAAACTTTCGTCAACTTGAAAGCCCATACACATACTTTGCACTTCTTCCTAAACTGGGGAACTTTTTAATAGCATCCATTCCATATACTTACTTCAATTTCAGTAAGGGTTCAACCCATTTTTTTTAGATAGTCACAGGTTGTTATGTACATGTCAAATATTTCCTCTTTAAATGATTCTATTTCATCCTTCTGAATATTATTATCAGATAAAACTCTGAGGGCACTCAAAGGAACAAATTTTTCGTTAATGCGTAATGTAAGCATGCCAATTGTTTCATGCATGTAATTCATTACCTCTATTATGCAATTTTGCGAACATTCAATTTTTAGAATTTGTTTATTAAATAAACCAAGAATATTAAGCTTGCATGGAAGTATCCTTCATTTACTGGTGATTCAAAAAATTTCACGATACATTTTGGGGACTTTTCTACTGAAAAGAAATATGCTTTCAGTGCTTCGAACATTTTTAATAGTCTATCAACCGCATTGTGTAAACTTAACCAGCGAATTTTGGAATGGGTCAGTAACTTTTCATACTGCAAATCTAATAGAGAACAAACATTTTTCATTTGCTCAGTACATACTGCATAAGTTGAAAAGTATGACAGTGTTTTTACCACGACCATTTCTACAATGATTTACCAATAATTTCACTAGGCATGTAATTGGTGGAAACAGTTGAAAGTGAAAGTTTGGCACCACATTCTATTTAAGATAAATGGAGTAAGTAAATTGTTGCAAAGTCCATTCGTGAATATGAAGGCTTCAATAAATTCTCTTGAGCAGATTCAGCAATATTTTGGAGCTTGTAAGTCAGAAATAGGGTTAAATTAATTAATTATAGATGTACGAGAACTGGCAACAGAACTAGAGGATGAATCAAACTTTATGCAAGAGACCAAAATTCTGCCACGAAGAAAGAACCCCAATTTTGAGTCTGCACATGCTGATGCAAGTTTTTACAATCCCCAAGATTATTTCAGAGTAATTTTTTTTAACTTGTGTTGGATCAAACAATTGCTTTGATAGAGGAGAGGTTTCAGCGATTCAAAAACCACAATGAATATTTTAGTTTCTTATATAACTTGAGTGAACTGAAAATCATGGATAAGAAAATTCGTATTTTCTTAGAATCAGCTGTTAGTGAAATACTGTGAGTCTTCGATTTTCCAGCACTTAAATGCAAATTTTTTTTATAAAATAGTATTTGGAATATTGTTTGGTTTTCAAAATAATTTCGTATAAATGGGAATAAAAAAAACTACTGCATATACCATTACTATTACAAAAAAACCGGAACATTGATGCTTCCCGAAAAAAAAATTGGGACACCGGGACAAAACTCGGAAAACCGGGACAAATCCGGGGAAACCGGGACGCCTGGTCACCCTACTTTAAATGCCAGTCTACTTAAAGCCATGATGCAGCAGATCTCCCACTCAAGTTTGCCAGCCAATCAAAAAGTCGGTTTGTCAAGCAACATACCACGTGACTGATACAGCTGTGAAGAACCTGCCTATTGGTTGCTATTAGGATAATCATCCAATAACTTGTCTTGTAGCATTGCCAGATGATAAAAACCAAACCCAGTAAAGATCTAAAAGTGTACATCGTATTGTTTAAGGAATTTCTTTTACAAACTTCGTTATCATGATCGTATTTTTTCGTACCAGGATGAATTTTTATTGTACTAAACCAATATTTTTGTTAAATTGATATTCATTAAAATGAAACATTTTTACATAATGTTACATAGTAAATTGGCAGGGGACGGAAAATAATTTCGTTTTACTGAATATTTTGTTACTCCAGCACTCGTTACACTGACATTTTACTGTATAAGGTTATTACAAGGCAATATAGATGTTGAAATAATTTTGTTTCATTCCTTTATTATGTTTTAAACATGAGAGCATCACTTTACATAGGCTGAGCCTTTGGGTATAGATTCCTTTAGCAGCTGCCTTTTTGAGGTACAGTCACTGTGTTGAATATTCTTATTCTGGTCCCCATGCATAGACATTACTGGCATTAAGACCCTGTTAGAAACATTTCCTTTGTCCAGTATATCTCTTAACGTTTGCTTTTTGACGCTCTTCATAGGAAAAATGGCATTAAAACAGTCAGTGAAACCATTTATGAATGAATTGAATTTTACATCCATACTACATACATTAAAAACATCTTCCCACATCTCTTGAGAAAAAAGAACAGGAATTTCAAGTTCAGAACTTTTCTCCTTTCTGCGTTTTAATTCATTTATTGATAAATTTCAAAACGACCAAACTAGAGTAAATGAATAACCTGAATTAATTTCCTTGCAATGACAGAATTTTTCTCCTGATTTCAAGTTTACCCCTGTGTGCATATTCTTCTTATGCAAATTGCATAGGGATCTACAATCCGTTCTTCCCACTATCATCAATATTAAGCATTTTGCAGATTATTACTTTTTACTTTCTCCATAGGGAAAGTATTATTTTCATGAAAAAAATAAGTTTCGAGATTTCAACAGAAATACAGTTGACTCCCGAGTCTCGTTGGGGATGCGTTCCTGAAAACGTGGTCGAATCTCGAATTGTCGAATGTCGAACGCCGTTTTTCTATATACTTGCAAGTTATAATCGGGGGATACGTTCCCCCATCTCGGGAAAAAGTCTCTCCTCACGTTCTATAAAGATAAAATAACATTACTAATATGTTAATACAACAATATTAAATTATGAATAAATTAAATAATAAATATTTTAAATGTATAACTTATTTTTTGCACTAAAAAGAAAAAAAATAAATATTTGTTTCAAACTTCAAAGATAGATGTATGCAATATGTTCTGCAGAAGGCCCGGTCTGGCTCACGCGAGTCGTGACTCACGCGAGCCGGACAACATCTATACATACAGCTATTTATCCCAGCGAAATTAATATAAAAGTTATTAAAAAGCAGAAAATAACTTAATAATAAAGAAACAATAAGATTTAAAATATTTTCATATCTTAAATCTTTTCAACTGCGCTTACTGGACTTGGTTTATTAATTGAGAAGTTGGAAGATTTTAGTTGGAAGAAGAGAAGCTATTGGGTGGGGAACTGTTCATTGTTGTTATCAAATTACCTGAATTTATCACATCTTCTAGAATTTTTCTCCTTCTGTTTCACATAAGTGCTAATAATTGAACGACACATTCCCAACGATCGTGCGATTTCAGTATGGCTTTCACCTTTCTCAACACGCTTTAAAATTTCTAATTTCAATTCATAACTATGAGTCTTATGCACTCTTTTATTTGATTCACTTACATTATAACTATTACATTTCCGTTTAGATGCCATGTCAAGTGATAAATTTATAAATAAATCAATAAAATAAATAAATTTAAATAAAAGATTAACAGAAAAAAGAGTGAAATCAGCACAAATTCAAACAATTAGAGCAAATATAACTACATCTACACCAAAACTAAACCTTGCGTGGTTGGTTGGGACCAATTACTCCGCATAAAGTAGTTCCCAATTCAATCAGCTGTGTCGAAATCTCGAATTTGTTGAATCTCGAACGGTCGAATCTCGGGAGTCGCCTGTACACGTTTTGACTATTTTCTTGATGATGTCTGTCTGTGTGTAGGTGATAGGAATTTTATGGGCGTTCTTACTCAAAAAGTATTTGTCATTTCTGTACCAAATTTGAAATGTCATACTGTATTTACTTGTGTAACCCACTCACCTTTTTTCCCAAAACGCCAGTGAAAAAAAGAGGGTGAATGTCTAACACGAGGATTCATTTATTTGTGTACCTCGCACACCTTTTTCCAAAAATGTTGTATAGGTAAACAAATATATCTTAAGCCAGCACCCATGCCGCATCTATTATTCTATTTCTAAATTTCTTCGTATTGGGATGTTCTTTGTATATAAATTTAAGTGTATAACGATAGGCACAAAGATTGGGTAAGCATTGCCACCACGGATTGAATACATCGCAAGAGCATAACATTCACAATATTGTAGCAGTGATATAAATTAAACACAATGTCTTTTTACATAATGGGAACACTGGTTACCATATCACATATTCTGCCACAACATTTATAATACCAGCTACTTTTAAACACATTAAATTACAAAGGAAATGGGTGGGATTTTTCTGCAGATGCAAGTATCGTATCCTTGGGGGATAAAGCTCAGACACATTTAAAGTCTGCCTTTTTAAATGAATTAATCATTACCCTTAAAATGAATCTTGGGAAGAGATTGCGATCGTTTACCATTAGTATAAAATTGCAAATTATAAGGGATAAATCGTGCAGCAGGGTGACAATACGATGTATCAGAATCGTGCATCGGGGACTGGAGAAAGATATGTTTTTATAAAATTAAAATTGTACCTTTTAAATGAGTTTAAATTTATTAACTGGCATTTTCCATATTCTACGAAGTATAGGTGCAGGAGCTGATTTGACCGCCATGGCGTGCTGGGAAACCAGGCTAAGTCCCGATAGGCCGGTGCTGCCTCGTGAATTTCTCTCTGCATACACGTATCTATATGCTTAGCTTGGGTGGACCTTGTTCAGGGAAAAGAAACTGGTGAAGAGGCTTTTTAATCTGACATGGATTTATTTTTTTCCCTTTGAATTGTCACAAAAATAGGGGTGCGCATGATACATGTGGGTGCGGGTTACATGAGTAAATATGGTATTTTCATCATAGGGAAAAGAGCTGATTAGTTTTTGGACAATATACATCAACCATAAGTGGAGGTTTATTCCTGTCATTTTTCCTTTTTTTCCAAATACCTTCCTTAAAACTCAATTTACGTAAATATTTGTTATTATTAAATTTGCAGAAAGTGTAATTTTCTACAAGTATTTTTAAAACATTTATTCATAAATTTGATAGTTTAGGAAATATTTTGATTTGTCTTCTAAATTTATGTTAAATACCTCGCTAAGTTATACCATTGTTTCAGTTGCTATGATAAAATTTTCTAATTGTTGATAGTTTTGCTTACGCTGCCAGGATAATTTTAATTGTGCATCAATATTTTGTCATCCATAGAAACAGCTAACAATTTTCTTTACTACATAATTGTTTTTTAAATAAAGACAACTGAAAATGTTTTTAAATTATTCACATGTGTAATTACCAATACAGGTCGAGCACCCTTTATCCAAAATCCTCGAGAAAGACAGTATTTCGGAATTGGGAAAACTTTGGTTTTTGGATATTACATATTAAGTTAGTACCGATGCATAGCATTCTTGCGTAAGTGTATCCTGTACATTATTCTATGAGCACTACACTACTCACGCTACCTTTTACCAGCTTAAATACAAATGAACAGTTATTGAATGTTTTATTATAACATGCTATATTAAAATAAAAAATACAAATGAACAATTACTATAGAGTCATTAATTTCCGCCTTATTAGATCTCCCTAGGGAATTTATATGGGATGAAAGAGTTTTAGAATAACTGCTACAGTCAGTAAACAATTCATGATACACAATATGAATACACGGTGGTGATACCCATGCCATAGTCCTCACTTAATTGCTTCACATGCTCAAGTTTTTGCAATAACTCAACTTTCTTAGCGACTGATCATGAATTTTGCTTCCTTTTTATTTTCATACTGTTACCCATAAAAGTATGATGGTCTTTTTGACATGTTCACTATCACAAATATGATAAATAACCACAAATGTCTTACTGTATGTTAGGAACCAACCAATATGAACCACTATGATGAATGATGCAGTGCGGGTGATGTCAGATGTCAGGTTACATTGTAACTTTAGTTCGTCAACAAAGAATTCTTTGAGCATGTCAGACCCAGTGGTGACAATTTAGCTATTTTGTCACTAGATTTAGAGACTTCATTTCATCTAGCACATTTTTTTTGCTTTTAGCGACGTGGCGAAAAATTTGAAGATTTAATTGTACTGTGATTTAATGATTTAAACATGGTTAATAAGTAAGATAGGGTGCATTTCATTATTTATGTATTAGTTATTACAAGTATTATTTTGAAGTAGTTTTGCACTTATCCGGCAGTAGCAGCATTCCTTTGAATATTGCACCTTTCTGAGAGCAGACCATTTTTCCTAATCTTTGGTGTTGACAGAACAAAAAAATTTCGGATTTTGGACAATTTTGGTTTTCGGATTTACAGATTAAGGGTGCTCGACCTGTAACTATTTTTGAGGATGCTGACGTCGAGAGCAGTCATATCCGTTATTCTTTGTGGAGAAAGTAATGTGTTGGTCATATCAGGTCTTTTGGTTTAATATTCACTGACTGGGTAATTGTTTTTCATCGTCGAAATGGAAGTATCCCTATGGTCTTAACACTTTTTATTATTATTCTTGTAAGTAAAATTCCTGTATTAGATCCTATTCATTGCAAACTTTGTCGAATTAAATCATGTTTTTAATTTCCATTTCATGGCAACAAAAATATTTTATCTAATAAGAATCAGATATTATAAAATCCCAATTTGTCTGTAAGTCTGTCCATAATGCTCATAGCACCACTGGTGGCATAAGATCCAGGGGAATTATAGTAAATCCCATTCTACTGATACTTTCAGGATTTACTTGGCCTTACCCCTTTTAAATTCTAGCTCCTCTCCATCTACATTGAAGTCATGGGTTCGATTCTAGGATCATCCTTTTCTCTATTTGATTAGCACATGGATAATTCACGTATGCCCATCATATTTGATGAGATATTAACTATTGACTGCAACTGAGTTTGAATCGATATTTGTATACAAAACTCTTTTTCAACCTGTTCAGCTGAAGAAGCATCAAGATCCCACCTTGAGGATAGCATGGCAGATATTGTATGGGTACCTGCCGTGGATTCACTCTAAGGACAGAAGAGATATTAGTTATATGAATCTTTCTTCATCACTTAAAGCATGGGAACTTCTGGGTGAGCAGCATTTTTATTGAATGATTAAATTAAATCAAATTATCAGTTCCTTACTTAATGGAGTATGTGATCTAATATTGTTAATGTCATTTTCAGAGGATTTACTTCATGATTCTGAGTTATCTTTTACACCTCATTTGCACATAGATATCTATAAAAAGATATTTACAGTTTTATCAGCAGTTACTGGATTGGTGAAAGAAAACCCATCTACTCTAGAATCAATAGATGATCATACGAAAGAGAAATTTCTCCAATCTATACAAACTTCTAGTTGCAGGTAAATTAATTGTATATCTAACCTTTATTGTGAGGTGTTTATCTTCTATCTGTAAGAGGTGGCAAATTTCTTTCAGGAAATAAAATGATACTAAGCAAACTTTTGGAAATAAATTGCTGGAATGGATTTATCATAAGATCACTATGTGACTACATGAGCTAGAACTTAAGGAATAATTTGAAATAAGAAGAGAAAATTTGCCATGAACATGAATTGAACCTGGATCTTCCACTTGAATGATTTAACTCACTAATTCTTCCCAACTAAGAAAGCATTCAAATTCTGAAACAGGAGAATTAGTCAGCTAAATAGTTCAGTGGTATAGAATCTATCTGGCAAGTGGAAGGCCCAGGTTCAATTCATGGTCATGGCAGAATTTTTATTCTGATTTAATGTTATTCCCTGACTTTTGGAATTATGTAATTTTTCCATCTTATTGGTGATAAAATTGAAATGACAAGCATATTTGCAAAGATAAAACTCATGAGTCCTTAAGTTCTCATTCGTCCTTTTGGATCTAATTTTTAATGGTAACTTAAGTTTCTAACTTTCAAGTGTTTTTAATATTTTCTTTATTGCAGCTCATCTGTAACAGAGAAAATTTCTGCATATTGTGTAAACTGTTTGAAGGAAGCTGTTGCCATTGCAGAAATTCTTCCTGGAAAGATATCTGTTTCAGACATGTACTTGTCCATGGCCAAATATTGCAGAAGCCTAATGAAAGAATCAGCAGGTACATTCATATTTCTCAGTAATGGTTAAATGTTTGTAGATGAGTGTCTTATCCTTGCAAGAGAGAGAGAGAGCAAAGTAGCTTTTTGAAGAGAAGGTAGCATTCTATGTTTTGGGTTGGCAGTGTTTTTCTATCCAATGATGCTCTTGACCAATATTCACAATCATCCTTTCAAGTTAAAAACACTCTCTTTAAAATAACTGGATACTAACATTGTGTAATTGTCGTATTTTTTAGGCTATAAGACCCCAATTTTTTAGGAGATTTTTCAGGAAAAAAAGTATTTTGGTTCACTGAAGCATTTAAGAAGAGCCATATTGTGTATCATTTCTAGCTGTGATTAAGTCCGTATCTGGCTATATTTAAAGAAGATATTATGGTGTAATAACACTTAAATATAACATTTTTGGTAAACTATTCATTAAAGTAAATAAGGATTATCTAAAAAGTAAAGAAGAAAGAAAGTTATTCTCTATAAATAGAATACACAGATTTCAGTGTTCTTTATGTAACATAAACATAGGCATTATGGCGATAAAAATATGAGGGAGAGAGTGTGCTTACTTCAATTATTATTTTCCCATAAGTTTACACATAATTTTCGATTTTTTAAAGTGCAAGGTTTTCTTCCTTCATTCAACAAAAACGCTAAATATGGACCAGCTTTTTTTTGCTTTATTCATCGGTTAAAACTGTATACTATCTTATTCTTGCAATGTCTACATGTTATATGGTCGAAGTTTTAAGAAACAATTTTTTTCAAAATTTTGTGGATTTTTCGTACTCTTTCTGGGCATTGTTACCTTTGATTCAGTTAGCATCGGTGAAGCCTTCCAATAGATGAAAGAATAGCGTTATTCGCATCGCACTTTTGCTTAAGTATCGAAATTATCATTGTAGCAAAGCCAGTGTTTAATCATGGACAACTATAGATTGCCTTTTCACAGGTTTCATGTTAACAGGACAAAAGTAAACATTTCAGAAGGGCATAATTATGCAAGAAATGAAGCTGGATTTGGTGAAAGTGTTATGATAGGAAATAAAATTATCATTATATTTTAATGCAATACGTTTGGAAAGGGGTTTTTTACAAACAAATTTGGTTAATTGTTAAGAAAAGCTAAGTGAAAAAGTATTCTTTATAGGTAATTTTCAGTTTTTCGTAGTCTAAAATGTTTTTGAATATTCCACAGTCACCTTAGAATTGACAGAGAAAGTTGATTCACTATATCCATTGAAATATAGTGATGAGGCACTTCTAAGTTTTCCATTGAATTTCAATGGGCTTTAACTCTAGTTCTGAAAAATGGGGAGAAAAACAACTCCTCAAAATTATAATTTTAACAATTTCGGATTTCTCCCATTGGTTGTGACTGAAAACCTATAATTGTGCCATATTTCAAGTCTAGCTCATCTAAAAGTGCTTTATAATTTCTATCTTTGTATGGAGCAATAATGGGGCAAAATAGCCCTTTAACAATGGGAATTTTTGTAATTTCAGATTTTTTCCACCAGTTGTGACCAAAAATCGAAAATCATGTCAAATTTCAGTCTCACTCAGGAATGGCAAATGATTATTTAGTCGTGTGCCAAGAAAGTAATGTAAAACATAAGAATTTTTTTTCACATGCCACTAGCTAACACCCTCTCTAAGAAACTTTATATTTTATGCAGAAAATACAAGCTTTCACTTGCCAAGTAAAATCCCACGTGTGCCACATGTTTGCCATCCCTGCTCTAGCTCATATAGAAGTGCCTGTAATTTTTATTTTAGTTTTACTCCAACAGTGTATCTTTCCTCCATTTGAATAACATGAGCAGAGCTGAAATGAAGCGAGCAAGCCTTTTTCGATGCAGGATTTTCACAGCTATGCCGAAAAACTATGGAAATTAATTTCTATATTGTAGAAATTCAAATTTGAAAAAGGCCAAAACTTTAAATGATGAAAAACGTAAGAAGTAAAAAATGGAGATAATGGAGAAATGCACAAATCAAAGTTGTCATAGGTGATATATTACCCTAAAGTCTTGTAGATAATGCGCACATTATACAAGGTTTTTTTTATGTATTTTGAAGTTAATTTTGAGTGTGCGTTATCTATGAGGTATACATTTTTAAGACCAAAAATTTTATCTAAACACAAAATACTTAAATAATGATTTATTGCTGTAAATTAATTTATATATACTTTTAAATTCATTACAATAATTTTATTTAATTTTGCAATTTGCGTTTTACATATAAAAATTTTTATCATACCCCTTGGGATGTAAGGTTAGTAAATGACAAAAACATATAGACATAGCCCGTTTAATTAAAAATCTGTTGTAATATTTTGTGAATGAAAAAGCATTACACTCCAAATCCATCAAAATCCTCATATTCAGCTTCACAATTTAAATCAACATCATTCATGGCATCAAGAAATGTACCTGGCAACATATTTACAGGAGTGCTTACACTTTCATCAGATAAATAGTCACATTGGTCACAATCATCACTGTATGAACAAATACCCGATGCCTGGAATCCATTCCTGATGCAATTGGGAGTGATCTCATCTCAACTATTAACAATCCACTTGCAAACTTCGTTGTACGATGCTCGTTGCATCTTACCGGACTTCGTAAAGGTGTGCAATCCGTCCACCATCAAATTTTCCCAGTATTTCCTTATTTTTGATTTAAATGATTTGTTTACTGAAATATCCAATGGTTGGAGTTTCATTGTCAGGCCCCCAGGAATGATTTCCAACTTAGAATATTTCTTCACTTCCTTCTTGAATCCATTACAAGTAAAGATTTTGGTTTGAAGAAAGAGCCTCCCCTTTTTCCCCATACCTCTTCTCACCACGTTGTTAGTGTTTCAATGTTCATCCATCCCTTAGGGTTAACACCAACTACAATTCCATTTGGAAATTTCTCCTTAGGAATATTTTTGTGTTTAAAAATGACCATCGGTGGAAGCTTTCCTCCATTGGCCGTTACTGATAAAACAATGGTAAAGCACATTTTCTCTGCTCCTGTGGTATTTTAATGTCTTTTGCACCCTTTACGTCAACCGTGAATTTTGACAGGATGTCAAAACTCATTGGAACTTCATCCGTATTTCCTATGTGACTTGGATCGATTCTTTTTTTCCCTTGTTGATGAAGACAAGGAATACTTCAATTTTCTCCTTCCAATCCTGTAGTAATCTTTGCCTAGTTGACGTAACAGCTCAAACAGATAAACAATTTTGCTTCATAAAATTATGACACCAGCAATTACAGCCGGAAAAATTACTAATGTTCCTCTCACGAGCTATTTTCTTTGCTCTATATTTGATAGCAATTGTTGAAACCCTTCTTCCTGCAGTCCTTTCAGCACAAACCTAATCTTTCAGTTCCTGTTCTAACTGCGGCCAGGCCTCCTTTTGCTTCCTTCGTGCCCGTTTTGCTGCAGGTAAAACGTTTAATGATGCTTTTTGAGAACGCCATTCCTGCACACTGGATTCGCCAACCTCAAAGTGTCGAGCTGCAGAACGATTTCCATCTACCTCAGCATAGTTTATAATTTCCATTTTTTTCTGTGCAGTATACGAGTTCCTCATTTTCCCCATTTCTTGATTAAGGGCGCCTTTATTACCTACTAAAATAAAGGAAAATTTATTAAATTTCTATTTTTCAGATTTATTCGTGAAATATGTGGAAAACTAGACGAATGACACCTATTAAAATGAGCTGTGTGAAAAAAACAATAATTTCTCGTAAACTGTTTGATTAAGATTGGAAAGGGCTCTCTAGATTAAAGCAAAGAAATAATTTCATAAAATTAAGGTTAAATCTTAAATGTCAAACATTTCATATTATGTTTAGACTAAATGCGGGGAACTTAGGAGCTATAGTACCGTACAGTACAAGAAAAGTACCAACATGAAAAAAAATCAGAGTTGTAAAATAATTTTGGGTCAAAAGTGACATTCTACACCTCATTTAAGCAACTAATATATGGGAATGATATATATATATATATATATATATATATATATATATATATATATATATATATATATATATATATATATATTATTATTACGTGAAATCTTATGAAAACACTCAATAGCTCCAGGATTCAAACCCAGTACTTTACAAAAATAGAATATTGTTCTGGGGGATTTCCGTCTTATTAAAACAAATTACAGTTTATGGAATGTCTCAAATCAAAAGAGTTTTGAGATAAAGGCAGGTGGATGAACAGTCGGATGCATGGTATTTATAAAATACAAAATATGTAATTGTAAAATAAATAATGCAGCAGCCATTAGCCTAAACACAGTTACTAAACCTTGTAAATTCACATAATTTTTAAAACAAATCCAAAGAGCACCAAACTAAATACTATCTTACCTAAAAAAAATATCTCCTTCTGTGACTCCCACTGACACTTTCCACAAGACTGCTTCAGTGACACCCACTGCCACTCACCTACACACTATGTAAATTAAAATGCTGTCGATGTGCAGGCGAGGATAAAAAATTTAAATCAAAACAGCTTGTGTTGAAAAAATAGATGAAGTCTCTATAAATAAAGAATAATCACAAATATAACAACTACATCATTTAGGCAAATGTAAAATTGATAAAAATTACAATAATTACACGCAATGCACATGCATGATTAATTTATACTGATTTATGTATACTATTGAGCACCGGTAAAATATTTAGTCATGACTGCATGCTAACTAAAATTAAAACCAACGCGTGGCAAGTAAAAATACATTAAAAACGAAAAAAAGCTTACCTCTGGGATGTAACTTGTAGAAAGAAAACTTGGCACTGAATTCAGGAACGGCAGCTTCCGACACGACGCTAGGTAAACAACTGAAGGGTCCCGAGAGAAAAAACCCCTTCCAAAGCCCAACCATAAGAGAAAAGGTCAGACGAACCGTTAGAAATCACATGGCCTCTTAAGAGTCCACCCGCCACAATGAATAGACCGCCTTGGCCTCTTAAGAGGCCATCCGCAGCGAACGTGTTAACCATGTAAGTTGGGGACTTACTGTGTGTATGTGTTTATGCGTGTGTGTGTTTATGTGTGTGTGTGTGTATGTATGTATATATATTAGGGTGGACCTTAGTTACTCTTGGTGAAAATTTTTTTTCGAAATTTCTTTCATGCGACCTCCCCAAGTTGTGCCATTTGTTGAGAAAATAATTCCTACAAAAGCGCAAATTGTTCGGGCAACGGAAACACGTGCCACAACTGACTTTTTCATAAAAAAATTAAATTTCACCAAAAATGAAAAAATACACACTATATCAACGTTATTGATCACTAGATGTTATTTTAAGCTAAAATGCTTAATATAATAGCTTATTATAACAGAAACAATTGTTTATTAATAAGTTAAAAAATTCTTTTAATCCAAAATTTAATAATTTTTGTACTCTGCATCATTTTCAGTATGGTATTGAGAAAAAACAAAAAGAATTGAAGTGTTAAATTGTTTTGTGTATGTACATTTAATTATTTATTGTTATTAACAATCATATAAGTAGTTATCAGCAGAAGTAATCATTATAAGCCATTAAAGTCGAATTTATTTATAAAGGGAGGAGAGAAAAAACAGTGTAATTCAGGGTGAAATGATATAACCTTTTTAATTTAAATCTTTCCTTAACATACTCTTATTAACATTAGGATAATGCTGCTTGTAATCAGTTACAACTTGTAAAATAAACTGCTTTTTCGCTTCACTTTTTCTCAAACAATCATTGTAGTCTTTCATTAATTTGACTCCTCGTTCAGCAATATCATTGACAACTTTTATATCATTTACAATTTTTAATGTGGTTTTAAAATTATCATCCGTTGCCCACATTGACGGATCTTTAGACATAAAATCTGTTGTTATACTAAATCGCTCAAAAACTTTCTTCAATTGAACAGAAATGAAGTTTTCTACACCATAATGTTTATATCGCCCTACATCTTTAGAGGAAATGGTTACTTTTTTAAATTATCGTCGGATTCATTATTAAGGGCTTGAACCTTAAGTCTTTTAGTGTTAATTGAAATTTCGCTGTCAAAAAAGGATAGTGCTGCATTTTCGGTTGCCAAATACCCTAAATTGGGTACATAATATTTTAGTTGCTACATTACTTATAGCTTCATCAACATTTTTGTATTCGTCAAGATCTCGCAAGAGTTGGAGATCTTGACGAGGAGCTATTACCGGTACTAGGGCCCGAATCCACGCCTGGATATATAAATTCTTCCGGACTCATTTTAAATTGATCTCAAAATAGATATATTTTAAAACAATATATATGGTGGAAAGCGCCATGGATTCCGAATCAGATCCCACCAAAAGAAGTTCCACCAAGAAAAATAATCATTAATTCTATTAATTCCTTGTAATCTTCCCTCCGCTGCACCTCTCGCAAACTTTGTAGCGAAAACTCGATTTTTTCCTTTACATCTTTGACGGCCACAGCCGTACGCGTATGCGGTAGCTCATGCGCAATATTATACAATGAATTCAATGATAAAATCAAAAGGTTTCGAATAAATTGTTTAAACTTATAAGTAAATATTATTATTAAACAACTAAGAAATGATACCTTTAGTAAATAAAAGTAACTTTTTCAGTGAAAATGTTAGAATAAAGTTAACTCTGAAATTAAAGTGAAATTACTAAAATTTCAAAACTTCAAGTCAATTGTGGCATGCCTTCCCGTTGTCCGACTGACTTCTCATTTTGCAGAAATTATTGTTTCAGCAAATGAAACAAATCTAGGGGGTCGCGTGAAAGAAATTTGATGGTCGAAAAATAAGGTCCACCCTAATATATATATATATATATATATCATCATCATCATAGGTAGTCTGTCCGTTGACAGGTCCATGATTATTCTAGGTTAAACTTGGTTCTCCATATACTCCTATATATATATATATATATATATATAGTGACGAGATGAGGTTTTACCTTTACGAATACGTCTCTAGCAGATGCCCCTAATTTAGAAATGCAGCACCACCTTCCAGAAGGAGAGGGTCAGCCCAGGTCAGGAAATGATATAAGCAGGGTCTCGCAGGATGGAGAGGCATTCTGTCTGCTACCTGCTTGCTGATGGATGCGTGGCCTCTCGCCTCGCCAAGGCTCCACCCCACGTAACTCACCATTACTTCGCCTGTGCCTGCTGCATCAGTTTTAATTTGATTCTTTCTAAAAAGTTATATTCTTTCATGTGCGCCGAAATTGTGACTGGACTCTTGTGGTAGATATAAGAAGAATAAGATATTTCATGTTATTGCATTTACATGTTGTAGAAGTCATATTATAATTGTTGAATTTAATTTGATTATCATATTTTTGCATGTAAGGTCATGTTAGAAGTTCGTTTTAGTTACCTATCATGCTTTGATGGTGTCATAAAATAAACTATTGAGAGAAATTGTGCCTATGTTGAGTCTTTATATGTTGCTCTATCCCAATCGTGCCCACGGCCCCAGTTTCTGTCGAATGACAGCTCGGCATTGCTCACTGAAATGTGCCCCGGTTTCATGTCGTCTTCGGCAGCCCAAAATCGCTGCGGGATGGTTCGTGGCAAAATATATATATATATATATGTATGTATATATGTATATATATATGTTGAGTGAGGTTAATATAAAAGTTATTAAAAAAGAAGAAAATCAAACCATATTTACATATTTGAATGAATGAAGGAAAAAAAACCTTGCACTCTGAAAAATCGAAAATCCTGTGTAAACTTAAGAGAAAATATAATGGTCTTTTGGATTCGAACCCGGGACACTTTAGCAAACGAGAATATTTTTCCAGGGACCTCATAGCCAGTAGAAACAAAACACCGTTTACCACATATCTTTACGACGAATGGTTCTTGAGAAATATGCCGATATAATTACGCGAGGCTTCATACACACGCACTCATGAACTTTATTTTATCCCACTTTATCACATACCTTATAATTCTTCTTATTGTTATGTTGATATCAAATTTGTTTACGTCTGTTTCTTTACAGTATTTCTAAAATATTTAAGACCTGCTGAGTGGATAATAAAGCAATATCAGTTCAGTGTTTCACCCTGTACTTTATAATTGCACTTTATTTTATCCCATTATATCACCTACCTTATAATGCTTCTTTGTGCTATGTTGATAACTAATTTGTTTATGTCTGTTGCTATGCAAGTTATTACTGTAATGGACTTTCAAAAATTTCAAAATATTTTTCATAAAAATTAAAGGATAGAATATTTTCTGTTTCTTTTCTGCATATTGCTTAAACAGTGCTTTTATTTAATTAAATAAATAATTAAAATTAATTAATATAATGAGAGTCTTGCTTATGCTAGAGGTTTGTTTACATGTTTACATATATATATCATGACATTAGCACTTTATATATATATATATATATATGATTATATGTAGAACATTTTGGGGCGTGCTCACAGATCTCCATTTATTTGCAGAATTATGGGAGTTTTTGATAAAACCCTTGGATTCTGCAGATCCCTGGTTGAGAAGCACTGACACTTATGATCTCTTCACACTTATTTAGGTTTAATGACTTTGCCTTAGTTCATTTTTAATTTTTTATCCCATGATTAATGATTCCATATGAGTAAAGTAGTATAATTCATTCCAGGAATGTATGATGAGATATGCATGGAAGCTCTCCTGAAAGCTATGGCAAATGGTTCTGATGAAGCAAGACAGAGGTTCCCATGCCTCTTACAATTCAACTTCTCACATTCTCCATTGAGTGAACTCTTTATAACTAAAGTAAGCCAATTACTGAACCTCATAGCATTTACTTGCAAATTGTTTTAAATTGGACATGAAAGTAAGGTATTGGTGTATGCAGAGCAGCATCTAAGGTAGGTCCAGAAAACACCACCCTCAGAATTTTATGATTATTAAAATAGGAATTTTGATTTTGCGCCAGTTGAGAAAAATATTACGTTTATAGCAATGAAATCTTTAACTGACAGGTTTTTTATTTGTATATGTGAACAGAATAGCCTAGAAAAGATTAAAGAAATTTAGAAGTTTGCTTATGGAATTCTTTTTATTTCATTAGGCCAGGTGTATTAAATGATAAAATATCCTTTATTATCCTTAGATCAGGGGTTCCCAACCTTTTCGATATGGCAAACACTAACAAGGAGAGTTAGTCAACTCGTCCCCTGATTTTTGGACGAAACCACCGCTGCATGAAAGAACATAAAAATTAATGGGACACGTATTTTTTTCTAGCCGCCAACGGCCATTCTTTCGCAAGTTATTAACATTTAAAGATCATGAAAAACCTGCCAGCCATTTAAATACCATCTAAAACAGACCTGCTGACAAGTAGGCAGCATTGTCATGCTGCTAAAGATAGCTGGTAGTTCAATTTGAACCTCAGGACTCAGGTTCGATCCCCACATGTGGCATATTATTTTTCGTCACCTACGGACATTTTCTTAACTTAAATTTTTGCCTTTTCATTATATTAGTGTGCATCTCTCTCAGTAGATTTTTATTTCTATTTTTAAATAATATTTACGGGTTTTTCTCCTCTTGTGATTCTCGCTCTATGTTACGCACATTACAAAGTAACTTACTTCCTAACATGTCGTGATTGCTTTTAAGGAGCTGATTTACTTTGTAGTACTTACAATTAAAAATACGATTACTCAACGATAGAGCTCAGCG
This sequence comes from Uropetala carovei, assembly GCA_036926305.1. Classification (NCBI taxonomy): domain Eukaryota; kingdom Metazoa; phylum Arthropoda; class Insecta; order Odonata; family Petaluridae; genus Uropetala; species Uropetala carovei. Next base: position 5,216,822 of record JAXCHB010000084.1, on the reverse strand, counting down.
TTTTAATTGGGTACTATGTCTCCATAACCATTTTCACCTTCCTTAGCTGGGAGGATTCCTGGAAGAATGTGCCTAACAGTTCATGTTTCCGACCTTGGCAGTGAAAGAGACAAACAGAGAGACACTGTTGGAAGGCACGGATCAACTTGAGCTGAAATACTAATTTTATCACTTATCATAAATACTTTCCATTTTACTTTATTATCCATATTTCAGACCAAAAAAATTAATAAATTAATGGATTGCCACGTTTATGTACAATGCCATGCGTCATGTAGATGTTGCCAGTTTCCAACTAAAATGACTGCAATTGACAGATACATAAATGGATTACTGCATTTATATACAATTCCTAGTGTTGTGTTGATAAATTTCATACAAAAACAAATGACTGCAGCTACCCAAGCATAACAGTGAGCATGGAGTGTGTTCGTGTCTTCGATTGGCCGATAAATGGATTTCCATGTGAGGTTGCAAACCTTTTATATGTAAAGATATGCCTATTTTAACATATTTAAATAAATAAAATAAACTTTGTAACTTTTGTTGAATGTATTTTAAAAGCATGACTGATTTAAAAGAAATCATTAGGTTGGTTGGAGGAAGAGTTTTTAAAAAATGGTTAAGTTGGGTTGGTTGGAAGAAGGGTTTCGAAAAAAGTCATTTGGTTGGTTGGAAGAAGGATTTTTAAAAATTCATTGGGTTGGGTTGGTTGGAAGAAGGATTTCAATAAAATCCTCGGGTTGTAGTGCGCTCTTGGAAGTCGGGAAAATCCAATTCCCCTGGGAATCACAACGCTATATACGTCACACATCAGAACGACTATTGCACAAAGTGCCACCTATTGGCCAAAATTGGAAGTTCTTGGGAGGCACAGTGGTGCACATAGTAGTGCCATGTAGCTGCTAAACCTGTGGTTCTTAACCTTCTTTTGTCTGCACCTCCCTATGTTCAGTTCATTCAGTTATGCATCATCCCTTTTACGGTTCCATTACCTTCATGTCACCTTTAAAGATACATTGGGTTTTAGCTACCACATAAAGATAAAGTTCTGGCATTTAAATAAGCACGCATGTTTATTCTCTTGGTTTTATTTATGTGTATAAGTCAGAATATGATGCACTGTGAATTTATCAAATATTCACATCACCCCTCAATAACCGTAGTGTCACCCTGGGGTGTCATGTCACTCCGGGTGAGAACCACTGAGCTAAATGTTGAACTCAGTAGTGCAAACCATTTATTCCCCAATTACCGAAGAATGTATAGAGATTTAACAATAAGATTAGGAGGGAAATTACAAAAGTGAGAGCAAGGGTAATGTAAATATGTGGAGAAACTGCAGAGACAAGGCAGAATAGACTTGTATGAAAAAGTGAAGTAATTAACAGGAAACAAGAAAAGAAATATGCTGGCCACAATAAAGATTTTGACAGCATATTGCTAATTGAGCCAGAGGAGTAAGTTGAGCAGTTGTATGCTAAATATTTGAAACCATATCTATTAAGACGGAGGAGGAAGATGTAGACTTTGACTGTGTTAGCTTGAGAATATTGAATATGTAGTGATATTGAGAAGACTCTCAGAGGTATGAAGTCAAAGAAAGCAGTGGGAGTTGTGATCTTAAACGTTAAAAGAATTAGGGAGTGAGGGAAAAAAGAAGTTTTGTCAAATTTCAATCAAAATTCAAAGTCAGACATTGAATGAACATACTCCTCTATCTCTCAATCAAAAATTTTCAATAAAATTGAATGTTGACTGTGCATTTTGTGTTATTTTGTTTTACTTGTTTTCAAATTTTTAATGAATTATAATTGTTTGACTTACACAGACTCGAGAAATACCTACATGGATGTTTTTGGGCTGGACCAGTCAAATCCTAGCACACCTTAATGGACCTACTTGTGCATTCCTCGCAGAAATCATTAGAAGGCTTGCTGAAACATATCCAGCTGCTATTGTGTTCCCATTTAGGCTGAGTTGTGAGAAATATGGGAGAAATAATTCTGAGACTTTGTATAATGTTATTGAGGTGTAAGTATTATTATTATTATTATCTTTTTAACCTTGGGGGCTTCCTGGATTCAAGCTCATATAGCGGAGATGTCTCAAGCTGTATAAGCACTATTATTGCCTTGTATTTTTGACACAACTAGGTGTTATTATTGAGGAACCGCCTCACTATTGATGTGGTGTTTATTATAACCGACTTCTGCAGATTAACATAGAGCTTTGCTGTCTAGTTCCAGCAACGTAATACTTCTGTGCAGGTTCCCTGGGATAACATCAGTAATTGATAGTATTATGGGTATGATGATGACTTTATCTTGACTCCAAATTTCCATAATTTTTTCTGCTAGTAGTGTGTATTTTTGTATTTTCTCACTGTACTTCCTTTCTAAATTTGGTGTACAGGCGACTCCCGAGTCTCGTTGGGGATGCGTTCCAGAAAATGTGTTCGAATCTTGAATATTCGAGTGTCGAACGCCGTATTTCGATATACTTGCATGTTATAATTGGAGGATACGTTCCCGCATCTCGGGAAAAAGTCTCCCCTCACGTTCTATGAAAATAAAATAATATTACTAATATGTTACTACAGCAATATTAAATTACGAATAAATTATATAATAAATATTTTAATATATAACTTATTTTTTGCACTAAAAAGGAAAAAATATATTTGTGTTTCGAACTTCAAAGATAGATGTATGCAATATGCTTTACGGACAGCCCGGTCAGGATCGTGCGAGTCGTTTGTTACAAACGACTCGCGCGAGCTGCATAACATACCTGCGTACATCTATCTATACATACAACTATTTATCGCAGCAAAATTAATATAAAAGTTAATAAAATGCACAAAATAACTTAAGAATAAAGAAACAATAAAATTAAAAATATTTTCTTAGCTTTTTCAACTGTGCTTACTGGACTTGGTTTATTAATTGAGAAGTTGGAAGATTTTAGTTGGAAGAAGAGGAGCTATTGGGTGGAGAACTGTTTATTGTTGTTATCAAATTACCTGAATTTATCACATTCTAGAGTTTTTTCCTTCTGTTTCACATAAGTGCTAATAGTTGACACATTCCCAATGATCGTACAATTTCAGTATGGCTTTCAGTATGTGTTTCTGACACTGATCATCTACCCAAAGTTTTAAAAGTTTTCCATTTTAGGAATCACAACATCGCGCCTAGGACTGTTTATTGTTGTTGTCAAATTACCTGAATTTATCACATCTTCTAGAATTTTCTCCTTCTGTTTCACATAAATGCTAATAGTTGAAGGACACATCGCCAACGATCGTGCAATTTCAGCTTGGCTTTCACCTTTCTCAATATGCTTTAAAATTTTTAATTTCAATTCATAACTATGAATCTTATGCCCTCTTTTATTTGATTCCCTTACATTATCACTATTACATTTCCTTTTAGATGCCATGTCAAGTGATAAATTTATAAATAAATCAATAAAATAAATAAATTTAAATAAAAGATTAACAGAAAAAAGAGTGAAATCAGCACATATTCAAACAATAAGAGCAGATATAACTACGTCTACACCAAAACTAAACCTCGCATTTGGTCGGAACCAATAACTACGTGAAGATTATTTGGCATATATTCTCGATCGGCGGGATTGAAATCTCGAATTAATCGAGACTCGAACAATCAAGACTCGGGAGTCGCCTGTATTTGGAATTGCTATGTCTATTTGTCTTTCTTCTTTATCAGTATAATGTCTGGTTTATTGTGGGTTACTCTTCTATCAGTTATTATCTCTCTGTTCCAGTATAATTTGATGTTTTCATTCTCGAGTATGATTTCTGGGTTATATTGGTACCATGGGGTACTGCTATTTTCTCTTAGGTTATGTTTCTTACTTATTGCTAGGTGTATTTATTTGCAAACATTGTTGTGTCTATAAGTATATTGATTCTGGGCCAGTATGCTGCATCCACTTGTTATGTGCTCTATTGTCTAAGTCTGGCTTTTGCATTTTCTACATTTATCATCTGATATTGTTGGATCTTTTATTATGTACTAGCTTTTCGTACCCAGCTTTGCCCGGGTGCATTTCGGACTGAAATGTTTGGAAAGGGGATGTGTCCCAAGTAATAGACTTTTTAGTGGTTCAGTGGGTTCCATTATCATTGGTAACTTCACTTTACCATTAAAGCAACAAAGGCCAACACTTTTGTTTTTCCACTTTTAAGCTGTGCAAAATTGGCAAACTGTGTCTACTTTGCCTAAAACCAATTCAGCATCATTTTTGTATTCTGTTCGGGGACTATAGCGAAAAACAGAACGAACTTTCGAGCCCCATCTTTCTACTTGGCTCTCAATCCTAACTTGCCTTTCTGCACTCTCTTGGCTAGACAATTGAGTGCGCCGCTGAGATGAGCGTATGTGCTGGCTTTCAAGGCAAACTTCCTGGGCATTTGTCGTTTCGCATGCTCGACGTTCTATCTGCCTCTCATTAATAAGGAACCTATCGGGACTTTCTAATTGTTCTTGCCGTAAAGAAGATCGCTCTCGTTCATTTTCTAGACAATTTTGGTATGAAGTTGTAGATTCATTTCTCTAAAACGACGGCTTGGCCTTGCTGAACCGGACAATCGCCCAATTCCGGGCATTTTCTTAAAAGTATATGCACAAAATTTTATTAGTCAAAACAGTAATTTAAATTAAACAATAGAAATTTTAATAACATCAATGATGTATGGTAGGTATATCAGAAGAAAAGTTGGGCAAGTAAGAAGAGTGTATTAAAAAGTGTTCAGTTGTATGTAAATGCATGAAGTTCGTAGCTCGCGAGAGGAGAGCACGAGAGGGGAGGGCAGGGATAGGAGGAAGATCCTAGTTCCTAAGACTGCCACCGGGAAGAAGTAGATAGCGCAGTAAGTGGCGCATGCCGACATCGTCTGGAGTTGCTTTTCTCGCTGACGGAAAATGGGTGTTGCGGAAAAATCGCCATATCTTTGAAACGGCTTAAGCTAGAAGAATAAAATTAAGCCTAAAACCTATTCGAGATACCGCTGAATCTTTCTATGAATGTTTCGTGAAAATCGGCCCAGTAGATTCGGAGATCTCGAGTTGCAAACTTTCAAACTCATTTATCATTAAGCCTTTTATATATATAGAGATTTCAGATAGTTCCTGGTTTTGATGACTTGGTCCTGTATAGCAATGTCAAAACCCTCAGTCTCTGAAAATAGTTGTCCATTGATTAGCTATTTATTCGATCCATCTTCATCTGTGTGCACTTGTGATAGTTGGTATGGGTGTTTACCATGGAGTGTTTTATTTTTCCAGGTTTCCATTTTTTGGGCATGTGTTGTTATGTGGTTATTAGGTTGATATTGCTGGTTTTTGAGTTTTAATGGTGTGGCAGAATTGTCTATTGTGGTTATGGCTTTATGCAGCTCACTGTCCTGTCTTGTGTAGAAGTACTTCCTGAGGTTCTGTATTTGTTTATGATGCAGGTTCGCGATGTCTATGCATCCACGTCCTCCTTCCTTCCTTGGTAAGGTGAATCTTTCTACAGTTGAGTGTTCGTTATGTATGCGAAACCTGCCACATGTTACCCTGGTTAGTGTATTGAGTGCATTTAGTTCTGTTTCTGTCCATTTAATGATACCAAAGAGTATGTTAATATTGGGATGGCATACGTGTTTATTGTGGTTATTTTGTTCTTTCTGTTTACTTCAGTTTTTAGGATTTCTTCTAGGCGATTTATATTTCGTTCGTATTTGCTGTTTTATTATGGTGTGGTCTATTATGGGTGTTTGTAAAAAGCCTAGATATTTATATTGTTCTCCTTCTGTCATGTCTGCTATTTGTTGTTCGGTGGTGTTGAGCGTGTATCCTTCATGTTTCAGTGGTGTTCCTTTTTGATGTGTCATGTTCTACATTTGCTGATACCAAAATTCATCTTGATGTCGTTACTGAATATTTCTATTAAGTTTAGTTCTGATTTGAGCTGTTGATTATTGGCTGCATAGAGTTTTAAGTCATACATATATAAAAGGTGATTGATTTTAAAGCTATTCTGTCGGTTGCTGTTGATTTTATAACCATATTTTGATCGATTTAACAGGTTGGAAAGTGGGTTTAATGTGATGAAGAACCATAAAGCACTTAGTGAGTCTCCCTGAAAGATTCCTCCAGCAATTTTAATTTCTTTGCTTTTGAGAATGTTTGTGGATGTTTGCAATTGGATTCGCTTTCTCCACGACGTCATTATGTTACTTAGAAAGTTACCGTATCTGCCTGAATAGGAGCCGACCCCGGATTTAAGCCAACCCCCCAAAAATTTCCACAATTTTTTGAAAAAATGTAAATTTCGTAGATGTTATTCTGAAGTGTGCCGGGCATTCATGCACGGCTTAGAATATATCATTCGAGATTGAAGAAATGAGTGGGAAATGGTTTAGTTGTTCACATTTTGAAATATTACTCCAATTAATAATTTTGCATTGTTGAATAATGTTCCACATTCAGCGACAATAATTTCATTCATCTTCAATTTCACAAAAGGTCAAATATAGTAATAGCGATATCGCCAAGACAATTTTTCATCCAAGTTTATTTCCAATGAAATTAGCATTTACATTGCCTTAAGAAATTGCATTTTCATAATTATATATACACTTTCCATGTAAAGTTTTACTGAAATTCAAACAGTTGAGCATATAAAGCTGTCAACGCATTTTGCGTAATCATCTGCATAGTCAATCTATGCAAATAATGTGAAAAACCCAGCCTTAAACGGTAACAAAGCACAGGTAGTGCTAAATTCAATATTGTAGCCTTTATTATTTATTCATTAATATTCATCGTAGGTCATATATTTACTTTACGAAAAATATAGTACTATCATTTGAATGCGACGGCAATGAGAGACGTGCTGCCATCTAGAGGTGACTGCGAGATTTAACCATATCCCAAATTTTCCTCGGACTCACATTTAAGCTGAGGGGTGATTTTTTCATGATAGATTTTGACAAAAAACATCGGCTTGTATTCGGGCAGATACGGTAATTGTGTTGTGGTCAACTTTATAAATCTCTAGGATATGTAGTAGCCAGGAATGAGGTAGACTGTCAAATGCCTTTTGATAATCCATATATGCGCAGTATGGATTCTTTTTGTGTTTTGGCTTTGTGTGTTATCGCAGAGTCTATTATTATTTGTTCTTTACATCCTTGGCACCGTTTCCTGCATCTTTCTGTTCCTCACTTAATATATTGTCATACAGCACGGACGGGACCAAAGGCGTGCCGCTAAAATGAATGTGCCGCTATAACGAATGGTGCTGCAAAATCACATTCCAATTACTTTAAGAGCATATTTGGTGGTTTTTACCTATAAGATATTGAATATGGGTTTCTTCTTTATCTCATTTAGTATTTTTTGCCGTAATTATTACGGTGTAATAAATCTATCGCACTATATATTAATTTTACGTTGAGGTCTGTCGGCATTTGTGTATAATTTATATCGGCGAATTTCTCGAAAACCGTTCGTCATAAAGATATGCGGTAAACGGCGTTTTGTTTCTACTGGCTATGAGATCACTGGAAAAATATTTTCGTTTGCTGTAGTGTCCCGGTTCGAATCCAGGAGACAATTATATTTTTCCACACGTTTACACGGGATTTTTGATTTTTCAGAGTACAAGGTTTTTTTCCTTCATTCACCAAAATACGTAAATATGGACCGATTTTCTTCGTTTTGGCATTATTCATCGGCTAAAACTCGATACTATTTTATTCTTGCAATGTTTACATGTTACGCGGTTGATGTTTTCAGAAATACGCATTCTTTTTCGAATTTTGCAGATTTTTCGTACTCATTCCGGGTGTTGCCAAGGAGACTCTCATTGTCGCCTCCGATTCATTTAATGCCAATTAAACCTTCAAATAGACGAAAGAATATAATATAAAAATGCCAAGGGGTAGACCAGTGAAAAGGAGAGCTATTAGCCGTGCTACAGCTGCCAGAGAAAGGAAGAGGAGCCAGAGATCAAAGGAAGAGTATTGTAGGAAAGAGAGAGAAAGAGATGCGGAAGCTCATAGGATTGCCCGTGTAGATGAGGAGCAGAGAGTACAAGAAAGACAAAGAAATAGGGAAACACATCAAATGAATAGGGAACAAAGAAGATCTAACTTAGGGCCGAACTATTTACATTATTTGCATTTCATATATTTCATTAAGCATTCAATAATAATTATTTCACTAAACCTTCAGTTTATTTAAATCGCATTGAGGATCGGAGATCCGGGGCTGCCCTGATAATTTTATTAACTTTTGTAATGCTCATTCTGGGAACCAAAATGGTCCATCGAAAATAACATTATTACTACAACCATCATGTATTATTCACAACAGATTATTTTGCTTTTTTCGTTGAAAGTAAATATCAACAATTTGTATATTCACGAATGTGCAGCCTCACTATCAGCTTATTTAAGTTCACCCGAGACATCCAGTTTTCGTATCCCGTGACGATGTTTAAAACGAGATGGCCACCCATCAGAAAAAATACGTAGCTGATAAAATATTTTTCATTTTCAATTAATAGTGGATCTGTGATTGGGAAACCTTCAGAACGTTTCACTTTAAACAACTCGTATAATATTGCATCCAATTGTTCTAGCTTTGGCTTCCTTAAATTTTTACGTTTTTGGATATTTTTATTTGCCTCAGATCCAGCTAATATTTTATAAGTTGCCGTTTTCTTTCTTTAATACCATATATCATAGATGAGCTTTTATTGTACTCGTTCATTAATATATGTCTATTTACCCCATTATCCAGACGATGGAAAATGTCAATTTTCTGTCGTAAAGTAAGCACCATTCGCTTCTCTTGTTTTCTACTACTGCTGCCACTACTCATGTTCTTTAGGGTATCTTTAAATGTTTATAAAATGAGGTTAATAACAAATAAAATTATTACGCAGTACGTTATGACTGTTGACACCTTGAAACAGAAGAGGAACTACTCGCAATATGTGGTTCAGCTTACAGAGATCGGTCATACCTGTGGCAACATCTGTTAGACAATTGGAAAATGTTAGTTCACCGAAGATGCTGTTAGAGCGAGTTTGCCACTAGAATGGGTGCTGTTAAAATGAGCTTTTATTGTAGTTAAGATGGTTATCTAGTTTCGTTGTTATTATAGACGTTAAGATTATGTATATGTTATGGTAGAGTGGTCCTCAAAAGACAAAAGTTTGCAATGTTGGGGTGCTGAGCGCTAATTTTGTTCTTTGTGTGGAGCATGTAAAGTGTGTGAAAGAGGGGCTCGATACCTCAATATTTGATAGGCGCGAAACTCGATCAAAAATGGGAAAATTCGGAGAAAAACCCCAAGAACCAATTTTACCTCTCTAAATCGGCCGATATTCTTAAATTCTTTGATAACTTGGTAGGTTTTTTTCCTGCAAAGGGAATATAAATGAAAAAGTAATAGATTACACATACTGTAGCTTCTTTTATTGTCACAATTTTTCAAGTGTAACATAAGATATTCTGCACTGTGGAGTATAGACGAGTTGATTGTTGAACGACATCAATTTAAGGTGTGCACAATGTTGCCTTTTTACAGTCAGGGTACTTTTTTCTGTACTCTTGGACAGCTTGGAGGATGTATTGCAACTGGCCTTCATTTTTGGTCAAGTTTCCAATGTGTTCTTCTATGAAGGCCACTCCCCTTCCGGTGAAATCATTTACTACGCTGAGGTGCCTTACTGTAGTGAGAGCAGAAGCGTAATAACTTCTCGCTTCCCAAGTATGGGGGTCCGTAGCGAGAAAGCTGTGTTGGAGACTAATATATTCGAAAAACCTCTTTGTATTTGATGTGACAGTCATCGAGGTTCTTCTTCACAAGTCCTGTGCACAGATGGGCCGGATACCGCTTCAGAGAGTCCTCAGGAGCATCTAAGGCAGACACCACTGCTTCTTTTGTCTCTACAGTCACATCTTTGTCAAGAAAAGCTAGTGCGACCAGCTCTTCGCTCAGGTACCACATTTGCCCATACATTTTATTTAGGGCAGCAGTGGAAAGCCGATGATCATGTTTTGTGAAAGAGACGAGTTCCTTAATGAGCTGTAAGTAGTTGTGCAGTGCTGATGTTGCAGCCAGGGCCAGAAACCACGCTTTCAAGTAAATCTTCACTATGAACACACACATTCTTCTAATATTGCGGCTTTCTGCACTAGAGAGCTTAAACTGCCTGCAAAAAAAAACATTTTGAGAGAATAAGGTGCCTTTGACATCCACCTGGCGTGATGGTGAGCACCTGAAGTGGAAACAATGAGATAGAGTACTGCCGAGAAAAATGAGCGACAGCTCCAAGAACTCTTTATAGTCGTCCCGCGGTTGAATGTGCTCAAGCTGCTCCTTTGCAAATGCTATGATGCTCTCTTTCTTGCCTTCTAGTGTGGATTTTACCTACACATAAATATAAGTGCGATTGTTAAAAGAAGAGTGAGATATTACATAATTACAGAAAATAGAACAGGATGACTTGATGCCAGTGAAATTAAACATGCGTGAACGATATCAGTCACCAGCAGTACATACCGAGCTGTTTGTTGTCCTGGGCTCAAACTTTGCATGGTCAAGCTTTGGCTATTCACGTTTAAAGCATTGAAAAATGCAAACCTCAGGCTGAGAAGACTTTCCCATGTATAGCTCGAAAGCTGCTTCAAGAATAATCTCATGCATATGGTGTCTGCATGCCATGTACAGCATCCTTTTATTCAAAAGGTTCTCAAGAAGTACACAAGCACCACCCAAACGTCCAGTGTTTGTGCTCGTGGTGTCGAAGCTCATAGCTTTTGTGTTATCCACAAGTTGCCACTCTCGTAACGCTTGTGCTACAGCTTTCGCCTGCTCAGAGCCTGTTCCACTACTTAGCAGTGACACAGGAAGCAGTTTGCATACATTTTTCCCCGAAACAATGATAGGAAGATGATCTTCTTTATCTTTGCCTGCAAACCAAGACCGCGTGCACCATGCGCATCATGCAAAACCTAGAGCATTTATTGATGAAAAACTTACGCTTAAAAAGCATACCAGTGAGTTGTGGCAGAAGTTTTCCGTCCCAATGAACTGTAAGAATCTCTTCACATTGAAACTCCATCTCAATTTTAGCCACAGTTTCCTCCCACGTCCTCTCCCTTGCTGTTTTGATGGAGGTCCGGTTAACCGCTGCATTTCCTGTTGCGAGAACGTGTTATGAGAAACATACTGCAAAAAAAGTGCTTGCATTAAAGACTAATGCGAAAGAAGACTTACGAATATCGCAATCTAAAGCCTTAGCAGTTGCTGCCGGGATACGACTCACATCTCTGTCACTTATTTTAGCTTTATCGAGGGCAGCAGTAAACTCAGGAGTTATAATGTTTTTAGATTTCTTAGACAAAGGTTCTGAAAGCTTAAAATCCTCATCATAGTCTTCCTCCTTGGATGCATTATCATCTACACTCATTGGAACCATGTCGGAGTTTGAAACATTGCTGGAACTCGCTTCTGCTAACAGCTTCGGCCCTGTGTCCGTCTCTGCTCGTAATTTCTGCTGCCGCTCTCTTTCAACGAGTCCATGGAGTCGCTCTGCTGTCCTAGCCTCTTTCTGTGCAAGCTTCAAATCCACAGATACCATGTATCCGTGGCGCCCCTCTTCCCTCCGAGCCAGGAGGAACTGTTTGTCATCCTCATTTTTCATAGTACTGAGGGCATCCGCTCGGGCAATGTCAAACGGACGATCAAGCTTATTTTGAAAGGCAATCCTGTTGTATCCCTCAGATGGCTTATTAATGCTCTTATGCAATTTCTGCCATTCCTTATACAATTTTTCCAATTTCGGAATGCAGTTCCTTTCCTTCTGGTATGGTATTCTGACTTTGTCCCAAAACTCCAGCCTGAGTTACCACCAACCGAAACAGAACGGTAAGGATCATCAACCAAACAAAAATAGCACAGCCCAAAAAGCCAATAATAGAACAGCATAACACTATATTACATACCTTGCACTCTCTCTAACCGTCAGCTTCTCCGTCCTCGTGGTAAAAATTTCTTCAGTGCCTCTCATATGCTTTGAAGTTTGCAGCTCACAATGGCTGCGTCTTGCGTCCCAATCAGCCACACTAAGGTTTGCTGCCGGGTAAGAAGGTCTCTTTTTCCCGATGCCTCCCCCATTAGAACCAACTAGAACTTCACTTACGAAACCTTGTTACGCTAGGCACCACTAAAGTCACACTGCAGACTAGAATCACTTCGGCACCGCGTGCAAAGTGGTCGCTACACCTCTGCAGAGCAGAGCCACATTCGCTTTTTGGGAGCTACTGAATGCAAACGAGCAACCCCCGTGCGGTGCATTGAACAGCGATCGCAGATTGCGACAGGTTCAAACGTGTTGCAGGAGGCGGCTTAGAAACAACAGCACCCGCAGTGCTGCCGTTCAGGCTGGGCGGCTGGGGCTGGTGCAGCACTTAGCCAGCGGCGCGGGTGGACGCTGCTCTGTCAAACAACACTCTTGTTGGTAGTATCGATCACATAACGAACTTGTGGTGCATTTTCGGCTTCATTTATCATTCCTCATGACAGGAAGAAGCAGATGCGAAGCAATCGCTGCACAACTGATGAGCCAGTGTGGCGCTTGTGGTTTTTCACCGTATTTTGCCATTTTTGATCAAGTTTCGTGCCTATCAAATATTGAGGTATCGAGCCCCTCCTTCGCACACGTTACACGCTCCACACAAAGAACAAAATTCACATTCAGCACCCCAACATTTCCAACTTTTGTCTTTTGAGGACCATCCTAATGTTATGGGTCTGTATTTTGAAGGGTTTCTTGTCTTTCGCTTTGAGATATGTTATTCCTTCAGTGAAGAATGATGGGATTTTTTCTGGGTTGTGAGTGCAGTTGTTGAAAAGCTCTGCTAATTTTTCGTGGGTGCTCGTGAGGTATTTATACCAGTAATGTTGTATGTTATCTATGCCGGGTATTTTCCAATTACCGTATTCACCTGAATCGAAGACGACCTTTTTTTCCAAATTTTCAGCTGTAAATATCAAGAGTCGTCTTACATTCGGATACGAAGTATATTTAAGCATTTAATCAGTGGTTTTTACAACAAATGGTATATTAGAGTAAACAATTCACAACAGCAAATTCAAGTACGTACATAAAGAAGTGAAATAAACAAATAGTAATAACAATAAGAAAAACATGACGGGAATAATAATTATTTAGACTAATAATCATCGTCGACGATCATAACACAGACGTACTTTCACCTTGCACGTAATGCCAACCGCAATGTTAAAACAAATGAGAGCGGAAATCATTGGGATTCCCCTTTCAAACGACGCACCGCGATTCACTAAGTGTGACAGTAACTTTGAGTTGTGCATTCTTGATTTAAATGCACAACCCTTAAGTTAAAATGACAGATCATGTTGAAGTACGTGGCACGAGTGCAAAGGGGAAGTTAACAAAGGAATTAGACGGAGCTAAGATACAAATTTTAAGCTGATCGTGATAAATTACGCCGAAAAAACTAATAACTGTGATGCGAGTAGAAAGTTCGGTGTATCTGAGGCAAATGTGCGTGGATGGAAACTCTCAAAACAGGAACTAGAAAATGCCAAAGCCACAAGGAAGTCGCTCGGTGGTCCAAAATTAGGCCGATTTCATGGCATTGAAGAAGAAGTAGTCAAGTTTGTGCGCACCATGAGGAAGAACGGTATGCCTGTTTCGACTGAAAGTATTATACTTAAAGCTAATGAAATTACTAGAGGACTTAATATATCATTGCAAGAATTCAAGGCCAGCAGAAGTTGGTGCGTGAGAATGATGCGACGAAATAATTTTTCTTTACGGCGACGAAATAATTTTTCTTTACGGCGACGAACTTCGCTGTGTCAGAAATTGTCAAAGACTATGTTGAAAAACTTCTCGCTTACCAGAAATACGTAATTGGACTTAGAAAAACCAATAATTACCTTTTGAGCCAAATAGGAAATGCCGATGAAACTCCGGTTTTCTTCTACATGCCATCTAATTATACTGTGAACGAAAAAGGTGCGAAGTCCGTCCTAATTAAAACTACAGGCAACGAAAAAATGCGAGTCACGGTAATGTTGGCGGTTTTAGCAGATGGGACTAAATTACCACCATATGTGATTCTAAAGCGGAAAACAATACCTAAGAAACATTTGCCAAGTGGAATAATGTGTCAAGAAAAGGGGTGGATGACTAAAGAACTAATGAGAGATTGGTTACATGTGGTGTGGAATAGACGGCCAGGAGCTTTACTGAAACAAAGAGCAATGCTTTCACTGGATGCATTCAAGGACACTTATCTCCTGAAATTAAAAACATAATGAGTGCGATGAATATTGATCTTATTGTAATACCTGGAGGAATGACATCGCACCTTCAAGTTTTAGATGTTGCTGTCAATAAGTGTTTTAAAAATAATTTAAAGGTTTTGTATTCTGAGTGGTAACAGAGTGGAACTCACACTTTAACACCAAAAGGAAATCTTAAGAAACCTGAAGTTGCAATGCTCTGCCAATGGATCAAGGCATCGTGGCAACAAATAAATGCAAAAGTAATAGTGAAAGGATTTAAGAAATGCTGCTTATCTAATGCCATGGATGGGAGTGAGGATGATGTTTTGTGGGAGACTGATGATGAAGTTGAGAGTGATAAAGATAGTGAGCAGAGGAAAATAGTGAAGGTTGCATAGACAGTGATGATGACTAACACAATAAAATGATTTTATGCAGCACTTGGATTGAAATGTTTTTTTGTTGTCCTGAAATGAGTGTATTCTTTCAATGTATTTACTTTATTTTTAATGTTATCTTAAAATGAATGCTACCATTTAATTTGTTTGAAAACCTGAATGGTTCTATTTGTGATGTGATCTTATGATTTTAAAATGTTAAAAGACAATGACATTCAAGAAAAGTATAAGAGAAAATAAATATTTCACAAGATTTATAATTTTTGTAGTCATGAAGGTCAATTTGAGCTTTTTTCTCTTTTGGAATCATCAAAATGGGGGGTCGTCTTGGATTCGGGTGAATACGGTATGTAATTTTTTTATCGTTATTTGCAAGTCTGTAGTGTCTATTTTTATATTTGTCATGGGTGATATGTCTTGCGTTATTAGTTTCTACATTGATCCACATTGCATTTTTATTGTGCTCTTCAAAGATGGACCAAATTCCCAGAATTTCTCTATGCCTTCTATTGGTGGGTGGTCCTTGATTTCTATGTCTGTTTTCCTAGGCTATTGGAAAATTTTTTTGGGTTTCTTAAGAAGAAAGACAATCCAGCCGATCCAGCCAGTCTATTGACATCCAGCCTGCGGACAGCAGGTTGGGCTGGTATCGAAACTATGTGCTGCGGCTTTTCTCGGAGAACATTTAGTCGATTGTGTTAGAGTGAAAAAATTTCGTGTAAATTGAAACAGTTAAACAAGAACTAATAGTATTTAGAATTTTGCCTTCACATATAATAATCAAACTGCTGAACATTCTTTCGCGGATTGCTGCAGTACAACTACCAACTCATTTGTCATCAGTTAACATGTTTCTTAAATATTTATAGCGTATTAAACCTCAAATGATATAAATGGTCCCAAAACTCAGTGTTAGTGACAATGTTGCTAAAAATGTCCAGAAATATGGCATCCCTTCAAATAAAACTCTTAAGTGAATGATTGCAAATGATGCACAGTCTAGAATTTCATCCAAACTGAAGGCTAAAATTGTTTCATATGATGCATGTGTGTAAGGTCTTTTTGAATGAATTATTGACCTATCACATTTTTCCTATGGGAAAATCAGGTTCAATTATTGTTGTTTTGCTAATCGTCGGGGATTTCCGGAACCAATTAACAACGGTTATTGAGATCCTACTGTACTATTATTTTTGTTTAAAAAATATTTTTAAGCAATGCTATAATAATTCAATGACAAGTATGATTTATTATTATAAATGTATCCAAAAATATCAATTATTTACCGACTATAATTCACACCCTAACTTTTTGTAAAAAAATGCATATTATACATGGAAAATTACAGTATGTGTTTGTGTGTGTATGTGTGGATATGTATGTATATTTATAATATGATGATTACTTGCAGGATAAAGAAGATTGTGTCTAAGAATACAATAATAGAAGCTATGCTAGAGTCTCTGACTTATGTTTGTCAACCAGATGTTATGTTCAGTTATCATTTGGACAGAATTGTCTCCCTTCTGGATGTGCCAAATCCTGATATAAATGATATTCATGAGGCCCATGGCCTTATGATGAGAGAAGTTTTTTTATCTGGTGGAGTGAAGAGTACGATTGGTTACCAGCATTATGGATCTTTAATAAGTATCCTACAGAGTTATAAGGATAGGGTGATGAAAGCCTTGAGACCAGATCTAGCTTTTCTTGGAAATTTAAATGCATTAAATTCAGTAAAACGTGAACTCTTAGACATCAAACAGAGCATTGGCAGGACTAAATCATCTGTGCTGCTCAAAGACTACAGCCATTGGCTAGCTAACTTCAGATCATCAGGTTACAGAGATTCCATTGAGATTCCTGGACAGTACACTGGTGAATGTGAACCACAGTCAGAGAAGCATACCAGAATTGTTGGATTTTTGCCAAATGTAAGAAAACTCAATTTGTTAACTTTTTTATTTAAGTTTAATAAGGCATCTAATTTTATTTGCAAATACATAAACTATATTAAAGCATTTATGAATAAATATTTGATTCTTATTTGATGAAAATATCTTAGGTGAGTAGCTATTTGTGTCAATCGCAATGACTCTCGTAGTCATAAAATCGGTGAAGATATCTCTAATAGCCACAAAATTGTCAGGGATTTCCAAACATTTTCTGGCTTTTAAAGTCACTTTGATCATCAGTTAAGTTGCAGCCATTTGACTAGATTTTGTGTGTAAAGTTCTCATTTATTTAACTACTAGTTCCAAATTCGATCGGCTGTGTCGAAATCTCGAATTTGTCAAATCTCGAACTGTCGAATCTCGGGAGTCGCCTGTACCTATTAAATAATAATAACACACATAACAAGGCACTGTTTAGCCTTAAGAAAAAATAATCCCCACATTATGTGTTGTAGACTTTTTAATGCATTGCTCAATGAAATAAAAGAAATAGTCAACATACATATATTTTTAAAATGTAAAATTTTTCTTCTAAAAAATGTATATTACAGTGTTGATGAATGGGGCGGGGGAAGGGGAGAGGTCAATTTGAAAATAATGCTGTTTATGACCCCAAGGTCATTATTCATCAATGTATATCTATGTTTTTGCATGTAAAGACTTTCCGTCACATCAAGTTTGGTATATGAAACTTGTTTCAAAAGTTTAACATTATCTGTGTTAAGTGGGTGGCTAGTTTCGATAATATGTTTTGCAATCGCAGATTTTTCTAGATGTTTATAGTGTGCTAGGTGTTCTTTAACTCTGGTGGTGAGTTTTTTTTTGTTTGTCCTATGTACAAGGGCTGATCATTTAATTAGTGAACTGCTGCTGCCATCTACTGCCAGCATGTCGCACTATTGTAATATAACAATAACATGGAGATTTAAAGTTTGAATCAGCTGACAGATTCCATTCTAAATGTTTGGAGCATCTAAATTGTGCAGCAATATGATTTGGCCACCTACCTTCAATTACAATTTATGAGGCAGCATCCCTTGAAAGTTATAAGGGTTTTAAAACTATATAATTAACTGCTTCTTCTACGTTTGTTAGGTTTTCAATGAGTTATAAACAGTTTCTTTAGCACTATAATGTTTTATAAGATGATAATTGATCCAGGCCACCATTTCATTTTTGGGGTGAGAATAACTTTCACATAATTGTGAAACTGAGAAATTTCTGGCCAAACTTTTGATTCCAGTTCATCAACTGATTTCACCATATCACTCAATTTTTTCAGGTATTTGAATTTTACCATTTATATCTGGAATATTTCCATGACCTGCATCCAGCAATAATTTGAGAATGGAGAATTAGACTGGGTTTGTAGCTTAGTTTAGCACCTACCTGGGAAGTGGGAGGCAAAAATTTTTTGGCACCACACTTGGCTGCCTATAGAGATGTCCGAAGCTGAAACTTTCCCTCCTTCGACTATTTCGACCGTAACTTTCTTTTCGCTTGTCCGATCTGCATGAATTTTGGCTTGCTGTATTCGCGAAGAGTTGCTCTTTCAGAAGACATAACATTTTGGCCAATCCGCCAAACATTTTTTGAAAAAATGACGTCGTTGTCTGAAATGGCGAAGTGAAGCTTTTTAACTGGCGGCCTATAACTTGTCGAAAAGTTGTCCGATTTTCGAGATTATACATTCGTTGGATAGATCTCGCCGAGCCCAATATCACATATGATTTTTCATTTTGTTAGTGTGACTGCATTGATTGAGCTGGCGGCTCTAACCTCACAGTACCTTCCTCAAATTACTTCCTGCTGCGGGTGATACATTGTTTTTGCAGTCGCAATTTCTCAACCGTTCGTAAGAAATCGTTTTTCAAAAGTTAGTGTCTCGTGGATACCTACTTCTCATAACATATATTTTATGCGTGTCTGGTGGACACATACTTCGAATTATGGAGAAATTTCCTTCTATAAGATACAAACAAATTATTATTATTACACATAAATATTATTTTCATTTCTTTCTTTTATCAATTTTTAGAATTATATAATTATAATTTAGATTTATTACAGAAGTAAGAATGGATGCAGGCCCTAGCACCTCAGAAGGCAGTAGTACATCAAAGAATTGGTGCAAATATTACGAGAAAAAAAGCTAGCATACGTAGGAACACTGAAGAGAAAAAAACGAAAATCCCGAAAGAGTTTTTACCATCGAGGAAAAGAGAAGTTGGTTCGACATAGCATGGATTTAGTAATGATATCACATTGCTCAGTTATGTTCCAAAAAAGAATAAAGCGGTGCTGATGGTATCAACTATGCATCGACACAAATAAACTGGAAATAGTGGGATTTTACAACCGAACAAAAGGAGGCGTTGATGTAATGGATCATAAATGCACTAATTATTCTTCTAACAGAAGAAGTCGATGTTGGCCATTAGCAGTATTTTATATGTTTGTAAACATATCTGTGGTGAATAGTTACATAGTCTACTTATGTTTCAAAAATTCGGAAAAATATAAAGAGATTCAATTTTTTGAAAGAATTAACTCTAGTACTTTTGAAGCCACACCTAGGAAACAGACTTGCTGTTCCAAATCTGCGTTCAGACTTGAAAAAACTCATTGAAAGCGTTTTACAAGAAGCAAATAAGGATGGCACACCGAAACCAAAACAGAAATCTGAGAGCGACAGACCTGAAAGAAAGAGGAAGTGTAGCTAATGTCCGTATACACAAAATCGAAATACCAGGTATAAATGCAGAAAATGTCAAAGGCCAATCTACTTACAATGTTTCAAAAAGATTTGTTACATATGTTGTGGAGATTTGTAAGCGCAAACTATTTTTTACATTACGTATACTTTCAATGCAAAGATTTTTAAATATAAATATGTAGATATTACATTAGTATATGGCGAATATTAATTATATGTAATAAATGAATAAGCTTAATGTATCATTATACTTAATTTAATAATAAAACAATAAAAATTGAATATTTTTATATGCGTGTCTGACATACACATGCTTCTAATGATAGAAAAAGTAGATACTTCGGTTTAAGGGTTAAAGCCAAAGAAGAGGAAGTGGATTCATGAAATTAATATTAGTAGAGAGCAACTTGGAGAGTTCCATAATTTATTTCAGGATCTACAAAACAATGACGAAAAATTCCGACAGTATTTTCGTTTAACAAAAACGCAGTTTGAAGAGATCTTGCGTGTCTTCCATGTCAAACACTGTATAAGAAAAAATCAAGCAGCCCGATACTTGCTCAATGCTAGGAGCACTGTACACGTGGTCGCCCTTGCATTCTGCGCATGTGCCAGTTCTGCTATATTTTGTTAAAATAGCCAAGACCACAACGCGTGCTATATAGTGGGGTTTTATAGCTTATAGCGCGCTATATTTTTCCTTCAGTCTACGGGCTTACATTGAATTACATGTTGCACAAAAGTTAGCGATATATCTTTATATTATATCTTCATATTATAGCACCCGGTGTGCGGTGGCCTTAAGCGTGCCTTGAGTGCTTCAATACGAGAGAGAGGAAGGAAGGGGAGAGATCGGCGTGTTTTGTGGAAAATAAGTATATTAACATAAATATAAAAAATTTTAAGTATCAACAGTGTCATTTTAGAAAAATTGGAAATAAAAAGCATTCTTAAATTAAATTCTTTGTAAACCATACGTGCTTACGAATTTATATTGTTATTCCTCGAATTAATTTCGTTACAATGGCCGAAGTTTGGAAACGAATATAAATTAAATTCAATTAAAATTAAAAGGATATTTAAAACTGTTAACAGGCAATTTTCGAAGAAACAACAGTGGATCTTTTAATGAATTGATTTGTTTTTATAAAGGAATTTGGGTGCTTATTTAATACAGAGTAAGTTCTAAGGCTTATAATCCATTTAAATCTAATAACAGTGGCTGTTATAGTTTAAAGGAAGTACTTTATTTATTCACTTTACAGAATGAATTAATTTTAGGCTAGCATTGCTTATTATTAAAGGAGTTACTTTGGAATTTTCAGTATGTAAAGTGGAAGTTGTACTGAATTGACTCAAGTATATTTCAAAGCAAAAATCAATTTAAAACTATTGAAAGTTGTTGTTTCGGAAACTGAGAAGTCCAGAGTGGTGAGCGGATGCTAAACGATATTAAGGTACATTTTATTCCAAAATCTATTTAAAGTATTATCAGAGGCAATTGAAGATTGAATAAATTTTTTTGTTACCGGAATTCTGCTTATTTCATGAAATTGAAATGTTAATGCATTAATCTATTAAAATCTGTTAAGAGTGGCTATTTTAGTTGAAAGAAATATATATGCCTACATGGCACTTCTATTCACTTTTCAGAATGAATGAATTCTAGGTTAACATTGCATATTATAAAAGGATTTTCTTTGGAATAAGAAGTTTGTTATGTGGTTATTTTAACTGAATTGAATCAAGTTCTCTTCTAAGTTTGAAATCCATTTAAAACTGGTGAAAGTGGTTGTTTCGGAAAATGAGAAGGCAAGAGTGCTGAGCAGACGATAAACGATATTGAGGTACTATATATTCCAAAATCTATTTATCAGAGGCAATTGAAGATTGAATCAATTTTTTGGAACCACAATTCTGCTTATTTAATGAAATTGAAATCCTAATGCTATAATCAATTTAAAACTAATAACAATGGCTATTTTAGTAGAAAGAAAGGTACTATTGTATTCACAAGGAATTCCTGTGAGATTTTAGTTAATTAATTAAAACAGACTTATAATATAGAAATATTTGATGGTTAAAACAGTGCACAATTTTCTTCTTCCTATTTTTACATGTTGCATTTACGAAAATTTAGATTCATTAAACCTGTTTAAATTCAACGGGCACTTATGCTAGTTAATCATATTTGCTTGTAGCAATCAGTTTCCGAGCCTATTGCATTCAAATATAATGATAATTTTATTTCCTATCATGTTACTTTTGCCAAATCCAGCCTAATTTCTTGTGTAATTATGCCTCGCTGAAATGTTTACTTTTATGGTTTGAAAAAGCAACGTACAGTTGTCCATGATTGAACACTGACTGGTAAATGTACACCAGATACTTGAGCTTATTTACATTAATAAACATTATAATGTAGAATATAATGATTTTACTTACAAAAAATGTAAGATTCCAGTATTCAATAGACGAAAGAAGGTACAATTCCTTTCATCAATAAAGGCTTCCTGAATAATAATCAGTATCTATTTACGTTACTATCCATAAACATCGATTGTTTCATTTCTTAAACAAAAGTGCAAATCCAATAACGCTAAACTTTCATCTGTTTATAAGCTTCATCGAATCTAATTGAATCGGAGGTAACAATGACGGCCGCCTTGGCAACATCCGGGAGGGGTACGAAAAATCCACAAAATTTCGAAACAAATAACGTATTTCTGAAAACTTCGACCGTGTAACATGTAAACTTCGCAGGAATAAGATAGTATAGAGTTTATTCGTCGAATAAAGCAAAAACTAAAAAATTGGTCCATATTTACATATTTTAATGCTTGAAGGAAGAATATCTTGCAAGTCAAGAAATGGATTCATACGTGTTATCTTATGGAAAAATGTTAATCCCTATATTGGCAGCACTGATTAATCCTGGTTGACCAAACCGTGACCATTCACTAAGGTACGATGTAAGGAAGAATCATACCAAATTTGGTTATTCTAGCTTTTATCGTTTAGAAGGAGTTCCATGAACAAACACACTTCAAAATATATTATCTACTATAATATATTTTGACGCATGTGTTTGTGTATTTGTTCTTTCCTGACATTACAGTAAGTATATCAAATGATCTGACTTTTGATAGAGCAACATACTCGTATAGTTGTCCACGACTAAAAACAGGCTTAGGTATGTAAAAGCATTTCATCAAATGTTTGGCCTTTTGACTTATTGTCATTGAAAAAGCCAATCGTATTGGGAATTGTTTTCATTTGAAACTGAATGGTAAATTTGTATTTGATGGAGTGAGTGAGATTCTTGGAATAAATACCGTGTCTGAGTTTGCTACACCGATCACTTTTGCTTTGATTATGTGTGTTTGTATTCGAGTAACAGTGTCTTGTACCATTACATAGTCCTCTTAATGACATTAGGTTTTTAAGGAGCATGGTAATGGCTTCAGTTCATGAGGAGGCATTCCAGCTGTACCCACATAATGTTTACGTGGATTTCTTTCAATTAATTTATTAATAATAATGTGAATCGGTTAATGGTGCAAATGACATCCCCATAGAAAAGTATTGTATTAAAGACGTATTTTACTATTTTCTTGCATTATTGATACATGTCCATCTCTCTCTCTCTATCCCCCTCTTCCCTCTATCCCCCTCTCCCCTCTTTGTCTCTCTCTTTTCCCCTCTCTCCCTTCCACCTCTCTCTTTACCCCTCTCTCCTTTGCTCCTTCCCTCACCCTGTCTCATTTTCCCATTACCCTCTCTATTACTACATTCCTGCATAACCCTTCTTCTCCTCTATTTCCCTCCTTCCTCACTCTCCCCTCCCTCTCTCTCCCTATCCCCTCTCTCCTGCTTCCACCTTTCTCCTATCTCCCTTTCACCTCTCTTTTCCTTTCCCTCCCTCCCCTCTCCTTTTCCCCTTACCCTCTCTTTATTTAAACTGCTTATAAAACACGTTATTTTTATGCTCGTAAGCTATATAGATGTTCATACTATTAAAAGGCAGGAATCCCATATAAAAGCGTTGTAGCATTTCCAGACAAAATTACCCATTGTTATAAATTTTAAAATTTATCGTTTTTATGCAGTTAAAATCAAATACTATTTAAGCTAATTCGGCATGAATTCGTATTCTCTTTTCAAAAATAATACTTTTCACTCTTTTTTCCGTTTAATACTTCAAGTTCGGAGTTAGTATCATTATTTTAAGTAATTTTAAAATGCAATTAAAAAATGGCTTCCACCGATTTCAGTGCTTTTCTTATGGGGTTATGAAATGAAAGTTTGGGGTTAAAAAGACCTCCTCAAAATGGAAAATGTTCGGATCTTCGATTTTTTCTATGACCCATGACTGATCATCTCCTCAAATTTCAAGTTTCTAGCATTTCTAGAAGTACCGAAACTTTCGTGTCTTAAACTGACTCACATACCTAGTATCTCTTTTGCGGAAACATACCTAAGCCTTTTAATTTATAGATAATCGGTTTTTTTGGTTTCCATCAAATATCTCCTTAAAAACGTCGTCATTGGTAACCTTTGTGAGGACCAAAGTTATAGAAAATAACATTCCTTCCAACTTTGGTTTGAAACAATTTTTCGTAGAACCATCCAATTCGGAGATATTTAACTTTTTCGTAATTTCCTGTATACAGCGCCACCATCATGTAGCGGTGAATTCTGTAAACATATTCAAAATATAATTTACGGCAATAAGGACGACTGTATACTTTTACGATACGAAATAATAATTTTGCCTTATAATGCTATTCATAATAATTTAAATATCTATACCCCAAATATGGAGAAAGTCATGTGTTGGCCACATCAGATTTTTTTTCAATATGAAAAGTGATTCCAAGTATTTTTCACTGTGAAAATCATTCAAAAATTTAAACTATTCATGAGTGTATTTGCCTATAATAATTATTCATGAGGATGCTGATGTAGAGAGCAATCGTATTCATTGCTCTGTATAGAGGAAGTCATGTGCTGGACATCAGATTTTTTACATGCAAATTTTTGACACTTCTCCATGTTTATTCTATTTCAAGGTTACTGTGATGTCCTCCCAGAGAAAGCCTATTTGCATCACGATCTTTGGATCAGATGGCAAAGAGCATAAGTATCTTGTTAAATATGGTGAAGACCTACGACTCGATCAGAGGATTGAACAAATATTTGGACTTATGAACAAGTCCCTAGCTGAGGACTCATTTGGAAAGGAGAGAGACCTCAAAATAAGCATTTATCAGGTAAATACATTTATCCTTAATTACCAGTAATCATTGAGTATATAGTTATACTGTATTAGATTGATTTAACTTCAAAATTAATCATCTATGATTATTTTTTGTTAAAACTGTCTCTTCTCAATCATTCTAATACATTCCTGTCTATTGGTGAATTTTTAAAACCTCAAAATGGCCTTATTTTTAAGGGTGGATCTTATACACTAAAAATTATGGTAAATGGAGCTATGCTGCTATGCTATGCTATGGCCGTATTTCTGTTGAAATCCTGAATTAGTTTTTTTTCCATGTATGAAGTACCTTTTCCTATACAGGCGACTCCCAAGATTCGTCATTTCGAGATTTCATCAACTTGAGAATTCTACCGGTTGAAGTCCACTTATTCGACCCAGTCGATCGTTTGGTCAAATTTGGAATTAGTTTACGCGAAGTAATTTTCGGGCCGCCCAACACTGCGAGGTTTAGTTTCAGTCTAGACATCATTATTTCTGCTCTAATTGTTTGAATTTGTGCTGATTTCACTCGTTTTTTAGGCACGTTCGACATTCGACTGTTCGAGATTTGACCGCGTTTTCAGGAACGCATCCCGGTCGAATCTCGGGAGTCGCCTGTACTACGAATGGAGAAAGTAAAAATAACATGTAAAAGAATTATTTTTGTTCGGTAAAGTGAATTCACTGTGAGTTATGGAAAATTTGAGTCATAGATGTTTGTCTTATAGACGTTTGACTGTGCATTTCAACTTATGCATTTTATCAATTCCAAATTTTTGGTAGTGATTGGATAGGTTATTTCTTGGATGTTTCTGGCAACGCTAGATTTTTTAAATCTTCTGTTTTTGAAGTGTAAAATGTGTACCTTAACCTTGAACTCTAAACAAAAAATAGAAATGCAAGAATCACAGAGATAAGCCATTGAGGCAGGTTTACTGTGGGTATAATATAATTCACATTATTTACAAATAAATATCCATGGCATTATTTCTTCATCTTCTAGGGCTGAATGCTGCCTTTCATGTAGCAGTACATGTTTTATTAAACTTTATTAATCTCTTTAATTATCCATTCTTCTAGTCTTCTTCATTTTACTTTCAAGCATTCGTAATTTGTTAGTCCAAAACCACCTGTATTCCGAAAAGACTGATTCCCAAATACTTTCCTGACCGGCCGCCATGGCTTTGATTGGCTACAGTCTATTCCAAACCAAGGCTGTGTATTTGAACATTACAAATACAAACAAAGGCAGTATCTAGTGCTTTTTTTAAGAAAATGCAATTTAGTGTTAATTTAATTTACCCTAACCATGTCTTATAAGAGATCAAATGAAGGTTATAATGCTGAAAATTCATCTAATTAGAAGCGAAAGCATATAACGCTATCAATTCAGGGAAAAGTGCAATTATTAAAGAAACTCGACCAAGGTTCATTTGTTGTGGCAGCTTTGTTCCGTGTACCATGTCAGAACAACAACAACAGTATATGACATTAAGAAGCAAAAGGAAGAAATACTTGTGTTTTATGCTGAGAACAACTCAAAGAAGTAAATGAAAACAAGAAGAACAATAAAAGAAAAAGGTAAAAGTAGTGATTTGGAACACACATACTTATGCAGTGGTTTCCTCTACAGTGTAGCAAAGGCACACTTGGCAATCTTCAAAACTGTTGTACAGTAAAAGCTGTGATATCCAGCTATTTAGAAACCGGCCACCCTTGGACACCAGCATTTACACAAATACAAGTCATTTTGTATTGTTTTCAAGGCTCAGAAGGCTAAATGCATGAAATTTGTATCATCTTCTGAGATGAGTAAATCAATTAATAAACATCACATGCTTCATAAGCTAAAAATGGAGGAACTGGATAAAATATTATGTGACTGGTTTACCCAGAAATGTTCAGAAGAATTAAATAATTTTGTCCTTTTCTAATAGAGTAAATAAAGATAAATAAGAAATATATAATCCAATAAATTCTTTTGTTTTGAATGTAAGTGTAGCAACCTATGAAATAAGAATGAGTAAATATCTAGATCTAACTACGTGTGGAAGAATTAAAATGGAAAATGCAAACCCTATGCCTAGTTATGTTTGGGGAGTACAATAGTGAACCTAAGCCCAATTTTGTTTGGTTATTGCTACATTTGTGATGTCAAAATCAAAAAACACTTTCCTAACCGGCTATTTCTCCTAATCGGCTATCCACAATCCCGAAGATAGCCGGAGAACACAGCTTTTACTGTATATATTTGTGTGTGTACTTACAGTACATCAACAAAATTTCACTTTAAATTATTAGTCTCATGATTTATATGAAATATGTATCCGCTGGTACTCTTACCATATACCCCACTCCCAGAATACCTCATTGTTTTTAATCCAAAATTAACTGTGGTCCGGAACAGCCCAGATCCCAAACTTCGAATTAGCGATGCTTGACTGTAGTCATTAAATCACTAGCTTCTCAAATTTTCTGATAACATGCTAATACATCATTCATTTTCTCTTTCCTCAGGTTATTCCCCTGACCACTTGCCTAGGAATGATAGAATGGGTTGATGGCACATTGTCTTTGTCAGACATGATTTCATTGTCCATGAATAAAAATGAATCCAGGCAAAGGTGAATAGATAGATTATGTATCATCTAAAGATAAATGTACATAATAGTCTTGACTTTAAAATCATCTTGCTTACTTCCAGGAAAGCTACTTTTGGTCTGTATAATAGTTGGCTCAATAAGGCCCTCAAAAGAACTAACAACAATGTAGATTTATATAGATATGCATTTCTATATTATGGGAGAGATGAGACAATACAAGCTTATAAGGAGTTGGTCAATAGTTTCCCTTGTGATATGTTACGGTAAGTTAAGCTAACATTGCATTTCCTTTTGTTTAAATTGTATTTTAACAGGAATAAAATGAGAAAAGTCACTTGGTATAAGTTCCACTTTATTGATATACCAAGTGATTTTTCTCATTTTATTCATGATGAAGTTCCACCAAGTAAAGGTTTCTTCCGTGATTGTATTTTAACAGCTTTCAGAAGAAATGCTTTTAAGTGAATTCCTTACCATGTTTTGTTCAGTTTTTCTATTGTTAGGAAACATTGGCCTACACTCTAAGAATTATGAAATGTGGAATGAATAATTCAAAAAAGGGAAGGGCTACCTTATTTTAAGATGTCTAATGCTTAAATAAATATGGTTTGGCGTAATGCATCTTCACATATGCATGAATATGCCTGCATTTAAATATTGTTAGCATATATTTTGTGTAGAGGATCATTATTTTTTGTTAGGATAATAAATTGTACAACAGTATCCATTTTATAAAGATGTTTTTAAAAGTTTCATTGTGTTACATTGTATAATATATCACATGCTGGAAGTGATACTAAACCTGTACAATATCTTTGTTATAGACGCTCCCTCCTAGCACTCAGCCAGTCCTTTGAGGGTTTCTGGTCCCTTCGCTATGCATTCACCACTAGCTATGCGTCAATCTGCATTGCACATTGGCTGTTGGGCATTGGAGACAGGCACACCTGTAACACTTTGGTTTCAGCTGTTACTGGAAGAGTTATTGGCATTGACTTTGGTTATTCTTTTGGTTCATCTACTCAATTCTTGGCAGTTCCAGAGCTTATGCCCTTCAGGTTGACTCCTCAGATTATAGGACTTAATCAGCCATTTGGTGAAATGGGTAAGTTTATTATGGAGAAAAGGTATTTGACTCTCAAAATCTTATGAATTTTTCATCATAGTCATACTAATGAAAGCCTTACAGTAGTCCTTCACTAACTGCAGGTTTGTCAACAACAGTTTTGAGGCTGTGGTTTCAGTAATATACTCATTTTTTAATGTAAATATTTTTCTTAAATCTGAATGGCCTTGCTGTATTTTAACAGAAGAATGTTTATATATACATATATGTTTTAGTGTGCTAAAAATGAAATCTAGTACATTTTCTTGTAAAGTGATGAAATTAATTTTTCATATCTTTCATCAACCTCTGTCAGTCTTGTTACTATGCCACCATTTTAATATTTGTTGAAGATTAACTACAAAACTTCCTCTCACTGTTTTAGAATTACATTATTAATGAAAGGAGGAAATTATAGAATTAAATATGTTAGCTAAATGCTCTTCTTACTTTAAAACCAATACCTATTAAGAGATTCCTTCAAAGTATTACTGTAAATACCTGCGTATAACTCACACTTTTTTCCGATATTTTGGGGCTGAAAAGCGGGGTGCGTGCTATATGAGGGTACATATTTAACACAGTATTTAAAAAAATTAATTGTGCAGATAAAGATAAGAAAGGTAGATTTAATATGCATATCAAATTTGATGTATATGATACTAGCTTTTCGTACCTGGCTTTGCACAGGTGCATTTCAGATTGAAATGTTTGGAAAGGGGATGTGTCCCAAGTAATAGACTTTTTAGTGGTTCAGTGGGTTCCATTATCATTGGTAACTTCGCTTTACCATTAAAGCAACAAAGGCCAACACTTTTGTTTTTCCACTTTTAAGCTGTGCAAAATTGGCAAACTGTGTCTACTTTGCCTAAAACCAATTCAGCATCATTTTTGTATTCTGTTCGGGGACTATAGCGAAAAACAGAACGAACTTTCGAGCCCCATCTTTCTACTTGGCTCTCAATCCTAACTTGCCTTTCTGCACTCTCTTGGCTAGACAATTGAGTGCGCCGCTGAGATGAGCGTATGTGCTGGCTTTCAAGGCAAACTTCCTGGGCATTTGTCGTTTCGCATGCTCGACGTTCTATCTGCCTCTCATTAATAAGGAACCTATCGGGACTTTCTAATTGTTCTTGCCGTAAAGAAGATCGCTCTCGTTCATTTTCTAGACGATTTTGGTATGAAGTTGTAGATTCATTTCTCTAAAACGACGGCTTGGCCTTGCTGAACCGGACAATCGCCCAATTCCGGGCATTTTCTTAAAAGTATATGCACAAAATTTTATTAGTCAAAACAGTAATTTAAATTAAACAATAGAAATTTTAATAACATCAATGATGTATGGTAGGTATATCAGAAGAAAAGTTGGGCAAGTAAGAAGAGTGTATTAAAAAGTGTTCAGTTGTATGTAAATGCATGAAGTTCGTAGCTCGCGAGAGGAGAGCACGAGAGGGGAGGGCAGGGATAGGAGGAAGATCCTAGTTCCTAAGACTGCCACCGGGAAGAAGTAGATAGCGCAGTAAGTGGCGCATGCCGACATCGTCTGGAGTTGCTTTTCTCGCTGACGGAAAATGGGTGTTGCGGAAAAATCGCCATATCTTTGAAACGGCTTAAGCTAGAAGAATAAAATTAAGCCTAAAACCTATTCGAGATACCGCTGAATCTTTCTATGAATGTTTCGTGAAAATCGGCCCAGTAGATTCGGAGATCTCGAGTTGCAAACTTTCAAACTCATTTATCATTAAGCCTTTTATATATATAGAGATTAACTTTAATCTAAGCGAATCCTGCAATTAAGAGGCCCCATGCTGTCTAAGAAATATTTATCATACTTATAAAGTACACGCATTTATGAAAAAATATCAATGTGTCATAGTGAAAGAGATTGATTTAGTTATTATAATTTACTATTTAAAATTTTTTATGCGTAAGATGACCTGCATGCACACTTTGCACTGGGCCCTGCGATTTTCCTAGCCTTCTCTGACATCAGTTTTAATTCATTGTTTTATCATATCACAATGATACTGACAATTTAACGCATAATAATAATAATGAGTTAAATGATAAATTTGTGACTGAGACGAAAATTTTAGGAAAATATGTGCGCTATACGCAGGTATATAAAAAATCGCAGAATACGAGGCCAAAAACTTACTTGCGTATTATACGTGGGTATTTACAGTATATTATTATATTTTTATTCTATGTATTTGATTTAATGGATATACTTGTTTGAATAGAATTCACTCACATTTTTGTTATTTTTTTCAGCTCAATTTAGCACTTTTTGATATTTTATAGGTTTAATGAGAGAAGCCATGGCCCATACCATGAGAATACTACAGAAGAAGCATGATATTCTACTTTCTACTATGGATGTTTTTGTTAAGGAGCCCTCTGTTGACTGGCTTGAGAATGCAAGGAAACAAGCTAAGGCTGATGGAATGTCAGATTTAGGTTAAATCATCTTATTATTGTGATTTTAAATTACTCATTTAAATTACTTTTAATTTACTCATCTTCCCATTAACAGTTTATTAAACGTTGGGGTGCATGAATTTCATTTACAATTATTATAGCATAATTATCACCTTCTCCGTACAAAGCATAAGAGAAAGTATTGTATTAATGAAAAAATCAAATTTGAGATTTCAACATACTATGCATTTACACAGTTTGAAGTCACCTGGGCATGTTTTCAGTTTTCTCAATGATATATGTGTGTGTGGTAGGAATTTTGTGGATGGTCTAACTCAAAAAATAATAATCAGATCAGCACAAGACTTTATGTACTTTATGATGTACAGCTTTAGATAGTTAGATAGATTTATTGGTCCTGTCGATTTGCAAAATACAAATATAGGATAAGTCACAAAAAATAAAACAAAGGTACATTTACATCATATGAAGTCACATCGTTAAATACTCTTGAACACTATAATAGCACTTTTCAATGAAAAACTCTTTTAACTGAGTTTTAAATATACTGAATTTATGTTTTTTTATACTGTTTGGCAATTTATTATAAAAACACTTGCCAGGATAGGATGGAGAGGTTTTAATTATGGTAGTTCTGCAAAATTCAAGGTGGTAGTCCTTTCTCTTTTGTGTGCAATGACCATGCTTATCCATGTTTAGTGTGTTCTCATGCTTCTTCACATAGATTATACATTCATAAATATACAATGAGTACAGTGTCATAATACGTAGTTTTTACTTTCTCCATACGTAGTAATGGGAAAGTATTGTGTTCATGAAAAAAATCGACTTCAAGTTTTCAACGGAAATACACGTTTTGAGGTTCCTAGAACACGTTTAGACTATTTTCGGAATGATGTCTGTGTGGATGTATGTAATTGTGGGCGCTCTAACTCAGAAAGTACTTGTCATATTAATACCAAATTTCATATATAACACTTTAGCATGAGCACAAAGAACTGATTAGTTTTTGGACAATAACGGTTAACCGGAGGTCTAGGTTTATTTGAAACCCGATTTGGTTTTTCTGATATTTCCCCATTAAAACATCATTATTGTATATACAATTCTGTACTTAGGTTATAGAGAATGTAATTTCCTACAACTTTCATTTGAAACAATTTTCCATAGCAGTTATTGTTTAGGAATTATTTATAAAGAACCGGTTTTTTGGTTTCCGTGAAATATCTCCTTAAAAACATCATTATTGGTAATCTTCATGAGGACCAAAGTTGTAGAGAATAATAATTCTTCCAAGTTTTGTTTGAAACAAATTTTCATAGAACCATCCATTTCGGAGATATTTAACTTATTCGTAATTTCCAGTATACAGTGCCACCACCACGTAGCGGTGAATTCTGTAAACATATTCAAAATATAATTTACGGCAATAAGGACGACTGTATTCTTTTATGATACGAAATGATAATTTTGCCTCATAATGCTATTCATAATAATGTAAATATCTGTAGCCCAAATATGGAGAAAGTCATGTGTTGGCCACATCCGATTTTTTTTTAATTTTGCTATATGGAGGTTAGTTTTTAGTGGAACAGGTGTGGTTTTTATTTTGTTATTGGAAGGTTTTGTAATTGTCGGAGGTTCATAATATAGAGGTTTTCTATAGTGAATTTTTCGGGACCGGTGATAATTTTCGTAACATGGAGTTCTTTGTTCTAAGGGAGTTCGTGAGGTAGAGGATTTACTGTATTTAAAACTTCTATATCATGAAGTGTCTCATTGTTTACTCCTTCATCTTAAAACAATACTCAGCATCTACTGTATTATTTATATTTAGTTTTATAAAGTATTTTTAGCTTTCTAAATTGCACCTTTTAATTTATAAATTTCAGCTGAGAGTCATATGTGGTACCCTAAGCAGAAGATATTGATCATGCAGAGAAAATTTATCGGTGGGACTAATCCAGTGGAGATCACCCTTGAAGAACTTGGATCTCGGCATAATGACAATTCAAATGTTTTGAAAAAGATGAAAGAGGTGGCTAAAGGCCACCCAGATCACAATATTCGTGCTTCTCTCTGTGAAAAAGGACTATCATGTGAGCAGCAGGTTAGTATGAACACAAATAAATCCTGAAATCACAGGAATTATTAAACAAGTAAATTTGAATTTAGTGATGATAGTGTACTTAAAATAAATAGCTCATAAACAACACTACCTGCCTTTTACGGTGAGTACAATAACAAAGACAATTACATACAATCATACTCTTGGCAAAATTTGAACCCACAACCTGTGCATTGAGAGCCAGACATGATAATCACCCCTATACCAAGGCTGGAAGATTGGTCAGTAACCAGTGAAGGAAGGCAAGGTATTTATACAACGTGGCCTTCAACTTGTTCTGGGAGAAGTTTCAAAATTTTTTGGCAATGTTTCTTAGAAAATTTTGGGAAAATTCAATGTGTCTGTTAAAGGCATGATAGAAATACCAAAACACTTAGATTAATGTGTTTGCATCTATAATAGAGAATATCTGCTTTAGAGAGAGAGGTTAACATGGGATTTCCTATACTCAGAGTCAAGGCACATTCAAAAGTGACAAATGCTCTCCACATATTCCATGATATTAGGCCTCATTTGGTTGTTGGTCCTCCCATTGTGGTGCAATGTTAGGTATGGCATAGGTTACAGGGGATGATTATTGTATTAAAGTAAATAATTACAGAATTTAATAAAAAAAACACCTCTATAATGGTGGTTATAAACGGCAGAAATTGGACACCAAATTTAGTCTTCCCTGGGTGCCAAAGTTATTAGCCATTTATTTAATTCAATATAGAATTATGGAGTTTGTCTTATGGCTGAAAACCCTTCAGGAACATGCATTTAAAAATTACAAGATTAAAAAAGAACTTATCCCAGGTATTATCTCCAATAGCCACAACAAGGTTAAGAAAAACCAAATGTGCATTTCAGCTTCAGTGCATCTGTCTTCAGTGGTGATTCACTGAAAGTATCGTAGATTCTGACAGAACAAATGCATTGGTATTTTTGTTTTTATGCATGTGCAGAAAAGATTTGAGGAATTTGTAGGTGGATGTCTATTGAGGGTGCATGTAGGGAAAAGGTGTGTGTAAATTTGAAATGGAAGGTATTTGAACCTAAGGGAATGAAAAGTTCAAAGAAAGAGGAGGGGAGGTTGGTAGACTGGTTTAAACCTGAAGATTTTTTCTAAGAAATTGGTGACTCATGTGTTGCTAGTAAATATAGTGGATTTGTGGGATTAATCCCAGATCAGTATTTATGATATGGTTCCAGTTCTCTAGATGGGTATGCATTTACTGTCGGCACCAAAAGTATGTAGACTCGAGTTTGAGGCTAAATATCTCTAAAACAGCTTAATGGATTCTAATAAGAGTCATACCAGTTTGCAGCCTGTTTAATTCTGCGTTGAATGATGATAGCTTTAATTTTTTTGGTTTTTTTAAAATTGACATTTTCGGGGTGAGAATGAAAAATGACCCCATTTTTAGAGCTCTGAGACAGAAGGCATCACTTTGCCGGTTCATAATTTCAAAAAGTTTCCTCCGATTGCAGTTAAATTTTAGTATAATATGTGTCATACTCTATTATTATGCATGCAAGATTTTGTCTCTATCTTGATTTGTTTATGACATTTTATTCAATTTATGAAACTGTCGTATCTCTGCAAGTATTATATTTGAAGACATGGTACGCACACTGTTGGCTTTGTCTTGTTCTCTGTATTACGAATCAGTTGATTTCATGAACCTGAAATAATCAGAATATTTTATAGTGATTTTTATAATATTGAAAGCGAGTGAGGGTGGGCTTGAGCGAGGGTTTTCCGGCACATACAGTGCGCAGCATTGCCGATACTAACCCAAGCTATTACCATTTCCCATCAACTTTTCTTATGAGGGCTTTGGACCTCCAAGGGCAGTTTTAAAAATGGTTTTTATTTCATGGCTTTATTAACTTACAAGTGCTCTAGCCACAGGTCAGTGCGATACTATCACTTAATGTATATACAGTTATACGAGGTCCGACAATAAAGTAATGAGACTGGTTCGAAAAAATTTTTTATTCCATCTGTTGATCAATTACAATGCGGTCTCCTTCAAAGTAGTTCCTTTGTGACTGCACACACTTTCTCCAACGGCCTTGTCATTGCTTGTAGCATTTCTGGAGCGCATCTTGTGGAATGTTGTTTAAGACCTGGGTTACAGCTGTTTGGATGACTTCTGTTGATTCAAAATGATGTCCTTTCACCACTGATTTGACTTTTGGAAATAAGAAAAAGTCGCAGGGTGCGAGATCGGGCGAATAAGGGGGCTGTGGCAGCACCGAAATGCCTTTGGAGGCCAAAAACTGCCCTACTGACAGTGCCGCATGGGCTGGCGCATTGTCATGATGGAGAATCCAGTTTTTCGCGATGTTTGGACGAGCCCGAACGACTTGCTTTTGCAATCTTTCGAGAATTTCTGCATAGTAATGTTGATTAACTGTCTGTCCAGGAGGTACCCACTCTTTGTGAAGTGAAGTTTTCTCACCCGAGCTGTGTTGTCGTCCGTCCGGGTGGTTGATGGTTGCCCGGCACGCTGTTCGTCTTCAACATTGGTTCTGCCATCGGAAAACATTTTGTGCTAGCGGAAACTTGTGCTCTTGACATTGCCTCTTCTCCAAAAGCCTGCTGAAGCTTTCCATATGTTGTGATGGCTCCTTCACCGAGTTTCACACAAAACATGATTGCATACCGCTGCGCGATGTTCCGCGTTTCCATTTTCGTAACAAGGCGCACAAAGACATCCTCACTTGTCAAGCAACTACTCAAGACTGAAGTAATGCAAGGCGGTGCCACTTGGAGTAAGGGTGGGGGAAGGATCAAGGTCAAACATGGTCTGTGGTAGCAGGCCACAGCATTGTCAATACAGCAGGAATAAAATCAGTCTCATTTATTTATTGTTGGACCTCGTATACAGTCTTAAGCATGGAAATCTGCATACGTGTCAATTCTTTATATAAAATTTTCAGAATTGAAGGAGCACTAAAAAAACTTCTCAGGAAAACATTTGTTACCTACCAGCTGGAATGTCCACATAGTGCACTTGTCAGTACAAAAATGATGTAGGGAAAAAACGAATGAATGAACTCAAAAAAGCAAAACGAAATTTAAGACGATCTCACACATTATATATTGGTTATTTAATTTAAAAAATAAATACATATGAAACGATGAAGGATGAAAAGCTTGCAGAGCACCTACCTAATGGTTGCAGAGCACCGGTTGAGGATGCAGAGAAAAATACGGAAATTTGACATATTACTGAGGCAAGTACTCAAAAATGTTCTTTATATACAGGGTGTGCCAAAAAATGTATACACATTTTAATAAAGAATATCTATTCACGTATTCATGGTTGAACCAAAATTTAATGTGTCTCTAAGTAGTGTGGCATCCACTTAACAGATGGCATTAGTCGCAATTAAAAACTGCAATACCTTACCCATGAATCCGAGCGTAATACAAAATGGCAAGGGTTCACTTAAAATCGAGAGATGCAAATTAATTTTGGAGTGGTACTGGAAATTTGAGAATGTGTGTGAAGTGCAAAGACAGTGGAGATGTGAATTTTCAGCTGAGCCTCCAACATGACTAACAATTTCATAAATGCATAATAAATTTGAGACTGGCATACTGTGCAAGACATGTACAGTTAGATATTAGCAATTGCTAATCCTAGGAAGTCACCATTATTCCTAAAATTTTGAACTGACCAGCTATTCATTGCACTACCTCTTAGATACCCATTATGCATAGGCAAGAGGAAATCAGCAGGCCATAAAAAAAGACGTTTACAAGAAACAATCTGAGAGACCTCGCTCATCAATGAATGAGGAAAATTCTGCTATGGTGTTACAGCAATTCACATGACCACCAATGGTTGAAGACGATCCTGATCGCAGAGCTGAGTTTTGTGATTGGTTTCAAAGGAAGGTGGACGAGGATGCACAGTTTGTGAACATGATTGATTGGTCTGATGAGGCACCATTGAAGCTCAGTGGTACAGTGAACTGACATAAGTGTTTGTACTGGTCTTCTGAAAATCCGAACATTCATGTGGACAAGGCAGTGAATTTACCAGGATTTACAATCCGGTGTGCTGTATCATCCAGGGATATTGTTAGACTGTGCTCTTTCGAGGGACAGTTACTGGTACTGATTACCTCAACATGCTTGAGGTATCCATTATGCCCGCCATTCATCAGCTGTATGGAGATGAGGAAATTTACTACCCTCACATTTCCATCGTGATGCCAAGGCCTATATTGATGACAATTTCCCAGACCGGTGGATAGGCAGAATAGGAAATGTTAAGTACCCCCATGTTTGTCTGTTTTAATTCCACTTGACTATTACTTGTGGGGTTACCTGAAGGGTTCAGTGTATAGTACAAAACAAGCAGCATTCCAAGAACTAAGGTATGAAATTGAACAGAGATGGACAGCCATCGCAGCAGATACCTTAGTGAATGTTTTCCACTCAGTTGTTCGCCGCTATCAAGTTAACCATATGCCAGAAACTACTGCTTCTGCACATACCAAATACCGTATTTACTCGGATATAAGTCGCCACCGCATATAAGCTGCACTCAGGGTTTTTCAACGTTGAAAATAGAAAAAAAAAACTTTCCTCGATATAAGCTGCATTTTGAACTCAACAATATGTCTACGAAAACCCATGCCACCTCATAAAATGCATGATCCAGGCATGGGATGCTTGAAAATCATTATGAGGAATGCACAATCTTTTCATGATTTCTAATGCTTTTATCTTAATAACTTCACTTTGTTACTGGAAGCCCATCTTCACATTGCTTCCTCACAAATTCTGCAACTTCACTGATGATTTCAGGAAACGAACCTTTCTTGCACCTTCAGAAGGATTTCTTCGTTGATTTTTCTTTAAAAAGTTTGTAACGAATCATCCTCCATCTCCTGGTGCATCTTTCATCCACTCCGTATTGCAGCCCAGTCTCGTGGTTTCCATGCGTTTCAGAATATAGTATAACTTTTTTTTTAAGATGCAGTATATTGGGTTCTGCAGTACATACTTTTGGGTATTGATTAAACGTTATATTTAAATATACTTTAAATCACTGTAATATAGAAACTTCCCTCAACTCAATGAAACTTGTGTAAAAAAACTACTTAAAACATTAACCGCACAACGTGTTTGTAGCTTTCGTCTCATCCTCGAAAATCGCGGTCTCATCAATTATTGAGCAGTGGTGTTATGGGCAGATTTAACTCACAAGGGGATGACCAGGCATCGATGTCACAAACTGTGACCAAACTTCGCTGGTAGATAGAAGGATACAAATAAACAGACACGTGTCTCAGCTTTTGGCTCCATAGTCACTAGTTCACAAGAAACTCTCCGCCAAGGGTTTTTAAGGGGTGCAGCAATCTTGAATAAACTTTGATCCCTAATTTCTTGCGAACTAGTGTCTATGGAACCAAAAGCTGAGACACATGTCTGTTTATTTTTATCCTTCTATCTACCAGCGAAGTTTGGTCTCAGTTCGTGACATTGATGCCTGGTCCTCCCATTGTGAGTTAAGTCTAACCAACCACAAACCAGCTGTTCATTTTAGGTGCTCTTTGTCTCAAGACTACTTTATAAGCTACAGAGGTGACTAGGAGGAATAATCAGGCAAGGTGGAAATAATTAGGCGTGCCGAAAGCGGTGAATCTTTAGCTTCCATCGGACGCACATTGGACTTAAGCCGGTCGAGTGCTTTCTCGTGAATGACAATTGAACTCAGCGGGACTTTCTTGATATCTTCTTCACTTTTCTTAATCCATCTTATTGTGGACTCGGTCACACCAAGTAATTTACCAACTGATGAAGCAAATTCATTATGCGCAAGCCTCTCTAAAACTTCAATTTTCTTCTCCAAACTCGTCACTTTTTTGGCCCTTTTTACTGACTTTTCTTTCATTTCAATCATCACTCTCTTTGGGGCCAAGTTTAGGCAGCATTACAAAACAACTATGAAAATAGCAAATGCTTTAATGAAAAAAGGATTTCATATGTGCACTTCAGGCGGTCCTCGACTTTCTTGCGTTCGATATTCGTACAACTCGCACATTAATAATAATAATAATATTTATTTACAGCCGGTAATCACATTGTAGTCACAAATCACAGAATAAGTTTCATTAATCACAAAGTAATTTATTATCCAGCTCAGCCTGTAAAACGGTATTGGGGTTCAGCCACAGCTGGTCTTCTACCTCTTCCAGAAAAGACACTGTCATAAACAAAGATAATTTCACCAAAAATACAAAAAATAAATAGACATAAACAAGAAAAAGGGAACTTAATACCAAGATATAATAACTATAGTCAATGACTAGATTATGGTAAGGATGGAAGCACTGTGTTACAAACATTACGAATAAATGTAACTCTTACAGTAATAAAAATTTCTTGAGAAAAAAGAATAATGAAAAACAAATAATGATAAATTATAAAAAGATAATAATCTGTTACACTGTGTGTGATAACCTTAGGATAATACAAGGGAACAAGAACCCAAGATATCATAGATTGACACCCCTGAACTGCCTTTTGTGCACCGATCAGACTTTTGTGCGTCAGCTAAATGACGAACGAATATTTTGAGTGGTGCTAGTTGCTAGCCACCAGTTTCCACCGCATCGCCGTCTTGTCCATACAGCAGTGTTTATTTGTGCAATTATTTAAATATTTTATTGCATTTTGCCGTATCTTTCTATATTATAAAATCGACGATTGTGTCTAAAAGGCCCCTGCACAAAAAAAACTAAACATTTATACCATAATTAGAGATTTTATAATATTTTTTGGCTCTCTGGGAATGGAACCCCCTCTATAACATAAATCTATGTTTGATTTTCGTACATTCGACTTTCGGACACGTTTTCGGGAACGCATTATATACGGATGTTGAGGACTGCCTGTATACATTTTTTTGAGACACCCTGTATACAGGGTGTCCCAAAAGTTTGAGTACATAGGCCATCTTTGTTATTTTGCTGAATAACGAAAAAGTGTAAGAGACCAAAGTTGTTTGCAATAGGCTACTTTTCAGCTGAAATGTTGAAATTTTTCGTCTAGGACCTTCCTTTCGGCTGCTACACTCTTGGCTCATCAGTGGTCTCCTTG
Organism: Uropetala carovei; assembly: GCA_036926305.1. Lineage (NCBI taxonomy): Eukaryota > Metazoa > Arthropoda > Insecta > Odonata > Petaluridae > Uropetala > Uropetala carovei. The sequence continues at coordinate 5,176,729 of JAXCHB010000084.1, read as the reverse complement.
CTCCTTTATGTTCCACACCCACACAGCCACTTTACCACTGATGAGCCAAGAGTGTAGTGGCCAAAAGGAAGGTCCTAGACGAAAAATTTCAACATTTCAGCTGAAAAGTAGCCTATTGCAAACAACTTTGGTCTCTTACACTTTTTCATTTTTCAGCAAAATAACAAAGATGGCCTATGTACTCAAACTTTTGGGACACCCTGTATATCAGGTAAATGGAGGGGGGATGAAACAGAGGATGATGGGGATGGCAAGCGTTAAGGACAAAGTAATAGACAAAGCAATGGTTGTGAGAAGGAAGCAGGTGAGAGGTAGGGTAGAGGGGGAGGGAGTTGGAGAGGAGGCAGAACGTTGGCAACGTGTTTACAAGTTAGACAATTTAGATATACAAAGGGGGAGGGTTTAATAAATATAAACTCATTACTCAGCAAACTTTAAGGCTAAAAATTCACAATTCCCAAATGCTCCAGGACGTCTAACTTTCACCCTTTCACTTCCACATGGAGCACCTTTTGGATGCAATCAGTATTGCAACGGGGGTCTATCATATGCTTCACAATTGAAGGATTGTCACAAAACCTTTTCGATCACTTGCTTCAGATGATGATGCTAGTTATTTAGTGAAAGTGATCGCAAAATAAAAGTTTGTAAGTTACAAAGTTGTTTCTTTCTCCATACGTAGTATATTTATTAATTTATTAAGTTTACAGTTTATCCAACAAAAATTACAGGATAAACTGTTGATACAAATAAGCACAATAGCATGGTAGATGCAACTGGGAATAGCATGTACACATAAATAAATATTTTAAAATAGACCAATCACATCCAAATTACAATAAGACATTAAAACAATTTATACAATTGCCGTAAAAAGACAGTCTTGTTTACAGAGATATCTATATGATTTGCATTTATATTATACTAGCAGAAATACCCGGCATTGCCCGGGCGAATTTGGTTCGAATCTGATTGGAATTCTAGATGATATATGGTATTTAAGAATTCACTCGGCCGCCGTTTTGAATAAAACGGGCAGAGAGAAACAAAAACCGATTATGAATTATTCCTGGGAGCCCTCCACAATCGTACCAAATTTGATTCAAATCAATAATAGTAGGACTTGGGAAAATACATGTCCCCGCCATCCAATTACGGATAAGGAAGTAGACGTTTCCCACCTTTCTCACTGTGTATAAGATGTAGAGTTCTTTGAGAAAAGGAAGTTTATGAGGACAGTTATTTTATTGAACAGTTTAGGCATCAGAACAGCTCGAAAAGATCTGTCCCGTTCTTTCTGACCCATCTCTAGTTGGCAATGCATTAGCATACAAAGTTATTTTGCTTTTTGTACAATTAATATAAAACATTTGGGATTAAAAAGTAGCCTACGACCTCCCTATTTGTGAAGAAGGTATTTGTTGAAAGTTTGATTATTCTAGCTTTAACGGTTTGGAAATGTGTAGATGCACAAACAAACAAACTTTCATAAATATATAGGAGATTGATCTTATACTTGTATTGAAAGTGACAAATACTAATTTGAACTTCCTGAGTTAATTTACTCGAGAGTTGTCGTCGAAAAACCAAATCGATGCCCCTCCAAACCCCAACAAATTTTTTTTTGAGATACACCACATCTACTATAATATATTTTGAAGGGTGTGTTTGTTGGATTATTCATGGAACTACTCCTAGACGATAAAAGCTAGAATAACCAAATTTGGTACGATTCTTCTTTACATCCTAACTTAGTGAATGGTCAAGGTTTTGTTTCTGTCCGTCACTTTGATTCGAAATGGCGAACAATTTAATTATCTAACGTCACGTATTTTGCCGTGTCCTGCAACTGAAATACAGGGGTGAGTGTAGACTACTTTGAATTTGCGCTTTAAAATTACTTAAAATCACGGTACGAACTTGAGACTTGGTACTTCTTTGCGGGAAAGGACAAAGTTTATTTTTATTGAAGACAGATTCTGAATTCTGGTCTAATTCACGTAGAAATGTGGATAGAATCAATAAAATACGTGATATTATCAGTTTTATTACAATACCAATTATAAGCTACCATGACAACTCCCATTGTCACCGAAATTGAGATTCCAATGCATTTATATTGAGACTATATAGTCCCTTCTTACATTTAAGAGAGGAAGTGAGGGGGAGGGAGCGAGGGGGAGGGCAGGAGAGTGAGAGAGGGGAGGGAGAGTGAGAGAGGGGGAGGGAGGGGGAGAAGGGAAGGAGAGGGTGGAAGAGAGGGGGAGGGAGTTTAAACGTTATTTTCGATTTTTCACAGTGCAAGATTTTCTTCCTTCATTCATCTAAATAGGAAAATGCGGAGCAGTTTTCTTCACTTTTGCTTTATTCGACGGTTATAACTGTGTACTATCTTATTTTTTCGATGCGTACATGTTACATGGTCGAAGTTTTAGATTCACTAAATCCATTGAAATTCAACGGGCACTCCTGCTAGTAGCCCATATTTTAAGCTGTACCAGTCTAAAGATACGCTGCAAGTTTCATAAAAATTCGACCAGCCGTTTTTGCATGATGCGGTAACAAACAAACAAACAGACAGACTTTTTCCTAAAATATTTACCCAAATTGTTTTCCTAAAATATTTCTTATTTATACTCCTACGATGTAATCAACCATTAGCTTAAAATCAGCGATTTCTCTTACGGGTGCCCCCTCCCCACAACCCCATCCCCCCTTGGTCTGATTTTACTCATCTATAAACTTGATCTTATACTTATATTGTAAGTGACAAATATCAAATTTGAACTTCATAAGTTAACTTACTTGGGAGTTCTCGTCGAAAAACCAAATCGATGCCTCCCAAACCCCAATTAAAATTTTTTTTGAGATACACCACATAGCCTATATTTTAAGTTGGACCAGTCTAAAGATACGTTGCAAGTTTCACAAAAATTCGACCAGCCGTTTTTGCGTGATGCGGTAACAAACAAACAGACAGACAACAATTCTGCAAACCGGTTCAAACGTCTTCTTGCGATGCAAAACACACAAAAAAAGTTAAACCCCGACAAAAAAACAAATGTACAGACAGAGGTTACAATTTTATTTATATAGATATAAAGACATACGATATAAAGGTGAATTTATACAGTAATTTGTTCTGCACTGACTAAGGAAGAACAATCTATTACTTCTATTACTAGAAGTAGGAACATGAAATTTAATCTTACTAATTATAAGACTATCATCACTACCATTTATATGATTAAATAGAAAAATTACATTTCTAATTTTCCTTCTATTTTCCAAACTATTAAAATTAAAACTAAATAATAAGACATGATATGGTATATGATACTCTCTTACAGGATAGTAATCACATTTCCTGTAGAACAATCCACTCAGAAATCTCTTCTGTAGCTTTTCAATCAAATTAACGTATTTTAAAAGATAAGGAGACCATACTTCACAGGCATTCTCCAATCTACTTCTTGCTAATGTGTTATATAATACAATTAATATCTTTTCTGATTTAAAACCAAAGGTACACCTAAAAATAAAACCTAACAGTTTGAGAGCCATGGAGACTATGCGTTCAATATGTGACCCAAATCCCATATCCTGCTGAAATATAACTCCCAAATGTTGAAATTGTGATACCTGCTTTAACAAGGTTCCACCCATCATATAACAAAAATCATAGTGATTTTTCTTCCTTGCAAAGGACAGGACATGGCATTTATTAACATTAAAATATAGCCTATTTTCTTTAGGCCATGCCATCAAGCCATTTATGTCACTTTGAAGAAGTGTACAATCACTGAACTTCTTCACACAACGATAAATTTTGATATCATCTGTAAACATCAAGCAATTTGAACTAGTTACATATTCCAATACGTCATTTACAAATATTAAAAATAACAATGGGCCCAATTTAGATCCTTGGGGCACACCAGAAGGCACAGAATATTCCACAGACTTACACATTTTAAATACAACATATTGACGTCTGTCGCACAAGTATGATTGTAACAACAATAACAGAGAAGTAGAAATACCAACATGTGCTAACTTCTTCACAGTATACCATGATCAACAGTGTCAAAAGCTTTCTAAAAGTCAGTATAAATAACATCCACTTGATCACCAGCATCCATACAATTAATTACAAAATCAGAGAATTCTACAAGGTTAGAAACTACAGCCCGAAATCCATACTGTTCGTCTGCTACTTGGCATTTAACATGTGAACATATGTACTTATACGAAATTGATTCAAAAACATTTGAGTATACAGACAACACTGAAACTGGCCTATAATTTATAATTTTGTTTTTATCACCTTTTTTAAAAATAGGACATACTTTGGCCAATTTCCATTTATTCGGAAATCTCCCACTCTTCAATGCCAAGTTAAATATATGACACAAAGGATCAAGAAAAATATCAACACATGCCTTTACAATATATGCTGGAATCCCATCAGCCCCAAATGATATTTTTGATTTAACATCCGTATAGATTGTCTAATATCATCTCTATCAATACATTTTATCATACAACTGTAATTTGGAATATTTATTTCCTTCACTTCATCCTCAACTATTCCACTATGTACATAAGCCGACTCAAAGTAGTCTTTAACCTGTCGCTGGTTATTTAAATTTCCAAAACCGCACCCGTGGTGGGTATTTAAATTTGAGTCAAGGCGATTTTTTTAGCTTCCGCAAATTAAGAAAAGAACACTTTAAAAATCAGTAATTGTTGTTTATTTTCTAAAATATGAATATTGGAATGTTTTAATTACAAGTTATATATCAAAATTTTATATTTGTTTAATTTTTAATTATGACATTTTTTAAAATTACATAATTAATTCAAAATACTAAAATATTGTATGAAGGCGGTCAGATTATATACATTTACAATATTGAAATTCATTTTATAATTAAATACCTAAATGAAAGTATTAATGTCTTTGCCAGTATAAACCAAAAAATCCCAAATGTCTTACTCTCGCAGAGCACAAAAAATTTTACACCAAATTTTCTTCGCTTCGAGAGAATATACTGTCTCCTGTATATGTAAGAAAACTTATTTTTTAGGTATGTTAACACTGGCCCAATTTTGAAAAATTTTTTGTTAATTGATCCTGCATCATACATTGTGTTGTCCGCAAAATGTAAAAATTTAAGGAGAAGGAGGAATCTCTTTTCACTGAACACTTTTGAGAAAAACGGAGTAGCGATGCTCTCGCATTTTGTGAAATACATCTCATAATCTGGCTTCAAAACAGTCCCCTGGAGGATGAACACACCTAGCAAAGTTTTGATTTCATTTGCACTTGTCACCATCCAACTGCATGTTCTAGATCAGTGTTTATCAACCGGTGTGTCGTGACACCCTAGTGTGTCGTGGACGAGGTCCAGGTGTGTTGCAAAAATTTAGAAAAAAAGGCTCAAATTTCACATTAATTTTTTAAAAATTGTTATTCAACAGATTTTTATTTCTTTTTGTTTATTTTGTTAAATAATGAATTTTATTTATACATATATAGATTTTGTTGTACATACATACTCTGAAATGACCTCAGTCATATTTGTACTAATTTGATGTTAACAAACAAGCATTTTCTTATATTTTTTGTTATATATATGATGTTTTATTGTTAAATAATGAATTTTAAGTATTTTTGTTATGTTTTAACGAAAAAAATTGACTTTTTATATCATGGTGTGTCGCGATTATTTCATTGTGTCTCGCGAGAGCTGGATCATTTAAAAAGTGTCGCCAAAGCAAAAAGTTTGAAAAACACTGCCCTAGATCGTGGTTTCAGGTTAGGATTTCCATTAAAAAATTGTTTGGCATAAAGATATGTCTGCTGTGATATCTTTTCACACAGATCATCATCCACAAACAATTCAAGACACTCCAAAATGCTATCACTACCCTCAATTTCTACATTTACTCCAGACCTACCCACGAATGTAAATTTATTTTGCACTTCCTCTTGTGTACTCGAAACATAAGGGTATCCAGGCTGGTTCGTCACCTCTTCATCTTCAATGACGTCCATTTCTTCATCCGAATCACTATCACTCACATCGGTATTGATATAAACATCTTCCAAATACTTGCTAGAAAGGCTTCCGTCATCACTCTCTTCAAACACACGAATAATTTCTTCTTCTTCAGGATGCTTTCTTTTACAAGTAGATGGATTTATTTACAAGAGTGAAAAATGAACTACTACTTAGGAAATAAAATTATAAAACGATTTTAGAATATTGTAAATACTGTACAGTAAAAGCCACACAAGTTATTTACACGAATAAAGTCAAAGGAAGAAACTCAAAACGAACTCTCTAGTATGATGCTCACCGGCAAACTGAACTTCTTCTATTCAAAAGCTTTTCATTGTTATTGTTAACGGTACTTGAATAAGGATTTTAAAATAGTAGAGTCAGCAAGGACAGAAGAATGCAAGCTGCAGAAGCAGTAAAATTTTGCATGTAGGTGTGAAAATGTAGCAGATGTCAAGCCCCGACTTTCACAATATTAGGGGTTGCGAGTATGCAACCCGCAAAGAAACGGCAGGGTTTCCGTACGAGAAGTGTATCTTACTCAAAAAAGGTGTAGGCCATCTAGCGCCAGGTCACTAAACTAAAAGAACGTATCTAGTTGTGGGAGAAGCTGCATGATGGAATAATACAGCATACCCATAGTAAACAGTCGAAAAAACTGCGTGACGTATATATACGCCATACCCATTACCGGTGCGTCTGGTCATGACCTATATACTATATGGCATACCCAGATGAGTGGTTAAAAGCATCAACAATGTCATAAGGAGAATCAACTACGTTATCTTTGTACATCATCACATCAGGTACTAACCTATCACTTTGTTTATTCCCATAAACTCTTAGTATCTCCATTGCTAATATTGCTTTGCACATCCTCACTATAAGTCTTATATGCAACTTCACTATCATATTTTATTTCAATTCTCAATTTTTACTTTCTCCATACATAGTATGGGGAAAGTATTCTGATCGCGAAAAAAATCGACTTCGAGATTTCAACGGAAATACACATTTTGAGGTCCCTAGAACACATTTAGATTATTTTTGGAATGATGTCTGTGTGTGTGCGTGCGTATGTGTGTTGGTGGGGGGGATGGATGAATGGATGGATATATGTATGGATGTATGTATGGATGTATGTATGGATGTATGTATGGATGTATGTATGGATGTATGTATGTGATTGTGGGCGCTATAACTCAAAACGTACTTGCCATATCATTACCAAACTTCATATATAACACTTTAGCATGAGCACAAAGAACTGATTAGTTTCTGGACAATAACGGTTAACCGGAAGTCGAGGTTTATTTGAAACCCGATTCGGTTTTTGCGATATTTCTCCGTTAAACAGGGCCGTCTTAAGACATTTGGGCGCTCTGGGCTAGCAACATGATGCGCCCTCTTATAGTGGAGTGGGGGTTACTTATTTTTAATGTAAAAGTAAATACGTAAATACACATCGATTTATTAATCATAAATGAAAACAATACACATCTAACTATATATTAATTTTACGTTGACGTCTGTAGACATTTATTTACAATTTATATCGGCATATTTCTCGAGAACCATTCGTCATAAAGATATGCGGTAAATGGCGTTTTGTTTCTACTGGCTATGAGGTCCCTGGAAAAATATTTTCTTCTGCTAAAGTGTCACGGGTTCGAATCCAGGAGACATTTATATTTTCCCATAAGTTTACACGGGATTTTCGATTTTTTAGAGTGCAAGGTTTTTTTCCTTCATACATTAAAATACGTAAATATGGACCGATTTTCTTCTTTTTTCCTTTATTCGATGGCTAAAGATCTATACTATCTTATTCTTGCAATGTTTACATGTTATACAGTCGAATTTTTCAGAAACGCATTCTTTTTCGAAATTTTGCAAATTTTTCGTACTCATTCCGGGTGTTGCCAAGGAGACTCTCATTGTTGCCTCCAATTCATTTAATGCCAATTAAACCTTCAAATAGACGAAAGAAAAGCATTATTCGCATCTAAATTAATGAAGCATAGCAACGTAAATATTTACGGATAATTAGTCTGTTGACTGCATATGGGAAGCGTTTCTAGATGTGTCAATAACATGTGTATAACAAACAAGTTCCCAGCGAATTGTTTTATTTTAAATTGTGCAATTAATTTGTTTTTTATTTTGTTTCAATTGATACTATAACGTTTTAAAATGGTTACGTTGAGGACTGTCAGCATTTGTTTACAATTTATTGTTAACATCTGTAGATGTGCGAGAAACTTTAAATTTGGTAGGATTATAGGTTTTTCTCTTACTCATTATATTAAGGTGAGATAAGAGGTTTTTTTATTTTAATACTTTGAATTTCATTTATATTTCATTAATTATTCAATAAAAGTTATTTCACTAAACCATTAGTTTATTTAAATTGCTTTGAGGATCGGAGATCCGGAGCTGCCCTACTAGTTTTTATTAAAACAAAAAATAGAAAATATAAAAAACAAAATAGAAACTCAAATAATAACACAGTTTATAAATAAATAACATATCTTAAAAGTACTTCTTTCTACATTTACTTTACTGGTGACAAAAAATTAAATTTTCGTCATATCTCTTAATGTATTGCTCATATCAAAATATTTTTCAAATAAAAGTTGTAGAACTGGTAAAGAAGAGTATTTTCCTTTCTATACATTTATATTGTAGGAGTTGCCGTTATCGATAAAATCATATGAGAATGTCTTAATTCGAGTTGAACTTGAAAATTTCTTGCATGGTTACTTCTTCATTGTTGCTAACATAAACAATCTCACAAAAATACGTTGAATTTCCTTACGTGTGCATGTAATATTATTAAATAGGAAGAAAATGGATTATTTAAATAATAATGTTGTGGAAACATTTTAACCCTCGAGTGGGCGTGCTCTTATTTGTCACACGAGTCATCGGGTGTGTGGCGTACTTTGTCCGCAGAGTAATTTTAGCAAAATAACTCAACAGTCCACTATTAACTGCTTACTCAGAGAAAAGGGATCACTGCCAAATAATTGTCACAATACAAATAAAATTTTTGTTTGGTCAATGCTCTCCTAAGCCTAACGAAGGTAAACCACAAAACTAGACATTTCTGTACAAAAGGATAGGTTACACGACTGTCGGGTTGAGTAATTAATTGATTTTGATAAAAAAATATAAGACTGACGTATGTAGTTCTTAATCCATCTTCTCCAATTCGCCTATTCTTTTTCTTTCGATGCACTGGAATGGAACTTTCTTTCTACTTCACGATCCATTCTAAAGAAGGACAAAACTCCTAATGTGTAGATTGCGGAGAATGTTGAAAATAACAACACGATTGAATCTGTGTAAGTACATGTACATTGCAATTGCATTCACGTAAATTTAATATGTATTTAATACAGTAATACTGCCGACTACATTTCGTTGTAAAGACTTCCATCGGACTAGCCACAGAGCTCGAGAAAGATTCCTGGGAACAGAGAAACAGTTATCACAGCGTATGTAGGTCCAGATTGCCATCTCAAGTGGTATGGATATTTGTACAAACAGACGTAGCTTATACTCGTTTCGTCTCGTAGATGTGTGCATTCTATATTAATGAACCTTTATATCATCATGTTTTGGCATCGAGAAATGCTTATGGAAAGAAATCACATGGCCCGAGAATTTTCCAATGTAAACCTGAACCTTCGTTAAGCCCTCGTAAATTCGCCAGACCTTCACTTCTCCTCGGAGTCTCTGAAGTATATCTATTATGATTCTGTCCAGTATACAATGTGTGACGAGTGAAATTTTTTAATGCTGCCGTCCTACGTAGTACGTACTTTCAGAAAACCCCTAGCATTTCCAGTTGCTCAAAATATTTATGAATTACAGGGAAGTAGCCACATATTCACTACCTGAAGCTTGTAATAGATAGTGAGCCTCTTGAGAAATAAAAGGCTATGACAATTTATACTTTTTGAGTTTAAATTACAAAGATGCGAAGTTTAAAAATATATATATATATATATATTTGTGGAGCGGCAGCGCCGGGCGCACTAGGGTTGCAGCACATTTAGCTCATATAGTTAAGGTGCCCCTGCCATTAAAACATCATTATTGTATATATAATTCTATACAAAGGTTATAGAGAATGTAATTTCCTATAACTTTCATTTGAAACAATTTTCTACAGCAGTTATTGTTTAGGAATTATTTATAAATAACTGGTTTTTTGGTTTCCATCAAATATCTCTTTAAAAACATAGTTATTGTTAATCTTCGTGAGGACCAAAGTTGTAGAGAATAACATTTTTCCCAAGTTTTGTTTGAAACAATTTTTCGTAGAACCATTCATTTTGGAGATATTTAACTTTTTCGTAATTTCCAGTATACAGCGCCACCACCATGTAGCGGTGAATTCTGTAAACATATTCAAAATATAATTTACGGCAATAAGGATGACTGTATTATTTACGATATGAAATAATAATTTTGCCTTATAATTCTATTCATAATAATGTAAATACCTATACCCCAAATATGGAGAAAGTCATGTGTTGGCCACATCAGATTTTTTGAACATATAAAGATTATACAAAGACCCAGATTTTTTATATTTCTTCCAATGCCTATATTTACTTTTAATTTTCTTTATCATGCAGGAATTATTGCAACATGGATATTTATATCTGGATGACATACAGTTAGGTATAGCTGAATCCATTGCACAGAAAATAAAGCCATAAAACATATCCATAGCAACATCACGCTCTTTGGATATTGCAGCCCAGTCCTTGTGTAGTAATTCAAAATATAGTTTAAAATAATCATCTCTCTTAAAATTATAAGAATCACTAGATACAACCTTCTTTGATTTCACAACACCAGGACATCTCACAAAACATTCTAAGGCAGGATGATATAAATCCTCAGGCACAAATACAGCACTTGAATCAACTGCTAGAATTTTGCCAACACCTTCATAATTACTCAAAATTATGTTCAACACTCTACCCTTACAATTAACAATAGTTTGTAATTGGTTCAAACCTGTAAAACTTAAAAAATTTGATAATTCAATGGCTTTTTCATAACCATATCTACTCTAAAAAAATCTAGGAATATTAAAATCACCTATGATAATAACATTATTATTGCACATATTACTGCATATTATTTGATCATAAAACTTAGTATAAACATCCAATGAAGTATCAGGGGGAAAGTAAACTACACAAATATATAACCATTTCATATTATCTAAACGTAATTTCAACCAAATATTTTCATTTGCAGTCTCCAATTCACTAACCCTCTCAGATACATACCTATTGTTTACTGCAATAAGCACACCACCACCATCATTTTTACCTGCTACAAGAGGATTTCGATCTTTTCTATAAATATTATAATCTCCACCCTGAAATAATTCTGAATCATACACTCTTATACATAACCATGTTTCTGTAAAACATAAGATATCATAAGTAGAATTTGAAAAAGACATCTGAAATAAATCAAGTTTACTTCTTAATCCTCTCACATTTTGATAATACAAACAGAATTTTACAATTTACATTACTAATTATAAAACAAAATCAATTACTCAATAATAGTGGACAAGGCCTCAATTATTATTTTCACATGGAATGTCTTCCACCGAATTTATCTTAATTACCGTATTTGACCGAATATAGCCCCCCTCCGAATATAGCCCCCCTACCCATTTTTCTCACACAAATCTAGAAAATATTTTAATACTCTGAAAGGACGATCATTTTTAGGACTTAATGTCATGAAACATGCTGTATAATTTGAAGAAATATCAAACTTGCACTCATTTAATAAAAAAGTACCAATTAGCGAGTGATAAAACGCCATGCTAATTGGAATTTTAAGGTTTTCAGATTTGTACCTCAGAATTCAGAGGGTATACTAACGAAAGAGATATTTGACAAGGAAATGAACAAAAATACATTTTTAGGGAGTAAAAATAAACTTTAAAAAGTCGAAATAACATACTAATTAATGCAGCAATATTAGCAAGTCGAAATAACATACCAATTTATGCAGCAATATAAATTCGCACTTTGCTCATATTTCGATGCGCAATGCTAATCTATCTTTCGTTTGTGTAATTAACAATTCCAGCTTAGCCAGGCAATTAGTCCATTCTCGGGTAAGGTTAATTTTATTGGTATTACCGTATTTGCTCGTGTAAGCTGCGCAACTTTTTTCCCAAAACGCCGGTGGAAATAGGGGTTGCGTCTTACACGAATTCTTTTATTTGCCGCTCACCTTTTTTCCCAAAATGTCGTGTCGCTAAACAAATATACGTTAAGCTAGCACCCATGCCGCATCTATTATTCTATTTCTAAATTTCCGTGTATTTAGTCATTTTCATTCATTGTATAAAAATTTTAAATGAGTTTTAAGTTTAAACGTGTGCTCCCCAAACTCGACGGCTTTCTGCTGCAATCGTCACGGAGGCCACGGCGCATGCGCGACCAGTTTGGGTTGGTGGGGGTTTGTTTTCACGGCAGACGACGCCTACCGTGTTCAGATACGGCATGCTTCCTTTATTCTATGATACGTCTATGAAAGTCATAGCCACCGTGGTGATCATTGAATGATCACTGATCATAATTTTAGTTCGCCAAAAAAATGACGACCGCTACGGTAGGGATCAGTGACCATATGGCTGGAAAATTACGTACAGCAGAATGATCGCTACCGGAGCGATTTCTGCCGAACATGACCAATATGACGACAAAAACAGTTAAGTGTTTAACAAAAGAGGACTACCGAGGATATTTCTGCTAGTACCGATATAAAGAGATCACCCAATAAATTCGTCACGTAGGAGTGCGAAGATGCTTAACTTGAGCGTAGCATTTTTGAGAAATAGGAATTGGTGATTTAAAAAACCCCTTTTCGGCTCAAATTTTTTCCCTAGAGCTGGCCCAAAAACCTGGGTGCGCGGGATACACGGGGGCGCGGCTTACACGAGCAAATACGGTAAAACTTGCAATTTGACAATAATGAGAGCGATCAGGTAATTGAAAAATCCTTCCTATATGGTGACGTCAATCAGCCTTGCAAATAAATATTCGCAACCGGAGTAGTTTAGTCGTACAATGGATAGAAACACTTACTGACTCGAATGAAATTCATCATTATTGAAGCTTTGCACACTCGTTTGTACCCACCTAATTTTTAGTGCCCGAAAATAGCCCCCCCCTCAACTTTTGCACTTCACTTTTGGCCAAAAACAGGGGGGCTATATTCGGTCAAATACGGTACTCATGAAGAACTATCTTTCTGCATATACACTTGACCATCTCTAACCCATACAAATAGATACCCATTCTTCTCACAAGCTCTCCTAGCACTTCTAAACAGAAATGCTCTAAATGATGTCAGTTGATCATCCAAATAGATCCTTCTGTCTAAAGTATCCCATCCAGTGTTGTTAATGCCTTGAGACCTGAAGTGCCATTTACCCTTTGCCTCCCAGCCATTTTTGCACTACGTATTAAGTCATTCCTTACTTTCCTTCTAGTAAATTTTACAATAACACTAGGATCACCTCCATTATAACTCTTTGAACGATACGTTTCATCAATATCAGAGTCTTTTAATTCTACATTAAGATGCTTAGCAATTTTAGTCACTAACTCAACATTGTCTTCATTTTCTTTAGCAGGCACACCTTTAATCACTATATTATTATTCAAAATACATTGTTGTAACTCATCACATTTCAATTCCAATTTAGAAACTTGATGTTTCAACTTATCATTTTCAGCCAAAGATTCCTTCACCACTCTCATCAATTGTTCATGTTCATCATACTTATCAGATAGAAACGTAATGGATGGTTTTAACTCATGCTGTTTGCTAATCAACTTTTTAAGGAGTTGATCAGTAGATAAACCATCTAAATTAGTATCATCAAGTCGTTTTAACTTGTGCATCGGTGAGACTGTAGATCCATTACACTCATTTGTTTCATCAGCTTTACACACATCACAGTACCAAGCTTTCTTTTTACCAACAATTTCATTGTAAAACTTCTTGGAAACTTTTGCACATTTTATATGCCACAAACCATCACAGTTACCACTACACTTTAACACTTTATCAGATTGAGAAACATTTTTTTTGCATACATACATACCACGTTGATTGCACCGGATGCCATTGCACTGGGAAAGTATTGTGATAAAAAAAATCGACTTCGAGATTTCAATGGAATTACATGTTTTCAGGTCCCTAGAACACGTTTAGACTATTTTCGGAATGATGTCTGTGTGTGTGGATGTGATTGTGGGCGCTCTAACTCAAAAAGTACTTGTCATATTAATACCAAATTTCATATATAACACTTTAGCACGAGCACAAAGAACTGATTAGTTTTTGGACAATACCGGTTAACCGGAGGTCTAGGTTTATTTGAAACCCGATTTGGTTTTTGCAATATTTCTCCGATAATACGTCATTATTGTATACATTGACCATTACAAAAAATGTAGAAAATATAATTTCCTGCATCTTTTATTTCAAACAATTTTCCATAGCCATTATTGTTTAGGAATTATTTATAAATAATGTTTTTTAGGTTTCTGTCAGATATCTCCATAAAAACATCGTTATTGGTAATCTTCGTGAGGACCAAAGTTGTAGAGAATGATATTTCTTCCAAGTTTTGTTTAAAACAAATTTTCGTAGAACCATCCATTTTGGAGATATTTTGCTTATTCGTAAATTTTCAGTATACAGCGCCATCACCATGTAGCAGTGAATTTTGTAAACATACTCAAAATATAATTTATGGCAATAAGGACGACTGTATTCATTTACGATACGAAGTAGTAATTTGTCATATAATGCTATTCATAATAATTTAAATGTCTATAGCCCAAATATGGAGAAAGTCATGTGTTGGCCATATCAGATTTTTTCTCTCTGTCAATGATAAAACTTTAATCTGCATGACTTCATATTAATTAATAATATGTTGGCAGTGCTAAAATAATTATTAACAAACATTTCTCTTGTTCATTCCAGGTTTCTTGTCTGATTGATCAAGCCACTGATTATCACATACTTGGGAAGACTTGGTCTGGGTGGGAACCATGGCTATAGATGGTACATAAGTTTGCACAAAAAGTTTTTCAGATTTTGGTTCTGCTAATGATATCCGAAGAAATTTTAAGAACGTTTTCTTGTCTTGTTAGTTATCATGTTAGTACTTAATATTTAACCTTTTATAGATTAATTTATAATTTTTATTTAGATTTTTCTGGCTAAAATCATCCTTCAGTCTTAGGTAATAATGCTTAATAAAAGGGAAAACAGTGTGACAGTAGAGCAAAAGTTTCTTCTGTACCTTGTGCATCCTCCACAATTTGAATATGTACAAGCAGATCGCCATATAAAAGTATGGTCTGTTCTGCAAGCATGTACTAATAAGCAGCCAGATTGTGTTCAACTGATTTATCTAATTGTCTATGACTTTTAAGGTTATAAATGTGTTTTCAGATTATTTACTTGCAATGAAACTAAAACTTGTTATGAATTTGTGCATAAGTAAGCTATGGTGAAATAAATGCAATGTATATTTTCATCTAAAAAACTTCAAATAATAAACATTTGTTAACATGTTAACAAAACAGAAATGAAATTAAGCATCGCAAGGATATTTGCTTCCTATTTATAAACATTAGAGTCCTATTGGAGACATCAGTGTGATTACGTTGTCCTATCATTCATAACAGGGGTCACCAATTAGTTTTCTCCTCAGTCCGTATTAGGAAAAATGTATCTCATCGTGGTCCAGATGCATGAAATTGGAATAAAATTAATAAATCGTCAAATAAATAGTATGTAACATTTGCATTACTTTTTAAAAATTATTACAGATATAATATTTATAAATACATTTATGTATACATATATTAATGAGAAAAATGGCACTTCTTTTCTACAATAATTTTCGTAAAATCTGGGGTAAATTTTGTACTTGATATTTGAAGCAAATTTTGCAGATGTTCGTCCGTTAGCCGAGATCGAAACTTGTTTTTTATAAAGTTCATCTTCGAAAATATTGATTCACATGTATACGTTGAACCAAACATTGTGCATAATCGAGTACACACTTTCCTTATTTCGGGGTACTTCTCATTTTGCACATATTTTCCCCAAAATTGTTGGAAATCAGTGTTAGTCATTTTTTCTTTCAAAGCAAAATCTTCCTGGAAATCAGTCATTTCCAACTGCAGTGCAGCTTTTTATCACCTTTGAACCATTTGACTGCCTCACTAGTCCATTCCCCATTTGGTTCTAGTAAAAATGGGTTAACGAGGAGTTGTGTTAATTTCTCTATTTTGTGAAAATCTGCAAACCTTCCATTGAATTCATGTTTTCGTTTTTCTAGAAAATTCATGTATTCGCTTTTGTCTAATTATATATTATTTTTTCCATCAGTGCTTCTTTCATACATGGAAAGTGCAACATTTCATCGCTTAAATCTGAAGAAAATATATCGAGCTTTTTACGAAAGGAGTTTACAACTGACACCAATTCAGAAATAATTTTGTCCTTTCCTTGTAATTTCAGATTGAGATCGTTAAAATGTTTAAATATGCCAGTTAAGAAGACAATAGTAAGTAGATTTGCATAATCTTGAAGAAAAATGAGATGGTTTCCTGCAGTTGGAGAGGTGGAAACAGCAAGAAATGATTTCAATTCTTTCATAATAGACCACAGCCTTTGTAAAACGTCACCCTTGCTAAGCCAGTGAATATTATTGTGGAGAAGCATGCCATCATAACGAGCTTCAACTTCCTTAAGGAACAATATGAATTGGCGATGATCAAGTGAAGATGTAGATCGAATAAAATTAATCAACTTGATCACTTTTTGCACCACGTCTTCAAAATTTGTAACAAGTTTGCGGCACAAGAGAGCTTGGTGAAGTATGCAATGGTAACTTAGCAAATTTACATTATCTTGCTTGAGGTGTTGAACCAGTCCTTTGTTTGAAGCTATCATTGCAGGAGCACCGTCTGTGCATATTGATATAAACTTGGAAATATCAAGATAAATGGTTTTCATATATTCTGTAAGTGAATTGTACAAGTCTTCTCCACGAGTTCTATCCTGAAGGGAGAGTTCTTCATAATATTGTTCACTTTTTTCGTCAAAGAATCGTATAAATATAAGTACTTGTGCAGTATCGCTAATATCACATGACTCATCCAGAGCCAAAGAATAGCATTCAGAAAGTTAAACATGATGTTTTATTTGTTTAAAATTTACTTCTGCTAGTATTTCTGAGTTTCTCGTGTTGCCTGTGGCTGATAGTGGGATTCGTCGAATACTATCAACAACATTACTTTCAAACATTGATGAAGCAGCTTGAACCATACATTCTTTAACAATAGAAACATGAGTAAAGGGTTTCATATTTTTAGCCAGAGTCCAAGAAATATGTAAGGCAGCCTCAGTAATTTTTTCTTGCTGTGACAGGCATCGTTTCATAATTTGTGTTGAAGCAGAGAAGCTTGATAACAAACTTGCCACTTTATTTTTACGAAGGGCACTTCCAACTGGATATTTATTATGTAAACTTGTATGCTTCATATGATAATATTTCAGATTACCAGTTTTAATAACAGCAACTGTTTGCTGACAAATTATGCACACAGGAATCGCTGCTTGTTTATTTGGAAGCGTAAAACAGTATAACTCTGTCCACTCCGGTAAAAACCATCTGTTTTCGTTGTCCAGTTTCCTTTTCTTTTTATTCATACTGTTAGATTTTGGGCTGTAAATATATATAATATAATGGAATGTAAATGTAATATAAACTACTTTTGCTACATATTTGATTAAAAAGTATCATACACGTATAATAACCAGCACAGAACACTTACTAATAACTAGTGAATTACAAACTTCAAGAACCATACCACTCAACAGACTGTCTTGGTTAGACTTGTATCCAGTCTAACGCGTTAAATAGTAACCTGTCCAGGGTCAAGGTTCCTTGGGTGTGCTGTGCGCTTGTTTCAGGTGTAGCAAGTGAGCGAGAGCATAAATGTGAGTTGATATTCTGCGGATTATATGAGTACTTTATGTTGTAGGAGCTATAGTTGGTATAAAAACTGTTATAGAACTATAATACCTAATGCCCTCTTTTTAGGCGCGTTTCGCTTACAGTGTGAGTGCCTATTATCGTCGGTCCGTCCGTCTGTCCACATGTTCGTTCACGGCTTCTACTAAACAGATTTTCATGAAATTTTATATTAAGGACTTTCAATCAAATATAACAAGAAAATCGCAAAAATGAATCATGTACGCCAATCAGGGGTACCACTTTACTGGTGACAAAAAATTAAATTTCCGTCATATCTCGTAAAGTATTGCTCATATCAAAATATTTTTCAAATAGAAGTTGTAGAACTGGTAAAGAAGAGTATTTCCGTTCCTATACATTTTTATCGTAGGAATAGCCATTATTAATAAAATCAAACAAGAATGTCTTAATATCCAGTTGAACAAAATTTCTTGCATGGTTACTTCTTCATTGTTGCTAGCATAAACAATCTCACAAACAAATGTTTAATTTCCTTACGTGTGCATGCAGTATTTTTAAATAGGAAGAAAATGGATTATTTATGATGAAGAAAAGAACTTTAAAACGCTATTTCCCTTACGTACAGGTATATAATTTCTTTCTAATACTCCATTGCACTAAATGTGCCCGTTTGTGATGCATTGTACACTTTCCTAACTTGTTTAAAATTGTCTTTGTTATTTTTGGAAATATTGTTTTTTTACTTGTTTGTTTGAAGATATTGATTTCCGTGTATTGTAGATCGACTAGTAGTTAAATTTATGATCTGTAATCAGCCTTGGTGTAGCAGTAATTGGTTATTTAATTTATTTACTTCCCAAATATTTTATATATATAAATTATTGAGTTAGGTTCACATCACTCGCGGTCCGCAAAAAATCTTTGGCCATCCGGATGCGGACCGCGGTCCGCCAATTGGTGACCCCGATTTATAATTTCTCATTGTTAGTGCCATGTTATTGTAGCAACCAAAATGACAATGAGGTAATTATTGACTATTGATAGTGTGACTGTGATAGTGTAAGAATTGATTAACTTTTCCCAAAAAAAATTCAACTAAATATGCGGTTCATTCTAAAAAATTACATTTTGGAAACCTTCACAGACCACCAACAAAACCTCCATGGACCATTGTTTGGGAAGCACTGTTTTAATGGGTAGTCATCTTCGGGTGCTACCATGCCCTTCGCCTCACTGAAACCAAACTATCCCTCCATTTTGTCCAGTGATCGGGTTTGTAATTGTTGCAACGGGCCAATCAGTCATGGGTTTGTTCGAATTTCTGGGTCCCTGCATTGTTGTTAGAATTAAATTACCTTGTGTTGTAATTCCATTCGAAAAATAAGGGGGGGGATATATTACACTTCCTATATATCATTGATTGTTAAACTAACGAATGAAATAAAAAGGTAAACAACAACATAGTAACTAGAGAAAGGAAAACACAAAATAATAAACAAAAACATA
Organism: Uropetala carovei; assembly: GCA_036926305.1. Lineage (NCBI taxonomy): Eukaryota > Metazoa > Arthropoda > Insecta > Odonata > Petaluridae > Uropetala > Uropetala carovei. The sequence continues at coordinate 5,157,064 of JAXCHB010000084.1, read as the reverse complement.
GTAACCTTGAGGGGAGGGGGGGGATATAATACTTTGGCTGATTTCATAAGCTCTCCTAGGCTCAAAATCTTGCTATATATATTCCAAACTTCGGTTGTGAAGGAAATGGTTACAACGTTTTGGAATATGTTATCTCCGGAATTGTTTCTCAGTTTTAGTAATCACGAGAGTTCATCTTTGCTTAGGTTTGACTGGTAAATATCCCATATTTCTCTAAAGGAAGAAACGGTCAATTTTTCGGCTGCTTTGTGTAAGATGGTTTCACCCCAACGGTGTTGGGCTAGGATCAAATTCTTCATTTCTCCTTAAATTCCTCATAAATCCTCCAACCATGGTTACAAGAGAGACTTCATCACTCGATGCCACTTTGTGAAGCAGAGTGTCACCTCCTACGTACCTCTCTCTCAACATCTCCAACAAATCATGGAGATCGAAGCAGTCCCTTATGAATTCCAGAGCTTTGCTGAACACGCAGAAGTTGCACATCAGAACAGATCTATGCAGGATTGTATACCTTTTGCCGTTCAAAATTTACAAAGTCTCAGCCAGTTCTTCTCTGGTCATAGGTTGGAATACACGTCAACGACTCCGCTGAAGAAGTATTCGTCATTGCTAGAAGCCGTGGTGTGAATGACGGCGTTGCCATTAGCGTTGGAGACCAATAGAATCTCCACTAACTTTTCTGTTTAAATGCTGGGAATAGATCATGAATACTTCTCTGAACAAGTCTATGTTTGTGACTCCGGCGACTCTGTGTAGGACCGTGTTGGGCTTCTCTTCCGGTGAAACTAGACTCGAAATTATATTATCTTTATTCAGTATTTTCTGGTAAATCTTCCAAGTTACCTCAAAAGGTGACAACTCCCTGTTTATCACTGATTTGTGCAGGATTGTATTCCCGTAAACAAGGATAAACTAGCCTCATATTAATTTTGAGAAGTATAAAGTAATTGTTATAATAGCATAAGTAATTACGTAATTCTAAGCAACTATACGAATTTTAATGAAAATCGTATCAGCCGTTTTTAGATAATCCAGTTGTTATTAAAGTTTCCCAAGAATAAACCAGTCTCATATATTTAAAAATATGAACTATTTGGTATAGGGCTACCATATCGTCCAACACAAAAAGGAGGACAAACTTCAATTTTTTGTTATAAAAAGGACATTTTAATGAACAAAGTAGGATACGTTTATTTCAATAAATGAATGAAAATTAAGTTTATTTTTACATATCAAACAATATGTTCATGAAGCCGCCTTAATTTTATGCTTATTGATATTTTTCTGAAGATAAAATCTTCTTTAATAAAGCTAAATTACTTTTTAAATAGGCATAGAAATCAGAGCATGAAAGTTCTTTGAAATTATATATTGCACAAGTAGAATGCCTTTAATGGAATCCACACCGAAACTGTTTCTTGCCTTTGTCCATTGGCTTTGCATAAGAGAAAAAAGTCAACATTTGCGTTATGACCAGGAACTGCAAAAATAAATTGTGCAAGTCTTAAGAATTCTGAATGCAATTCGATATTTCTCGATTGTTCAAAATATTTAGTCCATTTCTTATGAGCCAGTAGCTGATTGAATTCTTCATTATTGATTTCACTTTCAATAAATTTTTTCAAATTGTTTAGCTGATCAAAGCATTTTGTGTCATCTATATCAGTGTTCTTCAAACTTTTTCCATCGCGACCCAGTAGAATGTCTCGCGACCCAGTTGATGGGAAGGCAACCTGAAGAAAAATACGTTCTTAACTGAGTTTTCATTGACTCTCCATAAAAAGTAACTCATACTAAAATACTGGCATTTATATAATAAGAGCATTTAGTTTCTTGTAATTTTTGACATGTTTCAGCTGGTTATGCATTGAGTGCTCATTTTTCCTCATGAGCCTCGCGACTCAGTAATGGGTCGCGACCCGTACTTTGAAGAACATTGATCTATGTGAATGTCTTTTTCAACCAAATATTGCAGCGAGACTTCTTTCCACGTAAGCACTTCTTGCAAGGTCATCCCGGAAAAACATGAGAAATCTTCTAATGGCTTTGTCCATTTTTCCAAATATTCAACACAACTGCCATAAAGATACTGGTGAGCCCTGCTTAACGCGGCCCCGGCCAACGCAGATTCATTATAATGCGGATTTTATTTCAAATTAAAATTTTTTAAAAATATAGATATATTATGCACAGGCGACCGCAGTCGAATATCTTACGATTTTTTTAAAAATTTCGCACTAATCAAATTTCCTAAATTATTCTAAATATTGTGATATTTCAGCAGTGTTGCATAATATTGCATCGCCTTGTGGCCAATCTCACTCTTTTCCCTGTATGTTTCGTGGGTCTAACACAAAAAATATATCTCCTAAGGCAGAAAACATTTGAAAACGGAAATAGAAATATGATTCATGCTTCATGTTTCTTTGGCATCATTGGATCGTAAAGAATGTTTTTGATGATTTATATTTTTTAAATCTACAATTTTCGACAATTACTTTATTACAATGTTAATTTACCGTATTAACATGTCATTATAAATAATAATAAAACAATAACGCTACACCAAAAAATTATATAATTTTGATCTACATCTACGTAAAAATATTTAACGAATTTAGCTCCTATACAAAAAGGAAACGAACTCTGATAGAATTTTATGAATACTGTGATCTGGAGTATTCCGAAATGTTGCGGCATGTTTCTACTAGGTGGCTCTCTCTGCTACCGGCTATAGACCGTCTATACAAAAATTTTGAGCCAATTAAATCTTAATTTAATTCAAAGACTTCTGCACCAGCTTTATTGTTAGATTTTTTAAATAATGAACTAGCTGAGGCATATTTAGGTTTAGTTTCAAATGTAGGGGCGCTTTTACAAAATGTAATTTTAAAGTTGGAGCAAGAGGGTCCTATTGTTATTGAAATGTTTGAATTACTAAAAAATCTGCGAGTTGCACTAAAATCTTGAATAGAAGAAAAGTTTTATGGAAAGATTGCAGAACAAAAGCTGGATAGCTATGATAAAATGACTGAAAAAACATTTATTGAAAGATCAACTAGGTTTTTAGAAAAAATACTTGAGTACATTGAATGTAGATTTCTTTTTTCTGGAAATAAATTTGAGTCTCTTAGTTTTTTAAAATTAGATGAAACTCCACATTTTGAAGAACTCTTGACTGTAGTAAAATTACCTATTTCCAATGTCGAATCATGCTATTGATTTTGATGTTTTGTTTGATGAATTTTCTCATTTAAAAGAAATGGTGCCATCATTAAAAAAATTTTCATATGAAAAAAGATGGACAACTTTTTTAAATACATGCTCCAAACATGCAAAAAATACTGTATCTGCCCGAATAGAAGCCAACCCCAGATTTAAGTCAACCCCGGATTTAAGCTGACCACCCAAAAATTTCCACAATTTTTTGGCAAAAACGTAAATTTCGCAGGTTTTATGCACGGCTTAGAATACATTATTCAAGATCGAAGAAATGAGTGGGAAATGGTTTAGTTGTTGACATTTTGAAATATTACTCCAATTCATAATTTTGCGTTATTGAATAATGTTCCACATTCAGTGACAATAATTTCATTCATCTTCAATTTCACAAAAGGTCAAATAGAGTAATAACAATCTCGCCAAGATAATTTTTCATCCAAGTCTATTTCCAATGAAATTAGCATTTACATTGCCTTAAGAAATTGCATTTTTATAATTATACATGTTCCATGTAAAGATGGGAAGGCAACATGAAAAAAAATACATTCTTAACTGAGTTTTCATTGACTCTCCATAAAAAGTAACTCATACTAAAATACTGGCATCCAAGTCTATTTCCAATGAGGTACAGCGGAAAACACCCCACCTTTACCCCAGAAATTGAGATGTTAAATAACAAGTGTGAAAATGATGGAAATTTAACTTATATGCCCTTTCTTCACCGTAAATACCCCAATTCGAGAATGGAGAATTAGTCTGGCTTGGTAGCTTAGTTGGTTCAAGCACCTACTCGGCAAGTGGCAGACTCTGGTTCGAGTCCGGTCATATTCAGAATTTTTCTTCTTCTCAAACTTCACGTTTATAGCAGGTTAGTTTTCCTTTGGCATAATTGATATGTTTTTGTCTTTGCTCAAGAAGTGATGTCAATATTATTTTTTTCCCATTTATAAAAGCGTGTTTTTCACCCTGAGGTTGGAGCTATACCTAGCCTACGATCAACGAAGATTTTCTAAACCAGGAAGTTAGTATATACATATTTTTATTCTCTTTTTATTTACCGTATTTAATCGATTGTAAGCCAACCCCTACTTTTCACAAGGGTACACGAGGAAAATTCCATGTTGGGTGTACAGACATCCTAATTTTCCAGGATTTGTCGCGAAAAAGTATTGAACATTATGAATGCCCCGGTTTTTTCAATTCGTAATTAAATACAAAAGGTATCAATTAAAATTAGGACAACACAAATTACATACGTTATATTCAAGCATTCAATACAATTTTTACTAAAATGTAATCTGTCCCGGTTAATTCCCAGATTTTTAATCTCGCAACAGAAATATCCCAGTTTCTCTATATGTCTTCTCCGTCTCACATTCGACTCATCAATACCGTGCACCATTGTGCGACAAGATTTGATGTTTCAAATAAAATATAAGATGTATTACGTATTTACTCCATATACTTCTGGGACCCCAAGTAAGCATGGCGTTTTTGTTAACGTTAGCCATTTGCATTGTCTAGATGTTTTGGTGTAGTTTTACAATTTCCAGTTTTATTGCTTTTTATTATTTAAAAAATGACCCATCCATTGAATATGGCATCAAAATAAATACCTAAAAGCAAGGGACAGGAGAGGAAAAGTTGTTTTAATGCTAACACAGAAGCTGGAGCTGATCAAACTTGAAAATTTTTAAGTGAGCCCCTCACCTCACCACACACTACGATATCAAGGCTCATAAGGCTAAATTAATGAAATTTGTGTCATCTTCTGAGATGAGTAAATCAATTAATAAACGTCATACGCTTCATAAGCCAAAACTGGAGGAAATGGATAAAATATTATATGACTGGTTTTCACAGAAATGTTCAGGAGAATTAAATAATTTCGTTCTTTTCTAACAGAGTAAATAAAGATAAATGAGAGATATAATCCAAAAAAATTCAATTTTGGGAACAGGTTCACTGTCATACTCGTATTATAATTAATTATTATAAATCTTCTAAAATAAATGTCATAAAATGTAAACACTGGAACAGTAGATTCAAAATAGCGATCATCTCCAACGACAGATCAACGGTCTTTGTAAATATAGATGTTATTCATTTGTAATTTAAGGTTCACATTTTATGTTCAGTGTATAAGTTGACTAAGTAATAGGAAATTTTTTTAGGCTTCAAAGTTCGACTTATACACTGGAATATAGGGTACTTGCATTTTTTGAGGAAAATCTTAATAGCAAAACTTTTAACGTCATATTTCTGTAACTCTGTGGCAAATTTGGCCATATTATGAATAACATGACAGATGCAGTTTGCTTTGATAATATTAGGATTTTGCATTTAAAGCTTTTGAAATGCTGAATCGTATTCACCAAAATTAACTGCTGCATTATTTACTACATAAGAACTAATAAACTCAGTAACCAAACCATTAGACAGTAAAATATTTTCAATATGGTTAGTGATTGTTGAGGAATTATCTTCTGGATCATCATATAAATCTAACTCTTTAATACCTTCAGTTCTGTTGAAAATTTTCAAAATAAGTGGATAGCATTTTGTATTACATTTGTTTGGCGTAGCTGAAGCTACAGAGAAATATTTTACTTAACACTCTTTCTGCAAGAATACAGAGCCATCAAATTTTGAGCTAAACTTTCTAATTTAGTTTGACCACAATGTATTTTTGCATCTATTTCAGAGTCAGAAACTATTTTACAAGTTAGTTTTATTCCACACACTGAAGACAAATAATGGTGGTTGCACATAATTCCATGATAAACAAAGCACAGTTCAATAACCATTCTATAATCTATTCCTTTGGAAGAAGGATGAAATTGTCTTTGAAGTTTCTGTTTTTAGTGAATTCTGAATATATTTCAGTTTCCAAATGTTTTTTAATGTTCCTGCATCTCCATAAGTCAAGAGGGGCATAAACCGCATTTAGCAGTAAAACGATTATTGGTTTTTACAATCCATGATGAAAAATTTGGATTTTTGATTTTCGTCTTTGAAAGTGCAAAATCTTTTCATTTGTGAGGATGATGGACACATTTCCAGTATTTTAATTTTACATCCATCCATTTGGGTAGTATGATCATCAGAATCATAATCATTCATCTTTTACAATACCCTTTTGCTAGGCCAGATTAAGATACTCTGGGACCAGGGGTGATTATAACGTCTGCGCAATCGGCGCAACGCACCGACGGGCCCCAAAGTAATTCATGGATGGCGAGACCTGTGTTGATTCTTGCTCAGATACTTACCTTTGTGTTCATAACCAATAAGCGATTCTTCTTCTATTTATACATTTGGAGTTTTATGTTAAAATCAATAACGTAAATTAAAATTTTGAAAATGAGAATTCGAATTTTAATAGCAGATATGTACAAGCGGGCTAAGAGCCCTAAGAAAGTTGCACCAAGTAATTCGAAGTCATAAAATCCCCGTATTTTTCGAAGGCTGCTACCTCCCCCCCCCCCCCCCCACGACACATTTTCTGGGATCTCCGTGGGGCCCATCTAATCCTGGGACCCTGGTGCAACTGCATCACTGCACTCCGGTTAATCTGGCATTGCCCTTTTCACAAAAGAAATTTTAATAATAAAATTGACTTTTATTTTGGATTGTTAAAATACTACTGATAAAACGTTAAATTTGTTCACAATAACACGTGGTTAACCTATAATTTCTTAAAACTATAGGCTACTTACTAGCATATATAACACTTCTTGTGCAGGATTTACATATATCATGAAGACGTCTCTACTGAATTGATGACAGAGATGATGAGATGACAGGTATAGATAAAGTGACCAGACGTACTGATTTAATCAGTACAGTACTGATTTCAAATATGTACTGAATTTTGTACTGAATTTTAAAGTTGTACTGATTTTAAATGAAGAAAAAAATCTATAATTATTTACTTCATTTACTGTGGGAATGACGGTTGAGGTGGCTCGGGCGCGATGTTGCCAGGATGTGTAAAGAGGACTTGCGACAACGCTGAGTAGTTCCCCATAGCAAACATTACCTCCCCTCCACCTATGATTGGCTGTGAGGGAGGGGAGTTTTTCAGTCTTTCCTTCCAAACCCCCACCCCTTCTCTACAACTAAGTCTCAATTCCAAAGTAATGTCGTTCAGACAATAGTAGTTATGGTTGTGTATGTCATGTGAGTAGTATAATATTTTAATGCTGTTTAGTAAATTAACATTATTCTCAGAATAGATTATTAATATTCGTATTTAATTATATTTAAAGACCCTGCCATAAATAGAAGAAAAAACATTTTCTGATCGACTTCAGCAAGAGTATCCAATATATATATATATATATATATATATACATACACACACACACACCTATGTATACTGTAAAAAATTTCAATATATAAAGTATTATATTGAAATGTAGTTTTCTTTCATGGATATAAGAAATAAAAAAATGTACTGATTTTACATCTAGAAAATCTGGTCACTTTAGGTATAGACAATCAAAATTTAATTGAATCTTGTATGATGAAGTATATATTGATACATATAGAAATGTATTTTAAATAAGACAAATTCTAATTAATGTCAAACGAGAAATCGGGACAATTTGGGAAAAAATCGGGATATGAGGCGAAAATCTTCAAAAGTTCTGCTAAAATCGGGACAGGTGGTAATCGAGTCGTTCCGAACGTAGACTTGGCAAAGAAATCGTATACACCCGATACTAGCGCCAAAAAAGGGATGTGGTGAGATATGGAACTAGATGAAAGGTGGAAATGTAACACGGCCTCAGACCTTGGAAATATATGGGCGCGTATGTCATACTATCGGAAAAGTTTGCTGAACTTGCCTATAGCCAAAAGTCGCAAAAGGCAAATATTGACATATATCTCCATCTTCTTTTAATTTGCTGCTGACCAACACTGAAAGAGATATGATAAACATTTCCGAGCGGTGTTGCAAAAGGCAACATTTTATATATACCTCAAGTTTTTTCATTTTCGTATGACTTAAGCAGGACGAAACTCCAAACATTTTGATCAGCATTTCCTTGCAAAAATATAGCTAGTAAAGCCGGGTCAAGAAACGCAATAAATTATATACATCTATAGAATTTTCAAACTAAATCATAACAAATCTTAATCATTTCAAAATCGGGAAAGACAACAAATTATATATTACAAATATCTTCAAATAGTATTATGAAATGCAATTTAAAAGCTTTTATCCAAATTCTCCAATTTCTCTAACTCTTTTTAGTAATCAGAAAATGAAGTTTGGTTGACCAGCATTATATCTCATTAAAATTGGCTTGCAACTCAGTGTCACAAAAAGCAACATTTTGTATACACCTCCAAATCCTGGATTTTCCCTATTTCCCTGAAGTACCCTGAAACAGAATTTGACATGACCAGCCTATAATTTTATTAATATTTTCTTCTAAATTTGTATCGCAATTTGCAACATTTTATATATACCCAGAAACTGAAAATTGGTTGACCAGCCCATAAAATTTGCCTCTAACATGCTGTCGCAAATTGCAACATTTTATATATACCTCTGCATCATACATTTCCTCTATCACATCTTAGTACCGAGAAACTGAAAATTAGTTGACCAGCCCATAAAATTTGCCTCTAACATGCTGTCCCAAATTGCAACATTTTATGTATATTATATATTTTTGATATAGGCAGGGAAAGCAATCTTAAGAAGATAGCAATATAAAAACTTCCTTCAAGTTGTAGTGAATTACATTCAATTGCATATAACTATTACAATTTTCTGAAATACAGTACACTAATATGAGTGTAATATTTTATTGAAAGCTTCAGTTTATCACACGCATCATCAATAAAATAATGCACGCATGAAATAAAGGCAACTCACAAAGAAATTTCTCTAATGACAAATACTAAGGTAGACAATATATCGATTATGCCATACATGCAACCTATCACATTTAAAGGTGTGCTCTTCAGGAATAACACGGAAATAATGTTGGGATACAACATTGATTTATTCATCAACAGAGATACATATAACAGGTGTTACAATATTAATATTTTTTGGTCACAGCACTTCTGAAGGACAGCAATTCAAAATAAGTTACTTCTGATATGTAAAAGTAGCTGAGCAGTTTCAGACCCTGTGTCATCCAATGATCACTGTTTCTTGGTGCACATAGGAAATGGTCACACTTCCCATTCAAAAGCTTCACACATCAATATAGCAGGTGACAGGCAAATGAATGAGCGACCACACCTTTGTGGTCTTGTCATGCTGTTGGAATAAAACAGTTTATAAAATTTAGACATTTTCATGCTAATGACACAGACTGGATTCTGTAGTGTCCGAGCTGACGAGGTTGGCAGCTCTGAATATGAATACGTTTGTCTTGTTGGCCAAGTTGGCTATTCTGTAAGTAAGACAGTGGAGTGGTAAATAAAGATGGCATATAATTTGGAAGACGTTTTAATTGTGGACCAATATTGTCATGAATCCTGGCCTTCGAGGCCATAGCAAGGCTTAGAATGTACATTGGCGACGAGGATAGTTTTGGTGAAATTATCCATGAGCCAAGAATTGTGAGTGGTGGCGTGCTGCAAGTAGTTATATACGACGCACGTTGGCCTATCGTCACTGTTGTGCAACATGGGAAGTCAAAACCCGGAATATGAAAGGTTTAATCCGTTTGTCGACGCCTCTACTATTGGAATTCATTGGAGAAAGTGGTTGCGGGGCTTCGATTTGATGGTCGAAGCGAAAGGTGTGATTGCGGCTGCCCGCAAGAAGGCCATGCTGCTGCATTATGCCGGTCCAGATGTGCAGGACATCTACGACGCCTTGCCGGCAGAGGATATGGCTGCAGCTCAAGGAACATCGCCAGTGTTAGGATCGGGAGAAACAGGTGACGATGTATATGTGAGAGCCATCAGAGTCCTAACACGTCATTTTGCAGCTGAGGTTAATACGCTGTGTGAGCGATATAAGTTTACCAAATTGTATCAAAAAGAGACAGAATCGATCAGCGAATTTGTGATTAAGCTGCGTCAACAAATTGTGGGTAAACTGGCAGGGGCAACAAGCCGAGGAAGCCATTCGGGACCAGATCGTGGCAAAATGCTTCTCCAGTGAGCTACGTTCTAAGCTCCTAGCAGAGGCTTCCAACCTATCCCTGGTGAAAGCAATGGAGATAGCACGGTGATGGGAGTTGACAACGCACCAAGCCGAGGACATGGTGACGACACACCAGGTGAAAGCAGTGAGCACCAAGGGAGGAGGCAAGAAGTCCAACTCGGTTAAGAAAGTAGCATGTTACCGGTGTGGAAAAACAGGACATTATGCGAATGATGACAAGTGCCCAGCGAAAAATGCAAAGTGCAAGAAATGTGGCTTGGTAGGTCATTACGGAAATTGTTGCAAGACTAAGCAGGGTAGAGTCGAAAGGGAAAAGGAACAAAAGTCAGGAAAGAAAAACAAGAATAAAGTGCAAAGTGTTAACCGACAGCAGGATTCCTCTGACTCATTGTCAGGAATAGAAAAAGACTAGTGGTGCTAAAGGAGGTTACAGTTTTAATGTAAATGTCTGTAGTGTGGCAAGTGATGATTTGATGGATGTTGTCATAGGATCTGTGCCCACGAAAGCGCTTATTGATTCAGGAGCTACCGTAAATGTGGTGGATAAAGTTGAGTGGGAAAGACTAAAGAAAGCGCAAGTGAAATGTGTGTCACACTTGACATACCAGAACTTGACAAACTATGGATCAAAAAGATCGAGAACTGTGATTGGTGCTTTTAGGACTGATGTGAGCATAGGGGGAAAAACTGTTAGTAATGTGGAATTCTTGGTTATGAAAGAACAGGAGATTCCTATTCTAGGTAAGAGTATAGCAATAGCACTTGGGGTGCTAAAAATTGGATTTGATGCTCAGGTAAGGGCAGTGTCAACTCATTGGGAACAGAAGTATAATGAGGTTTTTACTGGTGTGGGTAAACTGAAGGATTATCAGCTTAAAATTCCCATAAATACTGAAGTACCTCCTGTAGTCCAATCTGTAAGGCAAATGCCATATCATATGAGGGCCATTGAACAGAAATTGGTTCAAGATTTGTTAGACATAGATATCATTGAAAAGGTAGATGGCTCCACTCCTTGGGTGTCCCCAATTCAAATTGTGCCCAAAAAGTCAAAGGATTAGTGATGGACATGAGGCAAGGAAATACAGCCATTGTAAGGGAAAGGCACCCAATGCCTACAATTGAAGGGCTGTTGAATGGGAGGAAAGTGTTTTCTAAATTAGACCTTCGCTGGGGGTATCACCAAGTTGAACTTGCCGAGGAGTCTCGGGGGGAGCAGACAAATTCTTCAAGAATCAATTCTTCGAACGAGCAGTTCTTCGAATGACAAATTCTTCGAAAATTGACAAGATTTCGGAAAGATATTAAAATATATAGAAAAATCTTAACTTAAACAAAAATTAAGTTATCGATAAACTTTTTCTGATTTCAAAAGTATTTATTTACCTTATTAACCACTTCCTCGATTATCATGAAGATATTTGGCAAATGAGATCGTATATAAATACTTTTACACTACTTTTCACTACAATTTTCCTATGTAAGCTTCACGTTTTCCATTTCTCGTGATTTTATTTTTACCAGTCTTGTATTTTTACTAGATAATAGTTTTAATTAAGTTTTATTATAATAACATTTAACGGGATCAGAATGCACGATTATTACTCATTTAATAAGATGGTTTAAATATGAAGCAAAATGAATTCTTTTATTAATTAAAATTAATAAAAATTATAATTAAAAAAATCAACTTACTTTGAAGGCGAAGGTTCCCGAGTTTAATTAAAGAATTACATTGTATCACAATTGAAATTTCCACATAATTCTATTACGTATCGGAAATCAAATTGTGATACAATTTTAAAAATTACATTTAATTGATTACAATGTAAAGATACAAACTAAACTTTTATTAAAGCCTTGTACATTCACTTCAGTTTGAAAATAAGTATTGGGTGGAAAGGTATCGCTATGGCATTGAATTTTGTTATGAGTGAGAAAGTAAAACGTAAACTGCTGCTTGATGGACATTTGTTTTACAAAGAAAGCAAGTTGAAGAAAAAATTTCTTGGAAGTGTGAAAGATTTCAAACTACCAAGTGTGGAGCGAGAGTTATAACGAAAGCTCAAACTATTTTGAATAAGAGGTGCGAACATAACCATTTAGGGGATGCTAGCCACGTAGATGCAGACAGAGTAATGGCAGCCATCCGTAAAAGGGCAAAAAACACCTGCGAAACACCAACCTACGTAGTGTCTTCCTTGTCAGTAGGAGTCAGTCAAGCTGCTGCTGCGAAACTACCCTCTGTACCGAACATTAAACGTACTATCAGAAATGTTCGTAAAAAAGAAGATGCTGGACTAGCTATTCCAATTTCCCGTCGCGATATTGTGCTTCAAGAAGAGTACAAGCAGACTGAAGGAGGAGAAGAGTTTCTTCTATATGATGCTGGACCTCTAGACGACCGCATTTTAATATTTTCCACTAGGAAAAATTTTAAATTTCTTTCTTAGTCGTTCCAGAAATTGGTATTCTGATGGAACCTTTAAGACTGTACCGCCTCTATTTCAGCAGCTTTATACCATCCATGGGTTAGAAGCTAACAACTCCATTCCTTTGGTGTATGATCTTCTACCAGACAAGAAGGAAGAAACATATACCCGTCTTCTGAGAAAAGTTAAGGAATTCGAGCCAGCTTCTGACCCTCTCTCTTTTTTGACCGACTTTGAAATGTCAGTGATTAATGCAGTGAAGAGTGTATTTCCTCTTGCTAATCACCGTGGATGCTTCTTCCATTTTTGCCAGTGCATTTTGCGTAGAATTCAAACAAACGTTTTACAGGAATTATATGAGAATAACGCGGAATTTTCTATAGAGCTCCGTGTGCTTCCGGCTCTAGCTTTTGTTCCCACTGCAGAGGTTGTGAACCCTTTTGAAACTCTATGCAACAGCGACGCTTTTCCAGAAGAAGCATAATCAGTTATTGATTACTATGAGGACCCGTGGATTGGGCATCCGGATCATCGTTTGGGTCGACGTCCTCCAATCTATAAGCATCAAATGTGGAAATGTTACGAAAGCGTGCTTAACGGACTGTCAAAAACAAATAACAGTGTTGAAGGATGGCACCAAGGATTCCAGCAACAAATCGATGGGAGTCATCCTAGCATCTGGAAGTTCATTTGTGGAATCAAGAAGGAACAGAGCCTGAACAAACTACGCTTAGAGCAGTACACCAGTGGTCAGGAACCACCGCGTCAGCGGAGAAAATATCAGGACAGTGCAGAAAGATTGAGGCGAGTTGTTCCTGATTGGAATGAAACTATAAACATTTGTTATTATTTGCTGTTGCAAATAATATTGGATATTGATAAGCCGATAAAATGTAGCGTTTCCTTCTGGTACGATATAGTTATAAAGGTAGCATAAATTATATTTTTATAATGAATTAGAAACAAAAATAATTTCCATATGTGAACCCAAAACTTGTTCTCTCTAATTCTTTATAACATGTTGCTCTGTGTGAAAATAAATAAAATGTGTCCTGTGAATAAATATTTTAATGATTTGAAATATTTACCAAAGTTAATTAACCCTTGCCTGACTTTTTCATTCTTTCAAAATACCAAATAATAAATGCTCTAGCCAACAAAAAAGGGAAGCATAATCAATTTTACTTTTAAATATACTTTAATAAAATAACAACCTTCACAATAATTTATATTTCTTTATATAACCATTGAAAGAAAAATAGTGATACATAATTGCTCTGACAACATCTCATTTGCCGAATATCTTCACGCTAATCGAGGAAGCGGTTAACGAGGTAAATACTTTTGAAATCAGAAAAAGTTTATCGATAACTTAATTTTTGTTTCAGTTAAGATTTTTCTATATATTTTAATATCTCTCCGAAATCTTGTCAATGTTCGAAGAACTGATTTTCAAAGAATTGATTTTCGAAGGATTGATTTTCGAAGAATTTACCTAGAACCGTCTCGGGGTATTACAACTTTCTGTACTAGTACTGGTCTGTATAGGTATAAGAGGTTAATGTTTGGTTTGAATTGTGCACCAGAAATGTATCATAAGATTTTATCTCAAGTGTTACATAATTGTGAAGGTGTATGTACCTCTCTTGACAATATTGTTGTGTATGGTAGTACCCAGGATGAACATGATGTTAGACTAGATAGGGTGTTGCAAACCCTGAAGAAAAGGCGGCTTACTCTAAATGGTAAGAAATGTAAGTTTAGTGTGCAGAAAATAGAATTTCTGGGCCGTGACATTTCAGGAAGTGGCATTAAGCCCTCAGAAAGAAATGTGGAACAAATCATGCAATGTAGGGGATCTCAAAATGTAGCAGAGGTAAGGAGTTTCTTGGGCCTAACTAATTTTGTGTCCCGATTATACAGGATTATTCCACTCTGACAGAGCCTCTCAGATGCTTGACAAAGAAAGGAATTCACTTTACTTGGGGTAAGATTGAATCAGAGGCTTTCCAGAAACTTAAGGAGCCTATCAGTAGTGATTTAGTCCTAAGCTTTTATGATGTGAATGCCCCAGTTCAAGTAATAGTAGATGCTACTGTCCGATTCAAAAAGACGTGCAGTCGGAATGTTTTGTTTCTTTCCCAACTTGTTAGCAACGCAACCCCTAGTATAATATATCATTTCAAAGACCCATTATTGTACTTTTCTGTAGCATAAATATATATTTTCTTATAATTGATCAGAATTTTTTTGAACATGAAATGTTTTGAAAAACGTTGTTTTGGGGCCCTTCGGCCCATTCTGCCACTTTGACTTACTCTGTTAAAAAACTAATAATGTTATGATAACCAAATTTCATTTTAATATTAGGTGGACTCTTAGGAGAAACCTTGCGACGTTTCATTACATTAGCATATTTAGTTTATTATAAACAATAGAAAACATAAAAAATTGAACTCCTCACTCAATTTTTATTTTTTGGCTATGAAAATTATATCATCCTCTTTGTAAAAAAGATATCTACATTTCTATGATCCAAGAATAATGAAAATGTATGTTACGCATTAAAAAATGCTTTTTATCTGCGAGGTATTAATTTAGTTGAAAGCGGTGTTGCCAAGCGTCTCCTCTCATGCCTGCACATGCTTTGTGACATTTTTCCCTGCCCTCGGGACTTTGTCCACAATCCCGAGGGACTTACAGTTCTTAATCTGAAATGTTCATATTTAACATTATTAAAGTCATTTATCATCAAATATAATTTTTTGTAACATTTCATAATCTCAATTATTCACATTAAAGTATATACATATATTGAAAACTGCATCTTTTCACAGCATTTTTCAATAATATCTCCATTTTAATACTTAATTTTCTTTAAAAACTGAATCATATCACATTTTACGAAATTTACACTGGATTATATTTTATAAACAAACTAGCTGAAAGTATCCGGCGATGCACGGGTTATGCCAGACGTCTTTGGCGAATAAAATTGTTTTATATGGTAATACAATCATTTCACCTTGTGCGCATTTTTTTACCAAAGGATGAAGGCATTATAAATTAGGAAAATATGTTTTTATATTTATTTCAAAGCTTGCTTGTAAACGTGTATTTCCGTTGAAATCTCGATTTCGAATTTTTTCATGAAAACAGTACTTTCTCTATACTGTGTATATTGGAGAAAGTATAAACTAATGCAATACTAAAAAAATACGCGAATTTTAATAAGCAAAATAAAATAAGGTTGCCGGTGGAAATATCGATTATTCCATGTTGTCTTATAAGGAATGGAAATCATTCTCGGGAATTTGGAATTTTTTTTCGTAAATGGCTTCTACTTTAAGAACCGAACATTCCTACCAAATGTCAATCTTCTAGCTACTCGGAAAGTTTGTTAAAAATAGCATTACTCTACATAAGGATTGATGGAAATCCGTTGGAGCAAGTTAGAGAATACAGATATCTTGGTAGCTTAATAACTAGAGATGCCAAATGCACAGATGAAACCCTTAGTAGAATAACGAAAGCAAAAGCCTCCTTCAGAAAGAAGAAAGTTGCTTTAACCACTTTCTCATTTGACAATGCGAAATTTTTGGATGGAATTAATTAATTAGAAACAGATTAATTTCATTCATTTTATTAACTTATTAGTATATTTACATTACTGTATTTACATATGTAAAATATATATTGTTTATACAAATAAATAAATGTAGGATAATATTTACAGAATTCACAGATTTAATATTTACAAAGGAGTGGAGGCTTAATATTTAGGCTTTAAATGGATAAGAAAATCATTTGCAATCATTTGATTCGGTCCTTTGCAAACATCCGGGATAGTCCTCCCATCCAGTAACGCATCTCCTGTCTTCTGCTTCTTCAGATTTGTCTTCAGCTTTTCCCAGCATCTATTTCAACGCCCATGACAAATATTATTTAGTCATACAGAAACTCAAAATATCATCATATTTAAATTGTATAACTTGAAAAACATTCACTATGGAATTCCTATGCCATGCCCACAAACTTGTTTAAATTAATGAAAGCAATGCACAATAAAAAGAAGTCATACAAAACTTGTGCCTAACTATAACAATTTCATACGGGAATATATGATGGTACCCGATTTCTTCCTCTAACATAGCAAATTCTTGACAAATAATTTGTCCTCACAAATTCAAAGCAAATTTAATACAAAGCTATTTAATGAATTGTGGAGGCGAATAATGGAACTGAAATGGATTGTAAATTAAAATATTATGAATTTGCAATCATAAGGCACAGTAAGCCCAAAACAAAATAGCTTGAGTTAGGCAAACGTGAACAAATTAGACCGTCCTTAAATATCATACATACATGCAGACCCATCACATGGTTTCTTTTGTGGTAGGCATAGAATAAAGCCAAATATCCCAACAAAAACTACCTCTATACATTTACATATTGACTCCCTTTAACTTATCTAATCCAGAATGTACTTTCCTTACACTGCTGTTACCACTGCTTCCAATATTTCCCAAGCATAATGTGCGCTTTCAATCTAGATAACCTTATCCCATCACTCATGGTGATATTAATTTAACTCCAGCATGCGCACATATTGCAACCCCAACTCGGTGGTATCTTGCAAGTTTTCACTTGATCATAAGAAGATAAAATAATAATTCTTCCAATACCACCTTTCATGCAAACCCACACTGATTAATACTGCACTAATAACTCACATTTCCTGACATGCATATTGGCCATTTCATATAAAATCAGACCTCCGATCAAAGAGTCAAACCACCATAATCATAACAATGGGAATATAATTACTGTTTAGAATTAAAGCACTCCACCCGTCAAAATAACAATTTGTTCATTAACATTTACCTTGATGTTGTCAAGTCGTTCATACTGATATTGTGTTAAAATGGTATCAATATGGTTATTATGGTCGTTTCGGCCATCATAACCATATTGAGAGTTGCTGCACCCGTCAAAAGAACACAAATTCATTAACTTTCCGATAATTAGTTAATAGCTTACCTCTTCAGCTGTTTGTCGTCCCTCCTTGCGACATCCCGATTGCTGTTAAACTCGCTGCAAATGTTTCTCCAGGCTGATTTTTTGGCCTCGCATGAAGTTGGGTCCGTCCTTTTATTTTCTACGACGTTCTTATACCTTTCCACCAAGTCACAAATGATTTTCTTCTCCACCATCGAAAACAAGGAGGTTATAACCTCCTTGATCGAAAATGATACATTCCTCGACGCCATATTAATAAGATACAGAATGCGCGTGAAAACGTCATACAACTGAACGTCGAAAACGACATCGTCCATTTTTCATCACATTGTTGCAATATCTCTTACCTAGGGGTCCCATCCACCAGCAGAGAGTTGGATACAGTACTTTTCCCCTTCCAGCGTGGTCAAATTAAAGTATATCTCTTTGTCACTTCCCTGCAAAATATACGAGGCAGCTATCTCTTTCACATGATCTTTAACATCATGAATCACAGCTGCAGCTTCTACTTTCCACTGATCTTCATCAAACACCACTTCCTTATTTTCATACGCCATTTACCAAGTGATGAGAATCTCTTCATAAACGGATCTCCGAAAGACCGTTGATAAATGTTTTAAAACTATTCAATCACATCCACAACTTCGCGTACACCTACAACAAATTTTCCATCCAACCGCTATCAATTTGTTTCGCTGTTCATTTACATCTCTTCCTAGATGCCGTACCTGCCGTACTCCTTGGGATGTAGAGGAAGGAAGATATCTCTCATTTGGCTGTTGGACGAAGTCAGTAATAGGTAAGGAGATCATTTTACATTGTCATTTAGAATTAATGTTGAATTTATGTAATCGGTTTTTCATAATTATATTACTGTGAATGTTAATCAATGCGAAATTGACTTCTTGGTTTTTTCGTTGTGTAGGATGCTTATTTAGCCATAGTAGCGAAAACTTAATTTCTTTTTAAAACTGCACGTGGTCTCGCATATAGCCATCGGATTAATGTTGCTTTACGAACATCCTTGACGTTTGTACAATTTTGGATCCGAAGTTTTTATAACTTTTCCGATTCAGAGTTTATAAGTTTTTGGAAGTCGAGAAACTTAATTACTCTGAGATATCGAATTCGACTCGAATGCTAATGTGGTTCATAACTTTAGCTCGGCATTTGTTAGGGGACACGGTTAATTTGGTTCGGCGTAACTTTTACCTTGTTGAATTAGTTTTTTATAGACAATTTCTACTTCGGGTAGATTTAGCAAAGTTTTAGACGTAAAAGTGGTTATCGAGTAATCGAATGGATCCGTAAGCAAAACGTTGAAACGTAAAAGTTAGAGAGTTCAACCGCATTGATTAAGTATGGTAAATTTTTTATCACCGCTTCATTCTATTTGGTACAGCTGCTTCTGGCGAATGATACATTATTCGCGTTATAGTTTGCTTTGATTATCATGATTCCATTCAACTTCTGAGACGGTTAGTGTCTAATCTCGACGAAACGTAGCATGCGTTTGTCGATCAGATTGTCTTTAAACGTGCTGATATTGCCCCTCATGATATAGGTGATATTTTCTTGGTGTTAGAATTTCGTAAATTAAAGCATATAACTTTCAATGGAAAAATTTATTGAAAGCAATTATGTATTTGGTTGCCGTTCAGTTGAAATTATGTAGTTATTAAAAAGATGGTTTAAAAATAAGCATCTTATTTTCCTCACAAATCTTTGAATTGAAGATTAACTTGCGTTAAAATACAATTTCAGTTTTGAATGGAAATGGAATGATTTAGCATGAGAGAAGTGTACTCGGGAAGTCGTGAATATTATTCAACATGAAATTGTGGTGCTGGATTTCTGATTCGATTCTCTTGTTGTTTCAGAGGTATGCATCGAATATATACTTACCTGGGGATTCTCAATTTGCAGTCTGGTGCACAGATCCGGGAAGTGATTGCTCATGTGATACCAAGAAATATTTATGGTAAGTATTATCAATGTTATCTGATTACTTTCAAACGAACATAAATATTAACTGTAAATAGGACTATAGAAACAAAGGAAGTGATCTTGTGATGACAATGTAGCATGAAATATTAGTTGAATTTGTTCCTTAGTGCTGCCTAATAGCCTTTAGTTTGCAGTTCAGTAGGAAAATATTTAGTTTCACTTTGCTGTGCAGCAAATTTGTTCAGTTAGATGGTTTGGTTGGGGAAGTAAGTGGTAAAGGTGCTGGCCTATTACTCACCTGTTCCAAGTGGCAGTGGCCACAAACCCTGCAAAAGTAGGATTTTTTTGGAGGTTGCTCATGTTATTTGTGCGTATGCAAACTAAAAGAGTGAGACAATGAGAAAAAACAATTCAGCGCTTTGTCCTTATGAAGGGATGTTAAGCAGCTGGCCCTCTAGGTGCTCTTTGTACGAGTAGGCTAATGCAAGCACCAGGTTTTCCATCCTCTCTGTCTGATAAGGTAATGGGAAACCACCACACCATTTGTTGAACATTCCCAAGTCAGTCAAACCAATCTAAAGACTAAGAAACATCAGGTGGTTTGGCATACTACTTTCATTACTGATGGCATAAGTGTTATCAACACTTCAATGCTTGTCCATTTATATATGTTAAGCATTTGGAGCTTTTACTTTTATACCTGAATACCTTCAAGAGAACATAAATCAAGTAAATATTAACTGTAAATAGGAAAGGATTTTATAGAAACAAAGGAAGTGATATTGCAATGACAAAGTAGCATGAAATATTTGTGGAATTTGTTCCTTGGTGCTGTCTAATAGCCTTAACCAACACTGGTACAATTACGAAAATGTTTTGAGACAGATTCAGATGATGCTGGGTGGGTGGGTGATGAGTCTTTACACCAAAGTTTAAATTCATTTTTATATATTTTTTTAAAAATCTGATGCAGCAATTCTTAAATTAAGGCAGATAGGAGCTTGTATTTTTGTCAATCAATTCAGTATTGTCTTGTAATGCAGGTTTTCTGTTTATCTAACATTTTGTTTCAGTACTGTATTATTTCTGGCTTTCTCTCAAACTGTTCTCATGCTGTAGATTATCACAGTTTCATCATCACCATAACGTAAGATTGGCACTGTAAAAACATGGTTTTTTTTATTTCACCATTGAAAGTATTGTGAAACACTAAAGTTACTCAGCAGTTACATTTTGAAATGTGCAGAAAAGCTGAAGTGTGGGCATTGTGCTTATTAAACTTTTTCCAGATTAAATACCCAGCCCATGACTTTCTCCGTATGAGGTAATGAATATGATTGCTCTCAAGAATAATTATCAGCAGTTTCACTTGTGAATAATTTTTACATTGACAAAACAATAAGTAAACAAAATTGTTACCTGTTGATATCAGTTTAGTCGTGTATCCATGCATTAGTTTTTTTAATGGCATCTATATATGTTTCAACTAGTTCCTGTGAAAGTGTAGTAACTTAAGCTTATATTGAAAAGTGATAAATCTCAACTTCTTTAACTGGATATTTTGAGAAAGTAAAAATAATTTTATAATTTAGCTTCTTTCAGCATTGTAAAGATTTCATAATTATCGTTAACATAAGTGTTGTCAATGCTTCAATTTTTGGAAGTTTATGCATATGCAATACTTTGTGCCTGGGAACTTCTACTTTTCTGCCTGCTGACTTCCAATGCAACATAAATCGATTAAATGTGCTGTATAAATAGGATGGAATTTATAGAAACAAAAATATTAGTTTAGTGGTGGCTGTGTAACGAAATGTTTATCAAATTTGCTCTTTGGTGATGTGTAATGATTTTTTAAACAATTTAATGTTGAAATTATAAACATTTTGAGACATCCCAAAATGATTAAAATATTTTACTGAATCTACATTAAATTTACTGAAGCAACTGTGGAGATATTTTTTTAGGAAAGCTGTTTCTGAGATTTTTATTAGTGAAAGTTAGTTGAATTATTGGAATACATGCAAATTTTTTAGAAAGTTAATAACGTTATGCTAATGAAAGTTTGTGACAATTCATTTTTATTCTATTTCCACTGGTGGTTGGCAAATCATCAGATGGGCATTCAAAAATTGTACACAATTTATTTATCCAATACTATTTGTGTATTTTATTTTATAAATGTTGAATCAATTAAATCAAAACAGTAATAGAAGTCTGAAATTTGCAGGGTATATGTGAACTATTATGCCATTTATTACTATGGCAAAGGATTTTATTTTTGGAGATTTTGGTGTGTGACAGGGAAACATTTCATAGCATTGATATAATGCTTTTATCTTGTCAGCCTGTTACTTATCAAGTATTAAAAACGGGAAATAAGTGACTAAATCAGAAGCAATAATGCAGGTTTTTACCATGTAAAAGGCAGCATATTGGTCTTGTCACACTGAAAGCTTTCAGAAGATTGGAAATATTTGCTTATTATTCTTTGGCTGAAAGTTCCAGACTCATGCATATTCTTTGACTGTTTTTAAAGCAATTAAAATGCAAAAAGAACGGTCATTTGATACTATATGAAATTGGTGTTAGACTATATATTCAATGACTACTAATCTCCTATAATATATTTTTAAGGGTGTGTTTGTTGATTTGTTCATGGAACTCCTAAATGATTAAAGCTAGAATAACCAAATTTGGTACGATTCTTCCTTACATCCTAACTTAGTGAATGGTCAAGGGTTGGTCAACCGGGATTAATCAGTGCTGCCAATATAGGGGATTAACATTTTTCCATAAGATAACACGTATGAATCCATTTCTGACTTGCAAAGTATTCTTCCTTCAAGCATCAAAATACGTAAATATGGACCGAGTTTTTTCGTTTTTGCTTTATTTGATGAATAAAGCTCTATACTATCTTATTCCTGCGATGTTTACATGTTACATGGTTGAAGTTTTCAGAAATATGCTATTTGTTTCGAACTTTTGTGGATTTTTCGTACCTCTCCCGAGCTTTGCCAAGGTGGCTGTCATTATTATAGCTGGATTGTTTTATGAGCAGTGCGCACTAGACACTTTCACTTTAGGACGAGTCCATTCTCGAGCCAGGATCGCGTATAGGGGGCGCCATGTTTAGCCGTGGGCAATAGATGTGCGAACCTATACTCGTCCGAACCAAAATTCGTATACTGCGCAGCTCTGACGTCAGCCCTCCCCTTAAAGCTTCTCCGTCCAATCCTTTCCCTTCCCCTCTCATGCGTCGTTACCTGCCATTGTAAAGCGATTGAGCTGTACCTCCGATTCAGTTAGCTTCGATGAAGCTTACAAATAGATGAAAGTTTAGTGTTATTCGCTTCGCACTTTTATTTAAGCAACAAAACGGTCGATGTCAATCTTTATACATAGCAACGTAAATAGACACTGATTATTATTCAGGATGAGCGTGTGGTAAGCATTTATAACGATTGACAAAAGCAATTGAACCTTCTTTCATCTATTGAATAATGGAATATTACCTTTTTTGTAAGTAAAATCATTATATTCTACATTTTAATGTTGATTAACATAAATAGGCTCACATATCTGGTGTACATTTACTGGAGTCAGTGTTCAATCATGGACAACTGTATGTTGCCTTTTCAGGGGTTGTTTACAAGACATAAAAGTAAATATTTCAGTGAGGCATAATTACACAAGAAATGAAGCTGGATTTGCAAAAGTGATATGATAGGAAATAAAATTATCATATTATTTGAATACAATATGTTTGGAAATGGATTGTTACAAGCAAATATGATTAATTGTTAAGAAAAGCTAATAGTAAATGAAAAAGTATCTACTGTATATTTTAAAGAGTTTGTATGTTGTGCTGTAGTAGATTCACTAAATTCGTTGAAATTCAACGGGAAATTCATCTGATCTACTATAATATATTTTGAAGCGTGTGTTTGTTGGTTTGTGTGTTTGTTCAGGAACTCCTACTAAACGATAAAAGCTAGAATAACCAAATTTGGTACGATTCTTCCTTACATCCTAACTTAGTGAATGATCAAGGTTTGGTCAACCGGGATTAATCAATGCTGCCAATATAGGGGATTAACATTTTTCCATAAGATAACACGTATGAATCCATTTCTTGACTTGCAAGGTATTCTTCCTTCAAGCATTAAAATACGTAAATATGAACCGATTTTTTTCGTTTCTGCTTTATTCGACTAAGAAAACTCTATACTATCTTATTCCTGTGAAGTTTACATGTTACACGGTCGAAGTTTTCAGAAATACGCTATTTTCTTCGAAATTTTGTCGATTTTTCGTACTCTTTCCGGGCGTTGCCAAGGCGGCCGTCATTGTTACCTCCGATTCAGTTAGCTTCAATAAAGCCTACAAATAGACGAAAGTTTAGCGTTATTCGCTTCGCACTTTTGTTTAAGCAACGAAACGATCGATGTTTATGGATAGCAACGTAAATAGATACTGAATATTATTCAGGAAGCGTTTATAACGATTGATGAAAGTAATTGAACCTTCTTTCGTCTATTGAATACTGGAATCTTACATTTTTGTAAGTAAAATCATTATGTTCTACATTATAATGTTTATTAGCGTAAATAAGCTCACGTATCTGGTGTACATTTACCAGTCAGTGTTCAATCATGGACAACTGTACGTTGCTTTTTCAAGCCATAAATAAAAGTAAATATTTCAGTGAGGCATAATTACACAAGAAATGAAGCTGGATCTGGCGAAAGTAATATGATAGGAAATAAAATTATCGTTATATTTGAATGCAATAGGCTCGGAAACGGATTGTTACAAGCAAATATGATTAATTGTTAAGAAAAGCTAATTGTAATTTAAAAAGTATCTACTATATATTTTAAAGAGTTTGTATGTTGTGCTGTAGTAGCTTCACTAAATCCGTTGAAATTCAATGAGAAATTCTGCTAGTTATGAATATATGGACTGATTTTTATAAAGTTAATTGATCAATTTCATTAATTTTTAACATAAATTTAAATGAATAGTTAAGACTTGAAATTATTAATAGATTATATTTATACTTGTCATTAGTTGACAATATATTTATTATTAAAATCTGTTATATTCCATCTACATATAAAACTACAAAAGAAACTTTTTGATTTGGTAGTAACAGGAATAGCCTTCTAAATCATCACCTTAAGATTCTGAGTTAACGGATAGAATATTGATATTTCTTCATTTACTATTGAGTATATTTACTCTGCCATACTATTTTATTGCTAAACTGATAGAGAGTTGATGGTTTGAATTATAAATAAATCTCAATAAATAAAATAAATATTTTTATTGCACCAGCAAATGAGGGCCCAATTGTGATATATTATGCAATTGCTTTATTTCTAAAAAATAAATTACATATTTGGTTTGTCAATTCAGGCAATATTGAACGTGAAAATTTCAAAACTAATTGTGAAATAAATCTGTTACTTAATTATTTGAATAAACTCTTGGAGAATTTTAAATTTTACAATTCTTCAATAAATAAGATGTGCTCTTTCATATTGTGTAAGGAATTGAATCTTTTGTATTAAGATTTTTTAGATTGTGTTTCTTTGTTGAATTCACCACAACCATTTTTCCTCTTTATTTTATGTATCGCAGTTGATGCTGAACCATAGTGAAACCCTGAATCGAAGAGTACTGCTTTGCTGTGATGAGAATTGATGCATCTAGGTGTGAGAATAAAGAGGACTATGAGCTGAAGGCTATATATATATATGGGATGAAAGGTTTTTATTTACCCATATGTTGCTAATCCTGGTTTGTTCATATATCAGACAACATAAATCTTCTATAATATACAGCTGCATCTTACATAGAATATAGAAGGGGATTATAAATTAGAAGTATATTCCAGTTGAGCTAGAGACTTGAAATTTTGCACAATTATAGGTTTTTGGTCATAACTGATGGAAAAAACCCGAAATTGTTGAAATTCTAATTTTTTGGGGCTATTTTTGCCGCATTGTTTCCCCATAGGAAGATAAAAATTATAAGGCACTTCAAGAAGAGTTGGAGACTGAAATTTTGGCATGATTATAGATTTTTGTCACAACCAATGGAAAAAAGACGATATTACAAGAATTCCAATTTTTAGGGGCTGTTTTTGTCCTATTGTTCAGAATAAGCCAAAATTTAGTTGGATTAAACCACACCCCAAGAATTCAATTCTCTTTAAAATATTGTTTAATCAATTTACCCTTAAAAAGTAAATAAATGAAAATATAGTGCAAGTATAGTGCTACTTTTGAAAAAATTGAACTGCTATCGTCTGTAAGAATATTTCTTTTCTAAGAATATAAGGCATCAATTTTCTGTTTGAACTTGAAAGACTGTTTAATTAAATTTATAAAGAATACTTGTTTGTAAAAAGTTTATTAGTATACTTGACAATTTTTCATAAAAAATTTGACTTCCGTTAATAAAGAATCTAATATATAAACAAGTTATATTCAAAGGCTTATATTATAAGCCTGATAAAGCCCAGAAATTTTAAAAATTGTCAATGTTTATTTTAGTGTTTGCCATATTTTAAATTTTTTTCTGCACTTCAACAAAATTTTTAAATAGTAATTTTGTTTTTTGTATATTCAGAGGCTTATATTATAAGCCTGATAAAGTCCAGAAATTTTAAAAATTGTCAATGTTTATTTTAGTGTTTGCCGTATTTTAAATTTTTTTCTGCACTTCAACAAAATTTTTAAATAGTAATTTTGTTTTTTTGCTATATTCAAAGGTTTATATTATAAGCCTGATAAAGTCCAGAAATTTTTTCAAGTCAAAAATTATTGTCCAAAATCTAAACAAACTAATTTTGTTTTGTGCTATGTTCAAAGTCTGATAGAAGTGCAGAAATTATTCTAAGTCCAAATGTAAACACCATTTTTTTTTAAAGGTTCGAAGCCCAAAATTATTCTAAGTCCAGAATAATTTTATTCTGAAGTGCAGGATAAAATAAGAAGAGAAAAATTATATTTCAGTGTAAAATTTTATTGAACTTGTATGTATACATTGTACATTATTTCAATTGCAATAAAGACAATTTATTAATTTATTATAAACAAAACCTGTGTACTCCTTTTTAGTTCAAACTAATTTCTTTTTCTCGGAGGCTCTTTTAGGTATCTTAAGACTTAAGGGGTTTTTTAAGGTATTTTTTTGCTATATTTTAGCAAAAAATGTCACTTTTTACCACAAATTGAGCCAAATTTGCTAATTTTTACCACAAATTCTACCAATTTTTGCTGTTTGTTGATCAAATTATTCAACAAATGACAACTATATATAAAAAAATATAAGACAATTTATCATTTCAACTATTCAACAGCTGACATGCTGCACATATATCACAAGACAATTAATTCAAAACTATAAACATCAAACACATTTTGCAGCTTATAAAAACTGAACAGGTGCTTAAAATATTACTTGCCTCTGATAAATATAGCTGCGACTGTGTTGTAAAATAATTAATACCCGCATTCCAACTACAGAACAGCTGCCATCAATGTTGAAATGTCACTGACAACAACTGCTCTGTGGCTGAAATGCATGTATTAATTTTTTCACAACCCAGTCGCAGCTATTTTTATCAGAGTCAAGTAATATTGTAAGCGCTTGTTCTAGACTCACTTAAAAAAAGAAATATTTCACATTATCAATGACCTAACACTAATTAATAATGTCTCCTATTGGTCAAGAAATACATTAAGTAAAAAGGAGTGCACACAATTGATTCTAAATTAGCAGCAATGTTCCCATAAACGAAAAAATAATGCTGTGTTGAATCATGCAAAGCAATGCTTAATTAAAATTACTTAAATACCGGAATAACATCTTTATAAACTTTTAAATACGATATTTAAAGTTTTATGGTATATCTATTTCAACTGTTAATAAAATGAAACCTCTATATTTGCCAAATTAATTTTCTTCGTATAAATTCATTGAAATTATACTACAGGCAGTCCCTTACTTTCATACATAATGCATTCCTGAAAACGTACGAAAGTCGAACAATTGACATGATGTTATAATGGGGGTTCTGTTCCCGGCGTGCCAAAAATATTATAAAATGTCTAATTATGGTATAAATGTTTAGTTTTTTGAGCAGGGGCCTTTTAGACACAATCATCGATTTTATAATATAGAGAGATAGGGCAATAAAATATTTAAATAATTGAAGAAATAAACACTGCTGTAGAGACAAAGGTGGCAACGTGGCAGAACCTGGTGGCTAGCAGCCAGCACCACCATGCGGTAACTCAAAATATTCATCACTTCGCTGACGTACAAAAGTCCAAATTCAGCGTACGAAAGGGTGTCAATGTATAATGTACAAAAGTCTGAGTTTTTTTCATTAAAGCATTTTGCTATTTTCATAGTTTTTTTGCAATATTGCCTAATCATGGCCCCAAAGAGAGTGATGATTGAAATGAAAGAAAAGTCGGTAAAAAGGGCAAAAAAAAGTGATGAGTTTGGAGAAGAAAATTTAAGTTTTAGATAGGCTTGTATATAATGAATCTGCTTCATCAGTTGGTAAATTACTTGGTGTGAACAAGTCTACAATAAGATCGACCAGGAAAGGGAATAAGCGATTAGAGCTAGTGTTGCAAGTGGTACTTCAACGAGTACAAAAGTGTCTTTTGTACATAGGAATCCGTATGTAGAGAAGGCTTTAAACCTGTGAATCGAGACCCAAACTCGCAAGAAAGTCTTGCTGAGTTCACTTGTCATTCGCGGAAGGCCAAGCAACTGCACAATCATTATGTCTCAAATTGTTTCGCGGTCTGCTAACGGGATATCACCAACGTCATCGAAGCATGTGTAGATCGGTTCCTTGCTCTTTAAAAAAATTTAAATCTGCTAGGTCACTTTCTAGAAACTCATCAATTGAGTAGAATGATTTAGATTTTAGCCAAGAAGCCATTACTCTTTTGATTTTATTATATTTATGCATTTTGCTTCATTTGGTAATTTATTAAAAGTGTTTGCTTGGCTGACAGACAGCACCACTATGCAATAGCTCGATATTTTTTTTTGTCAGCTGACGTACGAAAGTCCGAATTCGGTGTACGAAAGGTGGTTTAGGGGTGAGAATGTATAATGTACGAAAGTCGAGGACTGCCTGTATGTACCTCAATTAGATGTTTCACTGTTTTTCAAAAGATTAATTGTATAATATAAACCCAAAGACTACATTTACTTATGATAGCAATTTAATTTTTATAGCAGCAAAGATTGAACTAAATACATTTTGTCTTTAAGAATTATCTTACTTGGATTTAAAAATATAACTGAACTAAATCGAGGTGAGATTATATTTACAACATCATAATATAACTGAGTTTATCAAGGCAAACGCATTATTTATGAAGAAATTTGGCATACTCTCAAAGATTGTCATATATCTAGGTAAATACAGTAAGTGTATATAATTTAACGATTTGAGGTTAATTTATGTAAAATTTAAGTAGTAATCGCATTGCATGACTCAACTCTGATTATTGTTAACTAATTAAATTGCTCCTTATTGATAGATTAACACTTTCATGGCCAGTTTGTTAATTTACAAGTAAAATCAAATCATTTATATCATTAAAAATTTATCAATAATTATATTTTTTAACGTTAAAAATGGACAAATATGTGTAGCTATACATTAATATTGCAAAATATTTATTAAAAAACTGATATTTGAAGAATTTACAGATTATAATTTATGAAATTGAGTACACGACAAAACTAAAGTATTTCATTAACTACAATTGAGTTATTTATGATAAAAATTTAAACAATTCCTTCTCAGCAAGGCTTAGAATGTCAAAATCTCATATAGAGTCTACCAAAATTATTGTTATGATAAATTAATGAAAATATTTTAAACTGTAGCCATGAAATCGTTAATTAATCTCAAATACCAACAAGAGACTTTAACATTTACATTAGAGACCAACTTAAGAATAAAAAATTGAGAAACAAATAAATATCCTATAATTATTATACCAAGTGGCACTGAATGAGCTTCCCACAATCTATATACAGTGGAACACACACACGAAAACGGGTAACACGAAATATTGGTTAACATGAAATGCTTGCTCGGTCTGTTCAGATGCCTATACTTTTCAATGTAATTTTATTCGCTTAACCCGAAACTCTTAACACAAAATACTGGTTAACTCGAAAATAATTTTTGGTCCTAATAAAATAAACCTATGCAAAATTCTTTGGATAACAGGAAGTGGCAGTTGAGACGGTTTCACCATCCACTCTTTGGCTCCTTCTCCAGGGGCAACACCACCCCCACAGAGAATTTCCATTAACCCCCTAGCATGGAAAATTACTACCTCACCCACCCTCCTCCTAGGCCTTTATCTGTCATTGACCATAGTCATTAGTAGTTTAATGAATCCCAAACATGCCATATCAATCTCATGGCAATCCATGGAGAGAGTGCTCACCTAGATTAGGCTTTATCCTGGCACCTGTTCCACAATAAACACATTCCTGGAACTTCAATCATTGCACTTAAGAAATGGACTTGCAAACTCTGCTTCTTATTGGTGTTGAGATTGGCGGGTATCTCCCAATACCTACTGGTCAACCAATTGTATATTTCCTGTAAACAAATCCCTCCTACTCCATTTAGCCAATTCCTTCCCATTTTTCTCCTCTTTAAATCCCTATAAATAACATTCATGAAATTCTAAACTATCAGTTGCTGCTGAATTTCTGAGTGAAACCTTTGGTGCACTTTAAATGAACGAAATCTTTCCTATGGATTGCAATCATTTAAGTTTCAGTTTTATATATTTATAAAAAATTAAATACATAGTCCATATTAAAAATGGCCAATAAAGTCCGTAAGCAAAATGCACTACCGCTAAAAGTGAAAATGTAGCTTCTAGAAGCGGTTGATGCCGGTGATAGATCCAAAACCGACATTTGCAAAGAGTTTGGGATTCCAAATTCAACGTTTCGACGATTATTAAAAATCGCAAAAAATTAACATCTGTTTTCGAAGCACGAAATTCGGTTAACCCAAAATTCAGCTAACACGAAAGGTTTGTGCTGGTCCCCTGCATTATGCACATCATAAACTATAAGACATAAAAGCAACCAAATGTGGTGCGGTTCTTACATCTTAACTTAGTGAATATATAAGGCTTGGCAATTGGTTAATTATAGGCAATGCTATAATAATAATATAGGGGATTAACATTTAATTCCATAAGATGTAACACGTAAAAATCCATTGCGTTTTGACTTGCGCAAGCTTTTATTCTTTTGCATATTTAAATCACTTAAAATGAAGATAAGAACTCGTGACAAAAATGTTTATTAATTACAACAGAAGGAAAAACTAAGAACGTCGTCTTCTACCAAGCATTGTCAAATGAATCAACTGCATTCAACATCAAATTTAATTTAGAATCCAACACTTAGATTTTTATAAATTAAACTATGAAAAAATTTCCCAAACAAAACTTTTCAAATGTAGAAATAATTTTTCGTCCATAACAATTGTCTTAATATGAAGTTGTGTAGATTTATAAAACGTAACCCGAACAACGCCGGGTAATTTTCATAGTTATTTATAAGCAAATAACTTTTCAATACCATTTTAATTTCTCCATAATATATAAAGATGTTTGTGTAGCATTGTAAAATTAATTCAAATAACAAATACCCTTTTTTCTGATTAAAAATGAATTTTTATGCCAATTTGAAGTGGATTTGAATTTACCCTTCTCAAAAATAAGAAACCTCAATCTTTCAGCTATGAAACTGTTTTAATTCTGAGTTTCTACCTCAATTTTAACTAATTTAAAAATGAAATTTTAATAAAGCCCTGCATCCTATTGCCACACTTTTCTTATTAAAATGGGTTAGTAATTATAAACAACGGGGTAGGAAAAACCCCTCTAAAAACATTCATTGGGATTCTAGATTATTTCCTTATTTTTATATCCAATAATCTTTCATACTTAAAAATTTCAGATTTTTAATTCTTCTAGAAGTACCTAAACATTTATTTCCTCCTATGTCCTATTTAAGAAGCATTTTATAATATAACAGCCCAGGTCTGTTGGTTGGTTGGTCACGCTATTCCATAGCCTCTGGTGGCGAATTATGGTATTAACTCGAGAAAGAATCAAGATAGAAACTCGAAATTTGGCAGGAATGCTCGATTAACATATTTTAAGGTAATGACAAAAATAAATCTCGGAATAGTCCTGGGCTTGACTCCAAGGAAGACATTTCCATTTTCCGTAAGGTAACACATAATAATCGATTTTTTGGCATGCAGGCTTTTATTGTTTTGGAAATTAACATTAGAGGGAATTAACCTACGATCTTTGGATCTGAACCATTTTGAAGAAAAAATTACGTTTCTTATTCTGTTCATCTTTTTCCACCTACAGTTCGAAACCACTCATGTTAAACTTTTATTTTACATATTTTGTGGAAATCTTGCCATTTTAACGGGATGTTGCCTTGGCTACCAATTATATTGTTAGACCTCAAAATCCTATTGTTATATCAATCCTTATGGGAGTTATCGATAAACTTTTTCTGATTTGAAAGTATTTACCTTATTAACCGCTTCCTCGATTATCGTGAAGACATTCGGCAAATGAGATCGTATATAAATACTTTTACACTAATTTTCACTAAAATTTTCC
This sequence comes from Uropetala carovei, assembly GCA_036926305.1. Taxonomy (NCBI): domain Eukaryota; kingdom Metazoa; phylum Arthropoda; class Insecta; order Odonata; family Petaluridae; genus Uropetala; species Uropetala carovei. Next base: position 5,124,560 of record JAXCHB010000084.1, on the reverse strand, counting down.
TAATTAAGCTTAACGTTTTCAATTTCTCGTGATTTTATTTTTACCAGTCTTGTATTTTTACTAGATAGTAGTTTTTATTTAAGTTTTATTATAATAACATTTAACAGGATCAGAATGCATGCTTATTGCTCATTTAATAAGATGGTTTAAACATGAAGCAAAATGAATTCTTTTATTAATTAAAATTAATAAAAATTATAATAAAAAAAATCGACTTACTGAGAAAGCGAAGGTTCCCTAGTTTAATTACAGAATTACACTGTACCACAAGTGAAATTTCCACATAATTCTATTACATATTGGAAATCAAACTGATACAATTTTAAAATTTACATTTAATTGATTACAATGTAAAGATACAAACTAAACTTTTATTAAAGCCTTGTACATTCACTTCAGTTTGAAAATAAGTATTGGGTGGAAAGGTATCGCTATGGCATTGAATTCTGTTATGAGTGAGAAAGGAAAACATAAACTGCTGCCTGATGGACATTTGTTTTACAAAGACAAGCAAGTTGAAGAAAAAATTTCTTGGAAGTGTGAAAGATTTCAAACTACCAAGTGTGGAGCGAGAGTTATAAAGAGATGCGAACATAATCATTTAGGGGATGCTAGCCACGTAGATGCAGATAGAGTAATGGCAGCCATCCGTGAAAGGGCAAAAAACACCTGCGAAACACCAACCTACGTAGTGTCTTCCTTGTCAGTTGGAGTCTGTCAAGCTGCTGCTGCGAAACTACCCTCTGTACCGAACATTAAACGTACTATCAGAAATGTTCGTAAAAAAGAAGATGCTGGACCAGCTATTCCAATTTCTCGTCGCGATATTCAAGAAGAGTACAAGTGGACTGAAGGAGGAGAAGAGTTTCTTCTATATGATTCTGGAACTCTAAGACGATCACATTTTAATATTTTCCACTAGGAAAAATTTTAAATTACTTAGTCGTTCCAGAAATTGGTATTCTGATGGAACCTTTCAGCAGCTTTATACCATCCATGGGTTAGAAGCTAACAACTCTATTCCTTTGGTGTATGCTCTTCTACCAGACAAGAAGGAAGAAACATATACCCGTCTTCTGAGAAAAGTTAAAGAATTCCTGCCAGCTTCTGACCCTCTCTTTTTTTTGATAGACTTTGAAATGTCAATGATTAATGCAGTGAAGAGTGTATTTCCTCTTGCTAATCACTGTGGATGCTTCCATTTTTGCCAGTGCATTTTGCGTAGAAATCAAACAAACGGTTTAAGAATGACGTGGAATTTTCTCTAAAGCTCCGTATGCTTCCGGCTCTAGCTTTTGTTCCCACTGCAGAGGTTGTGAACTCTTTTGAAACTCTATGCAACAGTGACATTTTTCCAGAAGAAGCACAATCAGTTATTGATTATTTTGGGGACACGTGGATTGGACGTCCGGATCATCGTTTGGGTCGACATCCTCCAATCTGTAAGCATCAAATGTGGAAAGTGTGCTTAACGGACTTTCAAAAACATATAACAATATTGAAGGATGGCACCAAGGATTCCAGCAACAAATCGATGGGAGTCATCCTAGCATCTGGAGGTTCATTTGTGGAATCAAGAAAGAACAGAGCCTGAACGAACTACGCTTAGAGCAGTACACCAGTGGTCAGGGATCACCGTGTCAGTGGAGAAAATATCGGGACAGTGCAGAAAGATCGAGGCGAGGTGTTGCTGATTGGGACGAAACTATAAACATTTGTGATTATATGCATGCTGTTGCACATAATATTGGATATTGATAAGCCGATAAAATGTAGCGTTTCCTTCTGGTACGATAAAGTGTAGTTATAAAGGTAGCATAAATTATATTTTTATAATGAATTAGAAACAAAAATAATTTCCATATGTGAACCCAAAACTTGTTGTCTCTAATTCTTTATAACATGTTACTCTGTGTGAAAATATATAAAATGTGTCCTGTGAATGAATATTTTAATGATTTGAAATATTTAACAAAGTTAATTAACCCTTGCCTGACTTTTTCATTCTTTCAAAATACCAAATAATAAATGCTCTAGCTGACAAAAAAGGGAAGCATAATCAATTTTACTTTTAAATATACTTTAATAAAATAACAACCTTCACAATAATTTATATTTATTTATATACTACTGAAAGAAAAAATAGTGATACATAATCGCTCTGACAACACTTCATTTGCTGAATATCTTCACGATAATCAAGGAAGCGGTTAACAAGGTTTATCAATAACTTAATTTTTGTTTAAGATTTTTCTATATACTTTAATATCTTTCCGAAATCTTGTCAATTTTCGAAGAATTTGTCATTCAAAGAACTGCTTGTTCGAAGAACTGATTTTCAAAGAACTTACCTAGAACCACTATTTTAAGGTTAACTAAAGATATCCCATCATATTGACGGGCTTTTATACTAGTCTATTTATAATAGATAAATGTGACATTTTTCAAGTACATATGTGCGTGAAATAGCACTTTAAAGTTCTTTTTTTCGACATAAATACTTTATTTTCTTCCAATTTAAAAATATTGTATGCACATGTAAGGAAATTAAATGTATTTTTGTGCGGTTTATGTTAGCAACAATGAAGTAGTAACCATGCAAGAAATTTTCCAAGTTCAACTCGAATTAAGATATTCTTGTTTGATTTTCTTGATAATGGCTACTCCTATGATAAAAATGTATAGGAAAAGAAATAGTCTACTTTACTAGTCCTACAAGTTTTATTTGAAAACTATTTTGAAATGACCAATAATTTACAAGATATGATGGAAAGCCCATTTTTTGTCACCAGTAAAGTGGTAACCCTGATTGACTTACGATTCATTTACATGACTTTCTTATTGCCTTTGACTGTGTCCTTAATATCAAATTTCATGAAAATCTATTCGGTAGAAGCTGAGATCGAACATGCAGATGGCCAGACCAATGCTAATAGGCACTTATACTGGAAGCAAAACGTGCCAAAAAAGGGTGCCCGTCCACAATCGAGTACTCCCATATTTATTTTCAGAAAAATAGCACTGTGAAGTCCTAACAAAGGAAGATAACTATAAATATTTAGGTTTCATGCAATTAAAAGGCCAAAATCAAGTAGAAACTATTGAATGAATTTAAAAACAGAATAGATTTAATACTGAAAAAATACCTACATTGACCAAACAAAATTAAAGATATCAATACATATGCAATTCCGACTTCGACATATTCCTTTGGCAATATTAAATCGTCAAATACTGACATTGAAAAAATTATGAGAAGAAGCTTAAGTGATCATTGCATGCACCATCCAAAATCAGCCATTGAATGCATTCATTATCTACAGGAAATGGAAGCAGTGGCGTAGCTAGGGTCTTCGGCACCCGGGGGCAAGGCATCTTTTTGGCGCCCCTAAAAGGGGAGGGGGATATATTCCCAGTCTGGCCCATATGACCTTTTTTCTTGCCGCCAAGTTCCAGGGGTAGGGGTTTACTCGGGCCTGATTACGTTACTCCGTGACCTCCTAGCGGATCTTCTTCCATCGATAAAAATTGGTCCGTGAGTTTGTGCCCCTTAAGCCCTGCGCCTGGGGGCAACTGCAACCCTCTGCACACTCCTCACTACGCCTCTGAATGGAAGAATGGGAATTACTGACACCACCCGTATATGTGCTGCGCAAATAAATGACTTAAGGAAATACTTCCTTTCTAAAAGTAAAGAAAAATGTATGCTGTCCTATGCAAAGCAGATGAAGGCATAACACCACTAAATCTAAATATCCTGATTAGTGACACATATGATCAAATCTTATCAGAATACAGTATAGAGTAAAGAAACAGAAAACAATACATGGGGCACTCCCACAACAACTGGCTCAAAGCCACATATATAAAAAAGCATCCAAACCAAAAGCTAAACAAATTAGGAAAGTGTACAACGTATCACAAATGGGCGCGTTTCGTGCAATGGAGTTTTAGAAAGAAATTATATACCTGTACGTAAGGGAAATAGTATTTTAAAGTTTTTCCTTCATCATAAATAATCCATTTTCTTCCTATTTAATAATATTACATCCACACATAAGGAAATTAAACGTTTGTTTGTGAGATTGTTTATGTTAGCAACAATGAAGAAGTAACCATGCAAGAAAATTTCAACTTGAACTAAGACATTCTTGTTTGATTTTCTAGATAACGGCTACTCCCACGATAAAAACATATAGGAAAAGAAATACTCTACTTGACTAGTTCTACAACATTTATTTGAAAAATATTTTAATATGAGCAATACTTTGTGAGAGATGACGGATATTTCATTTTTTTGTCACCAGTAAAGTGGTATCCCTGATTGGCGTACGTGATTCATTTATGCGATTTTATTTTATTGCAAGTCCTTAATATCAAATTTCATGAAAATCCGTTTGGTAGAAGCCGAGAACGAACATGCGGACGGACGGGCAGACAGACGATAATAGGATCTCACGCTGGAAGCGAAACGCGCCTAAAAAGGATCTCTCTATGTTGAGACAATGGGCTTCATGATAGCAATACAGGGCCGTGTTATAGCTACACAAAACTATCAAAAATATATCCTAAATGAAGACATTGTCAACGACAACTGCAGAAGATGATGTGCCTCGAAAGAAACAACTGAACATATCACCAATGCATGAACTTCACTAGCTGGGACAGACTACCTTCAAAGACATAACAATATAGTAAAAATAATTCACCAGCAGCTGGCAAGAGACTTTAACCTCCTTAAGGAAAAACTCGGATCTTTTCTGTTATAGCACCACCACTTTCTTGAAACCTATTCACCCAACAATAACAATGAAAACAAAGCGAGCCGAAGCATACGGGAGTTTGGGGGCAGAGTTTCATATTGCGACCGAGGATATTGGCAAGCCTTCGGTTTGCTTTCTTTTTAGATTATAATGCATTTTATATCAGGTGTAGCTGTCTCCGGGCGCTGTCGCACCCTTTGCCTCTCTAGAACAAATCTATCCGGTGATCGGGTGGGTAAATGTCGCCACGGGCAGATCAGTCATGGGTTTGCAAGCTTTCGTTTTGCGTGAAAGGGTTATCTCAAAAAATTATCTGATCTGCCTGTGGCAACATTTACCCACCAGATTGCCGGCCAATGAGGAGAGATAGTTTCATTCCAGAGGGGCAAAGGGCACAATAGCACCCAGGGACGGCTACACCCGATATAAAAGGCATTATAACCTAAAAAAGAAAGCAAGCCGAAGGCTCGCCAATATCCTCAGTTACTTGTAATTAAAAATTCCAACTATACATAATCTCGCAAAATAAATATTTACATAGCGATCCCATGAGCCTCTCAACAATAAATATTGCACGAGTTGTGGTGCTATAACCGAAGATTTCTGAGTGATGGTGCTATAACAGAATAGATCCAAAAACTCTCATATTATAAATACAAATCCCCAGATGTACTAGAAAATAAATCTCATAAGCTATACTGGGACAGAGAAATTAACCCCTCAAGCCGGTAATTAAATGCCTGCTAACTTCCATAGGGTGGTATTTAAATTTCACTATTGTATTAAGTATGCATGGATATCGGAAAGTATTTTTTTCTTTAAGACCATTAACAGAAAATCATCAAAATTTATGAAAAAATATTGAACATTCTAGTGAACAATATACATATCTTTATGTACAACTGCCACAGCGGGTTGGACGTTTACGGGTATGTCCAACTAAATTTAATGCTAATAGACCAGATATTTTAGCCTTAGACAAACATAAGAAAGCAATGATAATAGACATACCTTTTTCATCGAATTGCAATATACAAAATGCTTATGCAAGTAAAATCAATAAATATGCAGATTTAGCCATAGAACTAAATAAATTATGGAAATTAAACGACGTTAAAGATGAACCTATGATAATATCTTCCACTGTTATCATACCAAAAGACTTAATAACCCAACTAAATGCCTTAAATCTGATCCACCAAACACCTATTACTCAGAAATCTGTTTTTCTCAACACATCATATTGTCAAACAGTTTTTAAACAATGATTAAATAGGGATGAAATTGACATAGTCTGTTCATCCCCATGTAGAATAGAATATCATCTATATTTCTGGGCGAGATTGAGACTGGACAGTTCCTTCTGCCATCTAAGGCACTTTTGAGAGAAAGTGAGGTATGAAAATAATAATATTTACTAGTCAACTAGCAGAAGTGCCCATTGAATTTCAATGGATTCAGTGAATCTAAAACTTCGACCACGTAACATGTGAACATCGCAAGAATAAGATAGTACACAGTTTTAGCCGTCGAATAATGCAAAAATGAAAAAAACTGCTCCGTAATTACCAATTTCGATGAATGAAGGAAGAAAATCTTGCACTGTGAAAAATCGAAAATTACACCTAAATTTATGAGAAAATAATTATTGAATGAGGCTCTCCCTCCCCCAAATTTTTTATCGCCATATAGCCTATGTTACACGCATGGCAAAATTATATACCTGTGCGAGGTTTCTTGACAGTATCTTAAAAACGAAAACTGTAAGTAAAACAAGCAAGAACACAATAATCAACAGAAAATGGATAAACAAAGGAACAAACGAAATTAATTAATTTATCGATAGACAAAAAAGTAAATAGAGAATGTTTTAAGAATCACAGAGTGAATATTATCCTTCAACTATCTGCTTGATTCTCTCATCCATGAGTTCTGTTACGAGAAAATCGTTTATATTGACAATACTTTGGAAACAATGAAACAATTTATCCAATCACAATTTGTGGAAAATGTCTAATTATATAAGTTACTTATTCATTCATATGTTAGTCAAATGGAGAAAGAAAATATTTTTTTAAAATAGAAAGGTCAATCAAATCGGTATAAAAACCAGACTGCACCACTTAACCATTTATTCCGGTTAAAATGACAGTCAATGAGCACTTGAGAATTCAATGGACTCTATCAAATATAATGCAGAGTCTAATTAAAATTAATATTTACTTCACATATTAAGTAATAAAATTCTTTCATACTATAAAATGGCTCAGTGAATATCCAAGAAGCTTATTTAATGGAATGTTATAAGCACATTTAGAGATATTATTAAACATTTTCATGCCTAAAACCTTATGACTTGATGTGAGTTTTGCTGTCTAGAATATGAAGCAATAAATTAATTTTTATTTCACGTAAGTGCATACCATAATGTCAAATGTATAACATTTAAAGCGGGAAGCTCATTCGTTCTAATCTGTAACACAAAAGTGGTTACACTCACCCATCTTCTTTCTTGATATCACAAAGTAGAACCGTTCTGAGGCAGAGACAGGTTGTCAGCTGTGTTTTAGACTTCATTTCTTGGAGGCATGCATCTGAAACAACGACAGAACCAAATCAGAAATCTTGCATCCCAGGATAAAAATTCTACAAATTTAAAAACAATGATTCACATTTGCTGAGGTAAACTATAACTTTTACTTTAAAAACACTGAATACATATTGATAGCAAACCCTGAAAAAGGATAAGAAAGATTTTTATCTCAAGCAGTGCACAGCAAGTAAACACCTCGTAGAATCTTATACAGGCCACAGATAAGTGTATATTTGTGCACGTTTAATTCCCTTATTAAGTAGCAAACTGCAGTAGCTTTAAAGCCAATTATAAAGCAACGTTGAAAGAGAAGTTATTTCAGATATCCTTACCTTTGAAGAGGTTACGTCTTGAGTGGTGCGACATCAGTCTTGTATGCAACAAATGCTCCTCTTACCGCAGACTTGATCACATCGGCATAAAGCCTTTATTTTTCCATAAATGACATGGTAAATCGTCAATAAGACAAACAATCACAAAATAAAATACAAAGAAAAACAATATTGCTTCACGAGTTGACTAAATAAAAATAATACATAAAACGTCAGCCATACACAAAGTGAGAAACAAATGACACACTGAATAACAACATACCAACTCGCATCTCGTTATATTACATACGAAAATGAACAATGGTATTATGCGAATATTTACTTAATGTCCATTAGGCAAGTTAAATACACAACAGAAAGATTCAAATATTTTAAAAATTTCGATAAAAACTTAATTGGCGAAAGTCACTCACTTCACGTGTCGTAAGCAAACGTTCACAACCTAAAAGTATTTAAATACTGCTGTCAAAACACTTGTAACATTAATATCCGTAGCGGGGATCACTGTTTTTGATGAATAAACGTCCAAACTCATGTCACGTAGACAATAAAAATTCCAAGTTTTCTACCTTCTAAAAGGTGTACTGGTATTAACACATAGAAAGGAAATTTCGGAAAGTAAGTGTTATGTTTCCTTTTAGGAACCTAGACAAACAAACACCAAACAGATTCACAACAATATATTGTCCAAACTGAATTACAATTACAAAAATTGGGTTACAACAAAAAACCACGCCGGCATCCATACGTGAAACGCACGAGCACGTACGAGAGCGCGGGAAAACAACTGAATACCGAAAGCCAGAACCATGGAGTCAGCTAAGTGCTGCCAACTAGAAACAATATTTATTTATTTATTTATTTACGGAGAAAACTCCATTTACAAGTAATAATCAAATACAATTGAAAATTAAAAGAATACATACATTTGACATAGTATAATATGGATTATAATCGCATTGTAATATGTCACAGTCCTCCCCCATCATATAAATAAAAGACAAAGTGTATTTGTGTATTATCTTTTTGGAAATAACCTTATTAAGATTTTTATATAAACTTTCAAAAACTCAAAAAATTCCATATAATATACATAAATAGTAAAAATTGAGAATGTTTTTATTATTAAATATTTAATAATACAAATAATAAGTTTGTCTGGTTAAAACATGGAAAGATATTTGCAAAAAAGGATGAAAACTCTAGAGTAATTAGAATAAATAATGAAATAGACTTAGATAAACTTAATTAAATAATTGTGACTTGTGAAATAATTATAGAGCAGTAGAATCTTTAAACATGGATATTTTAGAAACCATAACACTAGATAAAATTGAGCTTGATATTATAGATGACCTAGTACCTGATAAACTCAGTATTACTGTTATTCATTTAAACATAAGATCTATCTGTTTGAATTGGGACCAATTTTGTATTTCTTTGAAAGAAATGTTGAAACTGAATGTAATGATTGTATGTCTTTCTGAAGTGAGTGTAACAAGATATGGCTAACTTATTTAGTATAGAAGGTTATATGAGATTCCAAAATTTGAGAACCTCCAAGAGAGGAGGTGGTATTATGATTTTTATTCAAGATAATCTCAATCCTAAAATTATTAACAACTCAACTTCTAGTTTTGAGAGCATTTACATTAGTGTTTATGTAATGTAATGTTTGAGATATTGGGAATTTATAGACCACCTAATAATAGCTGTAATGAATTTTTAACTGAAATGAACGTGATACTAAGTTCTAGAAAGTGTTTCCATAAAATTATTTTGGGTGACATGAATATTAATCTGAAAGATAAAAGTAATAATATGGTGATTAAATATAAAGATTTGATGGCATCCTACAGTTTCAGGGCAGTTATAAACAACTTTACTAGAAAAGAAACATTGGGAGACAAATCTGTCAGATCTTGTATCGATCATGTTTATTATTCTGGAAATAAATTCAGTATTTCAGGTTTAATAATTAAGGTCAAAATATCTGATCATTATATTACTGGTGGCACAATAAGTGATTTCATAGTGTCTAATACCTTTTCCTACATTAATGAATATAAACTTATGGAGTTAATAAATAACACGAATTGGACCACAGTTTATTTGGAGAATCATGCTGAGAGTTATTATGATAACTTAACATCCCAGCTTCTAACTTTGTATCAAGCAGCAAGGATTAGTAAAACTCAAAATAGGGTTAGTGTAAAGAAGAACTGCATGACTCAACAACTAGCTTTGAAACTTCATGAAAGGGACAGATTATTTAACAAACATAGAAACAATCCCACAGATCAGGAACATCGTAAAGCCTACAATGCCTATACAAATTACATAAACAAGGAAATTAAGAAACAGAAAAAGAAATTTTATGAAGACAAATTTAATGAGTGTAAGAATTCTAAGGTCATACGGCAAAATATAAACAGAGTTTTGGGCAGGGAAGCTACAAATAATGATGAATTAATTGTAAAAAATCTTGCGTCCAAAATAAGTCTGAGCATGATAGTTAATACTTTTCTCTATAATTTTACTGATAAATTGCTGACTTTAAAACCTAAAGTACGGCCTAATTTTGACATTAAGTGCTCTGACCAGATACAGAACAGCATATTTATTAGTGACATCTCTGATCATGAAACATCAGTAATTATTAAAAATTGTAAAAATGCTGCTGCAGGATTTGATAAAATCAGAATGAAAGACTTGAAAAACAAGTTACCTTTAGTCCCGTTAATAACTAAACTCATAAACTTATGTCTAGCCCAGGGAATAGTACCTAGAGGTATGAAAAAAGCACTTATAAAATCATTATACAAAGGGGATAAACATAATAACTTCAGTAATTATAGACCAATCTTGCTGTTACCTTTGATGCTCAAAATTACGGAGAAATATATAGCAAATATACTAATGAACTATATGGTTAAAAACAATATTTTGTCCATGAATCAATATCCCTATCACAAAAAAAGAGGTACAAAAGATATTGTGGAGAAATTTTCTTATACTATTAACACCCACTTGGATATAAACAGGAATGTTATTGTTACTTATATAGATTACTCTAAAGCATTTGATATGATTTCTGTAAATATACTGTTGGACAAATTATATAAAATTTGAGTAAGAGGTTCATTATGGTCATGGTTTAAATCTTACCTAAGTGATAGAACTGTTATTGTTAAATGTAAAGATTCATTTAGCAATGAAAAAACAATCAATATGGGAGTACCACAAGGCTCGGTCTTAGGTCCACTCTTATATATTCTATATGTTAATAGTGTCTTTACAACAATAACTAAATGCGAAGTTCTTTTATATGCAGATGACACTGTGCTTATATCTGCAAAAACATGTTTCGATGGTGCAGTTAGTGGTATGCAGGAATCACTTAATGAATTAATGAAATGGTCTTCAAATCATGAATTATTAATAAACATAAAAAGTCTAAGACAATGCATATTGCAAATAGAATGTCTAAAATAAGAAATGTTAAGGTTAAATTACATGATGCAATGTGCCTAGTGCAAGGATATCAAAATGGATGTAACTGTACATTTTTAGAACAAGCAAATGAATATAAATACCTAGGATTACTTATAGATCAAAACTTCAAATTTGATAAACATATTCAAAAGTTTGACTTGAACTTGAGGAAATTAAGTTATCAAATATACCATCTGAAGGATATTTTACCCACTAAGATTGAAAGGATAATTTACTTTTCTTTGGTGGCAGCTAATCTGAGATATGGAATCACTGTTTGGGGCAATACTAGCAAATGCTACTTAAATCTACTGATAAAAAACCAGGAGAGAATTGTGAAATTAATTAATCTAAAACTGATTGAATGTCCTATACAAGAAGTATGTTATAATTTAAAAATCTTACCACTACTTGATTTAAATAAATATATCATAACTCTAGATAACTATTTCAATTCGAAACATAAATCAAAAAAATATGTGATCACAATATGGTGAGAAGAAATCCAATGTACTTTGAGATTCCTAGATACTACAATTTGAATGATAGAAACACTTTTAAAGTGATTGTTCCAACAATATTTAATAATTTACCACATAATTTTAAAACATTCTCAACCTATTCTGAAGTTAAAATCAACATCAAAAATTATTTTTTTAAATACAACTAATGGTAGATTTGAATATTATCATCTTGTTATTTTATCAAATTAAACATAAAATGCACTCAAATTGATTTTTAAGGCACCTGCTGACAAGTCATAATTTGACTTAGCAGGATCTCACTGGATATAAAGTTCATAATGAACTAACTTTCTCATTTTTTCTCTTTGTACATCATATATACTTGTATACATATTATATACTTTTGGATGTCTGTGTCTATATATCTGTAAACATTTTTGTATGAAACATTCATAGATATATTATGTGCAATATATTGGCATGTACATATCTGTTGGTATGATTATAACAGTATATATATGTTTTATATCTGAATGTATGTATACTATGTATGGAAATTTATTTGTTCATGTAATTTATTCTGAGATATTTTTCCTTCTTTCCTTATGGAAAATGAGAATTTAATGTCTTTTTGTAAGTTAATGATCTTGAAAGTCAATTATAATTTCTGTATTTCTGTATTACATTTGTATTGTATTGTAAACTTTAAATAAAAATAATCTTTGACAATATTATTAAATTTCTTAACACTAAATAAATTCAATAGATTCTAAAGTAAGCCCTACATTTTCAGTTTGTACAGTTAATATGGAGAGTGTAGGGAGATGTATGTACATACATTCTACTATACTATACATTCGATCACTTTTGACAAATAATATTGTTAATAATAAGTAGGTAATAAAAATAGAAATAAATGTTATTAGGGCAACTCATCACAATACATTGAATTAAATTCCTATTTGTACTTTGTACTTAATTTAATTCATTTCAATAAATTATCATTCTGTAAAACAAATTTGTGAAATTCTTTACAAGTTTTACTAATATTGTTCTATTAAAATTTCTGCTTCCACATTCTTTAATGTTACACGACTTCTTTCTTTTCTCCAGGCTTGAAACATCAAGCTAAACATCCTTTCACTCATTGCATTTGAGTGAGGGAGGGCAAAAATACATTGGACTATTTTTGTATGTTTGGAGCATTGCATGTTTTTTAAAAAGGTAATCCATCTTTATTTGTATGAAAAATTTTTCAATGATGGCACAATTTCTTTTAAACTTGAAAACTCATCAAACAAAACATCTAAGTCAATACCCAGATCCGACGTTGGAAATAATTTTACGACATATGAGTGCTTCAGCATTTGGAGTTTCTTCTAATTTAAAAAACTAAGACTCTCAAATTCCAATTCCATTTTAAGGATTACAAAATCACATATCATTGGGTAGAATTTAAATGATAGTTTGTGCTGAGTGACATTTCTTTCCACATGCCAACACTTTGTCTTTTGTTTATATGATTGGGGAGGACTTCTTACCCCTTTTCTTTTATTTATCGAATTTGGGAAAACCCAATCTCTCGGTATAGCTTTGCCAGAAACCAGTTCTATTTACAGTAAAACCTCTATCTAGTGAACCTCCGTTTATCGTAAACCTCCGTATTTCGTAATATCTTTTGGGTCCCGCCAAAACTGTATGTTACGGTATAGGCAAACCTCTTAATATCGTAGGTACCTCCGTATTTTCGTAATTCTCCGTATATCGTAATGGGAAAATGCACCCCTGATAAAAAACAACCTCCCTATAGTAAAATAATGTATTCCTGTTTACGGATAAAATAATTAAGCTAGTTTGCAATGAAAATTTGCATGTGAATAACCAAAAGAAATCAGTGGATGGTATATGCATACGTACGTACAAGGTTATCCCGTTGAAGCAACCACCGTAGTGGCCTCTCGAAAAAGTCGCCAAAATATTATCATAATGCAACAAATATGCACAATTTAAGTTGAAGTTAGGTTGCGTAGTTTATTACCTATGCCAGACCCTACGAGTTCAACTCGCTCAGATTTACGGTCCCCTTCTAAAAGGAAACAACGGCAAGCACCAATAGTCAATTCTTCCGTGATTCTCAAGTTACACATCACTGCTACTTATGTACGTATCAATTTTAATCACTCGTGAAAAGTGTCACGAGAATATTATTACAATGTTGCAAAGATATATCATTTAAACGTAAATTAATTCTCGATCCTCAGCTAACACACCATTGCTACGTATTTATTAATTTTCACGGCCTTTGAAAAGAGCCCTGAAAATATGACTACAGTGTTGCAAAGGCATTTAATTGTCAATTCTTTCGTGATTCTCATGTTACTTTTACTGCCTCTGAAAAACCCACGAATATATAACTGTAACATTGCAAAGACAATATTTAAGTCAATTCTTTCGCGGTCCTGAGGTTAACAACGCACCACTGCTACGTACGTATCACTTTTTACCACATCTGAAAAGAACCGTGAATACATGACTATAATGTTACATAGACATAATATTTAAGATAGGTACTGCTTCTGCTGCGAAGATTTCTCGTCTGGTGAATCCCCTTATGCAGGCGTCCAGCTATACGCCGGTATGCGTCAAGTTTGTATGAGCGTGTAGTGCTTATGTTTGCCTAATACGAGGAGCTTGTCAAAATTACTGGTTATTAAGCTATAGTGGATACATAATCTACAAATACGTGTTTTTTAACGTTAATTTTGTCCTTAATCACGTGAGTATATTATTTATTATATCACAACTTTCATGTAATTATTAATGCATTAATTTTCCGATTATAATTAAAGTTTGTTAGGTGTATAACAATATACTTCATTATGCCTTGTATAATATTAAGTGCAATATTTACAAATAATACACAAGTAATTAATGAATATGTTTATGAATAAATTAATTTTAGACCCATAATGGACATGGTAAATCATAGAAAAAGACGGCTGCTGAAAATAGAAACGAAGTTAGCAATTTTCCAAGCCATTGATGAGGGGAAAAGAAAAATAGATGTGGCAGAAACCTTTGGCATACCACCATCGACTCTAACATCTATTTTAAATAAACGTAAAGATACTGAAGTAGCAGCACATCAAGGTTTCATCAATAAAAGATCTCGGGCAGTGAAAAATGAAGAATTAGATGTGTGTTTGATTGGTTGATGGAAGCTAGAGCCAGAAGCATACCTATATCTGGGCCTATTCTACAACAGAAGGCTAGGGAAATGGCATTGAAAATGGGAATAGATGACTTTAAAGGGTCAAATGGATGGCTACAGAAGTTTAAAGTGTGCTAGAACCTAAGAACTTTAAAAATGTGTGGGGAAGAAGCTTCTGTAAGTACAATTGTGGTAGAAGAGTGGAAAAACACTCTGCAAACAATTTTAGTGAGTTATGATCCTAAAGACATTTTCAATGCAGATGAAGCAGGATTTTTTTATAACTTACTCCCAGATAGAACTATTGCAGTTAAAGGAGAACCCTGCCATGGAGGGGAAAAAAGCAAGGAGAGATTTACAGTGCTTTTCTGTACCAATGCAGATGGCACTGAGAAATTAGAGCCACTTGTGATTGGGAAATATAAAAAACCCAGATGTTTTAAGAATATAAAAAAACTTCCCTGTTTATACAGAAATTCTAAAAAGTCATGGATAACTGCAGCTATATTTAGTGAGTGGCTAAGCATGCTTGATGCAAAGATGGGCATAAAGAACAGAAAAATAGTTCTTTTTCTGGATCAGTGCACTGCTCATAAAGTTGAGGGGATCGTGTTGCGACATGTTAAAATAATGTATTTTCCTCCAAATACCACAAGTAAACTGCAACCATTAGATCAGGGCATAATTTCTAGTGTTAAGAGAAATTACAGACAGCAGTTGGTGCTCTATATTTTAAGAAATGTGGATGAAACAAATGATCTTACAAAGTGTAAATGGAATATATTGCAGGCCATGCATAGGCTCTGCCTATCATGGAATTATGTTCAATCAGCCTCTATTAATAAATGCTTCATAAAGGCAGGATTTATGAGGACAACATATGAGGAAGATGAAGTATCAGATGATGAACGTTTGGAATAGGATGAAATCAATAAAATAATTCATCTTCAAACATCATTTAATGATTTTGTTAATGTTGACACTTCCCTATTAACTTGTGCACCAACTGAGGGAGAAATGGTAGAAGTGGAGATAGAAGTTGAAAGGGAGACTATAACAGAGACTAATAAGGAAGAAGAAGAAGAAAATGATGAAGAGGAAATAATTCCATCTCCAAAAAAGAGTGAAGTGCAAGAGGCTTTGAGTGTGCAAGAAAGATTTTTTATGAATATGGAGGATTGCAGTGGTGATAATCTCTTGCTACTAAATAAAATAGAAAATGTTGTATCCAATGAATTTAAGAAAAAGATGACACAGACTGAAATTACCAGCTTTTTTTCCAGTAAACAATAGGTAGAGTACATATTCATTTTTTGTTCAGTTATGTTGGTATTTATATTATAAATATATTAAATTTATGTTGTGTATACATAAATATACTAATATAATAATTAAAAAGACTTTTAATTACCAGTTTGTGCATTTATGAATAATAATATGAAGGTCTTACGGTAAACCTCTTTATAGTGAACCTCCATTCATCAAAATGCCTAAAAATCTGGTCCCTTCCATTTCGATATATAGAGGTTTTACTGTATTTCTTTAAAATTGTTCTCCTTCGTGCAAATACATATTCGCTCTTAAATCTCCCTGGGTTCTTGTTGGGGAAGGATCGCTGCCGCTCACTTCATTTTAAAAAGAAAAGGAGTTAAAGGTGAACATCTTGTATTATGCATCGTTCTTCAACTAAGAGATCACCAGAAAAATTGTCATATCACTTCTAAGTGCCCCGGGCTCGACCCCAAAAATTCCCAAAAATGCCTACTTTCCCATAAGAATAACACTGAGGGCATATTGAAAATCATTTTAGGGGACTTTCTGTAATCGCATTGAAATAAATTTTGGTGTAACGTTAGTAGAGCACGAAATCTATCAGTTGACAATATCAATTTTTCATAACAAGGTCCAGGTCTGACTCCAGATGACCCCCATTATTTTCCATAAGAAAGCATGTCTAGCCAAATCTACCTGGCCGATTTATATGAGATTTTCAGGAATTTTAGTCCTATATGATATACCATCAGAAAAATTGTCATCTTTCTCCTATGTGCCACGGGTTCGACTCCAGAAATTCCTAAATATGCCAATTTTCCCATAAGAATAACATTACGGATGAGAACCATTTTAAAAGAAAATATCTAAGGATTCTTATACTTACCGTCAAATATAGCTTTAGATTCGAAATCACCCAAAGTTTGCTTAATTCGATATTTAATCAAAAAACCACTTTTTTATTTAGACGTTCGATTTACTACCAATAGCATTGTTGTACTCGGGATCCTCATTATTATCTCGCCTGGATTGACTCATAGCATACTGATAGCAAGATCAGATACGGTGCCTTTCATATAATACGGTGAATCAATACGATCTCAGAAAGATTAAGTAAAAAATGTCACAAATACAAGCTTATTTTTTGAAATTATTATTATATATGATGCTCAATCTTAAGTAAGTCAATGTGTATTAATATTCGATGAGCTTCAAGAAGAGATAGCTACATTGTGACAAAGATAGTGGGTACTATGTGCTCCAAAGCATGATTTAAAAAGTTGCATATGGGTATTCTATTTGCGAGGACCGTATTCATTGAATTTCATTCGTGGAAACTTATATAAGCACCGACAACAAACCTTACAAATGTACTAGATGAAGTGCCTGTATGTATGTGACCCACAATGCAGAGTGCGGCCTGATGAGATCTCCCAAGGATGAATTTTGGCCTTCCGATTGAAAAAGGTTCCCCACCCCTGGACTACACTAACTCTATAATGTGCAACCCACTGACACTATGCTCTGACAAGCATAGCACAACACTAGAAAGCCTCCTAGTCCTTATACTTGAGGGTGGCCTCCTGGCTCTAGCCAGAAGGCATGTCTGAGGAGGCACCTTTGGGGACTGAGCAGGCTCAACCGTGCCTGTGACTGGTTGAGCAGAAGTCTGGGACATTTCTGGAACAGGCTCCTCCACTGCGTCGCATGTGCTTGACTCTTCCTTGGCATCTGGGCTGGCAGAGTGACCTGGTATCACCACTGGAATAGGCATCGATTACGACAAGGTAGTAACATCCATGAAGCGATCTAAGATGGTCTATGTGGGTCCTTGACCACTTCTTGCCAGGATGTTTCCACTTGACGTCATTCTGTTTTGGTGGGACTTCACGACTGGTCTGGCAGATGTTACACAAGCAAACTGCTTCTTCCACAGCACTGTTCAGACCTGGCCAACAAGTAAGAGCATGCCCAACCCTTAATAGCCACAATTCCTGGATATTAACCATGTAGCATTTCTAAGATTTTGCTTGTCAATTCAGTAGGTATCACTACACGACTATCCCATAATACACAATCCCGATTTAACAATAGGTCATTTAACTTCAGAAGGTAAGGCCTAAAAACTGAGTCTTTCGTCAGTGGATTTTTAGGAGGACCTCCTTGTAGTAGCCACTGTCTGATTTTGGCCAACATCGGATCTTCTTGTGTGGCTTGTGCTACTTGGTCCACGCTGACAGAAACGTCTATCTCTTTGGTGCCTTCCAGAAAAAAAAGTTCTGGTGGTATGTTGAGGCTGTTATCAGGAATAGAAAATCTGCTTAAACCGTCCGTGTCGCAGATATTCTTCCCTGGTCTGTATATGCACTCATACTAATATCCGGCCAACAGAAGGCTCCAATGAAGTAATCCTGGCAACACCATTTGCAGGATTCTCCAATTGGTTCCCAGTATCCCAAGGAGTGGTGGTGGTGATGTGTGAAAATGCTGATAAACCTGCCAGCAATAAATTAATGAAATTTTTTTACACCATGGATTATAGCGTGTCCCTCCTTGTCCGACTGGGACCAATTTTTCTCTGCTGGACCCAGAGTTTTGGATAAATACATGATGGCAAGTACAGCTCCAACGCCGTAGGGCAATGTCAAGTGTCTGGATGGATCATAATGAGGCAAAAAGCTGTCAGACTGCAGCAGAGCTTTGCACTTGGCAAATGTATCTTGCTCAGCTTTCCCAAATTGCAAGATACTTACTTTATGTAGAAGGTGGTGCAAGGCTCAGCTACCTTTGCCTTGCTCTTCAGGAAAGCATTATAAAAGTTTATCAGTCCAAGGAAAGGTTGCAGTTCGGTTTTTGTCTTTAGCCATGGGGCCTTCTGAATGGCTTCTTCTTTACTTGGAGATGGGCTAACTCCTTTCTCAGAGACCCGAAATCCTAAAAATATCCAATTGATTGGCACTCAATAGACACTTTGGTTCGTTCAAGGCCAATCCGGAATCTCTGATTCTTTGAAGGACTTCTTCTAGACGTTGTTTATGTTCCTACTGTGATGATCCAACTACTATTAACCCTTTGAGTAACAGTCCATGTAGCGCTGGAATAGTCCTGGTTAGCTGCTAAACTAAAGCAAAGCCAATTCATCCTAAATACATTTAGTCGTATTAATTGTGAGGATTTCCAAGGGCGTTTCATCAACACGAAGCTGCATGTACGCCTGTTTATAGTCCAGTAAAGATAAAACTTTTCCTCGCGCCAAGCCCGATAATATTTCTGTCACCGTTGGTAAGGGATATGCATTAGGGAGAAAAGCCTGGTTAACAGTCTCCCTGTAATCCACACAAATCCTGACTGTCCCATTACACTTTAAAACTGGTACAATTAGCGAGACCCACACAAAATACGCAATTGGAGTTAACGTACCTTCTTCCACCATCCTATCCAGTTCGGCATAGTCTCAGTCCTTTATTGGTAGTGGGACTTGACGGTGTTTTAAAAATTTGGGTGTGGCATCTTGATGGAGCTGCACAGTCACAGGGGAGCCATTTTCTATGCCCAACTTGGCCTCGAACACTTCCTTGTGCTTGGCTTTCAAGATTTCAGAAGAGGAACTCACTGAGTTCAGTCCACCCAGTGGCATACTGACTGCGTTAAACCACTCTCTTCTAAGGAGGTTTCTTCCACACTCTTGCACTACAAAGAGGTCTAAGCAGATTCCAGGGTCGATCTCCTGGCGTTGAACTAGCACCGATATTTTTCCTAGCAATTTGACTGACTGATTTCCCCATAAATGCAAAACGTTGGATGATTGCAGGAAGGTGGGAGGCCACAACTTGCAGTATGTCTTGTTCGAGATAACTGATACCAATGCACCCGACTCCACTTCCTTAGTATGTGGTACACCAGATAACAATAAGGGAATCATGAACGGACCATTGGTAGCTAGACCGGCCATGTTAAATAAATACCAGGATTCAGCATCAGCTTGTTCCAGCGAGGGTTGGATGTTGTGGACATTTTTCGGGTTGCAGTCGTTTGGTGGACGCTGATCTTAGAGCAGTGATGCCGAACCTTTTCTACATTGAGGGCCGCATCGGTGGTTGCGAACCCCTTGGCGGGCTGCATTGGAGGTGATCAATTCTTCTGTGGGCCGGATTAGAATATAAATCGGAAGTTATATATAAATTCTGATGTGCTATTTAAGTGAAAATATAGTCTAAATGAGGTTTTTATGGTAAACATTCCGATTTTAAAAGTTTTATTATGAAATTATTCATACAAATATATGAATTTGCGTGTTAAATTTTCGGATTGCTTTTTCCTCATGGATTCCAGGGCCGCACAAAAACCCTTCGCGGGCCGTAGGTTGGTCACCACTGGCTTATGCCGTTAGCTTCAAAGAAGCAATTTACTTGAACCATATAACTTTCCCATGACGATCTAAGGCGGGGTTTGAACGGTAGCTCACTGCCAATAACAGTTGTGTAAGTTTGACTTTGCGGAGATATAGATAGATGGTAGCTCACTTCACCAGGATTTTCTATAGTGTATCTAATTATTTTCATGCAGTTGATTCAAATAAAATGTACCCAATATTAATCAGAAAGTAACTAAACACAACCAGGCCCGGCCCAAGGTACCTTGGCGCCCCAAGCGCAGAGTCGTTTGGGCGCCCTTTCCGACCAAATTTCTTGCTAGCTTTTTAAGAGATTGCTACCCTGCCAAACGAGAGACGATACACTCTTATTCAATTCATACAAAATAATAAACAATTTTACAAAAATGGGGTATATTTACAAACAATTTAATATAAAATTTACATACATTTTCACAGGTGCAAAATCGTTTAGTAGATCTTGAAATCTGATTGTGTTAATTTTGCATATATTTATTTATTAAAATGTTTTATATATGCAATTTCTAATATACAGAATATTATGATTAAAATTTCACAAAAATAAACGTTTACAAAAATGGAGTCTATTTACATTGAATTTAATGTAAAAGTTACATAAAAATATTTACATGAAATTCTGTTTTCGAGCTTTTAGAAATGCAAAGCCGTGTAACAGATCTTCAAATTTGAATGTTTTTAAAACATCGTGCCCTATAGAGATAGTTGCCAGTCCAGTCAGTCGCTCTTGAGACATGGTTGATCTCAAATAGTTTTTAATAATTTTTAATTTAGAGAAACTCCTTCGCGAAAAAATTCGACTTCGAGATTTTTACGGAAATACACGTTTTAGGTGTCGCTGAATCCGAAAAAGTGGTTTTCGCAATGCAGTCTGTCTGTCTGTTACTGGCTCTGGAGCCTAGACGGAAGAACAAAAATGAATGAAATCTCGTACTTAGGCATTTTATCATACTGAGCAGAGTATACATAGAAATGGTTGACATTGATCAATAATTGAGAGTAGTTTATTCTACGCATTTTTAACAACAATCCGATTTTCTCGAAAACGGCTTTAACGATTTTGATCAAATTTCGTACAGTTATTTGAGTTTACGTCTTCAATAATACTCTATATTTCTCAAAAAATGAATATAAGGCTAGTTTATTCTAGGCAACTTTAACAATAATTCGATTTTCTCACAAACGGCTATAACGAATTTGATCAAATTTCGTACAGTTACTTGTGTTTACGTCTTCAATAACACTGTATAGTTCTTATTTCTCAACAAATGAATATAAGGCTAGTTCTTGGCAACTTTAACAACAATTCGATTTTCTCAGAAACGGCTCTAATGTTTTTCATCAAATTTCGTACAGTTACTTGAGTAAACATCTACAATAATACTGCTTATTTCATTTTTCTCAGTGAATGAATATAAGGCTAGTTTATTCTTGGGCAATTTAAACAAAAATTGGATTTTCTAAAAATAGGCTCATACGATTTTCATTTTCTAAAGAAACTAAACGACGCATTAGTACGTATATGAGAAAGTTTGTACAATGTATGTTGTACCGATTTTTTCATAAAGAGAATCATAAATTTCACCGGAATGAAATCTGAAAGGTTTGATCGCCTCTACTTTCCCATCTAGTTTCGCTCAATGGTTTCAATGTGAACTTACTAATGTTTTTCATTAAAACAGACCAGCGTCTTGTAGATCCACTCATAAAAACATAGATAGCTTGTATTGCTCTAAAAAATGATACAGCGATGTGAGATGATTTAGCAGCACCATTAACGACAAGATTCAAAGAGTGAGAATGGCAAGGAACAAAAAATGCTCGACTATTTACATCAAATATTCTTTTTTGAACACCCGAATGTCTGCCTTTCATGTTTGAAGCATTGTCGTAAGCTTGACCGCGCATATTACTTATGGGAATACCCGCCTTTTCTAGTTCCTTAAAAATTGCCTCAGTAAGTTCTGATGCAGATGTATTCTCGACCGGAATGAAATTTAGGAAGTGCTCACAAATTTCTACCCCTTGATTGATGTTAATAAAACGTAACATTATTGACATCTGTTCAATATTTCTTATGTCTGGTGTACAATCAACAATTATCGAATAATACTTCGCCTGCTTTAAATTTTCTAATATCTTACTTCGTACTGCCTGGGACATTAGCTGAATTATTTCATTTTGAACAGTTTTACCTAAATAGTGATTATGAAGTTCATTTGATTTTACTCTTTGCAGATGCTCTGCCATGACAGAATCAAATTTTGCCAGCAGCTCTACTAATTGTAGATAATTCCCATTATTGCTTTCATACAACCTGTCTGATGAACCCCTAAATGAGAGACATTGATGGCCGAGAAATCCGACTATTGCAAATAGTCTTTCTAATACTCCTTGCCAATGACAACTTTCAGCACTCAAATTTTTCTGCAAATAGGCATCTAATATTTCATTGCTATTCTATTCTATCCATTTTTTTATGTGATTCAAAGTGAATTTGGGAGATTTCATGCTCTTTAAGGGTTTGACTCAAATTTCTCCAGTCATTATAACCATCCTCAGTTATGGAAATTTTTGTCAAGCTAAAGAGTTTACAAAAAAACTAAAACACTGCGTTTTTAATTGGCGAATAAACTAGCCATGTTCTATTAACTTCCTCTCCATTTCTCAGCTTCCTTTTGACGTTTGCAACTGTAAATCGCCGGTTATTCTTATCTTTAGGGTAATTAATATTTGCACTTGGCTTTGCTGGTCCTTTTAAAACTGCCTCCAATCTAAATGAATCCGTGAGGTCAGAGGGACAGGTTGCAGGATCTGAAATATTTTCAACGATTCCATCTCCACATTCATCTCCAAGATAATTTATCACAGTATCTGCCTCTTCCGCAGACTTAGATGAATCAAGCTCATTTTTCTTTTCTTCGAAATGAACCACATTTTTACTTGTTACTGATTATGTCAAAGCTAGATCTTCTTTTAGGAATTTATGTGAAGACCCCGATTGATTTTTAATTTCTAATTGAGTCTTAGCCTTTCTCTTGCGATATTCGGCACCAGATAATTTTTTACGACTAAGCATCGTCCGTTTTTACTGCAAAAGAATAAGGTACGGTGTCTTAATTTTTTATAATAATGATATTAAAATATAATAAAAGCTAACAATTATTCATGGTATTAATTGATATTTTTACAGAAATATATACACTATATGTTTTTGTGAACTGTCTTAATTAACATAGAAGCGATAAATTTAAAGTTGTAAGTTAGAACAGCATTTCCTAAACTGTGTTCCGCGAGATGCTAATAGGTGTTCCGCGAAAAAATCGATGCTAGCAGTATTACTAAATTCTAAATTTATATAGTTGTTCTTATTATTACACGATAATCCTCCTTTAAGAAATGGTGTGCCATACCCGAGAACGCCAGGAAATCACATGATAAATTTATTTATTAGTTTATTTCTTATTCATTTCTATCTAATGTGTTCCGTCAATACATTATAATTTAAAAAGTGTTCCGTGGTCAAAAACGTTTGGGAAACGCTGAAGTTAGAATATCTACACCTAAGAAATCTTGCAACCTATTAATCTCAATGTCAAAACAACAAAATATTATAAAGTTTTCCAAGAACCTCATAATCATCAAACCCGAGATTCTAAAAGAATAGATATATTTAAATGAAATGCAATTTATCTCACAAAGTAACGTAAGTTGACAGAACGGACAATTGCGAGACCTCATCATAAAAAACATGTTAGTCAATCGCGCATTCAAAATTAATCTTTGCACCACGTCTCATCCTATCAAGCAAAATTATTTTATTTTGCACGGTTTCTGTTTGGATTTTACCAAAAATGTCTTTCTAAAATAAAAACGTAATGTCCATCATCGTGATCGTAACGCTCTAATTTTGTGAATAACTCGATTAGAATAAACTTAGAAGTCTGAAATTTATCAGGATACCAGTGTTAATGAATATCTAATTGTAAGTTATAGCTAAAAATAATTTCGGGTACGGTCATGGGTTCTACTCCAGAGGATAAGGATAAGATAAAACGTAAAAATCACATTTTTTGTTTCATTCTTTTATCCTTTAAAATATTTTAAAATCAAGATATCGTCGCGAAAATTGCGCTGAAACACGCCGAAACTAATGGATTCTTATTCCTGCCGTCGATTTTACAATCTCAGTCGAATTCGCTTGTATTGAATTTATTGATTATTGAATATTCGAGTTTTCGTAACTTTTACAACATTTCCATGGTTACGGGTATTGTTGTCCTTGATAATTTCAGTGCGTAGGCACTTAAGTAAAGCGAAGATATGAATTAAATGCAAATAAATCGGATGATGTTTATGTTTTTTAAAAAATCTATATGACTAAAATCCTATTTGTGATTGTCTCTCTGCCTCTCTTGTCAACGATCTATCTCAGACATCTTAATTTCCGGTAATTTCATCTCTCTAAGTTTATTTTTTATCGACTTATTCAGTTAATTTTCTTAATTTATTATTAAAAACCAAACAAATCCCTTATAAATTATGTTCATCAAACAAATTATAATATTATAAAATCGTGATGGTCGTGGAGCAGAAAATCAAATAATTAAAAATGTTCTTTATAACGAAAAGCTAAATTAAATTTTTCATATTTTTTCATATTTATTAAAAGCAAAATATACATTCGATAAAATCATATTCTAAACATTCCCGTTACACCAATATAAATACAATAGGTACATGGTAGGAATCAATAAAGAGCGAGCAAAGGGAGGTGGGTGGCGAGCGTTAGCGAGAAGGGGAGTAGTAGTAATTAGGTTTTTAGGTGCGTCAACAGCTAAGGTCATTTTGTTAGAGAAAATCAACATACATCACAACATCCATGCCCCAAGCGGGATTCGAACCCGCGACCTTTGGGTTAGAAGGCAGTCTAACCCGGCCGGCTCCCGCGCGAGCAGGGGACTTGCCCACATAATTAATATGGATTGAAAGTATTCAATGATTTTTCTTCAATGTAAATGAAAATGTTTTTCCTACGTCTCTCAATAAATGTTAAAAATTGCATAAAACACGGACTTACCTCTATAAATTATATTCCTTTCAGTCGAAGGTGTTTCGTTGATCTGCTAGTATGAAACGCACAATGTATCACTTCCCTTCCTCCTTGAACTTAAACACAAGTCAACTGAGTGAGAGCATTCACCAAGCTCTTTCTCGTTACTAAGTGAGAATGGTGAGAATGCAGCAGAGTGTGCGCTTTATAGTAGATTGGTATTTCCGAGCATTTTGAATATTCCAAGAAAAAAAGAATGAAATACAATAATAGGGCACGAAGCGACATGGGGCAATGTCATTGGTCTTGGCCGGCTAAATGAAAGTGTGCCGCCCTCCACGTTTCTTTCCGATGCTCTTTGTTTTGCGCTCCAGGGATTTCCCCGGGAGAAATGCATTCTTTGACCATAGTTAAGGCCGAAGCTCGGCTCCCACCCTTCCGATTTTATGACCCCTAGGATGATAAGAAATCTCCTCTAGCCGCCCTCGAGGCAGAAGTCCATGAATTCTTTGGAGGGTTGGAGAAGGGCTATTAAGAAATGCCATTAAACGAAAGGGGGCATCGCTCCCGCCTCCCCGCCCTTTTATGCAGCTGTGCTGTCAAAAATTGCCAAGTGGGAAATATTTGCAAAGGTCTTCAAGATCAGGGAATCTTAGGGACTTGGTTTTATGGTTGGATTTTACAATTCCTTCTTCGCGTGTGTAAGCCGAGGTTTCAAAACGGTATCTTCGGATGTCTTCGCCCCGTTACCAGCTGAATATCTTTGCTTATTTCCATCAGCTGCAAACGCTAACGAATTAAGATATTTTCCAAATATCTGTGAGTCAAAATCGGCGCCCCCAAAAGTATGCCGCCCCAAGCAATCGCTTGGTCTGCTTGTATGGTTGGGCCGGCCCTGAACACAACGTAAGTAGATCACAAACGTTATTCACTTTTCAAACATAAATTTCCGTTTTCGATTGCACCACTGTTAGGTTTCCTTTTAGGAATGTTGACAAACAAATACCAAACAGATCCATACCAATATATTGTCCAAACTCCATTACAAATATGGAAATTGGGATACAACAAAAACCGCGCCGGCAGCCATTATATGGACTGCACCACTGTTATGTTTCCTTTTAGGAAATCCATATTAACCAGAATCAATTTTCATTACATTCTTATTTTTAATATATAGCGACAGTCAAAATAGAAATTACAATTTTAAATATGGATAAAGTTCGTATGGGACATGAGAAAAAAGTAAAAATACTGGAAATCCCGAATATGTAATACGGAACGGTTGGCAAGTCTATGTGGTGGACATAATAATTGTTTACTTTGGTATTGTCGTTGGTCCATTATTTCCACATATTCCCTATAGAACTTCATTTATACGACTAGAATAAAAGCCCGTCAGTTAAACTTAAAATAGTTGCCTCTCTTCCTCACTCCATCCTTCTCCCCCCACCTCTTCCCCCTCCCTACCTTCCTCTCCCTCCTTCTCATTCCCCCTCACTCTCACTTCCATCCCTCTCTTACCTTCCCTCCCTCTCTCCCCAGCTCTCCCCCCCTCACCCTCTCTCCCCAGCTCTCCCTTCCCCACCCTCTCTCCCCCTCCCTCTCCAACTGTATCCTCCTTCAAGAAATCTTATTTTAGGTTACTCCTTTCTCATATGCCAACAGTAAACGAGGCAGCATTGAGCATCTCATAATCACAACAAAAGCGCATATTAACGACAGAATGTGTATAATAAATCTTTCTATTTTCTTCCAGGAAACAGTGGTTCTAAATTTTTGATTTATAATTTGTTGTAATGTAGCTTACTGTAAAAATTATTTTCTCCTATTTTTGGCCTCTGACTTTTAATTGTATATTCTTAATTTGCACATTATTTAAAAATTTTCTGTGTGTATATGTTTTATATGTGTATTTTTATATGTTCTATGTATGTCTACGTTACTTCTTTCCTTTTATTTGTTGATATTCAAATCCGTTGCTCTTTCTTTCTTTAATTTTTACTTTCTCCATACGTAGTAATGGGAAAGTATTGTGATCACGAAAAAAATCTGATGTGGCCAACACGACTTTCTCCATATTTGGGGTATAGATATTTAAATTATTATGAATAGCATTATAAAGCAAAATTATTATTTCGTATCATAAAAGAATACAATCGTCCTTATTGCCGTAAATTATATTTTGAATACGTTTACAGATATTCACCGCTACATGGTGGTGGTGCTGTATACTGGTAATTAAGAAAAAGCAAAATATGTCCGAAATGGATGGTTCTACGAAAATTTGTTTCAAACAAAACTTGGAAGAAATATTATTCTCTACAACTTTGGTCCTCACGAAGATGACCAATTACGACGTTTTTAAAGAGGTATTTGACGGAAACCGAAAAAACCGATTATTTTTACTTTCTCCATACGTAGTAATGGGAAAGTATTGTGTTCATGAAAAAAATCGACTTGATATTTCAACGGAAATACACGTTTTGAGGTCCCTAGAACACGTTTAGACTATTTTCGGAATAATGTCTGTGTGGACGTATGTGATTGTGGGCGCTCTAACCTAAAAAAGTACTTGTCATATTCACTCCAAATTTCATATATAACACTTTAGGGTAAGAACAAAGAACTAATTAGTTTTCGGACAATATCGGTTAACCG
This sequence comes from Uropetala carovei, assembly GCA_036926305.1. NCBI lineage: Eukaryota > Metazoa > Arthropoda > Insecta > Odonata > Petaluridae > Uropetala > Uropetala carovei. Next base: position 5,096,305 of record JAXCHB010000084.1, on the reverse strand, counting down.
GAAGTCGAGTTGTATTCGAAACCCGATTCGGTTTTTGCGATATTTCTCCATTAAAACATCATTATTGTATATACAATTCTATACAAAGGTTATAGAGAATGTAATTTCCTACAACTTTCATTTGAAACAATTTTCCTTAGCAGTTTTTGTTTAGGAATTATTTATAAATAATCGGTTTTTTCGGTTTCCGTCAAATATCTCCTTTAAAAAGTCATGTGTTGGCCACAACCAATTTTTTAAAACATACATCATATCTCGGCTTATACTGATCTATTACTGAAATCGGAACAAACTTTTTAATTTAAGAATTTTAATAGTAAAAATGAAAATCTAAAAAAGGGTTTGGCTGAGATTCGTCATACGAAAGTGGAGGTTTATTATTGTCGATTTTCCCTATTTATTCCAAATATCTTCTTTAGAACTAAATTTATGTGAACATTTTCAAGGTGAAATTGGCATTCAACGTCATTTCCAACAAGGTTTGTTTGCAAATTTTTTCCTTAAATTGGATTCAATATACGATGATTTCGATTTTTCATACGAATTCAGGATAAGTACGTCGCTAAGTGACACGATTATTTCCATTGCTATTATCAAATTTTGTAATTGTTGATGTGTACGCTGCAAAGGTTAATTTTTATTTCTCATCGAACACTTTTAATTATCCATATCAAATGATAACATTTTTGTTTACTTAACTTTTGGTTGGTAATCATATAAAAATGTGAAAAACTCGAGAAAGAATCAAAGTAGGAACTCTAAATTTGGCAGGAATTCTCAGTTCACATATTTTAAGGTTATGAAGAAAGAAAATCTCGAAAAAAGTCCTGGGTTCGACTCCAAGGAAGACATTTACATTTTCCATAAGGTAACACGTAAATATAGACTTTTCGACGTGCAGGCTTTCATTCTTTTTAGGCGCGTTTCGCTTCCAGCGTGAGCGCCTATTATCGTCGGTCTGTCCGTCCGTCCGCATGTTCGTTCTCGGCTTCTACCAAACGGATTTTCATGAAATTTGATATTAAGGACTTTCAATCAAATTTAATAAGAAAATCGCATAAATGAATCACGTACGCCAATCAGGGGTACCACTTTACTGGTGACAAAAAAATTAAATTTTCGTCATATCCCGTAAAGTATTGCTCATATAAAAATATTTTTCAAATAAAAATTGTAGAACTCGCGAAAAAGAGTATTTCCTTTCCTATACATTTTTATCGTAGGAGTTGCCGTTATTAAGAAAATCTAAGCAGAATGTCTTAATTCGAGTTGAACTTAGAAAATTTCTTGCATGGTTACTTCTTCATTGTTGCTAACATAAACAATCTCACAAACAAACGTTTAATTTACTTACGTATGCATGCAGTATTATTAAATAGGAAGAAAATGGATTATTTATTATGAAGAAAAGAACTTTAAAACGCTATTTCCCTTACGTACAGGTATATCACTTCTTTCTAATGCTCAATTGCACGAAACGCGCCCATTTGTGATACGTTGTACACTTTCCAAACTTGTTTAGATTAAAATTAGAAAGAATTGACGTACAATCTTCGGATATGAACCATTTTCAAGAAAACGTTATAAAGTTTCTTATTATGTTCATCTTTTTCCGCCTACAATTCTAAATCGCTGAATTTAAACGTTTAATCCAAACAGTTTGAGGAAATCTTGCCATTTTAACGGGATGTTGCCTTGCCTACCAATTCCATTGTTAGACCGCGATATCATATTGTTATTTCAATCCTTATGGGTATAAAAGTGCTTTGAATGCTTTTAATACGAGAGGGGGGAGATATAGGGAGGGGAGTAAGAAGAGGAGAGGGGGAAGAAGGGGGAGGGGGAAGAAGGGGAGGGGGAAGAAGGGGGAGGTGGGAGGAAGGAAAGAGAGGGAAATGATTTTCAAAACAATTAAAGTTTCTGATGTTAATTTGATCACCACAAATAGCTTGAACGATCGTATCTTTACTCCCGTCATTTTTGACGGGCTATACACTAGTAACATAACATAGTAATGTACAATATAATATTGTCAATTTATGTATTAAAATATTAATTCATTTTGAAATTGAAATGTTTCCTGAGAATTTATTTAAATTGTTGTCAAGGAAGCAATATATTCATTACGTAATAACTTAAATATGTTTGATTTCAAGTCCCACCAATAGGACGCAACCACAACGGTTGAGAGACACTGCTCTAAGAGATAGGAAATCAATGGACTCTTAGAAAACGTATCTTCTAAGCAAAGAAACAAATGCTTCGAATTGTATTGTTTACTAGAATACTTTGTCTATCATGTAATTCAGAAAATGATTAAGGAATGTTTATCTTTGGGTTCACTTTTATTGTTAACCAATTTAATGAAATCAATAATCATAATTATATTTTATTTTTTAATTAACAGAGAAACGTATAGTTAATACATTACTCCTGAAATTTATACCAACCAAATAATACCCGAGATAAGTATCACACTGTAAATGATTAACTGGTGTGGATATATGTATACCTGCATTCAAATGTCTATTATTAAATGAACGTTGAAAACAATATATTTTAGAAGCTATTATGTCTAGGTTTTCATTTTTAGCTCTATTTTATTTAAATCGCTTTGGTATTCAATTTCATTTTCCGTGGAAATCTCCAACTCAGTTCTTCGCAAATGTTTACAATACTTTCCCCTACACTACATACGTAGAAAGATAATATAAATATAATACACACAAAAAGTTTCAAAATAAAAATGAGCAAAATGAACTCATTGTACTGAATTCCATATACTCACATAAATTTAATGGTACACATTTTACATATGACTTAATTATTCTATGTATTCATTGATTGAGAAGAATGCATAGTTTCTCAATCAATAAGTTGTAAATTTTAGTTGTTAAAAGTTATTTCATAATTCTCCTTCTTGATCTCATCTGGGAAGAGAATGATTAATTGAATTTGAGAGTTTTTCGCAAGTATGTTGAGTCGGGCAAAATAAGATGTTAACGTGAAATAATTATGGATGCCTCTATTATATTTCATGTTGGCAATCGTTGAACGATAATTTAGAGTTGTAAATAGCAGAACGGAAAGGTGTCATTGTTTTTGCTTCTATACGTGACTGTTTATATGAGGCTTTCTTTTTAGCGCGTTTTTAAAAAAATGCGCATATAATTTCACTTTGGCATCTGTCCATCTGTGACTTTCAATCAACGGAAACTGACAAAACCGTCAACAATAGATTCTGTACATAAAATTGCTTTGAGAATTTTTCGCCCGTAGCTTCACCGCATGGAGAAATCAAAAAATATTCTGCCATTGTTGAGGAATTTAAACGCACTTTGCCGAAATTATGTTCTCATAGGATAATGGAAATGCAGAATGTAAAAGATAAATGGTTATAATAATATGATAGGGTGGTTCAAATAAGTTATAATATAATATAGTAAAACTGAAAACAAAAATGGGATCATTATGACATTACATTTAATTTTTTAATATGATTTAAATACTGAGTAATTTTATTTGATTTAAAAGAACAGAATTCATTGTTCTCGAATTTTGTATTCCATTTTTTTCTGAAAATAAATTTTCCATTCTTTGTGGTGAAATAGGTGGTTTGTCTCCACGAAGGCTAATTGTTGAATAAACTCATTAAAAACGAATATCTCTCTCTCTCTTTATTTCTAATCCCTTACTCCCGGAATAACATTTCAAAATTCTAATAAATCTAATGTGTATTTTGCAGGGTTTAAGACATCTCGACGCGGCCATCTCGCCGCGGCCGTCTCGCCGCGAGGACTTTTTGTGGCGGATGTTTTTAAGTGCATTCCGGAGTTGAATTTTTAGAGAAGATAGATAAAAGTTTACTTCCGAATTGTAATTTTTACCTGTGGTATTATCTACAATACAAACGATATACAAAGCATATCAAATTTATAGTATGTAATAGCTTAATGTTTTTACTTCCCTAGAAGCGAGTCCAAATTGAAAAACAATCTAGGTAAGAGTTCACTGGGCTTTCTCCAACACCTTGTTGCCACATTTTTTATTACCTTTCCTTTAAGAATTTATATATATGTGTGTGTGTATATATACTAGCAGAATTTCTCGTTGAATTTCAACGGATTTAGTGAAGCTACTACAGCACAACATACCAACTCTTTAAAATACTTATATAGTAGATACTTTTAAAATTACAATTAGCTTTTCGGTACTTATCGGTTATACCCCCCCCCATCCACCCATGCCAGAATGTGGTTACTAAGTAAATATATATTGATTGCTACGTAGTTATATATTTATTTATTTACTTATCGGTTATACCCCCCTCCACTACTATATGAACAAGTTGAAAACATTTATTTAGTTTCATCAATTTCCACAGTTGTATTTGGACCACCAATTACATATTGATTCTTCTCTAACTCCCAAACACAAATTTCACGTAAGTAATTATTCCAGTCCACTGTCGTGTCACCACAAAAACCAAGTTCTTCCTTCGAAAATTTCAACGACGTGAGTTCTTTCGACCATGCACAAATGAATAAAATGGAATGGAGAAATGACACTCTAGATCCTTCAAACCAAGTACCAATTCGAAGTCCAGCTTTCCTTACTTTACATCTCCAACGGGGATAGGATGACAAACACAGATTCATCTCATGACTGCTTTTACATATTTTGCTTCTTGTAGAAATCGTATTGCTGTTTCTTCATCAACCAATCGAATGAAATTCATATTTAATAAATAATTAGGATGAAAAATATGACTATTAAGTAGTGATGATGATAATAATAAATAAATAACTACATAGCAATCAATATTTACATAGTAACCACATTCTGGCATGGATGGATGGGGGGGAGGTATAACCGATAAGTACCAGTTTTCTTAACAATTAATCATATTTGCTTGTAACAATCCGTTTCCGAACGTACTGCATTCATATATAACGATAATTTTATTTCCTATCATATGTATCACTTTCGCCGAATCCAGCTTCATTTCTTGTTTAATTATGCCTTGCTGAAATATTTACTTTTATGTCTTGTAAGCAAGAAACCCGTGAAAAAGCAACGTACAGTTGTCCATGATTGAACACTGACTCCGGTAAATGTACACCAGATACGTCAGCGTATTTACGTTAATAAACATTATAATGTAAAATATAATGATTTTACTTACAAAAAATGTAAGATTCCAGTATTCAATAGACGAAAGAAGGTTCAATTACTTTCATCAATAAATGCTTCCTGAATAATTATCAGTACCTATTTACGTTGCTATCCATAAACATCGATCGTTTCGTTGGTTAAAAGTGCAAATCGAATACCGCTAAACTTTTGTCTATTTATAAGCTTCACTGAAGCTAACTGAATCGGAGGTAACAATGACGGCCGCCTTGGCAACGCCCGGAAAGAGTACGAAAAATCGACAAAATTTCGAAGAAAATAGCGTATTTCTGAAAACTTCGACCGTGTAACATGTAAACTTCGCAGGAATAAGATAGTATAGAGTTTTCTTAGTCGAATAAAGCAGAAACGAAAAAAATCGGTTCATATTTACGTATTTTAATGCTTGAAGGAAGAATACCTTGCAAGTCAAGAAATGGATTCATACGTGTTATCTTATGGAAAAATGTTAATCCCCTATATTGGCAGCACTGATTAATCCCGGTTGACCAAACCTTGATCATTCACTAAGTTAGCATGTAAGGAAGAATCGTACCAAATTTGGTTATTCTAGCTTTTATCGTTTAGTAGGAGTTCCATGAACAAACACACAAACACACACTTCAAAATTTATTATAGTATATATATATATATGCCTTTATTAAATCAATTGAAGTATGTCTTATGGAAAACTTTCATATTTCGCTTATATGACAGTTTTCATTTCACATCTCCCGAAAGTCTACTTTATCATCTTAGAAAAGCGCAACAAAAACGTTTAGTAGACACTGCTTCTATTTCTTCCAAAGAAGAAAATTTGAAATCATGAGAAAATCACGAAATATATACCAATGATAATGCAAACAATCATATTTTCATCGTCGTTGCTTACGTTTAATATTTTCTGGGCTCTGTAAACTATTTGAAAGGGATAGCTGCAAGGACAGGATCTGCTATATAAACCATTTGTTTTGTTGATAATAGTGAATATATAAGGACAGCGATGATTCTCATATATCCTAGGGTGAGTGGTACATCAATTGCTAACGTGTAAGCCCATTGAATTCAGTATGATGTTAACTCAGTGGAAATCTTTCCGGCGGCGTGCCTTGTGAGTTGAAGTTTTTGGTTGGCGGGGCAGACGTATTGCAATTTTATAGGTCGATAAAATCGCCAGTGATGTAATAATATCTCTAAAAAAGAAAAGTCAACATCAAAAATTTTAAATAATAAAAAACAATGAAAATCTTTATCAAAATATTTAAACCTTTTTAGATGGCTTCCACTGTTATATAATAGCTCATATTTTTGAGACTACAAACAAGGAAAAGTATCTACTACAAAAAAAACTGTGTGTCTATAAGTGTTATTTGGTGTAGTATGGATTGTTAATTTTGCGGATAGTATTTCTTGATTGTACCGAGTCAATAATTTCGTTTAAATAATATATAGAGCAAAGAATAGCTATGAATGGAAAATAGATGTAGCATTTCACGCAAATTGCTAGTCGCCGAAACGAAGCTAAGTAAATCATAATTCTTCAAAAACATAAATATCCAACTGGAATTATTATTCTAAAACAGTCAGTAGAAAACATACGTAATAAATTCTAATGGGAGGAATTAAGCTGCATTAATGAAAATATTAACAACTAGAAAATTGAACATGTGGTTAAAAGCTCGCGGGCCAGATCGGGCGGAATGGTGAGCCACATCTTTTTCCTCATTTTCGAAAGTTTCACTGACGGTAGATATCGTGATTTTTCACTCAACTTAATAGTGTATAATTACATGTTAGACGAATCGCACCCAAAGCATTTTTATCAAATTAGCGATGGATAAGCGATTAAGTATCTTCGCTTATACACATGAGTTACATGAAATGAACTGCGCTTTTTCTCGTAAGCTATACGGATCGTCAGAGTTTTGTTGCTACGGTAGAGCAATATGTTAATTGCATAGGATAATCAACACGTTTAATATTAATATTATGTTAAACACTTATTATTACTAAAAAGACGAAAATCAGACAAAGACGTGAAAGTCATGTTTTACAGAAAGAAAACTCAACATTGATCGCATGGACCGTGAGATTTTCATATATACCTACTTAAAAATAAAAGTATAATGGAATGGAATGTTGAACGTCATTTTCTGTTAATTTTTAATCAGTCACGGCGAGAAAAGTCCTCGCGGCGAGAAGGCCGCGGCGAAAGGTACCTTGGCGGCGAGACGGCCGCGGCCAAAGGTCCTATTCCCTATTTTACAAAGTTATGATTTTGCCGTTATAATTCTGGAACGACAGAGAGAGGGATCAAAAGGAAAGTTTAAACTGAAAGAAATTTCTGAAAATAAAGAAAATGTCATTTTTCATCAAATTTTCCGACAACGTACGCCGGGTCCGAATTTGAATGGGGCGGGCCTAAAAACCAAACCCGCGCACAGCTCTAACCGGTGGTGAATCTCCTATAAAAAAATGTCGTACGGGAATGGGGGACAGTAAAGCTCGCCTTGCTCCGGACTCGAGAAAACCACAGATTTTAACGTAGCTCACGTGAATGGGATCCTTTCCTGAAGCGCAGGAATAAACACTAACATTTTATTTATTTTGCACTCCTGTTCTCCATTAGATCATAACTAACTTCTAGAGATAGCAAGTACATGCATAGTGGCATTGATAGGACTGCACGGGTCGCAGGAGTAATTTTTTTCAAGGCTTTCACGTGGGTCTCTTGCGTATCCCATGAAACGCATTTAGCACGTCAGCGGTCAAAAACATCCCATCTCACCCTCCCTATTTCACTTTCACCCTTTTTGTCTTTCCCCTTCTTTTTACTCTCCCCCTCTCTCAAAAAACCCCCCCTCCCGTTCCTCCTTGTCTGACGGCAAACACCCTAGAGCAGGCATGTCAAACTCATAGTAGAGAAGGGGCCATTTTCACGATAAGTTCACGACCTGAGGGCCGCAGGATGGTCTCTAGTATTTGTTTAGCTTTCTGCATAGTTTTAGGGGTAGGATATTTAATCACAATAATTTATTAATACTAATTTATTATATACAACTATAAAATATAACTTTATTCAAATTTAACTCAACTTAAATAACAATAATTAATTATTAATAGATAATTTTGTGTGAACAATATTCAAATGTAATTATTTTAATTTGACTTCTTATTAGAGATCTGACATCGTTTTTTCGACACAGGTTTTTCATAATCCGGATTTAGTTGTTGCGTGGTAACAACTTTTATCATTGATGATAGATGTGCATCAGTCAACCTTGACCTTTGCGGAGTTTTTTTGTTTTTTAGTACATAGAGAAAACAGTTGCTCACAAAGATATGTGCTTCCAATTAAACATCGATATTATTTTCGCGGCAAACTTTCGCATCTCGACAAAACGGTTAGGCAAAAACGAATAAAATTGTAGCGCACCGAGACCTCATTAAACTTAGTTTTTAGGATGTCATCGCACTGCATGTCAATCGATTCCAATTGAATTTCTTCAGCTGCTTTTTCAACATCAAAATTGAACGGAGAAGTAAATAGGGAAAATTCATTTTCTTGAGATTTAAAATCTTTGAACCTCTGCTCAACTTCAATTTTTAACACTTCAATTTTAGCTGAATATTTTTTAAAATCCAAATTCAAAAATGACTTTTTAAGTTCAGCTGCGCAGTGAAAATGAACCAAGATTCCCGTTTTTAGTAGGGTCTCCCATAAGCGTAACTTAATTTGAAAAGCTCGCACTTGATTGTACATTATTGTAACTAATTGTTGTTTCCCCTGAAGTTTCAAATTCAGTTCATTTAAATGACCAGTCATATCAACTAGAAATGCTAAATCCTGAATCCAATCCAAGTCTGTCAGCTCCGTTGTGTCCTGACACTTCAGGCCCAAAAACAATACTATTTCCTCTCGCAGAGCAAAAAATCTTTTGAGAACTTTGTGACAAGACAACCAACGAATCTCGGTGTAATAATGAAGGCCTTCGTACTCGCTTTCGATTTCTTTTTAAAATGAGGAAAACTGACGATGATTGAAACCACGCATGCGAATAAAGTTCACTGTTTTCGTAACTTGCTTCAAGACATGGTCCATTTCCAAAACTTTTGTGCAAAGTACCTCTTGATGTATGATACAACGATAGTTGAAGTGAGCGGACGTGCCTTTCACTTCCTTCAGTGGAGCCCAACGGAGACTTACGAGCGACCACTGTAGCAGTAGCATTAGAGTAGAAGTAGACGTACTGTTAAGTAGAACTAACTTTTCTTTTATTTTACTTGTTAACCTTTCTTATAGCTTATTTACTTATAGTAGTAGTTATCTTAACTAATAACCTCCGTGTCATTTTTTAAAATCGTAATACTTATTAGTCGTATACCGTAGTGTAGTAATTTTCTAACACTCCATTTGCGCATTGCTTTTTTACACCGATATTTATATCGTAATTGTTGTTATTTTCTTCTCTCTATAAACGTAACTTCTTCCTTTTATTAGAATTGTACGGTGTTTGTGTGCTAACCTGTGTTTTATTAATGTTGCTTCCTGCTTACTAACGTTGTCTGTAGTATTTGAGTAATCCTTTTCATCGTTTTTGTGCTAACTTAATATTTCATTGTTGAATACCGTAGTATCGTTCTTTTTCCAGCACCCAGTTTTTATTTTTTTTATATAAGCCCGTTTATTTAAATATTAATTGTATTTTTTAGCGTATTTTTTTCCGTAACTCATAGTTTACAAATCTGCACGTTGATTGTGTACTAACCATCTTGTGTGCGAAGTAACGTTGTTTGCGTTGTGACTAACTTTCACTTTCTACCTGCGCTTGACCCTTGATCCCTTCACTCGAGCGCTCCAGGAATAACTTCCCCGCGTATATTAAGCGTTAGGCTAGTCTATTACATACATATTTAAGAGCTTATAGAAACACGTAATTGGAAAAGATAGGATGACTCCCCTTAGGCCCTCTGTTTCTCTCTTCAAGAGTGCTGCTGATTGCGAGTCCTTGCGGGCCCGGGTCGCGGTGCTTGAGAAGTTAGTTGCGGAGCTCCGCTCTAGGGTGGAAGGTAGCGAGGAGTCTTGTGTCCGGCTGGGAGGCGCTCCTCGAGATCCCTCCGCGCCGGGATGGCGGCTCGGGTTCGCCCAAGTGCTAACGCCGGCTGGGTGGTCGAGGAGTCTTGCGCGGTCTCTCCACGGGTAGGGATGACTCCCTCCATAAAGCCTGATGAGTGGAGGGTGGCTACACGTGGTAGTCGTGGGGTGGTGCTGCGGAAGCAGGTGGTATGTGAACCTACCCCTGTTAGCAACAGGTTTGCGGTGCTGTCGGAGGATAGCTCAACGAACTCTGTGACCGTACCTACTCCACCTAAGAGAAGTCGGGTTGTGAAGGGAGGGCTGTTAGTGATAGGTAGTTCTAACGTCCGGCGTGTGATGGCGCCTTTGCTATCAAGGGCCCGCCGGGAGGGAGTGGTGGAGCGGGTGTTCTCCAGGTGTATACCAGGAGGTACGGTGCCCCAGGTGACGAAGGTGGTTCGGGAAGAGGTCGTTGGCACGGGCTGCTCTAGTCTGCGGGTGGTGGCGCATGTTGGCACCAATGACGCTTCGAAGCGCGGCTCCGAGGAGTTCTTGAGTTCCTTTAGGGACTTAAACTCCGAGGTCGGTCGTGTCCGAGAGGAGTCTGGGGTTAATGTGCATTTAACCATCTGCAGCATTGTCCCACGGATTGACTGTGGCTCTGAGGTTTGGAGTAGGGTGGAGGGGCTAAACCGAAGGCTATGGTCTTTCTGTAGGGACATGGGGGTGGATTTCGTTGACCTTCGTCCGATTCTCGGATCGTGTGGGGCACCCCTAAATGGCTCGGGGGTTCATTACACGCAGGAGGCATCCCAGGGTGTAGCGCGTAGGATCCTTGATCATAGTAGGGCTTTTTTAGGCTAGAGAGCAGGGTAGAGTGTAGGCGTCCTAGGGGAATGGGTGTAATTGAGAGGGTAACAGAGAACAATATTACGAGAAATCCGGCCAATACCGCAAATAAACTAGAGTTACCAAGCGATGAAGGCCCTGACATCCGTGATGTCAATAGTGTTAACGTTAGGGATTTCGATAAAAAAGGTGAAATAAAACGCGATAAGAAAGAAAATGCTATATCAACCAATTGGCGGAATAATAGTATGAAGAACGCATGTATTCCTAAAACGATTACCAATGGTAAGGCTGAGGTTTATCTGAGAAGCGATAGTGAGAAATTAAATGTCGTCGTATCGAACTGCCGCAGCATCCGTAAGAAAATTGCCGATTTTGAGCATATTATTCGCAGTCTAGAAGCCGATGTCGTGATCGGTACAGAGAGTTGGCTCACTGACGAGATTGCAAGTCAGGAGGTATTCCCTCAAGACTATAGAATTTTTAGAAAGGATCGTAGTATCAGGACGGGAGGTGGAGTATTTATAGCAGTCAGCAAGGCATACGAAAGTTTTCCACTACCGATTAATGACGCCGAAATAGTGTTTGGTGTGGAGTTAGAGGAAGCGATTACACTATAGCAAATATATGCGCATTTTATAGGCCTCCCAATTCAAGTTTAGAAATGATTCATAATCTCGAGAAACAAGTAGCAACGCTAATATCGAAAAATAAAGAGAGGGCCATTATAATAGGAGGAGACTTCAACTTACCTTCAATAGACTGGAATCATAATTGCTTTGATCCTGGTGGTAGAGAGCGTGAATCCTGCGAAGCACTTATAGAAACCTTCGTTAAACACTCGTTGTGTCAGCTAGTAAGATGTCCCACGAGATCGAACAATATATTAGATTTACTCGTAACGAACTACCCCGAGCGTATGAACAAGCTTTCCATAGAGGAAGGAATAAGCGATCATAATGCTGTGTACGTAGAATTTAAGCTAAAAGTGGAGAAACAGGTTAAGGCTAGAAGACGCGTATATATGTACGCCAAAGGCGATTTCTCGAAATTTAGGTCTTTTTTACAGACACAATTCCCTAATTTCTGCGAGGCATCTATCGACGCTAGTACAGAGGAATTATGGTGCGTGTTCAGGGATATGATGCGAGAGGGTACGGATAAATTCATTCCACATAAAGTTAAACGTGATGGTGCGGAACCAAGATGGTACAACCAGAAAGTTAGATGCGCTCTTAGACGGCAAAGAAAACTTCACGCTCGCTTAAATACCAATTCTTCACTAGTCACAGAGGAACAGAGGTCAATGATACGGCATCAATACAGAGAGGCGCGCTCAAGAGCTAGAGTAACAATACGAGAAGCATTTAATTTACATTTACATTTACATAAATACCCTGCAAGCCGCTAGAAGCGTTTAACAGGGGGTGTCACAACACCAAGTGAAGTCTAGCTAATTCCTCTGTTGGATTGTCTTATCGCGTCTGGGAAAAAGGATCGGTAGTATTTCTCTGTTCTAGCGGTAATTTCGAGATATTTTCTCCTGCACTGTGATCTAACATTACGTTCACTAACACCGATGGGGACGACTATGCCGCGTACGTCTTCAACGAATTCGGAACTTTCAAATTTTTCAAATAGTTTCCTCTTGTATTCAATTCTTCTACTCTTCAACGTCTGCCATTTCAGATCTCTCAATAACTCTGATACACTCGCATCATACCGATATTCTCCTTTTACAAATCTAGCCGCTCTACGCTGAACCATTTCGAGCTCTCTAGTTAGGCCCTCCTCGAAAGGGTCCCAGACGGCGCAACAGTATTCCACGATGGGTCGTATTAGGGAAAAGTATGCGATTTCCTTCACATTCGAGGGGCATCCCCGCAGGACTCTATTGGAAAGCCCTTGAATTCTGTTTGTCGATGCTATAACGGATTTGATATGCTCTCTACTAGACAAATTGCTACTGAGAATTACTCCTAGGTATTTGTAGCTATTGACGTATTTTAGCTTTAGTTCGGATATTTGGTACGGGTAACGGTTGAAATTCGTGGAGCGCGTGAAGTTCATTGCGGCGCATTTCTTTATATTCAGATCGAGTTGCCAATCTTTACACCATTTCGTGATAGCCTGAAGGTCCTTTTGCAAATTCTCCTGATCGTGTATTGTGTTGATTTCTCCATACACAAGTGTGTCATCCGCGAAGAGTCTAACTTTACACTTTATATTATCCGCTAAATCATTTATATATATCAAGAATAACAAAGGTCCGATTACACTTCCCTGAGGCACGCCGGAAGTCACTTTGACGACGTCTGATGCAACTCCATCGAGGACTACTCTCTGGGTTCTATCGGAAAGAAACGAGGCGATCCAATTTACAATTTTCTCGTTAATTGAATAAGCCCTTAATTTTTGCACTATTTTCACGTGAGAAACGGTGTCGAAGGCTTTCCTAAAGTCTAAAAATACTGCATCGACTCCTATTCCTTTATCCGTTGCTTTCACAATATCTTGTGTGAGTAGAGCTAACTGAGTCTCGCATGACCTGCCTCTCCGGAAACCATGCTGGCTACTGTTAAGCGCTTCTTTGCTTTCGAGAAATCGCATTATTGAGCTACCGATAATGTGCTCAAAAACCTTACAGAAGATTGACGTCAACGATATAGGGCGGTAGTTTTCCACTTTTAATTTACTTCCCGTTTTATGTATTGGTGTAACGTGGGCTGTTTTCCATATCAAAGGAACTACACCCTCATCCAAAGATTTTCTGAATAGAAGCTTAAGGTACGGAGCTAATTCGTTTGCTAACGAGTTTATAATGAACGCAGGTATGGCTTCAGGCCCTGGCGATTTTCTTTTGTGGACCTGACTTAGTAATTTGACGATACCGCTTTCGGATATTTCTATGTCGCTCATATTTCAGTCTATACGAGTAGGGAAATCAATGAAATCACCGCTGTCTATTGTGAAGCAATTTTCAAAGAACCGATTTAACATACTAGCCTTAGTAAATGAATCGTGTACACTTTCACCGTTGTCTGTACGTAGAAGAGGTACTGTGGACTGTCCTCCTCGCATTTCTCGCACGTACGACCAAAATTCTTTCGAGTCGTTTTTGAGTGAGTCCGACAGTGTCGTGGATCGGTAGACGTCAAATTCCTTACGCGCTTCGTCTCTTGCAGATTTACGAATATTTCTGTATATTAAATACTCGTTTGCGTGGTCCCTACCAACTTCTTTAAGGTGCTTTATGTGCGCGTGATGCCGTCTTTGTTTCTTGAGCAAGGCACGGAGTTTCGGTTTCACCCACCGCGGATCCTTGCGATCACGAATTGCTTTAGTTGGGACAAACGTTTTTAGCCCTTCTCGAATGATTCGCAAAATTTCCGTCCAAGAGTCATCTACGCTGTTAGTATTCGCAAAATTGATAAATGTCGCTATTTGGTTTGTAACATAATTTTTTAAGCCTGGGAGATCTGCTTTACTGAAGATATAGACTAATCGCGTTGGCTTATATATTGTCGCAGGGGTGTATTTGAAGTCGGCAATTACTATTTTATGATCACCTATGCCGTCGTCGATTTGTAGGTTTCTAGTCGATAGTGGGTGGGTAGTGGCTAGCAGATCTAATATGTTTCCGTTTCCGTTGTTGTCATATCGCGTCGGCTCGTTGACGATTTGCTCTAGCGAGTTTAGAGTGAATGCTTCAATTAATTCACGACAAACTTCTCTATTTTTTCCACCACTAACATAGGTTACGGATTTCCAATCGATCGATGGAAGATTAAAGTCTCCTCCAAGAATGATTACTGGATCGTTCTTTCTCCTAGCTATCACCTGCAATGTACGACTGAGTTCTCTAATGTTCTCGACTCCCGAGTCAGGTGGGCGGTAAAATGAGCAAAAAAATAATTTTTTACCATTTCTCGTACGAAGGGAGCACCATATCGTTTCGCAGTGTTCGCTGACGTTAATCTCCTCTAATTGGCTTGATATACTCTTTCTGACGGCGATGAAAACTCCGCCTCCGACTCTTTCCCTCCTGTCTTTGCGATACACCACGTAATCTGGTGGGAAAATCTCGTTAGAATTAATGTCGCCCGATAGCCAGCTCTCAGTTCCCAATACAACGTCTGCACGATGGCTTTTAACTAAGTGGCAAAAATCAGCCTGTTTCCTTCGAATGCTTCGGCAGTTCATAATAATAATTTTTATTGTGTTTTCTACGGATATTTTCGTTCTGGATTTCCCCGCCACTTGATCTAACAATTTTATTTTTCTACTTCTCACTCTACCGCTATTCTTGGACTCCCTACGGTTAATGTTGGCGGACTCTTTTCTAACAGATATATTTGTGTTATCCTCATCTAACCTAAAAAAACCCTAGCGTGTTCAAAAACCCTACGCGCTACCGCATCCGCTGCCTCGGCCGTGTAGTGGACACCAGAACCGTTTAGGGGTACCCTACATGAGTCCAGCACCGGCCTCAGGTCAACGAAGTCCACTCCATTGCCCCTACAGAAGTCCCACAGCCTACGGTTCAAGCCCACCACGCGGCTCCAAACCATAGACCCGCAGTCCGTCCGAGGGACAATGCTGCAGATAGTAAGCCGCACATCAGAACCCGACTCCTCTCGGACACGAGCAACCTCAGCGGCCAAGTTCTTAAAAGAACTTAAGACCTCCTCGGAGCCGCGCTTCGAGGCGTCATTGGTCCCAACATGGGCCACCACCCGCAACGAGGAGCAACCCGTGCCCAAAACCGACGCCCTGACCTCCTTCGTCACCTGGGGCACCGTACCTCCTGGTATACACCTGGAGAACACCCGCTCATGAACACCCTCCCGGCGGGCCCGTGACAGTAAAGGCGCCACCACACGCCGGACATTGGAGCTCCCTATCACTAACAGCCCCCTCTTTCCCCCCGAGCTCCCCTTGGGCCTGGTCCCCACCGAGGAGACGGGAGCGGGTGCGGGCGCAACGGCTTCGGAGTCGTCCTCCGACAACACCGCAAACCTATTACTAACAGGAAGAGGGTCCACCGAAGTGTTCCCAGCTCCCTGCCTCCGCAGCACCACCCCACGGTCCCCCCCTAGTGGACACCACTCTCCACTCATCGGGTTTCCCGGCCCGAACACCCTCAGCCCGCGATAAGGAGTGACGGACAACCCCGATCGCTCTACCGGCTTCCGCACCCAGGCTAACCCGAGCCGCCAATTTGGCGCGGTTTGCTTTCAGGGATGACCCCGCACCCCTCACACGCACCAAAGCCGCCTCGGACTTTTCCACCCTCTGAAGGAGGTCCGCAACCACCCTCTCAAGCTCCGTGATTCGAGACCTCATGGCCTCCAAACCAGCGTCGCGCAAAAAGGAGGAAACGGGAGTCCTTGGGGTAGCCATCCTAAACTCTAAACTAATCTGAACTAGCTAAATATCGTATGTAATAGACTAGCCTAACGCTTAATATACGCGGGGAAGTTATTCCTGGAGTGCTCGAGTGAAGGGATCAAGGGTCAAGCGCAGGTAGAAAGTGAAAGTTAGTCACAACGCAAACAACGTTACTTCGCACACAAGATGGTTAGTACACAATCAACGCAAATGGAGTGTTAGAAAATTACTACACTACGGTATACGACTAATAAGTATTACGATTTTAAAAAATGACACGGAGGTTATTAGTTAAGATAACTACTACTATAAGTAAATAAGCTATAAGAAAGGCTAACAAGTAAAATAAAAGAAAAGTGTTAGAAAATTACTACACTACGGTATACGACTAATAAGTATTACGATTTAAAAAAAAATGACACGGAGGTTATTAGTTAAGATAACTACTACTATAAGTAAATAAGCTATAAGAAAGGTTAACAAGTAAAAGAAAAGAAAAGTTAGTTCTACTTAACAGTACGTCTACTTCTACTCTAATGCTACTGCTACAATGGTCGCTCATAAGTCCGTTGGGCTCCACTGAAGGAAGTGAAAGGCACGTCCGCTCACTTCAACAGCCAGGTAGAGAATGTTTGCATTTTTGATTGCAGGATAATATGTACATGTACGTAGATGTTTTTTATTTGCTGCCGGGTGAAAATCACATGCTTTCGCTTAGTAATAATTTTTCGAAACGGTACTTATCATTTCAATTTCATGAAATAATGAAGTTTAACATTCTCACACTACTTAAGTGATTAAAAATATTCAGTCATCGTAAATTTGTATAATGTTAATAAACATTTCCCAGCTTTTCTGAATTCTCGGACCCTCAATTTCTGCGGGCTTCTTCCTCATAGATATTTTATAGATTTTTTCATTCATTTAAGTATTCTCTGAATGAAAAAATTAAGCCGTGCATTTACAGTTTTTACTAGAATACGAGCAGTGGACGTGATCTACAAATTGTTAATGAAAATAACGTAATATCTTACTCAACTTACTGGCACTATTGAGATAACATGATCTCTTATTTTAGCGCACGATTTGTAAATAAAAATATTAATAATTAATTATTAGGCATTCCAGTTTTAGCGCATATTAGCTTCGGTGTGTCCGTCCTTCTATCAGGATGCAATTTTTTTCCGTAGCTATTCAGAGGATTTTGATAAAATTTAGTACTAAAGACTAAGCACAGTAAATTAGAAAATGAGATGAATGCTTTGCATAAAGTAATAACTTTAGAATACTCTTTAGCAGAAAACGTGCTCATTTATAATGAACTTTATACTTTCCTAATATGTTGAAATCATTTGCGGCGCATGTATGGTTTGTAAATATTCAATTCAAAATATAATCTTAAATAAATAAGATACATACTAAATATTCACATTTAAATAATTTATTTTCGTGTTTTGATTATGTTTTTTAAATATCACTATTTTTATAGTGAAGGTGTATTTGATTTAATAAGAAAATTACTTAATTAATAAATCAATTCTTTAAAGTTTACTAAAAATATTTTAAGGTCGGAGCGAAAAAAACCGGTTCGAACCGGTTCACTGACGCTTGCCGGAGCGAAACCGGAACCGAACCGAAATTTCATTTTTTGAGTGAACCGGAACGAAAACCGGAGCGAAAAAATTACGGTTCGATGCCCTGGTTTAAAGCCAATAGTATAAAGGCGGTTCGAGATCCTGTGTATGTATGTAATTATAATTATTTATTTATTATTGGAAAGCTCTCTGTTATCGGTCACGAAATATGCTCAATAAATGACATCCGTCTTTTGAAGCTTGAAGCGCATTTTGAAAATTCGCTACTCTTTAATTTTATGATCTTCACACCGCGCGGCTGGCCATTTATTTAATATTTATTAAGTAAATAATTGGTATTCGAATTTAATACATCCGATATTTTTTAATATTTGTAAAAATGCGCGTTATACTGAGCCCAATATTTATTATGGATTATGTTTATGGCCTTTACTGTATAATTATTTTTCATTTTATTGTATTTTTATAAAGTTTTATATATTATTATAATAGTTATAATAATTAATAATTTATTTATTTAATTATGCGGCGAAGAGAAATGCAAATTAATGGGTACTCTTTCTATTGGGTGGCATTTTTACTGTATTTTATTTTGTTTTTTGGCACATAGGTTCCAAAGGATTTTCCGCCACTGCTTTAAGAAGCCGTCGTTAGATTCGATCTTCAAACCTTCCTACACTTTTCAGAAGATTAATCGTGGGGCTATATTCTCAACTCACATCGTACACACGCAGTTTTGTTAATACTATTCAAGTTTTTTTATCCCTGCATAGATGTCTCGAAAACGAAAAATTTGTGATGAGAATCGTTCATTCCAAAATAAATGGGAATTGTCATATATGTGCTGTGAAATGAAAGACAAAATAATATGTTTAATTTGTAGAAAAATCATTAATGTTTCGAAAGAATATAATCTCAAGCGGCACTACGAAATACATCGCACTTCGTACGAGATGTTCACGGGAAAAGTGCGAGAAGATAAATTGAGGGATTTAAAATCAGTGCTCATAGAACAACAACGTTTTTTTAAAAATGTGTTTGAAGAAGGTGAAACAGCTGTAAAGGCTAGTTATGAATTGTCTCATTTAATAGCTAGCCGCTCAAAACCATTTACTGAAGGTGTTTTCATTAAGGAATGTATTATGAAAGCAGTTGAAATTATGTGCCCAGACAAAATTAGAGCATTTGAAAATATTTCGCTGTCCCGAAATACTGTTGCGGAAAGAATTAATGATATAGCTGCCGAGTTAAGTGAACAACTACAGTCGGAATCTATTAAATTTCATTCGTATTCCATCGCAATTGATGAAACTTGTGATGTTCAAGGTATCTGCCAATTAGCTATTTTTATTCGTGGCTGCGATCTTAATTTCAGAGTAACTGAAGAGTTATTAGAGCTCGTTCCCATGCATGATACCGCTACCGGACAGAACATTTTCAAGGAAACGGAACATATTCTCGCAAAATATAATCTTCTTCTCAGGAAATTTGTTTGTTTGGTTACTGACGGTGCTCCGGCTATGATTGGAATGAAACACGGCGTGTTGGGGCTATTGCCAAGGGAATTGGCAGAAATGTAGATGTAAAACACTACATCTACATGATACATCTACATCTACATGATACCCTGCAAATCACCAGACTGGTGGGTGGCAGGGGGTGCAGCACACCAAGCCCTACCTAATAACGTCCCTCGTGGGAATCACTCTCCTGTTATGATCCCGTATGGTCCTTGGAAAAAACGAGCTCTGGTATCGCTCGGTCCTACAGTCGATCTCTCGTATTTTATTCTCGTGATCGTGCCTGCCCATGTACGTAGGTGCCTCTAATATTCCTGAGACCTCCTCTAAGAGAACTTCCGACCTAAATTTCTCCAGAAACCTTAACCTAGCGCTAATTCTGCGATCCTCTAGCGATATCCAATTCAACTCCTTCAAGAGTGATGTGACGCTTAATTTTTGCTCATATTTTTGCTTAACGAATCTGGCTGCTCTGCGTTGGATTCTTTCTAACTCAAGTATCTGTCCCTTTTCGTACGGATCCCATATGCTGGAAGCGTATTCGACCTGAGATCTGACCAATGATAAATAACACGTTTCTCGTACCTGTTCTGTGCTACTTCTTACTATTCTGCCTACGAAGGCCAATTTCTTATTAGCTGCGCCTACGATCCTTCGAATATGCATATTCCACGATAGATCAGGACAAATGGTGACTCCTAAATATTTAACGTACTCTGCAGATTGGATATTCAATCTATCAATTCTGTACTCCGAGTTTAAGTCATTGTTCTTACTCTTCCAGAAACTCAATAGGGAACATTTGCTCTGATTAACTTCGATTTTCCAATGTTGACACCATGCTGAAAGGGCGTTTAAATCTTCCTGGAGCGATTTTTGGTCATCCTGACTCGTTATCTCATTATATAAAACGGTATCATCTGCGAAAAGTCTTATTTTGCAGCGAACTACCGAGCAGATATCGTTTATATATATCAGGAATAGCAGTGGGCCAATAACACTTCCCTGTGGAACACCTGATGCGACTTTTACCGGGTATGAAGATTTCCCATCAATAACTACTATCTGTTTTCTGTTGGAGAGGAAGTCTTTTACCCAACTCACGATATTAGGGTTTATGCCGTACTTTCCTAGTTTTCCTATTAATTTATTATGGGGTACTGTGTCAAACGCTTTTTTAAAATCAATAAAAATTGCATCAACCTGACTGTTTTTCTCTCCGCATTGCAACAAATCGTTTACGAACAGGGCGAGCTGCGTTTCGCATGACCTACCTTTCCGAAACCCGTGTTGGTTTTTGCTTAGCGAAGAACGACCATCTAAATAACGCAGAACAGAGCTAACGATTATATGTTCTAGAATCTTACACGATAATGACGTCAAGGAAATCGGTCTATAATTTTCGGGGTTCTCTTTATCACCGCCTTTGTGGATGGGCGTTACGTATGCTAGCTTCCAGTCTTTTGGAACGGTACCATGTGCAACGGATTTTTCGAATATTATTTTCAAGTAAGGTGAGATTACCGAGGCTAGCTCTTTCAACACACGCGCGGGTATGCCCTCCGGCCCGGGAGACTTATTTTGCTTAATCGACTCTAGCTGGTGCGCGATACCTGTTTCGGAGAATATCAAATCTTCCATCGAATTTCCCTTATCATTCGAATCTGGTTCCTCAAACTCGTTGCTCACCGAAGTAAACGCTTTCTGAAAGTGTTCATTTAACAAGTTTGCTTTTTCCGCGCTATCGTGTACTACATCACCTGCCTCCGTTCTCAAAGACGCTATGGTGGGACCTCTACCATGAACCTCCCTAACGTACGACCAAAATGCTTTCGGATTTTCTTTCAAATTATTATGCAAAACTTTCTTTTTGTAATCATGCTACCCCAAGGACTCCCGTTTCCTCCTTTTTGCGCGACGCTGGTTTGGAGGCCATGAGGTCTCGAATCACGGAGCTTGAGAGGGTGGTTGCGGACCTCCTTCAGAGGGTGGAAAAGTCCGAGGCGGCTTTGGTGCGTGTGAGGGGTGCGGGGTCATCCCTGAAAGCAAACCGCGCCAAATTGGCGGCTCGGGTTAGCCTGGGTGCGGAAGCCGGTAGAGCGATCGGGGTTGTCCGTCACTCCTTATCGCGGGCTGAGGGTGTTCGGGCCGGGAAACCCGATGAGTGGAGAGTGGTGTCCACTAGGGGGGGACCGTGGGGTGGTGCTGCGGAGGCAGGGAGCTGGGAACACTTCGGTGGACCCTCTTCCTGTTAGTAATAGGTTTGCGGTGTTGTCGGAGGACGACTCCGAAGCCGTTGCGCCCGCACCCGCTCCCGTCTCCTCGGTGGGGACCAGGCCCAAGGGGAGCTCGGGGGGAAAGAGGGGGCTGTTAGTGATAGGGAGCTCCAATGTCCGGCGTGTGGTGGCGCCTTTACTGTCACGGGCCCGCCGGGAGGGTGTTCATGAGCGGGTGTTCTCCAGGTGTATACCAGGAGGTACGGTGCCCCAGGTGACGAAGGAGGTCAGGGCGTCGGTTTTGGGCACGGGTTGCTCCTCGTTGCGGGTGGTGGCCCATGTTGGGACCAATGACGCCTCGAAGCGCGGCTCCGAGGAGGTCTTAAGTTCTTTTAAGAACTTGGCCGCTGAGGTTGCTCGTGTCCGAGAGGAGTCGGGTTCTGATGTGCGGCTTACTATCTGCAGCATTGTCCCTCGGACGGACTGCGGGTCTATGGTTTGGAGCCGCGTGGTGGGCTTGAACCGTAGGCTGTGGGACTTCTGTAGGGGCAATGGAGTGGACTTCGTTGACCTGAGGCCGGTGCTGGACTCATGTAGGGTACCCCTAAACGGTTCTGGTGTCCACTACACGGCCGAGGCAGCGGATGCGGTAGCGCGTAGGGTTTTTGAACACGCTAGGGTTTTTTTAGGTTAGATGAGGATAACACAAATATATCTGTTAGAAAAGAGTCCGCCAACATTAACCGTAGGGAGTCCAAGAATAGCGGTAGAGTGAGAAGTAGAAAAATAAAATTGTTAGATCAAGTGGCGGGGAAATCCAGAACGAAAATATCCGTAGAAAACACAATAAAAATTATTATTATGAACTGCCGAAGCATTCGAAGGAAACAGGCTGATTTTTGCCACTTAGTTAAAAGCCATCGTGCAGACGTTGTATTGGGAACTGAGAGCTGGCTATCGGGCGACATTAATTCTAACGAGATTTTCCCACCAGATTACGTGGTGTATCGCAAAGACAGGAGGGAAAGAGTCGGAGGCGGAGTTTTCATCGCCGTCAGAAAGAGTATATCAAGCCAATTAGAGGAGATTAACGTCAGCGAACACTGCGAAACGATATGGTGCTCCCTTCGTACGAGAAATGGTAAAAAATTATTTTTTTGCTCATTTTACCGCCCACCTGACTCGGGAGTCGAGAACATTAGAGAACTCAGTCGTACATTGCAGGTGATAGCTAGGAGAAAGAACGATCCAGTAATCATTCTTGGAGGAGACTTTAATCTTCCATCGATCGATTGGAAATCCGTAACCTATGTTAGTGGTGGAAAAAATAGAGAAGTTTGTCGTGAATTAATTGAAGCATTCACTCTAAACTCGCTAGAGCAAATCGTCAACGAGCCGACGCGATATGACAACAACGGAAACGGAAACATATTAGATCTGCTAGCCACTACCCACCCACTATCGACTAGAAACCTACAAATCGACGACGGCATAGGTGATCATAAAATAGTAATTGCCGACTTCAAATACACCCCTGCGACAATATATAAGCCAACGCGATTAGTCTATATCTTCAGTAAAGCAGATCTCCCAGGCTTAAAAAATTATGTTACAAACCAAATAGCGACATTTATCAATTTTGCGAATACTAACAGCGTAGATGACTCTTGGACGGAAATTTTGCGAATCATTCGAGAAGGGCTAAAAACGTTTGTCCCAACTAAAGCAATTCGTGATCGCAAGGATCCGCGGTGGGTGAAACCGAAACTCCGTGCCTTGCTCAAGAAACAAAGACGGCATCACGCGCACATAAAGCACCTTAAAGAAGTTGGTAGGGACCACGCAAACGAGTATTTAATATACAGAAATATTCGTAAATCTGCAAGAGACGAAGCGCGTAAGGAATTTGACGTCTACCGATCCACGACACTGTCGGACTCACTCAAAAACGACTCGAAAGAATTTTGGTCGTACGTGCGAGAAATGCGAGGAGGACAGTCCACAGTACCTCTTCTACGTACAGA
This sequence comes from Uropetala carovei, assembly GCA_036926305.1. Lineage (NCBI taxonomy): Eukaryota > Metazoa > Arthropoda > Insecta > Odonata > Petaluridae > Uropetala > Uropetala carovei. Next base: position 5,072,461 of record JAXCHB010000084.1, on the reverse strand, counting down.
CAACGGTGAAAGTGTACACGATTCATTTACTAAGGCTAGTATGTTAAATCGGTTCTTTGAAAATTGCTTCACAATAGACAGCGGTGATTTCATTGATTTCCCTACTCGTATAGACTGAAATATGAGCGACATAGAAATATCCGAAAGCGGTATCGTCAAATTACTAAGTCAGGTCCACAAAAGAAAATCGCCAGGGCCTGAAGCCATACCTGCGTTCATTATAAACTCGTTAGCAAACGAATTAGCTCCGTACCTTAAGCTTCTATTCAGAAAATCTTTGGATGAGGGTGTAGTTCCTTTGATATGGAAAACAGCCCACGTTACACCAATACATAAAACGGGAAGTAAATTAAAAGTGGAAAACTACCGCCCTATATCGTTGACGTCAATCTTCTGTAAGGTTTTTGAGCACATTATCGGTAGCTCAATAATGCGATTTCTCGAAAGCAAAGAAGCGCTTAACAGTAGCCAGCATGGTTTCCGGAGAGGCAGGTCATGCGAGACTCAGTTAGCTCTACTCACACAAGATATTGTGAAAGCAACGGATAAAGGAATAGGAGTCGATGCAGTATTTTTAGACTTTAGGAAAGCCTTCGACACCGTTTCTCACGTGAAAATAGTGCAAAAATTAAGGGCTTATTCAATTAACGAGAAAATTGTAAATTGGATCGCCTCGTTTCTTTCCGATAGAACCCAGAGAGTAGTCCTCGATGGAGTTGCATCAGACGTCGTCAAAGTGACTTCCGGCGTGCCTCAGGGAAGTGTAATCGGACCTTTGTTATTCTTGATATATATAAATGATTTAGCGGATAATATAAAGTGTAAAGTTAGAATCTTCGCGGATGACACACTTGTGTATGGAGAAATCAACACAATACACGATCAGGAGAATTTGCAAAAGGACCTTCAGGCTATCACGAAATGGTGTAAAGATTGGCAACTCGATCTGAATATAAAGAAATGCGCCGCAATGAACTTCACGCGCTCCACGAATTTCAACCGTTACCCGTACCAAATATCCGAACTAAAGCTAAAATACGTCAATAGCTACAAATACCTAGGAGTAATTCTCAGTAGCAATTTGTCTAGTAGAGAGCATATCAAATCCGTTATAGCATCGACAAACAGAATTCAAGGGCTTTCCTCTAGAGTCCTGCGGGGATGCCCCTCGAATGTGAAGGAAATCGCATACTTTTCCCTAATACGACCCATCGTGGAATACTGTTGCGCCGTCTGGGACCCTTTCGAGGAGGGCCTAACTAGAGAGCTCGAAATGGTTCAGCGTAGAGCGGCTAGATTTGTAAAAGGAGAATATCGGTATGATGCGAGTGTATCAGAGTTATTGAGAGATCTGAAATGGCAGACGTTGAAGAGTAGAAGAATTGAATACAAGAGGAAACTATTTGAAAAATTTGAAAGTTCCGAATTCGTTGAAGACGTACGCGGCATAGTCGTCCCCATCGGTGTTAGTGAACGTAATGTTAGATCACAGTGCAGGAGAAAATATCTCGAAATTACCGCTAGAACAGAGAAATACTACCGATCCTTTTTCCCAGACGCGATAAGACAATCCAACAGAGGAATTAGCTAGACTTCACTTGGTGTTGTGACACCCCCTGCCAAACGCTTCTAGCGGTTTGCAGGGTATTTATGTAAATGTAAAATTTATGTAAAGAAAATAAGACATACTTATTCGGCCTGTCGTGAACTTTCTACAGGCGGAGTCTCTAAAGTGGGTTTCTACAGTCGGCAAAATATTTCACTAAAAATAACAAATTCGCATTCATATTTAATTTCTCTTCGGTTTTAAGCAACCAATACGAATATATGTGCTCATTTTAAGATGCACTCTATAAAATAAATAGAAATTTACTAACCTGTAACAAAGGATAACCGAAGTAAGAATATCTCAAAACCACGACTGCGCAACGATCCTTCCTGGATAAGTTTTAGAGAATAACTACCAGAATACAAGGGTTCAGTGGATATGGAGAGGGAGTGAAAGTATATGGGGACATTAACCTCCAACTTTAAGGAAAATCCAAGTTAAGAATCGGGAAATATTTTTGCCGGGAACACACTCTACGGGGTATGCTCGGGGGGAGGGTAGCAAGACCAGTAGAGGCTGTCTTCAAAGTACCGCCCAAGTTCCTTTCCAGTAGCCTCGTTTAACAGGTAATCTCAGCAGGATGTATTGTAGACCCTCTCTCTATGTATTAAGATGCACATGGAAAATCCCACTATTGAGCCAACAGATATTATCACAAAGACACATCCTTCCCAAGGCTGAGGAGAACGTGTTCTCAAGAAAAAACCCAACCCTTTTCTTATTCGGTTTCTAAACGTGAGGCTTTCAGAAAGACTCAAACTTAAGCAAAAGGAAAAACCCTTCTTTCGCTCTCACTTTTTATGTGAACCGAAAAATATGGAACGAAATAAATAAGGGTTTGCGGTTTCGATTCGGGTTCAGGAAAATATTTTTTTTCGGTTCGGGTTCGGTTTCACTCCAGGAAAAATAACGGTTTTTTCCGGTTTCGGTTCGGTTTCGGTTCGATGCCCTGCTTTAAACGTACCCCTCTGAAAGATGCTCGCGTAAACTATAAATGTCGAGGTTCAGTGTGTAAGAACTGTGAGATTAACAAAATAGTTTTTATTTTTCATTACAGTAATTTTGAACATTTCGACAATGACTTTCATTACATTAATCTATTGTAATTGTTTTTTATTTAGTTACGTTACGCGTATTGTTTTATTCCAAGACAATATAATACATACATACTGAATGCAGGAATATCTCAAAAATGGAAAATTCCGTGAAATATCTGACGGTTGGTGATTTTTGTTTGAGCGAGAGAAAGAAGTACATTGAAAAAATAAAATCTAAATAGATGAGATGTACTTACAGTTTACTGTAATGAATGTCACAGATACAAGTTGATGGACGGGAATATGGATATACTCTGCGAAGAATCAAAAATTCAGACGACAAAGAAAATTCACATAGCGCTACAATGCACCAGAAATTCTAGCGCTCTATCAAAATTCAAATGTCCACTCGTTTTCGTTGACTGCTATTTTAGTTCGAAATCCAAGGCGAAAATTAGAGCCGTGAGTTGAAACCCAATGCTCGACGATTACTAACTCAGTCCCCAAGTGCCTGTAAAATCGTGGAAATATTTTCCTTAAATAAATTCGTAGAATGAAAGGTGGGAAAACCCGAGCGAAAGGCTAATTGACCAAGGGTAATGTGGGAGCGCACCCCATGCTGTGGAAGAGGAATAGAATGGATTTTTGGCTATTTAAGTGCAGGGTTGCAGGGAAGGATATCGCTGGGAGGTGATCTCCAACTGTTCCGAGGGTTTTAGGCGACGTGTTTTTAAATATACTATCCGCTCGAATCCAGCGGTATAATTTTCTGAGGAAAGGGGATTCGAAAATGGAGGGACTCGAGAGGCGGTTCTAAGGTTCTTAACCTTTATCTTGGAGAGACATCGAAACAGAAGACCGGCAGCTTATTCCAGAATTGGTTTTGCGACACAGCGATTGGAATGTAGGAATCAGAGTTTTAAGACATTTGGTATATAAACGCCATACGTACGCGGAAGAGTAATATTCTATTGTAACCTTCCCCTATCTCGAAAGCAAAGAAGCACTTAACAGTAGCCAGCATGGTTTCCGGAGAGGCAGGTCATGCGAGACTCAGTTAGCTCTACTCACACAAGATATTGTGAAAGCAACGGATAAAGGAATAGGAGTTGATGCAGTATTTTTAGACTTTAGGAAAGCCTTCGACACCGTTTCTCACGTGAAAATAGTGCAAAAATTAAGGGCGTATTCTATTAACGAGAAAATTGTAAATTGGATCGCCTCGTTTCTTTCCGATAGAACGTTGTATTGGGAACTGAGAGCTGGCTATCGGGCGACATTAATTCTAACGAGATTTTCCCACCAGATTACGTGGTGTATCGCAAAGACAGGAGGGAAAGAGTCGGAGGCGGAGTTTTCATCGCCGTCAGAAAGAGTATATCAAGCCAATTAGAGGAGATTAACGTCAGCGAACACTGCGAAACGATATGGTGCTCCCTTCGTACGAGAAATGGTAAAAAATTATTTTTTTGCTCATTTTACCGCCCACCTGACTCGGGAGTCGAGAACATTAGAGAACTCAGTCGTACATTGCAGGTGATAGCTAGGAGAAAGAACGATCCAGTAATCATTCTTGGAGGAGACTTTAATCTTCCATCGATCGATTGGAAATCCGTAACCTATGTTAGTGGTGGAAAAAATAGAGAAGTTTGTCGTGAATTAATTGAAGCATTCACTCTAAACTCGCTAGAGCAAATCGTCAACGAGCCGACGCGATATGACAACAACGGAAACGGAAACATATTAGATCTGCTAGCCACTACCCACCCACTATCGACTAGAAACCTACAAATCGACGACGGCATAGGTGATCATAAAATAGTAATTGCCGACTTCAAATACACCCCTGCGACAATATATAAGCCAACGCGATTAGTCTATATCTTCAGTAAAGCAGATCTCCCAGGCTTAAAAAATTATGTTACAAACCAAATAGCGACATTTATCAATTTTGCGAATACTAACAGCGTAGATGACTCTTGGACGGAAATTTTGCGAATCATTCGAGAAGGGCTAAAAACGTTTGTCCCAACTAAAGCAATTCGTGATCGCAAGGATCCGCGGTGGGTGAAACCGAAACTCCGTGCCTTGCTCAAGAAACAAAGACGGCATCACGCGCACATAAAGCACCTTAAAGAAGTTGGTAGGGACCACGCAAACGAGTATTTAATATACAGAAATATTCGTAAATCTGCAAGAGACGAAGCGCGTAAGGAATTTGACGTCTACCGATCCACGACACTGTCGGACTCACTCAAAAACGACTCGAAAGAATTTTGGTCGTACGTGCGAGAAATGCGAGGAGGACAGTCCACAGTACCTCTTCTACGTACAGACAACGGTGAAAGTGTACACGATTCATTTACTAAGGCTAGTATGTTAAATCGGTTCTTTGAAAATTGCTTCACAATAGACAGCGGTGATTTCATTGATTTCCCTACTCGTATAGACTGAAATATGAGCGACATAGAAATATCCGAAAGCGGTATCGTCAAATTACTAAGTCAGGTCCACAAAAGAAAATCGCCAGGGCCTGAAGCCATACCTGCGTTCATTATAAACTCGTTAGCAAACGAATTAGCTCCGTACCTTAAGCTTCTATTCAGAAAATCTTTGGATGAGGGTGTAGTTCCTTTGATATGGAAAACAGCCCACGTTACACCAATACATAAAACGGGAAGTAAATTAAAAGTGGAAAACTACCGCCCTATATCGTTGACGTCAATCTTCTGTAAGGTTTTTGAGCACATTATCGGTAGCTCAATAATGCGATTTCTCGAAAGCAAAGAAGCGCTTAACAGTAGCCAGCATGGTTTCCGGAGAGGCAGGTCATGCGAGACTCAGTTAGCTCTACTCACACAAGATATTGTGAAAGCAACGGATAAAGGAATAGGAGTCGATGCAGTATTTTTAGACTTTAGGAAAGCCTTCGACACCGTTTCTCACGTGAAAATAGTGCAAAAATTAAGGGCTTATTCAATTAACGAGAAAATTGTAAATTGGATCGCCTCGTTTCTTTCCGATAGAACCCAGAGAGTAGTCCTCGATGGAGTTGCATCAGACGTCGTCAAAGTGACTTCCGGCGTGCCTCAGGGAAGTGTAATCGGACCTTTGTTATTCTTGATATATATAAATGATTTAGCGGATAATATAAAGTGTAAAGTTAGACTCTTCGCGGATGACACACTTGTGTATGGAGAAATCAACACAATACACGATCAGGAGAATTTGCAAAAGGACCTTCAGGCTATCACGAAATGGTGTAAAGATTGGCAACTCGATCTGAATATAAAGAAATGCGCCGCAATGAACTTCACGCGCTCCACGAATTTCAACCGTTACCCGTACCAAATATCCGAACTAAAGCTAAAATACGTCAATAGCTACAAATACCTAGGAGTAATTCTCAGTAGCAATTTGTCTAGTAGAGAGCATATCAAATCCGTTATAGCATCGACAAACAGAATTCAAGGGCTTTCCTCTAGAGTCCTGCGGGGATGCCCCTCGAATGTGAAGGAAATCGCATACTTTTCCCTAATACGACCCATCGTGGAATACTGTTGCGCCGTCTGGGACCCTTTCGAGGAGGGCCTAACTAGAGAGCTCGAAATGGTTCAGCGTAGAGCGGCTAGATTTGTAAAAGGAGAATATCGGTATGATGCGAGTGTATCAGAGTTATTGAGAGATCTGAAATGGCAGACGTTGAAGAGTAGAAGAATTGAATACAAGAGGAAACTATTTGAAAAATTTGAAAGTTCCGAATTCGTTGAAGACGTACGCGGCATAGTCGTCCCCATCGGTGTTAGTGAACGTAATGTTAGATCACAGTGCAGGAGAAAATATCTCGAAATTACCGCTAGAACAGAGAAATACTACCGATCCTTTTTCCCAGACGCGATAAGACAATCCAACAGAGGAATTAGCTAGACTTCACTTGGTGTTGTGACACCCCCTGCCAAACGCTTCTAGCGGTTTGCAGGGTATTTATGTAAATGTAAATGTAAAAAAACCCAGAGAGTAGTCCTCGATGGAGTTGCATCAGACCTCGTCAATGTGACTTCCGGCGTGCCTCAGGGAAGTGTAATCGGACCTTTGTTATTCTTGATATATATAAATGATTTAGCGGATAATATAAAGTGTAAAGTTAGACTCTTCGCGGATGACACACTTGTGTATGGAGAAATCAACACAATACACGATCAGGAGAATTTGCAAAAGGACCTTCAGGCTATCACGAAATGGTGTAAAGATTGGCAACTCGATCTGAATATAAAGAAATGCGCCGCAATGAACTTCACGCGCTCCACGAATTTCAACCGTTACCCGTACCAAATATCCGAACTAAAGCTAAAATACGTCAATAGCTACAAATACCTAGGAGTAATTCTCAGTAGCAATTTGTCTAGTAGAGAGCATATCAAATCCGTTATAGCATCGACAAACAGAATTCAAGGGCTTTCCTCTAGAGTCCTGCGGGGGTGCCCCTCGAATGTGAAGGAAATCGCATACTTTTCCCTAATACGACCCATCGTGGAATACTGTTGCGCCGTCTGGGACCCTTTCGAGGAGGGCCTAACTAGAGAGCTCGAAATGGTTCAGCGTAGAGCGGCTAGATTTGTAAAAGGAGAATATCGGTATGATGCGAGTGTATCAGAGTTATTGAGAGATCTGAAATGGCAGACGTTGAAGAGTAGAAGAATTGAATACAAGAGGAAACTATTTGAAAAATTTGAAAGTTCCGAATTCGTTGAAGACGCACGCGGCATAGTCGTCCCCATCGGTGTTAGTGAACGTAATGTTAGATCACAGTGCAGGAGAAAATATCTCGAAATTACCGCTAGAACAGAGAAATATTACCGATCCTTTTTCCCAGACGCGATAAGACAATCCAACAGAGGAATTAGCTAGACTTCATTTACATTTTTACATTTTACATTTACATTTACATAAATACCCTGCAAGCCGCTAGAAGCGTTTGGCAGGGGGTGTCACAACACCAAGTGAAGTCTAGCTAATTCCTCTGTTGGATTGTCTTATCGCGTCTGGGAAAAAGGATCGGTAGTATTTCTCTGTTCTAGCGGTAATTTCGACATATTTTCTCCTGCACTCTGATCTAACATTACGTTCACTAACACCGATGGGGACGACTATGCCGCGTACGTCTTCAACGAATTCGGAACTTTCAAATTTTTCAAATAGTTTCCTCTTGTATTCAATTCTTCTACTCTTCAACGTCTGCCATTTCAGATCTCTCAATAACTCTGATACACTCGCATCATACCGATCCAACTAACGAAGCATTAAGTTTACGAGTGGCACCTATCGAAGATTTACGAAATCCCTATAGAGAGGTTTACAAAGTCGAAGCAGATGCCAATCACTAGCTACTTTAAGAGAAGCTCAAATTCTGCCTCCGAAAGTAGCACCTCCAACGCTCGAAGTTCTCCTCATTCAGCTGCTGGATCGCCAATGGATGATCCACAAGAGGGAGCATCGTCCAACTAACCCTTTCCAACGCCGTCATTATATTATCATTATCGTTAAAGGGACATCAACACCGTTATTAAACATAGGTATGAGTCATTATTTATTTATTGATTTTTATGAATGCATTAAATTATAAACGAACTACCATATTCACTCGAATTATTCTCGCAAATTTCCTTCAAATAGTGTGAATAAAACATTGGGTGCGTTATTACGCCTACCGAGTATTTTTTCTTAGGTCCACGTCGAGAAGTAAAGATTCGAGAACTACAGGCTATGCTTATAAATACTAAATATAAGTTTAAAAAACAATAATAATGCGATTACTATATGAACTGGGGGTAGCTGTTCCCCTGACCCCATTTATCCCATAAGCCCTTAGTATCTATATCGCAGTTTCTATATTCGCGGCGTTTTTCAGGAATATGGAAGGATTACTGTATATAATTATATGTGTGTGTGTGTGTGTGTGTGTGTGTGTGTACACATACACACACACCTCGCCAATCATTCCGTCCGTCTTCACTTGGTGTTGTGACACCCCCTGCCAAACGCTTCTAGCGGCTTGCAGGGTATTTATGTAAATGTAAATGTTATGTAAATCTGCTTCATTTGTGCGCACCATTTGGGCTCAAGTTTTTATTTCTGCTAAAATATATTATAAATTTTCACCAAAACTATAAAAGGGCCGTATTGCATTTAATTTTAAAATCTCATTGGGGCCGCAGAATATCAGGGATGGGGCCGCATGCGGCCCGCGTGTTTGACATGCCTGCCCTAGAGGGTGCGAAGTCGATGGCTGCACGCATTGGCCTCTCATTGAGAAATAAAGAACGCTTTCTATGGAAAAGTTTGTGCATTGTGGCTGCTAAGCGAAGATGATGGTGTCATTTAATGTGGTATCGGTTTAATGTTTGTCGCACGGTGGTTTCTAAGTGAATTGTAAAGATATCTGATTCTCCCACGTTGCTCCCCACGTAGATCCAAATGATTAAGCGGTCTATCAAATGTCGTTTACCAAGAGAAAATTTTCTTACGAAGATAGGATGGAAAAGCGTTCGTTTGTTAAAAGAGTGCATGTTTAAGAGTTATTCTGCATTGCCCCAACAGAATGTATCGTCTTAATTTGGTGCGTATGCATTATATAATGTGTACACGATAGTGCATATGTGCTTGACAGAAGAAATACGGTGAATGTGCATCGACACAGCGGTGATGGACGCACGCCACCATTTGCTCATCAACCCTTGTCTTTCGGACACACCTGTAAATACGTTGAGTGCGGGTGTTTCAGCCGAATGCCGTGTACGATACAACAAACGGTGAGTTGATATCCCTCCCAATTCTGTATTCTCTGGTTTCGCCAGGACCAACCTAGGAGAATTACGAAACATTTTAATTCCTGTATCGTAAACTCTTAACCACGCTCTAAAAGGTTGGCTCAATCACGTCCTTCAGTCATGGCACGTACACTGAGATATGTGCACTGTACTTATAAGAAGTTATTTTAAAATATAACATGCATTGCTAAATTAATGAATCTTACATGACGTCAGTCAATGAATGACTACATACTGGTCAGTCCTCGAAAGACGGATAAAGTATGATAAATTTATGGAACTTACGAAAATTTCACATTGAGTTTTGATTCCTCAACACTTAATTCTCGTAGTTGTATTGATCGATGCATAAAGATATATATTCACCCTAAAAGAACAATATACACTTACGGTTGGTTACACTGCTTCATAATGACATCATTTAAAACATTTTTTGGAAAAAGAATTTAAAAGTGTCAAGAATTGTTCAAGAAATATTATTTTATGAAACAACTAAGAAATATTCTTTTATATCACGGACAAATGTTAATCTAAGTTATTTAAAATCTCGATCCCAGAAATAGCCAATGAGGTTGGCTCGTAGATGGCGCATTCTTCTGTACTTCAGTTCAACCTCCGTCGGAGTAGGAGGTGTTTCGTGACTCTCAGTTCGTTAGGCGCGATCACGACTTCCAGAAAAATCATTCCCTCACCTCAAAGGTAAGTGCCCACGTTTCCACTTGATTCTCAAAAATTGGGTTGAAATCAGTATTTTGGAATTTTTTGTTGAAATAACGATGGTCGCGAAAATCTCTAACTGACGGAAATCAAATCTGAACAGAGTAGTCGATGTGTGCGTTTATGTAAAAATGAAGCCACCCCTCAAAAGCTAACGTTATCTCTCATCTTAAAATATGTTTAATTTAACGTGTTGATTACTCGGATAGAATGCTGTGCGGCACAAATGAATACTTTCAAATTCCCGAATAATTAAAACATTTAAACAATACTGGGCTTGGAGATCACCATATCAATCTTTTTCTTGTATTCATAAATACGTCCGAAGCGATCTGACTGTAAAATTTGGAGTTTTAGCTTATAGAAAGGTAATTAAAACCGAATTCGTTTAAGATATGTAATCAGTTTGGATTTCAATGTGTGAAAAGGTTAACGAATTTTGTACTCGATACATTAAATTGACAAATTATCAATTAAATTTTACGTTGCACCCGCCATCTTGTGAGTGTAATAATGATGGATTCATTCCACTTTACTTTTTCGTTATCTTGAGTCCTTATGATGTTTCCGCCTCGTATTGGTGACGAAATGTAAACGAGAGTGCAACATTCATGAAAGACGAGTAGCCTCCATATATAACATGAGATTATTTTAAAAGCATATTACGTCATTTTATTCATAGTTTTTAACGCCTGGAGTTTTGCCAATCTATGATCTCGTACGTTCATCATAATACGAGAAATTTAATATCTAAATAATATATAAGACTAGAGAGATGTGCTCCTTTTTTGATTGTGCCTTAATATAACATACCACTTTTGCAGGAAAATTACGTGGAAGCAATTTTAATTTTATTCTAGTTTCCCAAGAATGGAAGGCAACAGGCATTTCTAGCATTTTCAGAAGGATGTGAATAACATGTCGCTTTTTCGTATTGAATTTCCGAGTGCTGGGCGAATCTAGTCGACAGCCCCTCTTCGAAACCACGGCAATTGATATGAATGACCCAATTAGTCTCGGGCTCCGCACTAGTCTATATGCCTCGTGCTGCCCCATCGTAATAGCGAAATGCTCTGACCGCTTAGATTTCCAACAAGTAGCTACGAATTAGTCGTCTTGTGTCTTTTATCCGGGTTGTGGCCTGTGCTGGAACTTTTCATTTCTTCATGCGATTGGTTCGTTTCTGAATGCGCTAGTTAGGATGGATTTGACAATTATTCTGATTTCTAATTCCCGGTAATCATCTCTATTTATGTAATAGTAGAATTTAATAATATAATAATTTCCATTCCTTTCCGTTAACGGATTAGCATAGATGTTCAATCACATATGGAAATCTCTGTAGTTGACAATCGTCTCTAAAACAGTCTTTACGTTCATATGTTTATTTGCAGGGTAAGGAGGGTATACGACCGCAGTCTGACTGACATCTCTCCTCAAGTCACCAGCATCGAATCCCGAAGTAGCTTTTAGCTATTCAATTTTTACTTTAGTTACGTTTACCTCTAAAAGTTTACGCCACGATGTGACGATTTGTTAACGTAGGCGTAGAGAATGGTTGCCCTGGTTTCATATATATTTTCATTTATATTTAACCTTAGCTTTGCATTCTTTTATTCCAAGTAACGCATAGAAACGGATGTGTTCTGTGATCTTCTTAGTAGAGCATGGTATCTTCCTCTTTTAGTAACACTAACACCGCAGTCGCGTCTGTTTCTATGCTTTTTCATTCACTCAAGAGTTAGGCGCCGAGTTAATAAGTTACCTTTAGAATCAGGTGCATTCTGGTTAGTAGTTAGCGTAGAATTTCTGTACTAATACTAACACACCAGTGTGTGCCTGATTCTTCCTTTCCCTCATTAAGGAGTTTTTGCAGTCGCGAATTTTTTTTTAATTATTTAAATTCTGTAGGATGAATCATCGCCTTTCACCGGAGTCCGCGTTCCAAGTGTTCGTATTAACAGCGAACGAGGCAAAGATATGACTTCTTCCTAGGGGAAGTCAAAATTGTCTGCCCCCTGAGGGTAGACCAGTACGTTTCACTTGGAAATGAATTCCGTGTTCGGCCGATGATTCTATCGGTATTAGATTAAAATTTTCAGTTTTCCATATTATTACACGGATGCAAATTGCCCTTAGTGTAGCTTTTAACCAACTAACCCTGAGCATTTTGCATCTGTACTTATTTTTAAATTTATAAGTTTGTTTAAAATTAAACTTTCAGCCTCTCCGTTAGATTTTCAATTATATTCGTTTTTCTACATACAATATGGAACCGGGGCGATCTGTTGTTCTCAGAGAAGGAATAGTTCCGACAATAAGTAGAGATTGCTGGTAGGGACGGTCGGTGAATCGGGATTCGTGATTGTCAGCCAGTGGATCATATGTGCTGACGGAAAACAAGATCGGTAAGTCAACAGGATTTATCATCCCCTACAACTTACCCTCAAATTGGTTTCATTTTATTTTCGTGTTGCTATAGGGAATTTATTCAAGGAATCCTATTTCCAACTATTACCTGTGGATGAGATATTAAAATACATCCTGAATATTTTCACAATTTTCCTGAAATCGCGATTCTTCAACATGGAATATTGCTTAAATATTACCTTCTCGTGCATATTTTCAATTGAGTTTTGTTTACTTCGGGCTGTTGTTGACTATTTGTCTGAAGACGCAGCCTGTAATAGAAGCTTGGTCCCCTTAGTGGATTTAATTGTTAAAATATCCAGCTAAATATAGCTTAATTAAATCATTTGAATACGCGTGCCTGTTCGCATGGAAACGCTCTCCCGGACGGTCCATAAATTTCATTACGGGTATGAGTAGTTAAACGACGATGGGCATTCAATTTCACGAAATAATATTACTGAATTGGTTTACAGCGCGCAACTGCGCATCAACGGAGAAGGCAGCAGGCCATGGGACAGATCGCCGTGGGAGGAGCCGAGGGGCACGTCGCTGAGGAACAGTCTGCAGTGACCTCGAGGGAAAAAGGATTGCAGGCAAGAGGTGCTCTGGAGGATGAGGTATTTGACATACGGTCTGGCATTCTGGGTGATTTTTGGTGAGTTCTGCAACTATTTCTTATTATCGATGTTTTTACGCCTAATTTACGCGCATTTATCTATTGTTTTTTGATGGTATTGAAATTAGAGTTTTTTCTCATAGTGCTTTAAGGACTGTTTATATCTATTGACATGTGATATGTTATGTTGTTGTATGACTTGACAACCCATAGCGCTATGTGGTTTGACCGCACAGGCCTGTGCAGACATGTGACATTTTTTACGATGTGTATTGTGTGATGAGACGCTTATTGCTTACGAATGATTGGGTTATTTGATGGATTTCGAGTGCATTATGATTGTTTATTTGGTGTGATTCGTTTGCTGTACTGACTGAATTGGTGTCTCTTTGTGTTTACTTGTTTTGACAATTTGTATTTTTGACCAACTTGTTTTTACAGGAAATTATTTATTGGTGTCTTGTATTAGTATGAGTGCTTATTATGTTTCTGACTATTCTGTTTTACTATATAGTATCATATTTATTTTACTTATAACTTGTTTTTATATTTTATATGTTTGCATAGTGCTATGTTTGTTGATGTATTCCATTGGATTTGGTATGTGTTTTATTTGGGTAAATTTATTTTATTTTGAGTACTCATTGAGGGTTTATATGCAATTGTGACTGTGCCTAATTAATGATTTATTTTTATTTCTACAAAACTTTTTATTATGTTGGTAATTTCTTTTTGAGTGATTTCGGATGAAAATGCTTGATTTCTGTAATAACCTAATACTATGAGTACCGTATATACTCGTGTATGTGTCGACTCCATGTATAGTACGACCCCTGATTTTTTTGTGAACAAACCTGATTTTTTCATATATCTCGTTTATAGTACTACCCCAGCTTTCCACCATGGTCGATATATTTCGTTTCGATAGCTCGATAGTTATGAGCGAGATATATCGAACAACCTTGATTTTCCACACCACCATAGAATAGACCGTAAATGTCATGAATAGTATTTCTTGCGAGTATACTAAAATTCGGATAAGTTAAGTATCTTACTCCTAAAACATTTAATAAAAAGTGATATGAATCATGATTGCACAAGATGAAATAAAATCGTTTCAATTCTAGTATGTCTGGATAACGTTCCCCATACGTAATGGTTCCACTCGCTCATCTATTTAATAGGTAGGGATAACGGATAAAAAGAAATTACTTTGTAATATTCCACAGTCTTTATTGTTTCTTCAATCACACACCGACTGGTTTCCACTACAAAATCATTCTAATGGTGTCACTAACCAACGTAACACCTTTAGAATGACTTTGTAGTGGAAACCGATCTGTGTGTGATTGAAGAAACAATAAAGACTGTTGAATATTATGAAGTAATTTCTTTTTTCCAAGATGTCGAAATTCCATAAAGTTACGCCATCTATGATACTTTTAGTCCAACTCGTTCCAATCCATCCCTTGTAAAAAGACGCAAACAAAGATGTACATACATAAAATTCAAGAAAGGAAGTGGCCGTAAATCGTCGCTTATATCAAGTATTTGTGAATTTGAAGCTGTATATATGAAAAAGATTATACTCTTCACGAAGCAATATAACAACGATAAAGGACCTCACTGTTAAGGTTAGCCTACAATTAGAATGCGTGCGGGTGGCATAACTTCACCGAAAATGCCCCTGAAGATACATGAATTTTAAATCCTCAAATGCATTACTTGTGTATAATACGACCCCCAATTTTTGCAATAAAAATTTAGTCATAAAAACTCGTACTGTACCCGAGTATATATGGTATATGTCATTTCATGGTTTTTTGATTATCGTCTTGCAGGTGTTGCATCAATGGAATAGGCCTCGGTTATATCGGGGGAAATGCCATTTAAAAGAAAGGTTAACGAATGGAGTGCTCTACCTCTTGGGTCATTTGGAAACGGGCACTAATTTGAAATTCTCCAGTGAGAAGAGTGTGGTGAAATTCAAACTCCTTGAAGAATGGGAAGCAGATCCTATCTCTGGGAAGTGACGTTATTCTCTATTGGATATCAAGTGTTTTATGAATTTCTTAGAAATCGTTGAAGTAATGCATTACCAACGGTTTGCTCTCATTCGTGAAAATATAAATTGTATTTTTATCATGTTACGTGCTTAATAAAGAGTAAAATGTGATCCTGACCAAATTCATTATTTCCGAATATAGAAATGTAATTTCACATATTTAGGGTAAATGTAAAAATGATACATTAATTTTTGTTCCATTCATTCACGTTTAATTGCATATTCTGTAGAAATTAAGTAGTTTTCATGGTTTGCCTACATTTCTTGCAATTGAAAAATACAATGCGGTAGTAAGAAATAGTAAGTAATAGTAAGAATAGGAGTGAGAATGTTTTCTGCCTTCGTTTCATTTTAATATTTATTTAGAGAATATTTTTCAAAGTAATACATAGAAACGGATGTGTTCTGTGCTCTTCATAGATCATTGCATGTTTCTCTTTTACTAACATTTATACAGTTTGCATCTGTTTCTATGTTTATCATTAAGGCAAACAGTTAATTAATTACCTTTGCAATCAGGGAAATTCTGGTTAACTATTTCTAATAAGACTAATATAACAGAATATACCTGATACTAATTTGGCTTATGAATTTGTACAATCATATATTACATAAACCAATATAGCCTTTTTTTAAAAAAGGAATGGAATAATTGTTTAGTACAGTGTTGCATTGGAGGACTTAAAATTTGTCATTATCAATACAGTTACTCTAAGCTGCAAAATTTTTCGTATATTGAGTATTCCCCCCACCCTGCCGGTCAGTTGGGGCCTCCCAAATCTTTTGCTCCTGGGTCCTTCAGATAACTTAATCCGCCACAGTTTGTATATGAGAAAGTAAAATCGGTACAATATACGTTGTCATATACTAATGCATCGTTATCTTTTGAAAAATATTAACTATGTAGAATCATTATAAATATCAATTTAAATAATAGCTATACGAAATTTGAGGAATATCGTATGAGCCAATTGTTACGAAAGTTGCACACTTATATTGATTTTTTGAGAAATATGATCTATGTAGTATTGTTGCAGACGTAAACTCAAGTAACTGTACGAGATTGGAGAGATGGAGGGGGAGTGAGGAAGGGAAGGATAAGGAGGGAGGGAGAGAGGGAACTATTTTAAATTCAACTTAAGATATCCCGTCATATTGACGGTCTTTTATACTAGGAAATGAATATTACGTAATTTCATTGATAATCGTTTAATCGTAGCTTTTGCTTCATAAATTCGCGGGGCGTTTAAAAAGCTAGGGGAGAGTCCATAGATGATTTCCCGATTTGCTATAAAGCGAGATTATCAAACTTCAGAACACGGCTAATCTTCTATGAGGAGTTTACCGGAAATAGGACAATCTGAAATGTAATGTTCTGTTCAAATAAGCTGAATATTAACCTGGTTAGATTCTTAATCGAAATAACAATTGGTTTCATATAAAAAAAAAGACTTGAAACCCCCGTTGTTTGCAAATGCCTACTACTGCGGAAATTCGGTGGTGAAGGAATATAGGCAGGGGTTTTTTTTTTAATGCCAACTGGAAAATTTGGTCTCACAATTAGTTGTATATCTACACATTTTACCTAGCTTTAACAGTCTGACCAGGAATAATCTACATTCCATTCCGTAGTGTGAGCATTTTCTTACGAGAAACAGAGTGAATAAGCAAGAATTTCTTAAGGGAGAGGGGGTTACGGGACAAAAGAAGTAAAAACATAAAGGCTGAAAGATAAAGAGGATTCTGATATTACTAAAGAGGCTTCGACCACAATGGAAAGGTAAGAGCAAGTTACACACGTCGCTGAGTCGGAGGCAATCCTCCTGGTCGAATTGGAATATGAAAAAAATGTGAGCAACGTCGACGTCGAACCTTGAGTTGCGTCGTTCGGCGGACATACAGTGATGAGCAGAAAAAAAGTTAAGAACCAGCTCTCTCTCTCCGTCAGGAAATTTGGATAAGAGCTGTAATACAAAACTATCAGTTTTGTAGGGAGATAAAATAACCCAAGAAGAGGGGGGTAGAAAAACACCGAATGAATACTAGGGCTATACCTCAAGAGGTTTATGTAGGAAGAAGTAGCTGACGTTAAGCAAATAATGTTAACGCCTATACGCATATCGAAAAAACCACGACCACGGTGATTAAATGCGTGAAAGCAATTAATTGTAGCAGAAATATACCAGTAATTATATTAGCACTTTCTCCCACACATACCATGAGGAGTCTTATTTTTTTTAACAAATCAACCAGACGTTCACATCGCTTTTTTGACACACTATGCACAGATAAGAACGCTTTCTTACACAAAATTTATCTGCGTGTATTATGTATTACGAAGTACTTCGAGGACACCGATTTGGGTTTCTTGTTGCTTTCAGCTGGCACACGCCAAATATTGTTGGGAAAATTTTGGGAAAATACCTTAATTTAGTTTTTCCATTTGGTTTTCCATTGATATGTTTAGTGTTTGCAGCTGGCGAATAAATGTGAAAATATGACTTCAGCAATCAGGCTCTACTCCGAATGGTAAAATAGTATTTGCGAAAGCGACTTCCGAGAATACTATCGAATACAGATGGCTGGATGTGGTTTTTCCAACATTTTATTGCTGTTACATGCCGGGGATCTTTGCCGACCGGGTGAAAGCAGTTCTCACCGCCCCTAATATTTCCAGCTGATTCCCTCTGTGATTTGCCGCCCCCGAGGGTTTCTGTCTGGGTGCAATGCACCCCTTGCACCAAAGGCCTGAAGAGAGAAGCATTCCCTTAGGTTGGAGGGGGGGCGGGAGAAAGGTCATGCCTCGGCATCGCCTCCGCCTGCAGTCTAATCAGAAGTTGGCCAGCGGGAGACATTTGCAAAAGGTGCCCAAGAGCAAGGAAATCTTTAGAAAGTCCGAGGAGGATACGTGATATCCCAAGACTCCTGCGCTTCCTCTTTGTTTCCACGTGCATTCATTCAGGCACATTCAAAATTCTCGGTGATTGGTTGCGGCTCTTGTTTGAGGACGAAATATATATCTTTTGGGTTTCTTTTACTGTTTCTTAGCAATCGCTCTGCTGTGTTAGGGTGTGTGAGGACTGGGTACATATTATCACACCGCTGTTTTCAACCCCTTCTCCTTCAATATTTCCTCCTCCCTCGCATTTTGCATCGGTGACATCGAAAAAGAACTATTTGTCCGCATTAGTTCCAATACGTCCATCGTTGTGGAAACGTCAGTCGAGTGGTGTGCGTCTTTTAGTGTTTGAAGAATCTGTTATCAAGTTATAGCAGGTTAGTTTACCTTGGGCATAATTGATATGTTGTTGTCTTTGCTCAAGAAGTGACGTCAACATTTAATGTAAATATTATTTTTCCCATTGATAAAAGCGGGTTTTTCAGCCTGAGGTTGGAGCTATACCTAGTCTACGATCAACGAAGATTTTCCAAACCAGGAAGTTATGTTATATATATTTTATTCGATCTTTTTATATACCGTATTTAATCGATTGTAAGCCGACCCCTACTTTGCACAAATGCACGCGAGGAAAATTCCATGTTGGGTGTACAGATATCCTAGTTTTCCGGGATTTGTCGCGAAAAAATACTGAAAAGTATGAATGCCCCAGTTTTTTCAATTCGTAATTAAATAAACAAGTTAGAAAAGTGTACAACGTATCACAAATGGGCGCATTTCGTCCAATGGAGTATTAGAAAGCAATTACATACCTGTACATAAGGGAAATAGCGTTTTAAAGTTCTTTTCTTCATCATAAATAATCCATTTTCTTCCTATTTAATAATATTACATGCACACGTAAGGAAATTAAACGTTTGTTTGGGAGGTTGTTTATGTTAGCAACAATGAAGACGTAACCATACAAAAAATTTTGTGTTCAATTCGATTTAAAACATTCCGGTTTGATTTTCTCGATAACAGCTACTCCTACGATAAAAATGTATAGGAAAGAAAAGACGCCAGTTTAGATTGCATTATTGGATTAAACCGTAAGAGTTTTCATCGCCAGAGATGAAACGAAAAGTTATTTCGGGGGCCCCTCAGCCGCACGGGACCCTACTTCTGCACGTCCTGCACATACCTATAAATTCGCCGCCGTGTTTAGGAAGGGGGAGTTTAGGAAGAGGGAGAGCAAACGCATGTCCCGCCGCATTTCTGTAATGTTAAAAGAAGTCTAGAAGGTTACCGATCTATAAAATGTATAGTACACTTTACACTCGTTTAACACAGCTTCGGTAGCGGTAAACAGCTACTATAGGAATTGATGGGTAAAATCGCGAAGGTATTCGGATAGGATAAGGAAGAATTTGGAGACTTGTTTTTCTGCTAACCAGAAGGGAAAGGGGCGCCAGTTGTGACGTATCGGGCAGAGCACGGGCGGCTGGTGGTCGAAGGATTTTTTTCAGACTGTTCCGTCGAATGTAAACTTTTGGTTTTCAAATGGATGCTTTTTAAAAGGGAATAATGGGCAATAGGATGAGCAATGTAGACGAATTATGTTCTATTCTACTCAAATGAGTATTTCGGGGTTTTATGTATGTACGAATTTATCAGTTCTCTCGATGCATAATTTTTCTCCTGTCTAACTTTATCACTTTATGTTTAATTATACAAAAGCACTCAATGCAGCAAACGCATAAACTTGATAAATGCTGTAAATTTTGTAATGTTTAATTTATAAAAATAAAAAATATAGAAAGGATATTCATATCAAAGCTCAATCAATGCACAGGAATATTTAAAAAATTAAAAATGGAATAACGAGGAAGGAAAAAAGAAGACATTCGATCACTCTCGCTCGTGAGAAAATGCTCTCGCACTTCGTAAACACCCGCGAGTCGGGATAATTTCCATTGAAGCGGAATGGAATGCAGATCCCTAACTCCTTATCACTGGTCATAGTGACAAAGGTCCGCAAAGGCAGGCACGCCCAAATTTTCAGGTAGGCAATAAAATAAAATTCCCCTTCTCCTAGCTACTCGCCACGTAAAATACAATTTTGATCGTTTGACCGTTTAACGCGGCGTTAAACATTTTTTATTTCCATAAACTTTCTAATTTCACTTATATTCACCTTAGTTGAACAGAATATTCTCTTTCAGGTAATTGTCTTTTAGAAGAAATCGATTCCTCATAAAATATTCGCCACGTTCTGAACTTTAATATTCTTCCTACGTAGCGATCAGGGTTCTATTGCAGAATCTATCCATGATTTTCAATTAATAAAATTCTGTAATATTTAATTAAAGTTAATTATTCATAATCAAAAATAATTTAAAATTGATTTTCGCCTAGAATAAACAGAAAATAACTTAAGCAACTTCCTATTTAGATTGCCTTATTGGCCAGTAGTAGTAATCGCACCTAATGCAGTCTAATATTCAGGGGCGGATCCAGAAACTTCTCAAAGGGAGGGGGGTGATAGCCCCTACACATATCAAATCCGCCCCTGCCACCAGCCCTATGTTTTGAAAATCCCTACCCCCCTCAGAATATTTCTTTCCCTTGCTATAAAGACCTGATCTGCGGCGTATAATTGAGGAATTCTGCGCGGAATGAATTTAAGAAAGAACCCAGTGGAATGCAATGGGATTATCCAAGGAGGGGCGGTCGCCCCCTCTCCTCCCCCTCTCCCGTGGATCCCCCACTGCTTCTATTACGCATAAGTTGGAAATCCATCGTATAGAATGTACATTTCATTGCAAACAGCAATTATTGCAGATTTTCAAATTCGATGAGCTGTTAAATATGATGACAGCACGGTATCACAAGCAATATCTCCGCAAATGCCGTTAAATTATATTTAAAATACATTCATGGAAATAAACAAATTGCATTCACACTTCTCGCGTTAATAAAAAATAATTGCAATGTCTTCCACAGAGCTGCAGAGTTGATGGATCAAATTAGCATTAGATGCACTTTCGTGGCCGTTGTTGATTTACTTAGTGTTAATAGCATAACTGATGCCAATCTTAATAATAGTGATGAATTAATCCTCACGCTTTGACATATAATCGAAATACCCTCGGACCCTACGCTGCGACATTCCAGTTTAACCCACAGCCCTGAAAAAACTTTCTCCTATTACTGCCTCTCAACAACGCAAACGAACGCCTGAATGATCTTCAGTTTGTAAACATGGACACAATTTGTCCCATTTAAATATTTCGTTGAAAATTTTCGTATTTTTGTAGTTATATTATCATTAATTTTAGAAGATTTGAAGTCAGTTATTTAATAAAACTCGCATTGTTTTATTATATTTAATATGTCTAATAGATGCTGAAACACTTTTATTGCTATAAAAGGGTTGTAAAAGTATTAACATTATTATTATTTTGCAATATAATCATGACTTTATTATAAATTATTCCAAATGTGGATTTTGAACATTTTAAAATGTATTTCCACTATATAAAAATAAAATTACCTACCAGACGATGTTGATTATTACCTGGATGGTTGTCACGGGTCGGATATTAATTCCGCAACGAAAGGGTTAAAGATAATGGTGTGTAACAAAATTAAAATCGGCTTATTATTTTACAGTATGTTTTATACATAAATAAATAGAACGCTGGAAATGAATCGCAGATATGAATTCGCGAGAAATTGGTAATATTAAGCAATTTTGAGAATTGCCTTTCTCCGTATTTATCGTTTCTGTTGGTTTAAATTTAATTTCGATTAGAAATAAATTTAGAAACCTGAGATTTCTCAGGTTTTCAGTGTTAATGAATCTCTTAAGTTATGACTAAAAAAATTTCGAAAAAGGTCACTGGTTCGTCTCCAGAGGATTGGTGTCGATTCCCATAAGGTAACACGTAATAATCAACTTTTTAATTTGAAGGCTTTCTTTCTTTTACTCTTTAAAATATCCTAAAATTAAGTTATCGAAACGAAATTTACGCTAAAACACGCCAAAATAGATGAGGATTATTATTCTTACCGTAGACTACTCAATCTCATTCGAATTCGCACGTATTTTGAATTTATGCTCGAGGTTTGATAAAGTTTTCTTAACATTTCAATAATAAGATTCCATGGTTACCGCTGCCTTTGTCCTCGGTAATTTTCGTGCATATGCACTTAAAAAAAGGCTTGAAGATCGAAAATAAGATGAAAACTTGCTCGAAATGACCGAAGATACGAATATAATGCAAATAAATGGAACGCAGTAGGTATTCATGTTGTTTATATTTTTTATATATATTACTGAAATTTCTGGTTGCCTCTCTCACTCTCTCTTTAACGCTTTTAATCTCCGGGAATTTCAGCCTTCTGATCTTATCTTTTATCGAGTTATTCAACTAACAGTCTTAATTTGTTATTAAAAACCAAACATACGTCCCTTATAAAATATATTCATTAAACTCACATTCAAAACATATTCCCGTAAAACGAATCTAAATCCAGTAACAGCGAACAAGAGGGGGTGGGGGCAGCGTAAGCGAGCAAGGGGCTTACCGCCTAGTTATACCTAAATTTACCATATAAAAACCGTGGAAAACCTACATTTCTTGATCCAGTAGACAAGGGTGTACGACAAACCAAAGTCTTCTGCAAGTGTTTGCCAACTTGTTTTTATATCAAGGCTGAAGACATTCCTTGTCGTATACAAATCAACGAAGCGCAACACGAGTAATATCAAAGGTAAATAATCGGTACTATTACACAACCATAATGGGCTTAAACGTGCTTTGATTGCTTTTAATACGAGAGAGAGAGAGAGAGGGAGGGTGAGAGAAGGAAATGACTTTCAATACAATTAATGTCCATAAATAGCTTGAACGATCGAATCTTTACTCCCGTTGATATTTCAATGGGCATTACGCTAGTAAGGTTTTAAAGGAGAAATATAAGACTCTGATTCCCATTAAAAGCTTACCCATATGAAAGCATTAAGCCTGTTGCCTAGGCCGTCTTAAGACATTTGGGCAACCTGGGCTAGCAACATGATGCGCCCTCTTTTAGTGGAGTGGGGGTTATTAATTTTTAATGTAAAAGTAAATACTTAAATACACATAGATTTATTAATCATAAATGAAAACAATACACATCTAATCTAACTATAAATTAATTTTACGCTGACGTCTGTAGACATTTGTTTACAATTTATATCGGCGTATTTCTCGAGAACCGTTCGTCATAAAGATATGCGGTAAACGGCGTTTTGTTTCTACTGGCTATGAGGTCCCTGGAAAAATATTTTCGTCTGCTAAAGTGTCTCGGGTTCGAGTCCGGGAGGCAATTATATTTTCCCATAAGTTTACACGGGATTTTCGATTTTTTAGAGTGCAAGGTTTTTTTACTTCATACATTAAAATATGTAAATATGGACCTATTTTCTTCTTTTTTGCTTTATTCGACGGATAAAGCTTTATACTATCTTATTATTGAGATGTTTATACGATATGCAGTCGAAGTTTTCAGAAATACGCATCCTTTCTCAAAGTTTTGCGGATTTTTCGTACTCATTCAGGGCATTGCCATGGAGACTGTCATTGTTGCCTCCGATTAATTTAATGCCAATTAAACCTTCAAATAGACGAAAGAAAAGCATTATTCGCATCGAAATTAATGAAGCATAGCAACGTAAATATTTACGGATAATTAGTCTGTTGACTGCGTATGGGAAGCTTTTCTAGCTGTGTCACTAACGTGTATAACAAACAAGTTAGTTCCCAGCGAATTGTTTTATTTCAAATTGTGCAATTAATTTGTTTTTTATTTTGTTTCAATTGATACTATAATGTTTTAAAATGGTTACGTTGAGGACTGTCAGCATTTGTAATGGGTATAAAAATAAATTTTTATAAATAACGTTTATATTTTAACATTTATTATACTCGTTACTTCAAATTTGGTGAAATTACCTGCATAAGGCCGTCTTATATTCAATTAATCTGGATATCAAGGCTGAAGACAATCCTTGTCGTATACAAATCAACGAAGCGCAACACGAGTAATATCAATGGTTAGTAATCGGTACTATTACACAACCATTACGGGCGTAAACCTGCTTTGATTGCTTTTAATACGAGAGAGAGAGAGAGGGAGGGTGAGAGTGGGAAATGACTTTCGATACAATTAATGTTTCTGATGCCAATTGTATCTCCATAAATAGCTTGAACGATCGAATCTTTACTCCCGTTGATATTTCAATGGGCATTACGCTAGTAAGGTTTTAAAGGAGAAATATAAAACTCGGATTCCCTTTAAAAGCTTACCCTTATGAAATCATTAAGCCTGTTGCCTAGGTACCTGATTGTTGAACTCAGAAAAATTATCACTTCTTTCCGATAAAAACTAGAAAATTACGCTAATTCTACTCGGATTGAAATTCTGTCTTCAAAAATAAGAACCTACAATTTATATCCTATCCGATAGTTTAAGTCTCGAGTTCGTTTCTTGAAAGGAAATAATTTATAATAATATATACCTATATTTAGATACACACACACACACATATATATATATATATATACTAGTGAACATGTGCTTGCATTCTGCAAGCATTTTCTCTCGCCTGAAAGTAAAAATAAAAGCCTAAAAATTACTTTCAATGCATAAGTTCGCATATCGGCTCCGAATTACGTGTTTTTCTGTTTCGGAAATATTGGGGTAAAAACAACCCCTAAAATTTATAATTATAATACATTTATAGGTTTTTATCATTTGTTACGAATACCTCACATTTATGCGAAATTTCATCAATGCAGCACCTCTAAGAGTGCATTTATATGAATTTCACTGTTTTAATTTTATTAATTTTTAACATCCACAGCAATAAATATTTCTAAAATTTTCAATGTTATTTACCACCGGGACATTATTTCCTAACCCTGTTATAATTTTCAGCTTCCTGGATCTACAGAAAGTACATAAACATTAGTCAATTTGTTAAACATTTGAGAATTAATTACGGCCGAACGAATAAAAATTTTCAAATGTCTATATTCCCGTTTTCATTATTTGGCGAATTCTACAGGTAGAAAAAATTTCAGCTTGATAGCGCATTTAGAAATACCTAAACCTGAAATGTTAGTAAAATAGTTTATAATTTTTAGCGGCCAAAATAATGCACATTGTTGAAATTTTGCAATTTTTCCTCCGATTATTTTTTTAAATTCACCTCGGAATTAAATTCCAGCTCACCTAGTGTTGTAGTTTGGGCCAGACATTAGTATCCTCCTATATATATATATCCTATCTCCTATATCCTCTGTAAGAAGAGTCGATATAGAATGATATCGAGTGAGTTAATCTTAATAATTGTGATGAATTAATCCTTACGCTTTGACATATAATCGTATCAGCCTATGCCCCTACGCTGCGACATTCCAATTTTACACCCGGCCCAGAAAAAAACATTCTCCTTTTACTGCCGCTCAACAACGCAAATGTACCCCTGAATGATCTTCAGTTTGTAAACATGCACACCATTTGTCCCATGTAAATATTTCGTTGAAAATTTTCGTACTTTTGTAATTATATTATCATTAGTTTTAGAAGATTTGAAGTCAGTTATTTAATTTTACTCGCATTGATCTAATATTTATTATATTTAATATGTCTAATAGATGCTGAAACACTTTTATTGCTATAAAAGAGTTGTAAAAGTATTAACATTATCATGATTTTGCAATATAATCATGACTTTATTATAAATTATTCCAAATGTGGATTTTGAACATTTATTAATGTATTTCCACTATATAAAATAAAATTACCTACCAGACGAAGTTGATTATTACCTGGATGGTTGTCACGGGTCGGATATTAATTCCGCAGCGAAAGGGTTAAAGAGAATTGTGTGTAACAAAATTAAAATCGGCTTATTATTTTACAATGTGGTTTATACATAAATAAATAGAACGCTGGAAATGAATCGCAGATATCAATTCGCGAGAAATTTGTAATATTAAGCAGTTTTGAGAATTACTTTTCTCCGTATTTATAGTTTCGGTAGGGTTAGTTCTGTTGGTTTGGCGTCTTACGTTGATATGCTGGGTTTTTAAGCAGGTTGTAATTAATGCTGGTATTACACTGATAAATTAAACCACAAAAATAATGTCACATGTAAGAATTCTCCGGAATAACGTTTACTCTAGAGCTCACTATTCCCTATGTCATATCGAACTTCAATTTCGACATTTTCTGTCACGTAGAAATAGATGTCACTTTGTCGTTTTAAGAAATTATTGTTTATTTAAAGAAAATTATTATTTTTGTTATAAAATATTATTTTTAAATAAAGAAAACAAGCATATTATAACAATTTTATATTTAAAATCATTTTGTATAATAACTTTACTGTATTTAATGTCATTAAAAATGAATTTCAACTTTCTACAATTAGACAAATGACTATCGCCCTGAGCTGCCATTCCTAGACCTAGGATTTTCATTCCACGCCCGATGTTCGACGAGCCCACTTCGGAGTGTTCCAAGTCAACACTTCGAAGGTCAGTAACTTTCTTGCACTGTGATGGTGTTAGTGTAAAATTCACTGCATTTCTTTAAATGTCTCGCTTATCGAGTCTAGGTATATTCGAAATTGTCGCGTACGTGAAACCACCACCATTTATTCTCCATTTTTGTAACTTTTCATATAGTTCCGTGAGTGAATTTTACCGTAACGTACGCCGACCAAAATCCTGTCTTCCTATTGGTTCTGAAGCTTCACATCTTAGTCTCCGCGATTTATCGTCGACATTAAGATTAAATATGGAAGTTATTTAAATTCCAGTAATATATAGAAATGTTGCCTTCTGAATTTTGGCCTTCCTACGTATCATCTCCGACGCGATGTTAATAGGCATAGTTTATCGTAGTGTCGTTATATTGTCACTTCCCTTCCAGAAAGTGAGTATTCACTCTTGTATGTTTAATGCCTTCAAAGGAAATGTGTGCGAAGATAGTGGCATGCTTCCCTATTTTGAATTTAACCTAAGGCTAAGTAATTTCTCCGAAAACCTTCGGGGATTATATTAGAGGGGGCTGAGAGTTATTACACTGAAAGCAAACGGGTTGACTTTAAAGAACCCATTTGATTGAAAGCGTTGTAACATTCCAAACAAGTTTTTAATAGTACAAGTTGGTGGGATAAGTGAATATTCCAGCTCGTGCGAGGTACTTTCTCTATTATAATAAGGGCAACGAGGTGGTGATGTCTTTTTCTTTTGGGCGAACGGCTGGACAAGGAAACAGTCGTCCGAAACCGCTATTTAGATTGGCCATCACAAATTAGAGCTACAAATTCCTTTCCGAACCCGAATCTTTTCAACTTTAAATTGAAAAAGTGATTTTCAGATTTTCTTTACATGAGTCGCGGTTGAGGACCTTTTAATATGAATACCATCTGCACAAGAATTCTCACTAGTTTTCATCCATCATATATTAATATATATGGGGGGATTAGTTTAAGGTTCTGTGTGATTACTTTCTGTTTACGATTTCCGTTCCTTATTTGATATCTTAAGTACGTAACTACCGTTGATGAAACAGTTTCCTACACCACGTATGTATCTATGTTTATTTTACGTGTTTATTTACTGTTCGTCGATTTCCTTTTTTAGCGCCATTCTATATGTAAGACTGTGCTTATTATACGCTGAGATAGCGATGGGGATTGAGAGGGGGAATAGGAAACCGTCTTAAATTTAATTTATTCATGTATACCCGTCATTTTTGACGGGCAAATTACACTAGCTTTTCTTATATCGATGTATTTCTATTAATTTCAGGGGCTCCTACGCACTCGTCAAGAAGAGGACTCCCAAAAACAAGGCAAAACTTCCGCAATTCAACCCTACCCTTTTTTTACCCATTCCCGATTTCCTTTTTCTCCTTATTTTTTAGTCCTATGTTATTACACTTGTGCATTTGCCGATAGTTATTTACTTTATTTGTTCATGTGTACATGGAAATTACATTTTTTACAACCATCGCATTACTTACATGCATTTGTCGATATTTTTTAATTCGTATGCCTACGTATACACTTCGATCTTTTTTCTATGGCATGCCACGTACCCATTAGAGTAGTATTTTAAGGTGTTACACACAACAAATGCCCGGCCGTGGCATAGAGAGAGCTCTCTCAAACGTCCCTTTCCCAAGGAGGTCGACCTCACTGGCCAGTCACACTAAATCCCTAACGACGACTCACACTTCCATGCGAATATATACGTACATGATGCGATGTTCTATGCGATTGATACACTTGCGAATATTCTCTATTGTATTTTTTTGCCTTTATATATGTACCATTAACCTCTTTCCTCCTAAAAGCGTTGACAGGTGCTGCAAATTTCTTTTCTAGGCAAAGAAGAAGAGGACTCACGGACAACTGCATTCTATAGTAAGTCTCTTTCGATGTTATTCCGTCCGAACTGGGTTATTTCCTCTTTTTCATTGCTATTTCTTTTTCAGAGAGCCATTTTCCATGACAGGGTGCCGCGACCCTACATCTGTGCAGTGGACTGAGGGACGTGGGACCGGAGGACCAAGCACCAGAGGACCAAGCACCAGAGGACCAAGCACCAGAGGACCAAGGACCGGAGGACCGGTCTTCGTGGGACCAAAGGGGTGCTGGAAAGGGTAACAGGTGCTCAGTAGGTTGAGGTATACGATGTACGGTGTTAAATTCTAGGTGATATTTTACGATTGTTATTATTTATGTTTAATTTACTCGCATTTCTATCTGATATGGTATTGTCCTTTTCTTTGACTGACTGACACCCATAGCGCTATGTGGTTTGACCGCACAGGCCTGTGCAGACGTGTATTTAAAATGACCTCCAATGCTGGCATTGCGTGACGAGACGTTTGTTGCTCAGGACTGATGGTATTGTTTGATCCATTTCGAGTGCCTTAGTGTTGTTTGTCCAATGTGTTTCTATGACATTGTTGACTGAATTGGTGTTTCTTGTATTTTATGTGTTTGCGTTGACAAATTGCATTTCTGACGAATTTTTATGTATAGAAATTTATTTGTCCATGTCCTGTATTGGTGTGATATGTTTTATGCCTATGCTGACTGTTTTATTTCGACTGGTATGTGTTATTACTGACGTTTCTAATGTATTTAATTTTTGTGTGAAATTATTTTACTGTTACGGTTCCTTTTTCAGAGGTGTAGGAGGAAAATGTTTCATTTTTTTACATATATGCAATTCTAAATTTTTTATTATCGTTTTGCAGGATTCTCCTGAATGGAATAGGCCTCGATTATATCGGGGGAAACGCCATTTTAAAAAAAAGGTTAACGAATGGAATGCACTACCCCATTCGGGTCATTTGGAAACGTGCACAAACTTCAAGTCATTCGGCAGCTTTCATTTTCAACAGAGAGTTGGAAGGTGGAAGGCATATTATGTGAAGACTTGGAAGCAGATCCTCTGTCTGGCAAGTGAATTTTTTCTCTGATGGATGTCAAGTTTCTTATGTATTTCTTGGAAATCACCTGTACGATTTCTTGCAATCATTCATGGAACATTTGTAGGACTAAACTTCATTTCTCATCTTATACATATCTTTATGGTTTATAAATGGTTTATGCGACTATGAGAAGGATAAATGTCTGTTTTATGCGTATGTGTGTATATTTGAATGAATTCGTTCACTGTGCCCAGGAAGCTTTTTTCATCCTTTATCAGCATCATGTATTCAGTTTGATGGAATATTAACATAGCTCTCGGAATATAAAGGTGTAATTTCAATGGCTTATGTAAAAAGAATTTATTTGCCCTTTTCATAAAACAGAATGAATTGAAGATGTCTAATCAATTTGAGGATGCCAATTTTGTAGTCGACACTTTATACTGGGGAAGTAGCAATTTAATTTTAAGTGGTGCCCGCCATCTGTAGAACACAATAACGATGGATTCAGTCCTCCTTACTCATCGGTTATCTTATAATTTTTTAGATTTTTCCCTGGCATTGGCTATGAAACACACAGGATAGTGGCATATTTCTAACGACCCGAAATCTCTCTGTACATTTTACAAATTTCGCATGACGATTTCATTCGGAATTTATAATACCGTGAGTTTTGCTCGTTCGTTTATTAGATTAGAGGAAAATAAAATCCTAAGCAATAATTTATAAATCTAAAGAAAGATATGCTCCTGCTTTGTTTCTGCCAGAATATTACCACTCAATTTCGTGCTGGGGCATTATGTGAAAACAATTTCAACTGATGTTCTTAGTTTTCCAGGAACAGAAGGCAGTGCATATTTTTATTTGTCTGACATCGATGTTTCCGATGGATGCATTCTCAGATTTATATTTAATAACGTTTCGCTCTTTCGTAATGATATCCCGAATTTTCCTGTGATGGGTCACAGTGGCTTGGACGAAAAGGGTCGCCGCCTCTTTTCCAAATCACTGCAGTTGATATTAATGTTAAAGGGGTGTAACACCGACCCCATTTCAGCCGTTCATTAAAATCGTGTAGCGGCTGCGGTGCTCCGCGGTTTCCTACCTTATACGTTCACATTTTTATTTTCAGGACATGGGAAGCATACGACCCATTCTGGCTGGCATCACCACCACCATCGAATACCGAACTAGCTTTCACTATTCAGTTTCATAATAGATATAGAGAACAGTTGCTCTGGTTTCACATCTATTTTCATTTATAGTTAACCTTAGCTTTGAATTTTTTTATAACAAGCAATACATAGAAAGGACGTGTTCTGCAAACTTCTTTGAGCATGGCATCTTTCTCTTTTATTATTACTAACATCGCAGTTCACGTCTGTTTCTATGTATTTCGATCAGGCAGTGATAGGCGAAGAGTTAATAAATTAACTTTAGAATCAGGCGCATTCTGGTTTGTATTTAGCGTGGATTATCTTTACTAACACTAACACACCAGCCTATGCCTGTTTCTAAATGTCTCTCATTAAGACGTTTCAGTAGTCGCGAATTTTCTCGTTCAATTCTCTAAATTCAGCAGGAGGAGTCACCGCCGTTCACTGGAGCCCGGGTTCCAAGTGTATCGTACTAAAAGCGAACGAGACAACGATCTAGGCTTCTTCCTAGGGGAAGTCTAAAGAAGCTATCCGTAGGTACAGACGCCTGCGGATAGAGTAGTGCGTTTCACATGGAATAGACGTCCGTGTTCGGCCGATGTTTCTATCGGTATTCAAGTGAAAATCCGTTGTTTTGACATTTTTCATCTACTTCCTTTGATGCAAATTGCCTTTGCCAGTGTAGCGTAGTGTAGACTGACTAAACCTAGGCATTTTGCATCTTTGTTTATTTTAAATTTCTTGACTTTGCTCACATCCGTAAATTTTACGTTAAAGCTTTTCGTTTAGATAACATAGTTTTTCCAAGATTTGGGGCTGGAGCAATTTGTTCTCAGATAGGGAATCGGTCTGCTAGCAGCGACCGTTGATGACGGTGTGCCAACAGATCCTTTGTGCCTACCGGAAAGCAGTATCGCTAAGTCAGCTGGATTTCCCTTCACGATGCATTCCCTTACAACTCACCCTCAGCGTGTCTTGTTGGTATATTCGCGTTGCCATAGAGAAATAAATAATGCAAGTGGCCCTAATTCTGGGTATCCGTGTTGAATTATGATAAAAATTTGTAGGATGTTTTAACTTAAAATACTTCTGAAAATTAAACACAATTTCTCTTAAATCATGATTCTTCAAAATGCTATGTTCCATACGTCATACTTTCACGTGCATTGTTTCACATTATTCTTATCTCCGGGTTACTTTAGCGAAACAATGCGAGTAATGGAAAGTTGTTCGGACTTATAAAAATACAGCCACATTTCATTAATACATGTGACATATTTGTCTTCATCGGACAGACAGTGCTCTAGAAGGTTTCATGAACTGAGTT
This sequence comes from Uropetala carovei, assembly GCA_036926305.1. Taxonomy (NCBI): domain Eukaryota; kingdom Metazoa; phylum Arthropoda; class Insecta; order Odonata; family Petaluridae; genus Uropetala; species Uropetala carovei. Next base: position 5,040,305 of record JAXCHB010000084.1, on the reverse strand, counting down.
TCAGATATAAAAAGCTAACCTACGTGGAATTGGAAGAAATTGGTTTACAGGCGCCATTGTACAACTGTGCAGTGGACAGAGGGCTGTGGGAACGGAGGACCCAGCACCGGAGGACCGATCATCGTGGAACCAAAGGGCAACGCGGCACAGGACACACTGCAAAGAAATGGGACGACGGGGATTCTGGAATGGGTAACAGGTGCTCTGGATGTTGAGGTATACGTGCACGGTGTTAAATTCTAGGTGTTATTTGGTGAGTCGTTTTAGATTGTTATTAGTGACGTATTTATGCCTAATTTACTTAAAACACATAGTACTATGTGGTTTGACCGCACAGGCCTGTGCAGACGTGACATTTACATTGACCTCCAATGCTGGCATTGCGTGACGAGACGTTTGTTGCTCAGGACCGATTGTATTGTTTGATCCATTTCGAGTGTCTTAGTGTTGTTTGTCTGATGTGATATTATGACATTGTTGACTGAATGGGTGTTTTTTCATATTTTACCTGTTTGCATTGACAAATTGCATTTCTGACGATTTTTTATATATAGTAATTTATTCGTCTATGTAATGTACTGATGTGCTGTTTTATGCCTATGCTGACTATTTTATTTGGACTCGTATGCACTATTACTGACGTTTCTAATGTGTTTAACTTTTGAGTGGAATTATTTCAGATTTATAAATTATTTCAGATTTATATGCTTGTTGTGAATATGCCTAATGAATAATTCATTATTTACTTTGTCCACTCATTTTACGGTTATGGCTCTTTTTTCAGAGGTGTAGGAGGAAAATGTTTCATTTCCTTTCTATATATGCAATTCTAAATTTTTTATTATCGTTTTGCAGGGTTCTCGTGAATGGTATATGCCTCGATCATATCGGGGGAAACGCCAGTTCAAAAAAAGGTTAACGAATGGACTTCACTACCCCACTCGGGTCACTTGGAAATGTGCACAAACATCAAGTCATACGGCAGCTTTTATTTTCAACAGAGAGTGTGTGGTGGAAGGCATATTATGTGAAGACTTGCAAGCAGTTCCTCTGTCTGGCAAGTGAATTTTTTCTCCGATGGATGTCAAGTTTCTTATGTATTTCTTGGAAATCACCTGTACGATTTCTTGCAATCATTCGTGGTACATTTGTAGGGCTTAATTGTATTTCTCATCTTATACATATCTTTATGGTTTATAAATGGTTTATGCTACTGTGACTAGGATAAATTGCTGTGTTATGCGTATATGTTTTTAGTGAATGAATTCGTTCACTGTGCCCAGGAAGCTTTTTTCATCCTTTATCAGCATCATGTATTCAGTTTGATGGAATTTTAACGTAGCTGTAGGAATACAAATATGTAATGTCAGTGAGTTATGTACAAAGAATTTATTTGCCATATTCATAAATTTCATCCCATTTCTGTTGTAATATTTTCTAGTCGTTTTCATGGCATGCTTACTTCGCTTGCTAATTTAAATCAAAATGTGGTAGTAAGGAATAACACACATTTAATAAGAGTGGGTTCTGCCATGGTTTCATATTTATTTTCATTTAGAAGATTATATTTTAGCTATGCATTTTTTTATTCCAAGTGATACAGAGAAACAGATGTAATCTTCTTAGAGCATGGCATGCTTCTCTTTTACTAACACTAATGAGTTTTCATCTGTTTCTATGTTTATCATCAAGGAAGTGTTGGCCAAATAATTAGTTACTTTTTGAATCAGGGGGATTCTGCCTAGTAGGATAATTTTAATAAGACTAACACATCAGTATGTATGTACCTGATTCAAATTATGCCTTATTATGTAATTAGTTTTGGCAATCATACATTATATGGAACCATGGCTTTCTGTTCACAGCAAAAGCTATTTAACTGAAATTCTCTGTCATTTGTGTATGTTATCATTCGCGTACCCAATGCGACACATTTAATTCCTGGAATACAGCATAAACATTAAGTCATCCTTATGTACGATTTCAAATTAGATACATTAATGCTGGTCTAAGTAAATGTTGCAGTTAAACCTCTACCAAATACCAAACTCCATATAGAGTTGCATGTAGTTGTTTTAGGAATATGTTTACTAAAGACTGCTCCTGTATAGTTTTTCATTTAAACGGTATGTTGAATAAGTGTAGCTATCACTACCAGTATGTTGGAGAATGTTTTCCATGTTAACTTGCACATAACCTTACAATATAACATTTCATCCAAGTATGCAATACTAATAATAATAATTTCTTAATTTTTTCTATTTAAGTTTACTTAATAATTTAGTATTAAAGATGTAATAATGGTGTTTATAATAAAATTTTTTAAAACTACTATGTTTTAAGTGCAAAGTGTTATTTCCAATCCATAAAAATTCCATATGATCCGGAGATTGTTATGATAATAATGGGATGCCAAATGTTTAAGGGTGCTTTCTAGATCGTGTTGTGCAGCAATTTATTATCTAAAAGGAGCCAAGCAATTGAACATGGAGTCAAAGCTACCATCCTTAATATATTAGTCATTAAAGATATTTAAACATTTAAAATAAGAATTTAATTTTTTTAACAATATTATCTTGCTTTTTATTGAAATATACTCTAATTCCTGAAAAGTCTCATAATGCCATCTTTAAGTGGCACATAATTTTATATTGAAACTGATGGAGTGTATGTATTAAAGAGACACTTTAATGTTTTTAAATAAAAATAATATTCATAAACAATATATGGAGAAATCTTAGTATGGGAATATATTTTTAATTTATTTTTTATATGACACTGCTGAAACATGTAACTTGTAATCAAAACTTTATCATGCCATAACCGCTTCCTATCTTTATTTGTCTAACACATTTCATTGTCTGATTCACAAATGACATGACAAGTGCCAATTGGGAGTTTTGATTTTACAAAATAAACCTAGCAACCATACTGAACCCAATCTAGGTTATTTCTACGGCTTGGTTGAGGTTTAATTAAGAACATTTTCCAAACTTGGTAGACAGGTGGCTGGCGTGGCTACCTCCAAATGAAAGGATCAGGGGTTCGAAACCAGCAGCGTATATAAATGTTTTGTAACACACAATTGGGAAAAATTGTTTGTGTTAAAGAAAATGGTATTATTATTGTATGATTTATTTTGTTTGGGCCATTCTTATGCACATAACAGTTTAAAAAAATATATTACATGCAGGACGAGTATACAGTGCTTGCATTCTACGAACGTTTCAGCCTATGTACTTTATTATCCTGTCAAATTTCAGATTTATAGTCATTCTAGAAGTGCCTAAACATTTATATCATACTATATCCCATGTAAAAAGCATCTATTTCTCATAGATATGTATATTATTGAAAGCACCACTTGGTAGATGGATGGTTCGAGTGTCTGCCGACGGTTACTAAGTTATAGGGTCTACTGGCCTGATTATCCACCTATTACATACAGGGTGAGAGAGATCGATAAAATATAAATAACGATTTCATTTCCATACTAAAAAAATCAATCAATGGAATGTGAGAATATGTTGACACAAACACTGTTTCTGATGATTGAAAGTTATTCTCCAAATTAGCCAAAACATTTCCTTGCAGCACTGTCGAACGTGAGACGGGGTCTTCTGCAATGAGTCTGACTGCAACGGATTTGCCAACGATTAAGATTAATTGGGTAAATTTATTCCAACCAGGTATGTTGAATCGTGGAATAATTGACATAGATCAGATAAAAACAACCAATCAAGGAAATGGGCGATTAAATTTAAGTTGAATCCTCTACAGCATTTATGGAAAAATATATAGATAAATAAATTTATAATTTTCTATTGAACAAAAGATAAAAAACGTTCGTATTGTAAAGATTTGATTTTTGCAATGCTTACTGGAAAAAATGTTGTTGTTTCCTATTCTATCCACTTATTCTAAAAGTTTCCGAGGAGTTATACTGTGAAATCACAATGGTCATCATGATGCGTAATGCTCTAATTTTGTGAATAACTCGATTAGAATTATACATAGAAACTGAGATTTCTCAGGATTTCAGTGATAATGAATCTCTTAAGTTATGACTAAAAAAATTTTGAAAAAGGTCACTGGTTCGTCTCCAGAGGATGAATGTCGATTCCCATAAGTTAACATGTCAAAATCAACCTTTTGATTTGAAAGCTTTCTTTCTTTTACTCATTAAAATATCATAAAATTGTTATCAACACAAAATTTACGCTAAAGCACGCCAAAATGAATGAGGATTACTATTCTTACCGTCGACTACTCTATCTCAAGTGAATTCACTCCTAGTTTGAATTTATACTCGAGGTTTGATAAAATTTTCTTAACATTTCAATAGTAAGATTCCATGGTTACCGTTGTTGTTGTCCTCGGTAATTTCCGTGCATATGTACTTTTAAAAAGGCTTTAAAGATCGAAAATAAGATTCAAACTTGCTCGAAATGACCGAAGATATGAATATAATGCAAATAAATCGAACGCAGTAGGTATTCATGTTGTTTATATTTTTTATATATATTACTAAAATCATATATCTTGTTGTCTCTTTCTCTCTCTTTAACGCTTTTAATCTCCGGGAATTTCAGCCGTCTGATCTTATTTTTTATAGAGATATTCAACTAACAGTCTTAATTTGTTATTAAAAACCAAACATACTACCCTTATAAAATATATTCATTAAACTCATATTCAAAACATATTCCCGTAAAACTAATCTAAATCCAACAACAGCAAACAAGAGGGGGTGGGGGCAGCGTAAGCGAGCAAGGGGCTTACCGCCTAGTTATGCCTAAATTTACCATTTTAAAAACCGTGGAAAACCAACATTTCTTGGTCCAGTAGACAAGGGTATACGACAAACCAAAGTTTTCTGCGTTTGCCAACTTGTTTTTAGATAAGACTACTTCTCTGCGTGAAACACTCGGAATACTCAGGCACAGGAGCGGTTTTTCACGTCCGAGCAGACCTGGGAGTCACACGACGTCCAAATACAAGCCTTCCCATTCAGGATTTCACTTCATTATGGTGAACACTCCATTTAAATGAAATTACGACGCTCAGTCTTAATAAATTTCACACAGAATCTGGTTAGGAATATTATAATTATCTAAAAATTCTTTGAAAGTATTTCGTATTAGAGAAACCAAAAAAGTCGTCACGGTAACAATATTAATAATTTTAATTGACTTTATTATTTTGCCTGTATATTATCTAACTCCAGTATTATCCTAAGGTATAGGGATTTTTCTACTTCAATGATTCATATTTCTCTTCAAATAACACTTACATGTTTCTTAATAACAAATCAACGCCTTTGCGAGAAGAAAAGACTCCTGCGGCCCTGGTGGCTACGTCCGAAATTCGGATTATAAATGCAGCAGTGTTGCGATCCTATTGCGGATGCCCCTGATACGCGGCGCTTCTGTTGACTCACAGAACTCACGTCCGCATGGCCACCTAATACTGCTTCCATTGGATCTATTACCAACGTTTTTCCCATCCGGGTCGGACTAAATTTGACGAGACTCTAGTGCCATCATTGATGGGCTACAGCAATCGGTTGTAGAGGTCTGATAGGGAGGAAATTTTTCGCACAGTGGTGCAGACTTTGCCCAACCTGAATCCGTACGTTGTGGCTTCGCTGATATCCGAGCCCGACCCGAGGCCCTGGTCAGAGCCGGTTTCAGTTAAAAAATATGTGTAAGCGAGGTAAAAATATGCCGCCCCTCTGGATATCAAACGCATGAAATAATATTAATGATATAATAAAAAAAAGAAAATAAACATATTTAATCGGTCTTTATTTAAAAAAAGAAAATTCAGCTAAATACTTTCAGAAAATAGAAATAAAACATTCACTGACCTTGTAATAAAACTACCACGTAAAGATTATATTACAGAATATTTTTAGAGAGGGAAACTACGTGCAAAAGGTAGAGATCCTGAATGTAAAATATTTGCACAAAGCCCTGAGTAATCAAAATCTCTAGTGTTGAAGGTTCGCTGTATTTGGAGCGGAAAAGTTATTTGAAATTACAATGCGTAATCCCTAAAAGCACGTGAAACTTAGCAAATCAGTTATTGATTTCGCGTGTATATATCCCGCTAAAGATGTTACGGAAAGTGCACGGTGTATCGGCGTGTTTTAGACAATGTAAAACTTTAAAGCATATATGTCTTAGGTGACACCTGTAAGCAGTATGTTACGTCGCTTACACCTTGAACCGACCCTGAATCTATATGAATGTATATGAAGTTCTGTGCAATAAACCTTTAAAAAATGAAAATGTAAAAATCAGAAATATTGATTTTGCCGTCCCTCTAAAGTGGTGCCTGTAGGCGACCGCTTACGTCGCCACGCCTGAAACCGCCCCTGCCCCTGGTTATATGTTGATTCACTGCTTAAGTCTCATGAAGGTGCCTGTCAATACACTAGTTATCGATGTGAATAACTAAACCAAAATAAGCATCGAACAAAGCCAGAAGCTGACTGATGAAAAATGCAACATACGCTTCTAATCAGAGAGGTGCTGCCAATAAAATAACAACACCTTCCCTCATGAAAGAAATTAAGTTTGTAATAATTTTTTATTGGGTGCATTTTAATTTTCTGCCAGCTTTTATGAAGGAATACTGTCATGCTTATTATATTTTATAATTATACAGTTCGCGCTGTTCCGGACCCAAATGGTTTTGGAATTAGACAAACCACCAAAAAACTACTTCTTGTTTTCTTTGAAAGTTTTTCGACCGCTGACCTAAGCTAAAAGGCCTTGACCCCTGTGTAGTTATAGAACACGAGAGCGGGGAAAAAACTTCGCGTCTCATTCTCCATATTTCCGTGTTTCCTTCCACCCCCCTCCTTTCCTCTCCCCCTTTTTCGCACCACCCCTCATACCTCCGACCTCCTCTTCCCTGAAGGCAGAGCATTGAAAGTGACTGAATTCGTTGGTTGAACACATTAGTTCCACGCGTATGTACTACAAGCAAAGAAAACGGTTGGCTTTCTATAGGAAGGATTGAGCGTTATGGATAAGAAACGAAGAGGATCGTGTCATGTCATGTCCTATTGCATTAAATGCTAATCGCACGAGTTTCTAAGTTAATTGCAATGACAATTGGATCACTCCACATTGCTCTTCATATTGATCCAAAATAATTAAACCGTTGACGAACGAACCGAGAGTGACTAGTTTATCCATAGTCGTTTTACGAGGAATAATATTCTTACGAAGAGATGATGGAAAAGCGAGCGTTTTCTAAAGAAGTGATTTCTGGTGTGTGATTAACAGTTAGTCGGCCATACACGATGGCAAATTATCGCCTTTATTTGTCAGCGTGTGTTGAGTCCGAGTGTGCATCGACCTAAGGAGTGTGCAAAAGTGACGGGCGCAGGACACCCACTGTCTTCTGAATCCATGTCTGTCGGACACCCCAGTGAATACGATGAGTGTGTTTTCGCATGTTATATACCAAACGGTGAGTTTGTAGCTTTCCCAATTCTGTATTCTATCGTATCGACAGCATCTACCAAGCAGACGCAAGAACATCCACACGTCTGCATACCGCGCTGAGTGAAAATCTTCCGTCGTTAACCGCGGTCGTTTTTCCGCGGGCCTCCTTAAAGCGAATGGTAATTGCTATCCAATATCTCGGGTAAATGCCAACGCGCAATAGAGAGGCATTTACTCCGGATTTTGACGACTCGCATAATTCATTCAGATAAGCGTAATTCATTTCTTTCGATTAAAATAATGCTGGCGGAGTGCGATATTTAATAGATGGAAGGAGAAATGATTGGGGAGTGAAAGGGAGGAGTTGGAGAAGTAGAGGAGGTGAGAAGTATAAGGAGGAGGGTGGATAGCCTTTATAAGGGTGAGAATGCGACTAATAAAACTCTTCTTCCGGCAACTTTTATAAGAATCCTTTAGCTAGGAGGGGTTGGAAGAGGTTGAAAGTAAATTATCCACCTCGAATTTCACACCGTTCACACTCCCGTTAGCAGACTCTGATTCAAGTTTTCAAACCAATTCAAAGCTTGGTACGAGTAAGCATGCCTTGTCGATGCCAAGGATTGGGTTAGATGGTTCTGTTTTTATATGAGCACCGACAATATTGACGTAACATCTACCTCGAGACTTACCGTATTCTAGCCCACGGGGGTCGGCAGAGGGGGCAAGGCGGGGTTCAGTCGCCCCTCCAGGAAATGCGTAAATATATAAATATTATATTAGACATTAGCGGAACTGCCCTTTGAATTTCAGCGGATTTAGTGAATCAAAAACTTCGACCTTATAAAATCTAAACATCGAAAGAATAAAATAATACATATGTAGTCGTAACCTCACGGCCGCCCGTGTGCAAGTCTCTCATTCGCCGCACCTGTGTAAGTCTGTCATTTATCGCCATTTTTAGGCGTTCTTTACCAAAAAACACCTTATGGTTTGATAAATTTCCGTAGCCAATAAATATTATAGAATATAAGGCATATTATAATATAATCCGCATTACTGTTAAAAATACTGTACGTGTCTGACGATAAATCGGCCGCCCCCGTTGTTTGACCGCCCGTGTGCATCGCGCAGTGTCATATATGGACGGTGCACCCCTGGTTGTAACCGTCGAATAAAGCAGCAAGTAATGGGTATAAAAATAAATTTTTATAAATAACGTTTATATTTTAACATTTATTATACTCGTTACTTCAAATTTGGTGAAATTACCTGCATAAGGCCGTCTTATATTCAATTAATCTGGATATCAAGGCTGAAGACAATCCTTGTCGTATACAAATCAACGAAGCGCAACACGAGTAATATCAATGGTTAGTAATCGGTACTATTACACAACCATTACGGGCGTAAACCTGCTTTGATTGCTTTTAATACGAGAGAGAGAGAGAGGGAGGGTGAGAGTGGGAAATGACTTTCGATACAATTAATGTTTCTGATGCCAATTGTATCTCCATAAATAGCTTGAACGATCGAATCTTTACTCCCGTTGATATTTCAATGGGCATTACGCTAGTAAGGTTTTAAAGGAGAAATATAAAACTCGGATTCCCTTTAAAAGCTTACCCTTATGAAATCATTAAGCCTGTTGCCTAGGTACCTGATTGTTGAACTCAGAAAAATTATCACTTCTTTCCGATAAAAACTAGAAAATTACGCTAATTCTACTCGGATTGAAATTCTGTCTTCAAAAATAAGAACCTACAATTTATATCCTATCCGATAGTTTAAGTCTCGAGTTCGTTTCTTGAAAGGAAATAATTTATAATAATATATACCTATATTTAGATACACACACACACACATATATATATATATATATACTAGTGAACATGTGCTTGCATTCTGCAAGCATTTTCTCTCGCCTGAAAGTAAAAATAAAAGCCTAAAAATTACTTTCAATGCATAAGTTCGCATATCGGCTCCGAATTACGTGTTTTTCTGTTTCGGAAATATTGGGGTAAAAACAACCCCTAAAATTTATAATTATAATACATTTATAGGTTTTTATCATTTGTTACGAATACCTCACATTTATGCGAAATTTCATCAATGCAGCACCTCTAAGAGTGCATTTATATGAATTTCACTGTTTTAATTTTATTAATTTTTAACATCCACAGCAATAAATATTTCTAAAATTTTCAATGTTATTTACCACCGGGACATTATTTCCTAACCCTGTTATAATTTTCAGCTTCCTGGATCTACAGAAAGTACATAAACATTAGTCAATTTGTTAAACATTTGAGAATTAATTACGGCCGAACGAATAAAAATTTTCAAATGTCTATATTCCCGTTTTCATTATTTGGCGAATTCTACAGGTAGAAAAAATTTCAGCTTGATAGCGCATTTAGAAATACCTAAACCTGAAATGTTAGTAAAATAGTTTATAATTTTTAGCGGCCAAAATAATGCACATTGTTGAAATTTTGCAATTTTTCCTCCGATTATTTTTTTAAATTCACCTCGGAATTAAATTCCAGCTCACCTAGTGTTGTAGTTTGGGCCAGACATTAGTATCCTCCTATATATATATATCCTATCTCCTATATCCTCTGTAAGAAGAGTCGATATAGAATGATATCGAGTGAGTTAATCTTAATAATTGTGATGAATTAATCCTTACGCTTTGACATATAATCGTATCAGCCTATGCCCCTACGCTGCGACATTCCAATTTTACACCCGGCCCAGAAAAAAACATTCTCCTTTTACTGCCGCTCAACAACGCAAATGTACCCCTGAATGATCTTCAGTTTGTAAACATGCACACCATTTGTCCCATGTAAATATTTCGTTGAAAATTTTCGTACTTTTGTAATTATATTATCATTAGTTTTAGAAGATTTGAAGTCAGTTATTTAATTTTACTCGCATTGATCTAATATTTATTATATTTAATATGTCTAATAGATGCTGAAACACTTTTATTGCTATAAAAGAGTTGTAAAAGTATTAACATTATCATGATTTTGCAATATAATCATGACTTTATTATAAATTATTCCAAATGTGGATTTTGAACATTTATTAATGTATTTCCACTATATAAAATAAAATTACCTACCAGACGAAGTTGATTATTACCTGGATGGTTGTCACGGGTCGGATATTAATTCCGCAGCGAAAGGGTTAAAGAGAATTGTGTGTAACAAAATTAAAATCGGCTTATTATTTTACAATGTGGTTTATACATAAATAAATAGAACGCTGGAAATGAATCGCAGATATCAATTCGCGAGAAATTTGTAATATTAAGCAGTTTTGAGAATTACTTTTCTCCGTATTTATAGTTTCGGTAGGGTTAGTTCTGTTGGTTTGGCGTCTTACGTTGATATGCTGGGTTTTTAAGCAGGTTGTAATTAATGCTGGTATTACACTGATAAATTAAACCACAAAAATAATGTCACATGTAAGAATTCTCCGGAATAACGTTTACTCTAGAGCTCACTATTCCCTATGTCATATCGAACTTCAATTTCGACATTTTCTGTCACGTAGAAATAGATGTCACTTTGTCGTTTTAAGAAATTATTGTTTATTTAAAGAAAATTATTATTTTTGTTATAAAATATTATTTTTAAATAAAGAAAACAAGCATATTATAACAATTTTATATTTAAAATCATTTTGTATAATAACTTTACTGTATTTAATGTCATTAAAAATGAATTTCAACTTTCTACAATTAGACAAATGACTATCGCCCTGAGCTGCCATTCCTAGACCTAGGATTTTCATTCCACGCCCGATGTTCGACGAGCCCACTTCGGAGTGTTCCAAGTCAACACTTCGAAGGTCAGTAACTTTCTTGCACTGTGATGGTGTTAGTGTAAAATTCACTGCATTTCTTTAAATGTCTCGCTTATCGAGTCTAGGTATATTCGAAATTGTCGCGTACGTGAAACCACGATCATTTATTCTCCATTTTTGTAACTTTTCATATAGTTCCGTGAGTGAATTTTACCGTAACGTACGCCGACCAAAATCCTGTCTTCCTATTGGTTCTGAAGCTTCACATCTTAGTCTCCGCGATTTATCGTCGACATTAAGATTAAATATGGAAGTTATTTAAATTCCAGTAATATATAGAAATGTTGCCTTCTGAATTTTGGCCTTCCTACGTATCATCTCCGACGCGATGTTAATAGGCATAGTTTATCGTAGTGTCGTTATATTGTCACTTCCCTTCCAGAAAGTGAGTATTCACTCTTGTATGTTTAATGCCTTCAAAGGAAATGTGTGCGAAGATAGTGGCATGCTTCCCTATTTTGAATTTAACCTAAGGCTAAGTAATTTCTCCGAAAACCTTCGGGGATTATATTAGAGGGGGCTGAGAGTTATTACACTGAAAGCAAACGGGTTGACTTTAAAGAACCCATTTGATTGAAAGCGTTGTAACATTCCAAACAAGTTTTTAATAGTACAAGTTGGTGGGATAAGTGAATATTCCAGCTCGTGCGAGGTACTTTCTCTATTATAATAAGGGCAACGAGGTGGTGATGTCTTTTTCTTTTGGGCGAACGGCTGGACAAGGAAACAGTCGTCCGAAACCGCTATTTAGATTGGCCATCACAAATTAGAGCTACAAATTCCTTTCCGAACCCGAATCTTTTCAACTTTAAATTGAAAAAGTGATTTTCAGATTTTCTTTACATGAGTCGCGGTTGAGGACCTTTTAATATGAATACCATCTGCACAAGAATTCTCACTAGTTTTCATCCATCATATATTAATATATATGGGGGGATTAGTTTAAGGTTCTGTGTGATTACTTTCTGTTTACGATTTCCGTTCCTTATTTGATATCTTAAGTACGTAACTACCGTTGATGAAACAGTTTCCTACACCACGTATGTATCTATGTTTATTTTACGTGTTTATTTACTGTTCGTCGATTTCCTTTTTTAGCGCCATTCTATATGTAAGACTGTGCTTATTATACGCTGAGATAGCGATGGGGATTGAGAGGGGGAATAGGAAACCGTCTTAAATTTAATTTATTCATGTATACCCGTCATTTTTGACGGGCAAATTACACTAGCTTTTCTTATATCGATGTATTTCTATTAATTTCAGGGGCTCCTACGCACTCGTCAAGAAGAGGACTCCCAAAAACAAGGCAAAACTTCCGCAATTCAACCCTACCCTTTTTTTACCCATTCCCGATTTCCTTTTTCTCCTTATTTTTTAGTCCTATGTTATTACACTTGTGCATTTGCCGATAGTTATTTACTTTATTTGTTCATGTGTACATGGAAATTACATTTTTTACAACCATCGCATTACTTACATGCATTTGTCGATATTTTTTAATTCGTATGCCTACGTATACACTTCGATCTTTTTTCTATGGCATGCCACGTACCCATTAGAGTAGTATTTTAAGGTGTTACACACAACAAATGCCCGGCCGTGGCATAGAGAGAGCTCTCTCAAACGTCCCTTTCCCAAGGAGGTCGACCTCACTGGCCAGTCACACTAAATCCCTAACGACGACTCACACTTCCATGCGAATATATACGTACATGATGCGATGTTCTATGCGATTGATACACTTGCGAATATTCTCTATTGTATTTTTTTGCCTTTATATATGTACCATTAACCTCTTTCCTCCTAAAAGCGTTGACAGGTGCTGCAAATTTCTTTTCTAGGCAAAGAAGAAGAGGACTCACGGACAACTGCATTCTATAGTAAGTCTCTTTCGATGTTATTCCGTCCGAACTGGGTTATTTCCTCTTTTTCATTGCTATTTCTTTTTCAGAGAGCCATTTTCCATGACAGGGTGCCGCGACCCTACATCTGTGCAGTGGACTGAGGGACGTGGGACCGGAGGACCAAGCACCAGAGGACCAAGCACCAGAGGACCAAGCACCAGAGGACCAAGGACCGGAGGACCGGTCTTCGTGGGACCAAAGGGGTGCTGGAAAGGGTAACAGGTGCTCAGTAGGTTGAGGTATACGATGTACGGTGTTAAATTCTAGGTGATATTTTACGATTGTTATTATTTATGTTTAATTTACTCGCATTTCTATCTGATATGGTATTGTCCTTTTCTTTGACTGACTGACACCCATAGCGCTATGTGGTTTGACCGCACAGGCCTGTGCAGACGTGTATTTAAAATGACCTCCAATGCTGGCATTGCGTGACGAGACGTTTGTTGCTCAGGACTGATGGTATTGTTTGATCCATTTCGAGTGCCTTAGTGTTGTTTGTCTAATGTGTTTCTATGACATTGTTGACTGAATTGGTGTTTCTTGTATTTTATGTGTTTGCGTTGACAAATTGCATTTCTGACGAATTTTTATGTATAGAAATTTATTTGTCCATGTCCTGTATTGGTGTGATATGTTTTATGCCTATGCTGACTGTTTTATTTCGACTGGTATGTGTTATTACTGACGTTTCTAATGTATTTAATTTTTGTGTGAAATTATTTCAGATTTACATGCATGTTGTGAATGGCCTAATGAGTAATTCATTTATTACGTTGTCCACTCATTTTACTGTTACGGTTCCTTTTTCAGAGGTGTAGGAGGAAAATGTTTCATTTTTTTACATATATGCAATTCTAAATTTTTTATTATCGTTTTGCAGGATTCTCCTGAATGGAATAGGCCTCGATTATATCGGGGGAAACGCCATTTTAAAAAAAAGGTTAACGAATGGAATGCACTACCCCATTCGGGTCATTTGGAAACGTGCACAAACTTCTAGTCATTCGGCAGCTTTCATTTTCAACAGAGAGTTGGAAGGTGGAAGGCATATTATGTGAAGACTTGGAAGCAGATCCTCTGTCTGGCAAGTGAATTTTTTCTCTGATGGATGTCAAGTTTCTTATGTATTTTTTGGAAATTACCTGTACGATTTCTTGCAATCATTCATGGAACATTTGTAGGACTAAACTTCATTTCTCATCTTATACATATCTTTATGGTTTATAAATGGTTTATGCGACTATGAGAAGGATAAATGTCTGTTTTATGCGTATGTGTGTATATTTGAATGAATTCGTTCACTGTGCCCAGGAAGCTTTTTTCATCCTTTATCAGCATCATGTATTCAGTTTGATGGAATATTAACATAGCTCTCGGAATATAAAGGTGTAATTTCAATGGCTTATGTAAAAAGAATTTATTTACCCTTTTCATAAAACAGAATGAATTGAAGATGTCTAATCAATTTGAGGATGCCAATTTTGTAGTCGACACTTTATACTGGGGAAGTAGCAATTTAATTTTAAGTGGTGCCCGCCATCTGTAGAACACAATAACGATGGATTCAGTCCTCCTTACTCATCGGTTATCTTATAATTTTTTAGATTTTTCCCTGGCATTGGCTATGAAACACACAGGATAGTGGCATATTTCTAACGACCCGAAATCTCTCTGTACATTTTACAAATTTCGCATGACGATTTCATTCGGAATTTATAATACCGTGAGTTTTGCTCGTTCGTTTATTAGATTAGAGGAAAATAAAATCCTAAGCAATAATTTATAAATCTAAAGAAAGATATGCTCCTGCTTTGTTTCTGCCAGAATATTACCACTCAATTTCGTGCTGGGGCATTATGTGAAAACAATTTCAACTGATGTTCTTAGTTTTCCAGGAACAGAAGGCAGTGCATATTTTTATTTGTCTGACATCGATGTTTCCGATGGATGCATTCTCAGATTTATATGTAATAACGTTTCGCTCTTTCGTAATGATATCCCGAATTTTCCTGTGATGGGTCACAGTGGCTTGGACGAAAAGGGTCGCCGCCTCTTTTCCAAATCACTGCAGTTGATATTAATGTTAAAGGGGTGTAACACCGACCCCATTTCAGCCGTTCATTAAAATCGTGTAGCGGCTGCGGTGCTCCGCGGTTTCCTACCTTATACGTTCACATTTTTATTTTCAGGACATGGGAAGCATACGACCCATTCTGGCTGGCATCACCACCACCATCGAATACCGAACTAGCTTTCACTATTCAGTTTCATAATAGATATAGAGAACAGTTGCTCTGGTTTCACATCTATTTTCATTTATAGTTAACCTTAGCTTTGAATTTTTTTATAACAAGCAATACATAGAAAGGACGTGTTCTGCAAACTTCTTTGAGCATGGCATCTTTCTCTTTTATTATTACTAACATCGCAGTTCACGTCTGTTTCTATGTATTTCGATCAGGCAGTGATAGGCGAAGAGTTAATAAATTAACTTTAGAATCAGGCGCATTCTGGTTTGTATTTAGCGTGGATTATCTTTACTAACACTAACACACCAGCCTATGCCTGTTTCTAAATGTCTCTCATTAAGACGTTTCAGTAGTCGCGAATTTTCTCGTTCAATTCTCTAAATTCAGCAGGAGGAGTCACCGCCGTTCACTGGAGCCCGGGTTCCAAGTGTATCGTACTAAAAGCGAACGAGACAACGATCTAGGCTTCTTCCTAGGGGAAGTCTAAAGAAGCTATCCGTAGGTACAGACGCCTGCGGATAGAGTAGTGCGTTTCACATGGAATAGACGTCCGTGTTCGGCCGATGTTTCTATCGGTATTCAAGTGAAAATCCGTTGTTTTGACATTTTTCATCTACTTCCTTTGATGCAAATTGCCTTTGCCAGTGTAGCGTAGTGTAGACTGACTAAACCTAGGCATTTTGCATCTTTGTTTATTTTAAATTTCTTGACTTTGCTCACATCCGTAAATTTTACGTTAAAGCTTTTCGTTTAGATAACATAGTTTTTCCAAGATTTGGGGCTGGAGCAATTTGTTCTCAGATAGGGAATCGGTCTGCTAGCAGCGACCGTTGATGACGGTGTGCCAACAGATCCTTTGTGCCTACCGGAAAGCAGTATCGCTAAGTCAGCTGGATTTCCCTTCACGATGCATTCCCTTACAACTCACCCTCAGCGTGTCTTGTTGGTATATTCGCGTTGCCATAGAGAAATAAATAATGCAAGTGGCCCTAATTCTGGGTATCCGTGTTGAATTATGATAAAAATTTGTAGGATGTTTTAACTTAAAATACTTCTGAAAATTAAACACAATTTCTCTTAAATCATGATTCTTCAAAATGCTATGTTCCATACGTCATACTTTCACGTGCATTGTTTCACATTATTCTTATCTCCGAGTTGCTTTAGCGAAACAATGCGAGTAATGGAAAGTTGCTCGGACTTATAAAAATACAGCCAAATTTCATTAATACATGTGACATATTTGTACTCAACAGACAGACAGTGCTCTAGAAGGTTTCATGAACTGAGTTTCAGATATAAAAAGCTAACCTACGTGGAATTGGAAGAAATTGGTTTACAGGCGCCATTGTACAACTGTGCAGTGGACAGAGGGCTGTGGGAACGGAGGACCCAGCACCGGAGGACCGATCATCGTGGAACCAAAGGGCAACGCGGCACAGGACACACTGCAAAGAAATGGGACGACGGGGATTCTGGAATGGGTAACAGGTGCTCTGGATGTTGAGGTATACGTGCACGGTGTTAAATTCTAGGTGTTATTTGGTGAGTCGTTTTAGATTGTTATTAGCGACGTATTTATGCCTAATTTACTGAAAACACATAGTACTATGTGGTTTGACCGCACAGGCCTGTGCAGACGTGACATTTACATTGACCTCCAATGCTGGCATTGCGTGACGAGACGTTTGTTGCTCAGGACCGATTGTATTGTTTGATCCATTTCGAGTGTCTTAGTGTTGTTTGTCTGATGTGATATTATGACATTGTTGACTGAATGGGTGTTTTTTCATATTTTACCTGTTTGCATTGACAAATTGCATTTCTGACGATTTTTTATATATAGTAATTTATTCGTCTATGTCCTGTACTGATGTGCTGTTTTATGCCTATGCTGACTATTTTATTTGGACTCGTATGCACTATTACTGACGTTTCTAATGTGTTTAACTTTTGAGTGGAATTATTTCAGATTTATAAATTATTTCAGATTTATATGCTTGTTGTGAATGTGCCTAATGAATAATTCATTATTTACTTTGTCCACTCATTTTACGGTTATGGCTCTTTTTTCAGAGGTGTAGGAGGAAAATGTTTCATTTCCTTTCTATATATGCAATTCTAAATTTTTTATTATCGTTTTGCAGGGTTCTCGTGAATGGTATATGCCTCGATCATATCGGGGGAAACGCCAGTTCAAAAAAAGGTTAACGAATGGACTTCACTACCCCACTCGGGTCACTTGGAAATGTGCACAAACATCAAGTCATACGGCAGCTTTTATTTTCAACAGAGAGTGTGTGGTGGAAGGCATATTATGTGAAGACTTGCAAGCAGTTCCTCTGTCTGGCAAGTGAATTTTTTCTCTGATGGATGTCAAGTTTCATATGTATTTCTTGTAAATCACCTGTACGATTTCTTGCAATCAGTCATGGTACATTTGTAGGGCTTAATTGTATTTCTCATCTTATATCTTTATGGTTTATAAATGGTTTATGCAACTGTGACTAGGATAAATTGTTGTGTTATGCGTATATGTTTTTATTGAATGAATTCGTTCACTGTGCCCAGGAAGCTTTTTTCATCCTTTAGCAGCATCATGTATTCAGTTTGATGGAATTTTAACGTAGCTGTAGGAATACAAATATGTAATGTCAGTGAGTTATGTACAAAGAATTTATTTGCCATATTCATAAATTTCATCCCATTTCTGTTGTAATATTTTCTAGTCGTTTTCATGGCATGCTTACTTCGCTTGCTAATTTAAATCAAAATGTGGTAGTAAGGAATAACACACATTTAATAAGAGTGGGTTCTGCCATGGTTTCATATTTATTTTCATTTAGAAGATTATATTTTAGCTATGCATTTTTTTATTCCAAGTGATACAGAGAAACAGATGTAATCTTCTTAGAGCATGGCATGCTTCTCTTTTACTAACACTAATGAGTTTTCATCTGTTTCTATGTTTATCATCAAGGAAGTGTTGGCCAAATAATTAGTTACTTTTTGAATCAGGGGGATTCTGCCTAGTAGGATAATTTTAATAAGACTAACATACCAGTATGTATGTACCTGATTCAAATTATGCCTTATTATGTAATTAGTTTTGGCAATCATACATTATATGGAACCATGGCTTTCTGTTCACAGCATTAGCTAGTTAACTGAAATTCTCTGTCATTTTTTGTATGTTATCCACACACACACACACCCATTGCCGCATTGATAATTTCCTCCCTCCTCTCTCTGGGGTTCACCCTTTCTCCGTCTTCCACAAGACCTTTCTTTTTAGTCCTTCCCGTCTTTCCCCAAACCCTCCCGAGATGGTCTCCTGCCTCCAGCCTTTCCTTTCCCCTTCCCCTTTATCCCTTTACAACCTACCCCCGTAGTAACCCTCTGGCAATGAGATAGGTTCCTCCTACCTTCCCCTCCATTCCTTTCCATCTTACATACTACCCTCCCTCCCCCGCCTCTACCCATTTCTCTGTACTATATACTTTCTATTCTCACCATATCTGCACCTGACGACAGCATTGTAACGTCGAAACCCGGGTCGTAAGAGAAATAAAAACAATGGAAGTTACAAAGCGTTATTCCTTTGGTTCATTTATGAAAATAAAATAAAAAATGTTCGCTATATTTACAAGGGTCTAGGAAAATTCTTTTCCGTAAGCCCTTATTAAGATTTCCTTGATTGAATGATAGATTTAATTATTGAAGTAGAGAGTTTCTTGATTTCCAATGGCGATGATGCACGGCGTCTCAATTTTTCCAACTTTCATTAATAAATTTATGTAAATAAAAATATTTTAATTAGTTAATTGGTAAATAATATGGAATAAAATATTACTCCGAATGAATTTATGACATGTAAAACTCTAATATATTCGATTATTAATTCTTATTATTATATAATAAATTCAAAAGGACACTTTTAGCTCGAATCAAAACATATTATATATTGCTAATTTTTTTCTTTTGCCACCTTAGAAAAGTAATCAAAAAATCAATATGACAGTAAAATTACGTTACAAGAATAATTTTAAATTAATCGACAGTTCGGGGCAGATTATTCACGAAGTGCGGACACTTATGGTTCAAAACAAACGATTATACAACGTAGAGTGACCCTCTTTAAATGACACTAACATGTTAATTAATTTTATTTCTCTTAAATAAAGTTTACTAAAATATTATTAAAAATACACACTTTAGATATTTCAAGGAATTCTGCGGGAAATGAATGCCTCCGATCCAAGGGATCCGTCGAAGTCCTCGCCTGTTTTTGTTGGAATATAAACCACCAAGTAATGGAAATATCATAGAAGAACACCACATGAAAGTTAGAAAAGGAATGATATCGTTGAAAGCTCATGCCGTTGAGAGCTACAATTTGAATTTTTCCGAAGAAAAAGATATGAGGAGAGTTATGGTGTTCTAAGAAAGACACAGCGGGGCATATTTTCTCAGGTCTGCTAATTACAATGCTGAAGGTGGTGATGGTAAGGGCATGGATTTTTCTCTTGGCACGAAAGCAGATTACGGCTCCTTTCTAGGCCATTGTAAAACGACCCTTTAGCCTGCGTTCAGATAAAGATCTTTCTATATTCTGTTCGGTTTCTGCCTACAGTGGTTGACCCGGATATTGTCGCAGTTGGTGTCCCCATAACCCTCACCATAAATGTCGTCCGTGGATAACAATAGTAGCAGAGAGGAAAGAGATAGGCACTCTTTCCTTTAAAGCAAACCCGCTGGTTTTTCCAATGGAAATTCCTGGTCTTTTCATCGGTCCGTACTTTGTGGATTGAGATCGAACCGAAACCGAACCACTTTTGGAAAAAATTACGGTTCGGTTTTCGGTTCATTGAAAAATTAATCAGTGGTTTCGGCTCGGTTTGCGGTTCAGAAAAATGACTGCGGTTCGGTTTGGTTCAGAGGTTCGGTTCGGTTTGCAGGTCTGGCATCTTCAATAATAGTTATTCTGATTCCAATGTAAGAGATGTTTTGCAATTTTATATTATGTTGTTAATGTCTCCTGCTTCTTGAGCTGTGGTTGGGATGAATTAACTCTATAATGGCCATTGTGTGATATACTTTTCACTAAATTATTTACATCACAGGATTTTCAGGTGATTATAATAAACATGTTTTGTATGCTGCCATCCATGCAGGGCATTTACAGACTGGAAAAATCCAGTAAAGCATTATTCAACATTTTATTTTTGCTCAATGTTAATTTTGATGAACATATTGAGATATAAATGCTTTCTCAACTTTTAGGAAAAGAGATCATTTAAAATTATAATAACCTAGTGAATTATACCCAAATATTTATTGAAGTATTTTACTATTTCCTCGCCTATTTATCATTTCATCAATTACAATTTGTAAAATTTCCAAGTATCAATTTAAGAATGTATTTTATAATTGCTAGTTTATCAGTTTGTATGTTTATCATATTTTTACAGGCTACAAAATGTATACAAAATTATTTTGTTTACCTAAAATTAATAATTTAATAATGTACTGTGTGATTGGTGAGCTAATAATGTCAGCAGTGCTGAGTCAGGCAATGTTATCCCAACTTCCATTGCAGATAAATTAATGTCGAATCATTAAAAGTTATGCATTTACTGTATTTACCTGGATATAAGAATGGAACTTAAAGAACAAGTACTGGTGGAAAAATTGTCTTGCAATGTCTTCAGTTCTATAATTTGTTATATGCAAGTTTTATATTGCAGCATTAATTTTCGTCTGAATTTCATTTAAAAAGAAATAGATATTTGTGATGCCGTATAAAGCTTCTACCTAAGTTCCTAAATTCCCATGTATAACATGCATAGCATGTAGCATTCACTAAAGAGTGATTCCATTAAATTGTTTCTTTAAAAATTATTACGCATGCTTACTGTTAAATATGACCATTGAACTATTTGAAAATATTTTATAATCTTTTGAAAAAGCACTGATGATAGACAGTCTGATAAAAGCAAAAGCATGCCAACTGAAAGAGTTATCTGATTCATTTGTTAACATTCTCAATGAAATTGATTATAATTATAACACTAAATCTGAAGAATTTTATACCTACATAATTTTCTTTTGCTAAGAAAATATTTTTGAGTAAAAATTTTTTATTAAAAATTTTTCCTTATAGATAAGGCATGCTCAGAAACTCCATGGAAGTAAATAACAAAAATTGTACAACAGGTGAGTTATATGTCTCATATATGATACTTAACTCAAGTGAGATATGTTTTAAATAATTGTTAACTATTACAACTGATTGGGAAATGTGGAAACAGGTGAACAAATCAGCTATCACCAGGAATCAAACCTGGGTCTTGCACTTGCCGGGCAGATAGTCAACCACTGAACTACCGTAGCAGACTAATTCTCCTGTTTCAGAATGGGAATATTTTCTTAGGTTGGGACCTAGCTAGCTATACTAGTATCAATAAGCTCCAACTAATTAAGCAATGAAGAACTGATCCAACTAGATAAAGTAAAGGAACAAGATAATTTTACTGCTGAAGAAGACAATGCTGATTTAACTGTTTGCATGATGACTCCCAAAAGAATGACAATGGCATTTAGCCTTGTTGAGGAAGCACTAGCAATCTTTGATGAAGATGACCTGATAAACTATGCAGCTCTAAAGTGTTAAGAGCTGTAAATGATGTTTTGAGTTGCTATCATCAGTTTTATAAAGAAAAAGGCTGTGAATCAATACAGCTGCTACTAGATTACTTCTTTTAAAACCTGAAAAGACTCCTACAAGTGATATTACAGGCACAATGCCTCCATCTGCTGCAACATCAAACCCAGCAACTCCTTTTCAGTAAACAACACACCCCACCAAAACAACCTGTAGTGCTCCACTGCCCTGACATTAACGAACACTAAGATAATGAAATCCTTTTTGTATTAATCAAGTTTTTATGTATTTTATTTATAACTTACCATACGTAATATCTCTTGCATGCTCTCTCTCCTTCCAACACACATCTCTCACTTTTGACAAGTTTATTTGCATTTGTTCAGCACAGATTCACACAACACATTACTTTTTAGAAGCATATCTCTTGTGTTAAGTGGGGACTGACTACCTTTCCTAATGAAAATTGGTGAATGAGGTTAATTAACCCATTTATTTACATCTCCTCACTTGAGGGATCTGTGAGTTAACTTTTAATTAGTGTGTGGAATATGTTGATACAGATACCTTCTATTCAAACTGTTTTTACATGTACCTTCTTGAACAATTTATTCTACACCACATTTTGATTTAAAAAAATAAATTGCCCTAATAAAATGACAAAAATCATCATACCAAAATTGAAAAATGTACATACTCCGCATATATTTTATTTAAGCATTTTAATGAAAGTGAAAGGTGAAGTAGATGAGGGATTGTGGTATATGACTAAGTCCCGCCTTTTGACAATCTGTCCCGCTGCCCACTCCAATCCAGAAATGTCCCGCTTTCTAGCAGGTGCAAAAGTAAAGTAGGAACTCGATAACCGTCCCCATCGATAATCATCGTTTCGCTCAACCGGCGTTGATGCCCTGGAGTTGTAGACATTCTGTTCACTCTAATGCAACATAGTAGTATGTATGTAACGCGCCTTTAATTTTGTAACTCACCTCGCCGCCTCACTGATCGAGAGGGCATGTTTGGTCCATCAATGTCTATGTCAAATTTTTATAGCTTTTTATATTGTAACTCTTTTTTGCCTGTGTACCCAGTTTTTCAAATACATATTCAGGTTATCTTGTCATTATCTCTTCTCTACCTTATACAGAATATTACCACATATTTTATTGTTTGTTAAAAAAATATAAATTTATTTGCCTGTATAATTTTCCACAATTCCTGTAAAGGTCTCAACTCATCTTCACTTTTTATGCCATTTTTCTTCATTGGTTGTCTTTAGCTAATCTGTGTGAATTTTTCCACAATTCATCATTTTAGGCAGGAATAAATTCACTCAAAAGTGGCCTATTTATTTTAATCGTTAGTAAACTTATGATGTTTTCCACCAATATTTTCAAGTGCAAATCCATTACAATCAGATACATTGCAGAATAACCCCTCTCACATTCAGTAGTGCTGCAAGGAAATGTTTTCACTAATTTAAATAATAACTCATCATGTTTTTCCCAACATATTCTGGCATCCCGTTGATTGCTTGTTAGGAATCTAAATGAAATCTTTATTTATATTTTATTGATACATCTCTTCACATTTCTAATACAGTAGAACTTGGTTATAATGGCCTTGGTTAATACAACAACTCGGATATAATGACATATTTGTCAGGTCCCATCCCCGTTTGTACAATATTGCAATATATTCACCTCAGTTATAACGTATTAACACGCTCAGTTATAGCAACAATGGAAGGATCAAAGGCACCCTCTTGATCACCCGAGTGGGGAGGGATCCAACAGCGGAAACTCTTTAGTCAATGTGGTTCGCACAAGCCATTTTCTAAAACCAAGTCAGTAGACGTCAATTTTAATGAAACAGTACTAATAGAATGGTCAGCCAAGATGAATATATAAAGTTTTAAATGTTATGAAGACATCAATTCATATGCAGAAATCGACCATGATGTTATAACAACAGAAGCACAAATAGACCTAGACATCGTGAGGGAGATCATGGAAGGGCTGCATGGAAAGTGTAGCGAAGAAGAAGATGAAGAAATGGTAGAGGATCAAGACAAACCAGTTCCAGTGGTTACTGAAGCTATACAAGCAAAAAAAGTGATATAACGGTTTTATAAATCGAAGGAGACTAATAAAAGACATTTAGTATTATTCACTGCATTGACGATGACCTCGAAAAACATTTCAGATTGGCCCATACGACACAGAGAAAAATATCAGATTATTTTACTAATCCTAAAAAAATATTTTTATTATGCTTTATGTACTTATTATATCATAATATAATGTACTATGTATTAAGTCATAATATAATATAATGTACTTATTTGATCATATTATAAAATTTAGAATTTGGAAACTAATTCTATTTCCAGTCCCTTGAATACCGTTATAACCAAGTTCTACTGTATATGAAACTCTGGTTATCAGCAAGAACTCACCCACAGAAACTGCTCCTAGGTCTTGGACCAGTTTTTCTCTAGGATTGATTTTAAAGGATTGTAGTACTGATGTTTTGCTTTATACATGTTTCCTTACTTAAGGGTAGTAACTATGATTCTCTTATGTTTGCCCATTAACTCATCATCTGGCAGAATTAATTATGTTTCTCTTAAGGTTGCCAATTAGCTCATTGTCTGGCTGCAGCACTTATGTTTCTCTTAAGGTTGCCAATTAACTAATCGTCTTTGTGTATGTACTTGGTTTGGATTTAAAGTCAGATGCTTTTGAGAATTCAATGGTTATAATCTGACTGGGCTATGAAGAAATTGCAATCTAGAAAGAAATAGTTTAAGAGAGTAAGACCTTCAGGAATGGAATATTCTAATGAGGCCACTGTGGTATTAATAAATATGTGTATGACATTTTAAACTCTTAAGAAAAATAATCTTTCACATGACCCACTGGTATTTTTAAAAGTAACTTTTTCCTTCTAAGGTAGTGGTTCTCAATCGAGGTGACATGACATCCCAGGATCATGCGAATATTTGATAAATTCACCGTGTATCATATTCTGGCTTATAAACATAAATAAAACCAAGAGAATAAACACACTTGCTTATTTAAATGCCAGAATTTTATCTTTATGTGGTATGGAATGCACAATTTATCTTTAAAGGTGATTTGAAAGGAATGGAACTGTAAACAGGATGTCCCATAACTGAATGAACTTAACTTAGGATGATGCAGACATAAAAAGATTGAGAACCACTGTTCTTAGATGTTTTTAGTATCTCTGACCAAATAAACATTAGCAACAATAACCTTTAAACCATGATTGTATAGTTGTTTTATAAACTATTTAATATTATTATAATTTTGCCACCCAATGATCAAATAATCATTCCCATAACATTACTGAATAAGTCTCTCCTTGTTATAACTTGGTACTATGTTATGGGATAGTGTTCGGCAATTGGCAATTCACATCAATCTCAGAAATGTGGGTAGATCCATTATCACTCACAGGTTGCTTGTTAGCAGATAGACAATGCAACTTTAAAGTAGCCAGATCCATTTGTCCATAGATTCAGATTTTAAAGAAAGAAATTAGCCCATCAAAACAACTATCACTTGAACATTTTTTTAAAGAAACAAAAAAACATCCCCCATTGACTTTCAAGAATCAACCTTAAAAGGATGCACAACCCTGGATACAACCATAGACCCCCGAATAACTAAACCATGATAACAAATAACCTTTAGTATTAATTATTATAAGTTAAAATTGCTCTATTTGCATTTATAATTTCCATGCACAATAAAATTAATGTGTAATATTAATGCTTAACTTTTACATGTAGTTTCTCTTTTATCCCTCTCTCTTTATCCCTCTCAAACACTACTTCTCCATTTTGCAATACATTGGAAATAAATTTTATCATGATTTTGCTTAGTATCGTGTTTTCTAGGAAGAGATCCACCATGTCAAGCAATGACTTACTGTAAAACTTTTCATTACCCATTAGAATATTTCCATCACATAAGAACAGATAATGTACATGATCATAAGTTTCTGCATTTTGTTTTTTATTTGAGATTCTGAGTAATTTAAGTTGGAGATATACTTCTACCTATATATAATTTGTTGGATCACATATCAAAAGTCAAAGACCAAACAAAACTTGGAAAAAGTCCTGGGTTTGACTTCAAGGAAGGCATTTCCAGTTCCCATAAAATAACATGTAAACACAGACTTTTCAGCAGGCAGGCTTTCATTCTTTTTTAGATTAAAATTAGAAAGAATTAAACTACAACCTTTGGGTATAACATAAGCCATTTTAAAGTAAGAATTATAAAGTTTCTTATTCTGTTCATGTTTTTCTTCCTAAATTTGGAAATCCCTCATGTTAAATGTTTGATTCATGTATTTTTGGTAAATCTTGCCATTTTAATGGGATTTTGCCTTGCCTACCAATAACGTTGTTAAACCATGAAATCCTATTGTTATTTCAATCCTTATGGGATAAGTGTGCTTTGAAAGCTTTTAATATGAGAGAGAGGGTAAGTGAAAATGAGGAGGAGGTAGAGAGAGAGGTGGAGGCAAAGGAAGTAAGAACGAGGAGGGAATGGAAGAGAGAGGGAGACAGAAAGGGAGAAAATTACGATATTTTTTGGTTTTACCTGTATGATTCTCTTTTTCGGCCAATTTTATACTTGCCCTTAATAAATATAAATGTAGTTATGAGACATATCTCATTCTCTCATACAATCTTTCAATACCATTCAAACGGCACCAGTTTCCACTCAAGTCAGCTTTTGCGATTACTATTAATACATCCCAAGGACAAATGCTAAATAAACTTGGTCTTTATTTATGAATGCCTGTGTTTGTTTATGGGCAGTTGTATGTTGGCATGTCTTAATGCAGCAATCTGAAAAATATTAAAATTTTAACTGGTGGGCCAGACTGAACCACCACGAACGTATTTTATTCCAAAATTTTAAATTAGGAAAAATTGATTAACATGTGAGATGACTGAACTATGTAATGAAAATAAGGGTGTAAATTAATTGAAGGAAAACCGAAGAAAATAATCATGAATAAATATATTAAACATTGTTCAGCTTAACATGTACAGTTTTTTATTTTACATTTATGTACAGTAAAACCTGCGAGGGCAGAACCTCACGGGACCGGCATATTTTTCCGGCTTTAGCAGGTTTTCCTTCTTAGACAGGTTAAAAGAAATTAACACGGATTTGTATTGTTAATAGATTTTAAGTAGAATATGGATGTTTTCGTGGGTTTCAAGAGAAGGAAAAGCCTTAACACTGAAATAGCATTTCATACTAATAATAAATGAGAAATTAAACAAAAGTGCATGATGCATAGACAAAACTAAATTTATTAGAAGTTAATAATTTTCCCTTTAAAATGCCATAATCTTTTTTAATAGAAAAAATAAAAGCTGCACAGTTACAAAAATACACACAGAGATTACTTAAAAGCCAAAAATATACAATAAAAATACAAGGAATCGTAAAAACTTATTCAAAGAAGCTGTCCAATTTCAGTTGTTTTGTTTTTCTCTGGGATTTCCTCAAACAATTAAAAGAAAAACCTAACCTTACAACCTTGTCATAAAACTCATTTTCACCCTTCATTTTTGCATAGTGTTTTAAAGCATTAATATAATCTAAAACTTGTGATGTTGTTGGCACTTCAAGTTCTTCACAATCCTCCTCACTCTGTTCATCGACTGAATTGCGAACAGTGTCATTGCTCTGAGATTCTACCACAGTCTGTAAGTCAATTTCATGAATTTCTGTGACAACACTTTCATCAATATTTACAAAACTTTTTGCATTCACATCACTACCCTCATATACACACATCTCATCAATCAAATTTTGAATTTCAGAGTAATCATTATTACAAACAACTTCCTCACATTCAATGGCATCATCAAAAATAAAGCCACAGTTTCTAAAACACTTTCTTACGCATGCTTCCTCTACACATTTCACAGAACGACTGAGAAATGTGATTTCATCTAACACATCAATTTTGACTGTCAAGTTTGAAATTGAAAATTTTGAAATGGTGCAAGGAGAGAGTTGAATGATCACAGCACACGAGGAAGCTCTTGGAAACCAAAACACTCACTTCAGGTTTAAAAAAAATTCATGAAAAATCACAAACTTGGGGATTTCTCAAAGACACCAATGCAAACACCTCGAGCTTCAAGCAGAGACTGAGTTCACTCTACATAAATTTCTCTGACTCCAGTTTCTCTCACCAAAGATGCATTTTGCTTTTTCCCAGGGGTCCCCATGCCCGGGATTCCACTTCACCATGGAAACCAGGGACAATAAACTGTGCAAACTAATCCATTGTGCCGATAATAACAGAAGTGGAAATCCCTGCTGATTGGAAAGCATAATGACTGATTTCCATGCCACAGCGACACACTATGTGTAGGGACCTTAACTTCTCAGAAGAGATTAAATGTGTATGAGTCTTCTCCCCCCAGCCTCATTTTTACATTTTTCTATGGGCAGTTTTATGGAGATACAAAAGCATAGAAGATTTTCTGAGTTTTCGGACGGCAGTAGTTAAGAAAGGATACGATCTAGAGGGGCAGTTAGTTACACTTCGCTCCCTCCTGCTGAAACCCATTATCCCTGGTTTTCCCGAAGCAGATAGGCCAAAGGGCCTTTAAAACAAAAGAAGTGTACCACCACACGCGGTGTGGAGAATGGTAAACAACTGAGACCCCAACTGGAACACCCGAAAACTTGTCTTTAAGAAAGAGATTTTTCTTTCCGTCTTTCAAAGGTTCAAATTGTACTGATTAACACAAAAGTTACAAGAAAAAATGCTTTCCGTCCGTGTCTCGCAGGTTCTGCCTTACAGAGGGCCATTCATATGAAAAACAGTATCATTATGCAGTACGATTTATAGATTACCGGCTATGGCAGGTTTCCGCCTTATGCAGATTCCGCCTCTCGCAGGTTTTACTGTATTTGGATCCGTTCATTGAATGGGCTTTCTCTAGTTTTATTAAATATTGGAGAGTTAAAATAACACAAGGTTTGGCTATGTTACTACATAAGATTTGTCCCACACATAATGGTATTATACAATAAATAAAATAATTTTCTTGCCCATTCCTTTAAGCCATTATGTAATTTTAACATGTAATCTTTATTACGTAATTGTCTCCTTGCAAAAATGGTCTGATTATAACTTCTGATCCTTAAGGTATGGTTGCATGAAAAATTTTAGAAAGACAGAAAATAGATCAGCAACTTTGTGATATTTCAATAAAATAAGTTTTTCCCATTTATACAATTTCTGAAATACGTTTTTCAGTGGCAACCCCCCCCCCCCCTCTTGGATATTCTATAGCGGTAGCAAAAGGGGAATTTTATATTTTGTTATTCATTGTAGACCTTTGTTTCTTTTTATGTTACAAGAAAAATCAAAGTAATAAGGCATTCCCTTATATTTTCATGTAATCATTTATACCAAGGAATCAAAATATCTTGAGATCATTATCTCTAAACTTTGTAAAAATTGTACTTTTGTGATAATCATCACATTATTCTATCGTGTTCCATGGTGTATTAGTGAAAAAATAAATATTTAAAAATAATAAAAATGATATTGGCAATGATTTTGTGTACAAATCAAAAAGAAGTAATGGTATAAAAATTCTTTATAAATAACTTTTATTGAACGTTTTAATTTTATACTATAATATAAATAATATTAATTAGAAAATACATGCAAATCTTCAGCAAGTAATGAAACCATAGCAACTTGATGAGGAATAATGAGTAAAATATAATGCTAATTTATCAATGTTCACATAATATTCTTGGTTACCTACCTAGCTTAAATATAGAGAGGAATGGTAAGTCATTTTTTGGGAAAGTCGCATTAAATAAAAATGCGATCAACATTTCCATTTGGTTTATATATTTACCCCCTCTTTAAATTCAAATTTTTAACATGGCAAGATGCCATAATGGACAAGGCATAGTAATGTAGAGCGAAGGTTTTGGGGTTCAATCCTTGAATGCTGGAAAAAGATTTTTCTGGGCTGAAGGGCTTGCATACATCATCACCAAAGGTAGTCTGTCCATAGAAATAAAAATGGTCTGATTATAACTTCTGTTCCTTAAGGTATGGTTGCATTACTTACAACTTACAAGAATACATGATAATATTTGTTTGTTTATAGATTTTTTATTGTGTACCCCTCCTGTCAAATTTTTCTGGATCCGCCACTGATTCCAAGTTACATTTGTGCATCATCTTACTGCTGAGTCTCTCATGCGCATGATGGTGTTGTGATTTTTGTGAAAAGTGATATTTCCTATGATAATATCTCCTTTGATATTAATCATATTTACACTGATAAAATCTTCGAATGTGCTGCCTTGAGTTTTTCATGGCAGGATGAATTATTTAATCATTTTGTCATGTATTGCTCTCCTTCAGTAAGCTTTGCAGCATTTATTGATAAACTTGAATATCTTCTTGTCTCCATTACCTAGCATTCTCTGCTATCTCACAGCATTGTGGCTGAATCTAAACTGCAACCTCCTTAGTAATGGACCTGAGCAAAGCAAACTTAAGTCTCTCTTTGATACCTACAGTTTTAAATGTCTGGTCTAATGTCCAACTAGAATTTCACCTCATTCTTCATTGCTAGGTTATTTTTTTTTTTACCAATTATTGTATTTCTAAAATTGATCCATTAATCTCAGACCACAGAGTTGTCTCATCAACTTTTAAAACAAGACCATCCCAAAACATTTACTCTGCTCCCAGATTAATTAGATTTTTTACACAAAATACCCAAAAATTTTGTAATTTACTTAAATAACATAAATAATTGGTGGTATTAGAAATCTTATTTTATAACGTATTATCAATAAAAGGGCCGATTAATTATTAAATAATACATTTTAATATTACTAAATAAAGATACTCCTCAAGTTTCTTTTTAAGGTTTTTATAGAATTTGGCTGTTTTATTTAAATTTTAATATTTAAGTCATGCATACCTGTCACTTTTTACGGTAAACTTCATTAGTTAAATAATAGGGTAAAAGTGTTTTGCATAGTTAACGGTTATTTTTTTTTACCAATTATTGTATTTCTAAAATTGATCCATTAATCTCAGACCACAGAGTTGTCTCATCAACTTTTAAAACAAGACCATCCCAAAACATTCACTCTGCTCCCAGATTAATTAGATTTTTTACACAAAATACCCAAAAATTTTGTAATTTACTTAAATAACATAAATAGTTGGTGGTATTAGAATCTTATTTTCTTATCAATAAAAGGGCCGATTAATTATTAAATAATACATTTTAATATTACTAAATAAAGATACTCCTCAAGTTTATTTTTAAGGTTTTTATAGAATTTAGCTTCGTTTTATTTAAATTTTAATATTTAAGTCATGCATACCTGTCACTTTTTACGGTAAACTTCATTAGTTAAATAATAGGGTAAAAGTGTTTTGCATAGTTAACGGCTGATATACAAATCATTAATTGATTTTTCATATTAATATATCCCTTACACGAAAATAAAAATAATATTGACACAATGTATATTTAAGATATTTAGACTTTATCCTGCTATTTCAATAACAAATATTTTTTAACTTAACAGAGAAAAAACTTGATATAAAATACATCCTAATATTATTACGTAAAGGTACTCAAAGGTACTTCCAAAATTGATTTTGAACATTTTAGTAGAAAATAAAACAATAGAAAGTTACGTATGCGCCCCTCTGAACTGTGAAACAATATCGTTCGTCAATTTAATTTGTGACTTGGGATGTAGAGGAAGGAAGATAGCTCTCTTTTTTGGCTGTTGGACGAAGTCAGTAATAGGTAAGGAGATCATTTTACATTCTCATTTAGAATTAATGTTGAATTTATGTAATCGGTTTTTCATAATTATCTTACTGTGAATGTTAATCAATGCAAAATTGACTTCTTGGTTTTTTCGTTGTGTAGGATGCTTATTTAGCCATAGTAGCGAAAACTTAATTTCTTTTTAAAACTGCACGTGGTCTCGCATATAGCCATCGGATTAATGTTGCTTTACGAACATCCTTGACGTTTGTACAATTTTGGATACGAAGTTTTTATAACTTTTCCGATTCAGAGTTTATAAGTTTTTGGAAGTCGAGAAACTTAATTACTCTGAGATATCGAATTCGACTCGAATGCTAAATGTGGTTCAAACTTTAGCTCGGCATTTGTTAGGGGACACGGTTAATTTGGTTCGGCGTAACTTTTACGTTGTTGAATTAGTTTTTTATAGACAATTTCTACTTCGGGTAGATTTAGCAAAGTTTTAGAAGTGAAAATGGTTATCGAGTAATCGAATGGATCCGTAAGCATAACGTTGAAACGTAAAAGTTAGAGAGTTCAACCGCATTGATTAAGTATGGTAAAATTTTTATCACCGCTTCAATCTATTTGGTACAGCTGCTTCTGGCGAATGATGCATTATTCGCGTTATAGTTTGCTTTGATTATCATGATTCCATTCAACTTCTGAGACGGTTAGTGTCTAATCTCGACGAAACGTAGCATGCGTTTGTCGATCAGATTGTCTTTAAACGTGCTGATGTTGCCCCTCATGATATAGGTGATATTTTCTTGGTGTTAGAATTTCGTAAATTAAAGCATATAACTTTCAATGGAAAAATTTATTGAAAGCAATTATGTATTTGGTTGCCGTTCAGTTGAAATTATGTAGTTATTAAAAAGATGGTTTAAAAATAAGCATCTTATTTTCCTCACAAATCTTTGAATTGAAGATTAACTTGTGTTAAAATACAATTTCAGTTTTGAATGGAAATGGAATGATTTAGCATGAGAGAAGTGTACTCGGGAAGTCGTGAATATTATTCAACATGAAATTGTGGTGCTGGATTTCTGATTCGATTCTCTTGTTGTTTCAGAGGTATGCATCGAATATATACTTACCTGGGGATTCTCAATTTGCAGTCTGGTGCACAGATCCGGGAAGTGATTGCTCATGTGATACCAAGAAATATTTATGGTAAGTATTATCAATGTTATCTGATTACTTTCAAACGAACATAAATATTAACTGTAAATAGGACTATAGAAACAAAGGAAGTGATCTTGTGATGACAATGTAGCATGAAATATTAGTTGAATTTGTTCCTTAGTGCTGCCTAATAGCCTTTAGTTTGCAGTTCAGTAGGAAAATATTTAGTTTCACTTTGCTGTGCAGCAAATTTGTTCAGTTAGATGGTTTGGTTGGGGAAGTAAGTGGTAAAGGTGCTGGCCTATTACTCACCTGTTCCAAGTGGCAGTGGCCACAAACCCTGCAAAAGTAGGATTTTTTTGGAGGTTGCTCATGTTATTTGTGCGTATGCAAACTAAAAGAGTGAGACAATGAGAAAAAACAATTCAGCGCTTTGTCCTTATGAAGGGATGTTAAGCAGCTGGCCCTCTAGGTGCTCTTTGTACGAGTAGGCTAATGCAAGCACCAGGTTTTCCATCCTCTCTGTCTGATAAGGTAATGGGAAACCACCACACCATTTGTTGAACATTCCCAAGTCAGTCAAACCAATCTAAAGACTAAGAAACATCAGGTGGTTTGGCATACTACTTTCATTACTTATGGCATAAGTGTTATCAACACTTCAATGCTTGTCCATTTATATATGTTAAGCATTTGGAGCTTTTACTTTTATACCTGAATACCTTCAAGAGAACATAAATCAAGTAAATATTAACTGTAAATAGGAAAGGATTTTATAGAAACAAAGGAAGTGATATTGCAATGACAAAGTAGCATGAAATATTTGTGGAATTTGTTCCTTGGTGCTGTCTAATAGCCTTAACCAACACTGGTACAATTACGAAAATGTTTTGAGACAGATTCAGATGATGCTGGGTGGGTGGGTGGGTGATGAGTCTTTACACCAAAGTTTAAATTCATTTTTATATATTTTTTTAAAAATCTGATGCAGCAATTCTTAAATTAAGGCAGATAGGAGCTTGTATTTTTGTCAATCAATTCAGTATTGTCTTGTAATGCAGGTTTTCTCAGTTTATCTAACATTTTGTTTCAGTACTGTATTATTTCTGGCTTTCTCTCAAACTGTTCTCATGCTGTAGATTATCACAGTTTCATCATCACCATAACGTAAGATTGGCACTGTAAAAACATGGTTTTTTTTATTTCACCATTGAAAGTATTGTGAAACACTAAAGTTACTCAGCAGTTACATTTTGAAATGTGCAGAAAAGCTGAAGTGTGGGCATTGTGCTTATTAAACTTTTTCCAGATTAAATACCCAGCCCATGACTTTCTCCGTATGAGGTAATGAATATGATTGCTCTCAAGAATAATTATCAGCAGTTTCACTTGTGAATAATTTTTACATTGACAAAACAATAAGTAAACAAAATTGTTACCTGTTGATATCAGTTTAGTCGTGTATCCATGCATTAGTTTTTTTAATGGCATCTATATATGTTTCAACTAGTTCCTGTGAAAGTGTAGTAACTTAAGCTTATATTGAAAAGTGATACATCTCAACTTCTTTAACTGGATATTTTGAGAAAGTAAAAATAATTTTATAATTTAGCTTCTTTCAGCATTGTAAAGATTTCATAATTATCGTTAACATAAGTGTTGTCAATGCTTCAATTTTTGGAAGTTTATGCATATGCAATACTTTGTGCCTGGGAACTTCTACTTTTCTGCCTGCTGACTTCCAATGCAACATAAATCGATTAAATGTGCTGTATAAATAGGATGGAATTTATAGAAACAAAAATATTAGTTTAGTGGTGGCTGTGTAACGAAATGTTTATCAAATTTGCTCTTTGGTGATGTGTAATGATTTTTTAAACAATTTAATGTTGAAATTATAAACATTTTGAGACATCCCAAAATGATTAAAATATTTTACTGAATCTACATTAAATTTACTGAAGCAACTGTGGAGATATTTTTTTAGGAAAGCTGTTTCTGAGATTTTTATTAGTGAAAGTTAGTTGAATTATTGGAATACATGCAAATTTTTTAGAAAGTTAACGTTATGCTAATGAAAGTTTGTGACAATTCATTTTTATTCTATTTCCACTGGTGGTTGGCAAATCATCAGATGGGCATTCAAAAATTGTACACAATTTATTTATCCAATACTATTTGTGTATTTTATTTTATAAATGTTGAATCAATTAAATCAAAACAGTAATAGAAGTCTGAAATTTGCAGGGTATATGTGAACTATTATGCCATTTATTACTATGGCAAAGGATTTTATTTTTGGAGATTTTGGTGTGTGACAGGGAAACATTTCATAGCATTGATATAATGCTTTTATCTTGTCAGCCTGTTACTTATCAAGTATTATAAACGGGAAATAAGTGACTAAATCAGAAGCAATAATGCAGGTTTTTACCATGTAAAAGGCAGCATATTGGTCTTGTCACACTGAAAGCTTTCAGAAGATTGGAAATATTTGCTTATTATTCTTTGGCTGAAAGTTCCAGACTCATGCATATTCTTTGACTGTTTTTAAAGCAATTAAAATGCAAAAAGAACGGTCATTTGATACTATATGAAATTGGTGTTAGACTATATATTCAATGACTACTAATCTCCTATAATATATTTTTAAGGGTGTGTTTGTTGATTTGTTCATGGAACTCCTAAATGATTGAAGCTAGAATAACCAAATTTGGTACGATTCTTCCTTACATCCTAACTTAGTGAATGGTCAAGGGTTGGTCAACCGGGATTAATCAGTGCTGCCAATATAGGGGATTAACATTTTTCCATAAGATAACACGTATGAATCCATTTCTGACTTGCAAAGTATTCTTCCTTCAAGCATCAAAATACGTAAATATGGACCGAGTTTTTTCGTTTTTGCTTTATTTGATGAATAAAGCTCTATACTATCTTATTCCTGCGAAGTATACGTGTTACACGGTCGAAGTTTTCAGAAATACGTTATTTGTTTCGAAATTTTGTGGATTTTTCGTACTCTTTCTGGGCGTAACCAAGGCGGCCGTCATTGTTACTTCCGATTCAGTTAGCTTCAGTGAAGCTTATAAATAGACAAAAGTTTAGCGTTATTCGATTTGCACTTTTAACCAACGAAACGATCGATGTTTATGGATAGCAACGTAAATAGGTACTGATAATTATTCAGGAAGCATTTATTGATGAAAGTAATTGAACCTTCTTTCGTCTATTGAATACTGGAATCTTACATTTTTGTAAGTAAAATCATTGTTCTACATTATAATGTTTATTAGCGTAAATAAGCTCACGTATCTGGTGTACATTTACCAGTCAGTGTTCAATCATGGACAACTGTACGTTGCTTTTTCAAGCCATAAATAAAAGTAAATATTTCAGTGAGGCATAATTACACAAGAAATGAAGCTGGATCTGGCGAAAGTAATATGATAGGAAATAAAATTATCGTTATATTTGAATGCAATAGGCTCGGAAACGGATTGTTACAAGCAAATATGATTAATTGTTAAGAAAAGCTAATTGTAATTTAAAAAGTATCTACTATATATTTGAAAGAGTTTGTATGTTGTGCTGTAGTAGCTTCACTAAATCCGTTGAAATTCAATGAGAAATTCTGCTAGTTATGAATATATGGACTGATTTTTATAAAGTTAATTGATCAATTTCATTAATTTTTAACATAAATTTAAATGAATAGTTAAGACTTGAAATTATTAATAGATTATATTTATACTTGTCATTAGTTGACAATATATTTATTATTAAAATCTGTTATATTCCATCTACATATAAAACTACAAAAGAAACTTTTTGATTTGGTAGTAACAGGAATAGCCTTCTAAATCATCACCTTAAGATTCTGAGTTAACGGATAGAATATTGATATTTCTTCATTTACTATTGAGTATATTTACTCTGCCATACTATTTTATTGCTAAACTGATAGAGAGTTGATGGTTTGAATTATAAATAAATCTCAATAAATAAAATAAATATTTTTATTGCACCAGCAAATGAGGGCCCAATTGTGATATATTATGCAATTGCTTTATTTCTAAAAAATAAATTACATATTTGGTTTGTCAATTCAGGCAATATTGAACGTGAAAATTTCAAAACTAATTGTGAAATAAATCTGTTACTTAATTATTTGAATAAACTCTTGGAGAATTTTAAATTTTACAATTCTTCAATAAATAAGATGTGCTCTTTCATATTGTGTAAGGAATTGAATCTTTTGTATTAAGATTTTTTAGATTGTGTTTCTTTATTGAATTCACCACAACCATTTTTCCTCTTTATTTTATGTATCGCAGTTGATGCTGAACCATAGTGAAACCCTGAATCGAAGAGTACTGCTTTGCTGTGATGAGAATTGATGCATCTAGGTGTGAGAATAAAGAGGACTATGAGCTGAAGGCTATATATATATATGGGATGAAAGGTTTTTATTTACCCATATGTTGCTAATCCTGGTTTGTTCATATATCAGACAACATAAATCTTCTATAATATACAGCTGCATCTTACATAGAATATAGAAGGGGATTATAAATTAGAAGTATATTCCAGTTGAGCTAGAGACTTGAAATTTTGCACAATTATAGGTTTTTGGTCATAACTGATGGAAAAAACCCAAAATTGTTGAAATTCTAATTTTTTGGGGCTATTTTTGCCGCATTGTTTCCCTATAGGAAGATAAAAATTATAAGGCACTTCAAGAAGAGTTGGAGACTGAAATTTTGGCATGATTATAGATTTTTGTCACAACCAATGGAAAAAAGACGATATTACAAGAATTCCAATTTTTAGGGGCTGTTTTTGTCCTATTGTTCAGAATAAGCCAAAATTTAGTTGGATTAAACCACACCCCAAGAATTCAATTCTCTTTAAAATATTGTTTAATCAATTTACCCTTAAAAAGTAAATAAATGAAAATATAGTGCAAGTATAGTGCTACTTTTGAAAAAATTGAACTGATATCGTCTGTAAGAATATTTCTTTTCTAAGAATATAAGGCATCAATTTTCTGTTTGAACTTGAAAGACTGTTTAATTAAATTTATAAAGAATACTTGTTTGTAAAAAGTTTATTAGTATACTTGATAATTTTTCATAAAAAATTTGACTTCCGTTAATAAAGAATCTAATATATAAACAAGTTATATTCAAAAGCTTATATTATAAGCCTGATAAAGCCCAGAAATTTTAAAAATTGTCAATGTTTATTTTAGTGTTTGCCATATTTTAAATTTTTTTCTGCACTTCAACAAAATTTTTAAATAGTAATTTTGTTTTTTGTATATTCAGAGGCTTATATTATAAGCCTGATAAAGTCCAGAAATTTTAAAAATTGTCAATGTTTATTTTAGTGTTTGCCGTATTTTAAATTTTTTTCTGCACTTCAACAAAATTTTTAAATAGTAATTTTGTTTTTTTGATCTATTCAAAGGTTTATATTATAAGCCTGATAAAGTCCAGAAATTTTTTCAAGTCAAAAATTATTGTCCAAAATCTAAACAAACTAATTTTGTTTTGTGCTATGTTCAAAGTCTGATAGAAGTGCAGAAATTATTCTAAGTCCAAAATGTAAACACCATTTTTTTTTTTAAAGGTTCGAAGCCCAAAATTATTCTAAGTCCAGAATAATTTTATTCTGAAGTGCAGGATAAAATAAGAAGAGAAAAATTATATTTCAGAGTGTAAAATTTTATTGAACTTGTATGTATACATTGTACATTATTTCAATTGCAATAAAGACAATTTATTATAAACAAAACCTGTGTACTCCTTTTAGTTCAAACTAATTTCTTTTTCTCGGAGGCTCTTTTAGGTATCTTAAGACTTAAGGGGTTTTTTAAGGTATTTTTTTGCTATATTTTAGCAAAAAATGTCACTTTTTACCACAAATTTAGCCAAATTTGCTAATTTTTACCACAAATTCTACCAATTTTTGCTGTTTGTTGATCAAATTATTCAACAAATGACAACTATATATAAAAAAAATGGGGTTTTTTAAGGTATTTTTTTGCTATATTTTAGCAAAAAATGTCACTTTTTACCACAAATTTAGCCAAATTTGCTAATTTTTACCACAAATTCTACCAATTTTTGCTGTTTGTTGATCAAATTATTCAACAAATGACAACTATATATAAAAAAAATATAAGACAATTTATCATTTCAACTATTCAACAGCTGACATAGCTGCACATATATCACAAGACATTAATTCAAAACTATAAACATCAAACACATTTTGCAGCTTATAAAAACTGAACAGGTGCTTAAAATATTACTTGCCTCTGATAAATATAGCTGCGACTGTGTTGTAAAATAATTAATACCCGCATTCCAACTACAGAACAGCTGCCATCAGTGTTGAAATGTCACTGACAACAACTGCTCTGTGGCTGAAATGCATGTATTAATTTTTTCACAACCCAGTCGCAGCTATTTTTATCAGAGCCAAGTAATATCGTAAGCGCTTGTTCTAGACTCAATAAAAGAAATATTTCACATTATCAATGGCCTAACACTAATTAATAATGTCTCCTATTGGTCAAAAAATACATTAAGTAAAAAGGAGTGCACACAATTGATTCTAAATTAGCTGCAATGTTCCCATAAACGAAAAAATAATGCTGTGTTGAATCATGCAAAGCAATGCTTAATTAAAATTACTTAAATACCGGAATAACATCTTTATAAACTTTTAAATACGATATTTAAAGTTTTATGGTATATCTATTTCAACTGTTAATAAAATGAAACATCTATATTTGCCAAATTAATTTTCTTCGTATAAATTCATTGAAATTATACTACAGGCAGTCCCTTACTTTCATACATAATGCATTCCTGAAAACGTACGAAAGTCGAACAATTGACATGATGTTATAATGGGTGTTCTGTTCCCGGAGTGCCAAAAATATTATAAAATCTCTAATTATGGTATAAATGTTTAGTTTTTTGAGCAGGGGCCTTTTAGACACAATCATCGATTTTATAATATAGAGAGATAGGGCAATAAAATATTTAAATAATTGAAGAAATAAACACTGCTGTAGAGACAAAGATGGCGACGTGGCAGAACCTGGTGGCTAGCAGCCAGCACCACCATGCGGTAACTCAAAATATTCATCACTTCGCTGACGTACAAAAGTCCAAATTCAGCGTACGAAAGGGTGTCAATGTATAATGTACAAAAGTCTGAGTTTTTTCATTAAAGCATTTTTCATAGTTTTTTTGCAATATTGCCTAATCATGGCCCCAAAGAGAGTGATGATTGAAATGAAAGAAAAGTCGGTAAAAAGGGAAAAAAAAGTGATGAGTTTGGAGAAGAAAATTTAAGTTTTAGATAGGCCTGTATATAATGAATCTGCTTCATCAGTTGGTAAATTACTTGGTGTGAACAAGTCTACAATAAGATCGATGAGGAAAGTGAATAAGCGATTAGGGCTAGTGTTGCAAGTGGTACTTCAACGAGTACAAAAATGTCTTTTGTACATAGGAATCCGTATGTAGAGAAGGCTTTAAACCTGTGAATCGAGACCCAAACTCGCAAGAAAGTCTTGCTGAGTTCACTTGTCATTCGCGGAAGGCCAAGCAACTGCACAATCATTATGTCTCAAATTGTTTCGCGGTCTGCTAACGGGATATCACCAACGTCATCAAAGCATGTGTAGATCGGTTCCTTGCTCTTTAAAAAAATTTAAATCTGCTAGGTCACTTTCTAGAAACTCATCAATTGAGTAGAATGATTTAGATTTTAGCCAAGAAGCCATTACTCTCTTGATTTTATTATATTTATGCATTTTGCTTCATTTGGTAATTTATTAAAAGTGTTTGCTTGGCTGACAGACAGCACCACTATGCAATAGCTCGATATTTTTTTTCGTCAGCTGACGTACGAAAGTCCGAATTCGGTGTACGAAAGGTGGTTTAGGGGTGAGAATGTATAATGTACGAAAGTCGAGGACTGCCTGTATGTACCTCAATTAGATGTTTCACTGTTTTTCAAAAGATTAATTGTATAATATAAACCCAAAGACTACATTTACTTATGATAGCAATTTAATTTTTATAGCAGCAAAGATTGAACTAAATACATTTTGTCTTTAAGAATTATCATACTTGGATTTAAAAATATAACTGAACTAAATCGAGGTGAGATTATATTTACAACATCATAATATAACTGAGTTTATCAAGGCAAACGCATTATTTATGAAGAAATTTGGCATACTCTCAAAGATTGTCATATATCTAGGTAAATACAGTAAGTGTATATAATTTAACGATTTGAGGTTAATTTATGTAAAATTTAAGTAGTAATCGCATTGCATGACTCAACTCTGATTATTGTTAACTAATTAAATTGCTCCTTATTGATAGATTAACACTTTCATGGCCAGTTTGTTAATTTACAAGTAAAATCAAATCATTTATATCATTAAAAATTTATCAATAATTATATTTTTTAACGTTAAAAATGGACAAATATGTGTAGCTATACATTAATATTGCAAAATATTTATTAAAAAACTGATATTTGAAGAATTTACAGATTATAATTTATGAAATTGAGTACACGACAAAACTAAAGTATTTCATTAACTACAATTGAGTTATTTATGATAAAAATTTAAACAATTCCTTCTCAGCAAGGCTTAGAATGTCAAAATCTCATATAGAGTCTACCAAAATTATTGTTATGATAAATTAATGAAAATATTTTAAACTGTAGCCATGAAATCGTTAATTAATCTCAAATACCAACAAGAGACTTTAACATTTACATTAGAGACCAACTTAAGAATAAAAAATTGAGAAACAAATAAATATCCTATAATTATTATACCAAGTGGCACTGAATGAGCTTCCCACAATCTATATACAGTGGAACACACACACACGAAAACGGGTAACACGAAATATTGGTTAACATGAAATGCTTGCTCGGTCTGTTCAGATGCCTATACTTTTCAATGTAATTTTATTCGCTTAACCCGAAACTCTTAACACAAAATACTGGTTAACTCGAAAATAATTTTTGGTCCTAATAAAATAAACCTATGCAAAATTCTTTGGATAACAGGAAGTGGCAGTTGAGACGGTTTCACCATCCACTCTTTGGCTCCTTCTCCAGGGGCAACACCACCCCCACAGAGAATTTCCATTAACCCCCTAGCATGGAAAATTACTACCTCACCCACCCTCCTCCTAGGCCTTTATCTGTCATTGACCATAGTCATTAGTAGTTTAATGAATCCCAAACATGCCATATCAATCTCATGGCAATCCATGGAGAGAGTGCTCACCTAGATTAGGCTTTATCCTGGCACCTGTTCCACAATAAACACATCCCTGGAACTTCAATCATTGCACTTAAGAAATGGACTTGCCAACTCTGCTTCTTATTGGTGTTGAGATTGGCGGGTATCTCCCAATACCTACTTGTCAACCAATTACATATTTCCTGTAAACAAATCCCTCCTACTCCATTTAGCCAATTCCTTCCCATTTTTCTCCTCTTTAAATCCCTATAAATAACATTCATGAAATTCTAAACTATCAGTTGCTGCTGAATTTCTGAGTGAAACCTTTGGTGCACTTTAAATGAACGAAATCTTTCCTATGGATTGCAATCATTTAAGTTTTGGTTTTATATATTAATAAAAAATTAAATACATAGTCCATATTAAAAATGGCCAATAAAGTCCGTAAGCAAAATGCACTACCGCTAAAAGTGAAAATGCAGCTTCTAGAAGCGGTTGATGCCGGTGATAGATCCAAAACCGACATTTGCAAAGAGTTCGGGATTCCAAATTCAACGTTTCGACGATTATTAAAAATCGCAAAAAATTAACATCTGTTTTTGAAGCACGAAATTCGGTTAACCCGAAATTCAGCTAAGACGAAAGGTTTGTGCTGGTCCCCTGCATTTCGTGTTAACCGATTTCCAGCGTATATATATTTTTTTTCGAATAGTTTGTTTTTGTGCTTCATTATGCACATCATAAACTATAAGACATAAAAGCAACCAAATGTGGTGCGGTTCTTACATCTTAACTTAGTGAATATATAAGGCTTGGCAATTGGTTAATTATAGGCAATGCTATAATAATAATATAGGGGATTAACATTTAATTCCATAAGATGTAACACGTAAAAATCCATTGCGTTTTGACTTGCGCAAGCTTTTATTCTTTTGCATATTTAAATCACTTAAAATGAAGATAAGAACTCGTGACAAAAATGTTTATTAATTACAACAGAAGGAAAAACTAAGAACGTCGTCTTCTACCAAGCATTGTCAAATGAATCAACTGCATTCAACATCAAATTTAATTTAGAATCCAACACTTAGATTTTTATAAATTAAACTATGAAAA
Organism: Uropetala carovei; assembly: GCA_036926305.1. NCBI lineage: Eukaryota > Metazoa > Arthropoda > Insecta > Odonata > Petaluridae > Uropetala > Uropetala carovei. Next base: position 4,996,712 of record JAXCHB010000084.1, on the reverse strand, counting down.
AATTTCCCAAACAAAACTTTTCAAACGTAGAAATAATTTTTCGTCCATAACAATTGTCTTAATATGAAGTTGTGTAGATTTATAAAATGTAACCCGAACAACGCTGGGTAATTTTCATAGTTATTTATAAGCAAATAACTTTTCAATACCATTTTAATTTCTCCATAATATATAAAGATGTTTGTGTAGCATTGTAAAATTAATTCAAATAACAAATACCCTTTTTTCTGATTAAAAATGAATTTTTATGCCAATTTGAAGTGGATTTGAATTTACCCTTCTCAAAAATAAGAAACCTCAATCTTTCAGCTATGAAACTGTTTTAATTCTGAGTTTCTACCTCAATTTTAACTAATTTAAAAATGAAATTTTAATAAAGCCCTGCATCCTATTGCCACACTTTTCTTATTAAAATGGGTTAGTAATTATAAACAACGGGGTAGGAAAAACCCCTCTAAAAACATTCATTGGGATTCTAGATTATTTCCTTATTTTTATATCCAATAATCTTTCATACTTAAAAATTTCAGATTTTTAATTCTTCTAGAAGTACCTAAACATTTATTTCCTCCTATGTCCTATTTAAGAAGCATTTTATAATATAACAGCCCAGGTCTGTTGGTTGGTTGGTCATGCTATTCCATAGCCTCTGGTGGCAAATTATGGTATTAACTCGAGAAAGAATCGAGATAGAAACTCGAAATTTAGCAGGAATGCTCGATTAACATATTTTAAGGTAATGACAAAAATAAATCTCGGAATAGTCCTGGGTTCGACTCCAAGGAAGACATTTCCATTTTCCGTAAGGTAACACATAATAATCGATTTTTTGGCATGCAGGCTTTTATTGTTTTGGAAATTAAAATTAGAGGGAATTAACCTACGATCTTTGGATCTGAACCATTTTGAAGAAAAAATTACGTGTCTTAATCTGTTCGTCTTTTTGCGCCTACAGTTCAAAACCACTCATGTTAAACTTTTATTTTACATATTTTGTGGAAATCTTGCCATTTTAACGGAATGTTGCCTTGGCTACTAATTATATTGTTAGACTTCAAAATCCTATTGTTATATCAGTCCTTATGGGAGTTATCGATAAACTTTTTCTGATTTGAAAAGTATTTACCTTATTAACCACTTCCTCGATTATCGTGAAGACATTCGGCAAATGAGATCGTATATAAATACTTTTACACTACTTTTCACTAAAATTTTCCTAAGTAAGCTTCACGTTTTCAATTTCTCGTGATTTTATTTTTACCAGTCTTGTATTTTTACTAGATAGTAGTTTTTATTTAAGTTTTATTATAATAACATTTAATAACATTTAACGGGATCAGAATGCATGCTTATTGCTCATTTAATAAGATGGTTTAAACATGAAGCAAAATGAATTATTTTATTAATTAAAATTAATAAAAATTATAATTTAAAAAAATCAACTTACTGAGAAAGCGAAGGTTCCCTAGTTTAATTACAGAATTACACTGTACCACAAGTGAAATTTCCACATAATTCTATTACATATTGGACATCAAACTGTGATACAATTTTAAAATTTACATTTAATTGATTACAATGTAAAGATACAAACTAAACTTTTATTAAAGCCTTGTACATTCACTTCAGTTTGAAAATAAGTATTGGGTGGAAAGGTATCGCTATGGCATTGAATTTTGTTATGAGTGAGAAAGGAAAACGTAAACTGCTGCTTGATGGACATTTGTTTTACAAAGACAAGCAAGTTGAAGAAAAAATTTCTTGGAAGTGTGTAAAAGATTTCAAACTACCAAGTGTGGAGCGAGAGTTATAACGAAAGCTCAAACTATTTTGAATAAGAGATGCGAACATAACCATTTAGGGGATGCTAGCCAAGTAGATGCAGACAAAGTAATGGCAGCCATCCGTGAAAGGGCAAAAAACACCTGCGAAACACCAACCTACGTAGTGTCTTCCTTGTCAGTTGGAGTCTGTCAAGCTGCTGCTGCGAAACTACCCTCTGTACCGAACATTAAACATACTATCAGAAATGTTTGTAAAAAAGAAGATGCTGGACCAGCTATTCCAATTTCTCGTCGCGATATTCAAGAAGAGTACAAGCAGACTGAAGGAGGAGAAGAGTTTCTTCTATATGATTCTGGAACTCTAAGACGATCACATTTTAATATTTTCCACTAGGAAAAATTTTAAATTACTTAGTCGTTCCAGAAATTGGTATTCTGATGGAACCTTTCAGCAGCTTTATACCATCCATGGGTTAGAAGCTAACAACTCTATTCCTTTGGTGTATGCTCTTCTACCAGACAAGAAGGAAGAAACATATACCCGTCTTGTGAGAAAAGTTAAAGAATTCCTGCCAGCTTCTGACCCTCTCTTTTTTTTGATAGACTTTGAAATGTCAATGATTAATGCAGTGAAGAGTGTATTTCCTCTTGCTAATCACTGTGGATGCTTCCGTTTTTGCCAGTGCATTTTGCGTAGAATTCAAACAAACGGTTTAAGAATGACGCGGAATTTTCTCTAAAGCTCCGTATGCTTCAGGCTCTAGCTTTTGTTCCCACTGCAGAGGTTGTGAACTCTTTTGAAACTCTATGCAACAGTGACATTTTTCCAGAAGAAGCACAATCAGTTATTGATTATTTTGAGGACACGTGGATTGGACGTCTGGATCATCGTTTGGGTCGACATCCTCCAATCTATAAGCATCAAATGTGGAAAGCGTGCTTAACGGACTTTCAAAAACATATAACAATATTGAAGGATGGCACCAAGGATTCCAGCAACAAATCGATGGGAGTCATCCTAGCATTTGGAGGTTCATTTGTGGAATCAAGAAAGAACAGAGCCTGAACAAACTACGCTTAGAGCAGTACACCAGTGGTCAGGGATCACCGTGTCAGTGGAGAAAATATCGGGACAGTGCAGAAAGATCGAGGCGAGGTGTTGCTGATTGGGACGAAACTATAAACATTTGTGATTATATGCATGCTGTTGCACATAATATTGGATATTGATAAGCCGATAAAATGTAGCGTTTCCTTCTGGTACGATAAAGTGTAGTTATAAAGGTAGCATAAATTATATTTTTATAATGAATTAGAAACAAAAATAATTTCCATATGTGAACCCAAAACTTCTCTAATTCTTTATAACATGTTACTCTGTGTGAAAATATATAAAATGTGTCCTGTGAATGAATATTTTAATGATTTGAAATATTTAACAAAGTTAATTAACCTTTGCCTGACTTTTTCATTCTTTCAAAATACCAAATAATAAATGCTCTAGCTGACAAAAAAGGGAAGCATAATCAATTTTACTTTTAAATATACTTTAATAAAATAACAACCTTCACAATAATTTATATTTATTTATATACTACTGAAAGAAAAAATAGTGATATATAATCGCTCTGACAACACCTCATTTGCTGAATATCTTCACGATAATCAAGGAAGCGGTTAAAAAGGTAAATATCTTTGAAATCAGAAAAAGTTTATCAATAACTTAATTTTTGTTTACTAACTTCCTGTTATCCGGCATGCTCGGGGGAAACTATACATATACCTTGGAATTTCTAACCGATAGAATCGATATTCTACTAACAGTTATTCTTAAATAATTTCATGACATTCAAGGAAGTAATGAAATTAAAATATACAAGTATTCAATACACTTAATAGCAATATTTAATAATTACTAGCTACATTACACCCAGCAGTTTCTCGTATGCCTATCACTATTAGCTTCTCTTTTGTTTTAATAACAACTGGAGGTAAGGGTTAACTTAGTCCAACCATTAGAACTTTCCAACAACAAAAATTGTTTCCTTGTCCAAGGAGAGAAATTATCCTCACACAGCTCAAAGTATTAGCAGAAATTTTTGAGGAAAATTGATATTAAACGAAAGATGAACGTGAGTAGTGTATAAATAAGCAATTCCAAGACGAGAGTATGATTCTGCATCTAATTGTAAGCCCAAAATAGTAATCCAGCCTTAAAATAAAGTAATAAACTATTATAATGCATAAAATTGTCTCACTCTTAAAACATTCTTATTTAGGAGGTTTGATACAAGAACGGAAACCTATGACACTACCCCTACGTAGTTCTTTTTTCTGCTGTAAGGTGTTGCCATCTACGAACCAGATTGTAAACTTTATGTGGGAAAAAAATGTCAACTTATGTCTTTTATTTTTTCATTAACAATAAAATTGGACTTGAGAGAGTAACAAGTAGAATAATACTTGAACTAGCCAGAGTTGAATGTGGTAAACATCGCCAAAACAAACCGGTCTCATCAGCATTATAAATCTGATCAGGGGTTAGGTCATGTTCCTTAACTAATGTTTCAAAAAAATCAAAGAATTTATCGGCAGCTTCTTGGTCACCCGATATTTTATCACCCGAAATATCTAGACATCTGATCCAATGCCTGATCTTAAAACGTGTTAACCATCCATCTGAAAATGCACACGGTTCACTAATGTCCATTTGTTCATAAAAATCTTTAGACTTTTCAATCAACAGTGGTCCAGAAATAGGGGCTCCCTCGGAACGCTTTATAGAAAACCATTCATACAAAGCAATATCCAATTGCTCAAGTTTCGGCTTATGAAGTGTGCACCGATATTCAATTCCTCTAGTAGTCTCAGAAGACGTAACAAATTTCAATAACTGTGATTTCTGTGCCTTAATGTCATAAATAGTTGAAGAACTGGCATTGAACTCTTTCATTAAAACATTGCGATTCTCACCTTTCTCTAAACGTTTAATGATATTAAGTTTCTGGGTTAAGGTTAGTTCAACCCGTTTCCTTTTATCACTTTTAGCGCATATTGCAGTTTTAGGAGGCATTTAAAAAGGGTGGATGAAATATTTCATTTAACACAAACGCTGATTCCAAAAAACATACATAGTTGCGTATTATGACTACCAACGCGAATGCCATATTTATTTAAATTAGCAGTAGCATTCCGAAATAGATGTAAAAATCACAGAAAGCACCAATGACTAGTTCTACAACTTTTATTTGAAAAATATTTTGATGTGACTAATACTTTATGAAAGATGACGGATATTTCATTTTTTTTGTCACCAGTAAAGTGGTACCCCTGATTGGTGTACATGATTCATTTATGTAATTTTTTTTTATTGCAAGTCCTTAATATCAAATTTCATGAAAATCCGTTTGGTAGAAGCCGAGAACGAACATGAGGACGGACGGGCAGACAGACGATAATAGGATCTCACGCTGGAAGCGAAACGCGCCTAAAAAGGATCTCTCTATGTTGAGACAATGGGCTTCATGATAGCAATACAGGGCCGTGTTATAGCTACACAAAACTATCAAAAATATATCCTAAATGAAGACATTGTCAACGACAACTGCAGAAGATGATGTGCCTCGAAAGAAACAACTGAACATATCACCAATGCATGAACTTCACTAGCTGGGACAGACTACCTTCAAAGACATAACAATATAGTAAAAATAATTCACCAGCAGCTGGCAAGAGACTTTAACCTCCTTAAGGAAAAACTCGGATCTTTTCTGTTATAGCACCACCACTTTCTTGAAACCTATTCACCCAACAATAACAATGAAAACAAAGCGAGCCGAAGCATACGGGAGTTTGGGGGCAGAGTCGGGTGTAGCTGTCTCCGGGCGCTGTCGCACCCTTTGCCTCTCTAGAACAAATCTATCCGGTGATCGGGTGGGTAAATGTCGCCACGGGCAGATCAGTCATGGGTTTGCAAGCTTTCGTTTTGCATGAAAGGGTTATCTCAAAAAATTATCTGATCTGCCTGTGGCAACATTTACCCACCAGATTGCTGGCCAATGAGGAGAGATAGTTTCATTCCAGAGGGGCAAAGGGCACAATAGCACCCAGGGACGGCTACACCCGATATAAAAGGCATTATAACCTAAAAAAGAAAGCAAGCCGAAGGCTCGCCAATATCCTCAGTTACTTGTAATTAAAAATTCCAACTATACATAATCTCGCAAAATAAATATTTACATAGCGATCCCATGAGCCTCTCAACAATAAATATTGCACGAGTTGTGGTGCTATAACCGAAGATTTCTGAGTGATGGTGCTATAACAGAATAGATCCAAAAACTCTCATATTATAAATACAAATCCCCAGATGTACTAGAAAATAAATCTCATAAGCTATACTGGGACAGAGAAATTAACCCCTCAAGCCGGTAATTAAATGCCTGCTAACTTCCATAGGGTGGTATTTAAATTTCACTATTGTATTAAGTATGCATGGATATCGGAAAGTATTTTTTTCTTTAAGACCATTAACAGAAAATCATCAAAATTTATGAAAAAATATTGAACATTCTAGTGAACAATATACATATCTTTATGTACAACTGCCACAGCGGGTTGGACGTTTACGGGTATGTCCAACTAAATTTAATGCTAATAGACCAGATATTTTAGCCTTAGACAAACATAAGAAAGCAATGATAATAGACATACCTTTTTCATCGAATTGCAATATACAAAATGCTTATGCAAGTAAAATCAATAAATATGCAGATTTAGCCATAGAACTAAATAAATTATGGAAATTAAACGACGTTAAAGATGAACCTATGATAATATCTTCCACTGTTATCATACCAAAAGACTTAATAACCCAACTAAATGCCTTAAATCTGATCCACCAAACACCTATTTCTCAGAAATCTGTTTTTCTCAACACATCATATTGTCAAACAGTTTTTAAACAATGATTAAATAGGGATGAAATTGACATAGTCTGTTCATCCCCATGTAGAATAGAATATCATCTATATTTCTGGGCGAGATTGAGACTGGACAGTTCCTTCTGCCATCTAAGGCACTTTTGAGAGAAAGTGAGGTATGAAAATAATAATATTTACTAGTCAACTAGCAGAAGTGCCCATTGAATTTCAATGGATTCAGTGAATCTAAAACTTCGACCACGTAACATGTGAACATCGCAAGAATAAGATAGTACACAGTTTTAGCCGTCGAATAATGCAAAAATGAAAAAAACTGCTCCGTAATTACCAATTTCGATGAATGAAGGAAGAAAATCTTGCACTGTGAAAAATCGAAAATTACACCTAAATTTATGAGAAAATAATTATTGAATGAGGCTCTCCCTCCCCCAAATTTTTTATCGCCATATAGCCTATGTTACACGCATGGCAAAATTATATACCTGTGCGAGGTTTCTTGACAGTATCTTAAAAACGAAAACTGTAAGTAAAACAAGCAAGAACACAATAATCAACAGAAAATGGATAAACAAAGGAACAAACGAAATTAATTAATTTATCGATAGACAAAAAAGTAAATAGAGAATGTTTTAAGAATCACAGAGTGAATATTATCCTTCAACTATCTGCTTGATTCTCTCATCCATGAGTTCTGTTACGAGAAAATCGTTTATATTGACAATACTTTGGAAACAATGAAACAATTTATCCAATCACAATTTGTGGAAAATGTCTAATTATATAAGTTACTTATTCATTCATATGTTAGTCAAATGGAGAAAGAAAATATTTTTTTAAAATAGAAAGGTCAATCAAATCGGTATAAAAACCAGACTGCACCACTTAACCATTTATTCCGGTTAAAATGACAGTCAATGAGCACTTGAGAATTCAATGGACTCTATCAAATATAATGCAGTCTAATTAAAATTAATATTTACTTCACATATTAAGTAATAAAATTCTTTCATACTATAAAATGGCTCAGTGAATATCCAAGAAGCTTATTTAATGAATGTTATAAGCACATTTAGAGATATTATTAAACATTTTCATGCCTAAAACCTTATGACTTGATGTGAGTTTTGCTGTCTAGAATATGAAGCAATAAATTAATTTTTATTTCATGTAGGTGCATACCATAATGTCAAATGTATAACATTTAAAGCGGGAAGCTCATTCGTTCTAATCTGTAACACAAAAGTGGTTACACTCACCCATCTTCTTTCTTGATATCACAAAGTAGAACCGTTCTGAGGCAGAGACAGGTTGTCAGCTGTGTTTTAGACTTCATTTCTTGGAGGCATGCATCTGAAACAACAACAGAACCAAATCAGAAATCTTGCATCCCAGGATAAAAATTCTACAAATTTAAAAACAATGATTCACACTTGCTGAGGTAAACTATAACTTTTACTTTAAAAACACTGAATACATATTGATAGCAAACCCTGAAAAAGGATAAGAAAGATTTTTATCTCAAGCAGTGCACAGCAAGTAAACACCTCGTAGAATCTTATACAGGCCACAGATAAGTGTATATTTGTGCACGTTTAATTCCCTTATTAAGTAGCAAACTGCAGTAGCTTTAAAGCCAATTATAAAGCAACGTTGAAAGAGAAGTTATTTCAGATATCCTTACCTTTGAAGAGGTTAAGTCTTGAGTGGTGCGACATCAGTCTTGTATGCAACAAATGCTCCTCTTACCGCAGACTTGATCACATCGGCATAAAGCCTTTATTTTTCCATAAATGACATGGTAAATCGTCAATAAGACAAACAATCACAAAATAAAATACAAAGAAAAACAATATTGCTTCACGAGTTGACTAAATAAAAATAATACATAAAACGTCAGCCATACACAAAGTGAGAAAAAAATGACACACTGAATAACAACATACCAACTCGCATCTCGTTATATTACAAACGAAAATGAACAATGGTATTATGCGAATATTTACTTAATGTCCATTAGGCAAGTTAAATACACAACAGAAAGATTCAAATATTTTAAAAATTTCGATAAAAACTTAATTGGCGAAAGTCACTCACTTCACGTGTCGTAAGCAAACGTTCACAACCTAAAAGTATTTAAATACTGCTGTCAAAACACTTGTAACATTAATATCCGTAGCGGGGATCACTGTTTTTGATGAATAAACGTCCAAACTCATGTCACGTAGACAATAAAAATTCCAAGTTTTCTACCTTCTAAAAGGTGTACTGGTATTAACACATAGAAAGGAAATTTCGGAAAGTAAGTGTTATGTTTCCTTTTAGGAACCTAGACAAACAAACACCAAACAGATTCACAACAATATATTGTCCAAACTGAATTACAATTACAAAAATTGGGTTACAACAAAAAACCACGCCGGCATCCATACGTGAAACGCACGAGCACGTACGAGAGCGCGGGAAAACAACTGAATACCGAAAGCCAGAACCATGGAGTCAGCTAAGTGCTGCCAACTAGAAACAATATTTATTTATTTATTTATTTACGGAGAAAACTCCATTTACAAGTAATAATCAAATACAATTGAAAATTAAAAGAATACATACATTTGACATAGTATAATATGGATTATAATCGCATTGTAATATGTCACAGTCCTCCCCCATCATATAAATAAAAGACAAAGTGTATTTGTGTATTATCTTTTTGGAAATAACCTTATTAAGATTTTTATATAAACTTTCAAAAACTCAAAAAATTCCATATAATATACATAAATAGTAAAAATTGAGAATGTTTTTATTATTAAATATTTAATAATACAAATAATAAGTTTGTCTGGTTAAAACATGGAAAGATATTTGCAAAAAAGGATGAAAACTCTAGAGTAATTAGAATAAATAATGAAATAGACTTAGATAAACTTAATTAAATAATTGTGACTTGTGAAATAATTATAGAGCAGTAGAATCTTTAAACATGGATATTTTAGAAACCATAACACTAGATAAAATTGAGCTTGATATTATAGATGACCTAGTACCTGATAAACTCAGTATTACTGTTATTCATTTAAACATAAGATCTATCTGTTTGAATTGGGACCAATTTTGTATTTCTTTGAAAGAAATGTTGAAACTGAATGTAATGATTGTATGTCTTTCTGAAGTGAGTGTAACAAGATATGGCTAACTTATTTAGTATAGAAGGTTATATGAGATTCCAAAATTTGAGAACCTCCAAGAGAGGAGGAGGTATTATGATTTTTATTCAAGATAATCTCAATCCTAAAATTATTAACAACTCAACTTCTAGTTTTGAGAGCATTTACATTAGTGTTTATGTAATGTAATGTTTGAGATATTGGGAATTTATAGACCACCTAATAATAGCTGTAATGAATTTTTAACTGAAATGAACGTGATACTAAGTTCTAGAAAGTGTTTCCATAAAATTATTTTGGGTGACATGAATATTAATCTGAAAGATAAAAGTAATAATATGGTGATTAAATATAAAGATTTGATGGCATCCTACAGTTTCAGGGCAGTTATAAACAACTTTACTAGAAAAGAAACATTGGGAGACTCCTTCAATTTGTTAACTCCTAATCAACATGGCTTTAGGAAAGAGAAGTCAACATCTACTGCTGCTTTCAACCTCATCAACAGATTACACCAAGCTTTCAATAACAAACAGCATACCTTAGGTATATTTTATGACCTCAGTAAAGCTTTTGACAGCTTTGACCATAAAATACTTTCTGGGAAGCTCTGTAATTTGGACATCAGGGGCAACTCCCTGAACTGTGTTATTTCCTTTCTAAGTAACCGCTATCAAATTGTGAGGTATTCTCAAAGAGCTAGAAATGGCTCTACCACAGCTAATTCTACACCTCTAAAAATTAATACTGGTGTTCCTCAGGGATCAATTCTTGGACCACTTCTCTTCATAATTTTCATGAATGACCTTCCCAAAGAATTCTCTGATTGTTTTCCGACCCTATATGCCGATGACACATCCTGCCTGGTAACTGCTGATAGTCTCCCACTTCTGGTTGAGGTTGCTAACAGATCAGCTAACCAAATGATGGAATGGTGCAATCTAAACAATCTTGTTATAAATATCAACAAAACCTCCTACTTACTATTTCACAATAAAAAAGCTATCCCATATAGTAGCCCACTTCTTAAAATGAACAATAAAAGCATTGCTAGATCTTCATCCACCAATTTCCTTGGGCTACATATTAAAGAGAATTTGGACTGGCTAGATCACATCAATGGAGTTGCTAAAAAAGTAGCTACTGGAGTCTTTATGCTAAGAAAATTGGCTCCAATACTTCCTATTGAAAGCCTATTATCTCTGTACTATGCTAAAGTGCATTCATTATTAAACTATGGAATATTATTTTGGGGTAATTGTAGACTGGCTAGTAAAGTCTTTTCCTTACAGAAACAAGCTGTCAAAGCTTTATGTAGAGTACCTTACCGTACACAGGGTAAACCCTTGTTTTCATCTCTCCATATCTTAACCCTACCATCTCTTTACATTTTTAGTTGTGCAACTTTTGTTAGATCAAACCATGACATTTTTCCTACAAATGCAGAATACCATAGCCATTTCACCCGCTCGCTATCTCACATTCACATCAATGACTACAACAATGCTCTTTCTCAAAAAGGTCCTCATCACTCAGCCTCTGTAATATATAATAATCTGCCTGCGGATATTAAATCAGTTCAGTCCTACAAAGTGTACAAAAGAAAAATTAAAAAGTTCCTCTTGAAGAAAACTTACTACAGTGTCTGTGAATACCTCAATGATAGAGTATGATTTTGCTTTTCTTTGTGTTATTGATCATTGTATTTTCTTTGCTAGCATATCTATATTTTCTCTCCTCTTGTCTTGTTTTGTAAATATTTAATATTGTGACGAAACCATGCAAATGTATTTGCCAACGGTGAAATAAATTGTATTATTATTATTATTATTATTATTATTATTTTTACTAGAAAAGAAACATTGGGAGACAAATCTGTCAGATCTTGTATCGATCATGTTTATTATTCTGGAAATAAATTCAGTATTTCAGGTTTAATAATTAAGGTCAAAATATCTGATCATTATATTACTGGTGGCACAATAAGTGATTTCATAGTGTCTAATACCTTTTCCTACATTAATGAATATAAACTTATGGAGTTAATAAATAACACGAATTGGACCACAGTTTATTTGGAGAATCATGCTGAGAGTTATTATGATAAGTTAACATCCCAGCTTCTAACTTTGTATCAAGCAGCAAGGATTAGTAAAACTCAAAATAGGGTTAGTGTAAAGAAGAACTGCATGACTCAACAACTAGCTTTGAAACTTCATGAAAGGGACAGATTATTTAACAAACATAGAAACAATCCCACAGATCAGGAACATCGTAAAGCCTACAATGCCTATACAAATTACATAAACAAGGAAATTAAGAAACAGAAAAAGAAATTTTATGAAGACAAATTTAATGAGTGTAAGAATTCTAAGGTCATACGGCAAAATATAAACAGAGTTTTGGGCAGGGAAGCTACAAATAATGATGAATTAATTGTAAAAAATCTTGCGTCCAAAATAAGTCTGAGCATGGTAGTTAATACTTTTCTCTATAATTTTACTGATAAATTGCTGACTTTAAAACCTAAAGTACGGCCTAATTTTGACATTAAGTGCTCTGACCAGATACAGAACAGCATATTTATTAGTGACATCTCTGATCATGAAACATCAGTAATTATTAAAAATTGTAAAAATGCTGCTGCAGGATTTGATAAAATCAGAATGAAAGACTTGAAAAACAAGTTACCTTTAGTCCCGTTAATAACTAAACTCATAAACTTATGTCTAGCCCAGGGAATAGTACCTAGAGGTATGAAAAAAGCACTTATAAAATCATTATACAAAGGGGATAAACATAATAACTTCAGTAATTATAGACCAATCTTGCTGTTACCTTTGATGCTCAAAATTACGGAGAAATATATAGCAAATATACTAATGAACTATATGGTTAAAAACAATATTTTGTCCATGAATCAATATCCCTATCACAAAAAAAGAGGTACAAAAGATATTGTGGAGAAATTTTCTTATACTATTAACACCCACTTGGATATAAACAGGAATGTTATTGTTACTTATATAGATTACTCTAAAGCATTTGATATGATTTCTGTAAATATACTGTTGGACAAATTATATAAAATTTGAGTAAGAGGTTCATTATGGTCATGGTTTAAATCTTACCTAAGTGATAGAACTGTTATTGTTAAATGTAAAGATTCATTTAGCAATGAAAAAACAATCAATATGGGAGTACCACAAGGCTCGGTCTGAGGTCCACTCTTATATATTCTATATGTTAATAGTGTCTTTACAACAATAACTAAATGCGAAGTTCTTTTATATGCAGATGACACTGTGCTTATATCTGCAATAACATGTTTCGATGGTGCAGTTAGTGGTATGCAGGAATCACTTAATGAATTAATGAAATGGTCTTCAAATCATGAATTATTAATAAACATAAAAAGTCTAAGACAATGCATATTGCAAATAGAATGTCTAAAATAAGAAATGTTAAGGTTAAATTACATGATGCAATGTGCCTAGTGCAAGGATATCAAAATGGATGTAACTGTACATTTTTAGAACAAGCAAATGAATATAAATACCTAGGATTACTTATAGATCAAAACTTCAAATTTGATAAACATATTCAAAAGTTTGACTTGAACTTGAGGAAATTAAGTTATCAAATATACCATCTGAAGGATATTTTACCCACTAAGATTGAAAGGATAATTTACTTTTCTTTGGTGGCAGCTAATCTGAGATATGGAATCACTGTTTGGGGCAATACTAGCAAATGCTACTTAAATCTACTGATAAAAAACCAGGAGAGAATTGTGAAATTAATTAATCTAAAACTGATTGAATGTCCTATACAAGAAGTATGTTATAATTTAAAAATCTTACCACTACTTGATTTAAATAAATATATCATAACTCTAGATAACTATTTCAATTCGAAACATAAATCAAAAAAATATGTGATCACAATATGGTGAGAAGAAATCCAATGTACTTTGAGATTCCTAGATACTACAATTTGAATGATAGAAACACTTTTAAAGTGATTGTTCCAACAATATTTAATAATTTACCACATAATTTTAAAACATTCTCAACCTATTCTGAAGTTAAAATCAACATCAAAAATTATTTTTTTAAATACAACTAATGGTAGATTTGAATATTATCATCTTGTTATTTTATCAAATTAAACATAAAATGCACTCAAATTGATTTTTAAGGCACCTGCTGACAAGTCATAATTTGACTTAGCAGGATCTCACTGGATATAAAGTTCATAATGAACTAACTTTCTCATTTTTTCTCTTTGTACATCATATATACTTGTATACATATTATATACTTTTGGATGTCTGTGTCTATATATCTGTAAACATTTTTGTATGAAACATTCATAGATATATTATGTGCAATATATTGGCATGTACATATCTGTTGGTATGATTATAACAGTATATATATGTTTTATATCTGAATGTATGTATACTATGTATGGAAATTTATTTGTTCATGTAATTTATTCTGAGATATTTTTCCTTCTTTCCTTATGGAAAATGAGAATTTAATGTCTTTTTGTAAGTTAATGATCTTGAAAGTCAATTATAATTTCTGTATTTCTGTATTACATTTGTATTGTATTGTAAACTTTAAATAAAAATAATCTTTGACAATATTATTAAATTTCTTAACACTAAATAAATTCAATAGATTCTAAAGTAAGCCCTACATTTTCAGTTTGTACAGTTAATATGGAGAGTGTAGGGAGATGTATGTACATACATTCTACTATACTATACATTCGATCACTTTTGACAAATAATATTGTTAATAATAAGTAGGTAATAAAAATAGAAATAAATGTTATTAGGGCAACTCATCACAATACATTGAATTAAATTCCTATTTGTACTTTGTACTTAATTTAATTCATTTCAATAAATTATCATTCTGTAAAACAAATTTGTGAAATTCTTTACAAGTTTTACTAATATTGTTCTATTAAAATTTCTGCTTCCACATTCTTTAATGTTACACGACTTCTTTCTTTTCTCCAGGCTTGAAACATCAAGCTAAACATCCTTTCACTCATTGCATTTGAGTGAGGGAGGGCAAAAATACATTGGACTATTTTTGTATGTTTGGAGCATTGCATGTTTTTTAAAAAGGTAATCCATCTTTATTTGTATGAAAAATTTTTCAATGATGGCACAATTTCTTTTAAACTTGAAAACTCATCAAACAAAACATCTAAGTCAATACCCAGATCCGACATTGGAAATAATTTTACGACATATGAGTGCTTCAGCATTTGGAGTTTCTTCTAATTTAAAAAACTAAGACTCTCAAATTCCAATTCCATTTTAAGGATTACAAAATCACATATCATTGGGTAGAATTTAAATGATAGTTTGTGCTGAGTGACATTTCTTTCCACATGCCAACACTTTGT
This sequence comes from Uropetala carovei, assembly GCA_036926305.1. Taxonomy (NCBI): domain Eukaryota; kingdom Metazoa; phylum Arthropoda; class Insecta; order Odonata; family Petaluridae; genus Uropetala; species Uropetala carovei. The sequence continues at coordinate 4,981,391 of JAXCHB010000084.1, read as the reverse complement.
CTTTTGTTTATATGATTGGGGAGGACTTCTTACCCCTTTTCTTTTATTTATCGAATTTGGGAAAACCCAATCTCTCGGTATAGCTTTGCCAGAAACCAGTTCTATTTATTTCTTTAAAATTGTTCTCCTTCGTGCAAATACATATTCGCTCTTAAATCTCCCTGGGTTCTTGTTGGGGAAGGATCGCTGCCGCTCACTTCATTTTAAAAAGAAAAGGAGTTAAAGGTGAACATCTTGTATTATGCATCGTTCTTCAACTAAGAGATCACCAGAAAAATTGTCATATCACTTCTAAGTGCCCCGGGCTCGACCCCAAAAATTCCCAAAAATGCCTACTTTCCCATAAGAATAACACTGAGGGCATATTGAAAATCATTTTAGGGGACTTTCTGTAATCGCATTGAAATAAATTTTGGTGTAACGTTAGTAGAGCACGAAATCTATCAGTTGACAATATCAATTTTTCATAACAAGGTCCAGGTCTGACTCCAGATGACCCCCATTATTTTCCATAAGAAAGCATGTCTAGCCAAATCTACCTGGCCGATTTATATGAGATTTTCAGGAATTTTAGTCCTATATGATATACCATCAGAAAAATTGTCATCTTTCTCCTATGTGCCACGGGTTCGACTCCAGAAATTCCTAAATATGCCAATTTTCCCATAAGAATAACATTACGGATGAGAACCATTTTAAAAGAAAATATCTAAGGATTCTTATACTTACCGTCAAATATAGCTTTAGATTCGAAATCACCCAAAGTTTGCATAATTCGATATTTAATCAAAAAACCACTTTTTTATTTAGACGTTCGATTTACTACCAATAGCATTGTTGTACTCGGGATCCTCATTATTATCTCGCCTGGATTGACTCATAGCATACTGATAGCAAGATCAGATACGGTGCCTTTCATATAATACGGTGAATCAATACGATCTCAGAAAGATTAAGTAAAAAATGTCACAAATACAAGCTTATTTTTTGAAATTATTATTATATATGATGCTCAATCTTATGTAAGTCAATGTGTATTAATATTCGGTGAGCTTCAAGAAGAGATAGCTACATTGTGACAAAGATAGTGGGTACTATGTGCTCCAAAGCAGGATTTAAAATGTTGCATATGGGTATTCTATTTGCGAGGACCGTATTCATTGAATTTCATTCGTGGAAACTTATATAAGCACCGACAACAAACCTTACAAATGTACTAGATGAAGTGCCTGTATGTATGTGACCCACAATGCAGAGTGCGGCCTGATGAGATCTCCCAAGGATGAATTTTGGCCTTCCGATTGAAAAAGGTTCCCCACCCCTGGACTACACTAACTCTATAATGTGCAACCCACTGACACTATGCTCTGACAAGCATAGCACAACACTAGAAAGCCTCCTAGTCCTTATACTTGAGGGTGGCCTCCTGGCTCTAGCCAGAAGGCATGTCTGAGGAGGCACCTTTGGGGACTGAGCAGGCTCAACCGTGCCTGCGACTGGTTGAGCAGAAGTCTGGGACATTTCTGGAACAGGCTCCTCCACTGCGTCGCATGTGCTTGACTCTTCCTTGGCATCTGGGCTGGCAGAGTGACCTGGTATCACCACTGGAATAGGCATCGATTACGACAAGGTAGTAACATCCATGAAGCGATCTAAGATGGTCTATGTGGGTCCTTGACCACTTCTTGCCAGGATGTTTCCACTTGACGTCATTCTGTTTTGGTGGGACTTCACGACTGGTCTGGCAGATGTTACACAAGCAAACTGCTTCTTCCACAGCACTGTTCAGACCTGGCCAACAAGTAAGAGCATGCCCAACCCTTAATAGCCACAATTCCTGGATATTAACCATGTAGCATTTCTAAGATTTTGCTTGTCAATTCAGTAGGTATCACTACACGACTATCCCATAATACACAATCCCGATTTAACAATAGGTCATTTAACTTCAGAAGGTAAGGCCTAAAAACTGAGTCTTTCGTCAGTGGATTTTTAGGAGGACCTCCTTGTAGTAGCCACTGTCTGATTTTGGCCAACGTCGGATCTTCTTGTGTGGCTTGTGCTACTTGGTCCACGCTGACAGAAATGTCTATCTCTTTGGTGCCTTCCAGAAAAAAAAGTTCTGGTGGTATGTTGAGGCTGTTATCAGGAATAGAAAATCTGCTTAAACCGTCCGTGTCGCAGATATTCTTCCCTGGTCTGTATATGCACTCATACTAATATCCGGCCAACAGAAGGCTCCAATGAAGTAATCCTGGCAACACCATTTGCAGGATTCTCCAATTGGTTCCCAGTATCCCAAGGAGTGGTGGTGGTGATGTGTGAAAATGCTGATAAACCTGCCAGCAATAAATTAATGAAATTTTTTTACACCATGGATTATAGCGTGTCCCTCCTTGTCCGACTGGGACCAATTTTTCTCTGCTGGACCCAGCGTTTTGGATAAATACATGATGGCAAGTACAGCTCCAACGCCGTAGGGCAATGTCAAGTGTCTGGATGGATCATAATGAGGCAAAAAGCTGTCAGACTGCAGCAGAGCTTTGCACTTGGCAAATGTATCTTGCTCAGCTTTCCCAAATTGCAAGATACTTACTTTATGTAGAAGGTGGTGCAAGGCTCAGCTACCTTTGCCTTGCTCTTCAGGAAAGCATTATAAAAGTTTATCAGTCCAAGGAAAGGTTGCAGTTCGGTTTTTGTCTTTAGCCATGGGGCCTTCTGAATGGCTTCTTCTTTACTTGGAGATGGGCTAACTCCTTTCTCAGAGACCCGAAATCCTAAAAATATCCAATTGATTGGCACTCAATAGACACTTTGGTTCGTTCAAGGCCAATCCGGAATCTCTGATTCTTTGAAGGACTTCTTCTAGACGTTGTTTATGTTCCTACTGTGATGATCCAACTACTATTAACCCTTTGAGTAACAGTCCATGTAGCGCTGGAATAGTCCTGGTGAGCTGCTAAACTAAAGCAAAGCCAATTCATCCTAAATACATTTAGTCGTATTAATTGTGAGGATTTCCAAGGGCGTTTCGTCAACACGAAGCTGCATGTACGCCTGTTTATAGTCCAGTAAAGATAAAACTTTTCCTCGCGCCAAGCCCGATAATATTTCTGTCACCGTTGGTAAGGGATATGCATTAGGGAGAAAAGCCTGGTTAACAGTCTCCCTGTAATCCACACAAATCCTGACTGTCCCATTACACTTTAAAACTGGTACAATTAGCGAGACCCACACAAAATACGCAATTGGAGTTAACGTACCTTCTTCCACCATCCTATCCAGTTCGGCATAGTCTCAGTCCTTTATTGGTAGTGGGACTTGACGGTGTTTTAAAAATTTGGGTGTGGCATCTTGATGGAGCTGCACAGTTACAGGGGAGCCATTTTCTATGCCCAACTTGGCCTCGAACACTTCCTTGTGCTTGGCTTTCAAGATTTCAGAAGAGGAACTCACTGAGTTCAGTCCACCCAGTGGCATACTGACTGCGTTAAACCACTCTCTTCTAAGGAGGTTTCTTCCACACTCTTGCACTACAAAGAGGTCTAAGCAGATTCCAGGGTCGATCTCCTGGCGTTGAACTAGCACCGATATTTTTCCTAGCAATTTGACTGACTGATTTCCCCATAAATGCAAAACGTTGGATGATTGCAGGAAGGTGGGAGGCCACAACTTGCAGTATGTCTTGTTCGAGATAACTGATACCAATGCACCCGACTCCACTTCCTTAGTATGTGGTACACCAGATAACAATAAGGGAATCATGAACGGACCATTGGTAGCTAGACTGGCCATGTTAAATAAATACCAGGATTCAGCATCAGCTTGTTCCAGCGAGGGTTGGATGTTGTGGACATTTTTCGGGTTGCAGTCGTTTGGTGGACGCTGATCTTAGAGCAGTGATGCCGAACCTTTTCTACATTGAGGGCCGCATCGGTGGTTGCGAACCCCTTGGCGGGCTGCATTGGAGGTGATCAATTCTTCTGTGGGCCGGATTAGAATATAAATCGGAAGTTATATATAAATTCTGATGTGCTATTTAAGTGAAAATATAGTCTAAATGAGGTTTTTATGGTAAACATTCCGATTTTAAAAGTTTTATTATGAAATTATTCATACAAATATATGAATTTGTGTGTTAAATTTTCGGATTGCTTTTTCCTCATGGATTCCAGGGCCGCACAAAAACCCTTCGCGGGCCGTAGGTTGGTCACCACTGGCTTATGCCGTTAGCTTCAAAGAAGCAATTTACTTGAACCATATAACTTTCCCATGACGATCTAAGGCGGGGTTTGAACGGTAGCTCACTGCCAATAACAGTTGTGTAAGTTTGACTTTGCGGAGATATAGATCGATGGTAGCTCACCTCACCAGGATTTTCTATAGTGTATCTAATTATTTTCATGCAGTTGATTCAAATAAAATGTACCCAATATTAATCAGAAAGTAACTAAACACAACCAGGCCCGGCCCAAGGTACCTTGGCGCCCCAAGCGCAGAGTCGTTTGGGCGCCCTTTCCGACCAAATTTCTTGCTAGCTTTTTAAGAGATTGCTACCCTGCCAAACGAGAGACGATACACTCTTATTCAATTCATACAAAATAATAAACAATTTTACAAAAATGGGGTATATTTACAAACAATTTAATATAAAATTTACATACATTTTCACAGGTGCAAAATCGTTTAGTAGATCTTGAAATCTGATTGTGTTAATTTTGCATATATTTATTTATTAAAATGTTTTATATATGCAATTTCTAATATACAGAATATTATGATTAAAATTTCACAAAAATAAACGTTTACAAAAATGGAGTCTATTTACATTGAATTTAATGTAAAAGTTACATAAAAATATTTACATGAAATTCTGTTTTCGAGCTTTTAGAAATGCAAAGCCGTGTAACAGATCTTCAAATTTGAATGTTTTTAAAACATCGTGCCCTATAGAGATAGTTGCCAGTCCAGTCAGTCGCTCTTGAGACATGGTTGATCTCAAATAGTTTTTAATAATTTTTAATTTAGAGAAACTCCTTCGCGAAAAAATTCGACTTCGAGATTTTTACGGAAATACACGTTTTAGGTGTCGCTGAATCCGAAAAAGTGGTTTTCGCAATGCAGTCTGTCTGTCTGTTACTGGCTCTGGAGCCTAGACGGAAGAACAAAAATGAATAAAATCTCGTACTTAGGCATTTTATCATACTGAGCAGAGTATACATAGAAATGGTTGACATTGATCAATAATTGAGAGTAGTTTATTCTACGCATTTTTAACAACAATCCGATTTTCTCGAAAACGGCTTTAACGATTTTGATCAAATTTCGTACAGTTATTTGAGTTTACGTCTTCAATAATACTCTATAGTTCATATTTCTCAAAAAATGAATATAAGGCTAGTTTATTCTAGGCAACTTTAACAATAATTCGATTTTCTCACAAACGGCTATAACGAATTTGATCAAATTTCGTACAGTTACTTGTGTTTACGTCTTCAATAACACTGTATAGTTCTTATTTCTCAACAAATGAATATAAGGCTAGTTCTTGGCAACTTTAACAACAATTCGATTTTCTCAGAAACGGCTCTAATGTTTTTCATCAAATTTCGTACAGTTACTTGAGTAAACATCTACAATAATACTGCTTATTTCATTTTTCTCAGTGAATGAATATAAGGCTAGTTTATTCTTGGGCAATTTAAACAAAAATTGGATTTTCTAAAAATAGGCTCATACGATTTTCATTTTCTAAAGAAACTAAACGACGCATTAGTACGTATATGAGAAAGTTTGTACAATGTATGTTGTACCGATTTTTTCATAAAGAGAATCATAAATTTCACCGGAATGAAATCTGAAAGGTTTGATCGCCTCTACTTTCCCATCTAGTTTCGCTCAATGGTTTCAATGTGAACTTACTAATGTTTTTCATTAAAACAGACCAGCGTCTTGTAGATCCACTCATAAAAACATAGATAGCTTGTATTGCTCTAAAAAATGATACAGCGATGTGAGATGATTAAGCAGCACCATTAACGACAAGATTCAAAGAGTGAGAATGGCAAGGAACAAAAAATGCTCGACTATTTACATCAAATATTCTTTTTTGAACACCCGAATGTCTGCCTTTCATGTTTGAAGCATTGTCGTAAGCTTGACCGCGCATATTACTTATGGGAATACCCGCCTTTTCTAGTTCCTTAAAAATTGCCTCAGTAAGTTCTGATGCAGATGTATTCTCGACCGGAATGAAATTTAGGAAGTGCTCACAAATTTCTACCCCTTGATTGATGTTAATAAAACGTAACATTATTGACATCTGTTCAATATTTCTTATGTCTGGTGTACAATCAACAATTATCGAATAATACTTCGCCTGCTTTAAATTTTCTAATATCTTACTTCGTACTGCCTGGGACATTAGCTGAATTATTTCATTTTGAACAGTTTTACCTAAATAGTGATTATGAAGTTCATTTGATTTTACTCTTTGCAGATGCTCTGCCATGACAGAATCAAATTTTGCCAGCAGCTCTACTAATTGTAGATAATTCCCATTATTGCTTTCATACAACCTGTCTGATGAACCCCTAAATGAGAGACATTGATGGCCGAGAAATCCGACTATTGCAAATAGTCTTTCTAATACTCCTTGCCAATGACAACTTTCAGCACTCAAATTTTTCTGCAAATAGGCATCTAATATTTCATTGCTATTCTATTCTATCCATTTTTTTATGTGATTCAAAGTGAATTTGGGAGATTTCATGCTCTTTAAGGGTTTGACTCAAATTTCTCCAGTCATTATAACCATCCTCAGTTATGGAAATTTTTGTCAAGCTAAAGAGTTTACAAAAAAACTAAAACACTGCGTTTTTAATTGGCGAATAAACTAGCCATGTTCTATTAACTTCCTCTCCATTTCTCAGCTTCCTTTTGACGTTTGCAACTGTAAATCGCCGGTTATTCTTATCTTTAGGGTAATTAATATTTGCACTTGGCTTTGCTGGTCCTTTTAAAACTGCCTCCAATCTAAATGAATCCGTGAGGTCAGAGGGACAGGTTGCAGGATCTGAAATATTTTCAACGATTCCATCTCCACATTCATCTCCAAGATAATTTATCACAGTATCTGCCTCTTCCGCAGACTTAGATGAATCAAGCTCATTTTTCTTTTCTTCGAAATGAACCACATTTTTACTTGTTACTGATTATGTCAAAGCTAGATCTTCTTTTAGGAATTTATGTGAAGACCCCGATTGATTTTTAATTTCTAATTGAGTCTTAGCCTTTCTCTTGCGATATTCGGCACCAGATAATTTTTTACGACTAAGCATCGTCCGTTTTTACTGCAAAAGAATAAGGTACGGTGTCTTAATTTTTTATAATAATGATATTAAAATATAATAAAAGCTAACAATTATTCATGGTATTAATTGATATTTTTACAGAAATATATACACTATATGTTTTTGTGAACTGTCTTAATTAACATAGAAGCGATAAATTTAAAGTTGTAAGTTAGAACAGCATTTCCTAAACTGTGTTCCGCGAGATGCTAATAGGTGTTCCGCGAAAAAATCGATGCTAGCAGTATTACTAAATTCTAAATTTATATAGTTGTTCTTATTATTACACGATAATCCTCCTTTAAGAAATGGTGTGCCATACCCGAGAACGCCAGGAAATCACATGATAAATTTATTTATTAGTTTATTTCTTATTCATTTCTATCTAATGTGTTCCGTCAATACATTATAATTTAAAAAGTGTTCCGTGGTCAAAAACGTTTGGGAAACGCTGAAGTTAGAATATCTACACCTAAGAAATCTTGCAACCTATTAATCTCAATGTCAAAACAACAAAATATTTACTCGCTGCATTATAAAGTTTTCCAAGAACCTCATAATCATCAAACCCGAGATTCTAAAAGAATAGATATATTTAAATGAAATGCAATTTATCTCACAAAGTAACGTAAGTTGACAGAACGGACAATTGCGAGACTTCATCATAAAAAACATGTTAGTCAATCGCGCATTCAAAATTAATCTTTGCACCACGTCTCATCCTATCAAGCAAAATTATTTTATTTTGCACGGTTTCTGTTTGGATTTTACCAAAAATGTCTTTCTAAAATAAAAACGTAATGTCCATCATCGTGATCGTAACGCTCTAATTTTGTGAATAACTCGATTAGAATAAACTTAGAAGTCTGAAATTTATCAGGATACCAGTGTTAATGAATATCTAATTGTAAGTTATAGCTAAAAATAATTTCGGGTACGGTCATGGGTTCTACTCCAGAGGATAAGGATAAGATAAAACGTAAAAATCACATTTTTTGTTTCATTCTTTTATCCTTTAAAATATTTTAAAATCAAGATATCGTCGCGAAAATTGCGCTGAAACACGCCGAAACTAATGGATTCTTATTCCTGCCGTCGATTTTACAATCTCAGTCGAATTCGCTTGTATTGAATTTATTGATTATTGAATATTCGAGTTTTCGTAACTTTTACAACATTTCCATGGTTACGGGTATTGTTGTCCTTGATAATTTCAGTGCGTAGGCACTTAAGTAAAGCGAAGATATGAATTAAATGCAAATAAATCGGATGATGTTTATGTTTTTTAAAAAATCTATATGACTAAAATCCTATTTGTGATTGTCTCTCTGCCTCTCTTGTCAACGATCTATCTCAGACATCTTAATTTCCGGTAATTTCATCTCTCTAAGTTTATTTTTTATCGACTTATTCAGTTAATTTTCTTAATTTATTATTAAAAACCAAACAAATCCCTTATAAATTATGTTCATCAAACAAATTATAATATTATAAAATCGTGATGGTCGTGGAGCAGAAAATCAAATAATTAAAAATGTTCTTTATAACGAAAAGCTAAATTAAATTTTTCATATTTTTTCATATTTATTAAAAGCAAAATATACATTCGATAAAATCATATTCTAAACATTCCCGTTACACCAATATAAATACAATAGGTACATGGTAGGAATCAATAAAGAGCGAGCAAAGGGAGGTGGGTGGCGAGCGTTAGCGAGAAGGGGAGTAGTAGTAATTAGGTTTTTAGGTGCGTCAACAGCTAAGGTCATTTTGTTAGAGAAAATCAACATACATCACAACATCCATGCCCCAAGCGGGATTCGAACCCGCGACCTTTGGGTTAGAAGGCAGTCTAACCCGGCCGGCTCCCGCGCGAGCAGGGGACTTGCCCACATAATTAATATGGATTGAAAGTATTCAATGATTTTTCTTCAATGTAAATGAAAATGTTTTTCCTACGTCTCTCAATAAATGTTAAAAATTGCATAAAACACGGACTTACCTCTATAAATTATATTCCTTTCAGTCGAAGGTGTTTCGTTGATCTGCTAGTATGAAACGCACAATGTATCACTTCCCTTCCTCCTTGAACTTAAACACAAGTCAACTGAGTGAGAGCATTCACCAAGCTCTTTCTCGTTACTAAGTGAGAATGGTGAGAATGCAGCAGAGTGTGCGCTTTATAGTAGATTGGTATTTCCGAGCATTTTGAATATTCCAAGAAAAAAAGAATGAAATACAATAATAGGGCACGAAGCGACATGGGGCAATGTCATTGGTCTTGGCCGGCTAAATGAAAGTGTGCCGCCCTCCACGTTTCTTTCCGATGCTCTTTGTTTTGCGCTCCAGGGATTTCCCCGGGAGAAATGCATTCTTTGACCATAGTTAAGGCCGAAGCTCGGCTCCCACCCTTCCGATTTTATGACCCCTAGGATGATAAGAAATCTCCTCTAGCCGCCCTCGAGGCAGAAGTCCATGAATTCTTTGGAGGGTTGGAGAAGGGCTATTAAGAAATGCCATTAAACGAAAGGGGGCATCGCTCCCGCCTCCCCGCCCTTTTATGCAGCTGTGCTGTCAAAAATTGCCAAGTGGGAAATATTTGCAAAGGTCTTCAAGATCAGGGAATCTTAGGGACTTGGTTTTATGGTTGGATTTTACAATTCCTTCTTCGCGTGTGTAAGCCGAGGTTTCAAAACGGTATCTTCGGATGTCTTCGCCCCGTTACCAGCTGAATATCTTTGCTTATTTCCATCAGCTGCAAACGCTAACGAATTAAGATATTTTCCAAATATCTGTGAGTCAAAATCGGCGCCCCCAAAAGTATGCCGCCCCAAGCAATCGCTTGGTCTGCTTGTATGGTTGGGCCGGCCCTGAACACAACGTAAGTAGATCACAAACGTTATTCACTTTTCAAACATAAATTTCCGTTTTCGATTGCACCACTGTTAGGTTTCCTTTTAGGAATGTTGACAAACAAATACCAAACAGATCCATACCAATATATTGTCCAAACTCCATTACAAATATGGAAATTGGGATACAACAAAAACCGCGCCGGCAGCCATTATATGGACTGCACCACTGTTATGTTTCCTTTTAGGAAATCCATATTAACCAGAATCAATTTTCATTACATTCTTATTTTTAATATATAGCGACAGTCAAAATAGAAATTACAATTTTAAATATGGATAAAGTTCGTATGGGACATGAGAAAAAAGTAAAAATACTGGAAATCCCGAATATGTAATACGGAACGGTTGGCAAGTCTATGTGGTGGACATAATAATTGTTTACTTTGGTATTGTCGTTGGTCCATTATTTCCACATATTCCCTATAGAACTTCATTTATACGACTAGAATAAAAGCCCGTCAGTTAAACTTAAAATAGTTGCCTCTCTTCCTCACTCCATCCTTCTCCCCCCACCTCTTCCCCCTCCCTACCTTCCTCTCCCTCCTTCTCATTCCCCCTCACTCTCACTTCCATCCCTCTCTTACCTTCCCTCCCTCTCTCCCCAGCTCTCCCCCCCTCACCCTCTCTCCCCAGCTCTCCCTTCCCCACCCTCTCTCCCCCTCCCTCTCCAACTGTATCCTCCTTCAAGAAATCTTATTTTAGGTTACTCCTTTCTCATATGCCAACAGTAAACGAGGCAGCATTGAGCATCTCATAATCACAACAAAAGCGCATATTAACGACAGAATGTGTATAATAAATCTTTCTATTTTCTTCCAGGAAACAGTGGTTCTAAATTTTTGATTTATAATTTGTTGTAATGTAGCTTACTGTAAAAATTATTTTCTCCTATTTTTGGCCTCTGACTTTTAATTGTATATTCTTAATTTGCACATTATTTAAAAATTTTCTGTGTGTATATGTTTTATATGTGTATTTTTATATGTTCTATGTATGTCTACGTTACTTCTTTCCTTTTATTTGTTGATATTCAAATCCGTTGCTCTTTCTTTCTTTAATTTTTACTTTCTCCATACGTAGTAATGGGAAAGTATTGTGATCACGAAAAAAATCTGATGTGGCCAACACGACTTTCTCCATATTTGGGGTATAGATATTTAAATTATTATGAATAGCATTATAAAGCAAAATTATTATTTCGTATCATAAAAGAATACAATCGTCCTTATTGCCGTAAATTATATTTTGAATACGTTTACAGATATTCACCGCTACATGGTGGTGGTGCTGTATACTGGTAATTAAGAAAAAGCAAAATATGTCCGAAATGGATGGTTCTACGAAAATTTGTTTCAAACAAAACTTGGAAGAAATATTATTCTCTACAACTTTGGTCCTCACGAAGATGACCAATTACGACGTTTTTAAAGAGGTATTTGACGGAAACCGAAAAAACCGATTATTTTTACTTTCTCCATACGTAGTAATGGGAAAGTATTGTGTTCATGAAAAAAATCGACTTGATATTTCAACGGAAATACACGTTTTGAGGTCCCTAGAACACGTTTAGACTATTTTCGGAATAATGTCTGTGTGGACGTATGTGATTGTGGGCGCTCTAACCTAAAAAAGTACTTGTCATATTCACTCCAAATTTCATATATAACACTTTAGGGTAAGAACAAAGAACTAATTAGTTTTCGGACAATATCGGTTAACCGGAAGTCGAGTTGTATTCGAAACCCGATTCGGTTTTTGCGATATTTCTCCATTAAAACATCATTATTGTATATACAATTCTATACAAAGGTTATAGAGAATGTAATTTCCTACAACTTTCATTTGAAACAATTTTCCTTAGCAGTTTTTGTTTAGGAATTATTTATAAATAATCGGTTTTTTCGGTTTCCGTCAAATATCTCCTTTAAAAAGTCATGTGTTGGCCACAACCAATTTTTTAAAACATACATCATATCTCGGCTTATACTGATCTATTACTGAAATCGGAACAAACTTTTTAATTTAAGAATTTTAATAGTAAAAATGAAAATCTAAAAAAGTGTTTGGCTGAGATTCGTCATACGAAAGTGGAGGTTTATTATTGTCGATTTTCCCTATTTATTCCAAATATCTTCTTTAGAACTAAATTTATGTGAACATTTTCAAGGTGAAATTGGCATTCAACGTCATTTCCAACAAGGTTTGTTTGCAAATTTTTTCCTTAAATTGGATTCAATATTCGATGATTTCGATTTTTCATACGAATTCAGGATAAGTACGTCGCTAAGTGACACGATTATTTCCATTGCTATTATCAAATTTTGTAATTGTTGATGTGTACGCTGCAAAGGTTAATTTTTATTTCTCATCGAACACTTTTAATTATCCATATCAAATGATAACATTTTTGTTTACTTAACTTTTGGTTGGTAATCATATAAAAATGTGAAAAACTCGAGAAAGAATCAAAGTAGGAACTCTAAATTTGGCAGGAATTCTCAGTTCACATATTTTAAGGTTATGAAGAAAGAAAATCTCGAAAAAAGTCCTGGGTTCGACTCCAAGGAAGACATTTACATTTTCCATAAGGTAACACGTAAATATAGACTTTTCGACGTGCAGGCTTTCATTCTTTTTAGGCGCGTTTCGCTTCCAGCGTGAGCGCCTATTATCGTCGGTCTGTCCGTCCGTCCGCATGTTCGTTCTCGGCTTCTACCAAACGGATTTTCATGAAATTTGATATTAAGGACTTTCAATCAAATTTAATAAGAAAATCGCATAAATGAATCACGTACGCCAATCAGGGGTACCACTTTACTGGTGACAAAAAAATTAAATTTTCGTCATATCCCGTAAAGTATTGCTCATATAAAAATATTTTTCAAATAAAAATTGTAGAACTCGCGAAAAAGAGTATTTCCTTTCCTATACATTTTTATCGTAGGAGTTGCCGTTATTAAGAAAATCTAAGCAGAATGTCTTAATTCGAGTTGAACTTAGAAAATTTCTTGCATGGTTACTTCTTCATTGTTGCTAACATAAACAATCTCACAAACAAACGTTTAATTTACTTACGTATGCATGCAGTATTATTAAATAGGAAGAAAATGGATTATTTATGATGAAGAAAAGAACTTTAAAACGCTATTTCCCTTACGTACAGGTATATCACTTCTTTCTAATTGCACGAAACGCGCCCATTTGTGCTACGTTGTACACTTTCCTAACTTGTTTAGATTAAAATTAGAAAGGATTGACGTACAATTTTCGGATATGAACCATTTTGAAGAAAACGTTATAAAGTTTCTTATTATGTTCATCTTTTTCCGCCTACAAATCTAAATCGCCGAATTTAAACGTTTAATCCAAACAGTTTGAGGAAATCTTGCCATTTTAACGGGATGTTGCCTTGCCTACCAATTCCATTGTTAGACCGCGATATCATATTGTTATTTCAATCCTTATGGGTATAAAAGTGCTTTGAATGCTTTTAATACGAGAGGGGGGAGATATAGGGAGGGGAGTAAGAAGAGGAGAGGGGGAAGAAGGGGGAGGGGGAAGAAGGGGAGGGGGAAGAAGGGGAGGGGGAAGAAGGGGGAGGTGGGAGGAAGGAAAGAGAGGGAAATGATTTTCAAAACAATTAAAGTTTCTGATGTTAATTTGATCACCACAAATAGCTTGAACGATCGTATCTTTACTCCCGTCATTTTTGACGGGCTATACACTAGTAACATAACATAGTAATGTACAATATAATATTGTCAATTTATGTATTAAAATATTAATTCATTTTGAAATTGAAATGTTTCCTGAGAATTTATTTAAATTGTTGTCAAGGAAGCAATATATTCATTACGTAATAACTTAAATATGTTTGATTTCAAGTCCCACCAATAGGACGCAACCACAACGGTTGAGAGACACTGCTCTAAGAGATAGGAAATCAATGGACTCTTAGAAAACGTATCTTCTAAGCAAAAAACAAATGCTTCGAATTGTATTGTTTACTAGAATACTTTGTCTATCATGTAATTCAGAAAATGATTAAGGAATGTTTATCTTTGGGTTCACTTTTATTGTTAACCAATTTAATGAAATCAATAATCATAATTATATTTTATTTTTTAATTAACAGAGAAACGTATAGTTAATACATTACTCCTGAAATTTATACCAACCAAATAATACCCGAGATAAGTATCACACTGTAAATGATTAACTGGTGTGGATATATGTATACCTGCATTCAAATGTCTATTATTAAATGAACGTTGAAAACAATATATTTTAGAAGCTATTATGTCTAGGTTTTCATTTTTAGCTCTATTTTATTTAAATCGCTTTGGTATTCAATTTCATTTTCCGTGGAAATCTCCAACTCAGTTCTTCGCAAATGTTTACAATACTTTCCCCTACACTACATACGTAGAAAGATAATATAAATATAATACACACAAAAAGTTTCAAAATAAAAATGAGCAAAATGAACTCATTGTACTGAATTCCATATACTCACATAAATTTAATGGTACACATTTTACATATGACTTAATTATTCTATGTATTCATTGATTGAGAAGAATGCATAGTTTCTCAATCAATAAGTTGTAAATTTTAGTTGTTAAAAGTTATTTCATAATTCTCCTTCTTGATCTCATCTGGGAAGAGAATGATTAATTGAATTTGAGAGTTTTTCGCAAGTATGTTGAGTCGGGCAAAATAAGATGTTAACGTGAAATAATTATGGATGCCTCTATTATATTTCATGTTGGCAATCGTTGAACGATAATTTAGAGTTGTAAATAGCAGAACGGAAAGGTGTCATTGTTTTTGCTTCTATACGTGACTGTTTATATGAGGCTTTCTTTTTAGCGCGTTTTTAAAAAAATGCGCATATAATTTCACTTTGGCATCTGTCCATCTGTGACTTTCAATCAACGGAAACTGACAAAACCGTCAACAATAGATTCTGTACATAAAATTGCTTTGAGAATTTTTCGCCCGTAGCTTCACCGCATGGAGAAATCAAAAAATATTCTGCCATTGTTGAGGAATTTAAACGCACTTTGCCGAAATTATGTTCTCATAGGATAATGGAAATGCAGAATGTAAAAGATAAATGGTTATAATAATATGATAGGGTGGTTCAAATAAGTTATAATATAATATAGTAAAACTGAAAACAAAAATGGGATCATTATGACATTACATTTAATTTTTTAATATGATTTAAATACTGAGTAATTTTATTTGATTTAAAAGAACAGAATTCATTGTTCTCGAATTTTGTATTCCATTTTTTTCTGAAAATAAATTTTCCATTCTTTGTGGTGAAATAGGTGGTTTGTCTCCACGAAGGCTAATTGTTGAATAAACTCATTAAAAACGAATATCTCTCTCTCTCTTTATTTCTAATCCCTTACTCCCGGAATAACATTTCAAAATTCTAATAAATCTAATGTGTATTTTGCAGGGTTTAAGACATCTCGACGCGGCCATCTCGCCGCGGCCGTCTCGCCGCGAGGACTTTTTGTGGCGGATGTTTTTAAGTGCATTCCGGAGTTGAATTTTTAGAGAAGATAGATAAAAGTTTACTTCCGAATTGTAATTTTTACCTGTGGTATTATCTACAATACAAACGATATACAAAGCATATCAAATTTATAGTATGTAATAGCTTAATGTTTTTACTTCCCTAGAAGCGAGTCCAAATTGAAAAACAATCTAGGTAAGAGTTCACTGGGCTTTCTCCAACACCTTGTTGCCACATTTTTTATTACCTTTCCTTTAAGAATTTATATATATGTGTGTGTGTATATATACTAGCAGAATTTCTCGTTGAATTTCAACGGATTTAGTGAAGCTACTACAGCACAACATACCAACTCTTTAAAATACTTATATAGTAGATACTTTTAAAATTACAATTAGCTTTTCGGTACTTATCGGTTATACCCCCCCCCATCCACCCATGCCAGAATGTGGTTACTAAGTAAATATATATTGATTGCTACGTAGTTATATATTTATTTATTTACTTATCGGTTATACCCCCCTCCACTACTATATGAACAAGTTGAAAACATTTATTTAGTTTCATCAATTTCCACAGTTGTATTTGGACCACCAATTACATATTGATTCTTCTCTAACTCCCAAACACAAATTTCACGTAAGTAATTATTCCAGTCCACTGTCGTGTCACCACAAAAACCAAGTTCTTCCTTCGAAAATTTCAACGACGTGAGTTCTTTCGACCATGCACAAATGAATAAAATGGAATGGAGAAATGACACTCTAGATCCTTCAAACCAAGTACCAATTCGAAGTCCAGCTTTCCTTACTTTACATCTCCAACGGGGATAGGATGACAAACACAGATTCATCTCATGACTGCTTTTACATATTTTGCTTCTTGTAGAAATCGTATTGCTGTTTCTTCATCAACCAATCGAATGAAATTCATATTTAATAAATAATTAGGATGAAAAATATGACTATTAAGTAGTGATGATGATAATAATAAATAAATAACTACATAGCAATCAATATTTACATAGTAACCACATTCTGGCATGGATGGATGGGGGGGAGGTATAACCGATAAGTACCAGTTTTCTTAACAATTAATCATATTTGCTTGTAACAATCCGTTTCCGAACGTACTGCATTCATATATAACGATAATTTTATTTCCTATCATATGTATCACTTTCGCCGAATCCAGCTTCATTTCTTGTTTAATTATGCCTTGCTGAAATATTTACTTTTATGTCTTGTAAGCAAGAAACCCGTGAAAAAGCAACGTACAGTTGTCCATGATTGAACACTGACTCCGGTAAATGTACACCAGATACGTCAGCGTATTTACGTTAATAAACATTATAATGTAAAATATAATGATTTTACTTACAAAAAATGTAAGATTCCAGTATTCAATAGACGAAAGAAGGTTCAATTACTTTCATCAATAAATGCTTCCTGAATAATTATCAGTACCTATTTACGTTGCTATCCATAAACATCGATCGTTTCGTTGGTTAAAAGTGCAAATCGAATACCGCTAAACTTTTGTCTATTTATAAGCTTCACTGAAGCTAACTGAATCGGAGGTAACAATGACGGCCGCCTTGGCAACGCCCGGAAAGAGTACGAAAAATCGACAAAATTTCGAAGAAAATAGCGTATTTCTGAAAACTTCGACCGTGTAACATGTAAACTTCGCAGGAATAAGATAGTATAGAGTTTTCTTAGTCGAATAAAGCAGAAACGAAAAAAATCGGTTCATATTTACGTATTTTAATGCTTGAAGGAAGAATACCTTGCAAGTCAAGAAATGGATTCATACGTGTTATCTTATGGAAAAATGTTAATCCCCTATATTGGCAGCACTGATTAATCCCGGTTGACCAAACCTTGATCATTCACTAAGTTAGCATGTAAGGAAGAATCGTACCAAATTTGGTTATTCTAGCTTTTATCGTTTAGTAGGAGTTCCATGAACAAACACACAAACACACACTTCAAAATTTATTATAGTATATATATATATATGCCTTTATTAAATCAATTGAAGTATGTCTTATGGAAAACTTTCATATTTCGCTTATATGACAGTTTTCATTTCACATCTCCCGAAAGTCTACTTTATCATCTTAGAAAAGCGCAACAAAAACGTTTAGTAGACACTGCTTCTATTTCTTCCAAAGAAGAAAATTTGAAATCATGAGAAAATCACGAAATATATACCAATGATAATGCAAACAATCATATTTTCATCGTCGTTGCTTACGTTTAATATTTTCTGGGCTCTGTAAACTATTTGAAAGGGATAGCTGCAAGGACAGGATCTGCTATATAAACCATTTGTTTTGTTGATAATAGTGAATATATAAGGACAGCGATGATTCTCATATATCCTAGGGTGAGTGGTACATCAATTGCTAACGTGTAAGCCCATTGAATTCAGTATGATGTTAACTCAGTGGAAATCTTTCCGGCGGCGTGCCTTGTGAGTTGAAGTTTTTGGTTGGCGGGGCAGACGTATTGCAATTTTATAGGTCGATAAAATCGCCAGTGATGTAATAATATCTCTAAAAAAGAAAAGTCAACATCAAAAATTTTAAATAATAAAAAACAATGAAAATCTTTATCAAAATATTTAAACCTTTTTAGATGGCTTCCACTGTTATATAATAGCTCATATTTTTGAGACTACAAACAAGGAAAAGTATCTACTACAAAAAAAACTGTGTGTCTATAAGTGTTATTTGGTGTAGTATGGATTGTTAATTTTGCGGATAGTATTTCTTGATTGTACCGAGTCAATAATTTCGTTTAAATAATATATAGAGCAAAGAATAGCTATGAATGGAAAATAGATGTAGCATTTCACGCAAATTGCTAGTCGCCGAAACGAAGCTAAGTAAATCATAATTCTTCAAAAACATAAATATCCAACTGGAATTATTATTCTAAAACAGTCAGTAGAAAACATACGTAATAAATTCTAATGGGAGGAATTAAGCTGCATTAATGAAAATATTAACAACTAGAAAATTGAACATGTGGTTAAAAGCTCGCGGGCCAGATCGGGCGGAATGGTGAGCCACATCTTTTTCCTCATTTTCGAAAGTTTCACTGACGGTAGATATCGTGATTTTTCACTCAACTTAATAGTGTATAATTACATGTTAGACGAATCGCACCCAAAGCATTTTTATCAAATTAGCGATGGATAAGCGATTAAGTATCTTCGCTTATACACATGAGTTACATGAAATGAACTGCGCTTTTTCTCGTAAGCTATACGGATCGTCAGAGTTTTGTTGCTACGGTAGAGCAATATGTTAATTGCATAGGATAATCAACACGTTTAATATTAATATTATGTTAAACACTTATTATTACTAAAAAGACGAAAATCAGACAAAGACGTGAAAGTCATGTTTTACAGAAAGAAAACTCAACATTGATCGCATGGACCGTGAGATTTTCATATATACCTACTTAAAAATAAAAGTATAATGGAATGGAATGTTGAACGTCATTTTCTGTTAATTTTTAATCAGTCACGGCGAGAAAAGTCCTCGCGGCGAGAAGGCCGCGGCGAAAGGTACCTTGGCGGCGAGACGGCCGCGGCCAAAGGTCCTATTCCCTATTTTACAAAGTTATGATTTTGCCGTTATAATTCTGGAACGACAGAGAGAGGGATCAAAAGGAAAGTTTAAACTGAAAGAAATTTCTGAAAATAAAGAAAATGTCATTTTTCATCAAATTTTCCGACAACGTACGCCGGGTCCGAATTTGAATGGGGCGGGCCTAAAAACCAAACCCGCGCACAGCTCTAACCGGTGGTGAATCTCCTATAAAAAAATGTCGTACGGGAATGGGGGACAGTAAAGCTCGCCTTGCTCCGGACTCGAGAAAACCACAGATTTTAACGTAGCTCACGTGAATGGGATCCTTTCCTGAAGCGCAGGAATAAACACTAACATTTTATTTATTTTGCACTCCTGTTCTCCATTAGATCATAACTAACTTCTAGAGATAGCAAGTACATGCATAGTGGCATTGATAGGACTGCACGGGTCGCAGGAGTAATTTTTTTCAAGGCTTTCACGTGGGTCTCTTGCGTATCCCATGAAACGCATTTAGCACGTCAGCGGTCAAAAACATCCCATCTCACCCTCCCTATTTCACTTTCACCCTTTTTGTCTTTCCCCTTCTTTTTACTCTCCCCCTCTCTCAAAAAACCCCCCCTCCCGTTCCTCCTTGTCTGACGGCAAACACCCTAGAGCAGGCATGTCAAACTCATAGTAGAGAAGGGGCCATTTTCACGATAAGTTCACGACCTGAGGGCCGCAGGATGGTCTCTAGTATTTGTTTAGCTTTCTGCATAGTTTTAGGGGTAGGATATTTAATCACAATAATTTATTAATACTAATTTATTATATACAACTATAAAATATAACTTTATTCAAATTTAACTCAACTTAAATAACAATAATTAATTATTAATAGATAATTTTGTGTGAACAATATTCAAATGTAATTATTTTAATTTGACTTCTTATTAGAGATCTGACATCGTTTTTTCGACACAGGTTTTTCATAATCCGGATTTAGTTGTTGCGTGGTAACAACTTTTATCATTGATGATAGATGTGCATCAGTCAACCTTGACCTTTGCGGAGTTTTTTTGTTTTTTAGTACATAGAGAAAACAGTTGCTCACAAAGATATGTGCTTCCAATTAAACATCGATATTATTTTCGCGGCAAACTTTCGCATCTCGACAAAACGGTTAGGCAAAAACGAATAAAATTGTAGCGCACCGAGACCTCATTAAACTTAGTTTTTAGGATGTCATCGCACTGCATGTCAATCGATTCCAATTGAATTTCTTCAGCTGCTTTTTCAACATCAAAATTGAACGGAGAAGTAAATAGGGAAAATTCATTTTCTTGAGATTTAAAATCTTTGAACCTCTGCTCAACTTCAATTTTTAACACTTCAATTTTAGCTGAATATTTTTTAAAATCCAAATTCAAAAATGACTTTTTAAGTTCAGCTGCGCAGTGAAAATGAACCAAGATTCCCGTTTTTAGTAGGGTCTCCCATAAGCGTAACTTAATTTGAAAAGCTCGCACTTGATTGTACATTATTGTAACTAATTGTTGTTTCCCCTGAAGTTTCAAATTCAGTTCATTTAAATGACCAGTCATATCAACTAGAAATGCTAAATCCTGAATCCAATCCAAGTCTGTCAGCTCCGTTGTGTCCTGACACTTCAGGCCCAAAAACAATACTATTTCCTCTCGCAGAGCAAAAAATCTTTTGAGAACTTTGTGACAAGACAACCAACGAATCTCGGTGTAATAATGAAGGCCTTCGTACTCGCTTTCGATTTCTTTTTAAAATGAGGAAAACTGACGATGATTGAAACCACGCATGCGAATAAAGTTCACTGTTTTCGTAACTTGCTTCAAGACATGGTCCATTTCCAAAACTTTTGTGCAAAGTACCTCTTGATGTATGATACAACGATAGTGTTTTACATCTACATTTCCGCCAATTCCCTTGGCAATAGCCCCAACACGCCGTGTTTCATTCCAATCATAGCCGGAGCACCGTCAGTAACCAAACAAACAAATTTCCTGAGAAGAAGATTATATTTTGCGAGAATATGTTCCGTTTCCTTGAAAATGTTCTGTCCGGTAGCGGTATCATGCATGGGAACGAGCTCTAATAACTCTTCAGTTACTCTGAAATTAAGATCGCAGCCACGAATAAAAATAGCTAATTGGCAGATACCTTGAACATCACAAGTTTCATCAATTGCGATGGAATACGAATGAAATTTAATAGATTCCGACTGTAGTTGTTCACTTAACTCGGCAGCTATATCATTAATTCTTTCCGCAACAGTATTTCGGGACAGCGAAATATTTTCAAATGCTCTAATTTTGTCTGGGCACATAATTTCAACTGCTTTCATAATACATTCCTTAATGAAAACACCTTCAGTAAATGGTTTTGAGCGGCTAGCTATTAAATGAGACAATTCATAACTAGCCTTTACAGCTGTTTCACCTTCTTCAAACACATTTTTAAAAAAACGTTGTTGTTCTATGAGCACTGATTTTAAATCCCTCAATTTATCTTCTCGCACTTTTCCCGTGAACATCTCGTACGAAGTGCGATGTATTTCGTAGTGCCGCTTGAGATTATATTCTTTCGAAACATTAATGATTTTTCTACAAATTAAACATATTATTTTGTCTTTCATTTCACAGCACATATATGACAATTCCCATTTATTTTGGAATGAACGATTCTCACCACAAATTTTTCGTTTTCGAGACATCTATGCAGGGATAAAAAAACTTGAATAGTATTAACAAAACTGCGTGTGTACGATGTGAGTTGAGAATATAGCCCCACGATTAATCTTCTGAAAAGTGTAGGAAGGTTTGAAGATCGAATCTAACGACGGCTTCTTAAAGCAGTGGCGGAAAATCCTTTGGAACCTATGTGCCAAAAAACAAAATAAAATACAGTAAAAATGCCACCCAATAGAAAGAGTACCCATTAATTTGTATTTCTCTTAGCCGCATAATTAAATAAATAAATAATTAATTATTATAACTATTATAATAATATATAAAACTTTATAAAAATACAATAAAATGAAAAATAATTATACAGTGAAAGACATAAACATAATCCATAATAAATATTGAGCTCAGTATAACGCGCATTTTTACAAATATTAAAAAATATCGGATGTATTAAATTCGAATACCAATTATTTACTTAATAAATATTAAATAAATGGCCAGCCGCGCGGTGTGAAGATCATAAAATTAAAGAGTAGCGAATTTTCAAAATGCGCTTCAAGCTTCAAAAGACGGATGTCATTTATTGAGCATATTTCGTGACCGATAACAGAGAGCTTTCCAATAATAAATAAATAATTATAATTACATACATACACAGGATCTCGAACCGCCTTTATACTATTGGCTTTAAACGTACCCCTCTGAAAGATGCTCGCGTAAACTATAAATGTCGAGGTTCAGTGTGTAAGAACTGTGAGATTAACAAAATAGTTTTTATTTTTCATTACAGTAATTTTGAACATTTCGACAATGACTTTCATTACATTAATCTATTGTAATTGTTTTTTATTTAGTTACGTTACGCGTATTGTTTTATTCCAAGGCAATATAATACATACATACTGAATGCAGGAATATCTCAAAAATGGAAAATTCCGTGAAATATCTGACGGTTGGTGATTTTTGTTTGAGCGAGAGAAAGAAGTACATTGAAAAAATAAAATCTAAATAGATGAGATGTACTTACAGTTTACTGTAATGAATGTCACAGATACAAGTTGATGGACGGGAATATGGATATACTCTGCGAAGAATCAAAAATTCAGACGACAAAGAAAATTCACATAGCGCTACAATGCACCAGAAATTCTAGCGCTCTATCAAAATTCAAATGTCCACTCGTTTTCGTTGACTGCTATTTTAGTTCGAAATCCAAGGCGAAAATTAGAGCCGTGAGTTGAAACCCAATGCTCGACGATTACTAACTCAGTCCCCAAGTGCCTGTAAAATCGTGGAAATATTTTCCTTAAATAAATTCGTAGAATGAAAGGTGGGAAAACCCGAGCGAAAGGCTAATTGACCAAGGGTAATGTGGGAGCGCACCCCATGCTGTGGAAGAGGAATAGAATGGATTTTTGGCTATTTAAGTGCAGGGTTGCAGGGAAGGATATCGCTGGGAGGTGATCTCCAACTGTTCCGAGGGTTTTAGGCGACGTGTTTTTAAATATACTATCCGCTCGAATCCAGCGGTATAATTTTCTGAGGAAAGGGGATTCGAAAATGGAGGGACTCGAGAGGCGGTTCTAAGGTTCTTAACCTTTATCTTGGAGAGACATCGAAACAGAAGACCGGCAGCTTATTCCAGAATTGGTTTTGCGACACAGCGATTGGAATGTAGGAATCAGAGTTTTAAGACATTTGGTATATAAACGCCATACGTACGCGGAAGAGTAATATTCTATTGTAACCTTCCCCTATCTGCTTCTTTTGTGCGCACCATTTGGGCTCAAGTTTTTATTTCTGCTAAAATATATTATAAATTTTCACCAAAACTATAAAAGGGCCGTATTGCATTTAATTTTAAAATCTCATTGGGGCCGCAGAATATCAGGGATGGGGCCGCATGCGGCCCGCGTGTTTGACATGCCTGCCCTAGAGGGTGCGAAGTCGATGGCTGCACGCATTGGCCTCTCATTGAGAAATAAAGAACGCTTTCTATGGAAAAGTTTGTGCATTGTGGCTGCTAAGCGAAGAGGATGGTGTCATTTAATGTGGTATCGGTTTAATGTTTGTCGCACGGTGGTTTCTAAGTGAATTGTAAAGATATCTGATTCTCCCACGTTGCTCCCCACGTAGATCCAAATGATTAAGCGGTCTATCAAATGTCGTTTACCAAGAGAAAATTTTCTTACGAAGATAGGATGGAAAAGCGTTCGTTTGTTAAAAGAGTGCATGTTTAAGAGTTATTCTGCATTGCCCCAACAGAATGTATCGTCTTAATTTGGTGCGTATGCATTATATAATGTGTACACGATAGTGCATATGTGCTTGACAGAAGAAATACGGTGAATGTGCATCGACACAGCGGTGATGGACGCACGCCACCATTTGCTCATCAACCCTTGTCTTTCGGACACACCTGTAAATACGTTGAGTGCGGGTGTTTCAGCCGAATGCCGTATACGATACAACAAACGGTGAGTTGATATCCCTCCCAATTCTGTATTCTCTGGTTTCGCCAGGACCAACCTAGGAGAATTACGAAACATTTTAATTCCTGTATCGTAAACTCTTAACCACGCTCTAAAAGGTTGGCTCAATCACGTCCTTCAGTCATGGCACGTACACTGAGATATGTGCACTGTACTTATAAGAAGTTATTTTAAAATATAACATGCATTGCTAAATTAATGAATCTTACATGACGTCAGTCAATGAATGACTACATACTGGTCAGTCCTCGAAAGACGGATAAAGTATGATAAATTTATGGAACTTACGAAAATTTCACATTGAGTTTTGATTCCTCAACACTTAATTCTCGTAGTTGTATTGATCGATGCATAAAGATATATATTCACCCTAAAAGAACAATATACACTTACGGTTGGTTACACTGCTTCATAATGACATCATTTAAAACATTTTTTGGAAAAAGAATTTAAAAGTGTCAAGAATTGTTCAAGAAATATTATTTTATGAAACAACTAAGAAATATTCTTTTATATCACGGACAAATGTTAATCTAAGTTATTTAAAATCTCGATCCCAGAAATAGCCAATGAGGTTGGCTCGTAGATGGCGCATTCTTCTGTACTTCAGTTCTACCTCCGTCGGAGTAGGAGGTGTTTCATGACACTCAGTTCGTTAGGCGCGATCACGACTTCCAGAAAAATCATTGAAATCAGTATTTTGGAATTTTTTGTTGAAATAACGATGGTCGCGAAAATCTCTAACTGACAGAAATCAAATCTGAACAGAGTAGTCGATGTGTGCGTTTATGTAAAAATGAAGCCACCCCTCAAAAGCTAACGTTATCTCTCATCTTAAAATATGTTTAATTTAACGTGTTGATTACTCGGATAGAATGCTGTGCGGCACAAATGAATACTTTCAAATTCCCGAATAATTAAAACATTTAAACAATACTGGGCTTGGAGATCACCATATCAATCTTTTTCTTGTATTCATAAATACGTCCGAAGCGAACTGACTAAAATTTGGAGTTTTAGCTTACAGAAAGGTAATAAAACCGAATTCGTTTAAGATGTGTAATCAATTTGGATTTCAATGTGTGAAAAGGTTAACGAATTTTGTACTCGATACATTAAATTGACAAATTATCAATTAAATTTTACGTTGCACCCGCCATCTTGTGAGTGTAATAATGATGGATTCAATCAGGAATGTGCAACTCATTCATTTGTTCTGAATGAAGTTACTCCGTTAGACGAGGCCAGGTGTCACTAGTATCGCTGAAATCAAGCGCGCGCGCCTTTTAAACCTCAGGTTTTTTAATCCTCGTAAAATGCTTAATATAATTGATCGCAGAATTCTAAATATAAATATGAAATTGAAAAAATAACAAAATTATTGTAGGTCAATAATATTGCTTTATTTAAGCTTCACTAGATGTACACATAACAAGTAAATGCCGTATGCTAAAATGAAAAACCGTAGCACTTAAGCAGATTGCAAACTTGCTTTTGCAAAAATATCACAAATTATTTGCCGATACCGTTGCAGAAATATCAATGCAGTTCTAACAGTAGCATTTCATTTGATATTGCGAACGGGTCTTTGCAAACATCACAAATTACTAACAGAAATTCACTCAGAAAGAAGGCACAGTTACATCACAAATTACTATCTGATATTCAATCAGAATGAAGGCACAGTTACATCACAAATGACTACCTGATAAGAACGCACAGTTGCAGAAATCTCAGTGCAATTCAAGCATTAGCATTTCAACAGAGATCACACACGGAAAAGTCACAAAAACTGGAAATCCACAATGAGTCATCCACTGTTATTGCATACACAGGATAAACAGTGACACCCTTAACATGATATATATATATATATATACAAGTTGTTATGTGCTTGCATTCTGCAAGCATTTTCAAATTTTAGCATTTTTACAAATTCAAATTATTCCCAAGCGATATTGTACATAATCATATAACCATGTCAAATTTGGAGTTTGTTGCTCATTTAGAAGTGCCTTATAATTTTAATCCTCGTATGGAGCAATAATGGAGAAAAACGGCCCCTAACATTAAGAATTATTACACTCTTAAGATTTTTTCCATCTGTTGTAACTAAAAACCCATAATTCTGCCAAATTTCAAGTTTGTATCTCATTAAGAAGTGCCTTATAATTATCACACTCGTATGGGGCCGAAAAAGGGCAAAACCACACATTAAAAAAAGGAATTTTTGCAATTTTACAATTTTATCTTAGTTTGCCATGAAAATTCTATAATCCTGCCAAATTTCAAGTCTCTAGGTCCTATGCAGCTGCCTCGCATTTTTTGTACTCGCATGGGTCCGAAAAGGGGCAAAACCGCCCTTTAAAAATGGGAATTTTTGTAATTTTGTAATTTTATCTTAGGTTGCAATGAAATTTCTATAACCGTGCCAAATTTCAAGTCTCTGGGTCCTATGCAGTTGCATCGCTTTTTTGTTCTCGAATGGGGCAATAATGGGGTAAAACAGCCCCAAAAATGAGGATTATATCAATATCGGATTTCCTTCATTAGGTGTAGTTTAACATTAACAGCATTAAAATATAAGCCTCTGATTCCCATTAAAAGCTTACCCATATGAAAGGATAGAGCTTGTTACCAAGGAAACCTATTGTTAGACCCAGAAAAATTAGCAATTTTTTGCGATAAAAACTATAAAATTACGCTAATTCTACTCGGATTTGCATTCCGTCTTCAAAAATAAGAAACTACAATTTATATCCTATCCGAAAGTTTAAGTCTCGACTTTGTATCATGACGGGAAGTAATTTTAAAATGCAAATATAAAAACCTCTACACCAATTTACATGTTTTCTTATGGGCAAAAAATGGGGAAAAAAGGGGCCAAAATAGCAAGGTGGAGTACGAGAAGGAGCATGAGATGGAGTATGAGAATGAGTATGAGGTGGAGTATGAGAAGGAGTATGAGGCGGAGTAGGAGAAGGAGTTTGAGGCGGAGTAGGAGTAGGAGAAGGAGTTTGAGGTGGAGTAGGAGAAGGAGTATGAGGTGGAGTAGGAGAAGGAGTATGAGGCGGAGTAGGAGAAGGAGTATGAGGCGGAGTAGGAGAAGGAGTTTGAGGTGGAGTAGGAGAAGGAGCATGAGGTGGAGTAGGAGGAGTATGAGGTGGAGTAGGAGAAGGAGTTTGAGGTGGAGTAGGAGAAGGAGTTTGAGGTGGAGTAGGAGAAGGAGTATGAGGTGGAGTAGGAGAAGGAGTATGAGGTGGAGTAGGAGAAGGAGTATGAGGTGGAGTAGGAGGAGTTTGGGGTGGAGTAGGAGAAGGAGTATGAGGTGGAGTAGGAGAAGGAGTATGAGTTGGAGTAGGAGGAGGAGTATGATGTGGAGTAGCAGAAGGTGTATGAGGTGGAGTAGGAGGAGGAGTATGAGGTGGAGTAGGAGGAGGAGTATGATGTGGAGTAGCAGAAGGTGTATGAGGTGGAGTAGGAGGAGGAGTATGAGGTGGAGTAGGAGAAGGAGTATGAGGTGGAGTAGGAGAAGGAGTTTGAGGTGGAGTAGGAGAAGGAGTTTGAGGTGGAGTAGGAGGAGTTTGGGGTGGAGTAGGAAAAGGAGTATGAGGTGGAGTAGGAGAAGGAGTATGAGGTGGAGTAGGAGAAGGAGTTTGAGGTGGAGTAGGAGAAGGAGTTTGAGGTGGAGTAGGAGGAGTTTGGGGTGGAGTAGGAAAAGGAGTATGAGGTGGAGTAGGAGAAGGAGTATGAGGTGGAGTAGGAGAAGGAGTATGAGTTGGAGTAGGAGGAGGAGTATGATGTGGAGTAGCAGAAGGTGTATGAGGTGGAGTAGGAGGAGGAGTATGAGGTGGAGTAGGAGAAGGAGTATGAGGTGGAGTAGGAGAAGGAGTATGAGGTGGAGTAGGAGAAGGAGTATGATGTGGAGTAGGAGAAGGAGTATGAGGTGGAGTAGTAGAAGGAGTTTGAGGTGGAGTAGGAGAAGGAGTTTGAGGTGGAGTAGGAGAAGGAGTATGAGGTGGAGTAGGAGAAGGAGTATGAGGTGGAGTAGGAGAAGGAGGATGAGGTGGAGTAGGAGAAGGAGTATGAGGTGGAGTAGGAGAAGGAGTTTGAGGTGGAGTAGGAGAAGGAGTATGAGGTGGAGTAGGAGAAGGAGTATGAGGTGGAGTAGGAGAATGAGCATGAGGTGGAGTAGGAGAAGGAGTATGAGGTGGAGTAGGAGAAGGAGTTTGAGGTGGAGTAGGAGAAGGAGTTTGAGGAGGAATAAGAGAAGGAGTATGAAGTGGAGGATGGATAGGGGACAAGGAATGTGAAGCACTGGCAGCTGCAGCAACAGGTCCTTCTATGGATGGCACTACTCCCCGCAGTAGCCGCAACTTCAGCTCATTCTGGAGGCAAGCATCAAGGAAGTGCTTGGAGCACACCCTACTCCTAGTGAGCACTCGCTTGGCCCCACTCTGCAACATGGCCATCAGGTCACTGCTCTGGCAGAGGAGCATCCATTCCGATCACCTGCACATAAATACATTCATCAATATGAATAATAATAGATTACCAGAAAAATATAAAAATCCCTATAGGGTTTATTACTCTTCCGAAATAATTGGAAAACCATCCTATGTGGAAAGCATTGGAAGTTGTATCTTCGAACAAACTGGCATTACACTTCCACTCTAGGTTAGTTGTGAAATTTAATTTGTGATTCCTGTCATTGTTTAACATTATTAGCATAATTGCATAGGTGCACTGGGTGTTATTTACAACGTAATCACGAAATACAAAAGTGTCACACGGCGAGAACAATAAATGCAGAAAATAAACACATTATAACAATTAGCAGTGTTAAATGCATTATAGGAACTGCTGTCATATTAGGAGTAAAGTTAATGCATCAAAATATATCACTTACATATATCACATCAGTCTGCACACGTAACTTTGAGTTTCTTTTCCTCACACTGTGAGGGCCTCATATTTATTTATAGCCTAGGGCCACAAAAAATGTAAATCCAGCACTGCTGCCAAGATAGCAAAATTTATCTACCTGCTCTATTTTTGTGTTTCCAATTTTAGTGTTAGTCTGCAATTGAGAGCTTGACCTGCCCACAACTAGAATTTTAGTTTTATTTGCATTGTTTTTCAAATAAGCTGTCTGTAATGATGAGTCAAGAACTTTTAGCATTCTGCCCATTTCTTTTTCTGACTCTGCCACAATGGCTATGTCATCTGCATGCCTTATGCAGCAAATTGATATTCCATTTATCTTGACACCCTTTGTCTTCCGTTTTAATTGAAGGATGGCGCTTTCTGTGAAAAGGTTAAACAGGTATGGAGAGAGCGAACATCCTAGGGATGATGACGGTTCTGCTTATTATGAAGTCTTCAGAAACATCTCCCTCTTCGTAGCACTGCTGAATGACCCTGTAAAGCCTCTCTTTCACATTGTCTCCTAAGTTCTTAAGGAGCTCTGCCTGGATGTTGTCCAGCCCTGCCGCTTTCTTGTCCCTTAGCTGTTTCAATGTTAACTCGAACTCTTCCCTGGCAGGGCCGGTCCTAGCCGTGGGTGACCGGCCAGGGCGGCCACTCGCCATGGGCGGCCGCTCATCCTTTCCGATGCGTATTTGCGAAAATGGGTGGTGAGATATGACCCATCTCTTCCCATCCAACAAACTTAAGTCGATTGTTTTCACCCTCCTCTGAATGCTCGCCTTATATGAATTTAACAGTAGGAACCTTTGATTCTTCTTAAGGCACTTATTTTCCTAAATAGCACTCTCTCTCAATTAAGGTCATTAACTGAGGGACATGGTTCAAAATTGTAATCAAACAGTCAACAGCTATGAGTTCACAACCAATGTTTTTCTTACAGAAAAAGTAAAAAGCTTTGGTATGAACAAGAGGCTCATATTTTATACAGACAATGCAGTTTCTCTTATGAGATTCCGGGTTCTTTGGCCAGGGATGAGACATAAGAAGCCAATCTGGTGTGGGTTTTCACATAGTGCGTTGTGAATTTTCTAATCCCTCTCCTTTCTTTGGTTTGGAATAATCCGTGTTAAAAATACCGTAATTTATTAAGATGCCTGTGCATTTCTTTAAGGTGAGGAGTTCTGAAGTAGTGCCACGTACATCTAACAAATTGATCTCCCACGCACTGCCTTTACAGTATTTTCAGAAATTTCAAGACTTGCCCCTTCAGTCCGGATCAAACTATTCAACTCTAAGTTTCACTTACCTTTCTATTTATAGTGTTCATAAAGAACTTCCAATAAAATGTCAGACAAAAATAAAACAAAAATGTAGGTAGAATTTTAAAAATATGTGGGAGTTTGCTGCCATTAAGTCAAGAAGGGTACATTTTTAGGTGCATTTTGAGACATTCGTATTACTCTGTTTTATGTAAGTCATGCTCTGAGAAAGTGTTTCAAATTCTTTTATGAAAATATCATGTTATGTTCTGACTCCCGTTAAAGATCGATACAATGTATAAAAACATCAGTCTCAATGCTGCCTTTTGTATTAACCTGGTCAGCTGAAATAACAGTTCATCCTTTGCCACCCAGCGACATTGTTTACGTGAACATCAAGTCCAGTTCATACAAGCTGGTCGAGGTGTGTAAAATACTATTTGTTGCAATTTATGTAGATGATGAGAGAGAACACAAGATCACCGAGGAACTGTTTGAGGACAGCGGCTTTAATAATTCTGACATCTAAAGTAAATAAATAAATATTCTTATTTTTGTTTTGAAAAACAATATTTAAAGGGATGTTATCGATATGCATTGAAATGTAATATTTATTTATAAAAACATGTTCGAAAATATAAATTATTTCTGTACCGAAAAAAGTTGTATGCATTTATCACCATATATAATACACACACTAACTTTTTGTCAACTATTTTGAAAAGAAAATGCGTATTATAATCGGAAAATTATGGTAAGTAGGAAAGTGAAAGATTAAAGAAAATGTACAATAAAAACACTAAAGTAATTCTTCAAATAAAATCAAATCACATTAGTGTAATTCTTCTCCATTTAAATTATCATCTCTTTGCTTTTTTCCATTAATGCAGTCTAGCAAGGAAGGAATAAAAATTAGTGTGGCAATATTTTAAGAGAATACAAGATGGAAAAACTGTAACATATATATATTCTGCAACCAGGAGTATGTAACTCATAAAGGCAGAATAATTGAACATCTTTTAAAACCGTGTAATGTGTCCTGTGATAGTGAAAGAAAGTTTTATTGAAAAAAGATGTTCTCAAGAAATTGTTTTCTTTTGATAGTAAGTATCTTCCTGTTAATGTGGAATACTCCTCAGATGAAGTTAGTGGGCTTACAGAAATAGAAGCTAATAGTGCAGCTCAGACTGCAGATGTTCCCCTATTTATACCAGCCAATTCATCTTTGGCAAGTGATGTGGGTCCCACAGCATCTCAGCAGTAGTCAGTTTCCAGCCATTCATTTTTATTGAGTTATACTTAAAAAAGAAACCAGGATTATTAGGATTTTTGGACAGAATGATTCCACAGGAGAAGACTGAACATAACAGGGTGTTTGCTAAAGCTATGTATGCATGTAATTTGTCATTTCACATTATAGAATTTAATTGTAATTTAATCTATTGTAATTTTTTTGGTAAATTGCACCCAATTTATACTCTACCAGGAAGAAAATGCTGAGCTGGACATCTTGATGAAATACTACAAAAAATTGGTAGTATTATTGAAGAGGCATCCCATCTATCTATTGTCTCAGATGGCTGGAGCAATGTTCGAAATGAAGGTATCATTAATTTCATGGTAGCAGCTCCTCAACCATTATTCTACAAATTTTTAAACATAAGAGAACACCGCCACACAGCAGAGTACGTAGCATCACAGTTTGAAACTGTTATTGAAGAACTAGGCTCGAATAAAGTATTTTCTGTTGTGACTGATAATGCAGCAAACATGAGATGTGCATGGAATATTGTGAAAAAAAATATTCACATATACAGCTGTCGAGTTGCTCTGCTCACACATTGCAGCTCTTTATTTATGATCTAGAAAGTATTCAGTCAATTCAGTCCCACAATTCAAAAGTTAAGAAGATTGCCAAATTCTTCAGAAACAAACATGTTCCAGCTGCTGTACTTCTTCGATGCCATAAACAGCACAATATAAATTCAACATTGAGCATGCCTTGTCTTACATGTTGGGCATCAGTGGTAATGTGTTTGCAGAAACTTCAACTATGTAAGAAAGCTTTGCAGTCAGCTATAGTCGAGGATAGTATTTCTAGCATCTGTTCACGAGACATCAGAAGTGACATATTAGATGATGTCTTTTGGGTACGAAATTTGAAATTTTTAGATATGCTCTTACCCATTTCTGAAGCAATACATAAAGTTGAAGGTGACAAGTGTACACTGGCAGATGTGAAGTCTGAATTCATGAAAATTCAGAACCACATAAATGACAAATGCAAAGAATTACCACTCTCAGCAGCCGAGGAAAAACTGGTAAAAGAAATGATAGAAAAACACAAGTGGTAAGTAATCACTGATGTGCACAATGCAGCATATATTTCAGATCCCTGATGTCAAGGTGATATGCTGAAAAATGAAGAGCGTGATGGTGTATGCCAATTAATACTAAATTTAGAAATTTTCCTGACAGCAATTCTATTTTGTCTGAAATAGTTAATTTCAAAGCAAGAAGTGACATTTTCAACTTTAAAATAATATGGAATGCAGTTGAATCTATTAATGCAGGTCAGACTACACCATCAAACTGGTGGGAGGGTCTCTACCCTTCCAATTTACCAGAGAAAATTGCTGACATTCTGCTGACATCTCCCAGTTATACTGCTTGTGCTGAGCGAAACTGCTCAGTTTGGGGGAACATCCACACCAAAAACAGAAACAGACTCAAAGCAGAAGCATCTGGTAAGTTGGCAACAGTTTATCATAATCTCAAACTCATGAAAAATATTTCTGAAAAGGATGAAGATTTGTTAACATATTCAAAGATTGAATCAGATTCTGGGGAAACAGAGTGAGGACATGGAAGCTGAATTGCTTTTTAAAATAAATAAATTTTTATTTGCCACAGGAACAATTTTTTTTACATTGTATTGGCATCGTCATTCATTTACACAATTTGCAATGTTAAACAGTATCCTCTTCATATTAACACCATCATTTTTAACAATTCACATTTTTTAAATATTATCCTCTTTATATTCACTGACACAGTAATACGCTTTATTTATAAGAAACATTTTTAACTCCCTATTAAAACGGTTTACATTTAAAATACCTTTCAGTTGTGAAGGGGGTTTATTATACAGCATTTTACCATCATAATAAGGACATTTCTCCAATAATTGAAGCCTGTGATGTTTCATATATAGAAACTCTTTATTTCTAGTATTATATTTATGAACATTTTCTAATTTGATTTTTTGTACATTTTGTGTTCCTTCATATAAAATAGTGTTATACATATGCAACGAAGGGATAGTCATCATTTTTAGTTTTTTAAAATATTCCCTACATGAGACTCTTAGTTTCACATTTGCAACTATTCTAATGGCTCTTTTTTGTAAGGTAAAAACTCTTCTATTACTTCCCTTTGATGAATTACCCCACACAATAATAGTGTATCTGGCAATACTTTCAAACACTCCATAATAAGCAGTCAATAATATGTCCAAATCACAGCACTCTGCTAAACATCTCAGCAGAAAAATAGCCGTGCAAAGTCTTTTGCACACCTTATCTACCTGATACCTCCAGTTTAATTGATTTTCCACTTCTATACCTAGGAAACTGGCATTTTTCATCTCAGTTACCAATTCATTGCCCATTTTTATGTTGATGGTTCTTACACACTTTTTATTTCTAAATGACATATAAATTGTTTTTCTATATTTATGTTTAAATTATTGTTTTCAAGCCATTGTAAAACCGAATTTGCCATGATGTACATATTTATCTCTAAGTTTTCTATAGTAGGACTTGTTGCCAACACAGTGGCATCATCTGCATACAAAATTATATTTTTATCATTTACATCCGGAATGCAATCTACAATGTCATTTATGTATATTATGAATAACAAAGGTCCCAATACAGACCCTTGAGGCACACCATATTCTATTGTTTTTAAAGATGACCTGTATGCATTACCATCATTATCACAAATTTCCACTAACTGCTTTCTATTTTTTAAAAAGGATTCCAACCACTGATATGCCTTACCCCTAATTCCATATTTTTCCAATAATATATATTGATCTAAAGAATCAAATGCTTTACTTAAGTCTAAATTTATCCCAGCCACATATTTCATATCATCAAGTCCTTTACTTATTATATTAATATATTCTGAAAGAGCAGTTTGCATAGATTTCTTTTTAGTGAAGCCGTGTTGGCGTTTCTCCAGTATATTACATTTAACCAAAAAATTCCTTAGTCTAATTTCCATAAGTTTTTCTATCACCTTTGATATGGCAGAGATTAAAGAGATTGGTCTATAACTCTCTATGTTTTCTTTACTCCCTTTTTTATATAATGGAATCACTTTTGCAATTTTAAGTTCCTCAGGAAAATATCCTGTCACAAATGATTTGTTTATTATATCTACAAGTGGTTGATTAAAAGCATCTTCACAAAATTTCAAAATATGGTTAGAAATCCTATCATACCCGGATGATTGTTTGCTTTTAACATTTTTATTACACTTCTCACCTCACTTTCAGTAACTGGGTTAAGGAAAAAACTGAGATCATTATATTTTATCTTGTTTTTTTTACTTTTTGAGTCAGATTTACTTTTTGCAAAAATATTTTTCGCAACAACACTGATACAGTAATTATTAAACTCCTCCACTATTACTTGTTTGTCATTTATGATGACATTGTTGCTTACTACTTTAGCAAAATTACCCATTTTATTGTTACTCTTTGGAATTTCACTATTTATAACTCCCCAAAGAGCTTTTGATTCATTTGTTGACTCTTTCAGTATTTGTTTAACATGGTCAGATTTAGCTTTTTTAATTAATTTCCCATATTTTGACTTATGTTCACGTAATAGGTTTTTAATTTCTGGATCATTTGTAACCCTGAAAAAGTAAGCTATATCTTTTAACCTTTCCTTAGCTACAAGAATCTCTTTGGTAACCCAGGGTTTGCACTTATTTGCTTTTGATTTAACAGGAATTCCCACTTTTGGGAAAACAACATCCCAATAGTAGTCCACTAAAGATTTAAAAACAGCATACTTCTCATCCACAAGATCACTATTTTTAACTTGAGACCAATCTGCATGAGAGATGTATCTCTTAAAAATTTCCATATTTTCGATACTGTACTTCCTAGCTTCAACATAAGTTGTCCTGCTTTTTTCATGCTTTATTGTACTGTATATGCTTTGAAAGGTTAATTTTCTATTTTAAGTGCATAATGGTCTGAGAAACCAGTTTCTAGGATTACAGTTTTAGAACTTCCTTTGATTAAATTAATAGCAATATTATCAATAGTTGTTTTTGAGTGAAATGTCTCTCTGGTAGGGGAATCGACTGTTAATTGAATGTTAAAAGACAGGAGTAATTCTTTAAACTTTCTCGAAAAATAAGAATCCTCAGACACATTGGTATTAAAATCACCTGCCATAACAATTTTTTTCTGTTTCTTACAAATCTTTTGCAATAGTATCCTTAGTTTTTCTAAAAATTCCTCAACAGAACAGCTGGGTGATCTGTATATTCCAATGAAAGTAATATTTCCACCCTCACCTGACCATG
The DNA here is from genome assembly GCA_036926305.1 of Uropetala carovei. Taxonomy (NCBI): domain Eukaryota; kingdom Metazoa; phylum Arthropoda; class Insecta; order Odonata; family Petaluridae; genus Uropetala; species Uropetala carovei. The sequence goes on along the minus strand of JAXCHB010000084.1, from coordinate 4,944,992 downwards.
TAGTGATTATCGTTTCAAATTCTTTTTCAACACATAACCTATGCTTTAGTAAATCATAGATTTGGTAACTTTATGCTGAGAGTTGGCAAAAAAAGGTAACCCCACCACCTTTATACTTTGATCGACAAAAATAATCTACTAACACATAATTCCTGAAATTCAAATTCAATATTTCATCTTCATTAAGAGCATGTTCAGTCATACAAATCAAGTCAGGCTTTTCTGTCTCTAGTAAAACTTTGAATTCAGATTTTTTGTTTGATAAATAAATAAATTTCCTCATTTCACAATGGACTGGCACAAGTTCAATTATGCAAAATATAATACAATAAATCGTGTAATGATGGTAGCCAATTTAGATTTAGACTTTTTTAATATGACTTTCATAAAATTTAAGACTTATTGTATCGAAAAATTATTTAAGTTTTTTAAAATTTTTTTTGTAGACTATATCCTGATAGAGACAAATAATATAAGATGTAATGTGACATATGATATTTTATGCTATTCTTGTATTGTCATTTTGGATAAAGAGCAAACTGCTCCAAATCCGTAAATAAAGATTTATTATTATTTTTTCATTTCTTATTTTCCCTTTCTGTGTCGGTGTTTAAAAAAATAAACTAATAAATAAGGTCACAACTTCCTTTTTTTGTCCACTGAAAAACTTAAGAATTTCTGTTCATTTCACCTGATGTGGTCAATAGTGGTGCTCTGCAATAATCTTCGGTTTTGATACATTCTGTAGCTCAGTAATTCTTTTAAGGTAAATGAAAGATTTGACAGAGAATTCCCTAGTGTGGAACGGCCTCACCCCTGCATTGTATCATGTACAATACGTCCGATCTGATGTGAGCAGAGAGGCCCACCCACCTCTGAACCGGTAGGAAAATTAATAAATTATACAAGCATATATTAAAGAATATCATTGGCTAGATCGCTAAGTGAATGAATTCCTCATCGCCGTGCTGTCGTCAAATATCCTACTAATGAGAATGATAGAAGCTAAACGATAAAGTTTTCGTTAAGCAATATTAGACGTTTACAATATTCACTCACTTTAAATTTGTCGAGAAATTTACAGCGAAAATGTTCTGAAGAACGTAAGTTTACGCTGGAGTCATATTTTTCTCACAAGAGCGATAGAGAATGGAATTCTAATCGCATATGCTTACGAGATGCCAACAAGCCCTAATTAGATTCATTTCCATCTACAACAGCATTACCTCCCATTCTAGTTATCTTGGATCCCGTTCATCCAGCTTGATCTTTGGGGAACGTAACATGGCGGATGCGCGAATGAGCTGGCTTCACCCCCACTCCTTCCATTTCCGGGCTATGGGCACAACCGAATGAATACATTCGAATAATTCGGTTGTCGTAAACTATCGAATAATTCGATTGTTTGGAAAGTAGTCGAGTGTGTCAATCGTTTTTTTCCGCGTTAGAAAAATCTTATGCGAATGATCCAGTCGAGCGAGTGTAATTCAGTTGGTAGAGTTAGTTGGAAGATATTCGATTGAATCGTTCGAATTGTATGTATTACAGAACCAAGTATACGGTTGTGTAGCTGAGGACATGTGAAGCTGATTACCTTACGTAATATCTTTTAACCCGTCAGCGTCGTCATGCGTACTGGGAACGTCGGACGGAAACTCCACATGCGGTCGTCATGCGTACTGGGAACGTCGCGGAGGTCGCTGGCTTTCTTTATTTTTTTGACACAGTAAATTTTCTTAGATATGGATAACCTTTATATATTTTAAAAGAGGAACCTTTGGCCTTCCTATTGTGCTTAATTCTGTAATTTTTACTCTCCTTCTTTTTACTTTTATTATACGTTAAGTTTTGTGATTAAATTTTCACGTAGATAGGAGAATTGGGGAATTTTGGCTTCTAAAAAAGCTCCTATTCAACGAAATCTTTGCACGAAAGCAACTGTGAGGTGTAAGAAGAGGATATAGGCCCCATTTGTCTGCTATCAGACATCTCCAAGTTCGGAATCAAGACCTTCGAGCTCTGTGATTTGACTGGCTACTTATGGTCATTTCTTGTATACACGGGGAAGGATACTGTGTTTCATTCGCCCCTTGTCTCAGCTAATGTAAACAAGACCATGGCAATAGTTTTGAATAGGTTCCTCTTTTAAAATTATGAAGGTTACCCATATTTAAGAAAATTTACTGTGTCAAAAAAATAAAGAAAGCTAGCAATCTCCGCGGCGTACCCAGTACACAGGACGGCGCTGAGGGGTAAGAATCCTTATTTGAAGGTTTTTTTTCTGAAAAACTTACGGGGAAGAAGTTGAAATCCAAGATAAAACAGTAGATGTGAAGTACTCCGTAAACTTTGAATAAAGAAAAACTGAGTAAATGGCTTCCGTGATTGAGTGAAAGAATTCATAGGCGTATTTCACGCGAATAATAATAACTAAGACGGTGTGAAAAACATAGGTAAATATGCATAGTTTTAAGTAAAACCTCAAAAAATTTCAGTCAAATTCCATAAATATCTAATAAGTTACGAATTTTTATATGGTTTCGCGCAAAAACTGCGAATTTCCCTAAATCTCTTCCGACCTGCGTGACGTATTATAGTTAAATGTCCTCCGCGCTTGAGGGGTTAATATTAACCAGGAAAAAAGCTTCATTGTGTCATATGAATTCACACAATTTTAATATCTGAAAATAATTGTTTATTTGTAAGATAATTTTTATCGTAACAAAGTAACATTTTCTTTTCTACTTCCCTTCGTGTAATTTTCCTAATAAAATGTAATATTTTCCAGGAATCATCTTATTTTCTAAGAATTGTACATACGTCTGTTAGGTTTATCTTTATATTGATCAGTCTATCGGGTCAGTCCGTATTTTCTGATTGATGCATTAAAGTTCAACTATTATTTTCACATATTTAGTTGAATGTAAAGAACTTAATTAGTGTAGTGTGACTAATCAGTGTCGTTTATATTTGTTTATAATTGTTTTGCATTTTATATAAAACAATGTACTTAATAGTTTTTGTATTAATTTACGTAACGAAATAGAAAAGATGTCATAAAATGTTCTATGTAAAGAATTTAATTAGTGTAGTGTGACTAATAAGTGTCGTTTGTATTTGTTTATAATTGTTTTGCATTTTATATAAAACAATGTACTTAATAGATTTTTGTATTAATTTACCTAATGAAATAATTAGAAAAGATGTTATAAAACGTTGTATTAACCAGGAAAAAAGCTTGATATTTGGTAGGATTATAAGTTTTTGGTCGCAGCCGAAGGAAAAAATTCGAAAGTTTCGAAATTCCCACTTTGAGGGGTTATTTTGGTTCCTTTTTTCCCCATTTATGGCCCCTAAGAAAACATGTAAATTGGTGTAGAGGTTTTTATATTTGCACTTTAAAATTATTTCCCTTCAAGATACGAACTCGAGACTTAAACGATCGGATAGGATATATATTGAAGTTTCTTAATTTTGAAGACAGAATTCAATCCGAGTAGAATTAGCGTAAATTTCTAGTTTTTATCGGAAAGAAGTGATAATTTTTCTGGGATCAGCTATCTAGGCAAGAGGCTTAATGCTTTCATATGGGTAAGCTTTGAATGGGAATCAGAGTCTTATATTTCTCCTTTAAAACCTTACTAGCGTAATGCCCATTGAAATATCTAAAGATTCGATCGTTCAAGCTATTTATGGAGATCAAATTGGCATCAGAAACATTAATTGTATTGAAAGTCATTTCCCACTCTCACCCTCCCTCTCCCTCTCTCTCGTATTAAAAGCAATCAAAGCACGTATACGCCCGTAATGGTTGTGTAATAGTACCGATTACTAACCATTGATATTACTCGTGTTGCGCTTCGTTGATTTGTATACGACAAGGATTGTCTTCAGCCTTGATATCCAGATTAATTGAATATAAGACGGCCTCGACCAGTAAAAGGTAACTTATGCAGGTTATTTCACCAAATTTGAAGTAACGAGTATATTAAATGTTAAAATATAAACGTTATTTATAAAAATTTATTTTTATACCCATTACTTGCTGCTTTATTCGACGGTTACAACCAGGGGTGCACCGTTCATATATGACACTGCGCGATGCACACGGGCGGTCAAACAACGGGGGCGGCCGATTTATCGTCAGACACGTACAGTATTTTTAACAGTAATGGGGATTATATTATAATATGCTTTATATCGTTTAATATTTATTGGTTACGGAAATTTATCAAAACATAAGGCGTTTCTTTTTTGTAAAGAACGCCTAAAACTGGCGATAAATGAGAGACTTACACAGGTGCGGCGAATGAGAGACTTGCACACGGGCGACCGTGAGGTTACGACTACATATGTATTATTTTATTCTTTCGATGTTTAGATTTTATAAGGTCGAAGTTTTTGATTCACTAAATCCGCTGAAATTCAAAGGGCAGTTCCGCTAATGTCTAATATAATATTTATATATTTACGCATTTCCTGGAGGGGCGACTGAACCCCGCCTTGCCCCCTCTGCCGACCCCCGTGGGCTAGAATACGGTAAGTCTCGAGGTAGATGTTACGTCAATATTGTCGAACCATCTAACCCAATCCTTGGCATCGACAAGGCATGCTTACTCGTACCAAGCTTTGAATGGGTTTGAAAACTTGAATCAGAGTCTGCTAACGGGAGTGTGAACGGTGTGAAATTCAAGGTGGATAATTTACTTTCAACCCCTTCCAACTCCTCCTAGCTAAAGGATTCTTATTTAACCTGCTGGCAGAAGAGTTTTATTAGTCGCATTCTCACCCTTATAAAGGTTATCCACCCTCCTCCTTATACTTCTCACCTCCTCTACTTCTCCAACTCCTCCCTTTCACTACCCAATCTTTCTCCTTCCATCTATTATATATCGAACTCCGCCAGCATTATTTTAATCGAAAGAAATGAATTACGCTTATCTGAATGAATTACCCGAGTCGTCAAAATCCGGAGTAAATGCCTCTCTATTGCGCCTTGGCATTTACCCGAGATATTGGATATCAATTACCATTCGCTTTAAGAAGGCCGGAGAAATAACGACCGCGGGTAACAATGGAAGATTTTCATTCAGCGCGGTATGCAGGAGTGTGGATGTTCTTGCGTCTGCTTTGTAGGTGCTGGCGATACGATAGAATAAAGAATTGGGAAAGATACAAACTCACCGTTTGGTATATAACATGCGAAAACACACTCATCGTATTCACTGGGGTGTCCGACAGACATGGATTCAGAAGGCAGTGGGTGTCCTCTGCCCGTAACCGCTGCACTTTTGCACACTCCTTAGGTCGAAGCACACTCGGACTAAACACACGCGATAATTTGCCATTGTGTATTGCCGACTATCTGTTAATCACGCACCAGAAATCACTTCTTTAGAAAACGCTCGCTTTTCCATCATCTCTTCGTAAGAATATTATTCCTCGTAAAATGACTATGGATGAACTAATCACTCTCGGTTCGTTCGTCAACGGTTTAATTATATTGGATCAATATTGAGGGCAATGTGGAGGGATCAAATTATCATTGCAATTAATTAGAAACTCGTGCGATTAGCATTTAATGCAATAGGACATGACATGACACGATCCTCTTCGTTTCTTATCCATAACGCTCAATCCTTCCTATAGAAAGCCAACCGTTTTCTTTGCTTGTAGTACATACGCGTGGAACTAATGTGTTCAACCAACGACTTCACTCACTTTCAATGCTCTGGCTTCAGGGAAGAGGAGGTCGGAGGTATGAGGGGTGGTGCGAAAATGGGGGAGAGGAAAGGAGGAGGGTGGAAGGAAACACGGAAATATGGAGGATGAGGCGCGAAGTTTTTTCCCCGCTCTACTGTTCAATAACTACACAGGGGTGAAGGCCTTTTAGCTTAGGTCAGCGGTCGAAAATCTTTCAAAGTAAAACCAGAAGTAGTTTTTGGTCGTTTGTCTAATTCGAAAAACATTTGGCCCCGGAACAGCGCGAACTGTATAATTATAAAATATAATAAGCATGACAATATTCCTTCATAAAAGCTGACAGAAAATTAAAATGCATCCAATAAAAAATTATTACAAACTTAATTCCTTTCATGAGGGAACGTGTTGTTATTTGATTGGCAGCACCTCTCTGATTAGAAGTGTATGTTGCATTTTTCATCAGTCAGCTTCTGGCTTTTTCGATGCTTTTCTGGTTTGGATATTCACATAGATAACTAGTGTATTGACAGGCACCTTCATGAGACTTAAGCAGTGAATCACCATATAAACAGGGGCAGGGCCGGTTTCAGGCGTAAGCGACGTAAGCGGTCGCCTACAGGCTCCACTTTAGAGGAACGGCAAAATCAATATTTCGGATTTTTACATTTTTATTTTTTTTAGGTTTATTTCACATAACTTGAAAACATCGCGAAAATATTTTATTTCACTCCATGATATTTCATATACATTCAGGGTCGGTTCAAGGTGTAAGCGACGTAACCTACTGCTTACAGGTGTCACCTGAGACATATGCTTTAAAGTTTTACATTGTCTAAAACAGGCGATACACTGTGTGCACTTTCCTTAACATCGTTAGCGTGATATATACACGCAAAATCAATAACTATGATGCTAAGTTTCACGTGCTTTTAGAGATTACGCATTGTAATTTCAAATAACCTTTCCGCTCCAAATACAGCGAACCTTCAACACTAGAGATTTTGATTACTCAGGGCTTTGTACAAATATTTTACATTCGGGATCTCTACCTTTTGCACTTAGCTTCCCTCTCTGATCCCTGATAAATGACTTTGCAAAGGAAAAGAGCCCTAATCTCGTCCTTTTCGAAAGGTGGGTTCGTAAAGTTGAAATATAAAAATATTCGGTAATATAATCATTACATGGTAGTTTTATTATAAGGTCAGTGAATGATTTATTTCTATTTTCTGAATGTATTTAGCTGAATATTGTTTTTTTAAATAAAGACCGATTAAATAAGTTTATTTTCTTTTTTTTATTATATCATTAATATTATTTCATGCCTTTGATATCCAGAGGGGCGGCATATTTTTACCTCGCTTACACATATTTTTTAGCTGAAACCGGCTCTGACCAGGGCCTCGGGTCGGGCTCGGATATCAGCGAAGCCACAACGTAGGGATTCAGGTTGGGAAAGGTCTACACCACTGTGCCGAGACCGGGCGAAAAATTTCCTTCCTATTAGACCTCTACAACCGATTGCTGATGATGCCACTAGACTCTCGTCAAATTTAGTCCGATCCGGATGGGAAAAACGGTGGTAATAGATCCAATGGAAGCAGTATTAGGTGGCCATGCGGACGAGAGTTCTGTGAGTCAACAGAAGCGCCGCGTATCAGGGGCATCCGCAATAGCATCGCAACACTGCTGCATTTAAATCCGAATTTCGGACGTAGCCTCCAGGGCCGCAGGAGGCGATTCTCCTCGCAAAGGCGTTGATTTGTTATCAAGAAACATGTAAGTGTTATTTGAAGATAAATATGAATCATTGAAGTGGAAAAATCCCTATTCCAGGATAATACTGGTGTTAGAGAATATACAGGCAAAATAATAAAGTCAATTAAAATTATTAATATTGTCACCGTGACGACTTTTTTGGTTTCTCTAATACGAAATACTTTCAAAGAATTTTTAGATAATTATAACGTTCCTAACCAGATTCTGTGTGAAATTTATTAAGACTGAGCGTCGTAATTTCATTTAAATGGGGTGTTCGCCATATTCAAGTGAAATCCTAAATGGTAAGGCTAGTATTTGGACGTCGTGTGACTCCCAGGCCTGCTAGGACGTGAAAAACCGCTCCTGTGCCTGAGTATTCCGAGTGTTTCACGCAGAAAAGTAGTCCTATCTAAAAAAAAATTGCAAACGCAGAAAACTTTGGTTTGTCGTATACCCTTGTCTACTGGACCAAGAAATGTTGGTTTTCCACGGTTTTTAAAATGGTAAATTTAGGTATAACTAGGCGATAAGCCCCTTGCTCGCTTACGCTGCCCCCACCCCCTCTTGTTCGCTGTTGTTGGATTTAGATTTGTTTTACGGGAATATGTTTTGAATATATTTTATAGGGGATGTATGTTTGGTTTTTAATAACAAATTAAGACTGTTAGTTGAATAACTCGATAAAAAATAACATCAGACGGCTGAAATTTCCGGAGATTAAAAGCGTTAAAGAGAAAGAGACAACCAGAAATATTATTTTAGTAATATATATAAAAATCTGATGTGGCCAACACATGACTTTCTCCATATTCTCCATATATTTAAATTATTATGAATAGCATTATAAGGCAAAATTATTATTTCGTATCGTAAAAGAATACCATCGTCCTTGTTGCCGTAAATGACATATATTTTGAAGGTTTACAGAATTCTCCTCTACATGGTGTTGGCGCTGTTTACTGGTATTAAGATAAAGCGAAATATATCCGAAATGGATGGTTCTACGAAAATTAGTTTCAAACAAAACTTGGAAGAAATATTATTCTCTACAACTTTGGTCCTTACGAAGTTTACCAACAACGATGTATTTAAGGAGATATTTAACGGAAACCGAAAAACCGGTTATTTATAAATAACTCCTAAACAATAACTCCTATAGAAAATTGTTTCAAATGAAAATTGTAGGAAAGTACATTCTCTATAGCGTTCGTATAGAATTGTATATACAATAATGATATTTTAACGAAGAAATATCGCAAAAACCGAATCGGGTTTCGAATAATCCTCGACTTCCGGTTATCCGTTATTGTCCAAAAACTAATCAGTTCTTTGTGCTCATGTGAAAGTGTTAAATATGAAGTTTGGTAACGATATGGCATGTACTTTTTGAGTTACAGCGCCCACGCTAACATACACACACACACGCACACGCCCACGCACACGCATACGCGCACACGCGCTCAGGCGCACAGGCGCACACGCGCACGCGCACACGCACACACACGCAGTGGGACGACCAAGAGGATTGTCGTTTGCCCGATAGAGAAAAAGCAAACCTACCGCGAACTCTCGTACGCAACAAATGGGCGTCGGTGGCCCATAAGGGGGAAGCACACAGACGACGAGGTCCACTGGCTGGCGATCAGGGAAAGGCCGAGTTTTGGCGCAGACGCCGACGTTGCCTGGCGACTGGCGCACGATAGGTGGGCGGACGCGGTCTTCCTCGCCAAAACGGGAGTGCTGGGCGCAGGGAGTTGCCCGTGGTGCACGGATAAGGTGGGGAACGCTTGGCACCTGGCTTTCGAGTGCGCAAAAGCGAAACCCATGTGGGGCAACGTCCTCAAACTCATCAAAGCCCTGACCTGAGGGACCTGTATGCAGGCTTACGGAAAAAAACGGGACTCGGCTATAAGGGTGTCCAACTGGCGAATTACCTTGTCACGTTGGGGAAGAGCGTGATTTATAAGAGTTTCACCTTATTCTGCAAAGGGAGAAAAACGCAACTCGACAACTGGAGGGAATTTCAGCATTCATTGAAAAAACGAATCTTGTCGGAATGGGCCTATCACCAGGGGAACGATACCGTAACCTCGTTCTCGGAGTTCTGGGGTTACAAGGACATACTCTGCTCTGTTGACCAAGGAGAACTGATGATGGGAAACCTTATCCTCACGTAATCGAAGCATAGGAAATGGTTCAAATCGCATAACAGTACTGAGGCATCTCTCATCATCATCATCATCACCTTTTTATTTATTTATTTTTTTTTTTTCATACATAATAATCATCATCATTATGCCTCAAATCGTTTTAGCCCTGAGGAGTGCATGCGAAGAGCGGTGATCTGTTGGAGAATGCCCCAAGGTTGCGGTAACCAGCCCCTTCGGCGGGGAACTCCAATGGAACATTTCTCTCTCTCGCTGCACATAAAATTAATAATAATAATAATGAACTACAATGAACTGATGATATGAATAAACAAGGTGACGGAGAGAGAATTACCCCCTACCGTTCCCTTTAATAATAATAATAATAATAATGAAACACACACACACACACCATTCCGAAAATACTCTAAACGTGTTCTAGGGACCTCAAAACATGTATTTACGTTGAAATGTCGAAGTCGATTTTTTTCATGAATACAATACTTTCCCATTACTACGTATGGAGAAAGTAAAAAATATAAACAACATGAATACCTACTGCGTTCGATTTATTTGCATTATATTCATATCTTCGGTCATTTCGAGCAAGTTTTAATCTTATTTTCGTTCCTTAAAGCCTTTTTTTCTGTACATATGCCCGGAAATTACAGAGGACAACAACAACGGCATCCGTGGAATCTTATTATTGAAATGTTAAGTAAATTTTACCAAACCTCGAGTATAAATTCAAACTAGGAGTGAATTCAATTGAGATTGAGTAGTCGACGGTAAGAATAATAATCCTCATTCATTTTGGCGTGTTTTAGCGTAAATTTCTTGTCGATAATAATTTTAAGATATTTTAAAGAGTAAAAGAAAGAAAGGCTTCAAGCCAAAAGGTTGATTTTTACGTGTCACCTTATGGGAATGGCCTTTCATCCTCTGTAGACGAACCCGTGACCCCTTTTCGAAATTTTTTTAGTCATAACTTAAGAGATTCATTAACACTGAAATCCTGAGAAATCTCAGGTTTCTAACTTTATTTCTAATCGAGTTATTCACAAAATTAGAGTGTTACGCATCATGATGACCATTGTGATTTCACAGTATAACTCCTCGGAAACTTTTAGAATAAGTGGATAGAATAGGAAACAATAACATTTTTTCCAGTAAGCATTGCAAAAATCAAATCTTTACAATACGAACGTTTTTTATCTTTTGTTCAATAGAAAATTATAAATTTATTTATCTATATATTTTTCCATAAATGCTGTAGAGGATTCAACTTAAATTTAATCGCCCATTTCCTTGATTGGTTGTTTTTATCTGATCTATGTCAATTATTCCACGATTCAACATACCTGGTTGGAATAAATTTACCCAATTAATCTTAATCGTTGGCAAATCCGTTGCAGTCAGACTCATTGCAGAAGACCCCGTCTCACGTTCGACAGTGCTGCAAGGAAATGTTTTGGCTAATTTGGAGAATAACTTTCAATCATCAGAAACAGTGTTTGTGTCAACATGTTTTCACATTCCATTGATTGATTTTTTTAGTATGGAAATGAAATCGTTATTTATATTTTATCGCTCTCTCTCACCCTGTATGTAATAGGTGGATAAACAGGCCAGTAGACCCTATTCAATACCTTACCTTACCGCAAACTTAGTAACCGTCGGCAGACACTCGAACCATCCATCTACCAAGCGGTGCTTTCAATAATGTACATATCTATGATAAATAGTTGCTTTTTAGGCGGGATATAGAAAGATAAAAATCTTTATGCACTTCTAGGATGACTATAAATCTGAAATTTTGAAGGATAATAAAGTACATAGGCTGAAAGGTTCATAGAATGGAAGCACCGTATACTCGTCTTGTATGTAATATATTTTTTAAAACTGTTATGTGCATAAGAATGGCCCAAACAAAATAAACCATAGAATAATAATACCATTTCCTTTAACACAAACAGTTTTTCCCAATTGTGTGTTATAAAATATTTATATACACAGTAGGATTCGAACCCCTGATCGTTTCATTTGGAGCTAGTCATGCCAGCCACCTCTCTACCAAGGCTGGAAAATGTTCTTAATTAAACCTCAACCAAGCCGTAGAAATAACCTAGTTTGGTTTAGTATGGTTTCTAGGTTTAATTTGTAAAATCAAAACTCCCAATTGCCACTTGTCATTTGTGAATCAGACAATGAAATGTGTTAGACAAATAAACATAGGAAGCGGTTATGGCATGATAGAGTTTTGATTACGAGTTACATGTTTCAGCAGTGTCATATAAAAAATAAATTAAAAATATATTCCCATACTAAGATTTCTCCATACAATGTTTATGAATATTAGTTTTATTTAAAAACATAAAATTCTTTTTTTAAATGTTTAAATATCATTAATGACTAATATATCAAGGATGGTAGCTTTGAATCCATGTTCAATTGTTTGGCTCCTTTTAGATAATAAATAAATTGCTGCACAACACGATCTAGAAAGCACCCTCAAACTTTTGGCTTCCCATTATTATCATAACGTGACACGTCATTAACCTCCGGATCGTATGGAATTTTTATGGATTGGAAATAACATTTTGCACTTAAAACATTGTAGTATAAAAAATTTTTTTATAAACACCATGAATACATCATTAATACTATATTATTCAGTAAATTTAAATAGAAACAATTAAGAAATTATTATTAGTAGTATTGCATACTTGGATGAAATGTTATATTGTAGGGTTATGTACAAGTTAACATGGAAAACATTCTCCAACATACTGGTACTGATAGCTACACTTATTCACCATACCATTTAAATGAAAAATATACAGGAGCAATCTTTAGTAAACATATTCCTAAAACAACTATATGCAACGCTACATGGAGTTGGTATTTGATAGATGTTTAACTGCAACATTTACTTAGAGCCGCATTAATGTATCTAATTTGAAATCGTATATAAGGATGACTTAATGTTTATGCTGTATTCCAGGAATTAAATGTGTTGCATTGGGTACGCGAATGATAACATACACAAATGACAGAGAATTTCAGTTAATTAGCTTTTGCTGTGAACAGAAAGCCATGGTTCCATATAATGTATGGTTGCCAAAACTAATTACATAATAAGGCATAATTTGAATCAGGTACATACATACTGATGTGTTAGTCTTATTAAAATTATCCTACTAGATTGAAACCCCCCTGATTCAAAAGGTAACTAATTATTTGGCCAACACTTCCTTAATGATAAACATAGAAACAGATGAAAACTTCATTAGTGTTACTAAAAGAGAAACATGCCATGCTCTAAGAAGATTATATCTGTTTCTCTGTATCACATGGAATAAAGAAATGCAAAGCTAAAATATCATCTTCTAAATGAAAATAGATATGAAACCATGGCAAAACCGACTCTTATTAAAATGCGTCTTATTCCTTACTAGCACATTTTGATTGAAATTTGCAAGCAAAGTAAGCATGCCATGAAAATGACTAGAAAATATTACAACAGAAATGGAATGAAATTTATGAATATGGAAAATAAATTCTTTTTACATAACTCGTTGAAATTACACATTTATATTCCTAGAGCTATGTTAAAATTCCATCAAACTGAATACATGATGCTGGTAAAGGATGAAAAAAGCCTCCTGGGCACAGTGAACGAATTCATTCAATATATATATACGCATATGACAAATATTTATCCTTGTCACAGTCACATAAACCATTTATAAACCATAAAGATATGTATAAGATGAGAAATACAATTAAGCCCTACAAATGTTTCACGAATGATTGCAAGAAATCGTACAGGTGATTTCCAAGAAATACATAAGAAACTTGACATCCATCAGAGAAAAAATTCACTTGCCAGACAGAGGAACTGCTTCCACGTCTTCACATAATATGCCTTCCACCACACACTCTCTGTTGAAAATGAAAGCTGCCGAATGACTTCAAGTTTGTGCACGTTTCCAAATGACCCGAATGGGGTAGTGCATTCCATTCGTTAACCTTTTTTTTAAATGGCGTTTCCCCCGATATTATCGAGGCCTATTCCATTCACGAGAACCCTGCAAAACGATAATAAAAAATTTAGAATTGCATATATGGAAAAGAAATGAAACATTTTCCTCCTACACCTCTGAAAAAAGAGCCTTAACAGTAAAATGAGTGGACAAAGTAATAAATGAATTATTCATTAGGAACATTCACAACATGCATAAAACCTGAAATAATTTCACACAAAAATTAAATACATTAGAAACGTCAGTAATAACACATATACCAGTCCAAATAAAACAGGCAGCATAGGCATAAAACATATCACACCAATACAGGACATAGACAAATAAATTTCTATATATAAAAATTCGTCAGAAATGAAATTTGTCAACGCAAACACATAAAATACAAGAATCACCAATTCAGTCAACAATGTGATTGAAACACATTAGACAAACAACACTAAAACACTCGAAATCGATCAAACAATACAATCAGTCCTGAGCAACAAACGTCTCGTCACGCATTGGAGGTGAAAGTAAATGTCACGTCTGCACAGGCCTGTGCGGTCAAACCACATAGCACTATGGGTTTTCAGTAAATTAGGCATAAATACGTCGCTAATAACAATCAAAAACTACTCACCAAATAACACTTATTTATTTAACACCCTACATAGTATACCTCGACATCCGGAGCACCTGTTACCCATTCCAGCATCCTCGTTGCCCCTTTCCTAAGCAGTGTGTCCTGTGCCGCGTTGCCCTTTGGTTCCACGATGATCGGTCCTCCGGTGCTGGGTCCTCCGGTCCCACAGCCCTCTGTCCACTGCACAGTTGTGCAATGGCGCCTGTAAACCAATTTCTTCCAATTCCACGTAGGTTAGCTTTTTATATCTGAAACTCAGTTCAAGAAACGTTCTAGAGCACTATCTGTCCGATGAAGACAAATAAGTCACATGTATTAATGAAATGTGGCTGTATTTTTATAAGTCCGAACAACTTTCCATTATTCGCATTGTTTCGCTAAAGCAACTCGGAGATAAGAATAATGTGAAACAATGCACGTGAAAGTATGACGTATGGAACATAGCATTTTGAAGAATCATGATTTAAGAGAAATTGAGTTTAATTTTCAGATGTATTTTAAGTTAAAATATCGTACAAATTTTTATCATAACTTCAACACGGATACCCAGATGTAGGGGCACTTGAATTATTTATTTCTCTATGGCAACGCGAATATCCCTACAAGACTCGCTGAGGGTGAGTTGTAAGGGAATACATCGTGAAGGGAAATCCAGCTGACTTACCGATACTGCTTTCCGGTAGGCACAAATGATCAGCTGGCACTCCATCGTCAACTGTCGCTGCTAGCAAACCGATTCCCTATCTGACAACAAATTGCTCCAGCCCCAAATCTTTGAAAAACTAGGTGATCTAAACGAAAATCTTTAACGTAAAATTTTCGGATGTGAGCAACTCAAGAAATTTAAAATAAACAAAGATGCAAAATGCCTAGTTTTAGTCAGTCTACACTACACTACCAAAGGCAATTTGCATCGATGGAAGTAGATGAAAAATGGATAAACAACGGATTTTTACTTGAATACCGATAGAATCATCGGCCGAACACGGAATTATATTCCAAGTGAAACGCACTACTCTATCCGCAGGCGTCTGTACCTACGGATAGCTTCTTTAGACTTCCCCTAGGAAGAAGCCGAGATCGTTGTCTCGTTCGCTTTTAGTACGATACACTTGGAACCCGGACTCCAGTGAACGGCGGTGACCCCTCCTGCTGAATTTAGAGAATTGAACGAGTAAATTCGCGACTACTGAAACCTCTTAATGAGAGACATTTAGAAACAGGCGTAGGCTGGTGTGTTAGTTAGTGTTAGTAAAGGTATTCTACGCAAAATACTAACCAGAATGCGCCTGATTCTAAAGTTCATTTATTAACTCTTCGCCTACCACTGCCTGATCGAAATACATAGAAACAGACGTGAACTGCGATGTTAGTAATAATAAAAGAGAAAGATGCCATGCTCTAAGAAGTTTGCAGAACTCGTCCTTTCTATGTGTTGCTTGTTATAAAAAAATTCAAAGCTAAGGTTGACTATAAATGAAAATTGATGTAAAGCCAGAGCAACTGTTCTCTATGCCTATTATGAAACTGAATAGTGAAAGCTACTTCGGTATTCGAGGGTGGTGGTGATGCCAGCCAGAATGGGTCGTTGGCCTCCTATGTCATGAAAATAAAAATGTGAAAGTATAAGCTAGGAAACCACGAAGCACCGCAGCCACTAGACGATTTTAAGGATCGGCTGAAATGGTGTCGGTGTGGCATCCTCAAATTGATTAGACACCTTCAATTCATTCTGTTCTATGAATATGGCAAATAAATTCTTTTTACATAAGTCATTGAAATTACACTTTTATATTCCTAGAGCTATGTTAAAATTCCATCAAACTGAATACATGATGCTGGTAAAGGATGAAAAATGCTTCCTGGGCACAGAGAACGAATTCATTCAAATAAACACAGTCACATAACCATTTATAAACCATAAAGATATGTATAAGATGAGAAATGCAGTTTAGTCCTACAAATGTTCCATGAATGATTGCAATCAATCGTAAAGGTGTGTCAATGTGATTTCCAAGAAATTCATAGGAAACTTGACATCCATCAGAGAAAAAATTCACTTGCCAGAGAGAGGAGATGCTTCCAAGTCTTCACATAATATGCCTTCCACCGCATACTCTCTGTTGAAAATGAAAGCTGCCGAATGACTTCAAGTTTGTGCACGTTTCCAAATGACCCGAATGGGGTAGTGCATTCCATTCGTTAACCTTTTTTTTGAAATGGCGTTTCCCCCGATATTATCGAGGCCTATTCCATTCACGAGAACCCTGCAAAACGATAATAAAAAATCGGTACAAACCCTCTCATATACGTACTAATGCGTCGTTTAGTTACCTTTAGAAAATGAAAAGCGTATGAGCCTGTTTTTAGAAAACCCAATTTTTGTTAAAGTACCCCAAGAATAAACAAGCCTTCTATGCATTCATTAGGGAAAATGAAATAGGTAATTTTATTGAAGACGTATACTCAAGTAACTGTACGGAATTTGATGAAAATCGTTATAGCCGTTTCTGAGAAAATCGAATTATTGTTAAGTTGCCTAGAATAAACTAGCCTTATATTCATTTTTTGAGAAATATGAACTATACAGTATTATTGAAGACGTCAAGTCAAGTGACTGTGCGAAATTTGATCAAAATGGTTACAGCCGTTTTCGAGAAAATAGGATTGATGTTAAAAATGCGTAGAATAAACTACTCTTAATTATTGATGAATGTGAACCATTTCTATGTATACTCTGCCCAGTATGATAGAATGCCTATGTACGAGATTTCATTCATTTTCGTTCTACCGTCTAGGCTCCGGCGCCAGTAACAGTAATCTCGCGGTCGAATTTTTTCGCGAAAACAATACCTACTTTCTCGATACTTCGTATGAGAAAGTAAAAATTTAGAATTGCATTCATGGAAAAGAAATGAAACATTTTCCTCCTACGCCTCTGAAAAAAGAGCCTTAACAGTAAAATGAGTGGACAAAGTCATAAATGAATTAAACATTAGGAACATTCACAACATGCATAAAACCTGAAATAATTTCACACAAAAATTAAATACATTAGAAACGCCAGTAATAACACATATACCAGTCCAAATAAAACAGGCAGCATAGGCATAAAACATATCACATTAATACAGGACATAGACAAATAAATTTCTATATATAAAAATTCGTCATAAATGAAATTTGTCAACGCAAACACATAAAATACAAGAAACACCAATTCAGTCAACAATGTCATAGAAACACATTAGACAAACAACACTAAGACACTCGAAATCGATGAAACAATACAATCAGTCCCGAGCAACAAACGTCTCGTCACGCAATGCCAGCATTGGAGGTGAATGTAAATGTCACGTCTGCACAGGCCTGTGCGGTCATACCTCATAGCGCTATGGGTGTCTGTCAGTCAGCCAATCAAAAGGACAATACCATTTCAGATAGAAACGCGAGTAATTTAAACATAAATAATAACAATCGTAAAACATCACCTAGAATTTAACACCGTACATCGTATACCTCAACATACGGAGCACCTGTTACCCTTTCCAGCACCCCTTTGGTCCCACGATGATCGGTCCTCCGGTGCTCGGTCCTCCGGTCCCAGGGCCCTCTGTCCACTGCACAGATGTAGGGACGCGGCACCCTGTCATGGCAAATGGCTCTCTGAAAAAGACAAACCAATTAGAAAGAGGAAATAACCCAGTTCGGAGGGAATAACATCGAAAGAGACTTACTATGGAATGCAGTTGTCCGTGAGTCTTCTTCTTTGCCTAGAAAAGAAATTTGCAGCACCTGTCAACGCTTTTAGGAGGAAAGAGGTTAATGGTACATATACGAAGGCAAAAAAATACAATAGAGAATATTCGCAAGTGTATCAATCGCATAGAACATCGCATCATGTACGTATATATTCGCATGGAAGTGTGAGTCGTCGTTAGGGATTTAGTGTGACTGGCCAGTGAGGTCGACCTCCTTGGGAAAGGGACGTTTGAGAGAGCTCTCTCTATGCCACGGCCGGGCATTTGTTGTGTGTAACACCTTAAAATACTACTCTAATGGGTACGTGGCATGCCATAGAAAAAAGATCGAAGTGTATACGTAGGCATACGAATTAAAAAATATCGACAAATGCATGTAAGTAATGCGATGGTTGTAAAAAATGTAATTTCCATGTACACATGAACAAATAAAGTAAATAACTATCGGCAAATGCACAAGTGTAATACCATAGGACTAAAAATAGTAAGGAGAAGAAGTAAATCGGGAATGGGTGAAAAATAGGTAGGGTTGAATTGGGGAAGTTTTGCCTTGTTTTTGGGAGTCCTCTTCTTGACGAGTGCGTAGGAGCCCCTGAAATTAATAGAAATACAACGATATAAGTAAGGCTAGTGTAATTTTCCCGTCAAAAATGACGGGTATACATGAATAAATTAAATTTAAGACGGTTTCCTTTTCCCCCTCTCAATCCCCATCGCTATCTCAGCGTATAATAAGCACAGTATTACATATTGAATGGCGCTAAAAAAGGAAATCGACGAACAGTAAATAAACACGTAAAATAAACATAGATACATACGTGGTGTAAGAAACTGTTTCATCAACGGTTGTTACGTACTTAAAATATCAAATAAGGAACGGAAAATATGTACAAAAGTAAACACACACAACATTAAACTAATCCCCCCATATATATTAATATATGATGGATAAAAAGTAGTGGAATTCTTGTTCAAATTGTATTCATATTAAAAGCCACTCATGTAGAGAGAATCTGAAAATCACTTTTTCAATTTGAAATCTGAAAAGACTCGGGGTCGGAAAGGAACTCTAATATGTGATGGCCAATCTAAATAGCGGTTGCGGACGACTGTTTCCTTGTCCAGCCGTTCGCCCAAAAGAAAAAGACATCACCACCTCGTTGCCCTTATTATAATAGAGAAAGTACCTCGCATGAGCTGGAATATTCACTTATCCCACCAACTTGTACTATTAAAAACTTGTTTGGAATGTTACAACGCTTTCAATCAAATGGGTTGTTTAAAGTCAACCCGTTTGCATTCAGTGTAATAACTCTCAGCCCTCTCTAATATAATCCCGAAAATTTTCGGAGAAATTACTTAACCTTAGGTTAATTTCTAAATAGGGAAGCATGCCACTATCTTCGCACTCATTTCCCTTGAAGGCATTAAACATACAAGATAAAATTCACCCACGGGACTATATGAAAAGTTACAAAAATCGAGAATAAATGGTGGTGGTTTCACGTACGCGACAATTTCGAATATACCTAGACTTGATAAGCGAGACATTTAAAGAAATGCAGTGAATTTTACACTAACACCATCACAGTGCAAGAAAGTTACTGACCTTCGAAGTGTTGACTTGGAACACTCCGAAGTGGGCTCGTCGAACATCGGGCGTGGAATGAAAATCCTAGGTCTAGGAATGGCAGCTCAGGGCGATAGTCATTTGTCTAATTGTAGAAAGTTGAAATTCATTTTTAATGACATTAAATACAGTAAAGTTATTATACAAAATGATTTTAAATATAAAATTGTAATAATATGCTTGTTTTCTTTATTTAAAAATAATATTTTATAACAAAAATAATAATTTTCTTTAAATAAACAATAATTTCTTAAAACGACAAAGTGACATCTATTTCTACGTGACAGAAAATGTCGAAATTGAAGTTCGATATGACATAGGGAATAGTGAGCTCTAGAGTAAACGTTATTCCGGAGAATTCTTACATGTGACATTATTTTTGTGGTTTAATTTATCAGTGTAATACCAGCATTAATTACAACCTGCTTAAAAACCCAGCATATCAACGTAAGACGCCAAACCAACAGAACTAACCCTACCGAAACTATAAATACGGAGAAAAGTAATTCTCAAAACTGCTTAATATTACAAAGTTCTCGCGGATTGATAGCTGCGATTCATTTCCAGCGTTATATTTATTTATGTATAAAACATATTTTAAAATAATCAGCCGATGTTAATTTTGTTACACACCATTATCTTTAACCCTTTCGTGGCGGAATTAATATCCGACCCGTGAGAACCATCCAGGTAATAATCAACATCGTCTGGTAGGTAATTTTATTTTTATATGGTGGAAATACATCCAAAAAATGTTCAAAATCCACATTTAGAATAATTTATAATAAAGTCATGAATATATCGCAAAATAATAATAATGTTAATACTTTTACAACTCTTTTATAGCAATAAAAGTGTTTCAGCATCTATTAGACATATTAAATATAATAAATCAATGCGAGTTAAATTAAATAACTGACTTCAAATCTTCTAAAATTAATGATAATATAGTTACAAAAATACGAAAATTTTCAACGAAATATTTACATGGGACAAATCTAAATATAGGTATATATAACGGTTTGTAACCAGTTTGGCAAGATACAATATTGAGGCACCTCCAGATGTGCTAGAAACTTGATATTTGGTGGGATTATAGGTTTTTGGTCGCAGCCGAAGGAAAAAATTCGAAAGTTTCGAAATTCCCACTTTGCGGGGTTATTTTGGTTCCTTTTTTCCCCATTTATGGCCCCTAGGAAAACATGTAAATTGGTGTAGAGGTTTTTATATTTGCACTTTAAAATTATTTCCCTTCAAGATACGAACTCGAGACTTAAACGATCGGATAGGATATATATTGAAGTTTCTTAATTTTGAAGACAGAATTCAATCCGAGTAGAATTAGCGTAAATTTCTAGTTTTTATCGGAAAGAAGTGATAATTTTTCTGGGATCAGCTATCTAGGCAAGAGGCTTAATGCTTTCATATGGGTAAGCTTTGAATGGGAATCAGAGTCTTATATTTCTCCTTTAAAACCTTACTAGCGTAATGCCCATTGAAATATCTAAAGATTCGATCGTTCAAGCTATTTATGGAGATCAAATTTTTGATTCACTAAATCCGCTGAAATTCAAAGGGCAGTTCCGCTAATGTCTAATATAATATTTATATATTTACGCATTTCCTGGAGGGGCGACTGAACCCCGCCTTGCCCCCTCTGCCGACCCCCGTGGGCTAGAATACGGTAAGTCTCGAGGTAGATGTTACGTCAATATTGTCGAACCATCTAACCCAATCCTTGGCATCGACAAGGCATGCTTACTCGTACCAAGCTTTGAATGGGTTTGAAAACTTGAATCAGAGTCTGCTAACGGGAGTGTGAACGGTGTGAAATTCAAGGTGGATAATTTACTTTCAACCCCTTCCAACTCCTCCTAGCTAAAGGATTCTTATTTAACCTGCTGGCAGAAGAGTTTTATTAGTCGCATTCTCACCCTTATAAAGGTTATCCACCCTCCTCCTTATACTTCTCACCTCCTCTACTTCTCCAACTCCTCCCTTTCACTACCCAATCTTTCTCCTTCCATCTATTATATATCGAACTCCGCCAGCATTATTTTAATCGAAAGAAATGAATTACGCTTATCTGAATGAATTACCCGAGTCGTCAAAATCCGGAGTAAATGCCTCTCTATTGCGCCTTGGCATTTACCCGAGATATTGGATATCAATTACCATTCGCTTTAAGAAGGCCGGAGAAATAACGACCGCGGGTAACAATGGAAGATTTTCATTCAGCGCGGTATGCAGGAGTGTGGATGTTCTTGCGTCTGCTTTGTAGGTGCTGGCGATACGATAGAATAAAGAATTGGGAAAGATACAAACTCACCGTTTGGTATATAACATGCGAAAACACACTCATCGTATTCACTGGGGTGTCCGACAGACATGGATTCAGAAGGCAGTGGGTGTCCTCTGCCCGTAACCGCTGCACTTTTGCACACTCCTTAGGTCGAAGCACACTCGGACTAAACACACGCGATAATTTGCCATTGTGTATTGCCGACTATCTGTTAATCACGCACCAGAAATCACTTCTTTAGAAAACGCTCGCTTTTCCATCATCTCTTCGTAAGAATATTATTCCTCGTAAAATGACTATGGATGAACTAATCACTCTCGGTTCGTTCGTCAACGGTTTAATTATATTGGATCAATATTGAGGGCAATGTGGAGGGATCAAATTATCATTGCAATTAATTAGAAACTCGTGCGATTAGCATTTAATGCAATAGGACATGACATGACACGATCCTCTTCGTTTCTTATCCATAACGCTCAATCCTTCCTATAGAAAGCCAACCGTTTTCTTTGCTTGTAGTACATACGCGTGGAACTAATGTGTTCAACCAACGACTTCACTCACTTTCAATGCTCTGGCTTCAGGGAAGAGGAGGTCGGAGGTATGAGGGGTGGTGCGAAAATGGGGGAGAGGAAAGGAGGAGGGTGGAAGGAAACACGGAAATATGGAGGATGAGGCGCGAAGTTTTTTCCCCGCTCTACTGTTCAATAACTACACAGGGGTGAAGGCCTTTTAGCTTAGGTCAGCGGTCGAAAATCTTTCAAAGTAAAACCAGAAGTAGTTTTTGGTCGTTTGTCTAATTCGAAAAACATTTGGCCCCGGAACAGCGCGAACTGTATAATTATAAAATATAATAAGCATGACAATATTCCTTCATAAAAGCTGACAGAAAATTAAAATGCATCCAATAAAAAATTATTACAAACTTAATTCCTTTCATGAGGGAACGTGTTGTTATTTGATTGGCAGCACCTCTCTGATTAGAAGTGTATGTTGCATTTTTCATCAGTCAGCTTCTGGCTTTTTCGATGCTTTTCTGGTTTGGATATTCACATAGATAACTAGTGTATTGACAGGCACCTTCATGAGACTTAAGCAGTGAATCACCATATAAACAGGGGCAGGGCCGGTTTCAGGCGTAAGCGACGTAAGCGGTCGCCTACAGGCTCCACTTTAGAGGAACGGCAAAATCAATATTTCGGATTTTTACATTTTTATTTTTTTTAGGTTTATTTCACATAACTTGAAAACATCGCGAAAATATTTTATTTCACTCCATGATATTTCATATACATTCAGGGTCGGTTCAAGGTGTAAGCGACGTAACCTACTGCTTACAGGTGTCACCTGAGACATATGCTTTAAAGTTTTACATTGTCTAAAACAGGCGATACACTGTGTGCACTTTCCTTAACATCGTTAGCGTGATATATACACGCAAAATCAATAACTATGATGCTAAGTTTCACGTGCTTTTAGAGATTACGCATTGTAATTTCAAATAACCTTTCCGCTCCAAATACAGCGAACCTTCAACACTAGAGATTTTGATTACTCAGGGCTTTGTACAAATATTTTACATTCGGGATCTCTACCTTTTGCACTTAGCTTCCCTCTCTGATCCCTGATAAATGACTTTGCAAAGGAAAAGAGCCCTAATCTCGTCCTTTTCGAAAGGTGGGTTCGTAAAGTTGAAATATAAAAATATTCGGTAATATAATCATTACATGGTAGTTTTATTATAAGGTCAGTGAATGATTTATTTCTATTTTCTGAATGTATTTAGCTGAATATTGTTTTTTTAAATAAAGACCGATTAAATAAGTTTATTTTCTTTTTTTTATTATATCATTAATATTATTTCATGCCTTTGATATCCAGAGGGGCGGCATATTTTTACCTCGCTTACACATATTTTTTAGCTGAAACCGGCTCTGACCAGGGCCTCGGGTCGGGCTCGGATATCAGCGAAGCCACAACGTAGGGATTCAGGTTGGGAAAGGTCTACACCACTGTGCCGAGACCGGGCGAAAAATTTCCTTCCTATTAGACCTCTACAACCGATTGCTGATGATGCCACTAGACTCTCGTCAAATTTAGTCCGATCCGGATGGGAAAAACGGTGGTAATAGATCCAATGGAAGCAGTATTAGGTGGCCATGCGGACGAGAGTTCTGTGAGTCAACAGAAGCGCCGCGTATCAGGGGCATCCGCAATAGGATCGCAACACTGCTGCATTTAAATCCGAATTTCGGACGTAGCCTCCAGGGCCGCAGGAGGCGATTCTCCTCGCAAAGGCGTTGATTTGTTATCAAGAAACATGTAAGTGTTATTTGAAGATAAATATGAATCATTGAAGTGGAAAAATCCCTATTCCAGGATAATACTGGTGTTAGAGAATATACAGGCAAAATAATAAAGTCAATTAAAATTATTAATATTGTCACCGTGACGACTTTTTTGGTTTCTCTAATACGAAATACTTTCAAAGAATTTTTAGATAATTATAACGTTCCTAACCAGATTCTGTGTGAAATTTATTAAGACTGAGCGTCGTAATTTCATTTAAATGGGGTGTTCGCCATAATCAAGTGAAATCCTAAATGGTAAGGCTAGTATTTGGACGTCGTGTGACTCCCAGGCCTGCTAGGACGTGAAAAACCGCTCCTGTGCCTGAGTATTCCGAGTGTTTCACGCAGAAAAGTAGTCCTATCTAAAAAAAAATTGCAAACGCAGAAAACTTTGGTTTGTCGTATACCCTTGTCTACTGGACCAAGAAATGTTGGTTTTCCACGGTTTTTAAAATGGTAAATTTAGGTATAACTAGGCGATAAGCCCCTTGCTCGCTTACGCTGCCCCCACCCCCTCTTGTTCGCTGTTGTTGGATTTAGATTTGTTTTACGGGAATATGTTTTGAATATATTTTATAGGGGATGTATGTTTGGTTTTTAATAACAAATTAAGACTGTTAGTTGAATAACTCGATAAAAAATAACATCAGACGGCTTAAATTTCCGGAGATTAAAAGCGTTAAAGAGACAACCAGAAATATTATTTTAGTAATATATATAAAAATCTGATGTGGCCAACACATGACTTTCTCCATATTCTCCATATATTTAAATTATTATGAATAGCATTATAAGGCAAAATTATTATTTCGTATCGTAAAAGAATACCATCGTCCTTGTTGCCGTAAATGACATATATTTTGAAGGTTTACAGAATTCTCCTCTACATGGTGTTGGCGCTGTTTACTGGTATTAAGATAAAGCGAAATATATCCGAAATGGATGGTTCTACGAAAATTAGTTTCAAACAAAACTTGGAAGAAATATTATTCTCTACAACTTTGGTCCTTACGAAGTTTACCAACAACGATGTATTTAAGGAGATATTTAACGGAAACCGAAAAACCGGTTATTTATAAATAACTCCTAAACAATAACTCCTATAGAAAATTGTTTCAAATGAAAATTGTAGGAAAGTACATTCTCTATAGCGTTCGTATAGAATTGTATATACAATAATGATATTTTAACGAAGAAATATCGCAAAAACCGAATCGGGTTTCGAATAATCCTCGACTTCCGGTTATCCGTTATTGTCCAAAAACTAATCAGTTCTTTGTGCTCATGTGAAAGTGTTAAATATGAAGTTTGGTAACGATATGGCATGTACTTTTTGAGTTACAGCGCCCACGCTAACATACACACACACACGCACACGCCCACGCACACGCATACGCGCACACGCGCTCAGGCGCACAGGCGCACACGCGCACGCGCACACGCACACACACGCAGTGGGACGACCAAGAGGATTGTCGTTTGCCCGATAGAGAAAAAGCAAACCTACCGCGAACTCTCGTACGCAACAAATGGGCGTCGGTGGCCCATAAGGGGGAAGCACACCGACGACGAGGTCCACTGGCTGGCGATCAGGGAAAGGCCGAGTTTTGGCGCAGACGCCGACGTTGCCTGGCGACTGGCGCACGATAGGTGGGCGGACGCGGTCTTCCTCGCCAAAACGGGAGTGCTGGGCGCAGGGAGTTGCCCGTGGTGCACGGATAAGGTGGGGAACGCTTGGCACCTGGCTTTCGAGTGCGCAAAAGCGAAACCCATGTGGGGCAACGTCCTCAAACTCATCAAAGCCCTGACCTGAGGGACCTGTATGCAGGCTTACGGAAAAAAACGGGACTCGGCTATAAGGGTGTCCAACTGGCGAATTACCTTGTCACGTTGGGGAAGAGCGTGATTTATAAGAGTTTCACCTTATTCTGCAAAGGGAGAAAAACGCAACTCGACAACTGGAGGGAATTTCAGCATTCATTGAAAAAACGAATCTTGTCGGAATGGGCCTATCACCAGGGGAACGATACCGTAACCTCGTTCTCGGAGTTCTGGGGTTACAAGGACATACTCTGCTCTGTTGACCAAGGAGAACTGATGATGGGAAACCTTATCCTCACGTAATCGAAGCATAGGAAATGGTTCAAATCGCATAACAGTACTGAGGCATCTCTCATCATCATCATCATCACCTTTTTATTTATTTATTTATTTTTTTTCATACATAATGATCATCATCATTATGCCTCAAATCGTTTTAGCCCTGAGGAGTGCATGCGAAGAGCGGTGATCTGTTGGAGAATGCCCCAAGGTTGCGGTAACCAGCCCCTTCGGCGGGGAACTCCAATGGAACATTTCTCTCTCTCGCTGCACATAAAATTAATAATAATAATAATGAACTACAATGAACTGATGATATGAATAAACAAGGTGACGGAGAGAGAATTACCCCCTACCGTTCCCTTTAATAATAGTAATAATAATAATGAAACACACACACACACACCATTCCGAAAATACTCTAAACGTGTTCTAGGGACCTCAAAACATGTATTTACGTTGAAATGTCGAAGTCGATTTTTTTCATGAATACAATACTTTCCCATTACTACGTATGGAGAAAGTAAAAAATATAAACAACATGAATACCTACTGCGTTCGATTTATTTGCATTATATTCATATCTTCGGTCATTTCGAGCAAGTTTTAATCTTATTTTCGTTCCTTAAAGCCTTTTTTTCTGTACATATGCCCGGAAATTACAGAGGACAACAACAACGGCATCCATGGAATCTTATTATTGAAATGTTAAGTAAATTTTACCAAACCTCGAGTATAAATTCAAACTAGGAGTGAATTCAATTGAGATTGAGTAGTCGACGGTAAGAATAATAATCCTCATTCATTTTGGCGTGTTTTAGCGTAAATTTCTTGTCGATAATAATTTTAAGATATTTTAAAGAGTAAAAGAAAGAAAGGCTTCAAGCCAAAAGGTTGATTTTTACGTGTCACCTTATGGGAATGGCCTTTCATCCTCTGTAGACGAACCCGTGACCCCTTTTCGAAATTTTTTTAGTCATAACTTAAGAGATTCATTAACACTGAAATCCTGAGAAATCTCAGGTTTCTAACTTTATTTCTAATCGAGTTATTCACAAAATTAGAGTGTTACGCATCATGATGACCATTGTGATTTCACAGTATAACTCCTCGGAAACTTTTAGAATAAGTGGATAGAATAGGAAACAATAACATTTTTTCCAGTAAGCATTGCAAAAATCAAATCTTTACAATACGAACGTTTTTTATCTTTTGTTCAATAGAAAATTATAAATTTATTTATCTATATATTTTTCCATAAATGCTGTAGAGGATTCAACTTAAATTTAATCGCCCATTTCCTTGATTGGTTGTTTTTATCTGATCTATGTCAATTATTCCACGATTCAACATACCTGGTTGGAATAAATTTACCCAATTAATCTTAATCGTTGGCAAATCCGTTGCAGTCAGACTCATTGCAGAAGACCCCGTCTCACGTTCGACAGTGCTGCAAGGAAATGTTTTGGCTAATTTGGAGAATAACTTTCAATCATCAGAAACAGTGTTTGTGTCAACATGTTTTCACATTCCATTGATTGATTTTTTTAGTATGGAAATGAAATCGTTATTTATATTTTATCGCTCTCTCTCACCCTGTATGTAATAGGTGGATAAACAGGCCAGTAGACCCTATTCAATACCTTACCTTACCGCAAACTTAGTAACCGTCGGCAGACACTCGAACCATCCATCTACCAAGCGGTGCTTTCAATAATGTACATATCTATGATAAATAGTTGCTTTTTAGGCGGGATATAGAAAGATAAAAATCTTTATGCACTTCTAGGATGACTATAAATCTGAAATTTTGAAGGATAATAAAGTACATAGGCTGAAAGGTTCATAGAATGGAAGCACCGTATACTCGTCTTGTATGTAATATATTTTTTAAAACTGTTATGTGCATAAGAATGGCCCAAACAAAATAAACCATAGAATAATAATACCATTTCCTTTAACACAAACAGTTTTTCCCAATTGTGTGTTATAAAATATTTATATACACAGTAGGATTCGAACCCCTGATCGTTTCATTTGGAGCTAGTCATGCCAGCCACCTCTCTACCAAGGCTGGAAAATGTTCTTAATTAAACCTCAACCAAGCCGTAGAAATAACCTAGTTTGGTTTAGTATGGTTTCTAGGTTTAATTTGTAAAATCAAAACTCCCAATTGCCACTTGTCATTTGTGAATCAGACAATGAAATGTGTTAGACAAATAAACATAGGAAGCGGTTATGGCATGATAGAGTTTTGATTACGAGTTACATGTTTCAGCAGTGTCATATAAAAAATAAATTAAAAATATATTCCCATACTAAGATTTCTCCATACAATGTTTATGAATATTAGTTTTATTTAAAAACATAAAATTCTTTTTTTAAATGTTTAAATATCATTAATGACTAATATATCAAGGATGGTAGCTTTGAATCCATGTTCAATTGTTTGGCTCCTTTTAGATAATAAATAAATTGCTGCACAACACGATCTAGAAAGCACCCTCAAACTTTTGGCTTCCCATTATTATCATAACGTGACACGTCATTAACCTCCGGATCGTATGGAATTTTTATGGATTGGAAATAACATTTTGCACTTAAAACATTGTAGTATAAAAAATTTTTTTATAAACACCATGAATACATCATTAATACTATATTATTCAGTAAATTTAAATAGAAACAATTAAGAAATTATTATTAGTAGTATTGCATACTTGGATGAAATGTTATATTGTAGGGTTATGTACAAGTTAACATGGAAAACATTCTCCAACATACTGGTACTGATAGCTACACTTATTCACCATACCATTTAAATGAAAAATATACAGGAGCAATCTTTAGTAAACATATTCCTAAAACAACTATATGCAACGCTACATGGAGTTGGTATTTGATAGATGTTTAACTGCAACATTTACTTAGAGCCGCATTAATGTATCTAATTTGAAATCGTATATAAGGATGACTTAATGTTTATGCTGTATTCCAGGAATTAAATGTGTTGCATTGGGTACGCGAATGATAACATACACAAATGACAGAGAATTTCAGTTAATTAGCTTTTGCTGTGAACAGAAAGCCATGGTTCCATATAATGTATGGTTGCCAAAACTAATTACATAATAAGGCATAATTTGAATCAGGTACATACATACTGATGTGTTAGTCTTATTAAAATTATCCTACTAGATTGAAACCCCCCTGATTCAAAAGGTAACTAATTATTTGGCCAACACTTCCTTAAAGATAAACATAGAAACAGATGAAAACTTCATTAGTGTTACTAAAAGAGAAACATGCCATGCTCTAAGAAGATTATATCTGTTTCTCTGTATCACATGGAATAAAGAAATGCAAAGCTAAAATATCATCTTCTAAATGAAAATAAATATGAAACCATGGCAAAACCGACTCTTATTAAAATGCGTCTTATTCCTTACTAGCACATTTTGATTGAAATTTGCAAGCAAAGTAAGCATGCCATGAAAATGACTAGAAAATATTACAACAGAAATGGAATGAAATTTATGAATATGGAAAATAAATTCTTTTTACATAACTCGTTGAAATTACACATTTATATTCCTAGAGCTATGTTAAAATTCCATCAAACTGAATACATGATGCTGGTAAAGGATGAAAAAAGCCTCCTGGGCACAGTGAACGAATTCATTCAATATATATATACGCATATGACAAATATTTATCCTTGTCACAGTCACATAAACCATTTATAAACCATAAAGATATGTATAAGATGAGAAATACAATTAAGCCCTACAAATGTTTCACGAATGATTGCAAGAAATCGTACAGGTGATTTCCAAGAAATACATAAGAAACTTGACATCCATCAGAGAAAAAATTCACTTGCCAGACAGAGGAACTGCTTCCACGTCTTCACATAATATGCCTTCCACCACACACTCTCTGTTGAAAATGAAAGCTGCCGAATGACTTCAAGTTTGTGCACGTTTCCAAATGACCCGAATGGGGTAGTGCATTCCATTCGTTAACCTTTTTTTTAAATGGCGTTTCCCCCGATATTATCGAGGCCTATTCCATTCACGAGAACCCTGCAAAACGATAATAAAAAATTTAGAATTGCATATATGGAAAAGAAATGAAACATTTTCCTCCTACACCTCTGAAAAAAGAGCCTTAACAGTAAAATGAGTGGACAAAGTAATAAATGAATTATTCATTAGGAACATTCACAACATGCATAAAACCTGAAATAATTTCACACAAAAATTAAATACATTAGAAACGTCAGTAATAACACATATACCAGTCCAAATAAAACAGGCAGCATAGGCATAAAACATATCACACCAATACAGGACATAGACAAATAAATTTCTATATATAAAAATTCGTCAGAAATGAAATTTGTCAACGCAAACACATAAAATACAAGAATCACCAATTCAGTCAACAATGTGATTGAAACACATTAGACAAACAACACTAAAACACTCGAAATCGATCAAACAATACAATCAGTCCTGAGCAACAAACGTCTCGTCACGCATTGGAGGTGAAAGTAAATGTCACGTCTGCACAGGCCTGTGCGGTCAAACCACATAGCACTATGGGTTTTCAGTAAATTAGGCATAAATACGTCGCTAATAACAATCAAAAACTACTCACCAAATAACACTTATTTATTTAACACCCTACATAGTATACCTCGACATCCGGAGCACCTGTTACCCATTCCAGCATCCTCGTTGCCCCTTTCCTAAGCAGTGTGTCCTGTGCCGCGTTGCCCTTTGGTTCCACGATGATCGGTCCTCCGGTGCTGGGTCCTCCGGTCCCACAGCCCTCTGTCCACTGCACAGTTGTGCAATGGCGCCTGTAAACCAATTTCTTCCAATTCCACGTAGGTTAGCTTTTTATATCTGAAACTCAGTTCAAGAAACGTTCTAGAGCACTATCTGTCCGATGAAGACAAATAAGTCACATGTATTAATGAAATGTGGCTGTATTTTTATAAGTCCGAACAACTTTCCATTATTCGCATTGTTTCGCTAAAGCAACTCGGAGATAAGAATAATGTGAAACAATGCACGTGAAAGTATGACGTATGGAACATAGCATTTTGAAGAATCATGATTTAAGAGAAATTGAGTTTAATTTTCAGATGTATTTTAAGTTAAAATATCGTACAAATTTTTATCATAACTTCAACACGGATACCCAGATGTAGGGGCACTTGAATTATTTATTTCTCTATGGCAACGCGAATATCCCTACAAGACTCGCTGAGGGTGAGTTGTAAGGGAATACATCGTGAAGGGAAATCCAGCTGACTTACCGATACTGCTTTCCGGTAGGCACAAATGATCAGCTGGCACTCCATCGTCAACTGTCGCTGCTAGCAAACCGATTCCCTATCTGACAACAAATTGCTCCAGCCCCAAATCTTTGAAAAACTAGGTGATCTAAACGAAAATCTTTAACGTAAAATTTTCGGATGTGAGCAACTCAAGAAATTTAAAATAAACAAAGATGCAAAATGCCTAGTTTTAGTCAGTCTACACTACACTACCAAAGGCAATTTGCATCGATGGAAGTAGATGAAAAATGGATAAACAACGGATTTTTACTTGAATACCGATAGAATCATCGGCCGAACACGGAATTATATTCCAAGTGAAACGCACTACTCTATCCGCAGGCGTCTGTACCTACGGATAGCTTCTTTAGACTTCCCCTAGGAAGAAGCCGAGATCGTTGTCTCGTTCGCTTTTAGTACGATACACTTGGAACCCGGACTCCAGTGAACGGCGGTGACCCCTCCTGCTGAATTTAGAGAATTGAACGAGTAAATTCGCGACTACTGAAACCTCTTAATGAGAGACATTTAGAAACAGGCGTAGGCTGGTGTGTTAGTTAGTGTTAGTAATGGTAATCTACGCAAAATACTAACCAGAATGCGCCTGATTCTAAAGTTCATTTATTAACTCTTCGCCTACCACTGCCTGATCGAAATACATAGAAACAGACGTGAACTGCGATGTTAGTAATAATAAAAGAGAAAGATGCCATGCTCTAAGAAGTTTGCAGAACTCGTCCTTTCTATGTGTTGCTTGTTATAAAAAAATTCAAAGCTAAGGTTGACTATAAATGAAAATTGATGTAAAGCCAGAGCAACTGTTCTCTATGCGTATTATGAAACTGAATAGTGAAAGCTACTTCGGTATTCGAGGGTGGTGGTGATGCCAGCCAGAATGGGTCGTTGGCCTCCTATGTCATGAAAATAAAAATGTGAAAGTATAAGCTAGGAAACCACGAAGCACCGCAGCCACTAGACGATTTTAAGGATCGGCTGAAATGGTGTCGGTGTGGCATCCTCAAATTGATTAGACACCTTCAATTCATTCTGTTCTATGAATATGGCAAATAAATTCTTTTTACATAAGTCATTGAAATTACACTTTTATATTCCTAGAGCTATGTTAAAATTCCATCAAACTGAATACATGATGCTGGTAAAGGATGAAAAATGCTTCCTGGGCACAGAGAACGAATTCATTCAAATAAACACAGTCACATAACCATTTATAAACCATAAAGATATGTATAAGATGAGAAATGCAGTTTAGTCCTACAAATGTTCCATGAATGATTGCAATCAATCGTAAAGGTGTGTCAATGTGATTTCCAAGAAATTCATAGGAAACTTGACATCCATCAGAGAAAAAATTCACTTGCCAGAGAGAGGAGATGCTTCCAAGTCTTCACATAATATGCCTTCCACCGCATACTCTCTGTTGAAAATGAAAGCTGCCGAATGACTTCAAGTTTGTGCACGTTTCCAAATGACCCGAATGGGGTAGTGCATTCCATTCGTTAACCTTTTTTTTGAAATGGCGTTTCCCCCGATATTATCGAGGCCTATTCCATTCACGAGAACCCTGCAAAACGATAATAAAAAATCGGTACAAACCCTCTCATATACGTACTAATGCGTCGTTTAGTTACCTTTAGAAAATGAAAAGCGTATGAGCCTGTTTTTAGAAAACCCAATTTTTGTTAAAGTACCCCAAGAATAAACAAGCCTTCTATGCATTCATTAGGGAAAATGAAATAGGTAATTTTATTGAAGACGTATACTCAAGTAACTGTACGGAATTTGATGAAAATCGTTATAGCCGTTTCTGAGAAAATCGAATTATTGTTAAGTTGCCTAGAATAAACTAGCCTTATATTCATTTTTTGAGAAATATGAACTATACAGTATTATTGAAGACGTCAAGTCAAGTGACTGTGCGAAATTTGATCAAAATGGTTACAGCCGTTTTCGAGAAAATAGGATTGATGTTAAAAATGCGTAGAATAAACTACTCTTAATTATTGATGAATGTGAACCATTTCTATGTATACTCTGCCCAGTATGATAGAATGCCTATGTACGAGATTTCATTCATTTTCGTTCTACCGTCTAGGCTCCGGCGCCAGTAACAGTAATCTCGCGGTCGAATTTTTTCGCGAAAACAATACCTACTTTCTCGATACTTCGTATGAGAAAGTAAAAATTTAGAATTGCATTCATGGAAAAGAAATGAAACATTTTCCTCCTACGCCTCTGAAAAAAGAGCCTTAACAGTAAAATGAGTGGACAAAGTCATAAATGAATTAAACATTAGGAACATTCACAACATGCATAAAACCTGAAATAATTTCACACAAAAATTAAATACATTAGAAACGCCAGTAATAACACATATACCAGTCCAAATAAAACAGGCAGCATAGGCATAAAACATATCACATTAATACAGGACATAGACAAATAAATTTCTATATATAAAAATTCGTCATAAATGAAATTTGTCAACGCAAACACATAAAATACAAGAAACACCAATTCAGTCAACAATGTCATAGAAACACATTAGACAAACAACACTAAGACACTCGAAATCGATGAAACAATACAATCAGTCCCGAGCAACAAACGTCTCGTCACGCAATGCCAGCATTGGAGGTGAATGTAAATGTCACGTCTGCACAGGCCTGTGCGGTCATACCTCATAGCGCTATGGGTGTCTGTCAGTCAGCCAATCAAAAGGACAATACCATTTCAGATAGAAACGCGAGTAATTTAAACATAAATAATAACAATCGTAAAACATCACCTAGAATTTAACACCGTACATCGTATACCTCAACATACGGAGCACCTGTTACCCTTTCCAGCACCCCTTTGGTCCCACGATGATCGGTCCTCCGGTGCTCGGTCCTCCGGTCCCAGGGCCCTCTGTCCACTGCACAGATGTAGGGACGCGGCACCCTGTCATGGCAAATGGCTCTCTGAAAAAGACAAACCAATTAGAAAGAGGAAATAACCCAGTTCGGAGGGAATAACATCGAAAGAGACTTACTATGGAATGCAGTTGTCCGTGAGTCTTCTTCTTTGCCTAGAAAAGAAATTTGCAGCACCTGTCAACGCTTTTAGGAGGAAAGAGGTTAATGGTACATATACGAAGGCAAAAAAATACAATAGAGAATATTCGCAAGTGTATCAATCGCATAGAACATCGCATCATGTACGTATATATTCGCATGGAAGTGTGAGTCGTCGTTAGGGATTTAGTGTGACTGGCCAGTGAGGTCGACCTCCTTGGGAAAGGGACGTTTGAGAGAGCTCTCTCTATGCCACGGCCGGGCATTTGTTGTGTGTAACACCTTAAAATACTACTCTAATGGGTACGTGGCATGCCATAGAAAAAAGATCGAAGTGTATACGTAGGCATACGAATTAAAAAATATCGACAAATGCATGTAAGTAATGCGATGGTTGTAAAAAATGTAATTTCCATGTACACATGAACAAATAAAGTAAATAACTATCGGCAAATGCACAAGTGTAATACCATAGGACTAAAAATAGTAAGGAGAAGAAGTAAATCGGGAATGGGTGAAAAATAGGTAGGGTTGAATTGGGGAAGTTTTGCCTTGTTTTTGGGAGTCCTCTTCTTGACGAGTGCGTAGGAGCCCCTGAAATTAATAGAAATACAACGATATAAGTAAGGCTAGTGTAATTTTCCCGTCAAAAATGACGGGTATACATGAATAAATTAAATTTAAGACGGTTTCCTTTTCCCCCTCTCAATCCCCATCGCTATCTCAGCGTATAATAAGCACAGTATTACATATTGAATGGCGCTAAAAAAGGAAATCGACGAACAGTAAATAAACACGTAAAATAAACATAGATACATACGTGGTGTAAGAAACTGTTTCATCAACGGTTGTTACGTACTTAAAATATCAAATAAGGAACGGAAAATATGTACAAAAGTAAACACACACAACATTAAACTAATCCCCCCATATATATTAATATATGATGGATAAAAAGTAGTGGAATTCTTGTTCAAATTGTATTCATATTAAAAGCCACTCATGTAGAGAGAATCTGAAAATCACTTTTTCAATTTGAAATCTGAAAAGACTCGGGGTCGGAAAGGAACTCTAATATGTGATGGCCAATCTAAATAGCGGTTGCGGACGACTGTTTCCTTGTCCAGCCGTTCGCCCAAAAGAAAAAGACATCACCACCTCGTTGCCCTTATTATAATAGAGAAAGTACCTCGCATGAGCTGGAATATTCACTTATCCCACCAACTTGTACTATTAAAAACTTGTTTGGAATGTTACAACGCTTTCAATCAAATGGGTTGTTTAAAGTCAACCCGTTTGCATTCAGTGTAATAACTCTCAGCCCTCTCTAATATAATCCCGAAAATTTTCGGAGAAATTACTTAACCTTAGGTTAATTTCTAAATAGGGAAGCATGCCACTATCTTCGCACTCATTTCCCTTGAAGGCATTAAACATACAAGATAAAATTCACCCACGGGACTATATGAAAAGTTACAAAAATCGAGAATAAATGGTGGTGGTTTCACGTACGCGACAATTTCGAATATACCTAGACTTGATAAGCGAGACATTTAAAGAAATGCAGTGAATTTTACACTAACACCATCACAGTGCAAGAAAGTTACTGACCTTCGAAGTGTTGACTTGGAACACTCCGAAGTGGGATCGTCGAACATCGGGCGTGGAATGAAAATCCTAGGTCTAGGAATGGCAGCTCAGGGCGATAGTCATTTGTCTAATTGTAGAAAGTTGAAATTCATTTTTAATGACATTAAATACAGTAAAGTTATTATACAAAATGATTTTAAATATAAAATTGTAATAATATGCTTGTTTTCTTTATTTAAAAATAATATTTTATAACAAAAATAATAATTTTCTTTAAATAAACAATAATTTCTTAAAACGACAAAGTGACATCTATTTCTACGTGACAGAAAATGTCGAAATTGAAGTTCGATATGACATAGGGAATAGTGAGCTCTAGAGTAAACGTTATTCCGGAGAATTCTTACATGTGACATTATTTTTGTGGTTTAATTTATCAGTGTAATACCAGCATTAATTACAACCTGCTTAAAAACCCAGCATATCAACGTAAGACGCCAAACCAACAGAACTAACCCTACCGAAACTATAAATACGGAGAAAAGTAATTCTCAAAACTGCTTAATATTACAAAGTTCTCGCGGATTGATAGCTGCGATTCATTTCCAGCGTTATATTTATTTATGTATAAAACATATTTTAAAATAATCAGCCGATGTTAATTTTGTTACACACCATTATCTTTAACCCTTTCGTGGCGGAATTAATATCCGACCCGTGAGAACCATCCAGGTAATAATCAACATCGTCTGGTAGGTAATTTTATTTTTATATGGTGGAAATACATCCAAAAAATGTTCAAAATCCACATTTAGAATAATTTATAATAAAGTCATGAATATATCGCAAAATAATAATAATGTTAATACTTTTACAACTCTTTTATAGCAATAAAAGTGTTTCAGCATCTATTAGACATATTAAATATAATAAATCAATGCGAGTTAAATTAAATAACTGACTTCAAATCTTCTAAAATTAATGATAATATAGTTACAAAAATACGAAAATTTTCAACGAAATATTTACATGGGACAAATCTAAATATAGGTATATATAACGGTTTGTAACCAGTTTGGCAAGATACAATATTGAGGCACCTCCAGATGTGCTAGAAACTTGATATTTGGTGGGATTATAGGTTTTTGGTCGCAGCCGAAGGAAAAAATTCGAAAGTTTCGAAATTCCCACTTTGCGGGGTTATTTTGGTTCCTTTTTTCCCCATTTATGGCCCCTAGGAAAACATGTAAATTGGTGTAGAGGTTTTTATATTTGCACTTTAAAATTATTTCCCTTCAAGATACGAACTCGAGACTTAAACGATCGGATAGGATATATATTGAAGTTTCTTAATTTTGAAGACAGAATTCAATCCGAGTAGAATTAGCGTAAATTTCTAGTTTTTATCGGAAAGAAGTGATAATTTTTCTGGGATCAGCTATCTAGGCAAGAGGCTTAATGCTTTCATATGGGTAAGCTTTGAATGGGAATCAGAGTCTTATATTTCTCCTTTAAAACCTTACTAGCGTAATGCCCATTGAAATATCTAAAGATTCGATCGTTCAAGCTATTTATGGAGATCAAATTGGCATCAGAAACATTAATTGTATTGAAAGTCATTTCCCACTCTCACCCTCCCTCTCCCTCTCTCTCGTATTAAAAGCAATCAAAGCACGTTTACGCCCGTAATGGTTGTGTAATAGTACCGATTACTAACCATTGATATTACTCGTGTTGCGCTTCGTTGATTTGTATACGACAAGGATTGTCTTCAGCCTTGATATCCAGATTAATTGAATATAAGACGGCCTCCACCAGTAAAAGGTAACTTATGCAGGTTATTTCACCAAATTTGAAGTAACGAGTATAATAAATGTTAAAATATAAACGTTATTTATAAAAATTTATTTTTATACCCATTACTTGCTGCTTTATTCGACGGTTACAACCAGGGGT
The DNA here is from genome assembly GCA_036926305.1 of Uropetala carovei. NCBI lineage: Eukaryota > Metazoa > Arthropoda > Insecta > Odonata > Petaluridae > Uropetala > Uropetala carovei. Next base: position 4,906,599 of record JAXCHB010000084.1, on the reverse strand, counting down.
GCACCGTTCATATATGACACTGCGCGATGCACACGGGCGGTCAAACAACGGGGGCGGCCGATTTATCGTCAGACACGTACAGTATTTTTAACAGTAATGGGGATTATATTATAATATGCTTTATATCGTTTAATATTTATTGGTTACGGAAATTTATCAAAACATAAGGCGTTTCTTTTTTGTAAAGAACGCCTAAAACTGGCGATAAATGAGAGACCCCCGTGGGCTAGAATACGGTAAGTCTCGAGGTAGATGTTACGTCAATATTGTCGAACCATCTAACCCAATCCTTGGCATCGACAAGGCATGCTTACTCGTACCAAGCTTTGAATGGGTTTGAAAACTTGAATCAGAGTCTGCTAACGGGAGTGTGAACGGTGTGAAATTCAAGGTGGATAATTTACTTTCAACCCCTTCCAACTCCTCCTAGCTAAAGGATTCTTATTTAACCTGCTGGCAGAAGAGTTTTATTAGTCGCATTCTCACCCTTATAAAGGTTATCCACCCTCCTCCTTATACTTCTCACCTCCTCTACTTCTCCAACTCCTCCCTTTCACTACCCAATCTTTCTCCTTCCATCTATTATATATCGAACTCCGCCAGCATTATTTTAATCGAAAGAAATGAATTACGCTTATCTGAATGAATTACCCGAGTCGTCAAAATCCGGAGTAAATGCCTCTCTATTGCGCCTTGGCATTTACCCGAGATATTGGATATCAATTACCATTCGCTTTAAGAAGGCCGGAGAAATAACGACCGCGGGTAACAATGGAAGATTTTCATTCAGCGCGGTATGCAGGAGTGTGGATGTTCTTGCGTCTGCTTTGTAGGTGCTGGCGATACGATAGAATAAAGAATTGGGAAAGATACAAACTCACCGTTTGGTATATAACATGCGAAAACACACTCATCGTATTCACTGGGGTGTCCGACAGACATGGATTCAGAAGGCAGTGGGTGTCCTCTGCCCGTAACCGCTGCACTTTTGCACACTCCTTAGGTCGAAGCACACTCGGACTAAACACACGCGATAATTTGCCATTGTGTATTGCCGACTATCTGTTAATCACGCACCAGAAATCACTTCTTTAGAAAACGCTCGCTTTTCCATCATCTCTTCGTAAGAATATTATTCCTCGTAAAATGACTATGGATGAACTAATCACTCTCGGTTCGTTCGTCAACGGTTTAATTATATTGGATCAATATTGAGGGCAATGTGGAGGGATCAAATTATCATTGCAATTAATTAGAAACTCGTGCGATTAGCATTTAATGCAATAGGACATGACATGACACGATCCTCTTCGTTTCTTATCCATAACGCTCAATCCTTCCTATAGAAAGCCAACCGTTTTCTTTGCTTGTAGTACATACGCGTGGAACTAATGTGTTCAACCAACGACTTCACTCACTTTCAATGCTCTGGCTTCAGGGAAGAGGAGGTCGGAGGTATGAGGGGTGGTGCGAAAATGGGGGAGAGGAAAGGAGGAGGGTGGAAGGAAACACGGAAATATGGAGGATGAGGCGCGAAGTTTTTTCCCCGCTCTACTGTTCAATAACTACACAGGGGTGAAGGCCTTTTAGCTTAGGTCAGCGGTCGAAAATCTTTCAAAGTAAAACCAGAAGTAGTTTTTGGTCGTTTGTCTAATTCGAAAAACATTTGGCCCCGGAACAGCGCGAACTGTATAATTATAAAATATAATAAGCATGACAATATTCCTTCATAAAAGCTGACAGAAAATTAAAATGCATCCAATAAAAAATTATTACAAACTTAATTCCTTTCATGAGGGAACGTGTTGTTATTTGATTGGCAGCACCTCTCTGATTAGAAGTGTATGTTGCATTTTTCATCAGTCAGCTTCTGGCTTTTTCGATGCTTTTCTGGTTTGGATATTCACATAGATAACTAGTGTATTGACAGGCACCTTCATGAGACTTAAGCAGTGAATCACCATATAAACAGGGGCAGGGCCGGTTTCAGGCGTAAGCGACGTAAGCGGTCGCCTACAGGCTCCACTTTAGAGGAACGGCAAAATCAATATTTCGGATTTTTACATTTTTATTTTTTTTAGGTTTATTTCACATAACTTGAAAACATCGCGAAAATATTTTATTTCACTCCATGATATTTCATATACATTCAGGGTCGGTTCAAGGTGTAAGCGACGTAACCTACTGCTTACAGGTGTCACCTGAGACATATGCTTTAAAGTTTTACATTGTCTAAAACAGGCGATACACTGTGTGCACTTTCCTTAACATCGTTAGCGTGATATATACACGCAAAATCAATAACTATGATGCTAAGTTTCACGTGCTTTTAGAGATTACGCATTGTAATTTCAAATAACCTTTCCGCTCCAAATACAGCGAACCTTCAACACTAGAGATTTTGATTACTCAGGGCTTTGTACAAATATTTTACATTCGGGATCTCTACCTTTTGCACTTAGCTTCCCTCTCTGATCCCTGATAAATGACTTTGCAAAGGAAAAGAGCCCTAATCTCGTCCTTTTCGAAAGGTGGGTTCGTAAAGTTGAAATATAAAAATATTCGGTAATATAATCATTACATGGTAGTTTTATTATAAGGTCAGTGAATGATTTATTTCTATTTTCTGAATGTATTTAGCTGAATATTGTTTTTTTAAATAAAGACCGATTAAATAAGTTTATTTTCTTTTTTTTATTATATCATTAATATTATTTCATGCCTTTGATATCCAGAGGGGCGGCATATTTTTACCTCGCTTACACATATTTTTTAGCTGAAACCGGCTCTGACCAGGGCCTCGGGTCGGGCTCGGATATCAGCGAAGCCACAACGTAGGGATTCAGGTTGGGAAAGGTCTACACCACTGTGCCGAGACCGGGCGAAAAATTTCCTTCCTATTAGACCTCTACAACCGATTGCTGATGATGCCACTAGACTCTCGTCAAATTTAGTCCGATCCGGATGGGAAAAACGGTGGTAATAGATCCAATGGAAGCAGTATTAGGTGGCCATGCGGACGAGAGTTCTGTGAGTCAACAGAAGCGCCGCGTATCAGGGGCATCCGCAATAGGATCGCAACACTGCTGCATTTAAATCCGAATTTCGGACGTAGCCTCCAGGGCCGCAGGAGGCGATTCTCCTCGCAAAGGCGTTGATTTGTTATCAAGAAACATGTAAGTGTTATTTGAAGATAAATATGAATCATTGAAGTGGAAAAATCCCTATTCCAGGATAATACTGGTGTTAGAGAATATACAGGCAAAATAATAAAGTCAATTAAAATTATTAATATTGTCACCGTGACGACTTTTTTGGTTTCTCTAATACGAAATACTTTCAAAGAATTTTTAGATAATTATAACGTTCCTAACCAGATTCTGTGTGAAATTTATTAAGACTGAGCGTCGTAATTTCATTTAAATGGGGTGTTCGCCATATTCAAGTGAAATCCTAAATGGTAAGGCTAGTATTTGGACGTCGTGTGACTCCCAGGCCTGCTAGGACGTGAAAAACCGCTCCTGTGCCTGAGTATTCCGAGTGTTTCACGCAGAAAAGTAGTCCTATCTAAAAAAAAATTGCAAACGCAGAAAACTTTGGTTTGTCGTATACCCTTGTCTACTGGACCAAGAAATGTTGGTTTTCCACGGTTTTTAAAATGGTAAATTTAGGTATAACTAGGCGATAAGCCCCTTGCTCGCTTACGCTGCCCCCACCCCCTCTTGTTCGCTGTTGTTGGATTTAGATTTGTTTTACGGGAATATGTTTTGAATATATTTTATAGGGGATGTATGTTTGGTTTTTAATAACAAATTAAGACTGTTAGTTGAATAACTCGATAAAAAATAACATCAGACGGCTGAAATTTCCGGAGATTAAAAGCGTTAAAGAGAAAGAGACAACCAGAAATATTATTTTAGTAATATATATAAAAATCTGATGTGGCCAACACATGACTTTCTCCATATTCTCCATATATTTAAATTATTATGAATAGCATTATAAGGCAAAATTATTATTTCGTATCGTAAAAGAATACCATCGTCCTTGTTGCCGTAAATGACATATATTTTGAAGGTTTACAGAATTCTCCTCTACATGGTGTTGGCGCTGTTTACTGGTATTAAGATAAAGCGAAATATATCCGAAATGGATGGTTCTACGAAAATTAGTTTCAAACAAAACTTGGAAGAAATATTATTCTCTACAACTTTGGTCCTTACGAAGTTTACCAACAACGATGTATTTAAGGAGATATTTAACGGAAACCGAAAAACCGGTTATTTATAAATAACTCCTAAACAATAACTCCTATAGAAAATTGTTTCAAATGAAAATTGTAGGAAAGTACATTCTCTATAGCGTTCGTATAGAATTGTATATACAATAATGATATTTTAACGAAGAAATATCGCAAAAACCGAATCGGGTTTCGAATAATCCTCGACTTCCGGTTATCCGTTATTGTCCAAAAACTAATCAGTTCTTTGTGCTCATGTGAAAGTGTTAAATATGAAGTTTGGTAACGATATGGCATGTACTTTTCGAGTTACAGCGCCCACGCTAACATACACACACACACGCACACGCCCACGCACACGCATACGCGCACACGCGCTCAGGCGCACAGGCGCACACGCGCACGCGCACACGCACACACACGCAGTGGGACGACCAAGAGGATTGTCGTTTGCCCGATAGAGAAAAAGCAAACCTACCGCGAACTCTCGTACGTAACAAATGGGCGTCGGTGGCCCATAAGGGGGAAGCACACCGACGACGAGGTCCACTGGCTGGCGATCAGGGAAAGGCCGAGTTTTGGCGCAGACGCCGACGTTGCCTGGCGACTGGCGCACGATAGGTGGGCGGACGCGGTCTTCCTCGCCAAAACGGGAGTGCTGGGCGCAGGGAGTTGCCCGTGGTGCACGGATAAGGTGGGGAACGCTTGGCACCTGGCTTTCGAGTGCGCAAAAGCGAAACCCATGTGGGGCAACGTCCTCAAACTCATCAAAGCCCTGACCTGAGGGACCTGTATGCAGGCTTACGGAAAAAAACGGGACTCGGCTATAAGGGTGTCCAACTGGCGAATTACCTTGTCACGTTGGGGAAGAGCGTGATTTATAAGAGTTTCACCTTATTCTGCAAAGGGAGAAAAACGCAACTCGACAACTGGAGGGAATTTCAGCATTCATTGAAAAAACGAATCTTGTCGGAATGGGCCTATCACCAGGGGAACGATACCGTAACCTCGTTCTCGGAGTTCTGGGGTTACAAGGACATACTCTGCTCTGTTGACCAAGGAGAACTGATGATGGGAAACCTTATCCTCACGTAATCGAAGCATAGGAAATGGTTCAAATCGCATAACAGTACTGAGGCATCTCTCATCATCATCATCATCACCTTTTTATTTATTTATTTTTTTTTTTTCATACATAATGATCATCATCATTATGCCTCAAATCGTTTTAGCCCTGAGGAGTGCATGCGAAGAGCGGTGATCTGTTGGAGAATGCCCCAAGGTTGCGGTAACCAGCCCCTTCGGCGGGGAACTCCAATGGAACATTTCTCTCTCTCGCTGCACATAAAATTAATAATAATAATAATGAACTACAATGAACTGATGATATGAATAAACAAGGTGACGGAGAGAGAATTACCCCCTACCGTTCCCTTTAATAATAGTAATAATAATAATGAAACACACACACACACACCATTCCGAAAATACTCTAAACGTGTTCTAGGGACCTCAAAACATGTATTTACGTTGAAATGTCGAAGTCGATTTTTTTCATGAATACAATACTTTCCCATTACTACGTATGGAGAAAGTAAAAAATATAAACAACATGAATACCTACTGCGTTCGATTTATTTGCATTATATTCATATCTTCGGTCATTTCGAGCAAGTTTTAATCTTATTTTCGTTCCTTAAAGCCTTTTTTTCTGTACATATGCCCGGAAATTACAGAGGACAACAACAACGGCATCCGTGGAATCTTATTATTGAAATGTTAAGTAAATTTTACCAAACCTCGAGTATAAATTCAAACTAGGAGTGAATTCAATTGAGATTGAGTAGTCGACGGTAAGAATAATAATCCTCATTCATTTTGGCGTGTTTTAGCGTAAATTTCTTGTCGATAATAATTTTAAGATATTTTAAAGAGTAAAAGAAAGAAAGGCTTCAAGCCAAAAGGTTGATTTTTACGTGTCACCTTATGGGAATGGCCTTTCATCCTCTGTAGACGAACCCGTGACCCCTTTTCGAAATTTTTTTAGTCATAACTTAAGAGATTCATTAACACTGAAATCCTGAGAAATCTCAGGTTTCTAACTTTATTTCTAATCGAGTTATTCACAAAATTAGAGTGTTACGCATCATGATGACCATTGTGATTTCACAGTATAACTCCTCGGAAACTTTTAGAATAAGTGGATAGAATAGGAAACAATAACATTTTTTCCAGTAAGCATTGCAAAAATCAAATCTTTACAATACGAACGTTTTTTATCTTTTGTTCAATAGAAAATTATAAATTTATTTATCTATATATTTTTCCATAAATGCTGTAGAGGATTCAACTTAAATTTAATCGCCCATTTCCTTGATTGGTTGTTTTTATCTGATCTATGTCAATTATTCCACGATTCAACATACCTGGTTGGAATAAATTTACCCAATTAATCTTAATCGTTGGCAAATCCGTTGCAGTCAGACTCATTGCAGAAGACCCCGTCTCACGTTCGACAGTGCTGCAAGGAAATGTTTTGGCTAATTTGGAGAATAACTTTCAATCATCAGAAACAGTGTTTGTGTCAACATGTTTTCACATTCCATTGATTGATTTTTTTAGTATGGAAATGAAATCGTTATTTATATTTTATCGCTCTCTCTCACCCTGTATGTAATAGGTGGATAAACAGGCCAGTAGACCCTATTCAATACCTTACCTTACCGCAAACTTAGTAACCGTCGGCAGACACTCGAACCATCCATCTACCAAGCGGTGCTTTCAATAATGTACATATCTATGATAAATAGTTGCTTTTTAGGCGGGATATAGAAAGATAAAAATCTTTATGCACTTCTAGGATGACTATAAATCTGAAATTTTGAAGGATAATAAAGTACATAGGCTGAAAGGTTCATAGAATGGAAGCACCGTATACTCGTCTTGTATGTAATATATTTTTTAAAACTGTTATGTGCATAAGAATGGCCCAAACAAAATAAACCATAGAATAATAATACCATTTCCTTTAACACAAACAGTTTTTCCCAATTGTGTGTTATAAAATATTTATATACACAGTAGGATTCGAACCCCTGATCGTTTCATTTGGAGCTAGTCATGCCAGCCACCTCTCTACCAAGGCTGGAAAATGTTCTTAATTAAACCTCAACCAAGCCGTAGAAATAACCTAGTTTGGTTTAGTATGGTTTCTAGGTTTAATTTGTAAAATCAAAACTCCCAATTGCCACTTGTCATTTGTGAATCAGACAATGAAATGTGTTAGACAAATAAACATAGGAAGCGGTTATGGCATGATAGAGTTTTGATTACGAGTTACATGTTTCAGCAGTGTCATATAAAAAATAAATTAAAAATATATTCCCATACTAAGATTTCTCCATACAATGTTTATGAATATTAGTTTTATTTAAAAACATAAAATTCTTTTTTTAAATGTTTAAATATCATTAATGACTAATATATCAAGGATGGTAGCTTTGAATCCATGTTCAATTGTTTGGCTCCTTTTAGATAATAAATAAATTGCTGCACAACACGATCTAGAAAGCACCCTCAAACTTTTGGCTTCCCATTATTATCATAACGTGACACGTCATTAACCTCCGGATCGTATGGAATTTTTATGGATTGGAAATAACATTTTGCACTTAAAACATTGTAGTATAAAAAATTTTTTTATAAACACCATGAATACATCATTAATACTATATTATTCAGTAAATTTAAATAGAAACAATTAAGAAATTATTATTAGTAGTATTGCATACTTGGATGAAATGTTATATTGTAGGGTTATGTACAAGTTAACATGGAAAACATTCTCCAACATACTGGTACTGATAGCTACACTTATTCACCATACCATTTAAATGAAAAATATACAGGAGCAATCTTTAGTAAACATATTCCTAAAACAACTATATGCAACGCTACATGGAGTTGGTATTTGATAGATGTTTAACTGCAACATTTACTTAGAGCCGCATTAATGTATCTAATTTGAAATCGTATATAAGGATGACTTAATGTTTATGCTGTATTCCAGGAATTAAATGTGTTGCATTGGGTACGCGAATGATAACATACACAAATGACAGAGAATTTCAGTTAATTAGCTTTTGCTGTGAACAGAAAGCCATGGTTCCATATAATGTATGGTTGCCAAAACTAATTACATAATAAGGCATAATTTGAATCAGGTACATACATACTGATGTGTTAGTCTTATTAAAATTATCCTACTAGATTGAAACCCCCCTGATTCAAAAGGTAACTAATTATTTGGCCAACACTTCCTTAATGATAAACATAGAAACAGATGAAAACTTCATTAGTGTTACTAAAAGAGAAACATGCCATGCTCTAAGAAGATTATATCTGTTTCTCTGTATCACATGGAATAAAGAAATGCAAAGCTAAAATATCATCTTCTAAATGAAAATAAATATGAAACCATGGCAAAACCGACTCTTATTAAAATGCGTCTTATTCCTTACTAGCACATTTTGATTGAAATTTGCAAGCAAAGTAAGCATGCCATGAAAATGACTAGAAAATATTACAACAGAAATGGAATGAAATTTATGAATATGGAAAATAAATTCTTTTTACATAAGTCGTTGAAATTACACATTTATATTCCTAGAGCTATGTTAAAATTCCATCAAACTGAATACATGATGCTGGTAAAGGATGAAAAAAGCCTCCTGGGCACAGTGAACGAATTCATTCAATATATATATACGCATATGACAAATATTTATCCTTGTCACAGTCACATAAACCATTTATAAACCATAAAGATATGTATAAGATGAGAAATACAATTAAGCCCTACAAATGTTTCACGAATGATTGCAAGAAATCGTACAGGTGATTTCCAAGAAATACATAAGAAACTTGACATCCATCAGAGAAAAAATTCACTTGCCAGACAGAGGAACTGCTTCCACGTCTTCACATAATATGCCTTCCACCACACACTCTCTGTTGAAAATGAAAGCTGCCGAATGACTTCAAGTTTGTGCACGTTTCCAAATGACCCGAATGGGGTAGTGCATTCCATTCGTTAACCTTTTTTTTAAATGGCGTTTCCCCCGATATTATCGAGGCCTATTCCATTCACGAGAACCCTGCAAAACGATAATAAAAAATTTAGAATTGCATATATGGAAAAGAAATGAAACATTTTCCTCCTACACCTCTGAAAAAAGAGCCTTAACAGTAAAATGAGTGGACAAAGTAATAAATGAATTATTCATTAGGAACATTCACAACATGCATAAAACCTGAAATAATTTCACACAAAAATTAAATACATTAGAAACGTCAGTAATAACACATATACCAGTCCAAATAAAACAGGCAGCATAGGCATAAAACATATCACACCAATACAGGACATAGACAAATAAATTTCTATATATAAAAATTCGTCAGAAATGAAATTTGTCAACGCAAACACATAAAATACAAGAATCACCAATTCAGTCAACAATGTGATTGAAACACATTAGACAAACAACACTAAAACACTCGAAATCGATCAAACAATACAATCAGTCCTGAGCAACAAACGTCTCGTCACGCATTGGAGGTGAAAGTAAATGTCACGTCTGCACAGGCCTGTGCGGTCAAACCACATAGCACTATGGGTTTTCAGTAAATTAGGCATAAATACGTCGCTAATAACAATCAAAAACTACTCACCAAATAACACTTATTTATTTAACACCCTACATAGTATACCTCGACATCCGGAGCACCTGTTACCCATTCCAGCATCCTCGTTGCCCCTTTCCTAAGCAGTGTGTCCTGTGCCGCGTTGCCCTTTGGTTCCACGATGATCGGTCCTCCGGTGCTGGGTCCTCCGGTCCCACAGCCCTCTGTCCACTGCACAGTTGTGCAATGGCGCCTGTAAACCAATTTCTTCCAATTCCACGTAGGTTAGCTTTTTATATCTGAAACTCAGTTCAAGAAACGTTCTAGAGCACTATCTGTCCGATGAAGACAAATAAGTCACATGTATTAATGAAATGTGGCTGTATTTTTATAAGTCCGAACAACTTTCCATTATTCGCATTGTTTCGCTAAAGCAACTCGGAGATAAGAATAATGTGAAACAATGCACGTGAAAGTATGACGTATGGAACATAGCATTTTGAAGAATCATGATTTAAGAGAAATTGAGTTTAATTTTCAGATGTATTTTAAGTTAAAATATCGTACAAATTTTTATCATAACTTCAACACGGATACCCAGATGTAGGGGCACTTGAATTATTTATTTCTCTATGGCAACGCGAATATCCCTACAAGACTCGCTGAGGGTGAGTTGTAAGGGAATACATCGTGAAGGGAAATCCAGCTGACTTACCGATACTGCTTTCCGGTAGGCACAAATGATCAGCTGGCACTCCATCGTCAACTGTCGCTGCTAGCAAACCGATTCCCTATCTGACAACAAATTGCTCCAGCCCCAAATCTTTGAAAAACTAGGTGATCTAAACGAAAATCTTTAACGTAAAATTTTCGGATGTGAGCAACTCAAGAAATTTAAAATAAACAAAGATGCAAAATGCCTAGTTTTAGTCAGTCTACACTACACTACCAAAGGCAATTTGCATCGATGGAAGTAGATGAAAAATGGATAAACAACGGATTTTTACTTGAATACCGATAGAATCATCGGCCGAACACGGAATTATATTCCAAGTGAAACGCACTACTCTATCCGCAGGCGTCTGTACCTACGGATAGCTTCTTTAGACTTCCCCTAGGAAGAAGCCGAGATCGTTGTCTCGTTCGCTTTTAGTACGATACACTTGGAACCCGGACTCCAGTGAACGGCGGTGACCCCTCCTGCTGAATTTAGAGAATTGAACGAGTAAATTCGCGACTACTGAAACCTCTTAATGAGAGACATTTAGAAACAGGCGTAGGCTGGTGTGTTAGTTAGTGTTAGTAAAGGTATTCTACGCAAAATACTAACCAGAATGCGCCTGATTCTAAAGTTCATTTATTAACTCTTCGCCTACCACTGCCTGATCGAAATACATAGAAACAGACGTGAACTGCGATGTTAGTAATAATAAAAGAGAAAGATGCCATGCTCTAAGAAGTTTGCAGAACTCGTCCTTTCTATGTGTTGCTTGTTATAAAAAAATTCAAAGCTAAGGTTGACTATAAATGAAAATTGATGTAAAGCCAGAGCAACTGTTCTCTATGCCTATTATGAAACTGAATAGTGAAAGCTACTTCGGTATTCGAGGGTGGTGGTGATGCCAGCCAGAATGGGTCGTTGGCCTCCTATGTCATGAAAATAAAAATGTGAAAGTATAAGCTAGGAAACCACGAAGCACCGCAGCCACTAGACGATTTTAAGGATCGGCTGAAATGGTGTCGGTGTGGCATCCTCAAATTGATTAGACACCTTCAATTCATTCTGTTCTATGAATATGGCAAATAAATTCTTTTTACATAAGTCATTGAAATTACACTTTTATATTCCTAGAGCTATGTTAAAATTCCATCAAACTGAATACATGATGCTGGTAAAGGATGAAAAATGCTTCCTGGGCACAGAGAACGAATTCATTCAAATAAACACAGTCACATAACCATTTATAAACCATAAAGATATGTATAAGATGAGAAATGCAGTTTAGTCCTACAAATGTTCCATGAATGATTGCAATCAATCGTAAAGGTGTGTCAATGTGATTTCCAAGAAATTCATAGGAAACTTGACATCCATCAGAGAAAAAATTCACTTGCCAGAGAGAGGAGATGCTTCCAAGTCTTCACATAATATGCCTTCCACCGCATACTCTCTGTTGAAAATGAAAGCTGCCGAATGACTTCAAGTTTGTGCACGTTTCCAAATGACCCGAATGGGGTAGTGCATTCCATTCGTTAACCTTTTTTTTGAAATGGCGTTTCCCCCGATATTATCGAGGCCTATTCCATTCACGAGAACCCTGCAAAACGATAATAAAAAATCGGTACAAACCCTCTCATATACGTACTAATGCGTCGTTTAGTTACCTTTAGAAAATGAAAAGCGTATGAGCCTGTTTTTAGAAAACCCAATTTTTGTTAAAGTACCCCAAGAATAAACAAGCCTTCTATGCATTCATTAGGGAAAATGAAATAGGTAATTTTATTGAAGACGTATACTCAAGTAACTGTACGGAATTTGATGAAAATCGTTATAGCCGTTTCTGAGAAAATCGAATTATTGTTAAGTTGCCTAGAATAAACTAGCCTTATATTCATTTTTTGAGAAATATGAACTATACAGTATTATTGAAGACGTCAAGTCAAGTGACTGTGCGAAATTTGATCAAAATGGTTACAGCCGTTTTCGAGAAAATAGGATTGATGTTAAAAATGCGTAGAATAAACTACTCTTAATTATTGATGAATGTGAACCATTTCTATGTATACTCTGCCCAGTATGATAGAATGCCTATGTACGAGATTTCATTCATTTTCGTTCTACCGTCTAGGCTCCGGCGCCAGTAACAGTAATCTCGCGGTCGAATTTTTTCGCGAAAACAATACCTACTTTCTCGATACTTCGTATGAGAAAGTAAAAATTTAGAATTGCATTCATGGAAAAGAAATGAAACATTTTCCTCCTACGCCTCTGAAAAAAGAGCCTTAACAGTAAAATGAGTGGACAAAGTCATAAATGAATTAAACATTAGGAACATTCACAACATGCATAAAACCTGAAATAATTTCACACAAAAATTAAATACATTAGAAACGCCAGTAATAACACATATACCAGTCCAAATAAAACAGGCAGCATAGGCATAAAACATATCACATTAATACAGGACATAGACAAATAAATTTCTATATATAAAAATTCGTCATAAATGAAATTTGTCAACGCAAACACATAAAATACAAGAAACACCAATTCAGTCAACAATGTCATAGAAACACATTAGACAAACAACACTAAGACACTCGAAATCGATGAAACAATACAATCAGTCCCGAGCAACAAACGTCTCGTCACGCAATGCCAGCATTGGAGGTGAATGTAAATGTCACGTCTGCACAGGCCTGTGCGGTCATACCTCATAGCGCTATGGGTGTCTGTCAGTCAGCCAATCAAAAGGACAATACCATTTCAGATAGAAACGCGAGTAATTTAAACATAAATAATAACAATCGTAAAACATCACCTAGAATTTAACACCGTACATCGTATACCTCAACATACGGAGCACCTGTTACCCTTTCCAGCACCCCTTTGGTCCCACGATGATCGGTCCTCCGGTGCTCGGTCCTCCGGTCCCAGGGCCCTCTGTCCACTGCACAGATGTAGGGACGCGGCACCCTGTCATGGCAAATGGCTCTCTGAAAAAGACAAACCAATTAGAAAGAGGAAATAACCCAGTTCGGAGGGAATAACATCGAAAGAGACTTACTATGGAATGCAGTTGTCCGTGAGTCTTCTTCTTTGCCTAGAAAAGAAATTTGCAGCACCTGTCAACGCTTTTAGGAGGAAAGAGGTTAATGGTACATATACGAAGGCAAAAAAATACAATAGAGAATATTCGCAAGTGTATCAATCGCATAGAACATCGCATCATGTACGTATATATTCGCATGGAAGTGTGAGTCGTCGTTAGGGATTTAGTGTGACTGGCCAGTGAGGTCGACCTCCTTGGGAAAGGGACGTTTGAGAGAGCTCTCTCTATGCCACGGCCGGGCATTTGTTGTGTGTAACACCTTAAAATACTACTCTAATGGGTACGTGGCATGCCATAGAAAAAAGATCGAAGTGTATACGTAGGCATACGAATTAAAAAATATCGACAAATGCATGTAAGTAATGCGATGGTTGTAAAAAATGTAATTTCCATGTACACATGAACAAATAAAGTAAATAACTATCGGCAAATGCACAAGTGTAATACCATAGGACTAAAAATAGTAAGGAGAAGAAGTAAATCGGGAATGGGTGAAAAATAGGTAGGGTTGAATTGGGGAAGTTTTGCCTTGTTTTTGGGAGTCCTCTTCTTGACGAGTGCGTAGGAGCCCCTGAAATTAATAGAAATACAACGATATAAGTAAGGCTAGTGTAATTTTCCCGTCAAAAATGACGGGTATACATGAATAAATTAAATTTAAGACGGTTTCCTTTTCCCCCTCTCAATCCCCATCGCTATCTCAGCGTATAATAAGCACAGTATTACATATTGAATGGCGCTAAAAAAGGAAATCGACGAACAGTAAATAAACACGTAAAATAAACATAGATACATACGTGGTGTAAGAAACTGTTTCATCAACGGTAGTTACGTACTTAAAATATCAAATAAGGAACGGAAAATATGTACAAAAGTAAACACACACAACATTAAACTAATCCCCCCATATATATTAATATATGATGGATAAAAAGTAGTGGAATTCTTGTTCAAATTGTATTCATATTAAAAGCCACTCATGTAGAGAGAATCTGAAAATCACTTTTTCAATTTGAAATCTGAAAAGACTCGGGGTCGGAAAGGAACTCTAATATGTGATGGCCAATCTAAATAGCGGTTGCGGACGACTGTTTCCTTGTCCAGCCGTTCGCCCAAAAGAAAAAGACATCACCACCTCGTTGCCCTTATTATAATAGAGAAAGTACCTCGCATGAGCTGGAATATTCACTTATCCCACCAACTTGTACTATTAAAAACTTGTTTGGAATGTTACAACGCTTTCAATCAAATGGGTTGTTTAAAGTCAACCCGTTTGCATTCAGTGTAATAACTCTCAGCCCTCTCTAATATAATCCCGAAAATTTTCGGAGAAATTACTTAACCTTAGGTTAATTTCTAAATAGGGAAGCATGCCACTATCTTCGCACTCATTTCCCTTGAAGGCATTAAACATACAAGATAAAATTCACCCACGGGACTATATGAAAAGTTACAAAAATCGAGAATAAATGGTGGTGGTTTCACGTACGCGACAATTTCGAATATACCTAGACTTGATAAGCGAGACATTTAAAGAAATGCAGTGAATTTTACACTAACACCATCACAGTGCAAGAAAGTTACTGACCTTCGAAGTGTTGACTTGGAACACTCCGAAGTGGGATCGTCGAACATCGGGCGTGGAATGAAAATCCTAGGTCTAGGAATGGCAGCTCAGGGCGATAGTCATTTGTCTAATTGTAGAAAGTTGAAATTCATTTTTAATGACATTAAATACAGTAAAGTTATTATACAAAATGATTTTAAATATAAAATTGTAATAATATGCTTGTTTTCTTTATTTAAAAATAATATTTTATAACAAAAATAATAATTTTCTTTAAATAAACAATAATTTCTTAAAACGACAAAGTGACATCTATTTCTACGTGACAGAAAATGTCGAAATTGAAGTTCGATATGACATAGGGAATAGTGAGCTCTAGAGTAAACGTTATTCCGGAGAATTCTTACATGTGACATTATTTTTGTGGTTTAATTTATCAGTGTAATACCAGCATTAATTACAACCTGCTTAAAAACCCAGCATATCAACGTAAGACGCCAAACCAACAGAACTAACCCTACCGAAACTATAAATACGGAGAAAAGTAATTCTCAAAACTGCTTAATATTACAAAGTTCTCGCGGATTGATAGCTGCGATTCATTTCCAGCGTTATATTTATTTATGTATAAAACATATTTTAAAATAATCAGCCGATGTTAATTTTGTTACACACCATTATCTTTAACCCTTTCGTGGCGGAATTAATATCCGACCCGTGAGAACCATCCAGGTAATAATCAACATCGTCTGGTAGGTAATTTTATTTTTATATGGTGGAAATACATCCAAAAAATGTTCAAAATCCACATTTAGAATAATTTATAATAAAGTCATGAATATATCGCAAAATAATAATAATGTTAATACTTTTACAACTCTTTTATAGCAATAAAAGTGTTTCAGCATCTATTAGACATATTAAATATAATAAATCAATGCGAGTTAAATTAAATAACTGACTTCAAATCTTCTAAAATTAATGATAATATAGTTACAAAAATACGAAAATTTTCAACGAAATATTTACATGGGACAAATCTAAATATAGGTATATATAACGGTTTGTAACCAGTTTGGCAAGATACAATATTGAGGCACCTCCAGATGTGCTAGAAACTTGATATTTGGTGGGATTATAGGTTTTTGGTCGCAGCCGAAGGAAAAAATTCGAAAGTTTCGAAATTCCCACTTTGCGGGGTTATTTTGGTTCCTTTTTTCCCCATTTATGGCCCCTAGGAAAACATGTAAATTGGTGTAGAGGTTTTTATATTTGCACTTTAAAATTATTTCCCTTCAAGATACGAACTCGAGACTTAAACGATCGGATAGGATATATATTGAAGTTTCTTAATTTTGAAGACAGAATTCAATCCGAGTAGAATTAGCGTAAATTTCTAGTTTTTATCGGAAAGAAGTGATAATTTTTCTGGGATCAGCTATCTAGGCAAGAGGCTTAATGCTTTCATATGGGTAAGCTTTGAATGGGAATCAGAGTCTTATATTTCTCCTTTAAAACCTTACTAGCGTAATGCCCATTGAAATATCTAAAGATTCGATCGTTCAAGCTATTTATGGAGATCAAATTGGCATCAGAAACATTAATTGTATTGAAAGTCATTTCCCACTCTCACCCTCCCTCTCCCTCTCTCTCGTATTAAAAGCAATCAAAGCACGTTTACGCCCGTAATGGTTGTGTAATAGTACCGATTACTAACCATTGATATTACTCGTGTTGCGCTTCGTTGATTTGTATACGACAAGGATTGTCTTCAGCCTTGATATCCAGATTAATTGAATATAAGACGGCCTCCACCAGTAAAAGGTAACTTATGCAGGTTATTTCACCAAATTTGAAGTAACGAGTATAATAAATGTTAAAATATAAACGTTATTTATAAAAATTTATTTTTATACCCATTACTTGCTGCTTTATTCGACGGTTACAACCAGGGGTGCACCGTTCATATATGACACTGCGCGATGCACACGGGCGGTCAAACAACGGGGGCGGCCGATTTATCGTCAGACACGTACAGTATTTTTAACAGTAATGGGGATTATATTATAATATGCTTTATATCGTTTAATATTTATTGGTTACGGAAATTTATCAAAACATAAGGCGTTTCTTTTTTGTAAAGAACGCCTAAAACTGGCGATAAATGAGAGACCCCCGTGGGCTAGAATACGGTAAGTCTCGAGGTAGATGTTACGTCAATATTGTCGAACCATCTAACCCAATCCTTGGCATCGACAAGGCATGCTTACTCGTACCAAGCTTTGAATGGGTTTGAAAACTTGAATCAGAGTCTGCTAACGGGAGTGTGAACGGTGTGAAATTCAAGGTGGATAATTTACTTTCAACCCCTTCCAACTCCTCCTAGCTAAAGGATTCTTATTTAACCTGCTGGCAGAAGAGTTTTATTAGTCGCATTCTCACCCTTATAAAGGTTATCCACCCTCCTCCTTATACTTCTCACCTCCTCTACTTCTCCAACTCCTCCCTTTCACTACCCAATCTTTCTCCTTCCATCTATTATATATCGAACTCCGCCAGCATTATTTTAATCGAAAGAAATGAATTACGCTTATCTGAATGAATTACCCGAGTCGTCAAAATCCGGAGTAAATGCCTCTCTATTGCGCCTTGGCATTTACCCGAGATATTGGATATCAATTACCATTCGCTTTAAGAAGGCCGGAGAAATAACGACCGCGGGTAACAATGGAAGATTTTCATTCAGCGCGGTATGCAGGAGTGTGGATGTTCTTGCGTCTGCTTTGTAGGTGCTGGCGATACGATAGAATAAAGAATTGGGAAAGATACAAACTCACCGTTTGGTATATAACATGCGAAAACACACTCATCGTATTCACTGGGGTGTCCGACAGACATGGATTCAGAAGGCAGTGGGTGTCCTCTGCCCGTAACCGCTGCACTTTTGCACACTCCTTAGGTCGAAGCACACTCGGACTAAACACACGCGATAATTTGCCATTGTGTATTGCCGACTATCTGTTAATCACGCACCAGAAATCACTTCTTTAGAAAACGCTCGCTTTTCCATCATCTCTTCGTAAGAATATTATTCCTCGTAAAATGACTATGGATGAACTAATCACTCTCGGTTCGTTCGTCAACGGTTTAATTATATTGGATCAATATTGAGGGCAATGTGGAGGGATCAAATTATCATTGCAATTAATTAGAAACTCGTGCGATTAGCATTTAATGCAATAGGACATGACATGACACGATCCTCTTCGTTTCTTATCCATAACGCTCAATCCTTCCTATAGAAAGCCAACCGTTTTCTTTGCTTGTAGTACATACGCGTGGAACTAATGTGTTCAACCAACGACTTCACTCACTTTCAATGCTCTGGCTTCAGGGAAGAGGAGGTCGGAGGTATGAGGGGTGGTGCGAAAATGGGGGAGAGGAAAGGAGGAGGGTGGAAGGAAACACGGAAATATGGAGGATGAGGCGCGAAGTTTTTTCCCCGCTCTACTGTTCAATAACTACACAGGGGTGAAGGCCTTTTAGCTTAGGTCAGCGGTCGAAAATCTTTCAAAGTAAAACCAGAAGTAGTTTTTGGTCGTTTGTCTAATTCGAAAAACATTTGGCCCCGGAACAGCGCGAACTGTATAATTATAAAATATAATAAGCATGACAATATTCCTTCATAAAAGCTGACAGAAAATTAAAATGCATCCAATAAAAAATTATTACAAACTTAATTCCTTTCATGAGGGAACGTGTTGTTATTTGATTGGCAGCACCTCTCTGATTAGAAGTGTATGTTGCATTTTTCATCAGTCAGCTTCTGGCTTTTTCGATGCTTTTCTGGTTTGGATATTCACATAGATAACTAGTGTATTGACAGGCACCTTCATGAGACTTAAGCAGTGAATCACCATATAAACAGGGGCAGGGCCGGTTTCAGGCGTAAGCGACGTAAGCGGTCGCCTACAGGCTCCACTTTAGAGGAACGGCAAAATCAATATTTCGGATTTTTACATTTTTATTTTTTTTAGGTTTATTTCACATAACTTGAAAACATCGCGAAAATATTTTATTTCACTCCATGATATTTCATATACATTCAGGGTCGGTTCAAGGTGTAAGCGACGTAACCTACTGCTTACAGGTGTCACCTGAGACATATGCTTTAAAGTTTTACATTGTCTAAAACAGGCGATACACTGTGTGCACTTTCCTTAACATCGTTAGCGTGATATATACACGCAAAATCAATAACTATGATGCTAAGTTTCACGTGCTTTTAGGGATTACGCATTGTAATTTCAAATAACCTTTCCGCTCCAAATACAGCGAACCTTCAACACTAGAGATTTTGATTACTCAGGGCTTTGTACAAATATTTTACATTCGGGATCTCTACCTTTTGCACTTAGCTTCCCTCTCTGATCCCTGATAAATGACTTTGCAAAGGAAAAGAGCCCTAATCTCGTCCTTTTCGAAAGGTGGGTTCGTAAAGTTGAAATATAAAAATATTCGGTAATATAATCATTACATGGTAGTTTTATTATAAGGTCAGTGAATGATTTATTTCTATTTTCTGAATGTATTTAGCTGAATATTGTTTTTTTAAATAAAGACCGATTAAATAAGTTTATTTTCTTTTTTTTATTATATCATTAATATTATTTCATGCCTTTGATATCCAGAGGGGCGGCATATTTTTACCTCGCTTACACATATTTTTTAGCTGAAACCGGCTCTGACCAGGGCCTCGGGTCGGGCTCGGATATCAGCGAAGCCACAACGTAGGGATTCAGGTTGGGAAAGGTCTACACCACTGTGCCGAGACCGGGCGAAAAATTTCCTTCCTATTAGACCTCTACAACCGATTGCTGATGATGCCACTAGACTCTCGTCAAATTTAGTCCGATCCGGATGGGAAAAACGGTGGTAATAGATCCAATGGAAGCAGTATTAGGTGGCCATGCGGACGAGAGTTCTGTGAGTCAACAGAAGCGCCGCGTATCAGGGGCATCCGCAATAGGATCGCAACACTGCTGCATTTAAATCCGAATTTCGGACGTAGCCTCCAGGGCCGCAGGAGGCGATTCTCCTCGCAAAGGCGTTGATTTGTTATCAAGAAACATGTAAGTGTTATTTGAAGATAAATATGAATCATTGAAGTGGAAAAATCCCTATTCCAGGATAATACTGGTGTTAGAGAATATACAGGCAAAATAATAAAGTCAATTAAAATTATTAATATTGTCACCGTGACGACTTTTTTGGTTTCTCTAATACGAAATACTTTCAAAGAATTTTTAGATAATTATAACGTTCCTAACCAGATTCTGTGTGAAATTTATTAAGACTGAGCGTCGTAATTTCATTTAAATGGGGTGTTCGCCATATTCAAGTGAAATCCTAAATGGTAAGGCTAGTATTTGGACGTCGTGTGACTCCCAGGCCTGCTAGGACGTGAAAAACCGCTCCTGTGCCTGAGTATTCCGAGTGTTTCACGCAGAAAAGTAGTCCTATCTAAAAAAAAATTCCAAACGCAGAAAACTTTGGTTTGTCGTATACCCTTGTCTACTGGACCAAGAAATGTTGGTTTTCCACGGTTTTTAAAATGGTAAATTTAGGTATAACTAGGCGATAAGCCCCTTGCTCGCTTACGCTGCCCCCACCCCCTCTTGTTCGCTGTTGTTGGATTTAGATTTGTTTTACGGGAATATGTTTTGAATATATTTTATAGGGGATGTATGTTTGGTTTTTAATAACAAATTAAGACTGTTAGTTGAATAACTCGATAAAAAATAACATCAGACGGCTTAAATTTCCGGAGATTAAAAGCGTTAAAGAGAAAGAGACAACCAGAAATATTATTTTAGTAATATATATAAAAATCTGATGTGGCCAACACATGACTTTCTCCATATTCTCCATATATTTAAATTATTATGAATAGCATTATAAGGCAAAATTATTATTTCGTATCGTAAAAGAATACCATCGTCCTTGTTGCCGTAAATGACATATATTTTGAAGGTTTACAGAATTCTCCTCTACATGGTGTTGGCGCTGTTTACTGGTATTAAGATAAAGCGAAATATATCCGAAATGGATGGTTCTACGAAAATTAGTTTCAAACAAAACTTGGAAGAAATATTATTCTCTACAACTTTGGTCCTTACGAAGTTTACCAACAACGATGTATTTAAGGAGATATTTAACGGAAACCGAAAAACCGGTTATTTATAAATAACTCCTAAACAATAACTCCTATAGAAAATTGTTTCAAATGAAAATTGTAGGAAAGTACATTCTCTATAGCGTTCGTATAGAATTGTATATACAATAATGATATTTTAACGAAGAAATATCGCAAAAACCGAATCGGGTTTCGAATAATCCTCGACTTCCGGTTATCCGTTATTGTCCAAAAACTAATCAGTTCTTTGTGCTCATGTAAAAGTGTTAAATATGAAGTTTGGTAACGATATGGCATGTACTTTTTGAGTTACAGCGCCCACGCTAACATACACACACACACGCACACGCCCACGCACACGCATACGCGCACACGCGCTCAGGCGCACAGGCGCACACGCGCACGCGCACACGCACACACACGCAGTGGGACGACCAAGAGGATTGTCGTTTGCCCGATAGAGAAAAAGCAAACCTACCGCGAACTCTCGTACGCAACAAATGGGCGTCGGTGGCCCATAAGGGGGAAGCACACCGACGACGAGGTCCACTGGCTGGCGATCAGGGAAAGGCCGAGTTTTGGCGCAGACGCCGACGTTGCCTGGCGACTGGCGCACGATAGGTGGGCGGACGCGGTCTTCCTCGCCAAAACGGGAGTGCTGGGCGCAGGGAGTTGCCCGTGGTGCACGGATAAGGTGGGGAACGCTTGGCACCTGGCTTTCGAGTGCGCAAAAGCGAAACCCATGTGGGGCAACGTCCTCAAACTCATCAAAGCCCTGACCTGAGGGACCTGTATGCAGGCTTACGGAAAAAAACGGGACTCGGCTATAAGGGTGTCCAACTGGCGAATTACCTTGTCACGTTGGGGAAGAGCGTGATTTATAAGAGTTTCACCTTATTCTGCAAAGGGAGAAAAACGCAACTCGACAACTGGAGGGAATTTCAGCATTCATTGAAAAAACGAATCTTGTCGGAATGGGCCTATCACCAGGGGAACGATACCGTAACCTCGTTCTCGGAGTTCTGGGGTTACAAGGACATACTCTGCTCTGTTGACCAAGGAGAACTGATGATGGGAAACCTTATCCTCACGTAATCGAAGCATAGGAAATGGTTCAAATCGCATAACAGTACTGAGGCATCTCTCATCATCATCATCATCACCTTTTTATTTATTTATTTTTTTTTTTTCATACATAATGATCATCATCATTATGCCTCAAAACGTTTTAGCCCTGAGGAGTGCCTGCGAAGAGCGGTGATCTGTTGGAGAATGCCCCAAGGTTGCGGTAACCAGCCCCTTCGGCGGGGAACTCCAATGGAACATTTCTCTCTCTCGCTGCACATAAAATTAATAATAATAATGATGAACTACATTGAACTGATGATATGAATAAACAAGGTGACGGAGAGAGAATTACCCCCTACCGTTCCCTTTAATAATAGTAATAATAATAATGAAACACACACACACACACCATTCCGAAAATACTCTAAACGTGTTCTAGGGACCTCAAAACATGTATTTACGTTGAAATGTCGAAGTCGATTTTTTTCATGAATACAATACTTTCCCATTACTACGTATGGAGAAAGTAAAAAATATAAACAACATGAATACCTACTGCGTTCGATTTATTTGCATTATATTCATATCTTCGGTCATTTCGAGCAAGTTTTAATCTTATTTTCGTTCCTTAAAGCCTTAAGGTGAAAATCAAAGCACAAGTACAGATAATAATAAGGATAGGTCATGTGATCAACATTTCGTCTATTTTCATATATTTAAAGATAAAAATCGTTTATATGAACGGCATCTAGTCGATTTCTGTATTTTGTTTTTGTTGTGTATTTCGAGAACCCAGTTTCGCGTAAGTACGTGCTCGCGAATAGTAATAACTCTATAATTGCCCGTCTTGATAAGTCTCAATATTCATGATATAAGCTGCCACAAAATGTAATCAGAGAAACTTCTTTAAATGTTCGTATTAAATGGACATCTGAAGTGATTTCGATTAAATTTTCATAATCTACTGCAGATAATCCTTCTGGTTTCTCGGTTATACAGAATGGATTTCGAATCCAGTTATTGTTGTCATTGATGTTTGGAAAATACTTCCTGATGTTGGTGTATAAATTACGAAAATGATCTACAATGTTCCTCTGAATTTCTTCTTCAAGTTTGCATTTTGGTTTCTTCAAGGAAATCATTGAATGTTACGATGCTTAATTTATATTTTTCTTGTGTAACTTTACATTTCTAATGTGTTATGATCGGAATATAGTGAAGTAATTGTCAAGCATCTTGGAGAAGATGTCGCCTATGCTTCTCCAGGAAAGCAGAAAAAAGAACAAAATATACTTGTTCTTCAAGTGTAGTACCACTTTGTCCCCACCCATGATTTCTTAAATTTCATGGAAAGTAAACTTATCCGTACTGAAAAAAGAAAGTGGGTGCATGACTGCTTGCGGAACAGAAAATCGGAAGGAGAATTTTGGACATTATTTAAGGAGTTGACAGACGATGAGTTGAAATTTGATCAATATTTCAGAATGTCTAAGTACCAATTCAGTTATTTGTTTAAGAAGATACAAATGGATTTATTGAGAAAAAAAACACTACATTCAGAGAAGCGATTTCACCAAAGGAAAAATTGGCTGTATGTCTAAGGTAGGTAACAATAAGATTAATTATCGTTAGAAGTACGTACATTGAGAAAATAATTATGCACAAAGTTAATACATCAAAAACTCGAAATTAATATGTAAAAAAATATGAAAATAATTAATTAAAGACATAAAAAGGCACAAAATATTGTCAATGTAGTTTCGTTGTCGAAAACTGTTCGTAGAAGCTGACCGTGGAAGTAGTCGATGAATTTGAACCGGGTGATGCAGATGGGATTGGTGTTAATTTTAAAGTATGATCTACATTTGGAGGTGTTGCGGTGCACGTATGGGATCCGCTCTGAGGTGCTGTGGAGACTGTGGAACTTTCAAGCAGTTCTAGCTCTGAGACAATGGAAAATATTCTGGATTTGCATATATTTTGGTAGTAGGGTGAAAACTGTTTAACTGTTGAAGCAATGCCTTCAAAAAATAAATCAACGGGATCAGGCGATTTCTCCTTTTTATTTTTTTCGGAATCGATTAAATACTTCATCAATATTGATGAAGGTAACTCAGAAGATGGCATGCATTTCCGCGATGGCTTACGGAAGGTTCTCTTCAAGGAACTGTTTGTATTCTCTTCTCTCGTATCTCGGATATTGGTTTCTTCAGTAGATTGGTGCTCCGTAATAACTTCACGGGCTTGATTATCCTCGATGGCCTCTCTTGCATCCTCTACTTGTTCGATATCAGCATTCTGGGATTCACATACGAGGTCTTCAATATTTGTTATGGTCTCCCTTTCGCGAAGAAACTTACGAATGAAAGACATTTCGTCCGCAAACTTCCATTTCTTTTGGTGTGATGGCCCTTGACCACTTTTAGTTTCAGTCCTTTTTAGGTACTTGCGGTACTGGTCCCTTAGAGAAACCCATCTCAGCTTACTTTCCGATCCTACAAATGAAATACGAAGTAACTGATGCTTATTAAAGTTTACGTTATACCCATGATGAAGGAAGTTAAAGTAAACAAAGAGCTATTAAAATACTTTAATGAAATATTTAATAACATTTGAAATTTATACAAATATATACAAAAATATTATAGTAATTGAACTTTTAATTTCAGGTTCCTAGCAACTGGAGATACATTCCGAACAATAGCATTTAGTTATCGTCTTGGGCACTCAACTGTGCATAATATAGTCAAAGAAGTTTGTGGAGCTATAATCAAAAGATTAAAATCAGATGTTATGCCTACACCTACAGAGGAGACTTGGAAAAGAATCGCGGATGAATTTTGGGAACTTTGGAACTTTCCTGTGTTGGGGCACTAGATGGTAAACATGTGAAGATTCAGGCGCCACCAAACAGTGGTTAGCAGTATTTTAATTATAAACATACGTTTTCTGTTGTTTTGCTCGCATTAGTTGATGCGCAGTATAAATTCATAATAGGTTAACCTGCGATACTAGCACCAAATTAAAAATGGTAAATAATTCCCTCAAGAGGATAACCTGCGATACTAGCGCCAATGCGGCCGTATTATAAATGAAATGTGGTGAATAATTTTATGTGGCCACCTACTACATAGGCGAAGGCCTTATGAAGCTACTATCATTTGTTTTATATAACTATAGATAAATCATTTAAATTATCAAGAGAGGTATGTCTGTATGGAGAAAGTCATGTGCTGGACACATCAGATTTTTCATCAATGTTAACATAATGACCAGTGGCACAAATGTTTTGGTCGTACACTGTTTGGAATATGTTCAGAATTTCAATGTTTTGGTATTGTATTAGATCTTTTGTTGTATTGGATTCTACTTCCTCTGTGATCAATAGAAATCTGAAAAAGGTCTCCATGACATGACGAATTGTCTAAAAACACCAACATTTTTTGATTTCCTTAACTATTTCTACATTAAGCTGGAAAAAGTAGCCAGAAAAAAAATATTTGCAGTGATCTAAGCATTATTACCATAGCAATAACCCCCTTTTAGTTCAGTTTTATCCATTTTTTTAAACAGTGCAGATTTTTTGATTTTCCAATGAATATTTGTTTCAACATACAGCTGTCAGTGAATATTGTCGGTAAGACTGTGACTACATCTTTTGAAAACTCTACACTTGAACACTTTTGACCTTTCAAATGTAAAGTTTTATTTTGCACATACCTGAAAAATAACGAAGTGTCATCGCTGTTAGTATTATCTTGAGGATCATATCCCTCACAGATTTCTCTGAGTTTTGTATTCAACAACACAACTGAATTTTCATCAACTCTATTTGTTTCTCCCACAATGGTTCAAAAACCATTCAATGATTTGTCTTGAAGCTTCTGAGCCATCCGTTTGATGCTCTAAAATTATTAAAACTTGGCTTATGGGCTACTTCTAGAAATTTGAGTTGAAGAATTGGTCCAGAAATCAAAGATTTTTTTTGTTCTTGCAATGGAAAACCATTCAAAAACTATGTCATTAAGCTTATCATTTGATGGCTCCTGTGGTTTCTTCATTGGAGTTTGGTAGACTTTGCTTTCAAGAATTTTTTCTTAATAGCTCCTATGTTCTTCACACATTCATAAACCTGTGTTGTTCCATAAATAAAGTGATCAGTAATTTGTTTGACCTTCAAATTATACATCTCCTTCAATTTGATATCTTCGTATTTTTGTTTTGGATTAAAATTATTGCTACATGAAGTTAACTCAATAATTTTTTAGCTGTTTTAATTTAAATTAAATTGATTTAAGATGAACCATAAATTTTTTATAATACAAATTTCGCCTCTCAGGAGCTAAATTCTATCAAAGCTATATTGAGAGAAAAAATTCTGTCCAGGTATCAGGATTTTCAGCTTTTTGGAGTTGACTTTATATGAAAATAGGCATATATTTTTTAAAAATATCTGGCACTCTAGGGTTTTCAACTTACTGGATTTCTGGCTCTGAATAGTTTGACTGTAATATGTTAGCAAAAATCTTTAGAAATAAATTTGTTATTGTATTATCATTGTGCTATTCCACAAATCCATAACTATGAAGTTCATCTTTATAACTTGAAGATAATGGAAACTCAAAGCTTAGAGAACTTGGAGTTTTTCGGTGGGAATATCCCATTTAAAATATCCAATGGGAATTACTTACAAACAAGGATATTGATATTTATGTTTTGTGAGTTGGAAAAGGTTCATTCATTCACATGTACTTATGTAGAAATGCACACTTGCACTTAAATGGAAATCAACAATCAAAGAGGAAAAGGCAAAATGCTACTCCAGAAACAGATTGACAGTGACTGCAGTGCCTTCCTTATTAAAGTAAAATTATCTGATCTCCTTATCTTGTTGCCTCTTTCTCCCTTCTATGTATACATGAATGAATGGTTCTCAATCCTTAGATTGGTTTAACTGACTTGGGAATATACACAAATGTGGTCTTCCCTTGCCTTCCACACCAGTCAATCAGAAGGGAGGAGGGAAACCCTATGTTGGCCTACTCTTTACGAAGAGCACCAAGGGGAGAAACTGCTTAACGTCCCTTCCAAAGGACTCTTAGTTCATGCACATACAAATAGGGGGTCTCTGAAAAAATCGTATTTTCACATGATCCATGCCTGCTGCTGCTGCTTAGAACAATGGGCAAGTAGTAGGCCATTGTCTTAACCATTACTCCATTGAATTCCTCGATGAATACATATTGGTAGTTCATTAATGTAGCTGCAAGTACTCCTACATATCCATGTCACATATCCTACTTTGTTGTGCTTGAAATTTCCTTAGCAATAATCTTGAGTGCTTGTTTTTATATTTATGGGATTTCCTAATTATTGTAATTTATAATTTATGTACAGGTAATAAAAGAAATGTTATTCAATATATGCACAAATTCCTGCCAAAATATTTATCTCAAAGAAATAATAAAAATTTGGGTACTTACATATTAACGGGGAACCCATTTTTAAATTCTAATAACAATAATAATACCATTAAAATAATTATTTAATCATCAACAGCAACATTAAATTAAACAAATTAACATTTTGAAAATGTTTTCAACAAAAATGGAAAAATAGTCACATTTTGATTTGTGGTACTTATGTATTAACGAGGCACCCAAGTTTAAATGTTAAAATTCAAAGAAAAATGGGTTCTCTTCGGTTATCTCGAACCCCTTTTGAAAAATAATTTTTTGAGATAACCCTTTCATGCAAAACGAAAGCTTGAGAACCCATGACTGATCTGCCTGTGGCGACATTTACCCACCTGATCACCGGACAATGTGGAGGGTTAGATTTGTTACCGAGAGGCGAAGGGCACGATAGCGCCCGGAGACAGCTACACCCGATATAAAAGGCATTATAATCCAAAAAGAAAGCGAGCCGAAGACTCGCCAATATCCTCGGTTACTTGTAAATAAAAATCTTTTTCGACAAGTTCTCATTTTCTTTGTTTGTTTTATTGGGTCCCCCATTAATACATAAGTACCATATAACAAACACATTTTAGAACGGTTGGATTCCACATTTATATTTTAAAATGAGTTCCCCTTAATATGTAAGTACGAAAATTTGGCTCTCAAGACCCTCATCCCATTGATATATTATTTGAGAAAACAAGATTTCATAAGATCCCTAGATATCCAGGAATTTAGATACCTTGGAAGGAGGTTTCACTGTATATTTGTGTTGACAAGAATAGAAACCACACTAGGTGAAATTAAATCTTGCACTATTTGATACCAATTATTAACAACATATATGTTGATAATAAAATTAAATTACTGTTCAAAGAGAGGTAGGATGATATAACATCTGCTATAATTTTTCCATTTCTCTTTTGTCTTTGCAGGAAACACGTCACATTATGGCAGCAATTGTGCAACACATCACTTACAAAGAATTCCTCCCCATGCTGCTTGGAAAGGACACCATGAAAGCATTTGGTTTAACTCTCTTGGATGAGGTAAGCAGATAAATAAAATGGAGAATGGGCATTTACCGTGACAGAAAACATTACATAACAATTTAAAACATAATTTCAGGATCCCTAGCATAGCTGACATACAAAAGTAAGAAATCACTTTTTAGAAAGCACTTTCATACAGAATTTCCAAGTTTTGACCACGTAGCAGTGGTTGTCTTCAGGAGCAAAGACTACCACATAGCAGTGGTCAAAACATCAAGTTAAATATGGTCTTTATGCAGCCTCTCCCAAAAGTGCCTTCTAACAACACTGTTCGCTATGGAAACCTACAATCGAAGATTAAGAAATCACTCATTAGCTGTAAAATTTAATATTTAGAAACACACTATGAAAGAAACTAAAGAAATAATCGGACAGAGTTTCAAAGTGGAGGGTAGAAAAAGAATAAAAACAAATGAAAGGAGAAAAAAATTGACAAAAATACACATAGGTCTAAGGGTAGTCATTCCTCGCCAGGGGCCTGTTGCCACTTACACTCATGCAATCACGACTCCCAAACATGGAAAGGGAAAATTAAGTTAACAAGGAGTTATTCTATGCAACAACATTCCTGGCTATGAATAAAAACCCCTAAACCTGTGTGTATTTTTATTTCTCTCTTTATACTAAATTTTCTTTAATGAAAAAAATCTTGTGTCCAGCACATGACTTTCTCCATTCAGAGTAATGAATATGAATACTTTCAACATCAGAATCCTAAAAAATAATTAACAGCAAAGACGCTTGTGCAAAGTTTTTAAACACTGAATAATTTTCGCAGTGAAAAATACTTTGAATCACCTTTCACATTGAAAATACAATAAGTAAACAAAACTGCTAACTGTTGCTTTGGTTAACAAAATATCAATACGCAATTAAAACTACCCTTGGTAATGTATGCATCACTGTCAACAATAAAAAATTTTATTATAGCAACAGAAACAATGGTATTACTTACCAATGTACTTAACATAAATTAAGACAAAAAATAGAAATCTCTTAATCGAGTTTATGAAAAAATCTTTCAAACAAAACTTGTATAAAATTACATTCTCTACAACTTTGATAGAGAAAAATATTTACATAAGTTGAGTTCTAAAGGAGATATTTGGTTAAACGGAAATATTGCTAGATTACACCTTCACTTCCAGTTGCCCATTTAAGCTAAAACATTATCACTTCTTTATTTAATAATTAAACTCTTAAATATAAAATTTTGTGTTGATCTGATTATTAGTTTTTGAGTTAATGCGCCCACAAAATTCTATCACACAGAAATCAAAGAGAAAACAAAGAAAATTTACCCAAAGAACCTATAAACAGGCGTATTTTCGTTGATATCTCACATTTGATTTTTTGTTCTCTCTTAAAGTAAAAATTTTATGGTTCTAACAATGAGAAATGTCAACTGCCAAAGCAACAATGCCACTGCCTTTAAATGGGAAACATATTATTACATAGCATTGATAGAGGTGTGAGCTGCCAATCTGTTAACAATGGGCTTGCTATATGCAGGACATGTCGCCAATCACTTAAATATGGGCTCACCACATTTTAAGGAAAAGAGATGGATTACAAATTAACCTGCATAGGAATAAAATGTTTTAAATTTTCAATTCATATTTACGAGTATTTATTGAGGAAACATTTTGGTTTTTATCAAAAATATTATATGAGGATTATCCAACTGACAACTAGGCAAGCAACCTAGAGGCAGGAAATGAGTTGATTACATCTATGGTATGCAATGTTTTTCAGTTGGCATACCTATTAATACGTTTGCTAACTGGCTCACTGATTTACGTTAATCTAAAGACCAAATGCTCCTGTTTTTATTTTTAGAAATTTTGCAAATGTATGAAAATTATATATGGAAGTATGTTAATGTTTTCCCCATATCCCCAGGGATGCACATACCCCAGGTTGAATACAGCTGATTTATACCATTTAAAAGTTAGTACATTCTCGTTTTTTAATACAATACTAAGAGATGAACTTGTTTTATAAATAATATCGTGGTACATCGCAGAATCGATAATGCTTTTTCTGGGTGAACACGATCGGAACATAGAAAAGGAGGAGCTAACACTGAGTAGTTAATTTAGAGGACAACCGTATCTGAATGGTAATAATTAGATACAATGTAGGGTTTGCTAAAAGACTGACCAATTATTAATGGCTTTGGTCATTTTAAATAAGACAATTTTTCTTCAATATTTAAAATATTGCGTGAAATATTTAGAAGAGTGGTCATTATTGCCACGTGATTGTTGAACAAAAGTGAAATTAGTGGTTAGTTTTTTGTAGAATCACGAAAAGAGGAAAATTTTTAATGAGTGAATATTTAACTAGCATTTAAAAAAAAAACTTTTTATAGCTGAAACAATCCAAATTTCCATGGTTATGTTGTCTAGCTAAATAAATACACAAAATATATTCATATAAAAGCTAAATTTAAACAAGAAAAAGGAAAGCAAATCTATCTATCTATCTTGCAAAGTGGTTCCTACACACCTTAATGGATGACTCGAATTTGTCGAGTAATGTTCATTCAGCAGCTTGAGAGTGATACTTTTCAAAGTAGGCAAATGCATACAATTATACGTAACACGGCACAAAAACTGAGCATGAGCAATTTTCTTCCTCTTGACCGGGGTGCAAATCTTCGTGTGCAAAATATCATTCACTGGTAAGTGTTGAGTGTTCTTTTATCGTCTCTCTCCTCTGTCCTTTCTGTGGTTTGTTCCAACTTTCTCACCCCTCTCCCTTTGCAACCTCAAGAGATAAGGATCTCGTGGCTGCAAACGTCTGGGTAAATCATGGCAAGAACAGTTAATAAAAATCCTCAATTAACTTTTACACCACTCATAGAACCTTTTAAAATTAAATCATCAGTATAATTCATATAAGCAAGTCTTCTTAGTTTGGAATGCACCACTACCTAAACTTCAAATGGGAGTGGATGGGGTAGGAGGTCCGTGAGATGTTTTGCCCATCAAAGTGGTCCACGGACCGAAAAAGTTTGAGAACCACTGCGGTAGAGGGAAAAGGTTGGAATCCCCTGTTATAGACTATATTATGAGGCCAATGATCTCAACCAAATATGTATTCTTATGATCACGCAATAATCCTAAAACATGAAAAAAGCACCGTGTGTAATTTGCACTGCAATTCTTCCCTCATTTGTTATATACATTTTAAGTTAATTTCAAGAGAATATTTAGGTCAACAATAGTTTAATACGAAATTATTCAGTGCGGTAGTTTTACAATGAAATTATAGATAATTATTTATTTGAAAACAAAAAAATATAGCACCACATTTTATTTAAAACTAGCAGAAATTCCCGGCGTAGCTTGGGGAAATTTGGTTCAAATTCCATTGGAATTTTAGATGATACATGGTATTTAAGAATTCACTCGGCTGCCATTTTAAATAAAAGGGGCAGAGAGAAACAAAAACCACATATGAATTATTTCTGGAACCCTCCACAATCGCACCTAATTTGATTCACATCAGTAGTAGGACTTGGGAAAATACGTGTAGTTTAATGTTTAAATCGACCGCCATATTGAATGAAGCGGACATACAAACACTAAAACCCCGCGTCGACCTTCCCCTTAGTGCCACCTACTATCATGTAAAATTTGTTTGCAATCGGTTGATTGTGGGCGTGCATAAAGGAGCCGACAGAAAATGGGCTGCCATTAGCATTAGCATATAAAGTTGTTTTGCTTTTTGTACAATTAATATAAAACATTTGGGATTAAAAAGTAGCCTACTGCCTTTCTATTTGTGAAGAAAGTATCTGTTGAAAGTTTCATTACTCTAACTTTAACGGTGTGGTAATGTATAAATGCACAAATAAACAAACACTTTTATAAATATACAGAAGATAGGTATTAAATCCAGAAATGCTAAATGCAAATGTAAATGATGCCTTGAAGCAATATTGCATAATTTTTAGGATTGTTTGTTTAAGCTGGACCAGTCTAAAGATACACTGCAAGTGACATAAAAATTCGACCAGCCGTTTTTGCGTGATGTGGTAACAAACAAACAGACAGAAAGACAACAATTGTGCAAACTGGTTCAAACGTCTTCTTGTGATGCAAAACACACGAAAAAAGTAAAACCCCAACAAAAAAACAAATGTACAGCCAGAGGTTACAATTTTATTTATATAGATATTTTTAAAATCTTTCCTTTCTTCTGTTGTTTTGGGTTAGCTAAACGTTTTCTTCCTGTCTTCGCAAAAATTTGCATCAACTTAGCATGTTCACTGTTAAATGATGCAACATCTCTTCATTCAGATTTGATTTATTTGGAGATTAAAAATGTACAATTGTATCTAATTGTAAGAATTAAGATGTCTATGCAGGATGTCCAGTTATATAGAAAAAAGCACCAAAGTTAATTAATATTGCAAGTCTTACACAAAATAAATTTATTTAAATATGAACGAGTTTACACTTAATAACATTTGTGATTACTGGAGAGTGCCCATGGCAGCCCCTTCTGTTTGCTCATAGTACTGTTGGTTCCACCGTAATTCTTTAGACAGAATTCTGGGTAGTCCTTTGTTGGTCAGCCTCCCAAAAATTCTGATAGATTCTTCTCTTGTGACCTTTGTGAAGTAAGAGACCACATAGGAACTTACAATTACATCGTATACTTGTTGGTAATGATGTTTCTGATGATTTCTGTAAAATGTGAAGAGTTCTTGTCTTGTCATAGTCCTTTTTCGTTGGGATCATCATAGTGTTTATCTGCGGACAGTATAGAAATATTTTTGTTGTCCGTGAGATCTGCTATGACACATCTTTTTGTATTTGATGTGCTAATTAGACCTGATTCTGTAATGGTCATTTCTAAACAACATAGGTAGCCCAAATTCTAGGTGAAGGCCTGTAACCTACACATCATATAATCTGGCACCTTTATGATCTTGAACATGCAGTATTAAAGGAATTTTACTGTAATTTATTCAACCATTTGGTTTCTCAGGGATACTCAGATGCTTATGATGAGACTGTGGATGCCACTGTCACAGCCTCCTTCATCACAGCATCATTCCGGTTTGGCCATCCTCTACTTCCAAGCACAGTTGAAAGATGGAGTGCTGCTACAAACAGTTACATAGGTGAGAATCTTACTTTCAATATAGTGCCTCCAAAATGGCTCCTTCTCTAAATTTTAAGTGCCATTGAAAAGTTATGAGACTTCATTGCTTTGCCTTAATATGTACCATCATTTGATTCAGTCAATCAAAATTAAATCATGAATATTATTTTCAATTATATATACAGACTTTAGATATACCTTTATAAAACAATTGTGGCAATTGTGCACTTTATCCCCTGCTACTTTTGTGTATGCTACTTTATTTGCACTTTACCCCTGTGCCATTCATCAGTTATAGTAATTACAGTAAATTCTCATCAAAGTGCAAATTCACAAGATGTGATTTTGCTAAGACACATTATACATTTCCCTACCAAACCTCAGAAGATGCGGTGGTTCACCTCACTAACAAAAGACGCGGTTTGACAAGTCAAAGCCAAAGTTATCCTTGAAATTTCTTGTAAACTATAAACAATAAAAACTTTAAATTAAAATATTTTAAAGAAAAATAAAGATAACTTGATTCATGTAACTATTTTACCTTATAAAAATGTTGCGTCGAAAGATTCGTATGTTGTTCTCATACTGTGCTGATCCGGTCGAACTTGGTGTGCCACGGTATATTTTTTGTTATAAGCAAGGGAAGGATATTACTGCATTTTATTATCCTCCAGCTACAACCACAGAAAATATATTTTAAATAAACAGCAATACTTTATCATTGAATTTGTTACACTGGTTCAGTTACTTGAAGCTGTAACTTAGTTACTTCTTGGAGAAACTAAGTTATACAGAACAGTTTTGGGTAGCACGATCTCCACAGTTTTGTAACTGAAAAATTCTGCAGTTTTTCTACTCTATTTATGATAACTTCAGGAATTTCTTTTTGATTCACATTACTCTGTGGACAATAGCATCGATTATTTTCATCTATTCTCCATTATTTTCCTCATTAGTTATAATCCTCATCTCCAAAATGAAAGTGAATCATTTAAATCATAAATTGTCCTATCTACATAGAAAAAAGTGATTTTTTTTCTTGCTGCTGTTCATAGTTAGCGATAAAAGTGTTCTACAAAATACCAGCATGAAATATGGTTCATTGCGCAATGAGGATTGAACGAACATGAAGGTGTGCCGTACATAATTCATGCACCTTTTTCTCAGAATTTCATAACTAAAACTTTGGGTGCGTGAAATAAGCATGGTATTATTATATTAATTTTTTTAAATTCCACATCAAGAAATAAGGTTGCATGAATTACGTGATGTGATGTTTTATTGTATTTATTGTTTTCCTCTTAACAACATTTGCTGTTAATAACTAGGCCATATTAGTTTTGTTCTTATTAACAGCTCAGGCATACTTTCTTTGCTTTAACCTTTAGCATGTGGCTTTAATCATTTTATTGAGAAAATTACAATATCAAAAATTTATTATATCCTTTTATTTTTTAAATATAATTAGTATACACTATGTACTTGAGCAAGATATATCTGGAAGATATTTTCTTAAGAATTGTGAATGATGATGAGGCAATTTCATTTGCCAAAATGTTATATCTCATTCCACAAACTGTTTGGGACTGACCAGGTTTTGATTGTGCAATGAGGTTTGTGAGGAAAAACTATTATGGTGATGGCTTCATTTTTAAATGCCCAACAATAAATTGCAATTGAGAGCAATCTATTAGGAAAGTGACTTTTTTTTAAGGAAGTCACCTGAAGATTGGAACTATACCTAGAATAATTTACATGTGGGCTTTGGAATAAGACTCCCATAAAAAATATACAAGAGAGCTTAAGCTACAATGACATCAAAATATAGTAGATAAGAGAAATTTTCTTTGTGATATGTGCTGAATACTACCCAATAATTCCAAATAAAAAGATTGGTGGTCCCAACACAATTATTTAAATAGATGAATTCCAGCTGGTCAGAAGAAAGGCAAATGTGAGTCATGTCGTATTAGAGCAATGGGTTGATATGAAATAGGTAGTAGAAAGACTTTCATGGAAGCAGTGCCAGATACATTGGCAACCACACTACTTAATGCAATAACCCACAACATTGCTCCAGGCACCATCATTATAACAGATTGTTGGTCATCATATAGACCAACTTCTGGAACAATATAGCCACCAAACCATTAGCCACAATGAAAATATTTTGACGGTGACTCAAGCAACAGCAAATCATGTTGAAAGTTAATGGCAAAAACTTAATTTAAAAAACTGAAAAAAACTGGAACTCATGGATCACTTCTAGATACTAACCTAATTAATTTCATATTGCGATATGAGTTTGGTCACAATCCGTTTTCATTTATAACTGAACATATTTGAGAAAAATATCTCCTATAATAACATAATTATTGTTCTTGTATTTTATTCTCCTAATCAACTTTTGTTAAATAAATATTATTCTTGTTATTTATTCTTTTTGTTTTATTCTTATGTGGTAAATAACTAATGATGCGGGGGATAAAGTGAAAATAATTGTTGTGTGCAGAAAAGTAGCAGGGTGTAAAGTGCACAAGCGTATGACTTGAAATCATAGATGTGTGCAGTGCCGTAACTAGGGCGGGGCAAACCGGGAATCTGCCCCGGGCACAACTAAGCAAGGGTTGCAAAAAAATTCCAAATAGTAACTAAATAATTTCTTGAAGGGGGAGAGGGTGCATATTCAGTAGTTATCGGGCTGGCTAGGTGATATGGCAACTATGGCAAAAATTTACGAAACACCCTAGTTGTGTAGGATATTATTTTTACTGCTTTTAAATATTGAATAATAGTATTTTTGTTAAAAATAATTTTAAATCTTCAATATTAAATTAATAATTACTAGTTGGGCAGCCCCAGATCTCCAATCCTCAATGCGATTTAAATAAACTGAAGGTTTAGTGAAATAATTTTTATTGAATAATTAATGAAATATAAATGAAATGCAAAGTATTAAAATAAAAAAGCATTTTATCTCACCTTAATATAAAGAGTAAGAGTAAAACCTATAATCCTACCAAATTTCAAGTTTCTAGCACATCTACAGATGTTAACAATAAATTGTAAACAAATGCTGACAGACGTCAACGTAAAATTAATATATAGTTAGCTTTCTTATACACATGTTATCAACACAGCTGTTATACAGATGTTAACAATAAATTGTAAACAAATGCTGACAGTCGTCAACGTAACCATTTTAAAACATTATAGTATCAATTGAAACAAAATAAAAAACAAATTAATTGCACAATTTAAAATGAAACAATTCCTTATAGAATCAATTGAAACAAAATAAAAGCAAATGAATTGCAAAATTTAAAATAAAACGCAATTCGCTGGGAACTTGTTTGTCATACACGTTATTGACACAGCTACAAATGCTTCCCATACTGTCACATACGCAGTCAACAGACTAATTATCCGTAAATATTTACGTGCTATGCTTCATTAATTTCGATGCTCAAACAACAGTTCGATGTGAATAACTCTTTTCTTTTGTCTATTTGAAGGTTTAATTGGCCTTAAATGAATCAGAGGCAACAATGATAGTCTCCTTGGCAAGCCCAGAATGAGTACGAAAAATCTGCAAAATTTCGAAAAGGAATGCGTATTTCTGAAACCTTCGACTCTGTACCATGTAAACATCACAAGAATAAGATAGTATAGAGCTTTAGCTGTTGAATAAAGCAAAAAAAAGAAAATCAGTCCATATTTACGTATTTTAATGAAGGGAAAAAACCTTGCACTCTGAAAAATCAAAAATCCCATGTAAACTTATGGGAAAATATAATTGTTTCCTGGATTCGAACCCGGAACACTTTAGCAAATGAAAATATTTTTCCAGGGAACTCATAGCCAGTAGAAACAAAACGCCGTTTACCGCATATCTTTACGACAAACGATTCTCGAGAAATACGCCGATATAAATTGTACACAAATGTCTATAGACGTCAACGTAAAATTAATATATAGTTAGATTTATGGGAAAAGAAATGTTTGGCATTTTGTGTGGGTATGATTGGCACCTTTTGCAAGAGGTGCCTATGACCAATGCCAGCTTCATCATACCCTAGCTATGGCACTTGAAATTGGTAAAATGTGAGATTGAAAATCTATTCTTAAAAATGATTAGACAAGAAAAAGTCCTTCTAATGTTCACATTGTTAAGAATGACCAAAATCTTTTAATTATAGGATCTCAGAGACTGAGTGAAATGTTGAGGCAACCATTTGACTTGTATAAACCAGGAAGATATGACGAATATGTTGTCGGATTAAGCAATCAAGTTGCACAGGCTATGGATGATGCAGTAACACTAGAGGTAAGAGCTTACTTTAAGTCTACATTTACCTGGAAAATACAAATATGTTTGACACAAATATTTCAGTGAACTTAAGTTTCCATTGAAAAGTATGGTCAAAAGGACCACAAGCTTCAGCCTCCTATGCTTCGTTTCTGGAACTAGTAGGGCACTGTCATTGGTGAATTATGATGTCATACCATATGTATTTGTGTGGGATGAGTCATATTATTGGTTTTTATCTCGCTGAAAGAGTAAACAGATTAGGGTAGGTCCCATGCCTTATTTACTCATTCAGCTGAACTTAAAAGACTCTACCATGACAATCTGTGATTTTCTTAGGGATAATAGAGACATAAGAAGCCTAGTCCAGGGCAATAGCTACAGTGGGTGCAGGGGTCTCAAAGCACCCAAGCCTAAGGCACCAGGGGACCAATTCAAGGTCCGTGATTCAATAGATGGAAGAGAAGTTGCTCACGCTAGAGGCATAAACTCCTGACTAGAAATGAAAGAGAAAAAATTTCAGGCTAGTCTTGGAATCAAGCAAGGATCTTCCATTTGTTAGTGGGCCACTTGGTCAATACATTTATGTTCGTGGGCCAGAGTATCAACATGAAAAACCTTTTTCAAATATAGGTGCACAATATACACAGGAATGCTATTTTTGTATTAAAATGTGGTTTAGTGAATTGGGTAAATTATGATTTTTCCAGGAAATTTTTCGACGTCTTTTATTTTTTCTTCATCAAATATGAATCGAAATCAGATATAAACAGAGCACAACTATTGTATAAAGTAAAAAATATTCAGTCATTTCTGGAATGAAAATTACTTAAAAATTATGATTGTGAAATTATTTCTTAGGATAAATTATTAATATTTTCAGTAATTGTAAAAAACACTCTAATCTTCAAAAAAATATAACTTTTATTTCTTTTAATGATAAATTTATCAAATAAAAACTAATGTTATTGCATATCATGTTGCAACAAAAAAGAAAAAAAGTTTATCACCAAAAATTTCCATTTGAATTTTATTATACAGAATTAAAACTTATGTATAATGAAACCTACATTAGTAAAGAATATAATTAGTAAACATCAGCAATGAATACAAAAAATTATATTAAATACAGATATTTTCCTGGACGTTTTCATCTGGAGTAAATAACCGACTGGACTTAAAATTTGTGTTAATAAAATTATACTTAATGTAATAAGTTAATTTCTGCATCATTATTAAATAATGATACATTATTCAAAACTACATAATTTTTCAATCAATCACACTTGAAATTATTAATTAAAAACAGAAGTTATTGCACATCATGTTGCAACAAAAATATCACAAAAAATTTACGTTTGAATTTCATTATACAACATAAAAACTAAAGAATTTAATTAGCAAAGGTCAGCAAGGAATAGAAAAAATACTATAGAATTATTTCAGTAAATGTCTGCATACGTTAGTTAGTAACAAGTAACTTCTAAAAAGGTGCACTTTACGTTTGTGTCTTGACAAACAAACACTATGCACTCCCTTTTCTCATTCTACGCACACTGTGTGATACCTCATTCTCTTCCCATCACATTTTCCGCTACATATAACGCAGTTTTTTCTTTCCTGCCTGGAAGTTTCCTTAGTCCAAATTCCGAATGTCTCTCTTTGTGCACCCAAACCGCTTGAAGTGGAATGTACACTTGAGTCCTTCTTTCCTTACCTCTCTATCTCAAGGCCCTCAATAATGCTCGAGTTTTTCTTTTATGAGGGTTCAGGGATCATCCATATGTGCATTTCTTGTGACCAGATGTGCGCATGTCTGGTCGCATATTCACCCTTGACTTCGAAAGAGAATATTTCGTTTCTTTTACCTTACGTGAAATTTCGTTTACATTATAAATAAACACACTATTTATTAAGTTTAAATGAGTTTATTTATACTTTGAAGAATACAAATGTATTGTTACAACTAATTCAATTGTAGTGCCAGCATTTCTTGAACAGCCTATGCATGAAAGCATCTATTCGCTTTCTTACTTATATTATCAAGTTAAAAAATGTCACAGCAGAGGGCAGTAACATTCGGGATGGGAGACAAAAGGAATCGTGGCTACAGGACCTTACCCCAATGAGAGAAAAAAAAGTTTTGAAGGTCGAGATTATTTGCGTTCCATACCACGCAGACGACTATATGCCACATATATGACCATTGGTAAAGCTTAAGTGATAAATTCACGATCGAAGTATAACAAAAGGAAAAAAAGATTTATAAAGTCAGAGGCATCCTCTTTCAGATGTTCACATTCTCAAATGCCATCAATCGCATCTATGATGAACTACTATGAGTTTAGTATCGGTCTATGAGCGGGCCAATATATCGGCCCGTGGCACTCTTCGCCCAAGTAGTAAAAGCTGATATATCGGCCCGTGGCACTAAGAGGGTTAAAGTTAAAAAAAGGTAATAATAAACTAACATAAATTGAGAAAATGATAAAATACATTTAATGAGACCTGTGATACTATCCTTTGTCAGCTAGAATTTTATCAATTTGGTGTTCAGTTTTGTATTGCTAATCATTAGAATTGATTGCAAATGCTCATCAGATAAACAAGATCAGTATTTTGACTTAACAAATTTCATTCTGGAAAAGTTCTTTACAATATCGTAGGTGGTAAATGGCAAAGACTTATTACAGGCTCGAAGGCCACATTAAATGGAATTGCAGACCACATGTAGCCTACAGGCCATAGTTTGGAGAGCCGTGTATTAGACCATTACCATAACCACTAAGCTACAAAGACTATTACCTTCTTACTCGTTTATGTATTTCTCTGTGGGAAGGGCTGCAAAGCAGCTAACTCTATGCCTAATAAGATGCCATCAAAGCGGAATTGACAGAAAATACCCAAACTATCTCCTAACATTTTCAACACAGAGGTATTTAAAAGACACTGTTATCCTGTGTCAGCAATTTTCAAGTATATCAGAAAGAAATAATAATTTTGTTTTTTAGATATAAATGTGAAATTTTCACACACACACTTTTCTCCTTTTGTGTCATTTCTAAATATTTGCCTTGTACAGTAAAGGAGTTATATACTTTTGTAACATTCAGCTCACTGTAATTAACTCATAAGAATATATTTACACCTGTACTCATAAAAATTAAGTATGTGCCTACTTTTAATTGTTATATGATGTCACTGTTGTAAATCATGATATAAATTTCATGTTAACTACAATAATAATATGTTGATACACACATGCTAATTTTTTCTATCCTTGAGTTACGAGCATAAGTTTTTCATCAAAATATTACACTAATGGTTTTATTTGTTATGACAAATCTCAAAACAATCACCAAGACTGGTCCTGCTATTGCTTTGATTTTGTTGTAGGGGATTAAAGCTCTGCCTGGGTCTGATTTTCTTGACCCTGGCTGACAATATGGAGGATCAATGTGAGTTGCATAATTTTTAAAGCCCGAGCCGGGCCCCTAAGTATGTACATAATTCCAAAGGATCGGCCTGTACCCGGTCTGTGGGCCGAGGCCCGGCCCATGCAGGATTCTAGTGGGCATACTCTCAAGAAAATGATATCTGGTCAAAGCCTGGCTGCAGAGTTTTCTTGAGATTGCTCTGTAATTTCAGTTCCCATGAAATCCCTTGCCTGAGAGAGTCATACCCAAGATAATGATCTATTGTTAGATCAGTCTATCATTCCTTTATCTGGAGTATGAGTGTGGCATCCTCTGAATTTATCTAACAAGTGCTTTGTTGACATAAGAAAGAAACACTGCTTGAGAAACAAACTGCTGAAATGAATGGCAAAAGAGGTCAGCACATCTCAGGGTTGTAAGATAGGGAACTCTACTGTTGACCACTAAAAGCGTATGGACTGAGCTGTCAAACAGTGAAAAGTTCATTTAGATATAGGTAGTCATTGTAGTACTATGTAGCACAAAAGAAAAAGACAATCACTCCCCAATACAAACTTATTTCATAATTGTAACTGTTTTAGTTCGGTGGTATTTCCAGTTGTGTAAACCAACGTTTTGATTATAGGGCCCACCTAAACTACAAGCTATCTACAAGCTATCTACAAGCTATCTGTGGCCCACCTAAACAAAAAAATTCTTCAGCCCAGTTATACATTACAACCTATGTTTATAGGCAGGGGAAAATTCTATATTATTGAATAAAAGTAAGGAGTTATTTTAAAATACATAAGGAAATTATTAAAAATTTAATTTGTAATTCATTAAATTTAATTTTTACAAATATAAAATTGATATAGCTTCTCCAGTTCT
The DNA here is from genome assembly GCA_036926305.1 of Uropetala carovei. NCBI lineage: Eukaryota > Metazoa > Arthropoda > Insecta > Odonata > Petaluridae > Uropetala > Uropetala carovei. The sequence continues at coordinate 4,863,762 of JAXCHB010000084.1, read as the reverse complement.
TGCTAAGATAGTTGTATCTAATATTATTTTTTTATAATCCGCTTCTTAGGTAACAAATCATTTATTCGAGAAGCCAAACCGACAATTTGGAATGGATTTGGCTTCAGTAAATGTTCAGAGGGCTCGAGAGCATGGCGTACCCTCCTTTGCATCGTTTCGGACACATTTCTGTGGTTTAGATCCTATGCCTTCTGATTGGAAGAGTATGACAGAATCTGGAATGATGCCAAACCGCACTACACATCGCTACAATGGAGTATTTCAGTGAGTTCTGATCCACATATAGTGTGAACTAATGTATACTTATATAATAAGCTGTACTATAAATCTCCCAGAAGAAAGGTGATCTACAAATCTCATACGACATTCAGGACTTTGGGGAAAATTTGGAATTTTAGGAGTCAAAAATATATTTCTACTTGGAAATAGCTTTGCATCTGACAGTCTTGGTTGGAATCATTTAACATCTTGAGAAACTTCAGACAAATTTAAAAGATGTTTGCTGATTTACAAAATATAGAATTTTCTGGCTGGCTGACAAAGCCATTTTAATGCAAATTAAAATGAAATAAACGAACAACAAAAGACAGAAAAAACTCCAAAATGATTCATCATTAAAGGCAGTTCACAAAGTTCAACAACAGTTTATGTGGCATGGTGATGGAATTGCCAAAAAATCATCCCCTAACAGTTTGTATACAGAATCTGCTTTTGCCTTTCTCCTTATCATACTTATTCTGGGGTGCCTTCACTATCATCCTCATTTGGCAAGAAATGGAGATACTTGAGTATCCCATGTTGTGGAGACTTAAGTTTCAAGCTGTGCACTAATATCTACCCTAGGATTAAGAAGGTGGCTGACTGCTGATTAGAAAAAAGATCTCATTGATGTATGGCTGACGTCTATCAAAATAAAGTGGCTTTTTCTGGAGTGCTTTTTCAGTCCTAATTTTTTACCAGTGGTTTGGGTGGAATTCAATAATAATGCTGCATACTTGGCAGGCAGTACTGCTTTAAACCGCTGAGATAACACATAAATATTTTCCTAAATACATATTTCAAGGTTTTAGTGACTGTATTACAGAAAATTTAAAACTATAATATTCACTAATTACAGTTTGATATCCAAGGAGAAGAACAGGATGAATATAATAACATCTATGCTACAAACAAAAAGACCTACTGTAGATTATCTATATCTCTATAAATCTGAAATTCTATTTGTTTGTCCTCTATAAAAAGTCACACCTTTGAAGATATAGTCACGAAACTTTGCATAGGTACATAATTTTACACTGTGGGTAACATAAGCTTTATGGAGATAAAAAAATTTGGGGAGATGTGCCTATTGTTGCTTTTGGCTCTATTCATTCAAAGAGAGGGTTATGTATAGGGTTGCCACCTCTCCCAGAATCAAGCATATGTAGATACTTGGTCTCACCCGGCTCCCAACACACCTTGCCCGGTAGGCCTAAATATCCCGGAAATTAGTAATTTTCGAATTAATTGCTTTATTTACGTAATTAAAGTTTGAAAATTTGGTCTGGCCATTACATTTGATTGAAATTAATGGAAACTTAAAGTAAAAATGTATACTTTTAGACAGCATCATACTGGTGATAACTCAGGTGCCTCTCAAAGGTGGCGCCGGATTTTAACGTACCCACAAACATTTATTTTATCTCTTGATCCTTCTTAAACAATATTAAAGAGAACTTCTTTTAAATCTTTATCCTGAGTTGTAATTATGATGTGAGTACCACCTTGTAGCGAAATTTTTTAGCCCACTTATGGAAAGTGAGGAGAAAAAAAACTTTTTGTAAATTGAAGTCGCATTTTATCTCGCATCAGACAACAGGTTTTCTTGGGAATGTCTTGCTTATCTATACAGTAGTGCTCTCTCGTTTCCGTGATCATAAGCGAAGTCAATTTCTATTATGTCAAGCAAATGTACAGTATTATAACAACAAATTTCAGGTTGAATCCTCATTATGTGTTTACTGATAACTAAATGACCAAGTTTTACTGCTCAGATTAGTTGTTTTTCGGTCAAGAAAAATCTCCCAGAATTGACACCTCCTAAGTCATAATCTCCCGGAATTAACCCCTCATAAGATGGTAACCCTAGTTATCCATCATCTGTTGGTGAGTTTAACGTCATTTAGTTCCCTTATACACTTTGGTGCACATGGTGGCCACAGAATGCACCAAAATTTTGTATTTTTGTTATTCCTTTTGGAGCTGAAGAGCATCATAGCAGGAATTGAGTCCAGGTGCGATTTTTTGTTTATGGGATTTGCATGTGAAGCAGACTTGGGAAATTCTCGAGTTTTCAACTCTGGATAAATTGTTTAATTACTACCTCAAAGAACATATAAGACCTAAGGAGAGGAAAATGTTTACTCTGCGCTCAATGAAAGATATCGTGATAACTGATGTAGAAAAATGCAAAATGGCACGTTTGGCACTTTTCTGAATTTCTATCTCCGAATCCATAAGTCATAATTATTTGGTCTCACTGACTTTTATAGAGAAAACGTTGTCATATCCTTGAATGAATTTTTTAATAGGTGCTTCACAGATCATATAGGTATATGAAGGATATTGGGTTTACCCGGCAATGCGGGGTAATTCAGCTAATATCCCACAAATGACGCTAGTACTGTCTAGAAATATCTAATTAATCATAAGAGACTATTTCATTAGATTCGTAACATAACTCTAAGTTTAAACAGTGGCTCTTTAATAGTCTTAAAGAGTGTAAATAAAAAGCAACTGTGAAACATTTATAATAACTACTAATAAAAAATACTACTAGCAATGACAAATTTACTAAACCTACCCTACCTCTACAGTGCTGAACCGAAAGGAAAACAAACTTTAACTACTCAAAAACGAAATCTAAATTCCTAAACCCATCAATTACGAAATTAAAGATTAACTAAATGGAGGTGATAGCTTCCACATAGAATCTAATCTAAACCGAAACGAAAAAACTAAATTTAACTACTCAAGAAAGAATTTAAAAATCCCTAAAACTATTAATTAAGATACTAAAGATAATATAAAAATGAATAGAAAAGCTAGCTTTCAAAAATTACAAACGAAACCTAACGATGCATACGAACTCTCTACGTGTTTCCCCTGTCACCATCACCAAATTTCTTTGTAAATATGTACAATTTCATTATTCAATCTTTTAATTTTTATATGCTTTTTGTTGGGTAAACTAACTTAATTCAGATATTGTGCAACCTTTCATATTGCTGTATGTACACATATTTTCACTTCTTGTGATTTAAAATTATCTAATATCAATGCCCTTATTAGCTTTGGGAACAAGTATTACGTCATGCCTCTTAGAGTTCATATTTCCATGGTTCTGATGTGTTGTATGTACTGCTTTGTGCATATATGTTCATTTTTTATACTCTTTGGTTACCTTGTTATGATATTATGAACTTGTGTATATGTCATGTGAAGGATGTCACTGTTTATATGCTTGTATGAACTAACACATTTGAGATGTTGCAGTGTGTACATACTTTTACACTTCTTGTGATTTCAAATTATCTGTCTAATATCAATGCTCTCATTAGCTTTGAGAGAAGGTATGATTCTATATGCATTTTGTGGCATGAACTGACAATTCAGATAATGTGCGACCTTTTATGTTTTAGTATGTACATACATTCATACGTACCTGCATACATCTTTCTTGTTAATTCATTGTTCGTTATGTTCATATACATAGATTTTATGTCTGTTCAATTTCAAATTTCCTGGTTTACAGTATTGACTATGCTACTTAGTATATGTTAAAAATTTTTATACTTAGTCTCACTTTTTCTGTTTGTGTAATACCAGTTGATTCACTTCCACATTTTTATTTACTTTTCCATGTGTTATCTCTGTTGAATTGCTAATGTTGGAATTGAGATTTGGCAACTGTTTGTTTTCATCTGGTACTACTTTGTAATGTAACTGTGCCTTCTTTCTAAGTGAATATCGGCAAATAATTTGTGATGTTTGCAAAAACCTTTTCGCAGTCTCTGCTGAAATGCTACGGTTATAATTGTTTTTACTTAAAAATACGGCATTTACTTGTTATGTGTACATCTAACGAAGCGTAAATAAATATCAGTAACGTACATACAATAATTTTGTTTTTTTTCAATTCCATATTTAAAATTTTGCGATCATTTATATTAAGCATTTTACAAGGAATGAAAAAACGACATTTTAAACGCGCGCGCTTGGTGCGACAGTGGTGCCCTCTATGAATGCAGCCGGTCGTAACCTGAACCTTTTTCCCGTACTAGGAGGTTGCACAGGCATGCCATAGACGTATGTATTCTATGATATCTCTGAAACTCGTGGTAATCACGCTAGTGAGGGTGAGATTCATCGGTGGTCACGTGGTAGAGTTGGCTTAATGAAGGACTCTAGGAGTTGTATATTGGTAGAAATGAAGCGATACAAATGAGTAACTGCTATAATTTTAGCTGTTTTCTTTTGAATGAGACCTTTCGTCTGTATATGCCTGAAGATGGATAGTTTGTCTCAAGATTTCTGCGTCGAAATATAACGAAATTAGATTTCAGAATTCTGACGTCATCAAATTCATTCGTGGAGTATTTACTGGTTTTACTGAGAACGTTCTGAAAAAATAAACTATCGGTTAGTAAACTGAAGTGAGAAACTGTTAATACGTTATATATTCAGGGATAAGGAGAACACTGATAATTCAAGGTGTGATAAGTGTTGTTTTTAATTTCGAAATTTAATCAATCCTTCCGGAACTAAACCAGGCATTAGTAAACTAATTGTAATATTAAAAATTTTAATGTATTCGATTACCTTGATGTATAATACAAATCCCGAATGCTGTGGATAGTATATTTTATTTTCATTGTTAATTGGGAATCGGTAACTTGCTGATATAAAAATTTGTCAAGAAATTCAATTCTTCAGTTTTTGCCGCACGCTTCTAGGCAGTATGAAAGCGTATATACATAGTTTTTGTACACCACACGAGAAATGTTAGTTAAACTGAGCAGTGTTATATATTGTGGAAGATTTGCAAGCAAACATATAATCATCACGACGTCTTCTAGTTCACTTAAAATTTTTATTTTCAAGCAAATAGTGTACTTAAATGTTTTAAATGAGGCGTAGAATTTCCTTGGAGTGCATCAAGTTAAAATTCTTTCGTGCAATAGTTTTAGTTGATATTTTATTTTCCTAAGCGAATTATATCCCTTGTTTTTCGTGGTCTTGTTTCTCACGAAAATTTTTTTAAATCTTTTGGTGCGAAAAGTTAAAGCACTTAAATACAATGATGGATATATTTTTAAGTCGACCACAAAGAAGCAGGAAAATAGCTGAATAATAAGATAGTAGAAGGTTGTTTGCGATGAATTTCTATTTTACGTAGACAATGTTAATTGTAATAACTCGATTTTGTATGCAAATGTTAATGTTTTGCCTCTTTTTAAAAGAAAATTATATTGTGTTATGCATGTTTTAAGTAACACTAAAGTCTTAAAAACATTTTACAGAGATCCCGAAAATCCTTTCATCGTATGAAGATGGATGACCAAGTTAAAGTGACAGATCAGCAAAATACTCGATTAAAGGAATTTGTGACAAGTAATAGTGCTATTTTAGAGGGCCGATTTTTTGGACCACTACAACGAAAGCAGGTTGAGTTGTGGAAGAAGCTGAAAAATGAACTTAATCAAAATGGTGCACATTTGAGTGTGCCTGAATGGAAAAAGGTGAGTAAATAATGTAGAGATGAATATCTATTGTAATCTCTGATATGTACTGGTAATTATATTCCATTTACTTGACACATTTATTGTTATAAGTTTTCTTAAAAATTGTTGCAAAGTGATGATATTTGTATTTGAAGCATATATTAAATAAAGCTTTCTATGACATAAAACAAAAATTGTACCTTTATGTATATTTTTGAAAACAACTTCATTCTCAGGTAGGACAAATTCGTGATTGTAAAATGATGTGTCAATTCTTAACTGCATCATACTTTCCTAAGTCAATTATTTGTTATTCAATTATTGAGCATTTCAGTATGACTGAATTGATTTTTCAGTAATTATATCAACATATATGTTATTCACACAAATACTCTGCTTAATACTTGATTCTAAAAGTATGTCAAGTTAGAGGCAGGGTCATTTCGAGGAGATCTATCATGAGGTGAAAAGTCAAAACACAGTCCCCAGTTCATGACACTTAGATGCAGGTCGGTGGCGATACTCAAGAGGCATACCTAGGTGATATGACACCTATGGCAACATTTTTCGAAACACCTTGGTTATGTAGGATATAAATTTTTCTGCATTTTAATAATGAATAATAGCGTTTTTATTACATGTAAATTAACGTTTGGGCATCAAATTAATATTTATGGGAAAATGAATTTTTGGAACTTTTTTCGGGAACGATTGGCGTCTTTTGCAAGCAGCACGTATGGCAAATGCCACCTTCGCCATACACCCTTAGTTACGGCACTGGTGACACTGCTGTAATGCTGCCCCTAGACAAGTGTTGCCCCACAGAGTTGCTTCTCAAACTCGCCTCATGTGACTATCCTACTTAGGGGTGCCTTTTGAAACATGGTAGGATACAGATAACAATACAGTAAAACCCCGCTATACATTGTTTCGCATATACGTCGCCAATTAATTAAGGAACGTTTCGTTATAAGTACTCGCATATACGTTGTTTGTGAAATACTAAAAGCAAAATTTCAGAAATTCCAGTTGCGGTGAGTAACTTATAAATATAACAATAAAAACTCTCGATTCGGCTTTTAATTTCATGTTTATTATTATTTATATGAATTAATTTAATTTCATGTTTATCAATTCATACTCAGAATAAACATTTGCTGGCCATGTGTTTGAGAGATCACGATGGGTTAGGTGGTTCACAAGACACAAAGGGGATAAAAGGGACTATCCCAATTTTAATGACTATGTGTAAAAACCTATTTCTGAGCTTTGTGAACAGTTGTGTGTAACATTTTATGTGCTTACGTATGCATTGATATCTCATGAGATATTGGATATATACTTTGGATTGCGATATCTGCTTGAAAAGTACTCTCAAGTGCGTATCAGTGTACGTATAAGTAAAGAAACAATTTATGCGCTCCATCACACTATAGATAATTATTTTCCGTGATTTCTGAATTTATTATTGCAATCGGTTACTCGTTGTTATGATTAAATGTACATTAAACCCTAGTAGCAATGAGTGGTAAACACATAGTGGTAACATAGTATGTCCGATGTACTGTATTGATATGTATTATTTGGGAAACAAATGTGTCACAAAATATCCGCCAGGAAAGTAACCCCTAACTTTTATCATAGTTCTTATGGTAATCTTTGTTTCGCTGTACGTTGTTTCGTTATGAGTCGCATTTTTCAGGAACGCATCTACGACGTATAGCGGGGTATTACTGTATTAACCAGGTAGTTTTTGTCAAGGATGAGTCTTCTATTAAATTCTGTTCTTTAACCCTTTAAGTACTACTTTAAGATTGCATTAGGAGCATCTGCTGGCCTAGGTTTGGAAGAGTTTGAAAGAATGAGAGACTCATCAAGGCAAAGATCTTGAAATGGGTAAAATTTCTGATAAAACTTTTTCACTAGATTGGTAAGTGAGCGAATTTTATAAAGTCGATCTCCTAATTGCCCCTCATTGTTGGCAAAATGAAGAAATTGGAGAATGGAAAGGTACCTATCACGTGACATGACCTGAGAGAATATTGAGGATTTCAACAGTATGTACTCCTTCAATGAATTTCTACAGTTTCTTGTCATTAGCATACACAGAGGTAAGAAAGTATATATCTCATCACGTGTTACATTAGTCTATCTTTTCATGGATTTGCTATTCTCATCACAATTTACAAAATAAATTAATATCTGTTAGTCTCTTTTACGATAAGTTCTACAAAACTTTCATCAAACACTGCTTTGAAATATTTTAGTTAATTTGCATCAGCATGAAATGTTCCTCTACTTGCACCAGAAAGAGAATCGTCAAAATGCACCTTTGGTTCAAAATTTCGTTCATCTCACTTCAAATCATTGATCCATTTGAGCAGCTCATCTTCTTCCTTCTTCTTTCATTTAGCAGATATTGTTATCACACTCAGTCTCGTGGTCACTCGATATACCATTTTCAGTTTCAACAACACTTGTATTTTCATCATCTTTGAACTCTGATTCCGACTCCTGAGTATTATAAAGTTCATGAAGTATTGATGAATAATTCATCTCAACAAATTTCTTCTTATTTACGGTAGTTATCCACATAGCACTTGTACTTGGTTAACTGGCCATAATTGTGGGTAAGCATGACTAAACAGGTTTCAAGAAGTTTGAAAAAAAATAATAGAAAGCAGCATTGGGAATGCTATTTCAATGGTCGGCTAAATGCGACAGTAGTTCAGAGCAACCGAATATTGAAAATGACTATACGTGACCATAGGCGGTAGAGGCCATCACCTATTGGATGAGTATACGTGACTATAGTCCTTAAAGGGTTAACAAAAATTGCTCAATCACGTTTCTTTCAAGGTTTTCTTTTTGGCATTGGTGGTGGTGTTTCTGTGTCATCGTCATGTGCAGGTCTCCAAAACTACATTAAAAACTTGTTATTGGGCTGTCAAAAGTAAGAAATGTATTTTACTTTTAAATTTACCATAAAATTCAGGATCATAATGTACACTTTTAATATCATTGAATTTTTTCAACTTTGACAGCCAGTTACTCTTTATGTTATTATTTATATTAAACACTAAGGATCATTGAATAACCCCTAATATTGTTTTTGAAAGTATCATAACTAATGACCTGGTATTAGAAGTAGAAATAGTTTTTCTTTGTAGAACATTTAGCCACCTTGGGATTAAGCTGTGAAATTGAACTAATAAAAAGGGTGTCTCGGGTTTGCTGAACCCTGATTTAAACTTATGATTTATTCTTAATTCAATCTCAGAATTAAATTCAGTAATTAATAAATTATCATTGAGGGCTACTTTGTATTTGAAACCTACTTGTGGATAATTTGATTGTTGTGGTAAAAGTAGTGTATGCATGCCATCTATTTATTGAGACCCATGTGAATAAATTATTCTTTCTTGAACTTTCTAGAATATCAATTCCTTATCCATAGTAATACCATTATTATAGTATCTTTGATGGTGGAAATTGAATGAATAGTCAAATTCTATTTGCATATCTTAGATAGGATGGCATTTCAAAACTTTGTTATGCAGTCTTAATGAAAATATATTGATTCATGAATTTCTAAATTAAACTAACGACAAAATTGGTGCATCATTCCTGCATGTAGAACATCATCAACTTACCGTATTTAATTGATAGTAAGCCGACCTTTTTTTACCTTTTTACCATCTCAGAAGTCCCCACTCTGCTTAGAATTGGTGTAAAAAAAAGTAGTTCATGAATTTATGTCCATAGTTACATTATAACGCGAGATATAAGTGTATTAAAGTGGAAGTAAACTATCTACTTTAAATATATACAAAAAAGAATCAAAATGACCGAACACCTATGATGAAATAAATTATGTAAATAATACGTGGCGCGTCACAGTCGTAAAAAAATGCAGCGATAGCGCTCGTATGCGTAAGAAGCTACATATGTACACAATGTTTCATTTTACTCGTGAATCAAAACATTTGCCTCTCTCCCCTCCCACCTCTACCTATCTTATTTCAGTGTGTGTAGAATGTGCATACTGGGATTTCCTGAGCAAACCGTTACTTCCTCATGCCTTAGGGTCATAGCAGCCAACTTGGGAGAATAATTTAAGAAAAAAAGTGAAAAGGAATGCCCAGGTGATACTCGTGTAGTACTAACGTATGTTATGTAATACGGTGTCCGTATTTGATTGGCGAGAAATGGCTATTTTTTTACGAGAATAATATCCCGGGGGATAACGAGGTCAAATTACTATTTTAGTAGAAGTTGTTACGAATAAGTGAATAAAACGTATTTTCTGTAGCCGTAATTTTAGTTAATACTCTTTATTTAATTACGAACTGAAAATCTGAGGCGTTCATACTTGTTGGAATTTTGAAAAAAATAACCCCAGCTGTGTAAGCACTTTAAAATCAAAATTTTCCTTGCGTGGCCTTGTGAAAAGTGGGGGTCGGCTTACAGTCGGTGTTGGCTAAGAGTTGATTAAATGCGGTATTTGACCCAGCCAAGCAGTTGGTCGAATTAGGAACTTCAGTAGTACCTCATAAACCCGGCAACCTCGTTGCCTAGCATTTGCCGGGCTTTTGAAAATTTATAAAAAATCCCTAAGTAAAGGTATGTACACATATGCGCATTTCCCGACAACAGAGCAACGAACCGAGCAAAGTAGCGCAACATTTTGGCGAATGCGAACGTTCAACATTTCTGTGCAACAAACTGGCGATCCATGTGTAGTCGGTATTTCAGCGAACCATCAAAGGATGTTGCGTGCGCACGTTGCAACCTGTCTGGATGGGCGTGCAACATTTAAGCGAGCGTACACGTGTTTACACTCATTTATCATCTTACCACCAATGAAGAGACATGGTTGTCCACCTGTGTATTTCATTCAGTTGTAGAGTGTATTATTAAAATGGAGCGGCCCAACGATACGGTATTGAAATTTATTTAAATCTATAGGGGCAAAGAGGTTCTATAATATGCAAAAACAAGAATCATTTTTATAAATTAATTAAGAATGATGCTTGGGAGGAGATTGCAAATGAAGTCTGCTTCTCAGCTGATGAATGTCGGAAATCAAGCTTGTTATCATCATTCTGACGGGAAAGAGCAAAAATTTGTAAAAGCCGTGGAACAGGAATAGATATGTATTTTTAGAAACAGATACATATATAAGTTATTTATTAAACAAAACCAAATTTCCTTCTTGGAAGCGTATTTATGCATAAAAAATATAAGCTGCAGCAGCTACTTGCAGAGAAGTCATGCCTACTTGGAGACCAAAAGGATACTGGCGGAAAACAGGCGAACAACAATTTGCAACACCGTGCCGAGCGTCCTCTTGTTGCAAGGTTTGGTTTGCTGCTCGGTTCGCTCTTCTGTTGCCAGGAAATGCGCATATGTGTACATCCTTAATGTACATTTTTGGTAACTGATTATATAATTCAAATGATGAATAACAATTAAAAGGGAACCCATTATCAATAACGACTGTTGATTATACATGCACTAAAATGAGGAATTATAAAAGAACCATTAAAAAGTAAATAACGAACGTGAAATAAAACGTATATCCAATACGCATTTACAACATTTTCATCACACATTATTCTGAGAATATTTTTTAAACAGATCAGGCAAACTAGCTTGCTTCCTGCATTTTGATTTTTCCGCCATAAGTTTATCTTGTTTTCGATACAAACAAGTAATCTCTTGAAAATCAATGCAAGAGCATTGTTCTAAAGCAGATATTGTATCTGTGACCAACTGTATATAGCGATCTATTGTAGGTTGCCCTTAACTATCTCTCGATCATCGTCACTTTCATTTTCTTCATCTTTTTCATGCACAGGTTTCAAAACCGTGTCCACTGTTTCACATCAGCTGAAGTGCGACAGGCGCATCATTGTCGATATCAACCCAGTTTTCAATGTCACCTTCTATCACTCTTTTTGCTATTGTGAAAAATTTTCGCTTGCTGCATTAGGCCTGAAATAGGTACACCTTCACTTCTTCGCTGACGAAACCACTCAAACAATACCTTATCAACAATATTTACCCGAGAAGTGTAGTGTTTTACGGCTGCACGTAGCCTTAGGTGTGTCACCCTTTGCATAAAATTTCAATATTTCCATTTCTTTCTTCTTTAAGTCATATACAGTGCAACTACCAATGCCATATTCTTCGAAAAGTCTCTTCACTGAAGTGCCTTTTTCAAGTTTTCTTAGTAATTCCACTTTTTTTTCAGTTGCGAGATTTTTCTGTTTACATATTGTAACGCCACTTACGGGTGTCTTCTTTTTTTTTTGAAACTGTGTCAAAATAAAATTTAACAAAAGTATTAATTACATTAACGAAAAACAATTGCTATCGCCACGAATCTAAACATGTGGTTCTAATGAGGTAAACGAAATATTGAAAATATATAAGTGTACATCATTTAAAGTAATTTCTAGAATATTAGGATTTTTTACATATAACTTTCAAAGAAGTGCAGAGTTTTTGAGAATGCCTGGTTTTTGAATGCCGGGTTTATGAGGTTCTACTGTAGTTTACACGAAGTAATTTTCGACCTGCTCAACCGCGCGAAGTTTAGTTTCAGTCTAGACATCGTTATTTCTGCTCTGTTTGAATTTGTGCTGATTTCACTCGGTTTTTCTGTAAATCTTTTATTTAAATTTATTTATAAATTTATCACTTGACATTGCATCTAAAAGGAAATGTAATGATGCTAATGCAAGTGAATCAAATAAAAGAGTGCATAAGACTCATAGTTATGAATTGAAATTAGAAATTTTAAAGCATGTTGAGAAAGGTGAAAGCCATGCTGAAATCACACGATCATTGGGAATGTCTCGTTCAACTATTAGCACTTATGTGAAACAGAAGGAGAAAATGCTAGAATGTGATAAATTCACGTAATTTGATAACAACAATAAACAGTCCTAGGTGCGGTGTTGATTCCTAAAATGGAAAAACTTTTAAAACTTTGGGTAGATGATCAGTGTCAGAAACACATTCCTATTAGTGAGGCCATGTTTAGAGCAAAGGCTAAGGATCTGTATGATGATTTGAAGGAAAAGATAGATGAAATTTCTGTTGATGAGCCTCCATTTAGTGCACGTTCTTTATATAGTTTTTTTCCTTCGTGAGTTTCGTGTCTTGTTTTCCAAAAATTTTTTTTCTGCAATGAATACATTGGAAAGGCCCAAATCTCGCTCTGCTAAGCGTCCAAAAAAGAGAAGGTTTCATGGAAACCAATATCTGAAGGCAGATAGCTCTAAACAAGAGGAAGAGCCACTGAGGAAGAAGAGTTTGTCAGACACTAAGCTTACCATATCAGCGGGTCCCTCGACGGATTCGTGGAGTGGCTATAGACTCGTAGATATTGACATTTTTTTTGATTTTTTGAAAAACTTTTGTGGATGTAAAAAGTGTGGTGGAGAATGTAAATTTACAGAAACAAAAGTAGGTATTTTCTGTAGCAAATTCACAGGTTTATGTGTAAACTGCGGCAAAAGTGAAGAGTGCTATAGCAGTGAAATGATCGGTGATTTCAGTAATATTGCTGAAGTAAATCGAAGATCAGTTTATGCAATGAGATCTTTAGGTTTGGGTCATGCTGGACTTAAGAAGCTCATGGGCTTGCTTCCACCTATACAAAATTCAACATTCGAGCTTGTGATGGAGAGAATTCACCGTGCGACTGAAGTTGAAGCCATTCAGAATATGAAGGAGGCAGCTAATGAGGAGGCTATAAAGACGGGAAGAATGGAGATTGCTGTGAGTGGTGATGGAACCCCAATGAATCTCTCAATTTGCTAATTTGGAAGAATTGTCCAAAAACATCCTTTTTTGGGCAAAAAGTGTTAGAGATAGGCACATACGATGCTGTGTTGGTATTTAATAGCGGCCAAAGAAGCAGATTTGAAGTTATGAATAGACTGAAGATAAAAATTGGACAGTATTGCAGGGAATGGGCTGAGAACGAAGATGCAGCACGAATCGCTCAAGCGGACAAGAGGATGTTAGCGGCAACTAAAGAGGCAAGACTGGCTGCAAGAAGGAAGACTGTTGCCGAGTTAGAAAAACTTGAAGCTGAAGAAGGTGCATTTTATTCATCAGGTGCCTTTTGATACCTTTCTAATATTTGTAATATTATTAATAGATTTTATTTTTGATTTATATAATGTTTTTTCTTTCAACTTATTTTTCTCAAATCGCCATATTTTGATCTTGCGCGCTTGATTTCTCAAAAAGTATTCATTCAAAGCCATTGAAATTTCTGTGATTGGTTAAATATTGTTTATTCTATAATCTGAATCTCAGATAATGTAATAAAATATAAAACAAAAAATTATTAAAATGATTTTCCTTAAATTTGTAAAATTTATAAAAATTTGATGTAAAAAATTATAACATTTGAAAAAAAATTATATACAAGCAAGTTGGAGGTTCAGTATATTAACTAATAAGATCTAATTTTTTTGTAAAGTATGAAACCTGTAGATTACTTACATTATGGAAAATTGTGCTCGCAATGGAAACGTGCAAATATTGCAGAGCACTATTCGAACAGTCATAACTCTTATAATTTCAGTGAAAATAAGGAAAAAAAGACATAGTAGAGTGATGTATGTAGTATTCATTGGTATTAACATAATATACATATGATTTGGGAATTATTTGCTGTCATTACTCAAAAACAGTGCAAAATTAGCATCATAGAGCTGGGGGTGCCCCCTTAATAGTTTTTTCCCGAGATGCGGGAATGTATTCCCCGATTATAACATGCAAGTCTATGGAAAAAGGGCATTCAACTGTTCGAGATTCGACCACATTTCCGGGAACGCATGCTGGTCGAATCTCGGGATTCACCTGTACTCTTATGTATCAGGTTTCTCATTCTATTAAGCATCATGTGAAATGGCAAAATGTTAGATCATTTAAATTTGCAAAATTATAAGAGCATTGTATTTGCATTGGTAGTGGCTATGCAACATATACTGTTTACTAAAGAAGATAGAGAAATGTATTTGCATTGGTAGTGGCTATGCAACATATACTGTTTACTAAAGAAGATAGAGAAATGTATTTGCATTGGTAGTGGCTATGCAACATATACTGTTTACTAAAGAAGATAGAGAAATGTAAGTGAACTTGATGTGATGAAGAGTAGAAATAATCATTGATGAGCTGCCAAAATGTTAATGGGTTCTCCCACGTGCAAACTTTTTTCCTTTTGAAAGATAACAAAAAGTCTATCCAAGGACTAATGAAGGCTAATTTCCATTACAAAATAAAATAGTTGTTATCATTAAGTAAACAAAAAAGTAAAAAAGTAATATTAATCACATCGTTCAAGGAATTTACTAAAAAACTTAATTGAAAGAATCTTATTGGACAAGTGAAATACACAACAAATTGAAAATCTTAAATTGGAGATAAGCATTTTTTATTCCGTATAGCTTTCTTTTGACTTCATTATTGCATGTCATAAAGTATTATGCATGAAATCGGATCAGAAATCAATTGCGTAAGCATAGTTGAGTGGAAAAAGTCATTTGTGCACTAGAACAGTGTTTCTCAACCGGTGGGATGCGTCCCACTGGTGGGACTTGAAGGCCGTCTAGGTGGGACCAGAGCCGGCTGTGGAGACATTCTCATTTATATAATTAACAGTCTCAGGCATAACTTGGTGGAATATCTTCATGTTGTCGAAATAAAAAAGATTTACTTGGTAATTCCACAAAAATTAATAAGTAAATAAATTTTTTGTGAATTTGCCAAGTAAATCTTTTTTTATTTTGACCTTCTCCTTTGTGTCTACCAGAGCTGCAAACCACTTCAAAATTTGGAAGTGGCTCGGTTCTAAATTATTGGAAGTGGTTGGGTTCATGGTTCGGTTCAGACGGGAGTTTTGACAAGCGGTTCGGTTCAACTAAATTAATCATTTGAAATACTATCCAGAAATAATTTATCCAATATAGGTAAACATTACACACTCAGTATCAATCTGTAAATCAATCAGCAGTTATTATTATTTTAAATGAAAGAAGAATTTATTTAAAGGGGAAAAATTTATATTTGAAATATATTACAATCCCATCACCATCTTCATTTATTTACATTAACAAGTTAGCAAAGTGTACAGGGTATCACAAATGGGCACATTTCGTTCAATGGAGTAATTTAAAGAAATTATTATATAAACGTTTTTGAACTGTTATATGCATAACACTAAGCTTAAATATTTTAAAATATATCTGAGAAGATTTTGAAATATAAATAAATTTTCAGATGGAATGTGGGGTACATACATACTACTTGTGAACAGAATTGTCCAACGCTGCTCCAGGTAGGTGCCCGATGCGTGGGTGTTCCTGCATGTGGGTCTCACCTGCGGGAATATTCCGGTGGTTGATACGAATATCGAAGGCTTCTTTACTAATTGTGCTATGCTGACTTGGAGCTACGGGATGTGGCGACATGCAACTTTTCCCTATAACATGGGGTGCTTTTGCATTTATAACACTTTGTTAGCGTTAGCTATTGAGCGACGAGACATATGTTCGCATTTTTGTGACAACTATTCTTATCCAGTATGCATTCATTGGTTGTATCTAAAAGTTCCCTTTGTATTATCTAGGTGTTAGTTGGATTTTCTAATAGTTAGTTGTAGAATGTCCGTAGTGATTAAATCAACACATTTTGTTAGTACATGGTATTGATTTTCGCCACTTCCATAATTACTCTGAGGATTCTATCGGTAATAGGATGGTCGGTAAAAATATTGTCCCAGTATTTTCAGGGTCATGAGTCCATGTCACTCATTATTCGGATATGTTCTCATGGGTAAAAAGGTAGTAACGACTCCTTGGCTGTACACAATGTGTGGTCTCTTGTGTTTCTGGTTCTGTATTGTCTTTCTGGACAGCCAATGTGAACATCGGAGAATGGATGGTAATTGATACACGAAATGTTGAAATATATTCTGCGGTCAGAAGTGAGAGCAGTTAATCTGGAAGATGAGGAGAACGTGAATGGGAATAAAGTTGGGTGATTGAGTCATCACTGGCTTGATCATTGGTCTCTGAATCCCATCGGTGAAACGTTTGCATAATTTACAGCTTATCATAATATGAATTTTAAAAATATATTGAAACTCAATTAAAATCTTTCCCAAATAGGCTTGTGGAAACTGAAATAGCTTTCATATATTCCAGATTCGATGTGAATGGATGAGAAAATGGCATCAATTGCTGTGTTTTTGTCCGTTGTTTCTTGTGTTGGATCCGTGATCAACTTAAGTGAATATTTTTCCAGAAGGTGATTCTTGAAAGAATTAGATCTTGTTGAACGGAAATCTATGTTAAAGTCTCCCATAAGTATTGTTGGTGTGGAAGAAAGAAGACCTTGACATGTGTCCCTCAGAGCATATTCGGGAGTTCCAGGAGAAGAATAAATCGTGACAATTTTCACTCCTTGAAAAGTAAAACTGCCAACTTCAATGTGTCCTAATGAATTGTCTAGTACTACTTCATTAACACTGATTTCCGAAATACTATTCATATATACAGATTTTGCAAAAGCAGCGACACCAAAGACTTTTCTTATTGAAGGGCAGTCTATGCAAAAGATTTAATCAAATCCTGGGATGATATACGAATCGGTTTTAATAGTCCAAGTCTCGGCAAATAAAATCAGGTCACTTTGCATGAAGTTGATGTCACAAATAATGTCATTGTGATGACAGTGAAGGCTTTGCATGTTGTGAAAGATAATTTGCATTTCTCTGCACTCTTCGTGTAGGAAACTGAATTTAGGAATTAGCACATTTTCTCTTAGCCTTTTCATTTCTTTTGCAACAGAGTCATTTTCATGAGGAGGGGGAGGCTGAAATTTTTCCAGGATGAAGAGGCCAGAAGCTGTGGTGACTCTAGAACAGCCTACATATATTTGACAACGGGGCATTCTTGCTCTAAGTGTGACGACAGCTTTGCTGTAAGTAGCCCCCTGTGCTTTGTGAATGGTAATTGCTTCGGCTGGTACAACTGGGAATTGTTTTCTCTGAACTTGGAGATTACTGTCTTCCTTGTTGCTATAGTTCTAGTGATAAATTCAATTGGAGTCTATGTCTCCGGTATTTGAATGCTACGCATATACTGTGCACTCTT
This sequence comes from Uropetala carovei, assembly GCA_036926305.1. Taxonomy (NCBI): domain Eukaryota; kingdom Metazoa; phylum Arthropoda; class Insecta; order Odonata; family Petaluridae; genus Uropetala; species Uropetala carovei. The sequence goes on along the minus strand of JAXCHB010000084.1, from coordinate 4,845,815 downwards.
TCGTGTAGCTGTTCCTGTGTGTGGTTCATCAAAGTGAATCCATAATCTGTATGGTTTGAGTTCTTCAGTGTTTTTAAGTTTAGCGTACTGAATTTTCTTTAGGACTCCGATTGCCCCATCAATAGTGTCCACATTATTTGTTAGAATATAGCGTGCCCCTTTTCGAAGGAAAAGGGAGAATGGAAGCCCAAATGTATCTCTAATGGCTTTAACTGCCTCTGAGTTTAGGATTGCTTCCTTTGAAGACTTAGATCCTATTCCTATTGTGGTGTCGAAACACTTCGCAAGATGGGATTCGCCTGACATTAATGAAAGCCTTCTTTCATTGTAAACATCTACTTCAGCGTTTGTAGCAAAAAGTCGGATTGCATCATAGGGGATATTGTTATCATCTACACATCTTGACTCAATGAGATGGATGTCGTCTGCAGTCATGGTTCCGTCAGCCATGTGGTGCAGTGCCAATGCAAAAGCAGCATCATCTCTTTGCCGCATGGTTTCTGTTAGTTCAAACAACTTAAAGCTTTCCCATAGAGAAGCCCCAACTAACTCAGCAATAGGGTCAGATGATGGTACGTGGAATATATACATATCTTCCATTTGCGGAAGCTGTCTGAAATCTCCGAAGACAAAAACAGAAACACCACCGAAATTATTTTTATTTCGGTATATTTGCTGAAGTCTTAAGTTAATGTTCTGAAATTGTTGGGCTCCAAGCATTGAAATTTCATCTATGATAATAGCTTTTAGACCAAAGAAGTTAGTTGCAAGTGTGTTGGCTACATCGGCTGAAAGTTCTACCATTTTATTACTCGATTGGTTTACTGGCAGAGAAAATGCAGAGTGCACTGTAATTCCACGAATAGCGTGCGCAGCTTTTCCTGCTGGTCATCAGGATTTAATCCCCTTATCTCACAAAATCTCACAAGTGTTTGGTATAACACTTTGATGAGCATTGACTTTCCACACCATGCAGGGCCGCTTACAAAGAGATGCAATGGTATTTCATTAAGCTTAAAACATGACAGCACATGCTTCAGAAAGTCATGTTGTTTTTTATTTAGAAGGCGAATCAATGCATAATAATCGGCATCAGAAATTTTGTTTGGTGGTTTAAATCGTTCAAATGTTTCTCTTGGACAGTCCTCTCCAATGTCTCGGAAAACGTCACCTCTCAGCTCGTTGGGGTCATAGTCCAAGGCTTGGTACACATTTATAATTTGTTCGTCTTCCATACCTGTATCATCTTCGAATTCACGTTCCTCCTTTATGGCGCACAGCAGATCATTTTCAGAATAAACATATAGTTTCCTTCTGGTAGTAATTTCTGCGGCATGCGCATTGAAAACATCACGAAAGTTGACATTAATTAACTCTTTTGACTCATCTCGCCATGGCTTGTAGAGCATTAACAATTCCCTGTAGAAATTGTCAGGATCTTGCACCAGCTTATAATTGCAATACCTGATTACTCTTGGTTTAGTATGTTTTTTCATTATACCTGACCTCTCAATGAGTATGTTCTCAGGTTGTTGTTCTGCAGCTGCCTCCAAGTCATTCTCTTCTCTCATTTTCTTGGGTTTTCTTGTAGTCATAAAGAGCAGCAAAATCAGCAAGGCAAACAATATCCAGGGATAGTGGGTGCTTGACGTAATGGTCAATCAACCCCTCCTCAAAAATATCTTCTGAGTCAGGATCCAAATCTCACAAATATTTTTCACTTTTAATGAATTTTATTCTTTCGTCGGGAGGGTTGGTTGGTATGAATACATCGGCATCACTCATATAAGACATGGGCATTCGTAAAAGACTCCACGCAGCTTCTTGAGTGCTAATTTCGGAAGCGTTGATAAAACCATTAGCAACAGCCATGAGACGTTTTCTAATACTGTCGTCTCCTGAACGAACATTTTCAACGACTTCTTTGAGGAGTTTCGACATTCCTCTGTTTGCTTTGTTGATGTATTCGACAATATAAGAAGTGCATGCATATGCATCTAAAACAAATTGGATGTCCGTATTGGCCCTCTGAAGCAAAATTATTTTTTTGCTATATGAATTGGTATATAGCTCAACTGGACTGCGTTTGATGAAAATCTTGGCCTTTTCACTAAACTCAAGGCTGTAAGTTTCCTCAATGTCGATTTCTTTCTTGTCAACAGTTTGAGCAAGAATCTTTATAAGCTCTGGCCATCTGGTTTCGGCAGCAGAAAGCGTAATGAAAAATGTGGGAAGACCGTGTTGCCTTATTGAGGCCAACAATCTGCTTTTTTCCTTTTGCCAATGAGCGGGAGCGCTGCGGATGTCTTTCAGAAATTTAAAACCATCATCATGCTCTATGAGGCTCTGCATAAATTCATCGGACAGCATATCTCTCACGGTAGCTCTAGGTCACGGTTTCTTAACCTATGGGTCGCAATCTAAATTTGGGTCGTCAAGCTATTTTGAGTGGGTCGCGAAACATTTTCCACAATTTCATTATTCTATTTACTAAGTACACTACTTTGAAAAGTGTATTAAAGTTAGATACTACTATTTTTTTAAAATTTAGTCATTACAATGTAGTCGCTACAATGTAGTCACTACATTCTAGTGACTACATTGTAGCAACCATCTTCGGCTAGCGTTGGCTCGGCTGTCGTGTTATTAAAAAAGTAGAGAATCATCATGCTATTATCAGTATCAGTGTCTTTTCGAGTTTGCGGCAGGCAGTGCATACGTTTCGGATACTCGTCTCTTTCACAAAGCATGATCATCAGCTTTCAACTGTGCCCTAAATAAAATGTATGGGAAAAAGTAATAGATTACACATACTGTAGATTCCTTTATTGTCATAATTTTTCAAGTGTAACATAAGATATTCTGCACTGTGGAGTAGAGACGAGTTGATTGTTGAACGACATCAATTTAAGGTGTGCACAGTGTTGCCTTCTTACGAGTTCCTTAATGAGCTGTAGGTCGTTGCGCGGTGCCGATGTTGCAGCCGAGGCCAGAAACCACGCTTTCAAGTAAATATTCCCTATGAACACACATTCTTCTAATATTGCGGCTTTCTGCACTAGAGAGCTTAAACTGCAGGCGAAAAAGGAACATTTTGAGAGAATAAAGTGCCTTTGACATCCACCTGGCGTGATGGAGAGTGCCAGGATACCTGAAGTGGAAACCATGGGATAGTGTACCGCCGAGAAAAATGATCGACAGCTCCAAGAACTCCCACGGTTGAATGTGCTCCTTTGCAAATGCTCTCTTCCTTGCCTTCTAGTGTGGATTTTACAGAAATATAAGTGCGATTGTTAAAAGAAGAGTGAGATATTACATGATTACAGAAAATAGAACAGGATGACTTGATGACAGTGAAATTAAACATGCGCGAACGGTATCAATCGCCAGCAGGAGGCAGCTTAGAAACAACAGCGCCCTCAGCACTGCCGTTCAGGCTGGGCGGCTGGCGGAGCGGCGCGGGCAGATGCTGCTCTGTCAAAACAACGCTCTTGTCGCTAGTATCGATCACATAACGAACTTTCGGTGCATTTTCGGCTTCATTTATCATTCCTCATCACGGGAAGAAATAAATGCGAAGCAGTCGCCGCACAACTGACCAGTCAGTGCGGCGCTTGTCGTTTTTCACCGAATTTTGCCATTTTTGATCGAGTTTCGCGCCTATCAAATATTGAGGTATCGAGCCCCTCTTTCGCACACGTTACATGCTCCATACGAACAAAATTAGCGTTCAGCACCCCAACATTTCGAACTTTTGTCTTTTGAGGACCACCCTATTGGTGGATTGCAAAGCAGAAGAAGCCACATACCATTGGGGAGGACCTTGTGAAACCGGCAGCTATTGACATGTTGCGGAGATGAAGTTGCTAAGAAATTGCAACAGATTCCATTGTCAAATGATACAGTTTGTACACATATTAACTACATGTCGAAAGACATTAAACAACAAGTAATTGCAGCTATAAAAACAAGTGGGGTATTTAGTATCCATCAGGATGAATTGACTGATGTAGGTAACAATTCCCAACTCATGGTTTATGTACGATATCCAGGTGTAAAAGATATGGAAGAGGACATTTTATTTTGCAGACCGTTTTCCACCACAACAACTGGAGAAGATATTTTTAAATGGTAGATTCATCTTTTAATGAAGAAGGATTGAACTGGAATCAATGCTTCAGTGTATGCACCAATGCACATTGGTCGGAAGACCCTCGTTTCCCGGACAAAAGTCCTAAAATCGTCTGATTGAATCCAAAATTGGTATATGGGGGTTTTGAGACTCGCTGAGTATGATTTTGATGTCTGTTTACCTGTACGAGACAACATTCATTCGAAAACATCTGTTTCTTGCCAGTTTCTAACATTATGAATCTAAATTCTCGCTGATATGATGTGAGTACGCGATTTGAAATCGCCGGACACAGTGTTGAAGGTGTCTTTCATGAAAATAATATTTTTCTTGCAAAAAACAATGTTTAAAGATTATTTGGTGCAAATTTTTGGGACGCTGACGACGTGAGTGTTGTTATTAGCTTCATTTACAATTAGGTGTAGTAAAGAAATGGGAATTCTGCTATAGTAAAACTTTGTTAAAAAAATAAAAAGGCGTGACAAATATGTGCCAAAAAAATTAAAAGAGGTGACATATTATCAAATTTCTTCTTCTTTGGAGTCAATTGGCAGAGGAAAGTCTGACTTCTCATGAGGTTGTCTTAGCAGCTGTAGAACATCATTCGAAAACATCGTGTTCTTCCATCATAGCTTTCTTCTCATGCTGGAGATCAATAGGTCGGATGATACTAGCAGAATGTGGAATAAGTCTTCGTTGCATTCCACCCTTGACATCTTCTGAGTATTCACATCTCTGTATTCCTTGGTGTCCTTATTCCTGGCCTCTTGGGCCTTATCGGAAAACAGTCCTATAGGCAATGGAGCAACTTGTATGATATCAGACCCATGGATAAGGAGCTTATGAAGCGAGGCTGGCATCTCATACCAACCGTACAAATCTACATAGAGCTGGGCTGTGTCCTTAGTGTAGTCCCGGAAAGCCTCAACATTTATCTCATAAGAGCTTCCCAAGGCATGTAAGATATTTGACAAGCACTGAATTAGATTGGCATCAACTCCGGTAATTTCTGCGGAAAGTGCATGCTGCTCAAAGAAACGCTGTGCAGAGTTCCCATCGTTAGTAGTACCGCTGCCCATTTTTTCTCTGAAAGCCTTCTGTAGTTCCAGCTTCCTCGCAACAACACTTTTTTGTCGTGTTCTGTAGAGACATGTCTCTACAATGTTATTCCGACTATGTGTGACATAGTTACATTTAACCCCCTCATTCAAAAAAGCGCAGCTATGCGCAGCTAATTCTTTCAGGATTTAATAGAGGAGACATTAAGCTACTGATATCACTAAAGCAGAAAGTAGTGGAAATTTTGTAGCTCAAATTCATTTTTGAACATATCCAATTTGTGCAATAGTACAGATGAAGCACTGTTGTATAGTTTACTTTCACTCTAAAACCACATGTGACGCCTTCAATAGAATCCTTAAGTTCCAAAGATTAAATTGCACACTATATCATTCGGGGGAATCACATTTAATGGCAGAAAAGTGCCATTGAAATATTGCGAATGTATGTACCTGAAAAAAGCAAATAACGACCTCTATATTCTCAGACCTGTGGAGTCAGAACGGACGAAGAACGAAGATTAAATAGGCCTGTTTTAGGTGGGCTGGACATTTATGTACATTTTTGACTCCATTTTGAGATGCATGTATGAAATTCACAAATGGACTTTTGTCCGGGAAAGTAGGGTCTTCCGACCACTGTGAGATGGTGCATCGGCAATGCTTGGAGCTCGTCAAGGTTTTTTTGCCAGAGTAAAGGAAATTAATCCGCAGGTTAAAATTTTTCACTGCTTCCTACATAGAGAACATCTTGCTTCAAAGAGTCTGCCGCCAGAGTTGGAGACTGTGATGATTGACATAATTCAGATTTTATAAAAACGAGGTCTCTCAATAGAATTTTTAGCCAGATGTGCTCTGATTTTGGCTCTGAATATGAACATTTACTATATTATTCTGAGGTCAGGTGGTTGTCTCAAGGAAAGGACCTTCAGCGTATTATAGCATTACGCAATGAGGAAGAAATTGTTTTAGCTGAGAAAAATCAACCTCCGTTTTCAAGATTCTCAGTTTCGAAGTGGATGCTACAAGTGGCCTATCTTTCATATATATATTTACCGAAATCAAGACCTGAATATCTCTATACAAGGCCATGATCAGACACTTATTGGGTTAACTGAGAAGATGACTGGTTTCAAAGGAAAGCCGAAATTGTGGAAGAGGAAAGTGGAGGATAGGAAAGTTGCTTTGTTCCCGACTCTGAATCTACTTATTGAAGATGAAAATGTTAATTTCACCAAATATCATTGTGGGACATTTAGGAAAATTGATAATAGAATTCAATAGCTAAATTCCATCAGGGGATATCGCGAAATACAACTGGGTGCGCATCCCATTTAATTTTGAAGCGATTGATTTTCATGATGATTTTGTAAATATTACTAATTTGCAGGAGCAACTTATCGAAGTACAAAGTGACGAGACACTTCGTTACAGTTTTAGTAAAAATACTGAGTTGTTGAGTGCATTCTGGGTGAATGTAAAAAAGGAAAAACCAATCCTGGGAAATGAAGCACTTTACTACTACATATCTGTGCGAGTCAGGTTTTTCAGCCCTCACAATTACAAAAACCAAGTTACGAAACCAATTACAGCCAGAGCATGTCTTAAGATGCAGCCTTTAAAACATAAAACCGCAATTTGAAGAACTTTCAAAACTTGTACAAAGTCAAGGTTCACATTAAAATGCACAATATTATAATTTTTTACATATTTATAACACGTTTTAGAATATTACTAATCTCGCTTGGGAAGATTTCCTTATGTACGAATGTATGCACATATATGTGTATTTTCATTTCATTAAATCATTAAAATGTAATATTCATTATACTGATTTGTGTGTCTTTTATTTGACAACTCTCTTTTATTTCTGACTCATGGGTTGAGGGAACAAAACCATTAGTCTAATCTGGGTCGCGGCTCAAAAAGGTTAAGAACCACTGCTCTAGGTCCTGGACCATGCCTCTTCTTTCTCAATACAATGGAAATTGCGTTTGCCACATGAGTCAACTGAGACTTCTTGAATGCGTACAATAGATGATCCACACACGCTGCTCTTCGATCATAGCTAAAGTATTCCTCTCCTGCTCCCGCCTTTGTTCCTCATTCTCGCATGCAGCTCTGTGAGCTGCCGTATCCCTCTCCTGCTCGCGTCTTCTCTGCTCTTCGTCTCCACGGGATGCTGTCCGTGCTACCTTATTCCTCTCCTGCTCGCATCTTCTTCTCTCTTCACCTTCTCGAGCTGCTCTACGACCTGCCGTATTTCTTATTTGCTCCTGCCTTCTATGCTCCTCATCTCCATGAACTACTCTATGAGCTATGGTATTTCTTACCTACTCACGCCTTCTCTGCTCCTCGGCTGTACGAGCTCCTCTGCGTGCTGCCGTGTTTCTTTCTTGTTCCGAAGCTCATAGCTCAGGGACCTGTCTGCGAAGACGTTTTCTTTCCGATTCCTTTTCCAATCTTCATTTCTTCACTTCTTCACGTTTGCAATTGTCAATCTTCTCTTAGGACCCATTTTTTATAACAACAAAAATTAACTCTCTAAACTCTATTAACCCTATTTATATGAACACGAAATCCAATATTCAGTTTGTTGCCACTTTTTGAGCGAGTACAATATGTAGAAAACAAAACTAATAATAAATCAAACAAAACATTTAACAAGAGATATTATACGCTCTTGCAGAAAGAATATCGCGCCTACGAAATGTAACTAACGTCGAAATTAAACTGTTTAATGTAAATGAATACACACCATTTACCACCGAAATACAACACTGAGTATATATGTCTAATAAAAGGCAGACCTCATTTATATCGTTTACTACAGTGAACCCTCGGTATTTCTATCTTTGAATATAACGAACAGAATGTCCGCCGGTGCGAAGTGTTTAAACGACACTACTAATACATTATATCTTATACAGACCTATCACAAGTGCAGGATGCAGAAGAACTAATGAATGCATCAAAACATTGTTTACTTATATAAATACTATAATGTATATAATTAGAATAATTTAATCCACACAATTATTGCACGTGCTCCGACAATTCGACAATTTTCTCATTAAACATACCTCATTTGGGTTGAGTAATTTTACTATAATATTTATGTACCCATTCATTCTTTTGTCTTAATTTATCTATTTATTTTCACTTACAATATGGATGGTGAAAATAACTTATTTAAATTTATTTCTTAGTCGTAAGTTATGTATTTCCTGATTTAAAACCCACCTGTCTTTAGTTAATTCATTGTATTGTTAGATTTACATCCTCGTTTATTCCTTCGTTGGCAATTATTCAATTCTTTTACATCAATGTTTATTCCTTCGTTGAAAGTTCATCTTTTCACCTGAAAAACTCTTTGAATGTATGCAAGGAAAATAGCGTTATAAGTTCTTATATTCGTCAAAAATCCATTCTCTTCCTATTTAATAATATTGCATGCATGTGAAAGGAAATTAAACGTTTGTTTGAGAGATTGTTTATGATAGCAACAATGAGGGGGTAACCATGCAAGAAATTTTCTAAGTTCAACTCGATTTAAGATGTTTTTGTTTGATTTTATTGATAACGGCTACTCCTACGATTAAAATGTATAGGAAAGGAAATACTCTTGTTTATAAGTTCTACAATTTTATTTGAAAGATATTTTGGTATGACTAATATTTTACGAGTTATGACGAAAATTTAATTTTTTGTCACTAGTAAAGTGGTACCTCTGATTGGCATACGTGATTCATTTTTGCGATTTACTTATTATATTTGATTGTAAGTCCTTAGTATCAAATTTCATGAAAATCTGTTCGGTAGAAGCCAAGAACGAATGTGTGGACAGACGGACGGACAGACCGATGATAATAGGCGCTCACGCTGTAAGCGAAACGTGCCTAATAAAAAAATGGTATTTTTGATTCTAACATGATTTTTATGTGGATAACAATAGTATCAGAGAGGAAAGTTAGGCACTCTCCTTTGAAGCAAACCCGCTGGTTTTTCCAATGGAAATTCCTGGTCTTTTCATTGGTCCATACTTTGTGGATTGTAATCGAACCGAAACCGAACCACTTTTGCAAAAAATTATGGTTCGGTTTTCAGTTCATTGAAAAATTAATCAGTGGTTTCGGTTCGGTTCGCGGTTCAGCAAAATGGCTGCGGTTCGGTTCGGTTTGCAGCTCTGGTGTCTACCAATTATTAACCCTTTTAGTGCCAGCCGGCCGATCTATCGGCCCTTGCTGCCTGTGCGAAGAATGCCACAGGCCGAACTATCGGGCGCGCTTGTTTATGATGACTTTGTATTTTCTTTCCGGGTGAGATTACTCTTTTAGTCACTTAGTTGACATCTGGTAAGCATTTCCTGCGCAATGTATTAAATCTCACATGGATAGCTTGTCTTTCGATTTTATATCTACTGAGAGGACTTCGGCCGTTTTCGCGTCAGTAGCTTGACGTGTTTTATATGGCGCATCGCATTAGTGGTTGTTATCGTTAATTTTTGATGACTTATCTGCAGTTTTTGGACTGCAAAAGGCAGTGTGTTTATCTATTGTTATCTCAGGTACTCCACAAAATTTTTTTCATAAATTTATTCTTAAAAATATTCATCGTACCATTATATCAGTCTTGAAATATTTTCACTTGAAAATTCAAAATTCCGTACAATGCTTAGTATTCTGTATATATTCTTTATATGCAATTATTCTAAATTATATTCTGTCAGTGCGCATATGATTTGTCAGGATGTTTGAATATTATCGTTTTTATTTGAAATCTTTTACTAAGGAAAATTTTCCGTTCTACCCTTCGATAATGTCAAGGAATTTGAAAACTAAGAACGTCGAAGAGTTATTGTTTGAATCTGATGGAAGTAATGGTGAATCAGATACGACCGATGAAGAGGTTTTTTCATCTAACAGTGACGACTCAATTGGATGTCTTCCTCGACCCCCTGCTTCATGTTTACGAATTTTATCGTCATCCGAGAGTGCCGAGTCTGAAGAGTCAGATACAGGTGAGGGCAAAGTTGATTCCAATGAAAGTAATTGGCATAAGGTGTTAGAGAACAGTGATAACCCACCTCCATCTCCTCTTGTGTGCCAAGAAGCGTATGGACCAAAACACACACCCCCTCTTACTGCAGCGCCGATCAGATATATTTACCTGTTTTTTACGATCTCTTTTTTGAACAAATTGATAAAGGAAACAAATGACTACGTTAAACTTTTTCTTTCGACGCATAAAAATCTATCCCCGAGTTCTCCTGTGCAGAATTGAGTAAACGGTAGACGGCAATAAGACACTGAAATAATTATCAGGAAAAAATAAAAGGACTGTTGTGTTTGTGGCAAAAGAGGTGGAAATAAGCCAGGGAAGCGAAAAAGGGCTCGTACTGTGTGTATAAAGTGTGAGAAGGGTCTTCATGGTCAGTGTTTCCCAGAACACAAGTGTAATGGCTAACATGGGCGCGCGCGAGATGTGCGCCAGTGTACATTTTCAAGTGTAAATGATGAACATCTAATACAAAAAATTGGATTTAGCTTCATAACTAATATGTGTAACTAACGTTAAGAAATTAATTGCTCAAAAAAATTTGTGACACATGATTTGTATGATCGAGTTGCAAAACTTTTAAGTTTTTTATAACAAATTCTCAGAATAAACATTTTTCATGATTTTACAAGATGTAAAAAATACATTTTTTATTTATTTTCTATATACTAAATATGTGCAAATGGTTGATTTAAAAAATTGGCTTCCAAATATCTATAATAACTCTGGAAAAATTATTTACTGAACGAGTGCATTTTCCTCAAATTTGGCTTGGCATTCTTCGACAACCCCATGATATTTGGGGTGGTACTAAAAGGGATAATAAACTACTTATATGATTATAAACGTATAAATGTATTTATTAGAAAAGGTGAGGTTTTTCTTTATATCAAGGTTAGACCAGGGTTTCTTGAAAAGGTGGTAGGTGGGATGCAAGAGGCAAAAGGTCGAGAACCACTGCACTAGACCATACTTGAGCCGAGATCGGCAAGAATCGTATCCATGGCGACGCTCCTATAAAATGCAATCCAGCTGCCAAAAATTACAGAATTTGAGGATTTTGATCAATAATCTAAATTTGGTGACATAAATAAGAATTTTCATTCTCTTTCCCTTAAAATGGTGCAAGTCCCACTCTTATATCACAATTCTAAGATATTTTAAAGTGAAAATGAAAAAAATTCTGTCCGATGGATTTGAGACTTCCTATGTCAACCAAATTGGCAAAGAATGTTCCTGGAATCGAAGTCAGAACTTCAAAATTCGCCAAATAAATTATAAACCTGAGGTAAGTCCTGGTAGCACAAGGCTCATACCATGTTTCGTGAAAATCGGTCCATCGATGCAGAAGTTAATAGGAACACACACACAGATTTGGGATTCCCAAGATTCGATAAGAGAAAGAATGTAAAGGAAGACCGGTTCTTATGTGCAGTCCCCCTGCCAGACTCGTGGTGCCGGCCTACCAGTCAGAATGAGAACTACTGCCTGTGGTGACATTTACCCAATGGGTACTACTAGGTTTTCCCGGACCCCTTTTAAAAAATAATTTTTGCTATAATCCTTTCCCGGAAAAAAACATTAAAACAAACTAAGAAAATGAGAAATTGTCAAAAAAACTTTTTATTTACAAGTAACCAAGGATATTGGCGTGTCTTCAGCTTGCTTTCTTTTTAGATTATAATGCCTTTTATGTCGGGTGTAGCCGTCTCCGGGTGCTATCACACCCTTCGCCTCTGTGGAACGAAACTGTCCCTCACCATTGGCCAGTGATTGGGTGGGCAGATGTTACCACAGGCAGATCCGTCATAGGTTTGCAAGCTTTCATTTTGCGTGAAAGGGTTATCTCAAAAAATTATTTTTCAAAAGGGGTCTGGGATAACCCAGTAGTACCACCCAGCGTCTATTTTGCTTACTATTGTTGCATAAATAAGTCATAACATAAACAATAATAACAATTAGTTCCACTTGTGCCTGCAACCGGCAGTACGAGTCTGGTGGGGGGATTGCACATAAGCACCGGAAGACCTATGACATTCTTCCAGCGAATGGATATGTGGTAAAATTTGATTGCACTGTATGAAAGAAATGCCGCCTCAGCGGGCGGCTCTTGCTAGGGTTGGGATAGCAAGTAGCAGAGTAGCGCCCTCAACCCCCTGCCGTCTCCTACGGTGAACCCATTTGCAGTCACCTCTAATACTTCTTCTACCCACAGCAGGGCAATGCGACCGCATATCACAAGGGTTCATAGGTTAATTTTACGTGGAAGATTTCGAGTCGTTTGGATTTTTCTGCTTTTAATACACGGGTTCTAGAAGAGAGGCAGTGACAGAGCATGCTTACACATTCAAAAGGTACAACTTGCAAAGATTTTGCAAATCATCGAAAGTTAATCATTAAATAAGCACATCAGATTTGGTAACGTAATTGGTCGCGTGGAAGTCTAGTGGAAATGGATCTCGGAGTTGTCTCTTTGGCAGGAAATACGTTTTGTACCAGATCGCTTCCCTGAAGTTAAAAACAATTTTAGAGGAAGGAGTATTTGCATTGGGAAATCCAAAGCCATTTTATCTTTCAACATTAAACTAATTTTCCCCATATAAGAAGGTACTTTGTTAAGCCTCCGATGTTGAACATCTTTGGTGGAAAGGGTAGATTGGTAAATGCCAATGCTCAATAAGGAGAGGATATTAGGTAAAGAAATAAAATGAATCTAGGAAAAAAGGCATGGGAAAAAATTCATAGGAAAAAGAGCCCTATAGTAAGATAGCAATAAGTAAAAAAGCCTCCTTGACCATAACTCTTTGCCAGATGTGTTTTATTTTGCAAATGGTAAGAATTTCAGAAGCGTCTAGAAGTCTGCTATTTGTATTTCGAGTTGTAGATTGCTTATGGGGAAGGAGTGATAAAAATTGAGTATGTGGGTTGCGAGATGATTTTTCAAAATTGTTGTTTAAATAGGATTAAATTTTTTTTGTGACTTTTCCTATGACTTTTTTCCACCCACCAATAAAATATCCTGTCTTTGTTTTCATGTTAAATCTGGTTGATTGCCGTGCGGAAAATCTTGTTCGTAATTGCAGAGGGTCAAGTGGATTCTGTGGCCGGCTACCGATTCGGCGTAAGGGCGGACTGAGTGGTGAAGCAAATGTCACTTGATAGAGCTAAATTTCACTATTGTTGATAGATAGGAATACACAGTAGTGGTTTTAAGAGGCTTGGTGGAAGGTGATAATGAAGAATCTAGGAAACATGCGACGACTACGAAGAGCGACGTTTTGAAATGCGGCCTGTGGCTTCGGGAATATGTTGTTATGCGGCCCATGCAACGCTGGGAGTTAGAGACCCCTGCTCTATACATAAATTTATTATTTATTCGTGTGATGTTATCACCATTTTTCACATTACGCCCTTCTACTGGTGATCCATTTGCTACAATTATATTAGCCCCCTCTGAACAAATAAAAGCGTCATCTGACTATGAAGGCCTGTTTTATTTTTAACAGTGGTCCCAAAGATTTTCCAACTGAGCAAATGGTTCCAGAACTTTTTCAAAATTTAACATCAGGTTCTCGGGAACTGGTCCCAGCTCAGCACTGGAAATAATTGACTAATGTGCTATTGGCAGCATGACTGGCAATCAGCATAAAAATGAAAAACTTAATTTCATAGATGGAGTTGAAATTTCTGTCAAAAGAACTTTAAGATGATAAACTTTTCTGGTTTACCAAATATATGGCCTAAAATTTGAAGAACATTTTTAGTCTTCAAATCAAAGCGGAAGGTGAACTTTGCGGAGCAAAGCAAAATTCAAATTTCTTCTCAATCCTAATCTTAACATTTGCATTAAAACATTGTTTGCCATGATCAAAGCAAGAAGAATTAATCATTGTGAAAGGACGTCACCCTCAAAGGTAACCTGTGAGAGTGATATAAAACAAGCATCCTCTTTTTAATATAACATGCTTCCATATGATGAAACCTGTGCCATAAACAGGGAAATTTGGTGCCTGAGGCAAAATCGTACAACGGCATCCCTTACACTCACATTAAGTATGTACTTTAAATGTGCCACCAAGTAGAGCCCTGTGCTGGAGCACCGGTCGCACTACCTTTCCACCGGCCCTGTCTATGAATAATTATTCTTATCTGTATAAATATGTATGACAGTTTTCATTGTTAACAAGGTTTTATTTCTTTTTAAGAATTTTTTGTGATTTATTTTCCTTTTTTGCAGATTTTGTATATAGACTCACTCCTCCCTTTACGCAATATCACTTTACATGATTTCACTATAACGCAATTTCAACCCAATGAGAATATTTTCATTCAATGGGAAAAATTTCACCCGATGAGAAAAATAATTGTTACACAAAACACACTACGATGACGTGTGGCTCAAATAACTCGGATGTGTTTGACCTTGCGAGCTTTGCTGAGTTTGACGCCCTCAGTCCCTCTGTTGTTGCAAACTCTGCAGTACATATCCTGAGTGACATTTTATTTTATCTCCTTAATTTTGTGCATTCCATAACTTAAAAGTGATCATTATGAACAAACATGTGAGCGGTTCTGCCTTTACCTCCCATCCTAGCATCAAAGCTTCTCAGAAAATCAAGAAAAATCTGTGAGGTCATCCACGATCTACGTTTGCTTGTATACTTGCATGGGAGAGTTTTATTGGAGTTGAAGCACCTAGGATTTGTAAATTTGCCTATTACCAATGGCTTCAACTTTTCTGAACCATCTGAATTTGCACAAAGCAAAACTGACAGGCGTTGTTTATTCTTCTTCTCACCCTGGCAAACTTCCCTCCGCTGTTACTCTCAAACTTTTATCAGAGAGTAGTGAGTAAAAGAGGCCTGTTTCATCTGCATTGTAGATGTCTTTTGGTTTGTATCCCTTAACGACAGCAGGTAGGTGCTCTTTCCAGTGGACCACAGAATTTTCATCCACACTTCGACTTTTGCTGCAGACACTTCTGTATATGATGTCATTTCTCTTCTTAAAATGGCCAAGCCACCCATTGCACAGTGCGCTGAATTCCCGAAAACGTGGACAAAAATAAAGGTATCGCCTGATCGACCTTAATTTTGGTACTCGGGGGTTTTTGAGAACTTGGAGTTCATTTCTGATGGCTTTAATGATCTGTGGCGATTCCTTTAGTTCAGTGGCGTAGCCACAGTGGGGATTTCTGACACAACAATGCGCGGAATTACCGAAAAGGTGGCAAAATTTCTCCGGTCGTCAATTGTGGGCTAACGCCGAGGCTGTTCTTGATAAAAATACCAGGATTGGTGTATCCGATAATGAAGACGTGCCAGAACAGAAAGATTGCGGTTCGATGTCACAGAGGAAGACATCCAAAATGAATGCTACGAAAATCGAGAAAATCTGCTGCTATCACGCGCTAACGTCCATGGTGGTATTTGACGTGCACTGAGCCTGAAAGAGCAGATTGTAGCAGCTGGACTCCATTTGCTCAAATTCTGAATGAATTAAGCGACATATTCGCGAAAAGAAATCAGACGGGACTAGGCGGGCCGCTCTTGTAGGTCAGTTTAAACTCACAATAACTCTGAATTTCCTGTCGGCTTCTTCCCCTTTCAAATTACCGATAACCCATTTCCGTAAAGACTGAAGGTCAAGCCGTTGCTATATTTGAATTCTACATGTTTCGATCTAGTCCTGATAACTTCATATTTTGTCCACGTTTTTGGGAATTCAGCGCACAGTGCATTGGAGGCTTTGAAATTGTCTATTTTCAGTCTTAGGGCAATTTCAGTTGCCTTTTCCTGCTTTACTGGCCCACTTAGAGGCATATTTTCAAACTGCATCTGCTGGAACCACTGCAGTAATACGGTTTCCAGTTCTTCATGGGGAGAATTCTTCATGTTCTTCCTCTTTTTTGACTGAGTCCCTAACTTACTCTCAGCTTCCAGTATTGAGTCTTTATGTAACATAATGTTGCTCAAAGAAGATGGAGCTAGTCCAAGGCAGTTTGCCATCTCTACTCTTCTCACATTTGGATGAGTCTCAACTTCATGGATGGTTGAAACTTTTTTCACTTGAAGTAAGCTTACTCCTTTTGGTACCCATATTAATAGAATATCACTGAAATAAACAAATAACTTCTCCACAAAACGAAATATACTTGCACACGAATGGCACAACTAGCGAATGTTTTCAACGCTGTGCTGAAATCGCCGAGTAAGTGTACCTGTGTGAAACACGTCTCTGTCTGTGTTGGAAAGCAAGTATGTTATGGGTTACTTTGTCGTCACTGTGTAAAGCTACTTGATGAGTTGCCTATCATATTGAATGATTTGCTCCCATTGGCCCATACAGTGTGATTCACTCGATACTTGACATCAGCAAGCAAAACAATATGTGGGGTGATATTGGAGCCAGCAGGCTTGGTGAACATATGCAAATCCATGTGGATGAGTAAGCACGAGAGAAGAAATGCACAGTCAGCAAAAAAATACGAAGTTGCCTAATTTGTATCAAAACCTTGAGATTTCCGCATCAGCTGCTCAGGAAACTAACTGATTTTAGCTTTGATTGATTCCTGAAATTATTACGATCAATGTTTTCATTTGTAAAATTTCACAGAAAGAAGATGGTTGAGAATAATACCAACTGTAAGTCCTCCGGCGAAGGTGATTCTTTTAGCTTACGGTTTTTTTGCGAAATTAGTGGTCATTTCATGGCTGTGACTCTCATTGCACCTCCTAGCAGTGAATTTGTGATCTTTAATTTTTCCAAGACAGACTTTTTTAAAACTTTTAAGCAAATAAACACACTTAATTGAAGCGCTCCTATACAGGAGGAATCAACCAAGCATGCAGATCCTTTCAGTTTTTTAAGTTCGCATGCTATAATGAATACATGATATAATTGGGCTCGTATGGATTATATAAGATAATATATATGAGTTTCGAATAATTATCCCTCAGTGAAGCAGTGTGGTGAGCGTTTGTAGACGTTTCGATGCCTGTTATCGGCTGAGTGCATAAAATGACAACGCTAACAGTTCCGACATCTTTTTAGTCTCATTTGTTACATTTGGCCCTTTATGCGAAGTGGGCTCACAAATTTTGTTGCATATCTTGTGCAGTGTAGGGAAATGCTACAGTGACTGACGAGTAAGAACATACATCCAAAGTTTTAATAACATTGCCACCTCGATGTAATAATAGCATTGTTGTGAATAAGACTTCCCTTTTTTGGGGGATTGTCTTCCTTTCGGGTTAACAAGGTAAATATGGCTGTGGTAAGTGCAGGTGGCCCAACTAGCTAACGAGTCACGTTAGTGAGCGAGTGCCTGCGAACTGAAACGTAAAAAAATCCGTGTTCACGTGCTGACATCATCGCAACTTTCGTGGAGTACATAACAGATTAGGACTTTTAAGGTGGATTGACAAAACAGCACAACTAAATCTTAATTCTTTTGAGTTTATTTAATGTAGTAACAGCGCCAATATGTGTTGTGCCATTGATGGTTAGATTGAATATAATATATTACATCTCCACCAAATGAAATATTCTCGAGTCACGGTGTAAACACACTTGAAATCGAGGCAATGCCCCGCAAGGGACCAGAATTTTGTCCCTTAATTGCGGGCAATTCACAAAATCAGGAAATACTAAATCGGGTGATACAATACATTATTTATATGGAGCATTGGTCGAGGGCGCAAAAAACCGCCATAAATGCAGGTAAACCTCAAATGGGAGAACCTTAATTTGGGATTCCACTGTATCACTTTCTTTTTCACTTACAAAGTGCTTTGTGTGCAGGAAAGGAAAATTGACGTATTTACATCCATTTCTTCATTGTAGATAATCCATTTCCTTTCAATTACTATGTTCTGTGTTTATCATAAGAAAGGTGATTTAAATTAATTATATTTGTATTAGATCTTGTTTACTTCAGTTGCAGTGAAGATTGTTTTTATTGACAACAATGAATAAAATCATGTAAGTAATTTTCGAAGTTCAAAATAAATTATGATCATCTTGTTGAATTTTTCTCAAATTTTTAAAAGAATAAGGAGTATCAATTTGGAAATTACAATAAAATTTTCAGCTGTCCATCTTTTACACATTTGGATATACAGGCATACCTCCGTTAACGAAGCATCTTGCAATGAAGCTCCTTTTTTACGAAGTCAGCACTTTACTCCGAAATGTGCTCCGAAATGTATTTAAAATACCCCATTAGAAAATTAGAAAGTAAATGCCGCATTAGAATCCCTACTGCACGGACTTGGTGAGAGACATATGTCGCCTCATGTATGCACAGGTGTCTCCAAATTCTCTATTCTCTGTAAACAGGTTCAAGGGTCTCAAGTGTCTTGGGATTATATTACGTATTTCTTCTTTCAAAGAAGTCCCTGATATAAAAGGAAAATAACCTTTGATTTTAGTTCTAAGTCCTCAGTTGCATGGGAAGCGTTGCTTTTGTACTTTCTCAGCGCCTTTTACGAAGTTTTTTTTACGTTCCTCAAAAGCTATACTCAGAATTTAAATCCAAATTTTAGTGGTTAATTAAATAATTTTAACAGCAACCCTAATGTCAGCCAAACAGCCATCGAGTGGTAGTGATCCTAGTGCTTCTAAGAAGAAACGAAAATCGATTTCACTTGCTGAGAAAATGCAAGCGATATGACGAGTAGAGGCAGGTGAAAGAAAGTGTGAAGTGGCGCATTCCTTAATGTTAGCACAATCCACACTAAAAACAATATTAAATCAAGCAGACGGTGTAAAAGCTTCAGTCCAGTCCCGAAGTGGTGCAATTGTTAAGAATTTAACACGCATAAGGAGCAGCGTTATGGAGAAGATGGAGAAATTGTTGTGTGTCTGGTTAGATGATATGACTCAGTGTCATATGCCACTCAGTCAGGAACACATTATTCAAAAGGCGCAAAGACTTTTGAACGTATATAGGCTGAAGAAGGAGGAGAACCGATGGAGACGTTTGCAGCCAGCAGAGGTTGGTTTGAAAAGTTTAAGAAACGAACCAAAATTCACAGCGTTCGAATCTTAGGTGAGGCAGCAAGCGCTGATGTCTAGGCAGCAAGTGAATTTCCTGCTACACTCAGCTCAACCATACAAAAAGGTAACTATCCCCCGAATTTAGTGTTCAATGTTGACGAGACGAGACTTTTTTGGAAAAAAATGCCATTGAGAATATTCATTTCAAAAGAGGAGAAACATCCTCCTGGCTTCAAGGCTGCCAGGGATTGCCTACCCCTCTTGCTTGGCGGCAATGCTTCAGGCGATTTAAAACTAAAGCCCCTTGTCGTCTACCATTCTGTGACTCCGAGGGTGATGAAAGGGTACTCAAAATTGCATTTGCCAGTTATCTGGATGACAAATAAAAGGGCTTGGGTGACAGCCAGTATTTCTTGTGAATGACTTATTAGCAATTTTTGTCCATCTGTTGAATGTTATTGTCAGGCAAATAAACTTGAACCAAGGTCATTGTTGATTTTGGATAAAGCTCCAGTTCACCCGCAGAACATTGAGGATCTACAAACACCTATACCTGTCGAAATTGTCTTTCTTCCATGAATACTACCACCATACTTCAGCCCATGGACATGGGGGTCATTGCGAACTTTAAAGCATACTATATGAGGCGCACATTTAGACAGTTGATCGAGGAAACTGATGTACAGCAACAATCTGTACGGGATTTCTGGAAGTCCTATGATATAATGAAGGCTATTAATAACATCAAAGAAGCGTGGGAAGAGGTCACATCCAAGTGCATGAATAGTGTGTGGTATAAGCTGTGGCCAGATGCCATCAAGGACTATGCTGAGTCTCAATTGGAGATACCAGCAGTAAAAAATGATATAATTTGAATGGCCAATGATATTGGATTCGACGAAGTAGACGTCGACGATGTGCAGGAGTTTATCGACTCTCATGGAGAGAGACTTACAAATGAGGAGTTGCAAGAGCTAGTACAGGGGCAGGGTGCATATGTCGATGAAGACACAATTACTGGCGACATACCAGCTGAAAAAGTGCTAACGACGAAGTTTTTGTCAGATGCTCTTGCAAAAATCACTGATGCATTGGAAAGTTTCTTGGAAAATGATCCAAATTGGGAACGTAGCAGTGCTGTCAAAAAAGCTGTATTACAAGATCTATCCTGCTATCGTGAGATGCTTCAAGAAAGGAAGAAGAAATCAAGACAGTCTACCCTTGATGAATTCCTTATGAATAAATCGTCTATTCCATAGCCCCAAGATCCAGGTCCATCAACCCGGGATCCCAGCACTACTGACTCCAGTAAAGTCCCTAGTAAGATGTATTAAATTATTTTTTATCTTTTCATTTATTGTACATACATGTTTTTATTACTTTAAGTCATATACATCTATGGTATGCGTAACGAAGTACTGGAACCTATCCCCCTTTTACTACGTTAAATCTACCTCTGACAACGAAGTGGATTCTAGGAACACACCTATTTCGTTATGAGAGGTATGCCTGTACGAGGGGTGTTCAAAAAGTCCGCGGCCTGACACGGAGTTACATTGTATATTGTACAGTGTTACATTGTCCCATCCTTTATTAGGCAACCCGTAAAATTTCAGGCCTTTACGTGAAGTAGTTTATTTTTGGCAGCCTTTGAAGCAGTCAATGTCAAGGTGTTTTCTCAACGATGGAAAATGTCGAGCATCGCGCCGTCATTAAATTCTTCGTCAAGAAGGGTATGACTCCAGCTGAAATTCTAAACGAGATGCAAAATGTTCTGGGGGAATCTGCTCCATCATATACGACTGTAAAAAAGTGGGCAGCTGAGTTTAAACGTGGCCGGCAGAGTGTGGAAGATGACCCTCGCAGTGGATGCCCGTCAACGGCAGTTACCCCAGAAAACATCGATAAAGTCCACGAAATAGTTTTGAAGGACCGACGAGTCAAAGTGCGCGAGATAGCTGAGACCCTACGCATCTCCATCGACTGGGTACATTTCATCTTAACTCAAGAATTGGCCATGACGAAGGTCTCTGCAAGATGGGTGCCACGTTTGCTCACACCAGATCAAAAACGCATTCGGTGGCAAACCTCAAAGAACTGTTTGCAGCTGTTTGAGAAGGACCCAAAAGATTTTTTGAGGAGATCTGTGACCACGGATGAAACGTGGCTCCATCACTACACGCCAGAAACAAAAGAACAGTCGAAGCAGTGGAAACACGTCGACTCTCCTCCTCCAAAGAAGGCTAAGGCGGTTCCATCGGCTGGGAAGGTGATGGTTTCAATTTTTTGGGATGACAAGGGAATTCTCCTAATTGACTACCTTCCAAAGGGGAGAACAATGAACAGCGAGTACTACATAAATATTCTTGACCAATTGTACCAAAAAATTCGAGAGAAATGGCCCGGAACTTCGCGCAAGAAGATTTTGTTCTACCACGACAATGCACCGGCTCACTCGTCCATCGCAACATCGGCAAAACTTCATGCTCTGCGTTACGAAATCGTCCCCCATCCCCCGTATTCTCCTGATTTGGCTCCCTCTGACTTCTTTCTGTTCCCCAACCTCAAAAAATACCTCGCAGGAAAGAAATTCGGGTCAGACGAAGGGGTCATCAACGAGGTGAATGCCTATTTTGAAGACCTGGAGGAAGAGGCATATATGGAGGGCATAAAAGCACTGGAGCATCGTTGGGCAAAGTTTATTGAACATCGAAAAATAAAAATAATTTAAAAATTTAAAAAAATATTGTTTCAATATCAGGTCGCGGACTTTTCGAACGCCCCTCGTATTCAAAAACAAAATTATTAATCGACTCCAATCTCAACTTTAATACTTTTCAAACCTCAAATATAATGAAAAGAATGGCAGCATTACAGAAATCTAACCTCCAAGTTTGAGCTCTCAATCATTTATGGTTTCCTCACAATTTCTATTTAAGCAAGTGCACAGAGAGATACCAAAGTGAAACTATAAGTAGCCCACTCTTAAAGGTATGTACACATATGCGCATTTCCCGACAACAGAACAATGAACCGAGCAAAGTAGCGCAACATTTTGGCAAGCACGAACACGAACGTGCAACATTTCCATGCAACAAACTGGCGATCCATGCGTAGTCTGTATTTCAACGAACCATCAAAGGATGTTGCGCGTGCACGTTGCAACCTGTCTGGACGGGTGTGCAACATTTAAGCGAGCGTACACGTGTTTACATTCAGTTATCATCTTACCATCAAGGAAGACACATCGGTGTCCACCTGTGTATATCGTTCAGTTGTAGTGTGTATTATTAAAATGGAGTGACCCAATGAAACGGTGTTGAAATTTATTGAAATCTATAGGAGCAAAGAGGTTCTTTGGGATGCAAAAAACAAAAACCATTTTAATAAATTAATTAAGAATGATGCTTGGAGGGAGATCGCAACTGAAGTCGACTTCTCAGCTGATGAATGCTGGAAATCAAGCTTGTTATCATCATTCCGACGGGAAAGAGCAAAAATTTGTAAAAGCCGTGGAACAGTAAAAGGTACATATGTATTTTTAGAAACAGATACATAAGTTATTTATTAAACAAAACCAATTTTCCTTCTTTTCTTCTTGGAAGCGTATTCATGCATAAAAATATAAGCTGCAGCAGCTACTTGAAGAGAAGTTATGTCTACTCAGAAACCGAATGGATACTGGCGGAAAACAGGCGAACAACGATTTGCAACACCGTGCCGAGCGTCCTCTTGTTGCAAGGTTTGGTTCACTGCTTGGTTTGCTGGTTGGTTCTCTGCTCGGTTCGCTGCACAGTTTGCTGTTCTGTTGCCGGGAAATGCGCATATGTGTACATACCTTAAGATTTGACCAATGGATATGAAACAGAAATAATATGATGAGCTGAAGAAGTTGTTACTTTGTGCAATTCCTTTAACAGGAGGAAAAGAAAGAAGCAAGCATCAAAATTGTTTTACAAAACTAATTAGCTATATCCATACATTTCAGTTTGGAAATAACCATTGACATAGTAAAGGAAGAAATAGGTCACTTGTCGCTGTTATTGATAATTTTCTAAAATGATTTTTACATATGCTTAGGAATTCTAAGCATAACAAAAATTATACACTTGAATCTAAAATGTTAATACCTCAGTCTGCATTGCTTCACATTCCCCATTATGGCAATGCAATATCATGTTGTTCTTTTTTGTAGGTGGGTGTTTTGTTGTTAATTCAGTAATTTGTTGTTTGATTTGTGTTAGGAGCTACATGGAATTTTACAATGAATAAACATCATTTTACATAGCTATTTTTGTGTGCAGCATCATGATTTTCATTTCCATTAATAATACCAACATAAATACTGTCAGTGAAATATTTTTATTATTATTATTTTAAAAATTCAGTTTTGCCATAAAGGCTGACGTGCAATTGGAAAAAAATTGTACAATGGTTCAGCATATATTCAGTGTGCAATCCTGTTAGTCAAAAGTAGCTTACATTTTATTGAAGAATTAAATGATTTCACATTTTTTCCCACCTATATAAATTTTGAGAAAGCATCGGTGTGAATCAGATTGCTTCTCATAATTATGTGGCACCCTTTCATAATGAAACAATTTTAACAAATTAAGTTTGTCATATATATGCTCTGCATCTGGCAGATGAATGCTGGTGGTTTTCATTGCTACATTGATAGCAATTTAGCAGAGAAAGATGTTGATACTTTAAGAGTGATATCAAAATACGGTGATTGATGTAATGAAAATCTGTGCTGAATCCTTATGGACTACGTATGTTCTCTTTGGAAACTACTGTGTCAGACATTATAGGCCATCATTTGAGTAATACTTCTGAAGCATTCAGAAAATTTTAAGACAAAATTTACCAAAGTAATATTTGAATAATCTGGTTTGCGAAAGTGAGCAGAAAACAACTCTAACCAGATACGTGTATTGTTATCACATGTTGTGATGAAATTAGAAGCATTACTATTTCATTGACTGAAAATTTGATTCTCAGGTGTGGTGGAACATGAAAAAAGAAACAAAAGAAAAACCAACTTTAGATGGTTCAGTACCTAGTGATTCTGGTTATCCTGAAGATGAAGATGTAATGGTGGTTTTAGAAGAGAGAAAAACGAAGATAGAAGTTGCAAATGAAGTGAGAAATCTTGAATCAGGTAAGCTTAAAATTTTCTTTATTCTTAAATTCAGAGATAATTGCTTTCTTCAAGAAGAATATATTGCTGACTGAAGTGGTTCATAATTGGAATATGATATTATACCCGTTTTCTACTCTTATGAAGCTTGACCGTGACGCATCGAATAGCCAATCAGGGCGTTTTCCCCTTCCACCACCATTTGAAGTTTTCGAGAGGCGCGGGAAAGTAGTACGCTCTTGCCCGATATCTGCTCTTGAAGAAAGTTGCATGCGAACGCTAAGGCGTAAACGCGGTAGATCTGGCAACACAGTTGAGCTCGGAGCGATGTGAATAGCACGATGGCGAGAGACCGACTGACTTTCTCCCCTCCCCATCGACAGTCTCTCGAGCTTTCATTGGCTGCAGCAGTAAGCATACAACTAGGATTTTCAAGGTCATGCTTCATAAGAGTAGAAAATGGGTATAGTCTGAATGTTGAAATGAATGTTGTATTCTTCCATAATTATTTTGAAGATATCAGATGCTTTTTCCTCTCTGTCACAGTTATTGCTTTGTTAAAAAATATTAAGCAGTAATTGACTCAAAGGAAAAAATGGATGTGAAAATATTCCTCTCTGTAGTTTTTGGCATTTATAGAAAAAAACTTCATTCTTCCAATATGCTGTCTATAGTCAATATGCGGTTTATTGTTGTAATTGGTAGATAGGGAAAAATAAATGCATTGAGAAACATTTTATATTTTAAAACAAAAAATACAAAAGAAAATTAGTTATAACGATAGACCATTTACGACATCTTAATTTTGAATTTCGTATGCGGTCTATGTAATCCCGGACCCTTTTCGAAAAATAATTTTTTGAGATAACCTTTTCACACAAAACGAAAGCTTGCAAACCCATGACAGATATGCCCACCCGATCACCGGCCAATGGAGAGGGATAGTTTCATTCCAAAGAGGCGAAGGGTGCGATAGTGCCCAGAGATGGCTACACATGATATAAAAGGGATTATAATATTAAAAGAAAGTAAAATATTCTCTTGTAATATTTACATAGTGATCCCATAAACCACCAGCCTGTACATGTTGATAGAGATAACATAGACCGCATATTGGAAGAATACCAAAAAATCTTTTTAGCTTTTAAGTTAATGTGTAAACGTTTGCCTTCTGGTTGGTGAAAAAAATAAAATCAGCAGAAGAGCAATTTTCATAATATAGATTTTCAAGAAGTATGGAAACTTTTTGTTTTAAGTAGAAAACATAAAGGCATCCTTGTTAGTAACATTTCAATTTTCATGGAAAATTTAGTTTATACTTTTATCATAGCAATTTTATTCTAATTTTGAGTGTGTTTTAGTCATATTCCTTTTTCCAGTTGAAGCATTGGTGAGGTAAAATTTCATAAGAAATAGTGTTTATCTTACTGTTTTCACTAAATGGCTCATATAATGTTTCTTTCTCTTAGAATTCTAACCTTGTATCATTAATTTCTCTTCCATATTAATGTCAGGTACTTTCCCTTAGCTGTTACAATGTTTTTTAAAAAAATATTCTTCAAATTATTAAATAAAAAAATTATTTTCATAAAACTAAATAATTAAGGTTGTAATTTTGTATGCTTTTCGAACTCTAGTTATTTATCATGATAGAGTTTAGTATGAATTTTCCTGGTAATTTGCAAAAAAATTACATATGTTTTTGAAAATTCCATATTAACGTAACTAATATTTAAAATAATTGTGATAATCTAAATATGATTTTCTTAATTGAAATTGGAGATACTTTGATTAAGGAATTGATTTTCATATTGGATTAAATCAGGGCTTTACAAATTTTTGGTGCTAAGTCATCACAGTGCCTGGAAATTTCATCTTGGCACATGCTATTGTTTAAACTTTATTATAACAAGAAGAGGACTTGAGGTGAAATCCACGGATTCCTGTCACACTTTGCGAGTAGGTAACTTCACTCCCCTAATTACGTGTGCAAAATGCTAGGTGTAGATAAGCAGTCGTTATTGAGAAATTAGCGATTAAAAATTTAAGGCAACTGAAGCTCAAGATGAATACTAGAATAAGGCATCATCTGTTAAGCAAAACGGTGGTCTAGTCGCTAGAGACGCAGCCGCCGAAACTTATTTTCGCGCGTTCGAGACCCGTTATCGCCAATTATTTTTTTTCTTTTTTATTTATTCTTTCATGACACAATAATGCATCATTTATATTTATAATCCAGCAGAAAATTCTGGTTTGTTTCATAATAACAATGAAAGAATTTCTGCAATATCCTTTCCCCTGTAAGTACCCCTTCCGCTACAGGGGTTCCTCTCTGAGAATAGATTAGTCCAGACCAAAATCATCTTCTGTGCATCGTCAGCCACCAAGTTTCAGTTTCCTCACACACAGTTTTCTGATTGTGAATGGTAGTTGTCATAAAAACACACGAAGCATAAATATTTAAAACACCATGAACATTTTATAAATGCGAGTTCACCACAGTCACACTTTTTCTTATGTAGTTCCTCCGGGAACGCGACATCATTGACATTGAAAAAAATTTCTCTGTCTTCTAATAGCTTGGAAGCATACCAAGCATACCGTAGCATTTTTCCGTAGATCGGTGCTCGAAGTTGATGGTGGATATTAGAATGAATTTTTATTGAATCCTCTCTGCTTGCGATTTCTCGGTCCTGTTTCATCAAATAATAACAGTTCTGTATCCGGCGCACATAGTTTTTTACCTGCAAAAAATTGAATGATTTATATTAACAATAAAACTTTTCCGATGCAGTCAGGATTTCTATACAAAGAACATGAACTATAGTGTGTCTACTTACCACAGGGGAGTGCATTTGGGCGGTATAATCTTCAATGTGCACGTTGGCACGTCATTTTCATCCACAAATCTTTCATCGTAATGTCCAGGATTAATGTGCACGCCCCACGAATCGACGATATACAAGAACGGCTCTGTCTTCACGTAAGGATTTATGACCTTGTCCAGAAACACGGAATTCGTCTCTCGAGTAAGCTTCCCCGATTTTGTGGCCGTAACAACAACATTGGCGTACTTGCTTACAAGCTGATCGACATCACGACGAACATCGGGGCCAAACTTTCCTCCAACTTCTTGCAGGCACAGGAACACGCGTGGCAATAGTTTTCCCGAGAGTGTAATTGCATACTGTGCCGTATATGAGTGAGTGAGTTTGTTCAACTGTCCCACAGCTACTTCCGTTACTTTTTCGCCATGGTGTGATAGCGTTCGTTCGCTGGTGATGCGATACTCGCAGCCTGTTTGATCCGTATTAATTACGAAATCAGGATCGAAGTCGGAAATAATTGTTCGTGTCTGTTCTTGAAATCTCTTTGCTGCTTCCAATGTGTCTCCTAACGACAGCCTGTCTCTATAGCTCACGTACTTCGTCACTTTTCGTTGCGCAATTCCGAATTTTCGTTTGAATCTAACTATGCAGGTGTGCGAGGCCTTGAAAACATAATTATTACCACCGTATTGAAACGCAGCAGCGATTGCCCATTGCTGTAGCATTCTTGTGCTGACAAGATGGAGATTTTGCCTAGCTTCCTTGAAGCGATCAAATACGTACGATTCGATCATCACTACTTTATCAGCCAACGTTCCACCATCTTCCACTTGCTTTTTCCATCTCCATAACTGCAAGTTGCTTTGTAAGTGACGCGTTGTTTTCGATCGCAATGATTTCAAACTCCACGTTGGATGTAGTTGCGATAATTTAACAGCTTTGACCTTCATTGAAAACAGAATATTATCCGCACTCATGACCTCTCCATTGCATGATGAAGAGGAAGGAGAAGACTGCTGTGATTCGACATCCATTCCTTTAATTTCCTCCCTTTGCATGGCGACATCTTCATCATCAACACACGCTGTTTCTTCCAACAGTTCTTCTTCATCCGCTAATACCATTTCACAATTTCGCGTCCCATGTCTTGAGAACGGATGGAAATTGAAGCACTGGCACTATCTGTGAGCAGTTCTTTCTCTCGCAGCAGTCGTATACAATATTCTATCGCATCCTTCAGTTCTTGTTTTTGTGTAACACCTGATAAAACAGGCACATTTTTGTGAGATTCCGAACTACCAGCTATAGTCTCCATGCTTGCACCATTCGCTTTGATTGTGAATATTCTCCACCGACTGACCACTCCAGCACCCTTGAAAACTTTCACAACCAAATGTAGTAGTGAACTTTGGACTACGCGAGCCTATTCTCGAAGCATTTCATTGTTATTATATCATTGTTATTATATGTATTGTTATTATATCTATCTCGTATTATTAATATACACAAAATTAAATATAGATAAAACAGGTTAATGTAAATAATTTCACAGTCACGGAAAATGCGAATTTGTCGCAGGAAATACCGATAAAATATAAATGATGCATTACTGCGTCATGAAAGAATAAATAAAAAACGGAAAAAAATAATTGGCGATAACGGGTCTGGAACGCTCAAAAATAAATTTTGGCAGCCGCGTCTCTAGTGACTAGACCACCGTTTTGCTTAACAGATGATGCCTTATTCTTGTATTCATCTTGAGCTTCAGTTGCCTTAAATTTTTAATCGCTAATTTCTCAATAACGACTGCTTATCTACACCTAGCATTTTGCACACGTAATTAGGGGAGTGAAGTTACCTACTCGCAAAGTGTGACAGGAATTCGTGGATTTCACCTCAAGTCCTCTCCTTGTAAGCTTTATTTTATATATTACATTTTAGGCTTATTGCTAGTTTACATGTAAAATTTAAAAAGCTTGCCTTTCATATCATAACGTAACTAACATTACCTAACTTCTTATATTGGTCATGGCTAATACAGTAAAATTTCAATACAACGTATCTCTACGGAGCATAAATTTTTATACTTTATACTGAAAGTACAGTATACTGAAATACCCATAAGGAGTACAGTATATTAACTCTGGAAGCAGTGGGAGGTTGGCATTCAGGTTGGTCCGGCACGAACCAAAACTGGCAGGAATGGGAGTCTAACAAGAGAGCTAATTCCTAGAAGTAGAGATTTTATCTCACTGCTTTTGTGAAAACACAAAATAGATAATTGATCATCCGTTCTAAATTTTTCTGTTCGGAAAATTCCTTCTTTTGGGATTTTGGCAAGTTCCTCAGATCTTTTTGTACTAGACAAAAGATACCTTCAAAATTGGTGTAAAATGACTCAAATGAGCAAGATTTTGTTATACTTAAGTCATTTATGGATGAAAGCATATTTTAAGGCCACAAAAATCTCTCTTTTTCTGGACCTCGGAAGCTTACTAATATAGTATTGAAAAGTACGTTAAGTTGAAGTACATTATTTTGAAATATTTATACAGTATTTATACTGGAAAATTGATGGGGTTTAAATAAGTGTGTAAATTTCAAACATACATAATTTTTATGTACGTTGTAATGAGATTTCACTGTAATGGGAAACTGAGGAAAATTTTATGAGACCAGAATTAAATTAATAACCATATATAAATGTCTCTATTCCTTAAATAAAAACCATTTCTTAGAAGTTTTTCTTAAAGGTTATTATTGCCTTCAGAAACCTTAGTTCATTGCCTTTCTAATTAGTGAATTATCATATTTTCTGGTGTATAAGACACACCCATGTATGAGATGCACCCCTAAAAATAAGTCCATTGTCCAATTTAAAAAAAAATTTACTCATAGTGACAAGCATTTAAGCTGCACTTTTCCAAATTTTTCGTCTCCATAATGGGGATGCGGCTTATATGCAAGGAAAATAATTGGAAAAATCCAAAAGTTTGAGATACTCATTAAAATTCACTTGGAACTCGTTAAATGGCTGGAGTGTTCACTGTGCAGGATGTGCTGTATAAAAAAAAAATAAAAAATCTGATGTGGCCTTCACTTGACTTTCTCCATACAGAGTAATGAATATGATTGCTCTTGACATCAGCACCCTCGGGAATTATTATCAGCAATTACACTTGTGATTAATTTTAAAACATTTTTAGTAGTCTTGATTTAAAAATATACAAGTAAAGAAAATTGTTAGCAGTTTCTATGGGTAACAAAATACCGTATTTACTTGTGTAACCCGCACCCTCATGTATCATGCGCACCCCTATTTTTGTGCCAATTCAAAGGGAAAAAAATAAATTAGTGCCGGATTAAATAAAAGTCGACCTCTTCACCGATTCCTTTTCCCTGAACAAGGTCCACCCAAGCTAAGCATATAGATACGTGTATACAGGGAGAAATTCACAAGGCAGCACCGGCCTATCGGGACTTAGCCTGGTTTCCCAGCACGCCATGGCGGTCAAATCAGCTCCTGCACCTATACTTCGTAGAATATGGAAAATGCCAGTTAATAAACTTAAAACTCATTTAAAAGGTACAATTTTAATTTCATAAAAATATCTTTTTCCAGTCGCTGATGCACAATTCTGATACATCGTATTTTTGTCCTGCTGCACGATTTATCCCGTATAATTTGCAATTTTACACTAATGGTAAACGATTGCAATCTCTTCCCAAGATTCATTGTAAGGGTAAAGATTAATTCACTTAAAAAGGCAGACTTTAAATCTGTCTGAGCTTTATCTCCCAAGGATATGATACTTGCAGTTGCGGAAAAATCCCACCCATTTCCTTTGTAATTTAATGTGTGTTTAAAAGTAGCTGGTATTAACAGTGTTGCGGCAGAATATGTGATATTGTAACCGGTATTCCCATTATGTAAACAGACATTGTGTTTAATTTATGTCACCTCTACAATATTGTGACTGTTACACTCTTGCGATGCATTCAATTCGCGGTGGCGACGCTGACCCAATCTTTGTGCCTGTCGTTATAGAGTTAAAATTTATATACAAGGAACAACAATGTCTCAATACAAAGAAATTTAGAAATAGAATAATAGATGCAGCATGGGTGCTGGCTTAAGATATATTTGTTTACCGACAGGACATTTTAGGAAAAAGCTGCGCAATGTTTTGTTTTGGTCTCTTTTGCAAGCCATTTATTTCTTCCACCACCATATATTCAACAACCACCAAATCCAACAACAATACAATCCACAACAACCAAATCAATAACAACATAAATAAACATGTAACTAACATAAACAAATATGTACCTCCTATAACATCTCCCTTTTTTTTAATACACGCAAAATCACTAGTTATACAAATTACAAAAATAAATAAGCATTCATACAAACTTCTCATAAGTAAATACATAAAAGATAAATAAACATTAGCAGGAACTAGTTATACAAATTGTCTCCATAAAATGGTTTAATAAATTTTTAATTTCTTTTTAATATTTGCCCATCTTTTCCTCTGACCAATAGCTTCTGGTTGTCTCTGCTTGGCCAACTAACTCCCATTTTTCCATTAATGTACAATAATACATATTTTGAATTCTTAATTTTATCATGGTCTTTGCAAACAACATTTCTGTTATAATAGTATTTCTGCCTTTGCTGACTGGTACAAATTCTTTGTTCAATATTCTTGGGAATTTCAGAATTCAAAAGTGCAGTAGTCACAGGTACCAGTGACCTTAATCACCTATTTAGCATTAATTGAGAAGGTGATGCTCTTAATTCTATAATAGGGGTATTCCTGTATTCAAGGAGAGCATACCATAAATTATCCAGGTCAAAATTGATTTTTTTAAATTAGTTGCTTAGCAATCCCAACACCTTTTTCTTCTAGCCCATTTGATTGAGAATGTTTTGGACTAATGAAGCAGAGATCTCTATCATAAGATTTGGCAAACTCCCAAAATTCCAAGCTATTAAAAGGTACATTGTCTGACACAATAGTCTGCGGAATACCAAATTTAGCAGATAAGTCTTTTAATTTATCAATTACAGCTCTGGCTGTCTTAGACTTGAGTGGGACAATTTCTAACCACTTAGAATACTAATCTACCACTATAAAAATGAGTTTATTTGATATTTCTGCAATGTCAACTCCTATTTTGTTAAATGGAAGATTAGGAATATTATGTGAAAGCAATGGCTCCTTCGGACTTCTTGGTTGGTACTCGATACAAGATTGGCAATATTTTACATATATAAAAGATTCATCAATAGACCATTTTTTAACAGATGTAAGATTTTGGCTATCTCGAAGCCCTAAAATGGGTCTGCCACTGTAATCCACAACAATCAATTCTGAAGCGCATTTCTGTCCTTTGCTCATAATGACTGCTGTAGTAGCACCACAAGACTTATCTTTTGCCCACCAAAAACTTCAATGATGACATCACATGGCCTTACCAATAGCCCTAACATATTACAATCTTTAACAGACATTACATTTACTTGAGCACCGGTATCAATTTTCATTTTAATTACCTGATTGTTAACCAGTCATCTGGGTATTTAAATTTTTGAAACCTCACCCATGGTGGGTATTTAAATTTGAGTCAAGGCAATTTTTTTAGCTTTTTCAAATTAAGAAAAGAACGCTTTAAAAATCAGTAATTGTTGTTTATTTTCTAAAATATGAATATTGGAATATTTTAATTACAAGCTATGTATTAAAATTTTATATTTGTTTATTTTTAAAATATGACATTTTTTAAAATTACGTAATTAAAAATACTAAAATATTGTATAAAGACGGTCAAATTATATACATACACAATACAGAAATTCAATTTATAATTAAATAAATGAAAGTATTAATGTTTTACATAGTATAACATACATTATTTGAAACTAGCAGAATTACCCGTTAAATTTCAACGGATTTAGTGAAGCTACTACAGCACAACATACAAACTCTTTAAAATATATAGTAGATACTTTTTAACTTACAATTAGCTTTTCTTAACAATTCATCATATTTGCTTGTAACAATCCGTTTCCGAACGTATTGCGTTCAAATATAACGATAATTTTATTTCCTATCATATTACTTTCCAAATCCAGCTTCATTTCTTGTGTAATTATGCTTAGCTGAAATATTTACTTTTATGGCTTGAAAAAGCAACGTACAGTTGTCCATGATTGAACACTGACTGGTAAATGTACACCAGTACACCGCCCGAGAAAACCTGTAAATTTTTATACTCCCGATCGCGGGACTGCCCAGAATATACACTTTCAAATTTACCTCTGAAAAAGTTGACTGGATGGCTTCTCTCTTGGAAATGACATAGTATACCATATAAACACGAGATTTAGATCGTATTTGGCAGATTTTTCTTAACTTTGTATACGAAGAATTTTTATAAATATTTGATTGAAATTCGCTATTTTTTTGGACCCTGAACAATCTAATATGTCTCGCAGTAATTCTTCTACTTCGGATATTTTTCAAAATATATATTTTTGGAGATTAATGTATAATTGTTTTATTTTATGTTTCCCATTTGGCAGCCATCTTGAATTTCTCCGGACTTTTAATACCAGCAGGTGCCCCACACCTCAGGACATGAGAGGGTTAAAGTATTATCTAAAGTATTAAGTAAAGTATTAACTAAAATTACGGTGACATAAAATACATTTTATTCACTTATTCATAACAACTTCTACGAAAAAAGTAATTTGACCTCGCAGGATCTTAATATAATAATACCCCGGGAATAAATTATGTAAATAATACGTGGTGCGTCAAAGTCTTAAAGAACGCAGCGATAGCGCTCGTATGCGTACGGAGCTAACACAATGTTTCATTTTACTCGTGAATCGAAGCATCTGCCCTCCCTCCTCCACCTATCATGTTTCAGTGTTAGCTCCTTAGGCATACGAGCGCTATCGCTGCGTTCTTGTACGACTTTGACGTGCCACGTATTATTTACAAAATTTATTTCTTTGTAGGTGTTCAGTCAATTTCTTTTTTTTGCATATATTTAAAGATCTCACGTTATAATGTAACTACGGACATAAATTCATTGACTACTTTTTTTGCCCCCGATTCTAAGCCGAGTGGCGATTTCTGAGATCGTAAAAACGTAAAAAAAGGTTGGCTTACAATCGATTAAATACAGTAAATATAATAATAGAAAGAAGAGGAAACAAGAAAGATAATAATAACCAAGTAATAAATTGTTATAATCCCGTTTATTTAATATTGTATAAAAATAGCTAGAATGATACTGAATGACTGAAAAAACAGACGCACCTATGACGGGAGCAGGACCTTTCCCTCCCAGACTCAGGTAGCTGCTAATCCAACAGGACATTTCCCTCCTGGGTCGAGCAGGTAAAGGAGTGAAGTTGTGATGTCAACGTAATATAGACAAAACGATGAATAACTCTAAATTTCGTTTTTGAACATACATACACACTTCTTGTGCGTTCCTTGGGGTTTTTGGTAATATTTTTCTTCTTGCACGATAAACCGCCTTCTGCATATTCTCGCTGTCCATCCTCCTAAACGACTCAACGTCAGTGTCTCTCAGCTCCTGGTGCATTATTTTGTAAGGTCTCTCGCATATGACGTGGACCGCCTTCCTTTTAATTCGTTTCGCAACTTAGAACGATTAATAGTGGAGTCTGCTTGTTTGTCATGATTGTGATTGTCTACGATGTCAAAAATTACGTCTGCCTCCTTTGAAGTAGCTCTTACGTAACTCTTGGACCCTTTCACGACACATGTCCACCACACCAGATCATTCTTCAAAATTTTTCTAACGATAACCTCGCAAGAACGGGACATCACAGTTTCACAGCGAACAGCATGTAGCAGTGGAATAAAGGATACTAATTTCTGTTGACTGAAACCATCTATTTATAAGTCTTACATACACAGTCACAGGGTTTTTCCGCATTCATTGGATCAGCAGCTACCTGAGTCTGGGAGGGAAAGGTCCTGCTCCCTTGTTGTGCCGGGAGGGAAATATTCCATTACAAAATCTCTACCTGCTGAACCTGGGAGGGAAATGTCCTGTTTTTCTGACCCTGGGAGGGAAAAGTCCTGCTCCCCCCATAAAACCCAAACCCAGAAATATTAGAACAAGCGCCTCCCCCATGGGAGGGGCACCCCATCACACTTTTCCCTATTCCAAGAGGGGTTGTTCCACTGTAATGGATTTTCTCTTTCTTCTCCGACTGTCCCCTCATCTTCCCAGGCTAACCTCCCTCTTTCTTTTTGTGTATACTAGCTGAACCCACGCAATGTTTGCACGGTATATTTTCAATTGATTTATAAAAACTTAATAAGTATGTAAATTAAGTTGATCTCAATAATTAACATTTAACTCTAATAATGCATTTCTCCGGTATAGGATTTTAATGTATTTGGCTCCCAATGTAAAGTTCGCGGGTTCGAATCTCGCTGAGGACATGGCTGTGTGTGCGTATTGACAATTTATTATGCGAAGTCAGTCTGCATTTTAAAAGTCCCAACCTAAGAAACTATTGCCGCTCAGAAACAGGAGGATTAGTCTGCTAAGGTAATTCAGTGGTAGAGTATACGCCCGGCAAGTGGAAGACCTGGGTTCGTATTCCCGGTCATAGCAGATTTTTTCTCCTGTTTCTCCATTTCTCTACACAGTGAAAGATAGCGAGGTTTTATGTTTTTCTTTTTATTCAGTTATATGACCTTTCTTTTTATATAACAATCAATGCAACCATTTATGTAGAATATCAATGAAGAGAAGATAACCATGTAATGTGTTTAAACAAGTAATGGGTATAAAAATAAATTTTTATAAATAACTTTTATATTTTAACATTTATTATAATCATTACTTCAAATTTGGTGAAATTACATACATAAGTTACTTTTTACTGGTGGAGGCGGTGTTATATTCAATTAATCTGGATATCAAGGCTGAAGGCATTTCTTGTCGTATGCAAATCAACGAAGCGCAACACGAGTAATATCAAAGGTTAATAATCGGTACTATTACACTATCATTATGGGTATAAACATGCTTTGATTGCTTTTATAGTAGATTCAACATCGGAAGGCTCTTGGCCTACTTAGAGCGAGCCAATCACGAACGTTTCCCCTTCCATCGCCCCTCTCAACTTTCGTGCGGGAGAGCAGATATCGGTGTGCGTTGCCAGCTCTTGCGGATTTTCGCCTTCATCTGATATACTACGCAATTTCTAATGGCAACGCATCCAGATGTGATCTCTTCGAGAGCAGGAGTGAGACTGGTTTCCTCCCCACTACCTTCCCAAACAAACAGTCTCCTATTGGCTGCTGCTAACTGGTGTACGCCCCGTTTTCGAGGCCAGGAGTCTTCCGATGTTGGATCGACTATAATACAAGAGAGGGGAGAACAGGGGACAAAGGGAGGGAGGGTGAGAGAGGGAAGTGACTTTCAATACAATTAATGTTTCTGATACCAATTTGATATCCATAAATAGCTTGAACGATCGAATCTTTACCCCGTTGATATTTCAATGGGCATTACGCTAGTAAGGTTTTAAAGGAGAAATATAAGACTCTGATTCCCATTAAAAGCTTACCCATATGAAAGCATTAAGCCTGTTGCCTAGGTAGCTGATTGTTGGACCCAGAAAAATTACCACTTTTTTCCAATAAAAACTATAAATTTACGCTAATTCGACTCGGATTGAAATTCTGTCTTCAAAAATAAGAAACTACAATTTATATCCTATCCGATAGTTTAAGCCTCGAGTTCGTATCTTTACGGGAAATAATTTTAAAGTGCAAATATAAAAACCTCTACACCAATTTACGTCTTCTTATGGGCCAAAATAGCCCCTCAAAGTGGGAATTTTGAAAGTTTCGGATTTTTTCCTTCGGCTGTGACCATAAACCTATACTACTACCAAATTTCAAGTTTCTAGCACATCTGGAAGTGCCTCAATTTAGTATCCTGCCAAAGTGGTTACAAACCGCAATATATACCTATATATATACTAGATAATATGTGCTTGCATTCTGCAAGCATTTTCAAATTTTAACATTTTTACAAATTCAAATTATTCCCAAGCGATGTTTTACATAATCATATAACCATATCAAATTTGGAGTTTGTTGCTCATTTAGAAGTGCCTTATAATTTTATCCTCGTATGGAGCAATAATGGAGCAAAACAGCCCCTAACATTAAGAATTATTACACTCTCAGATTTTTTCCATCTGTTGTAACTAAAAACCCATAATTCTGCCAAATTTCAAGTTTGTATCTCATTAAGAAGTGCCTTATAATTATCACACTCGTATGGGGCCGAAAAAGAGCAAAACCACACATTAAAAATAGAAATTTTTGCAATTTTATCTTAGTTTGCCATGAAAATTCTATAATCGTGCCAAGTTTCAAGTCTCTAGGTCCTATGCAGCAGCCTCGCATTTTTTGTTCTCGCATGGGTCCGAAAAGGGGCAAAACCGCCCTTTAAAAATGAGAATTTTTGTAATTTTATAATTTCATCTTAGGTTGCAATGAAATTTCTATAACCGTGCCAAATTTCAAGTCTCTGGGTCCTATGCAGTTGCATCGCCTTTTTTGTTCTCGAATGGGGCAAAACATCCCCAAAAATGAGGATTATATCAATATCGGATTTCATTCATTAGGTGTAGTTTAACATTAACAGCATTAAAATATAAGCCTCTGATTCCCATTAAAAGCTTACCCATATGAAAGGATAGAGCTTGTTACCAAGGAAACCTATTGTTAGACCCAGAAAAATTAGCAATTTTTTGCGATAAAAACTATAAAATTACGCTAATTCTACTCGGATTTGCATTCCGTCTTCAAAAATAAGAAACTACAATTTATATCCTATCCGACAGTTTAAGTCTCGAGTTTGTATCTTGATGGGAAGTAATTTTAAAATGCAAATATAAAAACCTCTACACCAATTTACGTGTATTCTTATGGGCAAAAAATGGGGCACAAAGGGGCCAAAATAGCCCTTCAAAATAGGAATTTCGACAGTTTCGGATTTTTTCCTTCGGTTGTGACCAAAAACCTATAATCCTACCAAATTTCACGTTTTTGGCACATCTGGAAGTGCCCCATAATTTTGTATCGTCCTATATATATATATATATGATATATATATATATGATATATATATATCATGTGTAAGAAGCATCTATATATTATAGATATATCGAGTGAGGTTAATATAAAAGTTATTAAAAAATAACGTGTCCATATTCTCATTTAATTTTAAATTTATGCCTGAGCCTGTTTGCGTTAATAAGCATTACAGATGTATAATATAATGGTTCTACTTACAAATAAATAAGATTCCAGCATTCAAACGATGATAGGAAGATTCAACTGCTTTGATTGAATACAGTGAAACTCGTTTATAACGATCACGCCTAAAACGGAATCTCGGCTGTAACGAAGAAATATCTCTCGGTCTCTTGAACTTCTCCATAAGGGTATTGGTTAAATTTCTCGGATGTAACGAACATGCATTTTACAAATTCTCGGCTGTAACGGACAAATGGTTGGTCCCGTGGCAAAAAATGCCCCATATATAACGAATTTTGGCAAGCAGAGCGATAAGTAATGAATAGTTTCTGCAGGTTTACCGCGCACTTGTTCTTAGAGGTCCCCTTCCACCATCTACCCCTTCCATAAATTTCCACGCTCCCTTTGTTTTGAAATTGATATTAAAAATGTGAAATGTTTATGTAAATTAATGACCATAATAATAATATTAATTGACCATTTAAAAAATCGTATGTAATATCAGTCGAACATTTTACATGCCGCGAAGTTGATAAGCATCTCTTTGCATATGTAAGTACGGCATTGAAGTCGACTCACTGCAAATACAGTAAAAGCTGTGTTATCCGGCTATCTTGGGGATTGTGGAAAGCCGATTAGGAGAAATCTCCGGTTAGGGGAGTGATTTTCGATTTTGACATCGCAAATTTAGCAATAACCAAACAAATTGGGCTTAGGTTCACTATCGTACTCCCCAAACATAACTATGCATGGAGTTTGCATTTTCCATTTTAATTCTTCCACACGTAGTTAGATATAGACGCTATTTACCCATTCTTATTTAATACATTGCTACGCTTACATGCAAAACAGAAAGACTATTGACAAGTTTAGGGCATCCGGGAAGTTTAGGGATTACAGCAGTGAACCTGTTCCCAAACTTGAATTTATTGGATTATATCTTTCTTATTTATCTTTATTTACTCTATTAGAAAAGGACGAAATTATTTAATTTTTCTGAACATTTCTGTGAAAACCAGTCATATAATATTTTAACTGTTTCCTCCATATTTGGCTTATGAAGCGTATTATGTTTATTAATTGATTTACTCGTCTCAGAAGATGTCACAAATTTCATTAATTTAGTCTTATGAGCCTTGATATCGTAGAGCGTGGAAGATCCGATGTTGAATTATTTTTCTATGGCTGCTCTATTTTTTCCTTTTTCAATTCGTTTGATCGGCTCCAGCTTTTGTGTTAGCGTTAAAACAACCATTTCTCTCCTGTTCCTTGCTTTTAGGTATTTATTTTTATGCCATATTCAATGGATGGGTAATTTTTTAAATAAAAAAAGTGATAAAACTGGAAATTGTAAAAGTACACCAAAACATCTAGACAATGCAATTGGCTTACGTAACCAAAAACGCCATGCTTACTCGGCAGCCACTGAAGTATACGGAGTAAATATACGTAATATATACATCTTATATTTTAAGAAATTTTCACAAAAATTCATAAAAAAAGAAAAAGAAGTACAAAATGAATTGTATTTGTGTAATTGCCGGTATCTAAGGGTGGCTGGTTCTAAATAGCCGGATAGCACAGCTTTTACTGTATGTGTATACGTGTTATATGGGATGTATAGGCCAAAAACCATGTTTCTCATATATAACGTAGTCACGCTTATAACGAAGCAATGAGTCGGTCCCCTCAGATACGTATTAAACGAGTTTTACTGTAGTTAGAAACGCTTCCTATATGCAGTTAATTGAATATTTATCCGTAAATATTTGTTGCTATATATAAATGCTGACATTGCTACAGTAATAATTTTAATGCTTAAACAAAGTGCGAAGCAAATAACGCTATTCTTTCACCTATTTGAAGGTATAATTGGCATTAATTGAATTGGAGGCGAAAATGACAGTCGCATTGACAACGTCCAGAAAGAGTACGAAACATCCGTAAAGTTTCGAAAACAATTGCGTATTTCTGAATGATTCGACCATGTAACATGTAAACATTGCAAGAATAAGATAGTATAGAGTTTTAGCCGTCGAATAAAGCAAAAACGTAGAAAATTGGTCCATATTTACGTGTTTTAATAAATGAAGGGAAAAAACCGTACACTCTGAAAAATCAAAAATCCCATGTAAACTTATGGGAAAATATAATTGTCTCCTGGATTCGAACCCGGGACTTCATGGAAATGAGAATAGTTTTCTAGGGACCTCCTAGCTTGTAGAAACAAAACGCAGTTTACTGCACATATCTACGACGAACGGCTTTGGAGGTACAGGGTGGGACGGACGGTGTATATTGTATTGTGAGACATATATATATCGGTGTTTATTCCTTGATAATATAAAAAAATGATATTGCGATTTTTTCCATAACGTATTGCCTGAAGATGTTATTGTGCACACAAAACCGGTCACACATTAAAGTTTTATAAGTGGAAATTACCTAGTTATTTACCTCTGTACGTCATGGATCGCTTCCACAAAGTAATGCTTAAACAGTGAATGAAATATTAAACTCAAACTGCAAATAAAAACCAAAAATAACAAAACGAACATATTGTACTCAAAGAGAAACTTACTTTCACAAATATTTCTCTAAATAAAAAAGGGAGCATAAATTTCAAGAACGGTCTTCACATGGACGTAGCTAGAATGATACTGAATGACTAAGAGAACTGACAGAAAGTCTACGGCTTCCTATCTCTCCGTACCATAAAAATTTGAAACGCTCAACCTTAGGTAAGGCATGAGGTTATGTAACCTCATCCGTCAGTGAGGACGGACCATAGGAGGTTATATAACCTCATCCGCATTGAAAGTGTTAATATACTGTATGCATTCTAAAATTTAATGTTAGTTAATTACTTTCTCCATATATGTAGTATAGAGACAGTATTATCGTGAAAAAAAATTGGAGATTTCAATGGAAATACACGTTTTGAGGTCTGTATAAAATGTTTTGACTCTTTTCTCAATGTTGTCTGTGTGTATGTGATAGGAATTTTTCGAAAAACCGATAGTTTATTAGATATTTTGATCCTTAGAACACGTTTAGACTACCGTATATGTCCAAATATAAGGCGAGGTTTTTTCCCAAAATCATCCCTCAGAAAAGAGGGGGTCACCTTATATTCAAGTCTTTACAAAGTCTTTCATATTACGGGGCGCTGTCTCAATCACTTTATTTTGAATAACAAAGTAGTCTAATCAAACTTTTTAGATACTTTGTCCATAACATTAATGTGTTTTGACCATTGTAAAAATCCAAGAGGTGTCTATTCCTTTTAGAAAGTTTAGTCGGTAATCCGTCAGTGTTACACAAACTTCCCAAGTCCAAAGAGTAGTCCGCATTTCCACCTACAATAAATCCAACATCTGAAAATTTCTCTTCTTGAATTCCTTTTTGAAGGTAAGTAGGTAATATTGATGTTATACTTTTTTTAAATTCTCTAGCGATGACAAAGACACTGATGTCGAAGATGTGTGTCAAAGGTTTGAATAAAATTGTCACTTAATAAGTTTTGGTTTTTTAAATAAAGTATGTTATTGATAAAAAAATTTAAAAAACTTTTAAATATAATAAAAAGTTTATATGTTCAAACTGACCAAAAAACTTTTTTTTGGATTTTCTCATTAGGAAAATGGGGAGGTCGCCTTATATTCGGGGTCGTCTTATATTCGGGAATATACGGTATTTTCAGAATGATGTCTGTGTGTTTGTGGGCCCTCTAAAAGTTCTTGCCATATCATTACCAAATTTCATATATAACACTGGTATGAGATAAAGAGCTGATTAGTTTTTGGCTAATACCAATTTACCAGTGGTCGAGGTTTATTCGAAACCCGATTTGGTTTTTTGCGATATTTCTCTGTTAAAACATCATTATTGTATATACAATTCGATACAAAGGTTATAGAGAATGTCATTTCCTACAACTTTCATTTGAAACAATTTTCCATAGCCGTTATTGTTTAGGAATTATTTATAAATAATCAGTTTTTTCGGTTTCCGTCAGATATCTCCTTAAAAACAGCATTATTGTTAATCTTCGTGATGACCAAAGCTGTAGAGAATAATATTTCTTCCAAGTTTTGTTTGAAACTAATTTTCATAGAACCTTCCATTTAGTAGATAATAAATTTATTCGTAAATTTCGAGTATACAGCGCCAATACCATGGAGCGGTGAATTCTGTAAACATATTCAAACTATACCTAATTTATGGCAACAAGGACCACTGCATTCTTTTATGATACGAAATAATAATTTTCATAATAATTTAAATGTCTATAGCCCAAATATGGAGAAAGTCATGTGTTGGCCACATCAGATTTTTACTTTCTCCATACGTAGTAACGGGAAAGTATTGTGATCATGAAAAAAATCGACTTCGAGATTTCAACGGAAATACACGTTTTGAGGTCCCTAGAACACGTTTACACTATTTTAGGAATGATGTCTGTGTTTGTGTGTGTGTGTATGTGATTTTGGGTGCTCTAACTCAAAAAGTATGTGCCATATCATTACCAAACTTCATATATAACACTTTAACATGAGCACAAAGAACTGATTAGTTTTTGGACAATATTGGTTAACCGGAAGTCGAGGTTTATTCGAAACCTGATTCGGTTTTTGCAATATTTCTCCGTTGCAACATAATTATTGTATATAGAGTTTGATACAAAAGCTATAGAGAATGTAATTTCGTACAACTTTCATTTGAAACAATTTTCCATAGCAGTATTGTTTAGGAATTATTTATAAATAATTGGTTTTTTCAGTTTCCGTCAAATATCTGCTTTAAAACGTCTTTATTGGTAATATTCGTGAGGACCAAAGTTGTAGAGAATAATATTTCTTCCAGGTTTTGTTTGAAACAAATTTTTTTAAAACCATCCATTTCGGAGATATTTAACTTATTCGTAAATTTTCAGTATACAGCGCCACCATCTAGCAATGAATTCTGTAAACACATTGAAAATATAATTTACGGCAATAAGGACGACTGTATTCTTTTACGATACAAAATAATAATTTTACCTCATAATGCTATTCATAATAATTTAAATAGCTATACCCCAAATATGGAGAAAGTCATGTGTTGGCCACATCAGATTTTTTATAATTGCAATGGTGCAATATTCCAACTTGAATTTGAGTGAAAAAATATTGGCTTTAACATTACAGAAACGCATCTCCATTTATAACATTAGTTTCTATGGAAAATGACCATCGCTTAACATATGGATTTAAAGAATGTAACCTGTACTTTAAGTGGATGCTACCTATATGTCCATTTGAGTAATTAAGTTGTTTAGCTCTTTATTATAGTTTTGTAATAGCTTTATTTTAATTGTTATTTATTTTTAATGTCTTTTGTAAATTAGAGTAAAAATCCTCATTGATGTAGTTGTAATTGAATAATAGGTGAACTCTGTGGAATAATCCAAAAATATTTTATTAAAAACGAATGTTGTATTCATATAGTAAAATGGTGTATTTAATTAAATTTGATGTTTAAGATGATGAACAGCAGCAGGTAGGTAGGTGAATTTTTGTTGGTTCTGTACTTTCTTAGGGTTTATGAGACTGGAGGAGGTGATGGATGGTCTCGGACCATTATCATCTTCGAAATTTTAATTTTTAGGTTTAAAGACTTATGCTCACTCACAAAAACATGAAAATTTCCACATGAGCAGTTAAAACTGCCTTTGGTGGTTGTTTTATGAACAAAAGTTGGATAACAGGAAGTTAGATACAAGGACTGTTCTTTCAGAAGTTTGATATGGAAAAGGATTGATTAAAATATGA
This sequence comes from Uropetala carovei, assembly GCA_036926305.1. Lineage (NCBI taxonomy): Eukaryota > Metazoa > Arthropoda > Insecta > Odonata > Petaluridae > Uropetala > Uropetala carovei. The sequence goes on along the minus strand of JAXCHB010000084.1, from coordinate 4,801,444 downwards.
AGCATTACTTACTTCTTTTACCATAAATGCAGATTAATTGGACATTTTATATGTTATTTATATGTTATGTGTAAATTATAGACTTGTTCTTTTGAATGTGTTTTAAGTTAATGCATTCCATTTATTCATGCAATGCTAATAATTGTGTTAAATTCCACCCTATCTCTTTTCTTTTAGATGGAAGAAATCGAAAGAATAATCCCAGAAGAGGTTCAGACAGCAATAGAACTAAAAGATATCGCCAGTCTTTATCTCCTGTCTCTAGTATATCTTCCACATTTAATTCAAAGTCCATATCTCCTCCAAATATATGTGACATTATCAACAACAAATTTCCTTCTGAAAGGCCAAAGTCTCCATCAAAATCCAAAAGATCTTGTAGACATGGCTCAAATTATCACAGAAAAAGAGATTCGTACCATTCTAGACATGGTAAGTCGAGGTCACCATCATCTGGCAGGTCTAGAAAGCCCTCGCATTCTAGGTTACGATCAAAATCAAAGTCAAGGGAGCCTTCAAGAAAGAGATACAGGTCTAAGTCACCAGCTCATAGCTATAAAGACAAGTTCCCTAGTGAAAAGAAAGTGTGGGAGATATTCCGAGCTGAGGTGGATGCCTTAGAAAAAGAAAGATGGGCTAATGAGCAACTATATAAAAAGAGCCCTGAAAAACATCCAGATTATAAAACTGAATGGAAGAAGTTTTACAAAAGTCGTATCAAAGAGCTTTTAGACCGTGATAAAGATCCCAAAACATATAACTTTGAATCCGAGTGGGCGTATTTCTGGAAATGGAAGATGGATGAGCTTCTCAGAACAGACTTTGAAACAAAGAAGGATGCCATTCGGAAAAAGCTGAAGCTTCCAGAGGATGACACCAAGCCTCATTATAAACCTATACCAAACAGAACAAGAGATGGAGTTGATGATCCGCAGCCATCTTTAACCACTGGAAGTCCGTCCGGCAAAACTCGTCATTCTTATGCTAATGCAAAAATGGTTGCCAATAGTACAGGACTGATATCCACATTAAGAATTGTCACAGCTGTGGAGGAGCAACTTGGTTCTTTGGGTCCTCAAGTGAATGGTTTATTGTCACAATCTGTTGCACTTAACAGAGTAAGTGGCTCCAATCCTGATTCACTTCTTTCTAACTCAGATAATTTTGTTCTTTTGGAAACGGTGAGAGAAAAGCTGATGGGACAAATTCAATCTAAAATTGTGAGGAAGTCTTTATTGGAAGCTGTGAAAGAGGCTATAGACTCGATTGATAATTTGCTTAAAACTGTTCCTTCTCCAGATCCTGTACTTAGTCAGAATTATATAAATACAAGTCAACCTGAAGGACAGCATAATGATTTGTCATGTGCAGAGACAGTGGTTCAGGTGAATATCCCTGGCGTGGGGCATGTAGATAGGGTTGCTATTGCACAACAGATAGCTGA